>BRZY01000001.1:10000-2727500 GCA_030159175.1 Glycyrrhiza uralensis
TCACTCTCCAAATTTCCCCCGTATTTCCAATTGCATACTGACCAGGCATGGAAATGTAAGAAGTTTTAGAAAGGGTTGAAATATGACCTGCGAGAGGCAACGGCACCGCTGAAGGTGAATGATTTTAGTGAGCTAATAGAGCGTTGCTCTATGATTGAGGAGACCAAGAGAGGGAGAGAAGTGAAACCTAAGGACTATGGACCGTCTAGGTCCAATAAGAAAAGGGAGGAGTATGAACAGAGGAAGCCTTACAATAGACCACAGGGGAATCAGCAACCTTATCGCCATGCTACACCTATTTTTGGTGGGGGAAGAAGGTTTAATTCGAATGGCCAGGGTGATAGTCGAGTGTGCTATAAGTGTAAGAAACCAGGCCATCTGGCCGATGCTTGCCCACAGAAAGGAATATTGTGTTATAGGTGTGGAAAGATGGGGCATATTGCTAGGGATTGTCGAATGGTAAGGGAGGAGTCAATCGCAAATAGTGCTAAGGCGAGTAAGCCAATGACCTCTGGAACGGTTTATAATTTGACAGCTTCACAACAAAAGTACCTTGATGCAATTGCACAAAGCAAGAACTTACGATATGACGGCTACGGAAGTAAAATGACTTTTGGGAACAACAAGTGAAGATATTTCTACGGGGTTTTGGAAGTCTAGGACAATACGTTATTTTGTTTTGTGTACTTTAGCTATGGATATGCCAAGTTATTAGTAGACTTAAGTTATGATAGTTAATGTTAGTGTGTAACCTTTTGGAGATATCCTATAGGTGGGGAGCCTAATAGGAATGCTTGTAAACATTTAATATAAATATATATATACATATATGTTGGTGTGTTTCTATGAGAATAATGTGTTGATTGTGTATATATATGCATATATGAAGGTGTTTGAAATAATTGTAATTGATTGGTGTATGGTTTGGATGATGATGGGATTAGTCATGAAATTATTATTGTTTTCTCATTGCTTAAGGTCAAGGCATAGGCCTGATCAACCTATTGGCTTGCTGGTAGCAGAGAGATTACAATGATGATTTATATGAACTGATCTGTCAAACTTCCAAGAGCGGAAAAGTGAGGTTTTCATTTCAACCGAGGATGTGAGTGTAGCTGCGAAATTTCGAGGACGAAATTTTTTTTAAGAGGGGGAGAATTGTAACGCCCCAAATTTTCACTATGAGAGATAGAATGTTAGTAAAGGGGGATTATTGTCAATATTAGGATTTTGATAAGATTAAAAGTGGTTTAGTGCTGACGTGAAAAGTCAAACGGAAAAGTCTGTAGACGTTGTGACTGTCAGAATAAGAATATAATGATATAGAAACCCTAATTGGAGTGAGAAAAATGATTTGAGGATACTAGTAGTGATTTTATAATATTTGAAGATTTTAGAAATTTATTTGGGAATTTTCTAAGAAACGGATAAAAATGTTACCGTTTTGGTCCCTGTAGTTGACTAGGCTGAACTATGAGCGGATTTAGAGACCAGAGTTGGGAAATATTTTTGAGGATCCAAATAATGTTTTTACATTATTTTAGAATTTTAGAAATTACTTTGGGAATTTTTAGAATAGCATATAAAGAATTGCAGTTTTGGTCCCTATAGACCGAGAACAGGGTAAACGAGAGAACAGATGTAGGCCAGAAGCTTGAGAAATGACCCAAAATTAACCAAAGGAGTAAGAAATGATGTTTTTATAATATTTATGATTTTTGGAAAATTTCTGAGATTTTTCAGAGAAAGTTGATTTTAACCCTAATTTACGGGTCATGGTAAAACCGAAAAAGTACCGTAGTGCTTCTAAACTTAATTTCTATGAACCAAGATTTTTGTGGCACCTTAGTTTCATGGCTTAGGACTTATTTTAAGATTCATGAGAGTTTTTACCTTAATAGGTAATTTTAGGACAATTTTTACTATGAAATACAAAAATTACCACACCTAATTACCTTGAAAACTTACCTTTTACCATGGTTGAGGTGAAAAATTTATTTAACCCAGCCCTTGGACAGCTGCAGCGCCAGCCATGTGGAAGAGAAGTGTCTAGATTCTTATCTTGTTATGAGTCACAAATATTAACCAATAAGGAAAAGCCAAAGACTTGATATTTTTTTATGACTCATTATTGTCATAATTGGCTTAGAAAAAATCTTGCACAAGAGGAAAAGGGAGAGAGAGCTGGTCGAGTGAGGAAAGGAAGAGGAAGAGCCTCTTGTCCCATCTTTTTCATTTGCTCTCATACCATAAACCTTTCCCATGCTTTTTTCTCCAAGTTTACACTCAAAATAAACAAGTTTCTCTCAAGTTTGCTCTTGATTTTGGGATCTTCAAGCTATCAAGTTATTTGGTAAGGATTCCATAGGTTAGGTTTTTATTGTTTTCTTCATGGTTCATGAGCTTAGGGTAGTGTTTAGTTCATCTTTCAAGTGTTAGAGATTGTCCATGGATGAGTAAATTTATTTGGTATTTGGATGGTGTTGTGTTTGATTTGGAAGGAGTTAATCAAGAAGGAGAAGAAGAAGAAGGGCTAGAGGTTAGGGCTATTTTTCACAAGCTAGAGGAAGAGGTAAGGGACAAACTCTCTCTAGCTACCATGATTATATAAGTTTGTGTTGTTTATGATTTATTTTGCTTTGATGATGTGAAACCTTATACGTATTTTTGATGGAAGATTTCTTATGTTCTTTGTGAGAAGATTTTCTTTATGTTATGGGTGAGATGATTTTCTATATGTTGGTGGATGATTTAAGGAGTGTTGGTGAATGATTTGTTAGGTGTTGCTAAGTGATTTCTCTTATATGTATTGATGGAGTGGCTTCCTATGTGATTGGTTTATTTTCTTAAATTCATAAAGGTCTTCTTAGCATGAAATTTTCCTAAGAGAGCAAGGGGTGAAGAGGTGTTGTTATGAGTATAATTTCTAAGAAGATTAAAGAGAGGTTATAGGTGTTAGGATTTGAATTAAGTTTTACAAATTAATTCAAGTACACAAAACAAAATAACGTATTGTCCTAGACTTCCAAAACCCCGTAGAAATATCTTCACTTGTTGTTCCCAAAAGTCATTTTACTTCGGCAGCCGTCATATCGTAAGTTCTTGCTTTGTGCAATTGCATCATGGTACTTTTGCTGTGAAGCTGTCAAATTATAAACCGTTCCAGAGGTCATTGGCTTACTCTCCTTAAGGGAGGATTATTATTAATATACTTTTTGACAGTATTTTTCCAAAAGAAAAATCAGAAGAAAAATTTTAATTCCGCATTAAAGGGTTGGTTACTTAAGTGTAATGCCTTCGTGGAAGAGAGTGTTGCATTAGTATTGCCATTTTTTTTTAGATATTAAAAATAAAAAAAAAATCACTCAAATATTCTAAAATAAATTTCTAAAATCCTCAAATATTATAAAATCACTACTGGTATCCTCAAATAATCTTTCTGACTCCAGTTAGGGTTTCTATATCATTATGTTCTTATTCTGACAGTCAAAACGCCTACAGACTTTTCCGTTTGACTTTCCACGTCAGCACTAAACCTTTGTTAATCCGATCAAAATCCTAATATTAATAATAATCCTCCCTTATTAACACTCTGTCTCTTAGAGTGAAAGTTTGGGGCGTTACAATTCTCTCCCTCTTAAAAAATTTCGTCCTCGAAATTTCGTAGCTATACCCACATCCTCGGTCGAAATAAAACCTCAATTTTTTTTTCCACCCCTGGAATTTGACAGATCAATTCATACAAATCATCATTGCAATCTCTTTGCTACCAGCAAGCCAATAGGTTGATCAGGCCTATACCTTGACCTTAAGCAATGAGAAAACAATAATCATTTTATAACTAATCATATCATCATCCAAATCATACACCAATCAATTACAATTATGTCAAACACCTACGTATACATACATATATACACAATCAACACATCATTCAGATAGAAACACACCAGCATTTATGTATATATATATATTAAATGTTTTACAAGCATTCCTATTAGGCTCCACACCTGTAGGATGTCTCCAAAAGATTACACACCCACATTAACTGTCATAACTTAAGTCTAATAATAACTCGCATATCCTTAGCTAAACACACCAAACAAAACAACGTATTGTCCTAGGCTTCCAACACCCCGTAGAAATATCTTCACTTACTGTTCCCAAAAGTCTTTCTGCTCCTGCAGCCGCCATATCGTAAGTTCTCGCTTTGTTCAATCGCATCATGGTACCTTTGCTGCGAAGTCGTCAAATTATAAACCGTTCTAGAGGTCATTGGTTTACCCACCTTAGCACTATTTGCGACTGACTCATCCTTCACCGTTCGACAATCCTTAGCAAAATGCCCCATCTTCACAATAATCCCTAACAACCTCTATATCTTTAGGACACCTCCGAAAAGTACTCCTCAACATCAAGTCTCATAATCCAAACCTATGGATAACTAGAATATATATGTATATCACACACCTAACAATACATCGCCTTCAATTTTTGTAGCATAATTCGAAACCCTCAACTCGTCGACGTACAATCACAAGCAAGGAAACATCAACACCCAACACGGTGTATAATTGAGGAATTAGAGAAGATCTTTGAGGCCATGGCATATACAGATGAACAGAAGGTGACATTTGCTGTGTACATGCTAGTGGGTGATGCTGAGTTTTGGTGGCGTGGGGTACGCCAGTTGTTGGTAGCTAGGGGGACAACCATTACCTGGGCTGTGTTTCGTGAGCGATTTCTTGCTAAGTATTTTCCTGAGAATGTTCGTCATAGTAAGGAGAGGGAGTTTCTGAGCCTGACACAAGGGGAGATGTCTGTTGGGGAGTATGCTGCTAAGTTTGAGTCACTCTCCAAATTTTCCCTCTTGCCCAGAGGGCGTCACACTTAAGTAACCAACCCAAACGCGGAAAATAAATTTCTAAAATCCTCAAATATTATAAAATCACTATTGGTATCCTCAAATCATTTTTCTGACTCCAATTAGGGTTTCTATATCATTATATTCTTATTCTGACAGTCAAAACGTCTACAGACTTTTCCGTTTGACTTTCCACGTCAGCACTAAATCATTTTTAATTTCGTCGAAATCCTAATATTGACAATAATCCTCCCCTATTAACACTCTATCTCCCCTAAACCCTAAACCCTGTAACCCCTAACCCCGTAACCCCAAACCCCCAAACCCAAAACCCCAGACCCTAAACCCTAAACTTATAATGTTAAGGCAAGCCATCACTATAAGTTCTCACTTGTAACTACAGTCCCCAGTGGGTAAAAGTGAATGTTAAGGCAACACGTGCATGACTTCTACCAACGGGCACTGTCCGTCACTAAAAACTATTAATAATGTTTACAAAATTAAATATATTCTTTTATTTTAATAATTACTATAAATCCTAATAAGTTACTTATTATATTTATTTTTTATTTATTATATTATTAACTTAAGTTAAAACTTATCTATTATAAAAATCATATTTGAAAGATATATTTTTTAAAAGTAAAATATTACTAATAATAAAATCAAATAAAACTAATTTTTGAAATTTCAAAAGTCTATTTACTAAAAGGAAAAAGGAATCAACTATATATGCAAAGAAGTTAAATTAGAGACTTCTCAATCAAGATAGGTGAAAGACTAAGTTATGAAAATATCTCAATAATAGGCAATGATAATAGAAATTTATTGTCTAATATCAAAAACAATACAGGTGGAGAAGAACTTACAGATAACTTACAGTGATACGATGTTGTGACTGTGCTAGCTCTTTCTCTCTTCGGGTCTATTATCTAGCTAAAAGCAAAAATTATGACAAATATCATAACAAAGAAGCAATGATGGATTCTCCAAAATATATCAATAGATACAAGAGGGTCTATAAGAAATAGTCTTGTATATCTTGAAAATACCTTTAGTGGTTGTCATGAGGAAACAGCCATGGACTACAAATATATTGTCATAAAAAAAAAACAAAGCAGATAAAGAAACAACTATCTCTAAGTCATTAATAATGACATTGATAACATACCAGTAATCCAGGAGAAAGTATAAAGCATAATTAATGAAAATGTAAAATATGCAATATTAACATAAAGTTCATGGAATGTTAGCTAAGATGATCCATACTTTAGAGCTGATGAACTTCAGTTGAAAATCAAGCCCTCTTGCCTGTCCAGGTGCACCCCCTTTTATTGAGGAAATATCTAACATGATCCTGCCAATGGATACTTCATATCAGGAGGATAAAAACTTCTCCAGGATTAAGGAAGTTTTTGCTTTAGCAGCAGTTACCTTTAGGGGTGGGCAAGGACCCGACATCCGACCCGAAACCGAGCTACCCGGTAGCATGGAAAAGGACACGGGCGGGTTGTTGCGGATTTTTGGGTTAAAAAATTACAAATGCGGTCCCGCACAGTTTGTCGCGGTCGGGCTCGGGTGAGTTAGAAAAATTCCGTCGGTATCCGAACCCGACTGTTAAACGTTTCGGCAAGTGTACCGAATCGTACAAGTAATAGAGTGATGAGTAAATTATCGTTCCCAACGAGGATCGATTGCCAAGTACCAACTAATACTAATTGCTATACTATTTGGACTATGCACAAAATATGCAGTGGATTGTGAAAGTTAAGATAAAATGTAAACACAATGTAACACAAATCACGAAAACAAACACTTGGTGGATGAAAGACAAATGCAAACACAATGAAAAGAAGATTAGGCATAAGAATCACTCAAGTGTCACTAGATGCAATTACCAATCTCAATCAATTATCATTCAAGTTCTCTGAATTTGGTTAAACCCAATCCCTTGGTGAATAACCCCTTTCCTCTTAATTAGAACCCTAATTCCTTAGGTGAAACTCAATTAATTGGAAGCATTAAGAAAAAGAACTCATGAAGAATGCACATGAACCAAAGTCTATTCCTAGATCTCTGCACTCACATGGTTTCTAATCCAAATCGAATCTCATACCTAACTTCCATTAGATAAAAGATCATCACAACAATTTCCATGGTGGCCAATCAAGGAAAAGCATTAAGCAAAGGATTAAAAACATAAATTGAATTAAAATTGGAGAACAAAATAGTCAAATTACATCAAGATCCACAAGAGTTCATCCTAGCCTAATCAAAACAAATCAGCCAAACATGGCAAAGAGACAAGAAAAACCGTAAAGCGAAGAAGATGAAGAAGGTGGATCCATTGAATCTTCAAGTCTTGTTCCCAAGGCTTGAATCTTCATTGGAGAGGCATAGGGAGGTCTCTGGAGGCAGCTTTTTCGTCCCTTTCCAAGTCCAGAATCCCTACAAAATAGGTCAGAATGTGAACATTTATACTTCGGTAACGTCTTGGGCACTGGGTGCCAAGATCTGGGCGCTGGGCGCCGGAATTCTGCCTTTAGAAGTTGAAACGCGCAGTCAGGGACAGCATTGGGGCGCTGGGCGCTGATATTCTGTCTTCCAGGTCCAATTTTTTGTGCAAATCTGGATAGCTTTGGTATTTTGCATTTTTTACCATCAAAACATCCGAACTGGGCTTTGGTGTCAACATGAAAGTTGTAGGTCTACTTCTTATCTTTCCAACGCCACCAAGATCACTCAAATCGGATAAGTACAGCCCAAGTTATGACTAGGGCAGTATTGCAGCGCTGGGCGCCCCAGTATGGGCGCTGGGCGCCCCAGTTTCTGCCTTCCAGATCAGATTTTCTAAGTTCGGGTCAGGTTTAGGGCGCTGGACACTGAGATATGAGCGTTGGGCGCTGGCATTCTACCCTCCAGGAGAAATACTTCGCAGTCCATACCAAAATCCGAGAGCTGAACGCCAGGAATCAGAGCTAAGCGCCAACTACCTATCTAACACCAAAAATAGGTCAAAAAGCAACTTTCTAAGACAAAACTCTCTACTCATGCAAAATAATCTATTCTAACCAAAACTAGCACTAATATTTACACTGTTTAGTCCAATTAATCCATTAAAACTCATATCAAAATATACAATTGTAGAGATTCATCACCGACCGAAGCGGAGACACAGAGGGTATGCTTGACATGATACGTGCACTTGCTTTAGCCTTTAGTTGTCCAATCAACATTATATAAAAAAAATATTTAAAAGTCATATTGGCACAGGCAGCTACACGTCTCTAGAAGCTAGATACCTTTACCAATGCATTGAGACTCACAAATACAATATAATAAGACAAAATAATTAATGGGTTTCAGACCCACTACATCATTAATCAATCACTAGTACATGCTCTTCATGAATGAGAAATTTTCAAATGCTGTTCTTCACCGAACTGACCGAAGCTAGGAGAGGGAGGGGAAAACTGGGTAAGGGGCGACGCACACAGAGGGAGAAAAGAGAGGGAAGACCTTCTGCTGTGGCCACGGAAGGCTGCTCGTTGGAGGAGGAAAAGATACACTTGCTGGCGGCGCTGTAAGGGAGACCGCGGCGGAGGAAAAGATGTGTGGTTCTCCGATAAAAAGCAAGCTTGCGAGTGGTTCTTTCCCACCTCACTGATCCTCAATCTCTCCACTGTCTCATTTTTGTTTTGTATTTTTCTTCTCTCCTTTTGGTTTTCTGTCTGTCTCTCTCTCTCTCTCTGTCTCCATGTTCTCCGTTTTTCTGCTCACAAGTCGATATTTCTGGGTTGCTGCACGTTGATGGAGATGGTGGAGGTAGCGAGATTCCGGTGAAAGAGATCAGTTTTTCACACCCGTTTCAACCCGCCCGTCCAACCCGCCACCCGTCCAACCCGTCACCCGACCAAACCGAAACCCCAAATGGACGGAAATGGGTCTATATTAACGTAGTTCAGTTTTCTTCGGTTTGCAGTTTTTTGGCCCGAAACCGACCGTACCCGACCGTTGCTCACCCCTAGTTACCTTAAGTCTCTCATAATACTTCTCAAGCTTGTCACTATATAAGATGAAATAATATCAGCTGCTGCATTACGCAGTCGTTTCAGAATCTGTTCCTCTATCTCTGTCAATCTGGTTCTGTGATTGCATCCATTTCCGAAACTCCTGAGTCCATTCCCTCACCCATACGTCCAATTTCTGAACCACAACCACAACCTCAAACAGAACAACCATCCCAAATACCACCTCAAACTCTTTCACCCCCTCTGTTCACCCAACTAAGACAACAAACACCACCACTCGCCTCACCTGAAACTATTCCACCATCACCCTTCAATCTTGAACCATCGTCCAATCCCGTCCAAACACACTCACCTTCACCTTCACGTGATCACTCTCAACATTCTTCACCTTCCTTCAACCTGGATATGTCAGAAGCTCCCACTTCATCAACTTCTAAATATATCTTCACAGTCAGGAACTTGGATGTCCTGACAAAGGGAATAAAGGTCATGGAGATTCCTCTTCAGGAGGGTAAAATAAAGGAGAATATGACCTCAGAGGAAGTAAGGGCTAAGTCCATCATGCCTAGCTCCTTGGGACTCTCAAGGATGAGGATTTATGACTTCAAGTCAGATTACTCTCCTTTGTCTGCAGAAGAACTGGGATCATTCCTCTCACCCCTTGACGGGATGATCATCAGAAACATAGCGGATGGACTTCAACTTCAGAATCACTTCAATATGTCTCCGTCTATGAGAATCAAGCCAACCACAACAATAAAGGTCAAGACTGACAGGATAGCACCAAGGGTCTATCTTGTTGACAAAAATAAAGACAAGTTCCCAAGAAAAAGCATCAACAAAAGTCCAATGCCAATTCCTATCAGGATTGATGAGGACTGGGCAAAGAAATCCATGGAGAATGTGGATATGGATTTCTTAATGTTCTTGTCCAAGACAGGACAAGCAACGAAGCAGGAAGCCAGAACTTTCTAGGAAAGACACCTTGTCTTGTGTGAGCAAGAGGCATCATCTTCAGGAGTCTCAGATGCTGAGAAGGCTGCAACGCCAACCACGGGATCAGTTACAGAAAACATGGCACATCAATGATATATGTTTAATGATGTCTTTGGTGCCACAACTAGATCCACTCAGCCAATAATTGAATTTCCTCCTGAGACTGAAGATCTTGAAGCTATGCAAGAAATGCAACCTGAAGCTGCTACTGAACAGAGTAAAGCACAAGATTCAATTCCAAGGGAACAATATGAAGAACTTGCATTTCTCTTTGGACAGTATGTCAAATACACCCAGAAACTTCAACAAAAACCCTGACTCCACGCTCCAATGCTTCTCCAAATTTTCTTTAATCCTTCTTTTGTTTTTTTTTTGGACTATGATGTTCTGTGAACCTTTTTGTCTGATGACAAATGGGAGAGAAATTGGGAAGAATTAAGTTTTAAAAACTCAAAAGACTTTAATAAAATGAGATTGAGGAGAAATTGCAGTGCAGTAGTCTTATTACCTATGCATGCTTTGATTATACTATACTTATATGCTGGACTAATCTGCTATGTGAGAAAAAGAAATTTTTAAGGTACTTTGAACATATTGAATATCCAGAACCATGAGTTGTTTAACTCAGGGGGAGAAAAGTAAGAAAAACTGAGACTTATATCTCAGGGGGAGTTTTCCTTAAGAAAAATTTCTCTTTAAAAGTATATGTTGACTGTTTACTGGTTTTATCTGCTTTACTGCTTGTAAAACTTAATAATGTTTGTCATCATCAAAAAAGGGGAGATTGTTGGAACCAAATTGTTCAAAAGTTTTTTAATGAATTCCCTAAGTGGTTTTGATGATAACAATAATTATTAAAGGTTTTACAAAGTTTGCTGACGAGCTTCTATAGGTACAACAAAGATAAGTCCATCGTCCAAAGTGACATTGGCACATATATCTAATCCAAGAGTGGAGCGTCCAATAGACTCTGATACTTAACCTCAGATAAGTATCGTCCAATGGACTTTGAGAAGCAATATGCAACACCCTTTCTCCAAAAAGGATATTACACCATAGTAACCATTGGACACTCCATTCTTGAATCGTACATATATATGCCAATGTCACACTGGACGCTTGGACTTATCTTTGTTGTACCTACAAGAGTTTGTCAGCAGACTTTGTAAAATCCTTAATAACCTTTGTTATCATCAAAACCACAAAGACTACTTAGGAAAATTTGCATTGGAACTGCTTCTGACCAATTTGGTTCCAACATCTCTGGTATGTATACTTTTTCTAACTAACAAACTACGGAATTCCATCTAAAAAGGACTAAAACCATAATTTCTTTATTTCCTCCTCTTAAAATTCAAACTTAATTCCTAAAACCTTTATATGTCATCAATACTACTATGTCTTCCCTTAAATACCTTTTGGAAATGTCATACGAATTTTCCAAATTCATTTCATCATTTATCCTTATAATTAGAACGTCCGTATATAATCTCCTGACTTCCATATTTAATTCTAAACCACCAAGTTTTTACCGAAAAAACTTCAGAGTAATTCTAATCCTCTAAAAGTAACACTCTGTCTCTTAGGGTGAAATTTTAGGATGTTATAATTCTACCCCTCTAAAAATAATTTCGTCCTCGAAATTCCGTGAATAAGCATTCAGAATTATTACCTTCCTTTCCTAGAACATTTTTCATCTTCCTAACACGATTCTATTGCATCCTTATGATCCTTCTATCAACCTTTAGATATAACATACTCTTCATATCCAATGGTTTGGAGTATACTCTCTTGTTTTTCCTGTCCATTACTCTATTTTCTATAACTTCAGATAGTCTTCTATTCTTTTCCTTTTTGGACTTAACCTTTAATATTGAAATCTACCTTCTTAGTCCATACTAAGTCCTTCCTCAACAACTTAATTGTACTCCTATGTCTCCTTAAGTTTGAACTAGACATCAAAAATACTTAGTCTTTCCAACCATCAAACCTTAGTATAACTTATCTTGACTTTCTCTATCATCAATTTCTCAAGGTAGGAATATCCTCTACTTATTTTCTTGGATTCATGCTTAATCCATCTTGTTATCTCTTATTTCCCAAAAGAACTTGTAAGTTCCTAGAATTCCCATAATCCTTTTCTTATTATACTATACCTTGATTCCTTTATCACTGAAATTCCTTGGTAAATTATTTTCGATAATTACCAAGTCTTTACAAGTATCAGATTCTACCCACTAACTTAGATTTTACTTACCCAATCAAAGCAATCTATTTGAATTTCTCTTGAAATATTCTAACTTAGCCATTTGCAAATGTTTAGAAAATATTTCATAAAAGTTTGTAAAGCTCTTCAAATTGCGGGTAAAATTTTTCGCTTTCATAACAGAAGATGAGAAGGATGGGGAATAAAATCCCTCATTTTCTTATTAAAGATTTTAACTGTAAAACAAACCTTCTTGTACAGAAAAGTACCTCCTCTCATATATATATATAACATGATATTTTACAAAGGAGTTTGTTCTAAGACAAACTTTGTTTTTACACTGCAAAAGGAAAAAGAAGTCAAAGCTACTCTAAACAAAAAAGTACAAAAGTGGTAAAAGAAAAATACACGCTACTATGTACAGTCGAGCCATGATCCTGTTATTTACACCACAGGGATCTACCACACTAAAACCCTAACTCATTTATACATACTCATGGACAAGACCATGTAGATCCTCCTAGTCCAGGCCAGTGGGAGTGTAGAGGCGGGACTCTAGTTACCGGAACCCAATCAAAGTTGAATCCGGCTAGATCTGGTCTAGGCATAGTGTCATTGGTAAGGTCAGAGGTAGCCCAAGAGCATATAGACTCTTCGGATTCCTCTTCCATCTCCTCATCCGACGAGGATTCGGATAACCAGATTATGTCTTCTGTTTCTGAATCAGAAGGACGGGGTAAAGGAGAATAAGTTGGAAGATTCGCTTCTCCCAGAGGCGAAACTAGTACATGACCTACAGAACCCTCAGTTCTTGCAGGTGCTGCTGCGGATGTGTCTTTAGAGGTTCCATCCTGGTTTTTGTCAGAGGACTTATCCCTTGACTTTGTCGATACATGATCAGAACCATTTCCATCATGTTTCGAGGGATGTGAGCTACCCCCCCCGCTGCTATTATCACCGTTACTATCGAACAAGTCTTCTGGGTCAACCACCAAGGGTTTTAACTGACGTAACGGTAACTTAACATCTAATATCATTTGTTCCTGAATAGGAAATGGGTTTGGTGAGGCTCCACCTCCGATATCTGTAGTTTCTACCATTCCTACAAATCGACCCCATTGTGTGCTAGGACATATGTTCCACCAAATATGCTCTCCACCTTGAGGTTCAGGTGCCGGACAGTTCCTAATCCTCTATCTTGTGGGTTCATCTCCATCTACTCAGTCATGTAAGAACACAACAAAGCAGGCAGGGTGAATCTCTAACTCAGATTAATAGAAATAGTACAAGTATACTATCAAACATAGAACACACAACACTCAATCCTCAAAACAGATAGGTAACACAGACAATCAAGTCATTTCAATCAATAGAATAATACAGCAAGCCATTGAAAACACACAATCACATCAAACAAGCAGATCTTACCTTTTGTCCATGCAACCCTGTAAAACAATGCATCTCACAAGAATATATATCACATCAGTGTTCTATTAATGCATGACACACTAATATCTCTCTAATCACACCGGTGTATTGCTCCCAGGGAGACTTATCCAACCTCACATCATAGAGCGATCGGCTGCAGTAAACTTAACAGCATAAACAGACAATCCCTTCAGGACCCCTGAAGATACTTCGGAAATACTGCATTTAAAACATAATACCAAATCCTAAATAGATCTGCTAGTCAGATTTATCCAAGCCGGGTATACAATTCGTCTCGGCTCAGGGGTATTCACCGACAAGGCCATTGAGACTTTCGAAATCTGGATAATCTCAGTAGACAATTGTAGTCCAACAGAACCTATTTGCAACCCCGTTCTCTCGAAGGTTGTATGCTCATCATCTATAATGCAAATGCTCATCTTAGATTTGCAAACCATTTTCTCTTGAAATCTCTATCTCTGTAAAACTCTCTGTTTTACTGTAACTTCTCTTTCTCAAAAATCTCATAATCTCCTAAAAACTCTCTGTAAGAAATAACTCAAATCCTTTTATGGACAGACCACTAGTATAAGTAGACAACTGTTTATAAGTCACTGTTTCTCATAAAAACTCTCTCTTCACTGTATACCTTGAAAAATCATAAAACTCTTGTCTCGTTTTACTGTTTATTACGGGCTAATTCATTATCTCGCCTTTATTTATTTGAAGTGGCTCCATTGAGTGAATCGGTATGAAAAAGTTATTAACTGTATTACAAGAAGATCAAACTGGGCTTAGCCACTTTCGATTGATTGAGAGAGAAAAGGTCAACAGTATTTAAACTTACGTCCACTTTTGAAATAGTAGATGTCTGTTCTCAGTTTTTAGATAGCCTCTTGGTAAAGGAATAACTACCTGGTGGCGAAGCCGACTGTGGTAGTCAGTGTCCATTTTTCTTGAAAACTTGATACAAACTTAGTGATCGAATTTACGTTTGATTAAGCACGGCTTAGATTAATTTTCGAAGATGAAAAGATTACACGACGGCTGAGCCATCTTTGGTAATCAGTATTCCACTGTAAAATCGTTCCTACGTACTAAGTGAACGTAGTCAATTTATCTCTTTGCTGAAATACTTTAACTACAATTATCTTTTAGGAAAAAGGCCCGTTGAAAGCCTATCTCACTAATTTCCACTGTCGTAGACATTGGAAATTAAACTGAGTTATGTGCATACATATACAGATTGGATACCCACTCGATATTTTCCACAAATAATATAACGATAGGATTCACCGAGAACCCATTACCGTTACACTATATTCCGACAGATGCTATAACAGTGGGATTCACCGGGAATCCATTACTGTTACACTCTTTAATCCTTTCCAATCCATTTATATATACGGTATTAAGAAATTTGCTTCTTTCCCAATCTTATCTTGTCACGTATATACCAGGTTTCCTCTGTTAAGATTTCCCCAAACAGCGTATCAGTACAGATCCCAGGCCAGAGTGAGACGAACTGCTTTAGCCCCTTCAAAGGCCTCACTTCCTTTCTAGACAGATCCATACTGATAAACCATTTATCTTAACTACAACCTTGCATATAAATAACAGATACTAATGGGGTTTTCACAAATAATTACTGTTTGCTTTGCGGTAAACTCTCGTTTATGGTACGTGTAAATTCGCCATTATAACGGTATGTAAAGTTCAAAAGTCATCTTGCCATAATCTCTCCTCTTACTCGAATTCTTAAATAAAATTGGGCATTATAACTCTACAATTTATAATTAGCACTAAACAATTAAATTAAGACAATAAAACAATCATAAAAGCATACTAAATAAACAAAAAGCTATAAACAACCAAACAAGCAATTCCACACACAAACAAGATCAAACTCATACTACTAAAATTAAGATGAGAAGAGAAACCCCTTACCTTAGCCAAAATCTTGATGAAGAACTACCAAGAACACCACACAAAGAAATTTAGGAAACTAGAGAGAAAAAGAGAGAGAACTTGTTGTTGGCCTTGCTCCTTGATTTGGTGTGAAAAAATTATGAAGCAAGGACCCCTTTTTATAGTGGTGGGGCGGCTGCCAAGAGGGGACCAAGGAATTTTGTGACCTCATGCATCTTTTTGGCCATTATGTCATAAACCATAAAATTATAAACTTACCATTTTTCCTATTGGCTTCTTCATATGACTAAGCTAGTGACTCAAGGGCCAAAAAGTTCATCCAAGGGTCCTAATCCATCATGGATGTCGACCAGCATCAAGGGGAAGAAGAGCCATTTGATCAAATAGTGAAAAACTTTATGGTTTTGTAAATAAACCAAAAACTGGTGGCATTTACGTCCTTTTGCAAACAGATCTTGAAAATAATTAGTAGAAAGATGAGGACCCGCTAGAAAATTTCAAAAATAGTCTCTAATAGTCATAAAGACTTTATACAAGAGTTTCAAGATTTTTACGGTAAAGAATAAGCTTTGCAGTGGGCCCAAACGACGAAAAACAGATGCGTCGTAAGTGCAAAACAGCAATTTTCCAGAAAATTCCAGAAAAATTCATAGAAAATCACAAATTTGATATAAACACCAATGGTCTCTCTTAAAATTTGATTTTGAGCCTTCCCTGACCACTGAAAATCTATCCTGGTTTCCGTAAACTTCGCTTTCCGTATTTGTAGGGACGAAAAACGCAACTCTTTGTCTGTATTCCAAAAAATTCCAAAATAAATTTCATAATTCTTAAAAAAAATATAAAAACATGGTGTATTGTTCCAGTTTTTCATTTCGATTCCGTTTAAGTCTTCGTATCGGTTTTTAGCTATTTTTGTAAACTCGCGGAAACCGAACGGTACTTTTGAAAATTAGTTTCTCCAAAAGTTCTAGAAAAATTCCAGAAAATCATAAATATTATAAGAAACAACTTTCGTGAAGAAATATAATTTTCTGGGTTGTTTTAATATATTTTTACCAATTAAATTCTTTTCCGTCTATTACGGTAAGTACAGTTTGCAAATGTCGTAAGAAAAATGAGTGTTTTAGTAAAATAACTTAATAAGTATCTTAAACTCTTAATTATAAGACTACAATAATTTTCTTATCACTTAGTTCCTACCAGAACATTTAAAACAGACAAAAGACAGAAATACAGAAAACAGAAACCTATAAAAACGTAACTATTTTACTATTTACGTTGTGACACTTAACCGTAACTGGTCTTTCTACTTTCCTTAGATTTCTATCAGATCTATGTAATCCTTATCTCATCTATTTTTCTATCTCTGGTATGTATCCTTTCTCTAACTAACAGTTTACGGAGTTCTGTCTAAAAAGAACTAAAACCGTAATTTCTTTACTTCCTTCTCTTAAAATCCAAACTTAATTCCTAAAACCTTCATGTATCATCCATACTACTATGTATTTCCTTAAATACCTTTTGGAAGTGTCATATGAATTTTCCAAATTCATTTCACCATTTATCCTAGTATTTAGAATGTCCGTATATAATCTCCTGACTTCCGTATTTAATTTTAAACCACCAAGTTTTTATCCGAAAAACTTTAGATTAATTCTAATTCTCTAAAATTAACACTCTGTCTCTTAGAGTGAAATTTTAGGATGTTACACAATATGTCCAATGAAGCTTTGCGTCCAAAGAAGCAAAATTGATAAACGTCCAATAACTATCATGAAGACGTCCTATCAGAGAAGCAAAGTCATAAGTCCATATGGTAAGCAATGAATATGCGTCCATATGAACCAAATTGTCTCAAGTACAAATGGTAAGCAAAGGTATGCGTCCATTTTGTACATAACCTGAATAGTCCATATTTTCTACATGCTACATCCAAAACGCAGAAGACACAACTTGCTATTTATTGCTCTTGCATTTAATATGGAACATATTTATTGAGCAAATGATTTGAAATAAATAGCTGTATTCAACGTGTTTTGAACATGCATTAAATGAAAAGTATAAAGCACTGTGGAAAGTGTACTTAGAGAGAGAATGTACTCTGACTATTGCTATATCTCTCTGAACATCCCTTTCTGCTTTACACAGTGTATTCTCTTTGTTTCAACAAAATATTACTATTAACCTTTGTGCAATTGAGACTATGAGTACAGGTTGCTTCTGACCTAGGAGAAAAAGACGCAGACATACACACTGAAGCGGAACTCCTCAGAGCAACGAAAAAATAGCATTTAATGCTATTAGAGAACGGTCATTTTTATGAAGGCTGAAGCTGAGCTATTCAAAGAACAAGTCTGAAGTTTCATCAAAGCCTATAAATACCGTGGACAAGAAGAAGAATACAAGAGACTGAACCAAGAAAAAGAAAGAGCTGAAACGCTGTGCAAATACTCTGTCTATTGTAGAAAGTCTTGTATTATTTTCTTCCTTCTTGTAAAAGAGAGTTTGCTTAACTCTCGAAGTGCTTAAGATTTTCATATTCTCACTTGTGTGAGTTAGATAGCACTTTAAGTCAAAAACACTCTTCTAAGTTGTTTGAGCCTGGAGAGGCTTGTTTAGAAAGAATACTTGTTTGAGTCTGGAGAGACTTGTCTGTAAAAGAATACTTGGGATATAGCCTGGAGAGTTTACGTGTAAAGAATACTTGGGGTTAAGCCTGGAGAGGCTTGGTTGTCAAAGAATACTTGTGTTGAGCCTAGAGAGGCTAGGTGTGCAAAGAATACTTGTTGTATGGCCTGAATAGGCTGTTGAAGAATACTTGTATTCTATCTTGATTGATAGTGAAATCTCTCTAGTTTGAGGGGACTGGACGTAGCTCTTAGGAAAAGGTGAACCAGGATAAACACTTGTGTTATTTTCTCTATCCCTTATCTCTGTTAATTTATTTGTTTATACTAACTGAGGGGATTGATTTTGAATTTATTTTAACAAGTTATTCAATACGCTTTAATCGCACAAAGAAAACCTGTTTTAAACTAAGTGGATGTTTTTGTGTCCAAAGTGTTTGTGCGTCCAATAAACCAGTTGCGCTGTGCGTCCAACGTTTTTCATAATCAGCGTCCAACGTTTGCGAAAAGTTTTGAAACACAATTCAACCCCCTTCTTGTGTTTCATCTTGTTACCTACATTTTCTTCGCGGTAAAATCATATTTACGGTAGTCTAAAATTCGCCATTATAACGGTATGTTTACAAAAGTTCAAAAGTGATTTTAACCTTCCCACCTTGCTTCACGAAAATCTTGAGAAAATTTGAGCATTATAACTCTACTAATAATAATTAGCACAAAATAATTATTTTAAAGCTATAAAACAATTTATTAAGGCATAATAGTGAAAACACATAAAGCATACAATCTAAACACAAACAAGAATCAAAACTCATACTTCTCAAATTAAATTGAAAGATTAACCCCTTACCTTAGCCAAAACTTGAGGAAAAACAAAGCAAGAATACCAAAGAAATTTAAGAACTAAGAAAGTAAAGAGAAAATGTTTGTCTTCAAGAGCTCCCACTTTGGATGAGTGAAAAATTATGAAGCAAGGGGGCTATTTATAGTGGGAGGGGTGGCCAAGGCTAGGGACCAAGAAGGGATTAAAATGTTGTGAGGCCATGGTACTTTTTAAGGCATATGTCATAAAGCCTTAATTTAAAAACTATCCATTTTTCTAATTGGCTAATCCTAATGACTAAGGATGGTGACTCATAAGGGAAAAGCTCATCCAAGGCTCCAAATTGAAGCTTGATGTCGACCAAGATGAGGAAAAAGGGTAGCCATTTGATTGCATAGTGAAAAACTTTATGGTTTGGTAAATAAACGGAAGACCGATGGTAAAATAGTCCTTTTGCAAATAGATCCTAAAAAATAATTTATTAAGAGTTGAGGACCTATGGGAAATTTCAAAAATAAATTTTAATAGTCGCAAGGACTTCATACAAGAGTTTCTGGATTTTTACGGTAAGGGTAAGCCTTACTGTTTGCAAAAACAAAGGAAAACGGCCGCACCATAAGTGAAAAACAATGATTTTTCAGAAAAATCCCAGAAAATCACAAATTGAATTTAAACACTAATGGTCTCTCTCAAAATTTGATTTTAGGCACTCATTGATCACTGAAAATCTATTTCTGACCAGAATTCTCTGTTTTCTGTACTTTCTAAGTATCGGAAAAATAGCATTTTGTTCTGCTTTTCAGAAAATTATGAAATAATTTTCAAAAATCCCAAAAAATATAAAAACATGATTCAGCTACTCAAAATCTTTCTCTGGCCCCAGTTTGGTCTCCGACTTAGTGTTTAGCTTTTACTGTAAGTAACAGGGTCAAAAACGGTAATCTTCAAAGTTTTCAGAAAATTCTAAGAAGATTCAAGAAAATCAGAAATATTACAAGAACCAACTTTTGTGAAGGAAGCTTGTTTATATAAGTTGGTTTAACATACCTGTGCTATTAAAACTCTTATCCGTAAATAACGATAAATACGGATGTCAAACGTCAAGGAAAGAGTAACTGTTTTAATGAAATAACTTGATAAGTATTTTACAACCTTCATTTTAAGACTAAAATAATTTACTTAGCCCTTACGTCAAAAGTTTCATATAAAACAGATTTACTCAGAAAAACGGATGTTACAATTCTTTCCCTCTAAAAAGAATTTCGTCCTCGAAATTCGTGAATACCTATAGGGATTTAACTTATCAGTTCATACTAAATACTCTGGTTATCTCGCTGCTACCGGCAAGCTAATGAGTTGATCCGACTCATACCTTGACCTTAAGTAGCAAGAAAGCAATAATAAGTTCATGACTAATAATATCATCCCAAAAACACATTTTTAGATAACCAAGTTTTCTAAGTATAACAGAGAATTTGCAAGCACACATACACAATCAACACAATATCAATGAAACCAAGTACTTCATATATTCATATAATCGCACTAAGAACAAAATATTCCTAATAGACTGTAAATCTATAAAACATATCCAAAAGGAGTCCATATGACTAGTAAATCTCAAGATCCAAACTTACAGATATCTAGAGGACATCTATATGTATAATACTTAAAGCAAAACAAACGTCGGCCATGAAATCCCTAAAATCCAAAGTTTTCACTTAATTGCTTCATCGCTGGCCTTTCTATACATTGCTTGTGTAGCTGTCAAATTATTAATTCTTCCAGTGGTTGTTGGTCTACCAACATTAGCGCTATTTGTGACCGGTCCATTCTTCATTGTTTGATAGTTTCTTGCCGTGTGTCCAGTTTGTCCACACTGGAAACAGGTAATTACATTTCCCAGACAAGTGTCAGCTAAATGACCTTGTTTCCCACACCGACCATTAATATTACTTCTCCCCTGACTACCAAAAGTAGGTGCAGCATTCTGGTAAGATTGTTGGTTTCCTGGTGGTCTATAGTAAGGTTTCCTCTGATCCTGATTATCTCTTCCTCTATCAGACCTAGATGGTCCATAATCCTTATTCACTACTTCTTTTCCCCTTTTTGTTTCCTCTATCATAGAGCAACGCTCTATCATCTCACTGAACTCCTCCACCTTCAAAGGTGTTATTGCCTCCCTCAGATCATACTTTAGTCCCTCTTGGAACTTTTTACACTTCCATAATGGATCAGGGTGCAACTGGAAGTACTGGCAAAATTTGGAGAGTGACTCAAACTTAGCTGCATATTCTCCAACAGTCATCTCTCTCTGCTTAAGGCTTAAGAACTCCATCTCCTTGTTATGACGGACGTTCTGAGGAAAATACTTAGTCAAGAAACGCTCCCGGAAAAGAGCCCAAGTAACGGCTATTTCTCTGGCCTCCAATATCTGACGTACCCCATGCCACCAGAATTCAACATCTCCTACCAACATGTAAACAGCGAAGGTTACCTTCCGTTCATCTGTACATGTCATAGCTACAAAGATTTTTTCTAACTCCTGTATCCACAACTCTGCCCCTTCCGGGTCATAACCCCCTTTGAACTGGGTTGGTTTGGCACGACGAAAGTCTGCCAATCCCTGCCCATTTCCTTCTCTTTGTCCTACAGCAGTTGTCATCTCTCGAATAGCATTTGCCAAGTCTGCATTATCTCTATTTCCTCTTCCTGACATGGTTCTTTACAAGGCAACTACCCAAGTAAAGCTAAGTCATAATCCATTCATGAAGTCCCCAACATAATCATTACTAAACCAAGATTTCACTTAGCAATTAATCACATAAACTTTATTTAAGTCTTACATTATTCTGAAATCACCTGGCTACCTTCAGATTCACAACTTTATCCCTACAAACCAACACGGATACCAACCACATGTTTTGTTCTCACTTGTATGCTTTTCAGAAGATCATCCTCTCCTGTACAGTCTCATACCTATACAGTATTGTTGGCATAGGTAGTATCGAATAATCTTACTAAGTTTCCCTCAACTGTACCGTCCCATACCAGCACAATTGTGGATTTTTCAGTTGTACCGTGCCATACCAACACAACTTTAAAACCAGATTTTTCCATAACAATATAAACTAAGCAAACAATCAAGTTTCACATAGAATTCACACAATTTCACACAGTACAAAAACTTATCAGAGTTAACACAATGAAAACATAGTAAACTTATACCCAACAACACCCAAAAGACCCAAACCAGGCTCTGATACCACAAAATGTAACACCCTTTCTCCAAAAAAGATATTACACCATAGTTACCAAGAATTTCAAAATAACTTAGAAAATATTTAGTGAAAGTTGGAAATCCTTCTTCTGAAATACAGGTAAAATTTTTCGTCTTTTAAAGAAGATGAGAAGGACGGGGAGTATGTCCCCTTGATTTCTTTTTAAATGTTTTCGAAAAGGTTTCCGATGCAGAAGCATAAATAAAACTTATATGAATAGAATCTCTTTTCATATAACCAACAGAGTCTTTACAAGAAAAGATTAAAAATGATACAGGGAACATCTGAGCCAGTCTAATCTCTATACCTCTGCCCAAAATAATACCATGAACATCTATTCTTCTCGGAATCCATATTCATCTATACAGCAGCATCCTTTTGATATTCTCCTAAGAGCTAACCCACTTCTTGGGTCAAACATCTACTCCGTCATGCATCAACACAACAAAGCAGGCATGGGTGAAACTCTAACAAATTAATAAGAAAAGTACGACATACAGCAACATATCGCACAAACACTAAGGAATCATACTTAAGAAATCAATATATCAGCACAAGAAGAACTTCACTTAAACACAGCACATTGGGAACATCCAGTGGGAACATCAAGTAAGAACATCATGTGTAATGTACGCAGCAAATAAATCATTCAATATCTTAAACAAGGAATTTCACACAAGACTTTCTATACTTTCGGGACAAACCCATGAGCGTCCGGCCGGCTACTCTTGGGGATTTTAATTAAGAATTTCGGGACACACCCACGAGAAAAAAACCCGCTTCCCCTAGAGATTTTACAACATAATTTCGGGACATACCCATGAGAAAAGAACCCGCTGCTCCTGGAGACTTTACCACTTATATTCGGGACACACCCACAAGTAAGTCACTCGCTACTCAGTGAGATTTTACCTTGGGAATTTCGGTACATAGCCACGAGCATTCAGCCCGCTACTCCGAGAGATTTTACTTAGTAACCACAGATACCAGTTTACGACTTAACTCTCGAATAAACAAGGAATCACAAGTAAACACAGAACCACGTTTCTCATATAAGAATACCATATCACACATCTCAGGAAAAACACATAATTTCACCACTCAGATAGAATATAGAACCATTTATCTCAGACAACTCATACTTCATTTTCGTTCAAAGGTATATAATAGTACTAAAAAGTAATTAATTTATTGAAAAAAGGTCAAAACTGAAATATTTCAAAAATACTTGAACACTGGCTTATTTTCAAAAAACACCCCATTGAAAGCTTATTTCACAAATTTGCACTGTTAAAAACATAGAGAATACTGAACCAAAAATATATAACAGTACAATTTACCAAGAATTCAGTACCATTGTATTCCCCAATTATCTTAGTCACGTATATACCGAGTCCCAAAGTTAAGAATTTCCCAAATAGCGTATCGGTACAGATCCCAGGCCAAAGAGACGGACTGCTTTAGCCCCTTCATAGGTCTCACTTCCTTTCTAGACAGATATATACTGATAAACCATTTATCTTAAAGAGAAAAAGAAGAGTTTTTGTTTGAAAATACAAAGCTCTTTGATGTGGGATGTTTTTATGAATCAAAGAGGGTATGAACAAAGGAGGAGGGGGCAGGTTTCTTGATGCTAAAAGTGGGAAGAACAAAGCTTTGAAGATCAAGGCTTTATCTCAAGAACAAAGAGGAAAAGGGCTAGGAATTCAAAGGGAGAAAGAAAGGATTTTGCTTTGTCAATACAAAGACTTTGGTGTAAGAAATAAGTGAGGTATGAGGGGGTATTTATAGTAGAGGGGGCATCCATGGGGTTGGGTTTAAAGGGATCGTGGTTAGCTTAGAAAATAACCTTGGTTAGGCTTTTAAATAAATCAAAACAATTAACTAAATCCTAATTGGTTTAAACCAATGACTCATGGTGTGACTCATGGCATGACTCACCAAGGGAAGACTTAGAGAAGAGGCTAGACTCAAGTGAGTCAAGAGGAGAGGTCGGCCAAGACAAGGGGAAGAGGAAGGAAGAAGGAAGGAAAGTATGACATAGCTTAAATGATTAAATCTTAAGTTTTAAACCATCATTTTTCTAATTGGCTTAAAGACTTTCACAAGGATTGAATCCAAGTGAGAAGAATCATCCAAGGATCAAGAACAGCCCAAGGATGTCAACCAAGAGAGGAGATTTAAGAGCCATAGGATAGCTTGGTCTTAAACTATTGGTTTTGGTAGTTTAAGTGAAATCAAGGCAAAAATGGAAAAACATGTTTTGGCTATTTAAAATCTTTATCTGACTTTAACTTGAGCTCTGAATCAGTCTTTTAGCTCAAGCGGTTTACTATTTGGACCAAAACAGAACTTTTAACTCTTTTTACTTCTAAAAATTCTAGAAAAATTTTAGAAAATCTAAAATATTAGAAAAACTAACTTTTGTAAAGGAAGTTTATTTATTAAAGTCATTTACTGTTTTTAAGCTGTTTAAAACTCCTTCCGTCGGTTAGACGTTTTGTTTTTCTTAAATAGACCTGATAATGACAGTAAAACCATTGTTTCAGAAGTATTCTGAAATATGTGTATTTTATTCCTAATTTTAAGCCAAAAATAAATCATAAAAGACTTATGGTACAAAAATTCATATAAAATAGAAAAAGTACGGTTTTGAACAAAGAAACGGACGTCGAATTTTGATCTGACAGAAGCCAAAACTAACCGTTTTTAAAAGTATTTTGGAACTCATGTATTTAAATCCTATTTTTAAGCTAAAAATAAATATCAAAATATTTATATCACACAAATTCATATAAGACAAAAATCTAAACAGTTAACAAAAAAATTGGATGTTACACTCCCTCTTGATACACTAAAGTATGATGCTGTACTAATAGGAAATTGTCATTTGTATTTGTAATCATGTAGGGAAGCCGACAAGAAATAATGAAGGTTACAACTTGACTTTGTATATTCTACTATGCATATTATAAAAGAATATTTCTTTATATGAGTGGTTGTCTCCAATAATTGACGGATATATGTGATGAAAGGTGGGAAGTAGTAGGTAGGGAAAAAAAACTTGGGCTTTTCTTTTTCCCCATTCTTTCCTACTCCCACCCCTCCCCCTATGTTTTTTTAAATGACAAATTTATTCCTTTTCTATTCCGTGAAGTATTTTACATTACAGAAACTTAGTTTCTTGATGTATTTTTACATTATTGAAACTCAATTTCCATAATGATGTTCAAAAAAAGAAATACCTACAAGGATTGTTGCGGGACTTCAATGCCGGTGAGGAAGGAGAATGAGAGATCTAGAGTGGGAAAGTGAGATACGAGAGAATGAGAGAGATGGGAGTGGATGAGAAGAGTGAGAGTGAAAGAGATGGGAAGGGCAAGAATCAGGGGGGAGGGAAATGGGGGAGGAAAGAAGAGAGGTAGGAATGGGGGTATTTTGGAGACAATTTAAATTTTTTTCAAGGGATGGGGGGATAGGAATAGAAATGAAGGGGTGGGGAAAGTAATTCCCAAAAACTTTCACAAACCTCTTCTTTTCTTGAGGGAATTTCTAATGGCACATACATGTGTTTCTATTCACACATACGTAATAGTAGAAAGTCTAAAATACCCCCTTCACATTTCGTATTGTGCGGAACTATTAGTTCTGCATCAGTGCGGAACTAATAGTTCTGCAGTCGTTATTTGCAGCACACACATACAAATAACACCTGCAGAACTATTAATTCAGCACTGATGTGGAACTAATAGTTCAGCACTAATAGTTCCGCACACTTAATTTAGAAAACACACTTCCGCAACATTCTCTCTCTTTCTCTTTCACTCTTTTTTCCATCCTCGCACTCTCTCTCTTTCTTCTCCAATTTTCTTGTCTGATAAAGCAACATTTAGTTGGTATGATGACCAAATGATGATGTCTGATAAAGCAATTTTCTTCTCCAATTCAGCCTTTCGATTGAGGAGAAAGGGAGGGAGAAGATGGAGATGGAAGAAAGGAGAAGGGGGAAGAGAAGAAAAAAATTGCAGAAGAATGGGGAGTTGGGGGGCGATGGGTTGGGGAACCGTCGTTTTGCCGTCGAGGCCGGTGCCGTCGTGAAGTCGGCGCTAGAGCTCGACGGTCCGCCAACAAAGAGGGCATTCACGACTCTAGAGCTCATGTGCACATGGGCAGGATTTGAAGAGGTTATCCCTAGGCTATGTTTTGGAGCTTGAAACAGTTTGGATGATGCAGCAAGGCTTGTGAAGAAGGGGACCGTCAAGGTTGGAGGTGGGGTTAAAGTTTGGGTGGCTCTCCGGCGTGTTTGTGCAGTGCAGAAGTGAGTGGGAAGTGAAAATGGGTGTTCTGGTCATTTTCTGAAAATCAAATTTAAGTGCATGTGTAAAATGAAAATTGTGTGTTTAGAAACTCCCTTTCTTGATTAGTTGATCTAATGGGCCTTGGTTCGAGTGTGATTTTGTGAAAATAAGCTTAATTGTTCTTTTTGTTTTAGTGTTTTTTCTAGTTTGGGGTATATACAATGTACTTGCTATATTAATGTTAGCAGCGCACCTTGAGTTATATTGGTATATTTTTTCGATTGCTAGCCTATGCTATTCTTAAGCCGAGTGGCCCTTGTATTTTTGTTCTGGGCTTTGCCCTTTCAATATCATCAAATCTTTGGACAAAAAAAAATCTAAATGTTGAACCTAAATAATTTCAAGACTATCTTCGAATATGAGGCCCCATTACATTTTCTTTAAATTTTCTCACTGATTCCAATTTATTGCTTCAATTTTCTTTGTAAGATTGAACTTGGAAAAGATATTACCATTTGAATGAAAATGCCTTCATAGATAAAAAGGGCATTAAATTCACCATTTTTTACTCAATTTCTTTTGAAAAATAAACTATTTATGAAATTTTGAACAAAATCGTCTCAATTTTTCTTAAAATTTGAATTATGACAAAAAAAAGGCAATGAATAGATAGTTGCTAAACTCAAGTGTAAATGAATAACTGGATGTGGAAATAGTTTTTCTCACCCAAGCTTTTCAAAACATTATCTACAAATTTAAGACAACTTGGGGAGAGAAATAACAAAAAAAGGCGGCAGGGAAGAGAAAAAGAAACTATAAACTAAGATGCAATCTTTTGGATTTAGCATGATACACACTACATTAAGATCCATATGCCAATTGACAAAGCATGAAGAAAGTTAAAATTAGCCATGAGAACCACCACCAAAATAAATAAATTCATACATACATATATATGCAAAGAACAAGGGAAATTCCCTGCAACAACCACCGAGTGCACCTCAAAGTCGGGCAAAGTGATATCACATTTTCAACCACCTTGGCTTAAAAAACTTTTTCTCAGCAGGTTTACTTCCTTCAGCAGCAGGAGGTTGTGTCGCGGCCTCAGCAGGCACCGGCGCAGACTGTACGGGCTCTGACGTCTGACCTTGATCTTTAGCAACATCCAAACCCTTCAAGGACATGACCTCTTCGCGTAGGTAAGGGCCATCATGGCCAACCAAAGTGCTATCACCTAAGCAATCCCATGAAAACAAAGGTTAATATATCAAAGAGTTGGTCTTGTTTGGCTTCAAAAGTCTAGCTTTATAGCATATGGAGAAGTTAACTTTGTATTGCACTCTCATTTTTCTTATACATAAAAACGAGGAAAAACTATTAAATAGTCACTACTAAATGGATAAGTGTCTATGGAGAAGTTAAAAAATAGAGCTTTTGAAAAAATTGGAGTGTAAAAAATAATTTTAACTTATATGAAAAGCTACTGGTTCGAAAACTCATATTATAAGTGCTTACAGAAAAAATTATTCAAAGTGACTAAGAAGAAAATGGTGTTTATTGATAGAAAAGTCTATTGCATCCCAAGTAATCGAGCGACCTGGTTCTCTCCCACTCTAAATTCCTTTCCAAAACCAAAGATAACCTCTCTAATCTCTCTTTCGTATTATTTATACCTATCATCTCACACACTCTAATGAATGAACAACCACAACATTTCTCACTAGATGGGCATGAAGTCACAAAGTGAGACATGTTCTGCAAAATGATTCCCCTGACAGTGGAACTCACCTTTTGGAACATCGTATGAAAAGTACACAATGGCACCGGGACAAAATCCAGCGGTATAGAAATCCTGGGACATGTCTTTGATCAGCTTCTTAGGCGGAGTAGTATCTACATTATTAGAAGTACATATGATTTAGTTAAGTTCAGTCAACAATCAAATCTACATTCAAGAGGTTGAAATGAAATCTTCTAATTCATTCCAAGAGATGATACTTGGGCATGTTAATCAAATGGTAAATGAGTTAAAATATTATGAATTATGCTATTGACCACTACCAAGTTCCAACTATATACACCACTTCACAAGCAAATGTTACTCAAAATTTAATCATACACAGGATGTCAATGTGCTTACATAAATGAAATGGCTGCTCTGGTTGTACAATCACTTTATTGAGGAGATTAATTAAACTCTGGATGGTTTCTGATGGGTGAAAGGTAGCTTCCAATGTGTGATTATCAGGGAAGCGGACTCTAATTACAGCCTGCAAAAAAGATCGAGCCATATGAAAAGATAAGTTCACCCCTTATTGATCCGATTTGTTTTAAGAGAAATGCTAGCAACACACTCTCTGACACACTAGTGGGATCCGCATGAATTTCAACCAGTCATGGAGAGTGTGTTGCTAGCACTCCTCTTGTTTTAATATTCATGAAAATCTTAAGATCCTTCAACAAAATAAAAATATCCAACATGGCCCAGAAATAAAAACTTCAAGGAAAATAATAATAATAATAATCACAATAATGGGAGGGTAAGAAGAAGCTAGACAATACTTTGGTTATTCTTGACCTACGAGCTGCCTCTTCTGCCTCTCGGATTTTTCGAGTCTTCAAGAATTTATCTGTACATAATTAATACACTTAAATAACAAGGTCATGAAAGGGGTATTTTGAGTGCATGGTTTTTATTACTTGTTATTTTGTCAAGCAATCAATATTTAAAAATTAGGCATATATCTTAGGTGAGGCTTATATGAAAATAAGCCAAATAAGCCTACAAGGCCACAATCTGTGATCAATAGAGTCACTTCTTCACTCACATGGAATGATTAGGATCAATTTTACCTTCCTTTTTAGTAGCCAAAATTCTGTAATAATCTTCGGCAGTAAACTCGTAGAAGTCATCAGTCTCCTCTTCTTCCCAAACACCGACAAGAAATATAAGTTTAATCAGGATACATGAGGAAGGTTATATATACAAACATCAACACATGAAATTTCAAGTTCACATTATCTGAGAACCTAAGCTAAGATTGTCAAAGCTAAGTAGCTATTATTACCATTATTTTCTGCAGCATTTGGCGATTGAGAAAGTGATAATGTTTCAAAAACACGAATCTCTAGTCCAAATCTTTCATGCATATCTGCAATTGTCGCCTGTTGAACATAAAACATGATAGTCAAGGAAAAACAGCGGATTGATTAGCATAATGCTAAAACAAATAGTTAATTGAAGTGCAAGGGAAGTAAATTTCAACCAGGAAAAGCTAATTGCAATACAAATAAGTAAAAAGAAACATACGTGCGCAATGGAACAATACTATGATATGATGATTCACAAAGGACAAAAGATAAAAAATTATTTCAGAGAAATGATGCCCTCACAAAGATGTGGAATTAAGGCCTCTCTCATCAATATTTTCAATTTTACAAAATTAAATAAATGAATAAAACAAGGTGTGCATTCAGAAGGGAACTTAGAAATCGCCGACCTTTTTTTACCATGAGCAAATTTTATGTGATACAAATTTCATCAGTTAAGAGGGATGAATGAAAATGACTATGTGAGGGGCATGAGGCATGGAACACATTGATTAGCCTAGGAGATACACATTTCTGAAATGTTATCTAAAAGAACTTCATGATGTCAGAAAAAAGGGTTGTGGTGTAGTGAACTAATTTATCAAATGAAAATACAATGGTGAAATTTGAAAGACAATTCTTCATACATAACAAATATTTTTCCAGTTCACACAACCTTAACCACATTGGCATGGTTTGTTTTGACCCTTTGCATTTCATCCACATTATTAACATTAAAGAAGGGTTTTGTTTTCTGTATAAGATTTTTGGCTAGCACAAGAAATAGAAAAACAACTCAAGATTAAAACTTCTTATAACTTGGTACGAACGACTCATTCATATTTTCTACTGCACTTTCTCCACCCTTAGTGATTGCTCTATTTTATTATTATTTTTTTAACACTTTACTATTTCACGATTAAAACCCTATTTTTTGTTGCACTCCTCTAGCACATAACAATGTCAAGTCACAGAAAAAAAAAAGGAACTTGTAAACAAACAAACAAAGCCATAAAGGATATATCAAAATAATAAGTAGATAAATATAAACCAAACTCAGATGGTAAAATAAGATGATTAAATTAAAAAACAAGATAAAATTAATATAAATCATGTTGGTGAATAAAATTTCAAGAAGAAAAGGGGGGATTTTTATTCGAACCATGGAATAGATGTTGGTGAGTCTTCTCCTTTTCGATGTTAGTGGGAAGGAGGTATCAACTACCATCAGATTCAGCGAACACAATGAGAGTAGTGATGACCAAAACATACGGCTTCTTTTGAATCTTGTTCTTCACTCACCTTGTTCCATTTTTCATACGTTTTCTTTTTATTTCAGTAACCAATTGTAATGTGATATAAATCTACCTAAAACCTGTGGGCATGATTACAACAGCAAAATCTATAATCTATCCAAAAGAATGGTTGTTCAACAATATCATCTTAAATAGATAAACAATTGCTTTCAGAACCTGTAAAACAGTATGACTGCATATTGTACTGGAAATCAATATTATCAAACTTGAATCAGTCATCAAATCGGTCAGGGTGTAATGTCATTTGCTTTCGCAACACAAATTAACATAATTTGACAAGTCAGTTTTCAAATGCAAAACTATTACCATGACATGAATACTTAATTAAACAAATAACACATTCAGAACTTATGCTCTAATATTTGGCATCTGGTATCCCAAGCATCTTTACCAAAATGCTATTGCAAAACTTCAACTTTCAAGTAGGCGTGTGTTAATATTTCATTGCACTTTGCTTTTTGTACAAAAAATATGTCCCCAGATTATGCTACACATGAACTTGTATATTTGACAACATAAAAAATTTAACCCTCAAACGGGGACTCAACCAGCATGATCAAGGAAAACCATGAAGAAAAAGTCAAAACCAAAGCCTAAAAATATGAGAACTATATCCACTGGATTTTCAATCTTAGAAAAATCTACCATAGTCCAGATTCCCATAACATGGGCAGAAACAAATTAAATGCACGCTAGAATCAGCAACAAGCCACACTTTCGATTTTCTCAAAAAAGGATGGAATAACGATAAGGAACACAGTAGAAGAAGGTACATAGCTTCAGAAATAAAATAAAAATAAAAATCAGAAACAACAGCCTTTATTTTCGAACCTGTCGTGGCGTAGCAGCGAGAAGGACCACCGGCGGTCTGTGTTCGGCGGCGAGTAAAAATAAAAATCAGAAACAACAGCCTTTATTTTCGAACCTGTCGTGGCGTAGCAGCGAGAAGGACCACCGGCGGTCTGTGTTCGGCGGCGAGAGAGAGCTTCCGACGGCGGCGGCTCACTGAGAACGGCGGTATGTGGGTTTAGGGTTTGTACGACGGTCTGTGTGACTTGTGAGCGAGCCAGTGAGCTTTGGTTATGGGTGTCGTATGCAATTGCAAGGTGCCTTCCTATTTGCAAAGATCAAAACGATGTCGTTTTGGACTCTTAATTGCATTTTTATCCCCACAATAACGAAATTTACACCCAAGTTTTCAAGTCATTATCTAACTATGTCATTGTTACAATTACATCAATAGAATTAATAGAATATAACAAAAGATGATACTTCTCATGAAAGTCCTCCAAGTATTAGGTCTTGGATTATTATAATTTATTTTATTTAATACATTTTTACTATTATTTTTTAACATATTAATTTTAGTTCCTGAGGAAGAAGTATTATTATTTAGTAATGATAATTTTTCTAATCGAGATATTAAATCATCAGATATTCTAGATTTTTCTAATTTAAAATCTTTTAATTCTTTATCAGGTACGTAATTAAATATGGATCTATTTGGGTCTAAAGGATAATTTTTTGGATTGTCAATTTTTTTACTACTAGAAGAGCTAGACAATTCAATTCTATCTAATTGCTGTAACATAGTATGTAATATTTGATTTGAGAAATTTAGTTGTTCCTAAATATTTTTTCTTTCTTTTTGAGCATTATCAATTGGGTTTTTAATAGTTTTAAAGGGAGACGCAACAACTTCTAATCCTTACTTTGTAGAAATAATTATAGCTTCCAAGGGAGGATGTACACTACCAGAAGTTTTATCATTATCTAATAATTTCCATTTTGTATTTAATCCAATATTAACATTAATATATAAATCTTTTAAAAAAGGATTTTCAATATTATTTTTATGACAATATAATTCAAACCAAGTAAAGAAATAAATATTTAATTCTTGATACTCAACAAAATCATAAAATTTATAAAGATAATCTTTTGTTTGTTCTTTAGTAAAAGTACTAAAGTACCAGTCTCTTTTAATTTTATTATGTTCAGAATCAAATTCTTTTTTAATCCAAATTTTATCTATCTTAAAGAGTTCTTTTCTAGTTAATACACAAACTTGTGATCTTGTAGGAGAATATTGAGGAGATCTATTTCTTTGAGAATTTTCAGCATAAATAGGTTGTGGTATTGAAGGGTCAAAGTTTACTCCTGCTAAATGTAAATTAATAGTAGAGTCTGTAGAATTTCTTGATGAAATAATACTGGGAGCTATAAATTCATTAATTCTCAAAGATTGGCTTTTATTCATTCTAATTCTTATAGATCCATCTTCTTCTTCGATAATTTCACTAACATTTCTATGTTCTATTTTCGGTATATCAACCATATCTTTTAAAATCCATTCTTCAGAAAATTTATTTAATACTTCAGATGCAGTTAATCTTTTAGGTGTAGAAATACTAGATCTTTTAAGATTTGCTTCAATAATTACAGTTTCATTTTTTTGGTGATGCACGTAAGGCTTTAAAATTATAATTTATAGTGGAAATTTTATAAGTAATTTTATAAATAACATTTATATTAGCAACTCCTATTTTAAATATATTGTCTAAACAATGAATATTAATAGCTAGAGCATCTTTAGTGAAAGGATTACCTAAGTCCATAGAAAAATTAGGATAACAATTAAAATATACTGGACCATCATTTAAATTAAATTCAAGTATTGCAAGAGTAGATTCATGAAATCTTCTAATTCTTGTATCTCTTAATACCAATAATATTGGAGTATTAAGTCCTAACTTATGTAAAGGTTTTACAGCTACTTGAATTAATACTAGATGAATATATTTAAATTTTTCTTGTATATGATTATTTAAAGTTTCTTCATTTAATAGTTTAATAACTTCATGATTTTCCGTTATTGACTTAGATATTTCTATCGTATGAGTAACACTTTGTGTTCTAAAATTAAAGGTACTAGACTTATAAATTTCTTTTTCTTTAATTTCAGGTAATGACCAATTTTGTAAGCGATTTTCTATTTCTGCAATTTGTAATTCTTGATTCTGATAATTATCTTAATCTAATCTTATTTCAGATGTAGAGGCTATATTACTTAATGAAGCTTATGACGACCTACTTCTTCTGGAACCTAGACTACTCAGGGATCTGATAAATGAAGACATACTTACTTGATTTTGATTCTTTTGTTTCTAAAACACTACGGCGTACTCACCGAGACCACCGCTAAGAACGGAAACACCCTACGGGACCACCTTTCTGGCTGACCAACGTTTCTGGGCTTACCAACGCTCCTACCCACGGCTGACCAACGCTAAGAGCAGCAGAGTTTTTCGAAACTTAACAGCAAAATAAAGTAATTATATCTCAATTACCAGAACCTTCTGAGAAGGCTCTGATACCAAAACTGGAGGGGCCGTATCAGAGAGGCAAAAATAAGCAGAAGTTACATAAATAATTATAAAAGTATGGAGGAGCTCATACTCAATAATAGTATGTTTATATAATATTTAAAACAAAGTAATAAACTTACAAAGGCTCGAGAATTCCTGAATTGGCTCTAAGACTCAGAGTAAGAGAAAACTGATGATAACAACTGAGGGAGAGTGCTCCTTTTATAATCTAAGGAAAGCACTGTTTACAACAGTATTTTAATCTATCTATAAATAATACATTTGCGAATGATTTTTCAAGCCCCAATACACACGTGTCGTTGTAAGAACGTTTTCACAAAACCTCATCCACGTGTCATACTCAGAGGAAAAGGTGCACCAAAATCAAATCAATAATCAATTAATAATTAATTGGCCAAATCAAATATTTCCTACCCACAAATTAATTATTGAAAATTATATCCGAATTATGAAATAAAATCGTACAGTATAATTTGAATCTAATTAATTGTGTCCCCAATTAATTCTTACATTAAATGTGAAACAATATCGTGTCTTATCTTCAAACCAAATAAATTAATATATCAGGAAAAAATAAAATCGTGTCCCCAATTAATTATTCAATCTTTCCTAATATATTCAAGGACCTGAAATAGTATACAAAAAAAAGCACCTGAAATCTATCTATCTATAAAAAAATACATTTACAAATAATCTTTCAAGACTAAATTTACGCATGATGCTCTCAGAGTGTTTTTAGGATGACATGTTTTCGTATTATGCGTTCCCACCAAATCTCATTCACGTGTCACACTCAAAGAAAAATGTACACCGAAATCAATTCAATATTAAATCAATAATCAAATAATAATTAATCAGCCAAATCAAATATTTCCTGTCCACAGATTAATTATTGAATATCAGACCTTAATTGTGAAATAAAATCGTATAGTCTAATTTCAATCCAATTAATTATGTCCCCAATTAATTGTGAAATAAAACTGTGTCTTATATTCAAACCAAATAAAGTAATATAAAAAAATAAGACTGTGTCCCTAATTAATTATTCAATCTTTTCTAATATATTAAAGCACATGAAAAAATTAAAATGCAAATAAGTCAAAAATGAGAGACCACCCACAATTTCACCATTCTTTAAGCAATAATGCAAAAGGTTTCCTATTATATTCCAGCACCAAGAAAATAAAAAAACAAATAGGGCAAACACGAGAGACCACCCCCAATTTCTTCTTCAAGCAATATTGCAACCCACAATTTCTTCTTCGAGCAAATTTTACACGTGTCAATACTATGTTCAATTTGAGAGAATACTAACTCAGCAATTATTTGAAAGGTTAATAAAAAATGGAAACCAAGTGAATCTCTTTCAATTTAAAACGAAATCTGCAAATCATAATTAATCAAAACATTATTATATTTGAATCAACATTAAATGTAAATTTGAAATGAAATCAGAAGATTATTCTGTTTTGCTTTCTCTATTTGTCATTTATTTTATTTTCCTTCCCATCACTATACCCCTTTATATTTAAATAATGCATCCCATCTGTGTTTCTACTAACCCTCTCTCTCTCTACCATCATTAGTGATTTTTGGTCTCCTCACTCTGTCATCATTAGTGGCGGCACTCTCTTACCTGGTCAGAAAAGAAAAATCTAGCATTTTTACTTCCTTCCTCTCTTTGTGTTGAAGTTGCTCATCTCAATCCAGATATTGTGGTTAATTTTAGTAATTCCGTTTTTAAATATGGTTGTCATATTTTCACCTCCTCCTGAAAATGTTCATGATTATCGTTTTTGTTTAACAAAATTTTTGTGAACATTAATTATGTGGCGTGTGATTAGCACCAACTTTTGTTCCTTGATTGACATTGATTTAAAGTTTTCTTTGGCTTTGGTTTTCATGCAAATAAATTTAAATGTAATTTTGAACTTATTTGAAAGGATTAAATTTGATTGTTTGATCCATTATAGAGTTCAACACATTATTTTGGTCAATTAATTTTATTTATTTTTTTGCTCAATTATGCAGATTTATACAAAAGTAAGTGTCAAAATGATTTTTTGGAAAATCCTAAGAAGTTGTAGGAATTAAGGAAATGAAGAAGAAATATCCTCAAAAGGGTAAAACCTTTGCTTACAAGCAACCATGAATTCAACAATGAATAGAGCTTCAAGAAATAAAGTCCATGAAGATCCCAAACTATTTAGGTTCTTTTACTATCTCGACTGCCTTTATTCTCTTTTTTTGTGGTTATTTTGGTCTTGAGGATTCTTCTGCAGTGGTTTATGATTCAACTATTTGCAAACTTCTTTATTTTTAAAATGATTTGAAATTTTTGTAACAACAACAGTTGCATAATCAATTGTATTTAGCAACTAAGATAAAATATATTATTTCCTTCGATTTAATTGTATAATGATATTGATAGATATAATTATTTGTCTTTTATTTTCCTTATATAGAAAACATAGTAATTCTTATAATTTACTGGATTCGAGTTTAGATGGTAAAAAAATATTAGATGAGTTTGAATTTTAATCTTTTTAGGATTAGGAAAAATTTAAAATTTAAAAAGATTTGATTTTAATATTTAAGATTAGATAAACAAATAAAAAGTTCTCTCCCATATTTTTTTTTTCTGAAAAGATATATTCCAAATTGATTTGAATTTGATTTATAAGTTAGTTAATAATTTTATTTGATATTAATCTGAATTTAAATTTGATTTTTCTCAAGATTATATAATAAATAAAAGATTTTAATTTTATGTCGATTGAAATTTGATCTCTTTATGATTACAATGAATTTAAATTTTTTTATATTTAGGAACAAGTAATAAAAAATATGCTCTCAAAAGTAATTTTGTTTATCTTAACCAATATTGTAATGATATTTTCTTTCTCATTTAGTATTTTCACCTAACTAATTAATTTATTAAATGTTTTCTTTTGTTAATGCAAATTTGAATTTTTCTCATTAATGTCTAATTGATTAATGTAAATAGTTAGGATAAAACACAATAAATGAGAAAAAATAATTTTTAATTTATGATTTTATGACAATATACAACTTACACTTACCTATACAAATCAATTTCTCACCACATCAATGACCAATATGCCACATTTTAAATTTTAAATTGATTATATTGCACGATATAATTTCCTACTATGGGTTGAGATAACTTTTGATTAATTGTGATTTGCAGATTTTATTGTGAATTAAAAAAGATTCGCACTGATTTCCAATTTTTGTTAGCCTTTAGCATAAGTGTTGATTAAATTATGACTTAAGGGGACAAATAGGAGAAATTAATTTCCATTTTTGGTTTGTGTTTAGAATAAATTTAAGCATAAATGTGGGAGAAAATTTGTCTAATTGGTCATTATTTAAGGAGAAACCGACACGAGTATTATACTCCCTCAAATTGAATGCAGTATTATATATTAAGTTGGTCATTAGTAGTAGTAAATCAAATAGAAGAATATCATATCGAGCAAATTAAAAAGAAAAGAATTTTATTTTGTAAAAATAGAAAATGTGGAATTCAAAATGATGACTATGTCGTTAGCGCGAAATATGCTGAAAATGGAAATGAAAAATTACAAAGAGAAACATGAAAAAAAAAAACGACAATAGAGGAAGAGAATATTTGAATGGTTTGCATAAATTTGAAAGAGAATTGCACAATCAGAATCACATGCAATTAAACACATTAATTGATTCATTTCCTTTATCGATTTAGTTTGACATGTAATAAGTATTTCAAAGAATCACAAACAATTAAATATTAATTAATTCCTTTCCATTGACAGTTTTATTAGACATGCAATGAATATTTTGAAACAAAAAATGGAATATAGATTAGACGCATTAATTGTTAATTAATTCATTCCTATTTTTAGTTTTATTAGGTATGCAATGAATATTTTGATAAAATAAAAGTCGAATGTAAATTAAATACATTAATTGATTAAATAATTCCTCTTAAGCATAAATCTGGGAGAAAATTTGTCTAATTGGTCATTATTTAAGTAGAAACCGACACGAGTATTATACTCCCTCAAATTGAACGCAGTATTATTTATTAAGCTGGTCATTAGTAGTAGTAAATCAAATAGAAGAATATCATATCAAGCAAATTAAAAAGGAAATAATTTTATTTTGTAGAAATAGAAAATGTGGAATTCAAAATGACGACTATGTCGTTAGCGCGAAATATGCTGAAAATGAAAATGAAAACTTACAAAGAAAAACATGAAGAAAAAAAATGAAAATAGAGGAAGAGAATATTGGAATGGTTTGCATAAATTTGAAAGAGAATTGCGCAATCAGAATCACATGTAATTAAACACATTAATTGATTCATTTCCTTTATCGATTTAGTTTGACATGTAATAAGTATTTCAAAGAATCACAAACAAGTAAATATTAATTAATTCCTTTCCATTGACAGTTTTATTAGACATGCAATGAATATTTTGAAATTAAAAATGGAATATAGATTAGACGCATTAATTGTTAATTAATTCATTCCTATTTTTAGTTTTATTAGGTATGCAATGAATATTTTGATAAAATAAAAATTGAATGTAAATTAAACACATTAATTGATTAAATAATTCCTTTCGTGAGGTTAAGCTAGGTTGGAGAAGTGGTGAGAAAATGTAAAAAAATGACATGCATGATCACACCTAGGCCTAGAATTTTTCTCAAGGCGACACCAATAATAAGGCATCCATATTTTGTTACTTTTTATTCATTTTCTCATAGCCTCCAAAACATTAATGTTTTTTGTTTTTTATAGGTGGTAAAAAATCTTAAATGAGTTCAATTTTTTTTTGGATACCATGGTATTGGTAGGAGTGTCATCTGACTACTAGCACAGAGACTAATCTCCCTCGGAACATTGGCTGCATCAAAGCTTCCCTCTAGTGCCCTTTTTTTTATCAAACCCGAGACCTTTGGGATGAGGACCAACTGCAGTAGTCAGTCGGACCAACGGACGTTGGTAATGAGTTCAAAATTGATCATTTTAGGATTAGGAAAAATTTTAAAATTCAAAAATATTTCATTTTAACGCTTTAAGATTATATAAAAAATTAAAATGATATGTTCCATCTTGATATGAGTATGATTTTAAAATTTAGTTAATAATTTTATTTTATCCTTATTTAAATTAATTTGATCAATTTTTCTCAAGATTAATAATAATAAATAAAAGAAGGCGGTAAATACTTTATACCAATATCTTGGTTACAAAAAATTGATCTCTTCAATATTAGTATGAAATCCAAATTTCAAATTTTATTTTGGTATTTAGGAACAAGAAATAAAAGATATAAAATGAAAATAAATATTTCTTTCTTTGTTAGTATGTTATCATCTAACTAATTTTTTTGAAGCAATCATCTAACTAATTTAAGAAAACATTTTAATTTTTCTTCGAGAAAACTTGGATTTTTTAATGTAAAACTTATAAATAAAAAATATCATGCGTGATAAACATTTTACGTGAAAGTAAACAATAAAAAGTTGTGCTTTTAATATTATGTCAAATATTTTACCTAAAATTTTTCGACGTGTGAATTACTTAAAAAATTAAACTTTGATATATAATTTAAATAATTTTCTGTTTTTATTATTTTTTATTTTATTTCCAACTAATTTATTGGATACTTTCTGTAAGATAAGAAAATTTAAAATTTCTTTTGCACATTAGTATCTATATATAAATATGCAAAATGATTAATTAGAAATTATAGATAATATATAACAACAGAGATGAACAAATACATGAAAGTATTTTTTTTGACAACAAACATGAAAGTATATATATGTTCAAATTAAAGTTAATACACTAGAATGAATATTTTATTTAAATCACATTTCACGGGTTCAAGCGGGTATCGCAAATTTTGGTTTTTTGACATGCTTACCCATAATAACTATTTAAATTATTTTATGGCTTCAACCATAATTATACAAATTTTTTGTTGTACTTTTGAATTATTATGTAAAGTAGTTCATATGCCCCGTGCATGGCACGGGTCACCTACGCTAGTAATTAAAAATACAACAGTAAAGTTTACCGACACTACAGTGCTGCCGACACTACAGGAAAAAGCTAAAGTAAAAAAAGAATCACATGAAAACAGTAATTATGTCTGCCATTAGGAAAGTAAACCCGAAAGAGATCAGGACAAATCTCTTTATGGGATTTCGAGAATCCCTTCAATCCCGTAACAATCATCTTCGTTCATGGGTGTAAAATTCTGACTGGATCCAACTTCAGATTCTCTGTCATCTTTTTCACCGGACATAACCATCTGTAATTTCCTTAAAATTTCTTCTTTATTGGAAGAGGACGATAATTCAGCCATAATTTTTGATTTTTCTGATAAAAATAATGCTTCAGTATCATCCTGTTTGACTTGCTTTAAGTAATTCGGGTGCTCACGGAACCATTTATCTAATGTAGCAGAGTTTAATAAGTCTAGGCAAAACTTGGCAAGTTTTGCCAAGTTATATACATAGCTAAAAGTCTAAAACATCAATACACAATTTGACAAATATTAGAGTGTGATGCATTACTTTTAGTTGTTGTCTTGCTTTGTTTTAATATTGAACAAAGTGACTCCAAAATATGTATTATTGGTGTTAGATATTAATTCTCACACTCATATTTTTATTTTGTACCTTTATTTGTTTTTATTTAATTGAACAATCATTGATATAACAATTGAGTTAAAATTATATGATTGGTATAATTTACACTTATTAATATGATGTTCATTATGACAAATATTGTGTGGAAGTAATTTATTTTAATAAATTTTTTATAGAATTTTTTAATTTTTTAATATTCATGGATATCCGCGGGTACCCGCTAAAACCTAGATAACGGGTACCCGCACGAGTATGGGGCGGGTACGGGTAGCGGGTATAACAAACGAGGCGGGTAGCTACTACTCGTGCCCGCCCCGTCCCATTTACATCCCTAAACCACTTGGGAAACTTGGCAATCTTCCCAAATCTTTTGAGAACTGTAAGTCCATGAACTAATCCAGGTAATTCCAAAACTAGCACAAAAAAACAGTAATTGCATATGCTGGGGCAAGGTAGTTTCGGTAACAAATCTCTCATAGGCAGTAAGGGCAAAGTCAGGAAATATCGATGTGTTGGCCCCGACATCGATAAACCACCAGATAAACCATTGAGGAAAGTTTAATGAAATGTCCATTTTAAACCATATAAACCAAGAATGGTTATACGGTTCTAAATAAAGCATATTGTACCAAGCTTCCATGTAATCAACATAATTGTAATTCTGAGGGGTAAATCTTCTGGAAAACGATTTGTAAACAGAGGGGTGAGATCCCCATGCTTGAGGAGTAATAACTTTAAGGATTTTAAATTTTGAATAAGTAATTCTTTGTGGATCATTTGAATCATTTCTGTTATGGGTCAATTCAATAGATCCAGTATCGACCAGAATAAATTCATAAAACTTTCTGGTATGTTCTAGGGTTCTTGGGTAGTAATGGAACCTAGGGGGATAAAACTTACTAATAGTTTTTAACAAAGAACTGTTTCCTTTAATATATTCAGGTTCTAAGGTAAACAGAGGTAATTGATAGGGCTTAGGCATAAAAGGACAAGGAGGAGAGTCTGCCGGAGGGGTATAAAAGGGTACTTTTTCTTTATCTAAGAATTTTGGTCTTTGGGATTGTAATGGGGTAAAAGATTCTTGTAGTTGTTGAGAGTGTAACGGAGTATTAGCGATCTGAACAGAGTGTAATGGGGTATTAGCAGCTTGTACTAACTTAGAAGTAGAGGATGAAGAAGGTAAATCTAATGGTACTGGAGCTCTAGGTCTTGGGGTAACAATTTGATAAGGAGTTAGTGGAGAATAACGATTTTGTAATGAACTGGATGAAGATCCTTGTAGTAATGCCTCTTTAGAAGTAATAACCTTTTGTGTCTTTTGGTCCTCTAGAGGACTTGAATGGGCACATAATAATTACTGTGTTGAGAAAAACAGCTGAATCAAACATTTATTAATTAAAGAATTAATTTTTAAGAATTTGAAATTCAAAATCAAATTTTATTTGATATAAAAAGTTGTTAAAATGTGTTTGAGAAGCCATTAAACATGAGAATGACACTTGGAGGACTCTCATGAGAAATATCTTCTTTTGTTATATTCTATTGATTTGAATTTGAATTTTAAAATCAGTTCATTTTTACTATTTATGAAACAAAGTCCCATTTACTCTCCCTGCATCCATTCGGTTCCTGCTCTCTCTGCACCCATACTTCTGCCTTTTTCTTCATGTTCCAACGATGCAGCAGGGCAATTTCCTTTCAAAGAGGAAATGATAGAGATTGGTTTCAAAGAGATCTACAAATAGCAGGGCATGCAAGAGCTCTACAAAAAGATCGTTCCCCCAAACCTCCTTCCCCGACGCCATTTCCGTCACTGTCACTGTCAGCTCAGCCATCCTCACCAATACCCTCTTATCCTCCAAACACCAGGTGGAGATGCCAATAGGGACAAAAAAGGGGTCGCAACTGGCGGTAGAAAACAAAATGGAGGGGCAGGTCATGAAGATGAAGGGGTAGAAGCTGGTGGTAGAAAACAAAATGGAGGGGCAGGGGCGCAAAGATGAAAGGGATTTTGACCCAAGAGCAAGTTTATATATCTATTTTTTTTATTCTAACTTTTTGGATTTTCAACATTTACTATCAGCATTTTTACTTGCTCACAATTGAGTTGTGTCCCTGTGTTCCAAATATATCAAAGAAACTTGCTGAATGAAGGGCTTGGACCGATTTGTATTGGTCACTAATAACTTCGCAAGCATTGGTCTGCGAGAGAATTTGCTGGAATGCTGGTATCGTTGTTTTTTAACTCTATCTTCCAATGGTTGTTTCTGGAATGTGAGTACGGAAATTTGCTCCATTGTCCATCTGTTGTTTTGTTTAGCAGACCTCCTTGGGAACAGAGAATTGGGGAAGAAGCATCGGCTGTCCTTATTATTATTCAAGTGAGGTAATGAAAACTTCTCTTTGACTCGGTAAATATTTATTTGATAAAAGTGAAAAGAAAGTTTTCCTCGAAACAATTTTTGGTTGCTAAATCGAAATTGAAATCTTATTATTTTTCTTTACATTTTACTCATGCTCTCAATAAACTTCTCATTAATTCTTTTTAAAAGTCGAACAAATTATATATTATGTTTATTCAAGTGAGGTAATGAAAACTTCTCTTCGACTGGGTAAATATTTATTTGATAAAAGTGAAAAGAAAGTTTTCGTCGAAAAAAATTTTGGTTGCTAAATCGGAATTGAAATCTTATTATTTTTCTTTACATTTTACTCATGCTTTCAATAAACTTCTCATTAATTCTTTTTAAAAGTCGAACAAATTATATATTATGTTTATGTTTATATAATGAGATATTTAATTTGCGTTAACTTTGCTGTAGATTGATTCATTAGAATCATTCTTATGTAAACTTTGTGGTATCTTTGAAATTCTGACCCAATTAAACCTGTTTCATTGTTATTTATATCTTTCACAAGACTCATGCTTTAAAGTTAAATAAAATATGGAGCTCTATAATATGTATTATAATTATGATAAAAACAGAATTATATCATCTAAAATTATAATTTCTTTGGCTTCTAATAATCATTCCCCCTCACATTTTCTTTCTTATGTACTCTCTTCCAAAACAGTTTATATCTTCATTCTCTGTCTCTGTGTGTTAGTGGCTGTCAATGATTATCTTCTAATTCACGTTATTCATATTCTGACTTCCAATTTGTTCAGGGACTTCCAATGGTTCTAACCAATGACTGACCCTCATAAATACTATGGCTGGGCCTGAGGAACAAGAGATGCAGATTTTGGGTGTGGAATGCCAGGCCTATGATTTTGGAGACTGTACATTTCACACCTGGGGTGTTGAAGGTTTCACAACTCTGATATTATCGGGTCTGGTTGGTCTTATTATTATGAAAACACTGGGAGTTTCACAGCCATGATGGCAATTGTTTCATAACTGTTAGCGGGTCTGGTTGCAGCAACTCAGGTTCCATTGGCAAGATCTACATCCGGGTTGTGAAAATTTTCACATGGTGTGGTTGATTCTGATTTGGGGAAGGATTTGATCACCGAAACTGTTGCTTCACGTGGGTGTTCAGGATTTGTCACTGAGGGTGGGTCTCTTTTTGGTATAGGGATTGGGCTACTCAATTTCTAATATATTGAATTTGCTTTTTGCTACATTAATTTATTCAATTATGTACCACCAACATTTTGGGATTTGTATTTCTCTTTGGAACAGCTATATGTTTGTTATAACTTTTGTTCTTGATAGTTCTTATTACCAATATTTTTAGTTTATAAAATAAAATGAAATTTATATAAAGTAACATTACTAACTAACTTATTATGGATGAAAAACTAATATAAATTAAACATTAATATAATTTTTTAAATATAGTATTCATATTATTTTAATATACCGTACGTAGTATGAGCTTACATATTTGTATCAAAAAAAAAGTATGAGCTTACATATTATATAATTTGCTTTAAATATTTTTAATGAAGTAATGTTAAGAATTTTATTATTTTATTATTATAGTCTAATATTATTATTATTATTCTTAAATGTACTTGCATTTTCAGATTTCGGATATACCTTTACCCCATTACAAATCTTTGATAGAGCGTTGTAATGGGCGGGCAGTTATGAAAATTACAAAAAAAAATTTAAAAATTTATTTATATGACAATTAAATCCTACAATTCAAAAGGAGAAAGATTAACTGATCAAAAAAAAAAAGGAGAAAGATTAAAAAACATGGTATCACATATAGTGCATATGTAAGCAAACCATATTAAGAAAATGAAATAAAAATGTTTAATAATGAGTGAATTCCAGTAAAGCTAATCTTTGCATATTCAGGATGAGTCTACTATATATCAATATTTTGGATTGATTGCTGTTAAACTCATATATTTGTTAACATTAATTAATAAAATGTGTCACTTTTAGTCCTTGGGGTCATATTTTAAATTTAAAAAATATTTTCTAAATATGAAAGGGGTCAAAATATAAATTTAAAAAATACATTTCGAATTTAAAATATGGCCATATGGACTGAAAGTGACATATTTTAAAAAATGAGGGGTCAAAATATAAATTTAAAAAATACTTTTCAAATTTAAAGTATGGTCTCAGGGACTAAAAGTGACACATTTTCATAAATGACTAAGGGACTAAAGAGACACATTTTATTTTTTAGGGACTAAAAACGAAAATTGTTATAAAATGAGGGACCAAAGAGATGTTTAAACCAAAAATTAAATATAAAGTCTACCATAAGTAGCAAGCCTACTCCAAATTTTATAGTTTATTTGAACATTTTACTAGGAAGTAACATTACTATTAATATTAATATAAATTTTTAAATATTTCCACCCAAAGGTTCTATACGTAGATGTCGGACGGTTCCCAATCCTCTATCTTGTGGGTTCATCTCCATCTACTCAGTCATGTAACAACATAACAAAGCAGACATGGTGAAACTCTAACTCAAATTAACAGAAATAGTACAAGTATATTATCAAACACAGAACACACAACACTCAATCCTCAAGACAAATAGGTAACACAGACAATCAAGTCATTTCAATCAATGTTTTATTAATGCATGCCTCTTCTATATTTCTCAAAACACACCGGTGTAGTGCTCCAAGGAGACTTTTCCATCCTTAACGCCAGTGAGCGATCGGCTGCCTGTAAACTTAACAGTATAATCAGGGAATCCCTCCAGACCCCTGAAGATACTTCCGTAATACCGCATTTAAAACTTAATACCAGATCATAAATAGAATTGTCAGTCAGATTTATTCAAGCCGGGTATACGACTCGTCTCGACTCGAGTGTATTCACCATACTCGGCCACATAAGACTATCGAAACCTGAATAATCCCAGTAGACAATTGTAGTCCAACAGGCTCTATTTTCAACCCCGTCTCGTAGGTTGTATACTCATCTCTCTGATGCAAATGATCATTTAAATTTGCAAATCATTTTCTCTTGAAATCTCTTTCTCTGTAAAACTTCCTCTGTTTTACTAACTCTTTTTCTCAAAAATCTCAGAATCTCTTAAAAACTCTTTGTAAGAAATAAGTCAAATCCTTTTATGGACAGACCACTTGTATAGACAGATAACTGTTTATAAGTCACTATTTCTTATAAAAACTCTCTTTTCACTGTATACCTTGAAAATCATAAGACTCTTGTCTTGTTTTACTGTTTATTTCAGACTGATTCATTATCTCGGCTTTATTTATTTTAAGTTGCTCCATTGAGTGAATCGGTATGAAAAGAGTTATTAACTGTATTTACAAGAAGATCAAACCGGGCATAGCCACTTTGGATTGATTGAGAGAGAAAAGGTCAACAGTATTTTAAACTTACGTCTGCTTTTGAAATAGTAGATGTCTATTGTCAGTTTTTAGATAACTTCTTGGTAATGGAATAATCACACGGCGACTGAGCCGACTACGGTAATTAGTGTCCAGTTTTCTTGAAACTTAATACAACTTAGTGATCGCAGGTACGTTTAATTAAGCACGGCTTAGATTAATTTTCGAAGATGAAAGGATTACACGACGACAGAGCCATCTTTGGTAATCAGTACCCCACTTATAAAACCGATCCTACGTACTAAGTGAACGTAGTCAATTTATCTCTCTTTTGAAATACTTTAACTCCAATTATCTTCTAGGAAAATGCCCGTTGAAAGCCTATCTCACTAATTTCCACTGCCGTAGACATTGGAAATTAATCTGAGTTATGTGTATATATATACAGATTGGATACCCACTCGATATTTCCCACAAATAATATAACGATAGGATTGACCGAGAATCCATTACCGTTACACTATATCCAGAAAGATGCTGTAACAGTAGGATTCACCGGGAATCCATTATTGTTACACTCTTTAATCCTTTCCAATCCATTTATATATACTGCATTAAGAAAATTGCTTCTTTCCCAATCTTATCTTGTCACGTATATACCAGGTTTCCACTGTTAAGATTTCCCCAAACAGTGTATCAGTACAGATCCCAGGCCAGAGTGAGACGGACTGCTTTAGCCCCTTCAAAGGCCTCACTTCCTTTCTAGACAGATCCATACTGATAAACCATTTATCTTAACTACAACCTTGTATATAAATAACAGATACTAGTGGGGTTTTCACAATTAACTATTGATTTTGCTGTGCGGTAAACTCTCGTTTGTAGTACGTGTAAAATTTGACATTATAACGGTATGTTTACAAAAGTTCAAAAGTGATTTTGCCATAATCTCTCTTCTTACTCGAATTCTTATATAAAATTGGGCATTATAACTCTACAATTTATAATTAGCACTAAACAATCAAATTTAAGACAATAAAACAATCATAAAGCATACTTAACAAACAAAAAGCTATAAACATCCAAACAAACAATTTCACACACAACCAAGATCAAACTCATACTATTAAAATTAAGATGAGAAGAGAAACCCCTTACCTTGGCCAAAATCTTGATGAAGAACAACCAAGAACACCAAAGAGAATTTTAAGACAACTAGAGAGAAAAATGAGAGAATTTTTTAGGCCTTCTTGCTCCTTGTTGGTGTTGTAAAAATTATGATGCAAGACCCCCTATTTATAGTGCATGTGGGGCGGCCTAGAGGGGACCAAGGAGGCAATAAAAATTTGTGACCTCATGCTACTTTTTAGTGTATATGTCATAAACCATAAAAACATAAAAGATCTAATTTTCTAATTGGTTTGTTTAGGTGACTATGCATGTGAGTCATAGGCCAAAAAGCTCATCCAAGGGCTCCCATGCAAGTGAGGATGTCGACCAGCTCTAGGGAAAAGGGAGCCATTTGATTGAATAGTGAAAAACTTTATGGTTTCGTAAATAAATGAAAAACTGGTGGCATTTGCGTCCTTTTGCAAATAGATCTTGAAAATAATTAGTAGAAAGATGAGGACTCATTAGAAAATTTCAAAAATAGTCTCTAATAGTCTTAAAGACTATATACAAAAGTTTCTGGATTTTTATGGTAAATGATAGGCTTTACGGTTTGCCCAAACGATGAAAAACGGACGCGCCGTAAGTGCAAAACAGCAATTTTTTAGAAAATTTTAGAAAAATTCCCAGAAAATCACAAATTTAATATAAACACCAATAGTCTCTCTTGAAATTTGATTTTGAGCCTTCCCTGACCACTGAAAATCTATCTTGGTTTCCGTAAACTTTGTTTTCCGTATTTACAGGGATGGAAAACGTAACTCTTTATTTCTATTCCAAAAAATTCCAAAATAAATTTCATAATTCTTTAAAAATATAAAAACATGGTGTACTTTTCCAATTTTTCGTTTTGACTCCGTTTTGGTCTCCGTATCAGTTTTTAAATCTTATGGTAAACTGCGGAAACCGAAACTGTACTTTTGAAAATTAGTTTCTCCAAAAATTCTAGAAAAATTTCAAAAAATCATAAATATTATAAAAAATAACTTTCATGAAGGAAGATAATTTTTTGGGTTGTTTTAACATATTGTTACCAATTAAATTCTTTTCCGTCTATTACGATAAGTACAGTTTGCAAACGTCAAAAGAAAAATGATTGTTTTAGTAAAATAACTTAATAAGTATCTTAAACCCTTAATTATAAGACTACAATAATTTTCTTATCACTTAGTTCCTACCAGAACATTTAAAACAGACAAAAGACAGAAATACAGAAAATAAAAACCTATAAAAATGTAACTATTTTACTATTCACGCTGTTATACTTAACCGTAACTGGTCTTTCTACTTTTCTGAGATTTCTATTAGATCTATGTAATCCCTATCTCATCTATTTTTCTATCTCTGGTATGTATCCTTTTTCTAACTAACAGATTACAGAGTTATTCTAAAAAGGACTAAAACCGTAATTTCTTTATTTCCTTCTCTTAAAATCCAAACTTAATTCCTAAAACCTTTATATGTCATCAATACTACTATGTCTTCCCTTAAATACCTTTTGGAAGTGTCATATGAATTTTCCAAATTCATTTCATCATTTATCCTAATAATCGGAATGTCCGTATATAATCTTCTGACTTTCGTATTTAATTCTAAACTACTAAGTTTTTATCCGAAAAACTCCAAAGTAATTCTAATCCTCTAAAATTAACACTCTGTCTCTTAGAGTGAAATTTTAGGATGTTACATTTGGCCCCGTGCGTTGCACGGATTACTACGCTAGTTAATTTATCATTGTGTTGTCCAATCGTTAATGGCAAGAGCCTACATGGCATGTGTTGAGAATTAAGTCTAAAAAAAATAAATGACTTGACGGGCCATCGATTTTTGCAAAACTAGGCCCGCACTAGATTTGTGACATGGCACACAATCCAATGATTCACTTGGACCGAGTTATACGGGCAATTCTAGGGGCGAACTGATGTCAATCGGGTTTAATAACATTATTGGAATTAAAATGGTTAGTGAATATATATATATATATCTATTATCTATTATTATTATTATTATATATTATAAAGCAGGGTTATGTAACGGTTACTAATGCCACGTGTCAACACCTTATTCATTCAGTTTTCTACCTAAAATAATTTCTATTTTATTTTTTAATTATTATTTCTATTTTTATCAAATCATTTAAATCATATCACACAATTAAATATTGCAAAACCATATCACACAATTAATATCATAGGTTTAATGGAAATTAATTCCCTCATATTAGAATTAAATGTCAGTTTAATTCTATCATATTTAATGTCATTTTATCATTTTTAACAAAAATACATAAGAGTTGAAATTATTTAATTTTTCAAATATAAAAATACTAATATTTTAAATAACGAAACATAAATAACGATTTCTTTAAAAAAAATATCTTTTCCATATTGTTATGGAATATATAGATTTGATTTTGGGATTTTAGAATTAATTAATTCAATTATAAATAATGATGGGGGATATATAACATGAATAGGAAAAAATGTTTTTTTTTGTGAAATGAGAGCATAATTCATTACATTGTGTACATGAAAAACATTTTATCATGTACATAAAAAATTACTAATATTTTAAATTACAGATTAAAAAATATACCACATGAACATTGAACATTTTTCATGAAACCATATTAGTATGTAAATTAACTAGTATAGTGACCCGTGCAATGTACGGGATAAATATTTCGTATAAAAGTATATATATAATTAATAATTTATATAACTTTAACGAAAAAATTATGTGCAGATATTTTTATGCTAAATGAATTATAAGCTAATAATTTCTACTACAACTGTTACAAAATACAATTTCTACTACACCTCTACCACTCTAGTGCGTTAACATGTACAATGCACGTGATATATGATTAATTTTCAACTTTAATGTAGAGTAGGACGAAAAAATGAATAAAATATGGTTGAAGTCGTATGATAGTTTAAATAGTTGATGTAAATAGACATGTAAAAAACTCAAATATGTGGGTACTCATCTGAACACTCTTAACTTTGATGGGTTTGGGGTCGAGTTTCGATTATCCTATTTTTCAAAGACATAGACATTGGTAGGGATGTTGTACTCACCCCTGAAAATGATGGGTCTTGATTTTCGTTCTTATGTTGGTTATAGAAGTTTCCACTTCTCAGAAACTATTGTTGAGGTTGATTCTCAAATTGTTTCTTATTGGGTTCTTATGGGTCAAACTTCAAACCAATTTGTTCAAACCCTACCACATGGAGAAGGGTTTCTACTTGATTTGTCTGTTAAACATATCTATCAAGTGGAAAATCGTTGTTGAGATTTTTTTCGCGAATATGAGGTATTCGAGTCCTTTTTCTTTAATAGTTTTAGAAAAGACTACTTCTCCCCTTAGCTTGATGTTTTAGAGATGATGTAAAGTGTGTTGCTTCCGGTGTTGTATTTGTTAATATGTATTTTAAATATTAATATATTTTAATGCAGATATTTTTTATGAAGAAATATTTTATTGTAGATATTAATGAGCTTTCATGTATAAAATATTGTTCATCCCAATGTGTTATATTTTATCTTCCATGTGTACATATATATAGATTAAATTTTATCTCATACATCACACGTGTTACTATATAATTTTAACTCATTTACTCTATATTTTTACCCATATAAAAATGTGTTCTTATATCTTTCTTAAAAAACTATCTTATATAGTTTTTCCCCATGAAATAATACTTGCCAATATAAATATTTACTTTTTTATGTGTAAATATTTAGTATTTTTTATATTAGTCACTTTATGTATAGAAATTAATGTTTAAAAATTTCTTTTTTTTCACCAAAAAAGAAATTCTATTTTATAAAGTATAAATTAATTAAAAAGATACTGCTAACTGATTTGACTTAATATTGATTTATATTTGTATATATGTAATGAACATGGATAAATGATGATTAACAATGTGACAAATGGTATAATATATCAAATATTTGGAAAAGCAATATTTATTCTCAAATGTCTAAATAGTATAAATTAAAATGTGTAATTAAGGAAATCTATATTAATCCATAACCTGTGGACCCAATTTAATTTGATTCTATTAATTAACAAATTGGGAAAAGGATACCAATATTAATTTATTTATTTTTTGCTTGAAAGGAGACCTTAAAGCCAATGTTAATTTTTTAGTATTATTACTGTAGTAGAAAACCATATCGTGAAATGTAATCAATTTAAAATATTGCAAATCAATTATTATTGTGGTGGCAAAAGCAATATCTTGTCAAATGTTAAGTAGTGATTCAAAATGTGTAATTATGGAAATCTATATTAATCCACAATGTACTGTCCCAATTCAAACTGATTCTATCAATGAACAAATTGGAGAATCGAAACCAATATTAATTTTATATTATTATTACCGTAGTGGAAAACCATAGCATGCAATGTAATCAATTTAAAATGTGGCAAATCAATCATCCTAAAGAGATCAAATTTGAATCAAAATATTCTTGAGAAAAATCAATCTTAAATTAAGATCAAATAAAATTATTACCCAAGTTTGAAATATAATTTAAATCTATTATATTATATAAAGCAGAGTTTTGCCACATTAGATTATGCCACGTGTCCACTCAAAATCATTATACTTTCCCGCCTAAAGCAAAAATTCTTTAAATTAATTTTATAGTTAATAAAATTTCATGAATTAATCCATACCATTGAAGACTATGAACCAATTATAACTCCTTTAGTTCTAATTATTTCTGAACGGTGCAGGTGTGTAATTAAATTTCTTTGACAGCAATAACACACTATTAAGTCATTCATAAAATTCAAAATTAACTCCATCGATTAAATTATGCAAATTCATTCTCTAATATTTATACATATAACTATTAACTCATTGATAAAAATAAAAAATAATTCCATATGCAACTCTCTCTCTCTCTATATATATATATATTGAAGAATGCAGTGTTTGAATAAATAAATTGTTACACATCAAATTCCATCTGCAAAAATCATACACATTAAATCAAATATGAATACATTGATTTGCACAATCAGTGAATCAACCGCAAATAATAATGTTTGTCACAAATGGCAAATACAATTAATATATATTATTTATGTAATTGATCAAATTCCTTCACTTTTGCTCTGGGCCAATGATTTGCCTACATCTTTGCCTCATGCTGGAAATTAAAGTGTACACTATTAACTAATTTCTAAAATTAAAAATTAACTCCATCGGTTAAAACCATATGCACATTCATTCTTTAAAATTATTATCAAATTCCATCTGCAAATACATACACATTAAATCTCTTTTGACTAAATCAACTCCAATTACACAATCGGTAAATCAACTAGGGAATAAGTGTTTGTCACAAAACCCTACACTTTTGCTCTTGGTCCCGACCGGATATATGCCTCCATCTTCACCTCCTGTTGGCAATTAAAATCTTATCTCAAATCACAAATATAAATTACATTTCACTATAAAATAATTCAACCAGACAATTATAGTGTTTATGACAAAAATTAAATTATGATATTATTATTTTTTCTAATTATGAATGTTATATATATTATCTAATAAATTATATTTAAAACATCTGTATCTTTTGGGAATATACATTAGTATTATATATATTAAGGTTCTGTCCCGTGAGATTATGTCATGTGTCACCCTCAAATTTATTCAGTTTTTCACCTAAAACAAACAAATATTTAAATTATTTTTAATATATTTATTTAATAATGATACAATTGTGGAGACATATATGTTAATTCACTTAATGATATTTCATGACAATTAATTAATATTGTCATAACAAACTATAACCGAAACACATTTAGAATTTCCTAATTCAACTAAAACAATACTATATTTTGATAAATGATTGATATTTTATCATACAAGCTTAATAAAAAGTAGATTGCATGAGATATTATCTTATTTACTTTTTAATGAAAGTAATTTTAAATTATTAATTAATTTAGCCAAATTTTAAATTGATAACCCGTGCCTAATTTGGCTAAATTTATATAAATAAAGCTTATTAGGCTTCAATAATTCTCACTTTACAAATCCATTTTGTGGAGTTTATTTTAGCCAAAAATCTGAAAGTATATAAGATTAATTTCTTTTTCTATTTTTTTGAAGTTTTTTTTAAATGTATTATCAGAATTAGGTTTAGCCTAATAATTTTGGGATTAGGAGAAGCCCACTTTCCCTTTGTATAATATTTTCAAAATTCTAATGCTCTATTTGTATTATTAATACCATGCCTAATACTATATCTCTTTTCGTACATAGATAAAGAGAAAACTTTTATTTGTTTTTGATTTATAATGTGTATTTCCGACAGAATGAGGGTCACCTATAGGTAGAATGATTTCATTAAGGTTTTTGGTTGGTTGCTAATGAAATGGTTCCATTGGTTTCTATGGAAAAATTGGATTTCATAAACCTTCTTATGTACATGCCCAAGTGTTGTTACATTCCCTTCTTCAAACTTCATTTATGATGGAGAGGAAGATGAAGTTGGATTTATAATTACGCTTGCCACAACACAGATTATTCAAATTTTTTCTTGCTTACAGATTTATTCAAAAATTTTGTGGTCATTTTAACTCTGTACTAACATATTTTATTTATTGACGTGAAATATAATTACATATGCAATGCTAATTTACATCAAATCATATATTATTATTGTTGAATATTTGATTTCAAATATTAACATTCATAAAAATACTATATAATTCACTATATAATCAAAATTTGAAAAACTAAATTAACAATTCATTGAAGAGTAAACAACCACTTTGGTCCTTGAGAGTGTCAGACGATGTCACTTTGGTCCCTGACAGATGCAAAATTAAGAAAAAGGTCACCAACTGTCCGTCTTTAGTCACTTTGGTATCTAAAAGTGATTATTTACTATCATTTTGGTCCCTGCTGTTAGGAAGGAAAGTAACAGTAAGTAACTTTCAGGGACCAAAATGACATTAAATAAACACTTTCAAGGACCAAAGTGACTAACGACTAATAGTTGAAGACCTTTTTTTAATTTTGTATATGTCAGGGATCAAAGTGACACCGCCTAACATTCTCAGGAACCAAAGTGGTTGTTTACTCTTCATTGAATGATAATATTTTAAATCACAATTTATAATATAATTTCTAAAAATATATTAATTGGGACGACCAATTTTAAAATGTTAATTAGCAAAAATATAATAAAAAATTAATAAAAAATTAAATTGAATTAATAATATAATACTGAATCAAATAAATAAACTAAGCCAATAATACTAATTAGAAGTTTATTACATAGGAAATTGAAATATAAAATATTAAACAAAATATATGAGCTAAATACTACTATTAATATTATCTACCAAACTTCATATTCAAATTTAAATTACTTATTATTAATATAATCTAAGCAATTACTAACATTGTGATACATGAATAATTAATAATATTACTTTAATATAAAATCATGTTATTCATTAAAGGTTTGATTTAACCTGCACTATTGTATAATATTATCTCAAAATTTAGAATTAGAGATTTCTTTTTCTAATTTACTAATTAGTTAATTCAATTTAGTAATAGATAATATATAATTTGATAAAAAAAATTAAATCTATCAATTTAGCCAAAATTTATTTTTAAGTAAATACGATAATATCCTGTGCAAGGCACGGGTTATTAAGCTAGTCAAGAAATAAGAGATCTTTTATATTTTTTTATTTGGAGAGATATTTTATATTTTTTATCAAGTCTAAAACATTAAATTGAAATCAATTTACATTTTGAATTTTGTCCTTATTCTAAAAAATCATATTCAAACTCATCAAAGATTTCTTTACCATTTCCTCATATTTATATTTATCCATAACTTGTGATCCCAACTTAAACCGATTCTATCAATGAACAAATTGGGAATCGAAACCCATATTAATTTATTATTATACCGTAATGGAAAATTATATCGTGCAATTAATGTAATCAATTTAAAATATGGCAAATCAATCATCAATGTAATCATACTAATGCTAAAGATATCAAATTTGATACAACATACTCTTGAGAAAAATTAATTTTAAATTAAGATCAAATAAAATTATTACCCAAGTTTGAAAATCAAATTCAAATCAAGATGGGAGAAATCTTCTTTTCAAAAAAAAAATAGAAGAGATCTTTTATATTTTTTTAAAGTCTAAAATGTTAAATTGAAACCTTTTTAAATTTTGAATTTTTTCCTAATTCTAAAAAAAATCAAACTCAAACTCAACAAAGATTTGTTCACCATTTTTTTTTTGGATAGAATTTGTTCACTATTTCCTCAGTTACATCAAGCACAATTAATAATTAATAATATAAGAAAAAAACATATAAACAACAACTACCAATTGAGAGTTTAAATAACCTTTTAGTGAAATCATGCATTGAACTGATTTTTATTAACATAAATTATGATAATAAAGAATAGCCAAGTGACCAATCTCATTAGTTTGTGTTCCCCCAATCTCCCTGTTGGGTCAGTGCCTTCACATTTAATTTCATCTCTACCAGAATGACAACTAATATAATATTCAGAACAATGGATCTAGTTTTCTAGCAAGATACTGCTTAAAGAAATATAAGTACTTCTAGAATTCTGTTTACATAGGAACATATCTATCATCAAATATAGTCCAATAATCTTATTGGGAAAAATAATTGATAGAAAAAACACAATTATATCATAGCACAAAAGCATAATTCTTTATAATTAGAATTAAAGAATAAATAAGAAAAGCTGAAAAAAATCACACCTCATCAGAATTTGAACATGCGCTTATCATTGTACCAATAGGTATGTTATCTTGCTCAATGCAATATTAATCCATAATATTAATAGTTATGTCATCATTGGATCAATAGGTATGTTATCTTGCTAAAAAAATACAATCGTATGACCAACCAATGCAATGCAATATGTGACACCCTGAGGCCAACGAGGGCGGGGAGTGATCGCCGATGCAGAGAGACATGGACAAGGAGCGGCTCCTGGCAAGCTTCTAGGCGAAGGGGGTACATGAATGAACCGAAATCATACCCGAATGAGAGGAATTCCAAGACTGTGCAGGTATGAGACTGTACAGTTAAGGAAAGCATAATAGAATTGATTCGCACTACTCATACCAACAAGATGCAACTTCTTTTCAGTAATTTATCACTTAAGAACTCCACAGTTAAGCGTGCTTAACTTGGAGCAATTTCGGGATGGGTGACCTCCTGGGAAGCATGTGAGTGAGGACAAAGCATGCTAAAAAGACTCGTGTTGGTGTGTGGAGACAGTCGTCAATCCAAAAAATAGTCGGGATGTTACACAATACTTCTCAACAATATAGAGGACTAAAAGAACAAATACAGAGATCAACTACCAATTGAGAGTTTAAATAACCTTTTAGTGAAATCATGCGTTGAACTGATTATTATTAACATAAATTATGATAATAAAGAATAGTTAAGTGACCAATCTCATTAGTTTGTGTTCCCCCAATCTCCCTGTTGGGTTAGTGTCTTCACCTTTAATTTCATCTCTACCAGAATGACAACTAATAGAATATTCAGAACAATGGATCTAGTTTTCCAGCAAGATAGTACTTAAAGAAATATAAGTACTTCTAGAATTCTGTTTACATAGGAACATGACTATCATCAAATATAGTCCAATAATCTTATTGGAAAAAATAATTGATAGAAAAATACAATTATATCAGAGCACAAAAGCATAATTCTTTATAATTAGAATTAAAGAATAAATAAGAAAAGCTGACATAAATCACACCTCATCAGAATTTGAACATGCGTTCATCATTGTACCAATAGGCATGTTATCCTGCTCAATGCAATATTAATCCATAATATTAATAGGCATGGCACCCTATGAAGCTCTTTACGGAAGGAAGTGTAGGTCCCCTTTATGCTGGTGTGAAGTAGGAGAGAAGACCTTGATAGGCCCTGACTTAGTTCAAGAGACTACAAGCAAGATCAAATTAATCAGAGAGAGAATGCACACTGCACAAAGTAGGCAAAAGAGTTATGCCGACAAACGACGGAAACCTTTAGAATTCCAAGAAGGGGAACATGTATTCTTGAGAGTCACTCCTAGGACTGGTGTTGGGAGGTCAATGAAAGTCAGAAAGTTAAATCCACGTTTCATGGGTCCCTTCCAAATCCTAAAAAGAGTCGGGTCTGTTGCTTACCAATTGGCTCTTCCACCACAATTGTCAAATCTTCATGACGTCTTCCATGTTTCTCAACTCCAAAAGTATGTTCCTGATGTTTCACATGTGCTAGCTCCTGAGTCAGTACAATTGAGAGAGAATTTGACCTTTAAGCCCAGACCTGTCCAGATCATTGACAAGAGCATCAAGACTTTGAGGAACAAGACGATCTCCTTAGTGAAAGTGGTTTGGGAAGGATTGACTCCAGAAGAGGCTACATGGGAGCTTGAGGAGGATGTTGTGCGCCAGTATCCAGACCTCGCTAATTGAGGTACATCGACTCCTAATTTTGTTAATGTTTTATACATTAGGTTGGTTGATAAGTTGATTTTAATTTCGAGGACGAAATTCCATAAGGAGGGGAGAAAATGTAATATCCCAAAAAAAAAAAATTAATTGTTAGAAGTATAGCGTGAAAATCAGTGGCTTAATTATTTATCAGCAGTGTTAAGTAACTAAATTGGGGGACATCTTTAGCAATATTTGTTTAGCCAAACCATGACTATTAGAAGGGAATTTAATTGAAATAAAAGGCATAAGAGCCACTTAATGAGTGGATAAGTGGAAGGCATGAAGTGGAGCCACTTTCAACAACGTGAACAGGAGTTCACTTTTGGATAAAGACAAAAACCTAGCGGGGCCCACTCTAATTTAGATAAAGAGATGAGTAAGAATTGAAAGATATATCCCTTTTAACCCCTTTAGCCTTTTTCTACGGGGGACAGTTTTCTTTTACGGGAGAAACGTTACTTTGGGAAGAAAAAAGGGGAAACCACCGTAGGAGACGGAGAGAAGGAACGACAAAGGATCTGGAGTACAATCAATTGAAAAAGAAATAAGATATTAAACCAGGTGAGTAAAATGCTATTATTTCAAAAACTTCCGTGGCATGATTTTATCAAAAGACGCTATTTTAATAGATTTTTGGTATGTGCAATTTGGGATTAGCGATGCTTTTGATACCGTCGTTGTGATATCGTCGTATTCACATATACTGGGTCATGTAATTGGATTGTTTATTCGATTTATGTAATAGCGATGCATTCTTGCGTGTGGATCTATTATGCCAAAATAAATTATTAGGCCTTTGAACAGTATGCCTGGAAATCGAATATTTGCCTACTATGCCAAATATATACCATTACTTGAGTTAATTAGCAATTGCTTGTGTGAACCTCTTGTGCCTAAACCCAAACCATGTCTTGATTTATTTAATAATCGTATATACTATCGCTAAATTTATTTTTGAGAATGATTGTTTTGTGAATGAGTCACATATTGGATTATGCGCAAGTCGGTCATTACCTTCCGGGAAGGGATGACGGTGAGAGATATCTCCATCTGGGATGGGATACCATATTATTAAAAATATCCACATCTGGGATGGGATATTATACTCTTGAACATATCCACATCTGGGATGGGATATGACCTCCATCTGGGATGGAAAAGGCAGTGGGATACCATTGCTTGGGCATGAGCTCATGGACCTTAGTGAATCTGGGATTCACGGTGAATCTGGGATTCACACCAGTTCCGGGAACCGAATAGTTGTATAGTGTGTGTATTGATGACGAGCTGAGGACTCTGTGCTGTGATTGTTTGATTGTTTAAAATAATTAGTTTATTTTTGTGCTTTAAATAAATGGTGTCTGGTTCGAAAAGAATTTTATTTTACTTATGTGGGACCATGGTTGATTTTTCGGTTACCACGCCGGCTGAGAACAACACTATTTGTAAGTACATTTTTTTTTACTTGTTTTATTTCACTGGGATTATATCTCATTAAGAGTGTTGTTTTCAGAGCACGAGGATGACGTCACTGGAAAAGAGGAGAGTTGAAGACTTAGTGTTTTATTCTAATTTTATTTTCTTCTTGTTGTTAGTATTTTATTTCCACGAACGATGAGTTATTTATCCCAGACTTGGTTCTTACTTATTGTTTGAATTTATTAGTAGACGTAGGTATTTGAGCAAAAATATTTTTTTTTTGTGTATGCACCTATTATTATTTCTATGTTATTCAGAGTGGAGGTATTGTTTAGTCCGATGTGTTGTTCAGAAATTGTTTCATTTTAAATAATTCATACTTTGAGTACGTAGTCACTATTGTAACGAAGGTCGTTACACAATACAAATCAAATCATCAATTCAATTGAAATGAAATGAATTAATGGAGAGGTGTGCTGAGAAATGCTTCCAAAGCGATACGTGTAAAACTTGATCTTGAGAGGGTTCGTCTTTATATATACTAGTGTATTCACCCGTGCTATGCACAGGGAATATATTGGATATTAATTATTTGATTAGTTCTTAACTTTAAAGTAGATTACAATGTAAAAAATATATATTAATTGTGGTTTAAATAGTAAAGTAATTTAAATAGTTGTTGTGAGTAGCCATATCAAAAAACACAAATGAGCATAAACTCACCCGAACTGACCCAAACTTTGACGGGGACAACTTGCTTTGACGGGTTTAGTGATCGAGTTTGGGTTTTTACTATTTTTCAAAGTCAAACATTGGCGGGATGATGAATTTCCCTTGAACCCATCCCGATATTTAAAATATTAATTTAAAAAGCATTTAATGTTTTGATACTCACCAATATAAATATTTAATATTTTGATTTTAGTGACTATACGTATAGATAGTAGTGTTTAAAAAAATTCTAAATTGTTTATACAAAATAAAATCCACAATGAATTATGTGAAAAAATAATAAATAAGATAGAAACTAAATCTAAATTTTATGTATATATTATATTTTTATATGATTTCTTTACTAATCACTTTACATATGATATTATCATTCAAAAAAAATTCTAATTTGCTTACATATGTTTTTAATATTAAATCTATATTTTTCGAAAAGGTCTTTTTATTAGTCCCTTTACCTATATAGATTGACATTTAAAACAAATTTCAATTTGCTAACCGTAATAATGAACTACTTGTTTTTGAAACCAATCTAACATATTAATAATTTTGGATAAATTACTTTTACATGAACTTTTTTTTGGATAAAATTTTACATGAACTATCATTTTGCGTGTTTAATGGTGCTGAAGTTTGTGCCTTTCTTAAATATTTACTTTTCTCCTTTTTATTGCTGAATAGAATTTAGTTAGATACCTGATTTTTTTTTAAGAATAGTTAAATAATTGGTAATCATCCTTCGATAGTTATTGCCTAATTAGTGTCACGTATGTCAACAGAAATAGGTTAGATATTATTATGTTTTTATTCCCCTGCTATGCCAATTGTAAATCTTTCTATTTTAGTGATATAATTACCATCAAACTAAAGATCTATGCTTGAGAAAGGTATTTCATAAGGGGTTAACACTGCTAATAATTATTAATTTATTGACGGTTTTTAATGACGGAAAGTTCATTATTCGTCACTGTTTTAATAGTCACTAATTTAGAGACGATTATAAATTTCATATAATTCCCGTAATTCATTTTCTAATCTAGTTAATCTATTTCTTCTTTTATTTAATTTATTTTGATGTTTTATTAGAAATTTTGATACCATATCAATTTCATTTGTATTTCCATGTTCTATATGATAATCCAAATGTCTACAAATTAAACTTATATTTTCTCTAGTTCTGTTTATTTTGTCTTTTAAATCATTTATTTTATTTTCTTTCTCAATTATTCTAATTTGTATATCTATCATGTCCATCTAAAAATCCATTCAAAGGTTTGAATTTTTCTTTTAATCTTAATTTTCCTAATTATTAAGTTTCCAAGAATTATTGTAGTTTCTGTAATCTTGGTATTTATTTTAGTTATTTTTATTCTAGTGATTTTATTACTCGACATTTTTTCTAAAATTATTTAAATGATCTTAGTGCTCTGATACCAAATTGGAGGGGGTGTATTTTCAGGATTCATCTATATTGTTATTTTCTATACTTTTCATTAATTGTTCATAAGTTTCATCTATTTGCATCCTATTTAAGGCTAAATCAAATTCATAATCTAGTTCATTTTTATATATTATAGTTTGTGCACATAATTTTGTATATTCTTGACATATAATTCTTTTGGAAGGTTTAATTTCTATATACATTCTAAATTTTCATAAAAAAAAATTTCACGGTTTTTTATTTCATCTATATATATTACGTCACAGTAGTCTTTTATTTTTACCCATGCTGTAATAGTTTTATCTTTTATTATAAACTTACCAATATTTTTATCTGGTTTATCTTTTATTATATATTTGGCAAGACTTGCATCTATCTTATTCATCTTAGTCTGACAATTCATCTTCTAAAAAATTTAATAGTTCTTCAAGAATATTTAGATTTCTTTCTATGTTAAAACTTTTTTCAAGTTCTTCTTGCTCATCTTCTATTTCTAGTTTTATTAAGGTTGAAGTTAATTCATAATTCATTTCATCTTCATATAAAGCAATCTGCCCACATGTTTTTCCATATTCTTCACATATTTTTATTTTTATTTCTTTTGGCAAATCCAATTTCCAAATATGTTTTAGTTTTTCTATAAAATCTTTATCAATATTTTTAATATATTCCATATATATTTTTTGATATTGATTTCTTTCTTTTATCCAAATATTAATAATTTTATTTTTCAAATTAAATTTTGCAATATTTTTACTCATATCTTATTTTTTAAATATTGAGTTAAATCATTAACTTGAATTGCTAATTTATTAATTTTATCTTCTTCAACATCTTTTTTTGAAATATTTACCGGTAACGGTAATCTACACATTAATAAATTTGGTTTATTTATAAAAGTTCGTAATTCCATTATTTCATTTCTTTTAGGATAATAAATTTTTCCTATATTTTCAAATAAACTTGGTACATCAATTCTATCATTATTTGTGAAAGTAATATTATGATGTGAATTAGTTAGTGCATAATTTACGCAATAAGTTATTGAAAATATTTTGTCTCCTGTTCTCATTAGATTTTTTCTTAAAAATTTATGTTTAAGTGTTAATGATTATTCTAATCTTTGAGTATTTAGCGGTATTCCAATATTTGGGTGGATTTCAAATTTTAATTTTACATATGCTAAATTTCCTTCTATTACTCCCATTATTTTATCTTTTATATCGGTTATTCCTTCTTGAAAGGTTGCTTTTATTAGTATCTGAATTGCACGTATATGTATATATCCAATTTTATTTCTGTGTTCTTCCTTTTTTATATTCTTTTTTAATTCCATCAATTTTTTCTTATTTAATAACTGTATACTAGTATTTCCTTGAGCTTTTTCAATGTCTATAGGAGCTTCATTAATTAATTTTTCATAATATTTAATATTTTCTTTTTTATTAAATATTTGCATAATTTTTCCAAGTTTTTCCTTACTTTTCATATTAGCATCTTTAGTTAAATTTAAATCCTCTTTTTGTATTTTTCTAAATAAAGCTGAATCAATTAAAATACTTGACAAATGTTCTATATCATTATTACTAATTTTTTCACAATCCATGACAAATAAATAAATTAGATGCAAAATAACAACATACCTGACTTAGTTTAGTGAATTTCGTGCCCACTGCTGCTTCCGCAAACAGACTAAGCAGTGCAATAACTGAAGTCTAAAAATTGAAATGACTCAAGTGTATAAACTGAAATAAGTAGAGATTTTATTTCTGAGTAATATTGAGTACAACTGAGTTGTTAGGTATACTCTCAAGTACCCGACTAATCCTACAGGACTAGCACAAAGTTTCCAAAGGAAACATTTTCTCTCGGAAGAGGGATGACAACTTCTATGTTTTTTCGCCGTGTCTTTGCTTCTGTCCCAGTTCCTCTATTTATAGTTACATAAAAGTCACTATTTACAAAGATAGATCTTAAACTACAGTATTTTTACATGATTGAGAGGCGGCCGATGTTATCCTGCTTCGTTGCTTATCTTCTGCTGCTAAGTTTCCTACGTAACCTTTGCTACTAAGTTTCCTGCCACGTGATCTTATCTTTCTTCATTTTGTTACTTCTGACTTTTCAACTCCTCTTTTTTTTTTACACGCTTTTTTTTACCTGACACGTAAACTTTTTTTTTTTACGTAGCATATTAACAATGGCTTTGTACAAAGTACCTTACATGCTTACATTAGTTCTTCATTACTCTTCTACAATTATTTCATCTGAGTTGTTGTCCTTATCCTCTTTTTGGACATCTGTCTTTGTAGTACATCTCTCACATGCATGGTTCCCATCTTGCCTTATCTTTTTGCAGAGCTGGTTGAGTATATCTGGATAGTATTTCATAGTAGGTCCCTCAATTGCATAGTATGGGTATTCGAATTCTGCTAATGCCTTCATATCCTTCTCTCTGATTGCTTTTCCATTTGTTTTATTTAATAATATCATATGAAGTCCTTTGTACATCATTCTGACGCAAGTGCTTTTTCCAATACCTTGACATTGGTTGTAAATGCTTGCCAACTGGTTTGCAATTATTTCCTTCATAAACTCCTCAGTATATGCTCCATTTCTTGGTTCATCCAACAAAGGAAATTTATTATTGCTGATGCCAATGTACACTAAGTGCTTTGCTTGTTGCTTAGTTGTGAAGTCTGGGTAGGTCGAGTAGAACTTCAAGAAAATAGCTCTCTCTCGGGCAATATTTCTCTTGAAAGCTTGGACTGCTTCTTTAAATCCATATGGAAATAAATTAATTTCTTCCAGATTAGTGCTTAGATAAAGACATTCAATCATCCCAAATTGGAATAAATTGAATACCAGTAATTGCGGTGCTCCTGGCGTAATAATTGCTTTAACACCATAAATATTTCTATCAACTATATAAAAACAGTTGATTTTTTCAGATTCATTCCAATTAATTAATCTTTGAAAATGTTCTTCGAATTTTTCATGAGAGAATTGAATTCGAAACTCATGATCTTTTCGACTAATTATTTGGAAATCATCTAAGGAAGAAGGAATTCTTCCTAGTATTTTCATGGCTGATTTAATTGGTGGTGAACTTTTTGCTGTTTCCGAAAAAGTTCTGGGTCCAAGATAAATCTCTTTCTCTTCTTTCTTTCTCTCTTCATCTTTTTTCTTTCTCTCTTCATCATTATATTCTTCTAGAGCCTTTTTTGCTTCTTCTTCTGATGAGTATGATTTATGGATGACTCCTGAAATCTTTGTGCAATGTGGTGCTGCTTTGTACCAGTCATCATAAATTCCTGGAAATGGACCATTAAAAATTACGTACCATTTTTTGCTTTCATTTTCATCTTGCTTCTTCAGGTTTTCTGGAACTGCTTCCATCAGTAATTTTAATTCTTCAATTTTTAACTTTGTCACTTCCCTGTCTTTCTTAATTAATTCTGCTTCTTGCATCTTTTGTTCAAAGAGTGCATCCTGCATCCTTAATTTGCTCTCCAATTTCTTCAAATCCTGCTCCATTCTCTTGACAATATATCTGCAAGAACATTCTTTTCACCTTTAATATGAGATATTGTATAATTATATTCAGCTAACTTCATCTGCCACCTTATTAGTCTTCCCTGTTTATAAGTACCTTTATGGTTAATATTTTTAAAACCTGCAACATAAGTACTATCAGTTCTAACAATAAATTCTTTATCTAACACATAAATCCGATGTTTTTCCAACATTCTAATTAAAGCCAATGTTTCTTTTTCATGAGTAGGATAATTAATTTCACTATCTGAAAAGGTTCCAGACATGTATCGGCATAGTAATTCTTTCTTTTGTCCTGGATGTTTTGCCTTCATAACACCTCCCCAACATTCATTTGATGCATCTATTTCAATAATAATTAAATCATCATCTGAAGGATGATATAATTCAGGAAGATCTTGACATAAATGTTTTAATTTTGTAATAATTTCTTCATCTTCTTCGGTCCATGACCAAAGAGCATCTTTCTTCAATTTCTGCTGGAGTTTTCTCCTTTCAGCTGCAAGATTCTTTATAAAACCTTCATTTGATATATATGTTAGTAATCCAAGAAATCTCTGTAATTCTTTTTTATCCTTTAATTTTGTTGGAAAATTCTGAAGTTTTTCTAACACATGTTTCTGCATTACTATTTTTCCTCTCTCTATTTCTAATCCTAAATAGTTAATTCTAGTTTGAGCTAAAACTGCCTTTTTTCTACTTAATACTACTCCATTTTCTAAACACTTTTTAAGAACTAATTTTACTTTATAAAAATGATCTTTTAAATCCTTATTAGTAAATACTAATATATCATCAATATATATGAGGCAAAAATCTTTATAATCTTTAAGTATGGAATCCATTCTTCTTTGAAAAATACCTGGGGATTGTTTCATTCTCATTGGTAAAACATTCCACTCATATTGTCCTTGAGGACAATTAAAAGCTGTTAATGCTTTTGATTCCTCTGTAAGCTTGATTTGATAGAATCCTGACTTACAATCAAAAGTACTAAACCAATTCATATTCCTAACTCTTTCAATAATTAAATCTTTCCTAGGTAGGAAATATGCATCTCCTTCCATAGCATCATTCATCTGTTTATAATTTATTACCATTCTCCTTTTTCCTCTTTTAATTTCATTATGATTTTCAACATAAAATGCTGGTGCTGAATGTTTACCTTTTGATGGTCTTACTAATCCTTTTTCACACATCTGCTTTATATCTTCTGCAAATTCATCTCTATCCTGTTTTGTGTAAATCATAGGTTTACATTTTATTTCTTTTGTAGGATCTTTTAGTTTTAATTCTACTAACTCCATATTTTTATTATTAATTTTTGGATCTAGTGGGTTTTCACTACATACCTTATCTAAAAGTTCTTCAATATATGCTGGAATAATTCTACCTTCTTCCGCATTCATTATTACATGTCTCATTTTTTTACATACTAGTCCTATAATCTCACCACGTTTCAGCTGACTAAACTCTGAGTAATGTCATTTTGTATAGTGAATGATTTGTATCCTAATATTCTTAATGTCATATATTCTAACTATTGGCAAAAGGGTGCGTATAATCTAAGAAAATTATTTCCTAATATCATATCTACACCTGTTTGTTGTTGATATATTACAGGTATTATAAATAATTTATTTTCTATTATTAAAGTTGTTTTCTTTGCTATCCAGCTTAGAGAATGTATAGATCCATCTGCAATTGATACTCTTGCTGGGTTTCTTACTTTTTCCCATTTATCAAACAATGTTTTTGTTGCTATACAAATACTAGCTCCAGTATCTATATAAGCTTCAGTTTCTCTACCATTATTTTTTATTATTATTTTAATATAAGTACTATTCTGATTCTGTCTGTGAATATAATTCATCTTCTGAATATTCATATATACTCTCTTCAAAATTACTTAATTCTTCTTCTAATGGTTCTAAATCATATATTTGGTATATTCTTTCTATTAATTTTGACTTTTCTTTTACACCTTTCTCTTTTCTCTGAGGACACTCATTTGCATAGTGGCCTTCTTGGTTACATAACCAACACATACATTTTTTCTTTCCTTTCAGACAATATTTTCTAGGGATTTGTCTTTTCTTCCTAAAATATTTTTTATCTCTATTTTTGTAAGCTCTTTTCTTTGGATATGTTTTTCTTAACTTAGGTCTCTTCCTATAATATTTCTTCTTTTTTCTAGGTAGTTTACATTCATATTTTCCTGGTAATTCTAATTCTGGTAAATCACAACATATCTCATTTCTTCCCCTATTTAATTGTCTAATGGTTTCTCTGTTTATGCATTGATTTCTCATTTCTTCATATACTATTCGTATAACTCCTCCTACGGTATTAGCTATTTCACCTAATCTTGTTTTCCAAATATTGTTTATCTTTATATTAAGAGGGTATGGTAATTTATCCATAAATAATTCCTTGTACGTATCCGTTGATGCATTATCTAGCTGATAATAATATTTTTGATATTCGCAGATAAAACTCCCTATTTGACACATATCACATATTTGCATTTTATTTAAATGTGTTTTTGCATTTTCATGTAGTAAGTTATTTACTCCTATTTTATTATGGAGACAATCATATCCAGTAAATTCTCTAGAAATTAGTTCACTAATTAATCTAGCAAAATCTTGATTAGTTTGAATAGTAGCTGCATATCTATACCACATTTCATCACTTATACTTGCTAAATATAATCTTACATCTCCTACTGTTTTCATTAAAATTAATCCTTTTATATTATCTAAAGAAATATTACTAAATCTATCATTTGTTAAAATTAATAATATTATTTCATTAACCCATTCTATAATTGCATCTTCTTTATTTCTAACACAATCTAAGTTTAATATATTTCCTGATTTAGTATATTCATTATGAGGTTTAAATTCATCTGGTATTTTTGACCATTTTCCATTTTTTCTAGCATATCCTTTATTTTTCATTGTTTCTTCTTCATATTTATCCCATGCACCATCTTTATTATGATAATATTCATCCCATTTTCTTTACTCCACTTGCTTCACCTTTTTCTATAAATATTTCATCATATTCAGAATCTGATGGGCTATTATAGGCGAAAATTATTTCTTCATTTTCATTATTTTCTTTAGGGGTTTGGTTTTGCTCAATTTTTTGTATTTGATTATTATCAATTTGTTGTATTTGATTATTATTGTCTTCTATTATTTTTAATTGTTCTAATAGTTGTTGAATTTCTTCTATATCATTTGATTTCCTTAAATTTTTCATATATTCCTCTTTTAATTCTTCCATGTAGATAATGGTTTATTAAAATTTATGGGTCTCTGTTCTCTTATTTTTAATAATTCTTCTAAGTCTTTTTCGTTATACATTTATTATTTTCTTCATATTCTAAAAGATTTTCAAGTTGTTGGAGAATTTCTTTAATTCTTTTTATATCAGTATTTTCCTCAATTTCTTTTTCTTCATTTATATTTTTTGAAGTTTCTCTAATATTTTTTATATCATTACGTCCATTTAGAAGTCTCATATTTGTATATTCTATAATTTTATTTGTATTTTCTATTAGTAAAGCTATAATTTTATTTATTTATTCTAACATTTTAATTATTTCAAAAATTTCATCTGATAAATTCATTTCCGTCGCCATTTAATTATTTTCTAGTAGTGTAATGATATTAATTTATTATTATTACCATAGTGGGAAACCATGATTAACCCCCGAACCCAATTTAAATCGATTTTTGTTAATTAACAAATTGGGAAAAGAAAATCAATATTAAATTATTATTATTACCATAGCAGGAAACCATATCGTACAATATTGTAATCAATTTAAATTTGAATAATTGATTATTATTACCATAGTTGGAAACCAATATTAACCTGCAAACCCAATTTAAACCGATTATGATGATTAATAAATTGGGGAAAGAAAATCAATATTAATTGATTATTACATAAAAATTACTAATATTTTAAACTACAGATTAAAAAATATACCACATGAACATTGAACATTTTTAATGAAACCATATTAGTATGTAAATTAATATGATAGAAATTGTGTCTTATCTAAATATTTTTTTAATACTATATGATCTTCATCATAAACTTTGTACTTATTTTATTTTAATTTGTATATAGTTACAACAATTAAAAAAAATAGATAATAAAAAAATATGATTTATTTAAAATATTAAATTATGATACTAATGAAATTTTTTTAATTTTTCTAATTTTGAATTATATATATATATATATTACACAATAAATTATATTTAAAACCTGTACATCTCTCGGGTACTTACATTAGTATTAGTATTATATATATAGCAGGGTTCTACCCTAAGGGATTATGTCATTTGTTACTCTCAAATTCATTCATTTTTCCGCCTAAAACAAATAAACATTTTAATTTTTTTTAATTTATTTATTTAATAATGATTCATTTGTGGAGACATATATGTTAATTCACTTAATGATATTTTATGACAATTAATTAATATTGTCATAACAAATTATACTGAAACACATTTAGAATTTTCTAATTCAATTAAAATAGTATTGCATTTTGCTAATTATTGATATTTTATAATTGATATTTTATAATACTAGCTTAACAACTTGTGCCTTGCACGAGATATTATCACATTTACTTAATAATAAAAAATTTATTTGTATAAACTAAAAAATTTTGATTTAAATTTATTATTATTAGATGTAATTTATTATTACTAATTTATTTTTAAATTGATATTTCATGACAATCAATATAATATTAAGGCTTATCAATTTTATTTCTTATTTATTTTCATATTACTATTTCTAATGTCTTGAAATTTATAAAATCTCTTTAATTATGTCATTACATTTCAATTTTTCACAGCAAGTTTATTGTAAGTCTGTCTTCTTTTACCAATGTTAATTTCTTACTTGATTTTATAATTTTATTACTGTACTTCATTCAAAAATTCTTATAATTCATTTTCAACTCATTCTTATAACTCATGCCATTACAATACATTACGTCATTCGCTAAGATAACATTTTATGATTTTATTACTAAATTTTATTCTAAACTTTTTTTTGTATATTCTTATAATTTTTTTTAGTTTATGATTTCATTGAAGGTATTCTCATTTTCGTTCTTCCTTTTGTTGGTTTAAATTTGCTCAATTATTTTTTTGTTACTTTGAATCCTTATTTCCTATACAATTATACTTTTTTTTTGCATATGAGGTTTATATATTTTTTGGTATTTTTTTTGAATTAATTTTTTGGTATCTTATATGCTCTTTTTTTTGATACAGGTATCTTATATGCTCTTATTATAATACGACAACCCATTAAAACATAAACATGTGATAATTTGCTGTTTTTAAAAATTGTATTACAATGTTAAAAATAAATTCATATATTAATTGAGATAACCAATCTTGAAATACTAATTCTAATATGCTAAATACTAAAATTATATTAAACATAGTCTTATAAATTAATTGAGAATTAAATTGAATTACTAATATGATATTGTACTAAATAAAAAAAATTCAATCAATATTACTAATAAGAATTCCATTGCACCATAAATTAAATCTAGAATATTAAATAAAATATCTGAATTAAATACCACTATTAATATTATCTACCAAATTTTTTTGATCGATCTCGAGGGAGGGGGATCAAACTCGGGTGTCAAGGTTTACAAATGGTAAGCGCTACCAACCGATCTAGCATCCCTCAACTATTGATATAATATAATCAACTAACATTATCATACACGAATAATTAATAATATTATTTTAATATAAAATTATTTTATTCATATAAAGTTTGATACCAACACTTTAGTATAATATTGTCTCAAAATTTAAAAAGAACAATTTCTTCTTTTAATTTACTAAATAGTTTATTCAATTTAGTAATATATAATAATATATAATTTGACATACAAAAAATTACATTTGATAATAATAAATTTCAATCAAACTTTTTTAATTTAGACAAATAATTTTTTTATTAATTAAAATATGATAATATACCGTGCAAGGCACAGGTTATTAAGCTAGTATATATTATAAAGCAAGGTTAAGCCACATAAGATAATGCCAAATGTCAACACTACAATCAAGTAATTTTCCTCCAAAAGCAATTTTTATTTTATTTTTATTTATTATTTTATTGTAATTAATTTATTAACCATATTTTTAATGTTTTTAATTAGAGCTAATTATAAGTCATCAATAACCATTTATTACTCATATTCAATTTTAAATTTCAAATTAATTAATTGATGGCAATTGATCATTTTTCTATTTTATGTTAGACATCATTTTTGTATTTTATGATTATCAATCTATTTTTGTAATATAAATCTTTATATATTGATTTTTTTGTTATTATGTGTCCCACTATTATTGTTATTATTCTATTTTTTATACTGACTTCTTATATAATAAAAGTTTTTTCTCTATTGTGTAATTGATCATTGTTATTTATTACTTTCTTTTTAATTGATGGCAATTAATCATTTTTGTATTTTATTTTCTACTTTATGATTATCAATCTATTTTTGTAATATAAATCTTAATATATTGATATTTTTTTTATTATTATGTGTCTCACTATTATTATTATTATTCTATTTTTTATACTAATTTCTTATATGATAAAATCTTTTTCTCTATTGTGTAATTGATCATTATTATTTATTATTTTCTTTTTAGTGTTGATGCCTCCATATAAATTTTTTGTTAAATAGTTTTTGTTATCATTGTATGTTCTTATACAAATTATTTTTTTAAACATTTTTTATTTGATTCTATGTTTTTTAAAATTCATTTATTTTACTTTGTAACTAGTAACGTACCAGTGCATACGCACGGGCTATACGATTTTTCTTTAATGGTTATAAAATAGTAGGCAACTATGATAATCATATTAGAGTATAGTCCTCAGAAAACACTATTAACCAACAAATATGTTGTTTTGGACATAATAAATTTGGCAATTATACCTATAGTTAAAACATACCAAAAGCAAGTGATATCCATATTATGATCAATTAAAGTTCCACATAAGATAATATTAGTGTTCAAACTGGTGACAACTACACTAAAGTAATACCAAGTCAAGTCAGTACATTAACAGTGATAATATACCCACCCCAATTGAAGTATCTCACTTTCAAAATACATGGACCCAGTAAGATAAATAAATGCATAGTCGTAATGCATATTGACCTTCAAAACACAGATGACAAAATATGTTGAAACGCATCCAAAGTATTTTGAAGATCAATGTACACTATAGAGGGTGTTGAACAAAAAATGGAACCTCACAAAATACAATTTCTATGACAATTTACAATGTTTAAGGCACTTAGTTCCTTTTCAGGTCTACCGCTTGACATAGTATCCTCATCAGATCCATCCAACCAAACATCTTCAGTTAACTCTTTAAAAGGTAATGGCTGTAAAAAATTAAACTGTATTAGATATGTTGACAAACGTACTGGAGGGGATCATAATGGTGTTTAATATTATTTATATTAAAGAATGATAATGCATAGCATCAACAGTTGTTACTAAGATTCAATTAGCATTTGCTACTTACAATTCTGAGAACTTGGCAATAAGATGTTGCTTGATCTCAAACTATACAATAGTCACTGCATATAATGAATACAATGAATTTTGTAAGAAAATTGATAGATATTCAAAACTTGTAATTGTAAAGAGACTTACTTCTCAGAGGTTCTGGAAGACTTCTTTGTAAACTACATTAGTGGTAGTTTTCAGTGGTTGTCTCTTTTGATCATGTATTAAGATTTTTAATCCATGCTTGCTTTTCACTCTAGACATTGCCACATACATCTGACCATGAGTAAAGACTGCTTTAGGCAAGTATAACCCCACACTTTCTAGTGATTGACCCTGAGACTTGTTAATAGTCATAGCATAAGAAACTATTATAGGAAACTGCCTCCTAATAAGTTTGAAGGGCCATGGAGATTGAGATGGAGACATAGACATCCGAGGAATGTATACTTTGTTTCCAATGTTCTTTCCAGAGATAATCTTTGCCTCAAGAACATGATTTGCTAGCTGTGTGACAATCAATCTAGTTCCATTGCATAAACCTTCAGATTGATCTAAGTTTCTCAATAACATTATTAGAGCGCCAACCTTTAGCTTGATCTTATGATTAGGAAGACCAGATGTTGTGAGAGAGCTTAGAAATTCTGTGGTAAGTATTTCGAATGCTTGATTGTCATTAGCTTCTGACCTATCAATAGAATCTGAGCTTAGATACTCTTTTTCATCACCTGTAGTTAAAGCAATATTAAAATAAAAGTCTTATTAAGTCAACTTGAATGTGTTATCTTGCAAACCAAGTATATCAAAGCGACACATTAAATTAGGTACCTGGAATCAAGCTTAAGACATATTCATTGATTCGATCAACAACTTCAATTGTTGATGCTAGAATGGCTCTAGATTGCAAGAAGTCTTGATCGTTGTAATGTTCTATGAAGTTTGGATATGTACTTCGAACTATAGCATCTATTGGATCAGCAAAATCTGTGATAAAAAATTCTTCTGGAATATCTATTTCAGCATAACCATCATTTGGCTCTCCTAATTTGCCATCTCCCACATTCAATATCCATTGTGAGAACTCATTAAGTTCTTGAGCATTGGTACTACTTGAAGACTGTTGTAAACGCATGTTTTTTGTGAGAGTTAATACCTCACAATGATCCCAGATATATGATGCATTAATTGTTGCATGGACAATGTCCGAACGACTTCCTCTTGGAACAACCGGTAGTATTTGTCTAAAGTCACCACCAAAAACTATGACTTTTCCTCCAAAAATTGTGTTTGAGCTCATGATGTCCTTAAGACTTTTATCCAATGCCTCAAAACAGAATTTATGTGCCATTGGTGCTTCATCCCAAATTATCAACTTTGTCATTTTCAATAGCTCTGCAAGTTCACTTCCTTGGTGAATATTGCAAGTTGAATTATCAAGAGTAGGTACAGGTATTTGAATTTTGAGTGAGCTGTTCTTCCGCCTGGTAATAAGAGAGAAGCTATCGCAGTGGATGCCACAGTCAGTACGATATGACGTTTAGAACGTAAGGCAGATGCTAAAGTTTTCCACATGAAAGTTTTTCCAGTGCCACCATATCCATATAGAAAAAACACTCCACCTTGCTGCTTATCCACTGCTCGCATGATGGTTTCAAAAATTTGTCTTTGCTCATCTATAATAAAAGAATATATTAGCACATAGTATGAAATGAATAACTTAATGGTTAGTTAATGCATGATATTGTGAAACTTGATTAGTTACTATATATAATGAATCTAAGAGTATAAGTATTGTTTTACCTGTAAGAGAATTGAAGCACTGTTGGAATTGGCTTTGTAACTCAGATGTATCATAATCACGTTCTTCATATATGAGTCTATTGCCTAATTGACTTGAAACATATCCCTTTGGATATGGCATTGATGGATAATCCTTCAGACTTTTTCTATTTGCTTGCAACAATTTCTCAATCTCCATTAGAGTTAAATTTTGTATCTCTTCATTGCTAAGTTGCAAGTCTAATAAGAAAAAAAAATTAAAGTAATTCAATATGCATTTAATAAATTTCTGTAAATTACAAACAATGACGAACAATTGTCACTAATGTCTAGGACAATTTATTTTGATGATTGCACGTTGAAGACATAAGCAAAAAAACTTTAAAAATAAAAGGGCATTCAATATTCATACCTGTGTTATGTGATAAATTTCTTTGATCATAAAGAATTCCATCTGACAACCATTGCCATGTTTGTCTCCATACATGATCTGGTCTATTAATACTACTTGAAAAGAGCATTGTGACAAATAACTTTCTCAAGTAGTTACCTGAACCTCAGTCATTTGCTTCTTTTATAGCTTCTATATATTCCCGATCATCATCAAGGAATCCCATTGCAAAACATGCTTCTCTGAAAGTTGGGTATAGGGTACCAGCAACAGTTCTAATATCTTCATAGCAAGTTGGCCCTTTTACAATTGTTAGCATCATTCTTAAATAGAATAACTCACCAGTACTTGGTGGAACCCAGATTAGCCTACCAATAGTATAACCCTTATTTCTTTGTTTCCAATTCCTTTTTCTCTTATTATAGACAAATTTTGAAACAAATTGACCATAAGTCAAATTTTTGGCTTCCTGGAATGTCTTATTTGCTTGCAACCATGATGTAAACATTGATTCTACCACACTTGGTTTTAAAAGCACATCATCAATGTCCTCGTGATCTTTAAAATATACTGATTGTTCACCTAGAAGGTGAAAGAATAATCTTTCAACAGATGGCTTTCTACTATGAATTGGAAAGGAATAAATTCTCCAACATGCCTCACATGGTGAGACATACCTGCAATCAAGATATTGTTTTATCTCATCAACATTGCGATCATGAGATGATCCTTCATTTTCTTCAGGAACAATAGCAGCTGTAATCCGATCATACCCTTTGTCGATGTACTTGAATAAGTATTTTATTGAAGTACTCTGGTTACACCATTCCATGTTAATATGTGCTTGGTACTTCAATAACAATTGAGCATTGTAAGGTACAACATGACGATTGTCCATACAAACACCATTTTTAATAATTGTACGACCATTATCTCTTCTTCTATACACAGGATAACCATCTTGGTCCACAATTGTTGAACATTGGTATTTCTTAGGATAAAACTTAAAGCACTTACCATCTTTCATACAAGGGGATGATCTGTTAGCATAACCACACGGTCCATGGATCATGTGAGTTTTTACTAAGTTGTATAACTCTTTTTCATTTTGCTGATGTGGTATCTCTGCTGAAATTATCCTATCAATATCATCAGGAGTGGGGTATTTGTAGGATGGATGTAGGAAGATAAGTATGTGTGCATGCGGCAACCCTCTTTTTTGAAACTCAATTGTGTATAGATCTGTAGTAAAAAAATAACATATTTTGGTTAGTGTAATCATATCTGTTATTGTAAGGAAGAACAGTTGTAAATATATATATATATGTGTGTGTGTGTGTGTGTAATAATGAAATTGGGTCTTACATGCCAACACCTTCCCTAAAATGTGTTTCTTCTTCAAATCTGTCAACATTTCATCAAATTTTATTTTAAATACCCTTGAGAGGATATCAGGTCTATCCTGTGGTTTTAAGTGCATGGGAGCAAGCAATCTTTGGATTTCTGGCCAATTGGGATTGTATGTAAATGTTATAAACAAATCCAGAAATCCAACGGCGCTACAAATTGCCATTCCATCAAAATACAACTGGTCCATGTATCTACGACTTCCCACATATGTGGAAGGTAATATGACTCTTTTCCCTCTATTTGATCCTTGCGTCTGATCTTGGTGATCTGAATCATTTAAACTACGATATTTATCAACTCGCAGTTTTGTCTGGTTTCTTCTAATAAATGAAAATCTCTCCGACTCCATCATAGAATAACCATCAACCAAAAACTGTTGAAAAAGTCTTCTTGATCGCAACAAAGTTTGTGCCTCATTTTTCCTAGATTGGAGTCTATAACAAAACCATTGTCTGATAGTAACTCTATTTCTTTTGCTATTATCAGAACCACTTCCCTTTCTATGACAAATATCATGTCTATAGCCATCTTCACCATAGGGAAATAAAAGAGGATATTGGTAGCCTAGATAACTTGTATGTAACTCATCAATTCTTTGAAGTTTCCCATTTTGTGCCTGTAAAATTATATCTCTTTTTGATGCAGTGTCAACATCACCAACAATAAGTGCAGCTACTTCTGAAACTGATGGTAGATTATATATTCTCCCATCAGTTGATCTCTCAGAAATCAGTTTCAATTTTAGATCATGCACATTTCCTTCTGTCAATTTCTCCCTTGCCATCCTAAAAGACTTTGCATGTGCGTTTTCTTGATCTAACATAGCTGATAAATCACGCACAATTTGTGGATCAATGTTGTTGTTGTTCCTATAAACCAAATAGTAGTAAAAGTTATAGAAGATATAATAAATCAAATACTGAATCCAATGATATTGTTTGTAATAATTTACTTAAAAGTACTATCAATAATAATTAAGTTTAATTAGTATATATATACATACCTGAATCCTTGAATCCTATTTTGTATTTCATTTTCAGTATCGTAAATGTAAAGCTGTGCAAATGTTGGAGAACGACCAGGCATAGGCAAGAGACTACCAATTCTGTGGCATGATTGACCTTGAATTCTGATAGTTGGTGGACCTTTACCTCTGTTAATTGCATAATCAAGTTTTAACCCTGGTGATGTGAAAGCAAACATCATGTTATAGACTCTTATGTGTTGCTGAAAATTCTTGCTCTCAGGTGAATCATTGTCAAACAGGAGATGTTGAAGCACTGCAGGCGGTTCGTCCAATAGTGGTAGTTGAATCTTTCCACGACCACAACAAAGTTGATACTTTGGAATTGCACTATGTTTATATTTGTTTATTCTTTCTTAGTACCACATATATGCATGACAATATTCACATTCAATCCATTGATCACCAATATCAGAATATCCTATAGAGCAAACAAAAGTGTTAATTTGTAGCATAGAATTTTCCTTATATTGCAATTGAAAATTCTGTAAAGTACCTTCACTAAAATTTGCAGACCCAAAAGTATTGATATTTCCATCTTCATGTTCGTTATATGAACTTAAGTTGCTATCGGAAGACAGACCTTGATATACAAAAATATTAATGTTCCTCAGAGTTAAGACAAAACTAAATTTAGAGATAAATTGGTACATGGTTTCATTTTTTGCTAAGGGTACCTTCATAATGGTGGCTATCAAGATCAGAATCAGTTTCTCCATCCTCAAGTGAATTATGCAGGTTTTGAGTTTCCACATCTGAATCTTCTCTACAAATATGTGCTCTAGTCTCTTTGAATAAATTTTGACTCGATGAGGATGATGCACACTTCTCATTTCTGTCAGAAAATTTACTCATAAGATTGACAGATAAAGAATCAATGTCAATGGCTCTTCGTTTTCTCTGGAATGGTTGTTGGTTAGGACTTGGTTGAGTGTATACGCCAGATATAGAGTTGAAGCACTTTTTGGACTGAGAAGTGTTCTGGTTGCCCTCATTGAGAATAGTAGAGGTGATATCAGACAAAGGTGTGACATGTATTGATCTTTCTTGTGAGTGCAATGCTTGATTCCCACTTCTAGAATTCTTCATTTGTATGCTTCTGGTTCTGGAATAGCTTGGAATTTTTCTTTGCATTACAGTCTTCCTTTTCAACCGTGTTTTTGCTTTGTCATCCATTATTTTGTTTAGTTACCTATGCATATCACAGACAACATATAAATAACAACTTTTGTCTATAATTGTTGTACTTTTAAGTCTAAAGAAGCGAAAAGACATGTATATATTTGCTACAAAAAATCCAAACCTGATAGTGTGTTAAACATGGTTGGCTTAATACAAATGGTTTAAGGGCACCATATCTTGCTCACTGGTCAGATATTTATTTGTGAAAAATGCTCTCTTTTCTAGCCGGATCAGACCGTGTTCATGGAGAGATGAGAAGCTAAAATCTCAATACACAATGACAAATTTAAGAAATAGTTTTAATTGATATGGTGCACAATATTAATAACTTTGATCAATCAATCTAAGTTTCAGGCTGTCTCCAATTGCAAACATGTCAAAGTTGGTCAGCATCACTTAAAATAATTTTCTCCCAATACATTGTATACAAAAAAGAATAGTCTCTTCTAAATAAATTTCGATCAAAACGTAACAATCTTGTATCACATATCATCAGGAAAACAAAAATGGGCAAAAACAAATATAGTAAATACTAAATAGACTTGAAATCTAGATATCTATTATTGATAAATGGGCAACTATCTATTGCCTATTTCCATCTCCTGAACAATCACATACCAGTGTGCCTTTTGTAGTATCAATCAAACATGGCAAAGACTTGCATATAAAACAGCCAAAAAAAGAGAATGCTAGAGTAAATAAGCACAAACATAATAAGTAAATAAATAAAAAGTGTACTTGCAGAAATATTGAAAGAGATTCAAAAACAGAATATTGACTCATTTCCATTTCTGAAAGCCATTAAATTTTTTTGAAAGCATTTGACATGAATAGAAAAGAAAAAAAAAAGAGAACCTCTACATTAACATTAGAAGAGCAATAAGAAGGAACAAACTGATGAAATGGGAGATACCATTCTGCAGCAAATGGAAATGGAAACTGCCAAACGTATTTTACTGCAGAAATGGAAACTGAGTTTGCACTCCTCTATATGAATATTCAGCTTGATATCTTGACAGTGATTTCTGCATTATTTGCTGGTAAACTGAGTTATGAAACCTCAATGGACTACCTTTCGTTCTGAAGTGTGATGCTGTGTTTTTTTTTTTACACATATGAAGAGGAGATGATGATATGTTGTAGTTACTTTCAGACTACTCCCTCTCCCCTCCCTCTCAAACGTGAACCTTCAGAAATTTGGTGGGTAAGTAGATTGTGCATTGGGAACTGTTGTATTGGTTCCTAGTCTTTTAGCTTTGGTGTACTAAATTGATAAAATATTAGGAGCAATCTCCTTTATTTTTTGATATACTGAGCAATTCCCTCTTTTGTGTCTCCTTTTACGGGATCTTTGTATGCACAATTTTTTATGATTATCATTTTGGTTGACATCTTTGTGCACAGCCATCCTGAAGTGACATGAAGGCAAAGCTTTTGGTAATAGTCCACAGTTTGCTTTAATAAATTAATATTTTTCATCAAGACATAGCTTTCGGTAATAGTACACAATTAAGTTTCTTCTGAATAGCTGGCCAAAAAAAAATTCATTTGCATATGAATTATTAATCTTTTTATAAGTTAAAAATTAGGCCTATGAGAGGTCAAAATATAAATTTAAAAAATATTTTTTAAATTTAAAATATAGTCATAGAGACTAAAAGTGATAAATTTTTAAAAATAAGAGACTAAAAAGATGTGTTTTATTTTTGTGGAACTAAAAACGAAACTCAGTGAAAAATAAGATATCAAAAAGATACTTAAGCCTTTATTTTATACCTTAATTTTTTAATATATGCAAGAGAGAAAATCGTCAAATGGTAATTAATAAATAGATAGGTACTTTTAGATAAGTTTAAAAAAATAGGTTTAAAAAAATGTGAAGAGCAAAAGTGAACTTCAACTTACTTGATCATTGTTAGTTAAAAAATACATGATAGAAGTGTTAATCGAGAAGTTTATCCAAATTGAATTGAGGGTGTTCATAATCGATCCAATCTATTGCAAACTGCAATAACCGAACCAAATAATAAAAACTAAATTGTTTTCATTCGATTGGATCGGATTTTGAATCTCATAGTTAAAACCGATCCAATCCAATGTAATCCAAATCAAACCAATCTTCTATATACATATACTATTATTATCAAAATTATAGTACTTCTATATACTTTTATATAAGAAATGTTAGGATAATTTATATTTTAAGACAATACATTATATAAATTTGATCAGATCGAATTTGATTTAAAAATCAAACCGATTAAATAGTCAAATAGCAAAACTGAAATGATTGGATCAGAAAGTTTTTTTCTCCCAAAATTGATCTAATCTAATCCGTGAACACCCCTAAAATGAACTAATCATTTGCATAAACTTTTAATATCTCATAACCGATAACTCATAAGCATATTTTGAATGTATTTAATGAGTTAATTACTAATAATTATTTTAGTTAATTAAAAAGTTAAAATATAAAATATATAACGTAAAACTTTTAAGTATGGAATTTTTTAAGGTAAATCTAATCAATACTTTGCATTTTTGCACAGATGACTTCATACATAAGGGGAAAATTTCTCCACAATTGTGAACCAATCTGTTATTATACTCTATATTTTTGCATTTAGGTCTGACGCTTTCACAGCGGAGGTGGGAATTTGGCCACAGTTGTGAACTATTCTGGATTGTAATCTTCACTTTCGCATTTGAGTCTGACGCTTTCACACCAGGGGTGGGAATTTTTCCACGGTTGTGAACTACTCTGGCCTGTACTCTGCAGGTTCGCACTTTGGTCTGACGTCCACACACCAGGGCTGGAATTTCTTTCACAGCTGTGAATAGTTCTGACTTTGCCTATTGTGTTTTTGATATATTGATCGAAGCTTGTCTTTTTTGTAGATAATTATTAGGCATGCTACAAATGATAAATAAGATCTGAAGTGTCAACTTAATTAGATAGTCTTTTTTTTTTCAATTACCTAAATTTGAACATAACTTGTGCTCTGAGTAAATTGTTCCATTTAATATATTTTTTTTTACCCAAAAGAGAATTAACGATAGTTTATAAATATCACATTCAGTAGAAAAAAATTTAAATATTCGTTCAAGATTTAACAAATCTTAAAATGTCCTCTAAATCAAAAGGAAAACTTGTTTTAATTTTTTAAAATATATATATTTGAGTTTGTCAGTAATGAACAAAATACACAAAACACTATAAACCATAGTCATTATGAAACTCTTGAATTAATAATTAAAACTTAAATTTCAGAACTTAACAATTTGGCAAAAGCACCAGTAACTCTAATATTAACCATAATGATTCAAAAAGATTCAAGTTAGTCATTATATTACAAAACTGATTCAACAATATGATGCATGATCATACTTTCAAGAGCATTGTTTAAACTTTTGCTATAGTAGCAATAGTTACAAAACATATCAAAAAAGTTCCACATACTAAATTGAAGTCTAGTACTTTGGCTCAATCTTAATTTGCTTTGTTATCTTCGTAGCGGAGAGTTGTGCACTTGCTAATTCCTGACTAAGCATTTCATCAGAACTGACTTGGCAAGACATTCTCTTGGCTGGAGTGATAGAAGCTAGGAGATCAGGGTCATGTTCTGCTGTTGCAGATAAAGACTGCTGTAATGTTTAAAAAAAAGTACGTGTATGAAGTTTCTATCATAAAAATTAAAATAAACTTTGTACTATAAGAACAATATATGTGAAATACATCCAGTTTCATGCTTACAGTGTGAAACTGAACTTCTTCATTGACAGCAGATTTGGCCTTATCTAGCTTTGATGTATCCTGAATCAAAAAAAAAAAAGGAAACAAAAAACAACAGTTAATAAGTGAACATACTATAAGTGAACATAAGAAAAGTCAGTATACCTCTTCAGCTTCTACTTGCGCCATTATTGTTTGGCTTTGTTGTGGGTCATCATTGATATCACATTTGGACTTATCAAGCTTTGATGTATGCTGGATAAAAAAATATCAAGAGTTAAACCCTATAATAAGGTCACCTAAAATAAGTGAACAGAAATCAATAGTGTTGTTTTAGTGTACCTCTTCAGATTCTAGTTGGTCCCTTATTGTTTGGATTTTTTGTGGGTCATCCTCCACCTTAATAACAGAGCACTGGTTGTAATTCGCTTGATACCTCACCTTATATGCTAAAGTTATAGCGCACATATTGTCAAGAAGGAGTGGATAAGCTCTTGGATCATCTTCCCCATCCTATAAGAAACAAATAATAGACAAAAGGATAGAATTTTATTAGTATGAACACTAACCAAACCATGTAGATTAAATAGAAGTATACAATCAAAACTTGGATATAAATGGATACCTTAAACATGTCTGCCATAAGTTGATGAGCTGACTTCCCTAAGATTTTTTCACAATCAGCATCCCAGAAAATAAATTTTACACTATCCTTCTTATCAATAACTCTCATCTCCAATTTATACCTTTCAATATATTTAAAAAAGGAAGTCACTTATTTCATCTAAATTCACAGACATGGATTATTCAGTGAAGATATAATCATATATTTAAAACTGATATACCTGGCAACTGGAGCTTCCTTTTCATGCCCAGCCTGACATCTATATGTAACATCCTCTTTTCTTACCTTTTTAGTGCAGATAGAACATCCTTCATAACTCCAGCCATACTTTGAAACAATAATTTTATTAGTTGTTCCAACAGTCACACAAGTTGTATCCTATTCACATATAAATAGATAGATGTGAATCATGTAGTCATTACTCAACTTATCTAAAACAATATAAAAATTACCAAATTATCATGTGTTAGCTTTGACCAGTTTGAATACCTCTTTTAATTTATTAATTTGTGCAATACTCTTCACCTGTGCTTGATACATAAACCTGTCGAAGTCAGAAAACTGAGAGGATCTACTGAATTGGCTAAGCATTTGGCTACATGGGTCATGTGATTCATTTGCTGGTAAGCTGCAGTTAATAGTTAATGTGAATTTGACTGAATTGTACATGGAAATCAAAATTGGATACATGATGATATTAAGTCAATAGAATATTTTTTATACCTCATTTTGAAGTTCTGTACTTCTACAATATCTTCATTGATTAATAGCTTCGAACCCCACCAGTAGTTTGAGACTGATGCTGGAAAATTTCCTGAAGCAAGTTATAAAATTGGGATTCTCATAAAGGGTTCATGATTTAAAAAACCAATATAAATCCAAATCAGTTTAACATTTCTGATAAACCTTGTGCTGCCTTGATCTTTGCATGTGTCAGAATTATAATAATGGGTCCAGAAACAGCTTTCCCATTATTAACATAAGTGAGCAATTTTATTGCATAATCATCCCAAAGAGTGCAACTGATCAACTTTCCACTGTAATATTATTAAGTTTAAACATGAGAAGCAGTGATAAAATATAAAACCAATGAATGAAATTGTTGGATTAAAAACATTGAAAACATGTTACCTAGTATCTCTCATGGTAAAGACAGCTTTCTTTGGCTCTGCATTAGTCTGACAATAATTCATTTCATGTACAGCACCAATGATATCTGCATTTTTAAGCATTTTTGTGGTTATTATGTTTATGTGTGTGTTTAAAAAAATTGAAATTCCATATGTGAAAGTGGATAAAACAATGTAACTCTTACCTACTAACAAATCTACACGAAATTTTCCATTAATTATGTCATTAAAATCTTTAAACTGGAAGCCACTTGAAGGAATTTCTGGAATAAGCTTTTGTTTAACTGTTGTACCAGCAAAGATAACCCCCTTGTAGGGATTGTCGCACGCTTTATATTGAAAATCATTGCGATATACATTCAAATGCTGCAAGACATAAGTATTTTGCTCTATTAACTTTGTCTTCCATGTCCCCACCTCATCCTTTGGGACCACCACCTGAATCCTATCACCCTATTTTAAGTAAAGAGAATTCATTAGTAAGAGTGATAAGTAACTCTATTCATTCAATCTCAAGAGAAACAACAGCCTTCAATTAAGTTAATAGAAAGTCATAAGGATACCTGGGCATCCATGAACACCATTTCAAGATGCATCTCATTTGACTTATTAACAACAGTCCAAACATCAACAACTCTAATGGCAATCTTCCATAAATCTTTTGAGTCATTGAGGTCTTTGATAGTGTCAAAAGGGCGAGCCATTGCTTTAATTAAAATGACATAAAGATAAACTGAGTTAGTTGCAGGAATAGCAAATCAAAAGAAAATAATATAAGCATAAACAATTTGAAGACAAAACCATGAAATTTATGAATGAACAAATCATATTTTTAGCCTCTAGAATGACAAATCCCATAAAATGATAAAGTCCATTTTATGAAGTATAAAAAAATCTGAAACTACAAAGCACTTTCAGGCAAAGTCCATTTTCTCTCATAGTGACGTGCAAGAAAGGAAAAGAAGCAAATAGATTGTTGAAGATTTAAAAGGCAAGAATAGAGGACCCAAAGCAAGGGAAAGAAACCTATAAAATGAAGGAGATGGAGAAACTGTAAAATAGAGGATTCAAGCACTCAAACACATATTTGTGTCATAGTGATGCTCAAGATAGGAAAAGAAATAGATAGATTGTTAAAGACATAAAATGCAAGAATAGATGATGCAAAGTAAATGAAATAAACCTGTAAAATGAAAGAGATGGAGAAACTGAAATGTAACTTGTAAATCTTCCTATTGTCCTCTGCAAAGTGACAAAAATGGAGGGAAAAGGAGTGGGATCGACTTTTTTTTTCGAAATAGGTTTATAAAAAAAATGCTTCTAAAGTCACAGTGATTCAAGCACTCAAACACATGTTTGTGCCATAGTGATGCTCAAGAAAAGAAAGGAAATAAATAGATTGTTAAAGATTTTAAATGCAAGAATAGATGATGCAAAGCAAAGGAATAAACATGTAAAATGAAAGAGATGGAGAAACTAAAATGCAACTTGCAAATCTTCCTCTTGTGCTCTACAAAGTGACGAAAATGGAGGGAAAGAGAGTGGGATTGACTTTTTTTTTCGAAAAAGGTTTATAAAAAAAATGCATCTAAAGTCACAGAGATAGCACTCAAACACATGCTTGTGTCATAGTGATGCTCAAGAAAAGAAAGGAAATAGATAGATTGTTAAAGATTTTAAATGCAAGAATAGATGATGCAAAGCAAAGGAAATAAACCTGTAAAATGAAAGAGATGGAGAAACTGAAATGCAACTTGCAAATCTTCCTCTTGTGCTCTACAAAGTGACGAAAATGGAGGGAAAGGGAGTGAGTTGTTTCTCTGCTTTTACAAAAAGGAGGAGTCAGACAAAAAAATATAAAAGGTTGAAAAGGAAGGAGAAAAGGTGGGTCATGCCTGTTGGGAGAGTATGTTGAAAAGGAAAGAAAAATGCTGAGAGAAAAGAGATTTAGGTACTCTACCTAGTCTGAAAACTTGTATCAGTTTCCAAGCTTCTAAACATTGTGAAAAGACATTTTTGCCCCAGACTTTAGACATGTTTTTCATCTTCTTTACTTCTTTATATTATGTAGAAAATATAAAACTTTCTCTGATAAACAGAAAACGTTACCTTTAAGTAATATATATATTCAGCACACAAATCCTTTGTAAACCAAGGACGCATCAGTGACAGTGTCAGAGAGATCTTTATTTAAATTTTAAATAAAAAACACTAATAGGACAGATTTTAAAAAAGAAAGACACACAGATGTAGGATAGATTTTAATTTGAAAACCAATACAACACTAATAAATTCAAAGAAATATATAGAGTAAAAACACAAAGAAATATAACCCAGATTTCATGTTTAATCATGTTTTCTCCTCCAAAGAATAACTACTCTGCAAATAAATTCAAAGAAACAAACAAAGAAAAAGCCCAAAAATATAAAAAAAAACCCCAACTTCTCCTTTTGTTCCAGCAGCATATGTGATCCTTCAATGGCCAGTGGCTACTGAACATCAAATCCTTTACTGCAATACAGAAAATGCATCAATGAGAGGGAGATAAAATTAAATCTTGGGATGAAACAGATAGTCATTCTTTTTACATCTATGTTGTTGCTATTCCTGAAATTATTCCATCTAAACATCCACCACTAAATCTACCAAGAAATTGAATAGTGGCAGAGCATGGCAAGTGAGTGTTTTTACTAACCAATATACATTTCACGTCACCTTCAAAGGCAGCTCAAAATACTAATTTAACAGTACTAATTGTTGAACAACAATGAAAAACAACCACTTACTGTTAGTATTTACTGGGTAAGTAAAGTATATGAGCTGCATATCTCTACCCTCTCATTTCCTTCCCATTGCTTCTAATATTTTCTTCTTAGCAACAACAACAATGAAAGAGAATCAAATAGTACATGCTATCCAACAGATGATCGACCAGTGAGAGGGAGAAGGCAACACACACACAAATTCATCCAAAGAAAATGATAGCAAGAATAAATTTTTGAAAACCCAAAAAAGACATCACCGAAGAAGAAGGAAGAAGAGCTTCTTCTTCTTCAGTAAAGCCACCATCCGAACCTCCAATCGCATCAGATCTGCCTCTTCGTTGTTCAACCATCGTTTGAGAAACCCCAACCACTGAACCGCATCAAATCCGCACGATCTTCTACCAATATCTCCGGCTTCTAAAAGGGGGTTAGAGAAGAAGAGGGAAAGGACATAGTTGTGCATCTGGTTAGAGAAGAAAGAGAGAGGAGAGTCTGGTGTGAGTGAGAGAAAGGGTTAGAGAAGAAAGAGATAACTTCCATCGAAAAAGAGCAAAAGGTGAGAGGAGGCAGGTTTGACTGAGAAGGAAGAGGGTGAGATTTTTGGAAATGTGAAAAATACAAACAAACAAAAAAATATAGGTATACAAAGACCTTTTTACCCTAATGTTTGATTACGTGTCACACAGATAAAAAGGCTAAATGAGAAACTTCATAGGTGTATGATTCTCTTAGATAAAAAGGAGATATTGTTGTTTTGTTATAAAAAAAGGAAACCGGATCCTCTCCAGCTGAATTTCCCTCAATCTCTCTCGATCTTAATTTCTAGCTGTTAGATTAATCTAACGGTTGGAGATTAAAATAAAAAAATAAAAGAAAAACACAAAATCATCTCTACGGATTCTTCTGGGAGCTCCTCTGCAGCACCGACCCCTTTCTCTGTCCCATTTTTACATTCCAACCTCAACGCTGACCAACCTCCTGTTTGATCATGGCTGCCACCTTCATCCGTCGATCTGGAGTGTCCTTATCATAAAGAGCCAAATCATTCCCAAACCTCTTGTTCTCTTATGGGGTCCATTTGGTTCCTTTGCTTTCCTGGAAGATAAGAAGGGGGGAGAACTTCAATTCCCCTGTTCATTGCTCTTAGATTAATAATAATAATAATAATAATAGCAAGCATTTCGAAATACACAAAACACAAACATGGACAAAGTAGAGGAGCTTCTAATGGACAAAGAAGCAAGTAATCAGGATCCGGATCCTCTCCCGCCGCTTTTCCCTCAATCTCTCTCCATCTTAGTTTTTAGCTATTAGATTAATCTACCGGTTAGAGATTAAAACAAAAAAAATGCAGGACAAACAGGGGATCATTTCTCAGAATTTGGGGAACTCCCTCTACGGCACCAACACCGTTCTCTGTGCCCCGACACCACCGGCGATGCGTTTTCTTGACAGAGAGGGAACAATGCTCTGTTTTTGGTTCATCTCCCCATTTTTCTATCTGGGTTTTGCTACTTTATATTTTATTTTTAAAAAAAAGTGTATGTTTGTGTGAGTTGATGCTTACTTCTCTTAGATCTGTGTGGTTTTCGGGTTTATTTGCTTTGTACACAAGTGGAATTTTCCTTAGGTTTGAGAGATAAAGCCTCCTTTTTTTTTCTCCCTGAGATTCATCAGGTTGTGGCTATGGGAAAAGGGTAGTAGATTCCCTTCAAATGCATCATGATTACATGAAACCGGATCCTCTCCAGCTGAATTTCCCTCAATCTCTCTCCATCTTAATTTCTAGTCGTTAGATTAATCTAACGGTTGGAGATTAAAACAAAAAAATACAAGAAAAACACAAGATCATCTCTACGGATTCTTCTGGGAGCTCCTCTGCAGCACCGACCCCTTTCTTTGTGTATAGAGGTGGCAATTCGGGCTTTCGGGCCGGCCCGCATCGGGTTCGGGCTTTATCGGGCCGGGCCAAAAAAGCCCGGATTGAAAATGGGCTCAAATTTGTGTGTCCGAGCCCTCTATTTTTCGGGCTTTTTTCGGGCCGGGCTCGGGCTTTGGCCTATGTTTTTCGGGCGGCCCACTTCGGGCTCGGGCTTTTACGGGTTCGGGCTTTATCGGGCCGGGCCAAAAAGGCCCAGATTGAAAACGGGCTCAAATTTGTGTGTCCAAGCCCAGTGTTTTTTCGGGCGGGCTTGGGCCGGCCCGGCGGGCTAAGCCCATTTTGCCAGCTATATTTGTGTAACACCCTCTTCCAAAGAGGGCATTACATTTAGTAACCAACCCAAAAGATGAAATTAAATTTATTTAATTACTTTCTTTCTTTATTAAGGAAATAATGTCAAAGTTATTTAATTTTCACAAATGAATTTTCGTTGCCATTTTTTTTGAAAGATACTAAGTGAATACATGATTAAGATAATACCCAACACACAAGTTTAAAGAAAACAAGCCATGTAACTAAATTCATATATCTCTTTACAAATCAGTGTTTGGAAAGACTATATCATAGAAGAAACTTTTCTCCCCTAAAAGAATACTGACTCCCTATGCTGGTCAAACATTGAAAATTCTACTGAGCTTAGATGAGAAAACCCATCCCTTAAACTAAGACACGTGCATCCATCTTCCTTGTTGAAGCACCACCATTGATCCTCTTGTTTTAGACTTCAGTCAAATCTCCGGCAGAACGTCTTAAGAAAACATATTTGCATACAGGAAAACAATACATTGCAAGGGTGAAAATCTCATTCACAGTTATATCGTCATAGTTACACAAACAACACATAGCAGATATAATGCATACAGCAATTATAATGCACACAACAAGTATAATGCCCACATAGTGTTATACTCATCCTCAAAAGAATTCATATTCATCACCTTTATTCCTCACAGCAGGACTCTCAATCCACTATCATTCAGTCCAATGACACTTAATCCATAGACACCCAACCCAATGACAACCAGTCATAAGCACTCACAGTCTAATGACACTCGGTCCAAAGACACCCAGTCCAATGACATCTAGTCATAGACACTCACAGTCCAATGGATCCTTGCCCATCGACACCCAGTCCAATGACATCTAGTCATAGACACTCACAGTCCAATGGATCCTTGCCCATCGACACCCAGTCCAATGACATTTAGTCATAGACACTCACAGTCCAATGGTACTAAATCCATAGACACCCAGTCCAATGACATTCAGTCATAGACACTCACAGTCCAATGGCTCTCTGTCCATAGACACCCACTATCCATAACCTTGGGTCATCATTGAGGGTATGGTTACCAAAACTTAAAGATTTACCTACTAGGCCCTCCCCCTTTGGGACACTAGTCTTACGTTAACCTCATTTCATTTCATTTAAGAAATCACGATTCAAATGCTAGGTCTACCCCTATTGGAACCCTAGACTCACTTCCACTCTTTCAATTTTAAGAAATCATTTGGGAACCCGTTTGGAATCTCATTTTGGGAAAACCTTGAACTCATTGGGCTTTGGCCCCTTTTAAGAAAACTCTTTAATAAAAATCCCTTCACTTTCTCTTCATTATTAAAACCCATAACTCTTTGATAATACTCTCCCCCACTTGACTTTATAAATATCATTAGGTTTAAAACCACCATGTTTTTTACTTTAAATAAATATCCCTTTATTTTAATTAATTATCAAAAAAGTCAATTTCCTTCAAAATTTACATTTTGGTCCTCGAAATATCTAGATTTGCATTTCTAGTCCCCAAACTTCAAAAATTACTTTCTTGGTCCTCTAAATATGCAAATTACCATTTCAGTTTCTTTATTTTAAATTTTCCTTTCTGCCCCTGAATTTTCAAAAATTACACTTTTGTCCCTAATCTTTTAAAAATTTCATTTTTGACCCTTGTATGGTCAGGATGAGAGGAGGGGTGTTGGGCCCCGAGGAGGTTTTGGAGCGGGACATAATTCTGGACGCTTATATTCCCATCGAGAGGATGCGCAGTTGGCTGGCAGATGCACCTTACGCACGCACTGGGGCTGAGGAGAGTAGAGAGCCCAAGGAGGACCTCGAGGAGGATCCTGAGGAGACGTCATCGTGTTGTGGGGTGTCTAGTGCTAGGTTGTGAGTTGTCAGTTAGCCAACCAGCCTAGGTTTGGGGAGTAGATGTCCATGTCGTGTATTTGACACATCTTTTTGATTTACTGTTTTCCTAGGTTTAGTTTATCGCTTTGTTTCCTTTTATGTCCGGATGATGTATTTTGGCCACTCTGTTGTGGTATTGATTATACTTACGGGTGCAAAACTTGTGTATATTAACCATGATGTTATATATATATATGTATGATGTATGTTTCTTTTTCTGAGTTTCTGGATGGCTAAAAGAGTTGTGAGTATTCTTCTTCGTATAGGACTACTAGAGTTTTTTTTAAAAAAAAAATTAGCCACGAAATTCAGTATACTTTAATTATGAAAGGGGAATGTTTTAAGAAAACTAGTTTTATAATAATTCCGTATTAAGTTTTTTGGTATTTTTAATTAACAATCCTTGAGTGAAAAAGGGACGTTACACAAAGTTAAAAGAGTGAGGCACAAAGCCCAAGTGACACAATGGTCAGACTCAAACACTAAGTCTGAATAGTGAACAGTACATTACCCCCAAAGTTGGCTACTTACCTCAGCTAACATATGCCATTTCATTTTCACGTCACCTACTGGTCCAATCTCCTTAAAATATTACTCTATTCATAAATTATAAATATTAAGTATGGAACTTTGTAAAATTATGATATTTTATATTAATATTATTTAATATATTAAAAATCAAAATAATATTATTTAATTATACCCCAGTTGAACTCCAATTGAACCTCTGTGACCATTCCAAATAACAGATAAGGAGGAGGAGGAGAAAACACAGTGCATAATAAGCTTAATAGTAATGGGAGGGAAACCAAAATCCTCAAGACATCCTTTCAAAAAATTTCAATCCACATTGTCATAAGCCTTTTCAAGGTTAATTTTAAAAGCCATGTCCACTTTTTTCCGTTTGGACTTGTTCATAGCGTGAATAATCTCGTTAAGTTTAATTATTTATAAATATTTTTCCATACTTAAATGTAATGTTGATTAATTGATTAAAGAAATACAAGCATTAATTGAAATTATCGTCTTATGTCATTTTACATTGATCAGTTAGTTTAACCGCTAATTTTACCAAACATTTCAAATTCAATTTAGTAACTTATCTGTTAGTTATCAACTAGCTAAGCCACTATCTAGTGGCCGCTATAATCAAATTTTTTTTTTTGCCAAACATAGCCTATATGAATGACATTGTTAAATGTAATTTAGAATAAACAGTCATTTTGGTCATTGAGAGTGTCAGGCGGTGTCACTTTGGTTCCTGACAAATGTGAAATTCAAAAAAGTCTTCAACTGTCATCCGTTAGTCATTTTGGTCCCTAAAAGTGATTACTTACTGTTATTTTGGTCCCTAAAAAGTGATTACTTACTGCCATTTTAGTCCTTGAAAGTATTACTTTTCTTACGATAGGGACTAAAGTGACTAACACTATATATCAGTTGAGGACCTTTTTTGAATTTCGCATCTGTCAGGGGCCAAAGTGATACCGCCTGACACTCTCAGGGACCAAAGTTGTAACGTCCGTAAATTTTGATTCTGTTTTAATTTTATTTTTATGCGTGTGATGTGTGCATATACATGTTGGATAGATTTTAGTAAGAGTAAATTCATAGACAAAGTTTCTCTGACGTTAGAAAGCAGTAGTTTAAGTTGGACGTTTCGATACAAACAGAGTTCTGTTTACCGTAAATAGACAGAGTGAGGACTTTGTGAAGTAGAAACCCTAGATTTAGGTTAAGAACGAGATTTGAAGGAACCAATAGTGATTTTTCAATATTTGAGGATTTTAGAAATTTATTCGGGAATTTTCTGAAGAACAGATAAAAATGTTACCGTTTTGGTCCCTGTAGTTTGACTAGGTTGAACTGTGAGTGGGTTTGGAGACCAGAACATGTTTAAAAATATTTTTGAAGATGCCAAATGATGTTTTATATTATTTTAGAATTTTAGAAATTATTTTGAGAATTTTTAGAATGACAGACAAAGAATTGCAGTTTTGGTCCCTGTAGACTGAGAACAGGATAACAGGCAGAGCAGGTGAATGCCATAGGCTTAGGAAATGATCCAAAATCAACCAAAATAGTACCCAATGGTGTTTTTACAATATTTATGATTTTTATAAATTTTCTAGAATTTTTCTGAGAAAGTTCATTTTTACCCTAAGTTACGGGTTACGGTAAATCCGAAAAGTTACCGTAATGCTTCTAAGCTTGATCTTTTTGAACCAAGACTTTTGTGGCATCTTATTTTCATGGCTTAGGACTTATTATAAGATTCATGAGAGTTTTTACCCCAATAGGTTAAGTTTGGACAATTTTTACTATGAAATACAAAAGTTACCACACTTAATTACCTTTTTGGAGACTTACCATTTACCATGGTTAAGGTAAAAAAATTATTTACCCTTCCTTGAGGCAGCTTCTGCGCCAGTTTGAGAGAGGAAGAGGGTAGAAGATTTTTGATTTATGACTCACATGTGTTGGCCAATAGGAATAAGGCAAGTTGTTAACTAGGGTTAGATTATGGTTAAGTGTAATCATGAGTTAGGAAAAAAAATCTTGGTGGATAGTAAGAAGAGAGGGAGAGGCCGAGTTTGGGAGAGAAGAGAGGAGAGCTTCTTGCTTTGAACTTTCATCTTGTTCTTCACCATAGCCAAACTTTAAGTGTTCTTTCCAAAAATTTTGTCCAAGTGAGCTAAATTTCCAAAGCTTGATCATAATCTAGTGACCAACAAGCTATCAAGGAGCCAAACAAGAAGGAGAAGGAGAAGGAAGAAGAAGAAGTTGGTGGTTAGGGTTCTCTACAAGCTTGGTAAGGGGAAAGTTTTTCATACATGATTTTCAAAGCCTAGTGGACATATTAGGGCTATGTTTGTGTTGTTGTGATTAAGAGGATATTATACTATCTTAGGGTTTATGTTGATTGGTAAACCATGTATCTTTGTGCTCTTATGATTATAGATGGTCCTTGAGTGATGATTATGATATATATATAAATTCTTTTGAGTGGCTTGATTATGAAGAACCTTGCTTGATGATAGTCTTGCTTGAGTATGACTTTGATGTGAATTAGGGTAAATTGGCTCTTGGCTATGGAAAATTAACTATGTTGTGAGAGATGAGTTTGCCCTAAGTTGGATGCATGATGATTCTTGTGCTATGCTTGGGTTGAGTTGATTGAGTGATTGTGGTTGTGAATATGTTTTTCAATCTTGGCATGATGAAGTTGGTAATTGTATGATAACAAGCTTGGTGTGTGAGGGTGATTTTGATTTCATTGCCTCGATGGTTGAGTTCATGGCTTAATGATGAATGATTGTCGTTTGTGATTGATTCAAAGATGGTAAACTTTGCTCATTTTTGCTTATTTGGTCATAGCAATGTGAAGAAAAGATTGATTTGGGTTAGGTTTTGAAAAATCGCAAATCTGTCATACCCTAGGTGTGATCATTTTCGTAGTGGGGAAAAGCTGGAAAACAGGGGACAGCTCTGTTCATACCTAGGGTGTGAAAATTCTCGCGCCTGTGAACAGTTCTGGACCCAGCATTTTTGATAAATAATATTTTTGCGAAAATCATTTTTTTTCCAATTTTTTTCATCAAAATGCTTAAGAGAAAATGACATTTTTAAATATGAAAATTGGTAAGTATTTTGGTTAATTGAATTTAGAACTTAAACAATGGTTTTGGAAAATGCATTTTGTTAAAAAGATGAAATATTTACAAAAGTGTGAATGATAGAGGAGAAAGCCATGTTGGTGGAGAAGTGTGCACAAAGAGATGTGATTATCATAAGTGATGATAATGCTATAACCAAGAGTGAAGGTTATATGTGATTGTGCAAGTGATAACCTAGAGAAGAGGTTAATGTGATTACAAGAGAAACCAAAGCTTAAAAATGCTTGAGATGGTTATTTTGTATGCTTAATGTGATGTGCCATTCTGCATAAAGAGAAAGAGAATTTGGCATGTGGCCAACGTGATGAGCATTACAACCCTGATGGGGTTGAGAATAGGGATAGTCTGGCCACAGTAGCCTATTGGGATTATCCAGGTTGCGAAAACCCTCAGATGGCCAGGTAGACTAGAGAAGAGGTTAATGTGATTACAAGAGAAACCAAAGCTTAAAAATGCTTGAGATGGTTATTTTGTATGCTTAATGTGATGTGCCATTCTGCATAAAGAGAAAGAGAATTTGGCATGTGGCCAACGTGATGAGCATTACAACCTTGATGGGGTTGAGAATAGGGATAGTCTGGCCACAGTAGCCTATTGGGATTATCCAGGTTGCGAAAACCCTCAGATGGCCAGGTAGGAGATATCCCCTGAGCCGAGGCAAGTCGCACAACCCTGCTTGGATAAATCTGACGAACTTGACTATTCAGGATATGGTGAGATGTAGCTTATCTGAATGATTACTATGAAGTCTGGTGGGACTCTCTGGTAAGTCTGCTACAACCAATCACTCAATGGTGTTGGAGGTAGGGAAGTCTCCTTGGAGCACTACGAGGGTGATGTGAGGGGGAATAGAAGTGACATGCATTATAATATATCTGAGTTGATGATATATTGTTTGATGCTGAGATATGTGTGTGACTGTGATTATTTTCATTGTGTCTATGAGAATATCTTACTTGCAGGAAAATCATATCCTCGTGTTTTTGAGAAGGGTAAGTGGTAGATAATTTTCTAATGCAAATGTGTCTGATAGATGTGGTATATTTCTATATCTGTTGTCTCTTTGCTTTGCTATTTGTGTATGAGGATTTTTCACCCTTGCCTATATGTTTTGTGCTCTCTTTTGAACATGACTCATATAGATGGATTGCCCGCCAGAGGGGCTAGTGAAGATCCGTAGACTTAGTCTGTTGCCCCGAGGGGCAGAGGGTGAGGGGTGGATCATAAACCCCAAAACCCAGTGGGGTACATACTTAGGGTATGTTACTTCACTCGAGACTTCTGCGGAGGGGCCGTATAGATGGACTGTGGAGGATATGATATTGGATGTAAAGATGCCCATTCGGGAGTTGTGAGATACATGGAGGGAGAGAGAAAGACAAAGACAGTCGGTAGCTCAACAAGAGCCTGCCCAGAGATCTGAGCCGGTACAGCAGGAGCCTGCAAGGCCAGAGACACAACACCGAAGACCCAAGACTCCACCTTGCAAGAGGTATTTTGGTAGGTGGAGGCAGACTGCTCGCAAGAGTACTGTTCACCATACCCAGACAGTTAGGGTTACATCAGCTGAGAAGGTGCCTACTGAGGGGACAGCTGCTACCCAGTCTGATAGACCCATCCCAGCCATTCCAGTTTCTTTTGCAGAGCCTGGAGGGAGACTAAGACCTTTTCCTTCTACTGTTATGCCATTTTGGCGAACACGAGTTCGTTAAGAGGCCAATGATAGTAAAGGAAAAGGGAAGCAGATAGTGGAGGAGGAGAGTGATCCTTCAGAGGAGTCTGTGGGGAGTGTTTAGGAGCTGACTTAGCGCAGGCTGTTGCGTTATCTGATCTTGTTTTTTTGTAGACTGACTCTATACCGGTTTGGGCTTTTTCTTAGAGATATTTTGGATGACTGTACTTTATATCATGTGACTTTACCAGTTGACCAGTGATGTATATGTAGACTTTGGACTAGTAGTATATACGATGTACATTATTTATTCAGTAGTAATTTATCTCATTTTCTTTAATGATACGCTATGACATAAAAGAGTTTTCTAAATCGAAATAACGTAAGTGAGAGTTTCAAGTTAAAATAGTTTTCAGCAATAAAAGAAAAAAAATTTATACTCAATTTTTGAAATTAACTTAAGATGATTAAAAGGAAAATTTCTTTAAAATGAAAATTAATATTACATATTTTAAATAATCAGGTTACTTATGTTATAATATCCTTTTATGAGAAAGGGTGTTGCAAAAGTGACTATTTACTCATGTAATTTATGACAGAATATTATGATATTAATTTATTCATATAACTTACCGCATTTAAGATGAAAAATAGAAAGTTTTTGTTTGTGATGAAAATTGGTGGCAATTATAGATGCCACTTGGTAAGTAGAACTGTGAATTCAGGCCGGCCCAGCCCATTCAGGCAAGTGCATGACGGGCTAACACATTTTCAAGTGGGGTCAGGCCAAATTAAATATGGGATACTAATTTGCTAGGCCATAGGTTCATTTCTTTTAAAAAAGGTTTGTTTAACAAGATAATTAGTACAATATATATTATATATAATATAAATATATATGAATTTAATATAAATAATATAATATTTTCACATATAAATATAGATATTTTTATATAAGATATATGAATATGCACACAGTGAGAGAGCTTAGAACCAGGAAAACAATATAGTAAATTTTTCGGGCCAGTGGGCTAACACTGCCTACCACGGGGCCAGCCCATTTCGGGCCAATGATTTTTTGACGATACCCTCAAAACCCTTCATCTTCCTCGCACACACACTTCCGCACACACACGCACACACTTCAGCAACACACACACACACACACACACACACTTCAGCACGACACTCACACACAGAGAAGAGGAAGAGAAAGCAGAGTAAAGAACCAGAGAAAAACACAGAGAAAGAAAACAGAGAAGAACTAGAGAAAAAACACAGAGAAAGGAGAAAGAAAAGAAAGCAAAGTGAAGGAGAAGAAGAGGGGAGGCAGTTCCTCCATGGCCGCCGCGCGTGGCCCCCTTCTCGTTCCCCCACCACTGCGGATCACGGTGGTTTTCTTCTTTTATCCCCTCCTTGCCACCGCAAACCAAACCCCTTCGCCCCCTTCTTCTCCGCCACACCGCGCGGGGGCTTCTCCCTAAACCCCAAACCAATAATCTGCTCTATTTTTCTTTCCTTTTATTTATTATTTTTTTGGTTTTTTGTTTGATTTGTAAATGGGAAATTTGCAACCCCAACAGGGGAGGGGAAGAGGTAAAAGTCATAGAGGTGCGAGGACGAAAGGTGCAAGGAAGAAGGGAACAACAATGTACATTTGAACAGTGTTCGTATCTAAAAAAAGATGAACCGTGTACATTTAAAATAATCGTGCACACACATACAAATAACACATGCAGAACTACGTGTTATTTATAGTACACATATAAATAACAGGTGCAAAACTATTAATTCCACATCAGTGCGGAATTAATAGTTCTGCGTGATACGAAAAGCAATAAAGGTATTTTAGGCTTTGTACTGTTATGTATGTATGAATAACAATTTGTGTATGTGTCAATATAAATTCTCAAATATTTTTGAGCCTATATTTTGTTAGCCCAACCCATTTTCACAGCTCTATTGGTAAGTTTAGCGAGGGGTGCTTTGAGTGTTCAATACAGCATAACTTATATTTTCTCCATAAGGAAGTAATAAAATTTTCTCTGGTGCTCAAATTTTTTGTCTGTCTCAATGTCATACAATTCACATACAACCTTATGCTTGCTAAAGGATCTCACTAAATCGTGTTTCCAATCTGCATTGGCAGCTTCTAAACATAATTACTGACGTTACGTATTACCGATATAGTTTTCCAGTACGGTCACTTGACTAGGTAGAATATATACAATTACTTGACAAGGTAGAATATGCTTCTTCCCCTCTTTGTTCTTCATCAAGCAATGTGTTGACATAAAGATTACTTTTTTTGGCCATTGCAACAGTCAGCTTCCTACAGCCACATTATATAATTGAATATTCAACAATTTTTCCCAGCTCCTTTCCCATTCCCTTCACAGAAATAAATTGAACGTGTGTATCAATCTTGACATGAGTAATTGGAACTTCTGTTTTCAATAAGATTAAAATTACTAGTAAATCAATCGGCTATCCTGCCTCATCGAATAGGCCTTCTCCATTCTTGCATCAGTCAAACTGCACTGGATCTGTGACAGGAGGTATACAATCTACCTTATACCGTAGCACCTACAATCCATATATAATAACACATCAGAAAATCCTACTATTTTCAGTGCATGGCGAGTCCATGGCAATGACCTATATAGCTCACAGAGACATGACAATTGACGCATCAAAAACTGTCATAGGAAGAATTGAGTGAAATGTCAACGTTGTCAGTCAAAATTCACAGGATCAGCCAAATCGTAACAACAAAAGAAACACTTCAATCGCACAATAACAATGAGCAAATCATGCGATAGTGATGACTAAGTGAGGACCAATCAAGCCTCACAGGAACACATGCTGTGAAGAGGGCAAATATATAATCAGATTTGCCAAGTAATTTGATCAATGCATAAGCCCAACACATAAGCATTTGTGTCGAATAACCAGTCCAAGTGGATAATAAGACGGTTTGTAACTCGATAAGTCAATATGCCTACACACCTTTCTAAAAAAAGTTGAATACGTGTTGTCCCATATCAGTTTATAGCTTCCAGCCATTAATGTGCAGAAGTTCCCCTAAAATTATATCACAAAAAATTTAAGATGAGTATTTACACCAAATGCCTAGTAAAGCATATAAGCTGCAACAAACATGATAAACCCACTTGGTCAGACTCGTAACGGCGGTAAGGTAACATCAGCTGTGTCATAACCAATCAGCCACCATTAAAATGAGAAATGGCAAAAACAGACAAGGGTAAAGCAAACAAAATACAATACATAACAGAAAAATGGTGAAAAGAGGCTCTGAGTGAGGATCTAACAGATTGAAGATAAGAACAGCTGATTAAGATGAACATGAGAAATTGTTCTGAAGTAACCAATGGAGAATATGATGCAGATAATAAAAGAGAAATTGCATTCAAACTTACAGTCTTTTCCCCAGTAGGACTTACAAACTCCAAACTAAATCCAATGTCCTGACGATATATAAAAGGAAATTTACTATAGAAGAATGCCCAAGCAAAATATTATGACATTTTGAAAAGGAAAAAAAGAATAAAACTGTAGCAGCACTGTAGCAATACCATATTTATCTTGCCTTGTACTAATGAAAAGTCCCATGCAATGTATGAATTTACTGAGTCCACCGAGAGTAAAACCTGAGATACGAACATTGTCATAAATTATCACTCTCTTTAAATAAAAAATAGCACAAGGCAAACAATTTTTATGGGTAAGGATTAAATATATGTAAAATGAGCAAATTTTGGTTTTGGTCTCTGTAAAAAAAAAACAAAAAATTGGTTTTCATCCCTCCAGAATTTTAAATCACTTTTATTTGTGTAAAATGAACGAATTTTGGTTTTGTTCCCTTTAAATAAATTTCTTTGGTTTTCATCCCATCAAAAATTGAAATAACTGTTTTCGGTCCTTACAATTCATTTTAGGGTAAATAAATAGCATTCATTGTAGGGTGGCACCACAGACATATTGGTGCCACCTGGAACAGCCACGTGACCTTCCGTTAGACAAATTAATAAATTTCATAAGCCTTGTAAATATACCTCATAAGTTTTCCCAGCTGGAACACTTATCTCTTTGTAGTCGTCATTTTGCCTGTAAAGGACAAACTTGAAATTTTTTTAGAAAATAGAGAAAATCATACAAGAAAGCAGGGTTTGATAGTTACCTTGCTTCCATTGCACCAGCAACGTCTGCTGAAATGAAGAAAGGCGAGTTTGCAAAGACCCCACTGATCAAAATTACTAGCTAGTTATTCAACAAGAAATAAGAACCTAGTAGTAGAAGTGAGAACAATAACATATTTTCGCTGACACCAGGTTTAAATCTTGACATACTTCACTCTTTAATAACCTTTTACAAATTGTTAAGTTTATCAATCCAATTGTTTGTGTTCTCAAAAAAAAAAAAATCAATCCAATTGTTTGATTGAAAGTTTTTATTAAGTAGATCAAGTCTACAAAATTTAATACAAATAAAAAACTAATTGATATTTCATTGCACCATTTCAAAATTACTAGCAAGTTATTAAACAAGAGATAAAATTCTGGTAATCAAAGTAAGAACAATAATATATTTCCATCTACACCAAGTCTAAGTCTTGGCATGCTTTACTCTTTGGTAACTTTTTTATAAATTGTAAAATCCATCAACTCAACTGTTGGATTTTTACCAGGTTTAAGTCTTTGTACAATATGATATTTAAAATATAAGTAAATATCTACCATTACATTAGATTACATACTTGTAAATGTCTAAATTATCTAATATTTTGAATCATTGATCATATATAGAATAGATTAAATTGCATACTTATGAGATAATATCATGATTCAATGGATGGATTGGTTAAATCAGCATACATACATATACATGCATACAAAAGTGAGAGGGCCATTTTTATATGAGGTTAAGAGGAGTAAATCTTGATCATTAGATCTAATAATAAATAGTTGAGGTTGAAACATAAAATTATGTGACTTTTTTAAGTAATCATGCGACTATTAACTAACTTTAATCTTGACCATCTATACATGATTGAACGGTTAAAATTTACTCCTCTCACTCTAGTATAAAAAAAAAACCCTCACTAGATTCATCGCACATGTGGGCTGGGGGGGAGGTTGTAAGCTTATTGATGATTTCCATAAATTTTGCATGGAAATCAACATTTGTAATAAAAAAAGATTTGAAAGTACGCATCAACTAACATGATTATTGACAATTCATAACAGAAAATTAAAGAATGAGCGGCATCAACTCGAGCATTGTTGTACCTAATAAATGTGAGGAACCTGTCAAACTCCATGGTGTAGACATCAACAGCTTGTTCCAAAACAGCTAACTGTTCCTTTTTTCTAACGAAATGTACACACACACAGAGAAGATAGAGGATTAAAAAAGTGCTCCACATTGTAATAGAATAGAAGAACACCACAACTGCTATAAAATTAAACTAACAAAGTCCGTCAATCTCTCTAAATAGTAATACTAGTAGAATTCCCTTACACAGCCTGTGAGCAGACACCAAAGGGAAGCAATAAGTATAGTTCAGTACCATGATAAAATAATCTTCAAACTCAGTCATGAATTATGAAACATCAATGAACCCAAAAAAACCAAATACAAAAAAAAGATATTAGTTCTGTGAGTCCCTAAAATCTTCAAAGTTCTAACCACAAACATAACATGTCCTGCCTGAACCTTAATTCCCATCCAATCAATGAGCGGTGGTTGTTACGTAGAACAAGTTGATTATAAAAAAATATTTTGTAACTCATACCATATTCCTTAATAATGGTCACAATCCAAGCCAAAGCAAGCAAGTGGCTACTACACTGATGTTTGCAGCTGTAGCAGACATGGTATATGTCTATTATAGCTGATCATCAACAGAGTACTTATTTCAATAACTAACTGATTTAGTATCCAAGCTACTCGCTATGTTAAGTAAAGCCCTTAAAGAAAAGAAAATTAATTTTTTTTATTGTTTGGCAGTCATTTCCATGACTGAGGTAGAAGAGGATCCTGGTTAATCATGTCCTATTCAAATAGATTCTCCTAGTACGAATCTGCTTGATTCCGTTGTCTATTAATGATTTCCTATTGCTCTTCAAAAAATGTACTTGGTCCACTACAATTCCTCATCCAATTTATTAGGTTTTCATCATTTATCGCCATTATATTATGTTTTATGTGTCTCCCTTATCTTTTGTTCCACTTCCTGAACCAACTGGTGAGGAACTTTCTCCTTCAGGACGAAAGCAAGCCATGATTGTTGAAATGTTTGCTTATTTCTTTTGGTAAAAGTGGAGCAAAAGCCAAACACAACTACTCATTGTGATAGATTCTAATAACAATCTAGAAAAAATTGGAGATAAAGTGAGGAAGAGTATCAATTATCAAAACACCTGAGGCCTGGGTTCAAAGTGAGATCATGCTTAGCCAAACCACATGCAACCAAGTTTGCTTCTGTGAAGATATGAGTACACTGCACTCTGCAGTTCCCAATTATCACAAACTTGGGTGCACTAGTTGGTGTCAAGACAATCAAAGTCTTAACAGCACTTTTGGAGTCATATTCACAATCGGATGAGATGATTTCTATTGAGCATAGTGGCATGCAGGACATATTTCTTCTTCCCCCGGGAAAATAGTTGGTGCGCCAACATCCATTCACCAACTTGAGGGATAGTGTTGAGTTCCGATCTAAATCCCTAAATCAGTAACTGGTTGTAGTTTTCTTATTTAAGTTTTTATTTCCTTTTCAATTAGGTCAAAGTTTTAGTAAAGACATTAAGAAGGTTGTTTACTGATATCTCTAATTTGATTTGTTTCCTTAATTAGGAGATTTATTACTGGAATTAAGGGGATTTAATGGCAGAACTGTTGTCATGTTTTCCGTTTATGTTCCTCAGTTTCTTCCACTCAATTTGCATCAGAAAAATTCAGGTCTTAGAATTAGTGGGCCTGGCTAATAAGATGAGGATTGCCTAAGCTTTATAAGCACTACATTAGCAATATCTCTAGTCAATGTGGGATTCTCAACACACCCCCTCACGCCCAGGACTGGACATTTGAAGCGTGGACAAATGCAGGTGGCCCGGCCCAATAACAACACCCCACACCTAGGAACATACATCTAGAGCGTGAACAAACATGGGTGGCCCAATAATGGAACTAGGATAGGCTTTGATGCCATCTTAGAATTTGTGCTTAGAGCCTAACTAAATTCTATAAAACCAGCTTGTAAGGTAAGGATTATCCAAGCTTTATATAAGCACTACATTAGTCATATCTCTAGTCGATGTGGAACTCTCAACATCAGGTTTCTTCCTCAAATTTAATAGATACATTAAGAATGCTCCAGGTCATGGAATTTTATATAAGGACAGAGGGAAACACTCAATTTATGGGATACTATGATGCACATTAGGTTGGTTTATCTATAAGTAGGTGGTCTAAATTCACAATATTGTGTTTTTGTTGGCAATAATCTTGCGCCAAAAATAAAACAAAATGTGGTTGCTAGATCGAGCGTAGAGTCTAAATAACCATAGCAATGGATACAAGTGATCTTGTAGACGTAAAACAATTACCTAGAGGGTTAAAGCTTGAAGATGTTGATCATATTAAGTTATATTGTGATAATCAAGCAGCTTTACATACCTTCTCAAATTCAGTATTTCATTAAAGGACCAAGCATATAGAAATTGGTTGTCATAATGTCACTCAATCCAAGAAAAAATTCTTTCCAAAGAAATTGCTATTGATTTTGTTAACTCTAGTGATCAACTAGCATATATCCTCAAAACATCTTTGTGGGGCCCTCAAAGCCACTTTATCCGCATCAAGATTGGTGCATGTGATTCCTATGCTCTAACTTCACGGGTGTATTAAAAAGCAGCTCTTATCTAAGGAAAATTTCTCCTATCTAGGTGCTACATATTTACTGTTATTAATCAAGATTTGATTAGTATATAAATCATGTTATATATAATATACTCAATCTTCTTAGGGATTTCCTCAAGCAATTCAAAAATATGTTTTCCCTCCTCAAGCGACTAGACTTAGACTAGGAGCAAAATATGAAGTTAAGCATACCAAAAGCTACTTTTTGATAAACGAACCATCATCTCTCAATCATGCATATGCTTGCTACAATGGAAAGTCGAAGATTCTGATACAGAAGGTACATTAGCATCTTATTCTAGTGAAGGTGTATTAGAATTTGAGTTGCAGAGGAAGTGTGAGAAAATGAAAGAAAAACTGGAGATAATTCTAGAGAATTTGGTTTTTGGTATTTCTGAATTCCAAAAGTAACAGTACATCTGATTACAAACACGAGACTAGTTATTCAGAGCAAGTTACAGTTAGATCTATTACTGCCAGTCTATTACAGCTGTCATATCCTATTTCAATAGAATCTGAACCTACAACTGAAACCTAAACATACTATGCAACTGGTATAAGCCCAGCCTGCTAACATATAGGCCCAATCTACAATCATATTAATTAATTAATAACAGATACAAATAACAGTATACACAAATACTTCTACTCGGTGTTTACTTACACACATATAGAAAGTTTAAACATAATATGGATTAACTAAAATATCCTTATGCCAATACTATCAAGTACCAATAGAAAACGCTTTTGACAATGCATTCTTTTAGAAACATTATGCAGGTAAATCAGTCACTGACATTTGACACAATTCCAGAACATTAACCCTTTGAAATTGCAAAGCAGGGTATTGAGACATCACATGATAGCCCGTGCTCAACATTCATAGAACTAAGAATAGTTAGCAAAACCAACCATGAAACCCAGCAATTAAACTACCAAAGATGCAAGGTATCTCACAATTGCTTAGCCCCATATCGAGCCCATGATAATGAAAGGAAGAGTCGAATAGAAAGAATCATCAAGGTGAGGCTGTATAATGGAGGTCCATAGCGATGACGCTGCTCCTCCATGGGCCTACCAGTAGATAATAATTCTCACATGATTATTATTCATATATTATTACCATATGCAGATATGAATGAAGAAAATTTGAACAACAATTAAAAAAGCTATTTTGTACCCGTCATCATTATTGATCTGCCGAGTAAAATCAAGCAATACCTACGACTCAAATAGAACAATGTTTTAGAATATTAACAAATCATTAGTATAGACAACCAGTACTCGTAGACAAAATAATCCAAATATCTTTCGTCCAAATGCATACAAATTGATCAGAAATATGGTCATATCAGTCATGATCATGAATCAACCTAAACCTGCTCCTAATAAAAGAAGAAATGAGAGACACGACAAGATTGAATCTGTGCATCTAAATTACATAGAAGAATTATGTATACATTATTTGATAATTACAGTAATAGAAAAATACCCTAGTTAAAATAATTTCAATATACGATTTGCTCAGCTATTTATTTATATATATTCCAACACTCCCTCTCAAGTTTCAAATGCATTAAGTTTGGTACATGTATACCTTATATGGAATTCTATCAAAGACCTAGTGATAATATCGACTAGTTGATTGTTACTTGTTAGAGAATATATGTGATAGAGTCTACGGTAGTTAATATAAGTTTTCAGTTTTCTGTTATGAGATACAACTGTTATACTGTTAGTTTAGTTTGTCGAGTGCTAGTTAGTCGGTTGAAAATCAGTTAGATATTAAGCACTATAAATCAGACTCTTGTACTCAGATTCATTTGTGATCAGAATATACAATTTTCAGATTCAGTTTCTCTCAATTTTCTCTCTCTCCTAAACTTCAATAATATGACATGCATGTCTTTGTCCGTGCTCATTCCCAATAGACTTGGGCTTCCCCTTTAAAACAAAAATATGATACCCTCGCAGTGTTTACTTAATTCAAATTCACGGTTGGTTACTGCTCAATAAACAACTAAAAGCTGTCCAACCAGACTGGGGGTGAGTGAAGACCAGTCTCCAGACTCCTGTCTACCTTGTGAGTCATTTTGAAGTTCCTTGTCCTCATACCACCAAAATGGCTCAGTTGAGAGAAAGGACAAACATTGTGGAATGGGGTCTCTCATAGTTGGTATCACATCTGTTGATTGTAATCTAATCTAATATTCAGCTATATTTTGCATAGATAGGGATTGTTTTGAATTTCAAATTATAGGATCATGACAAGATTCATTCATGATAGGATTTGTTTTCATTTCTAGATTAGGATTTCTCTATTATAAATATGTGTATATTCTCGTGAATTTATTAGTGAAAAATCCAGATTCAAAATGGTATCCAAAACTCTTTAGTTTTGATCATATTTGTCGTTCCTTTTTCTTCGGGTTTCAGCCGCCGGAGTGAGCGTTGGCCCGAGCCTTTTCTTTTATTTCCATCTGATCACCAGTCACGTTGGCAACCGTCCCAGATGTCGCCGACCTAGCCTCCGCCACCCGCCGCCACCAAAAAAAATTTCCGGCAATTTTTCAGGCAAAACCACCACCATCCGAATCGTCGCCTGCTGACTTACACTTTTATCAAATCGCCGTCGCCGGAAACAACCTAATGCGCCACCACGCGCCACCTACCACCACTGCACTTTTCGGCGTGTGACGTACGCGCGCTGCCCTACAGCCTTCCGTTTGCGGTGTCGCCGATGCCATCCGCCTCGCCGGCGTCTTCTGGTTCTTTTGGAACCCCTCCCAGCTTGTGGGTCCCACTTTTGAGAGGCGTTTCAGGCCGTTCTTTGATGCTGTTTTTTTATTCTGTTCTGCGTGCTTTTGGGATCTATTTCCCAGACTGTTCTGGTTCTGTTCTGCGCCCCCTGCACTTGCTTTTTCAAATTTCAACCTCTACCTTTCCTCCTTTTTTTTTTAAAATAATGGCAGAGAAGAAGAGTGGTCTCGTTCGCCTTCTCCGAGTCCCCCATCATCACATCTGAAAAGCTGAATGGTAAGAACTATTTGGATTGGCGCAACGCTGTCGAGATATGGTTTTTGGGTCAAGGATTGTTTGACCATCTAGACAAGAAGCCTGATGATGTTACTTGTCTTGAGAAGGAAGAGTGGAAACGGGCTAATTACCAGCTCGTAGCATTGTTGTGGCAAGCTATTGAACTGCATTTGATGATACACTTTCGTCCCTATAAAACATGCTATGACATTTGGAAGAAGGCCCAGATTGTTTATGCTAATGATATACAACGATTATAGGAGGCAATCCATGGCTTGACTACGCTTTGGATGATTGATCTTGATTTGCCTTCTTATCGCAATCTGTGTGTGAGGAGGTTAAATTGATGCTGACCAATAGTGATGCGGAGAAGATGTCTACGAAGTTGGATAACATGCTTATGGTGTTTGTTCTTCATGGACTCCATAAAAATCTTGAATCTGTTCGAAATCAAACCCTGACAAATCCAAATATTCCTACACTAGAGGAGCTTATTGATCGTTTGCTCAAAGTTCCTTCACCAGAGATGTCATGTGGAGATAATTCTCAAACAACATCTGAGTCTTCCACTTTTGTCTCCAATTAAACTGATCGTGGAGGAAGCCGCGGTCGTGGTCACAGTAAAGGTGGTGATCGTGACAAGGGTAAACCTTTTTATTGTACTAACTGCAAAAAGGAGGGACACACTAAGGATCGGTGCTACTTCTTAATTGGATTTCCAGCCAAATCTGCCAATGTAGCTCAGTCCTCGGGATCAGTTGTTCAGAAGAATGTCCAGCCTGAGGAAAATCATCAACTATCTGCTAGTGAAAACAAGGAGTACCTTCAGTTTAAGGCAACTCAACTAGCTGCTTCTTCCACGACCACTATTGCTATAACGGGTAATTCTACAGTTTGCCTCTCCCACTCTCCATCTATTGGACCTTGGATTTTGGATTCTGGTGCTTCTAACCACCTGGCTGGTAATCCGTCTCTTTTCTCTATACTGTCACCTATAACTCTTGCTGATGGATCTAAGACACGTCACTGGTATTGGTCAGGTGTCACCTCTTCCATCCTTACCTTTAAATCTAGTCTTATTTGTACCTGGCTGCCTCTTTAATTTAATTTCTATCAGCCAACTCACTCGCACTCTCAATTGTTCCATAACATTTACATCTGATTCCTTTGTTATACAGGACCGGAGCACAGGGCAGACGATTGGAGTTGGGTCTGAATCACGGGTCTCTACTACCATAAACCTTCCTCATCCACCATATGTGCTGCTTCAGAGTCTCCTAAGCTTCTTCATCATCGTCTAGGTCATCCAAGTCTAGATAAGTTAAAACAGATGGTCCCTCGTCTTTCCCAGTTGAAGACCTTAGAGTGTGAGTCATGTCAACTCAGCAAGCATGTTAGAGTTTCCTTCCCCAGTAGTGTTAACAGTCAGTTTGTGTCTCCTTTTGATGTTATTCATTTTGACGTTTGGGGTCCTAGTCGTATTCCTTCTATTTTAGGTCATAAGTACTATGTTACCTTTAATGATGATTATTCAAGAAGTACTTGGTTATTTTTAATGAAAGATCATTATGAGTTATTTGATGTTTTTCAAGCTTTCTATTCAAAAAAGCAAAATCAATTTGGAAAAACAATTCAAGTTTCAAGCAGTGATAATGCAAAAGAATATTTTTCTGTGCCTTTTAGCTCGTTTTTGAGCTCTCACGGCATCATTCATCAGTCTAGTTGCCCTCACACACCCCGACAAAATGGTGTGGCATAACGTAAACATCATCATATTGTTGATACAGCTCGAACCTTGTTGATAAATGCCCATGCACCTTTGAAGTTTTGGGGGGATGTTGTTCTCACCGCTTGGTACTTGATCAACCGTATGCCATCCTTGGTTCTTGATGATGAAATTCCTCACTCTATTTTGTTTCCTAACAAACCTCTTTTTGCAGTTCCCCCTCGTGTGTTTGGCTCCACTTGTTTTGTTCATGATCTCTCTTCTAGTCGTGATAAATTGTCAACTCGAGCTGTCGAGTGTATCTTTCTTTGGTATTCTCTAGTCCAAAAGGGTTATCGTTGTTATTGTCCTACTACACATCGTTTTTATGTGTCTGCAGATGTTACATTCTTTGAGGATACACCTTTCTTCGGGTCATCGGCTGCCCCAAACTCTATGAAGCAAGGTAGTTAAAACCGAACTGGTCACTGAACCAGTGAGGGCAGGGGTTCAAGGTTCAGAGGTTCGACCAAGGTATAATAAAATAATATTATTTTAATTATAAATATAATATATAATATAATATATGATATATATAATATTATTTTAAACTGTAAACCTATACAATATTGAGCAAAAATTAACATAAAAGTCATAACTTTATAAAGAAAAATTAAACTTTACTACTAAATGTCATAATTCATAACATAAAATATTCAAAATTACAAATAATTAAAGAAAGTGATATCTATTTATTTAAAAAAATTAAAAATTTAGAAATTTTTGATTTTTTTAAAAAAATTAAAAAATAAAAGTGTGAACCGGTTCAACCCGGTTTTTGACCGATTTTCCCAGTTTTGGCCGTTTTTCTCGGTTTTTGACCGGTTCTTTGACATGCCGGTTTTCAGAAAGTATCGGATTGGACAGGGGTCCGGTTCCCGGTTCAACTGGTCGGACCGCCCGGTCCGGTTTTAACTACACTGCTATGAAGTCTCAAGTACTACCTGTTCCTTTTTTGGAGTCACCTGTTTCTGTGATCCTCCGGTTGGAGTCCTTTTTTGGCGTCGATTTGGCATACTTATAAGCGTCGCCCTCTTCAAGCCCCAGAGATAACTCCAACTCCTACTACTCTTGATTCAGCTCCTCCAATCCCTTCTCCTGCCGCGGTCCCACCCGATGCTTTCGCTGACCTACCTATTGCTCTCTGTAAAGGTAAACGCTCCACTCTAAACCCCAATCCCATCACCGATTATCTTCATGTCACAGTGCGTTTGTTTTCGATTTGCAATCTATTACTATTCCTAAGAATGTTCAAGAAGCACTATCACATCCTGCATGGTGACAAGCACTGCTCGCACTGCTTGATGAGATGAGTGCTTTGGAGTCTAATAATACATGGACTCTCGTTCCATCCACTCCTGGGAAGTCTACAATCGGCTGTTGGTGGGTGTTTACCGTTAAAGTTGGTCTCGATGGACAGGTGGATCGATTGAAAGCCAGATTGGTGGCCAAATGATACACTCAAATCTATGGTTTGGATTATGGGGATACTTTCTCCATTGTTGCTAAGATGGCATCTGTTCGTTTGTTCTTATCTATGGCTGCCATGAGGCATTGGCCCTTGTACCAGCTCGATATTAAAAATGCCTTTTTACATGGTGATTTGGACGAGGAAATCTATATGGAGCAACCACCCGAATTTGTTGCTCAGGGGGAGTCTGGTCTTGTTTGCAAGTTGCAGAAGTCCTTGTATGGTTTAAAACAGTCACCTCAAGCTTGGTTTGGGAAGTTTAGCAAAGTCATCTAACAGTTTGGCATGGTTCGCTGTGAGATAGATCACTCTGTGTTCTTTAAACATTCACCTTTGAATAAGTTGATCTATCTTGTGGTGTATGTAGATGATATTGTCATTACAAGTGATGATTAAGAAGGCATTAAGGAGTTGAAGCAACATTTGTTTAGACATTTTCAGACCAAAGATCTTGGCCGATTGCGATACTTCCTTGGAATTGAAATGGCTCAGTCAAGGAAAGGTATTGCTATTTCTCAGAGGAAATATGCTCTTGATATTTTGGAAGAAACAGGGATGCTTGATTGTAAGCCAGTTGGTACTCCTCTCAATGGACCTGGATGTGAAGCTTTTATCAAATCAGGGGGAATCTTATCCTCACTCGAGTAGATACAGGAGATTAGTCGGGAAGTTATATTATCTCACAATGACTAGACCCGACATTGCTTATCCTGTCAGTGTTGTTAGTCATTGGAATGCAATTGTTCGGATCCTGAGATACATCAAAGGATCACCTGGTAAGGGACTTGTTTATATGGATAGGGGTCATACAAATATCATCATTGGATATACAAATGCAGATTGGGCAGGCGATGCAGGAGATAGAAGATCCACAACAGGATACAGAGGATGAGCTTCACAGAGGCATCATTTTCTATTTGTCTAAAATTGACTTAAAACATCTATTTATTTTTTAGATAATTTTTGAATATTTTTAATATAATAAAAACTGACTTTTAAAACATACTTTTTTTAATAATAGGAGTGTCCAAAAGGTGTCCAGCCAAGAAGTGTCGGCTTAAGGTGTCCAAGCCGTGTCCGCCGCGCGTCTGAGCTGGAAAAAAAAATTTATTTTTAATTGTGACACCGTGCAGGGGTGTCCGACCGTGTCCAAGGCATGTCCGACAAGTGTCGGTGTCCAAGACGTGTCAGACACGGCACCTTGGAGAGGTGTCCATGCTTCATAAGTAATCACAGGGTCTACCTACTGGCGCCAAAGCAGATAGTTCTTCGAATCAAGTTTCTCCGAAATCACATGTGAGAATGTTAGGGAACAAGAGGTTACTACCAAGATCTATCAGAGAACATGATACTAGCTGCTGAAGAAGACGCCGATGCAGCAGTGGCGGTGACCAGAATGTGCATATTCAACAAAAGAACTGATATAGGGAGAGTGTTTGTGGTGGTGTTTGGAGGTGGTGAAAGTGGAGGAGGGAAAAATTCAGGAGAAGCTATGGTTCGAACCTAGGCTATGGATACCATGTTAGAATTCAGGAGTTTTGAATAGACTGAAATTCATCTAAACTGAAAATGAATCAGAACTAATTACAAAAGTGAAGACCTAGCTCTTTAGTCTTTATAGAAGCCTAAGCTAATGCCAGCTGTGTAACCGCTTAGCTGTAACTAACTCAAGACTCTTCATTTAGTTACAGGTTCAATAACTAACTAACCAACACAGAAAAATAAATCAGATACAGTAGGGTCTAGAATATAATACAATAAACTGAGTAAGGTACTAAGATATACTCTGATAGAACATGAGATAATTTGGTTTCCCAACTACACGAGAAAGGAGTGAATGAGTGATTATGACTGACGAAAGAAAGCAGGCGAAAAGCAACAGATCTTGCTAGTGCTACTCCTACAGCTACCATAGGAAGTCTTCATTGAACTTCTCACAGATGCGATTATCTTCAGAGATAAATCTGTCTGGAATTTCTGGACTTACTATGTATGAACCCATGCAGTTAATGACTTTTGATCACAGCCTCAACCTGCTGCTTCCAAATTAGGAAATTCTTTTCATCCAAACATATTCAAACAACAGGTGAAAATGAAATTAAAGCGGCTGCTGGAGAAGCCACTGAAATTGTCAATGGGGATGAGGAAGAAGGTGGACATGAATCACCCAAAATTGTGAACCGGATTAGCTGGTGTACCCCCCCACCCCTTTTTTCCTCTAGGATTTCAAGCTTTAAATGCCACGAAAGAGTCTGAACATTGCCAACAAAATGACAGATAATACAGGAAACTAAGATTCGAAAGGGAGAGAGAAAGAAATAGAGAAACTAAGAGTTAATCCTCTTCAATTATATTGATTGTTCTAATGAACCCAGAGGGGAGTCCTTATCTTTATAGCCTCACAGATTTTGTTGTATTGTTGATACAAACTGTTACAACAGATCAGACAGCTGTGACTAAATTCTGTTACTAACATCAGGCAACACAGCACTCTCTGAACTAGTCAGTTACTGATACTCGAGCAAAACTCTATCAGTATCATAATGAAGGGAAGGGTTATGACTTACAAGTAGCTTACACTTTCTATAGAGAAATGGGAAGGATAGACTCGAGATAGTGCAGTGCTGGTAAAGGAGATGGATTATGAAGAGTTAGCAATGACAGAAAGAGGCGATGGCTCCAGAGGTGGCGGTGGAAGCAGCCAAGAATGATAGAATTGGAGAAGGCAAATAAGAAGCTGGAGGTTGAGATATCTCAACTGAGAAGGAAGAAAGAGAAATGGGCACATGAAGAGGGAAAAGCCTAGAGACAAGCCCATGAAGAGAAACGAGTCATAAAGTATTGAGAATTAAGAGAAATTAGGCACAAGAAATCTAGTGAAGAATGCCATGAGTAGCCCTAAAATTTTGAGTATCCACAGAATTGCAGGCATTATCACTACAGAAGACCAAATTGAGTTTGGAATTTTTGGTAAAAACTTTAACACATGCAAAACAAATCATACCTATTTTTCATTAAAAATAACCAAGTTCAATGAATCAGTAGGAATATAATAAAGGAAAGTAACAAAATATTTGAAACCTAACGAAGACTCGAGATGACAAGGACCCCCAAACATTAGAATGAACTGAAGCAAAAAGAGACAGTTCGACAACAGACTCCATAAGGGACCAAACTATGGGTATGTTTCCCAAACTAACACGATTCGCAAGGTTAGAAAGGCTACGCACTAATTTTTGTAGTTCAGCAAGGCTACGATGACCCAACTAAGCATGAATAGAGAGAGAGCCAGAGCCCAGAGGGGAATCCCTAACAAAGCAAGTGCAAGATGGATTGGAGAGCTGGTGGGGGACAAGGGACTTGCATATGGTGCCAACTGCCAACCATTCATCCCAAACTCCAATCTTGCAAAAAGATAGAATCTTTACTGAAAGAGACCGCATAATCAAGTAATTGAGTCATTTAAATCTTTACTGAAAGAAACCATATAGTTAGCCTATTTATATTATTTATACATATTCCAACACCTACCTTAATTTAAACTAGTATATATTACATACAATATCTGGAGAATTAAGGTAACCCCATTACTTGGAAACGTCGAAATCAGCTATGGATAATTACAAGAATAGTTGGCCTATTTATATTATTTATACATATTCCAACACCTACCTTAATTTAGACTCATATATCTTAAATAGAATATCTGAAGAATTAAGCTAGCCCCATTACTTGGAAACATTGAAATCAAGTTGCATGAACAAGTTGCATCAGCTGACTTAAGTAGACAGTATGAGAGAATAGATTTCAAAAAAGAAACAAAAGAAAACGAAGAAAAAGAAAATGAGACAGCACAGCCTTGTATTGACAATTCAAGATAACCATACCTCGGGAACTCCAACCAGGTACTTCACAAGTGTCTTATAGACTCCTGTTGCGGATCCAAGCTGAGCTAATTGCCTTCTCCTGTGACGCGTAAGTTGTTTAATATATTTCTTATTTATTCATGCACAATCAACCAGACAAGAGTGGAGCCTCACCTGTCCATTTGTTGTTTCCATAGAAGAGCATATCGATCACGTATGCTGCCACCAGAATTTACCAAAGCTTCCACCTCTGCTTGCTTGTTCCTCTCTGAGCGTTCCCGTTGTTGTCTGAGGAGAGTTCCTCGAAAATCTTGAGGCAAATATGTCATAACTGCATATCAATTTTGTTGAGTTAGAGAAGAAAGAAGGAAAAGACTGAGTGAACCAAGTGTTACAATTAAATGATAGACTACTAAATCTGGACAACATATGATCTAACTATTATATGCATAATAAACCTGGACACTAAGGGTGTGTTTGGGAGGGGGTTTTTGGAGGGGAGGGGAGGGTTTACTCCAATATTTTAGTTGTATGGATAGGGGAGAAGGATGGAGAAAACATTTTGAAGCCCTCCAAAACCCTCCAAAGTCCTCTCCTCTAGTACATTTCCAAAAACCCTCCAATTTGGGGGAGCTCAAAAAATGCACTAGAGAGGTCACTTTGGAGGGTTTTGAAGGGTTTTCACATACTTTTTAAACACTCAAATAGGTAAAATATTGATCACAAACCCTCCCCTCCCCTCCAAAACCCCCCTCCCAAACAAACCCTAAGGGTTTGTTTGGGAGGGGGGTTTTGGAGGGGAGGGGAGGGTTTATAGCAATATTTTAGTTTTATAAAAAGAGGATAGGATGTGGAAAGCATTTTAAAAATCTCCAAAACCCTCTCCATAATACATTTTTGGAGTTCCCTCAAATTGGAGATTTTTGGAGGTTTTGATTTTTTTTCATTAGAAAATAATCATCCATCCAAGGTAGGGGGTATCCTCCCTTTCATTCCCCTTCACTTTTCCCTTAAAATGTCAAAATCCTCCCCTCCAAACAGACCCTAAGGGTTTGTTTGGGAGTTTTGGAGGGGAGGGGAGGGGAGGGGAGGGTTTGACAATTTGGGGGGGAGAAGGGGAAGGAAAGGGATGATAGCCCCTACCTTGTATGAAAGTTTATTTTTTATATAAAAGAATCAAAATCTCCAATTTGGAGGAACTCAAAAAATGTACTAGGGTAGGGGATGGCTTTGGAGGGCTTCCAAAAGTTTCCCACATCCTTCTCTTTTTATAAAACTCTCAAATAAGTAAAGTATTGGTGATAAACTCTCCCCTCTCCTCTAAAACTCCCAAACAAACCCTAAGTTGCAAGGTAATACACTAATAGTGCACATCAATAAATTTAAATGTCTCACGCATTTGTTAATAGAAATCTCAAAATCTCTATCCTTTTGCCCCTGTATACATATGTTACAGACGTAGTGTTGCTTCATGATTTCCACTAAGATAAATAATGTAAAATAACTATATGCATAGAAACAAAAGCCAAATATGAGCACGCAAAATGAACTTTGCCATGACCAATTGAAAATTTGAAATTGAAACACTGGCAATTAGAAGCCCGTTATTTATTGAAAACAAGCAATTCTAGTCAAAGGCAAGGGGGTACCTGTGTTAAATACATGTTCAGCATTTTTAATTTGGAAAGACTCCAAATTCTTCAAAGTATTATGAAGTTTATCTTTCAGCTGCCCAAGCATAAGGGAAAATTCAACATTCTCAGGTGCGGACTGCTGTGTCAGCTGCATCCAAAACAAACCTGTTATCTAAGAATGTACATAATTTTTTGCTTTGAATTGTTTTATACGAACTTCTCAAAAACTTATATCAAGTGAATAACCAGTGTTAGATTAATATTGTCAAAGGGAATTCATTAAGTTACCATGTTCTGTGTTCATGAGTTACAAATAATGCCTTTATAAAATTAGTTAAAGACAAGGGAAAATGGATTCAAAAATATACATTACCGCCTCTGGCCAATTAGATCTTTCAAGTAAAGATATGGTTTCTTCAATATACTCTCGATTCTTCCACATGTTTTCATCAATCTTGTGCGGAGGTTGGCTGTGGGCTTCATTGATTAATATGCTTTCTCCTGGAATGACATCAATTAACATTAACAAATAAGGTTCTAAAGCAAAATATTTGTACTCAAAGGCAAAACAGTAAAAGAAGGTGGTGCAGACAACATATACAAGTAACAAATCTAGAGTGCATTAAGATATGCAATGTTTCTAAGCATCATATTCATAGCTTTCCAGGAAGTTTATATCCAACAATGTGAAGATCATATATTGCCGAGCAGCCTAAGCAAAAATCGTTGTAAGCAGATCATACACATAATAATTGAAATATAGTAAGAGGCTACAGTTAAACCAAGGGCCCGAAGAAAAGAACTATTCAGAGAATAAATGCGGGCAAACAGAACAAAAAAGTGTGTATAGTAATGATGAATGTACAAGTGAAAATAGAAGAAGAAAAAGAAAGGAAGAAACCTTGGGTAGGAGGAAGTTGAGTGAGCAAATCATTGGCCATAGAACGAATCTCGGAAGAGAGGCGAGAGACATCAGCAGAGAGAGGAGTAAAGGGGTGTTTGTCGTAATAAGACGCCAGAAAGGCCCTAGTTATGGGCACCAAACCCTCTGTAGAAGCCATCGGGATCGGATCTGATCTGATCACCCCGTCGTCTACTCTCTCCCTTTCTTCTATGACTCTATAAGCTCCAACTGTTTTTTTTTTTACCAAATATAAGCTCCAACTTTTATTCTTTCGGAATATCCCGTTTACTCCATGGTCCGATGCGACGGACAATGACAAATTATTTTTAATTAACTAGTCAGGTAGCCGTGCTATCGCATGGGTTCTGTTAGTTGACACGTAATATTTTAACATAAAAATTTTTAAAAACAAAAAAATATAAATTCATAAGCAAATTATTTTATTGACCATAAATAAATAAAAATTTTATTAAACAATAAAATAGAACAAAGAAAATTAATTATAAAAACATAATGATGGTTGTAGAAAAAAAAAATTTGTAGCCCATAAAAGATATTAGAACAAATGAATGAGAGAAACACGTAATTTATAGTACATAGAATGTTATTAGAACAAATAAATGAATGAAACTTGTAAGCAAACACTGTTTTAGACGTCGAAAATAAAATCAAAATAAAAATAAATATATAACCCATAGAAAGTTATTAGAACAAATAAATGAGTAAAATTACTGTAGTGAAAATAAAATCAAAATAAAAATAAATTTATAGGTTGTCGGAAGTTATTAGAACAAAAAAATGAGTGAAATTAATATAACGATTTACTGTAGCGATTGTTGTATCGAAAAACATTTGTTCCAATAAATTTATAGATATCAAATAAATGAGTGAATTCACTGTAGCAAAAATAAATTTGAGATAAAAATAAATTTATAGACCGTAAGAAGTTATTAGAACAAATAAATAAGTGAAATTACTGTAGCGATTTATTGTAGCAAAAATAAAAAATTGAACAAATAAATTTATAGCACGTATAAAATTATTAGAATAAATAAATGAGCAAAACTTGTAACCAAACACCGTTTTGGTGATAAAAATAAAATCGAAAGAAAAATAAAGTTATAGCCCGTAAAAAGTTATTGAAACAAATAAATGAGTAAAACCTGTAACCAAATATCATTTTGGTGATAGAAAATAAAATTAAAATAAATTTATTCCCCATAGGAAGTTATTTGAACAAATAAATGAGTAAAATCTGTAAGCAAATACCATTTTGGTGATCGAAAATAAAATAAATTTATAGCCCGTAGGAAGTTATTTGAACAAATAAATGAGCAAAATTACTGTAGCGATTGCTTTAACAAAAATAAAATAGAAAAAAAGTAAAATTATAGCACGTAAAAAGTTATTAGAATAAATAAATGAGGAAAACCTGTAAGCAAATACTGTTCTGGTGATCGAAAATAAATCAAAAGCAAAATAAATTTATATCATGTAAAAAGTTATTTGAACAACTAAATAAGCAAAATTACTGTAGCGAAAATAAAATCGAAATAAAAAAATTTATAGCCCGTAGGAAGTTATTAAAACAAATAAATGAGAGAAATTACTGTAAAGATAATTTAAAAGATAATTCCCTCTTGTAGCCATGTTTTTCTACTAAGTAACTATTTAAGTAAAGATAATTGGAGCTTTATTATAGCTTATCTTAAATCTAAAAGAAAAATCAATCAATTGCACACAATTTCAATCAAAGTCTATACTATTTTGTAATAATGTGGTAACCTTTTGAATTAACGACTTTTTTCCTACAAACCAACATGAATTCCAATCCACATGTTTTGTCTCACTTACATGCTTTTCAGAAGAGAATTCTTTTCTATACAGTCTCATACCTATATAGTATCATTGGTATAGGTAGTACCAATTAATTCTACTAAGTTCCCCTCAACTATACTGTCCCATACCAGTAAAGTCCAGATCTCCTCAGCTGTACTGTCCCATATCAGTATAGCTTTGGCACCAAAGTCTCACAAAATCAAACAAGTCATTCAAGTTTCACACAAAAATTACTTAGCACACTACCTATCAGGGTTCACGCAACTTAGGCTTAGCAGACCTATACCCTAACATTCCCAAAAAGACTGAACCAGGTTCTAATACCACAAAATGTAACACCCTTTCTCCAAAAAGGATATTACACCATAGTAACCAAAAGATTAACTTAGAAAATATTTCAGATAAAAGTTGGTAATCTTTCTCTGAAAATGCGGGTAAAATTTTTCGCGTTCTCTAAAAGGATGAGAAGGACGGGAAATAAATCCCTGTAAGATTTTCTCTTTGAAAATATTTTAGGTGTAAAGAGTATAATATAACTTCGTACTCAAAATTTGATCATCTCATATATAAAAATTATCAGAGTTTACAATACAGAGTTCGTACAGTTGACTCTTGAGTCAGTCAAATTTTTAGACCTCTATCCAATCTAAAATAGTAAATACCAGTTCTTCTTGGAATCCCTATCAATCTACACAGCATCTTCTTCAAAACCTTCTTGTAAGAGCTAGCCCACGTCTTAGATAGATTATCTACTCAGTCATGCATTAACACAACACAAGCAGGCAATGGTGAAATTCTAAACAAAGTAATAAAACAAGTAGGTACACAATCAAAACACAATTATATAAATCACTTTGCACAGCAAGACACACACATTCAAAACACAGAACAATCAAGACTTATAAACATATCTCGTTTAAGCAAATCTTACCTTTGTGCTGAAACTCTGCAAAACAATACATTCACAATAATATATCACAAAAATCAAGTATTTTTATGCATGTCACTTCAATATCTCAAAAGTCACACCGGTGTAATGCTCCAAGGAGACTTTCTCTTCCTCACTTCTTTTGAGCGGTCGGCTGCGATAAACTTAATAGAATAATTAGGGAATCCCGCTTTAGACCCCTGAGAATCATTTCGGAAATACCGCATTTAAAATGAATACTAGATCATGAATAGGTCAACCAATCAGATTTATTCAAGCCGGGTATACGAATTGTCTCGATTCGAGGGTATTCACTCACTCGGCCACTTAATGTAACGACCTTCGTTACAATAGTGACTACGTACTCAAAGTATGAATTATTTAAAATGAAACAATTTCTGAACGACACATCGGACTAAACAATACCTCCACTCTGAATAACATAGAAATAATAATAGGTGCATACACAAAAAAAAACATTTTTGCTCAAATACCTACGTCTACTAATAAATTCAAACAATAAGTAAGAACCAAGTCTGGGATAAATAACTCATCGTTCGTGGAAATAAAATACTAACAACAAGAAGAAAATAAAATTAGAATAAAACACTAAGTCTTCAACTCTCCTCTTTTCCAGTGACGTCATCATCGTGCTCTGAAAACAACACTCTTAATGAGATATAATCCCAGTGAAATAAAACAAGTAAAAAAAAATGTACTTACAAATAGTGTTGTTCTCAGCCGGCGTGGTAACCGAAAAATCAACCATGGTCCCACATAAGTAAAATAAAATTCTTTTCGAACCAGACACCATTTATTTAAAGCACAAAAATAAACTAATTATTTTAAACAATCAAACAATCACAGCACAGAGTCCTCAGCTCGTCATCAATACACACATTATACAACTATTCGGTTCCCGGAACTGGTGTGAATCCCAGATTCACCGTGAATCCCAGATTCACTAAGGTCCATGAGCTCATGCCCAAGCAATGGTATCCCACTGCCTTTTCCATCCCAGATGGAGGTCATATCCCATCCCAGATGTGGATATGTTCAAGAGTATAATATCCCATCCCAGATGTGGATATTTTTAATAATATGGTATCCCATCCCAGATGGAGATATCTCTCACCGTCATCCCTTCCCGGAAGGTAATGACCGACTTGCGCATAATCCAATATGTGACTCATTCACAAAACAATCATTCTCAAAAATAAATTTAGCGATAGTATATACGATTATTAAATAAATCAAGACATGGTTTGGGTTTAGGCACAAGAGGTTCACACAAGCAATTGCTAATTAACTCAAGTAATGGTATGTATTTGGCATAGTAGGCAAATATTCGATTTCCAGGCATACTGTTCAAAGGCCTAATAATTTATTTTGGCATAATAGATCCACACGCAAGAATGCATCGCTATTACATAAATCGAATAAACAATCCAATTACATGACCCAGTATATGTGAATACGACGATATCACAACGACGGTATCAAAAGCATCGCTAATCCCAAATTGCACATACCAAAAATCTATTAAAATAGCGTCTTTTGATAAAATCATACCACGGAAGTTTTTGAAATAATAGCATTTTACTCACCTGGTTTAATATCTTATTTCTTTTTCAATTGATTGTACTCCAGATCCTTTGTCGTTCCTTCTCTCCGTCTCCTACGGTGGTTTCCCCTTTTTTCTTCCCAAAGTAACGTTTCTCCCGTAAAAGAAAACTGTCCCCCGTAGAAAAAGGCTAAAGGGGTTAAAAGGGATATATCTTTCAATTCTTACTCATCTCTTTATCTAAATTAGAGTGGGCCCCGCTAGGTTTTTGTCTTTATCCAAAAGTGAACTCCTGTTCACGTTGTTGAAAGTGGCTCCACTTCATGCCTTCCACTTATCCACTCATTAAGTGGCTCTTATGCCTTTTATTTCAATTAAATTCCCTTCTAATAGTCATGGTTTGGCTAAACAAATATTGCTAAAGATGTCCCCCAATTTAGTTACTTAACACTGCTGATAAATAATTAAGCCACTGATTTTCACGCTATACTTCTAACAATTAATTTTTTTTTTTGGGATATTACACTTAAGACTATTGAAACCTGAATAATCCCAGAAGACAATTGTAACTTAACTAAACCCTATTCTCAACCACGTCTTATAGGTTGTAAGCTCATCGTCTATAATGCAAATGATATAACACTTCTCTATACTTCTCTTCATCATCTCTTAAAAACCTCTTTCGTCTTACTGTAGCTCTCTCTTTTTGAAAACTCTTTCTAGAATCACTCACACATTTTGAAGAAATACTCTTGCTCTTATTTTATTGCACATTAAGTTATTCTTCCGGCTGCAATAATTCAATTTATGACTAATCACACCGCGACAGAGCCGAACTGAGGTGAAAAGCACAACAGATTGATTCGATATATAACTAATGGTTATTAACTTATTTCAAGAAGATCAAAACGGGGCAGAGCCTCTCTGAATTTGATCAAGGGAGAAAGAGTAACAGTAAATAAACATACGTTCGCTTTTGAACCAAATAACATATGTTCTCTGTTTTTAAGTAAATCTTTGGAAATGGAATAATTACACGGCGGCTGAGCCGACTGCGGTAATTAGTGTCCAGCTTTCTGAAAATTAGTTATATACTTAGTGAACGAAATATAGCTGAATAATTTTCGGTCTTAAGTTATTTTTGAAGATGAAAAGATCACATGATGGCAGAGCCATCTTTGGTGATCAGTACCCTTTAAAAATCGATCTACTGCACTAAGTGAACGTAGTCCAATTCGTTTCTTTTTGGAAATATTTAAGCACCGATTATCTTCCAGGAAAAAGGCCAATTGGAAGCCTATCTCACTAATTTCCACTGTCTTAAACATTGAAAATTAAACTAAGTTACGTGCATATATATACAGATTGGATACCCACTCGATATTTTTCACAATTAATATAACAATAGAATTCACCGAGAATCCATTACCGTTACATTAAATTCCGAAAGATGCTATAAAAGTAGGTTCACCGAGAATCCATTACTATTACACTCTTTAATCCTTTCCAATCCATTTATATATACGTTATTTAATAAATCAGTTCTTTCCCAAATTATCTTGATCACGTATATACCCGGTCTCTAGTGTTAAGATTTTTAAACAGCGTATTAATACAGATCCCAGGCCAGATAGAGACGGATTTTATATTAGCCCCTTCAAACGTCTCTATTCCTTTCTGGACAGATCCATATTAATAAACCGATCAAATCATAACTACCACCTTGGAATTTATAAGTGCTAGATAACGTCAGGGTTTTTCTCAAAAGATTTAGCCATATTTTCTTTTACGGTAAACGGTAAATGTGATAAATTAAAATTGGTCATTATAATGGTATGTTTACTAAGCTCAAAATTCATTTTGTCATTCCAACCTTACTCCCACAAAAATCTCAAAAAGATTTGGGCATTATAACCCCACAACAATTGAAAAACAAAGACAAGCACTTTTCAAGCCATGTAAACACCAAAAAGCACTCAAGCACACAACACTCAAGATCAAACACAAACTTCTCAAATTATTTTGCAAGAGGTTCCCCCTACCTTTCACTAAAAAATGGATGAAGAACAAAACTTGAAGATTGAGAACATCAAGCAAGAACATCAAGAACTTCAAAGAGGAAAAGAAAAGTTTTCCTTGAAAACACAAAGCTTTTTGATGTGGGATGTTTTTATGAAGAAGGGGGCGGGTTTCTTGATACTAAAAGTGGGAAGAACAAGGCTTTGAAGATCAAGGCTTGCTCTCAAGAACAAAGAGGAAAAAGGCTAGAAATTCAAAGGGACAAAGAAAGGATTTTGCTTTGTCAATACAAAGACTTTGGCGTGAGATTTATGAAGAGGGAAGGGGTCTATTTATAGTGGAGGGGGCATCCTAGGGGTTGGGTTAAAAGGGATCATGGTTAGCTTAGAAAATAAACGTGGTTAGTGTTGGAACCAAATTGGTCAGAAACAGTTCTAATGCAAATTTTCCCTAAGTAGTCTTTGTGGTTTTGATGATAACAAAGGTTATTAAGGATTTTACAAAGTCTGCTGACAAGCTCTTGTAGGTACAACAAAGATAAGTCCAAGCGTCCAGTGTGACATTGGCATATATATGTACGATTCAAGAATGGAGCGTCCAATGGACTCAAAGAGGCAATGCGTCCAATAAAGCTTTGCGTCCAAAGAAGTAGAACATATAAGCGTCCAAAGAAATCACTCAAGAAGACATGCTATACAGTGCGTCCAACATAAGCATAAGTGATAACCGACCAATGAGTTTTATAGAGATGTATCATATTAGAGAAGCAAAGTCTCAAGTACATATGGTAAGCAATAAGTATGCGTCCATATAGACCAAGTTGTCTCAAGTACGAATGGTAAGCAAAGGTATGCATCCATTCATACACTCTAAATGCTGCGTCCAAAACGCAGAATACATAACTTGCTATTTATTGCTCTTGCATTTAATATGGGACATATTTATTGAGCAAATGATTTAAAATAAATAGCAGTATACAATGCTTTTCTGAACAACCTCGTCAAAGTCTCTGATCGTGCATTAAATGAAAAGCATAAAACACTGTGAAAGTGTACTTAGAGAGAGAATGTACTATGTTTATTTTGATATCTCTCTGAACACTACTTTCTGTTTTACACAGTGTATTCTCTATGTCTCAACTGAATATTACTATTAACCTTTGTGCAATTGAGACTATGAGTACAGGTTGCTTCTGAATTAGGAGAAAGAAACGCAGACAAATACGCTAAAGAAGAACTCCTCAGAGCAACGGGAAAATAGCATTTAATGCTATTAGAGAACGGTCATATTTATGAAGGCTGAAGCCGAGGTAGTTGAAGAAGAAGTCTGAAGCATCAACAAAGCCTATAAATACCGAAAACAAGAAGAAGAAATGTAGAAGATACAAGAGTGCTGAACTATAAAAAAGAAAGAGCTAAATCGCTGTGCAAACTTTGATATACTCTGATTCATTAAGAAATTCTTGTAATACTTTCTATCTTCTTGTAAAAAGAGAGTTTGCTTAACTCTCGAAGTGCTTAAGATTTTCAGATTCTCACGAGTGTGAGTTAGATAGCACTTTAAGTCAAAAACACTCTTTTGAGTTGTTTGAGCCTGAAGAGGCTTGTTTAGAAAGAATACTTGTTTGAGCCTGGAGAGGCTTGTTTGTAAAGAATAATTGTGTTGAGCCTGGAGAGGCTTGTTTGTAAAGAATACTTGTTTTGAGCCTGGAGAGGCTAGGTGTGCAAAGAATACTCGTTGTAAGGCCTGGAGAGGCTGTTGAAAAATACTTGTATTCTATCTGGATTGATAGTGAAATCTCTCTAGCTAGTTTGAGGGGACTGGACGTAGCTCTTAAGAAATGGTGAACCAGGATAAATACTTGTGTTATTCTCTCTTTCCCTTATCTCTAGTTATTTATTTATCATTACTAACAAGAGGGATTGAATTGAATTTTATCTTATCAAGTTTTTCAAACTCTTTAAATCGCACAAAGAAAACGTTTTTAAACTAAGTGGAAGCCTCTGCGTCCAATCTACTTGTGCGTCCAATATTCCAATACGCTGTGCGTCCAACGGATTCACAACAAGTATACAAATATTTGCGAAAAAGTTTTAAAAGCTTTGAAACACAATTCAACCCCCTTCTTGTGTTTCTTCCTGTTACCTACAGTTAGGATTTTAAATAAATCAAAACAATTAACTAAATCCTAATTGGTTTAAACCAATTACTCATGGTGTGACTCATGGCATTACTCATCAAGGAAGACTTAGGAAACAAGCTAAACTATGTGAGTTATGGAGAGGGAGGGCAGTTTTGGCAAGAGGAAGAAGGAAGAAAAGTAAGACTAAGTTTAAATGATTAGATTTTAGGTTTTAATCCATCATTTTTCCAATTGGCTCAAAGACTTTCACAAGGATTGAATCCAAGTGAAAACCATCATCCAAGGGTCCAAGATGAGGAAGAGGGATCAGCCAAGGCAAAAGGAAGGAAGGAAGGAAGGTGAAGCCATGACTACTAAAATACACATTTAACCATTTAATCTAATCAATCCTTTTTCTAATAGGTTTAAAACTATGACTCACATAACCAAATAAACCTAGTCCTCTTCTTGGCTTTAGAATAGGATGGTTTTGAGGGCTGAAAGAAGTAGGAAGTGAAGTTACATTTTTGCCCCTAGGTTTTTAAGTGAAAAAGATACAAAATCAAGGGCAAAAGTGACTTTTCACTAATCAAAAATTTCCAAAACGAATTTGAAACATGAGAACTGATAAGAAATATTGGGAATACCATGTAATAGCCCTAATAGCTTCATGGAAGAGTTTATGAAATTTTATGGTAAGTGTAAATGTTGCATTTTGCATAAAAATAGAAAAGCGGACGTGCAGTATGTGAAAAAATACATTTTTCAGAAAATTCCCAAATAATTCTCAAAAATCACAAATTTAATTTAAACACTAATGGTCCCTTTTGAAAATTAATTTTGAACTCTCACTGATCAGTATAAATCTGTTTCGGCTTAGAAACTCTTGTTTTACGTGTTTTACGGAGTTTTGAAAAAGTGACTTTTGGTATGTCTTTCAGAAAATTTCAAAATAATTTCCATAAATCCTAAAAAATGGAAAAACATGTTTTGGCTATTCAAAATTTTTATCTGACTTTAACTTGAGCTCTAAATCAGTTAATCAACTCAAGCGGCTTACTATTTGGACCAAAACAGAACTTTTAAATCTCTTTACTTTCAAAAATTCTAGAAAAATTTCAGAAAATCTAGAATATTAGAATAACCAACTTTTGTGAAGAAAGTTTATTTATTGAACTCATTTGATGTTTTTAAGCTATTTAAAACTCTTTCCGTCAGTTAGACGTACTGCTTTCTGTAAAAAGACCCGTTATTGATTATAAAACTACCGTTTCAGAAGTTTTCCAGAATACATGTATTTTATTACTAATTTTAAGCTAAAAATAAATCACAAAACATTTATGGAACGAGAATTCATATAAAACAGAAAAAGTACGGTTTATAATAAGAAATGGACGTTGGACCTAAACCTGACGGAAGCTGCGAATCAACCATTTTTAGAAGTAATCTTAAACTTGCGTATTTAAATCCTATTTTTAAACGAAAAATAATCCACAAAACATTTATATTGCATAAATTCATATAAGACAGGAAATAGACGGAAAAACAGAAGTCTATATAGGACTTTAACTGTCTTACTGTTTTAACTATGATGCCAAACAACTTATGATTTCTATACTATCTAAAGTATACTAGATCTTAGAGTCTATATCTTAACTATTTCTCCATTTTCGGTATTTATCCATTTCTTAACTAACGGAGTACAGAGTCTCTCTAAAAGGGACTAAAACTGTAATTCCCTTAAACTGCTCTCTAAAGTTCCAAACTTAGTTCCTAAAGCCTTCATATGGCTAAACTATTTTTCATATCCTCAAATACTTTCTATAATATGAATTTTCCATATTTATTATTAACTTATTCTGACTGTCAAGAATGTCCGTAAAATACCATTTGACTTCTACGTCAGCTCTAAACCTTTGTAGTTTATCTAAAAATCCTAAGGATGGCTCTAAACTTCTAAAATTGATACTCTGTCTTATAGAGTGAAATTTTAGGATGTTACCAAAATACTATAGCAAAAATAAAATCTAAATAAAAAATTTATAGTCTGTAGAAAATTATTTGAACAAATTAAAAATTGAAAAAATAAATTTATAGCACTATAAAGTTATTAAAATAAATATATGAGTGAAATTTGTATGCAAATACCCGTTTTGGTGATCAAAAATAAAATCGAAAGAAAAAAAAAATAGCCCGTAAAAAATTGTTGAAACAAATAAATGAGTGAAACCTGTAACCAAATACCGTTTTGGTGATAGAAAATAAAAATAAATTTATACCCCGTAGAAAGTTATTTGAACAAATAAATGGGTGAAATCTGTAAGCAAACACTATTTTGGTGATCGAAATAAAAATAAATTTATAGCCCGTAGGAAGTTATGTGAACAAATAAATGAGTGAAAATACTGTAGCGATTGCTTTAACAAAAATAAAATAGAAAAAAAAGTAAAATTATAGCCCATAAAAACTTATTAGAATAAATAAATGAGGAAAACATGTAAGCAAACACTGTTTTGGTGATCAAAAAATAAATCGAAAGCAAAATAAATTTATAGCCTGTAAAAAGTTATGATTTGAACAAATAAATGAGTTAAACTTGTAAACGAACACCATTTTGGTGATAGAAAATAAAATAAAAAAATAAATTTTTTGCCCGTAGGAACAAATAAATAAGTGAAATTACTGTAGCAATTGCTGTAACAAAAAAAATCAAAAGAAAAATAAATATATAGACCATAAAATGTTATTGAAATAAATAAATGGGTGAAATTAATGTAGCAATTTACGATAGCGAAAATAAAATCAAAATAAAAAAGTATAGCCTGTAGGAAATTATTGAAGCAAATAAATGAGTAAAATACTATATCGGTTTACTATAAAGCCTAGAAAGTTATTGGAACATATAGATGAGAGAAATTACTGCAGCGGTTTACTGTAGCAAAAGTAAAATCAAAATAAAAAAATGACATAAATATGTTTTAGGTCCTTTCAAATTTACTCGTTTTGATTTTAGTCCCTAATAATTTTGGTCAAACGTTTTTAGTCCAATAATTTTTTTTATTTTAGTCCTTTTAGTGATTTGGGGTTGAGGTGGCATGGACACGTCAACCCAATCATCAGACGTGGCATAATTTTGGGCCAACTAAGCATGCCACATAATTTAAAATTTGGTGGGACCTGCCACGTGTCTCTCTCTACACAGCCCCCACCCCTTCCCCACCACCACTCTCTCTCTCTCTCTCTAACCCCAGCCCCCACCCACACCCACCACTCTCAAACCGTTGGTTTCAGCCCAATTAACCGGTCCTCCTCGTCTTCTGAAGCCGCGAGGAACACACAACCACGAAGAGCATCATTGCGAAGCACAGAGTCGATCTGGAGGGGGGTCGATCTGGAGGTCATTTTTTGGAAGAGCACAGAGTCCAAAGGGAGTTTTAGTTGAAGGAGGAGATTTGAGAGTTTTTAGTCTCTATAATTTCAATTTAGGGACCAATTTTCTTTCCGCTTTGAACTGTGGAATGAGTTGTCAAAGGGATTTTGGAAGGCCCAAGGTCGAAAAGGATTATTGTTGGAAGAACTGTGTTCTATGCTTTTTTTGTTCCACTGGTTTCTTGCGGCAATGCATATTGTCCAAAAGGATTATTGTTGATTTTATGAAGGAATTGCGGTTTGAAAAAATAAAAACAAAGTTTGAATCTGAAAAATAAAAATAGAGAGAGTGTGGTGGTGGTGGTGGTGTGGGTCAGGGTGGGGGCTATGGTGAGAGAGAGAGAGAGAGAGAGAGTGGTGGCGGTGGTGGTTGTAACACCTTCATTTTTAAATAATTTTCGTAGACTTTTTAATCTGTTTAAAATTATTTAATTAATGATTTCGGATTTTTAAGGTGTTAATAATAATATTCATATCTTAGAATTATTTTAGAAGAGGCAAGAGTAGCCAAGTTTGCAAAACTGAATTTTTGCGAGATCCGCATTCCCGCGTAATGCGGGGAAGGGTTCAGTATTTTTCTAGAGGTCATTTTTACTCCAAAATAATATTTTAATGAAAACAAAAGTTCTTTTTATAATATTTATGATTTTTAAAAAAATTTCTAGAAATTTTTCAGAAAAACTTTATTTTACCGCGTTTGGAGCTTTACGAGTAAACCGGACGCAACTGGGACATGAAAATAGTCCAAAAATTTAGTTTTGAGATTCTAAATTTTTCTATATCATTTTCAAATCATAAAATTGATTTATCATGATTTTACCTATTTTATAAAAATATTTATCTAAAAATGGGTTATAAAACTAAGCGTTTTTACTACTTTGAACTAACAATTAAACCCTAACTTGATGAGACTTAATCCCACCATTTTTCTGGTCTGTCTTGGCCGAAACCCTAGTCCAAAAATACACTCACAAAATATATCAAGTCAAAGTGTGAGTCAAATGTTAATTTTTGAATTTTTTTTTCCGAATTAGGTAAGTGAGGTATGACTTCTAACCACTCAAAGCATGCAGGCCCATACCTCCCCCCATTCTTCTTGGTCTGGCCGAATCATCTAGGCAAGGGAGGAGAGAGATTTTCATTTTATTCACTTCATCTTCTTCCTTGAAACTAAGAAACTCCATTTTCTCTCCGCTTTCAAAGCTTTCCTACACATCAAAAGTCTAAGTTTTATTGGGTTTTTGACTATTCAAGCTTCACAAAAAAGGTTTTGATCATCATTCTAATCCATAATCTCTTTTCATTTTTCCATTTCCACCACTTTCATTTTTCCATGAAACTTGTGTTCTTCTCTTTACTAAAAGAGAGCTTTTTCTTGGTTTAGGTTCACTCCATTGGAACCTACAAGCTTGAAAACTACCTTGGATCCATTTGCTTCAAAGTTTGAGTAAGTATTCCTCTACTCAAAATTTCTACTCTTTAGGGTTTGGCTGTTTTCATAAAACTCATATTTTTATGGTTGTATTTTGGTATATTTTGTGTAAGCTTGATTTTCTAAGTGTTGGAATATCAAGGCTTCAAGGAGGCCACTTGCTGTTGGTGTTGGGTGAAGGTGATTTTGGAGTTAGCCCATTTTCATTAGCTTCAAGAGGTAAGGGAATTTTCTCAATTAGTTGGGAAGGATGTGTATGTGTGTGGTGTATGTTGTATGTTATAAGTTAAACTTAAAGACTTGAGTTTTTCTATTGGGTGTTGAATGAAGTTTCATTGTCTTAGTAAATTTGTATTTTTATATATTTATGTACATGAGTTAAAGTATGATTTTGGTTAATGAATGATAATTTTTGATAAGCCTATGTGTTGTTGGAAAAAATCATATGTATGGTTTGAGGTGATTCTGGATGCCTAAGTGTATGCTTGATGAAGTATGTTTTATGCTATGTTCATGATGTATGCTAATATATTATGAATGGTTACTTTGAGTGTATGTATGATTTATGGCTTGATGGTGTTCTTGCCTAATTGATGTATGTTGATTTGTGTATATTTCACATGTTTGGATTTATTGTGATTGGGATTGAATTGAAAATATTTGATTAAGTGTGGGAAGAGGGCTTAAAAGCTTTAATGAAAAAGTTTTCCAAATGAAATCAAATAAATTAATTAGGATTCAAGTTAACACTTAATTTGATAAATTTCACTAAGTTTCAAAGTATAAGTCTCAAGTAAATTTCATACTAAATCTTATTCCTCCATAAAACTCTAAGTAAGCTAGAAAATCAATTAATGAGAGAGAAAGTAAAATTTTAGATTTTTAAAGGGTTAAAAACGAAATCTGAGTGTTTTTGGGTCAAAATTATAAATTTCTGGAAGTCTGGGCATAACAACGAAAAACTGGGCACTTTTGGCCAAAAACATAATTTTATAGAAGTTTTGGGGTAGAAACGTGAAGACTGGATAATTCTGGGGCAGAAACGCGAAGACTAATTTTTGGGGCAGAAACCTAATTTTCAGAAAAACAGGGGCTGAAGCGTGAAACAGAATATTTTGAGGGTCAGATTTTGAAATGCTTAAAAGTAAAAGAACTTAAGTAAGATTATCAAAGAACTTAACTAAGATTGTTTAATTAAATCTTTTTACAATGAAAAGTGAGAAGAAAATAATGAGGATTTGGGATTTCAAAGTTAAAGAAGAACTTTAATTTCAAAGGGGAACCTTCCATAAAACTTATGTTTTTGAATAACGCTTTTACACGGTATTGAGAGAGAATCAATACGTGGCGACGATGAAGTCTTGAAGACATTAATGCTACACGTTGTTAGAAGAAAGCTAACACGTGACGACGAAAACCCTAAGACGAGGGACCGCATTAATCGTATTGTTGTGATTGTAAATATATTGTCATTTGCACTAAAGATGTGGCTTTTGCCAAATTAGAGCATACAATCCTATGTAATGGATTGTAAATAATTGTAAAACCTGTTCATGAAAAAGGGGACAGATGGCTACCATGTCCACGAAAAAGGGGACTGATTGGTTTATTATGTTGCTTTGCCGAACAATTGTAAAACCTGTTCATGAAAAATGGGACCGATGGTTACCATGTCCATGAAAAAGAGGACCGATTGGTTATATTAAGGTGATAGTAGCTCTACTGAATAATTGTAAAACATGTTCATGAAATAGGGGACTGATGGTTACCATGTTCATGAAAAAGGGGGACCAATTGGTTTATTATGTTAGGTTTATGCTACAACCATTTCGCTCTACTTAGTTGAGGAAGAGAAGTCTCCATGGAGCAGTGCACCGGTGTATTAAAGAGATATTGAAGTGACATGCATTATGCTAGAGTGCTAGGTGTGTGTTTGACTGTGTGTTAAACTTGATGATGTGTTCTCTTTTGGTGAATGATTATCTTAGAGAAAGATTTGCGAAAGATTAATCCTATATATATATATTCTTGCAATGTATTATGTAGTATTTTATTTTTCATACACATCGTTTCAATGGATTTCAACTTGTACAAAGAAATTTACCCTTGCGTGTTTTTCTGTTGTTTTACGTACGTTACGCGTAGATGTTTACACCGAGACCTCTGGTAGCTCGAATGAGAGAGAGTTTCTGGTCTCTTGAGATCAATGGTGGGGGACGGACTTGTGATCCCATCTCCCAAGGGGCCACTGTGTCTGTACATGCAGAGAAAGTGAAAAGGAAGATTAGAGATTAGCCGGATGCGGATTTCCTGTGGAGTCTGAGACTGAGCCCGAGGAGGACCACGAGGAGGCGGTATCTTCTTAGATCTCTAGGTGTGGGGTGTGTAGTGCTAGGTTGTGGGTTGTCAGTTAGTCGACCAGCCTAGGTGTGGGGAGTAGATGTCCAGTGTCGTGTATTTGACACATCTTTTGCTTTACCGATTTCCTAGGTTTAGTTTATCGCCTTCTTTTCTTTCATGTTATGATGATGTATCTTGACTATACTTGCGGGCGCAAAGTTTTAGTACAGTGACTTGGAATTATGTTTATATGATGCATGTTTTCTTTCTGAGTTTCTGGATGGCTAAAAGAGTTTTAAAGTATCATGAGCATACTTATATTTTCAAAAAAAAAATAGCCACCAATTTCAGTATTCTTTATAATGAAAGACATTTTCCGCATTAAGATTAATGTTATTTCATGTGACGTCCTTGTGTGAAAAATGGGCATTACAGTGGTGGTGGTTATGGAGGGAAGAAAAAAATTTGGTCTGTTTTTATTTTACTCCCCGCAAATTTGGCCTGTTTTGATTTTAGTCCCTGTAAATTTGACCCTACGTACGTGGTATGCTTATGTGGCACTTGAATATGACACATCAGATTAATGAGGTGACGTCCCAAGCCATCTCAGCCCTAAATCACTAAAAGGATTAAAATCAAACAAAAATATTTTTATTGGACTAAAAAAGTTTGACCAAAATTATTAGAGATTAAAATCAAAACGAGCAAATTTGGAAGGACAAAAACTATCATTAAGCCTAAAAAAATTTATAGTCCGTAGGAAGTTATTGAAACAAATAAATGAAAAAAATTATTATAGTGAAAATAAAATAGAAATAAAAAAATTTATAGCACATAGTAGAACAAATGAATCAGACAAATTACTATAGCAAAAATACAATCGGAAGAAAAATAGATTTATAGACCATAGAAAATTATTGGAACAAATAAATGAGTAAAAATACTGTAGTGAAAATATAATCGAAGTAAAAAAATTTATAGCCTATAAAAAGTTAATGGAACAAATAAATGATTGTTGTAACGAATAAATTACTAATGTGGCGATTGTTGTAACGAAAATAAAATCGAGAGAAAAATATATTTATAGACCGTAGAAAGTTATTGGAATAAAGAAATAAGTGAAAATACGATAGCAACTTATTGTAGCAAAAATAAAAAAAAATTATAGCATGTAGAAAGTTATTGGAACAAATAAATTAGAGAAATTACTATAGCGCTTACTATAGCAACTGTTGTAACGAAAATAAATTCGAAAGAAAAATAAATTTAGAGTATGTAGAAAGTTATTGAAACAAATAAATGAGCAAAATTACTGTAGCGATTTTACTGTAGCAAAAAAAATCGAAATAAAAATTTATAGTCGCTATTGGAAAAAATAAATAAGAGAAAATACTCTGGCGATTTACTGCAGCTAAAATAAAATCAAAATAAAAAAATTATACGCAGTAGAGAGTTATTAGAACAAATAAATGAGTGAAAATACTGTAGCAATTTACTGTAGCAAAAATAAAGTCGAAATAAAAAATTATAACCCATTGGAAGTTATTGGAACAATAAGTAAGTGAAATACTATAGCAATTTACTGTAATGATTGCTGATGGGAAAATAAAATTGAAACAAAAATAAATTTATACACCATAGAATGTTGTTGGAACAAATAAGTGAGTGAAATTATTGTAGCAATTTATGGTACTGAAAATAAAATCGAAATAAAAAAAATTGTATCGCGTAGGAAGTTATTGGAACAAATAAATCAGTGAAATACTGTAGCGATTTACTATAGCAAAAATAAAATCGAAAAAAATTAAATTTATATACCGTAGAAAATTATTGGAACAAATAAATGAATGAAATTATTATAGCGAGCGAAAATAAAATTGAAATAAAAAAAAGTATAACCCATAAGAAGTTATTGGAACAAATAAATGAGTAAAGTACTGTAGCTATCTACTGTTGTAGCGAAGTACTGTAGCGTTTACTGTAGTGATTTTGACATGTGTCAAACAAAAATAGTGACACGTATCACATAAAGAGCAATTTAATGTTTTGGGGGAAAATTTTCTTATATAGTAAACAGATTTCTTTTCAAGAGTAAAACAATGTTATTAAACTCGGACCGGTCATCGACTTGGTCGGGGTACTAGGTCAGTGGGACACTAGTCGAACCGGTTGGAGACCGGTTGGACCACATGAACCGGTCAATATATTAAATATAAATTTTATTTGATGCATGGTTTACAAAGTTGATGCTCTAGCGTAGTGGCCAATTGTGTTTTAATTAAACCAAAGATCTGGGTTCGAACTTCACTCCTGCATCTTTTTAACACTAATTTTGTCTTAAATTTACTTGTACAAAAGCACGTGAGATGAGACCAGAAAAGTGGTGGTGTGATTTCCTATGGCCTCGGTCTGCGTGAAGGGCAGGAAAAGCTATGCTACGCGAGTTTTGATGCGATGATTTTTGCATTTTCTTTTTTAAAAAATTCAACCCGGTCCGAGTTATTGGGACTCGTCGATTCACCGATTTTATGCAAAACCGGCTGGTTCTTACCGGTTTGCACTGGGTCGATGACATATCCATTAACACTCAGCTCGGACCAGTGATATCACCGGTTCCTGGTCAAACCGGCCAGTCCGAGCCGAGTTTTATAACACTGGAGTAAAGTAATTTTCATTTATAATGGTGAAAAATAATAATAATAATAATAACAATAATAATAAATTGAAAACAAATAATAATAATAAATTACATATTTGAGTGAGTGGGTTCAAATTTCATTTTAAATAAAATTGATTTATATTAAAAGTGAGTTAAAAGTTGAGTGATTTATTTTTTAATAAATTTATAGGGCTCGTTGGGATCCACCATACTACCATTGAGACTTTCGAAACCTGGATAATCCCAGTGGACAATTGTAGCTCCACCATATCTATTTTCAACCCCATCCGGGTTGTAATGCTCAACTCATGGCCTTCCGCCAAAATCTCTTGGTCATCTGCCAAATCTCTTTCTCTTTATGCAAAGTGACACATACATTGCATACAAAATCAATCACAATCACTTTCACATTGGTTTCTCTTGTAATTTATCTCATACACATCTCTATGTTACCACTTGTAATATTATCAATCTCTTCTCTATGTTACCTCTTGTAACAATCACGCATAACCTTCTCTCTTGGTTATGGAATAATCATCTCTTTTCTTTTATTATCTCAATCAAAACATCTCTTTCTCTTTCTTGATTACATCAACCAAGATATCTCTTTGTCTTTCATTTAATTTTCTTATAAAATTATAATTCTATTTCCAAAAACAGTATTTTCTGTATTCAATATTTAAACTTTAAGAAAAATTAAACTAAAATACCTATTGATTTCCAAACTCAAATTTGATATTTTTACCTTAAAAAGAATCTGTTTGATAAGCTCTTAAAATTAAATTTCGTAAATTTTGGGTTATTTTAAACGGAGACCAGAACTGTTCACAGGCATGGTAATTATCACACCCGTGGCGTGAACAGGTCTGTCCCCTGTTTCTCAAACAGAGTACGATTTTCACAGCTTTGAAAATGACCACACCCAGGGCATGACAGAATTCGAGTTTCACCAAAATAAAGCCATTTAGAGTTATTCTAGCATGATTTAGCTTAATTAGAACCAATTAAACATAAAGACATACTCTTGACTTAATTCAAAGACTCAATGTTTATGCCCAATAACAACCCACCATATGCTCAACCATGATCCAAGATCAAGTTCATATTCACAACAACCACCACTCCATTGATTCCAATCCCATCATAGCACCAAGGTCACCATACATCAACATAGAGCAAAATTATCACATACAAAGCATAGAGCAAAATCATCACACAAACATAGAGCAAGATTCTCACAAGGCAATTATTTTTCCATAGTCAAGAACAATCCACATCAAAGAAACCAATCTCATTCACACATGGTTCAAGCAAGCTAACTCATCATCAAGCTAATCCTTCATGACAAAGCCACTTAAGAAAATTTAATATTAAGCATGAACACATCTCTTGAGCTACTCCAATACCATATGAACAAAGAACACTTACCTTGATGATCAACATGCTCTCTAAATAAGATTACTAGCTTATTGCCCTAACCACAATCAAACATAGCATACATGATCATCACCCAAGCCTTAATAACCTTGTATGAGTAAATCTCCCCTTACCTCTTTCCTTTAGCTTAGGTAAACAAGCCCTAGCTTCAAGCCCTTTTCTTCTTCTTCTTCTTCTTGCTTTCTCCCTTCCAATCCAACATAACACATCCATATACAAAATAAGTTCACTTATTCCATGGAAAATCCTTAACATATGGAAGAAAAACTCAAGATGAACCAAATACAAACCTAAGCTCATAACCATGAAGAAGACAACAAAAACCTAATCTATGAAGTTCTCATGAAGTACCTTGGTAGCTTGAAGATCCCAAAATCAAGAGCAAAACTTGAGAAAATTTGATTATTTTGAGTGAAACCGAGAGAGAAAAGTGGAAGAAATGATTATGGTGTGTAAGCAAATGGAAAGTATGAAACAAAAGCTCTCCTCCTCCTCCTTTCCCTGAAAATTTCGTGCAGCCCTCTCTTCTCCCACTATCCAAGATTTTTTTCAAGTTAATTATTATACAAAATGAGTCATTAGTTTACTTAGCACTTGGTTTATTCTAATTGGCGAAAAACTATGAGTCAAGGGTTTAGAATTTTCCACACTCTTCTTCACATGTGAAGGGGCGCTGCATCTGATCCAAAGGAGGGTAAAAATATTTTTTCACCTTAATCATGGTAAAAGGTAAGTCTCCAAGGTAATTAAGTGTGGTAACTTTTGTATTTCATAGTAAAAATTGTCCAAAAATAACCTATTGAAGTAAAAACTCTCATGAATCCTTAAATAAGTCTTAGACCACAAAATTAAAGTGCCAAAAAGGTCTTGGTTCATAAAAATGAAGTTTAGAAGCATCACGGTAATTTTTCAGTTTTACCGTAACCCGTAAATTAGGGTTAACACGAACTTTCTCTGAAAAATTTCAAAAAATTTCTAAAAATCATAAATATTATAAAAACACCATTGGTTACTCTTTTGGTTGGTTTTGGATTATTTTCCAAGCTTCTGGCATTCACCTGTCCTCCTGCTTATTCTCAGTCTACAGGGACCAAAACCGTAATTATTTGTCTGTTATTCTAAAAATTTCCAAAATAATATTTAAAATTCTAAAATAATATAAAACATCATTTGGCACCTCCAAAAATATTTCTAAACTTGTTTTGGTCTCCAAACCCACTCACAGTTCAACCTAGTCAAACTACAAGGACCAAAACAGTAACATTTTTATCCGTTTCTCAGAAAATTCCTGAATAAATTTCTAAAATCTTCAAATATTGTAAAATTACTATCTGTACCTTCAAATCTTCATCTTAACCTCAATCTAGGGTTTTTACTTCACAAAGTCACCATTCTGTCTATTTACGGTAGACAGAACTCTGTCTGTATCTTAACGTCTGACTTAAACTACTGATTTCTAACGTCAGGAAAACTTTTGTCTATGAAATTACTCTAATTAAAATAAATCTAATATAAACACAGCACATGTGACACGCAAAAATATAATTAAAACAGAATTAAAAATTGTGGACGTTACGCAGATCTATTTATGATCTGGTATTAAGTTTTAAATGCAGTATTCCGAAGTATTCTCTGGCGTCTAGAGGAATTCCCTGTTTGTACTGTTAAGTTTGCTGCAGCCGATCACTCTATGATGTGAGGTTGGATAAGTCTCATTGGAGCAATACACCGGTGTGATTAGAGAGATATTGAAATGTCATGCATATATATATTTTTGTTGAGGAGATTGTATTTTGTGAACGAGTTATGGGATAGCAGCAAAAAGGTAATTTCTGCTTAAACGAGATCTGTTTATAAGTCTTGATTGATCTGTTATCTTGGTTATGTGTCTTGAGATGTGAATTGATTGGTACATAATCTATGCTTTGGTTGTGCTTGTACTTTACTTGTTACTTTGTCTAGAGTTTCACCCTTGCCTGCTCTGTTGTGTTGATGCATGACTGAGTAGATGGTCCGCCCAAGAAGTGGGTTAGGTCTTTGAAGAAGGATCTGAAGCAAATGTTGCATAGTTTGATAGAGATTATGAGAAGATTCTATATTTATTACTTTAGATTGGGTAGAGGTCTAATGACTCGATTGGCTCAATGTTCATTGTATAAACATTTGTTGTAAACTCTGATGATTTCATATATGAGATGAGAAATTTTTAAGTATAAAGCTGTGTTTTATTTCTTACATGAAAACATTTACAAAGAGAAAATCTTAAAGGGGTTTATTCCCCGTCCTTCTCACCTTCTTTAGAAAAGTGAAAAATTTTATCCAAATTTTAGAGAAGGATTACTAACTTTTATCAAATATTTTCTAAGTCTTTGCAAAACTTTTGGTTACTATGGTGTAATATCCTTTTTGGAGAAAGAGTGTTGTAGTTAAACTATAATAGCAATCAAAACTCATCATTTTTATACTATCTAAAACTCTATTTGATCTTATAATCTTTATCAAGATTATTTCTTAGTCTCCAGTATTTATCCATTTCTTAACTAGCAGATTACGTAGTTTCTCTTAGAGGGACTAAAACAACAATGTTCCTTTATTCTGTTCTCTAAAATTCCAAACTTAATTTCTAAAATCTTCATATATCACTAAGTTACTATTCGTATCCTCAAATACCTCTTTAGAAATATAGTTTAAATTTTTCATATTTATTTATCAACTTATTTTGACAGTAAAAAAATGTCTGTCAAGTACTGTTTTACTCCTATGCCTGCTCTAAACCATTATACTTTATCTGAAAATCTCAAAGATGATTCTAATCCTATAAATTTAACACTCTGTCTTGTAGAGTGAAATTTTAGGATGTTACATCATGCATATATTTCTGTGTGAAATTGAAGTGATGAATGAGTGAGTTTTCTATGTGAAATAACCGGTGTGGAATTAATGTGATGCCCGAGTGTGATTTCTTTTGAGGATGAGTATAACATGGCTTGCATGTATCGTTGTTATGTATCGTTTCTTTGTATGTAAATGTGTCTTCATTAGACGTTCGACCGGAGATTCAGAGGAGGTCTAGAATGAGACGTGTATTGGTGATACGTCAACTAAGTGGAAGGATGTGCATGTCCTAGTTTTTGGGTTAGAGGTTTTCTCATTAGAGTTTCTTGCAGAAATTCTCAGTGCTTGACCAGCATAGTGAGTCTGTATTTATTTGGGGAAACAGATTTTCTATGTATGGTATTTTCTTTTATTAATGAATGAATTTTATTTCCTAAGTTGTTTTCCTGATTGATAATTATTCATATAAATATTTTTTTGAATAAAATAAAAAAATAAATGGCAGAGAAAAAATCCATTTGTGAAAGTTTAAGAATCTTGGCAGTATTTTCCAAAAAAAAAAGAAATCAATTATTTTTATTTCCGCATTTGTGCCTGTTACGAAACATGACATCCTTCGGGGAAGGGGTGTTACACAGCGGTTTACATTGGATTGGATCGGTAATGAACACCTCTAATAGTTTTTGTAAAATTTGCCATTTTACTAAAAGTTACTATTGAATATATCATATTTATATCAATCTAAAATTATTTGATATGTCGTTAAAATATGTTAAAGGTAATGTTATAGATACACTTGTAAAGTATATATAAAAATTATATGATTATAAGCTTGTTTTTGTTTAATTTCATAAGACTTGGTATAATTTCACTGGAAAATTTTGCATCCCTGGTCTGAAACGATCTGCCTTATGCTGCTTTTTTTTATAAAAAAAAACCTCTATACCTGACGTAATCACGCCTAGGGAAATTTTGCACCCCCGATGTGAAATGATCTAACTCATGCTGCTAGAAATACCCACCTATACCTGATGTAATCACCTGGGAAAATTTTATGCTCTTGGTGTGAGATGACATGATTCTTGCACAACAAAAATAAAGTAAGAAACAAACCATTTAAATCTTATACACAATAATCATTAGAAGAGATGAGAAAGAGAGAACCCGTGAGAGTGTCAAACATGAGAAATGAAATTGAAATTGATAGGTAAGACTATAAGCTCAAATTTTACTTGAAGTAGTGTCTGAAAATGCTATATATAAGCTACTGGAAAAATGTTATAAGCTACTTGTTACCAACCTTTATTTTTTAAATCCACTATCCGCTAGCGGATGAGAGTACCAAACATAGCCTAAAGAAATAGGAAAAGACTTAACCTATGTCGAGAAAGCATTTCAACTGCATTTAATTTGAATTCCAACAGTGCGTAAAAAGCGTTATTGATCTTCCCGTTGTTGTTTAGACGCGCCCTTATCACAATGCCTACGAAGCGCTATTGCTGTCTCACATAAACCCCATCCGCATTTCCTCACAGATAACGCGCGACATCAAGTGTTGTGCCTGTATCTATACATGACAACAACGGTTTCTAAAGAAAGCACTATCGAAATATATATTTAAAAAAATATTATTTTTTCCCCGTATTCAAATTAATATCATCACAAATATGACCAGGAACATATATACATATATGTGCAGTTACCAAATATATATATATATATTATATACAATTATAATATGATTAGATTGAATCAATTAATTAAATAAATTATCTTCATCTTGATGGTCTTCGTCTTGTTCTGGTTGTGCAGGAATTATTACATCCTCTACAAATTTACACCATTCTTCCACAACTGTATCTTGTTGTTGAGGAGAATAAGTTTTAAACGTGTACCGTGGTATGTACTGTGTAACATCCAGTTTTTCTAAATAACTGTTCTAATTTATGTTTTATATGAATTTTTGCAAAAGAAATATTTTGAGATTTATTTTTAGTTTAAAAATAGGATTTAAATATCCATGTTTCAAAATACTTCTGAAAACGGTTAAGTTTCAGCTTCCGTCAGGTCTACTTACAACATCTGCTTCTTTATTTTTTGTCCTTTTTCTGTTTTATATGAATTCTTGGGGAAAAATGTTTTGTGAATTATTCTTAGCTTAAAATTAGGAATAAAATACACATATTCTGAAATACTTCTGAAACGGAAGTTTTTCAATCAACTTCGGGTCTTTTTACGGAAAATGGTTTACGTCTAACTGACGGAAAGAGATTTAAATAGTCTGAGTGTGTCAAATAAATTTAGAAAATAAAATTTCTTCACAAAAGTTACTTCTTTTAATATTTATGATTTTATGAAATTTTTATGGAATTTTTGGAGAACTTTCAAAAATTACCGAAAACTACGCTAACCAGGGGCGTATAGCGTAAAAATCTTATTTCACAGGTATAATTTTCATGTCAAAGGTCCATAAGTATTTTATATTTTATTTTTAATTATTTATTTTATGATTTTAGAAATTATTTCTGTGTAAGTTTTGAAAAGTCTATTTTTCTGCATTTTGCGGGGTTATACCTGCGAAACGGTGAAAACCGAAGAGTTTGCACTATCTATAAATTTCAAAAATGAATGCCACGAAATTATTTAGACTTGTCATGACATTTTCTAGCATTCTAATTGGTTCTCATTAATTTTAATTAATTATTTCAATTTTTGATTTATGAAATGACAAAAATACCCTTGATTTTCACTCTTTTTCATCCAAACCCTAGGGGTAAAAATGGAAATTCACATTCCCTCTTCTTCCAGCCAGTTTGCATGCCATTTTCAGGTCTCATGGGGGATCTAGGAGCTTCTCCATCCTTCTAGGGTTTAGATATTTGGGTTTAGGGTTTAGGGTTTAGGGTTTAGGATTAATACAGAGTACGTGAGTTTGAGACTAAGGTATGGGGAAATTCTTCTTAAGATGGTTTTGATCTTTGTTTTGATGAGAATTTGTGTGTTGGGTGTTTATAGTTTTAAATGGTTACTATGTCCAATTTTTGTTTAAAAATGTGATTTTTCAAACAGTAAAGTTATAATGCCCAATTTAATTATAAAGTTTAATAATTGTACCGTTATGCTGGCGAAGTTTTAACGATAAAGGCTTGATCACCTAGTGGGCTATGCCTCCGTGATCAACAAATCTAAGAAATTGTAAAATTGAACCTCTATAGTTCTTTTGACTAATAGGGATGAGGTGCTTTGGTCACGCGTAAGAATGCATCTTCGGTGTACTCATACGGTCGGGCTCAGGGGCCGTATCTCTATTACGCCATTAGGACGTGAGCAAGTGACTAAATACGCTAAAAATTCCTAAACCGGTATTTTTCTTCCATTTCCATGTTCTTTTCTAAAATATATATATACAGGTTGATTGGGTAAAATAAATTAATAGTAATGGGTTCTCGGTGAACTCTACTGTTAAGTTATTTGGAAGAAATTTATGATTTGGGACCCTGTTATATATAAAAACTTGTGATTTTTACTGTTTATATACAGACTAATGATGGGTGAAGGTAGTTCATTTGTATGGATCTGTCTAGGAAAGAAAAAGGTTTTTGAAGGGGCCTACAAGCTCACCTGATCTTCCCTGGGAACCATACCGGTGTACTATTGATCCTATCTTAGAAAGTTTGTATATACGTGGCGAAGATTACTTGATCAACTTCCAAAGGGCTTTCCCAAAGAGAATGAGTTTAACTTATGATTTTTATTAATATTATTACAGTTATGGTTAGTTACCGTGTTTGGCTCTGCTGCCGAGTGACTATTCCATAGCAATTTTTTCCAAAAACGAGAAATAGTCACTTACTGATTAAAAATGAACCTGAGTTAATTATCGTTAATCTCTTCTCTCTTAATCAATCCTGGTGGCTATGCCCCGTTTTGATATTCTGTTATTGCTTTGATCACTCTTATTTCTTACCGATTCACTTTCGGGTAATCACCCCAGTTCGGCTCTGCCGCAATGTGGTTACTCTTAAAATAAATTAATAAAGCCGAAAAGAGTAACGTGACAAGAGTATTTTGGAGTATGATGTTTTACCTGAGATTTTATGTTTTATCTGATTTAAGGGATTCCGTAATTCTTTGAAAAGTGTGATTTTATTCTTATCTAATTTTGGTGTTTTCTGAATCATGTGATTCGATGTTCCTATTTGAGCAGTGTGATTCCATGTTTAATTGAGAGTTAAGTCATAAAGTCGTGTCTGTCGTTACTAAGAAAAATCTCTCGGAGTAGTGGGCTGAATGCTCGTGACTGTGTGCCAAAATTCCTATGGTAAAATCTCCATGAGTAGCGAGTGACTTACTCGTGGGTGTGTCCCTAATTTAAGTGAAAGTCTCCAGGAGCAGCGGGTTGTTATACTCGTGGATGGGTCCCGAAAGTATTCAGTAAAATCTCCATGGGATAGAGGGCCGAGTGCTCGTGGGTGTGTCCCAAAAGTCATTAAGGAAAAATCCCCAGGAGTAGCGGGCAAAGTGCTCGTGGGTGTGTCCCGAAAGTTTAAAGGGTTTATGTGATTTTACTGTACCGATGATTTGTTTGTGTTTGGCCATTACTGGCATTTGTATTTATTTTGAGGATGAGTATAACAGTATTATTACGTGATATTTATCGTATGAATTTTATTTTCTGTATGCATTATATCTGTTAAGTATCTCAAATGATGAAAATTTTCACCCATGCCTACTTTTCATGTTTTATCCATATGTGGTTGAGTAGATATTTTCCCAAGGAGTGGGCTAAGTCTTAGGAGAAGATCTGAAGAAAGTTGCTGTGCGAATTACGAGAAGAACCAGTGTTTACTGTATTGCTTTAGGTAGAGGTCTAGAGATTTGACCGGCTCAGATATTCACAATTCAAAGTATTTTGAGTATCTTGAATTTGCCTTGTAAACTCTGAATATTTTATATGAGATGAGATTTTCCTTACAAGTATATTATCTTACGTTTTCGCATTTAAAAACCTTACGAAAAGATTTAGGGAAGCATATTCCCCATCGTTCTCATCTTTTTCAATAAAGTGAAATTTTTTTACCCATATTTTGGAAGAAGGATTTTCCAAATTTCACTAATATATTTTCTAAGTATTTTAAAATTCTTGGTAACTATGGTGTAATATCATTTTTGGAGAAAGGGTGTTGCATACTGGGAAAAAAGATCCAAGCTATCAATTAATTAACCGCATGCATGAAAAAATTATTCAAGTAAAGCAGAAATCTTAGCAAAACTGCACATCTTTTTTGGGATTTCCTTAACACCTGTGGTGACAATCTCCTTCATAAATCTCATCACAAAGTACCCGTAATTGTTGTTGGTATTTTGTTTTGGACACTACAAAATGAAATACAGTTATGGCTTATAAATCAAAATAAATTCATATTTGTAAATAATTACCATGAGTCTTAATTTTATAAAAAAAAATACTTGAATAATTTTCCATTCAGGTTGACTAACATTTAAATTTTGGATCTTTTGGAACTCCTCTACAACTCTGAGAAAAAAGACACAAATTAAACTTCGATATAAGCAATAAATTTGAAAACACATGCACATCATACATGACTACTTATGTATTAGTATCTTTGTAAATGGGTGTGCCTATTAGCTCCGAGTCCCTTTTCAGAGAATTCAAGTAGTATATTACCCCTTTCAGAGGTTTGATGGCAACCAACACCCAACGACCACTAGAAAATCAATAACTCGTCAGTGAACAAGCACATTAAAACATATCGAAATAAAGGTATGTAGTTTTTGTTGGAACCAAATTGGTTAAAAGTATTTTTAATACAAATACTCCCTAAGTGATTTTATGGTTTTGATGGTAACAAAATGTATTAAGGTTTTTACAAAGGATAAACAAAATGTATTAAGCTTTTACAATGTATAACAAAGCTGCCTAACTAAGTTTATTGAAGGATGTTGCAGTCTGCGTCCAATAATTAGTTCATCATGACATTGGCTCATATTCAAAGTCTGAGAAGCCTTGCGTCCAATGTTGAAGTCATCATCCAATATTGGCACTAGAACATATATGGACACCAAGAGTGATGCGTCCAATGATACTGATACTTGACCTCGGATAAGAATTGTTCAATGGACTCTGAGAGCTATGCGTCCAATAATCATTATGAGACCATGCGTCCAATGATTCTCTGCGTCCAATAAACAGTATAAGGCAATACTGTTCTGCGTCCAATGCAATACGCAGTCTGAGAGCTTTGCGTCCAATAATCAGTATTAGGAAATACTGTTCATCGTCCAATGATTCAGAATGCTCATCGTCCAATATTAAGAATACTGTTCATTGTCCAATATTCAGCACAAGGCAAATAAACATAAGTATAAGGCATTGATGCTCTACATCCAATGTTCAGAATGCTTATCGTCCAATGATCAGTATAAGGCAAATACTGTTATAAGTCCAACGATTTCCAAAGAAGCAGAACCAGTAAGCCTCCAATGTATAAGAAGGACAAAAGTCCAATGTTCAGTATAAGACATTGATGTTCAACGTCCAATGAAATCAGAATGACAAAAGTACTGTATTGCGTCCAATAAATCAGAAGGACAACAATCAAGTGTTCTACGACAAATGGAACAGAATGAAGCAGAATGGCAAAAGTCCAACAATACTGCTCTGCGTCCAATGAAGCAGAAGGACAAAAGTACAACAGTCAACTGCCCTGCGTCCAATGGAGCAGAAGTGCAATACTGTCTTGCGTCCAATGGAGCATAAGTCCAATAATCAGCATGAGACAATACATCCAATACTGCCTTGCGTCCAATGGAATAGAATGGTAAGCATGAGGATGCGTCCAATAGATGAATGAATATCATATACAAATGGTAAGCAAAGGTATGCGTCCATTTGTTAAAAGGACTGAAAGTCCAATATATTCTACATGCTGCGTCCAATACATTCCATATGCTGCGTCCAAAACGCAGAGTCCATTACTTGCTATTTATTGCTTATGTATTTAATATGGAACATATTTATTGAGCAAATGATTTGAAATAAATAGCTGTATGCAATGCTTTCTGTACAACCATTGTCAACGTTTTTGAACGTACATTAAATGAAAAGCATAAAGTACTGTGGAAAGTGTACTAAGAGAGAGAATGTACTTTTATCTACTCTGTATATCTCTGAACACATCTTTCTACTTTACACAGTATATTCTCTCTGTCTTAATAAGATATTACTATTAACCACTGTACAATTGAGACTTTGAGTACAGGTTGCTTCTGATTATAAGGAGAAAGAAACGCAGACATGCTCACTGAAGTAGATCTCCTCAGAGCAACGGGAAAATAACATTTAATGCTATTAGAGAACGGTAATATTTATGAAGGCTGAAGCTGAGCTATTCAAGAGAAAGTCTGAAGCTTCACAACACATATAAATACCGTGATACAAGAAGAAGAAGATAGAGACAACGTGAACGAACTTCAACAATAGAAGAGACTGAACTGCTGTGCTTATACTCTGTATAGAAAGTCTTACATATTTGTCTTTCTTCTTGTAAAAGAGAGTTTGCTTAACTCTCGAAGTGCTTTAGATTTCATATCCTCACTTGTGTGAGTTAGACAGCACTTAAATCAAAAACACTCTGCTGAGTTGTCTGAGCCTGGAGAGGCTTGACTGTAAAAGAATACTTGATTTAGCCTGGAGAGGCTGTGTGCAAAGAATACTTGGGTTTTAGCCTGGAGGGCTGTGTGCAAAGAATACTTGGGTTTTAGCCTGGAGAGGCTGTGTGCAAAGAATACTTGGTTTTAGCCTGGAGAGGCTGCGTGCAAAGAATACTTGTACCTATCTGGTTTGATAGTGAAATCTCTCTAGTTTGAGGGGACTGGACGTAGCTCTTAGGAAAGGGTGAACCAGGATAAAACTTGTGTTACTTCTTCTTTCCCTTAACTCTTTTTATATCTGTGCTTATTACTAACCAAGGGGATTGAATTGATTTTATTTCAACAAGTTTTTCATATACTTTAAATCGGACAAAGAAAACAAGTTTTTAAACTAAGAGGGAAGCCTCTGCGTCCAATCTTTCTGTGCGTCCGATATTTTACAACTTTGTGAGTCCAGTGTTTTGGCACTCTGTGCGTCCAATGTTTTAGCACTCTGTGCGTCCAATGTTTTAACATTTTGTGCGTCCAATACTTCAAAACACTGTGAGTCCAGTTTTCATATTTGGCTGTGCGTCCAACGTTTTTCACAAGCCAGCGTCCAACATTGCGAAAAGTTTTTAAAAGCTTTGAAACACAATTTAAAATTACTTTTGAAAATGGTCAATTTTCAGCTTCCGTCAGGTTTAGCTGCAACGCCCGCTTCTTTGTTCTTCCGTCCTTTTTCTGTTTTATATGAATTCTGGTGGCAAAAATGTTTTGTGCTTTGTTCCTAGCTTAAAATTAGGAATAAAATACACATATTCTAAAATACTACTGAAACGGTAGTTTTTCAATCAACATCGGATCTTTTTACAGAAAACGGTTTACGTCTAACTGACGGAAAGAGATTTAAATAGCTTGAGTGTGTCAAATCAATTCAGAAAACAACGCTAATCAAGGAAGTGTATCGTAAAAATCTTATTTTAGAGGTATTATTCTCGTGGCAATGATCCACACCCATTTTATATTTTATTTTTAATTATTTATTCTATGATTTTAGAAATTATTTCTATGTAAATTTTGAAAACCCTATTTTTCTGCATTTTGGGGTTATACCTACGAAACGGTGAAAACCGAAGAGTTTGCACTATCAATAAATTTAAAAAATGGATGCCACGGAATTGTTTAGACTTGTCATGGCATTTTCTAGCATTCTCATTGGTTCTCATCAATTTTAACTAATTATTTCAATTTTTGATTTATGGAATGACAAAATTACCCATGATTTTCACTCTTTTTCATCCAAACCCTAGGGGTATTTTAGGAAATTCACTCTCCTTCCTTCCAGCCCAGTTTTGGCCACCCCACTCAAGGCTTGAAGGGTCTTGAAGCTTCTCCAATTTTCTAGAGCCAATATATTTGTTAGATATTTTTAATAAATAGGATTTTATGATTTTTGTGTAAAATGAAAAATCAAAATATCTTCCTCCCTCCCCCTTGCATCTGGCCGAACCCCTCCCCTATAAATAGGGAGGGGCTGCTCTTCAAATTTCATCATCCCTCACTTGAAGAAATCACTCCAAAATTTCCTTTTCTTCCCTTTGTTTTCCTTTGGTTTTCTTTGTTTTACTAATCAAGTTTTTGTGTGGTTGTTCTTGTGTGCTTACCTTGTTCTTCATTGTTCTTGAGGCTAAGGTATGGGAAAATTCTTCTTAAGATGGTTTGATCTTGTTTTGATAAATGTTTTGTGTTTTGGGTGTTTATAGTTTTAATAAATTGTTATTTATTTGTTATGTTGTTTTAAAAATTTCACCATGCCTTATTTTTATTTAAAATGTGATTTTGTAGTAAAGTTATAATACCCAATTTAATTTTAAAGTTTAATAATTGTACCATTACGCTGGCAAAATTTTAATTATAAAAGGTTTGATCACCCAGTGGGCTATGCCTCCATGATCAACAAATCTAAGAAATTGTAAAATTGAACCTCTTGAGTTCTTTTGGCTAATGCAGTTGGTCAGGCTTGAGAATACATCTTCGGTGTACTCACACGTCGGGCTCAGGGGCCATATCTCTATTAGACATTAGGACGTGAGCAAGTGATTAAATACGCTAAAATTCCTAAACTAGTGTTTCTTCCATTTCCATGTTCTTTTTCGAAAATATATATATACAAGCTGACTGGGTAAAATAATTTAATAGTAATAGATTCTCGGTGAACTCTACTATTATGTTATTTGGTAGAAATCCCTGGTTTGGAGTTCTGTTATATATAAAAAACTTGTGTTTTTTACTGTTTATATATAGACTGATGATTGGGCTAAGGTAGTTCATTTGTATGGATCTGTCTAGAAAAGACAAAGGTCATTGAAGGGGCCTATAAGCTCACCTGATCTTTCCTGGGAACCATACCAATGCGCTATTTTTTCTATCTTAGAAAGTTTGTATATACGTGGCGAAGATTACTTGATCAACTTCCAAAGGGCTTTCCCAAAGAGAATGAGTTCAAGTTATGATTTTTATTAATATTATTACAGTTAAGGTTGGTTGTCGCGTTCGGCTCTGCCACCGAGTGGCTATTCCATAGCAATTTTTTTCAAAAATGAGAAATAGTGACTTACTATTCAAAAATGAACCTAAGTTTAAATTATCGTTAAATCTCTTCTCTCTTGGTCAATCCCGGTGGCTCTTCCTCGTTTTGATCTTCCGTTACTCTTTGATCACTCTTATTTTATTCCGATTCATTTTCTGGTAATCACCCTGGTTCGGCTCTGCCGTAGTGTGGTTACTCTTAAAATAAATGGGTAAAGTCAAAAAGAGTAAAGTGACAAGAGTATTTTTGAGTATGATGTTTTACCTGAGATTCTATGTTTTATCTTAGTTAAGGGATTTCGTATTTTTAATTGAGAAGTGTGATTTGATATTCTTATCTAAGAAACGTGGTTTTGTGTTTAATTATTATTCCATGTTTATTTGAGAGTTAAGTCATAAATTGGTGTCTATGGTTACTAAGTAAAATCTCTCGGAGTAGCGGGCAGAGTGCGTGTGGTTGTGTGCCGAAATTCCTATGGCAAAATCTCCAAGAGTAGCGAGTGACTTGCTCGTAGGTGTGTCCCAAATTTAAGTGAGTAAAGTCTCCAGGGGCACCGAGTTGTTATACTCGTGGGTGTGTCCCAAAAGTCATTAAGTAAAATCCCCCAGGAGTAGCGGGCAGAGTGCTAGTGGGTGTGTCCCAAAAGTTTAGAGAGTCTATGTGAAAGTTAGTGTAACGGCGATGTTTTGTGTTGTTTTTGCCATTACGGTACAGGCGAGGACTTGGCATTTGTGTTTATTTTGAAGATGAGTATAACAGTATTATTGCGTGATATTTGTCATATGAATTTTTATTTGCTGTGTGCATTATATCTGTTGAGTGTCTTAAAAGATGAAGATTTTCACCCTTGCCTACTTTCCAATTTCTGTCCATATATGGTTTAGTAGATGTTTTCCCAAGGAGTGGGCTAAGCCTTAGGAGAAGATCTGATGGAAGTTGCTGCATAAATTCTAAGAAGAACCACTGTTTACTGTATTGCTTTGGGTAGAGATCTAGAGATTTGACCAACTTAGATGTTCACTGTTCAAAGTATTTTGAGTATCTTGGATTTCCCTTGTAAACTCTGAATATTTTTATATGAGATGAGATTCTCTTCACAAGTGTATTATCTTACGCTTCCGCATTTAAAACTCTTCGAAAAGAATTAACGGGACATACTCCCATCCTTCTCATCTTTTAGAATAGGCAAAAAAAGTTTTACACGCATTTTCAGAGAAGGAATGCTGAGTTTTCATCAGATATTTTTCTAAGTATTTTAAAAATTCTTGGTAACTATGGTGTAATATCCTTTTTGAAGAAAGGGTGTTATATTTTGTGGTATCAGAGCCTGGTTTGAGTCTTTTGGGTACTGTTGGGTATAGGTTTACTGTGTTCTGTTGTCTGAACTCTGATGTGTTGTTTGTGATGTGTGAAATTGTGTGAATTTTGATTGTTTGTTTGCTTTATATTGTTCTGGAAGAATCTGGTGTCATGTTGTACTGGAATGGGACGGTACAACTGAGAAATCCACAACTATACTTGAATGGGACGATATAGTTGAGGAGAACTTGGTAAGATTAATCGGTACTACCTATACTAACAATACTGTACAGGTATGGGACTGTACAGGAAAGGATGACCTTCTGAGAAGCATATAAGTGAGGACAACACATGTGGTTGGGATCCATGTTAGTTTGTAGGGATAAAATCGTAAATCTGAAGGTAGTTGGGTGATTTCGGAATGATATAGGCTTGTGTGAAGTTGTTCAATTGTTTTCTGTGTGAAATTTTGTGTGTAGTATTTAAGAAGGGAGACTTCTTGGGTGGGTTCTAAGCTAGTTTTATTTTAGTTTCCCTGGGTAGTTGCCTTATAGAAAATCATGTCTAGAAGAGGGAATGGAAACAATGCAGATCTGGCAAATGCCATACGAGAGATGGCAGCAGCCATAACACATAGAGAAGGTGATGGGCAGGGATTGGTAGACTTTCGTCGTGCCAAACCAACCCAGTTCAAAGGAGGTTATGACCCAGAAGGGGCGGAGTTATAGATACAGGAATTGGAAAAGATTTTGTGGCTATGGCATGTACAGATGAAAGAAAGGTGACTTCGCTGTTTACATGTTGGTAGGCGATGCTAAGTTCTGGTGGCGTGGGGTACGTCTGCTGTTGCAGGCCGGAGAAGTACCCATTACCTGGGCTCTTTTCCGTGAACGATTTTTTACCAAGTACTTTCCTCAGAATGTTCGTCATAATAAGGAGATGGAATTCTTGAGTTTGAAGCAGGGGAAATGTCTGTTGGAGAATATGCAGCTAGGTTTGAGTCGCTCTCCAAGTTTTTCCCGTACTTTTAGATGCATCCTGATCCTTCATGGAAGTGTAAGAAGTTTTAGGAGGGGCTGAAGTATGATTTGAGAGAGGCAATGAAGCCTTTGAAGGTTGAGGAGTTTGGAGAGTTGATAGAGCGCTGCTCTATGATAGAGGAGACCAAGAGAGGGAAGGAAGTAGTGAACAAGGACATTGGGGCATCTAGGTCTGATAAAGGGAAAGGTAACCAGGCTTAGAGGAAACCTTACTATAGGCCACCTGGGAATTAACAAATTTACCAGAATGCTGCACCTGCTTTTGGTGGTCAAGGGGGATTTAAGGGGAATGATCAGAGAGATTGTAACATCCCGGCTGCTTTTTGGATTGACAACTGTCCCCACACACCAACACGAGTCTTTTCAGCATGTTTTGTCCTCACTCACATGCTTTCTAGGAAACTTCCCAAAAGGTCACCAATCACGAAATTGCTCCAAGTCAAGCACGCTTAACTGTGGAGTTCTTAAGTGATTGGCTACCGAAAAGAAGATGCATCTTGTTGGTATGAGTAGTGTGAATCAATTCTATTAAGCTTTCTTCAACTGTACAGTCCCATACCTGTACAGTCTCAGAATTCCTCTCATTCGGGTATGATTTCAGTTCATTCATGTACCCATTCGCCTAGAGGCCTATCAGGAGCCGCTCATTGTTTGTACCTTTTTGCACCGACGATCACTCCCCGCCCTGGTCGGCCTCAGGGTGTCAGATTCAATGCCTCATCAGGTTGAAGCTGAAAAAAAGCGAAAGTACTTGGCCAAAGTTTCAAACTTAGCCGTGTACGCATCAACAGACATCTCTTTCTACTGTAAATTCAGGAACTCTCGTTCCCTTTCAGTCCTAGCATTTTGAGAAAAGCACTTAGCTAGAAAGGTAGTGCGAAAGACTGTCCAAGTTATTTCTTGTTGTTCAGCTTAAAGAAGTTGATGTACTCCCTTCCACCAGTATTCTGCATCTCCTATGAGCAGGTATACATCATATGATACCTTAACTCCTTCAGCATAGTTTAGAGCCAAAAATATCTTTTCCAAATCCTGGATCCAAAGATCAGCTTTCTCAGGATCAGGTTCTCTACTAAATTGTTGTGGATCATGCTTCTTGAAATCAGTAAGTCCTTTAGTCACAGCAGCACTATTTGCCCTTAATTGAGACTGCATATCTCTTTGTTCAGCCTTTTCAGCTTGCTGAGCCATAGTAGCAGCTATATTATTCATTGCCTCAATTGCTCGTTCCATCGCTTCATTGTTACGTGCAGCCATCGTTTTACTAGAAAAATACTTAACAAGAACACACATACTCTTAGGAAAATAGGAAAACAAGCAATTTCACACAATGTCACACAACACAAATTATCAATCAATGTCAAACAGAGTTAGACAACTCAAGCCTAATAGACCTATAACCAACACTCCCCTATAAGATTGTAAACCAGGCTCTGATAACACAAAATGCAACACCGTTTCTTCAAAAAGGATATTACACCGTAGTAACCAAAAGTTTCTGAAAGACTTAGAAATTATTTTTATAAAAGTTTGTAATCATCCTCCAAAAATGCGGATAAAATTTTTTCTTTTCTAAAGTGTTTGGTAAGTATAAAATAATACCTTTGGGTAATAACTATGCTATTTTACAAAGGGTTTGCTTCAGTACAAACCTAAGTATGGAATCTGCAAGAGTAATAAAACTGGAAATACTAGTAAACCAAAAATTACAAAAGTGTTAAATTAAGAAAAATATATTGCTACTACGTAGGTGTGAGCCAGACCAATCTTAGACTAACCGTTTAGCTTAAGCCTCTTTAGATGAAGCTATAACGGTAGCAGCAACCTTATAACCCTAACCCAGTAAGCCATCTTCTGAGAAGTCTTCTTGTGCTTCTCCTCCTTTCTTGCATTACCATCTTCTGTCTGGATGATATCCTTCATCTGCTTCAAGGGAAGCTTAACGTCTAAGACTAATCGGGTTTCTACTCTCCAGTTTGGTTTATCCACTCTTCTAGCAGTAGTAAATACACAACCAGAATATGTACCCCACTGTGTACCAGAGTTTATCTTTCACCCCGACTTTCCAATCTCAAGAGGTTGAATCCTAGGACGTCGGACCAGAACTAACCCTCTCCTCGGGTAAACCATCTACTCCGTCATGCATCAACACAACAAAGTAGGCAAGGGTGAGACTCCAAGAACAAGTAATAGAAAAAGTACAAATACACCCAACATATAGATCACTCCTCAATCAATTTTCACACCAAGCAAATAATAGATCAATCAAGACTTATAAACAGATCTCGTTTAAGCAGTTCTTACCTTTGTGCTGCAGTCCTACAAAATAACTCATTCATAAAGTACATTCTCAAATCCAAGTATACCTATGCATGTCACTTCAATATCACTCTAATCACATCAGTGTATTGCTCCAAGGAGACTTGTCCAACCTCACACTATTGAGCAACCGGCTGCAGTAAACTTAACAGCATAACCAGGGAATCCCGTCTTTAGACCCATGAGAATACTTCGGAAATACTGCATTTAAAACTTAGTATCAAATTAGAAATAGATCTGCCAGTCAGATTTATCCAAGTCGGGTATACGACTCGTCTCGGCTCAAGGGGATTCACCGACAAAGCCATTAAGACTTTTAAAACAAGGATAATTCCAGTAGACAATTGTAGTCCAACGGAACCTATTTTCAACCCCAGCCTCTAGGTTGTATGCTCATCGTCTATAATGCAAATGATCGTCTAAGTTTGCATGTACTCTGTTTCTCTTTGTTTTCTCCTATAAGACTTCCTCTGTCTTACTGTGGCTTCTTTTCAACACCATTGTACAGAATAACTTATCTCTTTCTGGAAATATTGCTCTTATCTTCATTACTCATTTTCCGCGAGTTAAGTTGTTAGCTTATTTCAGGAAGACCAAAACGGGGCATAGCCACCTAGGATTGATCAAGAGAGAAGAGATCGACCGTATTAAAACTTACGTTCGCTTTTTAATCAGTAAGTGTCTGTTCTCCGATTTTAGATAGTCTTTGGGAATGGAATAATTACACGGCGGCTGAGCTGACTGCGGTAATTAGTGTCCAGCTGTCTAAAAACTTGTTATATACTTTTAATGAACGAAATACGACTGATTGTTTTTCCGGCTTAAGATTATTTTTGAATATGAAAGGACCACACGACGGCAGAGCCATCTTTGGTGATCATTACCCAATTGAAAAATCGTCCACTATACTAAGTGAACGTAGTCCAATTTATTTCTTTTTAGAAATACCTAAGCACTGATTATCTTTCAGGAAAAAGACCCGTTGAAAGCCTATCTCACTGATTATCTTTCACCAGTGTGAAGATTTCCCCAAACAACGCATCAATATAGACCCCAGGCCAGAGAGAGGGACTGCTTTAGCCCCTTCATAGGTCCCTCTTCCTTTCTAGATAGATCCATACTGATAAACCATTTATCTTAACCATCACCTTGTATATAAATGACAGATAATATCTGGGTTTTCACAAATAATAAATTGTATTTTCTTTGCGGTAAAATCTTATTTACGTTAAGTCCAAAATTTGCCATTATAATAGTAAGTTTACAAAAGCTCAAAAGTGATTTTGCCATAACCTCTTTACTCACATGAAATTTTATATAAAATTGGGCATTATAACTCTACAATTCATAATAGCACCAAACAATTAAAATAAGGCTATAAGACAATTATAAATCATATAAAAGCTATAAACACACAAACAAACAATTCAAACATAAACAAGAACCAAACTCATACTTCTCAAATTACTTTGAAAGAAAAACCCTTACCTTTGCCACAAGACTATGAAGAACAAGGTTTAAGAACCAAGAACACAATAGTAAGAAATTTAAGACTAAAGAGAGAAAAGAGAGAGAATGGTGTTTGCCTTGCTTTTTGGATTTGTGTTGTGAGTTTTTTATGAAGCCAAGGGGGTCTATTTATAGTGGAGGGGGCGGCTAAGAGGGAGGGACAAGGGAGGAATAAAAAGCATTTGTGTAGTAAGCCATGACTACAAAAATACACATTTATTAATTAGGTTTAATCCATTCTTTTTCTAATTGGTCCAAAGGCTTGCACAAGGATTGATGACTCATGTAGAAATCTGATCCAAGGCCTCTAATTGATCCTTGATGTCAACCAAAGCAAGGGGAAAGGAAGGTCATTGGATTGCTTGGTTAAAAGCTTTAGGTTTAGGTAGTTTAAGTGAAAATCAAGGGTAAAATGGTCATTAGACATGCCCACCATACTATTCAAGGCTAATCATGATGTCTACAAATCTTTTACGCTTCTTAGAATTGTATTTGAAGCCCTCAAAGTTCCTAAGTTTCTATATCATAGCCACTTTGTCTCTATTCGTCTCTATTTGGCTAATATTCCGTAAATAAAGGTTAAAATAGTCTTTTCACTAATCTAACATTCAAAAATAATTTTAAATGTTAAGAACCAATGAGGAATCTCAAAAATGACATGTAAGAGCTTCATAGAGGAGTTTTAGGATTTTTACAGTAAGGGTAAGCCTTACGGTTTGCAAAAACAAAGGAAAACGGCCGCGCCGCAAGTGCAAAACAGATATTTTTCAAAAACTTTCATAAAAAATCCTAGAAAATTACAAATTGAATTTAATCACTAATGATCCCTCTCGAAATTTGATTTTAAGCACTCACTGATCACCAGAAATCTTTTTTTGACCAGAAATCCTCGTTTTACGTGCTTTACAGAGATTTGAAAAAGTAGCGTTTTGATCTGTTTTTCAGAAAATTACAAAATAATTTTAAAAAATCCCAAAAAATGAGAAAACATGATTCAACTTTGCAAAATCTTTTTCTGACCTTAGTTTGGTCTCTGAATCAGTGTTTAGCTCTTACAGTAAGTAACAGGGTCAAAACAGTAATTTCTAAAATTTTCCAAAAATTCTAAGAAAATTCCAGAAAATAATAAATATTAAAAGAACCAACTTTTGTGAAATAAGTTTGTTTGTTTGTTTAAGCTGGTTTGACATACTTGCACTATTTAAAACCTTATTCGTTAATAACGGTAAATACAGATGTCAAACGTCAAGAAAAGTGTAACTGTTTTAATGAAATATTTTCGTAAGTATATTCCAATCTTAATTATAAGGTAAAAATAAATCTTTTATCTCTTAGATCATAGAATTCCATATGAGACAAAATTTTAAACAATAACCTAAAAATATGGATGTTACAATTCTATCCCCTAAAAATAATTTCATCCTCGAAATTACTTAGAATAACGTTGGATAAAGTTTAGGCATGTTGTCTTCTAATTCCCACGTTGCATCTCCAGTAACCTCATCCCAAATGACTTCGACGAGAGGGATTTGTTTATCCCAGAGTTGCTTTATTTTTTGATCCTCGACCCGTACAGGGTTTCCATCACAAAGTCAAGTTTTCTCTCAATTGTGCTATATCAGGTTCAATTATATGAGATGGGTAAGCAACATATTTTCTCAATTGTGAAACATGAAAGACACTATGAAGATTTGCAAGAAAAGGAGGTAAAGTGTGACACCTTGAGGCCGACGAGGACGGGGAGTGATTGCCGGTGCAGAGAGACACGGACAAGGAGCGACTCCTGGCAGACTTCTAGGCGAAGGGGTACATGAATGAACCGAAATCATACCCGAATGAGATGAATTCTGAGACTGTGCAGGTATGAGACTGTACAGTTGAGGAAAGCTTAATAGAATTGATTGACACTATTCATACAAACAAGATGCATCTTCTTTTCGGTAGCCTATCACTTAAGAACTCCACAGTTAAGCGTGCTTGACTTGGAGAGATTTCGGGATGGGCGACCTCCTGGGAAGCATGTGAGTGAGGACAAAGCATGCTGAAAAGACCCATGTTGGTGTGTGGAGACAGTCGTCAATCCAAAAAGTAGCCGGGATGTTATATAAAGCAATTGGATAAGCAACAGGACCTATCTGACGAAAGATTTGATAGGGTCCTAAGAACTTTGGAGTGAGTTTCTTGAATTTAATTACTCTACTCACCCCAGTCATTAGAGTGACTCTCAAGAAAACATGCTCACCTTCTTGGAATTCAAGATGTCTTCTCCATTTATCGGAGTAATTCTTTTGTCTGCTTTGTGCTGTTCTCATTATTTATTGAATTTGCCTCACTTGCGCATTAGTTTGCTACAATAATTCAGGTCCTAAGGTTGTACTAACCCCTTCCTGGTACCAACACAAAGGTATTTGGCATTTTCTCCCATATAATGTAGACTTTGCCAAAATCTAGAGGTAAACCTAGGATCTCTATCAGAAACAATACTAGAAGGTACTCCATGTAACCTAATGATCTCTCGTACATATAACCGGGCAAGCCTTTCAAGAGAATACTTCATGTTAATGGGTAAGAAATGCAATAATTTTGTCAACCTATCTACAATCACCCAAATTCCATCGCATCCTTTTGAAGTCTTAGGTAATCCTGTTACAAAATCCATTGATATACTCTCCCATTTCCAGTATGGAATTTCCAAAGAATGCATCATTCCTGCAGATCTTAGGTGTTCTACCTTAGCTTTCTGGCAAGTTAAACATGCTGACACATATTCCTCAACTTGTTTCTTTATTCCTGGCCACCAAAATCTTTGTTTCAAATCCTGATACATCTTTCTGGTTCCAGGGTGAATACTTGACTTACTTTTGTGTGCCTTATCTAAAATCATCTTTCTCATTTCCATATTATTTGGCACACAAATTCTGTCTTTACACCTCAAAATTCCATCACTTCCTATACTAAACTCTGCAACCTTCCCTTGCTCTAACAACTTCTTCTTTTCCATTAATTGTTCATCGGTTACTTGCTGCTCCTTAATCTCACTCATCAAATCACTAGTGACCTTAATCATATTCAGGCAAATCCTATCCTCAGATATACTCATGTTTAAATTTAAATCACAAAATTTTTCTATCAACTCTAATTCCTTTATCATTATACCTGGCATATGAATGGTCTTTCTACTTAAGGCATCAGCTACTACATTAGCTTTTCCTTGATGATACATCAAAGAAAAATCTTAATCCTTAAGAATTTCCATCCACCTTCTTTGTCTCATATTGAGTTCCTTCTGATCAAACAGGTATTTTAAACTTTTATGATCACTGAAGACATTAAATGTTGATCCATACAAATAATGTCTCCATATTCTTAAGGCAAAAATTACTGCACTAACTCTAGGTCATGGGTAGGGTAATTCTTTTCATGAACCTTTAACTGTCGAGATGCATAAGCTATAACCTTTTTGTGCTACATCAACACACATCCTAACCCTTGGTAAGAACCATCACAGTAAACTTCCATTGGCTCATCTGGGTTTGGTAAGACTAAAACAGGGAAGGTTATCAATAACCTTTTTATCTTAGTGAAACTTTCCTCACATTCGTCTGTCCATATGAACGGATAATCCTTTTTGGTTAACTTGGTTAACAGAGCTGCAATATTAGAAAATCCTTCAATAAACCTCCGATAATAACCTGCTAATCCTACAAAACTATGAATCTCAGTTGTGGTTGTGTGTCTTTCCCATGCAAGTACTGCTTCTACCTTTGCAGAATCTACTGCAATTCCTTCCTTAGAGATCACATGACCTAAAAATTGTACCTTACTAAGCCAAAACTCACACTTAGCTAACTTAGCATACAACTGTTTCTCTCTTAACACTCGTATTACCTGTTGCAAATGTTGCTCATGTTCCTTACGGGTTTTGGAATAGATCAATATGTCATCGATAAATACAACAACAAACTGATTTAGAAAGGAACTAAAGACTCTATTCATGTAGTCCATAAATATAGCTGGTGCATTGGTCACTCCAAATGACATTACAAGATATTCGTAATGACCATATCGCGTCCTAAACGCAGTCTTTGGTATATCCTTTTCTTAACTCTAATCTGATGGTATCCACTTCTCAAATCTATCTTAGAGAAAATAGTGGCTCCACGAAGTTGATCCATTAAGTCATCTATTCGGGCTAAAGGGTATTTATTCTTAATGGTCACTTTGTTTAGCTGTCTAAAATCTACACATAATCTAGATGTCCCATCCTTATTCTTTACTAACAATACGGGTGCTCCCCAGGGGGATACACTTGGCCTAATGAACTATTTAGACAACAGATCTTCTAATTGTTTCTTTAATTTGGCCAGTTCCGTTGGTGCCATTCTATAAGGATCTATAGAGATTGGTCCAGAACCAAGAACTATATCTATTGAAAACTCGATTTCTCGTATTGGCTGTAAACCTGGTATCTCTTCCGAAAATACCTCTGCGAAATCGTGAATAACAGGCACTTTGCTCAATTCAACTTCCCTATCGCCTATCAACAAGGTTAACATCATGTTTTCCTGAGTTTCATCTTTCGAAGGAACATCAGATTGGTTGGTTGGTATAAATCCAAGAATTTTAGAATTTGGAAGAACAAGAGTTTTATTGGAGCAGTCTAAGAGGATATGATTAAAAGATAACCAATCCATGCCCAAAACCACATCTAACTGTGTTAAAGGCAAACATATCAGGTTAACAACGTATTCTTTGTCCAGAATTGTAATAGGACAATCCAAACAAATGGTGTTTGCAATAATAGGTTTAGCAGTAGGTAAGGAAACTATTAAATCAAAAGGCGTCAAAGACACAGGCAATCCTAGTTGTTTCACACAATCCACAGAAATAAAAGAATGTGTTTCGCCCGAATCATATAGTACAATTAAGGGATTACCAGATATGCTACAATTACCTTGTATTAAGTCATCGGAGTTAGAAGCCTCTTCGCCACTCATGGTAAAAACTCGTCCCTTAGCAGCTAGTCTTGCTGGTTGCGCATTCTTGATAACGGGTGCAGGCCTTTGTCCTCTACAGTTATTTGCTAAGTGCCCAATCTTTCCACACTTGAAGCAAGTTGTTCCCTTCTGTGCACAATTGCTGGAATGGTGTCCTGGTTTCCCACAATTATATCACCTTAGCATGTTGGGCCTTTGCTGTCCCAAAGCTCCATTCCCACCAATCGGGGCATTGTTCCTATTTTGTTGGAATGGCCTGAAGTTTGCTGGGCTCCTATTGTAGGGTTTGCTCTGAAACTGCATCCTATTCTGGTGCTGAGGCTAAAACCTAGACGGTCCACCTACATTACCTTTCATTGCTACCTTCTCCTTTTTCAGGATTTCCAACTTTCGACATTTTTCAACTAAAGGTTGAAATTGGCAGATCTCATGAACAGATACTACTTCTTTAATATCGTAACGAAGTCCCGCTTCGAAACTTTCGCACTTCCATGCCTCATCAGATGGAAGCTAAACAAAGCGAAAGTACTTGGCCAAAGTTTCAAACTTAGCCGCGTACACATCTACAAACATCTCTTTCTGCTGTAAATTCAGGAACTCCCGTTCCCTTTCAGTCCTAACACTTTGAAGAAAGTACTTAGTTAGAAAGCTAGTGCGAAAGATTGTTCAAGTTATTTCTTGTTGTTCAGCTTCCAATAGTTGTTGTACTTCCTTCCACCAGTATTCTGCATCTCCAATGAGCAGGTATACAGCATATGATACCTTAACTTCTTCAGCACAGTTTAGAGCCAAAAATATCTTTTCCAAATCCTGGATCCAAAGATCAGCTTTCTCTGGATCAGGTTCTCCACTAAACCATTGTGGATCATGTTTCCTAAAATCAGTAAGTCTTTTAGTCACAGTAGCCCTATCTAACCTTTACTGAGACTGTATATCTCTTTGTTCAGCCCTTTGAGCTTGCTAAGCCATAGTAGTAGCCATATTGTTCATTGCCCCAATTGCTCATTCCATCGCTTTATTGTTACGTGCAGCCATCGTTTTACTAGACAAATGCTCAATAAGAACACACCTACTCTTAGGAAAACAAGATAACAAGCAATTTCACACAATGTCACACAACACAAATTATCAATCAATGTCAAACAGAGTTAGACAACTCAAGCCTAATAGACCTATAACCAACACTCCCCTATAAGATTGTAAACCAGGCTCTGATATCACAAAATGCAACACCCTTTCTCCAAAAAGGATATTACACCGTAACCAAAAGTTTCTCAGAGACTTAGAAATTATTTTTATAAAAGTTTGTAATCATCATCCAAAAATACGGATAAAATTTTTTCTTTTCTAAAGTGTTTGTTAAGTATAAAATAATACCTTCGGGTTTGGAAAAAGTACTTCATCATAGATAATAACCATGCGATTTTACAAAAGGTTTGCTTCAGTACAAACCTAAGTATGGAATCTGCAAGAGTAATAAAACTGGAAATACTAGTAAACCAAAAATTGCAAAAGTGTTAAAGGAAAATATATTACTACTACGTAAGACCAATCTTAGACTAACCATCTAGCTTAAGTCTCTTAAGATGAAGATGTAACGGTAGCAGCAATCTTCTAACCCTAACCTGGTAAACCTTCTTCTGAGTAGTCTTCTTCTGCGTCTCCACCATCCTTCCGTTGCCATCTTCTGTTTGCATGATATCCTTCATTTGCTTCAAGGGTAGCTTAACGTCTAAGACTAATCGGGTTTCTACTCTCCCGTTTGGTTTATCCACCCTTCCAGCAGTAGTAAGTACATAACCAGAATATGTACCCTACTGTGTATCGGGGTTTATCTTCCACCCCGACTTTCCAATCTCAAGGGGTTTAATCCTAAGACGTCGAACCGAAACTAACCTACTCCTCGAGTAAACCATCTACTTCGTCATGCATCAACACAACAAAGTAGGCAAGGGTGAGACTCTAAGACAAAGTAATAGGAAAAATAGGATTACACCCAACATATAGATCACTCCTCAATCAATTTTCACACCAAGCAAATAACAGATCAATCAAGGCTTATAAACAGATCTCGTTTAAGCATATCTTACCTTTATGATGCAGTCCTACAAAATAATTCATTCATAAAGAGCATTCTCAAATCCAAGTATACCTATGCATGTCACTTCAATATCACTCTAATCACACTAGTGTATTGCTCCAAGGAGACTTTTCCAACCTCACACCATTGAGCTACCGGTTGCAGTAAACTTAACAGCATAACCAGGGAATCCCGTCTTTAGACCCCTGAGAATACTTCAGAAATATTGCATTTAAAACATAGTACCAAATCAAAAATAGATTTGTCAGTCAGATTTATCCAAGTCGGGTATACGACTCGTCTCGGCTCAAGGGGATTCACCTACAAGGCCATTGAGACTTTCGAAACCTGGATAATCCCAGTAGACAATTGTAGTCCAACAGAACTTATTTTCAACCCCAGCCTCTAGGTTGTATGCTCATCGTCTATAATGCAAATGATCGTCTAAGTTTGCATATACTATGTTTCTCTTTGTTTTCTACTATAAGACTTCCTCTGTCTTACTGTAACTTCTCTTCAATACCATTGTATAGAATAACTTATCTCTTTCTGGAAATATTGCTCTTATCTTCATTACTCAATTTTCGCGAGTTAAGTTGTTAGTTTATTTCAAGAAGACCAAAACGGGGCATAGCCACCTAGGATTGATCAAAAGAGAAGAGATCGACAACATTAAAATTTATGTCTGCTTTTTAATCAGTAAGTGTCTGTTCTCCAATTTTAGATAGCTCTTTGGGAATGGAATATTACATGGCGGCTAAGCCGATTGCGCTAATTAGTGTCCAGCTTTCTAAAAACTTGTTATATACTTTTAGTGAACGAAATACGACTGATTGTTTTTTCGGCTTAAGATTATTTTCGAAGATGAAAGGACCACACAACGGCAGAGCCATCTTTGGTGATCAATTCCCAATTTAAAAATCGATCCACTATACTAAGTGACCGGAGTCCAATTTATTTCTCTTTGGAAATATTTAAGCATTGATTATCTTCCAAGAAAAAGGCTCATTGAAAGTCTATCTCACTAATTTTCACTGCCATAGACATTTGAAATTAAACTGAGTTATCTACATATATATACAGATTGGATAGCCACTTTATATTTTCACTGATAATATAACAATAGAATTCACCGAGAATCCATTATCGTTACATTATATTCCGAAAGATGCTATAACAGTAGGTTCACCGAGAATCCATTACAATTACACTCTTTTATCTAGTCCAATCTATTTATATATACGGTATTATGAAATTACTTCTTTTCCAATTTTATCATGTCACGTATATACCGGGTCCTTAGTGTTAAGATTTCCCCAAACAGCGTATCAATACGGACCCCAGGCCAGAGAGAGATAGATTGCTTTAGCCCCTTCATAGTTTTCTCTTCCTTTCTAGGCGATCCATACTGATAAACCATTTATCTTAACCATCACCTTGTATATAAATGATAGATAATATCTGGGTTTTCATAAATAATAAATTGTATTTTCTTTGTGGTAAAATCTTATTTACGGTAAGTCCAAAATTCGCCATTATAACGATATGTTTACAAAAGCTCAAAAGTGATTTTGCCATAACCTCTTTACTGACACGAAATTATATATAAAATTGGGCATTATAACACTACAATTCATAAATACCACCAAACAATTAAAATAAGGCTATAAAACAATTGTAAAGCATATAAAAGCTATAAACACACAAACAAACAATTCAAACACAAACAAGAATCAAACTCATACTTCTCAAATTACTTTGATAGAAACACCCCTTACATTTGCCACAAAACTATGAAGAACAAATATGAAGAACCAAGAACACAATAGTAAGAAATTTATGACTAAAGAGAGAAAAGAGAGAGAATGGTGTTTGCCTTGCTTCTTGGATTTGTGTTGTGACTTTTTTATGAAGCCAAGGGGGCCTATTTATAGTGGGGGGCGGCCAAGAGGGAGGGACAAGGGAGGAATAAAAAGCATTTGTGTGGTAAGCCATGACTACAAAAATACACATTTATTAATTAGGTTTAATCCATTCTTTTTCTAATTGGTCCAAAGGCTTGCACAAGGATTGATGACTCATGTAGAAATCTAATCCAAGGCCTCTAATTGATCCTTGATGTCGACCAAAGCAAGGGGAAAGGAAGGCCATTGGATTGCTTGGTCAAAAGCTTTAGGTTTAGGTAGTTTAAGTGAAAATCAATGGTAGAATGGTCATTAGACATGCCCATCATACTATTCAAGGTTAATCATGATGTCTACATATCTTTTATGCTTCTTAGAATTGTATTTGAACCCCTCAAAGTTTCTAAGTTTCTATATCATAGCCACTATGTCTCTATTCGTTTCTATTTGGCTAATATTCCATAAATAAGGGTTAAAATAGTCTTTTTACTAATCAAACAATCAAAAATAATTTTAAATGGTAAGAGGAATCTCAAAAATGACATGTAAGAGCTTCACAGAGGAGTTTTGCAATTTTTACGGTAAGGGTAAGCCTTACAGTTTGCAAAAACAAAGGAAAACGGTCGCACCACAAGTGCAAAATGGACATTTTTCAAAAAATTCTAGAAAAAATTTCAAAAAATTGCAAATTAAATTAATGATCCCTCTCGAAATTTGATTAAGCACTCATTGATCACCAGAAATCCATTTTTGACCAGAAATCCATTTTTGGCCAGAAATCCATTTTTGACCATCTTTTTCTGACCTCAGTTTGGTTTCCAAATCAGCGTTTAGCTCTTACTGTAAATAACAGGGTCAAAACGGTAATTTCTAATAATTTTTAAAAATTCTAAGAAAATTCCAAAAAATCACAAATATTAAAACAACCAACTTTTGCGAAGGAAGTTTGTTTGTTTAAGTTGGTTGACATACTTGTGCTATTTAAAACCTTATGTATTAATAACGGTAAATACGGATGTCAAACGTCAAGAAAAGAGTGACTGTTCTAATGAAATATTTTTATAAGTATATTCCAATCTTAATTATAAGCTAAAAATAAATCTTTTATCACTTAGATCATAGAATTCCGTTTGAGACTGAATTTTAAAAATAACCTTAAAATACGGATGTTACAAGGGGGTATTCATCGACAAGGCCATTAAGACTTTCAAAACCTGGATAATCCAGTAGACAATTGTAGTCTAACAGAACCTGTTTTCAACCCCGTCTAGTGGATTGTATACTCATCTTCTTTATGCAAATGATCGTCTAAAGTTTTGCATTTTAAACCTCTTTAGCATCTCTTGTCAAACTTCATGTTTTACCGCAACTTCTCTTTAAAAAGGTCTTTAGATCTCATCAAAATACTTTATAGGAAATAACTTATCACTTTATAAAAATACACTTACCTTCTTCACTTGATTCTATGGATCATTACGGTTTAAGTTATTTTCCCGGCTTTAATAATTCAATTTATGACTGATCACACCGTGGCAGAGCCGAACTGAGGTGAGTAGCCCAACAGAGTGATTCGATATATAAACTAAAGGCTATTACTTCATTTCAAGAAGACCAAAACGGGGCATAGCCACCTAGGATTTGATCAAGAGAGAAGAGATCAACAATATTTAAACTTATATCCACTTTTAAGTCAGTAAGTTTCTGTTCTCAGCTTTTAGATATATCTTTGGGAGTGGAATAATTACATGGCGGCTGAGTCGACTGCGGTAATCAGTGTCCGTCTTTTTGAAAATTTGATATAGAGTTAGTGAATGAAGTGAAGCTGATTATTTCTGGCTTACTTAATCTTCTGAAATACTTAAGCACCAGTTATCTTCCAGGAAAGATGCTTGTCGAAAGCCTATCTCACTAATTTCTATTGCCGTAGACATTGGAAATTAAACTAAGTTAATTATATATATACAGATTCGATACCCATTCAATATTTTCCATTGATAATTGTAAGTTGTGTGACTCAAAAATCCTGTCAAGGAGTCGCTTAGCGCATGCCACTCGCTTAGCGCAAGATCACGCAGCTCCAGGGGCTTATTTCTGCCTCAGATTCGCTTAAGCGAATCTTGGGCGCTAAGCGAGCAAGTCATAGTGGTCCTTACTGTCTCAGATTCGCTTAAGCTAAAATGGCTAGCTTAAGTGAATTCCTTAGCAAGAAAAATCTTGTCAAATTCGCTTATGCTAGCTAAGCGAGCAGACCAAAACAGAAAATGGTTATAAGGTGATCTGAAGCCTGTTTTGCAAAGAGAGATCGTTTTGGGACTTCTGGAAACACACTTGGGGATTTCTGGGGCTCTGCTAGGGTTTCATACAAGAGGAAAACACTTGCGAGTATCAATTGGGATTGAGAGAAGATTCATGAGTGATTAGCAAGGTGGGTTCAAGGGTAGTGTTCTTGCATGAACGCATAGGAACCACATAAACGTTTTGCTAAGAGGTTAACTCTGTTGTAACTGGATTCCATTGATCATAGTGAAGAAAGATTGATTGCTCTCTCCAGTGGACGTAGGCCACATTGGCTGAACCACGTAAATCCGGTGTTCAATCTCTTCTCCCTAATCTCTTTACGTTTCGTTTGATTTCTATTCTTGCAATTCGTTTAGCGTTTGTTCTTAGTTTTAGTTTACTGCATTCTTTGTATTATTCCATAGTTCGTTCTACTCGCGTTTTCTTTATTGCTTGATCGTAGGATTCATTCTATTTCTGCACGTCTGAACCAACAAGTGGCGCCGTCTGTGGGGAGAGGATCGAATCAAGAACTACAAGAATGGGGTCAGCAAGATTTGATATAGAGAAGTTCTCGGGTAACAACAACTTTGGTCTATGGAGAATTAAGATGGAGGCCATCTTGGTTCAGCAAGGAGTTACAAAGGCGTTGAAGGGAGAGGCAAAGATGTCGCCTACCTTATCGCAAGAAGTCAAACTGCAGATGATCGAAAAGGCAAGAAGTGCAATCATCTTGTGTCTTGGTGATAAGGCACTAAGAGAAGTGGCTAAGGAGAAGATAGCAGCAGCGATGTGGACGAAGTTAGAGTCCTTATACATGACTGTGTTTGAAGCAGCAGTTGTATTCATTCCACATGAGTGAATCAAGATCGATCGTAGAGCAACTTTTAGATTTCACCAAAATCCTAGATGACTTGGAGAACATCGAAGTCAAGTTGGAGGATGAGGACAAGGCGTTGATGCTCTTAAGCTCTCTACCAAAGTCCTATGAACATTTTATCGATTCCGTTCTTTATGGAAAAGAATCCACCATCACACTTGAAGAGGTGCTTACTGCAATTCGCACCAAGGAGCTGCAGAAACAGCGAGAGAATAAGGATGATGGCGATGGAGAAAGTTTGAATGTTCAAGGAGGAAGGAGTGGTAAGAGAGGAAGCAAGGGCAAGAAGAAGCATGAATCCTCAAAGGATTTAAGGAATAAGTGTTTCAACTGTAACAAAGTGGGTCATTGGAGGAAAGATTGCCCAGAACCACCAAGAGGAAGAGACCGTAATGATGCAAGTCCAGACGAGATAGCGGACATAGCGGTTGCTATGGAAGGCTATGATTCCGCAGACGCGTTGGTAGCTTCAAGTTCAAATTCGCGGAGGAATTGGGTTATAGATTCCGGTTGTTCATACCACATGTGCCATAGAAGGGAGCTCTTCAAGTCCTTAGAGTTGAAGGAAGGAGGAACGGTGCTTCTAGGTGACAACAAATCATGTAAGGTTCAAGGTATGGGAACAATCCAACTCAAGTTGTTTGATAACCACGAATTCCTATTGCAAGGTGTGAGGTACGTCCCTGAACTTAGAAGAAATCTTTTGTCTATAAGCATGTTTGATAAGTTGGGTTATGTGATTGTAATTGAACATGGTATGCTTAAGATTTCTAGAGGTGCTATGATAATTAAGGGGACCAAGGTTAATGGTTTGTACATTTTGTGTGGTTCCACTGTTATTAGTCATGCATCATTAGCTAACCAATCACTAGAAAGTGAGTCTAAGGTGTGGCATCATAGGTTTGATCATGTTGGTAAGAAAGGTAATCAACTAGGATCTAAACCAAGGGTCTTAAGTACTAACAATAGCCTGGAGTTTGGTTCAGAGCAGTGTGATAAGTTTTGCAGGAAGAAAGGAGCCAAGAGTTGCAAAACCGTCACAAGTACTTCGCAGCCAAAGGGCATGGTTGTGAGGAGGTGTCTCAGTGGTTATCCTTAAGGCATGAAGGGTAACAGGTTGAGGAGTTTGTCTTCAGGTAGAGGCTCAAGTCGCCTCATCAGTAGAGATGTCACATTTGATGAGAAAAGAATGGCCATGACAAACAAGGACATTGAAGGAAGCAGTGCAAAAAAGTGCGCAGTGAGACAGCTCAGCTTGAGGTTGAGTTTTGGAGCAAAGTTACAAGTGAAGACAGTCCACAACAAGAGAAAGAAGAAGTTGAAGATCAACCGGCACAAGAGGAATCAGTTTGTAAGCTAGCAAAGGATAGGAGAGAAAGCAAGATAGTATCTCCAAGAGGATTCAAAGGTGCAGATTTGATCAATTTTGCTCCAAGTGCTACTCAAGGGATTGAAGGCTCACAATCAAAGAATCCAGTGCAGAGGGATCAAGGAGAAGCAAAGGAGAGCAGCAAGTTTCATGAAGTAGATGTTGTGGAGGCAAGTGCAGTTGCAAGTGATAAGTTTGCAAGGTCACCACCAAGGATCAAGTTCAAGAGGCGCTTGGATTTGATCAAACTTCAAAGAAATTCATGAAGTTAAGTGGGGGAGCAACCATATCAGAGGAAGAATGTTGAAACTCTGAGATTTGAAGGATTTAGAGTCAAGCTGGAGAATTGTAAGTTGTGTGACTCAGAAATCCGTCAAGGAGTCGCTTAGCGCAAGATCACGCAGCTCCAGGGGCTTGTTTCTGCCTCAGATTCGCTTAAGCGAATCCTGGGCGCTAAGCGAGCAAGTCACAGTGGTCCTTACTGCCTCAGATTTGCTTAAGCTAAAATGGCTAGCTTAAGCGAATTCCTCAGCAAGAAAAATCCTGTCAAATTCGCTTAAGCTAGCTAAGCGAGCAGACCAAAACAGAAAACAGTTATAAGGTGATCTGAAGCCTGTTTTGCAAAGAGAGATCGTTTTGGGACTTCTGGAAACACACTTGGGGATTTCTGGGGCTCTGCTAGGGTTTCATACAAGAGGAAAACACTTGAGAGTATCAATTGGGATTGAGAGAAGATTCATGAGTGATTAGCAAGGTGGGTTCAAGGGTAGTGTTCTTGCATGAACGCATAGGAACCACATAAGCGTTTTGCTAAGAGGTTAACTCTGTTGTAACTGGATTCCATTGATCATATCGAAGAAAGATTGGTTGCTCTCTCCTGTGGACGTAGGCCACATTGGCTGAACCACGTAAATCCGGTGTTCAATCTCTTCTCCCTAATCTCTTTACGTTTCGTTTGATTTCTATTCTTGCGATTCGTTTAGCGTTTGTTCTCAGTTTTAGTTTACTGCATTCTTCGTATTATTGCATAGTTCGTTCTACTCGCGTTTTCTTTATTGCTTGATCATAGGATTCATTCTATTTGCGCACGTCCGAACCAACAATAATATAACTGTAGAATTCACCGAGAATCCGTTACTGTTTATATTAAATTCCGATAGATGCTATAACAATAGAATTCACCGAGAATCCATTACCGTTATGCTCTTTTATCCAACAGATGCTATCATAGTAGAATTCACCGAGAATCTTTTACTGTTATACTCTTTTATCCAACCCAATCTATTTATATATGAATTTATTAAGAAATCACTTCTTTCCCAATTTATCTTAGTCACTTAAATACCGGGTCCCTAGGTTAAGAATTCCCCAAACAGCGTATCAGTACAGTTCCCAGGAAAGAGAGATATACTTAAAATGCCCCTTTAAAGGTCTCTGTCTTTCCTAGACAGACCCATACTAATACACCATTTATCTTAACCATCACCTTGTATATCAATGATAGACAGTATCAGGGTTTTCATAAAAAAATAAATTTCACTTCTTTACGGTAAGATCATATTTACAGTAAATCTAATTTTTGCCGTTATAACGGTATGTTTACAATAGCTAATAATTGATTTTGTCATAATCCTCTTACTCACACGAAAAATAGGAGAAATTTGGGCATTATAACACTACAATTAATAAATAGCACAAAACAATTAATTTAAAGCCATAAAACAATTATAAAGCATAAACAAACAAACAAAGGCTATAACACACAAACACACAAGTCAAGCACAAACAAGAATCAAACTCATACTTCTCAAATTAATTTTCAAGAGGTTCCCCTTACCTTTGCCACAAGAACTTAGAAGAACAAGGCTTGAAGAACCAAGAACACCAAGCAAGAAACTAAGAACTCCAAAGGAGGAAAAGAGAGGATTTTTGGCTTTGTCAACACAAAGGCTTTGATGTGAGAATTTTATGAAGCACTCCCCTCTTATTTATAGCCAAGGGGCGGCCAAGCTTAGGGAGAAGGAAGGGATTTAATTTTTGTGTTGTCATGGTACTTTATTAGGGTTATCTCATAATACATAATTAATTAAATCAATCCTTTTTCTAATTGGATTAAGCTTATGACTAGGCCTCATGGCTCATATGCAAAAAGCTCATCCAAGGGCCTAAAATGAAGGTGGATGTTGACCAAATAAGGAGGGAGGAGAGTCATTGGATAGCTTGGATAAAAACTTTAGGTTTTGGTATTTTTAAGCGAAAATCAAGGCTAAAAACTTTAGGTTTTGATAGTTTTAACGGTAAGGGTATGCTTAGCGGTTCGCGTAAACAAAGGAAAACAGACGCGCCGTAAGTGCAAGACAGACATTTTTTAGAAAATCTTAGAAAAATTTATAAGAAATTGCAAATCTGATATAAACACTAATGATCCCTCTTAAAAAATGATTTTGAGCATTCATTGATCACTAAAAATCTATTTTCGTTCAGAAACATCATTTCTCGTGTCAGCATGGACTAAAAAGTAACTTTTTATCTATTTTTCAGAAAATTTTAAAATAATTTTCAAAAATCCTAAAAAATATAAAAACATGATTCAGCTTCTTAAAATTTCTTTTTTGACCTCAACTTGGTCTCTGAATCAGTTATTTAGTTCTTGCTGTAAACTATAGGGACCAAAACGGTAATTCCTAAATTTATTTTTTCAAAAATTCTAAGAAAACTCCATAAAATCACAAATATTAAAAGAACCAACTTTTGTGAAGGAATTTTTGTTTTCTGAGTTGTTTTGATATACTTTAGCTATTTAAAATTTTATCCATTAATTACGGTAAATACGATTATCTATAAAAATTCAAACGTCAAAGGAAAAATGTCTGTTTAAATGAAATAATTTGATAATTATTTTAAAATCTCAATTATAAGACCAACATAATTTACGTAACACTTAGATCACACAATTTCATATAAAATAGAAAATAGACGGTAAATGGAAAAACAGAGTTTATACTATCTGTTTAAAACTTTAACGTGAAATAAAACTATCTGTTTCTATTCTAAAAATGGATAAGAGTATTAAAACCATTCTTTCTAACATGAAAATAAGTTAATAAACATATATACACAAAGTATTTAGAATACTATAAGATAAATACAAAATTGATGCAAACAGAAGTTATATAAAACCTATCTGTCTTACCGATTAAACTATAATACCAAACAAAATTTTTCATTTCTATACTATCTAAAACTCTATTTGATCTTATAATCTTTATAAAGATTATTTCTTAGCCTCTGGTATTTATCCATTTCTTAACTAGCAGATTACGTAGTTTCTCTTAGAGGGACTAAAACAACAATATTCCTTTATACTGTTTTCTAAAATTCCAAACTTAATTTCTAAAATTGTCATATGTCACTAAGTTACTATTTGTATCCTCAAATACCTCTTTAGAAATATAGTATGAATTTTCCATATTCAATTTCAACTTATTGTGACAGTAAAAAATGTCTGTAAAGTACTATTTGACTCCTATGCCTGCTCTAAACCATTATACTTTATTCGAAAATATCAAGGATGATTCTAATCCTCTAAAATTAACACTCTGTCTTTTAGAGTAAAATTTTAAGATGTTACAATTCTACCCCTCTAAAAATAATTTCGTCATCGAAATTTCGTGAATATGCAGATCTGGACAATATCCTTTGTCTAAGACAATTCTCGTTTACTTAACATCAAATGATATACTATCAACCTTTAGATATAACATACTCGCCCATTTAACAATTCGGAGTGTAATATCTTGCTTCTATATCCTAACTCCGTTTTTGTTATAACCTAGACAGTCTACCAGTATTTCTCTTTCCCTTACTTACTTTCTCTTTCTTCATTGTCCGACATTTCCATTTGACGGATCTCTAGTGCAAAATCTATTTTCTTAATCCGTAACTAAGTCCTGCCTCAAATCATTTGCACTCCTAGACTTCATCAAGTTTTGAAACTAGAAATCAAAGTACTTAGCCAAAGGTTTCGACCTTTAGCTGCGTACATGCCTACAGTTAGAGGTGTCAATTCTGGCCCGACCCGTTTGGCCCGCATTCTAGGCCGGGACAGGCTCGATAATTATAGGCCCGAAAAACACCGGGCCTTTTTGGCCCGACCTGATTGGCCCGCCGGGCCAGGCTGGGCCCAAATTTTTTTCTCATTTATGATGCTTTAGCCATTTTTTCTTTGTAAAATAATCGGACTAGGCCCGACCCAATGTGTTTTAGGCCGAGCTGAGCCAGGGAATATGTGGCCTTTAAGGAAATTGGGCTGGCCTGGCCCGACCCAATTTTGCATTTTGGCCCAGTGGGCCGGGCCTGGCAGGGATGGACGGCCCGAATTGACAGCTCTACCTACAGTCATATTTGTTTGCGGTAAGAACTCAAAAAAAATTCTTTTCCTACTGTACTATGTAACATCTGTATTTTTAGGTTATTGTTTAACATTCTGTCTCATATGGAATTCTATGATCTAAGTGCTAAAAGATTTATTCTTAGCTTATAATTAAGATTGGAATCTACTTATAAAAATATTTTATTAAAACAGTCACTCTTTTCTTGACGTTTGACATTCGTAGTTTTTGTTATTAATGGAGAAGGTTTTAAATAGCACAAGTATCTCAAACCAACTTAAACAAACAAACTTCTTCACAAAAGTTGGTTCTTTTAATATTTGTGATTTTCTGGAATTTTTTTAGAATTTTTGAAAAAAATTGAAAATTACTGTTTTGACCCTGTTACTTACAGTAATAGCTAAACGTTGATTCAGAAACCAAACTGAGGTCAGAAAAAGAATTTGAAAAGCTAAATCATATTTTTACATATTTTGGGATTTTTGGAAATTATTTCATAATTATCTGAAAAACAGATCAAAATGCTACTTTTTTCGATCCCTATAAAGCATGAAAAACGAGGATTTCTGGTCAAAAATAAATTTCTAGTGATCAATGAGTGCTTAAAATCAAATTTCAAGAGGGATCATTAGTGATCAAATTCAATTTGCAATTTTCTAAGATTTTTTTTGAAATTTTCTGAAAAATATCCGTTTTGCACTTGTGGCGCGACCATTTTCCTTTGTTTTTACAAACCGTAAGGCTTACCCTTACTGTAAAAATCCCAAAACTCTACTATGAAGCTCTTACATGTCATTTTCGAGATTTCTCATTGGTTCTTAGCATTTAAAATTATTTTTGAATGTTAGATTAGTAAAAAGACTATTTTAACCCTTATTTACGGAATATTAGCCAAATTGAGACGAATGGAGACATAGTGGCTATGATATAGAAACTTAGGAATTTTGAGGGGTTCAAATACAATTCTAAGAAGCATAAAAGATCTGTAGACATCATGATTAGCGTTGAATAGTATGGTGGGCATGTCTAATGACCATTTTACCCTTGATTTTTACTTAAACTACCTAAACCTAAAGCTTTTAACCAAGCAATCCAATGGGCTTCCTTTCCCCTTGCTTTATGTTTTAATCTTGACCATTAATGGTTTGATCTTATTGCTATGATTCACTCCTCTCATAATAAAAGTCCTCTTACTTGATATGCTCCTATATATACATATAACAAATAGGCAGAACCAGAAACAATACGAAAATAAGCAGAAGTAATATAAATAATTATAAATTCAATAGGACAATACCATTTATGAGAAATTAATCTATCTATTTTATATATTTCTTTAGTTTCATAATTTTCTCCTTTTTGTTCTTTAATTATTTTCATTCCTTTTAATTCTAAATATCCTAATTCTAATTCTAAATCTTTTTGCTTTAATTGTTGAATTTCTTGCTTTAGAATTCTAATTTCATCTTGTAAGTCTTTTAAGGTTATAGTATTGACTTCAAGTTTTTTAAATATTTGCTTAACATCTTTAAATTCAACTTTATGCATAGTATCTTTCTATTTTTCTTCTTCTAATATAATCTCTTGAACTTGTTTCATAAATTCTTGCTTAACATCTGATTCTTGCATTTTCAATTAAAGTATTAGCTTGATTTTTAGTAATAACATTAATTCTTTTAACTCATTTATTGCAATCACATATGTTTATGCCTAAACATTCAGAAGTACTAGATGATTCTTCTTCTGATGTTTCTTTAATCTGATTAATAGCGTCTTCTTTATACCAAGATTCTTCTTCAGAAGAACTCTCGGAATTGTTATCACTATAAATCATAATATCCTCTAATATATTAATAAGACTTTCTTTTAAATCTTCTTGAATATTAAGAATATTGATCTTATTAATTTTTTCTTTAACTCTACAAGTTTTAGCATAATGTCCAAACCTTCCACATTTAAAACATTTAACATCAGATAAATTTTTCTTTTGTGTTTTCTTTCTATTTTGCCGTTGAGACTTAGGTTTATAATCTTATTGTGGGTTCTTTCTTTTCCTATAATATGATTTTCCACTAAAATTTTGTTTTCTTCTCTTTTTAACAATTCTACTTGGAGCTTTCAGAGGTTCTACTCCAAATTGTTCACAAAAAGTTCCAAATTCTTTCTTACTTTGTAAGGCTTCATTTTTAATTTTATTTTGTAATTTGTAATTAGTACAAATTTGTATTCCTGTTTCTACAATATAATTAGAGATTTCTCCCATAGTTAGTTGGTTATAAAGAATAATTCCATTAAAGGCTTGACTAGTATTATTTTTAACTTTTTCAGAAAATTATTTAGGTGATCCACCTATAAATCTTTCTTTCCAGTAATCAGCTACACGATCGGGTCTAAGATAATGTTTTGATAAAAACATATCTTTATACCATCTATAATCTGACATTGTTGGACAATAAAGATTAATTGATTGATCAGCCATTCTTTGTTGTAATTTTAACGGTTCTCCAACAAAGTGCTTAGCAACCGTATATAATAAAGTAGTATACAAAGGTTGAGGTATTGGAGGATTAAAATTAACTCCTGCTAAATTAAGATGTATAGAAGAATCCATAGAATTTCTGGACGATATGTATTATAACTTGAGTTATTGTTGGTTCGCTAATTCTTAATGACTGACTTCTATTCATTCTAATCCTTATAGATCCGTCATCATCTTCAATTTTTTCTTTTAATTTCCTATGTTCTATTTTTGGTGTTTCCATAATTTCCTTTAGTATCCATTCTTCTAGAAGTTTATTTATAAGTTCTGAAGCAGTTAATTTCTTAAGGGTAGTAATGTTAGACTTCTTTAAATTTGCTTCTATAATAACAGTCTCATTTCTTGGGGATATATAGGCGTATGATTTACACTTTCTACCTGTCTTCACTTCACAGTTCACCCACACTCCCTCTCACTTCACTAGGACTGTAAATCTTCTTCCTCATCCCACTCCTTCCGAAAGAAAAAACACTTGACGATGATGCACAAAAGAAAGAATAGTTGCAAGCCCGCAATGGAAGAAATTGAAGAATCATTGACACCTGCAAGGGAAGGGAGCTATGGCGTGGTCTGTACTTTCAGCGTTTCACACTTCTTTGCTTGCAAGGGTTTTGAACCAGTTTCTGTCTTTTTTTCTAAAAAAAAGGTCCAATTTCTGAACAGCAAGGAACCGACAAACCGCTGGTTTTCCCAATTATTTACCGGTTTTCCATCGGTTCTCCAGTTTTTCCAGCGGTTCTGTGCTAAGGCAGTTTGCAGGTTAGTCCGGACCGGTAGGGGGCCCGATTCCCTGTTCAACCAGTTCAACCGATCGGTCCGGTTTTAACTACTATGTGAGTAACTGTCTAAAGTTACTCTTGGAGCCAATGGATCCCCACCGATATATATATATATATAATTAAACTCAGTTTCATTTCTAATGTCTTTGACAGTGAAAAGTAGTGAGGTAAGCCTTCAACGGGCTTTTCCTAAAAATAAACTGGTGTTTAAAGCATTTCAGTAATAAACCAGCTTTATTTTGTTCACTTAGTTCTATATCGAATCATTTTAAAGTTGGGCATTGATCACCACAGTCGGCTCTGCCGCCGTATAATCCTTTCATCTTCAAAGTTAATTAAGCCGATAGAAATCACTTACCAATTAAAAAGTGAACATGGGTTAAATTACTATTAATCCCTTCTCTCTTGATCAATATCGGTGGCTCTGTCCCGTTTTGATCTTCTTGAAATGATTTAATCACCTTTAGTTTTATTATATACCAAACCACTATGATTGTTATGGATTGATCACCTCAGTTCAACTCTGACGTGGTGTGATCAGTCTTTAATTGAACTATTAAGCCGACAAAAATAACCTATCACATAATGATCAGTAAAATAAATTACGAGAGCAAGAATTTTTCATTTGTTGATAAAATAAATGATTTTTACGATATAAAGGAGAGGAATGAAGAAATGTGTATCTATAAAAATAAAGAGTATTTTTACATGTTAAAAGTGGAGAGAGAGAATATAAAGTAATTTATTCTCGGTACAATTTGAATGGAATAAGAAGTAATTTATTCTATGTCTTGTTTGCATTGAATATAAAGTAATTTATTCTCTTCATCATTTGCATAAATAGTTTTTGAGCATTACAACCCCAAATAGTGAGGTTAAGAATATGGTACAGTTGGGCTACAACTGTCTATTAGGATTATCCAGGTTTCGATGGTTTTATGTGGTCGAGTAGGTGAATACCCTCAAGCCGAGCCAATTCGTATACCCAACTTGGATAAATCTGACAAACTGACTTATTCATAAATTAGTATTAAGTAATAAATGTTAGTATTATCGAAGGATCCCCGAAATTCCTGAAGGGGCTGTCCAGCTATTCTGTTAAGTTTGCTACAGCCAATCGCTCAATGGTGTTGGTGGAAAAAGTCTCCTTGGAGCATTACACCGGTGTACCTATGGATATAGAAGTGACATGCATAAATATATCTAATGTAGCGATGTATTACTGAGTTGAAATGTATGTTGCTTGTGTGTTTTCTTATGATTTAACTTGATGATAAGGACTTTTGTAACATCCCAAAAATTTCACTCTATCAGACTAAGTATATATTTTGGAGGATTAGAATTACCTTTAAGATTTTCGGATAATAAATAACGGTTTAGAGCTGACGTAGAAGTCAAATGACATTTTACGGATATTCTTGACAGTCAGAATAAGTTGATAATGAATATGGAAAATTCATACTTGATTCCCAAAAGGTATTTGAGGAGATGAAATGGTGACTTAATGTTCCATAATGGTTTTAGAGATTAAGTTTGGAATTTTAGAGAAAGATATAATGGGAATTACAGTTTTAGTCCCTCTAGCAGAAACTCTGTGATCTGTTAGTTAAGAAATGGATAAATACTGGAAATGGAGTTATAATTAAGATGGAGACTTTAGGATCTAGTATACTTTGGATAGTATGGAAATAATAAGTCTTGTTGATATTACAGTTTAGAACGATAAGATAGTTAAGTCTTATATAGACTTCTGTTTGCTATTTTTTGTCAATTATCTGTTTTATATGAAATTGTGTGATCTAAGTGTTGAAGTGATTTATTTTAGTCTTATAATGAAGGATTTAAAATACCTATCAAGTTATTTTAGTAAAACAGATGCTCTTTTCTTGACGTTTGACATCCGTGTTTATCCAGGTGGCAATTCGGGCTTTCGGGCCGGGCTCGGGCCGGCCCGCATCGGGTTCGGGCTTTATCGGGTCGGGCCAAAAAAGCCGGATTGAAAACGGGCTCAAATTTGTGTGTCCGAGCCCTCTATTTTCGGGCCGGGCTCGGGCTTTGGCCTACGTTTTTCGGGCGGCCCGCTTCGGGCTCAGGCTTTTACGGGTTCGGGCTTTATCGGACCGGGCCAAAAAGGCCCGGATTGAAAACGGGCTCAAATTTGTGTGTCCAAGCCCGGTGTTTTTTCGGGCGGGCTCGGGCTGGCCGGCGGGCTAAGCCCATTTTGCCAGCTCTATTTATCCTTATAGACGGATAAGGGTTTAAATAGCCAAAATATATCAAAACAGCTTAGACAAACAAACTTTCTTCACAAAAGTTGGTTCTTTTAATATTTGTGATTTTCTTAAATTTTCTTAGAATTTTTGGAAAACTTTAGAAATTACTATCTTAACCCTGTTACTTACAGTAAAAGCTAATAAACTGATTCGGAGACCGAACTGAGGTCAGAAAAAGATTTTGAAAAGATGAATCATGTTTTTATATTTTTTGAGATTTTTGGAAATTATTTCATAATTTTCTGAAAAGTAGATCAAAATGCTACTTTTCCGATCCTTATAGAGTACGGAAAATAGGGATTTCTGGTCAAAAATGGATTTTCAATGATCAGTGAGTGCTTAAAATCAAATTTTAAGATGGACCATTAGTGTTTAAATTTAATTTGTGATTTTCTGAGATTTTTCTGAAATTTTATGAAAAATTACTGTTTTTCACTTACTGTGCGTCTGTTTTCCTTTGTTTTTGTAAACCAAAAGGCTTACCCTTACCGTAAAAATCTCAAAACTCTTCTATGAAGCTCTTACATGTCATTTCTGAGATTCCTCATTGGTTCTTACCATTTAAAATTATTTTTGAATATTTGATTAGTGAAAAGTCCATTTTACCCTTGATTTTCATCTTGTTTACACTTAAAACTCTAGGGGCAAAGATGTAACTTCACTTCCCTCTTCTAGAAAAGCTCTTGGCCGACCTCCTTAGTGACTCCCCACTATCTTGAAGCTTCTTCCTCCTTCTAGGTGTTGAGTCATGACCATGAGTCATTGGTTTAGGCCAATTAGGAATTAGTTAATTGTTTTGATTTATTTTAAAAGCCAAACCATGGTTACTTTCCAAGCCAACCATAGTCTCATTAACCCAACCCCTTGGCTGCCCCCTCCACTATAAATAGACCCCCCCTTGCTTCATAAAACTCTCACACAATCAAAGGAAGCCTTCAAGACAAACACAAATTCTCTCTTTTCTCTCTTTAGTCTTAAATTTCTTACTATTGTGTTCTTGGTGTTCTTGCTTGTTCTTCTTCAAGTTTTGGCCAAGGTAAGGGGTCAATCTTTCAATTTAGTTTGAGAAGTATGAGTTTGATTCTTGTTTAGGCTTGTCTTGTATGCTTTATGTGTTTTTGCTTTTATGCCTTAATAATTGTTTTATAAGTTTTAAATTAATTAATTTATGCTAATTATTAATAGTAGAGTTATAATGCTCATATTTTATCAAGTTTTCGTGAAGCAAGGTGGAAATGTTAAAATCAATTTTGAGCTTTGTAAACATACCATTATAATGGCAAAATCATTTTTGAGCTTTTGTAAACATACCACTATAATGGCGAATTTTAGTCTTACCGTAAATATAATTTTACCGCAAAGAAAATGAATTTATTATTTTGTGAAAACCCTGATATTATCTATCATTGATATACAAGGTCATGGTTAAGATAAATGGTTTATCAGTATGGATATGTCTAGAAAGGAAGAGAGGCCTATGAAGGGGCTAAAGCAGTCTGTCTTTCTCTAGCCTGGGATCTGTACCGATACGCTGTTTGGGGAATTCTTCACCTAGGGACTCGGTATATATGTGGCTCAGATTATTGGAGAATATAATGGTAATGGATTCTCGGTGAATTCTACTATTATATATTTTTGGTTCAGTATTCTCTATGTTCTTAATAGTGGAAATTTGTGAAACAAGCATTCAATGGGTTTTTTCTGAAATTAAACTGGTGTTCAAGTATTTTTGAAATATTTCAGTTTTGACCCCTCTTCAATAAATTAATTACTTTTAGTACGGTTATATATACCGAGTTATTTTTGAGGGACTTGAATGAAAAACGAAGTATGAGTTATCTGGGATAAATGGTTCTATGTTCTATCTGAGTGGTGAAATTCTTTGATTTTTCTTGAGTCGTGTGACTTGGTATTCTTATCTATTAAACGTGGTCTTTGTGTTTTCTGGTAATTCTGTGTGGTTTGAGATAAGTGGTTCTGAGTGGTTGGAAGTGAAAGATATATGCCTAGTGAAAGACGATGTTCCTACTTGATGTTCCCACATGATGTTCCTACTTGATGTTCTTACTCGATGTTCCCAAATTCTTTGTTGAAAGCGATGTTCTCAGTAGATGTTCCCAATGTGTTGTGTTTTACGCAAAGTGTTTATTGTCTGTTATGTTGGTATATTGATTATTTAAGTATGATTCCGTAGTTCTTGTGATGTATGTTGTTGTGTGCTTGTACTTTTCTTATTAAGTTGTTTAGAGTTTCATCCTTGTCTGCTTTGTTGTGTTCATGCATGACGGAGTAGATGTTTAACCCAAGAAATTGGGTTAGCTCTTAGAAGAGGATTTGAAGAATGCTACTGTGTAGACAAATATGTATTCCAATAAGACTAGATGATTACTGTATTATTTTGGGTAGAGGTCTAGAGATTAGACTGACTCAGATGTTCACTATATCATTTTCAATCTTTTCTTGTAAAGACTCTGATGGTTATATGAAATGAGGTTACACTCATACAAGTCTTATTTATGCTTTCGCATTTAAAACCTTTTCGAAAACATTTAAAGAAAGGAATGAAGGGAACATACTCCCCATCCTTCTCATCTTCTATAAAAAGATAAAATTTTACCTGTATTTCAGAAGAAGGATTTCCAACTTTCTTTAAATATTTTGTAAGTTATTTTGAAATTCATTGGTAACTATGGTGTAATATCCTTTTTGGAGAAAGGGTATTGCATTTTGTGGTATCAGAGCCAGGTTTGAGTTTTTTGGGTACTGTTGAGTATAGGTTTACTATTAGGGTTGGCAAAGTGGGCCAACCCGCCCCGACCCGCCAAAAAGTGGGCTGGGGTACCCCAGCTTGGCCCGCCCCGCTGGTGGGTTGGCAGGCACCTAACCCGCCAAAAAACAAAAAAAAAGGCAAATGTGTGTGAAAGCGGCGGGTTGGTCCGCCTAACCCGCCCGAAAATCCGAAAAAAAAAACACAAAGAAATAAAAAAATTAAAAGAAAAAAGAAGACGGGCTGGCGGGCCAACCCGCCGGGCTAGCCCGTTTCGAACCTACTTTTGGTGGGCCAAAACGGGTTGTGGGTTGAAAACCCCCAACCCAGCCCGCCGGGCCCAACCCACATTGCCACCCCTATTTACTATGTTTTCATTGTGTGAACTCTGATGAGATGTTTGTGCTGTGTGAAATTGTGTGAATTCTGTGTGAATCTTGATTGTTTTCTTATTTTATATTGTTCTGGAAAAATCTGGTTTCAAGGTTGTGCTGGTATGGGACGGTACAACTGAGAGATTCACAACTATGCTGGTATGGGACGGTACAGTTAAGAAAAACTTAGGGATTAATCAGACTACTTATGCCAACAATACTGTATAGGGTTTATATATATGAGATAGAGTATCTTTACAAAGTGTGATGAATTTATTCTACATTTAAAATTTTTCATGAAGAATCAAGGGGACATATTCCCCATCCTTCTCATTTTGTATAAAAGCAAAAATTTTACCCACACTTTTGGAGGAGGATTACCAACTTTTATCAGAATATTTTCTAAGTTATTGCGAAAGTTTTGGTTACTATGGTGTAATATCCTTTTTTTGGAGAAAAGGTGTTGCATATGCAGTTTATATATACGTGACGAAAATTATTTGGGTACTAGCTTCCAAAGGGCTTTTGTGAAAATAGGCTTAAAGTTGTAATTATTATCACTTTTATTACGGTTATGGTTGGTCACCACAGTTGACTCTGCCGCCGTGTGACCATTCCGTAGTTAAATTTTCCCAAATAAAAGAAAAATCACTTACTGATTGGAAAGCAAACATGAGTTTAAATTATTGTTAATATCTTCTCTCTTGATCAATCCTGGTGGTTCTGCCCTGTTTTGATATTCTTTTATGCTTTGATCACTTGTAAACACCCAATTTTGTCCGATTTTTGCTTATTTTTAGTAAAAATTAGAAATGGGCCCAATGTTGTTTTGTTGCTTTTTTGTCTAATTTAAAAAATCATATTGGGCCAATGGCCCATTTTTATCCTATTTTGTTTTATTTTTTCATTTTCCTTTTTAGTAAGTTTTTTGGGCCTGTTGGACCCAATGTTTTTTGGTCAATTTTTAAAAACGGTTTTCTAGGCCAAGACCCAAACTGATTCTCCAATTTTATTTTTTTTCTTTCTTTTAAAAATGGTTTTCTGGGCCAGAGCCCAAGCTGATTACCCAGTTTTATTTTATTTTTATTTAAAAAAAAAGGTTTCTGGGTCTGGCTCAATCCTAAAAAGAAAAATTGTTTTTTTTAGAAAAGACAAAAAACTACAAAATTCAAAGAAAAATCAAATTTTTCAAAGAGGGGGGCACCGCCCTTGTTGCAACTGCTCTGCAGGGGAGGCGCCCCCATTTTTCTCTTCTCCAACAAGCTAACAGCTTCAACTTGCAGTTGTGATGATGATTTTGTGCAAGTGGATCAATTTGGTTTGCTTTTGTGGTGCATATATAGAGAAGAAGGGGAGAGGTTAGGGGTTACGGGTTACGGTTTTTTACATAGAGACTACTGACAGTGAGGGAGGGAGCTCGGGAAGCAAGAAGAGGAGAAACTAAGAGTGAAACAGATTGGGTTAACAATCACAACTTTTGGTTGTTAATCTTAAGGGTGAAAAATAGAAAGAAAATCAGTCCAGCAAATACCATACTAAAAGAGTAGAGATTGAAAAACCAGGTTTGACTCTTGTGCTCTATTGTGTGTGTTCTGATTTGTTGTGTAAACTCTGTGCTATTTTGTGATTAATAATAAACCAGTAGCATTGATAAGATCAGTCCCAGTTCAGTAATACAAGAATGAACAAATGCTAAAAAATAAAACAGAGTACAGGAGTCCAAAATAGAGAACTACATCTTCTTCATTCTCTTTCATTTCCCTCTTGCTCCATAGCCATTAACCTGCAAAAAAATAGGGGGAAAAAGAACCAGTAAACACAAGGAAAACATGGAAGAGAAAGAAATAGAGTAAAACAGTGAAGAGATTAACAAGGCAAAAAATAAAAAAAAATAGGAGAAGGGAGAGAGAGACGAATAGCAATAGGGGGATTCTCCCCATGGCCGCTGCGCCGCCGCGCGCGGCTTTCTTCCATGCCACCCCACCACCGCGGATGGTGGTGGTCTTCTCTAACTCTGCCGCGTCTCTCTCTCTTCTCCCTCCCTTTTTTCTTCTTCCTCTTTTATCATATTCCCTCACCGCCACTCTCTCTTTCTCTCCCTCTTCTTTCTCTCCTCCTTTGCGCAACCATGACCACCGCGCGACCTCCCTTCGGCGCCCCTGTGGGTCGCGGCCCTCTTCCCACCGCTGCATAGTGGCCACAGCGGCCACCTCCTCTTCATCCCTTTCCTCTCTCTTTTCTCTTTCTCCTCTTCTCTTGCCTTCTCCTTCGCAGATCTCCTTTTCCCTTCCTCTTTTTCCTCTTCTCTTCCCTTCTCCATCGCAAATCTCCTTTTCCCTTCCTCTTCCCCCTCTTCTCCTCCCTTTCTTCTTACTTTTTCTTGCGTTCCTTCCTTCTTTCCCTCACTGTCTCTCTCTCTCTCCGCCGTGTAACGCGGCCAAGACCGCCGCGGCTTCTCTCTCTTCCTCTTCTTCTCTCGGCTGCGCCGCCCCACCTCTCTTCTTTTCTCCACCCTCTCTCTCTTTCTCTTTGTTTTTCATTTTGGGAGGCTAGTGTTCAAATGAACCCACTTTGCCCCTACCCCTCTCCGATCTGTTCCCTTTGTTTCTTTGTTTGCTTATTTTGTTTTTATTTTGTTCTTTTATTTTCATGGGGCTGATGCCCTTTGTTTTTGTGTGTGTGTGTGCGCGCGCACTCTTTGGGAATTTGGTCTGGGCCCAGTTCAGTTTTTTTTTTATATATTTCATTTTTTGGGCTCTAGTCCTCTTTCTTGTTTCTTTGTTGTGCCTGTGTAGCATTTGTGTCTGTGTGTAGCATTTGGGCTTGGCAGCTCCAGCCCTCATTTTTCGGATGTATGAGTTGTGACAGCCCAGAAATCCAAAACCCCTTTTTCTTCAAATTTAAAAAAATCCTTTTTCTAAAATAAAACCAATCAACACAGAAACATTTTCTAGACCAAGAACTACGTAACTTTGATTTTCCTATTGCACCGAGGAATACGTAAGAGCAAGGGGCCCACCCTTGTCGAGCGCAAAAATAATTTTTCTTAATTTCTCTCCTTTTATTGCAAAAAAACAAAATTTGTAAATAAATAAAATTTCTTTTCAGTTTATAGGGTAAAATAAATAATTTAAAAGTTAACAAGGGTTTTTGCACGTTTAATTAGAGGTACTGTATTTTAACGGGCGTTGTAGGGTGCTAACACCTTCCCTACTCGTAACCGACTCCCGAACCCAAATCTGGTTTCGAATACCCTTTTTTTTGGTTTTCCACTGTTTTCCATAAAAAATAATGGTGGCGACTCCTTTTTTCGATTTTTGTAAAGATTCCCTCCCCGGGGATTTTTTCGGTTGCTTCAGCTGGCGACTTCACTGGGGACTTTCGAGAGTCAAGTCTGTCATAGTTAAATGTGCAAAATGGTTCGTTTTTTATTTGTTTTACCCCGTTTTTATTTTATTTTGTTTCATGTGAATATATGTTTATGTTATTTTGTGTACATATTTGGTTTTTATTAAACTCTAGGATAGTAGACATGTGAATCTGTTGTATATATCTGTGTTTTCCGTTTTTGCAGAATGGGTAGTTCAGGTTTTGCTCCCTCCACACACTCCACGTACACAATTTCACACACAATTATGAGTGAGGTCCTACACCCGGACCTGAGTGCAGCATGAGATAGGCGGGAGGTTGTGTAGTGATAGCCTTCTGGATGTGCATCTTGTTTGGTGATCATAAAAGCCTCACCTAGAGTTTGATTCTCTTCGTGGGTATTGTCACTCCTAATAGTTTACCTAGTGTTGTGGCAATATTCTGAAGCAGGATCCTTGGCTCTAGGGACCTTTTCTAGAACTGTAGAACTTCCTAATGGGAAGATTCACATTTTGAATGACCATAGATCTTTCAACAGTGAGGAAAACCCATATAGGTCACAAGGAGGCATGTCCTACCATTTTCCTTTTCTCCAGGAAAAATTTTCATTCCCAAAAAAAATTTTTCATTCAAAAAAAAAAATCATTCTCACCATTTAAAAAAATCATTTTCTTCATTCCATAAAAAATAAAAAAAATCATCATTTTTCATGGCATACATCATGCATTGTAAAAATCATTTTCTTCATTCAGTAAAAAAAAAATCACCATTTTTCATGGAATACATCATGCATTGTAAAAATTATTTTTTTCATTCCATAAAAAATAAAAAAAAATCATCATTTTCATGGCATACATCATGCATTGTAAAAATCATTTTTTTTTCATTCCATAAAAAATAAAAAAATAAAAATCATCTTTCATGACATACATCATGCATTTTGCATGTTTCATTTAAAAAAAATCTTTTATAGGCTATCATATCTCATTTCTCATATCAGTCATCATTATGCATTTTCTTTTCATAAAAAAAAACAAAAAGAGACTAAAATAGGATCATAAGACTATCATGGCACTTTGCATTTGCTTCATTCCATTTATTTTTGCTGCATATTCATAGCATACACTTTGTAAATAAAACATTCCACTCATTTTGTGCATGCTCATGTAGATAAGAATCCAAAAAAAAAAAGAGGATAAGAAAAAAAGACAAAAAAAAGAAAAGAAGAAAAAAGAAGAAAAGTTCTCGGATTCCCTTGTAGAACATGTGCTCAATCAGGGATCATGAATGAGTTAGAGCATACTCAAGAATTGGGAGATGATATTACTCTGTTCAAGGAACCAATGAGTAAAGCTCTAGAAGCACTGCAAGCACCGGAGAAAAGGGATACAAAGGAGAATCCTTTGGCAGCACGCAAAGTACCCTAAGCCACTTCCTACCTCTCCACCTGGTTTCACCTCAATGCACCCTCATCAGTGTCAATCAAGGGGCAATGTTACCTGACACCATCTACCCTGATACTCCAATTCCTGTGAAACCCCAGCCTACTCTTGCCTTTCCACCTGGTTTCATCTCAATGCATCCTCATGATAGCCGTAAATGGGCGATGATACCCATCACCATCCACCTTTGTCACTTCCATCATCCACTGATTTACTCCAACTAGATGATTGACCCTTATTTGCAGCATTTGATTGACTCCAACTACTGTTCTTCCATCCTTTAACATTATTAGCCCCTTCTTCTAGTCAGAGGACCCATCCTGTCTGTTGTTCCAACCACCAGGTTGGTCTGTCCTTCCACGGCCCCGGCCTCCACATCCTGTCTAATCCCCAGCTATCTCCAAAACTTTCCCTATCTGATCCACCCCGGCCACAATTTGTCCTGCCATACGGCTTTCCTCTTGGCCACATTCATTTCATAACCATAAGCCCTGCAGACAATAACCCACCAGCCTCTGCCTTAAACCTCCAAACCTAACCCAAACACCAGATCCATACCTTGCCACAAATGAAACATCACCAGTCCACATATCATCCCACGCCTTTGCACATGATTTTCCCTCCAAGTTACATACCACCGCCGAATACCAAACCCCAACAAACCATACCAAATTCATCACAAGCCCTCCATCCCAACCAGTCACCATGCCATGTTTTCAAAAATCCCCAGCCAAAAGGAAAGAATAAATTTTGGGAAGAAAGATTGAGGGAAAGCTTAATTGTTGAAAGGGTTTCGATCTCTGACACCTGGGGGCATTCAAAACAAGGATTGGTAAATACAAATTAAGTGGTTGCTGAAAAAAAAAAGAAAAAAGAAAAAGGATTGTCATTCTGGTTTAATTTTGTCCCACGCTAAGAGCATGACAGTTAGGGATTCATTGTGTTTCATATGGTTTTTGTTTTCATTCAAAATAATTTTGTAATGCAAATCCTATTGCTCTTCCCAAGACTTTAGGATAACTCATAATGGGCTCATGTGTTCCCTTTCATTATTTGTTTTCAAAAAAAAAATGTGTTTTGAATTTCATACTTTTTCTTTTATCATATACCCCACCTCACACCACGCTTGTTTATTCTTCATCTGTTAACCTTAAAAAATGTACATCAAGGAAGATAGTGCTAGGATCCCATTATATAATTTTGAATACCCATTAATCGTGTCAATGAGGATAGTAAAGAATGCTGGTGTCGGTGGTACGTGAGACAAGTGAAGGATTGGATTTAAACACATCAAGTGATAGTGATTTGGATTCATAAAAGAGAAAAATGAAAATAGATAGAAGAAAATGAAAAAAGAGAAAAAGGAAGAAGAAAGAAAAGCTAGGAGAATCTTAGAGATCCTATCTTGTTGTTGGAGTAGCTAGGGATTTCAATAAAATGAGCCCAAAAAGTTAATCAAAGGAGATGGTCATTGTGTATGAAAAGTTCCTCCTCATGGACTTTAAAAGCAGAAATTGGTGCTCAAGCAAAAAAGAAAAAAAAAGAGACCCTGAATTATGGAGAATCCTGTAGTGCGAATGAAAGTCTCATCAGGAGAAGCCTCAAGCCTCAGGAAGATGTATAGCAAAAATCTCACTTCTAAGGAGCTCTGATAAAACCAATAAGTGTTAAAAAAACAAAAAGAAAAAAGAAGAAAAGAAAGAAAGAAAGCTCGTTAGGTTGAGAATCTGAAAAACAACCTAGGCAAAAATTAAGGCGACCTGGTGGGTTGAAAACTCGAAAGAGCAACTCAGGCAAAAATTAGGGGGGAAAAAGCAAAAAAAAAAAAGAAAATTGGTTTTATCGAATGCATCAAAGAAGTGAAGATCTCGAGTCGGAGCGATATCAGATATCCAAGTTTGCAAGACTGGGGCAAAATGAGATATTCAAATCAGTTGAGACTGGGGCAATATCAGACATCCAAGTTCACAAGACTGGGGCAATATCAAATGTACAAGCCAGCTAAGACTGGGGCAGTAACAAATATCCAAGTCAGCTAAGACCGCGGTAAAATCATATATCCAAGTCAGCTAAGACTCGGGGTAAATGAGGTACCCAAATCAATTGAGACCAGGGCAAAAGAGGTATTTGAAGCATGCAGGATGGCGACATTTGACATCCTTGCAAATGAGTGATGAGTAGTTGGAAATATAGACATGGGAAACTAGTGCTGTCTATCCTAAAAAAATACCACTAGACCCTGACCCTATCATTTTCCTTTAACCTCTTTTTCTCGGATTTCCATAATTAATCCCTTTGTGTGCATCATCCACATTTCATGCATTGCTAGCCGAATTTTCCTTGTTTTATCTCTCCCCCACAACCCATTGTTAATTCAAGGCATCATTTTTTTGATAAACCAATACTAAAATTGGAAACATGTGATAACTTCTCGAGCATTACACTTGTTTTGATGATTTCAAAAATCATAGGAAACTTTTTGAATCCCTGATGAACATGCTTTAATGGAATAAAAAACCAAATGATGATTCTCAAAGGGGAATGCCATAGTAGTAACTTCAAAAAGGATTCCAATCAAGCACCTAAAGCATGGGTCGAACAAAGAGCAGTTCAAAGCAAATTCAATGAAATTTCATTCTTGAATCCTAAGACACTTTGAACTATAAGGGCCTGGAAGCAAAAAACAAAAAATCAAAAAGAGAAGAAAAAGCAAAAAATAATCATAAGTGGGTCTCACATATCATGCACCATGCATCATCTCTCCAACAATCCTGCATCAAATCCCATCATATTTCATGCATCAGGCATCATCTCTCCAGCAATCTTACATCAAATCCCATCATTTCATGCATCATGCATCATCCCTCTAGCAATCCTGCATCAAATCCTAGCAATATTTGCATCATTTGTTTGTGCATTTTGCATTGTTTTAATCATGACTGACATCTTATGTACATAATGTCACATCAAGACTGGCACCTGCCTGGTGATGTTTTGTTTGTCATATCATGCTTGTTACTTTCCCAGCACTTCAGCTTTTTTGGGTCAAGAACTTGGTACCTACCCAATGACCCATTGTTTACTGCATCAAGACCGGCACCTGCCCGGTGATGTTCTACTTGTCTCATCAAACATGACACCTTACTCTTCTTGGTTTAAAAAAAAAGAGAGGAAAAGGGAAAAAAAGAAAAGAGAAGAGGGGAAAGGAAAAAAGAGAAAAAAACCAAAAAGAAAAGAAAAGTGGGGCACCTATTTGATGATCCCTTGTTTTTCCATCCAGCCAAGCACTTGCCTAGCATCATCCTTTCGAAGTCTGAAACATGCTCGACACTCAGTCAAAAACTAGTGTCAGCTTGATGACCTTTCCCACTTCCCAGACAAAGCCCAAATAATTCTCTGTAAATACTCCAGTGCCAGGTTTCATTTTCTGTAAATACCATTACTCTATTTAATTTTCTGTCAATACTCTGGACTCTGGTTTATTGTTCTGTCATCACTCTGGTTTATTTTTTTGTCAAAACTCTAGACTCTAGTTTATTTTTCTGTCGACACTCTGGTTTATTTTTTTGTCAACACTTTGGTTTATTTTTTTGTCAACGCTCTAGTTTAATTTTTTGTCAATGCTTTGGACTCTGGTTTTTTTTTTTCTGTCAACGCTCTGGACTCTGGTTTATTTTCTGTCAATACTCTGGTTTAATTTTCTGTCAATACTCTGGTTTAATTTTTCTGTCAATGCTTTGGACTCTGGTTTTCTTTTCTGTCAATGCTTTGGACTCTGGCATATTTTTCTGTCATTACTCTGGACTCTGGTTTATTTTTCTGTTAATGCTCTGGACTTTGGTTTAATTTTTTTGTCAATGCTCTAGACTCTGGTTTATTTTTCTGTCAAATCCCAAGTTTAGTTTTTTTGTCAAATCCCAGGTTTACTTTTTTGTCAAATCTTTGGTTTTTCTTTCTGTCAAATCCCAGGTTTAATTTTTTGTCAAATCCCAGTTTACTTTTTCGTGTCTAAGCCCAATACCTGTCTGACAACCAATTTACTTTTCGTGTCTAAGCCCAGTACCTGTCTGCCACCCAGTTACTTTTCCTGTCTAAGCTCAATACACCCAGTTTATTTTCCAGTCAAAGACCATCACCTGTCTGGCACCCAGTTTACCTTTTCAGTCAAAGCCCAGTACCTGTCTGGCACCCAATTTAATTTTCTGTCAAAGCCCAGTACCTGTCTGGCACCTAGTTTACTTTTTCGTGTTTAAGCCCAGTACCTGTCTAGCACCCAGTTTACATTTCGTGTCTAAGCCCAATACCTGTCTGGCACCCAGTTTACTTTTCCGTCTAAGTCCAGTACCTGTCTGGGACCCAGTTTGTTTTCATGTCTAAGCCCAGTACCTGTCTGGCACCCATTTTACTTTTCGCGTCTAAGTCCAATACCTGTCTAGCACCCAGTTTACTTTTCCGTCAAAGCCTAGTACCTGTCTGGCACTCAGTTTACTTTTCATGTTTAAGTCGGGGATCACCAATCAGCACTTTTTATTTTTCTCACCTAAGCCGGGGACTTCCAACCCGCACCCTTCACTTTTCATATCCAAGCCGGGGATCGCAAACCCGCACCTTTTATTTTTTTCTTTTCTAGCCGGGGACAGCCAACCCACACCTTTCTCAGTCATGTCTAAACCGGACCCAACCCTTTACATTTCTTGTCAAAGCCGAGGACCACCAACCCGCACTCTTCACTTTTCTTGTCTAAGCCACCTGCACCTATTTACCTTTCGTCCTTGTTTGTTGCTCTTCTCAATAAATCATGGACAACATTGGAGTTTATGTCTTTACTTATCTTTTACAACGATAATATGAAAACTATGGTTATTCATATTTTCTAGTAAAATATAAATAAAGAGGGGCAACTGTAAACACCTAATTTTGTCATGTTTTCACTTATTTTTCAGTAAAAATTAGAATTGGACCCAATGTTGTTTTGTTCCTTTTTTGTCTAATTTAAAAAAACATTTTGGGCCAGTGGCCCATTTTTATCCATTTTTATTTTATTTTTTTCATTTTCCTTTTTAGTAAGGTTTTTTGGGCCTGTTGGACCCACTGTTTTTGGTCAATTTTTAAAAACATTTTTCTGCGCCAAGACCCAAACTGATTATCCAATTTTATTTTTTTCTTTCTTTTAAAAATGGTTTTCTGGGCCAGAGCCCAAGCTGATTACCCAGTTTTATTTTATTTTTCTTTTAAAAAAAGGTTTATGGGCCTGGCCCAATCGTAAAAAGACAAATTGTTTTTTTTTTTTTTTTTTTTTTTTTAGAAAAGAAAAAACTATTTGTTTTTTAGTTTGTTGGGTGAGTACTTTTTTTTTTAGTTTGTTGGTTGGTTTATTTGTGCTTGGTGTATGATCAGCTGCAGGCCGTGTGTTTCCTATGTAATTTTTTTTTTGGCTTTGTGATAAGTTGATTGTTTCGGGTATGGGCCTTGGGCCTTGTACTGTGCTCTTCTAGAGCTTCCCATTTATGATATGAGGAATTCTTGACCAAAAAAAAAAAAAAAAAAAAAGAAAAAACTACAAAATTCAAAAAAAGAATCAAATTTTTCAAAAAGGGGGCCACCGCCCCCTGTTGCAGCTGCTCTGCAGGGGAGGCGCCCCCATTTTTCTCTTCTCCAACAAGCTAACAGCTTGAACTTGTAGTTGTGATGATGATTTTATGCAAGTGGATCAATTTGGTTTGCTTTTGTGGTGCATATATAGAGACGAAGGGGAGAGGTTAGGGGTTACGGTTTTTTACACACAGACTACAGACAGTGAGGGAGGGAGCTCGGGAAGCAAGAAGAAGAGAAACTGAGAGTGAAACAGATTCGGTTAACAATCACAACTTTTGGTTGTTAATCTTAAGAGTGAAAAAAGGAAAGAAAATCAGTCCAACAAATAGCATATCAAAAGAGTAGAGATTGAAAAACCAGGTTTGACTGTTGTGCTCTATTGTGTGTGTTCTGATTTGTTGTGTAAACTCTGTGCTATTTTGCGATTGATAATAAACCAGTAGCATTGATAAGATCAGTCCCAGTTCAGTAATACAAGAATGAACAATGCTAAAAAATAGAACAAGTACAGGGACAAAGAAAAACAGAGTACAGGAGTCCAAAATAGAGAACTACATCTTCTTCATTCTCTTTCATTTCCCTCTTGCTCCATAGCCATTAACCTGCAAAAAAAAGGGGGAAAAAGAACCAGTAAACAAAAGGAAAACATGGAAGAGAAAGAAATAGAGTAAACCAGTGAAGAGATTAAAAAGGCAAAAAATAAAAAAAAAATAGGGAGAGGGAGAGAGAGACGAATAAGAAGAGGGGGTTTCTCCCCATGGTTGCTGCACCGGCGGCCCACCGCCGCGGGCGGCTTTCTTCCACGCCACCCTACCACCGCGGATGGCGGTGGTCTTCTCTAACTCTGCCGCGTCTCTCTCTCTCTCTTCTCCCTCCCTTTTTCTTCTTCCTCTTCCATCATATTCCCTCACCGCCACTCTCTCTTTCTCTCCCTCTTCTTTCTCTCCTCCTTTGCACCGCCATGACCGCCGCGCGGCCTCCCTTCAGCGCCGCTGTGGGTCGCAGCCCTCTTCCCGCCGCTGTATGGTGGCCACAGCGGCCACCTTCTCTTCTTCCCTTTCCTCTCTCTTTTCTCTTTCTCCTCTTCTCTTCCCTTCTCCTTCACAGATCTCCTTTTCCCTTCCTCTTTCTCCTCTTCTCTTCCCTTTGCAGATCTCCTTTTCCCTTCCTCTTCCTCCTCCCTTTCTTCTTCTTTTCTCTTGCGTTCCTTCCTTCTTTCCCTCTCCGTCTCTCTCTCTGCCGTGTAACGCGGCCAAGACCGCCGCGACTTCCCTCTCTTCCTCTTCTTCTCTCGGCTGCACTGCCCTACCTCTCTTCTTTTCTCCACCCTCTCTCTCTCTTTCTCTTCGTTTTTCATTTTGGGAGGCTAGGGTTCAAATGACCCCACTTTGCCCCTACCCCTCTCTGATCTGTCCCCTTTGTTTCTTTGTTTGTTTATTATATTTTTATTTTGTTCTTTTTTCATTTTTTTATTTTCATGGGCTGATGCCTTTTGTTTTTGTGTGTGTGTGTGTGTGCGCGCGCGCGCTTGGGGAATTTGGTTTGGGCCCAGTTTAGTTTTTTGCTGTATTTCATTTTTTGGGCTCCATCCCTCTTTGCTGTTTCTTTGTTGTGCCTGTGTGTAGCATTTGGGCTTGGTGCAATGCTACGTTTTTTTTTATTTTTCTTCTGAACCCTTTTTTGGAACTGAGCCCAGTCCATTTTTGGGCTAAGTTGATTAGTTTTTTTTAAAATAATACATGTACATTTTGTGAAAAATGAAAAAATAAACAATTTTTTTGTGAAAAGGAGAATAAAAATCTTTTCTAGCATTAATTAGATGTGATATCTTTTCCATGCTTTAAGGTTTGGGATGTAAACCGTGACGGTTTGGTAGTCTCAAAGTTTTTAAAATAAAAATCATTTGTCCAAAAATAAGCTCAAAGGAGATTAACTTGGGTGTGACACCCCTGTTAATTTCATTTTTCGGATGTATAAGTTGTGACAGCTCAAAAATCCAAAACCCCTTTTTCTTCAAATTAAAAAAATCCTTTTACCAAAATAAAACCAATCAACACAGAAGCATTTCATAGACCAAGAACTACGTAGCTTTGATTTCCCTATTGCACCGAGGGATACGTAGGAGCAAGGGCCCACCCTTGTCGAGCGCAAAAATAAATTTTCTTAATTTCTCTACTTTTATTTCAAAAAAACAAAATTTGTAAATAAATAAAATTTCTTTTCAGTTTTTGGGATAAAATATATAACTTAAAGGTTAACAAGGGTTTTTGCACGTTTAATTAGAGGCACCATTTTTCAACGGGCGTTATAGGGTGCTAACACCTTCCCTACTCATAACCGACTCCCGAATCCAAATCTAGTTTTGAAGACCCTTTTTTTGGTTTTCCACTATTTTCCATAAAAATATATTGGTGGCAACTCCTTTTTTTGATTTTTGAAAAGATTCCCTCCCTGGGATTTTTTCAGTCACTTCATCACTTTTCATTATATATCGATTCACTTTAACAATTACGAGTAATCACCTCAGTTCGGCATTGCCGTGGTGTGATTACTCTTAAAATAAATGAGTAAAGCCGAAAAGAGTACCAAAGTGGATAATTTCAAGAATCAATTCCGTGTTAAAAGAATAAGAGTATTCTAAGCGATTTTGTGTTGCAAGAGATAATACAGTAAAATAGAGAAAGTTTTACAAGAGAAATCAAAGAGAAATTATATGCAATCATAAACTATCTTTGCATAAAGCGTTTTGAGTATACACTCCAGATTGAGGTTAAACATACACTCCAGCTTGGGGTTAAACAAACACTCCAGATTGGGGTTGAATGTACTCTCCAGATTGGGGTTGAGAATAGTGTTTGGATGGGCTACAATTGCCTACTAGGATTTTCCAGATTTTGAAAGTCTCAATGATTGTATAGGTGATAACCCTCGAGCCAAGACAACTCGTATATCTGGCTTGGATAAATCTGACTAGGTGACCTATTCATGATTTGGTAAATTATTTTTAAATATAGCTTTACCGAATGATTTCCAGAAGTTCAGATTGGACTCTCTGGTTGTTCAGTTATGTTTGCTATAGCCGATCACTCAAATGTGTGGAGGTTAGAAAGACTCCTTGGAACAAGTGACTGGCAGACGATGGATATAAAAGTGGCATGCATCAATATTTCTGATGGAGTAATATTCCGCTGAGTTGTGATGTGCATGTCATATTCTGTGTTTGCTTGTACTTATTTTAAAGTGATATATTCCGTGTATAACTGTACATAATTCAAGGTAACATATTATGTGAAATGATATATTATGTGTATGTGTGGTTCTGAGAATATGAAGCATGAATGTGGTATGTATATTTCTTGTACTAATATTCATAACTTTGTGCAAATTTTTCACCTTTGCCTACTTTATGTTGTGTTGATGCATGACTGAGTAAATGATTTACCCAAAGAGTGGGCTAACTCTTAGAAGAAGATCTGAAGAAGGATGCTGCATGGATTGATAGGGATTCCAAGAAGAATTTGTATTTACTGTCTTATTTTGACAGAGGTCTAGAGACTTGACTAGCTCAGGTGTTCACAGTATCAATTATTTTGAGATTTTAAAATACTGAATTTTCATTGTAAACTCTATTGATTACATATATGAGATAAGAAATTTTTGTGTACGAAGTCATACTTTACTTTTTCACGTTTAAACGTTTACGAAAAAGAAACCTTAAAGGGATTTATTCCCCATTCTTCTCATCTTTTAAAGGTTTCTTAAAAATATTTTACAAAAATACTTGTTACTATAGTGTAATATCTTTTTTTGGAGAAATGGTATTACATCCAACATATCCCATTTCTTTGAAAGAGAATAAGAACTCACTTTTTTAGCATTCCAAATAGACAGAATGCCTCCACTATTACCTGCAGCATGAGAGAAACTCCAATCACATTCAGAATTTTTCCACAAAGAATGACACAAATTATCATTTACTTCTGACAAATTTGTCTCTTGAATAGCCATAAAATCTAATTTTTCTGCCTGGACTAAAGTAACCAAAAGTTTCTCAAGAGTTAAAATTTAATTGATAAAAGTTTTGTAAGTATTCTAAAAAATGCGGATAATTTTTTTTTCTTCTAACGTGATTGGTAAGTAAAAATGATACCTCCATGTTTGCAAAACGTAATTCATCAAATAAAATAACCATGCTATTTTACAAGGGTTTGCTTCGGTACAAATCTAAGTATAAATTCTGTAATAGTAAACAAGACATGAAATACTAGTAAACTAAAAATACAAAAGTGTTTAAAAGAAAATGTATGCTACTATGTAGGTGTGAGCTAGACCAACAATAGACTAACCATCTAGCTTAAGTATCTTAAGACGAAGACGTAACGGTAGCAGCAACCTTCTAACCCTAACCCGGTAAACCTTCTTCTGAGCAGTCTTCTTCTGCTTCTCCATTTTCATTGCGTTTCTATCTTCCTTCCGGATGATATCCTTCATCTGCTTCAAGGGTAGCTTAATGCCTAAGACTAATCGGGTTTCTATTCTCCAGTTTGGTTTATCCACCCTTCCAGTTGTAGTAAGTACATAACCAGTATACGTACCCCACTGCGTACCAGAGTTTATCTTCCACCCCGATTTTCCAATCTCGAACGGTTGAATCCTAAGACATCAGACCTGAACTAACCCACTCCTCGGGTAAACCATCTACTCCATCATGCATCAACACATCAAAGTAGGCAAGGGTGGGACTATAAGACAAAGTAATAGGAAAAGTAGGAATCCACCCAACACATATAGATCACTTCTCAATCAATTTTCACGCCAAACATAATAACAGATTACTTTGCACACCACACATAATAACAGATCAATCAAGGCTTATGAACAGATCTCGTTTAAGCATATCTTACCTTTGTGGTGCAATCCTACAAAATAACTCAATCACAAAATACATTCTCATATCCAAACATAATTTATGCATGTCACTTCAATATCTCTCTAATCACACCGGTGTATTGCTCCAAGGAGACTTTTCCAACCTCACCCCCATTGAGCGATTGGCTGCAGTAAACTTAACAGGATAAATAGGGAATCGCGTCTTTAGACCTCTGAGAACACTTTAGAAATACTGCATTTAAAACTTAATACCAAATCAGAAATAGATCTGTCAGTCAGATTTATCCAAGTCGGGTATACGACTCGTCTCGACTCAGGGGATTCACCAATAAGGCCATCGAGACTTTCGAAACTTGGATAATCCTAGTAGACAATTGTAGTCCAACAGAACCTATTTTCAACCCCAGCCTCTAGGTTGTATGCTCATTGTCTATAATGCAAATCATCGTCTTACTTTGCATATACTCAGTTTCTCTTTGATTTCTCCCTGTAAAACTTCCTCTGTTTTACTGTAGCTTCTCTTTAATACCATTGTATAGAAAACTCACCTCTTTTGGAAATTTACTCTTTGTCTTCTTTCCTCATTTATTGCGAGTTAAGTTATTAACTTATTTCAAGAAGACCAAAACGGGGCATAGCCACCTAGAATTGATCAAGAGAGAAGAGATTAACAGTATGAAAACTTACTTCTGCTTTTAAACCAATAAGTGTCTGCTTTTTGATTTTAGATGGCTCTTTGGGAATGAAATAATTATACGGCGGCTGAGTCGATTGCAGTAATCAGTGTCCAGCTTTCTTGAAAATTTAATATAGTCTTAGTGATCGAAATAAGGCTGATTAATTTACGGCTTAGGTATATTTTTGAAGATGAAAAGATCACACGATGGCAGAGCCATCTTTGGTCATCAGTACCCAATTAAAAATCGATCCACTATACTAAGTGAACGTAGTCCAATTTATTTCTCTTTGAAAATATTTAAGCACTGATTATCTTCCAGGAAAGAGGCTCGTTGAAAGCCTATCTCACTAATTTCTACTGCCGAAGACATTGGAAATTAAACTGAGTCATGTGCATATATATACAGATTGGATACCCACTCCATATTTTCCAGTAACAATATAACAGTAGAATTCACCGAGAATCCATTACCGTTGCATTATATTCCGAAAGATACTATAACAGTAGGTTCACCGAGAATCCATTACTGTTACACTCTTTTATTTCTTTCAATCTATTTATATATACGGTTTTAAGAAAATTGCTTCTTTTCCAATTTTATCTTGTCACGTATATACCGAGTCCCTAGTGTTAAGAATTCCCCAAAAGGCGTATCAATACAGATCCCAGGCTAGAGAGAGACGGATTGCTTTAGCCCCTTCATAGGTCTCACTTCCTTTCTAGATAGATCCATACTGATAAACCATTTATCTTAACCATTACCTTGTATATAAATAACAGATAGTTTTGGGTTTTCACAAATAATAAATTATATTTTCCTTGCGATATAATCATATTTATGGTATGTCTAAAATTTGCCATTATAACAGTATGTTTACAAAAGCTCAAAAGTGATTTTTGCCATAGCCTCTTACTTACTCGAAATTTTATATAAATTTGGGCTTTATAACTCTACAATTTATAAATAGCACAAAATAATTAAATTAAAGCTATAAAGCAATTATAAAGCATAAAAGACTAAAAACACATAAACAAGCAATTCAAACATAAACAAGCAATAAAACTCATACTCTTCAAATTAATTTGCAAAGAGAAAACCCCTTACCTTTGCCAAGAACTACGAAGAACAAGCTTGAAGAACCAAGAACACTATAGTAAGAAATTTAAGACTAAAGAGAGAAAAGAGATAGAATGGTGTTTGCCTTGCTTCTTGGATTTGTGTTGTGTGAATTTTATGAAGCCAAAGGGGTCTATTTATAGTGGAGGGGGCGGCCAAGAGGGGAGGGACAAGGGAGGAATAAAATGGCTTTCTGTGGTAAGCCATGGCCCCATAAATCCATATTTATTAATTAGGTTTTATCCATTCTTTTTCTAATTAGTTTAGGCTAATGACTAAGCTAGGTGAGTCATATAGGTAAACTGATCCAAGGCCTCCAAGAGCTCCTTGATGTCAACCAAAGCAAGGGGAAAGCAAAGCCTTTGGATTGCTTGGTCAAAAGTTATATGTTTAGGTAGTTTAAGTGAAAATCAAGAGTAAATTGGTCTTTTTGTATATGCCCACCATACTTATTCAAGGTAATCATGATGTCCATAGCTCTCTTATACTTCTTAGAATTGTATTTGAATCCCTCAAAGTTTGTAAGTTTCTATATCATAGCCACTATGTCTCTATTTGTCTCTATTCGACTTATTCCGTAAATAAGGGTTAAAATAGTCTTTTACTAGTCTAATGCTCAAAACTAATTTTAAATGATAAGAATCTATGAGAAATCTCGAAAATGACATGTAAGAGCTTCATAGAAGAGTTTTGGAATTTTTACGGTACGAGCAAGCCTTACTGTTTGCCAAAACAAAGGAAAATGGTCGCCGTAAGTGAAAAATGGACTTTCTTCAAAAAATTTAAAAAAAAACCCAGAAAATCACAAGTTTGATTTAAACACTAATGATCTCTCTTAAAATTTAATTTTGAGTACTCGTTGATTAATGAAAATCTATTTTGATTTCCGTAATCTTCGTTTTGCGTGCATTACATGGATCGAAAAAGTGGCATTTTTATTTATTTTTCAGAAAATCATGAAATAATTCCTAAAAATCTCCAAAAATATAAAAACATGATTTAGCCTTTTCAAAATCTTCTTCTGACCTCAGTTTGGTTTCCAAATCAGTATTTAGCTTTTACTATAAGTAACAGGGTCAAAACGGTAATTTTTAAGGTTTTTCAAAAATTCTAAGAAAATTCTAGAAAATCACAAATATTAAAAGAACCAACTTTTGTGAAGGAAGTTTGTGTGTCTAAGTTAGTTTGACATACTTGTGTTTTTTTTAAAAATTTCCGTAAATAATGGTAAAATACGGATGTCAAACGTCAAGGAAATAGTGATTGTTTTAATAAAATAACTTCATAAGTATATCATAGTCATATTTATAAGATAAAAACAAATCTTTTAACACTCAAGTCACAGAATGTCATATAAAACAGAAATTTCAAACAATATCCTAAAAATACGCATGTTACAATTCTACCCCTCCAAAAATAATTTCGTTCTCGAAATTACTTACCTAGAATAATGTCGGATAAAGTTTACGCTTGTTGTTCTCTAATTCCCACGTTGCATCTCCTGTAACCTCATCCCAAATGACTTTGACTAGAGGGATTTGTTTATCCCTGAGTTGCTTGATTTTTCGCCGATCCTCGACCTACACAGGGTTTGCATCATAAGTCAAGTTTTCTCTCAATTGTACTATATCATGTTCTATTATATGAGATGGGTCGGCAACATATTTTCTCAATTGTGAAACATGGAAGACACTATGAAGATTTGCAAGAAAATGAGGTAAAACAATTTGATAAACAACACGACCGATCAGACGAAGAATTTGATAGGGTCCTAAAAACTTGGGAGTGACTTTCTTAGATTTAATCACTCTACCCACCCCAGTCATTGGAGTGACTCTCAAGAAAACATGATCACCTTCTTGGAATTCAAGAGGTCTCCTCCGTTTATCGGAGTAACTCTTTTGTCTACTTTGTGCTGTTCTCATTCTTTCCTGAATTTGCCTCACTTGCGCATTAGTTTGCTACAATAATTCAGGTCCTAAGGTTGTACTAACCCCTTCCTGGTACCAACACAAATGAGGTTGGTAAGACTTTTGTGCTGCATCAACACACATCATAATCCTTGGTAAGAAGCATCACAGTAAACTTCCATTGGCTCATTTGAGTTTGGTAAGACTAAAACAAGTGAGGTTGTCAGAAGTGAAACTTTCCTCACATTTATCTGTCCATACAAATGGTTGATCCTTTTTGGTTAACTTGGTTAATGGAGCTATAATCTTAGAAAACCCTTCAATAAACCTCCGATAATAACCTGCTAATCCTACAAAACTACGAATCTCAGTTATGGTTGTGGGTCTTTCCCATGCAAGTACTGCTTCTACCTTTGCAGGATCTACTGCAATTCCCTCTTTAGAGATCACATGACCTAAAAATTGAACCTTACTAAGCCAAACTCACACTTAGCTAACTTAGCATACAACTGTTTCTCTCTTAACACCTGCATTACCTGTCGCAGATGTTGCTCGTGTTCTTTACGGGTTTTGGAATAGATCAATATGCCATCGATAAGTACAACAACAAACTGATCTAGAAAGGAACTAAAGACTCTATTCATGTAGTCCATGAATATAGCTGGTGCATTGGTCACCCCAAATGACATTACAAGATATTCATAATGGCCATATCGCATTCTGAATGCAGTCTTTGGTATATCCTCTTTCTTAACTCTAATATGATGGTACCCACTTCTTAAATCTTTCTTAGAGAAGACAATGGCCCCACGAAGTTGATCCATTAAGTCAAATATTCGGGGTAAAGGGCATTTATTTTTAATGGTCACTTTGTTCAACTATCTATAATCCACACATGACCTAGATGTCCCATCCTTCTTCTTTACTAGCAATACTGGTGCTCCCCAAGGGGACGCACTTGGCTTAATGATCTGTTTAGACAATAAATCCTCTAGTTGCTTTTTCAATTCGGCAAATTCTGTTGGCGCCATTCTATAAGGAGCTATAGAGATTGGTCCAGAACCAAGAACTATGTGTATTGAAAACTCAATCTCTCATACTGGAGGCAAACCTGGTATCTCTTCTGGAAATACCTCAGCGAAATCTTGAAAAACAAGCACTTTGCTCAATTCAACTTCCCTCTCGCCTTTCAATAAGATTAACATCAGATTGGTTGGTAGGTAATAATCCAGGAATCTCAGAATTGGGGAAAACAAGAGTTTTACTAGAACATTCTAAGAGGATATGGTTGAAAGATAACCAATCCATGCCCAAAATCACATATAACTATGTTAAAAGCAAACATATCAGGTTAACAAAGTATTCTTTGTCCAGAATTGTAACAGGACAATTTAAACAGATGGTGTTTCCAATAACAGGTTTAGCAGAAGGTAAAGAAACTATTAAATGAAAAGACATCAAAGACACAGACAATCCTAATTGTTTCACACAATCCACAGAAATAAAAGAATGTATTGCGCCCGAATCATATAGTACAATTAAGGGATTACCAGATATGCTACAATTACCTTGTATTAAGTCATCGGAGTTAGAAGCCTCTTCGCCACTCATGGTAAAAACTCGTCCCTTAGCAGCTGGTCTTGCTGGTTGCACATTCTTGACAACGGGTGCAGGCCTTTGTCCCCTACAGTCATTTGCTAGGTCCCTAATCTTTCCACATTTGAAGCAAGGTGTTCCCTTCTGTGCATAAGTGCTGGAAAGGTGTCCCTGTTTCCCGCAATTATAACACCTTAGTATGTTGGATCCTTACTGTTTAAAACCTCCATTCCCACCAGTCGGTGCATTGTTCCTATTTTGCTGAAATGGCCTGAAGTTCACAGGGTTCCTATTGTAGAGTTTGTTTTGAAACTGCCTCCTATTCTGGTACTAAGGCTGAAACCTAGGCAGTCCACCTACATTGCCCTTTACTACTACTTTCTCCTTTTTCAGGATTTCCAACTTCTGACATTTTACAACTAGAGATTGAAATTGACGAATCTCCTGAATAGATACTGCTTCTTTGATGTCATAACGAAGTCCCGCTTCGAAACATTCACACTTCCATACCTCATCAGGTTGAAGCTGGAAAAAGCGAAAATACTTGGCCATGGTCTCAAACTTAGCCGCATATGCATCTACAAACATCTATTTCTGCTGTAAATTCAGGAACTCCTGTTCCCTTTCAGTTCTAGCGCTATGAGGGAAGTACTTAGTCAGAAACCTAGCGCGAAAGACTATCCAAGTTATTTCTTGTTGTTCAGCTTCCAACAGTTGTTGTACTCCTTTCCACCAGTATTCTGCATCTCCAATGAGCAGGTATACAGCATAAGATACCTTGACTCCTTGAGCACAGTTTAGAGCCAAAAATATCTTTTCCAAGTCCTGGATCCAAAGATCAGCTTTCTCTGGATCAGGTTCTCCACTAAACTGTTGTGGATCATGCTTCCTGAAGCCAGTAAATCCTTTAGTCATAGTAGCCCTATCTGCCCTTAACTGAGACTGTATGTCTCTTTATTCAGCCCTTTCAGCTTGCTGAGCCATAGTAGCAGCCATATTGTTCATTGCCCCATTGCTCGCTCCATCGCTTCATTGTTACGTGCAACCATCGTTTTACTAGTAAAGACTTAACAAGAACACACCTACTCTTAGAAAAAAAAGGATAACAAGCAAGTTCACACAACGTCACACAGCACAAAGTATCTGACATAGCACAAAGTATCAAACAATGTCAATCAGAGCTAGACAACTTAAGCCTAATAGACCTATAACCTACACTCCCCATCAGATTGTAAACCTGGCTCCGATACCACAAAATCCAACACCCTTTCTCCAAAAAGGATATTACACCATAGTAACCAAAAGTTTCTCAAGACTTAAAAATTATTTGATAAAAGTTTTGTAAGTATTCTAAAAAATGCGGATAAATTATTTTTTTCTAACGTGATTGGTAAGTAAAAATGGTACCTCTATGGTTACAAAATGTAATTCATCGTATAAAATAACCATGCTATTTTACAAGGGTTTGTTTCAGTACAAACCTAAGTATAAATTCTGAAATAGTAAACAAGACTAGAAATACTAGTAAACTGAAAACACAAAAGTGTTTAAAGGAAAATGTATGCTACTATGTAGGTGTGAGCCAGACCACCCCTAGACTAACCATCTAGCTTAAGTATCTTAAGACGAAGACGTAACGGTAACAACAACCTTCTAACCCTAACTCGGTAAACCTTATTCTGAGCAGTCTTCTTTTGCTTCCCCATCTTCATTGCGTTTCCATCTTCCTTCTGGATGATATCCTTCATCTGCTTCAAGGGTAGCTTAACGTCTAAGACAAATCGGGTTTCTATTCTCCAATTTGGTTTATCCACCCATCCAGTGGTAGTAAGTGTAACGTCTGTAATTTTTGACTCTATTTTGTTAATTATATTTTATATGGGTGATATGTGATTTGCATATATTAGATTTATTTTAGAAAGATAAAATTTTATAGATAAAGTTTCTTGACGTTAGAAATCAGTAGTTTGAATCAAACGTTGAGTGACAGACATAATTCTATTTACCGTAGATAGACGGAATGGTGACTTTGTGAAGTAGAGACCCTAGATTGAGGTTAAGAAAAAGATTTGAAGGTACAAATAGTGATTTTATAATATTTGAGGATTTTAGAAATTTATTCAGGAATTTTCTGAAGAGCAGATAAATATGTTACTGTTTTGGTCCCTGTAGTTTGACTAGGTTGAATTGTGAATTGGTTTGGAGACCAGAACAAGTTGAGAAGTAATTTTGGAAAAGCCAAATGATGTTTTATATTATTCTAGAATTTTAGAAATTATTTTAGGAATTTTTAGAATGACAGACAATGAATTGCGGTTTTGGTCCCTGTAGACTGAGAACAGGGTAAACGGGAGAACAGATAAAGGCCAGAAGCTTAGGAAATGATCCAAAATCAACCAAAAGAGTAACCAATGATGTTTTTATAATATTCGTGGTTTTTAGAAATTTTCTGGAATTTTTCTGAGAAAGTCCATTTTTACCCTAATTTACGGGTTACGGTAAAAACCGAAAAGTTACCGTAATGCTTCTAAGCTTAATTTCTATGAACCAAGACTTTTGTGGCACCTTATTTTCATGGCTTAGGACTTATTATAAGGTTCATGAGAGTTTTTACCCCAATAGGTTAAGTTTGGACAATTTTTACTATGAAATACAAAAGTTACCACACTTAGTTACCTTGGAGACTTACCATTTACCATGGTTAAGGTGAAAAATTATTTTACCCAACCCCAAGACCCAGATGCAGCGCCCAGTCCAGCTTTGTGAAGAAGAGTGTGGAGTTTTCTTAATATCCATGACTCATAGTGGTTAGCCAATAAGAGCAATCCAAGTTATTAACTAGAGTAAAACCATGGTTAAGTGATAGTTAAGTGTTATCATGACTTAAAAAAAAAATCTGCACAAGATAGGAAAAGGGAGAGAGCAGGCCGAGAGGGAGAGAAGGAAGGAGAGAGTTTCTTGCTCATTCTCTTCATTGTGCTCTTACACCATAGTACTACCTTAAGCTTTTCCTTCCAAATTTTTCATCCAAGTTAGCCAAAATTCCATGGATTTGCTCTTGATTTTGGGGAACAACAAGCTATCAAGGAACTAATCAAGAAGAAGAAGGACTAGAGAGGTTAGGATTTCTCATACCAACAAGATGAAGGAGGTAAGGGAGAAATTTTCTTATACATAATCTTTAAGGCTTAGTTGACATATTAGCATGATGTGGTAGTGATTTTGTTCAAGATGATTTTTAATTCAACCTAGAGTATATGTTGGTTGTTAAGCCATGAATCTTTATGTTCCCATGGTGATAGATGAACCAAGAGTGGTCTTGTGGTTGATATGAATTGTCTTGAGTGATTTGATTATGAAAGTTTTGATTGATGGTAGTGTTTGATTAATTTAACCTATATGTGGTTAAGATTAGTTTGCCTTGTTGAGGATTGTTCTTGGTAGTGGAGAACAATTGTGTTGTGTGTGAATAGATCATGCTCTATGTGGTTGTATGATGACCTTGGTTCTATGCCTTGATTGGAATCACTTGAGTGGTTGTTGTTGTGATTGTTCTTGAGCTTGGTGACCATGGATTTGATCTTTGATCATGGAGGAGAATATGATGGGTTGTGAATGAAGATAATTATTGAGATTTTGAGTTAAGTTGAGAGCATGTCTTCATGTTTAATTGGTTCTAATTAAGCTAAATTATGTTAAGAAAAATCCTAAATGATTTTATTATGCAAAATCGTGAACCTGTCATGCCCTGGGTGTGTAAATTTTCGAAGGTATGGAAATCTGGAAAACAGGGGACAGACCTGTTCACGCCTCGGGTGTGAAATGTCTCGCGCCTGTGAACCGTTCTGGATATGGATTTGTAAGCAGCCAGTATTTTTGCAAAAATCATCTTTTTCAACTTTTTAAACCAATATGTTTAAGAGGAAAATGTCATTTTAAATGCAAGAGTTGGTGAGTATTTTGATTAAGGTATTTTTGGGACTTAAATATGTTTTGGAAAATGCTTTTTAATTAAGAGATAAAGTTTAATTGAAATGTGTTAGATTAAAGTGGAAGAAACATGATAATTGAAAATAATCACCAAGATATGAGAATACTATAGTCAAGAGAGAGAAGGACACAAATGACTATACTTAAGAGAAAAATGACTTTTTAAACCTAAGGATTGGGAAGCAATTTGGTTAATTGGTTTTAGAATTTAAGCAATGGAGTTGGAAAATGTATTTTGTTAACAAGACAAAGAGTAATTCAAGAGTATAAATAAAAGAAAAGGAGCCATGGTGAATGAGAAAAAGTATAAAGAGATGAGATGAATATTACATAACCAAGAGAGAAGGTTATGTGTGATTGTTACAAGAGGTAACATAGAGAAGAGATGAATAATGTTACAAGTGGTAACATAGTGATGTGTATGTGATAATTACAAGAGAAACCAAAGTGAAAGTAATTGATTGTGACTGTTTGCGTATATATGCAATATGTAGTGGCATTTGCATAAAGAGAAAGAGATTTTCTTGGCTTTGCCAAGTGGTCATACCCAGAGAGGGTTGTTACGTGAGCTACAACCCAGAGAAGGGTTGAAAATAGGTATGGTTGGGCTACAATTGCCTACTGGGATTATCCAGGTTTCGAAAAGTCTCAATGGCCGTGTGGTGGATCCCAGCGAGCCGAGATCGAGTAGAGCACCCGACTTGGATAAATCTGACTGACTGACCTATTTATGATATGGTGTCACAGAGTGAATTATATAATTGCCTTGGACTTTACGGTTTTGTTTAGCCTTGAGCAATTGTGACTTAAACATGGCTTTCCTGAATACTGTCTTGGACTTTACGGTTTTGTTTAGCCTTGAACAAGTATGTTAAGAATTGACTGTGGCCTATCGCTCAAAGGTTGATGAGAAAGAGAAAAGTATCCATGGAGCATTACACCGGTGTTGAGAGGGAAATAGAAGTGTCATGCATTTTAAATCTATTCATGTGATGATGTCTTGCTTGATGCAGAGATTTGTACTGTGATTGTGATTGTTTTCTTCCTTGTGTATATGTGAATATCTCTTTAGCAGGAAAACTATATACTTGGGTGCCGAGAAAAGGTAAATGATAGAGAAATGTATTCTGTAGATATGTTTGATGAGCATGATTATTTCCTATGTCTTGTGTCACTATGCTTTGAAATTAGTGTATGAGGATTTTTCACCCTTGCCTTTATGTTTTGTGCTCTTTGGAACATGATTCATATAGATGGACTGCCGCCAGAGGGGCTGACCAAAGTTCGTAGATTGAGCTTACTGCCCAGAGGGGCTCAGAGCGAGGGGTGGAGAGTGAACCCCGAAACCCAATGGAGCACATACTTAGAGTATGTGTTTCTTTAGAGACATCTGCGGAAGGATCTCACCAGTGGACAGTGAAAAATATGATATTAGATGTAAAGGTGACTATCCGAGAGCTTTGGGATTCTTGGAGGGAGAAAGAGAGACAAAATTGTAGATGGAGAAAGACAGTTTGTATGATTACGATGCGTTGTTCTCATCCAGTTTGAGTTTCATCAGCAGGAAAGGTGCCTACAGAGAGGACACCTACGAGGAGGGCTGATGAACCCATTCCAGCTGTTCCAATTTCTTTTGTGGAACTCGGTGGAGGGCCGATGCCTTTTCCTCCTACCATCTTGGAGAGCACGAGCTCGCCAGTGGTCAAGGACAGAAAAGAGAAAGGGAAGCAGATAGAGGAGGATAATAGTGACCCTTCAGAGGAGACGGTGGATAATGTTTAAGAGTAGACATGGTGCAAGTTACTGAGTTACCTCGTCTAGTATTGTAAAGTGACTCTATACCGGTTGGGCTTATGTTTAAAGAGATTTTGGATGACTGTACTATATATTATATGACATTACTAGATGTTCAGTTTGGTGTACTAATAAACTATTTGGCCAACAGTATTTTATACGACATATGTTACATATTCAGATGATGTTATCTGGGTTTTCAATTAAATGTTATGAATTAAATAAATTTTGAAATCTAAATGAGATAGGTGAGAGTTTCAAGTTAAAAGGATTCTTTGGCATAAAAGGAAAAAAATTTATACTCATTTTCGAAATTAACTTGGAACTATTGAAAGAAGTTTTTGGAAATAAAATAAATACTTCCTTCGATTAAAGGTTACTTATATTGTAATATCTTTTTATGAGGAAGGGTGTTGCAGTAAGTACATAACCAGTATACGTACCCCACTGTGTACCAGGGTTTATCTTCCACCCCGACTTCCCAATCTCAAGGGGTTGAATCCTAAGACGTCGGATCGGAACTAACCCACTCCTTAGGTAAACCATCTACTCTGTTATGCATCAACACATCAAAGTAGGCAAGGGTGAGACTCTTAAACAAAGTAATAGGAAAAGTAGGAATCCACCCGACACATATAGATCACTTCTCAATCAATTTTCACGGCAAACATAATAACGGATTAATTTGCACACCTTACATAACAATAGATCAATCAAGGCTTATAAACAGATCTCGTTTAAGTAGATCTTATCTTTGTGCTGCAATCCTACAAAATAACTCAATCACAAAATACATTCTCATATCCAAGCATAATTTATGCATGTCACTTCAATATCGCTCTAATCACACTAGTGTATTGCTCCAAGGAGACTTTTCTAACCTCACACCATTGAGCGCCTGGCTGTAGTAAACTTAACAGCATAAACAGGGAATCCCGTCTTTAGACCCCTGAGAACACTTGAGAAATACTTTATTTGAAACTTAATACCAAATCAGAAATAGATCTGCCAGTCAGATTTATCCAAGTCGGATATACGACTCGTCTCGGCTCGGGGGAATTCACCGATAAGGTCATTGAGACTTTCAAAACCTGGATAATCCCAGTAGACAATTGTAGTCCAACAGAACCTATTTTCAACCCCAGCCTCTAGGTTGTATGCTCATCGTCTATAATGCAAATGATCGTCTTACTTTGCATATACTCAGTTTCTCTTTGATTTCTCCTTGTAAAACTTTCTCTGTTTTACTGTAGCTTTTCTTCAATACCATTATATAGAGAACTCACCTCTTTTGGAAATTTACTGTTTGTCTTCTCTCCTCATTTATTGCGAGTTAAGTTATTAACTTATTTCAAGAAGACCAAAACGGGACATAGCCACCTAGGATCGATCAAGAGAGAAGAGATTAACAGTATGAAAACTTACTTCTGCTTTTAAACCAGTAAGTGTCTGCTTTCTGATTTTAGATAGCTCTTTGGGAATGGAATAATTACACGGCGGCTGAGCCGACTGCGGTAATCAGTGTCCAGCTTTCTTGAAAATTTAATATAGTCTTAGTGATCGAAATAAGGCTGATTAATTTACTACTTAAGTATATTTTTGAAGATGAAAATATCATACGACGGCAAAGCCATATTTGGTGATCAGTACCCAATTAAAAATCGATCCACTATACTAAGTGAACATAGTCCAATTTATTTCTCTTTGGAAATATTTAAGCACTGATTATCTTCCAGGAAAAAGGCCCGTTGAAAGCCTATCTCAGTAATTTTTACTGCCGAAGACATTGGAAATTAAACTGAGTCATGTGCCTATATATACAGATTGGATACCACTCTATATTTCCCACTAACAATATAACAGTAGAATTTACCGAAAATCCATTACCGTTACATTATATTCCAAAAGATGCTATAACAGTAAGTTCACCGAGAATCCATTACTATTACATTCTTTTATTTCTTCCAATCAATTTATATATCCCATTTTCAGAAAATTGCTTATTTCTCAATTTTATCTTGTCACGTATATACCGGGTCCCTAGTGTTAAGAATTCCCCAAACGGCGTATCAATACAGATCCCAGGCTAGAGAGAGACAGATTGTTCTAGCCACTTCATAAGTCTCACTTCCTTTCTAGACAGATCCATACTGATAAACCATTTATCTTAACCATCACCTTGTATATAAATAACAGATAGTTTTGGGTTTTCACAGACAATAAATTATATTTTCCTTGCGATAAAATCATATTTATGGTACGTCTAAAATTCGCCATTATAACAGTATGTTTACAAAAGCTCAAAAGTGATTTTTGCCATAGCCCTCTTAGTTACTCGAAATTTTATGTAAATTTGGGCATTATAACTCTACAATTTATAAATAACACAAAACAATTAAATTAAATCTATAAAGCAATTATAAAGCATAAAAGACTAAAAACACATAAACAAGCAATTCAAACATAAACAAGAATCAAACTCATACTCTTCAAATTAATTTGCAAAGAGAAAACCACTTACCTTTGCCAAGAACTATGAAGAACAAGCTTGAAGAACCAAGAACACAATAGTAATTAGAAATTTAAGACTAAAGAGAGAAAAGAGAGAGAATGATGTTTGCTTCTTGGATTTGTGTTGTGTGAATTTTATGAAGCCAATGGGGTCTATTTATAGTGGAGGGGGCGGCCAAGAGGGGAGGGAAAAGGGAGGAATAAAATGGCTTTGTGTGGTAAGCAATGACCCCATAAATCCATATTTATTAATTAGGTTTAATCCATTCTTTTTCTAATTGGTTTAGGCTAATGACTAAGCTAGGTGACTCATATAGGAAAACTGATACAAGGCCTCCAAGAGCTCCTTGATGTCGACCAAAGCAAGGGGAAAGGAGAGCCTTTGGATTGCTTGGTCAAAAGTTATGTTTAGGTAGTTTAAGTGAAAATCAAGGATAAAATGGTCTTTATATATGCCCATCATACTATTCAAGGTAATCATGATGTCCATAGCTCTCTTATACTTCTTAGAATTGTATTTGAACCCCTCAAAGTTCCTAAGTTTCTATATCATAGCCACTATGTCTCTATTCGTCTCTATTCGGCTTATTCCATAAATAAGGGTTAAAATAGTCTTTTTACTGGTCTAATACTCAAAACTAATTTTAAATGGTAAGAATCTATGAGGAATCTCGAAAATGACATGTAAGAGCTTCATAGAAGAGTATTGGGATTTTTACGGTAAGAGCAAGCCTTACTGTTTGCAAAAACAAAGGAAAATGGTTGCGCCGTAAGTGAAAAATGGACATTTTCCAAAATATTCCAAAAAAATTTTTAGAAAATCACAAATTTGATTTAAACACTAATGGTCTCTCTTAAAATTTGATTTTGAGTACTCATTGATTACTGAAAATCCATTCTGGTTTTTGTAATCTTCGTTTTGCGTGCTTTACAGGGATCGAAAAAGTAGCATTTTTATGTACTTTTCAGAAAATCACGAAATAATTCCTAAAAATCTCCAAAAATATAAAAATATGATTCAGTTTTTCAAAATCTTTTTCTAACCTCAGTTTGGTCTCTGAATCAGTATTTAGCTTTTACTGTAAGTAACATGGTCAAAACGGTAATTTCTAAAGTTTTTCAAAAATTCTAAGAAAATTCTAGAAAATTACAAATATTAAAATAACCAACTTTGGTGAAGGAAGTTTGTGTGTCTAAGTTATTTTTACATGTGTTTTTTTAAAATCCTTTTCCGTAAATAATGATAAAATACGGATATCAAACGTCAAAGAAATAATGACTGTTTTAATAAAATAACTTCATAAGTATATTATAGTCATATTTATAAGATAAAAATAAATCTTTTAATACTCAAGTCACAAAATTTCATATAAAACAGAAATTTCAAACAATATCCTAAAAATACAGATGTTACACCTCCCAATCACAACGGTTGGAGAACGAAGAAGGAAAAAAAAGGGGGGGGGGGGGGGGGGGGCCTGCAGCGCTAACTCCTTTGAAGTCTAAGTAGGCTGAATTGCAAATTTTTGACTACTCAACTACCATTGCTCCACACACACGTTCCTTTTTTTTTTAAATTGAAAGACAAAATGTCCCTTTTTTTTCAAAAATCTCCCCAAACCCATTTCTCCCTCACACCCACGTTTTCCCCTGCTTCACGGCTTCACCCACACAACATAGTGGCCTAGTAGAGCTTCGCGGACCACCATCCACGCACCAGCCGTTTGAGCCGCCTCCAGATGCCGACGTCAGGAGTCACTGCACCACCGGCTGCTATGTCTTCCTCGCATGTAAGACCCATTCGCACTTGGTTTTTTTTTCTTGCTATATACCGGAACTCAAGGATGGATCTACAAATCCATTAAGGGAGGGGTCAAAAAATCATTGAGATAAAATTTTATTGTTAATTTATAAATTCTTTCACGTTGAATGGTCTGCACAAATTTTTTTAGATATAAAGTTGAATAAAAAGTAAACAAATTTATCATATTTTAAAAAAAAAATCTACTACAAATTTAGCTTGTGTATTTAAATAAGTGTAACAATGAATAAATTAGTTATGACAATAACATTTAATTATACGATGATATAATATGTGTGAGTGAGTTTATAATAAATATAATATTAATATAACTATGAGGTTGGGCGCAAGTGGTTAATGTACTTCGTCTAAGGGACAGACTCAGCTAGGACACGAGTTCGATCTCCAGATATGGAACAATCTGTGACCAGACATTACTCACTTCTTGGCCGAACATAGATTAGTCCAGAGACCATTTTTTCTCTGTAATACTGTGGATAAACGGTATAAACCAAAAACTAACATAATATTAATATGTGTGTATATAATTGTATGTATACGAAACAATTAAGTTGAGGGCCCTGCTTTCCCCCCTGCCCTCCATCCCTGCCGGAACTAATATTTCCGGTATGTTAATGTTCAATTACGGAGTATTTCAGATTCTGGGCCATTCTTGTTCGGAGCTGTGATGGTTCTCATGGTCTTTGCCTAAATTCAGGTATTTTGATCTTGAAACGTTTCTTCTATAATGGTGTCGGGATCTCATTTTTTCGTGCCATTTATATTCTTACGGTGTGATATCCTTTTCTTGTAGATTTTCTTTCCACTGGGTGTGTGTATAACAAATTCATGTTTCTTACTCATTGTCGGTTTCTTAAAAACATGAAGTTTTTTCTTTGTAATACGCTATCATGTTTTTCTCCCAGAAATTTCATTTTAGATTCGATGGATTTGTAGTTTTCTGAAGGTTACATGTAACCATTTTTATTGGAGCTAATAACGATTGTTACAAAGATGTAATATGAGCTATTCACCAAGCTTTCTTTGCTAATTTGTATTATTTATTCGTCAGGGTTGGAAACATCACTGATGAACCAGTATCTTGGAAACTCTCCATTTTTTCTCCTCATATTTTGTTTACTACTGTTCTTGCCAAAATTTGGCCGGAGGTCGACCCTAGTTCTAGCGAGAGTTCCTAGAATTAGGCCACCAGCGGGTTTTGAAACATGGCCCTCTAGAGTTGAGTCCTTCTCTATTTAAATCAAGCCCCTCATTAATGTCATGAGAGAAATTAGGGAGTATTTGATTGTCTAGATGTGATTGATGGGCAAAGTTGGGGAAAAAGACTCTGGGACACAATCCTAGGGATTGGCTACGCGTCGACCTGGCTACGTTAACAAAGATGGGTCCCTGGGATAAGTCGACTTGATAGCTAGGCCACTAGAAGGTGACTTGATCGGCCAAACGGCACGCACAATCAGGTCGGCCGGACAACAGAACTACCATTAGGAATTATTTGATGAGTATTCTTATCTCTTGTTAATTGATTTTTGTCCATACTATCATGAAATGATCAAAATATTATATTACTTTTTCCCTTGTATCTCAGGTGTGTATTCGTATGTTCAGTATGTGGGTCTCGCAGAGAGGAAGAAAAAGAGTGTGGAAAAAGGAAGAAATATATTTTTGAAAGGAAGGATATTAAAGTCATTTCAATTAAGAAAAAGTTATGCGAAGGTGTGTGAAGAAAAGTATGTATATATGAAAAGAAAGACCTTTAGGATTAAGGTGGCCAAACTTAGGGTGTCACATTATTTGACACATTTTCACTTAACTAACTGAACATAGAGTTATTATAAGGGACTACATGGTCTATTTCAAAGAAATAGAAAATCAAAAAGAGATATTTTAAAAATGAAAAACTAAAATTGGAACATTTTTATTCATAGATACTATAAATATATTAAACACTTAAATAATAACATCCAAAGATGTCCATTCGATAATCGGGGAAGTCGTTCAAACCGCCCTAACCCATCGACGATAAAATAACATCATGGTTTACGTCGTCTGGGACATTGTGAAATGTATTAAATTAATCAACTATAAATAATTGCAGTCATTCTCATTTAGATTAGAAGCTTTAAATTACGATAATTAGGTGATAAACAAACAAAAATAACTTATCAAGAGGCAAAGAAATATCTTCGGGTGTTACCAAAAAAAAAAAGAAATATCTTCGGGGAATAAGTGACACTGACAGCCGTCCTCCCACGGCACCGCGAAACGGTTCCTAGCCATACAAATATTTAAATCTATCCGACTTCTCGTTGCAGAGATTATTTTATTGTCGACGACGATGATTAATTAATGGCATTTTTTTTTTACAACAATCAATGGCATTATTAAAAGCTGACTTTGAGGGGAAGATATATATATTCTTAATTTCATCACCTTTTCTTGACGGCTTCTTTCGTCACCTTTTTATCTCTTCCTTTAAGGAGGATTTTTTTCTCTTTTTTTTTTGTTTTTAGGATTTTTTTCTCTCTTTCGTTGTAGGATGTAGCAATTAGTAAATTTTTTATTATTTATTTATTTATTAACATTGTCTTAATTTTAAATTAAATTAAGGGTTAAATATGTTTTTGGTCTTTTATATTTGAAAAAAGTTCATTTTTGGTCTTTCATATTTAAAATTGATGTTTTTAGTCCTTCGTTTTTGGAAATGTACTATTTATAGTTCTCGTGGCCATTTTATAAATTCAAAAAATATTTTTTAATATTTTATCTCCCTCTCCTAATTTCTAATTTCCACCAAGCCTCATCCTTCTTCCCCTTCCCAGCTTCATAATCCCAACCACCCTCTTTCCCTAACCCTTCTTCTCCCTCTTAATGCGGTTGGACAATGGAGACGGTGCTTAGGCGATGATGGAGGTTTAAGGCCTGGCTGCAGCTTCGGTGCGGGAGCTAGAAGCGGTGACTTTGGTGCTGGTGGCGCTTAACGGAGTGGACGAGCCGCATTAGCTGTGATTTCGAGCGGTGTTTGGTTGACAGTGGCTGTCGCGGTTGTTGGGTGAATGTGATCAAAAGGTGGTTAGGTGAAGAGGGCGATCGATGAATGAGAGGTAAAAAAGGTTGAAACGATGATATGAAAATCAAGTGAAGGAGAGATTGGCTATAGGCCGGGGGAACTGGTATGGTTTAGGTGGCTGAGGAAAATATGTTTACTAGGTGAGTTTGATGAGTGAGTATGTGTTCGAGAAAGGTGTGGTTGATGTGGTGAGCAAGAAGCTAGTTGATGTGTATAATGTGGTGAACTCTGGGTGGTTGTTTTGGCTGTACATTGATGAAGAAGAAAGTGTTACGGAAAGGGGGTGGCTAGGATTAGGGAGTTAGGAATGGGAAGAAGGAGGGGACTTGGTGGAAATTAAAAATTAGGAGGAGAAATAAAATATTAAAAAATATTTTTTGAATTTATAAAATGGCCACAAGGACTATAAATTGTACATTTACAAAAACGAAGAACTAAAAAGTTCAATTTTAAAGATGAATGACCAAAAACGAACTTTTCCCAAATATGAAGGACAAAAAAGGTAATGATTTTGAATAACAAGATTTTTGTTTAGCAAAATTTCATTAATAAATTACATAAACATTTTAAATTAAAACTTAAATATAAATGCGTAAATAATTACTAATAAGCAGTAGATCAAAGTTTTCGGTAAAAAAAAAAGCAATAGAATGTTTGAATTACTAAACACAAATAAAGTGGTTTCCCTTGTTCAACACCTAGTATTAAGGGGTAAAAAAAATAAAAGGAAAAAATAAAAAGATAACTATCTAGTACCAACTAACTTCTAGTTTCTGATCCGTTCTTAATTTGATTTTTGTTCCATAATTAGATTATTAATTACATCACTAATCTATCACACTTATCTCTCTCGATGGGTGGTCCATAAATCATTTTTGTTAGGTGAATGGCACTGACAGCTATAATGGGAAGGGGGCGCACTCCTTTGTTGCAAAGTTTTCCCACTTTTTTTTCTATTTAATTTGGACACTTACCATTAACAACTGTGTCTTGTACTCATCCGATCCCCCATAGGCCCATACACAGTATTTAATTACTAGTTTATAGTAGTATATTACAAGTCGGTCCTATTCATATTATTATATATCATATATAAGGGAGAAGGAATTAAGAAGATATATGCGCCGTTCCAACAAATTGTATAGAAGCTATAGAACACCCAGCTGACCAGCTGAGTTGAGAAATGATAAAGGTATATCCAAACGCCGCAGCCCGTGTATGTGTGTTGGCGTCGGAGTTGGAGAGGGAAAAGGCAACCGATACGGTGGTCCTGACAGTGTGGAAGAAGTCGCTGTTGCCAAACTGCAATGGATTCACCGTCTTCGACAGCCAAGGGAATCTGGTATTTAGGGTAGATAACTACATTGCAGGGAATAAGGACGAAATTCTTCTCATGGACCATGCCGGCAGACCTCTCCTCACCATCCGCCACAAGGTGCCTAATTAGCTTACTTCCTCCTTACTTTTTTTTTCTCTTAATCATTAATTACTTCTTATGTATATGTGAGTAAGTGGATTTGTTACAATAATTAAGCAAGTTAGTTATAATATGTCTGTATGTCGGCTCCTCTAAAGTGAACAATTCACTTTAGAGTACAAAGTAAGTAAAATTTCAATGTCATTGATGAATAAATCAATTGTTGATATATTACAATCACATGCATATATAATTATAAATTATAAATGTGTTGAAATATCATCTATTAATTTTTTTATTAGTGGTTAATATTACTTATTTTACTCTCTCAAGAGCCAAATCCTTGTCAATTAATTCAATTCAATTCGTCTTAATTAATTAACTCAATTAAGGAGAAATTAAAATGACGTCGCTAATTAGCTACCTGCTATGAATATTGATGAATGATGAGCAGAGGCTAAGTTTGGTAGACAATTGGGTGGTGTTTGAAGGAGAGGGGTCCGGGAAACCCCTTTTTACAGCGAGAAAGCACGCCAACATCCTCAACACCAAGTGTTTGGCACAGGTCCTCAGCTACGAAGACGGCAGAGCTTGTGAGAGATATTCAGGTTGGAGGAAAATCAATATTGGTGGTCATAAATATAACAAGAAGGAAGTAGCATATGAGATGGAAGGGTCATACGCACAGCGTTGCTGCACGGTGTACGATAGCAATAGGAGAAAGGTAGCAGAGATGAAGAGGAAAGAGAGTGTGGGCGGAGGGGTAGCTTTCGGTGCAGACGTCTTCCGTCTCATCGTACAGCCTCACATGGACACTACTCTCGCCATGGCCTTTGTCATCCTCCTTGATCAGATGTTTCGATCAGCCTCTTCCTCTCGTTAAGCAAAGAGTCATCACTGATCACTACTATTGCTCCTCCATTAATATGGTCGTACTCCGAATTCACTTGTAATCCCTCAAAGTTAATATCCTCGCGGCCTTGGTTTTTTCATTTTACATAAAATTCCAAGCTCCAACATGAGGATGTAAATATTAAAATACTTTTTCTCTTAATATGAAAAGTAGAAGAAGAATAAAGAAAAGATGAATATTTACTTCTTCCCGTTATGAAATTAAATTGCTCATTTTAATTTCTATTTTGAACCTAGTAATTTTTTATGCTATTTTTACTGCTAACAATTATTAATTTATTGACGAATTTTAGTGACAAAAAAATTCATTATTCGTCGCTTTTTTTAATGGTCGCAGTTTTAGAGACGGTCATAGTTTTCATATAATTCTCATAATTCAATTTCTAATTCTGTTAATTTGTTTTCTTTTTTATTTAATTTGTTTTGATGTTTTATAAGAAATTTTGATGTTCTATCAATTTCTATTGTATTTCCATGTTCTATATAATAATCTAAACTTCTAGAAATTAAACTTATATTTTCTCTAGTTATATTTATAGTGTCTCTTAATTCATTTATTTCATTCTTTTTCTTAATTATTCTAATTTGTAGATCTATTATATTCATTTTTCAAAATTTTAATGATCTAGTGCTAAAATTTATGCTAAAATTACTCCAATTTAATGATCTTAGTGCTATGATACTAGATTAGTGAGGGGTTCTTGAAAATTGTTATTTTCTTCTTCAAAATTGTTATTTTCTTCTCTTATTCTTATTAATTCTTTATAAGTTTCATTTAGTTGCATCATAGTTAATGTTAAATCGAATTCATATTCAAATTCATTTTTATATATTAGGTTTTGTGCGCATATTTTTTCATATTCCTGACATATAATTGTTTTTAATTCTTTTGGTAGATTTAATTTCCATATACATTCTAACTTTTTATAAAAATCTTCTTCATAATTTTTTATTTCATCTATATATATTATATTACAGTAATCTTTTATTTTTATCCATGCTCCAATGATTTTATCTTTTATTATAAGCTTAGCCATATTTTTATTTGCTTGATCCATGACTTAATCTGAAAGTTCATCTAAATTATTTTCTAAAAGATTTATACCTATTTCATTATCTCCCATAAATTCATATCCATATTCTTCATTTAATAATTCTTCAAAAATATATAGATTTCTTCCTAAGTCAAAACTTCTTTCTAATTCTTCTTGTTCATTTTCTAGTTCTAATTTTATTAAAGTTGTGGTTAATTCATAATTCATTTCATATTCTAGTTCTAATTTTAGTTCTAATTTGTGATCATGACTCTTGCAAGTGGGAGGGGCGGTCAGCTTGAAAGAGAAGGAAAAGATAAGACTAAATCCAATTGGGTTTAAAGCCTAGTTAGAATGGAACCAAACTTGGTTAAGTTTGAACTAGATTTGAGTAATGGAATGAAATCAATGGCCAAGATTGTCTCTCCATCAAATAGGTGCCTAATCAAGGGTCTAAAATGGACAAGATGGCTGCTGGGTTCTTTGGTTATTATAAAGTAAAACAAAAGGTCAAAAATGGAAATTCGGTTCTCTTAATTATTAATTTAGAAAAATAAAATCAAGAATTAATCTAATTGGCTAGTAATTATGACTCATGAATATTGTAGAAAATTCTAAACTCTTCTCCTAGCTTCTAGGCGGTTCAGGGCTGATCAAGGGATAAATAAATTTTCACTTTTAACCATGGTAAAAGGTAAATTACAGGTAATAAAGTGTGATAACTTTTGTGTTTCATGGTTAAAACTATCAAAACATGATCTATTGATGTAAATGACTCTCAAGACTCACATGATTAGCCAAGACCACGAAATTCATGTGCCAAAAAGGTCTTGGTGGATAGAAATCAAGCTCATGAGCAAAACGGTAATTTTTCAATTTTCCCAATAACACGCAAACTAGGGTTAAACTGACTTTTCCCTGAAAATTCTCAGAAAATTCTGAAAAATCATAAATCTTATAAGAACACTAATGGTTGCCCTTAGGTTTGATTTTTGATCATTTTCTAATCTGCTGGTATTCATCTGCTCTCCCGTTTACCCTGTTCTTCATTCTACAGGGACCAAAACAGTAATTCTCAATCTGCTATTCTAAAATTCCCAAAATAATTTTTCAAAATTATAAAATAATGTAAAAACACTATTTGACTCATCAAAATATTTTTACCAACTTGTTTTGGTCTTCAAACCCATTCACAGTTCACCCTAGTCATACTACAGGGACCAAAACGGTATTTCTTATCCGTTTCTCAAAAAATTCTCAAATAAATTTTTAAAATCCTCAAATATTGTAAAATCAATGTTGGTATCCTCAAATATCTTTTCTGACTCATATTAACGTTTCTATACCATAATATATCCACTCTGACAGTTATAACGCAACCGTATTTCTGTTTGAATTTCAACGTTGACCTTAAACTACTGATCTCTAAGCTCAAGGGAACTATATCTATGGGATTAGCTTTCCTAAAATATATTTAATTCACACAAATCACATATCCATATGTTAAAATATAATAAAGTCAGAAATGTAAAAATACAGACGTTACACTATTTTTCCTATCCTAGGTAGTTCGTATATACGTGACGAAGATTGTTTCATTATCAGCTTCCAAAGGGATTTTTTGAAAAGTGAGCTTAAGTTGTAATTATTATCACTTTTATTAAAGTTATGGTTGGTCACCGCAGTCGACTCTGCCGCCGTGTGATTATTCCATAGCGAAATTTTTCCAAATATGAGAAAAGTCACTTACCAATTAAAAATAATCCTAAGTTTAAATTGTTGTTAATCTCTTCTCTCTTGATCAATCCCGGTGGCTCTGCCCTATTATGATCTTCTTTTATGCTTTAATCACTTTTTTGTTATATACCGATTCACTTTAACTATTACGAGTTAATGACCTCAGTCTGGCTCTGCCGCGGTGTGATTACTCTTTAAATGACCAAGTAAAGCCGGAAAGAGTAATATAATTGATACTTTCAAGAATTAATCTCGCGTTAATGAAACGTTCTAGGTTTTTACGGATTTGATATGGTTAAGGGATTTTATAAGGAGGAAAGATGAAAGAGTATTTTTACCTGTTTCAACATGGAGAGAAGGGAAATAAGAAGTAATTTATTCTCTATTTATTTGCATCGAATATAAAGTAATTTATTCTCTGCATCATTTGCATAAAGAGTTTTTGAGCATTACAACCTGAAGTAGTGAGGTTGAGAATATAGTACAGTTGAGCTACAATTGCCTATTGGGATTATCCGAATTTCGATAGTCTTATGTGGCCGAACAGGTGAAAATCCTTGAACCGAGATGATTCGTATACCCGACTTGGATAAATATGACTGACTGACTTATTCATAAATTGATATTAAGTAATAAATGTTAGTATTATCGAATGATCCCCGGAAGTCCTGAAGGGGCTATCTGGTTATTCTATTAAGTTTGTTACAGCCAATTGCTCAAGTGTGTTAAGGTTGGAAAAAGTCTCATTGGAGCATTACACCAGTGTATTTTCAAGAGATATAGAAGTGATATGCATCAATATTTCTGATAAAGTGATATTCTACTGAGTTGTGATGTGCATGTCATATTCTGTATTTGTCTATACTTCTTTTAAAGTGATATATTCAGTGTTTAACTGTATTTGATTCAAGGTGATGTATTAAGTGATAAATGATATATTTGTGTATGTGTGGTTCTGAGAATATGAAGTGTGAATGTTGTGTGTGTATGTCTCTTATACTATTATTCTTAATTTTGTGAAGTTTTTCACCCTTGCCTACTTTTATGTTGTGTTGATACATGACTAAGTAGATGATTCACCTAAGAAGTGGGCTAACTCTTAGAAGAAGGATCTGAAGGAGGATGCTACATGGATTGATAGAGATTCTAGGAAAAATCTGTATTTACTGTCTTGTTTTGGGTAGAGGTCTAGAGACTCGACCAGCTTAGGTGTTCACTGCATAAATTATTTTAGTATTTTAGAATACCGAATTTTCCGTTGTAAATCACTACTAATAATTATTAATTTATTGACGGATTTTAGTGACAAAAAGTTCATTATTTGTCGCTATTTTAATGGTTGCAGTTTTAGAGACGGTTATAGATTTCATATAATTCCCGTAATTCATTTTCTAATTTTGTTAATTTGTTTTCTCTTTTATTTAATTTATTTTGATGTTTTATAAGAAATTTTGATGTTCTATCAATTTCATCTGTATTTCCAAGTTCTATATGGTAATTTAAATTTCTACAAATTAAACGTATATTTTCTTTTGTTATGTTTATATTGTTTTTTAATTCATTTATTTCATTTTCTTTCTCAATTATTCTGATTTGTATATCTATAATATCCATTGAAAAATTTGAATTTGTCTTTTAATCTTAATTTTCCTAATTATTAGGTTTCCAATAATTATTTTAGTCTCTATAATCTTAGTGTTTATTTTGATTATTCTTATTTTAGTGATCTTAGTGCTCTGATACCTGATTGGAGGGGATGTATTTTCAAGATTCATCTAAATTGTTATTTTCTATACTTGTCATTAATTGCACGTAAGTTTCATCTATTTGCATCTTAGTTAATGCTAAATCAAATTCATAATCTAGTTCATTATTATATATTATAGTTTGTGTGCATAATTTTTCATATTCCTGACATATAATTCTTTTTAATTCTTTTGGTAGGTTTAATTTCCATATACATTCTAGTTTTTCATAAAAATATTTTTCACAATTTTTCATTTCATCTATATATATTACGTTGCAATAATTTTTTATTTTTACCCATGTTGTAATAGTTTTATCTTTTATTATAAACTTAGCAATATTTTTATCTATCTTATCTTTCATTATAAATTTAGCAATATTTTTCTCTACCTTATCCATGATTTAGTCTGGAAATTCATTATTTTCTACAGAATTTAGTAGTTCTTCAAAAATATTTAGGTTTCTTCCTGAGTTAAAACTTCTTTCTAATTCTTCTTGCTCATCTTCTAGTTCTAATTTTATTAAAGTTGTAGTTAATTCATAATTCATTTCATCTTCATATAGAGCAATTTGTCCACATATTTTTCCATAATCTTCACATATTTTTATTTTCATTTCTTTTGGTAAATCTAGTTTCCAAATATATTTTAGTTTTTCAGTAAAATCTTTATCAATATTTTTAATATTTTCCATATATATTTTTTGAAATTGATTTCGTTCTTTTACCCATATATTAATAATTTTATTTTTTATATTAAATTTTGTAATATTTTTACTCATATCTTATTTTTCAAATACTGAGTTAAATTATTTAATTGATTTACTAATTTATTAATCTTGTCTTCTTCTATTTCTTTTTTAGAAATATTTGCTCGGAATGATAGTCTATACATTAATAAGTTTGGTTTATTTATAAAAGTTCATAATTCTGTTATTTCATTTCTTTTAGGATAGTAAATTTTTCATATGTTTTCAAATAAACTTGGTACATCTATTCTGTCATTATTTCTAAAAATAATACTATGATATGAATTATTTAACGCATAATTAACACAATAGGTTATTGAAAATATTTTTCTCCTGTTCTCATTAGATTTTTTTTTTAAAAATTTATGTTCAAGTGTTAATGATTGTTCTAATATTTGAGTATTTTAAGGTATTCTAATATCTGGATAAATTTCAAATTTTAATTTTACATAAGCTAAATTTTCTTCTATTACTCCTAATATTTTATCTTTTATATCAGTTATTCTATCATCTTTTAATACTAACTCTATAGGTGAATTTATTCCTTCTTGAAAAGTTATTTTTATTAGTATCTGAATTGCTTCTATATGTATATATCCAATTTTATTTCTGTTTTCTTCCTTTTTTATATTTCTTTTTAGTTCCATCAATTTTTTCTTTTTTAGTAACTGTATAATAGTATTTCCTTGAGTTTCTTCAATATTTATTGGAGCTTCATTAATCAATTTTCCATAAATCTGTGCATTTTTTTCCAGTTTTTCCTTACTCTTCATATTAGCATCTTTAGTTAAATTTAAATCTTTCTTTTGTATTTTTCTAAACAAAGCCGAATCAATTAAAATACTTCCTTCATAGTAACCATCTTGTTCAGTAATTTGTAAATATTCTATATCATTATTACTAATTTTTTCACATTCTATGATAAATAAATAAAGAGTTAAATATGTTTTTCGTCCCTCATTTATTATTAATGTTCGATTTTGGTCTCTCATTTTCAAAACTCATTTTTTTAGTCCCTCAGTTTTGAAAACTTGTCACTTTTAGTCCCTCAAAAATAAAACTTAGTCCCTCAAAAATAAAATGCGTCTTTTTAGTTCCTCATTTATGAAAAATTGTCACTTTTAGTCCTTGGGCCATATTTTAAATTTGAAAAGTATTTTCTAAATTTATACTTTGACCCCTCATAAAGCCTAATGTTCACCTTAACCTGTTTTTCCGTTCTACTCCCCCTCCACTGATGCACTGCGGCCCCACATCCCCGCGCGACCAAGGAAGGAGCTCTGCGCGAAGAAGGGAGGTTGCGCACAATGGCGGGAACGGAGGGGGCCACCGCGACCGAACAAGGAGGAGAACGAGAGAGAGGCCGCATCTCATGGTGGCTTCGAGGGAGGACTTTGGAACTACTCCTAGCAGGGATGGGGGTCGCGGTGATCATTATTGCTAATTTTTTCACATTCCATGATAAATAAATAAATTAGATGCAAAATAAAGACATACCTGACTTAGTTTTGTAAGTTTTGTGCCCACTGCTGCTTCTGCAAATAGACTGAGTTGTGTAATAGTTGGAATCTAAATATTGAAATAATTGAAGTGTTTACACTAAAATAAGTAGAGATTTTATTGATAAGTGATACTGAGTACAAGGGGTTTTTTAGGTACACTCTCAAGTACCCGACTAATCCTACAGGACTAGCACAATGTTTCCTAAAAGGAACTTTTCTCTCGGAAGAGGGGTGACAACTTCTTCTTTTTTTGCCGTGCTTTGCTTCTGTCTCCAACCTCCTATTTACAGACATATAAAATTACTATTTACATACTCTTATCCTACGCTACAACAATGTCCATATAATTGGTATTTTACTATTTGCACAGTAGCTTCTACAATTGGAGGGTGGTTGAACTTATCACCTTTTTTTTTCATCTTAACACAGCACTTTTTACATTATTTACATAGGGACTTATACTACTACGTTAGCTATTACATCACTCTTCAATAATTATTTCTCCTGTGCTATCATCCTTATCTTCTTTCTGGTCTTCTGTCTTTATGGTACATCTTTCACATGCATGGTTTCTGTTCTGCCTTATCTTTTTGCCACTACAAGAAAAAGGCCAATTACCGACGAATTTTACAGACGGAAGATATTCCGTCGGTAAATCTGACATTTTCGACGGAATATTTCTGTCGGTAAATTTTTTTTTTCCGTCGGTAAACGGAATATTTTGACCGTTGTCAGTTTTTTTTTAATTTTTTTATCATTACCGATGGAATATTTCGTCGGTAATTGCACGGTTTTTAAAAAAATTTGAAATTTAAGTTAACGACAGAAAATTGCGTCGGTAACGAGAAATAAACTCATCTTCTCTCTCCCTGCAAAATCACTATCTCACTCGGTTCTCTCTCTCTCTCTCTCTGCCGAACCGCTGCATCTCTCTCTCTCATCCGCGATTCTCTCTCTTGGCCGCGACCGCCGTTGCCAACCCAGTCACCGTTGAACCCAACTATCGCCGAACTGCCTCTCTCTCTCTTTCTCCGCCGAACCGCGCGCTGCTTATCTCTCTCTCTTCGCCGAACCCAGCCACGGCCGCACAGCCAGCCAGCTGCCTGGAGCCGAACCCCAGCGAGCCCACCACCGCCGAACCGCCGCCGTGCCCAAACCGCCACCACCGTTCCCGAACGCCGCCGCCACTGTTTTGACCCAGCCACTACCACAGCTCTCTCTTCCTCTCCAAAACCACAGTCCAACACAATCCTCTCTCTTCCTTGATCCAAAGCCAAAAAAGGTGATGATGATTAATTTCTTACTCTTTACTGTCCATTAATTCGGATTTCTCCCTCACTAATGCAAGAACTTACATTTTTTTTTGGTGATGTTGATTTTTGATCTTAGAAGGCTGTTGAAGGCAAGGACAAGAAGTGGTTGTGTTGTTAGAAGCCAAAAGCCTCACTAGCTCAGAGCATACGTTAGGAGGTAGAGATGAATTTGCAACTTTTTAATATAGATTTACATATGTTAAAGTGAACATGTTGTTTGAATTGGTGTGTTGTTTGTTAGTGGAGAGCAGAGCTCAATAGGCATGATTGTGTGCTGGAAATTTGTTGTTGCATGTGTTTGTGTTGTTTGTTAGTGGAGAGCAAGACCCTAGTCTTTGCCTTCCTGCCTTAGCAAGATGCTGGGTTGTGTACTGGTAGTTTCAATAACGCATGTGTTTGTCTGATTGAATTGTTTGTTAGTGGAGAGCAGAGCTCAATAGGATATCTTTTGTAGCTTTAGATTTGTCATATAAATTTATTGATTGATTGTTGTTTATTTTTTTCTGAATTTTTTGTGGGAAAGTCCGAAATATAAGGGTTGTGCTGCCGAATTTTTGTTTGGCACGTGACCTTGATATCTAACATGTAATGTGATTGATATGTAGAAAATGGATTGTTATCCTTCAAACCGTAGTTAGATGTATGATAGGTTATATCCGGGGAGAAGGGGTCTTAAACAGGCTTTTATGATTGGGGTTGAAGAGTTTGTTGCTTTTGTAAAGGGACAAGAAAATTTCAAGTTAGAGGGGGGGATAAGATGTCCGTGTCTGAAATGCCAATGTAGAAAGATTAAGAGTGAGGATGATGTGGTTGGTGATTTATTTAGAGTTGGGTTCGAGCCTAATTATTGGATACGAACTAATCATGGTGAAATAGCGCCTCATATTGACTTGAGAGTTGACGAGGATAACATAGGAGGTTCAAGTACTTGCACAGACATGGGAAATGATGAACAGTTTGAGTCGATGCAGGAGATGATTTGTAATGCTCTTGGGGTGAATGTGTCATACGAAGAGCAGCAGTATGATGACACTGATGAACTTCCAAATGAGTTAGCACAGAGATTTTATAATCTTTTGTTAAAGGCAAATAAGCCATTGTTTGAAGGATCCGATGACTCTAAATTATCAATGTGGGTGAGGCTTTTAGCTGCGAAGTCAAATTATAATGTCAGTGAGTAGTGTTGTGATTTTTTCTCAAGAATGGTGTTGGACGGGACACCTATAAAAGAAGGTTTGCCAAAAAACTACTATGAAGCTAAGCGGTTAGTGGGAAAGCTGGGTATGGAGGCTAAGAGGATTGATTGTTGTATGAATGGCTGCATGTTGTATTACGACAATGAATTCGGCAAAAATGACGGTGAGCTGGTTGAATGCAGATTTTGTAATGCTCCAAGGTATTGTGCTCGCAACAGAAGGAAAAGTAAACATAAACCGATTCCAGTAAAGGCAGTGTTCTATTTGCCAATAATTCTAAGGCTTCAGAGAATGTTTGCATCAATGCAAACTGCAAGCCAAATGACGTGGCACTATGAGAATAGAACAAGTTCAGGTGTGTTGCGTCACCCGTCTGATAGCGAAGCATGGAAGCACTTTGATCGGGTGCATCCAGATTTTGCCGCGGATCCACGTAATGTCCAACTTGGGTTATGCTCTGACGGTTTTACACCATACATCCAATCCTTAGCATCTCCTTATTCTTGTTGGCCAGTTGTTGTTACCCCATACAATCTTTCTCCCGAGATGTGCATATCTAAACCGTACATGTTTTTGACTTGTTTGATACCAGGCCCATCTGATCCAACAGCTGGTATTGACGTTTACTTGGAACCCCTGATTGATGATTTGAAGAGGTTGTGGAATGGTGTAGTGACGTATGACGCTGCACGAAAGCAGAATTTTAACATGAGGGCTGCTTTGATGTGGACGATTAATGACTTCCCTGCTTATGGCATGTTGTCTGGTTGGGGGACTCGTGGTAGATTGGCATGTCCGCATTGTGCAACACCCTTTCTCATAAAAGGATATTACAACATAAGTAACCCGATTATCTAAAACGGATAGTATTGATCTTCACTTTTAATGCATATTTCCCTCTTGAATTACTTTAAGTTAATTTCGAAAATGAGTATAAATTTTTTTTCTTTTTGTTACTGAAAACTATTTTAATTTGAAACTCTCACTTAAATTATTTCAATTTCGAAAACTTATTAATGAAGTAACGTATTACTAACGAAAGAAAATAAATGTTACCGAATAATTAACATGCATCATATATACTACTTATCTAAATTAAAAGATAGTGTAACATGTCATAATGTACAGTCATCCCAAAATACAACTAAGTAAAGCCCATACCGGTACAGAGTCATTTGCTACATAAACAAAGCAAAACAAAGCCACCCAATAGTCTACTCCCTCACTACTCCTACACGCTCCCCACTGACTCCTCTGAGGGATCACTCTCCTCCTCCATTATCTGTTTCCCCTTCCCTTTGCTAACAGGCTGAAAGGTAGGGGTCCTCTCAGTTGACCTATCCTTTGGTGGAGTGATCTTCAACAGCTGTGCACGGCGCACGGTACTCTTACGCGCCGTTTGTCTCCATTTTCCATAGTATCTCTTACAAGGAGGAGTCCTGGTCCTCTGTGGCAGTGGATCTGGCCTTGGATTCTCCTGTTGCATTGGCTCAGGTCGTTGGGCAGGCTTTGGTGGAGGCACCTGTTGCCTCTGTCTCTCCCTTTCCTTCCAAGCATCCCATAACTCAACTATAGGCATCTTTACATCTAATATAATATTTTCTACTGTCCATCTATGTGAACCTTCTACGGACGTCTCTAGAGATGTAACATATCCTAAATAAGTACCCCACTGCGTCTCGGGGTTTATTATCCATCCTTCTCCATTCGCCCCTCTGGGCCAGAAACTAAGCCTACGGACTCTGGTCAGTCCTGCCGGAGGATCTCCCATCTATATGAATCATGTTCAAAAACAAGAGCACAAGACATATAGGCAAGGGTGAAAAATCATCGTACATAGATAATAAAGCATAGAGACAATCAATACAAATTCTACCAAACTTATCAGACATATTAGCAATATTAATTATCTACTACTCACCCTTTCTTGATTCAGAAGTATAACATTTACCTGAAAAACAATATGTTCTCATAGGTACAATTAAATAATCACAATCACAGCATAAATCTCAGCACAATAAAATACTCACAGTCATAATGCAAATCTCAACATCAATCAACTTATCATCAACTCATATATAATACAATGCATGTCACTTCTATTTCCCCTCACATCACCCTCGTAGTGCTCCAAGGAGACTTCCCTACCTCCAACACCATTGAGCGATTGGCTGTAGCAAACTTACCAGACTTACCAGAGAGTCCCTCCAGACTTCATAGTAATCATTCAGATAAGCTACATCTCACCATATCATGAATAGTCAAGTCCGTCAGATATATCCAAGCCGGGTTATGCGACTTGCCTCGGCTCAGGGGATATCTCCTACCTGGCCATCTGAGGGGTTTCGCAACCTGGATAATCCCTTTAGGCTACTGTGGCCAGACTATCCCTATTCTCAACCTCATCTGGGTTGTAATGCTCATCACGTGGCCTCTTGCCAAATCATCTTCTCTTTATGCAAAATGACAGATACATTAAGCACACAATCAATCTTTCTCAAGCACTTATAAGCTTTGGTTTCTCTTGTAATTATTTTCACCTCCTCAATAGGTTATTATTTGCACCACCACATTTAACCATTCTCTTGGTTAAAGCATTATAAGCACTTATTGTTCACATTTGCACAAATCACTTATAACCTTCACTCTTGGTTATAGCATCATCATCTCTTTGTGCACATTCACATCTCTTTGTGCTCATTCAACATGGCTTCTATTACATTTTTACTCTCTTTGAAATATTGATCTTTTTCCAAAATGTATTCATTCAAATCCATGTTTAAGTTCTAAAATCAATTAATCAAAATGTATACCATTTATTAAATTCAAAGAGTCATTTTTCTTATAAACAAAGTTATCTAAAAAGCTGAAAAAAAGATTTTCGCAAGGTGAACAGTATTCAAAATTCCAGGTTTCCAGAACTGATCACAAGTGTAGGGATTTTCACACCCGCGGTGCAGACCTCACCGTTCCCTGTTCTCCAGAATTTCTCACCCACGAAAACAGCCACATCCAGGGCGTACCAGGCTTACGGTTTTCACAAAAATGGCACAAAACAATCCTTTCTTTGCATGGTTGGGTTCAATTGGATCCTAATAAGTGAAGTTCATTATTTTTCAACAATCATATACAATATTCAAGTCATGAACATCACTCATCAACAAGAGCATATCAATCTTCATACCAAGAGCACAAACATATTCAAAATCAAACCCTAAACAACACCAAACTCTTCTCTAATCCATTCAATCCATTAACAAGGTTCATACCAAGCATATGCACATCTCAAAACACAATCATATTCATAAAAATACATGATCACATAGGTTATCAACTTCATGAACCCTAGAACAAAATTAACGTCACCATAATCAAAACCATACAATCAAAGCTCTAAATATGTCTACCAAGCTTTACATAATCATGTAAGAAGAGTTTTCCCCTTACCAAACTTGTAGAAAACCCTAACCCAAGCTCTTCCTTCTTCCTTCCCTTCTCTTCCTTGTTTGCTTCTTGTTAGCTACTTGTCCACTAATTCTATGATTCAAGACTTGAAAACTAGTTTATGTAGGCAAGGATTTTGGAAGAATCAACTAAGGTTTGGCTATGGAGATGGCTAGATGAACTCAAGAGCATGAAGTTCTTCTTCCCCTTCTTCCTCTCCAAAGTACTCGGCTCCCTCTCTCTTTCTCTTCCTATCCCCTTTGATTTTTTCAAATTTAATCATTACACAAGTCACTTGCTTGCTTCCTATTGGTCCATGCCCATGACTCATGGCTTCAAGAGACATCCAATCTCTTCTCCTCTCTTATTCAGCGCACACAGCAGACCTAGAAGGGGTAAATAATTTTTTTTTCCTTAACCATGGTAAATGGTAAATCTCCAAGGTAATTAAGTGTGGTAACTTCTGTATTTCATAGTAAAAATTGTCCAACTTAACCTATTGGGGTAAAAACTCTCATGAACCTTATAATAAGTCCTAAGCCATGTAAATAAGATGCCACAAAAGTCTTGGTTCAAAAAGATCAAGCTTAGAAGCATTACGGTAACTTTTCGATTTTTACCGTAACCCGTAACTTAGGGTAAAAATCAACTTTCTCAGAAAAATCCTTAGAAAATTTCTAAAAATCATAAATATTGTAAAAACACCATTGGGTACCCTTTTGGTTGATTTTGGATTATTTCCTAAGCCTCTGGCATTCACCTGCTCTCCCTGTTATCCTGTTTTCGTTCTACAGGGACCAAAACGGTAACATTTTTATGCGTTCTTCACAAAATTCCCTAATAAATTTCTAAAATCCTCGAATATTATAAAATCACTATTGGTACCTTCAAATCTCATTCTTAACCTAAATCTAGGGTTTCTACTTCATAAAGTCCTCACTTTGTCTATTTACGGTAAACAGAACTCTGTCTGTTTCTAAACGTCCAACTTAAACCACTACTTTCTAACGTCAGAGAAACTTTGTCTATGAATTTATTCTTACTAAAGTATATTTAACATGCATAAGCACACATCACATGCATAAAATAAAATTAAAACAGAATCATAAATTACAGACGTTACACATTGCATGGAGCATACAAAGGCATTTACCTTACATTTCGGGGGGAAGAGTTCTTGGTTTGACTCACATTGTAGGTTCTTGCCAAGTGATCATCCATTTAGGAGGAACAAGGTTGCCTTCACGAAGGGTCAAGTTGAAACAGATGACCCTCCCCCTAGTTTGACACCGGAGCAGGTTTGGACAAGAGTTATGGATCTCCCAAAAGTAACAGATGATGGTAGAGTTTCCCGATTGCAAGGATACAGACAGTGACATAATTGGACAAAAAGAAGTATTTTCTGGGACTTGCCCTACTGGAAAGATAATTTATTGACACACAATCTAGATACACACATTGAGAAGAATTTTTTTAGACAATGTATTTAACACGGTCATGAATGTAAAAGGCAAAACCAAAGACAATGAAAAAGCCAAAAAAGACTTGGCTGCTTACTATAGAAGAAAAGACTTGAAGTTGAAGCCTCTTGCTAATGGGAAAATGTTAAAACCCAAAGCCAATTACACCTTAACTGTTGAGCAAGCAAAATCATTTTGTCGGTGGGTAAAAGTGCTGAGGATGCCAGACGACTATTGTTCCAATTTGGCAAGATGTGTGGATGTGGACAACGGAAGAATGAGTGGGATGAAAAGCCATGATTGTCATGTCTTCATGGAGTGTTTACTCCCTATCGCCTTTAGTTCGTTGCCAGTGCATGTTTTGAATCTGCTCACTGAATTGAGTGTATTTTTTAAGGATTTGTGTTCTGCAACGCTGAGAGAGGATGATCTTATTAGGATGGAGCAGAGTATTCCTTTCATCCTATGTAAGTTGGAGAGAATTTTTCCACTTGGTTTCTTTGATTCTATGGAGCATCTTCCCGTGCATCTTGCACATGAAGCTAGACTTGATGGACCAATTCAATATAGGTGGATGTATCCATTTGAAAGGTAGTATAACTATCCTTCATTTTAACAATTAATGATCTATTTAAAAGATAACATACCTATTAATTCCATCAACTTGTACTTTTGTAGATTTATGGGTGATGCAAAAAGATCAGTGAAAAATAAGGTCAGGGTTGAAGGATCAATATGTGCGTCTTACTTACACCGCGAAACAACTCATTTTTCTTCCCATTATTTCACCAACTTCATGTTGACACCAGGCCATCGTAGGAATGAAATGGAAAGACATCTGCTAAGTCTTCCGAGGCCTCCACCGTTGCACGTACCCCGCAGCAAGAAGAAGAGGCAACCCTCAAAATTTGGGTGGAGGTTGTTGGCGGCAAGAAGAAGGGCTACTGCTACGGTTTAGCAGACTATGCCGCCAACTATCCTCGAAAAGGAAGATCAAGCTCTGGTATCGGGTTGAGTCGCTTCTCAACACAGGAGGAACGGGAGATGGAGCATATGAGGCAGCGGGTGGCATATACTGAGGATGCAATTGCAAAGGTGTTATCTAGTCAGCATACTCTCCTGGAGATGGTTCATAGGATGCAGCCCCAGGGCATGCCACCGCCCCAGTGGCAGTCGCCTGCTCCTCAGCAGGCACAAGGCATACTGTCGTCTCAGCCTCTGCCACCGCCTTAGTGGCAGCCGCTGTCTTAGCCACCGCCACCTCCTCAGTGGCAGCAGCCGCCTCATTGGCAGGCGTCGCCTCAGTGGCAGCCGCCGGTTCAGCAGCAGCAGGCACAACAATCTGGTGCAGACGACGACGCGGAGGGTTTAGATGACAATCTCTATAATCCCTATAAAGATTATTAGATAATTTTATGTTTGTTATTTCAGTTATGTATTTTTTTTCAAGTTTTATTTGGATTCTGTATCTTTTACGTATTTATGTTATGATACTAATGTTTTGTTATATTTGTTTACTTTTAACGTATTTATGTTATGATACTACTGTTTTGTTATATTTGTTTACTTTTAATTATGTTATATGAATTTCTTTATTTTGATATAGTAATTTAATTTAATAATTAAAATAAAATATTCAATTAATTTATTTATTGATAATTAAACTGAAAATAATTTGAATTAAATTTAAATATTAATAATTATTAATACCGACGGTAAAAATCGTCGGTAAAATTTTTACCGATGAAATATTTCGTCGGTAAAATAAATGATTTTCTTTTTCTTTTTAAAAATTTTCGTGTGGTTTCCAATGGTAACGTAAAATTTTTCAACGGTTTATTTTCGTCGGTAGTTACCGACGAGCGTTTTACCGATGAACTCATGCCGTCGAAAATCGTTCGTTACCGACGGTTTTTCTGCATTACGGATGGTTTTTTTTCGGTCGGTAATGGTCGATTTTCTTGTAGTGTGCAGAGTTGGTTGAGTATATCTGGATGATATTTCGTCGTGGGTCCCTCAAGTGCATTGTATGGGTATTATAATTCTGTTAATATCTTTATATCTTTTTCACTAATTGTCTTCCCATTTGTTTTGTTTAATAATATTAGATGAGGTCCTCTGTACATCATTCTGACGTAAGATTCCTTTCCAATGGCCTGACACTGGTTGTAAATACTTGCCAACTGGTTTGCAATTATTTTCTTCATAAACTCTTAAGTATATGCTTCATTTCTTGGATCATCCAACAAAGGAAAGTTATTGTTGCTGATGCTAATATACACCAAATGCTTTGCTTGTTGCTTGGTTGAGAAGTCTGGATATACCGAGTAGAACTTTAAGAAATTAGCTCTCTCTCGGGCAATATTCTTTTTAAAAGCTTGGACTGCTTCCTTAAATCCATATGGAAAGAAACTAATTTCTTCCAGAGTAGTGCTTAAATAAAGACATTCAATCATCCTAAATTGGAATAAATTGAATACCAGTAATTGCGGTGCTCCAGGTGTAATAATTGCTTTAACACCATAAATATTTCTATCAACTATATAAAAATAGTTGATTTTTTGGACTCATTCCAATTAATTTGTCTGTGGAAATGCTCTTTAAATTTTTCTTGGGAAAATTGAATTTTAAGTTCATGATCCATTCGACTAATTATATTGAAATTGTCTAAGGAAGAAGAAATTCTTGCTAGTATTTGCACGGCTGGCTTACTTGGTGGCGAACTTTTTGCCAGATGAGTATGATTTGTGGATGATTCCTGGGATTTTTGTGCAGTGTGGTGCTGCTTTATACCAGTCATCATAGATTCCTGGAAATGGTCAATTGAAAATTACGTACCATTTTTTATTTTCTTCTTCATCTTGTTTCTTCAGGCTTTTTGGAACTACCTCCATCAATAATTTTAATTCTTCAATTTGTAGCTTTATCACTTCCATGTCTCTTTTGATTAATTATGCTTCTTTCATCTTTTGTTCAAAGATTGCCTTTTGCATTTTTAATTTGTTCTCCAATTTCTTCATGTCCTGCTCCATTTTCTTGATAATATATCTGCAAGAACATTCTTTTCACCTTTAATATGAGATATTGTATAATTATATTCAGCTAACTTCATCTGCCATCTTATCAGTGTAACACCCTTTCTCCAAAAAGGATATTACACCATAGTAACCAAAAATTTCGCAAAGTTTTTAGAAGTTATTTTAATAAGAGTTAGTAATCATTCCTCAAAAATGTGGAAATTTTTTTTTCCAAAAGAGTAACAGTATTGATCTGTTCAAAACATATTTCATCATAGATAGTAACCAAACTATTTTACAAGGATTTGTTTCAGTACAAACCTAAGGTTTTGAATTTATAAAACATGCAATAAGTAGAAAATACTAATAAACTGAAAATTACAAAAGTGTTTAAAGGAAAATATAAACTACTATTTAGGTTTGAGCCGGATCAATCTCAGACCCTCTACCCGACTTGACTATCTTAAGACGATGACGTAACGGTAGCAGCAACCTTCTGACCCTAACATGGTGTATCTTCTTCTGAGCAATCTTCTCCTGCTTCTTCCTCTTCCCTGCGTTACCATCTTCTTTGCGGATGATGTTCCTCAATTGCTCTAAGGGTAGCTTAACGTCCAAGACCAACCGGTTTTCTACTCTCCAAGTGGGTTTGTTAACCCTTCCCATAGTGGTAAGTACATAACCAGAATATGTACCCCACTGTGTGCCACTATCTATCTTCCACCCTGAATGTTCAACCTCAAGGGGTTGAATCCTAAGACGCTTGACCGGAACTAATCCAATCTTCGGATAACTCATCTACTCCGTCATGCAATCAAACACAACAAAAGCAAGCAAGGGTGAAACTCTAAGCAAATAATAGGAAAAGTAGATACAAGCACAGGTTTTTGATTAGTCACACATACACAGCAAGACACATGCTCAAAACACAGAACAATCAAGGCTTATAGACAATCATTGTTCAAACAACTCTTACCTTGGTGCTGGCATCTCTATAACCAAAAACATTTACAAATTAATATCATCAAATTCAAGTATTTTATGCATGTCACTTCAATATCTAAAATCACACCGGTGTAGTACTCCAAGGAGACTTTCCATCCTCACATCAATTGAGCGATCGGCTGTGATAAACCTAACAGCACAAACAGGGAATCCCATCTTTAGACCCCTGAGAATACTTCAGAGAACCGCATTTAAAACTAAGTTCCAGATCATAAATAGATCTGTCAGTCAGATTTATCCAAGCCGGGTATACGATTCGTCTCGGTACAGGGGGATTCACCGTCAAGACCATTGAGACTTTAGAAACCTGGATAATCCCAGTAGACAATTGTAGTCCAACAGAACCTATTTTCAACCCCGTCTAGTGGGTTGTAAGCTCATCCTCTTTAATGCAAATGATATAACACTTCTCTTCATCACCTCTTAAAAACCTCTTTCGTCTTAATGTAGCCCCTTCTTTTGAAAACCTTTCTGGAATGACTCACTCATTTTGAAAGAAATACTCTTGCTCCTATTTATTTCGTATTAAGTTATTCCTTCGGCTATAATAATTCAATTATGACTAATCACACCGTGGCGGAGCCGAACTGAGGTGAAAAGCCCAACAGAGTGATTTGATATTTGAACTGCATTTATTCTTAACTTATTTGAAGAAGACCAAAACGGGGCAAAGCCTCTCTGAATTTGATCAAGGGAGAAAGAATAACAGTAAATAAACTTACGTCCACTTTTGAACCCAATAACGTCTGTTCTCTGTTTTTAAGTGAATCTTTGGAAATGGAATAACTACACGGCGGCTGAGCCGACTGCGGTAATCAGTGTCCAATTTTCTAAAATCTTGATATGAATTTGATGAACGAAATAGAGCTAACCATTTTACCGGCTTACTTAACTTTGAAGATGAATGGATCACACGACGGCAGAGCCATCTTTGGTAATCAGTACCTTTTAAAATCGATCCACTATACTAAATGATCGTAGTCCAATTTATTTCTCTTGGAAAAACACTTAAGCACTGATTATCTTCCAAGAAAAAGGCCCATTGGAAGTCTATCTCACTAATTTTCACTGTCTTAAATATTGGAAATTAAACTTAGTTACGTGCATATATATACAGATTGGATACCCACTCGATATTTTCCACAATTAATATAACGATAGAATTCACCGAGAATCCATTACCGTTACATTAAATTCCGAAAGATGCTATAACGATAGAGTTCACCGAGAATCCATTACCGTTACACTCTTTAATCCTTTCCAATGCATTTATATATACGTTATTTAGTAATTTAATTATTTCCCAGATTATCTTGAACATGTATATATCCGGTCTCTAGTGTTAAGATTTTCAAACAGCGTATTAATAATGATCCCAGGCCAGATAGAGACGGACTTTATGTTAGCCCCTTCAAAGGTCTCTATTCCTTTCTAGACAGATCCATACTAATAAACTGATCAAATCATAACCATCACCTTGGAATACATAAGTGCCTAGATAACATCAGGGTTTTTCTCAAAAGATTTAACCGTATTTTTCTTTTACGGTAAACGGTGATTGTGATAAACTAAAATTTGCCATCATAACGGTATGTTTACTAAACTCAAAATTCATTTTGCCATTCCAACCTTACTTCCACAAAAACCTCAAGAAGATTTGGGCATTATAACCCCACAACATCAAAGACAAGCACTTTTAAGCCATATGAACACCAAAAAGCATTTAAGCACACAACACTCAAGATCAAACACAAACTTCTCAAATTCAAGAGGTTCCCCCTACCTTTCCCCAAGATTTTGATGAAGAACAAGCTTTGAAAAACAAGAACACCAAGCAAAATTTATCAAGAGTTTCAAAGAGGAAACAAGAGTTTTTGCTTGAAAACACAAAGCTCTTTGAAGTGGGATGTTTGTATGAATCAAAGAGGGATATTTCAAAGGAAGAGGGGGCGGTTTCTTGATGCTTGAAATGGGAAGAACAAAGCTTTGAATGATCAAGGCTTGATTTCAAGACAAAGAGAGAAAAAGGCTAGAATTTTCAAAGGAAGAAAGAATGGAGTGTGCTTTGTCAATACAAAGGCTTGGTGTAAGAATTATATGAAGCATGAGGGGGTATTTATACTAGTTGGATCAGCCAAGGGGTTGAGTTAAAAGGAATAATGGCTGGCTTAAAACATAACCTTGGTTAGGTTTTTAAATAATTCAAATCATTTAACTAAATCCTAATTGGTTTAAACCAACAACTCATGGCATGATTCATCAAAGGAAGACTTGGGAAGGAAGGAAAACTTTATGACTCATGGAGAGGGAGGTCGGCCAAGGCAAAGGAGAGGAAGGAAGAAAGTTTGACAAATTCAAAGTGATGAAATCATAGGTTTTAAACTATCTTTTTTCTAATTGGCTTAAGGGCTTTCACAAGGATTGAATCCAAGTGAAAAGAATCATCCAAGGCTCAAGAATAGCCCAAGGATGTCGACCAAGAGGGAAGGTTTAAGAGCCATTGGATAGCTTGGTCTTAAACTATTGATTTTGGTAGTTTAAAGTGAAAACAAAGCACAAATTGACTTCTCCCTAATCAAAAATTCTTAAAATGATTTTGAAAGATGAGAACTAATAAGAAACCTTGAAAATATTATGTAATAGCCCTAAAAAGTTTTATGAAAGAGTTTCTGAAATTTTACGGTAAGCATAAGTATTGCGTTTTGCATTAAAACAGAAAAACGGACGCGCCGTAAGTGAAAAATAGACATTTTTCAGAAAATTCCCAAATAATTCTCAAAATTCACAATTTTAATTTAAACACTAATGATCCCTTTTAAAATTTGATTTTGAACTCTCATTGATCGTTATAAATCCATTTCGGTTGAAAAATGTTTGCTTTCTGCAATAAACGGAGTTTTGAAAAAGTGACTTTTAGTACGTCTTTCAGAAAAATCCAAAATAATTCCCATAATTCCTAAAAAATGTAAAAATATGTTCTAGCTATTTAAAATCTTCATCTGATTTTAACTCAAGCTCTGAATCAGTTAATCAACTCAAGCGGTTTACTATTTGGACCAAAATAGAACTTTTAAATCTTTTTACTTCGAAAAATTCTAGAAAAATTTCAGAAAATCTAAAATATTAGAAAAACCAACTTTTGTGAAGGAAGTTTATTTATTGAAGTCATTTGATGCTTTCAAAGTATTTAAAACTCTTTCCGTCAGTTAGACGTACTATTTTCTGTAAAAAGGCTCGATAACGTTTGTAAAACTACCGTTTCAGAAGTATTCCGGAACGGTTGTATTTTATTCCTAATTTTAAGCTAAAAATAAATCACAAAACACTTTTGGCATGAAAATTCATATAAACCAAAAAAAGTACGGTTTCAGAATAAGAAACAGACGTTGGATTTAAAACTGACGGAAGCTACGAATTGATCGTTTTCAGAAGTAATCTTAAACTTGCGTATTTAAAGCCTATTTTTAGGCTAAAAATAATTATCAAAAGATTTATATCACACAAAATCAAATAAGACGAAAATCTAAACAATTTAACAAAAGAACGGATGTTACAATTAGCCTTCCCTGTTTATAAGTGTCTTTATGATTAATATTTTTAAAACCTGCAACCTAAGTACTATCGGTTCTGACAATCAATTCTTTATCTAGCACATAAATTCGATGTTTTTCCAACATCCGAGTAATAAGTCAATGTTTCTTTTTCATGAGTACGATAATTAATTTCACTGTCTGAAAAAGTTCCAGACATATATCGACATAGTAATTCTTTCTTTTGTCCAGGGGGTTTTGCCTTCATAACACCTCCCCAACATTCATTAAATGCATCTGTTTCGATAATAGTTAAATCATCATCTAAAGGATGATATAATTCAGGAAGATCCTGACAAAAGTGCTTTAATTTTGTAATAATTTCTTCATCTTCTTCGGTCCATGACTAAAGAGCATTTTTCTTTAACTTCAGCTTGAGTTTTCTCCTTTCGGCTGTAAGATTCTTTATAAAACCTTCATTTGAACAGGTTTTCTTTGTGCGATTAAAGTGTATTGAATAGCTTGTTAAAATAACTTCAAAATCAATCCCCTCTATTAGTATAAACAAATAAATTAACAGAGATAAAGGATAGAGAAAATAACACAAGTGTTTATCCTGGTTCACCCTTTCCTAAGAGCTACGTCCAATCCCCTCAAACTAGAGAGATTTCACTATCAATCAAGATAGAATACAAGTATTCTTCAACAGCCTCTTCAGGCCTTACACAAGTATTCTTTGCACACCTAGCCTCTCCAGGCTCAACACAAGTATTCTTTGACAACCAAGCCTCTCCAGCCTTAACCCCAAGTATTCTTTGCACGCAGCCTCTCCAGGCTATATCCCAAGTATTCTTTTACAGACAAGCCTCTCCAGGCTCAAACAACTCAGAAGAGTGTTTTTGACTTAAAGTGCTATCTAACTCACACAAGTGAGAATATGAAAAACTTAAGCACTTCTAGAGTTAAGCAAACTCTCTTTTACAAGAAGGAAGAAAATAATACTAGACTTTCTACAATAGAAAGAGTATTTGCGTAGCGTTTCAGCTCTTTCTTTTTCTTGGTTCAGTCTCTTGTATTCTTCTTCTTGTTCACGGTATTTATAGGCTTTGATGAAGCTTCAGACTTGTTCTTCGAATAGCTCAGCTTCAGCCTTCAGAAATATGATCGTTCTCTAATAGCATTAAATGCTATTTTTCTATTGCTCTGAGGAGTTCCACTTCAGTGTGTATGTCTGCGTCTTTTTCTCCTAAGTCAGAAGCAACTTGTACTCACAGTCTCAATTGCACAAAGGTTAATAGTAATATTCTGTTGAGACAAAGAAAATACACTGTGTAAATCAGAAATGGGTGTTCAGAGAGATATAGAAATAGTCAGAGTACATTCTCTCTCTAAGTACACTTTCCACAGTGCTTTATGCTTTTCATTTAATGCATGTTCAAACACGTTGAATACAACTATTTATTTCAAATCATTTGCTCAATAAATATGTTCCATATTAAATGCAAGAGCAATAAATAACGGGTTATGTATTCTGCGTTTTGGACGCAACATATAGAATATATGGACTTTTCAGGTTATGTACAAAATGGACTCATACCTTTGCTTACCATTTGTACTTGAGATAACTTGGTTCATATGGACGCATATTCATTGCTTACCATATGGACTTATGACTTTGCTTCTCTGATAGTACGTCTTTGACAGTTATTGGACGTTTATCAATTCTGCTTCTTTGGACGCAAAACATAGTACATCTCCATGAATAATTACTAGACGCTTATAGGTTTTGCTTCTTTGGACGCAAAGCTTCATTTGACATATTGCTTCTCAAAGTCCATTGGATGATACTTTTCTGAGGTTAAGTATCAGAGTCCAATGGACGCTCCACTCTTGGACTGTACATATATGTGCCAATGTCACATTGGACGATGGACTTATCTTTGTTGTACCTATAAGAGCTTGTCAGCAGACTTTGTAAAACCTTTAATAATTATTGTTATCATCAAAACCACTTAGGGAATTCATGCATTAGAAGTGTTTTTGAATAATTTGGTTCCAACAATCTCCCCCTTTTTTATGATAACAAATATTATTAAGTTTTACTAGCAGTAAAGCAGATAAAATCAGTAAACAGTCAACATATACTTTTTAAAGAGAAATTTTTCTTAGGGAAAACTCCCCTTAAGATATATGTCTCAGTTTTTCTTACTCTTCTCCCCCTGAGATAAACATCTCATGGTTTTGAATATTCATTATGTTCAGAGTACCTGAAAAATTTCTTTTTCTCACAGAGCAGATTAGTCCAACATATAATATAGCATAATCAGAGCATGCATAAGTAATAAGACTACTGCACTGTAATTTAGACTCAATCTCATTTTATTAATGACTTTTGAGCTTTAAAACTTAATTCTTCCCAATTTCTCCCCCTTTTGTCATCAGACAAAAAGGTTCACAGAACATCATAGTCCAAAAAAAAAAGAAAAACAAAAGAAAGATTAAAGAAGGTTTGGAGAAACATTGGAGCGTGGAGTCAGGGCTTTTGCTGAAGTTTCTGGGTGTACTTGATATACTGTCCAAAGAGAAACGCAAGTTCTTCATATTGTTCCCTTGCAACTGAATCTTTTGCTTGACTCTGTTCAGTAGCAGCTTGAGGTTGCACTTCTTGCATAGCTTCAAGATCTTCAGGCTCAAGAGCCAGCTCAACGATGGGCTCAGTAGAACGAGTTGGTGCTCCAAGGGCGTCATTAAACATGTATCTTTGATGCTCCTTGTGAACTGATATTGATCCCATTGTTGGCGTTTCAGCCATTTCAGTGGCAGAGACCCCTGAAGATGAAGCTTCTTGCTCACACAAGATGAGGTGTTTTTCCCAGAAAGTTCTTGCTTCCTGCTCCGTTGCTTGTCCAGTCTTGGACAAGAACATTAAGAAATCCATATCAACATCCTCCATAGATTTCTTTGCCCAGTCCTCATCAATCCTGATAGGAATTGGCATTGGACTTTTGTTGATGCTCTTTCTTGGGAACTTGTCCTTATTTTTGTCAACAAGATAGACCCTCGGTGCTATCCTGTCAGGCTTGACCTTTATTGTTGTGGTTGGCTTGATTCTCATAGACGGAGGGACATTAAAGTTATTCTGGAGCTGAAATCTATCCGCTATGTTTCTGATGATCATTCTGTCAAGGGGTGAGAGGAATGATCCTAGTTCTTCCGCAGTCAGAGGAGAGTACTCTGGCTTGAAGTCATAAATTCTCATCCTTGAGAGTCCTAAAGAGCTGGGCATGATTGACTTAGCTCTTACTTCCTCTGAGGTCATGTTATCCTTTTTCTTATCCTCCTGAAGAGGGATTTCCATGACCTTCAACCCCTTAGTCAGGACATCCAGTTTCCTAACTGTGAAGATGTATTTAGAAGTTGATGAAGTGGGGGCTTCTGATATATCCAGGTTTGAGGAAGGTGAAGAATGTTGAGAGTGATCACGTGAAGGTGAAGGTGGGTGTGTTTGGATGGGATTGGACGATGGTTCAAGGTTGAAGGGTGATGGTGGAGTGGTTTCAGGTGAGGCGAGTGGTGGTGTTTGCTGTCTCGATTAGGTGGACAGAGGGGGTGAGAGAGTTGTTGGAACCAAATTGGTTAAAAGTATTTTTAATACAAATACTCCCTAAGTGATTTTATGGTTTTGATGATAACAAAATGTATTAAGCTTTTACAATGTATAACAATGCTGCCTAACTAAGTTTATTGAAGGATGTTGCAGTCTGCGATCAATAATAAGTTCATCATGACATTGGCTCATATTCAAAGTCTGAGAAGCTTTGCGTCCAATGTTAAAGACATCGTCCAATGTTGGCATTGGAACATATATGGACACCAAGAGTTCTGCGTCCAATGATCATTATTGGGAAATACTGTTCATCGTCCAATGATTCTCTGCGTCCAATAAACAATATGAGGCAATGATGTTCTGCGTCCAATAATCAGTAGGAGGCAATGCTACTCTCTGCGTCCAGTGTTTTCTAAAGAAGCAGAATCGCAGAAGTACAAGGAATCACTCATGGAGACAATACTACTCTCTGCGTCCAATGATTTCCAAAGAAGCAGAACCAGTGAGTATGCGTCCAATGTATCAGAAGGACAAAAGTCCAATGATCAGCATAAGGCAATATGCACAACATTGCCTGCGTCCAATAAAGCAGAATAGGACAAGTCCATCAGTCAATTGTTCTGCGTCCAATAAAGCAGAATGACAAAAGACTGTTCTGCGTCCAATGAAGCAGAAGGACAAAAGTACAACAGTCAACTGCCTTGCGTCCAATGGAGCATAAGTCCAATAATCAGCATGAGGCAATAAGTCCAATACTGCCTTGCATCCAATGGAATGAAATGGTAAGCATGAGGATGCGTCCAATGAATGAATGAATGAATATCATATACAAATGGTAAGCAAAGGTATGCGTCCATTTGTTAAAAGGACTGAAAGTCCAATATATTCTACTTGCTGCGTCCAAAACGCAGAGTCCATTACTTGCTGTTTATTGCTCTTGCATTTAGTATGAAACATTTATTGAGCAAATGATTTGAAATAAATAGCTGTATACAATGCTTTTCTGTACAACCTATTGTCAACGTTTATGAACGTACTTTTGAAAAGCATAAAGCACTGTGGAAAGTGTACTAAGAGAGAGAATGTACTTTTATCTACTCTCATATCTCTGAACGCATCTTTCTGCTTTACACAGTGTATTCTCTCTGTCTCAATAAGATATTACTATTAACCACTGTACAATTGAGACTTTGAGTACAAGTTGCTTCTGATTTAGGAGAAAGAAACGCAGACATGCACACTGAAGTAGATCTCCTCAGAGCAACGGGAAAATAACATTTAATGCTATTAGAGAACGGTCATATTTATGAAGGCTGAAGCTGAGCTATTCAAGAGAAATTCTGAAGCTTCACAACACATATAAATACCGTGAACAAGAAGAAGAAGACAAGAGACTGGAAAAAGAAAAAGAAAGAGCTGAACGCTGTGCAAATTGTTATACTCTGTATAGAAAGTCTTGTATATTTTCTATCTTCTTGTAAAAGAGAGTTTGCTTAACTCTCGAAGTGCTTTAGTTTTCATATCCTCACTTGTGTGAGTTAGACAGCACTTGAATCAAAAACACTCTGCTGAGTCGTTTAGCCTGAAGAGGCTGTGTGCAAAGAATACTTGGGTTATAGCCTGAAGAGGCTGTGTGCAAAGAATACTTGGGTTTAGCCTGAAGAGGCTGTGTGCAAAGAATACTTGGGACTTAGCCTGAAGAGGCTGTGTGCAAATAATACTTGGGATTTAGCCTGAAGAGGCTGTGTGCAAAGAATACTTGTATTCTATCTGGTTTGATAGTGAAATCTCTCTAGTTTGAGGGGACTGGACGTAGCTCTTAGGAAAGAGTGAACCAGGATAAAAACTTGTGTTATTTCTTGTTTCCCTTAACTCTTTTTATATCTGTGCTTATTACTAACCAAGGGGATTGAATTGATTTTATTTCAACAAGTTTTTCATACACCTTAAATCGCACAAAGAAAACAAGTTTTTAACTTAGCAGAAGCCTCTGCGTCCAATCCTTTTGTGCGTCCAATATTTCACAACTATTGTGCGTCCAATATTTTGAAACTTTGTGCATCCAATATCTTAGTACGCTGTGCGTCCAACGTTTTCACAAGCCAGCGTCCAACATTGCGAAAAGTTTTTTAAAAGCTTAGAAACACAATTCAACCCCCCGTTCTTGTGTTTCATCCTGTTACCTACAAGAGTTTGAGGTGGTGTATGGGATGGTTGTTCTGTTTAAGGTGGTGTTTGGGATGGTTGTTCTATTTGAGGTGGGGGAACTGTTTGGGTTTGTGTTTGAGGTTGTGGTTCAGAAGTTGGACGAATGGGTGATTGTGGTTGAGTCTGAGGGTCAAGGATTGGACGAGTGGGTGAGGGAATGGACTCAGGAATTTCTCTATCAATATTCCTTGTTCCTTTGCGAGAGTAAACATTTCTAAAATCTTTATCAATCTCAGAAATGGTCTTTGAAGGTTTTCTCGTACCTGTTCGTTTCTTAACAGTTCTTCCAGGAAGCTCTTGACTAGACTGCCTTTTTCTGGAGGACTGTGCTTCTTTCACTTTGGGCCTTTCCACATTCTTTCTTTTAGGCTTCTTCTCAGTTGCTACAGCTTCTTGAGATACTGGTTCTGCCTCTTCAGATCTTACTTCTCTAAGAATCTTTTCTTTCTTAGCCATCTCATTTATTCTCTGATATTCTTTTGTACCTCGGATAGCAGAGCGAAGATTCATTTTGTCAAAGTTGCTTTTGCCAAGCTTAGGTTGTCTGATACTGCTCAAGATCTGATTTAAGTCTTCGACAATTCCTTGTTTTCGCATAATCTTTGTTAGAAGCATTCCATAAGGATTTTTCTTCAAGGAATGCTTTCTGCTGACACGCTTCTTGAAGTTCATGAAGAGAATAAGAGGCAGATTAATTTTCTTCCGATTCAACAGATTCACCAATAGAAACTCATGTATAGCAGACAGAATTTCTCGATCCTGTTTTGTGAAAGATCATTTTGTTGATGACTTGATGCAGAGCTCGTGCCTTGTCGTGCATTTGTGAAGCAACTATAGGTTGAGGGTATTCAGATGAGTCAAACAGAATGTCACTCCCTCCTGGTCTTCCATTCTTCCAATCAGAGAGAGGAACTTCTCCTTCAGCTTTACAGTTAATGGTTTCAGAGATAGTTTCAACTGAAACTATTATTTTCTTGCCATTAACCGTTCCAGTAATTTCAGTGTCTTCAACCTCAGCCGTTAACCAGAACTGCTTAATAGGATTGGGGTACACTCTGATATCTCCCTTGAAGAAGTTATTCCAACCAGTACTTGTGATTTCCTCAACCACAAAGATCCCTAGTTCAACCAACTTGGTGGGAATGAAGCGATGTTCCACAAGGACTTCCATCTTCTCAATGTTCTCCATTTTTTAGAGTAAAGGTTTGATTTTTCGAAAGAGAGGGTTTTGGAGGGGTTTTTTGTAACATCCGTTATTTTGTTAACTGTTTAGATTTTTGTCTTATATGAATTTATGTGATATAAACCTTTTGATGTTTATTTTTAGCTTAAAAATAGGGTTTAAAAACATGAGTTCCAAATTACTTTTGAAAACAGAAGTTTTGGTTTCCATCAGATCAAAATTCGACGTCCGTTTCTCTGTTCAAAACTGTACTTTTTCTGTTTTATATGAATTTTTGTACCGTAAATATTTTGTGATTTATTTTTGGCTTAAAATTAGGAATAAAATACACATATTCCGAAATACTTCTGAAACAATGATTTTACTGCTTTTATCAAATCTATTTACGGAGATCAAAATGTCTAACCGATGAAAGAAGTTTTAAATAGCTTAAAAACAGCAAATGACTTCAATAAATAAACTTCCTTCACAAAAGTTGGTTTTTCTAATATTTTAGATTTTCTGGGTTTTTTTAGAATTTTTAGAAGTAAAAAGATTTAAAAAGTTCTGTTTTGGTCCAAATAGTAAACCGCTTGAGCTAAAAATTTGATTCAGAGCTCAAGTTAAAATCAAATAAAGATTTTTAATAGCCAGAACATGTTTTTCCATTTTTTTGGATTTATGGAAATTATCTCAAATTTTTCTGAAAGACGTATCAAAAGTCATTTTTTTGAAACTCCGTAAAGTATGGAAAGTGAACGTTTTTAAACCGAGATGGATTTATACTGACCAATGAGAGCTCAAAATCAAAATTCAAAAGGGACCATTGGTAATTAAAACTGATTTACTATTTGTTAGAAATTTTTCTGGATTTTTCTGAAAAATATCAGTTTTTCACTTACGGCGCGCCCGTTTTTCTGTTTTTATGCAAAACGCGATACTTACACTTACCGAAAAATTCCAGAAATTCCTCCATGAAGCTATTAGGGATATTACATGATATTCCCAAGATTTCTTATCAACTCTCAACCTTTAAATTAATTTTATGGAATCTTGATTTGTGAAAAACCACTTTTGCCCTTGATTTATATCCTTTCTACTTAAAAACCAAGGGGCAAAGATGTAACTTCACCTCCCCCTTGGTTCAGCCCTCAAAACCGCCTCACCACTAAGCCACAAAGGGGACTAGATGCATTTTGATCAATGAGTCATGGTTTTGAACCAATTGGAAAAAGTTTGATTAAAACTAATTAGTTAAAAATGCATTTGATGGTCATGGCTTACATCACTTGCATAATTCTCTTCCTCCCTTGCCCTTCCTCTTTGGCTGCCCCTCTCCTCCCCCATGAGCCCTTCGATGATGATTTTCACTTGGATTCAATCCTTGTGAAGTGGTTTAGGCCAATTAGGAATTAGATAAATGTTTTGGTTTATTTTTAAAAACCTAACCAAGGTTATTTTTAAGCCAACCATGATCCCATTTAACCCAACCCCTTGGCTGCCCCCTCCACTATAAATACCCCCCTCCACTCTTCATAATTCTTACACCAAGCCTTTGTATTGACAAAGCACACTCACTTCTTTCTCCCTTTGAAAATCCTAGCTTTTTTCTCTCTTTGTCTTGAAATCAAGCTTTGATCTTCAAAGCTTTATTCTTCCCATTTCAAGCATCAAGAAACCCGCCCTCCTCCTTGGTTTAATACCCCTTTTTGATTCATAAAAACATCCCACATCAAAGAGCCTTGTGTTTTTAAGCAAAAATCCTTATTTCCTCTTTGAAACTCTTGATAGTTTGCTTGGTGTTCTTGTTTTTCAAAGCTTTGTTCTTCATCAAAAAACATGGAAAAGGTAGGGGGAACCTCTTGCAAAATAATTTGAGAAGTTTGTGTTTGATCTTGAGTGTTGTGTGCTTGAGTGCTTTTTGGTGTTTATATGGCTTGAAAAGTGCTTGTCTTTGTTTTTCAATTATTGTGGGGTTATAATGCCCAAATCTTCTTGATATTTTCGTGGGAGTAAGGTTGGAATGGCAAAATTAATTTTGAGTTTAGTAAACATACCGTTATAATGGCGAATTTTAGTTTATTGCAAATATGATTTTACCGTAAAGAAAATACGTTTTATTCTTTGTGAAAAACCCTGATACTATCTAACATGTATATGGTCAAAGGTGATGATTAAGATTTGATTGGTTTATTAGTATGGATCTGTCTAGAAAGGAAAGAGACCTTTGAAGGGGCTATTATAAAGTCCGTCTCTTTCTAGCCTGCGATCTGTATTAATACGCTATTTAAAAATTTTAACACTAGGGACCAGGGGTATACATGACTAAGATAATCTGCGAAAGAAGTGATTTCTTAATACCGTATATATAAATAGATTGGAAAGGATTAAAGAGTGTAACAGTAATGGATTCTCGGTGATTCCTACTGTTATAGCATCTGTCGGAATATAGTGTAACGGTATTGGATTCTCGGTGAATCCTATCGTTATATTATTTGTGGGAAATATAGAGTAGAAATCCAATCTGTATATGTATGCACATAACTCAGTTTAATTTCCAATGTTTAAGACAGTGGAAATTAGTGAGATAGGCTTCCAACGGACCTTTTTCCTGGAAGATAATCAGTGCTTAAATATTTCCCAAAAGAAGTAATTGAATTGCGTCCACGTAGCCTAAGTTTTTATCGATTTTCTGAAAATGGGTACTAATCACCCAAAATGGCTCTGCCGTCGTGTGATTATTCCATCTTCTAAATTAAGTAAGCCAGTAAAAAGAAATAGTTGAATTTCGTTTATCAAGATGATATCAAGTTTTTAGAAAACTGGACACTGATTATCGCAGTCGGCTCAGCCGCCGTGAAATTATTCCATTACCAAAGATTTACTTAAAAACAGAGAACAGACGTTATTGGGTTCAAAAGCGGACGTAAGTTTAAATTACTGTTACTCTCTTCTTTCTTGATCAAATACAGAGAGGCTCTGTCCCGCTTTGGTCTTCTTAAATGAGTTAATAAAATTAAGTTCATATACCGAATCACTCTGTTGGGCTTTTCACCTCAGTTCGGCTCTGCCGCGGTGTGATCAGTCATAAATGAATTATTATAGCCGGAAGAATAACTTGATGCGCAATAAAATAAGAACAAGAGTATTTCTTCAAAAAAATTAGTGAGTGATTCCAAAAGATTTGTCAAAAGAGGGAACTACAGTAAGATGGAAGAGGTTTTTGAGGAACGATGAAGAGAAGTGTTATATCATTTGCATTAAAGATGATGAGCTTACAACCCACTAGACGGGGTTGAAAATAGATTCTGTTGGACTACAATTGTCTACTGGGATTATCCAGGTTTCGATAGTCTCAATGGTCTTGCGGTGAATCCCCCTGAACTGAGACAAATCGTACATCCGGCTTGGATAAATCTGACTGGCAGATCTATTTATGATTTGGTATTCATTTTAAATGCGGTATTACCGAAGTGATTCTCAGGGGTCTAAAGAGAGGATTCCCTGATTATTCTGTTAAGTTTATCGCAGCCGATCGCTCAAAAGAAGTAAGGAAGAGAAAGTCTCCTTGGAGCATTACACCGGTGTGACTTTTGAGATATTGAAGTGACATGCATAAAAATACTTAGTTTTGGTGATATATTATTGTGAATGAATTATTTTGCAGGATTTCAGCACCAAGGTAAGAGTTAGTTGAACCATGACTGTTTGTAAGTCTTGATTGTTCTGTGTTTTGATGTGTGTATTGTTGTGTAAAAGTGACTAACCTATAAACCTGTTCTTATATCTACTTTTCCTATTATTTGTTTAGAGTTTCACCCTTGCCTGCTTTTGTTGTGTTGTTGCATGACGGAGTAGATGGGTTATCCGAAGATTGGGTTAGTTTCGGTCAAGCGTCTTAGGATTCAACCCCTTGAGGTTGGACGGACAGGGTGGAAGATAGACAGTGGCACGCCGTGGGGTACATATTTTGGTTATGTACTTACAACTACGGGGAGGGTTGACAAACCCACCTGGAGAGTAGAAACCCGGTTGGTCTTGAACGTTAAGCTACCCTTGGAGCAATTAAGGAACATCATCCGCAAAGAAGATGGTAACGCAGGGAAGATGGAGAAGCAGGGGAAGACTGCTCAGAGGAGGATACACCACGTTAGGATTAGAAGGTTGTTGTTGCCGTTACGCCTTCGTTTTAAGATAGTTAAGTCGGGTAGACGGTCTGAGATTGATCCGGCTCTTACTTGAATAGTAGCTTATACTTTCCTTTAAACACTTTTTGTAATTTTCAGTTTACTGTTATTTTCTGCTTATTACATGTTTTGCAAGTTCTGAAGCTTAGGTTTGTACTGAAACAAACTCTTGTAAAATAGTTTGGTTACTATCTATAATGAAATACGTTTTTAAGACAGAGAGATACTATTACTCCTTTTGGAAAAAAAATTCGCATTTTTGGAGAATGATACATACTCTTTTTAAAATGACTTCTAAATCTTTATGAAATTCTTGGTTACTATGGTGTAATATCCTTTTTGGAGAAAGGGTGTTACATTTTTCCAAGAGACGAGAGTAAACACAGAGAGTTTTCAGAAAGTTGAGTAAGTGGAAGAGAAGGAGTTAAAAACATGTGTAAGAAGGAAGTTTTTGGAGAGAGAAAACAGTAAATTTTCTTGAAAACTGGTGTAATCATCAAACGGGAAAACGGCTGCAGAGTAGGTGTACAGTTTGTGATAAAATATATCATTATAAAAATAGCTTAGACTCAGCGTGGGAAGACTAAGAGTTAAAAACCTTTAAGAAAAAGAATTCTAAGTCTCAAATTGACTGACGTGGCTCATTGGACGCTAGTCTTATTGGACTCAGACTCAGCTTGAGCATATTGGACGCTAAACATCATTCTTTTACAAAGTGCATATTTAAATGCTTCCTTATAAAGATGAATCTATCTACAGAGAGGGGTTTTGTAAATATGTCAGCCCATTGATTTTCAGTGTTAACAAACTGAATATCAAATATTCCCTTCTGTACATAGTCTCTAATAAAATGATGTTTAATTTCTATATGCTTAGCTCTTGAGTGTAAGATTGGGTTCTTAGATAGATTGATTGCAGCAGTATTATCACAAAGAACAGAAATCTTACTCTCGAAGATGTTGTAGTCCTCCAATTGATGTTTGATCCATAAGAGCTGAGTACAACAACTTGCAGCAGAGACATACTCAACTTCAGCTGTAGATAATGCAATTGTGCCTTTGTCTCTTGCTTGTCCATGATACTAGATTGGATCCAATAAAATGACATCCTCCGCTGGTGCTTTTCCTTTCAAGCCTATCTCCAGCATAATCAGCATCACAGAATCCTACTAATTTGTATTCATCTGATTTCTTAAACAGCAGACCAAGATTAGTAGTCTCTTTCAGATATCTAAAGATTCTCTTTACAGCAGTTAAGTGAGAATCTCTAGGATCTGATCGAAATCTTGCACATAAACAAACATTGAGCATAATATCAAGTCTAGATGCAGTAAGATATAAGAGAGATCCAATCATACCTCTGTATACCTTTTGATCTACCTTTTTATCTTTATCATTCAGACTCATTATGCAAGTTGGATGCATAGGAGTATTCATAGATTTGCAATCGTCCATATTGAACTTCTTAAGAAGCTCCTTTGTGTACTTGGACTGATGCACATAGATCCCATCTTGAGTCTGTTTTACTTGAAGTTCAAGAAAGAATTTCAATTCTCCCATCATGCTCATTTCAAACTCCTTCTGCATTAACTCAGAAAATTCTCCACATAGAGATTCATCAGTAGCACCAAAAATGATATCGTCCACATAAATTTGTACTATGATGAAATGTGTGTCTATGGATTTTCTGAAAAGAGTAGTATCAACTTTTCCTCTTGAAAAACCATTTTCCATTAGAAAAGAACTTAATTTTTCATACCGAGGTCGAGGAGCTTGCTTGAGGCCATAAAGAGCCTTTTTCAGTTTAAAACATAGTTGGGAAAAGCTTGATCCTCAAAGGCAGGAGGCTGTTCAACATAGACTTCCTCTGTTATTATACCATTCAGAAAAGCACTCTTTACATCCATTTGATAAAGCCTCATATCATGTTGGGCAGCAAATGAAAGTAAGATGCAAATGGCTTCTATTCTAGCTACTGGAGCAAAGGTTTTAGTAAAGTCAATACCTTCCTGTTGTGAGTAACCTTGAGCAACTAACCTTGCCTTGTTTCTCACAACTTTACCTTCTTCGTCCAGCTTGTTTCTGAATACCCATTTGGTTCCAATAATGGACTTATCTTCAGGTGGGGCTACCAGCGTCCAAACATCATTGCGTTTGAATTGATTCAGCTCCTCCTGCATTGCCAAAATCCATCCTTCGTCCAATAGGGCTTCATCTATATTTTTGGGCTCCAATTCAGAGATGAATGCTTCTGACTCTATCATTTGCATTTCCAATGATTTGATCTTCAGGATGAAAGGTCTTGAAGTGCCAGCTTCTTCTTCTTTCAGTATTGGACGCATCCTCAGCTTCTGCGTCTGATCCATTTTCTTCATTCTTAGGTGATATTCCTTCACCTTCTGCTTGTATTCTCATATCTGCAAGAGAATCACTTAGCTCTGACAATTCCTTGTCAGGCTTTTTGTCATTGAATTTAATATGAATTGACTCTTCAACAGTCAAAGTTCTTGAGTTATAGACTCGATAGGCCTTGTAGGTTTCTGAGTAACCCAGAAAAATTCCATTGTCCACTTTAGAATCAAATTTACCAAGTTATTCCTTAGTGTTAAGAATGAAACATTCACATTCAAAGGGATGGAAGTATGAAATGTTGGGTTTTCATCCTTTCCACAATTCATATGGAGTCTTTTTCAATATAGGCCTCACATATATTCTGTTTGGTAAATAACACGCAGTATTTATAGCTTCAGCCCAAAATCTCTTGGATGTTGAGTGATCATTGAGCATGGACCTGGCCATCTCTTGTAAAGATCGATTCTTTCCACCACACCATTCTGTTGAGGTGCTCTTGGTGCAGAGAAATTGTGAAAGATATCATTCTCTTCACAGAATCTCTGGAAGTTTGCATTTTCAAACTCACCTCCATGATCACTTCTAATAGAGTTGATACAAGCTCCTTTCTCATTTTGGACTCTTTTACAGAATATGGTGACGACTTTGAAAGACTCATCCTTGTGTGCAAGGAATTTGACCCATGTCCATCTAGTATAGTCATCAACTATAACTAATCCATATCTCTTTCCATTCAAAGAAGCTGTTTGAGTGGGTCCAAACAAATCCATGTGTAAAAGTTCCAAAGGTCTAGAAGTGGAAACAATATTTTTGGAATTAAAAGAGCTTTTTACTTGTTTCCCTTTCTGACATGTTTCACACAGAACTTCAGATTTGTACACAAGATTTGGTAGTCCTCTCACGAGGTTATGCTTATTCAGCTTTGAAATGGTTCTTAAGCTTGCATGACCAAGTTTCTTGTGCCATATCATTGTTCATCTTTTAAGGATATGAAGCATGAGACATTTTGTTTGGACAATTTTTCGAAATCAATTTTGTTTACATTATCCTGCCTTTTTGCTTGAAAAAGTATGGACTTATCAGGATTTCTGACTATACATTTATCTTTGTTAAAGGAAACATCAAATCCACTATCACACAATTGGCTTATGCTAAGCAGATTATGTTTGAGTCCTTCAACCAATAAGACATTTTCAATAGAGGGAAGAGGATGTTTACCAATTTTACCTATCCCAATATTCTGCCTTTCTGGTCTCCTCCAAAGGTGACCCAGCCTTTTGATCTAGGTTTTAGGTCTTGGAACATGGACATTTCTCCTGTCATGTGTCGTGAGCAGCCACTGTCCAGGTACCATGACTGGTGTTGTCTTCCTCCCATCAAGCATATCTGGAACAGGAATTATCATATTTTTAGGTACCCAGATTGACTTGGGTCGTTTCTTGTTAGTCCTTGGTCTGCGTCCAGGCATGTTTCTCTTGTTATGGACGCACATCGAGGTGACATGTCCAGCCTTTTCACAGTGACCACAGTAAATATTAACTTTTGAAGAATTTTTAGAAAACTTTGGCTTTGGTTTTTCATAACCCAAACCACTTTTGTCAGAAGGTTTTCTCTGAATTTTTAAAATCTGATCAAGTTTTTCAGAGCTACTGACAAATCTGGACAATCGTCCAGTGAGTTCATTTACTTCTTGTTGAAGTGCTTGTACCTCACAGGAAGTATTGGACTCAGAATCCTTTGGAGATTCATCTTTGAGTTGACTTACTTGAAATCTCAACTCTTCATTTTCTGATATGAGTACTTTATTTTCCAAATCAAGTTTTTCTAAATCCTTGGTTAAGAGAGAAAACTTTTTCTTCAAAGATCTGTACTCATTGGATAAAATGGATGATTCTCTAAGAAGATCATTGAAGTTGTCTCTTAGTTCATAATAAGAAAGTACCTCTTCTTCATCCTCACTATCAGTTGAGGGTAGACTTGCCATCAGACAAAGGTTTGCTTCTTTCTTATCCTCCTCGTCCTCATCATCAGAAGATTCATCAAGATCTTCCCATGTTGCCATGAGACCCTTCTTCTTCTTGAAGAATTTCTTCTTTGTCCTTTCAGCCTCAGGACAGTCTGCCTTGTAGTGGCCTGGTTTCTTGTATCCATAGCACACTACTGGACTTTTGTCCTTTTGCTCAGCTTCCTTTTGTGGAAATTTTTTGTTGAATTGATTTCTTCTGAAGCCACCTTTCTTTTTCCACATAGACTTTATTTTCCTGGAGATGAAGGAAAGTTCATCATCATCTGGGCCTTCTTCTCCTTCTGAGCTGCATAACTCCTCATCTAAGTCAAGTGTCTTTAGTGCCTTTGAGGTGCTCCCCTTTTGGGCTTTAACAGCAATGGATGTTGCTCTTCTTTCTGTTCCTTCTTCATTGATCTCAAGCTCATGCACTTTAAGTGATCCCAGAAGATTTTCCATAGCAAGAGTAGAAAGATCTCTTGCTTCTTGTATGACAGTTACTTTGGGTCTCCATTGTTTTGGCAAACTCCTTAGGATTTTCCTGATATGATCCTGGTTTGTGTATTCTTTTCCCAGGGATCTGAGGTTGTTGATGATTGTTTGCAATCTTCCAAACATTTGATCAATAGTCTCGTGATCCTCCATTTTGAATAGTTCATATTGATGAACTAGCATGCTGATTTTGGACTCACGGACCTGAGTTGATCCTTCATGTGCCAAAGCTAGAGTGTCCCATATCTCCCTGGCAGTAGTGTAGCTATGTACCTTGTCATATTCAGACTTGGTAATGGCACACATCAGATAGTGCCTTGCCTTTAAGTTCAGTTGAAATCTTGTTCTTTGATCCTGCGTCCACTGAGCTCTTGGTACTAGTTGACCTGCTTCATTTACTGGAGCAGTGTAGCCATTTTCCACGACATCCCACATGTCTATATTCTGCGCATCAAAGAATGTGATCATTCTTTGTTTCCAATAGTCGTATTCGTCTCCATTGAATAGTGGCGGTCTGTTCACAGCTTGTCCCTCGTTCTCCATGGATCTTTGCTTCTCTGCACTGTTAGGTGCTCAACACCTAGAGACTGAGCTCTAATGCCAACTGTAGGTAACAAGATGAAACACAAGAAGGGGGGGTTGAATTGTGTTGCAAAGCTTTTGAAAAACTTTTCGCAAACGTTGGACGCTGATTATGAAAAACGTTGGACTAACAACGCAACTGGTTTATTGGACGAACAGATACGGTGGACGCAAAAACATCCACTTAGTTTAAAACATGTTTCTTTGTACGATTAAAGTGTATTGAATAGCTTGTTAAAATAACTTCAAAATCAATCCCCTCAGTTAGTATAAACAAATAAATTAATAGAGATAAAGGATAGAGAAGATAACATAAGTGTTTATCCTGGTTCACCATTTTCTAAGAGCTAGGTCCAGTCCCCTCAAACTAGAGAGATTTCACTATCAATCAAGATAGAATACAAGTATTCTTCAACAGCCTCTTCAGGCCTTACACAAGTATTCTTTGCACACCTAGCCTCTCCAGGCTCAACACAAGTATTCTTTGACAACCAAGCCTCTCCAGCCTTAACCCCAAGTATTCTTTGCACGCAGCCTCTCCAGGCTATATCCCAAGTATTCTTTTACAGACAAGCCTCTCCAGGCTCAAACAACTCAGAAGAGTGTTTTTGACTTAAAGTGCTATCTAACTCACACAAGTAAGAATATGAAAAACTTAAGCACTTCGAGAGTTAAGCAAACTCTCTTTTACAAGAAGGAAGAAAATAATACAAGACTTTCTACAATAGACAGAGTATTTGCACAGCGTTTCATCTCTTTCTTTTGCTTGGTTCAGTCTCTTGTATTCTTCTTCTTGTTCACGGTATTTATAGGCTTTGATGAAGCTTCAGACTTGTTCTTCGAATAGCTCAGCTTCAGCCTTCAGAAATATGACCGTTCTCTAATAGTATTAAATGCTATTTTTCCATTGCTCTGAGGAGTTCCACTTCAGTGTGTATATCTGCATCTTTTTCTCCTAAGTCAGAAGCAACTTGTACTCACAGTCTCAATTGCACAAAGGTTAATAGTAATATTTTGTTGAGACAAAGAGAATACACTGTGTAAATCAGAAAGGGGTGTTCAGAGAGATATAGAAATAGTCAGAGTACATTATCTCTCTAAGTACACTTTCCACAGTGCTTTATGTTTTTCATTTAATGCATGTTCAAACACGTTGAATACAATTATTTATTTCAAATCATTTGCTCAATAAATATGTTCCATATTAAATGCAAGAGCAATAAATAGCAGGTTATGTAATCTGCGTTTTGGACGCAACATATAGAATATATGGACTTTTCAGGTTATGTACAAAATGGACTCATACCTTTGCTTACCATTTGTACTTGAGATAACTTGGTTCATATGGACGCATATTCATTGCTTACCATATGGACTTATGACTTTGCTTCTCTGATAGTACGTCTCTATGACAGTTATTGGACGTTTATCAATTCTGCTTCTTTGCACGGAAAGCATAGTACATCTCCATGAATAATTACTGGACGCTTATAGGTTCTGCTTCTTTGAACGAAAAGCTTCATTTGACGTATTGCTTCTCAAAGTCCATTGGACGATACTTTTCTGAGGTTAAGTATCAGAGTCCGTTGGACGCTCCACTCTTGGACTGTACATATATGTGCCAATGTCACATTGGACGATAGACTTATCTTTGTTGTACCTATAAGAGCTTGTCAGCAGACTTTGTAAAACCTTTAATAATTATTGTTATCATCAAAACCACTTAGGGAATTTATGCATTAGAAGTGCTTTTGAATAATTTGGTTCCAACATTTTCATCTTTTCTAGCTTATCCTTTATTTTTCATTGTTTCTTCTTCATATTTATCTCATGCACCATCTTTATTATAATAATATTCATCCCATTTTCTTTTTTCTTGTTTTGCTCTACTTGAGTAACCTTTTCGATAAATATTACATTATATTCAGAATCTGATGAACTAGTGTAAGCTAAAATTATTTCCACATTTTCATTATTTTCTTTAGGATTTTCTTTTCGCTCAATTTTTTGTATTTGATTATCATCATCTTCTATTATTTTTAGTTGTTCTAACAATTGTTGAATTTCTTCTATATATATCATTTGATTTCCTTAGATTTTCCATATATTCCTCTTTTAATTCTTCCATATAGATAATGGTTTGTTAAAGTTTATAGGTTTCTGTTCTCTTATTTTTAATAAATCTTCTAAATCTTTTTTTGTTATATATCTATTGTTTTCTTCGTATTTTAAAAGATTTTCAAATTGCTGGAGAATTTCTTAAATTCTTTTTATATCAGTATTTTCCTCAATTTCTTTTTCTTCATTTATATTTTCTGAAGTCTCTCTTATATTTTTTTATATCATTATGTCCTTTTGGTATTCTCATATATGTATATTCTATACATTTATTTGTGTTTTCTATTAATAAAACTATGTTGTTATTCATTTCATCTAATGTTTTAATTATTTCTAAAATTTTCTCTTATAATTTCATTTCCGTCACCATTTAATTATTTTGTAGTAGTGTAGTGTTTTGGGTATCCAGTAGGTATCCGGATCCGATTAGCCTATATAGTGTTTCGAGTATCCGGATCCGATTAGCCTATCACTGCTAATAATTATTAATTTATTGACGGATTTTAGTGACGAAAAGTTCATTATCTGTCGCTATTTTAATGGTCGCAGTTTTAGAGACGGTTATAAATTTCATATAATTCCCGTAATTCATTTTCTAATCTTGTTAATTTGTTTTCTCTTTTATTTAATTTATTTTGATGTTTTATAAGAAATTTTGATATTCTATCAATTTCATCTGTATTTCCATGTTCTATATGGTAATCTAAATTTCTACAAATTAAACTTATATTTTCTCTTGTTATGTTTATATTGTTTTTTAATTCATTTATTTCTTTTTCTTTTTCAATTATTCTGATTTTTATATCTATAATATCCATTCAAAAATTTGAATTTGTCTTTTAATCTTAATTTTCCTAATTATTAGGTTTCTAAGAATTATTTTAGTGTCTATAATCTTAGTGTTTATTTTGATTATTCTTATTTTAGTGATCTTAGTACTCTGATACCGTATTGGAGGGGGTGTATTTTCAGGATTCATCTAAATTGTTATTTTCTATAATTTTCATTAATTGCTCATAAGTTTCATCTATTTACATCTTAGTTAATGCTAAATCAAATTCATAATCTAGTTCATTATTATATATGATAGTTTGTGCGCATAATTTTCCATATTCCTGACATATAATTCTTTTGAATTCTTTTGGTAGGTTTAATTTCTATATACATTCTAGTTTTTCATAAAAATCTTTTTCACGAATTTTTATTTCATCTATATATATATTACGTTGCAATAATTTTTTATTTTTACCCATGTTGTAATAGTTTTATCTTTTATTATAAACTTAACAATATTTTTATCTATTTTATCTTTCATTATAAATTCAGCAATATTTTTATCTACCTTATCCATGACTTAGTCTGAAAATTCATTATTTTCTAAAGAATTTAGTAGTTCTTAGAAAATATTTAGGTTTCTTCCTGAGTTAAAACTTCTTTCTAATTCTTCTTGATCATCTTCTAGTTCTAATTTTATTAAAGTTGTAGTTAATTCATAACTCATTTCGTCTTCATATAGAGCAATTTGTCCACATATTTTTCTATAATCTTCACATATTTTTATTTTTATTTCTTTTGGTAAATCTAGTTTTCAAATATATTTTAGTTTTTCAGTAAAATCTTTATCAATAATTTTAATATATTCCATATATATTTTTTGAAATTGATTTCATTCTTTTACCCATATATTAATAATTTTATTTTTTATATTAAATTTTGTAATATTTTTACTCATATCTTATTTTTCAAATACTGAGTTAAATCATTTACTTGATTTACTAATTTATTAATCTTGTCTTCTTCTATTTCTTTTTCAGAAATATTTGCTGGTAATGGTAGTCTACAAATTAATAAGTTTGGTTTATTTATAAAAGTTTCTATTTCTGTTATTTCGTTTCTTTTAAGATAATAAATTTTTCCTATATTTTCAAATAAACTTGGTGCATCTATTCTACCATTATTTTTGAAAGTAATACTATGATGTGAATTAGTTAACGCATAATAATTAACACAATAAGTTATTCAAAATATTTTGTCTCCTGTTCTCATTAGATTTTTTTCTTAAAACTTTATGTTCAAGTGTTAATGATTGTTCTAATCTTTGAATATTTAAAGGTATTCCAATAATTGGGTGAATTTCAAATTTTAATTTTACATAAACTAAATTTTCTTCTATTACTCCAAATATTTTATCTTTGATATCAGTTATTCTATCATCTTTTAATACTACCTCTATAGGTGAATTTATTCCTTCTTGAAAAGTTGCTTTTATTAGTATCTGAATTGCTCCTATATATATATATATATATATCCAATTTTATTTATTTGTTCTTCCTTTTTTTTCTTTTGAGTTCCATCAATTTTTTCTTATTTAATAACTGTATACTAGTATTTCCTTGAGCTTCTTCAATATCTATTGGAGCTTCATTAATCAATTTTTCATAATATATAATATTTTCTTTTTTATTAAATATTTGCATAATTTTTCCCATTTTTTCCTTACTCTTCATATTACCATCTTTAGTTAAATTTAAATCTTCCTTTTGTATTTTTCTAAATAAAGCCGAATCAATTAAAATACTTCATTCATAGTAACTATCTTGTTTAGTAATTTGTAAATGTTCTATATCATTATTGCTAATTTTTTCACATTCCATGATAAATAAATAAATTAGATGCAAAATAAAGACATACCTGACTTAGTTTTGTAAGTTTTGTACCCATTGCTGCTTCCGCAAATAGACTGAGATATGTGTTATGATAAATCGTATTTGACGAAGAAAATTAACTTGCAAAATAAATATAACACAATGAAATATCTCTATTATTGAGAAAAGAATGACAATTGGACAAGGAAGAATTCTCTGTAAGTCTTATTTCTTTCTGAACTTCGCTCTGATGAAACATATTGAATTCTACGAACCTTTTATACTAGAGGAAAGAAACATGAGCCTTCCGTTTACGAGTGGTTAATAACAATGAAACTACAAATCAAGTAACGGAGGATAATCAATTACTAAATATAACATTTATTCAAGCCACACATTACAAATCCCCACCTTGGCTTGAATTCCATAAGTCATTTCGCTTCTACCTTCTATCTGTGTTGCTTCACCGACTTCTAGTGTCAGCTAGTACTTCCAATGCCAACTAAGTTCAAGCATTCACTGATGGAAGAGCTTTCGTCATTACGTCTGCTGGATTATCCGAAGTAGCAATCTTTTCAACTAACACATCACCTTGTGTTATGACATCACGAATGAAATGCGTCCTGACATCAATGTGCTTTGTCGTCTCGTGATACATCTGGTTCTTTGTTAAGTGAATTGCACTCTGACTATCACAAAACACCGTAATGTCCTTCTGACTTACACCAAGGTCACCAACAAGACCTTTAAGCCATAAAGCTTCTTTCACTGCTTCTGTAGCTGCCATATACTCTGCCTCTGTAGTTGACAAGGCAACTGTGGACTGTACAGTTGCTCTCCAACTTATAGCACTACTCCAAGAGTGAAAATATAACCAGTCAAGGACCTCCTGCGATCAAGATCACCAGCATAATCTGAGTCACAAAATCCAGTGACATGATTAATAGCTTCAGTTGTTCCTCTTCCAAACACTAGACCAATGTCTGTTGAACCCTTCAAGTATCTGAGAATCCACTTGACAGCTTGCCAGTGATCCTTCCCTGGATTAGCCATATAACGACTAACAACACTCACTGCATGTGCAATATCTGGTCTAGTGCAAACCATAGCATACATGAGACTCCCAACTGCGTTAGAGTAAGGCACTTGAGACATGAACTCCTCCTCCTCTTCTGTCTGTGGTGACATTTTTGCAGATAACTTGAAATGAGCTGCAAAAGGAGTACTGACTGCCTTTGCATTTTGCATTCCAAATCTCTCTAGAACTTTCTCAATATAGTTCTTTTGAGATAAGCATAACCTTCCAGCTTTTCGATCTCGTACGATCTCCATACCGAGAATTTTCCTTGCTGGACCCAAATCCTTCATCTCAAATTCGCCACTTAATTGTGCCTTCACTTTGTCGATCTCAGATGAATGCTTACATGCAATTAGCATGTCATCAACATAAAGAAGCAAGTAAATATAAGAGTCATCGGATAATCTCTTATGATAAACACAACTATCATACACACTTCTCAAATACCCAATATCAATCATAAATGAGTCAAAACGTTTATACCATTGCCTTGGTGATTGTTTTAACCCATACAACGACTTCTTAAGTAGACACACGTGGTCTTCTTTTCCTTGTACAATGAACCCTTCTGGCTGCTGCATAAAAATCCTTTCCTCCAAATCACTATGGAGAAAGGTTTTCTTCACATCTAGTTGTTATAACTCCATGTCAAGCAAAGACACCAAAGCAAGAAGCACTCTAATGGAACTATGCTTTACAACAGGGGAAAAAACTTCATTAAAGTCAATACCTTTCCTCTATGTAAAGCCTTTTGCTACAAGTCTTGCTTTGTACCTTGTTCCATCTTTCTTCTTGAAAATCCATTTACAACCCACAATTTTCTGATCATCTGGTTTCTCAACAAGCTCCCAAGTATGATTCTTGTGGAGGGATTCAAGCTCTTCTTTCGTTGCACCAATCCACTGTGATGCTTCATCACAAGTAACTGCTTCATGGAATGAACCTGGTTCCTGTTCATCAGTGCTTTCTGCCATGTTGAGTGCAAAAGCAACAAATTCCTCATATCTTTGAGGTGGCCTGATTTGTCTCCTTTGCCATCTCTAGCCATAGAATACTCATGCTCTATTGGTGCCGCGTCTTCATGTGTCTTTTCTGGTTGTTTAGGGGTTTCAACTTCAAGCTCCACCTTTTTGTTAGCACCATGAACTTCATCTTTCTTATCATGGTCCTCATCTGGTCTTGGGTTAAGTATGACTGCCTCATCAAAAGTCACGTCTCTACTAATCATGAACTTTGATTCCTTAGGGTCCCACAACCTGTACCCTTTTACACCATCTTGATAACCCAAAAATATGCATTTCTTGGCTCTTGGCTCCAGTTTTCCTTCATTAACATGAGCATAAGCTGGACACCCAAACACACGCAAAATTGAATAATTTGCTGTAGAGCCTGACCACATTTCTTCCGGGGTCTTGTAATCAATAGCTGTAGAAGGTGATCTGTTAACCAAATAACATGCAGTATTAATTGCCTCCGCCCAAAACTGCTTGGGCAAACCTGCATTTGAGAGCATGCATCGAGCTCTCTCGAGCAATGTCTTGTTCATTCGTTCTGCCATGCCATTTTGTTGTGGTGTATGCCTCACCGTTCTATGGCGAACTATTCCTTCATTTGCACAGAACTCATTGAACTCATTATTGCAAAATTCCAACCCATTGTCCGTCCTGAGTCGTTTGACCTTCTTCTCTGTCTGCTTCTCCACAAGAGATTTCCATTGCTTAAACTTGAGGAATACATCACTCTTTTGTTTCAAGACATAAATCCAGACTTTTCGTGAATAATCATCGATAAAGGTCAACATGTGCCTTGCTCCACCGTGAGAAGGAACACTTGACGGGCCCCACAGGTCTGAATGGATATAATCAAGAGTCCCTCGTGTTCTGTGGACTCCAGTGCTGAATTTTACTCTACGTTGTTTTCCATAAACACAATGCTCGCAAAATTCTAGCTTTCCAGTTCGTTGTCCACCAAGCAAGCCTCTCTTGCTAAGCTCATCCATTCCACGCTCACTCATATGGCCTAACCTCATATGTCATAAGTGGGTCTGGTCAAGATTTGAAATAGAAGAAACTGCAGCTGCACCTACCACAGTGCTGCCTTGCAATATATATAGTCCATTCTTCAACCGTCCCTTCATAACTATCAAGGAACCTCTCGAAACTCTTAAGACTCCACCTTCAGCTCTATATGTACAGCCAAGGGAATCTAAAGTGCTCAAAGAAATTAAATTCTTCCGGAGTTTGGGCATATACCTCACATCAGTTAATGTTCTCACAATACCATCAACCATCTTGATTTGCACTGTACCTTTGCCAGCTATGCTACAAGCACCATCATCCCCCATCAGAACTTTGCCACCTTCAATCGCTTGGAATGTGGCAAACCAATCTCTGTTAGGTGTCATGTGGAAAGTACATGCTGAATCAAGAATCCAATCATCATCATTAACATTAGATGAGAAAAAAAGAACATTTCCACCATCTGATTCTTCTGAGGCAACAACTGCTCCACCGAACTCCGAAGTGCTTGCTTTGTCTTTCTTGAGCTCTGGATAGTTTCTCTTCCAATGTCCTTCTCTCTGACAGTTATTACATCTATTATTGTTCTTATTCTTGTTGCGTGACTTTGACCGCCTTCTTTGGAAACTCTTCTTCCTTTCCTCTGTTCTTCCTCTTATCGTTAGACCCTCACCGGAGCTAGTACCCCCATATGAATCGTCCATTCGCCTTTTTAGTTCCCAAGACTGCAAGGCCGTTTTCACTTCCTCCATGGATAGTGAACTTCTACCAAAAATTATGGTGTCTACAAAATTGTCATAAGCTCGCGGCAAAGAACTAAGAAGAAGAATAGCTTGATCCTCGTCGTCAACCGCAACATCAATATTCTTTAAACTAAGAACAATTTGATTGAAATTATCAATATGTTTGTGAATGGACTCACCTTCATGCATTTGTATGGTATATAACTGTTTCTTCATGCAGAGACAGTTATGAAGAGACTTTGTCATGTACCGACTTTCAAGCTTTGCCCAAAGCTTGTCGGCAGCCTTTTCTCCAGAGACTTCTCCCAAAACTTCATCACCTAGCGATAACAATATTACACTATATGCTTTTTTCATTATCGCATTCTTCTGTGTGGATGTTAGTTTGGCTGCCAACTTAGCTTCTCCTTCCAACGCCGTCTCACATTCTTGATGCGTGAGGAGAGCGAGCATCTTCAACCGCCACAGATTGAAGTTATTTTTGCCAGTAAATTTCTCGATGTCAAACTTCGCAGATGCCATAGCTCTGATACCAGTTTGTTATGATAAATCGTATTTGACGTAGAAAATTAACTTGCAAAATAAATATAACACAATGAAATATCTCTATTATTGAGAAAAGAATGACAATTGGACAAGGAAGAATTCTCTATAATTCTTATTTCTCTCTAAACTTCGCTTTGATGAAACATATTGAATTCTACGAACCTTTTATACTAGAGGAAAGAAACATGAGCCTTCCATTTACGAGTGGTTAATAACAATGAAACCACAAATCAAGTAACGGCGGATAATCAATTACTAAATATAACATTTATTCAAGCCACACATTACAATATGTAATAGTTGGAATCTAAATATTGAAATAATTGAAGTGTTTACACTAAAATAAGTAGAGATTTTATTGATAAGTGATACTGAGTACAAGGGGGTTTTTTAGGTACACTCTCAAGTACCCAACTAATCCTACAAGACTAGCACAACGTTTCCTAAAAGGAACTTTTTTCTCAGAAGAGGGGTGACAGCTTCTTCTGTTTTTGCCGTGCTTTACTTCTGTCTCCAACCTCCTATTTATGGACATATAAAAGTACTATTTAAAGACTCTTATCCTACGCTACAGTAATGTCCATATAATTGGTATTTTACTATTTGCACAATAACTTCTATATGTTCAATGGCTTATGATTCTCTTAGCAAGAAATATGGGGAAGCTTATTCCCTCTACGGTCTGAGATTGATTATTAACTGTCATATGACATAGACTACCCACTTTTTTAAATGAAATAAAAGTAGAAGAACATCAATATGATCAAAGAACACCACCTTCTTGAGGTTTTACTTATTAGGCATCTCTTTAACTAGCCTATCCAAAAAAAGGCATCTATTTAACTAAATATGTAGCCTTAGACAGAGAAGGTGATAATTAATTATGGATATGTCATAGTTATTTCCAAATAAATTAACTATACAAGAATTAGAAAAAAAAGGGGTTAGTTGATTATTTATTTATTTATTTGTCTCTTCTTACTAGGATAGCTTTAAGATATCAGGATGACTAAATTAAAAGTTGTAGGTTCATTGTTTCCTCTTCTTTCATCTAATTTTTAATTTTTGTAAATGGTCTCTATTTCTAATGATCAATGGTGACACTATCCAGTTGGTGTAGATTCATGCTAGAAGTGTTTTGATTAGGATTCTCCCTGTATGTACTTTCTACTGCATCAAATTATCAAAATCAATATTATGGAAAGTTCTTTTTGGTTTATACTCACAAGGGGCATTGCTTCTGGATGATGGTTGAGATTTTATTTTGGTGAAGTTTGGTCGGGATTTGTTGGTTTCTAAATCTGATTTCCCACGTTGTGTAGGTAGATCTTCTCAAGTCTTTGGGAAAAAAAAGACTTTGATATATACCCGGAATATCTGTGAGATTGGCATTTCATATTTATGGATATTTGGTATTGTCATGCCTTGATTTTATTTTGGGCATTGCTTGGTATTTGACTCTCATAGTTATAAACACACTTTAAGACATAGGAGTCTCTCAAACACACTGAAGGGAGCATTATCAAGTTCTGTTCATCTGGATGTCATTTTATCCAAATTTTATATTTAAAATCTTGAAGCTGAATATCCTAAAGGATTTTGTAATTTTTAAATTTGGAATCATGAATTTGAATATCAAGTTCTTTTGGTGTGTTTCTGCAACCTGCATTGAGGATTAAAAACTTTCATTTTAGCAGATCATAACTTTCATGTTTCTTTAATCCATTATCATGAATATTCTCTTATATTATTTTTCTGTCTTGGTTCATGATAGGGACTGAAATTCATTGTAGAAATGATAAGAGGATTCAGAGAACAAAGCTCTAATAGCAATAGAAAAATGAAGAATAGGAAAAGGAACAAAGCTCTGATTACAACACTTGCTCATCTTCGCTTTATAGCTGGGTGTGATATGTTTACTGATATGAAAATTAGATTATTTAAATTTTAAGAATATATAGATATATGTGTAAGCTTCAGAAAAAGCCCCTGGTCAGAATTGTTCATTTCTGATGCCTAAATCGAGGAAGAAACTCAATTAATGTTGGTTCTTTTTTATGGAAGGAAAAACATTGAACAGTTCGATAGTCTTGCTAAGGCTCAAGAACCAAAGGTAATTGTTCTCTGTCTATCTCTATTTCACACCTTTTGGCTAAGCCTTTAGTTGTTTGTTGATTTATGGTTTAGTACTTATTAAGTTCATTGTTCAGTTTCTCTGATGTAGCATTAGCTTTTTGCTAACAAACTTTATTGATAGCGCTCTAACTATTTTCTCTTCCTTGCTAAATAATATTGATGACATGTTCTAACAATCCACTACAATTACTATTACTTCGTCATACAATAAAAGCATATGGGGGGTGTTGCTTTCTTTTTAATAATATATTTGACTCATCAAAAAAAAATATTGGGGGTGTGTTGTGAGCAGTTCTTTTTTCCATGCTTATTTATGGTTGTAGAATGAGGTACTACAGATGTCAGTGATGCATAGAATAATAGTGTTTGGTTGGATGCACCCATATAAGCCTTGGGTCAAAGAATAATCCAACAAATTCATGCCCATTTCTACATTACAATAACAGAAGAAATGGGTTGTGAAATTGAAGCCACCAGTAGCTCATCACATAAAAATGATTCCATCTTGAAATTGTTTTGCTTTCTTAGCTAAATGATTTAAACTTATCAAACCATTTGCTGAATTGTTTTGCGGGTCTTAGATATCCCGTCAAGAATCACAATACACACATAAAATATTGAAAGAGAAAATTTGCTACTTGAAGTTTGTGTAGATAGTGTTCAATACATATTCAAATTAGGTCATTCCAAAACCTAAATTGAAATACTTTTTGTCTACTTTCATATGAAACAAAGAACACAACATTTCAATAAACACAAAGAGAGATATGTATACTAAAAATCATCATCAAATACTTGCGAAATTAAGAGACCAACTTGACAAAAAAAATTATAGGACCAAATTGAAACAAATAAATAAGTTATAGGACCAAAAGAGCAATTTTGCCTTTATCTTACTATATCAATTATTCTTTTGTGAAAAGCATAATGACAAAATGGTGCTAAAAGTTGCTATAAATGATTTAAGGTTTATTAAATTAACTGATATATGTTGATTGATCAATGCGTCTTCTTTCATCTTGACTTATTCTGCTTTAAGAGGTAAATTTCTATTAACTTACTACAATTTACACATCACACTAAAAGTCTTGGTTCCAATCAGAGGGATATGGTTTGACCAAAAAAAAAATCAGAGGGATATGGTATAAATCTTTGGTTGATGCATGAAATGTTGGTGTTGTTAGGCTTTAAAGTGTTTGATCTGCTGAATGCGGAACAATGGATGCTATTTTACTTGATGAAACTTTCCTTTTCATTCCTGAGTCTCTTCATACTATTTGGGAGTAACTTCATTGGATAAATCTGGAAGACAACCAATTTTACTGGTAAAGTTTGTGCCTTTTTTCTCATGACTAAATTGATTTTTACTAAATATAACACTTATTTGTTTGAGTGATTTGAAAAAATTAGTATATTCAATGCTAACGAATTTAGCTATCAAATAATTCGATCTCTTTTATGTTGATACTATATAAGTGTCACGCCGCACGGGTAAAGTACTAGTTTAAGGAGTGAAAACACTGGTACTCGATAGTAGAATAATGGTTTTTGAACACCATCAATTTTTAACACTCATTTAACACTTCTCTCTACTTGTTACATTACTCATCTATCGCTCGTTTCTTTTCTATTCTTATTTTTCTCAAGGTGTGCAGGTGTCTAAAAAACATTTTTACTGGAAAGTATATACTATATATCATTGAAAGAGTCGGGAACCGTGGTGAGTACAGACCTTATGTCTATCTAAGTGTGTGTTTGGAAATCATTCAAAATGGGGCCCAAGCCAAAATCAATGTAAAAGCTAGTGAGAGCGGCTTCAGAGTGAACACACGTCCATCTCCATCCCATGGCCGAGGCAAACGGGCACTAGCTAAGCACTAAAGCCTTCATCCATGTGGTGCTCGTTATGAACTTTCCTTATTAGCAAATCTAATAATTGATGCCTACTTTTTCACATGTAGTGCAACGCTTCCTAAATCAATTGCATTGGACCTTTTGGGAATGGAACAGATTTTATTTTTATCATGGTACTATTTAAAACACATGAAATGAAAATTGATTCCTCCTTCCTAATTTTAGTGAGGGAGGCAGGTTGCCTCTTCACCCATCCATTCGTTGGCAGCTATTAGATCTTTAGCTTCTCAACCATAGAAAAAAAGTCAAATTGATAAAACAAAAATCAGCTTCTCTATGCCCCAAATATATCCTAAAATTTGCGATTTTTTGGGAATATTTCATTGTTCTATATCACGTTGAACCCATAAACTACCGTGCTTTTTGGCCTTCCCTGCTTAGCATTCTGTCATCAACCCGCTTCATCTCATGAGTTTGGTGAGAGAAATCATAGAATAGAATAAAAGTATTATTATTATAATTATTATTTTATTGAAGGAGATACAGATCAGATCAGAAACGGGGGAGCAGTAGAGGGATCGGGGAATGGAAGGATTGGATGGGTTGATAGAGAGGCTTTTGGAAGCAAGGAAGAACAGGGGCAAGCGGATTCAACTGGTGGAGTCTGAAATTCGCAACATTTGCACCACGGCAAAAGAAGTGTTTCTCGGCCAGCCAAACCTTCTTGAATTAGAAGCCCCCATTAACATTTGTGGTATTTCCAATCTGTCTAGTCTAATCTAATTCACAATGCCATAGGCTATAGCTATCGAATAACAGATAATATGTTTTTTTTTATCTACCTAAATGCGCATTAATTAATTATTAACAATATACACTCATATGTGCGCATGTGTGGAAATGGAATGGTAGTTGATATTGATTTGAAATTAAATGATGGGATTGTTAATGTTCAGGCGATATACACGGGCAATATCCTGACCTGTTGCGACTGTTCGAGTATGGTGGGTTTCCGCCGGATTCCAATTACTTGTTCCTGGGGGACTACGTGGACAGAGGAAAACAGAGTATAGAAACGATATGCCTCCTCCTTGCGTACAAGATCAAATTCCCAGAGAACTTTTTCCTTCTCCGAGGGAATCACGAGTGTGCGTCCATTAACAGAATTTATGGGTTCTATGACGAGTGCAAGCGGAGATTCAGTGTTCGCCTATGGAAGGTGTTCACAGATTGCTTCAACTGTTTGCCCGTGGCTGCGGTGATAGATGACAAAATCCTATGCATGCACGGTGGCCTCTCTCCTGAGATGGAGAGCTTGAATCAGATCAAAGCCATTGAAAGGCCGGTGGACGTGCCAGACCAGGGCCTCCTTTGTGACCTCCTTTGGTCTGATCCTGACACAGAAATAAGAGGGTGGGGTGAGAATGATAGGGGTGTCTCCTACACTTTCGGCCCAGACAAGGTGACTGAGTTCTTGAAGAAACACGATCTCGATCTTATATGCCGGGCTCACCAGGTCAGTCCCTGTCTTACAATTAGTATCTTCGATTCATTAATGCGACCCAACTCATCTTTACAAAATCGGCTTATAAGATAGGGGTGGGGTGTCCTTGCATTTTATACGCCTTATCTCTAGTTGACTCCCCTCTTCATTTCTCAAATATTCACCCATTCTATTCTTCAAGAAATTAAGTTGCTTATGGACAATTGTAAAAGCCGTTAAATAGATAGTTATTAATAAATAGATATGTAATTATAAAAAAGCTACAAAAATAGCTTTTGAAAAAAGTGTAGTGCAAGAGTTAATTGCAACATATATGGAAAGTTATTTATTAGTTAAAAAATTTATGTTAGAAGTACTCACGTAGAAGTTTATCTAAAAAGGACCATTGCCAATTAACTATTTTCAATTCACACTAATTCTTCGCAGGTTGTTGAAGATGGCTACCAATTCTTCGCAGACAGGCAACTGGTTACCATATTTTCAGCGCCAAATTATTGTGGAGAGTTCAATAACGCGGGTGCGCTCATGTGCGTGGATGAAACCTTACTCTGCTCATTTCAGATTCTCAAACCCGTGAGAGGAAAAGCCACATAACCTGTTTTTTTGCAAGCACGGCAAAAGGGTCCTGGGTTGAAGTTTTGCTCCAAACAATAGAGTAAATATATGTACGTATATGTGTATGTGATGGAGCTAGCTCAAAATTCTTCCCCAAATTCAACAACTTTTTCTCTGTATTTTTCTTTCTGGTTGACACGGCGAAGTTGGAGAAAAGAGTTTTAGCAACCACCTCCGACTTCATCAGTAGTAGATTAGATTATCCATACAATGAACCTGGGATTGAAAAGAGATCCATCCAGAAATGCAGAAAGCTGTATATATTCCTCCTTAGGCACTCTCGCTTCTTGTTTTAGAGCACAAACTGATATTAATCTTCCCTGTCTGTATATTAATATTGTTATCCGCGCGCGTGTGTATCATGCTCACGCGTTCTCTCTTCCACAAATTAAATTTTGGACAAACTGCTTTCAGCTAAAGTAATTACATTCGCAGTTTTGCACATCGTCTACAGCCATTGAGTTTGTTATACAAAGGTGAATGAACATCGTGGTTACTGTTAGTATTTGGCACTAGTGCTGTACAATTTGGACTTTTACATATAGAAAATGTTGCACAATCCGCCACTATACACCCACATCACACACCCTCAATCTCCATTTTACTCATTGTCATTGGGTGTTATGCAGGTGTGTGGGTATCCGTGTATAAGAGCTCTTTACATATATATCCCTTTGCTAACTTGAATACATAAAATATTTTGTTTACCTTTCTACGATATAGATCCACCATTAACAACTCTAATTTTTTTAGCATGTTTTCTCTTTATTTTTTTTTTCTTTTTAATTATATTTTATTTAACACATTTTCGGTTTTTTTTTTTCTCTTATCATCTTTTTTCTCTTTTTGCCACACCTCTCTAAGATGTGAGACAATCTATATCCAAATCTTCTTTTCTTTTATATTTATCATTCCATTTGTAACTTTTATTGAATTGAATTTTGGGTAATTGCAAAATTTATACTCTTATATTTAGTTTTTCACTTTATTTATTAATAAGAAAGATAAATCTAAAAAAATATGTTAAACAAATTGAAGTATATGAAGAAATTAAACAATAAGTTTGATGTGAAAAAATACATTAATCATTTTTTAATTTATGTGTCATAAAGTTAAATGACACATAGAAAGTATAAGTATTATTTAACTAAACTTTTATGCATAAATTAAAAAGTTTTATGGAGAGTGTGTTCAGTGCCCCTGCACGTGTGTTCTCAGTGTCCAAGAGTTGGAGAACCAGTGGCACTTCTTTATCAGTTATCACCTGCCCGAAGAGTATTTCCTGTTGGGAGAAACAAGGTCTTTGGATTCGGAACCAAGAAACTGCCCAGGGAGCTTAATTGTTTATGGATGTTTGCTTCAAGTTGCTTAGTACTAAGACTCGGACGGACTGCGAGTCTTTCGCAGCCACCGCGTGGAGTTTGTCGAGAGGAAGAAATGAACTCTTGTCGGAGCAAACAAATATTCCAGCCAACAACAGCTGTCACGGGCCGGTGATGTCGATCTAGGAGTGGAACCAAGCTCGGTTGTTGCTCAATGGTGTGATGCAGAGCAAAATGGACTAGCTGTTTCGAATGGGCCAGATGAGATTGGTTTGAGGCCCAAACGAATGACAAAAAGGCCAAGTTACTTGCAGGACTACATCTAATCGGTTGATATAGAAGGAACAAATAGAGGAAATAAATGTAATTAGGAAATTATGTTTCTTTTTAAAGAAAAATAGTGGGATTTGACCAAAAAAAAATAGTGGGACACTTGTCCTAAATCCCGTACTAGCTGGGATTTGGTAATCAGGTTGTTATAACCCGTTTGTGGGTGGCGAAAGGAAAAAGGGCAGAGAACTTTTAACAGAAAAAAAAATATTCTTCTCCTTCTTCCTCTAATCTTCCTCCCCCTCCCTTCTCTGTTAGCATCTTGCTTAGCTATTGCTTCCTGGTGCTTTCATTGAGAGTCGAATGCTCCCCCCCCCTTTGACCCTCCGGCGAATGCTCCCCTTGGAGACCACCCTCGCCGGGTTACGGCTCGTGCCTACCAATTGTCGAAGGTGAAGCTACTGGGCTCTTGCTAGCAGTGAAATGGGTGAGAAGCCTTGGTTTTCAGAATGTTGTGTTTGAGCCCGATTGCAAAAGTGTGATCGATTCTTTTCATTCACCAGCTGAAAATATGTATGAAGTGGGCATTATCCTTAGTGAATGCTCCAATCTTCTTTCTTTATATACAACCTGTAAGGTCTAGTTTATTAGGAGGCTAGCAAATTGTGTAATCCATGCTCTAGCTAGGGATGCAGTTCTTAGGCCTAGCCCCATTATTTATCGTTCAACTCCTATTCGTATTGCTCACTTGATTATTGATGAAAAGCTATGTATTGGCTTCCTTCAAAAAAAAAATGGAGAGTGTCATGTTTTTCTTTTTGTCAAATTGAGAATGAAAAAAAGTTGGTACAAAAATATCTATCACTCTATATAATTTGTTCGGCTGAAAAAAAAAAAGGGGTTTCCATGTCGAACTAAGACAAAAAAATTTTCCTCCTAAAAACATCAAATCATCTACAATATACAATACTCTTCTACTCTCATTTCTATTTTATAATAATAATAATAATAGTAATCCAATAAAATATTTTAATAACTAAAAACAATTAAAGTTTTTAGTCTCCACAGTTGTGTGTATAGAATAATTGGGTTCACCCAAAATAATATTATAATAACTAAAAAGTGTTTATTTACTTTTCCAATTTTTTTATATCATCATAATGACTAAAAAATAATGAACTTTTTAGTCTTCACAATTGTGCTAGAAGATACTCTGGTTCTTCCAAAATAATATTATAATAATTAAAATCGTTTATTTCCTTCCCAATATTTTTATATTTTTATTTCTTTACGGAACTTAGTTCATATCTAAATTTTCAAGTTACAAAAATATTTTTTTAATTTTATTTTTATAAATAAAATAGTGTTTATTTATGAGTTTAATTTATTTTTTCCAATTAAATATAACAAAATACTATGGAATTGAAAATTATTTTATTTATTTTTTTACTCTTTCTTTTGTTTATCAGATTTGGTTGTAATTTTTATTCATATGCACTTATGCAGGAGCAATTGTTGATTGCTTATAGCTTTTGTAATAATAAATTTTTATTGATATGCAGGAGCAATTGTTAATTGCTTTTAGCTTTTGTTATAATTGCTTATAGGTTTGGTTATAATAAATTTTTATTCATATGTAGGAGCAATTGATAATTGCTTACAACTTTTGTTATGATAAAAAAACATATAAATATTAATAAATAAAAATAAGTAAAGTTTTTAATCTCTACAGTTGCACTTAGAGGATAATCGGGTTCACTCAAAAAATATTATAACAACAAAAAAGTATTTAATTCATTCCCCAATTTTTTTCTTTATTATTATTTGTTCATGGAGCTTATAGTTCGTAAAAACTTTCAGCTTGCAAAATTAATTTTTAAAATTTTTTATAAATAAAATATTGTTTGTTTCAAGTTTCATTCATATATTTTTTTATTTATATAAAACAAAAAATACTATGGACTGGACAATTAGTTTATTTATAATTTCTCTAATTATTTTGTTTGTCTCATTTAGCCTTCATTTTTATCCACACAAGGAACAATTGTTAATTGCTTATAACTTTTGCTGTAATAATAAATAAAAATCATAAAAATATTAACAACTCAAATCAATGGTTGAAAATTCTGCTCACACTAGCTGTGACTTACGTTCGAATCTTGGATTTCCACATGGCTAGACTATACGTAAATTTCACTATAAGTCCTCAATGATGTTGGCGGTTCTTGTGCCTCCCCTATTATAAATTTATTTGTATCAAAAAAATCAATTCAAGATTTTATTCTACACAGTTGGGCGTATATAATGTAACACCCTTTTCTCCAAAAATGATATTACACCATAGTAACCAAATGTTTAGGAAAACTTAGAAAATATTTTGATAAAGGTTGATAATCCTTCTCTGAAAATGCGGGTAAAATTTTTCTTTTTCAAAAAAGATGAGAAGGACGGGGAATAAATCCCTGTAAAATTTTCTCTTTGAAAATATTTAAAGTGTAAAGAGTATAATATAACTTCGTACTCAAAATTTGATCATCTCATATATAAAAATTATTAGAGTTTACAACAGAGTTTGTACAGTGGACTCTTGAGCCAGTCAAGTCTTTAGACCTCTACCCATTCTAAAATAGTAAATACCAATTCTTCTCGGAATCCCTATCAATCTACACAACATCCTTTTCAAATCCTTTTTCTAAGAGCTAGCCCACGTCTTGGATAAATTATCTACTCTGTCGTGCATCAACATAACATAAAACAAGCAAGGGTGAAACTCTAAACAAAGTAATAAGACAAGTAGGTAAACAATCAAAATACAATTATATATATATACATCACTTTGCACAGCAAGACACACACATCAAGTCACAGAACAATCAAGACTTATAAACAGACATTGTTTCAGATAAATCTTACCTTTGTGCTGAAACCCTGCAAAATAATTCATTCACAATAATATATCACCAAAACCAAGTATTTTTATGCATGTCACTTCAATATCTCAAAAGTCACACCGGTGTAATGCTCCAATGAGACTTTCTCTTCCTCACTTCTTTTGAGCGATCGGCTGCGATAAACTTAATAGAGTAATCAGGGAATCCCGCCTTAGACCCCTGAGAATCACTTCAGTAATACCGCATTTAAAATGAATACCTGATCATGAATACCTGATCATGAATAGGTCAGCCAGTCAGATTTATTCAAGCTAGGTATACGAATTGTCTCGACTCGAGGGTATTCACTCACTCGGCCACTTAAGACTATCGAAACCTAAATAATCCCAGAAGGCAATTATAGCCTAACTAAACCCTATTCTCAACCCCGTCTAGTGGGTTGTAAGCTCATTGTCTTTAATGCAAATGATATAACACTTCTCTTCATCATCTCTAAAAGAAAACCTCTTCCGTCTTACTGTAGCTCCCTCTTTTGACAAATCTTTTGGAATCACTCACTAATTTTGAAGAAATACTCTTGCTCTTATTTTATTGCGCATTAAGTTATTCTTTCGGCTATAATAATTCATTTATGACTAATCACACCGCGGCAGAGCTGAACTGAGGTGAAAAGCCCACAGAGTGATTCGATATCAATATAACTAAGATTTATTACTTATTTTTCAGAAGATCAAAACGAGGCAGAGCCACACGGTATTTGATCAAGGGCGAAAAGAGTAACAGTAAATAAACTTACATCTGTTTTTGAATTCAATAACGTCTGTTCTCTTTTTTAGGTAAATCTTTGGAAATGGAATAACTACACGGCGGCTAAGCCGATTGCGGTAATTAGTATCCAGTTTTCTTTAAAGAAACTTGATATAAACTTCATGAACGAAATAGTGCTAATCATTTTACCGGCTTACTTAATTTTGAATATGAAATGATCACAAGACGGCAGAGCCATCTTTGGTGATCAGTACCTTTTTAAAATCGATCCACTATACTAAATGAACGTAGTCCAATTTATTTCATTTTTGGAACCACTTAAGCACTGATTATCTTCTAGGAAAAAGGCCCGTTAGAAGCCTATCTCACTAATTTCCACTGTCTTAAACATTGGAAATTAAACTGAGTTCATTGCATATATAAACAGATTGGATACCAGCTCAATATTTTCCACTTGCTAAAACAACAGTAGAATTCACTGAGAACCCATTACTGTCATTTTAACTTCTGAAAGATGCTATAACGGTAGAATTCACCGAGAATCTATTACCGTTACACTCTTTTATCCAACCCAATCTATTTATATATACGTCATTAATAAATCATTTCTTTGCCAGATTATCTTAGGCACGTACATCCTTGGTCCCTAGTGTTAAGATTTTTAAATAGTTTATTAATACAGATCCCAGGCTAGAAAGAGACGGACTTTATAAAAGTCCCTTCAAAGGTCTCTTTCCTTTCTAGACAGATCCATACCAATAAACCAATCAAATCTTAACCATCACCTTTGACCATATACATGTTAGATAATATTAGGGTTTTTCACAAAGAATAAAACGTATTTTCTTTACGGTAAAACCATATTTGCAGTAAACTAAAATTCGCCATTATAACGGTATGTTTACTAAACTCAAAATTCATTTTGCCATTCCAACCTTACTCCCACGAAAATCTCAAGAAAATTTGAGCATAATAACCCCACAATAAATGAGAAGTAAAGACAAACACTTTTCAAGCCATATAAACACCAAAAAGCACTCAAGCACAAAACACTTAAGATCAAACACAAACTTCTCAAATTATTTCGCAAGAGGTTCCCCCTACCTTTCACTAAAATTTTGATGAAGAACAAGACTTTGAAGATCAAGAACACCAAGCAAAATACCAAGAGTTTCAAAGAGGAAAATAAGAATTTTTGCTTGAAAACACAAGGCTCTTTGATGTGGGATGTTTTTATGAATCAAAAGGGGTATTGAACCAAGGAGGAGGGGCGGTTTTCTTGATGCTTGAAATGGGAAGAACAAAACTTTGAAGATCAAGGCTTGATTTCAAGACAAAGAGAAAAAAGGCTAGGATTTTCAAAGGGAGAAAGAAATGAGTGTGCTTTATCAATACAAAGGCTTGGTGTAAGAATTATATGAAGCATGAGGGGGTATTTATAGTAGTGGGGGCAGCCAAGGGGTTGAGTTAAAGTAGCCATGGTTAGCTTAGAAAGTAATCATAGTTTAGCTTTTAAAAATAAACCAAAACATTTATTTAATTCCTAATTGGCCTAAACCACTTCACAAGGATTGAATCCAAGTGAAATTTATCATCCAAGGGTCCAAGATGAGGAAGAGGGGCGGCCAAAGCAAAAAGGAAGGAAGGAAGGAAGGTGAAGCCATGATGTAAGCCATGACTCCTAAATTAACCATTTATCTAATTAGTTTTAATCAACTTTTCCTAATTGATTTAAAAACATGACTTATTGACCCAAATGAACCTAGTCCTTTTCTTGGATTTAGAGTAGGACGGTTTTGAGGCTGCAAGAAGGAGGGGGTGAAGTTACATCTTTGCCCTTTGGTTTTCACGTGAAAAAGGATACAAATCAAGGGCAAAAGTGACTTTTCACTAATCAAAAATTCCTAAAATGAATTAAAGGTTTGAGAGCTGATAAGAAATCTTGGGAATACCATCTAATAGCCCTAATAGCTTCATGGAAGAGTCTATGGAATTTTACGGTAAGCGTAAGCCATCCGTTTAGCTTTAAAACAGAAACACGGACACACCGTAAGTGAAAAACAACCATTTTTCAAAAAATTCTCAAATAATTCTAAAAAATCACAAATTTAATTTAAACACCAATGATCCCTTTGGAAAATTGATTTTGAGCTCTCACTGATCAATATAAATCCATTTCAGTTCAGAAATTCTTGTTTTACGTCTCTTACGGAGTTTTGAAAAAGTCACTTTTGATCTGTCTTTCAGAAAATTCTGAAATAATTTCCATAAATCCAAAAAAATAGAAAAAAATGTTTTGGCTATTTAAAATCTTTATCTGACTTTAACTTAAGCTCCGAATCAGTTTATTAGCTCAAGTGGTTTACTATTTAGACCAAAACAGAACTTTTAAATCTTTTTACTTCTAAAAATTTTAGAAAAATTTCAGAAAATCTAAAATATTAGAAAAACCAACTTTTGTAAAGGAAGTTTATTTATTGAAGTCATTTGCTATTTTTAAGCTATTTAAAACTCTTTCTGTCAGTTAGACATACTGCTTTCTGTAAAAAGACCTGTTATCGATTGTAAAACTACCGTTTCAGAAGTATTCCGGAATATGTGTATTTTATTCCTAATTTTAAGCTAAAAATAAATCACAAAACACTTATGGCACAAGAATTTATATAAGACAGAAAAAGTACGGCTTTAGAACAAGAAACAGACGTTGTAACTAGACCTGACGGAAGCTGTGAATTAACCGTTTTCAGAAGTAATCTTAAACTTGCGTATTTAAATCCTATTTTTAAACTAAAAATGAATCACAAAACATTTACATTGCAACAATTCATATAAGACAGATAATAAACGGAAAACAGAAGTCTATATAGGACTTTAACTGTCTTACCGTTTTAACTATAATACCAAACAACTTATGATTTCTATACTATCTAAAGTATACTAGATCTTAAAGACTATATCTTAACTATGTCTCCATTTCCGGTATTTATCCATTTCTTAACTAACAGAGTACAAAGTTTCTCTTAAAGGGACTAAATTGTAATTCCCGTATATTGTTTCTCTAAAATTCCAAACTTAGTTTCTAAAACCTTTATATATCCCTAAACTATTTATCCTCAAATATTTCTTATAGTATGAATTTTCCATATTCATCATAAACTTATTCTGACTATCAAGAATGTTCATAAAATACCATTTGACTTCTACTCTGTTTTATAGAGTAAAATTTTATGATGTTACATATAACACCCAGGTTCACCCCAAACATATTATAATAACAAAAAAATGTTTAATCTCTTCGCCAATTTTTTCGATATTATTATTTCTACACATAGTTTATAATTCATAATTTTCAGTTTTCATATTTTTTTATTTCATTTTTTATAAATAAAATAGTATTTGTTTACACATTTCATTCTTATTTTTTCTACTCCTATAATTTTTACTCTCCTCATCATAATTGCTCCTAATTACGTATAATTCTTGACAATATTACTACAATACTTTAAAAAATGAAAATATACTTCCATCTTGCAAAATTATTTTTTATTTTTTTCTGAAAAATAAATTAGTTTTTACTTATAGGTTTCATATACGTTTTTTTGTTCATTTAAATTTTCATGTTTCAAATTTATTCTTCTTTTGATTTTATTCACGAATTCTACTCATAATTTTTTGCTTCTATGAATTTTCAAGGTTGAAAAATTATTTTTGCAATTTCATTTTTGATAAATAAAATCATATTTTCTTACGAGTTTCATTAAATAAAATCATTTCTGTTTCTATATATTTTTTTGTTTTGTAAATTTTCATTTTAGAAAATTATTTTTTCTTAAATTTTATATTTGATAAATAAAATAATGTTTGTTTAGTTGTTTCATTTATCTTTTCTGTAAATTTTTAGATTATAAAAATATTTTTTATTTTATTTTCTGAACAAATAAAATAGTATTTGCTTACTAGATTCATCCATTTTTTCTGTAAATTTTATTATTGTAAAATTATTTTTCTTTAATTTTTTAAAGATAAAATAGGTTTTGCTTAAGAGATTAAATCATGTTTTTATTATGTAAATTTTTAGATTTCAATTTTTTTATTTTATCAATAAATAAAATAGTCTTGGCTTGCAGGATTCATACATTTTTTTAATTTCAAATTCCAAAATTGTTTTTTTTATTAATAAAATAGTATTTGCTTACGTGATTTCTTCATTTTTCTCTATAAATTTTTAGATTCCAAATTTTATTTATGCACAAAATAGTATTTGTTTACGGGATTCATTTATTTATTTTTTTACATTTTTAGATTTCAAAATTATTTTTATTTTATTTATGATAATAAAATATAGTTTGGTACGAGTTTCGTTCATGTATTTTGTTTCTGTAAATTGTTAGGATGTAAAATTATTTATTTATTAATTTTAGTTTTGAAATCCATCTCAAAGATCACCCAACTCAACCCAAGCTGCCGAGCTAGAATGATTCCATACAGTAAACCCCAAAGTTCATCCAAAAGCATTTTCCCAGCACCAAGCTTGCAATAAAATCCCCGCACAAGGTTGTGAATATTTTTACCTTTTATAAATAAAATAATATTTTCTTACAGGTTTTATTCATTTTTTTTATTTTACAAATCCTTAGGTTGCAAAATTTTAATTTTATTTTTTATAAATAAAATTGTATTTACTCACGAGTTCAATTAGTGTATTATTTTGGGTAAATAATCAGATTGCAAAATTATTTTTTATAATCTTATAAATTTAGAGTATACCGTATATCAAATTATTTATTTAGTCCATTTTTTTTCTTCTGGTAAATTTTCGGGTAACAAAATTTTAATTTTATTTCCATTAGCTAAAATAGTGTGTTTTTTATTACAAGAGACAAAAGAAACAGTAAAAACGAAAAGCAAAAAAAGAAACCAAAGACAAAGAACCAAGAAACACTCAGCCCCGCGGGAAAGAAACTCCCTGGGCATCAGCTAACAAAAGATCCCTCACCCTTGCAGGGGCAACGTCGAAAGTAACAAGAGGTTTGTTTGCCCGAGCACCTATCTTGGCCAGGAAATCTGTACATTGGTTCCCCTCTCCCGAGATGTGTTGCAAGTCTATTCTCCAATCTTGTTCCATGAGTTGTTTGATCGTTACAACCTCATTTTCCTCCTGATGATGTGAGGACACCCCCTCCAGGATCATGCGAACTATGTTGGCCGAATCAGAATAACAACAAACAGCGTCAAAACCGAACCCTTTGCACAAACGAATGCCCGGTAACAAGGCAAGCATCTCAGCATGGCCAATATGGGAAATTCCTGCATTTCCATAGAACCCCGCCAGGAACTCGCCATCAGCATTGCGCGCAAGTCCTCCAAAACCCATCCTACCTGGATTTGTAAGAGCACTTCTTTCAACGTTGAGAGCAACCCAACCCTCTTCCGGCCACTTCCAGGACACCTCCAGAGGGGGAGCTGTCGTCCTACTTGCGTAGGTAGTATCTCTATACGCCTTGGTTATATCTTGCAAAAGAGTGTCCACTTGTGTCATTTGGGTGGTGAGAGGCACCACTTTCTGCTCGAAGACCAGCTGATTACGGCTTCGCCATTGAACCCACATGACAACTGCTGGAAGAATGCCATGAGTGGAGATCATCGCTCGAATTTGGTGATGAAGGGGGTCACTGTTAGAGAGTGTGCCAATGTTGTCGATTCCAAACTTCCTCCAGAGCGCCACAACATGTCCACACTCGAAAATGCAATGTCTGAGTGTCTCTTCCATAGCCAAGCATCTTGGGCACAAGGCAAACTGGGTGACTCCTCTCCGATGTAAAAGACCACATGTTGGAAGGGCTTCACGATAAACCTGCCACAAAAGAAATTGGATATTAGCTGGGAGGTGTAATTTCCAAAGCCAACTCCATGACTCATGCATGGAAGTATCATCAACCCCTGAATGGAGCCAAGTGTAACCACTTCTAACCGTGTATTGGCCAGAATAAGTATGGGTCCAAACCCAAGTGTTTGGAATGCCATCAACCAGAAAAGGCTTCAAAGTTTGAATGTGAATCATTAAATCCGAATTAAAAGGAGTATAGAGTCGGTTCAGCGCCCAATCCCCACCATTCCACACATCACAAATTCTCTTATCTAAATCATGGATATACACCACCTCCACCTCATGGCATGACACCCTTGTGGATAGGCAAGAATGATGCCAGAAGCTTGAATGTCCATTTGATCCCAACTTCATCTTAAATTCCCCAATCAACTCCCCCAGCGCCTTGGTGATAGAGGACCAAATTAGAGATCCTTTCCTATGACTTGCTTCAAATAAATTACCTCCCTGGAGATACTTTGAGGAAAGCACAGAGACCCAAAGCTTATCAGTGCCATTGATCATGTCCCACACTAGCTTGCCCAAGAGTGCAGTATTTTGGGTTCTAGCAACACGAACCCCCAACCCACCCAGACGACGTGGCTTAGTGATCTCCTCCCAGTTCACCAAACGAGGGCCTTTACAACTAGTACCCTTCCAAATGAACTGTCTAACATTTTTGTCAAGGAAGTCACACACATACTGGGGATGCCACTGAACTTGCATGCCATAACTAGGAATGACAGAGAGGACTGCATTGGCAAGGGTAACCCTCTAGGTTTATTGAGTAACCTACTTTTCCAAGAGGCTAAGTTGGATGCCACATGCTCGTAGGTGCCTTCAAAATCCTCCCTCCTGGGTCGTCAATGATATAACTTGAAACCCAAGTATTTATCAAGCCGAGTGGTGAATTGAATCTGAGTGATATAAGTGATCTTGGCCTTCCTCGCCGAAGTCACCCCTTTAGCTACAAAAATTCTTGACTTCTCCAAGCTAACTTTCATACCTGAAATGGCACAAAACTTCTCAAGCACATTAGTAATTAAGCGGGCCTGAGTAGGCCTTGCTTGAGAGAACAAAAGAACATCATCAGCAAAGAAAAGATGAGAAAGGGAAGGTCCATTCCTGGATGTCTTAAGGGGTAGCCATCGCTGATGTTGCACCTCGTGCGTTATCATCTCCCCGAGCTTCTCCATACACAAGACAAAAAGATAGGGGGACAAGGGATCACCTTGATGGAGGCCGCGTTTAGGAGAAAAACATTGTGTCTTGATCTCATTCCAAAGCAAAGAAATGGATGTTGACGTGATGCCATGCATAATCAAAGCTATGGTGGAGGCCGAAAAGCCATACCTCTGAAGCGTTCTCCACAAGAACCTCCAGTCCACCCTGTCGTAGGCTTTCTCCAAGTCAAGTTTATACACAAGGTCACACTTTCTCTTTTTGGAACGTGTCATGGAATAAACAATCTCTTACAGAACAATGGCATTATCAACTATACCCCTTCCTGGAATGAAACTGCTTTGGTGAGGACTGATCAGCTCATTCAGGAAGGGCCGAAGGCAACCCACAAGCACTTTAGAGATAAGTTTATATAAGACATTACATAAACTTATCGGCCTAAAGTCTTTAAGGGATGAGGGAACATCCCTCTTAGGGATCAGAACAATCTGAGCTTTTGCCATCCTGGGGTCGAAGTGGCCTTGCTCAAAAGCATTTCTGACAAACCTCCACACCTCATCTCCCACTTCATGCCAAAACATCTTGAAGAAGATAGGTTGGAAACCATCAGGTCCTGAACTCTTATAGGAATTCATACTCATAAGAGCCTGATATACCTCCTCTTTCGTCACCTGTTTAGTAAGAGCATCCCTTCCCTTCTCAGATAAAGGAACCGGCACAGGATCATGAGTGTCTTCAAGCAAAACTTCAGTGGAGCAGAAGAGAGCTTTAAAGAAATTCATCGCTTCCTCCCGCAAGGTCTCCGCATCAGTGTACCATGCCCCGAGGGAAGATGGAGGCCATGAATTTTGTTCTTCTTCCTCCTAGTTACGGTTTGAGCATGGAAGAAGGTTGTATTTCTACTTCGCAACTGAACCCACTTCTCCCTAGATTTCTAAAACCAATAAGTCTCCTCCTCAAACAATACTCTTTCATATTCCTGGAGAATATCACGTTGCAAATAAACAAGACGAGCAGAGTCCACGTTTTCGAGAGCTCTTTGGACACCCCTCAAATGTGCCTCCAACTTCTTTTTATTCGCAAAAATGTTACCAAATTTATCCTTGTTAAAGCAAAGCTACCACTCCTGGACTTGCTGAAGAGCTCCACAAATGTCACCACCCCTACTAGCCCAAGCTTAGTGAACAACCTCTTGGTATTCCTCATGTGCACACCAAGCTGCTTGGAACCAGAAGGGTCTCTTCATCCGAGTCATCTCCACCGTCCCACACCGCAACAGCAAGGGACTATGATCTGAATGCCGACGAAGCAGATGTTCCACAGACACATTCGGAAAGTTGAGTCTCCAACTCAGGTCACCCAACCCCCTATCAAGCCTTCGGGAAATCAACAAGCCACCCCTACACTTCTTCTGCCACATAAACTTACTCCCCACAAACTACAGGTCCAACAGATCACAGGCGTTCAACATGTCATGAAAGCGATCCGCACGCATCCTAGAGAAGGCACCCTCTCTGCTCAGAAGGTAGCAAGATGTCGTTGAAATCACCCAATAAAGCCCACGGTAAGGAGACCCTGTGGCAAAAATCCATGAGATACTCCCAAAAATGGCACCGAGTGTTGTAGGTCGGACTAGCGTACACTCTTGTACAAAGCCACTTCTTAGAGCCCCTAATCACCTCCAGGGAGATGCACTGAGCCATACTCTCAATGACTTGGAAACAATAGGGACCCCCCACACAAGTCAGCGCCCAAATGCCACCTGTATGCCCCTTAGCTTCCTCAATCATAATGGCAACATAACCTTGCTTATTCCAGAATCTAGCTGTCCCTGCGAAACCCACATGCGTCTCAAACACAAAGACTAGATCCGGTTTCTGCTGGGCAAGGACCTCACGGACGTGGCGTTGGCTTATGCGACTAGCCATACCTCGGACATTCCAAGCTAACACAGAAAAATCTTGGAACTCAATCATAGTAACAGGTAGAAGGAGGGGGGTCTAGCAACCAAGAAAACTCACTCCTCAAAGTCCGTCGGGGTTTCCTCTACCATATCCACAGATTCTACATCCTCCTCATCTGACTCCTACATCTGTGCTGAAGCTACACTATGATCTGGGGGCCTTGGTTCATCGATCAGGTGTAGGTGATTGGGGCTATTTGTTTCCACATGCATGGCTGTTTTAATGCCATGCAAACCAGGCCGGCTTGGGTTGCTAGGCTGGTCCCTTTGACTCTGATTCGCTTCCTTGCTCACTTGTCTGTCATTATCTTTGCTCTTTCCCTTATTCTCCACTCGGCCCAAACTAGAGACAGTATTCCCTGGGTTGCCATTAGAGGTTGCACCCACCTCAAAGACCATTGGACCGCGACCCACTATATTCTTGACAACAGGAGTGGGCTCAAATCGTGTCCGCTTCTTCCTTTTCCACACCTTGTTGGATTCATGATCGGCCCACTAGTAAACGGTTGCACAGCTAGAGCATGTCCACCTGATCCCACTCCTCCAGGCCCCACCTCAGAATTGGCTGCCAGCACATTAAAAGGATTCGTAGCCGCACCATATTTCCCAGGATCATGCGCATCATGATTACCTCCTTATTTACCACCACGTTGTCTCTGCATGGATTTCGGCGTTCTCTTGGTTTTGGAAACCGAGATCCAATCTCCGTACATATCTTCGCCCCCCTGAATCTCTGGCTTTCCTTGTTTGGAGTTAGGGTTTGCTGCTTGTGCCCCCTCCTCCTGTACGGCGGCCGCCTCCTCCTTGTCATTGTTGTCTATCACCGTGATCAACTTCACCGTGGTTTGCTTGCAGTTGCGACCTATGTGGCTGATGAATCTGCACAATTGTATATTTTGATAGGAGTTTTGATATATAAATTGGACTAAATAGTGTTTAGTTAGGATAGAATAAGATTAAGTTGAATAATTAGGAAGTTTTGATAGAAGTGAGATTTTTGTGAAAGAAAGTTGTTTTTTCTGACCTATTTTTGGTGTTAGACAGGTTTCTGGCGCTCAGCTATGATTCCTGGCGCTCAGCTCTCAGATTCTGGTCTGGAATGTGAAGTACCTTCCTAGAGGGCAGCAAGCTGGCGCCCAGCGCCCCAATCCCAGCGCCCAGTGCCCCAACTCTGATTCTGTCGACAAAATTCTGCTTTGGAAGGCCGCAACTGGGCGCCCACACTAGGGAGCTCAGCGCTGCAATGCTGCCCTAGCCATAACTTGGGCTGTACTTATCCGATTTGAGTGATTTTGGTGGTGTTTGAAAGATAGGAAGAAGATCTACAACTTTAATGTTGACACTGAAGCCCAATTCGGATGTTTTGATGGTCAAAAATGAAAATACCGAAGCTGTCCAGATTTGTACGGGAATTTGAGTCTTGTAGAAAATCGGACCTGGAAGACAGAGAGCTAGTGCTCAGTGCCCTTACTGGGGCGCCCAGCGCTGGAAGACTGACTTGGGGGACCGAATTAAAAAGCCCAGTGTTTATGCGCCGAGCGATGTCCGCGATTTTCCTGACATATAAAAGGACGCGTTTTCACCTATTTTGGGATCTTTTGATCATTTTTGGGACAATTGAACCGTTAGATACCTCTTCTCCCCTCTCCAAAGAAGATTAAGCCTTGGGAACAAGGTTGAAGATTCAATGGACCCACCTTCTTCATCTTCTTCGCTTTACGATTTTTCCTTTCTCTTTGCCATGTTTGGCTGATTTATTTTGATTAGGCTAGGATGAACTCTTTTGGATCTTGATATAATTTGACTATTTTGTTATCCAATTTTAATTCATTTCATGTTTCTAATCCTTTGCTTAATGCTTTTCCTTGATTGGCCACCTTGGAGATTGTAGTGATGGTCTTATATCTAACGGAAATTAGGTATAGGATTCGATTTGGATTAGAGACCATATGAGTGCAGAGATCTAGGAATAGACTTTGGTTCATGTGCATTCTTTGTGAGTTCTTGATCTTAATTCTTCCAATTAATTGAGTCCCACCTAAGGAATTAAGGTTCTAATTAAGAGGAAAGGGTTATTCACCATGGGATTGGGTTTAATCTATCTTAGAGAACTTGAATGATGATTGATTGAAATTGGTAATTACATCTAGTGATAATTGAGGGATTCTTATGCCTAATCTTGTTTTCATTGTGTTTGCATTTGTCCTTCATCCACCAAGTGTTTGTTTAAATGTTTGTGTTACATTGTGTTTGCATTTGTCTTTCATCCACCAAGTGTTTGTTTAAATGTTTGTGTTACATTGTGTTTGCATTTTATTTTAATTTTCACAATCCACTACATATTTTTCATAGTCCAAATAGTGTAGCAATTGGTAGTAGCTGGTACTTGGCAATTGATCCTCGTTGGGAACGATAACTCACTCATCACTCTATTACTTGTGCGATTCGGTACACTTGCCGAAACGTCTAACAAGTTTTTGGCGCCGTTGTCGGGGATTGATTGATACCAGTATCAACGAATTTAATTGCTTACTAATCTGGACATTTTTCTTTTGTTTGTATTTTGTAGTGTCTCTATTTGTGTCTTTGTTTCAATAATGTTTTTAAAAAAAAAATTTGCTGCTAATCTTTGCTCTTTGACATGGTTTCATTGCTACTAATGCAAACTTTTGAAGCTTCTTTTCTAGCTCAACAAAACATTGCTCAACATTTGGAGGATCTAACTCAACAAGTTCAATTAATGCAAAGGGAAGTTGCACGGTTGGAGCCTGTCAAATGCGATTTCTGTGGCAGAAAACATGAGAATGGGTGTTGTGAGTTTGAAGTGTCTATGCCACAAGATTCTCAGTTTCACAATGAGCCACAACCACTGCAATATGAGGATAGGATAGCCAATCTTGAGGAGACATTTATGGAGGTTATAGTAGTCACTCAACTGAACTTTGAGAATGTGGATAAGTCAATCAAAAGTCTTGAAGTACAAGTTGGGATATTAGCTCAACAAGTGGCTAAAGTTAAGAGAGCTGAGAAGTTGAGTGTAGAAAAAGAGTTTGAGATAGTGAAAGAGTGCAGTGAGGAGAGTGTAGGTTTAGCAGTAGAAAGCATAGAAAAGAAAAGAAAATGTGTTGATAAAAATGTAGAAGAAAAAATAGAAAAAAATTATCAGTTGGAGGAGGAGGAGCAACTTGGTTTAGTTTTAGAGATCCTTAAGAAGTTGCCCTCCCATGATGCAAGTGATGTGAGCTATTGGAAGAAATTTCACCTCTATACCAAATTCATGGAGTTCTTCCTAAGAAAAGAGAGAAGAAGGACATATTCTTTGTGTCCTATTGGCCACCATAACAAAGGATTTTAAGGCGTCAAGCTAATGACGTTAAAGAAGCGCTTATTGGAAGGCAACCCAATTTTCCCAATTTTTTTAAATAAAAAAACAGAAAACACTGTAGTCTTATTTGTCCATGACTCACTTTTTTGTGTTGTAGTTGTGTAGGGACACAATACATCATCACCTTTCAGATGGTTACGCCCTTTCATAATATGCTCAGCTCATGCCTACAGAGAAGTTTTTCTAATTTTAGCTTTTTTATGTTGAGCTATTAAATTGCCACTGATAATTGTTCTTATTGTGTGTTGTTTTCACTTCTGAGAGTGTTTGTGATGCTTGAATTGTTGCTCTGCACATGAGATTATTGTTTGAGTTTGCCTGTTCAATTTTTGTTCATAATTGCATTACTTGCTCATACTCTAAATTCCTGATTAAAATATGAATCATGTTAGAAATTTTTGGCAACTCTCACAGCAACAAAGTTGTTTGTGCATGATTTCTTCACTCTAACACACTAGTGAGCTTTTGATCCTTCATTGCATATTCTTTTTTTTTTGTGTGTGGTATCACATGTGATGTATCTCTAGAACTTGACACTATTCTCTATGAATCTGTGGTGTATTGGTTGCATACAAATGATTGAGGCAGTTTTGTTCTTTAACTCAGGGCCTAAATTGACTCACCCTACTGTATTTATACCTTTGCTAACCCCTTTGAGCCTAAATCCTATTTTTTTGATATAATTAGCTCAATACAAGCCAATGAACTGAAAAACCATGAGTCTTTATTAAGTAGAGTTAAGAGTGCATATTCTAGAGGCTTGTAGATTAAGTTTGGGGTTGCTCGAGGACAAGCAACATCTCTAAGTTTGGGGTGGGGATACATGCTCATAGTTTTGACACAGCTGCTGTTCTATTAAAAAAAATTGAAGAAAAGCAAAAGAGAAAAAAGAAAAAAAAAAGAGTTGAAAAGCTGCAAGTGTGACAGAGAAAAAGTAAAATAAATTATAATTGGGGAGAGAAAGTATATATTGTTGAGTGGGGAACTTGTGAGTGCTCTAGAATATTTCATCTCTTAACTTTAGTTAAGAAAGCTTAGATCTCAAATTTTTCCTACCCCACCTAAGCCTCATTACAACCCTTAGAAGACCTCTTGATGTATGTAACTGTTATATTATAGCTTCTAACTTAGAATTTTATCAAACCTATGGTAGATGGTTGCATGTGGTACCTTTTGAGAGTAAAGAGTACCCTTAAACACTTGACTGAGAGGGAAACACTTATCTGGAGAGGATAGTGAAGAAAATCATGTGCTTGAATAGAGTTAATGTGTTTGTTGCCTTGAATTGCTGAAATGGGAATCAATGCTAGATGGAATGAATGAGTATGTTGTTTGTGGTTGTTTTCATGAGTATAGAGTGTGCATGGTTGGAACTTGGCAATAACTGAGTGATGCAAAGTGAGAACCAGTCATACTCATCCACTCCAACCCCTGTTGTGTGTTTTAATGTTTGCTTGAGGACAAGCAAAATCTTTAAGTTTGGGGTTGTGATGAATCTGCACAATTGTATATTTTGATAGGAGTTTTGATATATAAATTGGACTAAATAGTGTTTAGTTAGGTTAGAATAAGATTAAGTTGAATAATTAAGAAGTTTTGATAGAAGTGAGATTTTTGTAAAAGAAAGTTTTTTTTCTGACCTATTTTTGGTGTTAGACAGGTTTCTGGCGCTCAGCTCTGATTCCTGGTGCTCAGCTCTCATATTCTGGTCTGGAATGCGAAGTACCTTCGTAGAGGGCAGCAAGTTGGCACCCACCGCCCCAATCCCAGCGCCCAGTGCCCCAACTTTGATCCTGTCGACAAAATTCTGCTCTAGAAGGCCGCAACTGGGCGCCCAGCGCCCAGACTAGGGACCTCAGCGCTGCAATGCTGCCCTAGCCATAACTTGGGCTGTACTTATCCGATTTGAGTGATTTTGGTGGCGTTGGAAAGATAGGAAGAAGATCTACAACTTTAATGTTGACACGGAAGCCCAGTTCGGATGTTTTGATGGTCAAAAATGCAAAATACCGAAGCTGTTCAGATTTGTACGGGAATTAGACTCTTGTAGAAAATCGGACTTGGAAGACAGAGAGCCAGCGCTCAGCGCCCATACTGGGGCGCCTAGTGCTGGAAGACTGACTTGGGGGACCGAATTACAGAGCCTAGCGCTGGGTTTGTGCGCTGAGCGCTGACCGCGATTTTCCTGACATATAAAAGGACGCGCTTTCACCTATTTTGGGATCTTTTAATCATTTTTTGGACGATTGAACCGTCAGAGACCTCTTCTCCCCTCTCCAAAGAAGATTCAAGCCTTGGGAACAAGGTTGAAGATTCAATGGATCCACCTTCTTCATCTTCTTCGCTATACGATTTTTCCTTTCTCTTTGCCATGTTTGGCTGATTTATTTTGATTAGGCTATGATGAACTCTTTTGGATCTTGATATAATTTGACTATTTTGTTCTCCAATTTTAATTCATTTCATGCTTCTAATCCTTTGCTTAATGTTTTTCCTTGATTGGCCACCTTGGAGATTGTAGTGATGATCTTATATCTAACGGAAGTTAGGTATAAGATTCAATTTGGATTAGAGACCATATGAGTGCAGAGATCTAGGAATAGACTTTGGTTCATGTGCATTCTTTGTGAGTTCTTGATCTTAATGCTTCCAATTAATTGAGTCCCACCTAAGGAATTAAGGTTCTAATTAAGAGGAAAGAGTTATTCACCAACGGATTGGGTTTAATCTATCTTAGAGAACTTGAATGATGATTGATTGAAATTGGTAATTACATCTAGTGATAATTGAGGGATTCTTATGCCTAATCTTGTTTTCATTGTGTTTGCATTTGTCTTTCATCCACCAAGTGTTTGTTTAAATGTTTGTGCTACATTGTATTTGCATTTTATCTTAATTTTCACAATCCACTCTATATTTTTCATAGTCCAAATAGTGTAGCAATTGGTAGTAGTTGGTACTTGGCAATTGATCCTCGTTGGAAACGATAACTCACTCATCACTCTATTACTTGTGCGATTTGGTACACTTGCCGAAACGTCTAACAATGGCGAAAGCATCCACATTTCTTGCAAAGAAAATGAAGTCCCTCATACTCCACCCTCTACCAGAGTCCCCGCAACCAAACACGACCCACGACTGGCGCTTCCAAACTCACCTCCACACACACTCCAGCAAACCTCCCCTGGGACACCTCCACCGTCTTGAGATCAATCTTCATAGGCCAGCCAACCACTGAAGCAAGCGCCCAAAGAACACTCTCATCGTAGTACTCCATACCCGAGTTGGGGAAACTTATCCATACCAACGTCTTATTAATGCTAACCTCTGACGACACAAAATCTGGCACCCAAGGTCGAACCACCAAACAATGATCAAAAATCATCCACGGTCCCTCATTGATCACCTTTTCCCGATCCACAATCGAATCGAATTTCACCATGAAGAAGCCGTTCCTGACGTCCATAATGTCCAAACCACCACTCAGCTTCCAGGTAGTCTTCAAACGATCCCTCATGGTGATGTAACCCAGTTTCTTCCCCAAAAGTTTCACGATAATCGCCTCCTGCCATGGGAACCATAGCTCTTCCAGCACCTTGTCTTAATGAGTTTTAACATGTTGCCAAAATTAGGTACAATTCGCAACTAATGCCTAGATGTCCAAAATACAGTCGTTTTCAAATGTAATCAAAACTTATAGGCAACATTTTATAACTGTTTGCATAGAGTATACGCAACAATTTTAACCTGTAAGCATAGCCCAATTTTTATTACGATTGATAATTGTAGCTTAAAAGCTAAAAATGTTTTAAGTGTTGCCTTAGATCACCATACCAATTTTTATTTCAATGTCTTTAGGCAACTCTCATATATTAAGATAAACATTACATTGATTTCATAATTCATCTTGTAAATGGAATCTTATCTTAATTTGATACAACTCATATACCCAATTTAATTTTAATTTGTAATAAATATAAACAAATCATTTAAGAAAGAGATCCTAAATTAGAGTAAATCAACATAATAGTTGCAAATATAGGTTGAGTTTGAACATCAATCTAAACACACAATAGTCAACAGACAGACATGGTTTGATAAAATCTTATAAAGCATGAGCCTAACAAAAAAGATACATCCAAAACAAGTATCTAAAGAGAGAACTAAAATCAAATATGCACCATCTTGCAATTCTTCATCTGTATATTATCTCCATTGAGACTTTTCTACATAAGAAAAAAACTTATATCAGACCAAAACTTGTTGAATAATGCAAGTAGAGCAGAGAACAAAATAACCAAAAGTATATTTTCCATTTAACATGAAAGGAAGACTAATAATAAAAAAGAGAATATTACTTACTACAAGTATAATTGTCAGTAATAAAAGGGTTGTTGCTCTTGGAAGCCAAATAAGGAATAATATATCAACCAAGATAGGAATTGAAATGAACAACTTCTGCATGATCAAGCAAATTTATATAACAACATTAGACACAAGTTTGTAACCTTTAATGCAAAAAATGTGAAGCTTCTAACATGCCTATTTAACAAGCTTTGAATTTAGACCAAAGCTTTGAATTTAGAGCTCCAATATTATCTAACAAGTCAAAGTTTGGAAGAAATGAAATATTATTCTACCATTTTTTAAAAATAAACATAAATAAATAAGATTTATTAAGAATTCGTACCATGGCATGAGATATTCCAAGCTAACCAAATAGTATACAAAAGACAATAATCAACAAGCATCACCAAGTCACATGCCTCAAAGTGGCTCCCTTATCCCACCCCCAACCAATAAAAATGAAATCAAAGATACAACCCTGTGAGACCAAAGCTCTGAATTTAGACCAAAGCTCTAACATGCCTATCTAACAAGCTCTGAATTTAGACCGAAGCTTTGAATTTAGAGCTCCAATACTATCTAACAAGTCAAAGCTCGGAAGAAATGAAATATTATTCTATCATTTTTTAAAAATAAACATAAATAAATAAGATTTATTAAGAAGTCGTACCATGGCATGATATATTCCAAGCTAACCAAATAGTATACAAAAGACAATAATCAACAAGCATCACCAAGTCACATGCCTCAAAGTGGCTCCCTTATCCCACCCGCAACCAATAAAAATAAAATCAAAGATACAACCCTGTGAGAACAATGTTGACTGAAAACTTCATCAAAATGTAGGTAACAAGATGAAACTCAAGAAGGAGGGTTGAATTGTGTTTCTTAGCTTTTAAAACTTTTTGCAAAACGTTGGACGCTGCTTATAAAAGGTTGGACGCACAGCGTATAAGAGTATTGGACGCGCAGTTAAGCTGGACACAGAATCATTCACTTAATTTAAAACAAGTGTTAGTGCGATTAAAACGTTTGAATAACTTGTTAAAAATAGTTCCAATTCAATCCCCCCAGTTAGTATAAAAACTGAAAATAAAAGAGTTAAGGGATAGAGAAAATTCACAAGTATTTATCCTGGTTCACCCTTTCCTAAGAGCTACGTCCAGTCTCCTCAAACTAGAGAGATTTCACTATCAATCCAGATAGAATTACAAGTATTCTTCAACAGCCTCTTCAGGCCTTACAACAAGTATTATTTGCACACCTAGCCTCTCCAGACTCAACCCAAGTATTGTTTTCTAGACAAGCCTCTCCAGACTCAAACCCAAGTATTCTTTGCACGCAGCCTCTTCAGGCTAAACCCAAGTATTCTTTTACAGACAAGCCTCTCCAGGCTCAAACAACTATTCTTTTCTAAACAAGCCTCTACAGGCTCAAACAACTCAGAAGAGTGTTTTTAATGAAAGTGTTGTTAACTCACACAAGTGAGAATATGGACTCTAAAGCACTTCGAGAGTTAAGCAAACTCTCTTTTACAAGAAGAAAGAATAACACAAGTATTTCTCAGATTATTAGAGTATGACAAAATTTGCACAGCGTTTTGACTCTTTCTTTTCCGCAGTTCAAGCTTCTTATATTCTTCTTCTTGTTCACGGTATTTATAGGCTTTAAATGAAGCTTCAGACTTATTCTGTAGGAGTGCTATTTTTTCGTTGCTCTGTAGGAGTGCTTCTTCAGCGTATATTTGTGCAGTTCTTTCTCCTATGTCAGATGCAACATGTACTCAAAGTCTCATTTACACAGAGGTTAATGGTAATATTTTATTGAGACAAAGAGAATACACTGTATAAGTGAAAATGTATGTTCAGAGAGATACTGAAATGTTCATAGTACATTCTCTCTCTTAAGTACATTTTTCACAGTGCTTTATGCTTCTCATTAAATGCTTGTTCAAAAACGTTGACAATTATACACAGGAAAAGCATTTCATACAGCTATTTATTTCAAATCATTTGCTCATTAAATATGTCTCATATTAAATACAAGAGCAATAAATAGCATGAAGTAGACTCTGCGTGTTGGACACAGCTTGTGAAACAGATTGGACTTTCTGTTCACTTATCAAAAGGACGCATATTTGGACGCAAGGCTTCTCTGGTCATATGGACGCATAACTATTCTTACCATATGGACTCATAGCTTTGCTTTTCTGGACGTATTGCTTTACTAATTATTGGACGTATACCATTCTGCTCATTTGGACGCATAGCATCTAGAGTCCATTGCACGATACTTACTCAAAGTCAAATATCAGAGTCCATTGGACGCTCAGCTCTTTGACTGTACTTATGTGTACCAAGGTCACACTGGACGACAGACTTATCTTTCTTGTACCTACAAGAGCTAGTTAGCAGACTTTGTAAAACCCTTAATAATCATTGTTATCATCAAAACCACTTAGGGATTTAAGCATCTGAAAATGTCTTTGAATAATTTGGTTCCAACACAAAAGTCACATGTAGCTGTGTGTTTTATATATATAGACGCTGCACATGCTAGGCTTCAAGACCAGTGTTATCGATCGCGGAAAATAGCGAAAAGCCCAAAATCTGCTATGTGAAATAGCGGATAGCGTTGCGGGCAAATAGTGGAACTTGTAATAGCGGATTTAATACAATTATATATATATATAAGTGACATAATATTAACCCAAAAAAGCAATTGTTTAAGACAAAATACTGATAATTCTGACAACTAAGTACTAAATAGTGATTACTAAAAACAAAAAAAGATTAAATGTAAAAGACAAATAATATTTTCATTTTCCGCTGCATCCCCAACATAATCATCATCCTCATCGCCCTCGGATAGTGAGGCAAATCCTTCACCTTCTTCTACTTTTGAATCCACAAAATCATTGTCTTCTAATTCATCTTCAGATACTTGCAAGACTACATCATCTTCCACTTCAACCACTTTCTCTTTTCCCTTCTTGGATGAAGAACCCTTCTTTGTTTTAGATGTAGTAGCACCTGCAACACTAGGAACTTCCTTTCCCTTATTAGTTCTTTGCCTAGTATATGTTCTAGGCTCTCCAACTCCTGAAGCCCTATAAACAACTTCCCAATTAAGAGCATCATCATTTTCATCCCCAAAGACCCTTTCAATCCCAGCATCATCTTCATCACCATCCATCCTCCCAACTAGCCACTCGTTACACTCATCAATATCACTTAGTGAAATTGGATCAATTTCATCCCTGAAATTGTATCTTTTGACCAATGCTTGATTATATTTGACATACACTAAGTTGTGCAGTCTTTTATGCTCAACCCTATTTCTTTTCTTAGAATGAATCTGCAACAATATAATTAGATAAATAATATTAATTATACAAGTGATATAACTAGTTGGAGAAACTAGAAAAATATTAACTAATAAATAATAACTATTAATGAAACTATTTAATTTAATTGCTCAAACACGCTCCAGTTGCGTTCACACCCTGATGCACTACATGTTAGGCTCAAGATCTTTATCGCCAATTGTTGTAGATTTGGAGCTGAAAGTCCATACATTCGCCACCATTGTGCTACAAATCCGGAGAAATGTTATGCAATGGCATATGTAACAAAATTTAAAATTTAGAAGTTTTAGAAACATTATTTCTCACCTGGTGAGAGTGTTTTCCTTGCCGAAATTGCAAATTTATTCCCAAACATACCACCATTGGTTTTATAAATGGGTAGCTCCTCGAGAATCTTTTGTTTACCTTCTGGAGTAGGCACCAACCTCTCAATGCATGCATACAACCCATTTGTCACCTCAAAGTCAAACTCAATTGCGGGATTGCTATAAAAATATTCTGGATTCAGAAAGTGGCCAGCGGAATGTAATGGGCGATGAAGTTGGCAAATCCATCTATTATCAATAATTTCAAAAACCTCTTTGTATTTGCTTTCATTCTCATCAAAAGATTTCATAATAGCTTCTTTAGCCTTCTCCATTGCCTCATAGATATAACCCATGGCTGGTTTTTTCTCGCTATCAACAAGTCGAAGCACACGCACAAGAGGAGCCATCACCTTGAGTGTATAAACTATATTATTCCAAAAAGATGGCATAAGGACAATTTTTGTTGCTTCCCTCCCTTTGGCCTCCTTGGACAATTTGTTAGTTGTCCATTCATCTGATACAAACATTTTTCTCAAATTTGCTTTCTCCTTGTGAATCCTTTCCAATGTGAGGAAGGATGTGGCAAATCGAGTAACTGCATGCCTCACTAATTCTCTCTTGTTGGTATAGTACCTCAATAGGCTCAAGGTACTTGAGTGGCTGTAGATGAATCCAACCAAATATATTGCCCTTTGAACCGTCTTCTTTATAAGAGGGAGCTTTCCAATGTCCTCCAACATCAAATCTATGCAGTGAGCTGCACAAGGAGTCTGGTACAAATGGGGCCTTTTTTCTTCTAATAACTTACCAGCAAGAACAAAGTTGCTTCCATTGTCTGATATAACTTGAACAACCTTTTCTTCCCCAATCTCATCCACAACAGAATCAAGCAACTCAAATATTTTCTCTTCGGTCTTCACAAAATCTGATGCATCAATAGATTTAATGAACATTGTCCCTGCTGGACAGTTCACCAAGAAGTTGATCAAGGATCTTTGTTTTCTATCTGTCCAACCATCGGACATAATGGAGCATCCAAATCTTCCCCACTGCTCCCTTGAGGTTTTAATAATTCTTCGGTATATGCCAATTCGTTGGTAAGTAGTGGAACTCTTATGTCATGACAAGAAGGAGGCCTCAAGTTTGGCCCAAAGCTTCCAACCGCTGTAAGCATGTCCCGGAAGCTTTCTAACTTGACCATATTAAAAGACAAACCAGCTTGGTACCAAAATCGGGCTATGTATTGATGAACTCTCGCAGTGGCCTCCTTATCACAAGCCTCTCTTATACTTGATTGTCTTGATTTCTCTTTTTTCTTTCTTTCAATAGCAGTTTCGGGTCTTCGAAAAAAGAGATCAATAGGACCTTTTGAAGCACTCTTCGTTCCACTAGCATTATTAGGCTTTGGTGCAGCAATTTCTCTAAACCCTTCATCAAGAGCACGTTCTTCATCACTATCACCATAGCCTAAGTCATCAAGAAGATCATGGTGCACCTTTGAATTTCTTCACTTTCTTTTTTCTTCTTATTCTTCACATATTGAAGCAATTCTTCTTTCACCTCTTTTGGCCATTTAGTACAAGCTTTGCAGTTGCCCTTCTTTCCCATTAAGTGGTCTTTCATCCTAGTAATTCCTCCCCATGTTGTCTTCCCACAATAGTTACACACACAGCCACTGGTACTATTTGCTTCTACTGGTTGACAGTATTTCCATCCAAGGTCAGCCCTAGACTCAGCCCTAGAACCAACTATTGAAGGATTTGATGACCCTTCGGTTGCCATTACTACAAATAAAAAAATTGCAAAAAAATAGATTATGAATAGAAGTAGAAGTGTAGCACCGAACAAAAACCAGAAACTCAGGGAAAGGTAGAGGAAAAAAGGGGAAAAATAGGAAGGGGAAGGGAGAGAAAAAAACCAGAAAAATAAAGGAGAGGAGAGAAAACAGAAAAAAGAAAAACAGAGGAAGAGAAAGGGAGGAGAGGAAACCGAAAAAAGAAACACAGAACAGAGCAAGAGAAAGGGAGGAGGGGAAACCGAAAAAGAAAAACAGGAAGGAGAAGGGAGAGAAAACAAAGTAACAAGCCAGAAAAATAGATGAACCGATGAAGAGAAAGAAGATATCAAAACCAAAACCAGAAAAACAGAGGAAGAGAAGGGAGAGGGGAGAAGAGAATAGAGAAATAGAAAAGGAGAGGAGAAGAGAGAAGAGAAAAGAGGAAGAGAAGAGAGGAAGAGAGAAAAACAGAGGGAGAAGGAGACTATACCTGCATTACAGTGAAGAGCTGCTGGAGAATGGAGATGAAGGAGGCGGAGGTGTGTGGAGAGTGGAGCAGAACCCATTTGCGTGCAGAGAGGGTTATGTGAGGTGAGAGAGAATGAATTAAAAAAAACCCTTGTTTTTACTTCTATTCTTATACGAGAGTGGCGGAGGATGGAATTTGAAATATTTCCATCTATATCCTCAATTTTATTAAAAAATTAAAAAAAAATAAACAAATCCGCTATTCCGCTATTTCAAACTGATCCGCTATAGCCGCTATAGCCATAGCGGCCGCTATTTCTTCCATTGTGGACTACATATTGCATAGCAGTTCTCATAGCGGTTTGTTAAATTTCCGCTATGCTATAGCGCTATAGCGCCGCTGTAACCGCTATTTAACAACACTGTTCAAGACTAGATACTAGATACAAGACAAGTATTATAAAGCAATTCTTATAAGAATATCTAGATTAAAGAAAAATTAGAAACTAGAAAGGATGGCAATCATGAATAGATTAATTCCATGTTATCAAGTTTTCGGACCACACTCATTATTAATTACTTTCATATTATATGATATAATGAATATTCTAACCAAGAATAACCAAGAATATCAAGTTTTTTTATAAGCTAATAATTCGTTAGATAAAAACTAACTATAGCATAAGGATTGTTGCAAGTTAGCTCTATTATAAAGCTTTTGCTGCATAATTTTGTAGAGTTGAAAATGATCAATAGAGCAAAAAATTAAAGTATCTACAAAAGGCAACATGAAGCACCGTCTAACAACCTTTTAAACCCATGACCCTTCTAATTTATGTTCATAATCCCACCCAAAACTACAATAAAAACTTCTATATATATCATTGAAAATCATTGAAAGAACTTGAACATATATATCATGTTCTAAATTGCAAAAACTTTGCATAAAATCAAAAACCAAGGTGGCTCCAACATGTCAAACAAATATAAGGGGATAAATCCATTTGCATGACTTTAGAAAGGTTTCCACATGGTTCTGATGCTCCCCCACACATCATAAGCATTCAAGCTTTTTGTCAAGCATGTAAAGGGCAACAAAATAAAATAAAATAAAAGTTAAGCACACAAATATCAGTATCAACAATCAAAAAGTCTCAAGTCAAATATGGGATTCATTAACCTTTAACTATCCAAACTCTTCACCAAAAAAGCTAATAACAGAAGGATATGCTAGCCGCTTGGAGAATGGAAGTGAATGGTGAGTGGTCGATGCCTCAAATATCTACATCACTTAATCCCCCAACATTGTGATTGGTTATTTTATATTAGAAAGAATTGTAGTTGCCTCACAAGACGTGTTTGCATAACTAGTTGACTAACCCAATTTTTTCCCAAAATAAAAACAATGCACTGATTCACTCAAACTGAAACTTCAACAATTAATAAATGGTGTGCCGCTAAAAAAAACCATAATCTAATAAATATAAGTTTACATATATAAATAATAAATAATATTTTTTTTGATTGGCAATAATAAATAATCTTACGAAAGGGGTTTAAAAATTGATTCTATGGCTCTGAAAGAGAACACTCACTAGCACTGTGAATACCGTCAGACAGAGACAAACAGCGATTGCTGTAGTTGCGTGCACCTTCACTGTGACCAGTGTTGCTATTTCACAAAATAGAAGAAAAGGGGAAACTGAACCACATCGCAAACTGTAAACAAAGGACGGTGGAGGCCGCACAGAGGTTGATGGAGACCGGCTAGCAAGGTTGTTTTGGTAAAGTAATACCAATTGTTGTGATGAACCACATAATTGATAAGGACTTTGATTTTGCCAAGGGTAATCTCTTAGACAAAAAAATTGTGTAATGAGCCAAGGAATGAAAATAGAGGGTGTTGAGTCATAAGGGAAAATTGGGAACCAAGTTGGGCCAGGAACTATTAATGGGCTGGGTTGCAGGAACGGAATAATTAACTAAAGGTGAGAGGATTATGTGTGAAGAGGATATATAAGGAGGAGGTGGAAAACGGGAAAGGTGGGCAATATGTGATGTCTCAATTTCTTCTCTCTCAGATCCTTCTCTTCTCTCTGATAATTCTCTGACGCTATTCCTCTTCTCTGATATTTCTTTACTTCATTGTACTATTCCTTTCGGTGGCTTACTGAAAGTTGATTCTCTCGATTATATACAATAAAACAGTATCATTCTATCTCATTTCTTTGTGTTAATTTCTCACCTATCACATTGGTGCTTTCATTAACGATCTCTCCTCCGCGTTGGAGATGGTGTTTCTGGAGTTTGACGTTGACATTGATGCCTATTGGTGGGTGCTTTGCACTGAGAAATACTTCAGGAGATGGGGTATACCGGAGGCGAAGAAGATGGCAGTGGCTGGAGCTGCCATGAAAGGCCGTGCTCTCACATGGTGGCGTCGGTGGTATCCACGTCATCGATGGGTGAGTTGGGACTGGTTCACTACAACATTTCTTTGGCAATTTAAACCAGAATATCAGACCATTTTGCCGTTATATGATGAGGAAGGTGAGCCTTATTGGATTTCAGACCAATCGATGGCAACGGGTGACAGTGTTGTCGACGATTCGTCTAATGTGGGTGCCAAAATCAGTATACCAGCTCTCGGTGGTATGCAAAATGAAGAGAAGAGCCCAATCGAGAATTATCCCCCTACACTAACCCCTGCAGATCTCACACCCACAACGAATTCCATGTCAGATTTATAGTCGTTGCACCTTGCACTTCTAGTTTCGAACAAAATTATTCCCTCCACGGAGCCAATCGAGGAACGTTCCATCATCGACGATGACGACGACTCCGTTCGATGACTTGCCAACACTGAATCGTGCTTGGGGATCCATGGACCACCACCAAATAGAGCAGTACACCTCGCCCAATTTGGCTCGGAGGTTACGGCAGAGACGACGCCCTCGCTTTCTCGTACGGTAGTTGCAATTCCACAGCTGGAGCCAAGGGAGCAGAGGTCGTTTTCGAAATTGAGGCGTACAAGGGATCCACCATGGCCAGAAATGGCGTGGTCAGGCTCGATGCGGCAATGCATTTCTCCTGCTCGACTAAATCACCCAAGACCGCCACCGCCACCAAAAGCATCGGATCGCAGTTTTCTGAAGACAAATGTGGAACTCCAAGTAACGTGGGACATCATCATGCCTCAACCACCGCCGGAACCGCCAGACGTCGACCACAGAGCAGTAGTGTGTGAGTTCGTATCAATACATTTCCCTCATTTTTTTGATGCACAACATGATTTGCCGATTTCGCTTGTTTCCTCGTTAAATCCATCGGTCTTGCAAGAAAATGGCACCCCTCTCTACAACATCTTTCAAGTTATAGCTCTGATAGCCATTAAGAATGATTTGATTGCTTCCCACAATGTCCTGGAGAATTGGGATATTAATTCTGTCGATCCTTATAGTTGGAGGATGATCACTTATTATTTGGATGGCTACGTCGTTGCATTACAATTGCTTCATCAAAGTTTGGCTGATCAACTTTCTTTAAGTCTAGACACACTAAGAGTTCAATCAGACTCTGGTACAAAAAGTAATCGTGTGGCAAGCGCTTTTGGTGCAAATTTTGGTTCTGCTTTTGCCATTGTAAGTATTGTTGCATTTATTAGTTGGTGGCAGCATAGACAGAACCACCAAATATTCTTTGATGCTAATGAGCAATATTACCCAAAGGAACGCCTTGGTCATTTAAAGAGGTATTCATTCAAAGAGCTTCAAACTGCAACAAACCATTTTAGTTCAAAGAACATTTTAGGAAGGGGTGGCTTTGGAATAGTCTATAAGGGGTTCATGAATGACAGGTCTGTTATGGCAGTTAAAAGGTTAAAGGACTATAATGTTGTTGGTGGTAAGATCCAACTCCAAACAGAAGTTGAGACCGTAAGTGTGGCTGTGCTCTTGGTGTCTTTGGGTGGTGATCAATCCATTGAATATTTTCAAAACGGTGTTTCCATAGAGTCCTTCCATACATATTTTTTCTATGCACTTGCTATAGTAAAGAGTCCCTACCAAATGTTCAAGGGCTGATATCGATTTTTGCATGATCTCATTAGGAGAGGAGTTCCCATCCTTGAAATAGTTTGTGTCCCTATTGCTTGTTTGACAATACTTGTGTGGCCCAAAATATTGTTGGCTATTTTCTCGAGTATTTTTGTTGGACTTTATGCCTCTGTTAAAGTGTATCAGTTAATGTGTATCAGGAAAACTATTTTCATAGATGATTAGTCTATATAATGGAAATAATTGTCGGGTTTGAGGTGTTGGTTGCAATAGTAGTTCCATTTGAAGAAGTTACAATTAAGTGGGAATATTATTCCATGATTTCTATAATTGGAGGACAGTTCCATTCTTGTGGCATAAAGAGCTATGATCATGGAGTGGTTTGTTGGGGCTTTATCAAACCAAGCACCCCAATTCCTAGTGGGATTATGATCTTTGAGATTAAAGCTAGGGGTTATTTCACTTGTGTAGTGCTTGCTGTTGCATTGCTCACCAAGAAAGGGCTGTTAGATTGTTGTTCCACTTGTGGAGAGTTTGGGATCAAGCAATGGACTATCTTACCAACACACTCCGAGAAATGGGATCCGGGTGGCAATGACTACTTTTGCTTTACCAAAGGGTCCTTACAATTCCAACAATGGGATCTAGGTGGATTTTCTTTTGGCTGTTGGGAAGGCCCACTTGACTTGGAGACCACTTGGATGGATGCTATTATCACCCAACAACATTGTGTTAGCTTCAACCTTGAGGACAAGGGTGATTTTAAAGGGGAAGGTAATGTAATGAGCCAAGGAATGAAAATAGAGGGTGTTGAGTCAGAAGGGAAAATTGGGAACCAAGTTGGGCTAGGAACTATTAATAGGCTGGGTTGCAGGAACGGAATAATTAACTAAAGGTGAGAGGATTATGTGTGAAGGGGATATATAAGGAGGAGGTGGAAAACGGGAAAGGTGGGCAATATGTGATATCTCAATTTCTTCTCTCTCAGATCCTTCTCTTCTCTCTGATAATTCTCTGACTCTATTCCTCTTCTCTGATATTTCTTTACTTCATTGTACTATTCCTTTCGGTGGCTTACTGAAGGTTGATTCTCTCGATTATATACAATAAAACAGTATCATTCTATCTCATTTCTCTGTGTTAATTTCTCACCCATCACAAATTGCCTCCATGACTCTATATCAACTTCCACAAATTGAGAAGTTTGTCAAGTTTCCTTTTGATAGGAAAGCTCACGTGCTACCTTTTGACTCACTTGCATAAAAGGGAAATAAGCTTATTGTAGTTGTTTTGCATAAGAAGATGATCCACAAGGGAAGTGTTCTTGCTCCTAAATTCTGGTCAAATGGAAGGATTTACCTCCTAAGCATGACACTTAGGTGTTTCTCTATTATCCTTTCAAGAAGTTCTTCCATTTCATCCATGAGGACAAGGATGTGCTTGAAGAGAAGGGTATTGTTACAGTAATTTACCATGTTGTAATCATCTTGACCTTATCTTATAGTTTCATTTCCCTAATTAATGTGCTCTATCAACATGTTTTTACTTTTAATTTGTTATTTGGTTTTAGTGAGGCGTCATTTGGGAGTGGAGAGGGCTCTAGAATATTCTCATGTATTACTTTGTAATTGCCTGAGCTATATAGCCAGGACAATTGTCTTGAATGAGGATTACCTCACAATTCAAAATTATTATCTTATCTCTAAAAATATAATTCTCTCTACACTCATTTTCTCTTTTGCACCGGATTCCATTCTAATTTGTTGCAGTCCCTGCTCTTGAGAACTGGAATTTACCAATTTTTCCCTAAAATCTAAATTCCCATCTCAATTGGTATCAAAGCATCGACCTGGTGCTTACTCATGGCTATTGCTACGCACAATCAAATGGAAATTGAAATGATGGAAAGTCGGGTGCTATAGAAGCTCATAGAATCGCATAAAAGATTGCATATCAATATCGATAAATTCACACAAGTTTAGATGAAATCAAAGCTCTGCTCAAAAAGCGACTGGGACTTCCACTATAGGAAAGTTCATCAGAGAATGCTTACAATATGTCAAAACATTTGTTTGTCGCTCCAACAGAGTTCAGCGAAGCTGCAATGACGGAAACAACGAAATTGCACAAGCTCCTCACTAAAGGGAGCAATTTTGCTGCCATTTCCGATTCAATCGTGGTGGTCATTGACCAACTAGAGGTGACTTCCCCTGAAGTCTCCAAGGATTCAACTCCACCATTGTTTCCTCTGAATCCATCGTCACCAGACACACCCACAGAGATGGTTGGGTCATCGATAGAGAAGAAACCCACATTTAATCTGTCACTGTTTGCTCCTCAACAGCCAGACCCACCAAACACCAACTTTCTGATTTCACGAAGTGTGAGACACCATTGAGAATGCAGATGAACGTATCACCAATCTCTACGGCAAGCATGTGTTGGTATTGGGTAAGGAACTTGAGAGAGGAAGACTTGGAATTGAATTGGGAGAAGCTACAACGTACCCTGTTGGATGGATCGCTACTTGTTGCATCTCAAGACACCAATTCTGATGACATGGAGGATGAATTTCATGTAAGGGTGAATCATTCATTGTTCAAGCAAAATAGCAGAGAATACGGTCTCCACCATTCTGAGAACTCAAAGAGAAAATACAACCTAATTCACTATAGGGAACCTGTTCACGCCTAATACAACCAGGAAATAACACCCTTCTTCATATAAGAATGAGAGCCTAACCCTAGCTATGCCTTGTGAAGTGGATGTGTGGGTTAGCCTGGGAGGTGTGTGGTGTGTCCCTTTTATAATGCGCCTTTGTCCTTGATCTTCGGAGGAGTCTTTCAGTCTCTGATGGAGTCTTGGCTTGGAGTCTTATCTTGATCCTTTGGTGGTAATGACTTTTATCCCCTGATTTTAGCGTTGCAGTTGTCTATCCCTGTGTTTCTCGCGCTCTGTTACGAGTGGAATAATTGCCTGGAAGCTCTAACTCGTTGACCCATGTCCTTAGTGTGGTCTTGGAGGTGATGGGTGGATGACCTTATCAGGTTGTCGTTCGGTCACCCAAGGGTGGTGTCTGCTCGGTCGTCGTGACAAGGTGGTGGTGCAAGGATGCCTCCTGTCTTGCTAGAAAGAGACCCACTATATGGCTCGGTCGGTCCAAGCGCGCCTGGTACAAGTGTGGTCATGAGGCTGAAAGCTCGGTGATAGGCCGGCCCAATTCCTGGATGGCACAGAACCCATATTTTTCATTGAGGTATTTAAGGAGTGCCATATGATTTATAATAATGGGAATTCATTTTTCTCTTATTGGATGCAAATGCATGGAAGCTGGTGACAAAAATAAGAAGAATCCAAATCAGAATTGTTCGGTGTGGCAAAAGGTCAGCTCTCTACCATTTTTTGAACAAATGGAATCTATAGTTATTTTGCATAGAGAAATGATCAAGATAAAGGAATCAAATGGTCTTATTAGTACTCTAATATTATCAACATCAGATGTAGCTGAGGACTTTGATGAACAAATTTTAAGTGTTATTATTGATATTTTTAGCCAAGATGTCTATCATTATCAACCAAGGTTGTTCGGTAATGTAATGCCAATTATTTTGCCTCCATGACACTGTATCAGCAACCACAAATTGAGAAGTTTGTCAAGTTTCCTCTTGATGGGAAAGCTCACGTGCTACCTTTTGAGATCACAATTAAGGATATTCAAGTGAATTCTTCATCTTTTAGAACATAAGATATAGTCATTTCTCTTGTTGTTATAGGTACCACTACCAAATTGGCTGATTATGAATGCACCCATAATATTCTTGATTGGGATTTGGGTAAGAAGTGGGTATGCATATTACTAGAGTCCGTAATTGTAAGTTGTAGTTTTGCTAAGAATGCACATACAAGAAAACTACCAAAACCCTAAAGATCTTTGAATTCTTGATTCTCACATATTTAGGGAGAAGAACTTACCTTTCTCCATGAGAAGACACTTGATAGAGTAGAGACAACACTCCTAATCGCAATCTATCTCTTCCCTCTACGTTCTTCCTCTAACCCATTTTTTATGGCAAAATGGCAGAGAAACTTTTCTGGAAGAGACAGAACTCAGTTTACGTGAAGTGGTAACACCCATCATGTTACCAGAGGTTATATATAGGCAATTTTTTTGGTAACTTCTCACTTTAACCAATAAGTCCATTATTTTAATTAAATTGCGTACAGGCGCAAACATTATTTCATGAGTCACAGTATTAATTAATTATTAATTCTAACAATAACTTCATTGACGGAGGCAGTGGATGGTATTAATTAATAAATTACAAGCTTCGTCCATATGTAAGGCTTATCATTGGCAATTTTTATGTGGCATGAAGGAGTATAAAGTTGTTATGAAACCATTTCCTCATGATTCAACAGCTTTTTTGGTGCTGGGACAGAACTTTCGGGAAGCAATTGAGGATACTTCCAAAAGAATGGGTGCTGGAATGGTCAAAATTGTTGGAATCAAATCGTCAGAAGCAGTTCTAATGCAAATTTTCCCTAAGTAGTCTTTGTGGTTTTGATGATAACAAAGGTTATTAAGGATTTTACAAAGTCTGCTGACAAGCTCTTGTAGGTACAACAAAGATAAGTCCAGCGTCCAGTGTGACATTGGCATATATATGTACGATTCAAGAATGGAGCGTCCAATGGACTCAAAGAGGCAATGCGTCCAATAAAGCTTTGCGTCCAAAGAAGCAGAACATATAAGCGTCCAAAGAAATCACTCATGGAGACATGCTATACAGTGCGTCCAAAATGAGCATAAGTGATAACCGACCAATGAGTATTATAGAGATGTATCCTATCAGAGAAGCAAAGTCTCAAGTACATATGGTAAGCAATAAGTATGCGTCCATATAGACCAAGCTGTCTCAAGTACGAATGGTAAGCAAAGGTATGCGTCCATTCATACACTCTAAATGCTGCGTCCAAAACGCAGAATATATAACCTTCTATTTATTGCTCTTGCATTTAATATGGGACATATTTATTGAGCAAATGATTTAAAACAAATAGATGTATACAATGCTTTTCTGAACAACCTCGTCAAAGTTTCTGAACGTGCATTAAATGAAAAGCATAAAGCACTGTGAAAGCGTACTTAGAGAGAGAATGTACTATGTTTATTTTGATATCTCTCTGAACACTACTTTCTGATTTACACAGTGTATTCTCTTTGTCTCAACTGAATATTACTATTAACCTTTGTGCAATTGAGACTATGAGTACAGGTTGCTTCTGAATTAGGAGAAAGAAACGCAGACAAATACGCTAAAGAAGAACTCCTCAGAGCAACGGGAAAATAGCATTTAATGCTATTAGAGAACGGTCATATTTATGAAGGCTGAAGCTGAGCTATTCATGGAACAAGTTTGATGCTTCAACAAAGGCCTATAAATACCGTAAACAAGAAGAAGAATACAACAATGCTGAACTATCAAAAAGAAAGAGCTGAATCTCTGTGCAAACTTTGTTATACTCTGATTCATTAAGAAATTCTTGTAGTATTTTCTATCTTCTTGTAAAAGAGAGTTTGCTTAACTCTCGAAGTGCTTAAGATTTTCAGATTCTCACTTGTGTTAGTTAGATAGCACTTTAAGTCAAAAACACTCTTCTGAGTTGTTTGAGCCTGAAGAGGCTTGTTTAGAAAGAATACTTGTTTGAGCCTGGAGAGACTTGTTTGTAAAGAATACTTGTGTTGAGTCTGGAGAGGCTTGTTTGTAAAGAATACTTGTTTTGAGCCTGGAGAGGCTAGGTGTGCAAAGAATACTCGTTGTAAGGCCTGGAGAGGCTGTTGAAGAATACATGTATTCTATCTGGATTGATAGTGAAATCTCTCTAGTTTGGGGGGACTGGACGTAGCTCTTAGGAAATGGTGAACCAGGATAAATACTTGTGTTATTCTCTCTTTCCCTTATCTCTAGTTATTTATTTATCTTTACTAACAAGAGGGATTGAATTGAATTTTATATTATCAAGTTTTTCAAACTCTTTAAATCGCACAAAGAAAACGTTTTTAAACTAAGTGGAAGCCTCTACGTCCAATCTACTTGTGCGTCCAATATTCCAATACGCTGTGCGTCCAACGGGTTCACAGCAAGCGTACAAATATTTAAGAAAAAGTTGTAAAAGCTTTGAAACACAATTCAACCCCCCCTTCTTGTGTTTCTTCCTGTTACCTACAAAAATTAGTTGCAAGTTGGTAGAAACAGTTGTTGACTACAATGAATCTAGTGGAAGTGTTATCCTAGTTGTCATACCATGTGCTAACCTTACCTTAACAGCTGCTGAAATAGTGGTTGAAATGCTTCAGAAGGGGTCTAGCCATTTCATCAACAAATTTTTTGCAATTCCAGTAGTGTTGGAAAGGAAGAATGTTCTGTTGGAACCAAATTATCCAAAGGCATTTTAAGATGCTTATATCCCTAAGTGGTTTTGATGATAACAATGATTATTAAGATTTTTACAAAGTCTGCTAACAAGCTCTTGTAGGTACAACAAAGATAAGTCCATCGTCCAATGTGACCTTGGTAAACATAAGTGCATTCAAAGAGCTGAGCGTCCAATGGACTCTGATACTTGACTCTGAGTAAGTATCGTCCAATGGACTCTGGATGTTATGTGTCCAAATGAGCAGAATGACATACATCCAATAATCAGTAAAGTTGTAAGTCCAAGAGAAGCAAAGCTATGGGTCCATATGGTAAGAATTGTCATAAGTCCATATGACCAGAGAAGCCTTGCGTCCAAATGGTAAGCAAAGGTATGCGTCCATTTGGAAGTGAACAGAAAGTCCATTTTGTGTCACAAAGCTGCGTCCAACACGCAGAGTCTACAACATGCTATTTACTGCTCTTGTATTTAACATGAGACATATTTAATGAGCAAATGATTTGAAATAAATAGATGTATACAATGTTTTGTCTGTGCAAAATTTTCAACGTTTTGAGCTTACATTTAATGAAAAGCATAAAGCATTGTGAAAAGTGTACTTAAGAGAGAGAGTGTATTCTGAACATTTATGTGTCTCTCTGAACATACCTTTTCTCTTACATAGTGTATTCTCTCTGTCTCAATAAAATATTACTATTAACTCCTGTGTAATTGAGACTTTGAGTACAAGTTACTTCTGACATAGGAGAAAGAACTGCATACATATACGCTGAAGAAACACTCCTATAGAGCAACGGAAAAATAGCATTTAATGCTATTAGAAAACAGCTACATTTATTAAGGCAGAAGCTGAGCTTATTCAAGATCAAGTCTGAAGCTTATCTCAAAGCCTATAAATATCGTGAACAAGAAGAAGAATACAAGAAGTTTGAACTACGAAAAAGAAAGAGTCAAAACGCTGTACAAATACTGTCATACTCTGATAATCTAAGAAAGTCTTGTATATTTCTTTCTTCTTGTAAAAGAGAGTTTGCTTAACTCTCAAAGTGTTTTAGAGTCTATATTCTCACTTGTGTGAGTTAACAGCACTTTCATTAAAAAACACTCTTCTGAATTGTTTGAACCTGGAGAGGCTTGTTTAGAAAAGAATACTTGTTTGAGCCTGGAGAGGCTTGTCTGTAAAAGAATACTTGGGATTAGCCTGAAGAGGCTGTGTGCAAAGAATACTTGAGTTTGAGCCTGGAGAGGCTTGTCTGTAAAAGAATACTTAGGTTGAGCCTGGAGAGGTTAAGTGTGCAAAGAATACTTGTTGTAAGGCCTGAAGAGGCTGTTGAAGAATACTTGTAATTCTATCTGGATTGATAGTGAAATCTCTCTAGTTTGAGGGGACTGGATGTAGCTCTTAGGAAAGGGTAAACCAAGATAAATACTTGTGCAATCTCTCTATCCCTTAACTCTTATTTTCAGTTTATATACTAACTGAGGGGATTGAATTGAAACTACTTTCAACAAGTTATTCAAACGTTTTAATCGCACTAAAACTTGTTTTAAACTAAGTGGACGATTCTGCGTCCAACTTAACTGTGCGTCCAATACACATACGTTGTGCGTCCAACATTTTCATAAGTAGCGTCCAACGTTTTGCGAAAAGTTTTAAAAGCTAAGAAACACAATTCAACCCCCCCTTCTTGTGTTTCATCTTGTTACCTACATGTTCGTTACTGGAGATAAGGGCAAGTTTGGTTTAGGGAAAGTCCCAATTTGATGCGGGGCAAAGTGATTTTACGTTGGATGTATTAAGTCCCACTGATGGACAAGGATTTAACACCTCTTATGTTGAAGTCTGTGATATTTTTGTTGCAAGGAAATTACAAGAAAATTTTTTGGGTAGTAAATATGCTTATAGTCATAAGAAGCCTTTTGTAATACGGCTAAAGGGAAATATGCTTATTGTGGCTATTTTGCATAGGAAGATGATCCACAAGGGAAGTGTTCTTGCTCCTAAAATTCTAGTCAAATGGAAGGATTTACCTCCTAAGCATGGCACTTAGGCGTTTCTCTATGATCCTTTCAAGAAGTTCTTCTATTCATTCTTGAGGACAAGGATGTGCTTGAAGTGGAGGGTATTGTTACAGTAATTTACCATGCCATAATCTTTACCTTATCTTATAGTTTCATTTCCCTAATTAATGTGCTCTGCCAACATGTTTTTACTTTTAGTTTGTTATTTGCTTTTAGTGAGGTGTCATTTGTGAGTGGAGAGGACTCTAGAATATTCTCATGTATTACTTTGTGACTACCTGAGCTATATAGCCAGGACAATTGTCTTGAATGAGGATTAACTCACATTTCAGAAATATTATCTTATATCTAAAACTCTAATTCCCTCTGCACTCATTTTCCTTTTTGCACTAGATTCCATTCTAATCTGCTGAAGTCCCTGCTCTGGAGAACTGGAATTTATCTATTTTTTCTTGAAATCCAAATTCCCATCTCAAGGAGGAGGGAGGAGGGAGGAGGGAGGAGAGAGAGTCATTATCTATAATATGACATTTGTTATTAAAAAATGTCACTTATACAAGATTGAACAATGTTAACGATAATACCCGAGTGAGTCTCATCCTTCACATGACAAATATAACATGTTCACTTTGGCCCGATTTAGTGTCAAATTAGTACACATGTGACACATAGGCTCATCGTGTTAAATATTACACGACATAGTGACAAAAATATTTAATTGTAACAATTGATATAATTGGAGAATCCAATTTGCATAATTAAAATTTGGAGACTAAAGATTACACAATCACAATAATGGATCAAAAGTGTAATTAAGCAAAACTAGCCTATACATATAATAAAAGGGAGTTGGGATTCTCTTCATTTTTTTTCTCTCTCCATTTCCTCAATTACTATGTTTTTGGGGAAAATAAATGACATAAATGCGATATATAAATGTCATTTATTCCCCCAAAAGCATAGCAATAGAGAAAATAGAGAGAAAAATAAATAGAGAATATCGTAACTCAAAAAGAAAAGGAATACCTTAGTTTGGTGTCCACTTTTTTTGTCCCATTTTATCCCTTTAACTGCTATTGATTGATACAATAAAAGAAAGGGATTATTGTTCTATCATTACATTAAAATGGGAAAGAAAAATGAGGGTTGGCACTTGAGATATCGTGTTAATTAACCCATAACTCCACCAATGTTGGTTTACCCATAAGATACATAGCTGCATCTCATACTGACAGTTAATAAGCTGAAAAAAGGGAGGGAGGGAGGGAGAGGGGGAAATGAAGTGAAATGAAGTAGAAGACAAAGAATGAAAGGGTGAGGGATGGAAATAAATTAAAATTTAATCTGATATAGAAAGTTTTATTTAGAGTGTGTTGGAAAGTCTGATTCAGATTTAAGAAAAATGTTAACAATATACTCTCTATAAAATTTTTTATTTTAAATTTATTTTTATTTGGTTCAACGTTTTAGGTAAATTATGAATAACATATTATTTATAACAAATTTATCTATATGAGTATATAATTGTCAATCAAAATAACACATCAATATATTATTTTTGTAATTAACAATAATAATAAAAACAAACAAACAGTACAGACACCATTGTCCGTAGTAAATTATAGATTATATGGATGAAAAATATATTTAAGTAAAAAAAAAATCATAAACTCGGCTCTCGGGGACGGTTATTGGTAAGTAGTGGAAGTCGGAAGAAGCTGTAAACACACGAACCACAGTGTTGACCAAAAAAAAAAGTGTGGATTATCGAGTAAAACTAGGCTTTCTGACGGTTAGACTATTGAACAGTCCCTCTCATCCACTTCCGTGATTGCGAAGCATTCATTTAATTACGGAACCTTTGAAGGTGCGGTTAGGGTAAGTAAAATATTTGCCTTATTTAGAATGCTTCAATTTGAGTCTTGATCTTGATTTGAATTAGGATTGCATTTAGAGGGATTTCAATATCTTTGTGGGGCAGATTCGATTTGCTGTGGTGGGTGTGTACTGAGATTTCAACCAACACTCACCCCGCATAAGCATAACCTCAATTTCAAGCTTTAATATCCAGGTACGCCAATGCCATATCATATCATTTCCGTCTTGCTCGTAATTTAACTCATTTGTTGGTTCCTACAACGTTCTTGGGCAGTATTCAAGCACAGCATGCTTCTGTTTCAACTAAAATTCTTTCTCTAATTTATGATTAGCTTTTAGCTCTTTCTTGTCGTAAATATCTGCTGCTGCTGGCACTAAGCGCTGTGCGCAATTGAATAATAGAGAACGAAGTAGAAAATAGTAACTAACATGGTAGAGGCCGCGGCATTAAGTATTCATGTCTGTATTTAATATTGCCTTGAACTTGGGGTAGATAATAATCGTGCTCTCTGTGTTTTTCTCCTCCATAAAAAATAAAATTATCGGGCTGGGGATTTAGCTAGCTCCTCCGGGTCATCATGCACTTGGATAAGTAATAGCAGTATGGGATTGGGTATTAGTTCAGTACAATTGCTAAGGTGGAGTGAATCTTCTCTTCTCACAGAAGCAGGTGAACTATGGAGGCTTTGGTCATGGTGGTTGGCGGAATGCAGTGGAACAAGTGTGGTACCTGTAAATTGTAAACACACTCTGTTGGTTGGGAAATTCTAGTGATTAGCCGAACTGATTCGGCTAATGTTTAACTCAGTCAATTTCTCTTGTCAGACAATTGCTTGAGAAAGGGACTCTTTTTCTATATGGGTTCCTAGGATACTACAGTGCATCCTTTATAAAGGTGTGGTTTGTGTTGTAAATATGCTAATCCTCTGCACCAGAAATTGGGAAAGAAGAAGGGGAACATAATCGAAGATTCTTCTTATTTTAAAAAAAGAAAGAAAAAGAAAAAGGTTGAAGAATTATATCTCACTGATAAGTACTTCTTCTTTATTTTTTTAAACGTTTTAATTGCTATTTTTTATTTCTACATGGAGTAAAATTCAGGATCAAGTCACCATGCCCCCTAATTTTCTGCTTACCCAAAAAAATACAGGAAAGTTTATCAAAAATATAAAGGGAAGGGAGACTGGGAGAGATTGAGGTTATTTGATATGTTGCTGATTAACTGAATATTCTTAAACTAATGATTACTCTGATGGGGAAAAGGTAATTGTATAAGAAATGTCAAGTTGTGTATATATTCTGGTCACTTTCTTTTATCATTCAAACTTTACTTTAATCAGAATCTATCAATACCAGAGGGGAATGGGAACAGGGCAAGTGATGCCCAAATGAAAACTAGTCCTGCATTTAAAGAGTGTGCTTGGTCTAATTCTGATAGACATGCTCACTACTGATACTTAGCTCATGTTAGCCTCTAAACAGGAAAACTATTTGTGGTTTTAGAGCTTTGATAAACTGACATGTACATTTTTCAATCAATACCTAAATTCAATTCAGTGAACCAGACCAATGATCTTAGAGATAAACACACCTATTGACTATATGACTAGAGTTAATGAGGATCCAGCTAATATACCAGGACTACATGGTCAACTTTGAAATTCCCTAGGCTGGCACTTCATTAAGGATGTGTATGTAAATTATGGCTTATTAGAAATATCAATGTAAAGGAAAAGAAATTTTTTATGATTATGAACTAAGGCACTTATTTATTTGTTATAGTAATTGGGCATATCGACAACCCTATAAGTTGTTATATTTCTCTCCAAATAAAACCAGAATTAAAATTTTTGTGACTTGATCAGATAGTTGGTATGATATCAATACTAGGCGTATCATGGATCACACTGTATTTGTTTTCAACTAAAACTGCACGTTTGCTTGACAATATAGGATTGATAAGAAGGAAAAAGCAGGATGAAAGTAGGATCTGGTAAAGGGAGAAAAGTGTGCCTGACAGTGACAGGTGTTTTGATTGCAGTTGTGTTGCTAATAGTGATTCTGGCGTTGACAGTGTTCAAAGCTAAGCATCCCGTTACTGCAGTGGACTCAATGAAGCTAGAGGACTTTCACATGAGCTTGGATATAGCAAGACTAAGCGTAGATTTGAACTTGACCCTGGATGTGGATGTCTCAGTGAAGAACCCGAATAAGGTGGGGTTCAAGTACTCAAACAGCACTGCAAACCTCAATTACAGAGGGCAGTTAATAGGTGAAGTCCCTATCTATGCTGGAGAGATCTCTTCCAGTGAGACCAAGGGATTCAACCTCACCCTCACCATTATGGCTGACCGTTTGCTTTCCAATTCCCAGCTTTACCCTGATATCACATCTGGTACATTGCCACTAAACACTTTCTTGAGAATGTCTGGCAAAGTCAGCATCTTGGGATTTGTCAAAGTCCACGTGGTTTCCTCCACATCTTGTGATTTTGCGGTTAATATTTCCAATAGAACAGTTGGTAACCAAGAGTGCCAATACAAGACAAAACTTTGATTATTCATTCTCAGTCTTGGAGTCAGCCTAGACTCTAGGTTAGTGGTATATATAAGTATTATTTTTAACTAATCTATTCCATTTTTACTTTGTTCCATTTGTAATTGTGATTTGTATCTCCCTCTCTCCTCTCCTCCATAGGCTGCTTCTGGGAATTTATTTGTTATTATCATCTCCATTTTCATTTCTTAACCATAATGCTTATTTCTTAAAGTTAACCTGCATTTCTTTCTGCCATTTGTGTTTAGCTGTTTATGTAATCAAACAACACCGCTTAGCCCAGTGGAGTAACCTACCCTGGGACTCGGGGGGTCGACCTGGTGCTCCCAGGTTCGATTCTCATAGAGTTAAAAAATGTGTTGGCCAGCCTTTACTTGGTTCCCGGGCGAGCGGAGATTAGTCTTTCGTTGAAAGCGTTGGGACACTCCGTGGGTAGCCAGCAATGGTCCTAAATAAAAAAAAAAGCTGTTTATGTAATCATAGGAAATTTTTTCATGCCATTACCCTTTCATTCTTTTTAATATATTGGGTTCCTTGCTTTTATTTTTAAAATTTTTGGTCAAAATAACACTGCTACAACAAAGACACAAGAAACAGTACCGACTAGCAAACACTCGCACAAGCAATCCAGGAAGGGTGCTAAAATTGTACTAACTAATTGTTAGTGACACTATCTAGAAGTTGTGATGGTAAGTGGAGCGAGGTGGGCATAGGTATAGTAATCTCTTACCACTTGCTTGTATAGTAGGAAATCCATTTATATGCATGAGTATCCATTAGGTTTTAAACGTATTTGATAAATATTTATAGGATGTCTATTTGATTAAAAAAAACTCAATAAAACCTTAGAGTAACTTATCAATAAAAGCTAGCACAATTCGAAAACAAAAGTAGAATAGTTAAGATTATAATAACAATAACATGATATTTGTTCAAATATAATGATTAATGAGGATGAAATAAAATTAAAGTAAAATTTATTTGTGTATAGTCAAAGATAATTTAGTAAATTCATTCTATAGGCACAAAGTTCAGTCTCATTAACCTTTTACTCTACCCACAAATATTCATTAAAGAACACAAACACCATTGTGGATTTTATCCATAAAAATAGGTAATTTTACCATTCCTATCTAGACTAGAAGCGTGAGAAGCTTCACTCAACTAAACACAACAAGCTTTTGCCCAGGAATAAAAAAACACAAGCAGCTTGAAAGGTTTCCTTACACTGATCCCTCTCGGAATCCGTAGAGGACATGTTGCAGGGTCCAACTATAATATGATATTTTGAAATGTGTTCTGCAATAGTAATTAGTAAATATCATATTATACGTCAAAGTAAAATAATACAATGAAGTGTCAAATAATTTTTGAGTTGTGTTAAATTTTGTCTACTTAACAAAAACTTTCATTTCGATGAGTAGATTGATTAATTTAACAAGCTCATAAGATTAATTTTGCGAGTAGACATGGACTTGTACATGGTTTCCACCCAAAAAAAAATGGACTTGTACATGGTTTTCTTTTTGAAGTCGCTATCTTAATTCTTACATACCAATATACCATTGTTGTGCTGCACAGCTTTTTCTGTATTTGGGTTGATATTATACACAAGTCTCCTCCTCTGTTTTGCTTTTAATGATACTTCTTATCTCTGGATGAAAAAAGTTAATGTCTCTCATCAGCTTTTGCTCTACTGGAACTAACAGAATGTTGGGAAGAACTTGATCAATTGGGCGGAGACAGAAAAGTAGCTTTGTTTGGATAAACTTCTCCATAAACACTTCTAATATGTATTTTTTAACAAATAATTTCTCATAAGTTAAAATTAATTTTTACACTTCACTTTTCTGAAAAGCTATCTTTTTAACTTCTCACACTTGTCTATTTATTGACAAATATCTATTTAACAATTTTTTCTCTTTTCCATAAACATCTAACTTCTCCCTAAGCTAAAAATTGAGCTTCTACATTCAATTAGGAACTAAAACTTGAACCTGACACTACCACAAAAACCATTTTTAGCGGCAATAAATATTGTTTTTAGCAGCAATAAAAATGGTCGCCAACAATTTTACCGGCAATTAAACAATGGCCACTGAATGCAGTGTCACTAAAAGCTTTACCGACAATTATTTCGACTGCCGGTAAAGACCCTTATAAATGCCGGTAAAAATACATAGTTTTTAGCGCCAATTTTTCTGGCATTTATAATAGCCACTAAAAGTGACTTTTTATTTGCCTTTTGTACCCACTTTACCGATTATTTGCTATTGTCGCTAAAAGTTCAGGATCACATTTGCTTGCCATTACTATTGCCGGTAAAAATTGTGTCTTTACTTTTATAATTATAGATGATGAAAGATGTAATCAATAATAGCCTATTAATAATACTTTTCAAATAATGTTCAATAAAATTGCTTAGTAAAGGATTACAGAAAGAAATATAAAAAATTGTCACAGAGCTAGTAGTCTTGCAGTTCTCGCTATGTACTATGCTAACGAGACGACTGGAGAAATATATCAAGTCAAGAAGAAAGGAAAAGAGAAATTGGAAGTTTGGAAAGGAATTGAAAGCCAAAATCTCCAACTGTTCCAGTAGCGCATCTTGTAATACTTCATTTCCACGCACTGCATTGTTTGATTAGCAAGATTTTAGCAGCAGGCAAATAGAGGATAACTAAAATCTGAAATAGTAAGTGAATTCTCAAACACAACACATACCTTTCTTTGAGGGTAAAATTTCATAAGTCACAAGAGAGTTCAAAAATCTCACATATGCATATCCATGCTTCAAATGCCAAGCCACGTCTTCCGCAACATTCATGGACCTAACAAACATACAGAAATAGGTCACCACAAAAAAAACAAAGTTACTCTACATTTACACCAAAAACATAAAACATGAATAAAAAGTTTGAATAGTGTAGATTTTGCTATGTAATCATCCTTGGCCCTTCAACACATCTTTCCTCTTTTAATAAACAAAACTGACTTGAAATATTTTAGTATCCAATTAAAAAAATGGGAATTTTAAAAAAATACACTAGGGAAGGGATAAAAAAGAAAATAGTGTTAGTTAGCATTGAGTTACCTTCCCAGGTCTAGTGTGCAACAAAAGGAATAAGTCGCTCAGAAAGAATTTGTGCAATGATCTGAGAATAACAAAAAGGTAAATTGTTACGCTTAAATTGATTATTATTTAATTTCGATATATTTATATTTATCCTTGTACTACTACTTGATGTACATGACTCATCCTCACACAGCACACCTGCACCTGCATCACATGGGATCACATTTAAGGTGATGAGCAGAAGAATAATAAAAAAGTATAAATATACATATAAAGATCCTATAGGTAGCACCTCCTCTAACCAAGTGGCCTAACCAATAGAACAGAGATAAATAGCAGAGCAGCTCCTGATAAAGAAGCTTCCCAAATTGATCAGCAAGTTAAAAACCAGAGAAATTAACGGTGCAGCTGTATTCAAAAGTTACAAACACCCTCCATGATTCTCCAAGTTTGATAGTATGATCCAAAATAAATCCATTTACCCAACAGTAAAGACTTTGACATATCAGAAGATTGGCATATCAGCACTTTGAGCCTTTTTAACCGAGAAAGACCAAAAAGCTAAACTCCTTTTTGTAAGAACCTATCACCAATTGATGTCCCTCCACATAATCTTTTAACTGAAAATCATTTTATTTTTAAGCGAGCTACAAGATCCAACAACCAACATGTCAAGGGGTTATCAAACCCCATTACCTTTGCTTTGATCCACCACCATGAGTTTACCTTAATGAACTTGCAATTATCTTCACACGTCTTCTAATTTAAAGAAAGGGCAAGTATTGTTTTATCAGAGAACCAAAACCATTAATGTACATGACAGGTAACATCAAGAAAAAGATCAAGAAAAATACTAGGCAAATAAAGATGAGCCATATACCTTTATCACTATAAAACAATTTGCTGAAGCATTTCAGTCATTTCACATTTGTCAAAAACTTGGTGACAAACTTGCTACTCCATTTGACACACCCAAAGTCCACCCTGTTGTTTTAACCAAATTAAAAGTTAATATATTATTAAACATATTTAAAAATATATTAACTGCTTTAGTAAATAAATATATTTTTTAATTATTTGTTTGAGAATTCAAAACCAAAAGCATATAGATGCATGAGCTCAAGTTAACAAAGGCTTTCAAACTTTCTGATAGTAAACATGTACGCATTACCATCAGGTATAAGGGAGGTCTACTTCCCTTGATCCATGTTCTTTAACACCAAGCTCATCAAACTCCTGTGAGGAAGCAGATTGAGCTGGTCATGTCAGAGTCTATAATTGACACCATATCTTCCTTCTCAAAGAGGGCCCAAGTGCCTTGGTATGCCATCACAAAACCTTTTCCATAAGAACTTCTCTATGAACACCTATAACTTATATTCAAAAGCTCCCCCAGTTTCCTATCCTTCGTACCTATAAGGTCTTTCAAAAACACAATCTAACTTCTCCCGTAAACTAATCAATACTAGGCCTTGGTCTTAAACTATGAATTAGTCATGCATGCTGAATATACAATTATACAGTGAAATAAAGTTGGAGGAACTAGGACCACTTTGAGAAGCTTTCAGATGGTGATTGCTCTGTGATAAAATACTGGCAATTAGTTAATGGCCACTAAATAATTGCCGTTAAAGACAAATTTTGGTGTAGTGTGAGTGGTCAGCATGATAATAGAATTAGTTTTGCAACAGGATTTAAAAGCATCTTGCAAATAAATTGAAGACTGACTAAATAAAGAAATTATTTATTCAACACTAGAGGATAATTCATTGTAAAATAAACTAACATCAACAGTCAATAGTATACTATACAATACTGCTGCTACATCTATCAGCTTGGTCAAATGTAGTTGTTCCCTGTAAAAATATTCTGTCCCACAAGAATAAGAAGCTAAGCTACAAATTAGATATACAAGGAACATGATGAAGGTCAAATAGTGTGTCCGGATTGAGATCAATCGTAAGTTAGAGCCAACTCAGCAAGAGAGATGGATTGACTCATACCAAACACACCGGAAATTAGCAGCACAAAATGCAGTTGAATGTAAGTAACTGGTCTAGATATATATAGAGCCTGAGTCAGAATTCAAGCTTCTTGCATAACCCCAGGTGAATGTTCCTTGGTTTACCAGCTGGCTTGAGAGGTGCACCGGGACAAGTATCAGCAATTCCAGTGAGTGGGAGTGGGAAAGGAGGCGTTTTACAATCATATGAGTCATATTCTACACTTGAGTTTGGGATTTGCACTGAAACAATAAGCTGGAAAAGACTCTCGTACAGAGATCTGAACACATCTTCATCCGAGAGGGATTCTGATTCGGCAGCATCGTGAAAGAGGGGGTTCTGGAGAGGGAAATCGAGGCGGCGGGCAACGGTGTTCCTGGATTCATGGAGATACTTGTTACATCGGGGTGCCCATGCCATGTGATCGGGGCCGGGAGCAAAGGGGTTGAAAACACCGTGCTCCGGTGTTCGGGGGCTGCCGCTGCCGCTGCCATTGCTGCTGCCACTCACACTGTCATCAGAATCAATGCAGGCCAGTTTCAGTTGTTTCCTAACCACCGTGAGTGTGAGAGGGGATTGAACTTGAATATCCCCATTCTCTCTCACTGCATCAGGAGTTACAGGTACCACACAATCAGAATCAGGTTCCTTATTGGCCTCTGGAGAAGAAGCATCAACATCAACACCATCGTTGTTCACTTCCATCGCATCTTCCTGTTTCTCCTCACAGTCCATATGCAGCAGGTTCAGCTACAGGTACCATTTGTCAAGTTTGGTTTAGTTCCACTATACCCCATTTTTACAATAAAGTGAGGAAAACCCTAATCTACCTCCACAAAGACACAGATAAAAAAGAGTAATATACTTTTGAGAGCGAAAACGGTAAATGACCAAAAAGAAAAACAGAGATCCGAGGCAAAAGTTGAAGCATATTAATTAATTTATTGCGTTGTAAATTATTAAAGTAGAAAAGGTTTCGATTTTGAAATTTGCCAAAACAGAAGAGAAGAGGGAGTGGAGTGGAGTACCTGAGGCATGAGTTGAGTTGAGACGAATGGAAGAGAAGAGAAGAGAAGGAGGCAGTTAAGTTAATAGCAACAGCCGCCGCCGACAAGAAGCGAGATACTACCGATGCTGCTATGCTATGCTATGCGATCGCTATCTTGTGAATGTTTGTGAGTACCATAAAGCGCCAAAAACCCCTCACCTTATTTATATGCCATTCTCGTCACACGTGTCTTCCTTCTATTAGCCCCTTCCTCACTCCTATTTTCTACCCTCACTCCCACTTAACTCCTATTGTCTTGCAAACGTATGTTTTTTTATATCTCTCCATTTCTGTTTTTTCCCCGCAAAATCTATCTATATCTCTTTATCTAAATTTAATAATTTATCTATCTTTTTTTATGAGGTAAATCTATCTATCTAAATATAAATACTTTTATATGAAAATTTATCTATAAATATCTATCTATCTATATTTAAAATATGGATTTAAATAAGTTTTTGTCCATATAATATAGTGATTTTTTTATTTTAATCTTTTAAAAAAGTTAACTTTTTTATTCCCTCTAATATTTTTTTCATTTTAATCTCTATAATGAGTTGATCTGGTAAGGAACACATAGTGCCAACTTAGTTAACACCTTAGCCCTTCTCCTTCCGCAACCACCCCCTCCCCCAGCCTTCACTTTTCTCCTCATCCACCTACCTCTCCTCCTTCTCACCATCACTGTTGCCACAACTCCTCTTCGAGCGGGTCGTTATCATGGGACTCTCGTATACTAATACTCAAAGACAAAGTTCGTTCAATCAATCCATTTAACTACAAATCGTTCAACCATCTAGATGTTGGGGTTTAATGAAGTAAACTTTTAAATTTTCAATTAAGAAAATAACTCATTAGCGGAACAACCACGTATCAAGATCACAAGTAACAACTAAATCACACAATAAATAGAATGTTTACCGTAGATATGAGTGAAGAGGTCGATCACCAGTGCTTCAAAGGAGGGACACCTCTACTCAGTCCACGCGAGTGATCACTGGTAAGGAGGCGGTTATCTGTATTGTGATACAATACGTGTGAGGTGCCTCCCTAGTGGTGTATTTAACACTGCTAGGGTTTTCTCTTTTCCACCGCGCAATCCTAATAGATCTTATCACATTAAATTATATTTTAACTAAATCCCATTTAATTAAAACATATTTAATAAAAAGATCTTAATCAATTAAATATGTGAGGCCCACGAGCCACAAACTATAGCTGGGAGTTGGAGATTACCACATTTATACATATAGCGGAGTACCTAGACCTAAAGAGCCTCCCTATTGATCATGAGTTCCCACCCAAGTTTCATCATATACGACGTGTTGACCATCCATAAACTACGAAAACCAAGACCTCTCACCTCCTTTTGGAAGCAAAAAGTGAGATCGCAAAGTTAATTATTTGGTTGAATTTACAAATATTCAAAAGTATTTTATTTATTATATATGTTTTTTTAAGGGATTATATATTTAATTTAATTATTAAAATTATTTGTAAAATGTGATTGATTTAGATCCAAAACTCTCCCTTAACCCGGACTAACCCCACCAATCGCCACCCCTAGTTGAGTTGCCACCACTAGTAGAGGTAGAGGAAATGAGATAGAAGAGTAAGAAGGTGAAAAAAAAAGTATACATTTACTCTAAAAATGTATTTATAAATTAGCTTTTAGAACATAAAATCCATAATTAGATCAAATGCACCAGAGAATGGAAACAATAGACTTCAATTATCAATGAGAAAAGTAAATCCTGGTTTCCGAAGTTGTAACATGTGTCGTCTCTATTTTTTTTTCCAATTAAAATAATTTTGTTTGTTGAATTTTTTTTTAATATTGCTAATACATTATACATATGGATTCCATAGACTAGTTTAAGAAAAATGGAGGAGGCCTAGAGAGACAGAGGCAGGGGAAGGGATGCCGTGGCCCGTGGTCACTCACTTTTAGTTTCTTAATTAAATTAACAATTAATATTAAATTTTCTTAAATGGGTGGAAATCCAGTTATTTCAGGAATAACTTTTAGCAAAATTACTCCATTTAATTCAATCTTTATCGAGTAGGTTAAAGAGAAGGGAATGTCAAGAAGAAAATTAATCAGGCGGCAGAAGTGCACACTGCACAAGCCGCAATCCATGTACAGCAACAAGTAGTGTTGTATTACTCTGAACAAACAAAATCCGTTGGCCAACCAAGAAAAATAACGAACAAAATTCACATTTTCCTATCACTTGGGTCACTTACTTTCCTTTGCCCCCGTACCAGAATTTTGATGGAAAATCCCTTTTCCTTTGCTTGACTAAATTTCTAAAGCCTCAAAAACCTCTATTTGGCTCTTCTTTTATTTCCTTTTCTGCCCGATTTCTTACCCTTGGGCGATTTGCTCTTCATATAAGAAATTTTGTTGGCCTTTTTCTGTCTCTCCTTTCGAATTTGATCCATATCTTTGATTTCTGAACGCACATGAGCATTGGGCATTGAGTGCTGCTTCTTGCTGCCTCTAAAATTCCTACGACCTCCTCGGTAAGATCCTGCATCACATGAAATCGGAAAGTTTCATCCTTCAGCTTTAGTACTAAAAAAAAATCTTACAACCCTATACATCATTCTTTGACATTACCAACCAGCAGTTACTACATGCAAAACTATTTACTGGACAGTGGAGAATGTGGCAATTTTAAAAATCATGAGATTCAACAAACAGGTCTGATTTAAAGAAATAGAACCAGAACCAGAACCAAGAATAGATTATCATTGAATAATGTAGTTTAGAAATCAAGATCATATGCAACATTAACACCAAAAAGGTTTCCAAATTTCAAATGCTATTAGAATAGTTGCTCAGTGCAGCAATGACTGAGCTATAATACAACCATTCCTCAGTTTTTGTTTATTTTCTTGAATGATTCTAATTGAAAAGCTAAGCAAACTAGGTAATGTAATAATAATTAAAAACCGTGGATCCTTGTACAAGTTAATTATTGAATTTATATATTTTGTTTTACATGTAAATTCCATGATAATTCTTCCTAGGGAAACATGAGAGAACCTATGCAGTTTCCTACAATATTTTTTCTTGGATAATAAATACTAGTTACTAATTAACAGTATTCATCAAATCAAATATAAAAAATAAAGGGAATAGCAAATTTAGTATATTACCGTTCAAACTACTTGATTCCTGAGAAACCCCATCAGCATTTGTCCCTTTAAGGGATATCTTACTGTGTGAGCGTTCTTTCCACTTCTTATATATACCAGTCTTGGTGGCCTTCGTTTTTGCACCACTCTCTGTCTTTATCTGTGCTCAAGTAGAAAATACAAATGTTATGTTTTAAATCCTACATGTAGATAAACAAAAGAGAATCTCATCTTGCATAGTAAGTACCAACTTAAAACATGGAGCCTTACAAATACAATACCTTGCCATTTGCAGCAACACGGTCACCATTGTTTAACTTGATGTACTTCTTACTTTTCTGACAGCAAAAGGTTTATATGAGATAAATGACAAGTTTTGCATAAAATTTAAGAAAATAAATAACTTTTTCAGTTTTTTTTTTGTTTTTTTACAATTGAACCACAACTATTTAGCATTACCTTATCCCAGTGATACATAGATCTTTGTTTCTGCATGCCAGCACCATCATCGGCAACAAGATCTAGGACAGCTGCTTCCAATCTGAAAATATTACATATCATTAGGACTAAAACCAAATAAAGAAAAGGTAGGAGGGTGTACGTAAAACTGAATTATCCAGGTTGAATGCCACAAAATAATATACAAGCAAACATGTTAAACACCAAAGGACAAAACACAATCAGCCAGAAGTTTGACTGTTCCAGCTATTTGCTTCTGAACTAATGCTTTAGACTTTAGAGTATGGCCCAATAGGACATTTGGTTCTCACTATAATTCCCCTGCCACCCAACCCCCACCCCCAGCTCAAAATAGCATATAACAAGGACTCACTGGCATGGCAATTAATCCAGTAAATATTTACCTATTTGAAGAAAAGTCTTCATTAGCTTTTACGGAAAGGCCTGCCTCCATGTGCTGAGAATGATAACAAGATACAAGTTAAACAGGTATGTGTCTATGTGAATCCAGATAAATATGAAGAACAGTTATACAGAAAGCAACTTACGTGATTTTTAGGTATTGAACTTATATAGTAATCATCATCCTTGAAACTTTGTGGCTTTCTCTTAGAACCACTTACTGTTGAAACCAAAAGAAACAGAATCAGAAATTAATCATTACTTTTGCCTTCCTCTTCTAGTCTTTTTCACCCAAAATCCTAAAATCATACACAAGTAAAAGAAAACCCTGAAAATTTCTACCAACTTTAACATACAAATTCTCACAATGACCCAGTCTTAACTGCTATGAAAAAGATGTCATAAAGTTGAGGTACTAGGTTCATTAGTGCCTTTGAGTACAAGGCGTTCGAAAGGCACTTACTTGATAAATAGCGAAAGGAGTGGGTTGGACAAGAACAAGTAGGTGCTATTGGTCTATCAAAAAAGGTCAAGTGCAGTAAACAAAATGAAAATTCATTTCACAGCCATCGACTGAGAGGCAGCACTAACATTCATGCCAAGAAAAACAAAGACTCCCCCATACAACATCACTGAAATCATAAGCACCACAGTCCTCTTTACTTTCATCTCCAAATTTTACTATCATCTCTGCAATATTAAGCTGAATTTATTGTTGGCTCAATGCCCAGCATTCAATTTCATATAACATTGCAAATTTTATAGCAATGTGGTAATATTTTTCCTTGAGTTTGAGTGGTACTTTTCTATAAAAAATTACACCCAAAACATACTTCTATTTCATTCACCCCACTTGAATCCTATAGGTTATATTTCCCTTTATTTCCTTGACATTTTGGTTGATTGACCCAAGATACTAAAACTGTGGAACTTGAGATTTGGTATGGTTTCCCATTTTCACCTATAAGCTATAATGAGTGTGCCCCTTACTAAACCTACACTCCATATGCTCTTTTTTACTTCTACATAAGTAGAAGTAATGCGCTTCCAAAGCTTTTTGCCCAACTCTAACTTCCCATTAATTTTCTCTCTCAATTCTCCAACTAGGGTTACATCATCTGCACCAAAAGTACCTTATAAAAATAGTACTCCCTAACACCTCATCATATTAGAGGTAACAAAATCCCACTTTTCATCCTGATAGCAGACCAATAATAAAGGTTACACTAGGAGGATTAGGCATTTCACACGGGATCAAACAACGGGTCAGATTAACTGTATCAGTTAAGAGTATTTGGAATAATGGGTTAATTAATTGTATCGCCACGTAATCTTTTACCCCTTCCCTTAATGTTTCTCTTTGGTAAAAAGCCTATATGTCAAGTTCTCAAAGTTGATATTCAGAGAAATCACCTTGACCATATCTTTACACCTTAGGTTGAACTAGAAAATAGACTGAGATTAACAAATAACATAAAGTCCTAGCATAATATACAATTTAAAACAAATAAGATAAAAGGGCATCTTAATGAGGACAATCAACTTTACAAACAAACAAAAAAACAATCAGACTTAAAGAAAGTCTAATGATAATATAGATGGAACAGAACCTTTTCTCCCTTTCTCCATGGAAGAAGTAATTTCCGATTGAATTTCCTCCTGCAAAAATCAATCATATATATCCTTAATAAATGAATACATGGAAAAGAAAATGAAGAAATTAAACTAACTAGATTGATTTCAATCAGTCAGCAGAATAAAGCAGGTTAGAAAAAAAGAGGTTAACTTGACCAAATCTGAGTTACAATAGTAGCCACATACCTTTTCCATATTATTCTTAGAATGTTGTTCATGAACCAAATTTATAATATTCTCATGAATGGCTCTTTTCCTTTTCATCACATCAGCCCATTGGCCAGAAGGGCCCTGCAATTATTGAGCACCATTTTTAACGTAAAGGTGAAGCAGAAAGACAAATATATAGGCATGTAAATCAAAACAGATATTTCAAAAGGTTCATGTGGCAGGCAGTGTAAACTCCAGCATGACATATCAAGGACCATAATGAAACATTTACAAGGACATTCAATATACACCGACATGAAACAATGCAATCATGAATAAAGACACCAGAATTCAAACCAAGTACAAGATAGGAAATTGACATAAAAGCGAAGTGTTGAAGTAGTGGCATCATAGCAAATGTCCCACACATAATAAAATGTACATGCAACAAAAAAACGAACTACAGTTTTCATCTCCAAATGAGAAAGATATCCTCCAAATTGACAACCCATGCATATGGTGTCAGAAAGTGATAAGAGTCAATGATGCAAAATCATTCACAACCAATTCATTGCATACTGCTATCCTTTTATCACACCACAATATCTTTCATTTAAAAAATTTTGGAGCCGGGACAATGCATACCAGAGAGAGAAAGAGAGAGGAAAGACAGTAAAGGAAGGGATGGCAGGGTGGGTAGGATATATTCTATGTACATTTTTATCACCTCAGAATTTTACACCTTCTAATGAAGAGTGGGCAATCAAACTAAATACGACATAATCTAGAAGTTAAATAGTCAAATAATCTATATAGCAACTTACATCACTCCCTACACTCAACAGGACTAAATATCAACAAATGTTAAATTTCTCTACAGAGTAATCTTACAGTAGCTGTGATTCGAAGACAAACAAGATTTCTGATTAGCATTTTTTATAATGAGGCAAAAGGAAAAGAAAGGGGAAAAAAAAGCATGAGCTTAAGTGAAAGGAGAAACACTACAACGAGGGATATACATATAATTTCTCCACTAATATTTCATAACCAATCCAAAATCTGTTAACCCATTGAAGCAATTTTAGATTTATTAACAATTTAACAAACATAAAATGGACTAGAATTCATAACAATCATGGAAAGATGATAGAAAGACACAGAAAAACTATATCATCCACCATGATTATCCAACTTTCATGTATGCAAATATATTAAAATGGGAAATGTCGAGTTATATAAGAGAATCATGGATTTTAATCACTTGGAGGAATTAGAAAATTTTATTCTAAATATCAAATCAAATAAAAAATAAAATAAAATTATTGAATTAGAAAAAAATATGGAAACCCACTGCTGGATGCTTTGATTTAGCTGCTTCCCCTTCCGCTTCCAAAATGGTCTGCTTTGGCCTGATATTAAATTATTAAAGTTAAGCAACCACACAATCTTCTAAAGATGGTAAGTAGAAAGGAATCCAGTGTATGAATATAACTTTGCACTCACCTAAACTTTTTCAAATGCTCTGAAAATGCAAGTGCCATTAACTCCCCCGTTCCCAACACATTATTGAAAATGGGATGCAGCCCTTCACGGGGCAAATCCTTTACTCTTCTAATGGACTCCTTTGAGGGTAAGGGTTTTGTTTTTGAATATAAACGGAATGCATTTTTACAGGTTCTCTGCAAAGACTCCAGTTCGGCAGAAGTATCAATAATTTCCCTAACTCTGTCTGCAACAAGGTCAATGACCTTTTGGGGGAAACGGCCATAAATGGTTTCTCCATTTGCCATTGCCTGGTCAATTCTGGACATCATTCCATCCATATCGCGCAAGACCTCTTCTTCAGTGGGTGCAGCCCTAACTGGTTTCGATAGAAACAAATGAAGATCCAAAAGGTAAGCCATATCCTCCGAAGTCACGAAAGAATATGCAGTACCGGTACGACCAGCCCTTGCAGCCCTTCCAACCCGGTGAACAAATATCTTAGGCTTGGGAGGAAAGTCCCAATTGATAACATTATCAAGCAACGGAATATCAATGCCCCGAGCGGCAATGTCCGTCACAATCAACAACATTGTCCTTCTCGCCCTAAACCTCGATACGTGGATTTTGCGAGCATCTTGATCCATGTCGCCGTAGCACACAGACGGCTCGATGCCCTCCGCCCGAAACAACGAGTTGAGAAACTCCACGTGGTGTTTCGTGGATACGAAAATCAATGTCTGCTGATCAGAAGCAATGTGCTCCCTGATCAAATAGAGCAACGCGGCGTACTTCTCTTCCTGCCTCAAAGTGAAAAAGGCAAGCTTCAAGTCGGGGCTAATTCTGGTCTCCAAGTCAAGGCGGACAAGGCGAGGGTCTCGCAGACCGGCCTTGGCAAACTCAGCAAGTGCGCTGGGTAATGTGGCACTGAAGAGCAAGGTCTGGCGGTTCTCACCAAGCTGGGCAAGAATCTTGTGCAGCTGCTCGGCAAAGCCCATGCCAAATAAGCAATCAGCCTCATCAAAAACAACATACTCGACGCTACGCAGGGACATGTCATCAACCTCAGACAAATGGTGCATGAGCCTGCCGGGAGTGGCGATTATAATGTCGGGACTCTGAGCTAACTCCTCAAACTGACTCTCCATCCTATCACCGCCAACTAACAGACTAACACGAAGGTCTGATTGATTCACAAACAGAAATCAGAACGAGAAATAGCAATAGCATCTGACTTAAAGGAAAGAAAAGAGAAGGTACCTACCAGTGAAGTGGCCAAGCTCCTTGGTGAACTTGAGAGTCTGAAGGGCCAAGTCCCTAGTTGGGGATAAAATGAGGGCCCTAACGCCGCCCTGAGGAAGATGCTGGTTGAGGCGGTGGAGCATGGGGACGAGAAACGCGGCGGTTTTGCCAGAGCCGGTACGGGCCATGGCAACGACGTCGGAGCCGGAGAGGATGAGGGGCATCGTCTTCCTCTGAATTGGAGTCGGCACTTTGTACCCCTTGCGCTTGATTCCCCTGAACACGTTCGGATTTAGACCCAGTGACTCAAAACCCCCGGATTTTGCATTCTTGTTCTTCTTCTTCTTCTTACTCTCTTCACGGCCCATCTTTCGCAAACACGGGATGAACACTCCCTCCCTTGTTGCTCTCTCTAACTTACAGTGAAATAAAGGAGTAGTAGTAGCAGCCACACCCACAACACGCACATCTGCTTTGCTTATACCTAAAACAGATCAAAGCGGACGCCAAATGCTTGGTTGGGTTGGGTCGGGTCGGGTATACATTACAAACTGGCTTCGAAAATCAAATGAGATACGGGTTTTCAAATTTCAATAATCAAGGCTTGGACAATCTTTTTTCAGTAGGACAAGCAAAGAGGCATGAATCAAAGTGCTCAATAATACAAAAAGGCATTACTTAGAAGGACAAACAAACAAGCAAATTCGAAAATTTGTAAGCTCAAAAAACCAACAGAGCACTCGAGGACGAGAAGCTCACCCAATATGCAAGATGACGAGAAGAGCACTCGAGGAGTATGGTTTGTGTTGTTGGTGAACGCGGTGGCGAGGAGGAGGAGCACTCGAGGAGTTTGAGATGTGAACCACCGCGAATCTGCGAAGGCGAAGAAGGAAACGGCGAGGAGCTGCGTCTGCGACTTGCGACGGTGGCGAAATTGGGCTGAGACGGCGAGGTCAGGCAGGGCAGCGGCGGCTAGGAATCAAGAGAGAAGGAAAAAATGAAGTGAAGTGAGAGGGAAGGAAGGAACTGCGCAGCGTAAGTAAGCAGCATAACCTTGTTTTTTTCTCTATGTATACCGGGTCGGGTTCTTCGGTTTTCATTTTTCGCAACCCGACATCCAACCCTGATTGTCTCGGGTTCACCGGGTTAGGACCCGACCTTACCCGCGGGTCAGGTAAAACCCGAATCAGTGGCCTCGGCCCGGAAAACACATCTGTTCAATTCTCTTTACTATTTTCAAAGATTTGTGCACTAAAATTCATAATCAATTTTGGTCATTTTTGCATTGTTGAAGTATTTTTTTTATAAGCAAATGTTAGTAATTAATATTAATATGTTATGTTAGTGGGAGATTTGAACTCATAATCTTCTTATCACTCTAACCACTATGTCTTTTCCCTAACCACAAAATCACCTTATCACTCTATGCATTTTGTTGAAGAGCTAATAATAAACTATCATGTTAAAAATCAATTTTACAAAATGGGAAGGGATCAAGTTACTCTTGGAGTAACTTCAAAAGAGTTACTCCTCCCCCTTACCTTTGATTAGATCTTAATCTACAATTAGGTATCATGTGACTATTTTTTTATTGGCTATGGTTCATCAACTGCTTCACAAGCAGAGCAATTACATGAAAAGAAATGGAGATTGGTAGATTAAAAAGTCAACATTGTAACACTCTTTCTTCAAAAATGATATTACACTATAGTAACCAAGAATTTTGAAATAACTTAGAGAATAATTGATGAAAACTTAGTACTTCTTCTCTGAAAATATGGGTAAAATTTTTTGTTTTTCTAAAAAGATGAGAAGGATGGGGAATATGTCTCCCTAATACTTTTCGAAAAATTTTAAAGGCGAAAGTGTAAAATGACATATTTGTGAAAGTATTCTCATCTCATATATATAATCATCAAGACTTACAATGAAAATTCACTAAACTTAAATTCTTAAAATAGTCTATACAGTGAACATCTGAGCCGGTCAGGTCTTTAGACCTCTATCCAAAACAAGATAATGAATACAACTTCTTTTTGAAATCCCTATCAATCCATGCAGTGCTCAGATCCCCTGCTGAGAGCTAGCATTCGGATTGAAACTAGCTCACTCCTTGGGTAAACCATCTACTTAACATACATCAAACACAAACAAGGCAAACATGCAAGGGTGAAACTCAAATTCACAGCAAAATGAAAGGAGAAGCATAAGCACATGTTCACAGATCATGAATCACTCAATACATACATCAAGAACACATAGTAAAATACTCAATACCATATATCAAGAACATATAGTAAAACACTCAATACAATATATCAAGAACACATACACAGATCATGTCTTATATTTAAATACAGTAAACAATGCATACTCAAAAATATATCATCAAAACACGGTATATTTATGCATGCCACTTCTATATCTCTTGAAAACACACTGGTGCATTGCTCCAAAGAGACTTTTCCAACATTAACACCTTTGAGCGATTGGTTGTGACAAACTTAACAAAATAACCAGATAGTAGAAGCTAAACTTCTGAAGATCATTCAGAAATGCCACATTTAAAAATGATTTACCGAATCATGAATAAACCAGTCAGTCAGATTTATCCAAGTCGGGTATACGACTCGTCTCGGCTCGAGGGGATTCACCTGCTCGGCCACATAAGACTATCGAAACTCGGATAATCCCATTACGTAATTGTAACCCAACCGTGCTATATTCTCAACCCCTATCTGGAGTGTATATATGCTCAACCCCAATCTGAAGTGTATTCTCAAAACACTTATGCAAAGACAATTCAAATTGCATATAATTTTCTTTGATTTCTCTTGTAAAACTTTTCTCTTGTTTTATTGTATTATCTCTTGTAACACAAAATCTTGTAAAAAATACTCAATATGGAATAAACTCATTTCTTATAATAAAATCTGATAAAAATATTCTTACATTTGCAGATAAACACCAAATCCTATCTTTTTCACTCTTCTCCTTTATATCATAAAAACCCTTTATTTTATTAACAGATAAACAATTCTTGCTCTCATTATTATTTTACCGATCATTACGTGATAGGTTATTTTTCCCAGCTTTAATAGTTCAATTAAAGACTGATCACACCGCGGCAGAGCCGAACTGAGGTGATCAACCCATAACAGTCAGAGTGATTCGGTATATATCAAAACTAAAGGTGATTAAATCATTTCAAGAAGATCAAAACGGGACAGAGCCACCGTGATTGATTAAGAGAGAAGAGATTGACGGTATTTTAAGCCCATGTTCACTTTTTAATCGGTAAGTGATGTTTCTCGGCTTACTTAAATCTGAAGATAAAATGATCACACGGCGGCAGAGCCGACTGTAGTGATCAGTACCCAACTTTCAAAATGATTCGATATAAACTAAGTGAATGAGATCAAGTTGAAATATTACCGAAAGTACTTTAAACACTAGTTTATTTTCAGAAAACGTCCGTTGAAGGCTTACCTCACTAATTTTCACTGTCAAAGACATTGAAAACTAAATTGAGTTTTCATATATAACGAACCCCAAACCAGTAATTTCTACCAATAATATAACAACAGAGTTCGCCGAGAACCCTTTACTATTATACTATTTACCCAAACAACCGTATATATGTACTTACCGAAATTATGATTAACAGTTCAAGATCAGTTAAAAGAAGTATATTCGGGTATAATTAGTAACCCAATAAAATCTTTCCCAATTTATCTTAGCCACGTATATACAGAATCCTTAGGTTAAGATCTATAAACAACGTATCAGTATGGTTCCCAGGAAAGAGCTAGAGGTGAGCCGCAGCTACTAAGAGACCCGTCTTTCCTAACCAGAACCATACCAATAAAGCATTTATCCCAACTATCTTTCTGTATATCAATAATAGACAATTTCAGGGTTTTCACAAAGAAATAAATTATACTAGTTTTACGGTAAAATTATACTGTGGTAGTCTGAAATTTGCCATTATAAGGTACAATTATTTAAGCGTAAAACCAATTTTGCCATTATAACATTACTATCATAGAAACACATAAACAATTTAGGCATTATAACACTACAAATAATAAAAGCTCACAATAATTAAATCAAAGCCATAAAACAATTAAATAAAGCTTATAAACACCAAAATCACCAAAGTGACTAACAAACAAAGATCAAACTTATAACTTTTCAAATAATTTTGCAAGAGGTTTCCCTTACCTTGAAACTAAAAAAAAAAAGAGTTTGAAGATCAAAGCTTCAAAAGGACAAGAACTTAAACAAGAAAAGTAAGAAAAACTAAGAAAACTATAAAGGAGGAGAAAGAGAAAACTTGGAAATGTATCAAGTTTTGGGGCAAGGATTTATGAAGACCCCTCCCCTCTATTTATAGGGAGTGGGGCGGCCAAGGGCTGAGTTAGGGGAAGACCATGGTTGAGTTGTGAGCTAAGCATGGTTAAGAGTGATTATGTCATAAAATCCTAATTAATTAATCAATCTAATTCTTCATTGGTCCAAAACACTTCACAAGGATTGGATCCAAGTGACAAAGGCTATACAAGGGTCCTAATTAAAGATGAAGGGGGCGGCCAAGCTATGCAAGTGGGAGGAGAAGATAAAATCAATTGACTAGGTATTTAGGAAATTAGATAATTAGGTTAATCCATTCTTTTTCCTAATTGGTTCAAAGACATTCACAACGATTCAATCCATGTGACAAGGGCAATCCAACCCTCCTAATTTACTTGAATGAGCTGTCCAAATGAGAGTGATTTTGGGCCATAGGATAACTAGGTTAAAAACTTTCGATTTTGGTAGTTTAAGTGTAAAACTAAGGGTAAAATAGTATAATTGTGCATGGCCTTCACTATTCAAGGTCAATGGCTGAGTCAACCCACTATTTGAACTCCCTAAAATTGCATCCAAGTCCCTCAAAAACCCAAAGTTCTTATATCATACTTGTTACGTCTCTATTCGTTTCTATTCAGCTAATATACCACAAATAAGAGCAAAAACGATATTAAAATAATTTCTAAAATCCTTAAATAAATAATTAAAAATAAATTATAAATTGTTGTGGACCTTTATCACGAAATTTTTATACCGCAAAACAAGATTTTTACGCTATATGCTACCGTTTAGTAGGGGTGGCAATATGGGTTTGGCCCAACGGGCCAGCCCGTTTGGCCCATAAAACGAGGCGGGCCAATTTTTTAGGCCCTGGCTCGTTTAGGCCCGTAAAAAAAGGGCCGAAAACGGATTGGCCCGAAACGGGCCGGCCGGCCCGTCCCGTTTTTCTTTTTTGGAAAAAAATAATATTTTTTCTTATTTTTTATTTAATTTTTAATTATTTTTTTATTATTATTTTGACGGGCCAGCCCGTTTTGGCCCGTCAAAACGGGCTGCCCCGTTAGCCCGCGTAGCCCTCCACGGGACGGGCCGGGACGGATTTTTTGGCCTATTTTCAAATACGGGCCGGGCCAGGCTGGCCCGTTTTGCCATTCCTACCGTTTAGCGTATTTTTTGGTAAATTTTGAAAGTTTTCCAAAAATTTTAGAAAAATTCCAAAAAATCACAAATGTTAAAAGAAACAAATTTTGTGAAGATAATTTTATGGGTTGGTTTGACATATTTTTGCTATTTAAAACATAATTCGTCGGTTACGGCAAAAATCGTTTTCTGTATAAAAATCCAACGTCAAATAAAAATTGTCTGTTTCACTGAAAAGAATGAATAAGCATATTAAAAACCTATTTCTAAGATAAAAATAAGTCATTAAACACATATATCACATAACGTTCAATTAAAACAGAATAAAGACGGTAATGCTACAAACGTAAGTTATATAAGCTTAAACTGGTTTTTCGTTTGAATCCCAACACCAAACGAAACTTCTATTTTCTATACCAAATAAAACTATATTTGTCCCTGTAGTTCTTATCTTGATCATTTCCTAGTTTTCAGGTATTTATCCGTTTTCCAATTAACGCATTATGCGATTTATTTTAGAGGGACTAAAACGGTAATATTTTATTATGTTCTTCTCCAAAATTCCAAACTTAGTTTCTAAAATCCTCATATGACATTAAACCACTATTTCAATCCTCAAATACCTCTTCTGATTCAAACTTGAAATTTCTATTTTGTTATAAACTTATTTTGACAGTAAAAAAGGTCTATAGAATTCCGTTTTGACTTCTACGTCAGTTTTAAACTATTACTGACTATCTGAAGATCTTAAGGATAATTCTAATTCTCCAAAATTAATACTCTGTCTCATAGAGTAAAAATTTGAGATGTTACAAACACAGACCATCAAGTACACCGGGAATCGATAATGAAACAAAAACGTGATCCCTTTTCTTTCAATAAACCTATTCCCATACTATTTTCAAAGTGACTTTTATGTTTAGGCTGCTTCATCGATTAGAAGTTGAACCTCTAAAAAATCCGTAGTTTGAACTTTGAACCCACAAAATCCTCGACACAAGGTGGAAGTGAAACCTACGACATTTAGTACAAGACGACCACCACCTGTTATTGAATGAAAGTTGTTTTCGACGCTGTTAATAGAATTGATGGTTCCTTACTTTTATGAGCCTGTCAACGCCGTGAATGGAGGACTGTTGGAGGATGGGGAACGTGTTTCAGAGGATTAGTGGAGGAAGATTCTATCACGTGAGTGAAATTAAATTGATCCAAAATCGTTTGATCAAAAGAAATAAACAATAGGGATGTGGAGTATTTTTTTTTTAAGTTACTCTTGGACTATTTGTCAAAAAAAAAGTTACTCTTGGAGTAACTTGATCTTTCCCCTTAAAATTTTTTATGTAATTTTGTCATAATAGTAATTTTGTCATTTTATATGATCTTTATTCTATCATATATACTATTATTTTGTCTATCTCAAACAAAATGATGAGATAATATAGTATTATTAGGTTTGTTATCTAGTATGCTTCCGTTAGATATATTATTATTTAAATCAATGGATGAGATTGACCTAATTAACCAATTAGTAACATGCAAAAACAGGTTTATAGTGAAATATAAAAATATGTCCAACATTTAAGGATTATTAAAAAGAAAGAGGGTAAATCTCTCAATATTAATCACCCGGACCCATACTCATGCTCCCACCAGATCCTCCATCACCAAAACAAGATGAACAGGGTGTACAGGGAAGGTGAAAATGAGCCATGACTGGTGCAGATCGTAGGTGAAGACAACAAACGTAAACAAAGACAAATCCTGACATTGTAGTGGCTCGTAAAGGACCCGTGACAGTGAGCCATGACTGGTGCTTACAGAGGCCGCACTTGTGCAAGCGTTTGCTGGCGTTGCCGTGCCATTTCTCAAGAATAGCTTAACGTCAAAGCGAGATTCTCAAATAAGGGATGGTCTAATGTCTAGTTGCTACACAAAAAGAAGAGAGTTGAAAAACACATTTGATTTGGGCATAGGACAATATAATTAATTATCCTCATGAATTACGAGAGGCCATTGACATATTTTATTTTATAATTTAAATTTTACTTTGCACAAATTAAAATAACAATAATAATAATTAAAATAATGGAAAGCGGAGTGAGTTCCGAAGGGAAAATTGGAGTTTCCCATCCTTGCCTTATTGTCCTCCATTAATGCCAATGCCTAGGAGGATGGAATGGAATTAGCCACCTCTACGGATCACGCCTTCCACGTGGTAGAAGAAATAGCCAGAGACCTTGTTATCGTCCTCTTCCGCATCTGTTGGTAGGTTCCTCCACCACATGAAGCGCGTCCTCGCCGCTTGTCGCATCGTCATTCGTCGAATCAAAGGAGTAGTTCCTCTTCACCACGTGCGTGGGGGAGACGACACGACAAGTGTGGCTTTGGAGGAGGGAAAGGCACAGAATGAAAAGGAGCACCGAAACGAAGACTCATAGGATGCCGCTGTAATGGGGGCGTCTCTGACTCGCCAGATCGGAGATCTCTCAGCATCTTCTTCGACGGGGAACTTTTGTTCTATGTTTTTCGATGCAAACTGGAGATTGAAATTGAAGTGAAAGTTGTTGCTCAATTGGACCCATTCCCCTGATAGAGTGACTCAAAGATGGCCGAACGAGAGTTGATCTTGATGCAGCAAAAGACCTTCACTTCACTTCTGCGTTTTTCGTTGTACTGCGTTTTGCGTTTCACCACTGTGTGCAGATGGACTACTTTGCAATTTCACCATTTTTTACATTTTTGACTCTGAAAATTTTAATATTACGAACCATGCCCCACATAACCTACTACATCAGGTTATTTCACCCTCTCACCCATGAAAGCCTTGCAAAGTCCCTCATGTTAGAAGCCACCAAAAACTTATCATGTCTATAACATATCCTATCACTACAAGAAAAACGGGATTTAGCGTTGCCTTCTTAGCGGCGGTTTTAGTATAACCAACGCTATATTTTTAGACTGGCGTCGGTTTAGGTAACCGACGTTAAATAACGACGGTTTATTTTAATGTCGGCGGTCTCAACCCGCCGTGGTTATTTAAGACAAAATTATGAATTAATTATTTTATTTAGCGGCGGTTCAGAACCGACTCTATTTAGATCTGAATTTAGAACCTGTACTTAACATCGGTTTGAAACCGCCGCTGTAATTGAAGATTAAAAATGAGTTTTATTCATTACGATAGTGGCGGTTTAACTGACCCTATTCTTGTTAACAAAAAAACACGCTATTTAACGTCGGTTTAGAACCGCCCCTATGCGAAAAAAATATCTTATTCGTTTTGCGGGTTTTATCTTTTCCTCTTCCCTCGTTTTCTTTTCCTGAAGCAGTCTCTACTCCTCCGTTTTGCAGAACCAGTCTCGCGGGTTTTCCCCTATTCTCATTTTCGTTTTATATTTCTTTCGTTTTCTTCTCACATTTTCGTTTTTGTTTTCGTTCCTAAGCTGTCTCTACTCCTTCGTTTTGCAGAAGCTAAGGTGAGGGCAATGGATGCTAAGAAGCTAAGGTGCCTCAGTCTCTACTTCGTTTTCAGTTCTCCCTTTTCCTCTCGTTTACTTCATTTTCCCTCTGTCTCGTTTTCGTTTTCGTTTCATTTAACAGAGGGCTCTGAAATTTGCCTCAAGGTTGGAATTGTGCCTCAAGGTTTTCTTTCTCCCTTTGTCTCTTTTTTGAAATTGCTGAGTCCTTTTTTTTGTTTCTCTTAGACACTTCAAATTAGAGCAATTTCTTGGGTTTATATCTACCTTTGTTTTCATATTAGGGGTTTATATCTACCTTTGTTTTGGTTTTTTTGCTCTGCATTGGTTTTATTAAGAACTAAAACTAGGTACTCCAACAGAATTAACCATTGAAATTGTTATTGTGTTTTTTTTTTGTCTTCAACTTCCCCTGATTGTGTTCTTCACTTATCCTCTTCTTTTTGCTGTCATTGCGTGTTTGCGTTTGTGCTTTTTTTTATTTGATGATGCTTGCTTTGTCCTTTTTCTTTCCCTTTCCTTTTTTGTAATTTTAATCCTTTTAACCGTGTTATTGTGATGCACCCAGGGTTGTTGTGTTTGATTTGTTTAGTTTGAGGTTTGGGTTTGTTCGCTTTTAAATTGATTCTGTTTGTAATGTTATGATGTTATGAGAATGCATCATCAATGCCCTCGGCAGCATTCTTACATTTTTTGTGGTGTATTACAGATTTTAATGACTGATTTTAATAGATGAATGAAACCGGGCAACCGGTGAGTAGGGGTACTTTGTATATCGATACTCATAAGAGAGCTGATGGGTCATACATCAATGAAGAGGCTCGGGCTGTTTGTGTAAGTAATTAGATGGTATCACCTATATTCTACTGTCTTGTTCTTCTATATTTTCTATTAACATCTTATTGCTTAAATCATATAGGAGAAAATATCAGAGATTAAGAGTCAAGGAACTGCTCCTGTGGCAATCTCACCTAATGACTCTCTTGGACAAGTATTCGGAAAAGAACATCCAGGCCGAGTATGAGATGGAGTTTGCCCATCTCAAGTGTTTGAATCAAGCAATCCGCGTTTCTGTGGCACTTCTAGTTCGGCTAATATAGTTGAACGTGTTCAACAATATGAAAATGAAGTTCATGGATTGAGAGGTGAGCTCAAGACAAAGGATGATATCATAAAGATAATGGCAAAGGCGTTTGGTCAACTCATGACAAATTCATCAATGCCTATACCTCCTGAAATTGCCACTCACCTCAATGATAGTGTAAGTTTCTCTCATCTTTCCATGGTTATAATCTTTTATTATTTCTGGTAGTAACAAGCCTTTCTATTGTTTTTATTATTGTAGGTGCAGCAAAGTCCTACTGGTGACCTATCTTCTCAAGCTGACTTAAATCGACCTTAGCAAGACTATGTTATTATTTTACCTAGTATTTGAATAGACTAATGTTTTCATCTTTTGATGGTATTTTGATATTGATGTTTTAGTGGTGTTATTAGTGTTCTCAGTATTGTTTGTCCTAGTGGTGTTTCCACTTTGAGACTGATGTTTCCATCTTTTTTGTGGTATTGACACATTAGGATTTTATTTGAGTTGTGTCAAGATACATTAATATCATGGAAATGCACAGTTTCTGATTTTTCACCTTTTTTGTACAGTTTCTGATCAGTGTGGCTGATCCTAATTCATGGAAATTTCCGTCAAAGGCTATCCATTTCAAAGTCAAGGTTGATTTGGAATATTTTGAATTCTCTTTCAAGATGTCTGTTTCATGTTTTTTCGGTGCTTTCTCTTGCTTGTTCTGTTCTAGAGTAAATTGGCATGAATTGCATGGTTTATAGGGATATCTTATTTTCATTGATTTGCACAATTACATTTAATTGTTAGGAATATTTGGTGTAATTTTCTAGTGCTTGAAAGTATTGGGCAACAACTTAGAAAAACTGGTAGGGCTCATACTGTTTCTTTGCTTTCATGTGTCTGAAAACTCTGGAAATCATTGTAAATGCACTAGTGTCCCGTGCTGTAGAGTTTAACAAATTGCTGATGTAGCAAGAGACTAGGTTTTAGAAGTTGCAATATGTCAGGCAGGTCTTTTAATGTCCCAATTGTCAATCTTAGCATTTATACTTTTTTCCTATTTCATGTGTGTTTCTTGTTATGTTGACTGGAGAAAATTTTGCAAAATAGCATAAAGTTTAAGTCTCATGATTTTTTAATCACAACATATGATGTAAAGTCTTGTTATTCTTTTATCATAGTTTTTAGTCGTGGTTTTTCCAGCTTGCTACATTTATGGATGACGTATTTATGTTAATCTTCAACCTTGGATTATGCTAATATAAGGAGAAACTCAACTTTATTCAGTAAGGTACTTGTCTTATTTTGCTTGATCACAAATAGTAATTTGTTTCATCACAAATAGTAAGGTACTTATCTTAATTTCTAACTAAATTTATTTTTGTAATAAATCCTTGAAAAATGCTACCCCCTCCATTGTTTTTGGTCCCTGTAATGCTAGTACGTACCCTTTCTATTCTACTATCATTTGTGCAGAATCAACCTTCTCTATGATAGAGATGAGGTTGTAACAGTAATGTGTAAGACAAAGCAATTTGATCAGATGTCATGTATTGAAAAAGGAATGAAAATACAAACCCAAAAAGGAAGAATGGTTGTTTGTAGGTTGTTTAGGACTACCCTTTGGATTTCTAATTATGTTGATTGTTTTAACTTCACTAGTTTTCTTTTTTTAAAGCTTCGATTGAGCAATTGCTAGTTGTTTTATCGGTGTAGACAACTTGTATATTGATCGCAAGTTAATAACATTTCTAATAGAAAGTATATTTTTTAATAAAAAAAAAGTGAAGATTTAGCGTCGATTATAAACTGCCGTAAAGATAAAAAAGAAATTAAATTATTTGGTGGCGGTTCTAAACCGCCGCTAATGCTGCTGTTTAAGCTCATATTATCCACATGCTTTACGTCGGTTATAACTGCCGCTAAGAAACCAAAATTATTACGGCGGTTCCTAAAACCGACGCTAGATTGCTTTGCGTCGCCAAATTCGCCGTCGCTTCGTTAATCGACGCTAGTCTGATTAGCGTCGGTATAATTAGCATCGGTTTATACCGACGCTAAATCCAAAAATTAACTGACGGCAAATCCTGCGTTTCTTGTAGTGTATTCTTAATCCAATATTCTTCTTATCATATTCATCATCATCCTATCATGTCAACCAAATGGGCCCTAAGATAAAAAGTAATCAAATCTCAAAGCCAAAGATAAAGACTAAGTTAACAACGACAATACGATAAGATTCGTGAAAATAAAAACAAAGGTATAAAAACCAAAATAGAAATAAATAAATTAAAAACCATAGTACCAATCATTTATTTTGGAGTTCTTATTTTCTCATGACTTTTTTAATATTCTTTAAATTCTTTCATTTCCCTATCACATCATCAATTATATTTATGGGTTTGTTTCTCTTCTATTTTTCTTCTCTTTCCATCTTTCTCTTGTTTACTACTCTTTCACAACCATTGGAGAGTTCCTATTTTTATTGACTCAAAATATAGAACCTAGTAGGGAGAAACGGAGTGGAGGGATCTTGACTTGAGTGGAGCAAAGGGTAAAAGCCAAAGGGGGGAAAAGGAAGAAATTATATGTGAGTGAGAATGAGGTGAATGTTTTTTGTCATACATGGTAATTGGTCTCAATGTTTTCTTCTTTTGGTTATGAACTATGGTTACTACTTTACTTATTAGCTAACACGAAGTTTAGAAAGAAAAAGAAGAATCCTTGATCATGTGCCTCATAAGCATTATTGCAAGATCATGGTCTTATTATTACCAATTAATTCACATATCTCAGCATTTGTAATCCTTATAACTCATACTTGGTTACGCATATTGATATCTCCCAAATGCAGTAAATATCGTATCTTACCTTTCGAACATTTCTCTCTTCATCTTTGTAGTTTTAAAAGTCATGGTTCCTCTTTTCAGTCATTGCATACTAATGTACAATGAGCAGGTTGAGGTGAGTTTGGGTTCTTTCAGTTTCAGTTTTCTCTCTTTTCTCTCTGTTCATTATATGGTATCAGAGTCTGGTTCCTCCTGGTGGTGTGGATACTGCCGCTAGCCCTTGCCTACGGTGTGGAGCCATAGGCTCGAGGGGGCGTGTTGAGAGTTCCACATTGGATGGTCAGGTGAGGTCTTTATAAGCATGGGGAGTCCCTCCCCTCTTGAGTTAGCTTTTGGGGTGTGAGCTGCCCGTGCCGTTTTAGTACATTTTCACTCTTTTCTCTCTGTTCATTATAGATTCGAGGTTCAATTTTAAGATCAACAAGTACATTTTCACTTTTACTTCATGTAATTGGATTTGTGTGGCAGAAAAATGCAAAAAGTGGAGGGACAAAGGAGGAGTCCACGAATATCTGCATTGGAGGCTCCTTGCATCATGCATCACTTGGATAATGGTCAGGGTCCTGCATTTCGTACTCGGGGCAAAAAGAAGGCAAAATCGAGACCACTTCAACAAGTCACGACTTCATTAAACCAGGTGTTGTTTTAAATTGCTCATATACTACCTTCCTTCCTTATCTTAAGCTATATATAAATAGTTGACATGATACTTGAAAAGCCAGTTCAACAATGTGCAGGGTGTGAAGCGTTCTCTCCATGAAGATATTCAAAAGAAAAGTGCCAACGGTTAGTGAGCTCTTGTATCCATGTCTGTAGGTCATCTAATTAAGTATTAATCCATCCACAATTCCACTAATTTGAGGTTCCCGTTGACTTTATTCACATTGTAAATTGTTATAATGTTATCACACTTGTAATGTGTTTAATTCACTGCACTTTTGTATATCAGATCAACCATCAAAACTGCCATCATCCTTTTTACCAGAGAAACGAATACTTGAACTTGTCCTCGACACTCTACAAAGGTGTTGATTGTCGTGTTACAACTTGAAAACCTTAATTAATTGTCTCATGTGATTTAAATATAATATTTTAAACTCATGCATGAAGTTATATTTTATTTATATCAATCTTAAATATTATACAGGAGAGACACTTATGAAATATTTGCGGAGCCAGTTGATCCAAATGAGGTGCGTGATCATAGTATCTTGTGGGTATTACATGGCATAATTCCCCTTATAATTCACTTTATTAGAATTCTGTGTGAAGGTTGAGGATTATTATGCAATCATTAAAGAGCCTATGGATTTTGGCACCATGAGGGCTAAACTACATGAGGGAATGTATAAGACCCTAGAGCAATTTGAGGTTCACATCCTTCATTTTATTTTTAGCTCATGTGATTGTCTCTTCCTTCAATCTACTATTGTTAGTATCGATCAGCCCATGTGTATGCATAAATTGCTATAATGTCCTGCTTCATATTATGTTTTAATTATTGTCATCTAATACATGGTATTTGAACCATTATGCAGCATGATGTTTTTTTAATATTCAACAATGCGATGCATTTTAATTCTTCAGGTACCGTATACTTCAGGCAGGTATGACATATAATGCTAGTGAAATCTGTGGCACCAATTTTCACTATAAAATATCTAGCTTCTCTTGATGAAAAGATTTAACAACCCTTTCATTCTGCAGGCTCGTGTTATAAATGAACTAGCTAAGAAAGTTTTTGATGTATTAAGAATCAACCCCAATAAGTTTGAAATGGAGTTCTCAGAAACAAGACGACAAGTAGGTCAGAGAAACCAAGGAGATTTTAGGGATTCAACAGACATGAAATCCGATAAAATAACTATCGGTGTACCATCAAAAAATTTACCTTGTTCTTCCCATGGTACACCAAGCCGAAAAAGTTTTAGGACAAATCACGGATGTTCTGACACTGCTAAGCATGTTCATGCTAGAGATGTCGAGGTTCCTACAGGTAAGAGGGAACTTTTAGCCTAGAAGAATAAATTTTGTTGCATCCTATTTGATGTTGAAACTAAAAGGCAATTTTCGATTTGATCATTAAGTGTGGTGGGCTATAAGTAAGAACATTCTACTAGCTTCAATGCGCGCTTTCATAGGTTATTCTTCACCTTAGTTCTTATTTTACTTATTATACCTTCTTGTACTCAATTTGATATTCTACAAGCTAATATTTTCTCTTAATAGGTCAATGCTCGTTTTTAATCTCTTAATTTTTTTTTCTCTTTTTAGTCCCCCATTTTGAAAAATATATTGTTTTTAGTCCCTATGACCTTTTCTTAAATTCAAAAAATGTTTTTTTAAAAGTTTATTTTAACCCTTTCTACTTTTCAATTCTTATTTTTCACTCAACCCTCATTTTCCATTCCTAGAGATGTCAATTTTGGCCCAACTCAACGGCCCAACCCAATGGACCCGTGTTTTAGGTTACACTAGACTCGTTAATTACACAGGCTTGAAAGAAATCGTGGCCCGACCCAATTGGTCTACCGGGTCAGGCTAGCCGCTCATTTTACACATTTTTTTAATACTTTGAGTTATTTTTTGTAAATAATTTAGGCTCGGCCTAGCCTAATGTATTGGAAATTAAAAAATTCCGGAGAAGGGTTTGAAAAAATTTGGGAGGGGTGAAAATGAATTTTTAAAAATATTTTTTAAATTTAAGAAAGGTCACATGAACTAATACAATTTTAAAAAATGGGAGACTAAAAATAGACAAAAATAAAATTTTAGGGACTAAAAGTAAACATTGACATATTTACAGAGATTAAAAATATATTTAACCCTTTTTCATTTCCTCTAACATTCTAAAGTTGTAAATCCAAAAATTTGAAAAACCTCCTCTAAAACATGAATAATTTATGTATGTTTTGTCTTAATTCCAGAACTGTGAAACTGTCACAATTGACAAATTTTTATCTATCAGGTACAAAAGACAGTGGCAGATGTAGATCTTTTGAGGTTGATAGGCGCTGTACTTATAGACCTTTATCCTATGATGAGGATGAGTCAATAGTTTCAACAATATATGACAAATTAAAACCGCTTGCGCCTGTAAGTCTATTTTGCTCCTATATTGTCTCATATACATCAATGCAATGTTACATAATGTACACATTCTGGTTTGAATTGATCATCTATTGTTTCTTTGTTATTTTTTCATCCTTTATATAGGTTAGTCAGCAAGATATTGGCTACAAAGATAGCTTGATGCTATTTGTTAAAGATTTAGGACCCACTGCCCAAAATATAGCTAAAAGGAAATTACTTGGATGTGAAATTCGTACAGCATCCGCTTCTGCTCCCCGGATACCAAATACTTTTGCCCCTGTCCTTATGTCTCAAAATCCCTTGAATTGGTTTCTTGATCATCGTAATAAAATGAGAAGCCCTGTGGAAAAGATTGATCTTGAGAGTGCTGGTGAAGCAGAAAAGGTTGGAAGGACATTGAATGCTGAAAGAGAGAAAAATTGTGGTCCCTTATATGGCAATACTCAGCAAAGTCACAAGTGGTCCTTATGGTGTAATAAAGTATTCCCAAATCAGAATTCTTGTTCTGATTCACACTATTTAAGGGCATGTGTTGAATATTTAAATTGCACCGCTCATGGGTCCAATGAAACTAGCAAGAAGTCTAAGACAATGTTATTGGACAAATTGAAGTTAGTTAATCAAGAACAGCTATCAGTAGATAAATGTCATACTAATGTGTTAGAATCAAGGTTAGAAAACAATTGCCAATGTCAGTCACGACCTTGGACATTAGAAAGTAGTGATGTTTCATGTTTTGATCGAGATAAAAGCCAGATGCAAAAGTCAAGTTCAAAGTGTGCACTACTGGGTGATCGTGAAAATATAGAAGCACAGTTTCCAACAAATGGGATTAGTTGCTCATTTAAAGCCATGGAAAATTTAAAATCAGACCTAACTGTGCCACCCCACTTCCAATTTTATTTTCAATCTTCCATATTTGAAGACACGACTTGATCAAATAAACTCCTGAGAGCAACAACAGTTCTTACAACAGGGATACAAGTGCAAGAAGAGGTTATTTTCTGCTCGAGTGAGTTATCAAGGAGTTTTGATGCTTAATTATCTAACTAATCTGCAATCTACTCTTCCAAGCCACAACCAACATCAGCGGTCATTTAATGATCATGATATTATGTTTCGATACTTTTACTCTAGTTTTTAAGTGGCATTTTCAAGGTTTAACAACTTAATTGAAATTTGTACTCTGTTTAAAACTGATTGCTTGGCCTTCTTTTTTAGAGCAATTAAGAACATGACCATTTTAGTCTTGCATTGTGAGTTTTATATAGTACCAAATTAAAACATGTATGGTTGGTGGTTGGTCCGTATTTTAGTAAGGAGAAGTCTTTGAGTGCTCTTTATTATTATTTTAGAACTGAGATCCTCTGTTACAGTACAGCCTCTATAGTAGAAGTGTTATATTCTGGACCATTAGATAATCTAACGGTCGAGATCTCTATTGTAGAGGTTGCACTATAGCATATCAATGATCCTTTTTTTTTTTGACAAAAGCATATCAATGATCCTAGTACTTTATGCATTGTGTTCTTTTGGCTAATTAATTTAATAGATGTAGGCCAATTATGGTGTTCGGTTGCTTCTTCGGACATATATTGCTTGGTCCATTCTTACTCGTATTATTAGAAAGGCATCAAAATTTGGTCACGGAAAAGCTCTTTGAGAATTAGTAGACTAAGGGCCTGTTTGGATTGACTTATGCAGAGCTTATGAACACAGCTTATGACTGATTCATAAGCTGTTTTGGGCTTATTTTTCATAAGCTACCCATGATAGCTTATCAAAACAGCTTATGGCTTATATAAAATAAGTTTTACTATAATTTTTCTTCGATTATAAAAGTAACTTATACAACTTATGTCATAAGCAGTAAATAAGCTTGTTATCCAAACAAGGCCTAAGAGTGCATTTGGAAGAGTTTGTTTGGAATTATCTCATGGCATAAGCACTTATATAAGTATTTGAAAGAAATTATAATAAAAATAGCTTATGATATGCCCATAAGCTATTTTTAGCTTATTTTCATAAGTTTTCTAAAATAAAAACTAATAGAAACAATATATAAAGTTTATGTAGATCAATTTAAAACCAAAAGCTCTTAGGTTATAATATCAACTTATGCATAAACTCTTTTATACTAAATTCATATTGAATAAGTTTTTAATTAAGTTGTTTATCCAAATACAAAGAAAATGTTGACATCTATAAGTTTACTAACTACAAGTCTTTGAATATTAAAGAAAAATGAATCGATATGTGATTGTCTTTGTGAAATCGACTTGTATGATAGAAAATATTGGAGCAATTATGTTAGTAAATAAATAAATTAAATTAAATTTATCCACTTATATTTTTCTCATGCAAATCTCTAAAATATTTAAGCTTGTACTTATAATTTTAATAAATTAAACTAAAGAAATTCATTATATATATATATATATATATTAAGAGGTGTCTTGTATATGTATAATAAATACTCATGTATTAGTGCATTTGAAAAAAGTAAATAAATTAAGAAATTTAAACAAGTCAGTTTTTAAATAGAGTTTTGATAATAGCCCGCCCAAATAACCGAAGTTATAGGGATACCTTGGGGATGTTACTGGAGGCTAAAGGTCATAATTACGTTGATTTACAAAAAAAAAGTTTTATATTGTTTTTTTATTACTAATATATTTAAAAACATATATACATGAAAAACAAGTTAAATTGCCAAAGCTTATAGCGCACTATATTTAAATAAATTATGTGACTAAAATGTAGTTAATAGTGGCTATTGAGGGAAGGAGGGACCGGGGGGGAGATTACCATGAATTGCTACGAATCCTACGTTTAAGGTGGCATCCACGCACCACCCACTTGGTATGGTTATTTCATGAGAAAATTAATTAAGGGAAAGAGTTGAAACAGCTTGTATGGGAATTGAAGGGTTGCTTGTTAGTTTTGTCATCGGGTGACGGTGGCGGTGGCGGGTGTGCGCGCAGGTTGAGCATACATAACAGTCATAAATATTAAGCATAAAGAAGAATAGAATAAATTAATTAATATATAATGGCATATAGGAGAAGACAGGGAATGTCCAGAGCCTCCACCTTCAAGGAAGAGATTCATCATGATCAGCAGCAACCATCATTAGATAATCCGAATGGAAACGCAATTACCAATAACGATCATCGTCCAGTTTTGTCCTCTTCCTATTCCTTCACTCCAACCTCGTCTTCTTCCTCTTCCCTCGCTGCTCAGGCCATCAAAGCCTCTGCTGTTCGTCGTGATCCCTCTCTTTCCTTTGCTTTCCCCAAATCCTCTTTACCCCCTGAACATGAACACCACAGATCCAAGGTTAATTAACTGTCGTGATCATTGTTATCTCTATTTATTAATTCAATTATTAATGCCTTCATGTATGTAACTAGCCAACACCCAATTAAATTAAAGTTAATTTTAATATTTGCATATGCAGAGCTTTGATTCTTATGGGGATGTTTCCAAGTCTGGTAATTTCTGGGGCGTCCTTGCACAGAAAGCCAAAGAAATTTTGGAGGACGATAATTCATCCCCGCAAAATGATCACATCGTGCCCCAAAAACTAAAATCACACTCTTTTAATACTTTTAACCTTGGTGCTCAGGTCAGGCCGGTTTGATTAATTATGTATTGTTATTTTCTTGTTCATATATATATATATATATATATGATAATGTTTGATTCAATTCTATTCTTCAATAATGTTAATCAGTACTTGCCTTGATTTCTTCATATGTATATATATATTTATATTTATCAGGAAGCTGGTCGCACAGTTGCGGAAAGTAAGGCAACAGACCTCAGATCTCAAATAAAGCTAAATGGAAGTTTTCTTGATCAGACACCGAATTCTCAATCTCTCCACGAAACACAACTCAAGGCATCTCGCGACGTAAGGTGGCAACTATGTAATTGTGTGTCCTACTAACCGGTGAAAGAGTGAAATGAAATATCTTATATCTTATTTTATACATATATAAGATTGCACTTGGTAATTATAATAGATTTTATTTGGGGTGAGTTATGTAGGAAATCAGTTGTTTATTCGATCTGTTTCCCGATCGATCACGTCATTGATTCAAATGATATTTTAGAAGAATGGCAATAATATAGGTGAATTTGCTCTATAAATGCCTGCGATAATGTACAAAACTTTTGTGATGATGGTTGTATACTTGATGAAAAAATATATATAGTTGTTGTGATAATAACATGAGATGACAAACAGGGTGTTGTAATTTGGTTATGTGACAGGTGGCAATGGCAACAGCTGCCAAAGCAAAATTACTTCTGCGCGAGCTAAAAACCGTAAAAGCAGATTTGGCTTTTGCGAAAGCACGGTGTGCTCAACTTGAAGAAGAAAATAAACTACTCCGGGATAGGGAGGGCCGCGAGAAGGGACAAAACCGTGCAGACGATGATCTGGTATGTATTTTACAATAGCACACTTGGTTGGTACCAGAAGATTTCACATGAATACGACACTCACAAATTCTAATTAATATGACCAAGGAAAGCCTTTTTTTTTCACCATGTATAATAATGATATTAAAAATTGAAAATAGAAGAGACATTTCAGCTTTCAATTGCGTTCGTAATCTTGTGTTCTGTGACCTCGTTTGTGATTTCCCCTGTTTCTGTGGTGTAAGTATACTAATTTTCCAACAAGTATTTCATTCACGGCAAAATTAATGATTTAGTCTTTTAACTTAATTATTAATTATTGATTTTAATTTGTTCACGTAACTTTTTTTTTATTTTAAATTGGTCTCTTGAGTTTTTTTATTTACTTTTTTATTGTCATAGACATGCATATTGTCTCTATTTGTTATCCATATGGCCTAATTTTGATCTATTTTAATATATTTAAACATTTTATTGGCTTATTTTAACCTGTATACACGTTTGATTCTTATAAAATGACTACTTAAATTTATTTTTAAAAAATTTAAGGGAGCAATTTGAAACAAAAAAAAAATTATAGGATTAAATTAAAATCAACATTTAAATTAAGGGACTAAATAACTAAATTTGCCTTCATTCAATATATCTTTGAAAATATGAACGAAAATTGATTTGTAGACGCCTATTTAATAGCTAGCAGGCAAATTGAGTACATTTTGACACAAACAGAGGCAGAGAGTGAATATAATAAGCAAAGAAAACTATGGCCAGATACATAATATGTGTGTGTGTGTATGATGTTATTGTCAGATCCGGCTTCAATTAGAGACACTTCTAGCGGAGAAGGCTCGGTTGGCGAGTGAGAATGAGGTGTATTCTCGGGAGAACCGTTTTCTAAGGGAAATAGTGGAATACCATCAGTTGACTATGCAGGATGTGGTGTATTTCGACGAAGGCATGGAAGAAGTCACAGAACTTTATCCCAACATAGACCACAGCACCCCTGCCTCTGCCACTTCCACTGCAACGGTTCCCCGGCCGGCGCGGTCCGCCGCTACCTCCCCACGCTCACCATTAGCAGGTCGAGCGATGCAGACAAAAACAATCTTTTCACAGCAACAAACATCAGAATATGATCACGATGAGGCTCCTCCTAGTCCCAGTACCTCAGTACTCTCTGTCTCTGAAGACGACCATGCAAAATGATCCATCCCTTTTATAGCTTAGCCTTAGATTCATATATATATGTTTTTCTGATCCTGCTCAAACATATATTATATGCATAATAATGCATGCATATTTGTAGACTTTGTTCACATTTAATTTTCTCTTTATTGTACGTATACCAAAGGGGAAAATTATACATAGGAGGCATGGGCCAGGGAATATTAGTGTTGTACTGTTCCCAGCAACTACACACACTTGTAATTAAATATTGATTGATGATTCTGACGGATGGTCATTGCCAAATTCTTCTTTAAATTTATTGGCTGGTTACCCCGTGAAAACTACTTGGTCTAGACCGGTTGGCAGTAGGAGGAGACTCACTCAATTTACTTTTCATTATTTATAGATATTTTAACGTAGTGTTTGGTCAGAGGCGAATAGAGGAAAAGGGAGGAAATATTTAATTGAGCAATATATTTGTCCATTTGTTCATCCCATGTTTTTTTTTTCTTGTTACGGTAAAAAAAAGCATATTTTTTATAGAGTTTTTTTTTAAAATTTAATATTAACCATGGATATCCACGAATACCCATGAACATCCGTAAAATTAGCTAAAAACCAAACTAGTGGGATACCCAAGCAGGTATGGGATGGGTGCGGGGAGCATTTTTATTTGGTGGAGCTGCTAACGCGGGACTACTACCCATGCCTGCTCAACCTTTTTTGACATCTCTAGTAATATCTGACTTTTTTTTGATCAACAATAATATGTGACTTTCATTTTTTTTTGGGATAAAGCCCAACTTTGAGTATTGTGCTGTTTTGGTAAAAAACTTTTGAGTATTGTTGTGTTGAAGTAAGGCGAGGATAGGTCTGCAGATGTTGTATTGTAGCCCAAGCCCAGAGTCCTAGACCATTGAGAGCAGACACGCAAACGGAAATTGATGACCAATTTCATGATATTCTGTTGAGAAGGAAATTGGGAATTTATATCCGCACATACATATTTTGTTATCTGTACATAGATATTCACGAAACTATTAGTTCTGTGGGTTTATTTTTTTCTAACACACACATGTCGTGGAACTATTAGTTCTGCAGGTTGTAATTCTCTGCGGAACTAATCCGCGGAGAATTACAACCCGCGGAACTAATAGTTCTACGACATATGTGTTGGAAAAAAAATAAACCCACAGAACTAATAGTTCCACGGTATCTATGTGTTGGAAAAAAATAAACCTGCAGAACTAATAATTGTGTAGACATATATGTGCAGATAGCAAAGTATATATGTGCGGATATAAATTTCCAGGAAATTTAAGGAGTGAAGAAACATAACTTGGGCCTAGATATCAGGGGCCCAACCATGTAATCTTACAGGCTTGGCCTGGTTGCAATATATTCCAATACTTTGACAAAAAAAAAGGAGTGAAGAAACAGGAAACAGAGCCAAGAGGCTCACATGCCGTTGTCAAAGACATGTGCACTTGTTGACCAAAAAAAAAAAGGCATGTGCACTTTGTCGCTTCATATCATACGTTATCATCTTTGTGGATCAGAAGTCAGAACTCCTTTGTTGTCGTTTACAACCTTCTACATGTTATTATTATAAATATTAATATCATCCTGCAGCATTGCATTGCAAGCCAAAAACTAGTCTATTTTGTCAATGGGGTTGACAAAAATGGTTGGATCTTTTCTTTGTATTAGTTGTGATTTGAGTTTGAATCATGAATTTTTTCATTGGTATGTTGTATGTAAATTTCACCGTAAATCCTCATTGATATTGGTAGTTCTCTTTAGCCTTACATAGGATGTGTCTTGAAAAAAAGAAAACTAGTCTGTTTCATGAGCTAGCAATGTGGTCACTCTTTCTTTCTCTCTTTCCTTTTTATTTTAAAAAAAAATTCTTAGTAGGTTCTGGTTGTTACCTAAACGGACAACAAATACCTTACGCCAAGGCTTAACGTTACAATTGCTGATACCGAAATTTCTATAACTTGCTTTTGGAATGTTCTGGAAAGTGTCCCTTTTCTTCGTCTTCTTTATAACTTTCACAACAAATTCTACTGTTGTTTTAGCTTACTTTACTACTATAATAATAATAATAATAATAATGCACATACAATACACCATCACCTCTCCACATCCACAGCTGTCAACATAATGGGCTTCTAGTTCAATTCATTTTTGAAAACATGATTTCCACTTACTTCCTTATTAATTAATTAATTAATATTATTCGTTAATATTGCTCCAATCGCTTATTATTTATAATAATGTAATTTGCTCTACCATCCGTACCCAATTCCGGCCCATAAGCAAGCATGCTACAAAAGGACAAAAGGTCTTTCGACAAAAAAATACTAGTACGTCGTAGTTCCATCAATGCATGTATATTCTATTATTAGTCATATACAAAATTATGAAATCAGACATATATACGCACATGCATATAGATAAATCAATGCAATTATCACTATCTATTGTTCTAAAATCTAACTTGATCTTCATACGACTTATTAAGAGTTCTTGATACATTATTTGTATACGCCTATATTAGATTGAAATATTTTCACGTTCTTCTCTCATATTTGTGGGGTGGGATAGAAGGGGAGAGGAAAATACGTACATTGGGTTTCATGGGGTTGGTGTGTAAAACATGTTGGACATTTTGTGGGTATTTCAAAAGTTTAATTTAATAAGACATTGTTATTTTTAATTAGAAAAAATATTTTATTTATATTGTTAGATAAGCTTTGACTTGGTACTCTATGAGATAAGATTTTATTGAGTCAATTAATTAATTTGCTTTGACTTGGTCTTATTTAGGATAAAGATTGATTTGGTCAAACTTAATTTCTTAATTTATCTTTGTCTTTATTTTTATATTTATATATATATTTCCTCTCTTCTCCCTTTCCTGGGTTATACATCCACCTGTTCCAATTAATGGATTCTTGAGTTCTGATAGTTTTGGTATGTTGGTCACCGAGAAATAAATGTTGTATCCTGGGGGATTTGAGCAATTTCGCAGATAAATCCTAATGACAGTGACTATATGCCTCGGGTTTCCTATTTGTTCCTATGTTTTGTTTTGTTCCCAGTGAAGCTATATTTGTGATGATCGATTGGTGGTGCTCGTAATGTACGTGGATGCTGCAAATTATCCAACAAAACAAAGGAGGAGGGAGTGTTGGATGTGAGGAACTTAAGAGTGTCCGTTTTGGCTTTGTTAAGAAAATGGACGTGGAGGATGAGGATCGAAAAACAATCATTGTGGCCGGTATAAGGTGCTAGTGGACAGGTATGGTGAGGATGTGGGTGGGGGGGGGGGGGGGCTACAAAAAAATGTATAAAAGGGTGTTCACCATGGTGGTGGGACATTCATTCTTTGGAGGGGAAGAGTCTATGAGAAAGAAGAAACTGGTTAAGAGAAGCTACACTAGTGCAAAATAGGGAATATAATTTACGTTTTAAATCGGTTATACGTGCGTCCAATGTAAAAACTAGACGCGGTGGCTGTTAGACGAAAACGGCAAGTGTACCGGTCGTTACAAGTAATAAAAATGATGAGAAAGTTGTCGTTTCCAACAAGGATTATTGTTCAATTATCAACTCAAATTATTACTATTAGTTAGATGATTAAGGACAAAATAAATCATTGTTTTAAACTGAAATTAAAAACAGATAAAGTATGACAGTATTTTTGTAGTTTTCTTCTTTTTGAATAGAGTAAAAACAAGTAAATAGAAATGAAGGTTGATTTGAATCAAGAAAAAAAACAGTTAGGTATCGGTATCCTCTCTACTTCACCACAATGTAATACAATTGATAAACTCAATTCAACATATGCAATTCATATTCAAATGTCAAAAACTAGGCTAATCTCAATTCCTTGGTAAAAAGCCACTTTGTTCTCAATTAAAATCCCTAATCCCTTAGGTGATTAAAACTGAAACAAGCATAAAGTGCAGCATTTTATAAGTCAAGTATGTTAAATTTCATTCCTAAAATATAACATACAAGTCCTCTTGATTCATTTCCAATACTAAACAGAATTTTTCAATTTCATTTAGCATCTCAAATCAGTCCAATGATGATCAAGCAAAGGAAAACATTAAAAACAGAATCAAGAAGATAAAATTGCATAAGATTGAATCAAACTTACAAACCCAAGTGTACCACATTAAAGATCAATAGAGAGTCCACCTAACCTAACTTAGGAAACTAGAAACTCATGCTAATGGCCAGAAAAACAGAAAAATAAGAGAAAGATGGATCCATAGAGTCACCAAAATTGTTCCCAAATGATGAAGCTCCAAGGGTAAGGCACAGAGAGGTCTCTGGAGGCTGTCTCGTCACTTTTCAAGTCCAGAAGTTTTGTCAAAATAGGTCAGAATGTGATCATTTATACTGCAGTAACGTATTGGGCGCTGGGCGCCAAGAACTGGGCGCTGGGCGCCAAGAACTGGGCGCTAAACGCCAGGATTCTGCCTTTAGATGACGAAACGTGCAGTGCAGGAACAGCAACTGGGCGCTGGGCGCTGGCATGGGAGCTGAGCGCTGGGATTCTGTTTTCAGGTCCAAATTCTACAAAAGTCCTATTCGCGTACAAATCTGGACAGCTTCGATATTTTGCATTTTCGACCATCAAAACGTCCGAACTGGGCTTCGGTGTCAACACGAAAGTTGTAGGTCTTCTTCTTATCTTTCCAACGCCACCAAGATCACTCAAATCGGAAAAGTATAGCCCAAGTTAGGGCTCGGGCAGCATTGCAGAGCTGAGCGCCCCGTTATGGGAGCTGGGCGCTAGCATTCTGCCTTCCAGATCAGATTTTCTTCGTTCGGGTCAGGTTTGGGCCGCTGGGCGCTGGGATATGAGCGCTGGGCGCTGGAATTCTGCCCTCCAGGAGAAATACTTCGCAGTCCAGGCCAAAATCCGAGAGCTGAACGCCAGGAATCAGAGTTGAGCGCCAGAAACCTGTCTAACACCAAAAACACGTCAAAACGCAACTTTCTCTGATAAAACTCTCTAATCAAGCAAAGATTTATTCATTAACCATACTAATCTATTCTAACATAACTAGCACTAAATTTAAACTATTATGCAAAATTAGTCCATGAAAACACCCATCAAATCATATATTTCTCAGATTCATCAGTGGCAATTTTGTAAATAACGAAAGATTTATTAAATCGATTGTCAGAAAAATCGATGTAAAAAGCCTTTTTGTTTTTGTCAACATCTTTTTACAACGGTTCTTTGTATAACCGTGGTAAAAAGTAAACTTTTTACATCAGTTAGACTAATAACCAATGTAAAAAGTTTACTTTTTACCACGGTTATACAAAGAACCGCTGTAAAAAGTGAATTGTAACCCTAAAATTTGAAACCCGTGCTCATTCTCCTTCTCACTTCTCTTTTGTCAATGCTCTCATAGACTCTCAGAGACCGCGAGCTCCACCCTTAAACCCATGTGCCACCGTTCTGTTGCCGCTCCTTCACTGTGTTCGTAGCGCCGCCGCGTTGCTTCTCCTTCACCGTGAGGCACCACCGTTCGTAGTGTCACCGCGAGCCCCTTTCCGTTCGTAGCGCCACTGCGAGCTCCTTTCCATTTGTAGCACCACTGCGAGCTCTTCGTTCTTCCATTCTTCCTTTCTGTTCTTCCGTTCTGTCGCGTCATTGAAGGAGCACCGCGAGCTCTCCATTCTGTTAGTCGTTCTTCCGTTTGTAGCGCCACTGCGTCAGAGACCAGGCACCGTGAGCACCGCGATGCCACTGTTCCTCTCTGTTCATTTGCCACTACTGCGTTCTCTCTGTATTCACCGCATTGCCACTGTTCAGGTGAGATTTTAGGTTTTGAGATTTTTGTTTTTTTTCTGTTAATAATCTGAATAGTGCTCACTAATAGGGCTTGCTTGAAATGTCCTTTCCCAACCGTATCTAATAGAGCTTGTCACTGAAGATTGTGTGGGAGTGCTGGAAATGTGAAGACTTTATTCCTGTTAATTTGTTGTATGGATGGTGTGAGAGTTAAGAATGTTACTTGCAAGTTAAATTGTATATAATTCCTTCATTTTTGGTGCTCTTCTGATTAACTGAGTTGTGAAGTCTGCAATGAAGGAGTTTTAGTGTAGACATTGTAGGAAAGACTCTTCTTTTCAACATGTGCCTTTTTGTTCTTGTTACTAGTAACTTCTTTTGGGAAAATGAGAGGATTTAACCTTCGTAAAGAGGAAGTTTCACATTTCAGTCACTTGGTTTATAATTTGAAAGTCAATGTCAAGGGTCAGCTTTTACTCATGATTCATGATTTCTCATTCTTATACTACATGCTATTTAATTATGATTGATGTCTTTTTGTATGATTTTACCTATTCGAAATCGTTGCACATCGTTGGTTGTGGCAAAGGTTTGGATAAAGCAAGAAAACAAAAGAAGAGACAGCTACAAGATACAATTAATCTTGTTCTAAAGAAGAGGAAGGTAAGAACTATTCAATGCTGACATTTATCTTCACTGTATTGCTTTGACTACTTCATTGATGTATTGGTTATTATTATATCTCAATCTTTAATGCTACTCAATTTTTATTATGTGCTTATTATTGTTTGGACTTCTCTGTGGTGATCTAGGTTTGAGTTTGGTTTTGGTTTGGACTTCTCAGTGCGTGATAGCTTCACTAATTTGGACTAATCTTTACACTAGGTACTTGCGCTAATTCCTTTTAATACTTCTATTTGTTATTGGATATTGATTGATTATTGGTTTGCATATTGAAAATGGATTGCTATATGCCATGGGGTACATTCCTTTCAAACTTGATAATGGAATTAGGTAGAGATGAGCATGATTCCCGTGGGCGCAATGTCTCTCATGAGCGCGTATGGCTCCAGGGAGGCCACTATATGGTCACTCTTTTAGGAGTGAAGCGTATTTTCAAAAGTTTTTAATTGAAGTTAAATTCGAGTAAGGCATTAGCTTCCCGTTTGAGATCGAATATAATGAGCGTGTGTTTATATTATTTCAGAATATAGTGTTATGTGCAACACTCTTTCTCCAAAAAGGATATTACACCATAGTGTTGCACGTGTAAACGTTTGTGCAAGTATACACAGTCAATCAAGTAGTAAAGTGAAAAAAAGATCGTTCTCACGGAGATTGAACACGGTTAATTTCAGTAAGTTTCCAAATTGGTTATTCTAATTAGTGAGCAAAGATGGTAACAAGTGACATTTTCAATTGATTTGTTAAATCAGGGGTTTGAAAAATGGTTAGGGACACTACTTCGTTGCAAAGATTTTTACAGGGTTAGGAATGATACAGCATCGCAGAGCATCTGGGTGCAGAGTTAAAAATGAGTGTTTTCCAACACTGTCTCGATGGGTTCATTAAGTTAATCTTATTCCTAATTTCACATTAATTACTCCCATCACAGATAAGCACAACTCAGCTACCCTATCGACTTGAATGAATATTCCTATCCTATTCAACATCAATTAATTTTCCAATCAACCAACTTAATCCATATTCATCAAACATTTCCACTCATTAACTCTTCCGATATTAATGAGCTTTCATTCAAGCTAAGGAGATCAATCTCAACTAAAATATATAAGCAAGCAACACAGCTTAATGAAAGAATTAAACAAAAGCATGTAACTATTCTATACCCATAAAAATATTTACAACTCCATAGTTCCCTAACCAAAAGAGGCTTAGCTCATGTTGAGCTTAAGTTCAACAACAAAAGAAATCAAGAACAGAGACATGTTATACCCAATGAAGCAAAAATGAAGTTACAAAGCTAAAGAAAAGAGTAGGAAGAAGGCATAAAACTCTCCCAAGCTTGTGCCTCTATCTTGGTTTTCTCTTCAACTTCAAGCTTCCAAAAATGGTGGATGCAAAATGGATGAAGAAGAGGATGGTCTATGGTAACGAGGCTGGCGGCTGTCTATATCAGAAAATGAGGGAATGTCCCTTTTTCCTAGGTTTTCCCTATTCTGTCTAGCCCAGGGAACTCTTTCTCTCTCCCCTTTTTGGGTCTCTTTTTTCTTCCTTTTTGGGCCCCTTTTCTTTTTCTCATGAAGGAACATTGACTTGGCCCATTTACACCTTAGCTCATTAATGTTGTGGGTCCACAAAATACTCTTTTCCTTGCCTAGGTACTGCAGTGCGTGCTTAATATGGGGCTTTTCTTCAATTGCTCGCACGAAGTGCTACAACATGCTGCAACATCCTCTGCTGTTGTTAAATCCCACATTCCTTTGGCACAAGCTGCTGATTCTGTACACTTAACAAACACATTAACACACCCCAAAAGTGGCACATGAAGTGCCAAAAATAGAATCTAACTCTAATTAAACAAATTACTGCTAACTACACAAGACATTCAACTAAAACACAAGAAACACTCTTAGAGAAGACTAAACTAAGGTTAGAATTAGTGAAATAACTCTTATTTCTAAGAGTTATCACACCCCCAAACTTGAATCATTGCTCGTCCTCGAGTAATGCAAACAACACTTTTACAAATTACAAACACACAAAACAGCACACATTCCACAACTAAAATATTACAACCAAGCATGAAAACAATTTTTTTTATAGGCATTTGGACATGAAGCTCAACTCTCATACTTACACATTTCAAACAATCCCCCTTGTATCAAGAGAAATCTGCTTACCCCACAGATTCAAAGTGTATGTGTGAAACTTTGTGAATGCTTTGGGAACTCAGATTTCTCAAGAACTTAAGATTAGCTTCCCACCTAAAGGAATTCCACACTTATTTCTCCTTTTCAAACAAGGTAATGTAGGCTCAACAAAGAATTCAGAATGGGGAAAAAATTGGGCACCATTTCAACACACTACAACAACCTGCCCCACTTTATTCACTTTTCTTTTTTATATAAATATTTCCCCAGTAACCTACATGGTCTCAAAGGGATGCCCAGTTCAAGCCAGACAATTCCCAGTAACTCATCAATCTCAAAGGGGTACTTATTTATTATGGCTACTAGCACATTTATTTAGTGAGGCAAAGTTGTTGCGTGGTTCATTTTTTTTATATTCACCCCCAAACTTAATCTGTTGCACGTACATTACTTATTTGCTAACTTGAACTAAGGTTGGTCAGCCTTTAAATGTTGGCTTCACTTAAATTCTCAAGCTTCTTAAATTCCCCCACATTCACAAAGTCTGTGTCAGAACAAGGGATATCACACATTTCCTCAATTCAAGGGTTCCCACACTTCATGCAAATTTTTCCTCATTGAGTCTCACTTTAGTCCATTTCCAATTTTTTTTACATGCAACAAACATGACATAACGACACAAAACAGGACCTAAACTACTCCATCCCCTCCCCCAAACTTAAAACTATGCAGTGTCCTCACTGCACCAAACTTAAAGGAGGAGTGAAGGGTTACACACAAACAAAATAGTGTTGTAGCAAGCTACAACATTACAGCAACAGGACCTAAACAACATCACAACTACCACATTACCAAGACAGTATCACACAAACAAAAACAGAGTCAACTTCCAGCAAATATCAAGCAATCAGTACACAGTACTCATGAACAGGACAGATTAAGTAAACAGAAAGTAGCAACAAGAGCAAAAGATTTTTCTGACCTGTTGCTGCAGCATGCTGCAAATTTTATCTCCACTGAGCTGCATTATAGCCTGCTGCTGCCATGTGAATGCTGCTCTCGCATACTCCCAAAATTTTCTCTGATTCTCCATAAACTCTTTTGAAAGCTCCGCCACTTCTTCTTCACTATCTCCCTTCATTTTTTTCCCGCGAATCTTTGAATCAACATAGTGTCAATTGGCCTTGTATTTGGCCACACATCCTCTCCAGCTGCCACTGGGACTCCCTCTTGGCTACACAGCTCCGTTATTAAATAGGGGAAAAACAAGCTGCCCTTCTTCTTTTTAGTGCAAGAGTGAATCTCTTTTTCCTCCAATCTGTCCACATCAATTTTCTTTCTTTTCAATAAACAAAACAAAAAGATTAACCTCTCTTTGTTCACAGTTTGCATGAGGGTGGTGGGAAGAATGCCTGTGCGGACTACATGATACCACACTTTAGGAATAGGCTGCAACTTGTTCCTTTTGCATTTTCTGTTGCTTCCATTCAGCTTGGTCCAAGTGGTCCCTTCTAGAGCTACTTCTTTCAAAATGGCATCCAATTCTTTTGCATTGGTCTTTTCCAGCATCACCTCAAACTCATCCTCCACATCAGATAGACCAAAATAATTATTAATGGTTGCAGCTGTAAAAGGAACTTTCACTTGCCTCACAACAGAGAAACTTTGATCCTCAACCCCTCTTTTTGCCTACTGTATACCTACACAAAACTCCCTGACTATAGCTGTGACTGCTTTACCCAGATGCCTGGCCAATTCAAACCAACCATGCTGCTGAATAACTTCCCCTATCCCTGTTGGTAGACCCAAATTTAGCTTGCCTTTTTCAATCAAAAAGCCACTTTCAGGGAACAACCCTCTCTTGCACATTACTCCCACGTATCTTTTTTTTATCTCCTTACTGGCAAATCTCTCTTAACTTATCTAAATCCAATCTATGTGATTTTTCCTTCTTTGCTCTATGTTTGGTCCTCATTTTAGCTTTCTAGGCCTCCTAAGCAGCTTTAAATTCCCTCAAATTTGTCCTCACCATATGGTATCAAATGAGCACAATACAACCCAGTAGCAACACAACAGACCAACAATAAACCAACACATAACCCAACATACCAGCAAGCAACCCAACAAACCAGCAGGCCCACAGAAACCAACAAAAATATATCCAAACCAGAAAACAGCACACACAGATATCAAAGCCAGTCCCAATAGTAGAAGTACTTACCAGTGAGTGCCACTCAATTCCACCACACAGTGAGAACAGATTTTTGCAGTGAAAGCACAATGCTGACCCAAGCGCATAAGAAGGGGACCACACCAGAATAGAAGAAGGAAGGCTGGTTTATGTGTCTTGGAGGTTCAAGTCGCGGGTTTAGAGGAAGAAGATGGGATGGGTTTCTTGAACTGGAAGAAGAAGGTGGTTCGGGTGGGGTTCACTATGAGGAGGGAGTTTTGGGTGGTTGGTGGGTTAGGGGTTTGGGTTAGGGAGGATTGGGTAGTGGAAGAGAAAGGGATGGTGATGGTATGGCGGTGGTTGTCCGAGATAGAAGAAGGAGTCGGGGTTCAGATTTTTCTTGTGGGTGAAATGGGGGTTTTGGGTTGGGGTCTTTTGGTGAATGGTGAAAAGAGGAAATGGAAGGGGGAGGGGTAGAGGGTTGGTGTTGGTGGTGGTGGTTGCCGCGGGTAGAAGAAGAGGCAGAAGTGGTGGCGAATTGGAGAGAAAAGGGAAAAATGGAAGGAGAGGGATGTTTTGTTTTTCTGGAAAAATTGGAAATATGAATGTGAGGGTTTCGTGAAAAGGGAAGAAGAAGAAATTGGGGGGAAAGAAATGGACGGTGGGGTTGTTGTCAGTGAGAGAGGAAGATTTTTGATTGGGGGAAAAATGGGTTCTGCCACCACTCACGAAGGGAGAAACTGGGAAGTGGGAAGGAACTGCTGTGACCAGACGACAAGGACCAGAATTTGAATTTTTCCCCCTTCTAAATTAGACTCACTATTCACACTACTCACTATTTTTTTTCTTCAGAAAAATGCAGATAAAAAGATTACAAACAAAATCAAATAAAAATAAAAAACTAAAAAAAAATTAGGAATAAAATAAAAAAACTTGGGTTGCCTCCCAAAAGTGCTTAATTTATAGTCTTTAGTTAGACTTAACTTTTCAAGACTCAAGGATCTCCAAGGTTAGTGGTGGCTTTCATCCTCAACATAGGCTCACCCTAATAATGTTTTACTCTTTGTCCATTAACCTTGAATTGCCTTCCACTCTTTTCATCAAGTAGATCCAATGCTCCATAAGGATATATCTTTACAATTTTGAAAGGACCTGACCACCTTGACTTAAGCTTTCTAGGGAAAAGTTTCAACCTTGAATTGAAGAGCAAGACTTGCTCTCCTTCCACAAATTCCCTCTTTTGGATCTTTTTGTCATGCCACACCTTGGTCTTGTGCTTGTATAATTCAGCATTCTCATAGGAAAACATCCTATGCTCCTCAAGTTCATTTAATTGTAGCAACCTAGTTGCACCAGCTTGTTGCAAATCAAAGTTAAGTTTCTTGGTTGCCCAAAAGGCTCTATGTTGAAGCTCAATGGGTAAGTGACAAGCTTTTCCACACACCAATCTATAAGGAGACATGCCATGAGGAGTTTTGAATGCTGTCCTATAAGCCCATAATACATCATCCAAATGTGAGGACCAATCCTTTCTAGAGGGGTTCACCACTTTCTCTAAAATCCCCTTAATTTCTCTATTGGACAACTCAGCTTGACCACTTGTTTGAGGGTGGTAAGCTGTTGCCACTTTGTGCTTCACTCCATATTTAGCCAACATTCCATTTAACAACTTGTTACAAAAATGAGTGCCTTCATCACTAATGATAGCTCTAGGTGTGCCAAATCTAGTGAAAATGTTCTTTCGAAGAAATTTGGCCACAACCTTGGCATCATTAGTTGTAACGTCCGTAAATTTTGATTCTGTTTTAATTTTATTTTATGTGTGTGATGTATGCTTATGCATGCTGGATAGATTTTAGTAAGAGTAAATTCATAGACAAAGTTTCTATGACGTTAGAAAGTAGTGGTTTAAGTTGGACGTTTAGATACAGACAGAGTTCTGTTTACCGTAAATAGACAGAGTGAGGACTTTATGAAGTAGAAACCCTAGATTTAGGTTAAGAATGAGATTTGAAGGTAGCAATAGTGATTTTCCAATATTTGAGAATTTTAGAAATTATTTGGGAATTTTTTGAAGAACAGATAAAAATGTTATCGTTTTGGTCCCTGTAGTTTGACTAGGTTGAACTGTGAGTGGATATGGAGACCAGAACATGTCTAGAAATATTTTTGAGGATGCCAAATGATGTTTTCTAATATTTTAGAATTTTAGAAATTATTTTGGGAATTTTTAGAATGACAGATAAAGAATTACGGTTTTGGTCCCTGTAGAACGAGAACAGGATAGCAGGGAGAGCAGGTGAATGCCAGAGGCTTAGGAAATGATCCAAAATCAACCAAAAGAGTACCCAATGGTGTTTTTACAATATCTATGATTTTTAGAAAATTTTTAGGAATTTTCTGAGAAAGTTCATTTTTACCCTAAGTTACGGGTTACGGTAAAAATCGAAAAGTTACCGTAATGCTTCTAAGCTTGATCTTTTTGAACCAAGACTTTTGTGGCATCTTATTTTCATGGTTTATGACTTATTATAAGGTTCATGAGAGTTTTTACCCCAATAGGTTAAGTTTGGACAATTTTTACTATGAAATACAAAAATTACCACACTTGATTACCTTGGAGATTTACCATTTACCATGGTTAAGGTAAAAAAATTAATTACCCTCCCTAGGACTGCAGACCTGCGCTGAATTGAGAGAGGAAGGATGTGGAATTTTCTTGAATCATGACTCACAAGGATGGACCAATAGGATTAGGGCAAGTTTCTAACTAGGGTTAAATGCATGGTTAACTTATGATTAGGCTTGTAATGTAATCATAACTTAAGAAAAAAATCTGGCCAAGGGGAGAAGAGAGGGAGAGGGCCGAGTTTGAGGGAGAAGAGAGGAGAGAGCTTCTTGTTTTGAGTTCCATCTTGTTCATCACCATAGCCAATCTCTAAGTGCTCTTTTCATAAATCTTGTCCAAGTGAGCTAAATTTCCAAAGCTTGATCATAATCTAGTGACCAACAAGCTCCAAGAAGTCAAGCAAGAAGGAGAAGGAGAAGGAAGAAGAAGAAGTGAAGGTTAGGGTTTTGTACAAGAAATTGGTAAGGGGAAAGTTCTTCCTACATGATTTTCAAGGCCTAGTGGACATGTTAGGGCTATGTTTGTGCTATGTTGATTAAGATGATGTTAAATTTATCCTAGGGTTCATGTTGATTTGTAAGCTTTGTGGCTATGTGCTCTTATGAAAAATGGATGGTCTTTGAGTTATGTTTGTGCTTGATATGAATTCTTTTGGATGGTTTGATTATGAAGAACCATGCTTGATGATAGTTTGCATGATTGTGACCTTGATATGCATAAGGGTTAGTGACTCTTGTCTATGGAAAAATTGACTATGTTATGGGAGATGAGTTTGCCCTAACTTGCATGCTTGATGATCCTTGTTCCATGCTTGGTTTGAGTTGGTTGAATGATTGTGGTTGTTCCATGGCTTGATGATTGAAGGTTGTGTCTTGGGATTGACCTAAATATAGTAAACTTTACTTATTTTCACTAATTTGAACCTAACTATGCAAAGAGATGATTTATTTTGGTTGGATATTGGATTTTCGAGCTGCAGTCATGCCCTGTGTGTGACCAGTTTCGCGGTTGGGTAAAGCTGGAAAACAGGGGACAGCTCTGTTCATACCGCGGATGTGAAAACCCTCGCGACTGTGAACAGTTCTGGACCCAGCATTTTTGGAAATTAATATTTTTGCGAAAATCAGTTTTTTTCCAAATTTTTTTCATAAACATGCTTAAGAGAAAAGGATATTTTTAAATATGAAAATTGGTAAATATTTTTGTTAATTAATTTTAGAACTTAACAATGTTTTGGATAATGCATTTGGTTAAAAGAGGAACCATTAATAAAAGTGTGAATTGAAAGAGGAAAAAGAGCCATGTGATGGAGAATTATGCACAAAGAGATGTGATTATCATAAGTGATGATAATGCTATAACCAAGAGTGAAGGTTATATGTGATTGTGCAAGTGATAACCTAGAGAAAAGGTTAAAGTGATTACAAGAGAAACCAAAGCTTAAAATGCTTGAGATGATGATTTTGTATGCTTAATGTGATATGCCATTTTGCATAAAGAGAAAGAGAATTTGGCAAGTGGCCAATGTGATAAGCATTACAACCCGGATGGGGTTGAGAATAGGGATAGTCTGGCCACAGTAGCCTAAAGGGATTATCCAGGTTGCGAAACCCCTCAGATGGCAAGGTAGGAGATATCCCCTGAGCCGAGGCAAGTCGCACAACCCTGCTTGGATAAATCTGACGGACTTGACTATTCAGGATATGGTGAGACGTAGCTTATCTGAATGATTACTATGAAGTCTGGTGGGACTCTCTGGTAAGTCTGGTAAGTCTACTACGGCCAATCGCTCAATGGTGTTGGAGGTAGGGAAGTCTCCTTGGAGCACTACGAGGGTGATGTGAGGGGAAATAGAAGTGACATGCATGATAATATATCTGAAATATGGGATATATTGTTTGATGCTGAGATATGTGATATATTGTTTGATGCTGAGATATGTGTGTGACTGTGATTATTCTCATTGTGTCTGTGAGAATGTCTTACTTGCAGGAAAATCTTATCCTCGTGTTTTGAGAAGGGTAAGTGGTAGATGATTTTCTAATGCATATGTGTTTGATAAACTTCTAATGCAAATGTGTCTGATAGATGTGGTATATTTCTATATCTGTTGTCTCTTTGCTTTGCTATTTGTGTATGAGGATTTTTCACCCTTGCCTATATGTTTTGTGCTCTCTTTTGAACATGACTCATATAGATGGATCGCCCGCCCGAGGGGCTAATGAAGGTTCGTAGACTCAGTCTGTTGCCCCGAGGGGCAGAGGGTGAGGGGTGGATCATCAACCCTGAAACCCAGTGGGGGACATACCTAGGATATGTCACTTCACTCGAGATTACTGCGGAAGGGCCTCATAGATGGACTGTAGAGGATATGATTCTGGATGTAAAGATGCCCATACGGGAGTTGTGGGACACATGGCGGGAGAGAGAAAGGCAGAGACAGCCGGTAGCCCAACAGGTGCCTGCCCAAGGATCTGAGCCGGTGCAGCAGGAGCCTGTAAGGCCAGAGACCCAGCATAGAAGACCCAAGACTCCACCCTGCAAGAGATACTATGGTAGGTGGAGGCAGACTGCTCGCAAGAGTACTGTTCGCCGTACCCAGACTGTTAGGGTTGCATCAGCTGAGAAGGTGCCTGCTGAGAGGCTACTTGCTACTCAGTTTGGCAGACCCATTCCTGCTATACCAGTTTCTTTTGCAGAGCCTGGAGGGAGACCGAGACCTTTTCCTTCTACTGTTATGCCATCTTGTCAAACACGAGCTCGTCAAGAGGCCAATGACAGTAAAGGGAAAGGGAAGCTGATAGTAGAGGAGGAGAGTGATCATTCTGAGGAGTCTGTGGGGAGTGTTTAGGAGCTGACTTAGCGCAGGCTGTTGCGTTATCTGATCTTGTTTTTTTGTAGACTGACTCTATACCGGTGTGGGCTTATGATTAGAGTTATTTTGGATGACTGTATTTTATATTATATGACTTTACCAGTTGACCAGTGATGTATATGAAAACTTGGGATTAGTAGTGTATATGATGTATATTATTCATTTAGTAGTTATTTTCTCCTGTTTCTCATTTCTTTAATGATACGTTATGACATAAAAGAGTTTTCTAAATCGAAATAACGTAAGTGAGAGTTTCAAGTTAAAATGGTTTTCAGTAACAAAAAGAAAAAAAATTTATGATCATTTTCAAAAATTAACTTAAGATAATTAAAAGGAGAATTTCTTTAAAATGAAAATCAATATGATGCATTTTAAAGAAATCAGGTTACGTATGTTGTAATATCCTTTTATGAGAAAGGGTGTTGCATTAGTTGGTAGAGCTGTAACCTCTATCCATTTGGACACGTAATCAATAGCTACTAAGATGTATAAATTGCCAAAGGATGGTGGGAATGGTCCCGTGAGGCATGAAGTCTATCCCACATACATAAACATTTCGAGCACAAAGTAAAAGAAGAATATAAAAAAATAATCTTGCAAAACCGATCGTTAAACTCAAGATTTCAATCTTTAATAACTCAATCATGATATACCACGCTCCAACATTAGGAATAATAATTTTCTTAAAACTCATAACACTATCCAAAGCAGGTTACATATAAAGAACTATATCAGTACCAAAAAGAGGAGTAATCTCAACCCTCCATGTCATAAATCAATCATATTATAACCCATAAATCAATGATATCATAACCCGGGGGCCTTGCCTCACCCAAAACCATAACATACTATGTGCACATAGGCCACATTATCTCTTCGTTGTGGCGAACGGTAATCATAGACCACATTATCTGTTCATTGTGGCGAACGGAAATCACTTAAATTACTATGAGCACTTTAGCCCATAGGCCGTATTATCTCTTCGTTACGGCGAACGGAAATCACTTAAAGTACTATGAGAACTTTAGCCCATAGGCCGTATTATCTTTTCGTTACGGCGAATGGAATTCTTAGGGACTATGAGCACTCAGTTCATAGGCTGCATTCTCTCTTCGTTGCAGCAAACGACATCATAGGGACTATGAGCACTCAGCTCATAGGCTGCATTCTCTCTTTGTTGCAGCAAATGACTTTTCTTTCATAGCGTTCACAATGAGAATTCACAATCTGTATTCAAAATAATTCATGATAACCAAATCTAACCGTAATGTCAAGAGTGCATCATATCATCACATTTCACAATTTAAATCACTACTCATTCACCTAATCACCAATATCATCCACCTGAAAAATTAAAATAAATAACTTGAGTAATATCCTAAGAAACAACATGAACATCTTTAGAACCATAAAATCTAAACCAATACCAAGAGAAATAATTTATAGTGATATCATGTATCTTCAAAATGCTCATAAACATTAAAACCAATTTTTTCTCAAATAGAAATAACATTTCAACTCATTCGTAGGAAAATTTATCCTTAAAGCAGTTTACTTCTCCATATGTAAAATATAGCTATAGGAAAAATACCACTAAGTAAATTAGCTACTCACAACTACAAAGAACCAGCTAACTCTCTTCAAGACCCTTCGGGAGGAGCAACCGGGTTATTTTCCAATGAATCTGAGCATCAACAACGGGTAGTAAAGAGATTAGAGACAAAATCCCCAATTTAGAGAACCTAGGGTTTTAGAGGAACCCTTGAAAATATGATATTGAGATCTCCACTACTATATACCAATACCCATTACTCGAAACATTCCTTAAAATGAATTTCTATACTCATGGGTTATAGATTTTACCTCAAAGAGCTCCAAAGAGACAATTTCTAGAAGTGGGTATTTTCCAATCAACCAAAAATACTAACCCCTCATCTTCACCTATCATAGATACATAGAACTAAGGTGAGAGTGCAAGAAAAATAGAGAATGCAAGATGTAGCACAGTACCTCACCTCTTTTTTCTTCTTCTTTCTCGATTTTCTTTTTCTTCCCTCCCAAGCTCTTTTCCTCGTTGAATAATGGGGGTGTGTGTGTTTTTATCTTTATTAGTGGGGGGGGGGACGACTTCTTTTAGACTAGGGTATTATGTTTTTTTTAACTAAAAGCTAAACGGTGCATTTCAGAGGGTCTAGCCGTCGGTAAACATTATCGACAAAGAATTTCAAGAAGGCCATGTGGCTGGCGGTAATTTAACTTTACCGACGGCTAAGCCGTCGGTAATACAAATTTTGGCCGTCGGTAATTGACGCTTTTCTTGTAGTGATATATCTATATATATATATATATATTAATGCATTCAGGCAAGATTCATTATTGTCATTTATTTCATAACATTTAATGAAGTCCTTAGAATAGGAACGTTCAGTTCGTAGGAACATCAAGTGTGACTTGATCATGAGACCTCTATGAATAACATGAACGCTATTCTTAAAGTATTCGTAGTTAAGTATTATTGTTAATAAGCACGACTATAGTACATAGAGACTACTACGTGAGTAGACTGATGGCCACATCTCACGGGCCATAGGCAAGGAGTTGCCAAGTCATCACGTAGGTATGAACATTAGAGCAATCTTCATACTGGATTGACCCACTACTGGAAGGCTTCATAACAGTTATGCAAGTGTCATAAGCCCTTCCTAAGGTAACCATGGTAAAGCAAGTCCTTAGACTTGAAGTCACTACAATCCCTACTTCGAGGCGTCATATGCTTAGGTGCTTTCAAACGTCATGCCGTAACTGAGTGATCATAAAGTTAGTACTCGGGCATGCCACGAATCAAGTGGAGGGGTGTGAGTGGCGTAGAGAGGATTCGTGCCTCCTGCATAACGAGGGTAATGTCCTAGGCCACACGATGGAGTGTGGTGTGGTGAAGTGTCTGGCCAGACTGGCATTAGGACAATATGTGATATTAGACTAATGTGTTTGCACACCCTTTCTGGGATCGAGAAACTATGATTGGATATAATGAGGACGACACTATGTATGCCTCATGTTCAATCGGGACTAAAGGACGAAGGGACTAAGGCTTTTTATGGTTTATGTGTGGTTACGGGAGGTAAAGTCGGATCACTGATCATCTTATAGATTGGGTAGCGATGACGTATTGCTAGATGCTAATCATCGTTTATAATAGTTAGCATTACTTAATATGTTGATATTAGTTAATACTAATTATTATTGCCAATGCTATAAGAGCCTCTAGGGTCACACGCAAAGAACAGTATGCCTGTGAGTTTATATTTAATTAAATATGATTTAATTAAATATGGAGCAACGTCTAATTAAATATAATTTAATTAGATGTGTATTAATTAAATGTGATTTAATTAATAGAAGGGAATAATTAATTAAATGAGACTTAATTAATTATAGTATAAGGGAATAATTAATCAAATGAGATTTAATTAATTATGCTTTGCATTTTAATTTAAATTGGACTTGAATTTAAAATGCGATCCCACATGGTAAGACCACTTAAGGTGCACGGTGGGGAGGAAGGCAAACCCTAACTCTATTAAAAGGAGCTAAATGCCTCCCTCATAGATTAGACTTGTTACACGCTTGTTTGAGAGATACACAGTGAGCATAGTGAACACACCCTTCACCCCTTTGGCTCCATCCACAGCTAGCACTACTCCCAGACGGTGTTGTTCGCGTGGACTGAGTAGAGAGCGTCTCTTTTGGAGCTTGATGATCGATTTGCTCATGCTTCAAGAGGTAAATCTTTAACTTTGTGATTCTTGGTTGCTTGAAAGGTCTCAAACAAAGGGTTGTTCCGCTGGTGGGTCTTTTAAAAAATTTAAAATTGTCCCATCAAACCCCAATAGTAAAAACCGATGACCTTGGATTTAAAGTGGTGGACCTTAACAAGGTAGGTTCTAAGGATGAACCTTTCATCATATCATTCCACGCAAAACAAGTATTTTATATCAGTGATCCTTCTAATAAAAGATGGTCAGTGGTCCTCCAAAGAGGAAGCATGCATGATGATCAAGATTCAACTCTAGATATTTGTGAGACTCCTTCTTTCTCAACAAGAAGGTCTACTTTCATTGAGGAAAATGAAGTGGATGTTGCACATGCCACTCGTGATGATCATCATGAAGGGATATGGGAGACTTTATGAGTTAATACATTTATGTTATTTTTCTATTATTTGTAGTTATTAATATCATTTATAAGTTATTACATTTATAAGTTAATACATGTGTGACTTTTTTTTTTGTATAAACAGGCACATGGATGATTCATCGAGCAGGCCCACAGATAGCACATCAACAAAAAAGGGTAGACAAGCCACGAAGTTGAAGGATGTGACTATTAAACGTCAATCTAGATAGAAGCTTGAGATTGAGTTTGATATGCGTACTTCTACCCTCATAGGTAATAACGCCATGCAGTTCAAGAGTTATGTGGGGGTGCTTGCACAAACCAAAGTTAGTATTTTGATTGATGAATGGTACCACGTCCCCAAATCAACGAATGATCAAATTTGGGATGATATCTTGGTATTTAACTTTTACCCTATATGTGTTGAAACAAGACCCTCTCACGCTTGTAGTTTCAATGATGACAAACCTTCTGAACAATAGCCTAAGTCTTCTAAGCATGTCATGCACTAATGGTTTCCTTGAGATTATTAAGAGACACAATAGGTACCAAAGTATGGAAATAAGAGAAGACTAGAATTAAGGCTATTCATGGTATAAAGGCTGAGAAGATCAATATGAATACATATGAAACCAAAAAGAGGTTTAAAGTAAGATCAACTTCTAAGCTTAAAGAGAAGATAGCTCTCTGTAGAAAAGTGAAAGAGGCACTCTGAGAAGATCAACACTCTGCTAAGTAGCTATTGAGAGGACAAGCTTCTCTAGCAGAGAAGGTTAGCCTGCAAAAAAGATACTGAGAAGTTGATATTCTCTGATAAAGAATGTAGTGAAAGGTAAAGCTTCTACAGAAAGGGAAGACATCAGTTTAGGAAGCTACTCAATAAGTAAAGCTCACAGATGAGGAAGAAGAAGCTCCTCAAGGCAAGAAGTATCACAACTGGTCGAAGTATACTATTAATACACAGTGAGAAGATTCAAGACAGGAAGCTTCTCAAGAATCTATTACGTACTTGATCAGTATATAAGCCTCAAACAAAATAAGATCTCTCTACATCAAAGGTATTCTTCATTATACACAGTATAAAATTTCTGAAAGAAGATCAGAAGTACACTTACTGAGAAGATCACACAAACAGACCAAGTGAGCCATTACATTGTATCTATGCTGAAGACCTTCTCTAGACACATAGTTTCAGAGAAGGTCCCAGAGAAGGCTCCTGTTTGGACCACAATATGTCCAGAGAAGATCTGCACCAAAAGTGCAGAGAAGGTCTATACTTCACCAGAGCAGGTCCACATTAGTATTGAGAAGATCTACTATGGAACTAGAGAAGGTCCCTGAGAGCTTGAAGGAAGAACCTACTCAAGCATCGTGTTCTAGAGAAGGTCTGATGACAGAAACACGTGAGCTGTCAAAGTCTGTCATAAAGTGAAAAAGTACAAAGGTACTGTTCCATCTCAGAACCCGAAATGTGATGTTCTCTCTCCTCCATGTCTCTAACGGTTAGAAACTCAGTGGAAGGACCGAGGACTCTATATTACAACAGATGGGAGTGAAGCAAAGTGTGAGAAATACATCCAAGCTAGAGCAAACGCGATTCAAGATCAGAAATTTCTCATCACCACTCACTCATACACTCTTACCTTTATTGCTGTTCTTTGATAAGAAAAATAGGAGTGTAATACAACTTCTCTTTAGATTTTGTTCTGTAAAAATAGATCTGAAGCTGTAACGCAACAAACAATATTTTCATTCTTGTTGTTGTGTTTTTCTTTCAAGCTAGCTAGTGAGAGCTGAGCGTGTGAAAGGAAAGGTTTTGTGCAATCTGTGAGGTTGCTTGTCGTGGGTTAGCTTGCAGAGGCTAGGACAATACTACTGGGTGTTAGCTTGCAGAGGCTAGGACAATTCTACTGACTTGAAGCCTGAAGAGGCTTGGACAAGAATATTGTGTAAGGCCTGAAGAGGCTTATTGAAGAATACTTGAGAGGATAGTGGATAATCTCACTGGATGTGGGGACTGGACGTAGCCCAAGGTTTGGGGTGAACCAGGATAAATCTTCTGTGTGATATCTCTTTCTCTATCTTCTTTACAGCTTTTCTGATTAACTGTTTTACTGCATTAAAACATCTTCTCTGGTTGAGAAGGTCTAAGCGTTTTGAAAAGCAAATTTATTATCAAGTCTCTTTGTGATAAAGAAAATATGTTTGAAAGACTTGTGAAAACATATTCTAAAAGGAGATATAAAATCTCTTGAGAAGGTCTTTCGATTAACCTTCTCTAATTGAGACTGTACTATTGACTTTATTCTAAGTAAGAAAATTGATTTTTCTGATAACCTTCTCGGGCAGAGAAGATCACATAAAACAAACACTTCATTTAAAATCAACCACGTTCTCTAATTGAAAGGTTTATTATCTAATGTTTGTTTTACATCTTCTCTGAACTCCAAGTTTTTAACAGTTGAGAAAGGTTCAATGTCTACAGGAACAAGCCAAAATTTTAAGAGGGTCACAATTCAACCCCCCTCCTTGTGACTCTTGATACTACTTCAATTGGTATCAGAGCTCGGCCTCAGGGTTGAGCTACACTTAACAGTGTAAGAGGAAAAAGATTCAGGAAGAAGTAATGGCTGCTCAAGTTCCTGGAACCTTCATTCCGGAAGGATCATCTACAAACAGACCTCCAACATTCGATGGAAAAGACTATTATGTAGGTAACAAGATGAAACACAAGAAGGGGGGGTTGAATTGTGTTTCTAAGCTTTTAAAACTTTTCGCAAAAGTTGGACGCTGGCTGTTAAAAACGTTGGACGCACAGCTTTGTTCAAATATTGGACGCACAGTGTTTTCTGAAATATTGGACGCACAGAGTGCTAAAACACTGGACGCACAGACTTGTGAAATATTGGACGCACAAAAGATTGGACGCTGAGGCTTCCCTCTTAGTTTAAAAACTTGTTTTCTTTGTGCGATTAAAGGTGTATGAAAAACTTGTTTAAAACAAAATCAATTCAATCCCCTTGGTTAGTAACAAGCACAGATATAATAAGAGATAAGGGAAGGAAGAAATAACACAAGTTTTTATACTGGTTCACCCTTTCCTATGAGCTACGTCCAGTCCCCTCAAACTAGAGAGATTTCACTATCAACCTGATAGAATACAAGTATTCTTTGCACACAGCCTCTTCAGGCTAAAACCCAAGTATTCTTTGCACACAGCCTCTCCAGGCTAAATCCCAAGTATTCTTTGAACACAGCCTCTTCAGGCTAAATCTCAAGTATTCTTTGAACACAGCCTCTTCAGGCTAAACAACTCAGCAGAGTTTTTGATTCAAGTGCTGTCTAACTCACACAAGTGAGGATATGAAATCTAAAGCACTTTGAGAGTTAAGCAAACTCTCTTTTACAAGAAGATAGAAAAAATACAAGACTTTCAATACAGAGTTTAACAAATTGCACAGCGTTTTTGCACTTTCTTTTTCGTGTTCAAGTCTCTTGTATTCTTCTTCTTGCTTCTCGGTATTTATAAGAGTAGTGAAGCTTCAGACTTGTTCTTCAGTTGCTCAACTTCAGCTCTCATAAAAGTTACCGTTCTCTAATAGCATTTAATGCTATTTTCCCGTTGCTCTAAGGAGATCTACTTCATTGTGCATGTTTGCGTTTCTTTCTCCTAAATCAGAAGCAACTTGTACTCAAAGTCTCAATTGTACAGTGGTTAATAATAATATCTTATTGAGACAGAGAGAATACACTGTGTAAAGCAGAAAGGTGTGTTCAGAGATATATAGAGTAGTTAAAAGTATATTCTCTCTCTTAGTACACTTTCCACAGTACTTTATGCTTTTCAAAAGTACATTCACAAACGTTGACAAAGTTGTACAGAAAAGCATTGTGTACAGCTATTTATCTCAAATCATTTGCTCAATAAATATGTTCCATATTAAATGCATGAGCAGTAAATAGCAAGTTTATGGATTCTGCGTATTGGACGCAGCATGTAGAAATCATTGGACTTTCAGTCCTTTTAGCAAATGGACGCATACCTTGTACTTACCATTTGCATATGATATTCATTCAATCATTGGACGCATCTTTATGCTTACCATTCTGATGATTAGTTGCAAAGCAACATTGGACGTATTGCCTCATTCTGGTTTTTGGACTTTTGCCATTTCCTTATAGTTCCATTGGACGCAGAGTTGATTGTTGTACATTTGTTCTTCTGCTTTATTGGACGCAGAACATTTGTTTGATGTACCTTTGTCAATCTGCTTCATTGGTCGTATGACACTTGATTGTTGTCCTTCTTATTTATTGGACGCAGAACAGTACCTTTGTCACTCTGATTTCATTGGACTCTTACTGCAATTCTGCTTCTCATAAAAACATTGGACTTATGACTTATGTGCCTTGTACTTAATTATTGGACGCACAACATTACTTGCCTTTGTGCTCAATCATTGGACGCAGAACTCTTCCTTCTGCTCAAACATTGGACGCAGAACTCTTGTGTCCATTTCAGTGCCAACATTGTGATGAGCTTAGCTTATTGGACGCAGAACTGCTTTGCCTCTTATATCAGTAACTTCCTTCTGCCAAAATCACTGGACGCAGAACTCTTGGTATTTATGTTTCAGTGCCAACATTGGACGCAAGGCTCACTTTGAATGCCAGCCAATGTCATGAAGAACTGATTGGACGCAGACTGCAATAAGCTTAGTTAGGCAGCATTGTTATACATTGTACAAGCTTAGTACATATTGATTATCCTTTGTAAAAACCTTAATACATTTTGTTATCATCAAAACCATAAAATCACTTAGGGAGTTTTTGTATTAAAAACACTTTTAACCAATTTGGTTCCAACATATTACTACTGGAAAGACAGAATGAGACTATTTCTAGAATCTCAAGATATTGATCTCTGGGAGATAGTCGAAGACGGTCCATATACTCCCACCATCTCAAATGCTAAAGGTGTCTCTACATCAAAGCCCAAAGAAAGTTGGACAGTAGAAGAAAAGGAAAAAGTTCTTCTCAACTCAAAAGCAAAATTCTATTTGACATGTGCCTTGAGTAGAGGAGAATATGACAAGATAGCAGGATGCACAACAACGAAGGAATCTGGGACACGCTCAGAATAGCACATGAAGGTACTGGTCAAGTAAAAGAATCAAAGATTAACATATTGATTCATCAATATAAGCTATTCAAGATGAATGAAGAAGAATCCATTGATGAGATGTTCAGCAGATTCACCATCATCATAAATGATCTAAAGTCTCTGGGAAAGACTTATACAAATCAGGAATAAATAAGAAAAATCCTGAGAAGCCTTCCCAAGGTCTGGAGGCCCAAAGTGACTGCAATCCAAGAAGCAAAGGACTTAGCTGTTCTTAAGCTGGATGAGCTTCTTGGATCATTAAAGGTCCATGACCAAGAAATCACGGATGAGATACTGCCAAAAAGAGGAAAAATGGTAGCTCTCAAGACATCTCAGAAGATGATGAAAACAATTAACTTCATCATCCTCAGCATTCAACTCAGAGGCAGAATCAGAAGATGATTCAGAAGGTGATGAATCAGCTACTGAAGCAGAGGATGAACTCTCTCTGATTTCTAGAAAGATCCAAAGGATGTTGAGAAGAAGAGGCAAAGGAAAACGAACCTTCTCACGCAGAGAAGGTCAGAAAACTGAAGGAGCTAGAAATCAGATAATTTGTTATGAATGTAATAAACTTGGGCATATCATAACAGAATGCCCAAATCTAAAAAGAAATGCTAAAAGTTATCCAAAGAAGAAGGCTATGATGGCCACATGGGATGATTCAGAGAAATCATCATCTGAAGAAGGTGCAGAAGAGGAAGCAAACATTTGTCTCATGGCAGATTCAGAAAACGATGAGGTAATAACTCCAGACTGTACTCCTTACAAAGTTCTTGAAACTGCTTTTGAAAATCTTCTTAATGACTCACATACTTTGGCACAAACATGTGCTACTCTTAAAACTCAACTAGTGGAATTTAAGAAGATGAATGAGGAGTTGAAAGCTCAAAATGAAGGATTAAACAAATCTCTTCATATTTTACAGCAATCTCATTTTAAGCTTTTAGAGGAACAAAAGCTACTTAGGAGTAGATCTTCTGATGTTCCAACTCATGAACACCTTAACCTTCTTAAGGAAAATACTGATCTTAAAAATAAAGTGAATGAGCTGACTCTGGATCTAGCTAACTTTGTCAACAGTACCAACACTCTTGCTAAAGTCCTAAATTCTGAAACGGGACTGTATGACAATGCTGGCTTAGGATTCAAACCTCCTCAACAAAAGCAAGTTCATAACCATGAACCTTCTCACCGTGAGAAGGTGCATAAAACCAAGTCTTCTTAGAATAGTAAGATACTTGGTTATAAACCTCCTCAAGGTAGGAGAGTTCACAATCATAAACCTTCTCAAGAGAGACAGGTTTATATATATGAATCCCCTTAAGGGAGGAGAATTCATAAAAACTCATTTGTTAATACTAGAAGGCCTAAGAAGAGATGTTCTTACTGTAACAAATGGGGTCATGATGTCTCTATACGTTATCATAAGAAAAGATCTTCTCAAGGAAAGGTAACTAACAAATCAGGACCCAACAGAATTTGGGTACCTAAAGTTTTATTGGTTTCTGATGCAGGAATGTCTGCACACCACAAGGAAGAACAAGCAATGGTACTTAGACAGTGGCTGCTCCAGACATATGACTGGAGACAGAAACAACTTTATTGAACTTCAAGAAAAAGATGGAGGCATTGTCACATTTGGTGACAATGGAAAGGCCTTGATTAAAGGCATAGGTAAAGTAGGTAAATCTAACTCTGCTCACATACAGAATTACAGAATGTTTACAATGTGAAAGGTCTGAAACAAAACCTTCTTAGCATTAGTCAATTATGTGATAGTGGCTATGAGGTTAAGTTTGAACCTAAAGTATGCATGATCAGAGAAACATCCACTGGAAAAACTCTTTTCTCAGGAACAAGAGACAAAAACCTATATAGTGTTTGTCTTGAAGACTTGCCTGAACAATCATGTTTTGTATCTTTTGAAAACGACAAGTGGACATGGCATAGGAGAGTAGGTCATCTCAATATGAGAAGTATTTCCAAAATTTCAAAACTTGAGATGGTCAAAGGACTTCCTAAACTTAATTTCGAAAAAGACAAGGTCTGTAAGGCTTGTGTTCAAGGAAAACAAGTGAAGTCCAGTTTCAAATCTAAAAATATTGTTTCTACACAAAAACCTCTTAAATTGCTTCATGTCGATTTGTTTGGTCCTACTAAAACAACAAGTCTTGGAGGTAAAAAATATGGTTTTGTCATTGTGGATGATTTCTCTAGATACACATGGGTTTTGTTCCTTGCCCATAAGAATGAGTCATTTGAAGCTTTTAAAAGCTTCTGTAAGAAAGTTCAAAATGAAAAAGGTTCTAGCATTATTTCTGTAAGAAGTGATCATGGTGGAGAATTTGAGAATGCATCTTTTAAAACATTCTTTGATGAAAATGGCATGTCTCACAACTTCTCTTGTCCTAGAACTCCTCAACAGAATGGAGTTGTGGAAAGGAAAAATAGAACACTACAAGAAATGGCTAGAACTCTTTTAAATGAATCAGGCATTCAAAAATATGTTTGGGCAGAGGCTATCAATACTTCTTGCTATATTCTTAATAGAGTATCAACTAGAAGCATTTTGAACAAGACTCCATATGAATTATGGAAGGGCAGAAAACCAAACATTTCATACTTTCGTATTTTGGATGTGAATGCTATGTGCTTAATAATAAAAACAATCTAGGAAAGTTTGACTCTAGATCAGATAAGGGAATTTTTCTTGGTTACTCCACATCCTCAAAAGCTTACAAAGTATATAATCTTAGAACTCAAACTGTGGAGGAAAGTATGCATGTTGTTCTTAATGAATCTAATGATTTGTTTGATAAAAGAAAGGTTATAGATTTGGAAGAAGATCTAGACAAAGGAAATGCTGAAACCTCCTCAGCCAGAGAAGGTCTACAATACGAGATCAAGGAAGAATCAGACTCAGAAGAGAGACCTTCTCAGGATCAGACACAACAATCTTCTCAGAATGAAAAATGCCTATGTGCTGGAAACTGGTGCCTGCACATCCTCAAAATCAAATCATAGGAGATGTGTTTGTGGGAGTCAGAACTAGATCTTCTCTGAATAGAGAAATAAACAACATGGCTTTACTCTCAAATATAGAACCTAAAAACATCAATGATGCTCTTGATGATTCATCATGGGTAAAAGCCATGAAAGAAGAACTGTTACAATTTGAAAAAAACAAAGTCTGGAATCTTATGCCACCTCCTCAAGATCAAACCATTATTGGCACAAGACAGGTTTTCAAAAACAAGCTTGATGAAGAAGGCAAGGTAATCAGAAATAAAGCTAGACTGGTAGCTCAAGGATATAATCAACAAGAATGTATAGATTATGATGAGACTTTTGCTCCAGTTGCAAGGTTAGAAGCTATCAGAATCTTACTTGCTTATGCTGCTTTTAAAAATATTAAATTGTATCAAATAGATGTGAAAAGTGCTTTCTTAAATGGCTTTATTAATGAGGAGGTATATGTTCATCAACCTCTTGGCTTTGTTGATCAAAAGAAAGCTAATCATGTTTTTAAACTAACAAAAGCCCTGTATGGGCTGAAGCAAGCTCCAAGAGCTTGGTATGAAAGATTGAGCATCTTCTTGATCAATAATGGCTTCTCAAGAGGGAAAGTGGACACTACCCTCTTTAGAAGAATTCATCAAAAGGATTTATTAGTTGTTCAAATATATGTTGATGATATCATTTTTGGAGTCACTAATGAGTCTCTTTGCAAGGAATTCTCAAACTTAATGAAAGGAGAATTTGAGATGAGCGTGATGGGTGAATTAAAGTTTTTCCTGGGACTACAAATTAGACAATCCAAAGAAGGAATCTTTATTCACCAAGAAAAATACATCAGAGACCTTCTCAAGAAATATAAAATGGGAGAAGCCAAGCCCATGGCTACTCCAATGCATCCTTCAATGGTAATTGATAAGGATGAGAAAGGTAAAATAGTATCTGATAAAGAATACAGGGGTATGATTGGTTCACTATTATACCTAACTGCAAGTAGGCCTGACATATTATTCTCGGTTAGTCTGTGTGCTAGATTCCAATCTTCTCCAAAAGAATCACATGTGGTTGTTGTGAAAAGAATATTTAGATATTTAGTTGGCACCACTAATCTTGGTATTTGGTATTGGAAATGAATGAATTTTGATCATGTAGGCTTTTGTGATGCTGACTATGCTGGTGACAAGATTGAAAGAAAGAGCACTAGTGGGAGTTGCTACTTCTTAGGAAAGTCTCTAATCACTTGGTCATGCAGAAAGCAAAATACCATAGCCCTCTCAACAACAGCTGAATATGTGTCTGCAGCAAGCTGCTGTTCAGAAGTGCTCTGGATCAAAAATCAATTGGAAGATTACTCCTTGAGGTATTCCAAAATTCCTATATTCTGTGACAATACAAGTGCAATCAATTTGTCAAAAAATCCTATCCAACATTCAAGATCAAAGCATATTGCCATAAAACATCATTTCATTCGTGATCATGTTCAAAAGGAGGATATTGAGTTGTTGCATGTAGACACAGAAGATCAGCTTGCTGACATTTTCACAAAACCTCTTCTTGAAGAGAGATTTAATTATATCAAAGAGAAACTGAACATGATCTTTGTGACATAGGTCTGATATGCAAAATATATCTTATATATGATTGAAATATGTTTAATGGATGAGTTATTCTATTTGGAGAAAGTTATGGATGTAACTGATAAAGTAGAACTGAATTTATGAAACATGAAATTGGACCTTCTCTGGCTGAGAAGATCCGTTCCCTTTAACCTTCTCAGCATGAGAAGATCAGGATACTTAGAAATTTTTAGGCATTGGGTTGGGAGTCAATTCCTAGGGAAAAGTTACTGTTACTGAAAACGGTAATATTAATAACTGCTCTGGCAGTTAACTCTATGGCCACAATGCCTAGTTCTTCTTCCAACGGCTAAATGAGTGAACATTTCCCTATAAAAGGGATACAAGGGTAGTTGAGAGACACTTTCACAAAATCTGAACTCTGTCTTGTCTTCTCTCTCATTCATTCACACCTAACTCATCTAAATTCTTAGAAATTCAAAACCCTCCAAGAATGGCCAGAACTAAGAACGTTGCTAGAAGAAGCCCAAGTAGGATAACCACTTCCTATCCTTCTCCATCACTGCCTCCTTCGTCATCTCCATCTCCCTCTCCATCTTCATCTCCATCCAAGGAGAAAACTCCAACTCCTCCTCCTTCTTCACCTCCAAAGCGCAGAATCAAGAGGACTGCTGTACGCAATCCTATCACTATGAGAAGGCCTGAACCAGAGTCTGAGTCTTCATCCTCTCAATCCATGGAGAAATCTGTCCCTGAGAAGGCTTCTCCATCCCCTTCCCCTTCTCCTTCTCCTTCTCTTGAACCCAAAACGTCTACAAAGACTGCACAGAAGAAAAAGGGGAAGGCTTCCAAGACTTCATCCACCCCAAGTAGAAGGTCTGAGAGACTGATTTCTGGAATGATGAAGTCTCAACCAATCAAAAAGGGCAAGGAGAAAGTAGTGATCATCAATGGGTCTGATGATGAGCCATCAGAACATACCATCTCTACCAAGAAGGAAAAGGTAAAGGTTGTCTCATTTGAAGAACCTTCTCAGAGGAAGGGAAAAGCAAAGAAGGAAGAGTTGAAGGAAAAATGGGAAAACAAACCCATTATTGTTGGAAGGGTGTTCATTTTCAAGGAACTTGCAAAAGTTGGGTGGAATCTGGAGGATTTCACTGAAGCTCTTAAATGGACTTCGTTTTTGAAGATGGAGGAACTAATCTACTCTGGATTGGTTAGAAAGTTTTATGCTGCTACAGAAGTGCATAAGGAAGAATCATGTTTGGAGAGCACGGTCAAGGGGGTGTCTATGGTACTGACCCCAGAATCAATTGCTAAGGCCTTGGGGATTGAAGACTATGGAATAAGACTGTTTGAAAGTCAGTGGTATTCCACTGCACAAGTAAGGAGAAGCCAAGTGCTGGAGAGGCTTCTCAAGGATCCCCATGAAGAGGTAAAATCTGTGAATCTCAATCCCCTTGCTAGAATAATGCATAACATGAGTGTGCATTCCATTCTTCCTCGTGCTGGATCTTATGATAAGATCACAGATCAGGATCTTCTAGTAATCCACTATCTGTCATCCAAGATCCCTCTCAATCTGCCAAACCTCATCCTTCATCACATGATGGCTGCAATCACCCTAAGGGTGACTTCCCCTGTGCCATATGGGATGGTTCTCACAAGGATTTTCAAGCACTTCAGAGTTCCTCTCAGGGGTGAGGACTCCATGTTGGACACAACCTTCTTTGGACTGAAGAACCTAATTCAGATGAGGATTCCAAATCCTGTCGTCCCTGAGAAGGTCAAGAAAGTTAAATCCTCTGAAGCACTTAAGGAGAAAAAGTCTCCAAAGTCTGAGAAGAAGAGAATGAGGGAAGAAGAGGTAGAACAAAGTCAGAAAGAGAAGTCTGACAGGGAAGTGGAAGAAAGGAAGAAGAAGAAGAAAGAAAGAAAAGAAAGGAAGAAAAGAGAGAAGGCTGCTCTAGAAGAACAAGCCAGTAAGCAGCAACCTTCTCAGGCAGAGAAGGTCTCAGAAAAGGAATCTGAGGAGGCTGCGGAAGTGGTTCCAGAGGTTGAGGAACCAATACTGGAGGAAACCTATGAGGAAAAAGATGTCTCTCATGCAGAAGAAATGCAGGAGATGCCTGCTGATCAGGGTACTCGTGCTAGAGAAGGTCAATCTGAAGAAGGACCTTCTCTGGAAGAGGAGGCTCCAGAGGAAGAAGAGAAAAAAGAAGAGGAGGGAAAAGCAGAAGAAGCAGAAACTGAGGCAGAAGCAGAAGGCCTTACTAAGAAAGAGGAGCAAATGGTAGAGGCTACCATTGCTTTGACTCAACTAGGGGACCAGGATCCCTTCAATCTGCAGGAGGTTGTGTTTACTAGACCTTTATCCCCTGTACGTGTAAGACTTGCTGAGGAGATCCCACAGAGTGAACCTTCTCAGCAACCAAAAGAGAAGGATGAAGGACTGGACAAGGAAGCCGCTATGTTTATTGAAGCTGTACTTGGGTCAGAACCAGCCTCCATAGAGAAGATTTTCGTGTCTCCACCTAAAGTGAGTCAAGTCTCTCTCACCTCTGATATGCTTCATAACTTCTTACTCTCTCCTAAGTTTCATACTTCTGCTCCACTTGCTGCTGGACCTTCTCAACCAGCACCTGTGGAATCATCTTTGCCTGACATTTTCATTAATCTAGGATCAATAGGATCCTTCTTCAATCATTCTGATATTAACATGCCTGATGCTTCACAGAAGAAATCTTCTGAAGGTTTTCCTGAGAAGGACCCTATTCAGGAAAAGGAAGTCTCTCCCAGGTCAAGACTTGGGGTGCTGGAAAGGCAGTTAAGGAAGGTCAAAAAGGACCAGAAGAAGCTGTTCAAGGGACAGGAGCTGATCCTGCAATCCATCAATGAGAGTGTGGATAGGGACATTGCCTTTAGGGAGTGGTTTACTGGCAAGCTTCTCCCTGCTCTTGCACCAGAAATTGCTCCACCTGCTCATATTCCATATCCTCCTCCTCGAGCAGCTCCAAAGCCTTCCACCTCCTCAAGTTCTGATGACTCCAGCCCCTCTAAGTTGCTTAGTCATTTTTTTTTCTAGGCTTATATTCTCTATTCTTGCTGTTTGTAACCCCCCTTCATTTTTTGATTGATGACAAAACGGGGAGAGATTAGAAGGGAGAAGGGTGTAGAAGATAAGTGTAGAATTAAGGGGGAGTCTTTAATTCTGGTTTTTATTTTGCTGACTACTTTAATTTGTGAATGATCAATGTGTACATGGGCTTTAATGTATTAACATTCAAGTATTTTGATGAATGATATGTGGATTGATTGGTTGTTCATGCTGTGGTTCTGATTTTCATGACTGTTACATGATTATTGATTGATTAATTGTTCTCAACAAGTAAAATTAGTCAGCATAACATGAGTAAAATATGCATTTGGAAAAGTGTTTGCCTGAATCAAGATTGAACATATGTTTAGGGGGAGTAATCTGAAAAATAATTACAACATGCATCTGCATATTTCATTGAGACAGCTTAGAAAACTTAGCCATTCATTCATAGGGTTTGTCATCATTGTTGAAAAAAGACCCTCTTAAGCTTGTAGTTTCAATGATGACAAACCTTCTGAACAATAGCCTAAGTCTTCTAAGCATGTCATGCACTAATGGTTTCCATGAGATTATTAAGAGACACAACAGGTACCAAAGTATGGAAATCAAAGAAGACTAGAATTAAGGCTATTCATGGTATAAAGGCTGAGAAGATCAATATGAATACATATGAAACCAAAAAGAGGTTTAAAGTAAGATCAGCTTCTAAGCTTAAAGAGAAGATAGCTCTCTGTAGAAAAGTGAAAGAGGCACTCTGGGAAGATCAACACTCTGCTAAGTAGCTATTGAGAGGACAAGCTTCTCTAGCAGAGAAGGTTAGCCTACAGAGAAGGTACTGAGAAGTTGATCTTCTCTGATAAAGAATGTAGCGAAAGGTTAAGCTTCTACAGAAAGGGAAGACATCAGTTTAGGAAGCTATTCAATAAGTAAAGCTCACAGATGAGGAAGAAGAAGCTCCTCAAGGCAAGAAGTATCACAACTGGTCGAAGTATACTATTAATACACAGTGAGAAGATTCAAGACAGGAAGCTTCTCAAGAATCTATTACGTACTTGATCAGTATATAAGCCTCAAACAAAATAAGATCTCTCTACATCAAAGGTATTCTTCATTATACACAGTATAAAATTTCTGAAAGAAGATCAGAAGTACACTTACTGAGAAGATCACACAAACAGACCAAGTGAGCCATTACATTGTATCTATGCTGAAGACCTTCTCTAGACACATAGTTTCAGAGAAGGTCCCAGAGAAGGCTCCTGTTTGGACCACAATATGTCCAGAGAAGATCTGCACCAAAAGTGCAGAGAAGGTCTATACTTCACCAGAGCAGGTCCACATTAGTATTGAGAAGATCTACTATGGAACTAGAAAAGGTCCCTGAGAGCTTGAAGGAAGAACCTACTCAAGCATCGTGTTCTAGAGAAGGTCTGATGACAGAAACACGTGAGCTGTCAAAGTCTGTCATAAAGTGAAAAAGTACAAAGGTACTGTTCCATCTCAGAACCCGAAATGTGATGTTCTCTCTCCTCCATGTCTCTAACGGTTAGAAACTCAGTGGAAGGACCGAGGACTCTATATTACAACAGATGGGAGTGAAGCAAAGTGTGAGAAATACATCCAAGCTAGAGCAAACGCGATTCAAGATCAGAAATTTCTCATCACCACTCACTCATACACTCTTACCTTTATTGCTGTTCTTTGATAAGAAAAATAGGAGTGTAATACAGCTTCTCTTTAGATTTTGTTCTGTAAACATAGATCTGAAGCTGTAACGCAACAAACAATATTTTCATTCTTGTTGTTGTGTTTTTCTTTCAAGCTAGCTAGTAAGAGCTGAGCGTGTGAAAGGAAAGATTTTGTGCAATCTGTGAGGTTGCTTGTCGTGGGTTAGCTTGCAGAGGCTAGGACAATACTACTAGGTGTTAGCTTGCAGAGGCTAGGACAATACTACTAACTTGAAGCCTAAAGAGGTTTGGACAAGAATACTGTGTAAGGCCTGAAGAGGCTTATTGAAGAATACTTGAGAGGGTAGTGGATAATCTCACTGGATGTGGGGACTGGACGTAGCCCAAGGTTTGGGGTGAACCAGGATAAATCTTCTGTGTGATATCTCTTTCTCTATCTCCTTTACAGCTTTTCTGATTAACTGTTTTACTGCATTAAAACATCTTCTCTGGTTGAGAAGGCTAAGCGTTTTGAAAAGCAAATTTATTATCAAGTCTCTTTATTAACATCACTGTGATAAAGAAAATATTTTTGAAAGACTTGTGAAAACATATTCTAAAAGGAGATAGAAAATCTCTTGAGAAGGTCTTTCGATTAACCTTCTCTAATTGAGACTGTACTGTTGACTTTATTCTAAGTTGGAGAATTGATTTTTCTGATAACCTTCTCCGGCAGAGAAGATCACAAAAAACAAACACTTCATTTAAAATCAACCACCTTCTTTAACTGAAAGGTTTATTATCTAATGTTTGTTTTACATCTCCTCTGAACTCCAAGTTTTCAACACTTGAGAAAGGTTCAAAGTCTATAGGAACAAGCCAAAATTTTAAGAGGGTCACAATTTAACCCCCCTCCTTGTGACTCTTGATACTACTTCAATATGTTTGTATCTATTTTGTAGTGCTGGACGAGGTGTTGGCTTGCGGATGTACTATGGACCACATTCACGTCATGTCCCCACCTCAAGCTTGAATGAGGGATTGCTTGATGACATGCGAGAGAAATTGCGAGAGGATTTGCATGCAGAGATGCTTGCAGAGTTGGCACTTGCGATGGCAGAGATGGGTTATTCCTACCAGAAACTAGATGTCAACGCTAGATCTCCTAAAGCTACCATCCATGTGAGCACTGTAACACCCTTTCTCCAAAAAGGATATTACACCATAGTAACCAAGAATTTCGAAATAACGTAGAAAATATTTGGTGAAAGTTGGAAATCCTACTTCTAAAATGCGGGTAAAATTTTTCGCCTTTTAAATAAGATGAGAAGGATGGGGAGTATGTCTTAATTCTTTCAAAAGGTTTTAAGTGCGGAAGCATAAAACAATACTTTTATGAAAGTAATCTCATCTTATATAACTATCAGAGTTTTTACATGGAAAGGTTAAAAAATAATACAGTGAACATCTGAGCTAGTTTGGTCTCTAACCTTTATCCAAAACAATACAGTAACCATCTATTCTTCTTGGAAATTAAACTAAGTTAATTATATATATATACAGATTGGATACCCACTCAATATTTTCCACTGATAATATAGCAGTAGAATTCACCGGGAATCCGTTACTATTTATATTAAATTTCGATAGATGTTATAACAGTAGAATTCACCGAGAATCTATTACTGTTATACTCTTTTTATCCAATCCAATCTATTTATATATATGTTCATTAAGAAATCACTTCTTTTTAAATTTATCTTAGTCACATATATACTGGGTCCCTAGTGTTAAGATTTTTAAATAGCGTATCAGTATGGTTCCCAGAAAAGAGAGACAGACTTAAAGCCCCTTCAAAGATCTCTATCTTTCCTAGATAGACCCATACTAATAAACCACTCAAATCTTAACCATCACCTTGTATATCAATGATAAACAATATCAGGGTTTTCATAATTTAGGCATTATAACACTACAAATTTTAAAGCTCAAAGCAATTAAATTAAAGCCATAAAACAATTATAAAGCTTAAATAAATGATTATAAGGCATATACCAATACTGCCATTATAATCTTACTATAATAAAATAAAAGCTATACAACAATTCATAAAGTTGTAACACATAAAACCACAAAAGTGGATAATCTCTTCAAGGTTCTCAAGAATTTTCCCCTTACCTTCAAACTTGAAGAAAAGGGATATTTTGAATATCAAAGCTTTAAAACTCAAGAACTTTGACAAGAAACCTTTGAACTAGAGAACTCTTGAAATGCATCAAGAATTGGAATGAGAAAATTAGGAAGCACTCCCCTCTGATGAATCTCTACAATTGTATATTTTGATATGAGTTTTAATGGATTAATTGGACTAAACAGTGTAAATATTAGTGCTAGTTTAGGTTAGAATAGATTATTTTGCATGAGTAGAGAGTTTTGTCATAGGGAGTTGTTTTTTGACCTATTTTTGGTGTTGGACAGGTGGTTGGCGCTCAGCTCTGATTCCTGGCGCTCAGCTCTCGGATTTTGATATGAACTGCGAAGTATTTCTCCAGGAGGGCAGAATGCCAGCGCCCAGCGCTCATATCTCAGCGCCCAGCACCCTAAACCTGACCCGAACTTAGAAAATATGATCTGGAAGACAGAAACTGGGCGCCCAACGCCCATACTGGGGAGCTCAGCGCTGCAATGCTGTCCTGGTTATAACTTGGGCTGTAGTTATCCGATTTTAGTAATCTTGGTAGCGTTGGAAAGATAAGAAGTAGACCTACAACTTTCATGTTGACACCGAAGCCCAGTTCAGATGTTTTGATTGTCAAAAATGCAAAATACCAAATCTGTCCAGATTTGCACGAAAAATTGGACCTGGAAGACAGAATATCAGTGCCCAGCGCCCATGACCAGCACCCAGTGCCCCAATGCTATCCCTGACTGCGCGTTTCAACTTCTAAAGGCAAAATTCCAACGCCCAGCGCCCAAGACGTTACCGAAGTATAAATGTTCACATTCTGACCTATTTTGGCATATCTTCTGGACTTGGAAAGTGATGAGACGGCCTCCTTGGACCTCTCTGTGCACTCTCCTTGGAGCTTCAACACTTGGGAACAAGATTTGAAGATTCAATGGATCCACCTTCTTCATCTTTTTCGCTTTACGGTTTTTCTTTTCATTTTGCCATGTTTGGCTGATTTGTTTTGATTAGGCTAGGATGAACTCTTTTGGATCTTGATGTAATTTGACTATTTTGTTCTCCAATTTTAATTCATGTTTTTAATCCTTTGCTTAATGCTTTTCTTTGATTGGCCACCATGGAAATTGTTGTGATGGTCTTTTATCTAATGGAAGTTAGGTATGAGATTCGATTTGGATTAGAAACCATGTGACTGCAGAGATCTAGGAATAGACTTTGGTTCATGTGCATTCTTCATGAGTTCTTATTCTTAATGCTTCCAATTAATTGAGTTTCACCTAAGGAATTAGGGTTCTAATTAAGAGGAAAGGGTTATCCACCAAGGGATTGGGTTTAATCTACTTTAGAGAACTTGAATGATAATTGATTGAGATTAGTGATTGCATCTAGTGACAATTGAGTGATTCCTATGCGTAATCTTTGCATTGTGTTTTTTATTTGTCTTGTGCCCACCAAGTGTTTCTTTAAACATTTGTGTTGCATTTGCATTGTGTCTTCGTGTTTACATTTTATCTTAACTTTCACAATCCACTGCATATTTTTCAGAGCCCAAATAGTATAGCAATTGGTAGTAGTTGATACTCGGCAATCTATCCTCGTTGGGAATGATAACTCACTCATCACTCTATTACTTGTCCGATTCGGTACACTTGCCGAAACGCCTAACACCCTCCTATTTATAGCCAAGGGGGGGCGTCCAAAGCTAGGGAGAAGGAAGGAATAAAAATATTTGTGCGGTCATGCATGATGATTAAAATGCTTAATTAGTTTAATTAGGTAAATCAATCTTTTTTCTTATTAGTCCAAACCTATGACTGACACAACCAAATGAACCTAGTCCTCTTCTTGGCTTTAGAGTAAGACAGTTTTGAGGCAGCTCTAGAAGGAAGAAGTGAAGTTACATCTTTGCCCCTAGGGTTTAAGTAAAAATCAAAGGCAAAATGGACTTTTGATGAATAAAAAATTCCCAAAATTAATTAAAGTGTGAGAACCTATACGAAATCTCGAAAATGCTATGTAATAGCCCTAAACAGCTTTATGGAAGAGTTTTTGGAAATTTACGGTAAGGGCATGATTTGCGGTTTGCATATAAACAAAGGAAAACGGACGCGCCATCAGTGCAAAATGGACATTTCTCAAAAATTTCCCAGATAATTCCCAAAAATCACAAATTTAATTTAAACACTAATGGTCCCTCTTGAAAGCTGATTTTAAGCATTTTCTGATCACTAAAAATCTATTTCTAATAAAAAATCATCGTTTTACGTATCCCACAGGGACTTGAAAAAAGTAACTTTTGATCTGCTTTACAAAAAATTATGAAACAAATACCAAAATTCTTAAAAAATGTAAAAATATGATTCAACTTTGAAAAATCTCTTTCTAACCTCAATTTGGTCTCTGAATCTGTTATTAGTTCTTGCTGTCAATTATAGGGACCAAAACGGTAATTTTAAAACTTATTATTTTTAAAAATTCTAGAAAAATTCCAGAAAATCAAAAATATTAAAAGAACAAACTTTTGTGAAGGAAGTTTGTTTTCTGGATTTGTTTTGATATACTTTAGCTATTTAAAATCTTATTCGTCAGTTATGGTAAATACAGTTGTTTAGAAAAACTCTAAACGTCAAAGGAGAAACGTCTGTTTCAATGAAATAATTTGATAAGCATATTAAAACCTTAATTATAAGACTAACATAATCTACTTAACACTTAGATCACACAATTTCATATAAAACAGATAATAGACGGAAAGTAGAAAACAGAAGTCTATATAAGACTTAACTATCTTACCGTTTTTAACTATAATACCAAACAAGACTTATTATTTTCTATACTATCTTAAGTATACTAGATTCTAGAGTCTCTTTCTTAACTATTTCTCCATCTCTAGTATTTATCCATTTCTTAACTAACAGATTACAGAGTTTCTCTTAGAGGAACCAAAACAGTAATTCCCTTTATATCTTTCTCTAAAATTCCAACTTAATTTCTAAAACATTTATGGAACATCAACTTACTATTTTATCTCCTCAAATAACTTTTGGGAATCGAATATGAATTTTCCATATTCATTATCAACTTATTTTGACAGTCAAGAATATCCATAAAGTACCGTTTGACTTCTACGTCAGTTCTAAACAATTTCACTTTATCTTAAAATCTTAAGGATAATTTCTAATCTTCTAAAATTAATACTCTGTCTTATAGAGTGAATTTTTAGGATGTTACAAACACCAAGGGTAGTTGCGCAGCTCCATCCATTGAGGAGTAGCCTCAGGGGCAATCTCAACTAAAGCCTGCTGAACTATTGCGTGCGAAGCAAGTGGGATTTAGGGAGAATCGTCTACTCTAAAATTAGAGCATGACGACTAGTTAGCATTTTTTTCACATCAACACAATGGATATAACGGACATGCTTGGCAGTGAATTGTGGCTTTCAATTACTGCTCTACAATTATGGTGCACGTAAGTATCTCATACATATTTGTAAATATAGTTTACTTCTTAAGTATCAACTTTAAATGATATTTTTCCCCTGCATTTTAGGTATATACACCACCTCTGTATATCGAAGAACATCAGTGATGTATATGAGATCTTAGATCCTGTTTTGTTTAGTCCTTCGAAGGCCCGTAATGAGAAGATGTTCAAAAATACCTAATTACAAAATTTAATACAATGAAGAAAAGTTTTACCTAGCACCGTATTTGCATGGGTAAGTATATATATATATATATATATATATATATATATATATATATATATATATACATATAGTAGTTGCCTAGTTATTTTTTGTCTGTGTTGTTGCTATGGTAGACAAGTCAATTCATGTTCTACACCACTAATTTTTATCCAATGCAGGGATCATTTTCAATTAATCATCATTTGTCCTGAAGATGATTATGTAGTTTTCATGTGTTCATTAATGAAACGTGCTCCGGATGACATCATAAAGGGCGTTGTCGATCGGTAAGTTTTTATATTAGTCACACTTTGACTTTGTGATGTGTATTATTACTCTAAAATATGTAACTTATTTTTCATGAATATTGCTTTTATCAAAGGGCTATGGAATCATATTGGAGGATGCAACCTCAAAGAAGGCGGAGAAACATATATAGATGGATTCAACCCACGGCGAGTAGTTTAAATGTATATAATATTTGATATCCAATATGATTTTTAATGTGTATAATATTTAATACTCAAAATTTGGTATTCATTTATAGTCACCGCAACAAATAGGAGACCGGGAGTGCGGCCATTATGTTATGCGGAATATGTTCACCATTGTCTTCACAAAAATTATCGACAATTGGGATGAGGTAAAGGTCATTTTTAACCATTTGCACTATTAATGGATTTTTTATTATCCTTCTTGTTTTAACACTGAGAAGTTTAAACTTGCAGACATTCAGTGATCCGTCACCATATTCTGAAGAAGTTATTGATGACAACAAACAACATTGGACATAACTTTTTTTGGATTTAATGACACAAAAAAAAACTTGAGTATGACTTGTAACTCACTTTTTTTGGAGTTAGTGTTTTGGTACTTATTAGTTAGTTTAGTATTTATTAGTTTGGAAGTTCAGTACTTATTGTCCTAGTTTATTTATTGGTTAGTTTACTTATTGGATGTTCAGTACTTTTGGTACTTGTAACTCACTTGGTACTTTTTAGTTTAGTACTTATTGGTTAGTTTATTTATTGGTCGCTTTTCAGGGAGTTAGTGAATTGGCTTTTATTGTTAGTTGGATTGGCTGTATTGTTACCAAAACTATTTTAAAAGTATACTTTTTAAATCAGATGTTACCAAAACAGATTTAAAAAGTCTCTTTTTGGACATTAATTTACGTTAAAAATACACTTTTTACGATGGTAAGAAATCCGAGATAAAAAATAGATATTTTACAACGGTCGTACATTCGACTTAAAAAATTTCCACTTTTTATGACGGTTGTATCTAGGTCGGTTCTTAACCGATTTAAAAAGTATTTTTTACTCGACATAAAAAGCCATTTTTGCACTAGTGCATAGTATGAAGAGGGAGGAGAAGGCGAGCAATATGGTATTTTGGTATGATCCTTGGGTGAAGGGGGTGTTGTGTGACAGATTCAATACATTATTTTCAGAAGCTACTGATAAGCAGACTTTAGTGGGAGAGATGGGGAAGGTGGTGGAAGGGCGTTGGGAATGGGAATGGAGTTGGAGAAGGAGAAGGAGGCTCTTTTAGTAGGAGAAGGAGTCGCTGTCAGAATTAGTACTTGAACTGGAAAGGGTATCGATCTAATAAAGTGAAGAGGATAGGAGGACTTGGAAAGTTGATCCTGCGGGCCAATATTCAGTTTGGACTGCGTCTAGAGCCTTAATGCATAGCAATGATCAAGAGGAAGATGCATTTCACAAAGCACTGTGGGTTAAATCAGTCTCATTGAAGATCCAAACTTTTATTTGGAAGCTAGCTAAGAATAAACAGCTACACTTGTCAATTTAGCTACAAGAGGAGTGGTGCCAATGTATGGGAGGACTTGCAAGATTTGTCAGGTAGCAGAAAAAACAACACAACATTTTTTCTTTCAATGAAGATATTTTAGTTGGGCGTGGTCTGAAGTTTTACACTTGAACACTACATAATAGTTGTAAGGTGTATTTTTTTTTTCCAGTTCAAGGGACTATTAAACGGTATCCCTGAGAGTAGGATAAAATGGCAGGTGGTATGGTACGTTATATGGCTAGCAAGAAGTTCATTGATGTTCACTGATGCAATGTTGATATTATGAACACTCAAAGAGAGGAAAAAACAGAGAGATAAACGAGAGAATCAGAGAGAAAAACTAGATGAAATTCATATTGATTCAACTGAATGAGTTATTACACTGTTAGGGAGCTTTATGTACAAGCTCAATTACATAACCGACTCATGTAACTAACTAACTTGTAACACCCTAATTTTTTATACAGTTTTTATTGATTTTTAATCTGTTTTAATTTAATTAAAATTATTTAATTAATGATTTTTGTGATTTTAAGGTGTGAATAATAATATTCATATCTTAGGTTTATTTTTTAAGGGTTTAGAGCAATAGAGTTCGCAAACTGAGTTTTTGCGAGAACCGCTTTCTCGCGTGATGCGGGGAAGGGTTCAGTATTTTTCTGGAGGTCATTTTTACTCCAAAATAATTTTTTAATGAACCAAAAGTGGTTCTTATAATATTTGTGATTATTAAAAAAAATTCTGGAAATTTTTCAGAAAAACTTTATTTTACCCGCGTTTGGAGCTTTACGGGTAAACCGGGTGCAACCGGGAGATGAAAAATAGTCCAAAAAATTTAGTTTTGGGTTTCTAAATTTTTTTATGACATATTCAAATCATAAAATTCATTTCTCATGATTTTACTCATTTTAGAAAAATATTTATCTAAAAAGGGGTTCAAAAACTACGCGTTTTTATTACTTCGAACTACCGATTAAACCCTAACTTGATCGGATTTAATCCCACCATTTTCGTGGTCTGTTTTGGGCGAGTAAGAGGGCTGAAATTCATTCTCAAAATATCTCAAAAGTCAAATGGGTCAAAGGGGTTAATTTTTGAATTTTTTCAAAATTAGGTAAGTGAGGTATGGCTCCCATCCACTCAAGCAAGCAAACCCATGCCTCCTTGTCCCGTTGGTCTGGCCGAACTCTTCTAGGGATGGGAGGGGAGAGATTTCATTTTTGTTCTACACTTCATCTTCTTCCTTTAGCCAAAACTTCATTTTCTCTCCATCTTCAAAGCTTCCCTATACACTAAAAGCTTGAGTTTTGTTAAGTTTTTGGCTATTCAAGCTTCACAAAAAAGGTTTGGATCATCATTCTAATACATAATCTCTTTTCATTTTTCCATTTCCACCACTTTCATATTTCCATGAAGCTTGTATTCTTCATTTTGCTAAAAGTAAGCTTTTTCTTAGTTTAGGTTCATTCCCTTGGAACCTACAAGCTTGAAAACTATCTTGGATTCATTTTGCTTCAAAGTTTGAGTAAGTATTCCTCTACTCAAATTTCTACTCTTTAGGGTTTGGTTGTTTTCATAAAACTTGCATTTTTATGGTTGTATTTTTGGTGTATTTTGTGTAAGGTTGATTTTTCTAAGTGTTGGAACATCAAGACTCTTGGGAGATCACTTGGTGTAGGTGTTGGATGAAGGTGATTTTGGTGATTAACCCATTTTCATTTGCTTCAAGAGGTAAGGGAATTTTCTCAATAAGTTGGGAAAGATGTGTATGTGTGTGGTTTATGTTGTATGTTCATGCAAAACTCAAAGACTTGAGTTTTCATATTAGGTGTTTGAGTGAGAAATCATTCTTTAGTAATATGTATTTTTATATATTTATGTATATGAGTGAAAGTATGATTTTGTTTGGGGCATGATAATTTTTGATAAACTTATGTGTTGTTGGAAAAATCATATGTATGATTTGGATTGATTTGGAATGCCTAAGTGTATGTTTGAGGAAGTATGTTTTATGCTATGTTCATGATGTATGTTGATATGTTATGAATGATTACTTTGAGTGTATGTTTGATTTATGGCTTGGTGGTGTTTTTGCCTAAATGGATGAATATTGATTCTTGGATATTTCATATGATTTAATTCAATGTGATTGAGATTGGTTTGGAAATATTTGACTAAGTGTGGTAAGAGGAGTTAAAAGCTTTAATGAAAGAGTTGTCTAAAAGAAATCAAATAAGTTAATTGGGATTCAAGTTAATACATACTTAGATAAATTTCATAAAATAGCTAAGTATAAGTCTAAAGTCAATTTCATACTAAGTCATTTTCTCTATAAAACTCTAAGTGAGTTAGAAAATTAATTAATGAGGGACAAAAATCAAATTTCTGATTTTTAGGGGTCAAAAACGAAAACTGCATGTGTTGGGGTTAAAAAAGCAAAATTCTAGAGTTCTGGGCTTAAAATCGAAAAATTGGGCACTTTGGGCCAAAAGTATAATTTTATAAAAGTTATGGGGTAGAAAACGCAAAGACTGGACAATTCTAGGGCAGAAACGGGAAGATTGGACAATTCTGGGGCAGAAATGTAAAGTCTGGGCAGTGTTGGGGCAAAAACCTAATTTTTCAGAAAGTAGTGGTTTAAAAACACGAAATAGAATATTCTTAAGGGTTAGATTTTCAAATACTTAAAGTAAAGAAACTTAAGTAAAATTTATCAAAGAGTTTAACTAAGACTTGTAATTAAATCTTTTTGCAATGAGAAGTGAGAAGAAAAATAATAAAGATTTGAGAGTTGGAAGTTAAAAGAAGAACTTTAATTTCAAAGAGGAGTTTCCATAAAACTTAAGTTTTAAAATGATGTTATTACACGGTGTTGGACGAAAGCTAACACGTGGCGACGATAAAGTCTTAAGGACAATAATATTACACGGTGTTGCATGAAAGCTAACAGGTGGCGACGAAAAACCTTAAGACGAGGGACCACATTGATTTTATTGGTTGTGATTGCAAATATATTGTCACTTGCATTAAAGACGTGACTTTTGTCAAATTAGAGCATACAATCCTATGTGATGGATTGTGAATAATTGTAAAACCTGTTCATGAAAAAGGGGACTGATGGTTACCACGTCCATGAAAAAGGGGACCGATTGGTTTATTATGTTGCTCTGCCGAACAATTGTAAAACCTGTTCATGAAAAAGGGGACCGATGGTTAACATTTCCATGAAAAATGGGACCGATTGGTTTATTATGTTATGGTGATAGTAGCTCTACTGAATAATTGTAAAACCTGTTCATGAAAAAAGGGACAGATGGTTACCAAGTCCATGAAAAAGGGGATAGATTGGTTTATTATGTTCGGTTTATGCTACAGCCATTTCGCTCTACTTAGTAGAGGAAGAGAAGTCTCCATGGAGCAGCACACCGGTGTAGTAGAGAGATATTGAAGTGACATGCATTATGCTAGAATGCTATGTGTGTGCTTGACTGTGTGTTTAACTTGATGATGTGTCTCTTGTTGATGATTGGATATATTAGATAAAGATTTGCGAAAGAGTAATTCTATATATATATATTCTTGGAATGTATTATGTAGTATTTTATTTTTCATATACACCCTTTCATTGGACTTTCAACTTGTGCAAAGAAATTCACCCTTGTGTGTTTTTCTGTTATTTTATGCACGTTACGCTTAGATGTCCACTTCGATACCTCTGATAGCCCGAGTGAGGGAGTGCTTCCGGCCTCGTGAGGCCGATGGTGGGGGATGGACTTACGATCCCATCTCCCAATGGGCCACTGTGACTGGACACGTGGTCAGGACTAGAGGAGGGGTGTTGGGCCCCGAAGAGGTTTTGGAGAGGGACATGGTTTTGGACGTTTACATACCTGTCGAGAGGATGCGCTACTGGCTGGGAGGTGCACCCTTTGCACGCAGTATCACTTTGGAGAACCGAGAGGCCAGAGTTCCGCCCACGGCGCCGCCTAGGAGAGAGGCGAGGGAGGATCAAAGGCCTACACCTCAGCGAATAGCCGAATCGGTATCTAACCGTTGTCGCCTGATTCGTCGCACTCCAAGGAAGAGTTCCTTGGAGAGGGCATGCTTACCAAGGATGGCTCCACCGGTGATACCAGTTCCATCACCGAGACCGTGAGGCCGATACTTCTCGTTCCATACGTCGCACCTTCTGGACATCTTGTGCGTTGTTTTTCTGACACTTCTGCCGGACCTTCGGGACACGTAGATAGAGGGAAGAGGAAGGTTAGAGACGAGCCAGATCGTGTGTTATTCGAGGTGTCTGAGGATGAGGAGGACCCCGAGGAGACATCATCCGATGATCTGCGATGACAAGCCTCTTCACTAACACCATTCTGTCTCATTCCCATGTCCTTCACGTCAAATTCCTTACGCGTCCTTGAGACATAATATTGTGTATTGCATTTGAAAAATTAATTTTTGAATTTTCATAGTTAAAGTGCAGGTAGCGGGTAACGGGCACGGGTACAGGTACTTAGGTACCCAACGGGTAAGGGTATGGGGATCAAAGTTGCTACCCATGCGGGTATGGGGACGGGTACGGGTATTTTTTAAATGTGTACTTTGATATGATGATGTATATATTTATGTATGATATTTCTTTTCTTCTAAGTTTCTGCATGGCTAAATTAAATGTGAGCAGTCTTGCGCATAAGATCTTATAAAAAAAAATTAGCCACCAATTTTGGTAACTTTGACTTATGAAAGGCGATTTTCCGCATTAAGTTTTATGATTTTTACGTAACAATCCTTGTGGGAAAAAGGGGCGTTACATTTGTGGTATCAGAGCCTGATCGATGTCTGTCGGGACTGTAGGTTATAGGTCTACTGTGTCTAAGTTGTGTGAACTCTGAGGGAGTTTGCTTAAGTTATAGACTTACTAAGTTTAAGTTGGGTGATCTCTGGTTAGCATTGTGTGACATTGTTTGTATTATTTCCTTATGAAACAATGTGTGAAATTGATTGTTTTCTTGAATGGGTTTTAAATAGTGCAACTTGGTTGACTTGAAGAAACTCATGGCATGTCGAGGACGACCGATGAATCGCATTGACACTGAGGATCGTGACGACACAATGGAGAGGGCTATCGCGGCTATGACTAACATGGCGGCTCAGATGGTTCAACAGTCTGTTCGTGCTGAACAAAGGGACATTGAGAGACAGCAAAGGGATGCTGAGGATAGAGTTAGGGCTGAGAGAGCTGCTGAAGCCAAGAGATTGGTTGACTTTCGACACCATAATCCGCTATAGTTTCATGGCGAGGCTGAGCCGGAGAAAGCAAAATTATGGGTAGAAGAGCTGGAGAAGATCTTTGAGATCCTGCATTGCACGCAACTGAGAAGGTACAATACATAGTTTACCTACTGTTGGGTGACGCGGAATATTGGTGGAAAGGAGTCTGACAACTGTTGGAAGCTGGAAACCAAGCCGTGACGTGGGAGATATTCAAGGAGAAATTTCTCGAGAAGTATTTCCCACAGAGCGCGAGGTCGGAAAAAGAGCAAGAGTTTTTGCGACTGCAGCAACGAGACATGTCGGTGGGAGAGTACGCGGCAAAGTTTGAGTCACTTGCCAAATACTTTCGGTTTTTCCAAGTCCAACCGGACGAGGGATGGAAATGCGAGAGGTTCGAAGCGGGGTTGAGGTACGAGGTGCGTCAATCTGTAGCTTCTTAATATCCACTGATAGAGCGGTGGGAATCGGGACAACCAGCCCAATCTGAATCACTATAACCATGTAAAGTTAAAGAGGAGGAGCTGCTCAGGAAAAGCCATGACCAGGAGAAGCCTTAAGGTAATGAAGAACTCGTTGGGCAGCCTTGAAATGACATAGGGTGGGCTTGGAGAGGAATTGGGAGAGCTACTGAACAGCAAAAGATATATCTGGTCTGGTGGTGGTCAGATATAACAATCTTCCAACAAATAACATTGAACATCATGGAAGAGTGGTCCATCATCTTGATAGAGATGTGATCCTGGCTCCATGGGTGTACTGGCTGGTTTGCTTCCAAGAATGCCTGAGTCTTGAAGTAAATTGAGGCAGTATTGCCTTTGACAAAGAGATAGACCCTTAGAAGAGTGAGCCACCTCTATGCCAAGGAAGAAGTTCAAGATGCTCAGATCTTTGATGCCAAAGGTACTGTCCAATATTTGCTTAACCTTGGGGATCTCTGTGAGTGAATCTCCCACAAGCACTATATCATCAACATAAATGAGAAGTGTTGTGTAGGAGGAGGAGGTAATGTGAGTGAACAAAGAATGATCAGCATGGGCTTGTTTAAAACGAAGGTCCAACAAGAGATTAGAGAGCCTTTCATACCACTTTCTACTAGCTTGTTTCAACCCATAAAGTGACTTGAAACTTGCAGACCTTAGAAGATTTGGCATTCCCAAACCCGGGTGGCATGCTCATGTACACTTCCTCCTTGAGCTCACCATGGAGGAAGGCATTGTTGACATCTAATTGATGGATGTGCCATTGCTTAACAGCAGCAATGGCAAGGAGCATGCGGACAATAGCCATCTTAACAACTGGAGAGAAGGTATCAAAGAAGTCAATTCCCTCGGTTTAGGTGTAGCCCTTGGCTACAAGCCTTTCTTTGTACCTCTCAAGGGAGCCATCCGCCTTCCTTTTGACTTTGTAAACCCATTTGCAGCCAATAGGAGTTACACCAGCAGGCTTATCAACAACAATCCAGGTACGGTTGGCTGCCAAGGCATCTAATTCCTTTTTCATTGCATCAACCCAGCAGGGGTGTTTGCTGGCTTCTTTGTAAGTGTCAAGTTCAGGGACAGTGTCAAGGGAAAGAGTGTAGGCTTTATGGCTAGAGGATAAATTGGCATAAGAAATATAGTGATGGAGAGGATAAGATTGGGTAGAGGAGGATGTGTTGTTGCAGACATAATCTTGAAGGTAGGAAGGGGTTTTGGATGGTCTAGTTGATTTTCGAATTTCAGGGATGGGGTTAGTGGGTTGAGGTTCTGTGTGATCGGATTCTGTGGTGTCAGGATCGGGTATAGTTGCAGGTTCATGGGTTTGAGTGTATGTTGGGGAAAGTTCATGGTTTTGGTTGTGATCATGAGGTTGAGTTTGGTGTGATGTGGGGAAGGGTTGTTGCTGGGATGTGTGAAGATGATTAGAGGGAGTAATAGTAACAGGCTCCCAACACTGAATTCGAGTGGGAGGATGAGAGGATTGATAGGGAAAAATGTTCTCATGAAAAGTGAGATTTCTGGAAACCACAACTTGCTTCCTCAACATGTCAAAGACTACAGCACCTTTCATGTGTGCTTTGAATCGCAAAAAAAACACATTTTCGAGCCCTTACATCAAACTTGGATTTGCCTGTTGTAATGCTAGATACATAACATAAGCAACCAAAAATTCTTAACTCATCAATGTTTGGTAAGGTACCATGTAGCAACTGGAAAGGGGAGTTGCCTAGTAAAATTGTGGAAGGCATTCTATTGATAAGAAAGACAACATGGAGTGGCATAACTCCATAAGTACTTGGGCAAGGAGGACTGCATTAACAATGCTCTTGCAATCCCCAGAATATGTTGATGTTTCCTTTCAACCCTTGCATTTTTGTTCAGGGGTTTCAACACAACTGAACTGATGTACAATCCCCTTTGATTTGCATAAACCGTCTAGCTGGAATTCAGTGCCGTTATCTGGTCAAATAGCCTTGACTCTACTAGAAAATTGGTTTTCAACAATAGCTAGGAACTCATCAATTTACTCTTAACTTCATATTTATGTTTCAACAAAACAACCCAAGTAAATCTGGTGTGATCATTAACCACAGTAAGAAAGTATTTAAAGGCGTGAATAGATGCTAAAGAACATGGCCCCCACACATCCAAGTGAACCAATTCAAAAGGACAACTTGTAACATCCCAAAAATTTCACTTATATGACAGTGTTAATTTCAGAAGATTAGAATCATCCTTAAGATTTTCAGATGAAATATAATGGTTTAGAACTGACGTAGAAGTCAAAACAGTATTTTATGGATATTCTTGACTGTCAGAATAGGCTGATAAATGAATTTGGAAAATTCATACAACACTTCCAAGAGGTATTTAAGGGAAGATATAGTAGATTGGTGACATATAAAGATTTTAGGAATTAAGTTTGGATTATTTGAGGAAGAAATATAGAAGTTACAGTTTTAGTCCCTTTAGAAGGAACTCCGTAATCTGTTAGTTAGGAAAAGAATAACTACTAGAGATGGAAAAATAGATAAGATAGAGACTACGGATACTTGATAGAAATCCAAGAAAAAATAGAATGATCAGTTACGGTTAAGTATTATAGCTCAAATAGTAAAATAGTTAAAGTCTTATATAGACTTCTGTTTTCTGTATTTTCGTCTTTTATCTGTGTTATGTGATATTGTGTGATCTAAGTGATAAGAAAATTATTTTAGTCTTATAATGAAGGTTTTAAAATACTTATGAAATTATTTCATTAAAACAGTCACTCTTTCTTTGACGTTTGACATCCGTATTTACCGTTATTAACAGATAAGGTTTTAAATAGCACAAGTATGTCAAACCAACTTATACAAACAAAATTCCTTCACAAAAGTTGGTTCTTTTAATATTTGTGATTTTCTGGAATTTTTTTCGAAAACTTTAAAAATTACCATTTTGACCCTGTTACTTACGGTAAGAACAATTAACTAATTCAAAGACCAAATTGAGGTCAAAAAAAGATTTTGAATAGCTGAATCATATTTTTATATTTTTGGAGATTTTTGGGAATTATTTCATAATTTTCTAAAAAACAGGTAAAAACACTATTTTTTCAACGTTCATAAAGTACGGAAAACAGGAATTTCTGGTCAAAAATGGATTTTTAGTGATCAGTGAGTGCTTAAAATCAAAATTCAAGAGGGACAATTAGTGTTTAAATCAAATTTGTGATTTTATGGGAATTTTTCTGGAATTTTCTGAAAAGGTACTATTTTTCACTTACGGCGCATCCGTTTTACTTTGTTTTTGCAAACAGTAAGGCTTAACCTTACCGTAAAAATTCCAAAACTCTTCCAAAAGACTCTTACATGTTATTTTCGAGATTCCTCATTGGTTCTCACAATATAAAATTATTTTTGAGTGATAGATTAGTAGAAAGACCATCTTTCCCTTATTTACAGAATAAGCGGAATAGAAGCGAATAGAGACATAGTGGCTATGATATAGAAACTTAGGAACTTTGAGGGGTTCAAATACAATTCTAAGAAGCATAAAAGAGTGGGGAACATCATGATTGCCTTGAATAGTAAGGTGGGCATGTAAAAAGACCATTTTACCCTTGATTTTCACTTAAACTACCTAAACATAAAGCTTTTTACCATGCAATCCGAAGGCCTTCCTTTTCCCTTTTTTTGGCCGACATCAAGAGCTCATTAGGGGCCCTGGATCAGATTTCCTACCTTAGTCATCAATCCTTGTGAAAGGCTTTAAACCAATTAGAAAAAAGATTGATTAAACCTAATTAATAAATGTGGATTTTTGGAGTCATGGCTTACATCACAAACTTTCATTATTCCTTCCTTCTCCCTAACTCTTGGCTGATCCCTCACCTATAAATAGACCCCCTTGGCTTCATAAAATTCTCACACAATCAAAGGAAGCCTTGAAGACAAACACTAGTTCTCTCTTTTCTCTCTTTTCTCCAAAATTTCTTACTATTGTGTTCTTGGTGTTCTTGCTTGTTCTTCATCAAAGTTTGGCCAAGGTAAGGGGTTAATCTTTCAAAGTAATTTGTGAAGTATGAGTTTTGATTCTTGTTTGTGTTTGAATTGCTTGTTTTGGTGTTTATAGCTTTTATAGGCTTTATGATTGTTTTATAGTCTTATTTTAATTGTTTTGTGCTATTTATGAATTATAGAGTTATAATTCCCAATTTTATACTTCAAATCATGAGGCTAGAGAGGTTATGCCAAAATCACTTTTGAGCTTTTGTAAACATACCGTTATAATGACGAATTTTAAACATACCGTAAAGAGGATTTTACTGCATAGAAAATACAATTTATTGTTTATGAAAACCCAAGATTATCTGTTATTTATATACAAGGTGATGGTTAAGATAAATGGTTTATCAGTATGGATCTGTCTAGAAAGGAAGGGAGACCTATGAAGGGGCTAAAGCAGTCCGTCTCTCTCTGGCCTGGGATCTGTGTTGATACACTGTTTGGGGAAATCTTAACATTGGAAACCCGATATATACATGACAAGATAAGATTGGGAAAGAAGTAATTTTTTAATACCGTATATATAAATAGATTGGATTGGATAAAAGAGTATAACAGTAATGGATTCTCGGTGAATTCTACTGTTATAGCATCTGTCGGATAAAAGAGTGTAACAGTAATGAATTCTCAGTGAACCTACTGTTATAGCATCTTTCGGAGTATAATGTAACGGTAATGGATTCTCGGTGAATTCTACTGTTATATCATTAGTGGGAAATATCGAGTGGGTATCCAATCTGTATATATATGCACATAACTCAGTTTAATTTCCAATGTCTACGGCAGTGAAAATTAATGAGATGGGCTTTCAACGGGTCTTTTTCCTAGAAGATAATCAATACTTAAGAATTTTCCAAGAGAAACAATTGGACTGCGTTCACTTAGTATAGTGGATCGATTTTTCAAATGGGGTACTGATCACCAAAAATGGCTCTGCCGTCGTGTGATCTTTTCATCTTCAAAAATAACCTAAGCCAGTAATTAATTAGCTATATTTCGTTCACTAAGTATATATAAGGTTTTAGAAAAACTGGACAATAATTACCGCAGTCGGCTCAGCCGCTGTGTAATTATTCCATTCTCAAAGAGCTATCTAAAATCAGAGAACAGACACTTACTGATTAAAAAGCGGATGTAAGTTTCAATACTGTTGATCTCTTCTCTCTTGATCAATCCTAGGTGGCTATGACCCATTTTGATCTTCTTGAAATAAGTTAATAACCTTTAATTTCTATAACGAATCACTCTGTTGGGCTGCTCACCTCATTTCGGCTCTGCCGCGTTATGACCAGCCATAAATTGAATTTTCACAGCCGAAAGACTAACAGAATTCGTAAATAAGTAATGAAAGCAAGAATATTTCTACTAAAAAGTGATAAGTTATTCTGTCGAAAATGGTATTGAAGAGAAGCTACAACAAAGAAGGAAAGAGTATTTTTATAAAGAGAGTAAATTATTTCCTATAAAATATTTTGATGAAATTCAAAGACATTTTTAAAGAGGGATACTAAAGAGATTTGAAAATGCAAAACTTTAGATGATCATTTGCATTATAGACGTTGAGCCTACAACCTACAAGACGAGGTTGGAAATAGGTTCTGTTGGACTACAATTGTCTACTGGGATTATCCAGGTTTCGAAAGTCTCAATAGCCTTGTCGGTGAATCCCCCTGAGCCGAGACGAATCGTATACCCGACTTGGATAAATCTGACTGGCAGATCTATTTATGATTTGGTATTAAGTTTTAAATGCAGTATTTCTGAAGTATTCTTAGGGGTCTATAGACGAGATTCCCTGTTTATGCTGTTAAGTTTACTGCAGCCGGTCGCTCAAATGATGTGAGGTTGGAAAAGTCTCCTTGGAGCACTACACCGGTCAGAGTTAATTGCAGGTTTACAAGACACAAGGTAAGACCTGTTTGATTGGAATCGGGTTATAAGCCTTGATTGATCTGTTATATTTGATATGTGTCTTGGTGTGCAAATTGATTGGTATATAATCTGTGTTTTGTTTGTGTGCAAATTGATTGACATATAATCTGTGTTTTGTTTGTGCTTGTACTTTACTTGTTACTTCGTTTAGAGTTTCACCCTTACCTGCTTTGTTATGTTGATGCATGATCGAGTAGATGTCTAACCCAAGAAGTGGGTTAACTTTTAGAAGAAGGATCTGAAGGAAGATGCTGCATAGTTGATAGAGATTACGAGAAGAATTTATATTTACTGCTTTAGATTGGGTAGAGGTCTAAAGACTCAACTGGCTCAGTGTTCACTGTATAAACCTCTGTTGTAAACACTGATGATTTCATATATGAGATGAGGAATTTTTTAGTACAAAGTTATGTTTTACTCTTTACATTCAAATATTTATAAAGAGAAAATCTTAAAGGGATTTACTCCCCATCCTTCTCACCTTCTTTAGAAAAGTAGCGAAAAAATTTACCCGCATTTTTTAGAAGGATTATCAACTTTTATGAAAATATTTTCTATGTCTTTAATAAACTTTTGGTTACTATGGTGTAATATCCTTTTTGGAGAAAAGGTGTTGCACAACTCACCTTACTAGAGCTAACAGCAAATGACAATTTCTTTTGTCTTGCAAAATGACAAACATCACACACCAAATTCTTATTGACAGTCACATTAGGAAAATGCTTACACAACATCTCAAGCTTTACATGTGAAGCATGTCCAAATCTATAATGCCAAAGTATAGATTTCGAAATGTGAGGACTGTGACTTACAGTACCTCCACCATAGTCCAAGTGATAGAGTCCTTAGCTTATCCGAACCAATGATCCTCAGTGAATGGTCCTGGATGACATAGTGTCCATCAGTAAAATGTACTTTATAGAAGCTTGCCTTAGTCAATTTGGGAATGGAAACCATATTTAGATTAAAATCAGGCAGGTAAAGAACATCGTGAAGAATCAAGTCATTACTAATCTTGACCCTACCAATCATCCTAACAATCACTGAATTACCATTAGGCAAACTAACAACAACAGGTCTGATTTTATGAACTGAATCAAACAACTTCAGCTGACGATAGATGTGATCCGTGGCACCCGAATCCAGTACCCAAGAAAACCACATTCACGACATTAACTAAAGGATGTGCAACAGGCAGTGAGTCAAGAGAATTACCTTCATCAGAAGCAGTAATTCGAAGTTGATTCACCACATGTTCCTCACTGGTTCCAGCAGCAGAGGACTTTGGAATCTTCATCTTTTGTAAAAGTTCCATGAGTTGAGTGTATTCCTCATGAGTGATAGTCTTAGGAGCTTCGGACGTAGCAGCCTTACTGTCACTGTCTTCAGAAGCAGCATTCACACTGTGCTTATTTCTTCTCTCGAAATAACCAACTAGATAACCATGTTTTTGGTAACATGTCTCAACCGTGTGGCCAGGCTTGCCACAAAAGGTACATTGTTTGTTGCTCCAATTACCCTTACCACGACCATAAGGTTTCTTTCCATCAGCTGCATTGACTAGAGTTTGAGATTCCTCCTCAGTTGGTAACAATCCATTTTGCCTTTCATGTTCAAGAACCATCGAGAAAACCTCATCAATATTAGGCAATACTCTCATCAACAAAATCTATGATTTCACCATGTTGTAATTGTCATTTAGACCTTTCAAAAACCGCATGATATAATCCTCCTCATGCTGAATTCAAGCATTCCGCATCGACTCACATGTGCATTTAACCAGACACGTACAATCCGGAATGGGATGCTGAGTTTCCAGCTCTTCCCAAATGTTGCTTAATTCAGTGAAGAATTCAGTAACAGAGAGGGATTCCTGCTTCAATTGATACAATTCATGCTGCAAATCAGCTACACGGACGCGATCGACTCGTGCAAAACGACGCTTGAGGACATTCCATGCTTCAGAGGCAAGTTCTTTGTGGAGAACCATTTGAGTAAGATGTGGAGACACCGAATTAACAATCCAAGAGTGTACAATATCGTTACACCTCTCCCATGCATCATAGCTAGGATCAAATTCATTCGGTTTAGGGATTGAACCACCAACAAACTTGAATTTATTCTTGCTTACCAAGGCTTTGTGCATCAAATGCGCCCAAGAATGATAGTTGCTAGCTGTGAGGGCCTTCAAAACCAAGATAAAGCTGGATTGTCACCAGAATTAAGGAAATACGGACTCATTGGATCCTGAATCGGATTCACCGGATTGACCACGAAACCGCCATTGTTGGAGGTGGAAGAACTCGTGTGACGCGGCATGATCAGAGCGAGGCGCAGCAGAGCTCTCAATGTGAGAGCTCTGATACCATATTATGAACACTCAAAGAGAGGAAGAAACAGAGAGATAAACGAGAGAATCAGAGAGAAAAACTAGATAAAATTCATATTGATTCAACTGAATGAGTTATTACACTGTTAGGGAGCTTTATATACAAGCTCAATTACATAACCGACTCATGTAACTAACTAACTAATCCTCTAACAATTAACTAACTACCTAACAGTTTCTTATTCGTGTAACAGTTGAATATGGTGGATATTGTTGAGAAGGGGAAATTATTCTCTTGGCAATGGCTACACGCAAAGGGAGAGCTTAAGTATGTATTTTCTTGTTGGTTTTCCAATCGAAAGGAATGTTTGGGCAATGGGCAGTTATTAGGGGATGTGAGTAAAATCAAGGTGTAAGTACTATAACAGGTGTATTGCAACAGAGCAGGAGAGGTAACTTTTGGTTCAACTGCTCACAGTGGCATTCACAATGGAGGTATTGAAAATTTCACAGTTGGGAATGATTCTGGTCCAAAAAGCTTCATAGTTATGCAATAGCCACCGATAGTATTGTCGCTTACTCGCCTGACAATTTTTAATGCATTGGGCCGAGAAAAACAGTGTGTATCACATAGTGGGTGTGAATTTTGCCCCGGGTGTGGTTATTACTGGTCAAGAGAAGTATTTCTGATATAGAGGTTCGCACATGGAGCTGACAACTTCACACCGGAGTGGTATTCTTTTCACATCTGTGTACGACACTGGATAGAAAAGATGCATTTTCCTACTTGGGTCTGACAGTTTCATATCCAGGATGTGAAATTTTTAACAACTATGGTCAGCTCTGCTTTGGAAGTCTGCACTTTCGTGGATGGATCTGACGATTCCACATCTGGGGTGTGAATTTTTTCACAACTGTAAACGGTTCTTGATTGGAATTCTGCAGTTGCATTCTTGGGTCTGACGTGTTCACATCACTGGTGCGATTTTTTTTAAACTGTGATAAGCTATGGGTTGGAAGTATGTTGTTATGGCCCAAATACATTATTATGACCCAATTAGTTATGCACTAGGATTAGAATGATTTAGAATTATTGAGTGCTATAAACCTAACCCCAAGGATGCAATGAAAACAACAAGAAACATATCAAAGAAAATTAGTTGTTAGTTTTAGTGTAGTTCAAGGCCACTCCCATCCAAAGGAGTAATTTACTTTTTGTTATTAGTTTTTTCATTTTAATAGCTTAAGGAACACTGGCTTCCTTTTATCTGTATTTTCATGGGTGGGTCAATTTTTTTCACAACTGTGAATTTTTTTTGCTTCCAATTTGCACACCCAACAGATCTGGATAATCTTGTATTTATCTTGTGTAGCTAAATCTGGACATATCTTATGCTCTGATTTAGTGTTTTCTTTTTAATAATGTTTTTGGCTTATAAAAAAATTCCACTTCTATCGTATGAGAGAGAAAAGCATAAAAATTAAATCAACCATACATATTGTGTAACACACTTTCTCCAAAAATGATATTACACCATAGTAACCAAGATTTTTGAAGTAACTTAGAAAATATTTTGATAGAATTTGGAAATTCTTCTCTGAAAATGTAGGTAAAATTTTTGCCTTTCTGAAAGATGAGAAGGATGAAGAATATGTCCCTTTAATTCTTTTTGAAAAGTTGTAAATACAGAAATATAAACCAAGAGTTTTGTGAAGGTATCCTCATCTCCTATATGGAATCATAAGATTTTGCAAAGAGAATTCAATATTCTAAACACTCCAAAAATATATTTATATAGTGAACACCTGAGCCGGACAAGTCTCTAGACCTCTACCCAAAACAAGACAATAAGAAATCTTTCTTGGAATCTCTATCATTCCAGGCAGCCTCCTCCTTCAGATCCTCTCCTAAGGGTTAGTCCACTCCTTGTATAATTCATCTACTCAGTCATACATCAACAAAACATAAAAGAAGGCAAGGGCGAATATTCACTCAAACTCAAGAATAACAGTGCATCAAAATACACACAACGTACTTAGGCATCACAAGTTCAGAATCATACAATCACAATTCGCACTCAGCAATAAAATACCATAAACCAAGTATGCTCAGAATATATCATCAATCACAGATATATTTTCAATCACAAATATATCATTAACCCATGATATATTTTTATGCATGACACTTCAATCTCTTTGAAAATACACCGGTGTAATGCTCCAAGGAGACTTTTTCCAACCTTAACGCCTTTGAGCGATAGGCCTACGACAAGACTTAACAAAATAACCAGGTAGTCCAATCTGAACTTCTGGAAACTCTTCGGTAATGAGCATCTCAACCATATCATGAAATAGGTCCGTCAGTCAGATTTATCCAAGCTGGGTATACGACTCGTCTCGGCTTAAGGGTTATCACCTACAAGGCCATTGAGACTTTCGAAACCTAGATAATCCCCGAAGGCAATTGTAGCCCAACAAAATTCTATTCTCAACTCCAATCTGGAGTGTATGTTCAACCCCAATCTGGAGTGTTTTACTCAAAATGCTTTATGAAAAGACAACGCAAACTGCATATAAATTCTCTTATAAAACTTTCTCTGTTTTATTGTGTTAACTCTCTTAATACAAAATAACATAGAATACTCTTATTCAATCAACACAGAAATAACTCTTGAATATTATCTTTTTTGTTACTCTTTTCGGCTGTACTCATTTATTTTAAGAGTAATCACACCGCGGCAGAGCCAAACAAAGGTGATTACCCGAAATAGATTAAATGAATCGGTATAGAATAAAAGTGATCAAAACAACAATAGAAGATCAAAATGGGGACAAGGTCACCGGTGTTGATCAAGAGAAAAGAGATTAGCAGAAATTTAAACAGAAGATCAAAATGGGGACAAGGCCATCGGTATTGATCAAGAGAGAAGAGATTAGCAGAAATTTAAACAGAAGATCAAAATGGGGCAAGACCACCAGTATTGATCAAGAGAGAAGAGATAAAGCAATAAATATGGTGTTTTAATTTTACGGATTTAGATTTGTTGATCACGGAGGCATAGCCTACTAAGTGATCAAGCTTTTATACTTAAAATTTCACTAGCGTAACGGTTCAATTATTAAAATTCATAAATAAATTGAACATTATTACTTTATTAATTATAAACTCACAATTGATTAAATAAATTATAAAATAATTAATCAAAGCATCAAAACAATATATAAAACATATAACAATTAATTAAAACTTTAAACACCGAAAACACAAAAGCACTCATCAGAACAAGATCAAACCAACTTTGGAAGATTTTCCCCTTACCTTGGTCTCAAGAACTTGGAAGAACACTAACAACACAAAACAAAAATGCAAGAGTTTTGTAAGGAAAATCAAAGAAAACTTAAAGGAAACTATAAGGAAAGAAAGAGATTTTGTGGTAGTTTCTTCGAGGAATTGTGTGAAGGAAAAATGAAAAGCAACCTCCTCTATAAATAGGCTCTTGGGCACAGCCAAGGAGGGAGTCTTGGTGTCCATGGTTTCATTAAACCATGTCTTAGGAAAGAGAAATAAAACCATTCGATTAAAACCTACTTTTTGATAAACCATGTTCCACAAAATTTTTTAGAAGCTTTGAAAAGCTGCTAGATCTTCCATGGGCTGTAAAGGGGGCGGCCAAACTGACTAAAAAAAGGGGAGAAGTGATTTCACCAAAGTAACCCTAGGGTTCCTACGAAAATGCATGAAATAAAGGCTAAAAATGTCATTTAATAAATCAAAAATTGAGATAGTTGATTTAAATTGGTGAGAACCAATGAGAATGCTAGAAAATGCCATGATAACTCTAAATAATTTCGTGGCATCATTTTTGAAATTTATTAGTAATGCAATCTCTTCGGTTTTTGCCTTTTTCGTAGGTATAACCCCAAAAAATGTAGAAAATAGGATTTTCGAAACCTACATAGAAATAATTTCTAAAATCATAAAATAAATAATTAAAAATAAATATTAAAACACTTGTGGACCTTTGTCACGAAAATGATACTTATAAAACAAGATTTTTACGTTATACGTTCCTGTTTAGCGTATTTTTTGATAAGAGTGAAGGGTCATTTTGGTCCCTGAGAGATTTGGGCGGTGTCACATTAGTCCCTGAGAGATAGGATATTAAAATTTAGTCCCTGAGCGAAACAAACGTTTTTCAATTTGGTCCCTACCGTCATATCTCCGTTTCCATTGCTTAGTTGTCACGTTAATGGCCACGTAGGATGTCCACGATGCAATCCACATAGGATGAATTTGCCACGTCAAAGGGACTAAAATGTAAATTTCTTTCATCCCTCCATCCTCATCATCCCCTCTCTCCTACCCTTCTCCCCATCGCCACCCCTCTTTCTCCCTGAAAGCAACAACAACAATAACAACAATGGCTCCAAATCCACTCTTCACTGGTCCCGTCCAAACCCTCCCCCATCCTTCTTCACATGCTTCCGGTGGAGCTTCATTTTCTGGGTTTGCTAAGCCGTTGACCGCCACCTGCTGCCCAACAACTCCCCCGCAACTAAAACCGCCGTCCAATGCCGCCACAAGATGGAGAAGCTCCATGCAAGCGCTACTGCTCCGATCCGAGATCCAGCGCCTTAGATCCATCCCCGTTCCACAATCCCGCTCATCTTCCTCATGGGTACACTTCAAATCTATGGATTCCATGGAAAAGGGTCCCTCTCCCTCTCCCTCTCCCCCTCCCAAACACGACGACAACAACAACAACCACCACCGCGAGACGACATCAATAACGACAACGACCTCGATAACGACGATCTGTACGAGGAACTGAAAGACGCCTCCACCGACAATACGAGGAGCCTCGACAAGCTCTACTGAAACGGAGTCTCCGACGGCGAGTTCCGGATCCAGATCCCAACCGGGCTTAGTGTGGCCCAACCCGGATCCAAGTTCTTCATCCACCGCCAGAAATAGAACAACAACAACGCCGACTCGGGTGGTCCTCGTGGGTTCGTCTCCAATGGTGGCGGAACCAGTGTGGGGTTAGGGAGAGGGTTATTGTTGGTGTTGGGTTGGGGAAGAGAGAGACCTTGTTGCTCTGGTTGTTGGAGACGGCGCCGATGGAGGAGAAGAAGAGACTGAGGAGTGGCTCCACCTTGGAAGGTTCCTGAAACGGTGTGGAGAAGAAGGTGAGGGCATGACCCCATTTCAATAAACTAGGTGCTGATTTGTAATTCAGATAGAGCCACATGTGAGGAAAATCGAGATTCAATGGGGGTTTGAAGAAAGGTTGGAATTTGGAGATGGGAAAATAGGGGACTGTGTTTGTTGTTTTTTTAATGTAGGTGGTAAAATTTAATTTAGCACTGAATCCTCCCATGGCTTTCAACCTCTAGTTCCTGGTCTGTCTCCACACACAGTGCCCGAAATTCCCTTCATTAACAATTTAGAAGAAGAAGAAGAAGAATACTAGCACCTGTGTTTTGCTGAAAACTTTTTTGCGCCTGTTATTCATTCTTCTATGACGTTGTAAATAGAGGAAGGGAGAGGGAGAAAGAGGGGTGGCGATGGGGAGAAAGGTAGGAGAGAGGGGATGATGAGGAGGGAGGGATGAAAGAAATTTTCATTTTAGTCCCTCTGATGTGGCAAATTCATCCTACATGGATTGCATCGTGGACATCCTACATGGCCATTAACGTGACAACTAAGCAATGGAAACGGAGATATGACGGTAGGGACCAAATTGAAAAACGTTTGTTTCGCTCAAGGACTATATTTTAATATCCTATCTCTCAGGGACTAATGTGACACCGCCCAAATCTCTCAGGGACCAAAATGACCCTTCATTCTTTTGATAATTTTCTAAAATTTTCCAAAAATTCCAAAAAAATTTCAGAAAATAAAAAATATTAAAGTAACCAACTTTTGTGAAGAAAGTTTATTTGTTGGATTTGTTTGACACACTCAAGCTATTTAAATCTCCTTCCGTCAGTTAGACGTAAACCGTTCTCTATAAAAAGACCCTAGGTGTACTGAAAAATTACCGTTTCAGAAGTATTCCGGAATACGTGTATTTTATCCCTAATTTAAGCCAAAAATAAATCACACAACATTTATGTCACAAAAATTCATATAAAACAGAATAAGGACGGTAAAAACAAAGAAATAGATGTTGTAACTAAACCTGACGGTAGCTGAAAATTATTCGTTTTCAGAAGTATTTTTAAACATGCATATTTAAATCTTATTTTTAAGTTAAAGATAAATATCAAAATATTTATATCGCACAGATTCATATAAGACAGATGTAAACAGTTAATCACAGAAACAGATGTTACATACTGTACCGTCCAAATATCATCCTGACTGAGCAACCACATATTCGAGCCCTTCGCCTTTCAGTCTCGGAGCTCGGGGGATTGTGTACCGTCCAAATATCATCCCGACCGAGCAATCATATATTCGAGCCCCTTTGTCTTTTAGGCTCGGAGGTTGTGTATCGTTTGGGTTTCGGGTCGGCCGACTTGGGGGACCATTAGCAGAGGCTCAAAATGCGACCGACCTATGAAGGCATGAAGACTGGGCCTCGTGAGATGTGAGGAGCATTCATCCTCTCATGGACCATCACCCAACCAAGTATACACATCGTCACCTACAAAGATCAGAGTCAGCACCAGCAGGAAGCATTTATGGCGATCTCATCAAGGAGAATCAAATCCCCTGATTACCTCCTCGTATTGATGGACCAAGAATTAGAAAAAAAGACCAATAGCATCAAGAGGAGGCAGGTTCACATCTCAACTGGAGTGGTCCTCGGTCTCGACTGTAACACCCTCTTTCCCGGAGGGCGTCACACTTAAGTAACCAACCCAAACGCGGAAAATAAATTTCTTTAAGTCTGGTTTTCTTTCGGAAAAATTCTGACAAACTTAATTAATTTTCACAAATGGATTTTCATTGCCATTTTTTTTAAAATATATTAAAAATAAACATAATTAACTCAACACTCAACATATGAAAATGAATTGCAGTTACTGGGTAAAATTTACATCTTTCTTCATAAACCAATGTTTGAAAATAATACATCATATATAGATCTGTTCCTTTACAAAAAGTACTGACTCCCTATGCTGGTCAAACACTAAGAACTTCTGTAAGAAGCTCTAATAAGAAAACTCTAACTCAGAACTAGGACTCGCCCGTCCTTCCACTAGGTTAACTCTTCTTCAGAGTACGTCCCACTCCTCAAGTCCTGACAAGTCCACCCAGCTAGTGGTCCATCTATATGAATCATGTTCCAAAGAGCACAAAACATATAGGCAAGGGTCAAAATCTCTTTTGCAGTTATCACCACAATCATACAAGTAGCATACCACAGAAATTCATGCAAAAATCATACCATGACCATTTATAGCAGATATCACTCACACATGCATATGTAGCATAATCAGTTTAAGTCACACAGACACCTCTTCACACAGAAGTCACATCTCATCTTCACATATCCAACTAGGTCACACAGACACTAGTCACACAGATCACAATGTCCAGCTTCACACAGAAGCATCACCGTTTCACACAGAAACATGTCACAAGAATTCAATATATACATGTAAACACACAAAACACTTCTATTGGCCATTTCTTGATAACAGATTCGACACACAGTCACGAGCACGTAGCCCGCACTCCATGGAGATTACTTTTCCCCAAACTCCTCATTTATTCGACACTCAGTCACGAGCACTTAGCCCGCACTCCATGGAGATTACTTTTTTTTGCACACAGCAGTTGGCACACAGCCCGGCACATAGCCCTTTGCACACAGCACTTGGCACACAGCCCAATAAAACACAATCCATAGATATCCAGTCCAATGGTACTCTGTCCATAGACACCCAGTCCAATGACAATCAGTCATAGACCTGTCACATAACACACAGCATTAAATGGCACACAGCCTTTCCCATAGCACACAGCATGAAATGGCACATAGCCTTCCACACATCACACAGTAGTTATATCACACAGAATTTATCTAACTCCCCTTATTGGCACTTAGTTTTCCCCAATCATTTTTCATCATCCATTTCACAACCCCCTTAAGCACATACTTATTTCTTTCATTTAAACTTTATTCCAAATGTCCATTTATGCACTGGATTTACTATTCTTGGAACCCCCAATTTATATTATATTCTCTTTCACTTTTATAACTCACTTAGGAAAAATCATTTTTAAGAAAACTTTCTATAATTATGTTTCTGGCCCCAAAATGCTTAGATTTCTATTTTTGCCACAAACTTCTAAAAATAACATTTTTGGCCCAAGAATATTTCTTTTATAGATTCAATCCCTATATTTTTGAAAATTACATTTCCACGTTCTGTTTTGAAAACTTTCCAAAATTAAACTTTTGCCCCTAAAATTTTGAAAAATTACATTTTGACCCCTGAATTCACGCATACAGTGTTTTCAGGGCAGAAAAGTTCACACCTGTGAAAACCCTCACACCCAGGGAGTGAACAGTTCTGTCCACTTATCCAAAAATCCGAAAATGCAAATTCTCTTTGGGATTTGATTCTTTAATCCATTCCTATCATTTTTAAGTACCAAAACCAGATTTTAGCTTCATAACTTTGGTCCATTAAATTGATTTTCAAAGGTTACTATTTTACCTCTTTTGAAATAATTTGTAAAACTTAATTTAAATCCTAACACCTATAACCTCTCTTTAATCTTCTTAGAAATTATACTCATAACAACACCCCTTCACCCTTTGCTCCCTTAGGAAAATTCCATGATAAGAAGACCTTTATGAATTTAAGAAAACAACCAATCACATAGGAAACCACTTTACCACCCATAGGATGTAATTGCCAACATGAGAATTCAAACACCACATATAAGAAATCATTCCACAACAACATAAGGAAATCATCTCCCATGAACATATAAAAGTGCCTTCTCAAAGAACATAAGAATTCTTCCATCAAAAACATGAAAATCATCATCAAGCATAAAAGATCACATACCACACAAGCTTGTATAATTATGGTAGCTAGAGAGAGTTTCCCCTTACCTCCTTCCTTTTACTTGTGTAAGAAAAGCCCTAGATTTCAAGCCCTTTTCTTCTTCCTCTTGATTTCTCCCTTCCAATCCATAATAACACATCCAAGTACATAAATAAGCTTACTCTTCCTATGAAAAATTCTTAGCACATGAAAGAAAACTCAAGATAAACCAACTCTATCCTAAGCTCTTAAACCATGAAGAAGAAGATGAAAACTTAAGCTATGGAGTTCTTACCAAATATCCTAGTAGCTTGATGATCCCAAATCAAAAGAAAAGTCCTTGGAGAAGCTTGATTAACTTGGATGAAAATTTGGAAAGAAAAGCTTGAGAGATATGGCTATGGTACAAGAACAAAAATGGAGAAATGAAAATATGAGCTCTCCTCTTCTCTCTCCCTTATGTCTCGGCCTCCCCCTCCTTTCCCATTGCCAAGATATTTTTTTTTAGTTAATTATTATACTAATGAGTCATTAGAAAATATCCCACCTTTGGCTTTTTCTTATTGGCTAAAATTATCAGTCATAGATGCTTGAAATTTCCACACTCTTCCTCATACACATCCAGGCGCTGCAGCTGTCCAAGGGAGGGGTGAAAATAATTTTTCACCTTAACCATGGTAAAAGGTAAGTTTTCAAAGTAATTAAGTGTGGTAACTTTTGTATTTCATAGTAAAAATTATCCAAACTTAACCTATTGGGGTAAAAACTCTCATCAACCTCATAATAAGTCCTAAGACATGAAAATAAGATGCCATAAAGGTCTTGGTTCAAAAAGATCAAGCTTAGAAGCACTACGGTAACTTTTTGGTTTTTACCGTAACCCGTAACTTAGGGTAAAAATGAAATTTCTCAGAAAAATCTCAGAAAATTTCTAAAAATCATAAATATTATAAAAACACCATTGGGTACTCTTTTGGTTGATTTTGGATCATTTCCTAACCCTCTGGCATTCACCAGCTCTCCCTGCCATCCTGTTCTCGGTCTACAAGGACCAAAACCGCAATTCTTTGTCTGTCATTTTAAAAATTCCAAAAATAATTTCTAAAATAATATAAAACATCATTTTGCATCCTCAAAAATATTTCTAAACTTGTTCTGGTCTCAAAACCCGCTCACAGTTCAACCTAGTCCAACTACAGGGACCAAAACGGTAACATTTTTATCCGTTTCTCAAAAAATTCCCAAATAAATTTCTAAAATCCTCAAATATTATAAAATCACTATTGGTATCCTCAAATCATTTCTCTGACTCCAATTAGGGTTTCTATATCATTATATTCTTATTCTGACAGTCAAAACGTCTACAGACTTTTCCGTTTGACTTTCCACGTCAGCACTAAACCACTATTAATCTCATCGAAATCCTAATATTGACAATAATCCCCCTTTACTAATACTCTATCTCTTATAGTAAAAATTTGGGGCATTACATCGACACCAAAACTTGGGGTCCATTTTCCAGTGTGAACACATATATATACAAATGATCAACAACATGTTTGAACATTTTTTAAAAACACAGAAGCACTCCCTTAAGAGTTAGGATCCTCTGCATTTATTTTTCTCTCCGTCTCCTCCATTACTATGCTTTTGGGGAAAATAAATGACATAAATGTGATACATGAGGGTCATTTATTCCATTTATTCCCCCAAAAGTATAGTAATGGAAGAAATGGAGAGAAAAAGAAATGGAGAGGATCCCAACTCCTCCCTTAAACAACGTCTCCAAATTCCAATGTGTATTTTCCCTATAGAATTGGATACAAATCATCAAGACTCAGAAAATCCATCACCGAAAATGTATTTCTTGGCCTTTCACTAGTTTCCTATAAATCAAAGAAACAAACTTCTTTTTCGAGATCCTCTTCAAAAGCTGAGTATTGACTATTGAGCACTCGCCCATCCTCACTTGTGAAATGAAGTGGCTTCACTTCTTCTCCGATCTCTGTTGTTCATTAACTCAACTTGCTACAATTTACTATATATGATAATTGCTCTACAATTCATATTGCTCATAAGTCAATATTGTTGTGGATAATGCCTAAATAGCTGTAACAACTTTATGATTAAATACTCTGTTTAAATTTTAGGTTGTTATATTTGCTTAAATTCTAAGATTAGGATAAAGTTAGTTATGATTAAATTAGGATGCATTTTAAATTTGGATAATATTTGATATTCACTACGTCGAGAATCGTCTTCAATGGCGTCTAAATTGATTCCAACAATGCATAAAAGCGTTGTTGATCGCCCCATTATTGTTCGCATGCGCAACTACCACAACGTCTAAGAAGCGCTGTTGATGTCTCACATTAACCATGCCGCGCTCCCTTCATAGATAATGTGCGACATGCAAAGCGCTGTCGTGATGGACACATATAGATCGCGCGTGGACAGTAGGCGTTGTAGTATAGTATTGTACCTCACAACAATGCTTTATGGGGGAAGCTGAAGTGGACCAAAGAGTAACAAGAAGAGGGGTTGAATTGTTACCCTTTTAAATTTTGACCTACAAGAATGTTAGGAACCTTCTGATGGACCTTCTCAAGTGTAATAACTTGGAAACCAGAATGTATTCCTATGGTTAGATTATTCAAATAATATAATGATGTTGAAAGTAATAGTCAGTATGCTGAAGAAGGTTTGAGTAACTGATTGATTAGAATAATTACTTAAGAAGGCTCACACTTGAGAACGTTATGAAGTTATAGTTGAATATGAACCTTCTGAGGTTCTTCAACCTTCTGATGTTCTTCAACCTTTTTAGATTGTTGAACTTTCTCAAACAACTTTTGTGGAAAATATAAATCTCTTTTCAAAATACCTTTTGTTTGTTTCTCTATATGTGTGTATTAGTGTATGCTTTTAATAAAATAGAAACACAGAGCAACACAAATATAGCAGAGAGGGATAGAGAAAAGTGCATGCGTGATTTATCCTGGTTCACCCCAAGGGCTATGTCCAGTCCCCACTCCCTGTGAGATTTTTCAATAGTTCAACCACCAGTACAAGTATTCTTTCACACAGCCTCTTCAGCCCCTTACAAGTAGTCTTTTCTTTGCCTCTACAAGCAACAAAGTTGAGTATTCTTTCTTCACACAGCCTCTCCAGGCTTCTCCCTTTCTTTCTTTTACTCACTCTTCTAATACCCTTTCTCCAAAAAGGATATTACACCATAGTAACCAAAAGTTTATGATGACTTAGAAAATATTTTGTTTAAAAGTTGATAATCCCTCTCTTAAAATGCGGGTAAATTTTTTTCGCTTTTAAAGAAGATGAGAAGGACGGGGGAATTAATCCCTGTAAGACTTTCTCCTTGTAAATATTTTAGGTGCGAAGAGTAAAGCATAACTTCGTACTCAAAAATTCCTCATCTCATATATGAAATAATCAAAGTTTACAACAGAGATTTATACAGCGAACATCTGAGCTGGTCAAGTCTTTAGACCTCTACCCAATCTAAAACAGTAAATACTGATTCTTCTTGGAATTTCTATCAATCTATACAGTATCTTCCTTCAGATCCTTCGTCTAAGAGTTAGCCCACTTCTTGGGTAAATTATCTACTCAATCATGTATCAACACAACATAAAAGTAGGCAAGGGTGAAACTTTAAACAAAATAATAAGTAAAGTACAAGCACACCCAAAACACAGATTATATATATATCAATCACTTCGCATGTCATGGCACATATCAAAATAATAGATCAATCAAGACTTATAAACAGATTTTGTTTAAGCAGATCTTACCTTGTGTCTTGTAAACCTACAAAAGCAATATAATATAACACCAAGTTAAGGTATAATTATGCATGCCACTTCAATATCTCTTAAAACACACCGGTGTAATGTTCCAAGGAGACTTTTCCAACCTCACATCATTTGAGCGACTGGCTGCAGTAAACCTAACAGAATAACCAGGGAATCCCACTTACACTCCTGAGAATACTTCAAAATACTGCATTTAAAACTTGATACCAAATCATGAATAGATCTGCCAGTCAGATTTATCCAAGCCAAGTATACGACTCGTTTCGGCTCGGGGGTTATTACCGACAAGGCCATTGAGACTTTCGAAACCTGGATAATCCCAGTAGACAATTGTATTCCAACAGAACCTATTTGCAACCCCGTCTAGTGGGTTGTATGCTCATCGTCTTTAATGCAAATGATAGTCTAAATTTGCACCCACAAAATCTCTTTAGCATTCCGTTTGTAAAACTTTTGTAGCTTCTTAATAAATAACTCACCATTTTGAAGAAATACTCTTGCCCTTCTTATTCATTTATTGTGTGTTGAGTTATTCTTTCGGCTGTAATATTTAAATTTATGACTGATCACATCGCAGCAGAGCCGAACCGAGGTGAGCAGCCCAACAGAGTGATTCGTTATATAAACTAAAGGTTATTAATTCATTTTAAGCAAACCAAAACGGGGCATAGCCACCTAGGATTGATCAAGAGAGAAGAGATCAACAGTATTTAAACTTATGTCCACTTTTTAGTCAATAAGTGTCTGTTCTCAGATTTTAGATAGATTTTGGTAAGGGAATAATTACACGGCGGCTGAGCCTATTGCAGTAATCAGTGTCTAGCTTTCTTGAAAACTTGATATAGACTTAGTGAATGAAGTAAAGCTAATTATTTTACCGGCTTACTTAATTTTGAAGATGAAAGGATCACACGGCGGCAGAGCCGTCTTCGGTGATCAATGCCAAACTTTAAAACGATTCGATATAGTCTAAGTGAACGAAATCAAGCTGTTTCTTTTCTGAAATATTTAAGCACTAATTATCTTCCAGGAAAGAGGCTCGTTGAAAGTCTATCTCACTAATTTCCACTGCCATAAACATTGGAAATTAAACTGAGTTAATTATATATATATATACAGATTGGATACCCTCTCTATATTTTCCACTGATAATATAACAGTAGAATTCACTGAGAATCTGTTATTGTCATTAAATTCCGATAGATGCTATAACAATAGGATTCACCGAGAATCCATTACCGTTATACTCTTTTTGCGACAGATGCTATAACAGTAGAACTCACCAAGTATCCTTTACTGTTATATTCTTTTATCCAATCCAATCTATTTACATATACGTTTATTACGAAATCACTTCTTTTCCAATTTATCTTGGTCACATATATACCGGGTCCCTAGATTAGGAATTCTCCAAACAGCGTATCAGTACAGTTCCCAGGAAAGAGAGACGGACTTAAAAAGCCCCTTCAAATGTCTCTGGCTTTCCTAGACAGACCCATACTGATAAACCATTTATCTTAATCATCACCTTGTATATCAATGATAGACAATATCAAAGTTTTCACAAAAGAATAAATTTCACTTCTTTACGGTAAGATCATATTTACAGTAAATCTAAATTTCGCCATTATAACTGTATGTTTACAAAAGCTCAAAATTAATTTTGCCATCACCACCTTACTTCCACGAAATTCTTGAGAATTTTGGGCATTATAACCCCATAATTAATAAGTAGCACAAACAATTAATTTAAAGCCATATAAACAATTATAAAGCACAAAAAAAACTATAACACCAAAAACATACAAGCATATAACACTCAAGATCAAACACATACTTCTCAAATTATTTTGCAAGAGGTTCCCCTTACCTTTGCCACAAAATCTTGGAAGAACAAGGCTTGAAGAACCAAGAACACTAAGAACTTCAATGAGAAAAAGAGAGAGATTTTTGCTTGTCAACACAAGGCTTTTGATGTGGGAAATTTTATGAAGCCAAGATGGGTATTTTTAGAGGAGAGGGGCGTGTTTCATAAGAACAAGGGTTTGGAAGAACAAAGAGAGAAAATATAAGACTACAAAAGAGATTTGGAAGGATTTTTGCTTTGTCAATACAAAGGCTTTGGTGTAGGATTTATGAAGTATGAAGGGGGTATTTATAGGGGGAGGGGCAACCAAGGGGTTGAGCTAAAGAGACTATGGTTGGCTTGGAAAGCAACCATGGTTTAGCTTTTAATAAAAATCAAAACAATTAACTAAATTCTCAATGGACTAAACTAGTGACTCATGGCATGACTCATTTTTGAGAAGCCTTGAGAAGAAACTAGACTCAAGTGAGTCATGAAGGAGGGGCGACCAAGCAAGCAAGTGGATGGAAGAAGATGAGATCAAAATTAATGACTAGATAATTAGTTTTTTATCCATCTTTTTCCTAATTGGTTCAAGGCTTTTCCCTAGGATTGAATCCAAGTGAAAAAGTTCATCCAAGGCTCCAAAATATGAGGAGGATGTCGACCAAGATGGGAGGGATAAGGGCCATGGGATAGCTTGGTTAAAAACTTTAGGTTTTGGTAGTTTAAGTGAAAATCAAGGGCAAAATAATCTTTTCACTGATCAAAAATTCTCAAAATTAATTTAAAGGGTGAGAACCAATAAGAAATCTTGGAAATGCCATGTAATAGCCCTAATAGCTTCATGGAAGAGTTTTTGGAATTTTACGGTAAGGGTATGTTTTGCGGTTCGTATAAACAAAGGAAAACGGACGCGCCGTAACTACAAAACGGACAATTCTCAGAAAATTTCCAGATAATTTCCAAAAATCACAAATTTAATTTAAACATTAATGATCCCTCTTGAAAAATGATTTTAAGCATTCTCTGATCACTAAAAATTTATTTCCGTTTAGAAATTCTTGTTTTGCATGTCCACATGGACTGAAAAAGTAACTTTTGATCTGCTTTTCGAAAATTTTGAAATAAATCCTAAAAAATGTAAAAACATGATTCAACTTTGAAAAATCTCTTTCTGACCACAACTTGGTCTCTGAATCAGTTACCAGTTCTCACTGTCAATTATAGGGACCAAAACGGTAATTTTATAACTTATTATTTCCAAAAATTCTACAAAAATTCCAGAAAATCACAAATATTAAAAGAACCAACTTTTTTTAAGGAAGTCTTGTTTTCTGGGTTGTTTTAACATACTTTAACTATTTAAAATCTTATCCATTAATTACGGTAAATATGATTGTATGAAAAAGTTCAAACGTCAAAAGAAAAATGTCTGTTTTTATGAAATAATTTGATAAGCATATAAAAACCCTAATTATAAGATAACCTAATTTACTTAACATTTAGATCACGCAATTTCATATAAAAGAGAAAATAGACGGTAATTGGGAAAACAGAGTTTACACTATCTGTTTAAAACTTAACGTCAAATAAAACTATCTGTTTCTATTTAAAAATGGATAAGAGTATTAAAACCATTTTTCTAAGATGAAAATAAATTAATAAACATATACACACAAAGTATTTAGAATACTATAGGATAAATACGGAAGTGATGCAAACATAAGTTATATAAAGTCTATTTGTCTTACCAGTTAAACTATAATACCAAACAAAACTTTTTATTTCTATACTATCTAAAACTCTATTTGATCTTGTAATCTTTATCAAGATTATTTCTTAATCTCCGATATTTATCCATTTCTTAATTAGCAGATTACGTAGTTTCTCTTAGAGAGACTAAAACAGCAATATTCCTTTATACTGTTCTCTAAAATTCCAAACTTAATTTCTAAAACTTTTATGGAATATCAAGTTACTATTTTATATCCTCAAATACCTTTTGGCAATCAAGTATGAATTTTTCATATTCATTATCAACTTATTCTGACAGTCAAGAATGTTCGTAAAGTACCTTTTGACTCCTATGCCAGTTCTAAACCATTATACTTTATCTGAAAATCTCAAGGATGATTCTAATCCTCTAAAACTAACACTCTATCTTGTAGAGTGAAATTTTAGGATGTGAAAACTCTAGTATTCACTCACTAAGTAGTAAAAGAACAACCTTTACAGATTTTAAAATAGGTTGTGTCACTAGGTTACAGATTTCACTTTGCTTTATACAATAAGGAAATGGAAAATGTATTTCACTCTCATACAGATTAGAAAGTTGTTTTAAGGAGTGATTGTTTCAAGTCTGAAGCTTGATGGGAAGAAAATGAACTTGGCTTTGATTCTCTGTATTTTTGCAATGAACTCTTCCACGTTTTTTCAGCATGAGGGCCTTTGCTTTTAATGATGCTTCATGATGAAACTAGCCGTTAGACACAAGCCAAAAAGGTCTCTGAAGTACAGCTGGACGCTTCTTTACTTTTACCAAAAGTTGATAGTGACATGTCACTTCTGGTACTGATGCATCAGAATGTTCTGATGAACCTTCTGATGAACATTCTGATGTCCAACATTCTGATGAACATTCTGTTGTTCAATCCTTCTGATGATGAAACTTTCTTGTTCATCAGATGTGTTCTTTCTTCTGATATTCCTCAAGCATCTTGTGTGAGAACACTTATACCTTAGATGTGGTGGTACACTTAAGTCTTTTGGATTTCCTTTGAACCTTCTGATAGATGCAACATTCTGTCTTCTGAGAAGGTTCAGCTAATCCCTTGTTCTTGAACATTCTCTAAACCAAAGCAGTATTTTGTTTCGAGAGATCTTTCAAATTTGGTCTTCCAATTATTCTCTCATATTCATAATCTTCCATAACACAACTTGAGCAACTAATAGCATGGCTATCTTTGCTTTGGTCTGTCAGAATGTTCCTCTTGGTGTACATTGAACATTTTGAGAATGTTATTTGTTCTTTAAGCCTTCTGAACATTCTGAACTCATTCCTTCTCTGAGGCTTGAACATTCTTACAAGTATTTTTCAATGTACCTGTACTTATTATCCATTCTCAAGCACACCATTAGTACCTTTTAACATTCTGAATGCTTAGATTAGGTTCAGAATGTTTGTTGTCATTAAAACTATTTTCTTAAGGGTTTTGGAGTCAAACAGACAAATACAATTTGAAATTTCCACAATCAGAATACAATTATAAATACAAATTAAATTAATTAACACATTCAATCCAATTATCAAGCCGAAACAATCAACTCAAATTAAATTACATGAAGCAACAAGTCTGCGGCAAACTCTTTGTTGTCCTTAAGCTCATCTAGCAACAGATTGGAGCCATTAATTACCTGCCAAATAATAAAAATGTCATCAGACAACATATTCAAACAATTTAAAAGAGTTATTGAGTTATCCAATTGAGACAACATAAATTAAATCTATTCCAAAACAAGTACTCTACATTTTCCTCTTCTTTGTCAGATTGAGACTTTTATGTGTCGTATTGACACGAAATGATGGATTGATCCAAATGCCCTACTCGTGATCGTCCCTGAAATAAGGCTTAAATATGTTTTTAGTCCCTCAAGTTTGGAAAATTGTTGCTTTTAGTCCCTCAAATTGAAAACGTGTGTTTTTGGTCCCTCATTTTAAAAAAATGTGTCACTTTTAGTCCCTGGAGCCATTTTCAATTTGAAAAGTATTTTTTAAATTTATATTTTGACCTCTCCCAAATTTTGATTCTCACCTTACCCCCTTTTCTTTAACTTCTAAGGATTTTCTAAATTTATATTTTGACCCCTCCAAAATTTAGAAAATGCTTTTTAAATTTAAAATATGGTCACAGGGAGTAAAAGTGACATACTTTTAAAAATGAAGGACCAAAAACACACGTTTTAAATTTGAGGGACTAAAAGCGACAATTTCCCAAACTTGAGGGACTAAAAACATATTTAAGCCCTGAAATAAACTCTACCATCTTTTGTAATTTTCCCCTACTGTCCTCTCGTAAGGATCATCCTCAATATCTTGGCAGTCTTGATTATTGTCATTATCAGTTATTTTGTTTGTCAGAAGCACCATAGGCCACTTTGTATCAGCATGATCATTGACATAGAACACTTGTTTAGCCTGTGATGCCAACATAAAGGGCTCGTCACTATACCCCACCTTGTTAAGGTCCACCTACATGAACCCTAAGTTATCCACTCTTACGCCATTATTGTTGTCAACCCGTTTGCAGCCAAATACAGACACCCAGAAATCTATGTAATCCAACTCCCATATGCGTTCAATTACTCCAAAATATGACATGTTTGCATGTCGAGGGTTTCTGTCCTTCATACTCGAGACATGCATGACTTCAGCTATCAAGGTGACCCCACTATTTTGCATAGTGCTTTGATCATCTTGTTCTTTAGTATAAAATGTGAACCCATTAATCATGTAAGCATTGAAAGAAAAGATGTGTGCAGTTGGACCACTTGCTAAGCATCTCAGCCTTTCAGAAATCTGTGAAGGGCAGCAACTGACTCTGTATAGATGTGATCTTTCAGCCACGAGATAAACTTTCTGTTGTGTTCCTTTGTTAGCCAAGTTTGGTTTTTACTTGGGTTAAGTCTCTTAAGTATGTCCACGTGTCTTTCAACATATGGCTCAACCTCATCGGCATTGCGCAGAACATACAAATGAGCCTACTCCCATTCTGTCCTCGTTGTGGTCAAAATTTCATTACCAATAATACATTGCCCTTTTGTTCTTCCAAAGTGACGAGACTTCGAAAGTCCAATTGAATTGGCATTGGCGATGTATTCAGTACAGAACTCAATAGCTTTCTCAATTATGTACCATTCTGCAATACAACCATCTAGTCGACTTCAACTCCTCACATACCCCTTGTATACCTTCATGCAACGCTCAACAGGGTACATCCACCTCATACAGGCTGGACCACATGATTGTGCTCTCTAACTAAGTGAATGATTAAATGAACCATTATATCAAATAACAAAGGGGGAAGTACATTTCGAGCTTGCATATCGTGACAACAATTTCTTTTTGCAGTTGTGGCAACTTCCCAGGTCAATTACCTTACTGTAAATTGCCTTAAAGAAGTAACAAAGTTTAGTGATTATCCACCGCACCTTTTCGGGCAAAATGGAGTGTATAGCGACTGGTACGAACTGCTCTATAAGAACATGAAAGTCGTGGGTCTTTAACCCCTTTAATCTGAGGTCTTTCATGTCAACCAGGCTCCTGATGTTTGAAGAGTAGCCCTCCGGGACCTTCACTCCATGAAGAGACATACAAAAAATAACTTTTTCCTTTCTAGATAGATTATGAGCTGTCGGAGGTAGATATTGATGTTTTCCCTTCTTTATTGTGGCCAGTTCTGTTCTTATTCCCATGCTAACCATGTCCAACCGTGCATTGATGTCATCCTTTGACTTTTCCAGGCACATTGAGCAGTGTACCAATAACACTATCACAATCATTTTTCTCTATGTGCATCACATCAAGAAAATGTCTCACGTACAGTTTTTTCCAATAGGGTAATTCAAAGAAGATAGACTTTTTTTCCATCCTTTTGTGACCACTTGTCCTGCAAAAGGCATCCCAAATTTGGTGTCTAGGTCCTTCACCCTTTCAAATATCTTAGTGCCTGCTATCATCATCGGAGGCCTCTTTTCTTCAGTTTTCCCATTAAATGCTTGTGTCCAATGCCGGTATTCATGGTCAACAGATAAAAATCTACGATGGCCAAGAAAGACATTTTTCCTACTGTGTTCCAACCTCATCCAATCTATCTCCTCCTGAAATACAGGGCATGCACACTGCCTTTTTATACTATAACCTGATAGATTACCATATGCTAGAAAGTCTTCAATTGTTCCGAACAACATTGCTCTCAAGTTGAATGTTTCTTTCTTGTAAGCATCATACACCTCCACACTTGTCTCCCACATATGCTTCAAGTCTTCAATCAACGGAGCCAAGTATACATCTATATTGTTTCCTGGTTGTTTAGAACCCGATATCAACATAGACAACATCATGAATTTATGCTTCATGCAAAGCCGTGGAGGTAGATTGTAAATCATGGTAACCACCACCCATGTACTATGGGAGCTGTTTTGCATTCCATGTGGGTTCATTTCGTCGGTAGACAATGCAAGGCGCAGGTTTCTTGGTTCTACCCCAAAATCAAGGTAGTCATAATCAATTCTCTTCCATTGAGGTGAATTTGCAGGGTGTCGAAGCATTCCATCCCGCACTCTTTCAGCTTCATGCTATGTCAAGTGCCTTGCATCCTCTTCACTACTATACATGCGCCTAAATCTTGGTATTATGGGGAAATACCACACCACCTTCACAGGAGATGACTCTTTCTTCCTATACCGAGAGGCATTACACTTGGGACACATGTTCAACGATGCGTACTCATTTCGATATAGTATGCAATAGTTAGGACAAGCGTGTATCTTTTCGTAGCTCATGCGAATAGAGGACAACATCCTTTAGCATCGTATGTCCGATCAAGAAGCACATTATCCTTAGGCAGCATATCTCTTAAAAAAGTTAGCAATTCTGTGAAGCTCTTATCAGACCATCCATTGCCCACTTTCAAATTATATAACTTCAACACCGCCATGAGTCTTATGAATTTAGTACAACCAAGATACAGTGGTGTCTCTGCATCACTTTTCAGTCTCTCAAACATCTGAGGACAATCTCGAAGCTCATCTTCAATCACATTTGGAATCTCATCAACCCAGTCGTAGTCATATGAATCTGAATTTGTGTCAAAGTCAGCTAATGCACCCATATTACTGTGGTCAGAATCAGCATACTTGCCTTCTTTCTCACCATGCCTTATCCATACTATATAGGTTTTATCAATTCCAAATATAATTAAATGATCTAACAATTTATCTGCGTTGACTCCATTTGAATAACAACAATCCATGCAAGGACAGGTGATTTTTGTTGGGTTTTCAGCATGCTCAAAGCAAACCTAATAAACTCTTTGCATCCATCCTCATATTATTTTGTCATTCTATCAGCTGACATCCAATTTCGATCCATACCTTCAGTTCAAAACAAGCTATTATGTAGTAAGAGTTTTTACTCTTACTGAAAGTGTCTAGAGAGTGATAATCACTCTCTGGATACACTTACAGAGACCATTTTGCCTCTCAATAGAGTAAGGGAAAAAGCAAGTTACATGCAAACGAAGTACAAAGAAAGGGAGTTAAACTTGCAAAGATATTAGGGCACGAGGGCAGAGCGGGAGATGTCGTTTTTAGTTGCGAGTGAGGGACTAGGTCACGAACGCACGAGGGCATAATCTGTGACTTGCAAATGAATGCAAAGGAGGATATTAGGGCAGATAGAGAACGGCGAAAGAGAGAAGGGAACCATGAAAGAGAGAAGGTAAAGAGAAACATACCGGTAAAGAGTGAAGAGCGACAGCAACGTCGACGACACGACTGATAGTGAAGGGTGATGACACTGTGGTCGCATCGGAGGTGAGATATCGTGTTTAATTTTTAGAGAGGAGGGAGAGATGGGTATGGAGGAAAAGAACGTTCATTAAATCATTTTCCTTTGAACTCACTTAAATATTACTGCAACATTTATGAACCAAAAAGTTGTTGTAATAAAGACACAGACAACGCTTCAAATGAAAAGCGTTGTTGTAATAAAGATACAGACAACGGTTCATTTACAAAGTGCTATTGTAATAAAGATACAGACAACGCTTCATTTACAAAGCGCTGTTGTAATCAATCAAGGATAATATTTCAACAACGCTTTAACGCGAAAGGGTTGTTGTAATATAATTAATATTAAAAAAATAATTCAAAAACAATTTATTAGCATTTTCAGAAAGACTTACACACATTACTCAAAAACGGTTTTATCTAATTACTTAGAAGAATATATTATTATCACTTACATAACACATTTTCAGAATGATCACATCAAAATTAAGATCAATAATATAATCATATATCAAAGAATCATATTCATCAATATAAGCAAATGGGCAATAATCAAGATATATATATATAAATATAAATAACGTTTCATTCAAAATAGTCAAGATATATGTACATTGATTTGGACTTTTACATGTTTACATTTCACATACTCTATACATCAGTACCAAAATTCACAATGTCCTCAAATGTGTTTTTGAGGCCACTGGTGAGGAGCAATTTTACTTTGTATTTTTCCAAAATTTATAATGTCTTCTGGTTTCCATTTCTTCTCTGAAGGCCTTGAAGGCAACAAATCATCTAGTATTTCAGCATTTGAAGGCAACAATAATATTTGGTGCTGATGCAAGTGGAAGAGTCAAAATAGTCAAGATATATGCACATTGATTTGGACTTTTACATGTTTACATTTCACATACTCTATACATCAGTACCAAAATTCACAATGTACTCGAATATGTTTTGGAAGCCACTGGTGAGGAGCAATTTTACTTTGTATTTTTCCAAAATTTATAATGTCTTCTGGTTTTCGTTTCTTCTCTGAAGGCTTTAAAGGCAACGAGTCTTCCAGTATTTCAGCATTTGAAGGCAACAATAATATTTGGTGCTGATGTAAGTGGAATTTCCATCAATAATATTGAAATATTATTGTTGCCTTCAAATGCTGAAATACTGGAAGACTTGTTGCCTTCAAGGCCTTCAGAGAAGAAACAGAAACTAGAAGACATTATCAATTTTGGAAAAATACAAAGTAAAATTGCTCCTCAATAGTGATCTTCAGAACACATTCGAGGACATTGTAAATTTTGGGAAGATACAAAGTAAAACTTTTCCTCAACAGTGGCCTTCAAAACACCTTTGAGGAGACCTCTTTATCTTGATCTTCACCCCACTTCACTTCTTCATCATCACTTTCAGTAGGTCCAAATGGAGTACTTACTTGAGCCCTGTTTGAAGGCCTTTCTTGTAGTATCCTCCTTATTCTTTTCAGCTTCACCTCATCCACGGATAGAACAAGGATCTTCATACTTTTGAGGAAAAGAGTTCAAAATGTCTCTCTTTTCGTTATTCTTTCCTTATATGGTGGTCTCTCCGCCCTACTCATTCTTTCAAATACATTAAACACTCTCTGACGCTCAAAGAGGAGAAAGAGCAGAACAGCATAGATAAAATGACCCTCCCCATGAGTGACAAACTGAAAAAGCCTGTTTTAAATAGTTAAATATTAAATGTGGTAAGTTAACATGTCTCTTGAGAAGCAAATTAACAAGACAAAACTTTTGAAGATCAGTTACTTCATCTTGCTCACCAGGAAAACTTTTGTTGAGGAACTGATGAAGTACTCTGGCCTTGCTATTCATCTAGGAGGCAGTCTGAAGAGTCTCAACAGGAAAGGTGGCATTTTTGGCAAACCAATCACAAGTTTCTGGCAAAAGGTTCTCTTTATTCATCAAAAGAACATCCACAAATTTATCCTCTTTGAAGGGGAGTGAATCCTTCCATCCCTCCTCATAGATGAGCCCCTCTGCACAACCAGTTACTTGGAAAATAGATTCCTGGGAAACAATGACATGCACACCAGCCACCTTTCCAACAATCGTTTCAATGTTTAAAGTTGCACTGGACCAAAAGTCATGGATCATTCTTGCATAAACTTTGGATGAGTCAATGGAGAAAAACTTAACCCATCCATCCTTGTAACTTCTTCTATGACGTCCATGTCTTCACTCCAGAAATATGGGAATATAAAAGATGAAAGTTGGGAATGGGTTCATTTTGAGAAGGTGTAAAAGGTGAGGTGAAAACTTGGAAGCAAGTACATACGAAATAGAGAAGGAAACAAAAGCAAGGAATAAGACAAGTATAGAAAGTGTGAAACTAGTCATTTAGGGTTCATTATATAACACTATTTAGTGGCCGGTGATGATTAATTTCATAACAAAGTGACCCAGCAGTTCAAGCGACGAGATGTTTGGGCGTCGGATGCATATCAATTAAGAGAGACTTTGAATGATATAAATGATGTGCGTTGGAAAATGTTATGTAGTTGGTATTCTCAACGAAACATGTATAATGAGAAACTGAGAAGACACTTTGCCACAAATAAACGATTTCTGTTCTCCATTACAATAGCGTTTCCTCAAAAAACCACTGTCTAAGAACTTTATGTTTAAATTACAACAATGCTTCATCCACCAAGCGCTGTCTAACATCTCTGTGTTCTTCATTACAACAATGTTTGCCCAAGCGTTTTGTGAAACCTCGGTGTTTTTTCCAACAGTGGTTCGCGCTTTAAGCGTTATTAGAAAGTCGTTGTTGTTATGTGTTTCTGGCGTAGTGATTATTAGATTAGGATTAGATTTTGATACATTATAGCTCTATTTAAGGAGCCAAGAAATAATAATATGAGACGAACATCCTCCAGAAAAATATTCTACATTCTACAACAAAATACCCCATAACCCACAAAATATACCCATCAGTGGTATCAAATCTCTTGGTTCTTGAGGGACCAGTCATAATGGATGCTGAAACAAGTATCTCACAAGTTGTTCCTCCCATCTTTGATGGAGAAAGCTATGACCTTTGGGCTGTGAGAATGGAATCATACCTAGAGGCTTTAGATCTCTGGGAAGCCGTGGAAGAGGACTACAATGTTCATCTGCTGCCAAATGATGCCACCATGGCGCAGATAAAAAATCACAAGGAAAGAAAAATCAAGAATGCAAAGGCAAAGTCATGTTTGTTTGCTGGTGTTTCAAAAACCGTCTTCACCAGAATCATGACTCTCAAAACAACAAAAGAAATTTGGGATTACTTGAAGAAAGAATATGTAGGAGATGAGTGGATACAAAACATGCAGGTATTGAATTTAATAAGATATTTTGAGATACAAAGAATGAAGGAATCTGAGACAATCAAAATATTCTCAGATAGATTGCTCACCATTGCCAACAAGGTACGATTGCTGGGAACTGAATTTTTTGATTCCAAAATTGTAGAAATTTTTTTTGTGACAATAGCTGAAAGATATGGAGCTTCTATAACCATCATGGAGAACACAAAGGATCTGAGTAAGATCACTTTGGCAGAAGTGTTACATGCATCACATGCACAAGAGGAAAGGAGGATGATGAGAGAAAAAACATCTACGGAGAGTGCTTTTCTTGCCCGATTCAACAAAAACAAGAAAAAGGAGGAGAATAACAACAATAACACTCAGGTTTTTCCACCTTGTTCTTATTGCAAAAAGACAAATCAGTCACAAAAGTGGAGACCAGATGCAAAGTGTCACAAGTGTGATCAATTAGGACACATGGCGAAGATATGCAAGGCTCAACAACAACAACAAGTCAATATAGCTAATGATCAACCAGAAGAGGATTTATGTTCATTTCAAGCTTTACAACCAACAACTCCACAAAAGATTGGCTTATAGATAGTGGTTGTACAAATCACATGACATATGATCGAGATCTCTTCAAAGAGCTCAATGAAACAACTCTATCTAAAGTCAGAATTGGTAATGGGACATACATTGAAGTAAAAGGCAAAGGAACTGTGGCGATTAAAAGTCAAACAAGTTTGAAATTAATTTCTGATGTTCTTTATGTTCCTAAAATTAATCAAAATCTTTTAAGGTGTTGCCTAGTTATTGAAAAAAGGCTACAAGGTGTTGTTTGAAGATAAATATTGCATTATTAAAGATTCAAAAGGAAGAGATATGTTCAAAATTCAAATGAAGGGCAAAAGCGTTGCCTTAAAATTAATGAGAGAAGAGAAAATTACAAAAGAAGAAACAACAGAAAAAGATATCGGGATATCCGAGAAAGATGTTTTCGCAAAAATTGTTGAAGTTGATAAGAAGAAAGAGATCATCAAAGATTTGAATTCTGGAAGTTGGAAAAGAAATCACAATAATCCCAAAAATCATGGAGATAATCAAGATGTGGCTAGAAATAAAAACCGAAAGAATCAGATCAAGCAATATCCAGAATCTCATAATGAAAAGAAGAACAAGAAGCAAAACACGGAGGTGGTCCCATCCAAGAAAGATGTTGAGAAAAACTACAAGCACAAATAGAAGGAAGAAAGCAACAAATACTCAAGATTTGAAGATTAAACATGGTGTTATAACAACTATTAAGTCAAAGAGCAGTGTAGTGGATAATACCTAAATAGCTATAACAACTTTATGATTTAATATTCTATCTAGATTTTAGGTTGTTATATTTGCTTAAATTTTAAGATTAGGATAAAGATAGTTATGATTAGATTATGATGCATTTTAAATTAAGATAGTATTTGATATGATTAGATTATGATCATATTTTGTTACATTATAACTCTATTTAAGGAGCTAAGAAATAATAATATGAGACGAACATCCTTTAGAAAACTATTCTACATTCTACAATAAAATACCCCATAACCCACAAAATATATCCATCAAATATTTCATGAATGCACCGGTGTGTATTTTGCCTGTCTATATGTATGTGTCTTTTTGATCAATGGAAATAACTAATTCTTTCATGCTGTAGATTCACTTCATCCTTGAGAATATTGAGGTTAATTAAGGTGAAAACAATGCTGAAATCAATCGGCTTTAATGTCCGTAATTCTAATTTTGTCTCATATTCTATCATAAATGGATAAACATTCTTTTCATTATTGTAGCATGTAAGAAAATTCATCAATGATGAGATAGTATGCTTCTATTTTTGGGAGGTTGATATTGATACACCCTCATTAATTGTTTTACAAGTGTTTTTGCCTTACACTCCTCCTATACGAAGCGCCAAAAACCCACCACTACCATGTGAGCTTGGGGGCAGGACAATTTGGTATATGTGCAAAACAAGTAGCGTCATCGATGTAAAAAGACTCGAGAGTCATGTGGGGCTTTCATTTTTGGTAATGAAGGAGTCATGTGGGCAGGGACGGACCTACAGCGAAGGGTGTGCGGGCAATTGCCCCCACTTGATTTTCAATTTTTTTAAATAAAATATAATAGTATAGAAGTGAAGATTGTAACAGATGCAAGAGGATGTCCCCTAGACTTCTCAAAAGGCTTATATTTAGAAGGCCTTGATCGTGGTATAATTGCTTATGCTAGAGTCTCACTACATGGAAAGATCATCGATGTTGTTGATGCCAGTTGGGGCTCTTCTAGCCTTTGAGGCTTTTTTCTATTAGTGTAAATGTATACACAGCCTATAATGTGAATAATTTTTCTTCTTTCATGTATTGGTAACAGCTTGCTAGCCTGCAATTATCATTGTTTGGCATTAGAATAACACAATTGTTATAATTTCTTGGCATAAAAATAAGTATAGAAGTGAATTATTCAAGTTGAATTATTCTATCAAGTGGTTGATCGACAACTTCAAGAGTTGAATAACCGTTTTACAGAAGTGAATACTGAGTTGCTTCTTTGTGTAGCATGCTTAAATCCACGAGATTCATTTTCTGCATTTGATAAGGAGAAATTGATTTGTTTTGCTCAATTTTATCCTTCGAAATTTTCTCCCGTTGAACTTTTGACACTAGATAGTTAGCTTGAAAATTACTTCTTTGATATGTGCTCTGATAGTGCATTTTTAGAATTAAGGGGATTAGTGATCTTTCTATAAAACTTGTGGAGACCAAAAAACATGTTGTATATCTGTTGGTATATTTGCTTTTGGACTTAGCTTTGATACTACCCGTGGCAATTGCGACCGTTGAGAGAGTTTTTTTGCTATGCATAATTGGATGCGAAATCGTATGGGAGATGAATGGTTGAATGATTTTTTTTTATTACAGTTGAATGATTGTTTGGTTCCTTATATATAGAGAGAGAGATATTTTTGAGAATGTTGAAAATGAGAAAATCATTCAATATTTTAAAAAAATGAAAACTCGTAGAGAACAGTTATGATGTATATATATATATATATATGTTGCAAATTTATATATGAGTTTTGCCCCCATAGCACAAAAATCCTGGGTCCGTCCCTGCATGTGGGGCTTTAAAATTGTTCCTTTCATACCTGTAAATTTTTTCCGTAGAAGTAGTTCTGTAACTTCGATCTGTTAATTGAGTTAGAGATGTGTAATAAGAGTATTTTTTTTGACAAAATGTGTAATAAGAGTATTGAAATTTGATTTTCACTTGTTTATTTCTAGAGAGCTTCTGCGGTGCCGTTAATAAATCAACAGTTTTGATATCGTTGTTTTATTAACCAATAATAGAATGAGGTTTTATTTATTAATACCATGCCATAATATTATTTTTAATGATTACAACTCGTTCTTATTGCATCATAGTCCATATGTATTTAAATTTTTTCAGTTATGATTTTTTTTTTAAATTATTGTTTTTAAAATTAAAATTAAAATATGTTGATAACTATGCCAAAAAATCTATTTCTTAACAATGTTGTTATTTTGCATGTAATTTTAAATGAGATAATCATAATTTTAAATGAAAATAAAAAGGCTTAATTATGTTTTTAGTCCTTTAAAAATTGTCAGTTTGAGTTAGGTCCTTTAAAAAAAAGTTAAACTTTTTTAGTCCTTTAAAAAAATATTTGTTTGATTTAGGTCCTTGAAGTGAGTTGACTTGCTAGGTGGCAACATTTTGACCCAGTCATCATGCCTACGTGGCACGAAACGCTGACGTGGCAATATTAACTTTTGATTTTAGTCCCTCTAAAAATTGATGAGTTTTGATTTTAGTCCCTCTAAAAATTGATGAGTTTTGATTTTAGTCCCTCTGGTTTTTCTCTCTCTCTCACCCCCACCACCGCCACTCTCTCTCTCTCGTTTTCTCTCTCTCTCTCACCCCCCCGCCACAACCACCACCACTCTCTCTCACCCCCACCACCACCACTCTCTCTCTCTCTCTCGTTTTCTCTCTCTCTCATGATTTGTTACATAACAAATCGTGAACCTTGATAAATCAATAACAAATCAATGGTGGTGGTGGGGGTGAGAGAGAGAGTGGTGGTGGTGGGGGTGTGAGAGAGAGAAAACGAGAGAGAGAGAGAGTGGTGGTGGTGGTGGGGGTGAGAGAGAGAGAGAGAGAAAACGAGAGAGAGAGAGTGGTGGGGGTGAGAGAGAGAGAGAGAGAGAAAACGAGAGAGAGAGTGGCGGTGGTGGGGGTGAGAGAGAGAGAAAAAAAACCAGAGGGACTAAAATCAAAACTCAATTTTTAGAGGGACTAAAATCAAAACTCATCAGTTTTAGTGGGACTAAAATCAAAACTCAATATTTAGAGGGACTAAATTCAAAAGTTAATATTGCCGCGTCAGCGTTTTGTGCCACGTAGGCATGATGACTAGGTCAAAATGTGCCACCTAGCAAGTCAACTCACTTCAAGGATCTAAATTAAACAAAAAAAATTTAAAGGACTAAAAAAGTTTGACTTTTTTTTAAACGACCTAACTCAAATCTGGTAATTCTTAAAGGACTAAAAACATAATTAACCCAAATAAAAAAATAAAATTTAAGTACTTGAAAACTAAACTACAATAAACAAAAGTTTTTATACAAAAATCTCATTAATAAAAGAACCAACGATACTAAAACCATTAATTTTCTAAGAGTACCATAGAAATTACCTTATTTCAATTTCCGTGATGTGTATCACATGGAACAAGACATACTTTATACAAAAATGGATAGTTGTATCTTCGCATGTTTTACTTAAATAACACTTTTTTTTTTGGGTGGACTACTTAAATAACACATACATCTTTCTAATAAGTAAAAGAGATCAAGATCACCTTAATTACACGCATCTCTCCTTTGTTTTACAAAATAGAGGAGGTGAGTGTGTGTCACTTAAAACATATAATTTGATGGGAGCTGAGTATAATTTTCTCAACAAATAAGAGTGATAAATGTTTGCTTTTTTTTATAAATGTATCTTTCTAATAATTATACTTGATAAATGTTTGCTTAAAAGTTAGAAAAAAGCATATCTGTCACTTAAACATGTTTTCATTTGTTTATGTTAATACAGTAAAATTTACTACATCATATATTAGTATAAAAATAATTTTTAAGTATTAAAAATGAATTGAATAGTATGACGATTTTGAATGATGTGAAAGGGGAAAGAATAGGAAAAGAAAAGGGGGTTAAATAAATAAATAAATGATGGAAAAAGATAGAAGTGCATTTTACAAAATGAATTTTAGGTGAGGCAGTAGCAAGGGTTTGTGGGTGGTTTTTGCGACGGGCCACAAACGAGAGAGAGAGAGAGTGAGAGTGACACTGTTGACAGTGCTGCTTTTGTGCTTTATGTGAATGTTGTGTTGTGGTTCCCAGCGGAGGTGAGTGTCGGGTGGACCTCAACAACTGGAGAAAGAGAAACTTTTCTCTCTCTCTCTTGCGATTGGTTGTTGCAGAGCCAAGGCATTCCCTCCCTCCCGAGGAAGAAGAAATCAATGGAGTTATCGAGCAGAACATGATCAATGGGATGCAAATTGTTGTTGTGGTTTTGCTGGGGTTGAGGTGTGTGTGGCCATCATTCAGCTCCAACATGTATGTAAAAAGGGGCATAGACAACATCATAGCTGATTGATTCTGAAATTCATAAATATATTTTAGGGCTTTCTATTCAGGTATCAATCATCATCATCATTGTTGCTGTTGTTGTTGTTATTGTGGAGTATATTGTAATTGCATTAAGTTGCCTTTGCCAATCAATCCCATTCCAAATGGCTCCTACTGTTAATTAGTTGACCACAAAAACAAAAACGGTTTTCAAGCACACGAGGAACATTTCCGCATCTATATATGGGGCTTTGCCTTCATCTTCTTTTTCTTCTTCTATGTTTTCATCAAGTCATGGCTCAGCCTACTACTGCCAGGAGCCAAGAAGCCAAGTCCCTGGATACAATTCTGCAGGAATATGCCTACAGGGTTTTAGTCAGACCAAAAACGGGCACCATTTACAATGCAACCCATGAGCTTCCTTCCAATTTGAGTGGTGTTAGGGTTGCCGCACTGAGATTGAGGAGTGGCAGTCTAAGGAGATACGGCGTTCCATTCTACAACGAGTTTCAAATCCCCAAGGGACTCACCCAGAGGCCATATGTGAAGAGGCTGGTTTTGGTGTACCAAAATCTGGGGAATTGGTCCACCACCTATTACCCTTTCCCCAATTACACTTACCTGGCTCCAGTCCTGGGACTCCTTGCTTACAATGGTTCAGATTTGTCGGCTACAACAAATCCCTCACACCTTGATGTAAATGCCTCTGCAGGTAACCCCATAAAGGTTAGGTTCCAGGATGTAAAATCTGCTCCTCACGGTACCGTTCCCAAATGCGTGTGGTTTGATTTACGGGGTTCATCCAATTTCACCAATGTAACCGGAGGTAACACGTGCTCTACTTTCCAACAGGGACATTTCTCTATAGTGGTTGAGTCTCCTTCTCCTTCATCACCACCTCAACAAGGAGGGGAGAGTAACAACAACAGGGTATGGGTTATTGTGGGCTCTGTCCTGGGTGGACTTGTGTTGTTGGCATTGTTGTCTTTGCTGGTTTTGTGGGTGCACAGGTGCAAACAAGACAAGAAGATACGGCAGATGGAAAGGGCTGCAGAGGAGGGAGAAGCTCTTCATATGGCCTCTGTTGGGGATACAATAGCGCCTGCTGCAACTGTTACTCGAACAATGCCAACTCTTGAACATGAATATACACCTTGATTTACACCCTCCACTTTCACATTCCACTCATCTGCAACCTCAATAACCGTATTCAGATATTCTTCCAAACACACCTAAAATTTTTTGGTGGTGTCACTCACTTGCCCCACTTTTTTTGCTTAGGCTCTTGGTTTGTTTATACCGGTGGTAATATAGGATTTTTGTGTAAATCTGTTTTTCTCTTTCATTATGATTCGTTCTTGTGTGAATGTAGCTGCCCAAAGTGATTCTGTGTGTGATGAATTCAGTTGCAACATTAACAAGGAATAAAAATGTAAATCCTTCTTCTGGGATTGTTATTTTTACAATCCCCTTTGGCTTGACTTGGTTAAAACTTAAAACTTGGAAGTTGATGACTTGTTACGATAGTTGTGGGGGGCACAAATCTTTATTCCCTTCGCCGCAAATCATTGTTTTCAATCATTTACGTGACCGAGATTTATTGTTTTTTGGTCAAGAGTGACCTGAGATTTCGATTCCATAGTTTTGCTGCTGAAATAAAAAACATTCTTGGAAATTCAATGTGTACTGCTTTTGCCTAGCATTGTCTTGCCAATAGGATTTCAGTAGGCAATATCTTGGAGTAAAGGACATGTAATCAAGCAAAAAAGGAAATGGAAGCTTGACCATGAAGAAGGCAAGTGGCTTACTCATTCGGTGTCAAAATAGAAGTGCTTATTTTTCTGTTAGTAGTATATTTTTTTTATCAGCAGGAAAGAATTTCTGAAAGTAGTATGTAACATTGTTAGTTTTCTGTTAAGATAAGTATTAAATGAGTGTTGGAAATTGAGAGGTGCTCAAAAATCGTAACTCATTGCATATATGTAGAACAATCGAAACACTAGAACCAAAAATGTGTATTGCACAACTTCAAGCTTTCCGCCACATAACCAAGCTAACTTTGAGTGCTGCTAGCAAATAGTTGTTATATTGCAGGACTTCAATCTTTGCGAAGTTGAGTTTGAGAAGTTGAAATGTACAGATGAAAAGTCTAATTTTCATTGTGTCAGTACACGCGGCTGTGTGTAAGCAAGGATTTGTTGATTTGTTTCTTTTAAAAAGAACAGTTAAATGTACTGAATTATTATATTATTATATTACTATTATCTATCCCAGCAATTTTAATATTCACTCATCAGTTTGATTGGGGTTTCAACAAGCAACTTGACTTGATCAAATCACTACGGTAAAAACTTATCGCCTCATAATCCCTGGTGGATTATGACTTTTCATAGTGTCATGCCTATCTTCTGTTCAAACTTCAACTTGCTATGATCCCCAGCCTACCTATACTACTATCAATTGCCATGGTTCCCTTCTCCTTTACCCAATTTTCGTTTCATGTTTAGAGAAATGCATGGATTGAAAGTGCAGGCTGCTTTCTATAATCATTCATCAGCCATCAACATCAACATGTGTATTCAAGCACAAAAACGCTCAAAGATTTAAAAGGCAACAAATATTTCAAAGCCCCACAAAGTGATCACGAGTCTAATTCACCATGTTCAACTACGAGAAAGCAATTCATTAGAGCATGTGTATGCTATAAAGCTTACGTCAAATTTCATACAAGAAAAACAAATGGAAATTTAGTTGTAGTCATCCCCTCTGCTTCCTTGGAACCCTCTGCTTCCTTGGAACAGCTGGAGAGCATCAGATAAGCAATTTATTCCCTTCACAAGCCCGTTGATAAAACAACCTACATTTGGCAACAAAAAATTATGATTTCCATTTGATAATTTTATACATAAAGAAAATGAAACATCAAGTTCAAAGCACCTGTTAGTTTTCTGCAAAATAAAGCTCACAGATTCATGCTTCCATGAGCATGGAAAAAGTATAACAATATCGGCCTTTTAGTTATCTAAGTCACAAATTCCCCTTTTTTTTGGCTCAATAAAATAAAGTTTCACAAAAGAAAGAAAATACAGAAACAAAGGATAGGATCTTCTCCTAAAGAAAGCACTAACCAAAAGAAGGAAACTAAAAGAAAAGGATATAAAGGAGAATTAGAAATGGTTTACTTTGAGAAAACGTTTTCTGTTTTCATTTTCTATTTTCACTTTTAATTACAAAATTATCACTTTCAAGCTGTTTCCTATTTTCAAATATTCATACAGGAAATAGTGCAAACAACTTTTTTTTGTTTTTTTTGTTTCCTGGACAAATCTTTGAAAACAGAAAATAGATTGAAAACAAGGTGACAAATTTGTAATTATAAGTGAAAACAGAAAACGAAAATAGAAGTAAATGGACCCTTATCTTGCCAATCCCTCTCTGAATATCCAACAAAGAAAACCCTCTAAAATACCCACTAGTTGAACACCTTAAAGAAGTTATTAAGCCCACTTTATTCTGTAGATTCAATAATGGCAAAATTAAATTTAAAAATTCTATAATTTCTCCACTGACCATAGGCACCAAATCATTGCATATATTGCACACAACCAAAGGAAATTACCTTCTTTATGTTTTTGTAATTTGTAATTTGTATGTCTTCACAAAATAGTTTAAACTTTTGGGATAGCTTACGATATTGTATCAGAGCCTCCTTCGTTAAGTGGTCAAGAATTTGATTCTTGCCGTCCTCATTCTTCTAAAAAGAAGTTAAATTTCATTACAAGATAGATGGACGTGTATTGTCCTCAGTCCTCACTTGAAGCTTAAAGTTTGCATAAACTTTACAACAAACACTTATGGGAAAAGAAAAGTTGAAATGATCTTGCAATCACTATGACTCTTCTAACTGATAGCTTGTTGTATAAACTGAAATCTGCCTCTATACCTCAACATTTTAAAAGCTCCCTCATCTACCTTCTATCTTAGTTGAGAAGCTCCCACAAGCCAAGAGCTAACCCAATCTGGGCCATAAAATAAATATCACTTGTATGTTTGCACCTAACAACTACAGCTTATGGAATAGTTGGTTCTTAAAACTTTACTCCTCCATAAACCAATAAATTGGCATAGGAGAAATTTATCCAGCCTCTGGGGGCAAATCCAGTTTTCCCCCAAAGATAACGACAAGTCTGCACCACAATTATCTTGCTGCCGGACAATATAACAATAAACTCCTAGTTTGACAATCACCATTCTACTATCCAGTTTTTTGAAACAAGTAATTTCTCAATTTTTTCCTCTCTCTCTCTCTCTCTCTCTCTCTCTCTCTCTCTCTCTCTCTCTCTCTGTTTTTAATAGAAAGTAATTTGTCAATTTGACATCTAAATAGTAAATCAATATGATAGTTTTAAGCCCCATCAGCAAGATAGGGACAATACTAGTGCAAAAATGAACGCACTCCACAGTTCTCAATTTAACAACAAAGTGTCACAGTCCATTCTGATCAAAACAGCAGATTTATCAGTTTACTGAAGCTGCAGTGTATCAAGGACACAGATTAATTTTAATGGTTTCTGGGCAAGAATCTCCAACACAACAAATTAACATTGTTAAATTCCTATAGAGATTACCGATCCATAATCAAGATAGAATAGGAAAAATAAACAATTATCCTGTGTTTTTCTGTATGATTCGGTTTCAGAGACAGTGCAATTGGAAGGGGACGGATGTGTAAATGAATAATACTAATGGAGCGGCAAATCTGAGAGAAAGGGTTTGGTAGGTTACCTCGAAGCTAATTGGAAGAAGCTTGGTCGATGAGCTTCTTGTCCCTTCGTTCCATGGCGACGTCCCACATATCGTTCCCGATGTGCTTAGGCTGAAAGATCCAATTTTTGAGAACGGAGAAGGCAAAGAAAGAAAAGGCATAAAATCAAAAATAGTTTTAAAATAAAAAAAAAATTGAGAAACAGACTCGGCCATGAGCAGCTTTGTGGATGTAATACTGAGCGTTTCCCATAACACAGAGCATTCCTGCAATGATTCCCAGCGGAAGCATTGCTTCTAACCATGCCAGAGTCATCTTCCTTCCTTCTTTCAAGGGCCACACAACACACAGCCACAGCACTCCTCTTCCTCCTATTGAATCAGTATTCACCTTCGTATATTGATCGGATAGATCGATACAATATAAAGAGCCCTCTTTTTGGACAAAGCCGTACTCCCTCATGACCCCAACATTCTCTTCTCTTATTGGGCCTACCTCGCTGCTTACATTTCGATCCACTATGCCTTTCTCTTTTCTTTATTGAAGTTTACTTTTGGGAATTGATAAATACACCCACCTGATCAACCATACACCCCACTTCAAACTTTTTTTTGAAAACTAAAAGACTCTTCTACCCTCAACCCTTTCCCTACTCTTTTCATTTTCAAAAACACTCACTCAACGTACACCCCACTCTAAAATACGTGCCCCACCATCCCTATCACATCTCGTCGATCGGCCACTAGAATCGCACCCCATCGTCGCCTTCATCTTCTTCGTCGTTCGCCCGCCGTGTCGAGGTAAGTTTTTTTTTTTTTAGTTTCTGGAATACAATTCTGGAAACTCGAATTTCTGAAATACAAAATTTGTATTTCGAAAACTTGACTTTTCGGAATACACAAAATTTCAAAATATGTTTCGAAAATTAATTTTTGGAATACTTCATTTTATTCCAAAAAATTGAATTTCCAGGAAAAACACGAAACTGGAAAAAGAAAATAGAATTGTTCCTCGTTAGGGTCATCCATTGTGATGATTTTGTTGGTGATTTGAGACCTAAAGTTTGTTTATAGGGGATGGAGAAGGGTAGAGATTGAAGAGGATATGAGATAGGATGAAGAAACTTGAAGAGAGGGAGAAGAGAGAGAAGTTAGAGGTTTGGTTATGGAGGAATTAGGGTTTTAAAAAAAAGGATAGTTTAGGATTTTTTTTAAAAAAAGGTTAAGTGAAGTGTATGGTTAATTCAAGGGGTGTATTTACCAATTCCCTTTGTTTTTAACAAAATTAAGACTGGAAAAAACAAATTTGTGAATACTTAATTGGGTAATTCAGTCAACTGATCAGAAATTAACTTTTTTGATGTGAAAAATGGACGAGTATTGAATCATCCACGTAAGAGTTTAGTTGCACAAATAGAAGATATTTTGATTTATCATTAAGTTTTTTTTCTCTATAAAATGATTAAATTTGGATTTTAATCATGTTCTATGCTATTTTGACATTTGAGATTTCAATTGTATGATTTGGGTCATTAGTTAACAACTATGGTTTATTACATTTATGATTGATTTTTTTAATTGGAAATTTATATTGTTTATTTAATTTCAACATCAAAGTATGTCAAAACTTGACAAAATTTATAAAATATATTTTGGACTTTTATTTTTCCATACATTCCACGTGTCACTACACTTATTAGTATATTACTATTATTATATAAAAAAAATAGATCCTTGGTCGGAATATGTATTATTTCTCAAATAGAAACATGTGTCACCTCCTAAATTGAAATACTCCATCTGATCATTTATATAAGAAACAAAAGACTAAATCATTAAGACAAAGAAAATGTATCATAATGAGTTAATTTTAATTAATGATACTATTGTTTTAATTTTTTTTCAAAAATATCCTTTGTAATAAATATACTTTGGTGTCTTTTTATTTTCTTTTATAATTAAAAAAATACCTTATTTTATTTCTTATAAAGAGTACTGAAAGTAGTATATATTATTTTTTGACTTTTTATTTTTCGCTAAATCTATTTTGCTTGTTGAATTGTTTTTCTACTGTTTACATTATGAAAGACTCATATTATCCACATCTATTTTCTAATTTAATAATAGATCTCATTAAAGGTAGACAACTAGGTTTTTCAACTGAGATTAGATATTAAAAAGGTTCGTGATTGGAGTGGATCCAGTTGAGCAATTTATTTTAGAATATAAAGTAAATAATCTCAACTATTGATAAATAAATTAATGATTAATATTATAAATACATATATAACAAATCATGTATATATTACAATATCAATAATTAATTTTCTTACTACCTCCTGTCCCTATTATAATAGACAAATAACTAATTCATCAAGACCAAGAAAAAATAGTTGAGTTAGTTAATTTTAATTAATTTAAGGCTTAAATTTGTTTTTAGTCCCTCATTTTTTACTGAGTTCCGTTTTTAGTCCCTAAAAAATAAAACGCGTCTTTTTAGTCCCTCATTTTTGGAAAATGGTCATTTTTAGTCCCTAAGGCCATATTTTAAATTTATACTTTGACCCCTCCCAAGCCCAATGCTCACCTTAATCCCTTTTTTCGTTATCCTCCCCCCTCCACTGATGCACTGCGGCCCCCATCCCCACACGGCCAAGGGAGGTTGCGTACAATGGCGGGAAGGGAGGCGGCCACCACGATCGCACAGGGAGGAGAATGAGAGAGAGGTCGCATCTCATGGCGGCGTCGAGGGAGGATGTTGGAACTACTCCTAGCGGGGATGGGGACTGCGGTGCATCAATAGAGGGGGAGGAGAACGAAAAAATGGGTTAAGGTGAGCATCAGACTTGGGAGGGGTCAAAGTATAAATTTTAAAAATACTTTTCGAATTTAAAATATGGCCCCGAGGGACTAAAAGTTGTCATTTTAAAAAAAATAAGAGACTAAAAAGACACATTTTATTTTTTAGAGACTAAAAATGGAACTCAATGAAAAATAAAGGACTAAAAACAGATTTAATTCTTAATTTAAATTTTATTCCAAAAATATCTTTACTATTGAGTGGTTAAAATAGTTTTACTCACTTGTATGAAAAATTGATCTTATAATAAAACAAAGATATAAAAGAAATTTAATAATTAAAATATTTAATAATGGATATATGTTTCTTATAATTTAAACTAAAGAAATAATTCAATTTTTTCTTATAATCGAGACTAGAGGTAGTATTAATATTTTCTCTTCACTACGGGAGCCGAATCCTGGTTGCATTATTATTGCTGAAACACCCTGCACTCCAGGTTGACGAGAAGAACAAAACAAAACAGGCGAGACGATATCTCTGTGAGGTCAAGGTGGAACGCAGTTAAACCTTGCGCAGTCCACGTGGGCTGCTGATGAATTTCAGTTCCCTCGTTTCGTTGCTCACTCACTCACTCATTCTATGCATTCCAAATTCCAATCAATCAATCAATTTAAGGTTTTAGGAGCTTGCTTCTCCCCTTCCTATAGTCTTTCGAGTTGCAGATAGCTGAACCACTTGGTTATTTGGTGTTGCATTATCTAATCTTGAGGTAATTTTCTCAAATTCCCTTTATTAAATAATAATTATGTGATAATATGTTTCAATTTTCAATCTGAATTTCCTTGAATGTTGAATTGTTGCCGGTGGGTGAGAAGAGAACACAGGGAGAAGAATGGCAGTGGCATTTGGTCAGCCTCAGCTCCGTTTTTCTCCTCTCTCCGGTCACTGCCATTATCACGCGCTGCCGTCTCCGTCGCCACGTCACCCTCTCTATCTCATCAAATTGAACCCCAAACCCAAGCAAAGGTTGCAGCTTTCCTTTTCGGGAGGCGACGGGGTAGGAGGAAACGGAAACGGAAACGGAAACGGAAAGGGAAACGGAGATTCTTCTGATGGTGATGGAGAGTTGAATGGTAATGAGGGAGATTCTTCTGGCGTTGTTAATGTTGGGTTTGGGGTATTGGGGGGTCTTGTGAATGGGTGGAGATCAAGGGTTGCAGCAGATCCACAATTCCCTTTCAAAGTGTTGATGGAGGAATTGGTTGGTGTCACCGCCTGTGTTGTTGGTGACATGGCAACTCGCCCCAATTTCGGCCTCAACGAACTCGACTTCGTTTTCTCAACTCTCATTGTTGGCTCCATTCTCAATTTCACCCTCATGTATCTCTTGGCACCCACCCTCTCTTCTTCTCCTGCTGCAACTGTCACAGCTTCAATGAGTCACATGTTTGAACCGGGTCCCTATTCCCTTCTGGACCGGTTTGGGACTCTTGTTTACAAGGGAGCTGTGTTTGCCCTCGTTGGCTTTGCTGCTGGACTCGTTGGAACTGCCATTTCAAATGGGTTGATCATGATGAGGAAGAAGATGGATCCCAATTTCGACACCCCCAACAAGCCTCCCCCTACGCTTCTGAATGCTTTCACTTGGGCTGCTCACATGGGTGTCAGCAGCAATCTGAGATACCAAACTCTGAATGGTGTTGAGTTCCTGCTGGACAGAGCTCTTCCTCCCTTGGCATTCAAGTCATCTGTCTTTGCCCTCAGACTCTGCAACAATGTTCTTGGTGGTATGACCTTTGTCCTCTTGGCTAGGTTCACCGGCTCACAGACTGTTACTGCCCACAAGGACGATAGTACCGATGAGAAACAGGATAAGTGAAAGTGATCAAGGTTTTAAATTGGAGTAGCAGACGTGGCTGCAATTACATTGATATTGTAGAAAATTGTAGACAAATACGGCTGATGTGGCTGCAATTGTGCCTGTAATTGCGATTGCGATGCGGTTTTAGGAGACTCCGTAAACCATGATCCTGCGGTTGCAATCACTGTTTTGGAACTTGATTTAAAACCCTGACAGTGGTAGTCACAGTCATAGATTAGGGATAGATAGGTTCATCATCATTCATTTTCAATTCTGTTTGGTTTGTTGTAGAGGGGAGCACACAGACTCTTCTTTTTTCTGAATTTTGAATTTTCTCGTCCCACACAGTTCGTGGCTTGAAAAATCTGCCATATGCATGCATGTTCAGAGTCACATATTATTTATACTGAGAGAAACATCACGCCTCCCTAAAAGAATAGTACCATGCCAAACATAATCAGATTCTTTCGTTTTTGTTTTTGAATTGTTGGTATGATTGTGAAAAGTACATCCGACAAACCTCACTTGTTTATCTAGGTGATCTATTCTTTACTAACCCCGAGAAAAACAATGTTTTACGAACAAAGGAAATGGCATGAATTTGGGACAAGTTGCATAATTGCTAGTAGGTAACAGTCACAGAGCAGATATTATGGAGCAAATTTCTGGCAATAAAGGAGATTACAAAGAACTTCATGGACTGGAATTGGTTTGGTGAATCCCTTACATGTGTGTTTGGTTATGCAGTGATCAAAATTGATTTTGATAAAATTGATTTTGTAAAATTGGTTTTAGTTAAAAGTGAGGTGAACGTGACGTGATTTATGTTTGGATACATTTACAAAAGAGTTTATCAATTCATGTTTGGATAGTTTAGATCAAAATTAATTTTAGATATTGTATAATTACCAAAATGGGTCCTAACATGTGTGTATGTAAAATTGATTTATTTCATTTTAAATATTATTAAATTATTTAATGATTAAGTGAGCATGAAGCAACTATCATTATTTTTTTATGGATAACTTTCTCGTAACTATACGTAATTACGTACTATATAATTCCTTCCTCTCTTTTTTGGTAAAGATAATTCCTTCCTCCAAATTGTTCAGAAGTGGGCAACGACAGAACAAATATATAATATCAGAAGTGGGCTAAGCAAGCCCAAACAATAACGATAAAAATACATTAAATATTTACTCTAGTCAAAACTAAAGGGTTGAAACCCTAAAATTGAAACACTCCCAAATCAGAGAATGGTGCGGTGCACCAAAATGACTGAACAGAGGAAAGAGAAACCACAAAACAAAGAAGTCGGAGGTGGTGTGATGCTGTACAGCAATGGAAAAAAGAAAGGAAAGCATTGCGATTCCGCAGCAGGAACAAGAAGAAGGACAAGGCTGCAATAGCGACAAAAATGAAGGACGTGCTTCACGCGTGACGGCAAAAGATAGGACTGTAATGGCGAAGAAGAAGGAGGGTAGTGAAGGAATAAAGGAAAAATATCAAATAAATTTCAGAATCGATTGTAAACCACTGTGAAAGCTACAAATCCTGGCTTCTACTAGAATTGATTTTCAATAGCAAAATTGCTTGCATTTTAGAAAGCCAAACATCCTCACAAAAGAAAAAATTGCGTTTAACCCATGTCATCGTGCATTAGAGTGCTTCTAACGTAGTTCCAAACACGCACTACACTGAAATTAATCCCACATTCTGTGAACAGATACCTATAATAAATTAAAGCCCTGTCAAGCATTTGGTCAATAAATGGCAATGGGAAATGATCCTTCCTTGTGGCTTTATTCAGTTTCCTATAATCCATACAAATTCTCCAGCCAGTTACAGTTCTTGTGGGAATAAGTTCATTCTTTTCATTTTTCACCACGGTGACACCTCCTTTCTTTGGCACACATTGAACAGGGCTCACCCAAACACTATCTGATATGGGGTAAATAATCCCAGCATCCAACCACTTGATGATCTCCTTTTTAACCACCTCTTTCATGATTGGGTTCAGTCTTCTTTGACTCTCAATGCTGTTCTTTGCGTTGTCCTCCAACAAGATGCGATGCATGCAAATTGTAGGACTTATACCTTTTATATCAGCCATTTGCCAACCTATTGCCTTCTTATGCTTCTTCAAAGCATCAATGAGGTTCTCCTCTTGTGAAGGGGTCAAGAAAGAAGAGATAATTACTGGGAGTGTCTCTTTGTCACCCAAGTACACATATTTGAGGTGAGCGGGCAATTGTTTCAACTCAAGAACCGGGGGCTTCTCAATAGATGGCACATTATCCTTGAAGTTTTCTTCACTAAGCTCTAGAGATTCATACCTCCTTGCCCACCTTGGAGTGGCTGGCCTCTCTTTCACTAGATCAACAATTTCCTCCTTCATCAACTCTTCTTCACCAAGCTGACTTAACTCCTGTTCAAGAACATCATGCTCCTTCACAAAGTGCTCATGAACCAACGAGTTTATGGTCCTCACAAAAGAACATTCTTCCACACCTTCATCCGGATACTTCAAAGCATTTAAAACATTGAAAGTCACCTCTTGGTCATTAACTCTCATGGTTAACTCTCCTTTTTGAACATCAATCAGTGTCTTCCCTGTAGCTAGGAAAGGTCTTCCAAGAATAATAGGCACTTCTTCATCCGCCTCAAAGTCCAAGATGATGAAATCAACCGGGAATACAAATTTGTCCACCCGAATCAACACATCCTCAATTTTTCCTTCTGGATATGCTAAGGAGCGATCAGCCAGTTGAAGTGTCACAGTGGTGGGGCGAGCTTTTCCAATGCCTAATTGCTTGAAAATGGACATTGGCATCAAGTTGATGCTTGCCCCCAAATCACACAAGGCTCTACCACAATAAGTGTCTCCAATTGAGCATGGAATGGTGAAGCTCCCTGGATCTTTGAGTTTCTGAGGAACTTTACTCTGCAAAAGCAAACTGCACTCATTAGTCATAGCAACAGTTTCAAACTCACCTAACTTCCTCTTCTTGGTTAGCATGTCCTTCATGAATTTGGCATAGTTTGGCATTTGTTGAAGAGCTTCCACCAAAGGGATGTTTATGTGGAGTTGTTTTAGAACCTCCAGAAACTTCCCAAACTGTTTTTCTTGATGTGCCTTCCTCAATCTTTGTGGAAAAGGAGGTGGAGGTCTTTCAGGAACAAGTTTGGGATGAATTTTCTCTGCATCAGGTGCTGATGCTGTAGCATTTTTCGCAGCATTTTCTGCAGAACTTTTCTGCTGAACTTTCTGGACAGCACCTTCATCTACTGCTTCTGTACCCTTTTGAACCAGATCTGTCTCAGTATTTTCTGCAGAATTTTTACCCTTTTTGCATGCCACATTAGGGTCCACAAAATGATCAGCTGAAGTTATGATCTCCCTCCCAGTTCTAAGAGTGATGGAGTTGCATTGCTCCTTTCCTTGAGGCTTTGGTATCTCTGTGTTGCTTGGCAATGAACCACTTGGCCTAGTATTTAAGGCACTAGCAATTTGTCCCACTTGATTCTCTAAGTTCCTCATGGCCACTCCTTGACTTTGAAATTGGGCTTTGGTTTCTGTCATGAAAGCCTTCAACACATCTTCAAGTGATGATGGTTGAGTGGAAGGAGAAGCTTGTTGATTTTGATTTCTTTGAGCTTGGGGAGGAAATCCTGGTGGTTGGGTAGATCTGGGCTGGTTACCCCCTGCAGCTGCATTGTTACTCCAAGAAAAATTTGGGTGTTGTCTCCACCCCGGATTGTAGGTGTTGGAGTATGGATTGTTGCCTCTATTGAAATTCCCCACATAATTCACTGAAACTGGGTTGCTTGGACAGTCCTCAAATAAATGCTCACCTGCACAGAAAACACAAGAAACAGAATTCACTGATAACAAGTTATGGTTAGCAATTAAAGCTTGTGACTGTGCAGCAGCAGATGCTCCAGAAGATGCTGCAGCATTCTGGCCTGTACTCATATTTTTCACCATGTGTGTCAGGGACGAAATCTGTGCAGCAAGTGCATCATAATTGTTCAGTTCATGAACTCCAGCAACCTTCTTGGCTAATCCCACTCTTGTAGTTGGCCATTGATAGCTATTTGCAGCAATTGTCTCAATCAAGTTGTAGGCTTCATTGTAGGATTGAGTCAACAAAGCACCACGTGATGAGGCATCTAGCATTTCTCTGGTTGGTTGCAACAGCCCATTGTAGAAAGTCTCCATCTGAATGCAAACTGGGATTCCATGATGTGGACACTTCCTCAATAGCTCCTTAAACCTCTCCCATGTCTCATATAAAGACTCATCTTCAAATTGCTTGAAAGAAGTGATATCATTTCTCAACTTGGCATTTTTTATGGGAGGGAAGTACTTTGCCAAGAATTTTTCAGCCATTGCATTCCATGAATCCACTGAGTTTGGCTCCAAAGAATTCAACCAAGCCTTGGCTCGATCTCTCAATGAATAAGGAAACAACCTCAATCTAAAGGAGTCATCAGAAACTCCAGGATTCTTAAAGTTGCTGGCCACCTCTAGAAATTGTCTAAGATGAAGATGAGGATCCTCTTGAGGTGACCCACTGAACTGCCCCACAACTTGCAACATTTGAAACATCATAGGCTTGAACTCAAAGTGATTTGCATTGATTTCAGGCCTCACAATGCCCGTGTTCATGGTCTCGGGGTCAAAGATGGCATAATCCCTCATTGGACGATCTCTATCATTGGCCAACCCAATGATGTTGGGCTGAACCAGAATTGCATGGTGTCCATTGTGGTGATTTTCATTATTGTGCATCTCATGGTTTTCCTCATTGTCTGAGAGGTTCTGGTTTTCTTCATTTTCAGCCATGATAGCCGCAACTCTTCCCAAATCAACAAGACCTCTGAATTCTCTTCTAAGTTCTCTAAGTGTTCTTTCAATTTCAGGATCAAGTTGATACTCCGGTGTGCTTTGCCTGCGCATACAAAGTTACTTTCCACTGCTAAACACAAACACACCAAAGGTAAGAATCTCAACTAATAAGACTAACTAAAATGCAAACTTATGGAATTTAACACTTTCAATCCCCGGCAACGGCGCCAAAAACTTGTCGCGCGTGTAAACGTTTGTGCAAGTATACACAGTCAAACAAGTAGTAAAGTGATAATAAGATCGTTCCCACGGAGATTGAACACGGTTAATTTCAATAAGTTTCCAAGTTGGTTATTCTAATTAGTGAGCAAAGAGGGTAACAAGTAACATCTTCAATTGTTTTGTTAAAACAGAATTTTAAGTGATAATATGACAGTAAAAATGCAGATTAAAGGTTATGAAATCAGAGGTTTAAATACTGGTTAGGGACACTACTTCGTTGCAAAGATTTTTACAGGGTCAGGAATGCTACAGCATCACAGAGCATCTGGGTCCAGAGTTCAGAAAAAGAGTGTTTTCCAACACGTGACAGCAGGATTCATTAAGTTAATCTTATTCCTAATTTCACATTAAATCATCCCAGTCCATTTAAGATCAACTCAGCTACCCTATGGACTTGAATATGTATTCCTATCATATTCAACATCAACTAATCTTCCAATTAATTAACTTAATCCATATTCATCAAACATTTCCACTCACTAACTCTTCCGATATTAATGAGCTTTCATTCAAGCTAAGGTGATCAATCTCAACTCAAATATATAAACAAGTAACATAGTTTAATGAAAGAGCTAAACAAAGCATATAACTATTCCATACCCATAAAAATATTTACAACTCCATAGTTCCCTAACCAAGAGAAGCTTAGCTCATATTGAGCATAAGTTCAACAAAAACAGAAAATAAGAGCAGAGACATGTTTTACCTAATGAAGTAAAAATGGAATTACAGAGTTAAAGAAAAGAGTAGGAAAGAGACATAGAACTCTTCCAAGCTTGTCCTCTAACTTGGTCTTCTCTTCAACTTCAAACCTCTAAAAATGGTGGATGAATGGATAAAGGATGAAGAGGAAGATGGAATATGGTGTGTGATGATAGTGGCGGCTGGGTCTCCAGAGGAATTAAGGAATTTTCCTCTTTCTAGGTCTGCCCCCTTCTGTCCAGCCTGAGAATCTTTTCTCTCTCCCCCTTTTTGGGTCTCTTTTCCTTGCTTTTTGGGCCCCTTTTCTTTCCTTCTTGAGGAGCATTGAATTGGCCCAATTACACCTCATCTCATTAATTTTGTGGGGACCACAGAATGCTCTTTTCCTTGCCTAGGTACTGCAGTGTGTGCTTAATATGGGACTTTTCTTCATGTGTTCGCACAAAGTGCTACAGCATGCTGCAGCATCTTCTACTGTTGTTAAGTCCCACATTCCTTTTGCTCAAACTGATTCTGCACACTTAACAAACACATAAAAACACCCCAAAAGTGGCACATGAAGTGCCAAAAACAGAATCTAACTCTAATTAAATAAATTACTTCTAACTACATAAAACACTCACTAACACACAAGAATTTCTCTTAGATAAGCCAAGCTAAGCCTAGATTTAGTGAAATAACTCTTACTTCTAAGAGTTATCAATTACCAAACAAAACTGTATTTATTCCAATAACCATTCAAGTGATGTTTTGCTCTATTGAGCCACTTAATACCGAGGCTTAAAAAAAAATGAGTGCAGCATTTAGGAATGCTACAACTAGTGACTTTTCATAAGTTGCTATGTTGTCGGTTTTGTATAAAAACAGTTGCAAAAGAATGAGCCAGTAAAAGAAAGGGTGAAATGATCTTGTAATCAACTTCATTACTGGCTATATAAGCACTTAACCATTTTATAGTAACTGTATTAGAATCAATGAACCTATTAATAGCACTAATGAAAAACACTAGACCTAATTAGATTCCCTAGGGCATAAAGTATACTGGCCTGGCCATGCAATTTGGCTACATGGCAGAAGCAGTTTTACATGAGATGTGATTCCATTACACAAAAGAACGTTGAAAATTTCAAGCTATTCCTTGCAAATCTTTGACATGGTCTATGTGATAATACAGGAACAGATTAATCTTTCAGATAGGATGAAACTAGTAAATAGGCTCAACTACAAGTTTACTGTTATTTACCAATGCAAAAGGACTTATTTGCTAGAAGCTTTCTAGTAGAATGTACTATGTAAATACAGAGCATACAACAACCAAGACTAAAGCCTTTCACATAACACATCACACCTCACTTGCATCAGACTAAAGCCTATCTTTTTTTTTTGGTCAATAATTCATTAATAACAGGCCCAGGCCCGAAAGAAAGGGAATAAACCCAATACAACCAAGCATATGTAGAATCAAAGATAAACAATAAGACCAGATTCGCTGCTTGAACTCAACAACCACCAACATTAATAACTAAGACAACTAGCAAGCATAAAGAAGAAAGAGCCAAAGTTGGCATGCCAAAGGACACCCTCGTAAGGACACATCTTCTTCCAGATGTAGAAGTGTCCCACCAACCAAGCCACACAGCGCCCTCCTTCCTCACCATCTGTCTACCACCGCCCCCGTGAGAGCTACAAAAGAGCAGAATGAAAGAACGCCCCAACCCAAGCAACCCAAAGCTAAAATACAAGGCCCCTGGACAAACAAAAAATCAGGAGGCACGGGTCGATGTTGCCAAGGGGAGTTACTTCTTTCCCTCCTTAAATCTCAGAGCACCACACTGCATATCAAAGAGCACCATTTTGGTTACTGACATTTGGCCTTCGCAAGGCTGCATGCTCCTTATCCCTCTCTAATTGTTGCTTAACAACCAGAGGTTGGTTAAAGATCCAGTCTGAAGACAGGAGGTCCCTGCGAGCCAACGCTGCAATCTGGTGGGCCACTACATTTCCAGCTCGTGCAGTCCAGGTGAAACCACACTTCAAAAAATTCCTTTTCAAATGTTGTACATCTTGCATAATTCCACTAATTTTGCCTCTCTGAATCTCCCCCTGTAGGACTGTACCAACTCTAAACAATCGCTTTCGAACACCACTTTATCAATCAGCAGATTGGAGGCAAGGTTCATTGCATCTCTAAGGGCCAATGCCTCCGCAATCAGCGCAGAACACGTTTTATGTTTCCTGGACAGCCCCGAGACCACACTCCCTTCAAAGATTCTTATAATAACCCCTGAGAATGCTGAACTTGTATGATGATGGAAGCTAGCATCAACATTAGCTTTTAGAGCGTCTTCCACTGGAGGTCTCCAGTAGCAAGGTTCTTGTCTAACCCTTGGTACGTGTCTTGGCTGAACTCCCTGCTTCATTTGAAAACTGTTGTAATCTGCTATTAAGATGTTTGCTTGAATAATAGTACTGACCGGACAAACTTGTTTATGATCAAATACAAAGGAATTCCAGTTTTTCCAAATTTGCCAAAGAGTAGAAAATATAGTAATAAGGGCCAACTGGATGAAATCCGGTATGTCCTACAACCGCTCAATACATTCTTCTAGCCATTGAACCAGATTAGTAACATTCCCTGGGATTGGAGTGCATTGCACTTGAGATCCGATCCAAATAGGCCTAGTCCATTCGCAAAGCAAAAACACATGCTCCACTGTTTCCTGCTCTTTAAGACAAATAGGACAAAGACCATTTGTATCTATTCTTTTCTTCCTTAGATTCCCCTTGACAGGGAGTAGATTTAGACAAGCTTTCCACATAAACACTTTGATCTTTTGGGGAAATTTAGCCCCCCACACAGCTTTCCAAAGTTTTTCTGAGACAATTCTGGATGTAGAAGAAGGTTGAATGGAACTCTGAGAGTTTTGCTTGAGCATCTGATAACCGGATTTAACTGAATAGGAGCCAGATTTCGCATAGGGCCACCAAATACTATCTTCTTTAGCAGTCCAGCTAACAGGAGTTTGGATAACCTGAATAGCCGAACTGTCCTCCAAGCTGTCTTTAATTTTTTGGAGACCCCAGTACCTTGTGTTAGGAATAAATAAGTCACAGACATTTGTCACCTGAGCTCCCACCTTAACCTGGGCAGCCATACCAGCACTCAACCACATGTCCCTCCTGATGTCAATTTTTTCCCCATTTGCAATGGTCCACCCACCATATTTTTGGACTATATCTCGGCCATGTAACAGGCTAGACCAGCACCAGGACACATTCCTTCCTCGTTTGATTTTTCCCCATTTGCAATGGTCCACCCACCATATTTTTGGATTATATCTCGGCCATGTAACAGGCTAGACCAGCACCAGGACACATTCCTTCCTCGTTTGACCTGCATGAAATCCTCATTGGGGTGATAAAATTGCTTAAGACATTTCCCCCAAAGACAATCCGGGTTCTTAATCAATCTCCAGGCTTGCTTGGCAAGTAAAGTAGAGTTCATCAAATTCGTATCTCTAAATCCCATTCCACCCTCCATCTTCCTGGTAGTCAAAAGCTCCCATCTTCTCCAATGAATACCTTTATAGTGACCAGAACCTCTTCACCAGAAATTGGCCACCGCAGAACAAATGCCTTGGCAAAAATTCTTAGGGAACCTCACAATAGACATGGTATACGAAGGTATTGCCTAAATAACAGCCTTTATAAGAACCTCTTTACCCGCTTGGTTGAGCAGATTTTCCTTCCAACCCTCCATCTTTGCAAAAATTCTTTCTCTTATCCAGCCCAGCTCATTGTTTTTAGATCTCCCCCAATCGGCTGGGAGGCCTAAGTATTTCCCAGGATTGTCCCAACATTGCATACTAAGAATATTGGCCAGCCTCATCTTCAATCCCGGATCTACAAACTTGCCGCAAATAACTCCAGATTTGGCCAAATTAATTTTCTGTCCCAAAGCCTTAGAATATGAACTAAGTATCTTCACCAATTGGAAAGCCTCCTCCGTATTAGCTTGCCCAAACAGAATAGAATCATCTGCAAAAAACAAGTGTGTTAGTGAAAAATCAGCCCTCATCGGCCTAAAGCCTTGGATTACTCCTTGACTTTGAGCCTTTGAGAGCATAGCTGAAAGAGCATCCGCCGCCAGAATGAATAGGTAAGGGGATAAAGGTTCCCCTTGCCTTAAGCCTCTAGAGGGAGTAATTTTGTTGCTAGTATATCCATTAATTTTGTATCTATAGGACACCGTAGTGACAAGTCTCATAACCAATTGTACCCACTCCAAGTTAAAGCCATGAGCCAGCAAAGATTTTTCCAAGAACACCTATTCAAGCCTATCATAGGCTTTACTCATGTCCAACTTAATCGCCAAGTGTCCTCTCAGAGCTTGATGCTTTTTATTTAATGCACGTTCAAAAACGTTGACAATGGTTGTACAGAAAAGCATTGCATGCAGCTATTTATTTCAAATCATTTGCTCAATAAATATGTTCCATATTAAATACAAGAGCAATAAATAGCAAGTTATGGACTCTGCGTTTTGGACGCAGCAAGTAGAATTTATTGGACGCAACATATAGAATAAAGTTGGACTTTCAGTCCTTTTAGCAAATGGACGCATACCTTGTACTTATCATTTGCACATGATATTCATTCATCCATTGAACGCATCCTCATGCTTACCATTTTGACTTAGTTCGTTTCAGTTGTATAGCCTTATGCTGATTATTGGACTTATGCACTTATGCTCCATTGGACGCAGAGCAGTATTGTTGGACTTTTGCCATTCTGCTTCATTCTGTTCCATTGGACGCAAAGCAGTATTGTTGGACTTTTGCCATTCTGCTTCATTCTGTTCCATTGGACGCAAAGCAATATTGTACTTCTGCTCCTTTGGACGCAAGGCAGTGTTGTACGTATTACCTTATGCTGATTATTGTGCGTCATTAGACGCAGAGCTCTTAGACTGTATGTACATGTGCCAATGTCACATTGGACGATGGACTTATCTTTGTTGTACCTACAAGAGCTTGTCAGCAGACTTTGTAAAATCCCTTAATAAACTATGTTAGACTTTGTGAAAACCTTAATAAGCTTTGTTATCATCAAAACCATAAAACCACTTAGGGAATTTTTGCATTAGAAATGCTTTTAACCAATTTGGTTCCAACATATTGTTCATCGCCTTAGGGGCTTTATGAATGTTCTTATATCGGAGAACCAACTAAGAGAGAGAATGTACCCTGACTAACTCTGTTTATCTCTGAACACATCTTTCTACTTTACACAGTGTATTCTCTCTGTCTCAATAAAATTTTACTATTAACCACTGTACAATTGAGATTTTGAGTACAGGTTGCTTCTGTTTAGGAGAAAGAAACGCAGACATACTCACTGAAGTAGATCTCCTCAGAGCAACGGGAAAATAACATTTAATGCTATTAGAGAATGGTAACATTTATGAAGGCTGAAGCTGAGCTATTCGAAGAACAAGTCTGAAGCTTCATCAAAGCATATAAATACCGTGAACAAGAAGAAGAATATAAGTGACTGAAAAACGAAAAAGAAAGAGCAAAAACGCTATGCAAAGATCCATGGAGAACGAGGGACTAGCTGTGAACAGACCACCACTGTTCAATGGAAATGAATACGACTATTGGAAGCAAAGAATGATCACATTCTTTGATGCGCAAAATATAGACCTATGGGATGTGGTGGAAACTGGCTACACTGCTCCAGCAGATGAAGCAGGTCAACCAGTGCCTAGAGCCCAGTGGACACCTGATCAAAGGACCAGATTCCAACTGAACTCAAAGGCGAGGCACTATTTGATGTGTGCCATTACAAAGTCAGAATATGACAAGGTGCACAACTGCACTACTGCCAAGGAGATGTGGGACACTCTAGCTTTGGCGCATGAAGGATCGTCTCAGGTCCGTGAGTCCAAAATCAGCATGCTAGTTCATCAATATGAACTATTTAAAATGGAAGATCACGAGACCATTGATCAGATGTTTGGAAGATTCCAAACAATCATCAACAACCTGAGGTCCTTGGGAAAATTCTACACAACCCAGGAGCATATTAGGAAAATCCTAAGGAGTCTGCCAAGACAATGGAGACCCAAGGTGACTGCTATACAAGAAGCAAGGGATCTTTCCACTCTTGCCATGGAAAATCTTCTAGGCTCACTCAAAGTACATGAGCTTGAGCTTAATGAAGAGGGAACAGAAAAAAGGGCAAAGTCCATTGCTCTTAAAGCTCAAAAAGGGAGCACCTCAAAAGCCTTGAAGGCCAATGACTCTGATGAGGAGTCATGTAGCTCAGAAGGAGAAGAAGGCTCAGATGATGATGAACTCTCCTTCATCTCCAGAAAAATAAAGTCTATGTGGAAAAAAAAGAGTGGCTTCAGAAGGAAGCAATTCAACAGAAGATTTCCACAAAAGGAAGCTGAGCAAAAGGAGGAAAGTCAAGTGGTGTGCTATGGATGCAAGAAACCAGGCCACTACAAGGCAGACTGTCCTAAGGCTGAGAGGACAAAGAAGAAGTTCATCAAGAAGAAGAAAGGTCTCATGGCAACATGGGAGGATCTTGATGATTCCTCTGATGATGAGGATAAAGAAGAAGCTAATCTCTGCCTAATGGCAAGTCTTCCTTCAACTGACAGTGAGGACGAAGAAGAGGTAATCTCTTATTCTGAATTAAGAAATAATTTTGATGATCTTCTTAGAGATTCATCCATTTTATCTGATGAGTACAGATCTTTAAAGAAAAAGTTTTCTCTTATGACCAAAGATCTTGAAAAGCTTACTTTAGAAAACAAAGTACTCAAATCAGAAAATGAAAAGTTAAGACTTCAAGTAAGTCAACACAAAGATGAATCTCCAAAGGATTCCGAGTCCAATACTTCCTGTGAAGTACAAGTACTTCAACAAGAAGTAAATGAACTCACTTGGACGATTGTCCAAATTTGTCAGTAGCTCTGAAAAACTTGATAAAATTTTAAAGATTCAGAGAAAACCTTCTGACAAAAGTGGTTTGGGTTATGAAAAACCAAAACCAAAGTTTTCTAAAAGTCCATCAAAATTTAATATATACTATGGTCACTGTGGAAAGGCTGGACATGTCACATCAACATGCGTCCATAACAAAAGGGACATATGCCTGGACGCAGACCAAGGACTAACATGAAAGGACCCAAGTCAATCTGGGTACCTAAAAGTATGATAATTCCTGTTGCAGATATGCTTGATGGGAGAAAGACAACTCCAGTCATGGTACCTGGACAGTGGCTGCTCACGACACATAACAGGAGAAAGGTCTATGTTCCAAGACCTAAAGCCTAGATCAAAGGGATGGGTCACTTTTGGAGGAGACCAGAAAGGCAGAATAGTTGGAATAGGTAAAATTGGTAAACATCCTTTTCCCTCTATTGAAAATGTCTTATTGGTTGAAGGACTCGAACATAATCTGCTTAGCATAAGTCAATTGTGTGATAGCGGGTTTGATGTTTCCTTTAACAAGGATAAATGTATAGTCAGAAATTCTGATAAGTCTATACTTTTCAAGCAAAGAAGCAGGACAATGTTTACAAAATTGATTTCGAAAATCTGTCCAAACAGAATGTCTCATGCTTCATATCTTTAAAAGATGAACAATGGATATGGCACAAGAAACTTGGTCATGCAAGCTTGAGAACCATCTCAAAGCTAAATAAGCATAACCTCGTGAGAGGACTTCCAAATCTTGTGTACAAATATGAAGTTCTGTATGAAGCGTGTCAGAAAGGGAAACAAGTGAAAAACTCTTTTAATTCTAAAAATATTGTTTCCACTTCTAGACCTTTGGAACTTTTACACATGGTTTTGTTTGGACCCACTCAAATTGCTTCTTTGAATGGAAAGAAATATGGATTTGTTATAGTTGATGACTATACTAGATGGACATGGGTCAAATTCCTTGCACACAAGGATGAGTCTTTCAAAGTCTTCACCATATTCTGTAAAAGAGTCCAAAATGAGAAAGGAATTTGTATCAACTCCATTAGAAGTGATCATAGAGGTGAGTTTGAAAATGCAAACTTCCAGAGATTCTGTGAAGAGAATGGAATCCTTCACAATTTCTCTGCACCAAGAACACCTCAGCAAAATGGTGTGGTGGAGAGAAAGAATCGATCTTTACAAGAGATGGCTCGGTCCATGCTCAATGATCACTCAACCTCTAAAAGGTTTTGGGCTGAAGCTGTAAATACTGCGTGTTATTTACAAAACAGAATATATGTGAGACCTATATTGAAAAAGACTCCATATGAATTGTGGAAAGGAAGAAAACCCAACATTTTATACTTCCATCCTTTTGGATGTGAATGTTTCATTCTTAACATTAAGGATCAACTTGGCAAATTTGATTCTAAAGTGGACAATGGAATTTTTCTGGGTTACTCTGAAACTTCCAAGGCTTACTGAGTCTATAACTCAAGAACCTTGGCTGTTGAAGAGTCAATTCATATTAAATTCAATGATGCGTCCAATACTGAAAGAAGAAGAAGCTGGCACTTCAAGACCTATCATCCTGAAGATCAAATCATTGGAAATGCAAATGATAGAGTCAGAACAAGGTCCACATTCAGAGAACAAACTGATGTTGCATTCATCTCTGAATTGGAGCCCAAAAACATAGATGAAGCCCTATTGGACGAAGGATGGATTCTGGCAATGCAGGAGGAGCTAAATCAATTCAAACGCAATGATGTTTGGACGCTAGTAGCCCCACCTGAAGATAAGTCCATTATTGGAACCAAATGGGTATTCAGAAACAAACTGGACGAAGAAGGTAAAGTTGTGAGAAACAAAGCAAGGTTAGTTGCTCAAGGTTACTCACAACAGGAAGGTATTGACTTTACTGAAACCTTTGCTCCAGTAGCTAGAATAGAGGCCATTCGCATTTTACTTTCATTTGCTGCCCAACATGATATGAGGCTTTATCAAATGGATGTAAAGAGTGCTTTTCTGAATGGTATAATAACAGAGGAAGTCTATGTTGAACAGCCCCCTGGCTTTGAGGATCAAACTTTTCCAAATCATGTTTTTAAATTGAACAAGGCTCTTTATGGCCTTAAGCAAGCTCCTCGAGCTTGGTATGAAAAACTAAGTTATTTTCTAATGGAAAATGGTTTTTCAAGAGGAAAAGTTGACTCTACTCTTTTCAGAAAATTCATAGACTCACATTTCATCATAGTACAAATTTATGTGGATGATATGATTTTTGGTGCTACTAATGAATCTCTTTGTAGAGAATTTTCTGAGTTAATGCAGAAGGAGTTTGAAATGAGCATGATGGGAGAATTGAAGTTCTTTCTTGGACTTCAAGTAAAACAGACACAAGATGGGATCTATGTGCATCAGTCCAAATACACAAAGGAGCTTCTTAAAAAGTTCGATATGGACGATTGCAAACCCATGAACACTCCTATGCATCCAACTTGCATAATGAGCCTGAATGATAAAGATAAAAAGGTAGATCAAAAGGTATACAGAGGTATGATTGGATCACTTTTATATCTTACTGCATCTAGACCTGATATCATGTTCAGTGTTTGTTTATGTGCAAGATTCCAATCAGATCCTAGAGATTCTCATTTGACTGCTGTCAAGAGAATTTTTAGATATCTGAAAGAGACTACTAATCTTGGTTTGCTGTTTAAGAAATCAGATGAATACAGATTAGTAGGATTCTGTGATGTTGATTACGCTGGAGACAGGCTTGAAAGAAAAAGCACCAGCGGAGGATGCCATTTTATTGGATCCAATCTAGTATCATGGACGAGCAGGAGACAAAGCACAATTGCATTATCTACAGCTAAAGTTGAATATGTCTCTGCTGCAAGTTGTTGTTCTCAGCTCTTATGGATTAAACATCAATTGGAGGACTACAACATCTTTGAGAGTAAGATTTCTGTTCTTTGTGATAATACTGTTGCAATCAATTTATCTAAGAACCCAATCTTACACTCAAGAGCTAAGCATAAAGAAATTAAACATCATTTCATTAGAGACTATGTGCAGAAGGGAACATTTGATATTCAGTTTGTTAACACTGAAAATCAATGGGCAGATATATTTACAAAACCCCTCTCTGTAGATAGGTTTACTTTTATAAGGAAGCATTTAAATATGCACTTTATAAAAGATTGATGTTTAGCGTCCAATATGCTCAAGCTGAGTCTGAGTCCAATGTGACTAGCGTCCAATAGGACACGTCAGTCTATTTGAGACTTAGAAGTTTTTATTTAAAGACTAAAAAGTTTTTACATCTTAGTCTTCCCACGCTGAGTCCAAACTATCTTTATAAAGATATATTTTACACCTGCTTTGCAGTTGTTTTCCCGGTTGATGATTATTCTTGTTTTCAAGAAAAGGGGAGAAGAAAAAGTTTTTATGTTTTAAAAGCTCATTTATTTTTAAAATGATTCATTTCTTTCTGGTTTTCAAAACTGTCTTTGGACTATGATGTTCTGTGAACCTTTTTGCCTGATGACAAAAGGGGGAGAAGAAAAAGAGGATTAAGTTTTAAAGTTTTTAAAAGAGATTGAGTTTTAATTTAAAAGCTCAAGTCTTTTAAAGGGGAGATGTTTTAAAGGGGGAGAAGAAAAAGCATTAAGTTTCAAAAGCTCAAGTCATTTGTAGATTGAGCTTAAGATTGCGTTGCAGTAGTCTTATTACCTTTTTGTCCATTCTCTGATAAGCTGTTTGCTTTATATATTGGACTAATCTTTTTACGAGTAAAAGAAATTTCAGGTACTCTGAGTATATTGAATATCCAAAACCATGAGATGTTTATCTCAGGGGGAGAAGAGTAAGAAAAACTAAGACGTATATCTCAGGGGGAGTTTTTCTTAGAAAATTTGTGTTTATGCTGACTGGTTATTTGGTTTATTTGCTTTATTGTTTGTAAAACTTAATAATGTTTGTCATCATCAAAAAGGGGGAGATTGTTGGAACCAAATTGGTTGAAAGCATTTCTAATGCAAAAATTCCCTAAGTGGTTTTATGGTTTTGATGATAACAAAGCTTATTAAGGTTTTCAAAAAGTCTAACATAGTTTATTAAGGGATTTTACAAAGTCTGCTGACAAGCTCTTGTAGGTACAACAAAGATAAGTCCATCGTCCAATGTGACATTGGCACATGTACACACAGTCTAAGAGCTCTGCGTCCAATGACGCACAATAATCAGCATAAGGTAATACGTACAACACTGCCTTGCGTCCAAAGGAGCAGAAGTGCAATATTGCTTTGCGTCCAATGGAACAGAATGAAGCAGAATGGCAAAAGTCCAACAATACTGCTTTGCGTCCAATGGAACAGAATGAAGCAGAATGACAAAAGTCCAACAATACTGCTCTGCGTCCAATGGAGCATAAGTGCATAAGTCCAATAATCAGCATAAAGCTATACAACTGAAACGAACTAAGTCAAAATGGTAAGCATGAGGATGCGTCCAATGGATGAATGAATATCATGTGCAAATGGTAAGTACAAGGTATGCGTCCATTTGCTAAAAGGACTGAAAGTCCAACTTTATTCTACATGCTGCGTCCAATAAATTCTACTTGCTGCGTCCAAAACGCAGAGTCCATAACTTGCTATTTATTGCTCTTGCATTAAATATGGAACATATTTATTGAGCAAATGATTTGAAATAAATAGCTGCATGCAATGCTTTTCTGTACAACCATTGTCAACGTTTTTGAACGTGCATTAAATAAAAAGCATCAAGCTCTGTGGAAAGTGTACTAAGAGAGAGAATGTACCCTGACTAACTCTGTATATCTCTGAACACATCTTTCTACTTTACACAGTGTATTCTCTCTGTCTCAATAAAATTTTACTATTAACCACTGTACAATTGAGACTTTGAGTACAAGTTGCTTCTGTTTAGGAGAAAGAAACGCAGACATACTCACTGAAGTAGATTGTAGGTAACAAGATGAAACACAAGAAGGGGGGGTTGAATTGTGTTTCTAAGCTTTTAAAACTTTTCGCAAATGTTGGACGCTGGCTGTTAAAAACGTTGGACGCACAGCTTAGTTCAAATATTGGACGCACAGTGTTTTCTGAAATATTGGACGCACAGAGTGCTAAAACACTGGACTTACAGAATTGTGAAATATTGGACGCACAAAAGATTGGACGCTGAGGCTTCCCTCTTAGTTTAAAAAACTTGTTTTCTTTGTGCGATTAAAGGTGTATGAAAAACTTGTTTAAACAAAATCAATTCAATCCCCTTGGTTAGTAATAAGCACAGATATAATAAGAGATAAGGGAAGGAAGAAATAACACAAGTTTTTATACTGGTTCACCCTTTCCAAAGAGCTACGTCCAGTCCCCTCAAACTAGAGAGATTTCACTATCAAACCAGATAGGTACAAGTATTCTTTGCACACAGCCTCTTCAGGCTAAAACCCAAGTATTCTTTGAACACAGCCTCTTCAGGCTAAAACCCAAGTATTCTTTGAACACAGCCTCTTCAGGCTAAACAACTCAGCAGAGTGTTTTTGATTCAAGTGCTGTCTAACTCACACAAGTGAGGATATGAAATCTAAAGCACTTTGAGAGTTAAGCAAACTCTCTTTTACAAGAAGAAAGAAAATATACAAGACTTTCTATACAGAGTATAACAAATTGCATAGCAGTTCAGCTCTTTCTTTTTCGTTGTTCAGTGTCTAGTATTCTTCTTCTTGTTCACGTTATTTATAGGCTTTGATGAAGCTTCAGACTTGTTCTTCGAATAGCTCAGCTTCAGCCTTCATAAATATTACCGTTCTCTAATAGCATTAAATGCTATTTTCCCGTTGCTCTGAGGAGATCTACTTCATTGTGCATGTCTGCGTTTCTTTCTCCTAAATCAGAAGCAACCTGTACTCAAAGTCTCAATTGTACAGTGGTTAATAGTAATATCTTATTGAGACAGAGAGAATACACTGTGTAAAGTAGAAAGATGTGTTCAGAGATATACAGAGTAGTTAAAAGTACATTCTCTCTCTTAGTACACTTTCCACAGTGCTTTATGCTTTTCAAAAGTACATTTAAAAACGTTGACAATGGTTGTACAGAAAGCATTGCATACAGCTATTTATTTCAAATCATTTGCTCAATAAATATGTTCCATATTAAATGCATGAGCAATAAATAGCAAGTTTATGGATTCTGCGTATTGGACGCAGAATATTTGAAACATTGGACGCAGCATTTAGCAAGTTATTGGACGCATACCTTTGCACTTACCAATTTGCACAGAGCTCATGCAAACATTGGACGCATACCTGATGCTTTCAATTGCACTTTGTTATGCTGCTTTATTGGACGATGAATAGTAGACTGAGAACTTATCCTACTTTGCTTCATTCATCGTGTAACACTTTGTTCTTGTTCTTCTCATTTATCGGACGCAGAATAGTGCTTGAGTAACTCTGACTTCATTGGACGCAGAATGTTCAGTTTCATTGGACGCAGAGTTGCACTCTTGCTCATGCTGAACATTTGACTTTTATCCTTCATCTGCATTGGACGCTCACTGAATCTGTTCCTTTGAAAATCATTGGACTCTTACTGCAATTCTGCTTCTCATAGAAACATTGGACTTATACCAGTATTGCCTTGTACTTATCATTGGACGATCAGCATTCTTTACCTTGGTCAAGAACACATCCTGAACATTGGACTTATGACTTATGTTCTGATCATTGGACTTATAAGCATTCTGATCATTGGACGTATTGTTATTCTTGAACATTGGACTTATGTCTTCAATGCCTTCTCATGAATCATTGGACGTATGAAATTGTCCTTGTGCCTTGTACTGAATTATTGGACGCACAACATTACTTGCCTTATGCTCAAACATTGGACGCAGAACTCTTCCTTCTGCTCAAACATTGGACGCAGAATTCTTCCTTCTGTTCAAACATTGGACGCAGAACTCTTCCTTCTGCTGAAACATTGGACGCACAACTTTTGTGTCCATTTCAGTGCTAACATTGTGATGAGCTTAGCTTATTGGACGCAGACTGCAATCTTCCTTCAATAAGCTTAGTTAGGCAGCATTGTTATACATTGTACAAGCTTAATACATATTGATTATCCTTTGTAAAAACCTTAATACATTTTGTTATCATCAAAACCATAAAATCACTTAGGGAGTTTTTGTATTAAAAACACTTTTAACCAATTTGGTTCCAACATAGATCTCCTCAGAGCAACGGGAAAATAACATTTAATGCTATTAGAGAACGGTAACATTTATGAAGGCTGAAGCTGAGCTATTCGAAGAACAAGTCTGAAGCTTCATCAAAGCATATAAATACCGTGAACAAGAAGAAGAATATAAGTGACTGAAAAACGAAAAAGAAAGAGCAAAAACGCTGTGCAAATTGTTATACTATGTATAGAAAGTCTTGTATATTGTCTATCTTCTTGTAAAAGAGAGTTTGTTTAACTCTCGAAGTGCTTAAGTTTTTTATATCCTCACTTGTGTGAGTTAGACAACACTTAAATCAAAAACATTCTGCTGAGTTGTTTGAGCCTGGAGAGGCTTGACTGTAAAAGAATACTTGTTTGAGCCTGGAGAGGCTTGACTGTAAAGGAATACTTGTTTGAGCCTGGAGAGGCTTGTCTGTAAAAGAATACCTAGAGGCTTGACTGTAAAAGAATACTTGTTTGAGCCTGAAGAGGCTTGTCTGTAAAAGAATATTTGTTTGAGCCTGGAGAGGCTAGGTGTGCAAAGAATACTCGGTGTAAGGTCTGAAGAGGCTGTTGAAGAATACTTGTATTCTATCTGGTTTGATAGTGAAATCTCTCTAGTTTGAGGGGACTGGACGTAGCTCTTAGGAAATGGTGAACCAGGATAAAAACTTGTGTTACTTCTTCTTTCCCTTAACTCTTATTATTTCTGTGCTTATTCTAACCGTGGGGATTGAATTGATTTTACTTCAACAAGTTTTTCATACTCTTTAAATTGCACAAAGAAAACAAGTTTTAAACTAAGTGGAAACCTCTGCGTCCAATCCTTTTGTGCGTCCAATATTTGAAATAAGCTGTGCGTCCAACGTTTTTCACAAGCCAGCGTTCAACATTGCGAAAAGCTTTTAAAAGCTTAGAAACACAATTCAACCCTCCCTTCTTGTGTTTCATCTTGTTACCTACACAATAATCTTGGCAATGATTTTACTCATAAAGTTGCAGCAACTTATCGGTCTCAGTTGGTGAATAGATTCCGGTTGAGCTACTTTGGGAGCCAAGGCAACCACTGTTTCATTAATCTCCTTCGGCAAGTTCCCCCCTTTAAAAAACTCCTTAACAGCTTGGCACACATCACCTTTAACCACATCCCAATGGTTCTGATAAAACATACCATTTAACCCGTCTGGGCCTGGGGCTTTAGAGGCTCCAAGGCTATCAACTGCGGCCTTGATTTCACTATCTGTAATCTGAGCCAACAACTCTTCATTCATCCTCCCAGAAAATTTAGGTTGAATGGCCTCTTTAATTCCCACACACTCCTCAGCTTTGTAGACCTCTGAAAAGTGATCTAGAACCGCACCAAAAATTTCCTCCTGCCCCTCCACCCAAACCCCATTTTTATCCTTGATTCTATGCAACCTGTTTCTATATCTTCGTTGCACCGTTGTAGCATGAAAGAAGCTAGAGTTTTTATCCCCCCACTTAAGCCATTTAAGCCTCGATCTTTGTCCCCAATATATCTCTTCTTGCTTCCACAAATTAGCAATCTGCTCTTGCACCCTTTTTATCTCCCTCCAATCTGGCCTTCCAACATTTTGAAGTACTGCCAGCTGCCCTTTTAGCTTAGCAATCTCCACATCTGCTCGCTTAAAGGTTTTTTGGTGCCATTTTTGCAGTGATCTCTTGCAAGATTTAGATCTGTCAAGTAACATTTCCCAGGGGCAGCAATTGCTTAACTATGATATCTAGCCCTGTCTAATAGTTGTGTCACACTCTTCATGCTCTTCCCACAGCTCTTCATATTTAAAGTTGTTACCACTGGAAGCTTTAGGAGTAGGATTTAATGAAACAGGAGCATGATCAGAGGAAATAATGGGAAGAGCAATAGCAATGGCATGTTGATATTCCATTCTCCAAGGCCAGTTTACTAACACTCTATCAAGTTTTTCCCTAGTTACAAAACCATCCCTAGGATTGCTGAACCAAGTATATTTACTACCTTTTAAATCCAAGTCCATCAAACCTGTTTGTGAGAGGAAATCTCTAAACAAGTCCATTCTGTGTTACTGTTGAGGGCGCCTTCCATCCTTCTCCCATTGACTCAGTAACTCATTGAAGTCGCCTACACAGCACCAAGGAGTAGAGAGATGTAGCCGCAACCTTAGCAATCTACCCCACAAATGACGTCTCTCCTGATATCTAGGATTCCCATAGACAAATGTGCATAAATAGCCTTTCCCTCCCTCCTTAAAACTGACTTCCGTATGAATGAAATTTTGATTTGCTGACTTAATCTCAACCTCCACTTTTTTATTCCATAGTAGACACAACCCACCTGCTAGTCCGTTAGGATTCACAACAAAATGGTTAGTGTATTTCACCCTTCTCTTTAACCTTACAACTCTTTCCTCTGGAGCTCTGGTTTCCATGAGAAAAATAATGGCTGGCTGCTGCTGTTTTATAAGTCCTTTAAGCTCCAAACCTGTCGAGGCCGCCGCCAAGCCTCGGCAGTTCCAACTCAGTGTAGTCATAGCGTTGTGGGGGGCGTGGTAAGGCCCGCCTCCTCAGCCATCTCAGTATCGTCATCCTGGTCTGTGTTAGCTTTTTCCAGAACATCTAATGTCCCCTTGTTTTCCTCCTTAGACCTCTTATTCTGACTGCCAGCCTCCTCCTCCCACCCTGCTAGTTGTAGCAACAAAACTGGAGGTCCTTTTCTTCTTCTTTTGAGGGATAGCGAATTATTAACAACCAGTATCAACCTGCTTTCAATTTCTGGTTCAAGAGTTTCTTCCTTTGCTTTATCTTCTTCGTCCTTCTCCTCTGGGTATTCAACAATATATTTCACCCCCTCCTCATTCTTACCAACGCTAAATGGGTTTACTTTGGGCCTACTGGATTCAGCATTTTCATCCAGCCTTTGTTGGGAAATATTAGGCCCATCACACCTTTTAGACTAAAGCCTATCTAAATACAGAGCAAACAGCAACAAAGACCTACCCAAACATGCTCCTCTGGAAAATTTTAACAAGTTGTATCTCAATTACAAAAGATAATATGGAGGCTTCCAACAAAAGGGAAAAGGCTGACGGAAAAAATATATATAATATTAGGGCCTGTTTGGGGAACATGATAGGATAAGAGTGTTGGATAAGGATAGGATAGGATATAGACATGATAAGCTCTTATCTACGGGTGGGAATAGGCCAGGCTAGGCCAGACTTTGTAAGGCTTGAGCCTGACCTACTTCGAAAATTTAAGACTTGAGGCTGAGCCTTACTTATTAGCCTGATATAAACTGATTCTTAAGGCCTGAGTCTGATATACTTCAAAGTCTGGCCTGGTCTGGAAGCCTACATAAAGGCCTACTTTTCCATAAGGCTTTTAAAAAGGCCTACAATTATAAATAATTATCAAGCTTTCACTTACAAATAGGTTTGTAGGCCTCTAATGGTAAATAGGATAGTAGTAGGTATCTACTGATAAATAGCCCATTAGGCCTTTATAAATAAATAAACAAGTATGTCTCTTTTTTATTATATTTTTATTATATTATATCTATTTTTATTCTATTTTTTATTATATATATATATAAATAGACTAACCTGATAGGTTTAGTAGGCTATTTTTATAGGCCTATGCATGGCCTATTTAACTAAATAGGCTTTTCAAAATGCCTGAGCCTAGCCTTTTTAGTAAACAGGTTAGGCCAAACCATAGGCCTCTATTGGACGGCCTGACCTATTCTCACCCCTACTCTTATCCTATCATGTATTTGGTGCACACCAAATAACAAACTAAATAGTATTATATTATCCTATCATGTGTTTGAGATGAACCAAATAATGAAATGATAGAATATAAATTATGTTTAAATGACAAAATTACCCTTGTAATAGATTTAATTAAATAATATTACATGTATATTTTTTATATTTTTTTAAATTAGTGCAAATTACAAAAAAAATATAAGTAACAAAATAATTAATTATTGAAATTTTTTACATCTATAAATATATATAATTTTAAAAAGGGTGTATTAAATTACAAAACTATCTTACGTTTGATGATAGGATATAACAAGCATGTGGGTATTATATTATTTCATCATTATGTTTGAGATAGACCAAATAATAGTATGATTGGGAATAAATTGTATAAAATCAAAATATTATATATAAATTTTTAAAATTAATTTTAATATTTTTTTAGATTATTATCAATTCAAATTAATTTGTATATTTTCATTTTTTAAATATTTATATTTAATTATATTTTAAATTTTTTTATAACTTTCATTTTTAGATGAACTTTTTTATTTTTATTAGTTTAAATTAATTTTTATATTCTATATTCTATAATTTATATTTATATTTTTTTATTTTTAATTTAGATATTATTATATTTTAAATTATTTGTAATAATTTAAAGATTATTAATTTTTTATTTTAGATAATAAGTGACACTTTATCCTATCCTGTTGATTTCTAACCCAGCTCTTACCACAGGATAAAATTAAACTAGAGGACAAAATAGAATAAGATGATAGGATTGACTTATCCTATCCTGCTGGATCACCAAATACTAGATTTATACAGGATATGATAAGCATTCTGTCTGTCTTATCCTATGCCCCAAACAGACCCTAAAGTTTCAAAAAGGCAACTCTTCAAACTGATGATGCGCATCAATTGGCTGATTCATTCACCTAGTCTTTGTCCTCAGCTCAGTTCTCTGATATCAGGGACAAACTCAGAGTGCATTTGTTACCTCAGCCCTCTTGAGTTTTGGGGGGTATTAGGGAATAGCTTTTGCTTAAAGCTTTAGTATGTTAGTTACTCTGTTAGTCCTACGTGGCATGGTTGTTATGCCATTCTGTTATGATTGTTGCATCCGGTTATAGCTGTATTAGTTAATGATACAGTGAGCTTGATTGTATAAACAGGACAAACACTGCACTCTGTAATCTTGGGTTCGATTTCAATCAAATATACAAAGTTTCTTCAATCTCTCTTTTCTCTTCTCTTCGTATTCTCTATTATGGTATTCAGAGCGCAATTTTCCTAGAGGCCTGTGAAGGTTGCTACAATGGCAGAAACTGTGAATTCATCAGAAACAAGCTCTCACGCTAACAATGATTCGACGTTCCATCATTGAACAACTTTTAGTCTTCAATGGCACCGATATCATTTATGCATTCTCTTTCAATTAAGCTAGATGATAAGAATTACTTGTTGTGGAGTCAGCAAGTGGAAGTTGTAATTGCTGCACATAAACTTCATAGATTTGTTGTAAGCCCCATCATTCTTGCTACGCACTTGAATGAAGCAGATCGAGTTTGTGATAATGTGTGTGAAGAATACCATAAATGGATGGTTCAAGACCAAATGTTATTTTCCTGGATCTTATCTTCTCTCTCTGATTCCATGCTTCCACGAGTAATTGGCTGTAAACACTCCTGGCAAGTGTGGGACCAAATTCACAAACACTTCTTCACTGTTATGAAGGCTGAAGTGAGACAATGTAGATCAAAACTTAAGAACACTTAGAAACGATCTTCTTAGGACCAAAGCCATAATGCACTGATAGCTATTGGAGATCCTGTTACAGATCAGGATCATGTGGATGCGATCCTTGATGGTCTACATGAAGAATATGGATCCTTCGTGATGATGTATGGACGAGCTGACACACCATTTGTTTCAGATATTGAAGGTCTCTTGCTTATTCAAGAGGCATATTTGAGAAATTCAAACAAGAGCTCACAACCGGTTCTGTTACTGCTAACATTGCACCAGGTCCTAACAATGATCAAAATTACTCTAGAAATTGTGGCCGCGGGAGAAACAAATATGCTAGAAATCGTGGTGGAACAGGCCGTGGAGATCGAAGCCGAGGTTGTGGACCAAAGCCTACTCGTCAAATCTGTTACAAATATGGTCACAATGCTTGTTGGAACAGGTTCGATGAGAACTACATTCGACCTCCACCACCTGTGTAGAATGATAAGACTACTACTGCAAATTCTACTCAATGAACCAACACTAGTTTTCAGTCACAAAATCCGAAAGTTTATTTAGCTTCACAGCAGAATCCACCAATGACTCAAGAGTTTGTTGCTCCTCAGATGAATGATAGTCAAACTTGGATTCCATATTCTGGCGCATCACATCACATTACAGTAGATGCAAACAATATGGCACAGAATGCTTCATATCTTGGCTCAGAACAGGTCCACATGGGCGATGGACAAGGTGTACCTATTACCTCTATTGGTTCAGCTAGGTTTATTTCACCTCACAACTCACAAATTACACTCACTTTGAATAATTTGCTACATGCACCACACATCACCAAAAACCTTGTATCGATATCTCAATTTGCGAAGGACAATCATGTTTACTTTGAGTTTCACCCACATGTTTGCTATGTGAAATCACAGGTATCTAACCAAGTCCTTCTAAAAGGAACCATAAGAAGTGATGGTCTGTACTCCTTCAAGGATATTCAAATCATTCAATCCTCAAGTTCAAAGTCTTATAGTCATGTCAATAATTCGATTGCTATCAATACCACCACTGTTCCTATAAAGCCTATCTAAATACAGAGCATACAACAACCAAGACCTACCCAAATTAAACATGCTCCTATGGAAAATGTTAACGTGTATCTCAATTAAAGAAGATAATATTGAAGCTTTCAACAAAAGGGAAAAAGGCTAACGGGGAAAAATATACCATAAAATTTCAGAAAGGCAACTCTTCAAACTGATGCCGTGACAGAATTAAAATATTCTCTCCTTCATAATGTTGATGCTATGACACAAGCAGCTTGAGATCCCAATCCAAATGTAGGTTCTTTTAGTAATTATAATTATATCTTTAACAAATATTTATTTTCGGTGTTCTAAATTTATATACGACACATGTATATTATAACATTCTAAAATTTCACTCTAAGAGACAGAGTATTAATTTTAGTAGATTAGAATTACTATGAAGTTTTTCGGATAAAAATTTAGTAGTTTAGAGCTAAATACGGAAGTCAGGAAATTAAATGCGGACACTCTGATTATTAGGATAAATGACAAAATGAATTTGGAAAATTCATTCGTCATTTCCAAAAGGTGGTTGAGGAAATAAATAGTAGTTTAGAGACATATAAAAGTTTTAGAAATTGAGTTTGGAATTTTAGAAGAGAATATAAAGAAAATACAGTTTTAGTCCCTTTGGAGAAACTCCGTAGTTTGCTAGTTAGAAAAAGGATACATACTAGAGATAGAAAAATAGATGAGATAGAGACTACAAAGACTTGATAGAAACTTAAGAAAAATAGAATGACCAGTTACGGTTAAGTATTACAACGTGAATAGTAAAATAGTTAAGTTTTATATAGATTTCTGTTTTCTGTATTTCAGTCTTTTGTCTGTTTTATATGATCTGGTGTGATCTAAGTGATAAGAAAATTATGTTAGCCTTATAATTAAGGATTTATAATACTTATTAAATTATTTCATAAAAATAGCTACTTCTCCTTTGACGTTTGAAAACCGTACTTACCATAATAGATGGAAAAGAGTTTAATTAGTAAAAATATGTTAAACCAACCCAGAAAATTATCTTTCTTCACAAAAGTTGTTTCTTATAATATTTGTGAGTTACTAGAATTTTTGGAGAAACTAAATTTTGAAATTATAGTTTTGGTCCCTACAATTTACGGTAAGAATTAAAAACTGATATGGAGACCCAAACGACGTCAAAACGTAAAACTGGAACAGTACCACCATGTTTTTATATTTTTTATGAATTATGAAATTTATTTTAGAATTTTTTGAAAGACAGATAAAGAATTACTTTTTGGTCCTTGTGAACACGTAAAACGAAGTTTTCAGAAATCAGGATGGATTTTCAATGGTCAATGAGTGCACAAAATCAAATTCTAAGAGGGACCATTGTTGTTTAATTTAAATTTGTGATTTTTTGGAAATTTTCTGGAATTTTCTAAAAAATTAATGTTTTTGGCTTACGGCGCGTCCGTTTTTCTTTGTTAGTGCGTACCGTAAAGCCTACCATTTTCCGTTGTATGAAGTCCTTAAGACTATTAGTTGTGATTTTTGAAATTTTCTTGTAGGTCCTCACCTTTTAATAAATTATTTTTGAGACCTGTTTGCAAAAGGACTATATAACCATCGGTTTTCTGTTTATTTACAAAACCATAAAGTTTTTCAGTATTTGATCAAATGGTCCCCCCTTGCCCTTGTGTTGGTCGACATCCACACTCCATGAGGGCCCTTGGATGAGTTTTTGGCTTATGACTCATAAGCCTTGTCACCTAAACTAGCCAATGAGAAAAATGGATCTTTTATGCATTTATGATTTATGACATATACATTAAAAAGTAGCATGAGGTCACAACATTTTAATTCCTCCTAGCTCCCTCCTTGGCCGCCCTCCCCATCCTATAAATAGGGGTCTTTACTTCATATTTTTACACAACACCAACAAGTTTGAAGACCACTTTCCCTCATTCTCTCTCTAGTTGTCTTAAATTTCTTTTTGGTGTTTTTGGTTGTTCTTCATCAAGCTTGGCCAAGGTAAGAGGTTTCTCTTTTCAATTTAATTTAAGTAGTATGATTCTTGTTTGTGTTTGCTTTGGGTGTTTGTATGTTTATAGTTTTGCTTGTTCATATATGCTTTATGATGCTTTATAGTCTTGAATTAATTGTTTGGTGTTATTTATAAATTGTAGAGTTATAATGCCTTAATTAATCTAAATTTTCGAGTAAGAGGAGAAGCTATGTCAAAATCACTTTTGAGGTTTTGTAAACATACCGTTATAATGACAAAATTTAGACATACCATAAATATGTTTTTACCGCAAAGAGAATATAAATTATTATTTTGTGAAAACCCAATGTTATATGTTATTTATATACAAGGGTGATAGTTAAGATAAATGGTTTATCAGTATGGATCTGTCTAAAAAGGAAGGGAGACCTATTAAGGGGCTAAAGCAGTCCGTCTCTCTCTGGCCTGGGATCTGTATTGATACGCTGTTTGGGGAATTCTTAACACTAGGGACCCGATATATACGTGACAAGATAAAATTGGGAAAGAAGCAATTTTATTAATACCGTATATATAAATAGATTGGAAAGAATTAAAGAGTGTAACAGTAATGGATTCTTGGTGAACCTACTGTTATAGCATCTTTCGGAAAATAATTTAACGGTAATGGATTCCCGGTGAATTCTACTGTTATTTTATTAGTGGAAAATATCGAGTGGGTATCCAATCTGTATATGTATGCACATAATTCAGTTTAATTTCCAATATCTACGGCAGTGGAAATTAGTGAGATAGGCTTTCAACGGGCCTTTTTCCTAGAAGATAATTAGAGCTTAAATATTTCCAAAGAGAAACAAATAGACTACGTCCACTTAGTGCATAAGATCGATTTTACAGCGGGGAACTGATTACCAAAGATGGCTCTGCCGTCGTATAATCTTTTCATCTTCGAAAATAAACTCAAGCCGTGATTAATCAGCTTAAATTCGATCACTAAGTCTATATTAAATTTTCAAGAAAGCCAGACACTGATTATCGCAGTCAGCTCAGCCGCCGTGTAATTATTCCATTACCAAGAAGCTATCTAAAATCTGGGAACAGACATCTATTGTTTTAAAAGCGGACGTAAGTTTAAATACTGTTGATCTCTTCGTTCTTAATCAATCCAAAGTGGCTATGCTCGGTTTGATCTTCTTGGAATACAGTTAAATACTTTTTATAAATTCACTCTATTAAGCTGCTTAGAATTATTAAAATAGAGATAATAATCTATTCCGTAAATAAACAATAAAAGGAGATAAGAGTTATACGTATTTAATAAATACAGTAAAAAGAGAGTTTCATGTGAAACAGTGATTTTAACAGTTATCTGTTCATACAAGTGGTCTGTCCATAAAAGGATTTTACTTGTTTCTTACAAATAGTTTTTTTAAGAGATTCGGAGATTTTTGAGAAAGAGAGATAGTAAAACAAAGGGAGTTTTACAAAGAGAATTAAAGAGAAACTAAAGAGAATTCAAGAGAAAAGCTGTGCATTTGCATAAAGATGTTTTGAGCATTACAACCCAAAGTAGCGTGGTTGAAAATATAGTACGGTTGGGCTACAACTGCCTATTGGGATTATCCAGGTTTCGATAGTCTTATGTGGCCGAGTAGGTAATGCCCTCGAGCCGAGACAATTCGTATACCCGACTTAGATAAATCTGACTGACTGACTTATTCGTAAATTGGTATTAAAGTAATAAATGTTAGTCTTACCGAAGGATCCTCAGAAGTTCTGAAGGGGTTGTCTGGTTATTCTGTTAGGTTGACTACAGCCGATTGCTCAATGGTGTTAAGGTTGGTAAAGTCTCCTTGGAGCACTACACCGGTGTGATTTGAGAAATATAGAAGAGGCATGTATAAATAAAACGTTGATGTGATAATGTACTCTTGTGATTGTGTGGCTTTACAGGTTCATGGATACCAGGTAAGATCTGCTTGTTTGAGATATGGTTGTGTTTTCAATGCTTTGCTATTATGTTACATTGTTTTGAGAAACTTGGTTGTCCATGAGATTTGTCTATTCTTGATGTTTGAGTTAAGTGTTGTGTGATCTATTGTTTGATTACATACTTGTACTACTTCTATTAACTTGAGTTAGAGTTTCACCCTTGCGTGCTTTGTTGTGTTGACACATAACTGAGTAGATGGACCCAATCACCCAAATGACAAAGGATTGGGAACTGTCCGACACTTAACCATAGAACCTCAAGGTGGAGACTGTGTATGGTGGAAAATATGTCCTAGCTCTCAGTGGGGCAGGTTTGTAGGAAATGTGGAGACTTTAGATACTGGAGGAGGAGCACCACCAAACCCACTACCTGTCCAAGAACAAATGATTTTAGATGTTAAGTTACCTTGGCGTCAGTTAAGACCTTTAGGGTGTATCTCAGATGACTTCACTTTCAGAAGTGATGATAGTGGTGACAGCTGAGGAGGTAGTTCACATCCTTCAGGACATGATGGAAATGGTTCTGATCATGTGCCTTCAAAATCAAGAGACAAATCCTCAGATGAAAACCAAGATAGAACCTCTGAAGATACCTCTAGATCTGCTGCCGCACCTATAAGGACTGAAGGTTCTGTGGGTCATATACCGGTTTCGCCTCTGGGAGAAGCGAATCCACCAACATACTCACCTTTACCCCCATCCATCAAAATCAGAATCCGAAGACATCATTTGGTTGTCTGAATCCTTATCGGATGAGGAAATCGAAGAGGATTCCGAAGAGTCCATTTACTCTTGGGCTACTTCTGACCTTACTAGAGAGTCTTTCTCTAAACCAGATCTATCTAGGTTTGATTTCGATTGGGTCCCGGTAACTCAAATTCCGCACCTACAATCTAGCTTGCCCGGAATAGGAGGATCCACCTGGTCTTGTCCTTAGATGTGTTGGAGTTAGGGTTTTAGCGCAATAGATCCCTTTTGGTATAGATGATGGGATCATGGCTCGACTGTACATAGTAGCATGTGTTTTTCTTTTACCACTTTTGTATTTTTTGGTTTAGAGTAGTTTTCACTTCTTTTTCTTTTGCAGTGTAAAAATCAAAGTTTGTCTTAGAACAAACTCCTTTGTAAAATATCATGTTATATATATATATATGAGAAAGAGAGTACTTTTCTGTACATGATAGTTTACTTTGCGTTCAAAATATTTATAAAGAAAATAAGGGATTTCACTTCCCATCCTTCTCATCTTCTTTTATGGAAAACGAAAAAAATTTACCCGTATTTTTGGAGGAACATTATAAACTTTTATGAAATATTTTCTAAAACTTTGCGAAACTTTTGGTTACTATGGTGTAATATCATTTTTGGAGAAAGGATGTTGCATATATTCTCACTTTTTTTTGGCCAAAATATATTCTCACATTTATATTATCTCTCTGGTAATAACTTTGGTTGTTGGCACAATGGGCTGGTGTATATGTTCATTTTAGGGTGTATTTATGAGTTTTGGTGGGAAGGGGAGGGGAGGGGAGGTTTTGGACATTTTAAAAGAAAAGTGAAGGGAAAGAAAAGGAAGGATATTCCCATACCTTACATGGATGCTCATTTTTAATAGAAAAAGAAAAATTAAAAGCTCCAAAAACCTCCAAATTGGAGGAACTCCAAAAATATATTAGGAGGAGGGCTTTGAAAGTTTTTGAAGGGTTTTAAAATGTTTTTTTTTACATCCTTTTCCCTTTTTTATAAAACTAAAATATTGCTAGGAATCATTCTCTCCCCTCTCCTCTCCTCCAAAACTCCCAAACACACCCTTAATCTCTACATCCGCAAATCCTCTTAGCCAACACCACCACACCATTAATGGCTCTTTTGGAACCACATTTGGATGCTATGGACATGCGTCCATGCACCCTGATTTATATTTTTGTTAAGGTGTTTGGGTTTTCAAACTAAAAGCAATTTGAGTCCAAATTGGTTTTAGTTTGTTAGATCTAATGAGATTTTGCCTCATTTGAAATTTAAGTTTTGAATAATTTTAGATAGAGTTTTAGTTATCGTTGCAGATTTGATTTTGTTAGTAACTTTGATTTTATCTTCAGTTAAGTTGTTATAATCCCAATAAATCTAATAGTAGTTTAGATATTTTCCAAAGTACAAATTAGATGTAAGCCTATTTAATAGGCATTTTCTTTTATGAATAATAAGCAATTTTCTATCTTCAATTTTTTCTCTCAATTTTCTCTCCAAGTTCCCATTTTTCCAAATTTATTTCCAACATAGTTGAAGCTAGAATTTGTAGCTTTTGCGTTGAGTTAAAAATTTTATACCAAGTTTTACCTCAAACTTATTTTTAGAGTAAAAATATCCAAATATAAATCACTATACTTCAAAATCAATTTTACGAATCAATTCAGTCAAAATCACAAAAATTACACAAGATAAATTCATTGTTGAAAGCATTTTGTTTCTTGAATACAAGTCGAAATACAATACAAATATCTAGCTATAGCTAGCCTCTTTCGCTATCCATTGCAGCAAGGCATATGGATTAGAAGGAAGAAGTAGAATGAATTAGCTAGCTAGGTAAATGGATGGATCATGGTAACTTCAAACTAGTTCAAGAAATGTGATACATGGGATTGGGGAGCTTGAAAGTACGATTGCCCAAACACTCTCCTTGAAGATCACTCCACTGGTCTCCCACATTTCCCCATATCCTATACCCTTGTTCTTCTATCTCCTTCCTAATCGCTGACTTGTATCTCACAGCACTTTGTCCTTTGTATTGCGCACTCCTACATATACATCAAAAAGCAAGGAAGCATTAATTCATCACAACCAATTGTTTGTTTTCATGTATATATACCATACCCCATGATCATTAACCAACCTTCGTATAATTGAACCCATTCATTTTATTATAGTAGACTTCATCAATTAATTAAATGCATTCATTCATGAATAATTTAAGTATATGTTGAGAGCTGGTTAAGAAAGACTTTTCCAATCACGACACCAAAAGTGATTGTCCTTTTATAGCTTGTCTGTGTCGTTTGGCTTTGGTTGTCTGGCACCGCACACCAAGACGAAAAGTAAATTAAGAGGAAGCATTCAAAATCTTTCTTTAATTGAATTTTGCAATTGCACGGACATTGACTTTGACTTGGACAACATATACGGAAGCTTTGTCAGCGTGGCATTGTAGACTTGTTATTTCATCCATCCGTTAGAGAGAACAAAAAAAAAAAAAAACGGCAAGTGAGAAAAGCTACTAGGGGAAAAAAGTGACAGTTGACCGAGTCTGTTGTGTTTTTTCTCCCTTCATTCTTAAATAAACAGGAATTTCATATCAAATATAAAATCCAATGAGTTTTATGTAACAATTCAGAGTAGCAAAAGGTCAAAAAACAATTAATTTTAAATGTTTTATGAATTGACTTAGCTTAAATTTATTTATTTAAGAATTTTATTTAGTATTAAAAGAATCATTAAAGAATTTTAAACTGGACAATTATTCCGCAAAGGAGGAAAGATAAGCAAGGTATGTTCATAAGATGAAATTCCCCATTTGATGCAAATTCTACATTTGGAACTTTATAAAAGTTTATTTTTAATGTAATTTATATTGATTACATTCTCAGCCCAGTATTAAAATTAGATATTTAACACATATTTACTTCTTTGTTCTACAGACAAACATACTTCAATAATTTGTTTCAAGTCAAATAGCCTTTTATATATATAACCAAAGCAATAACTACCTAGATGTGAAACTAAATACTATGAGTAGTGCTATATATAGCTTTGTATCTTTAAACGAAGTACACTTAGCATTTTTAACTAACTCAAGCTATTTTTTTTAATAATTCAACTCAAGCTGTCTTTGCTGCATATGCACAGTCTCAACAAATATTTGACCTTTGCACCCAAAAAAGAAGACTTCAACACTTGCAGTAGGCCAAGATCGATAATACTCAACCAAACAAAAGTGGTGCATCTTCTTCAATTATTTTATTATTATTATTATTTACTATTGTCTTTTGGTTATTGGGAATAATTAATTTAACCTAAAAGTACCTTTCAGAAAGAAAAAAACCTAAAAGCAAATGATGGTAGTGACTAGTGTGTGTGATTTTGGCCCTTTGTGAAAGTTTTTAACAGGAAAAATGAAGAGAGTTATGAATTCTTAGATCTATATACAACAAATTAAAACATGACCAAATCTGTTTTATATCAAAGTGTTTGGAAGAGCCGAAGAGGGTGAGAGAGACCCGTAGGCCTTAATTTCTTTACAAAATAAAGGAATGGGATTATTCCCATGAAATAAAAAATAAAAATGAAATCATCCCTCCGAAAGGACAAAATATGGGTCCAAAATATAAGTGGGTCGCATTTGCACATGTGACATGTGGGTCGGCAGCATTCATGACATTTGCATATGCAATCAAATTAAATATCATATTTTGAACCTACATCACTACATGTATTGTTATCTTTTGTTTAACTGTAGCGATAGAAATGTTATACAGTTCTTTAGTAAAAGCTGTTAACTTCTTTTTCCAGAACTCAAACTTGTTTTACTGTTCTAAGGAGTGAAGGTCAATTGCTTGCCTCCTTAATTGACCCTTATCGAGGCAAATTATATAATATGATTATGAAATTTACTAATTACGTTTTGTATTAATGAGGACTCAGGACTGGAGGAGTCGTATCCAAGTCTTCCCAATATAAAAAGAAACCCAAGTAGAAAAATTGCACATGCAAATGCAAGATTTTAGCACTTATTTTCCATGTCCATTATCTAATTTCTCAGAATATTGCATTATTGGAGGAACTTTCCTGTATCCACTGGCCATTAAAAAATAGAAAATGCTGCCACGACATATGCCAATACTCTGGACAAACGGACTTTTGTCGTGTTTGTTATGAAATCCTATCATATCAACTTCCAACCAATCAAGTCTCTAATTCTCATCATGCATGCTATGAAATGGATTTCAGTACTTATCTTATCTTCTATTCTTAAATTAAATTTTATGCTTGGATTGAATTACATAATCTCATTATTTCCCTTTTTAAGAAAACTGTACTCTAAACTGAGATTTACTTAAAGTCAATAAAGATGCATGTATTTATAGGTTTTAATAAATTAATGAAACAAAAAAAGATAAGCATATACTCTCACTCATTTGCAGAAATAATTATTTTTTTCAAATTTTAAAAAAGTTAATTCTAAAATAAATAGGATATATAGATATGCATATCTGTGTTTTATATTTTTCATTAATAAAATGTTATCTCCTAAATTAAGATGACATCTTGGGGTGGCCGGTATATCTTTAGAGAGGAAAAACATTCTAGTTTGATGTTTTCATATTGGTGTTATAACCTATTGGGATGCTTGACTATGTCTTCTTAGGTTGATAAGACTCACTTTTCTTGTAACGGATTAAAATACCCTTTGTACTTCTTTTAATATAATTTTGCTTTTAAAAAAAATTTCCTTTAATAAAATTAGGAAGGCCATGCGGCATGCATGTTGTCAAGTAGTACTTGTTAAAGGTTTGACCAATCGACATATTAAATATTGGGCAGATAGAGAGGATTGGAGCAGTGCTTTCTGGGAAAATCCGCTTCAACACCATCAATTACGCCACCTGTTTTTGTCCTATGTCTTCAGTGATTACCGACGTCATATATAGGGTGTCATTTGTAGCATAACTTTTCAATTATAAAAACTTGGAAACTTTTTAACTTTTTAATAGATACGACATTAGAGATTATGTATAATTATATAATGCATGTGGTGCACAATCATGTTTCATCTTAGTATTAATCAAAAAATGTTTCATCTTAGTGAATTTTTTTTCCTTCTGTATACATATGTTTGGCGCGGGTGAAATTCTTTTTTATAACTCAGGCTTTTATTTCTAGCGTGGTAGGAGTCCCTATCTACCTAATCAGGCTTGACGTGACAAAAACTGTAGCATGTGTTGGTCTCTAGCTATCAATTACGTGAGTATAATTAAAAGCAACTAAATACAGCTAATTATAAAATTAAAACTAGCTTTCGTAAGTAAATAAATAAATAAGTAATTACCTCAAAATAAGGTGTTCATAGCCGATGAATCCTTGGTTACGCAAGTTGTCCGTGGTGATTTTGCCGAGTGTTGCTTCGTCTCTTCCCGTTAGCAAGAACACCTTGAAACCTCTCTCCGTCAACGTTTTAAACAATCCTAGTACCACGGGATTTGCCGGGCACATTCCCTTCATGATCCATGCCTTGAATATCGTTGAATCAAATGGGTCGCACCTGCCCATGCATCATGTATATGACATTTAATTTAATTACTGTATCTTAATGTATACAAATTAATCAATCTCCATCAGAGCAATGATATAGAAATGCAAAATTAAAGGAGTAAAGAAGCTGTGATTAAGAAACAATGATCACGCATGGGAGGGTTAATTATACTCGTCAGCATGAGTTTCACAACACATTGATTTGTGATTAATTATATTAGAATTAATATCTGACTAATTAAATTCTTAATTAATATACTTTTTTTTTTCTGTGACCTTCTCAATTAACAAGTGTCTTTATTTTAATTAACAAAATAATGGAGTATAACGATGTGGTAATAAATAATGATGTTGTAAATATTTTGCCTTAATTGTACTTTTGATCCCCGGTTATCGTAATTGTGCGATTTGGGTTTTCAATTTTTAATTGAGCAAATTGAGTTCCTCAATTATTCCAATTGTTGCAATCAGACCCGTCCATCGTTATTTCATCTAATTCTTAACACTAAGACACATGGCACATATGGGTTGAATTTGACACTAATTAAATCAGGTCACTTTGGCACGATGTAGGTTGCCAGAAAAATTTTCAACGCAAGTCGGTAACACACGTACGTCATGCAATACATGTTTAAAATTTCTTGAGTGTGCAAGTTTTTGTTATGCCATCAATTGCCATGCCAAGATGGCTCAACTCAGTGTCAAGGTAACATGACTAATTAGTCAAATCCATCCCACATGTGCCACGTAGACTCTAGGTGTTTAAAATTGGACGAAGTAGCGATGGAGAGATCTGATTGCAACAATTATGATAATTGGGATACTCAATTTGGAAACCGAAGAACCCAAATCGCACAATCAAGTAACTGGGGTCAAAAATGCAATTAAGACAAATATTTTTTATTACATTGAATTGGAATTGCAAACGCATGATGAGTAGAGGTAGTATATATAGGAGAATTAATTAATACATACCCAAATCGGTTAGCCTCGTAATAGGAAACGTTAGAGATGCAGGTGTCATCGACGTCGAGAATCCAGGCATCAAAGCCATCACCAGAAAGAGGGATCTCAGAAGCATATGAGGAGATTTGGTGGATGATGAGGGTGAGGTCTTGCTCGTACTGCCCACCGGTCATGTAGTTGTGAACGTGGTTGTAGCACCGCAGTGGGACCGTCCGCCATTTACCCACTTTGTTTGTCTCCACCGCCAGCCTCCAGCTCAGCCCGTACCTCTCATCATCATCAACCTCCGACAACTGCGACTGCGACGGCGACGACGACTCCTCATCAATCATCTCGATCTGCTTGTAGTTGTGCAGAGGCCTAATTTGCTTGTTCTGCCTCCTCAACACTACGAGTGCCTTCGCCAATAAGGCCAACAAAAAGGTTAATCCCGCCACGACTTGTTGCACCATCGTTATCTTTAACATCATCTAATTTGCCGCATATATATTATAATAATAATAATAATATATAGAGAGAGTATAATTAAGTGGTGGAGGGGGTAATTGATTAAGTGGATTACTGATGATGAGATCGAATATGGAAGGGGCCGGGGAACAAAATTGGGGAAATTAAGGAGTCAGAGGCGCAGCAGCAGAAGAATATCAAGTAGGTGGAAAATGCGTGTGTGTGAGTTGAGTTGGTTGGCATAATTAGGCTTTTCGCTCGCTCGTGGTCATACACGAGAATAATAAAAAGGTAGAAAGTAGGTTGATGCTTTTTCCACTGATGATGGCACACAAATGACGAGCACCACATTGCCTTTTTATTCTCAAAACTCTTGTGGGCCCCACGCGAAACTTCTTAGAAATCATAACGAAAATGCTCTTTTCCCTTCCTCTGTTATTATCCCCTCCCCACCGTATAGTCTTACCCTTTGAAAATTAAAAATTTTAAATTAAAATAAATTGTTATTAGTTATCAATTTTTATTTTTATTTTTTAATTACTTGTTTAATTAGGTTTTTCTCTCCATAATTTCTTTCCAGGTAAAAAACTATAGACATCAAAACTCCTATATGTAACATTTGTACGAATCTAAATTATCTTATTTAAATCCCAAAAGAAGAGATAGAGGTCTTAATTGTTACCTACTATTAGATTAGATTAGATTAAATACACTTCAACAGAAAAGGGTTTTTATTAAAGTGATGTGTTCAAACCTCCCCTACTAACATAATATATTAATTTACTAATTGTTTGCAACTAGGTCAAAGACCCTTACTCAGTGTGAGTTCAGAGTCTAACCCTAGCTGCACGGAGTGAATCGGAACGAGTGAGTTGGCCTCCCCTTCACCCTAGGTCACCGAGTATCTGGTGAGGATCTCGCTGCTTTGATGATTGGCCTTCTATGGCTGATCTTATCTGATAAGCTTGACGTGCTCTTTATCCATTGCCCAACGTCTCCCTTGATTCTCGTGTGGCTGGTACCAGTACAGACTCTACAGATTAGTATGGGTGTCTTCCTTGATCTTCGCGAGGTTGGTTGTGGTACAGACCTTCACCTGGCGTGGGCGCGTCTACGCAGTGCGAGGACCTTGGCCCAAATAGTTGGTCGGCCCAAGAGAGCCAAATACGTTGATGCACATGGTTGGCCCATAAGCGGAATCTATCGTAGGTCGAGCTTGGGACAAGGTGACATTGGTCAGCTAGGCCCAAGAAGGTACACAGTTCCTCAAGCTTCCAGGGAGGTCAACAGTAAGCTTGAAGGTCTGGCTGAGCTAATGGAGTCCCTCAAGCTGAGGATCTTGGTTGTCATCTGTCTTCTCCAAGAAATACCATGGTCGCTCCAAGACATAGTCTCTGCCATGGAGCAAGGTCATCTACCATTCTGTAGCCGTTTTTTTTCTAAGCTTTGTGCCTTCCTAGTAGACATTTTGAGAAAAATTCTGTTAAAGTAGAGTTTATATAAATACCTCATGAGCTTTGAATTTACAATAAATGAAAATTGTTTGCAATGGACTTAGCTTCTGATGTTGTCGCGACGTCGACGTCTGTAACATCCCAGAATTTCACTCTATGAGAAAGAGTATTAATTTTGGAAGATTAGAATTAATCTTAGGATTTTCAGATTAAGTATAGATAATTTAGAGTTGACGTAAACGTCAAACAGTAACATACGAACATTTTGAACAGTTAGAATAAGTAGAAAATGAATATGGAAAATTCATGTTAGGTTTCAAAGAGTATTAGAAAATATATTATGAGTTATTTGAATGTTCAAAAAGGTTTTAGACACTAAGTTTGAATTTTAGCAGAAAAGATAAAAGGGAATTACGGTTTTGGTCTCTTTAGGAGAAACTCTGTATTCAGTAAATAAGAAAGGAATTAGATACTGGGAAAAGAAAGGTAGTTAAGGTATAGACTTTAGGATAGAGTATATTCTATATAGTATAGAGATAATAAGATTTGCTTGATATTATAGTTCAAAACGGTAAGATAGTAAAAGTCTTATATAGACTTCTGTATGCTATTTTTCGTCAATTATTTGTTTTTAATGAATTTGTGTGAACTAAGTGCTAAGTAATTTATGGTAGTCTTAGAATCATGATATTAGAATATTCATCAAATTACTTTATCAAAACAGACGCTTTTTCTTCATCGTTTGAGTTTTTACGGAAAACCGTATTCTACCGTTACTAACGGATAAAGATTTTAAATAGAGAAAGTATGCCAAACCAACCCAGAATTTAATCTTCCTTCACAAAAGTTTCTTCTTTTAATATTTTTTATTTTCTGAAATTTTTGGAAAACTTTCAAAAAATACCAAAAAATACAGTAAACGGGTACGTATAGAACTTGCTATACAGTATATGAAAATTTTGAAAAAAGGTCCCAAACAATTTTTATTTTATTTTTATTCTTTATTTCATGGTTTTTAAAAATATTTCTAGACAGGATTATTTTTCTACTGTTTTGACCTTTTTATGCGGTATTTTTTTTTTTGGATAAGCAAAAATTTATTTAAAGGAAAACAATTAAACCAGAGCATAAGATATGTCCAGATTTAGCTATGGGAAAAGAACAATATTGTCATCAGTACAATATGCGGTATTTCTGTCGTATAAAAGCGTATAGAAAGCAAACGGGCTTGAAATAAGAACTGGGAATTTTCAAAGGACCTTAGAATAATTTTATAAAGTCTAAAATAGTGTTTTTGACCCAGCCCCAAGACTTGGTCATGAAGGGTTCGAATAGAGATTATTATATAATTTATTTTGTAACATATTTACCAAAACATAAAGCATTTGGCTTTTGATCCAATGGTTCCCTCTTGCCCCATTTATGTTGGCCGACCTCCCCTCCTTAACAAGGGCTCTTGGATGTTAATTTTTCACATGGATCCAATCCTTGTGAAATGGTTTAAGCCAATTAGAATAAATCATGTTTTAACCTATTTATTAATTAGTTAATTTGTGAGTCATGGCATGCATCACAAAATTTTTTAAACCCTCCCTTGCCCTTTCATGTTGGCCGCCCCTCTTCCTCTCTTTGGACCCTTGGATGATGATTTTTCACTTGGATTTAATCCTTGTGAAGTAGTATAAACCAATTAGGAATTAGTTAATTGTTTTGATTTTTATTAAAAGCCAAACCAAGGTTATGTTTTAAGCCAACCATGATCACTTTAAACCCAACCCCTTGGCTGCCCCCTCCACTATAAATACCCCCTTCACTCTTCATAAATCCTACACCAAGCTCAAGGAATTCAAGAAGCATACACTTTCTCTCTTTTTCTCTCTTAAGTCTAAAATTTCTTATATTGGTGTTCTTGGAGTTTTGCCTTGTTCTTCAAAGGTATTTTGGCTAAGGTAAGGGAACCTCTTGCAAAATAATTTAAGAAGTATGAGTATGATCTTTGTGATGCTTGAAATTGTGTGCTTTGGGTGTTATAGCTTTTAAATGGTTGTTTATGCTTTATAAATTGTTTTATTGTTGTAAAATTATTATTTTGTGATAATTATGATTTGTAGTGTTATGATGCCCAAAAATCCTTAGATTTTCGTGGGAATGAGGTGAGGAGGTAAGAATTTATTTTTAAGTATAGTAAACATATCGTTATAATGACAAATTTTAGTTTGCTGCAAATATGATTTTACCATAAAGAAAATACGTTTTATTTTTTGTGAAAAACCCTGATATTATCTAACATGTATATGGTCAAAGGTGATGGTTAAGATTTGATTGGTTTATTAGTATGGATCTGTCTAGAAAGGAAAGAGACTTTTGAATGGGCTATTATAAAATCCGTCTCTTTCTAGCCTGGGATCTGTATTAATACGCTATTTAAAAATCTTAACACTAGGGACCAGGGATATACGTGCCTAAGATAATCTGGGAAAGAAGTGATTTATTAATACCGTATATATAAATAGATTGGGTTGGATGAAAGAGTATAACAGTAATGGATTCTCGGTGAATTTTACTGTTATAGCATCAGTTGGATAAAATAGTGTAACAGAAATGGATTCTCGGTGAACCTACTGTTATAGCATCTTTCAGAAATCAATGTAACAATAATGGATTCTCGGTGAATTCTACTGTTATGTTATTTGTGAGAAATATCGAGTGGGTATCCAATCTGTTTATATATGCAATGAACTCAGTTTAATTTCCAATGTTTAAGACAGTGGAAATTAGTAAGATAGGTTTCCAAATGAGCCTTTTTCCTGGAAGATAATCAGTGCTTAAATATCTCCCAAGAGAAGTAATTGAATTGCGTTCACGTAGCCTAAGTTTTTATCGATTTCTAAAAATGGGTGCTGATCACCAAAGATGGCTCTGCCGTCGTGTGATTATTTCATCTTCTAAATTAAGTAAGCCAGTAAAAGAAATACATCAAGATGATATCAAGTTTTTAGAAAACTGGACACTGATTACCGCAGTCGGCTCAGCCGCCGTGTAATTATTACATTCCCTAAGTTTAATCTAAAAATAGAGAACAGACGACGATGGACTAAAAAGCAGATGTAAGTTTAAATTACAGTTACTCTCTTCTTTCTTGATCAAATACAGAGAGGCTCTGCCCCGCTTTGATCTTCTTAAATGAGTTAATAAAATTAAGTTCATATATCAAATCACTCTATTGGGCTATTCACCTCAGTTCGGCTCTGCCGTGGCTTGAACAGTCATAAATGAATTATTATAGCCGGAAGAATAACTTAATGCGCAATAAAATAAGAGCAAGAGTTTTCTTCAAAATGAGTGAGTGATTCCAGAAAGATTTTTCAGAGTGTGAGAGCTATAGTAAGACGATAGAGGTTTTTAAGAGATGGTATTGTAGAGAAACTACAGTAAGATATGTCAGCAATTTTACTACGAGAAAGTGAGAAAGAGATTTTGTAGAGAAAACTTAGTCGAGCATTTGCATTATTGACGATGAGCATACAACCTATATGACGTGGTTGAGAATAGGGTTAAGTTGGGCTACAATTGTCTTTTGGGATTATTCAGGTTTCAATAGTCTTAGGTGGCCGAGTGACTGAATACCCTCGAGTTGAGACAATTCGTATACCTGGCTTGAATAAATCTGACTGGCTGACCTATTCATGATCTGGTATTCATTTTAAATGCGGCATTACCGAAGTGATTCTCGGGGGTCTAAAGAGAGGATTCCCTGATTATTCTGTTAAGTTTATCGCAGCCGATCGCTCAAAAGAAAGTGAGGAAGAGAAAGTCTCTTTGGAGCATAATTACACCGGTGTGACTAGAGAAATATTGAAGTGACATGCATAATAGTACTTTAACGTAAGAATATAAACTGTAACTGAGTTATTTATGGATTTATGATGTGCAAGGTAAGGTTTTCTTGGCTACAATATATTTGACTTGTGTGAATGATTGAATACCTGATTGAATGTCTTGAGTGTCTATGGTAATTACTTGTGGTTGTAGGAATTGTGTGCTATGCAATAGGAGTTTTCTATACTTGTACTACTTTTATTATTTGTATTAGAGTTTCACCTTGCCTGCTTTGTTGTGTTATTACATGACTGAGTAGATGGACCCGCAAGACAGAGGATTGGGAACCGTCCGACACTTAACCATAGAACCTCTGGGTGGAGACAATGTATGGTGGAAGATATGTCCTAGCACACAGTGGGGAAGGTTTGTAGGAGAAGTGGAAACCTTGGATATTGGGGGTGGGGCGTTACCAAACCCACGACCCATTCAGGAACAGATTATATTAGATGTTAAGTTACCCTAGCAACAACTAAGACCTTTAAGAACTATCTCAGATACCTTACCCTTTGACTGTAATGATAGTGGGGATAGTGGTGGAAGCAGTTCACATCCATCTGTGCATGATAGTGGTGGAACAGATCATGGAGACCAGCGTCGGAGGAGCAGATCATCAAGTAAAGGACGAGCCAAATCCACTAAGAAGTCACCAGTTGTCAAACCTGTTGAAACTAACGGTTCTGTAGGGTATACCCCAGCTTCACCTTTGGGATAGAAAGAACCAACCATGTATACCCCTTGTTCTCATCAGTCTGAGTCGGAGGATATCATATGGTTATCCGAGTCTCTTTCTGATGATGAGGTTGATGAGACACCTGACATGTCCATTGACACTTGGAATACCTCTGACTTAACCAAAACTCCTTCATATCATCCGGATCTAGCCAGGTTTGGGATGGATTGGGTTTCGGTGACTCAGGCCTGGAATCTTGATTCTAGTTTACCAGGGGTAGGAAGATCTGCCTAGTCTTGCCCTTAGAAGTAGTTAAGTTTAGAGTTTGAAATAATAGATCCTTTCCGGGTAGATGATGGGATCTTGGCTCGACTGTACATAGTAGCGCATTTTTATTTTTCCACTTTTGTACTCTTTGTTTTAGAGTAGTATTAACTTTCTTTTGTTTTGCAGTATCAGAAATCATAGCTTGCCTTGGCGCGAACTCTTTGTAAAATATCATGTTACTTATATAAGAGATGAAATACTTTTCAGATATGTTGTATCCACTTTATATTTCGAAAACAGAGAAAAAGAAATTAGGGGAGCACATTCCCCATCCTTCTCATCATCTTCAAAGGAAAGAAAATTTTTTTAGCACATTTTCGAAAAGGAAATACGAAATCATTTGCGAAATATTTTCTAAGTTTTTCTAAACTTTTGGTTACTATGGTGTAATATCCTTTTTGGAGAAAGGGTGCTACATTTTGTGGTATCAGAGCCTGGTTTCCGTCTTTTGGGGGTGTTAGGGTATAGGTCTACTAAGCCTACTTTTGCGTAGAACCCTGATAGGATTTGTGTGGTGTAGAATTGTTGTGAACTTGATTGCTTTGTTTAATTCTGAACTATGCTGGTATGGAACATTATGGTTGAGAAAGACTAACTTATAAAGTATAATAGTATTATCTATGATAGTAATATTACTAATATAATTATTTATGTGATATTAGTTACTAAATGTGATTATTTATGTAATATTATTTACTAAGGTGATTATTTATGTGACTATTCATATGATATTATTTTAATTAACCTTATAGACTTAGAAAAACTATGATAAATTCTATTATTTATTTGGCTAAATTGTTTGATAGGACGTTATGGCAAATAACGGAAGTTTTAGTATGGAAGAGTTAGCAAAAACTATTAGAGAGATGACCATTGCTATTAGGAAGAGAGAAGTAAGGAATCTCAAAGGAATAGAGATGTGTCATAATAACATAGAGCAATTTGGAGAGGGAAATGAGGTTGAAGGGATGGACTTATGGATTCAAGACTTGGAAGAATTCTTACGTACATTGATATGCACCGAAGAGCAAAAAGTGAGGTTTGCTGCTTTCATAGTAGTTGATGATGCGAAATTCTGGTGGTCTCAAATGAGTTTAGCATTGAGAGTTGAAGGAACAATTCTCACCTGGGCTATCTTTAGATATCACTTTTTAGCTAAGTATCTGCCTACAGACATTCGTCAAGTGAAGGAATTAAAATTTCTGAACTTAAGGCTGGGGGAGATGACCGTAGAATAGTACAATAAAAGGTTTAAGTCAGTCTCAGAGTTCTCGCAATATTTCCAGTATCGGACGGATCCATCCTGGAGATGCAGGAAGTTTCAGAAAGGATTAAGGCAAGATCTGCAAGAGATAGTGATACCTCTACAGATTGGCGATATAGACTGTAACGTCTGTAATTTTTAATTCTGTTTTAATTATATTTTTGCGTGTGACATGTGCTTTGTGTATATTAGATTTATTTTAGTAAGAGTATTTTCATAGACAAAAGTTTTCTTAACGTTATAAATCAGTAGTTTAAATCGGACGTTTAGATACAGACAGAGTTCTGTTTACCGTAAATAGACGAAAAGGTGACTTTGTGAAGTAGAAACCCTATATTGAGGTTAAGATGAAGATTTGAAGGTACCAATAGTGATTTTACAATATTTGAAGATTTTAGAAATTTATTCGGGAATTTTCTGAAGAATGGATAAAAATGTTACCGTTTTGGTCCCTGTAGTTTGACTAGGTTGAACTGTGAGTTGGTTTGGAGACCAGAACAAGTTTAGAAATATTTTTGAAGGTACCAAATGATGTTTTATATTATTTTAGAATTTTAGAAATTATTTTGGGAGTTTTTTTTTGAATGACAGACAAAGAATTGCGGTTTTGGTCCCTGTAGACTGAGAACAGGATAGCAGCGAGAATAGGTGAATGCCAGAAGCTTAGGAAATGATCCAAAATCAACCAAAAGAGTAACCAATGGTGTTTTTACAATATTTATGATTTTTAGAAATTTTCTGGAATTTTTCTGAAAAAATTCATTTTTACCCTAAGTTACGGGTTACGGTAAAAACCGAAAAGTTACCGTAATACTTCTAAGTTTGATCTTTATGAACCAAGACCTTTGTGGCATCTTATTTTCATGGCTAAGGACTTATTATGAGGTTCATGAGAGTTTTTACCCCAATAGGTTAAATTTGGACTATTTTTACTATGAAATACAAAAGTTACCACACTTAATTACCTTGGAGACTTACCATTTACCATGGTTAAGGTGAAAAATTATTTTACCCCTTTAGGACAGCAGCTGTGCGCCAGATTGAGGGAAGAGTGTGGAAGGTTCAAGATTTGTATGACTCATGGTTATTGGCCAATAGAAGTAATCCAAGTGTTAACTAGGGTTATGACTCATAATTAAGTGTAACCATGGTTAGTTTAATCATGACTTAAATGAAAAAAAAAATCCGGGCAAGAGGAGAAAAGGGGGAGGCCAAGAGCAAGGAGAGGAGAGGGAGAGAGCTCTTGTTCGATTTTTCTCATTTTACTCACACACCATAACCATTTTTCATAGTTTTCTTTCCAAATTTTCATCCAAGTTAATCAAGTTTTGCAAGGTTTGCTCTGGATTAGGGATCATCAAGCTATCAAGGTATGTTATGAGAACTCCATGGATTAGGTTTTGTTATCTTCTTCATGGTTAAGAGCTTAGGGTAGGGTTTGGTTTATCTTAAGTTCTTCCTTCATATGCTGAGGTTATTTCATGGAAGAGTAAGCTTAATTTTGTATTTGGATGTGTTATTATGATTTGGAAGGGAGAAATCAAGATGAAGAAGAAAAGGGCTTGAAGCTAGGGCTTGTCATACCTAAGCTAAAGGAATGAGGTAAGGGAAAATTTTCTTATACAAGGTTTTTAAAGCTTAGTGGACATATGAGAACTATGTTGATGTTGGTTTGATTAAAATGATTTTGATTTGACCTAGACAACATGATGGTTGTTGAACTATATACTTCTATGTTCTTATGGTGATGGATGAGTTAGAGGGTGTCTTGTGATTGATATGAATTTTTCTTAAGTGGCTTGATTAAGAAAGCTTTGATTGATGATAGTTTTGGTTGATTTAACCTAGATGGAAATAAGACTAGGTTGTCTTGCTTGTGGATTTCTCTTTGTTGAGAAAAATAGATTGTATCGTGTGACATGATTTTGGCCTATGTTGGTTGCATGATGACCTTGTTCCATGCTTGAGTTGAATTTTGACTATGTTTTCAATCTTGGCATGATGGAATTGATCTTAGTATATATGACAATATATGCTTGGTGTGATGATTATCTTGTCTTATAGCCTTGATGATTTTGCTTTATGATTTGATGAGTGTGGAACCATGGCTTGTAGATGAATGATTGTGTCTTGTGATTGATCCAAAGATGGTAAACTTTACTCATTTTTGTTCATTTGAACATAACTATGCAAAGAAAAGATTGATTGTGGTTGGACTTTGAAATTTCGAGCTGCTGTCATGCCCTGGGTGTGTTTTTTTCTGAAGCTGTGGAAGTCTGGAAAACAGGGGACAGAACTGTCTATACCGATGGTGTGAAAATTCTCACGCCTGTGAACAGTTCTGGATCCAGCAGTTTTGATAATTAATGTTTTTGTGAAAATCATTTTTTTCCAATTTTTTTTCATAAAAATGGTTAAGATAAAAATGACATTTTAAATATAAAGATTGGTAAGTATTTCGGTTAATTGATTTTAGAACTTAAACAATGGTTTTGAAAAATGTATTTTTGTTAAAAAGATGAAGAATTAATAAGAGTGTAAATAAAAGAGGAGAAGGCCATGTTGATGGAGAATTATGCACAAAGAGATGTGAATATCATAAGAGATGATAATGCTATAACCAAGAGTGAAAGTTATATGTGATTGTGCAAGTGATAACCTAGTGAAGAGGTTAATGCAATTACAAGAGAAGTCAAAGTGAATTGATTGTGCTTGAGCTTGTGATGATTATTTTGAAATGCAAATGTATGTGTCATTTTGCATAAAGAGATTTGGTGGATGGCCAAGAGATTTGGCAGATGGCCAAGAGATATTGTGTGCTTAATGTGTTATATCATATGCATAAAGAGAACGAGATTTTCTTGGCTTTGCCAAGTGGTCATACCCAGAGAGGGTTGTGACATGAGCTACAACCCAGAGAGGGGTTGAAAATAGGTATGGTTGGGCTACAATTGCCTACTGGGATTATCTAGGTTTTGAAAGTCTCAATGGCCGTGTGGTGGATCCCAGCTAGCCGAGAACGAGTAGTGTTACATCCGTATTTTTAGGATATTAGTTAGAATTTCTGTTTTATATGAAATTCTAGGATCTAAGTGCTAAGAAAATTAATTTGGTCATATAATAATAAGTATAAGACACTTATGAAATTATTTCATTAAAACAGTAACTTTTCCTTACTGTTTGACATCCGTATTTTTCGTTATTGACAGAAAAAGGATTTTAATAACACAAGTGTGTTAACCCAACCTTTTCAAACAAACTTCCTTCACAAAAGTTGGTTCTTTTGATATTTTTAATTTTCTGGAATTTTCTTAGAATTTTTGAAAATTTTTGGAAATTACTGTTTTGACCCTGTTATTTGCAGAAAGCGTAAAACCCTGATTCAGAGACCAATTTGAGGTCAGAAAAAGATTTTGAGTAGCTGAATCATGTTTTAATATTTTTTATGATTTTTGGAAATTATTTTGTAATTTTCTGAAAAGCAAGTCAAAACGCTACTTTTTTCGGCGCTTATAAAATGCGGAAAGCGGAGGTTTCTAGTCCAAAATCGATTTATTTCGAACAATGAGGGATCAAAATCAAATTTTAAGAGAGACAATTAGTAATTAAATTTAATTTTCAAATTTTCTGAAATTTTCTGAAAAAGTGCTATTTTTCACTTACGGCGCGTCTGTTTTCTGTTGTTTTTACAAACTGCAAGGCGTATTCTTACCGTAAAATTCCCAAAACTCTTCCATGAGGTTCTTACATGTCATTTTCGAGATTCGTCATTTATTCTTACTATTTAAAATTGTTTTTGAGTGTTAGATTAGTAAACAGACTATTTTAACCCTTAATTGCGGAATAAGCCGAATTGAGGCGAATAGAGGTATAGTGGCCATGATATGGAAACTTAGGAACTTTGAGGGGTTTGAATACAATTCTAAGAAATATGGAAGAGTGGGGAACATCATGATTACCTCGAATAGTAAGGTGGGCAAGTAAAAAGACCATTTTGCCCTTAGCTCCCACTTAAAACTACATAAACATGTAACTTTTGACCAAGCAATCCAATGGCCTTCCTTCCTCCTCCATTTGGTCGACATCATCATCAATTTAGGGGCCTTGGATCAGATTTCCCACCTTAGTCATCAATCCTTGTGAAATGGTTTAAGCCAATTAGGAAAAAGATTGATTAAACCTAATTAATAAATAGGCATTTATGTGGTCATTGCTTACCACATACATTATTTTTATTCCTTCCTTGTCCCCACTCCTTGGCTGCCCCCTCACCTATAAATAGACCCCTTGGCTTCATAATTTTTCACATCCAAGAAGCCAAGGGGGAGCACTTGAAGACAAACACAAAATTCTCTCTCTTTTCTCTCTAGTTTTCTTAAATTTCTCTTGTGTTCTTGCTTTGTTCTTCATCAATTTTGGCCAAGGTAAGGGGTTAATCTTTCAATTTAATTTGTGAAGTATGAGTTTTGATTCTTGCTTGTGTTTAGATTGTATGCTTTAGATAAATGATTTTATAGTCTTAAATTAATTATTTTGTGCTAATTATTAATAGTAGAGTTATAATGCCCAAATTTTCTTAAGATTTTCGTGAAGCAAGGTGGGATATGTTAAAATCATTTTTGAGCTTTGTAAACATACCGTTATAATGGCAAAATCGTTTTTGAACTATTTTAAACATATCGTTATAATGGCAAAATTTATACTACCGTAAAGATAATTTTACCGCAAAGAGAATACAATTAATTATTTTATAAAAACCCTGGTATTGTCTATCATTGATATACAAGGTCATGGTTAAGATAAATGGTTTATCAGTATGGATCAGTCTAGAAAGGAAGTGAGACCTTTGAAGGGGCTAAAGCAGTCCGTCTCACTCTAGCCTGGGATCTGTATCGATACGCTGTTTGGGGAATTCTTAACCTAGGGACTCGGTATATACGTGACTAAGATAATTGGGGAATATAATGGTAATGGATTCTTGATGAATTCTACTGTTATATATTTTTGATTCAGTATTCTCTGTGTTTAAAAGAAGAAAAAATTTTACTCACGTTTTCGGAGAAGGAATGTTGAGTTTTCACTAAATATTTTCTAAGTTATTTCGAAATTCATTGGTAACTATGGTGTAATATCCTTTTTGGAGAAAGGGTGTTGCAAGTAGAGCACCCGGCTTAGATAAATCTGACTGACTGACCTATTTGTGATATGGTGTCACAGAGTGCATTAAGTAATTGTTTCTTGGACTTTACTGTTTGTTTAGCCTTGAACAATTGTGACTTAAACATGGCTTTCCTGAATACTGTCTTGGACTTTACTGGTGGTTTAGCCTTGAACAATATGTTAGGGATTGACTGTGGCCTATCGCTCAAATGTTGTTGAGTAAGAGAAAAGTCTCCATGGAGCATTACACCGGTGTTGAGAGGAAAATAGAAGTGTCATGCATTTTAAATATATTTGTGTAATGATATATTGATTGATGTTGAGTTATGTGCTGTCACTATGATGATTTTGCTTGTGTATATGAGAATGTTTCATTAGAAATACTTTTGTGCTGAGTAAAGGTAAGTGGTACCGAAATGTTTAATGTAGATTATGTTTGATAAGTCTTATTTACTTTATTCTTATCTGTTGTCACTTTGTTTTATAATCTGTGTATGAGGATTTTTCACCATTGCCTATATGTTTTGTGCTCTTTGGAACATGATTCATATAGATGTACCACCAGTCAAGTGAATTGACTAGGTCGGAGGAGTAAAGAAGACTACCGTCTGGAGTGGCTTTTGTCTAGATTGTCTTTTGGGAGTGATCAGAGACTCGACCAACTTAGGCTTATTTGGGGTAGACGGTTATTATTATCTTTGCTAGATGACTGTACGGTTTAAATGACATTACTAGCTGTTCGGTTTGATGTATTTGTAAAACTTTGGACCAGTATTATATATGAAGTACATTATTCATTCAGATGAGGCTCATCTAGTTTTTAGTAATACGTTACGATGTGAATAAGTTTCGAAATCTAAATAGCGTAAATGAGAGTTTCAAGTGAAAATAATTTTCAAAAAATAAAAGAAAAAAAAATTTATACTCATTTTCAAAATAGGCTTGAAATAATTAAAAGAGAATTTTCTTTTAGAAATAAAGATTAATATTCTTGGCGATAAATAAGGTTACTTATGTTGTAATATCCTTTTATGAGAAAGGGTGTTGCATAGACAAGTTAGTTAAGTATTGTGTTAGGCTCGCGAAAGCTGGGAAAGGGAAGTTCGTTCCTAAAGTTGGGATGTCAGATAGGAAGTGTTATCAGTGCGGAAGACAGGGTCATATGATAGGTACTTGCGAACAAAAGGAGATTACCTGCTTTATTATTTTGTGATAATTATGATTTGTAGTGTTATGATGCCCAAAAATCCTTAGATTTTCGTGAGAATGAGGTGAGAAGGTAAGAATTTATTTTTAAGTATAGTAAACATACCGTTATAATGACGAATTTTAATTTGCTACAAATATGATTTTACCATAAAGAAAATACGTTTTATTCTTTGTGAAAAACCCTGATATTTTCTAACATGTATATGGTCAAAGGTGATAGTTAAGATTTGATTGGTTTATTAGTATGGATCTGTCTAGCAAGGAAAGAGACCTTTGAAGGGGCTATTATAAAGTTCGTCTCTTTCTAGCCTGGGATCTGTATTAATACGCTATTTAAAAATCTTAGCACTAGGGACCAGGGATATACGTGCCTAAGATAATCTGGGAAAAAAGTGATTTATTAATACCGTATATATAAATAGATTGAGTTGGATGAAAGAGTATAACAGTAATGGATTCTCGGTGAATTCTACTGTTATAGCATCTGTCAGATAAAAGAGTGTAACGGTAATGGATTCTCGGTGAACCTACTGTTATAGCATCTTTCGGAAATCAATGTAACAATAATGGATTCTCGGTGAATTCTACTGTTATATTATTTGTGGGAAATATCGAGTGGGTATCCAATCGTTTATATATGCAATGAACTCAGTTTATTTTCCAATGTTTAAGACAGTGGAAATTAGTGAGATAGGCTTCCAATGAGCCTTTTTCCTGGAAGATAATCAATGCTTAAATATATCCCAAGAGAAGTAATTGAATTGCGTTCACGTAGCCTAAGTTATTATCGATTTCTAAAAATGGGTACTGATCACCAAAGATGGCTCTGCTGTCGTGTGATTATTTCATCTTCTAAATTATGTAAGCCGGTAAAAGAAATACATCAAGATGATATCAAGTTTTTAGAAAACTGGACACTGATTACCGCAGTCGGCTCAGCCGCCGTGTAATTATTCCATTCCCTAAGTTTAATCTAAAAATAGAGAACAGACGATGATAGACTAAAAAGCAGATGTAAGTTTAAATTACAGTTACTCTCTTCTTTCTTGATCAAATACAGAGAGGCTCTGCCTCGCTTTGATCTTCTTAAATGAGTTAATAAAATTAAGTTCATATATCGAATCACTCTATTGGGCTATTCACCTTAGTTCGGCTCTGCCGCGGCTTGAACGGTCATAATGAATTATTATTGCCGGAAGAATAACTTAATGCGCAATAAAATAAGAGCAAGAGTTTTTTTCAAAATGAGTGAGTGATTCCAGAAAGATTTTTCAGAGTGCGGGAGCTATAGTAAGACGACAAAGGTTTTTAAGAGATGGTATTGCAGAGAAGCTACAGTAAGATATGTGAGCAATTTTACTAAGAGAAAGTGAGAAAGAGATTTTGTAGAGAAAACTTAGTCGAGCATTTTCATTATAGACGATGAGCATACAACCTATATGACGTGGTTGAGAATAGGGTTAAGTTGGGCTACAATTGCCTTATGGGATTATTTAGGTTTCGATAGTCTTAGGTGGCCGAGTGAGTGAATACCCTCGAGTCGAGACAATTCGTATACCCAGCTTGAATAAATCTGACTGGCTGGCCTATTCATGATCTGGTATTCATTTTAAATGCAGTATTACCGAAGTGATTCTCAGGGGTCTAAAGAGAGGATTCCCTTATTATTCTATTAAGTTTATCGCAGCCGATCGCTCAAAAGAAAGTGAAGAAGAGAAAGTCTCTTTGGAGCATTACACCGGTATGACTAGAGAAATATTGAAGTGACATGCATAATAGTACTTTGACGTAAGAATATAAACTGTAACTGAGTTATTTATGGATTTATGATGTGCAAGGTATGGTTTTCTTGGCTACAATATATTTGACTTGTGTGAATGATTGAATACCTGATTGAATGTCTTGAGTGTCTCTGGTAATTACTTGTGGTTGTAGGAATTGTGTGCCATGCGATAGGAGTTTTCTATACTTGTACTACTTTCATTATTTGTATTAGAGTTTCACCTTGCTTGCTTTGTTGTGTTATTACATGACTGAGTAGATGGACCCGCAAGACAGAGGATTGGGAACCATCCGACACTTAACCATAGAACCTCTGGGTGGAGACAGTGTATGGTGGAAGATATGTCCTAGCACACAGTGGGGAAGGTTTGTAGGAGAAGTGGAAACCTTGGATACTGGGGGTGGGGCGTTACCAAATCGATGACCCATTCAGGAATAGATTATATTAGATGTTAAGTTACCCTGGCAACAACTAAGACCTTTAGGAACTATCTCAGATACCTTACCCTTTGACAGTAATGATAGTAGGGATAGTGGTGGAAGCAGTTCACATCCATCTGTGCATGATAGTGGTGGAACAGATCGTGGAGACCAGCGTCGGAGGAGCAGATCATCAAGTAAAGGATGAGCTAAATCCACTAAGAAGTCACCAGTTGTCAAACCTGTTGAAACTAACGGTTCTGTAATACCCCAGCTTCACCTTTGGGAGAGAAAGAACCAACCATGTATACCCCTTGTTCTCATCAGTCTGAGTCGGAGGATATCATATGGTTATCCGAGTCTCTTTCTGATGATGAGGTTGATGAGACACCTGACATGTCCATTGACACTTGGAATACCTCTGACTTAACCAAAACTCCTTCATATCATCCGGATCTAGCCAGGTTTGGGATGGATTGGGTTCCGGTGACTCAGGCCCGGAATCTTGATTCTAGATTACTAGGGGTAGGAGGATCTACCAAGTCCTGCCCTTAGAAGTAGTTAAGTTTAGAGTTTGAAATAATATATCCTTTCCGGGTAGATGATGGGATCTTGGCTCAACTGTACATAGTAGCGTGTTTTTATTTTTCCACTTTTGTACTCTTTGTTTTAGAGTAGTATTAACTTTCTTTTGCTTTGCAGTATTAGAAATCATAGTTTGTCTTGGCGCAAACTGCAACACCCTTTCTCCAAAAAGGATATTACACCATAGTAACCAAAAGTTTCTGAAGTCTTAGAAAATATTTGATTAAATTTCCAAAAGTATTCTGAAAAATGCGGATAAATTTTTTTTCTTTTCCAAAGCAAGTGGTAGATTAAAAGTATACCTCTGTATTTGAAAAACATAATTCATCATAGATAATAACCATGCTATTTTACAAAGGGTTTGCTTCAGTACAAAGCTAAGTATAATTTCTGTAATAGTATGAAAACTAGAAATACTAGTAAATTGAAATTACAAAAGTGTTTAAAGGAAAATATATGCTACTACGTTGGTGTGAGCCAGACCAATCTTAGACTAACCATCTAGCTTAAGCATCTTAAGACGAAGACGTAACAGTAGCAGCAACCTTCTAACCCTAACCCGATAAACCTTCTTCTGTGCAGTCTTCTTCCGCTTCTCCACCTTCTTTGTGTTTCGGTCTTCTGTCCGGATAATATTCTTCATCTACTTCAAGGGTAGCTTAATGTCTAAGACTAATCGGGTTTCTATTCTCCAGTTTGGTTTATTTATTCTTAACGCAGTAGTAAGCACATAACCAGTATACCTACCCCACTGTGTATCAGGGTTTATCTTCCACCCCGACTTCCCAATCTCAAGGGGTTGAATCCTAAGACATTGGACTGGAATTAACCCACTCCTCGGGTAAACCATCTACTCCGTCCTGCATTAACACAACAAAGTAGGCAAGGGTGAGACTCTTAAGACAAAGTAATAGGAAATAGGAAAAGTAAGAGTTCACTCAACACATATAGATCACTCATCAATCAATTTGCACACCAAGCAATTAACAGAACAATCACGACTTATAAACAGATCTTGTTAAAGCGGATCTTACCTTTGTACTGCAATCGTACAAAATAACTCATTCACAAAATATATTCTTATAACCAAGCATGTTTATGCATGTCACTTCAATATCTCTCTAATCACACCGGTGTATTGCTCCAAGGAGACTTATCCAACCTCACATCATAGAGCGATCGGCTGCAGTAAACTTAACAACATAAACAGGGAATCCCGTCTATAGACCCCTGAGAATACTTCGGAAATACTGCATTTAAAATTTAATACCAAATCATAAATAGATCTGCCAGTCAGATTTATCCAAGTCGGGTATACGATTCGTCTCGGCTCAGGGGGATTCACCGACAAGGCCAATGAGACTTTCGAAACCTGGATAATCCCAGTAGACAATTGTAGTCCAATAGAACCTATTTTCAACCCCATTCTCGTAGGTTGTATGCTCATCGTCTATAATGCAAATGATCGTCAAAATTTGCAAATCATCTGTAATCTCTTTCTCTGTAAAATTTTCTCTGTTTTACCAACTCTCAAAAATCTCTGAATCTTCTCAAAAACTCTTTGTAAGAAACTAGTCAAATCCTTTTATGGAAAGACCACTTGTATAAACAGATAACTGTTTAAAAATCACTATTTCTCATAAAACTCTTCCCACTGAATACTTTGAAAAACATAATACTCTTGTCTTCTTTTACTGCTTTAATTACAGAGTGATTCATTCTCTTGATTTTAAATAGCTCAATAGAGTGAATTTATAAAAAGTGCTTAACTGTGTTCTAAGAAGATCAAACCGGGCATAGCCACTTTGGATTGATTAAGAGAGAAGGGATCAACAGTATTTAAACTTACGTCCGCTTTTAAAATAGTAGATGTCTGTTCTTAGATTTTAGATAACTTCTTGGTAACGGAATAATTACACGGCAGCTGAGCCGATTGCGGTATTCAGTGTCCAGCTTTTCTTGAAAATTTAATATAGACATAGTGATCGAATTTAAGCTGATTTATCACGGGTTAGTTTATTTTCGAAGATGAAAAGATTACACGACGGCAGAGCCATCTTTGGTAATCAGTATACCACTTTAAAAATCAATCCACTAATACTAAGTGAACATAGTAAATCTATTTCTCTTTGGAAATATTTAAACTCCAATTATCTTCCAGGAAAAAGGTCTGTTGCAAGCCTATCTCACTAATTTCCACTGCCGTAGACATTGGAAATTAAACTGAGTTATGTGCATATATATACAGATTGGATATCCACTCGATAATTCCCACTAATAAAATAACAGTAGAATTTACCGAGAATCCATTACTGTTAGATTATTTTCCGAAAGATGCTATAACAGTAAGTTCACCAAGAATCCATTACTGTTACACTCTTTAATCCTTTCCAATCTATTTATATATACGGTATTAGGAAAATTGCTTCTTTCCAATTTTATCTTGTCACGTATATACCGGGTCTCCAATGTTAAGATTTCCCAAACAGCGTATCAATACATATCCCAGGCCAGAGAGAGACGAACTATTTTAGCCCCTTCATAGGTCTCCCTTCGTTTCTAGACAGATCCATACTGATGAACCATTTATCTTACTCATGACCTTGTATATAAATAACAGATAGTTTTGGGTTTTCACAAAACAATAAATTGTATTTTCTTGCAGTAAAATCATATTTATGGTACGTCTAAATTTTGCTATTATAATGGTATGTTTACAAAAAGCTCAAAAGTGATTTTGGCATAACCTCTCTAGCCTCACGGAATTTAGTCTAAAATTTGGGCATTATAACTCTTCAATTCATAAATAGCACAAAACAATTAATTTAAAGCTATAACATAGTCATAAAGCATATAAAAGCCATAAACACATAAACAAGCAATTCAAACACAACCAAGAATCAAAAACTCATACTTCACAAATTACTTTGAAAGAAAAACCCCTTACCTTGGCCAAACTTTGATGAAGAACAAGCAAAAACACCAAGAACACAATAGTAAGAAATTTAGGAGAAAAGAGAGAAAAGAGAGAACTAGTGTTTTTCTTCAAGCCTTCCTTTGATTGTGTGAGAAATTTATGATGTCAAGGGGTCCTATTTATAGGGGGGAGGCGGCCAAGGCTTGGGGAGGGAGAGGGAATTAAAAATTTGTGATGTCATGGCACTATTCATTGATTATGTCATAAAATCCCTTTTAATTAAATCCATCCTTTTTCTAGTTGGTTTAGATTTATGACTATGCATGGTGAGTCACTTAGGAAATCTGATCCAAGGCCTCTAATCCATCCTTGATGTCGACCAAAGCAAGGAGAAAGGAGGGCCTTTGGATTTTGCTTAGTCACAGGTTTAGGTAGTTTTAAGTGAAAATCAAGGGTAAAATGGTCTTTGCACATGCCCATCTTACTATTGATGTTTATAGCTTTCTTACACTCCTTAGAATTGTATTTGAACCCCTCCAAGTTCCTAAGTTCCTACATCATAGCCACAAAGTCTCTATTTGTCTCTATTCGGCTTATTCCGCAAATAAGTGTCAAAATAGTCTTTTTGCTAATCTAATACTCCAAAATAATTTTAAATAGTAAGAATCAATGAGGAATCTTAAAAATGATATGTAAGAGTCTCTTAGAAGAATTTTGGAATTTCTACGGTAAGGACAAGCCTTACTGTTTGCAAAAAAAAGGAAAACAGTCGCGCCGTATGTGAAAAACGGACATATTTCAGAAAATTCCAGAAAAAAATCCCAGAAAATTGCAAATTGAATTTAATCACTAATGATCCCTCTTAAAATTTGATTTTGAATACTTAGTGATTACTGAAAATCCACTTTTGACCAGAAATATCTGTTTTCTGTATTTTACAAAAACACGAAAAAGTAGCGTTTTTATCTGTTTTTCAGAAAATTATGAAATAATTTCCAAAAAATCCCTTAAAATGGAAAAATGTGATTCAGCTTTTCAAAATCTTTTTCTAACCTCAAATTGGTCTCCGAATCCGTATTTAGTTCTTACTGTAAGTACCAGGGTCAAAATGATAATTTTCAAAGTTTTCCAAAAATTCTAAAAAAAATTCCAGAAAATCACAAATATTAAAAGAACCAACTTTTGTGAAGGAAGTTTATTTTTCTAAGTAGGTTTGACATACTTGTGCTATTTAAATCCTTTTCCGTTAATATGATGAATACAGATACCAAACGTAAATAGAAGAGTGACTGTTTTCATGAAATAATTTCATAAGTATATTATAGTTATTATCACAAGATAAAAATAAATCTTTTAGCACTTAAGTCACATAATTTTATATAAACAAATTTCAAACAATAATTTAAAAATACAGATGTTACAATTCTACCCCCTAAAAATAATTTCGTCCTCGAAATTACTTACCTAGAATAATGTCGGGTAAAGTTTACGCATGTTGTCCTCCAATTCCCATGTTGCATCTCTTGTAACCTCATCCCAAATGACTTTGACCAGAGAGATTTGTTTATCCCTGAGTTGCTTGATTTTTCGATCCTCGACTCGTACAGGGTTTGCATCGTAAGTCAAGTTTTCTCTCAATTGTACTATATCAGGTTCAATTATATGAGATAGGTCGGCAACATATTTTCTTAATTGTGAAACATGAAAGACACTTGAAGATTTGCAAGAAAAGGAGGTAAAGCAATTTGATAAGCAACAGGACCTATCCGATGAAGAATTTGATAGGGTCCTAAGAACTTTGGAGTGAGTTTCTTGGATTTAATCACTCTACCCACCACAGTCATTGGAGTGACTCTCAAGAAAACACGCTCACCTTCTTGAAATTCAAGAGGTCTTCTCCGTTTATCGGAGTAGCTCTTTTGTATGCTCTGTGCTGTTCTCATTCTTTCTTGTATTTGCTTTACTTGCACATTAGTTTAAGGTTAAGTTCTGCTTATCATCCTCAAACGGATGGTCAGACAGAAAGAACCATTCAATCCTTAGAGGATTTGTTAAGGGCATGCGTATTAGACCAAAGTGGAAATTGGGATGAGATGCTGCCACTAATAGAGTTTACATAAAACAATAGTTACCGTTCCAGCATTGGAATGACACCTTTTGAGGTATTGTATGGGAGAAAATGCCAAACACCTTTGTGTTGGTACCAAGAAGGGTTAGTACAACCTTAGGACCTGAATTATTGCAGCATCGGTGTGATTTGAGGTATATTGAAGTGACATGCATAAATATACCTTGACTTGGCGTTTTATTCTTGTGAGTATATTGTTTTTGTAGGTTTACAAGACACAAAGTAAGATCTGCTTAAACGAGATCTGGTTATAAGTCTTGATTGTTCTGTGATTGTTGATATATGTCTTGATGTGCGAATTGTTGATATATAATCTGTGTTTTGGGTGTGCTTGTACTTTACTTGTTACTTTGTTTAGAGTTTCACCTTTGCCTACTTTTATGTTGCGTTGATGCATGACTGACTAGATGGTTTACCCAAGAAATGGGTTAGCTCTTAGAAGAAGGATCTGAAGACGGATGCTGCATAGATTGATAGAGATTTTGAGAAGAATTTATAGTTTACTGTTTTAAATTGGGTAGAGGTCTAAAGATTTGACCGGCTCAGATGTTCGCTATATAAACCTCTGTTGTAAACTCTGATAATTACATATATGAGATGGGAAATTTTTGAATACAAGCTATGTTTTACTCTTTACACCTAAATATTTACAAGGAGAAAGTCTTACAGGAATTTATTCCCCGTCCTTCTCATCTTTTATGGAGGCAAAAAATTTTACCTGCATTTTCAGAGAAGGATTATCAACTTACTATGGTGTAATATCCTTTTTGGAGAAAGGTGTTGCACCATGAGTCATTAGGATTAACCAATTAGGTTTTAATTAATTAATTTTTAGTTATTTTAAATCTTTTTCCTATGCCATGGTTTTAATGAAAACCATGGGCTCCAAAACCACTCCCTTGGCTACCTCCTTGCCTATAAATAGAGGGGAGGTGCTTCACTAAATTCTCATCTCAATTCTTGATGCATTTCAAGAGTTCTCTCTTCCTCCCTCTTTCTAGTTTTCAAAGTTTTCTTAGTTTTCTTGTCAAAGTTCTTCAGTTATGAAGCTTTGATCTTCAAAATATCCTTTTTCTTCATGTTTGAAGATGTTTTACCCAAGGAATGGGTTAGCTCTTAGAACAGGATCTGAAGGATGTTGCTGTGTAGATGGATAGAGATTCCAAGAAGAATAGAACTGTATTATTTTGGGTAGAGGTTTAGAGACCAGACTGACTCAGATGTTCACTATATTATTTTTGAACCTTTCCTTGTAAAAACTCTGATAATTTTATGAGACGAGATTACATTCATAAAAGTATTATTTTATGCTTCTGCACTTAAAACCTTTTGAAAGAATTAAGAAATATTCTCCATCCTTCTCATCTTCTTTAAAAGGCAAAAAAATTTTACACACATTTTTAGGAGAAAGAATGTTGAGTTTTCACCAAATATTTTCTAAGTTATTCGAAATTCATGGTTACTATAGTGTAATATCCTTTTTGGAAAAAGGGTGTTACATTTTGTGGTATCAGAGTCTGGTTGAGTCTTTTGGGGTGTTGTTGGGTGTAGGTTTACTGTGTTTTCATTGTGTGAACTCTGATGAGTTGTTTGTGCTGTGTGAAATTGTGTAAAATTCTGTGTGAATCTTGATTGTTTGTTTAGGTTTATATTGTTCTGGAAAAATCTAGTGTCGAAGGTTTACTGGAATGGGACAGTACAGCTGAGAAATCTACAATTGTACTGGAATGGGATGGTACAGTTGAGGGGAATTTAATAGGATTAATTAGTACTACCTATGCCAACAATACTGTACAGGTATGAGACTGTACAAGAGAGGATGACCTTCTGAAAAGCATGTAAGTGAGGACACAACATGTGGTTGGAATCCGTGTTAGTTTGTAGGGATAAAGTCGTAAATCTAAAAGTAGACAGGTGATATCAGAATAATATAGACTTAAGTGAATCTGTGTGATTGTTTTCGGTGTGAAATTTTTGTATATAAGTGTTTGATTTTGGGGACTTCTTAAGCAGGTTCTAACTTAGTTTTACTTAGGTAGTTGCCTTATAGGAAACCATGTCAGGAAGAGGAAATAGAGATAATGCAGACTTGACAAATGCTATCCGAGAGATGGTAACTATCGTAGGACAAAGAGAAGGAAATGGGCAAGGTTTGGCAGACTTCCGTCGTGCCAAACCAACTCATTTCAAAGGGGTTTATGACCCGGAAGGGGCGGAACTGTGGATTCAAGAATTAGAGAAAATCTTTGTGGCTATGGCATGTACAGAGGAACGGAAGGTGACGTTCGTTGTATACATGCTGGTAAGAGATGCTGAGTTTTGGTGGCATGGGGTACGTCAGATATTGGAGGCCGGAGAAATAGCCATTACTTGGGCTCTTTTCCGGGAGCATTTCCTGACTAAATATTTTCCTCAGAATGTCTGTCATAACAAGGAGATGGAGTTCTTAAGCCTGAAGCAGGGAGAGATGTCTGTTGGAGAATGCAGCTAAGTTTGAGTCACTCTCTAAGTTTTCCTAGTACTTCCAGTTGCATCCTGATCCATCATGGAAGTGTAAGAAGTTCCAGGAGGGACTAAAGTATGATCTGAGGGAGGCAATGACACCTTTGAAGGTGGAGGAGTTCAGTGAGATAATAGAGCGTTGTTCTATGATAGAGGAAACTAAGAGGGGAAAGGAAGTAGTAAACAAAGACTTTGGACCATCTAGGTCCGATAGGGGGAGAAGCAACCAGGATCAGAGGAAACCTTACCATAGGCCACCAGGAAACCAACAATTTAACCAGAACACTGCACCTACTTTTGGTAGTCAGGGGGGATTTAATTCGAATGGCCAGGGTACTATTCGGAAGTGCTATATGTAACATCCCAAAATTTTCACTTATAAGACAAAGTGTTAATTTCCAAGGATTAGAACTACCTTGAAGTTTTTCGGACAAAAACTTAGCAGCTTAGAGCTAAATATAGAAGCTAGGAAATTATATACGGACATTCTGATTATTAGGATAAATGATACATGAATTTGGAAAATTCATACAACACTTCCAAAAGGTATTTAAGGGAAGATATATTAGTTTGAGGACATATAAAGGTTTTAGGAATTAAGTTTGGATTTTAAGATGAAGAAAAAAGAAATTACGGTTTTAGTCCCTTATAGATAGAACTGCGTAATCTGTTAGTTAGGAAAGGAATATATACAGAGATAGAAAAATAGATGAGATAGGAATTACAAAGACTCGATAGCAACCTAAGAAAAATAGAATAACTAGTTTCGGTTAAGTATTACAGTATGAATAGTGAAAATAGTTAAGTTTCTATAGACTTCTGTTTTCTGTATTTCTGTCTTTTGTCTATTTTTTAATAATCTGGTATGATCTAAGTTATAAGAAAATTATTTTAGACTTATAATGAAGGTTTTAAAATACTTATGAAATTATTTCATTAAAACAGTAATTTTTCCCTTACTGTTTGACATCTGTATTTACCGTTACTGACGGAAAAAGTTTTTTATAACACAAGTATGTTACCCTAACTTTTTCAAACAAACTTACGTCACAAAAGTTGGTTCTTTTAATATTTTTTATTTTCTGGAATTTTCTTAGAATTTTTGGAAAAATTTGGAAATTACTGTTTTAACCCTGTTAATTGCGGAAAGCGTAAAACCCTGATTCAGAGACTGATTTAAGGTCAGAAAAAGATTTTGAGTAGCTGAATCATGTTTTTATAATTTTTATGATTTTTAGAAATTATTTCATAATTTTCTAAAAAATAGATCAAAATGCTACTTTTTCCGACGCTTACAAAATACGGAAAACAGAGGTTTCTGGTCCAAAATCGATTTATGTCGAATAATGAGGGCTCAAAATCAAATTTTAAGAGAGACTATTAGTAATCAAATTCAATTTGCAAATTTTCTGGAATTTTTCTAGAATTTTCTGAAACAGTGCTGTTTTTCACTTACGGCGCGTCGGTTTTCCTTTGTTCTTGCAAACCGTAAGGCTTACCCTTACTGTAAAATTTCCAAAACTCTTCCATAATACTTTTATGTGATATTCTTAAGATTTCTTATTGATTCTTACTATTCTAAAATTATTTTAGAGTACTAGATTAGTAAAAAGACTATTCTGACTCTTAATTGCGGAATAAAACGAATTGAGATGAATAGAGGTATAGTGGCTATGATATAGGAACTTAGAAATTTGAGGGGGTCAAATACAATTCTAAGAAGTATATAGGAGTGGGGGAACATCATGATGACCTTGAATAGTAAGGTGGGCAAGTAAAAAGACCATTTTGCCCTTAGTTCCCACTTAAAACTACCAAAACCCTAGGCTTTTGTCCAAGCAATCTAGTGGCTCTTATTTGGCCTCACTTGGTCGACCTACACACCCATTTAGGGCCCTTGGATGAGTTTTTCTCTTATGAGTCATGAGGCTTAGTCATTAGGATTAGCCAATTAGAAAAAGGATTGATTAAACCTAATTAATAATTAAGCATTTTAGGAGTCATGGCTTACCTCACACATTTTCTTAATTCCTTTCTTCTCCCCAAGCTTGGGCAGCCCCCTCACCTATAAATAGACCCCCTTGGCTTCATAAATTTTCACTCATCACAAATGGAAATCAAGAAGATAAACACTTTTCTCTCTTTTCTCCTAAATTTCTTACTTTGTGTTCTTGGTGTTCTTGGTTGTTCTTCATCATCTTAAGGCCATGGTAAGGGGTTAATCTTTCAAATTAATTTGTGAAGTATGAGTGTTTGATATTTGTTTGTGTTCGAATTGCTTGCTTTGGTGTTTATAGCTTTTATATGCTTTATGATTGTTTTATAGTCTTATTTTAATTGTTTTGTGCTATTTATGAATTGTAGAGTTATAATGCCCAATTTTAGTCTTAGAGCCATGTGAGTGGAGAGGTTATGCCAAAATCATTTTTGAGCTTTTGTAAACATACCGTTATAATGGCGAATTTTATACTACCGCAAACACAATTTTACTGCAAAGGGAATAAATTGTCTACGTTTACCTAGTACATAGGAACGATTTACAGTGGAATACTGATTACCAAAGATGGCTCAGCTGTCGTGTAATCTTTTCATCCTCGAAAACTAATCTAAGCCGTGCCTAATTAAACATAAATTCGATCACTAAGTTTGTATCAAGTTTTCAAGAAAACTGGACGCTGACTACCACAGTCGGCTCCGCCGCCGGGTAGTTATTCCTTTACCCATAAGCTATTTAAAAACTGAGAACAGTCATCTATTATTTCAAAAGCGGACGTAAGTTTAAATACTGTTGACCTTTTCTCTCTTGATCAATTCTAGGTGGTTATGCCCCGTTTTGATCTTCTTGTAATACAGCTAATAACTTTTTCATACCGATTCACTCCATGGAGCCACTTCAAATAAATAAAGTCGAGATAAGAAATTAGCACGTAATAAACAGTAAAACGAGACAAGAGTTTTATGATTTTTCAAGGTATACAGTGAAGAGAGAGTTTTATGAGAAACAGTGACTTATAAACAGTTGTCTACTTATACTAGTGGTCTGTCCATAAAAGGATTTGACTTATTTCTTACAAAGAGTTTTTAAGAGATTCTGAGATTTTTGAGAAAGAGAAGTTACAGTAAAACAGAGAGTTTTACAGAGAAAGAGATTTCAAGAGAAAAGGATTTACAAATTTAGATGATCATTTGCATCTGAGAGATGAGCATACAACCTACGAGACGGGGCTGCAAATAGGTTCTGTTGGACTACAATTGTCTACTGGGATTATCCAGGTTTCGAAAGTCTCAATGGCCTTGTCGGTGAATACCCCTGAGCCGAGACGAGCCGTATACCCAACTTGGATAAATCTGACTGGCAGGTCTATTTAGGATCTGGTATTAAGTTTTAAATGCAGTATTCCGAAGTACTCTCAGGGGTCTAGAGGGATTCTCTGTTTGTACTGTTAAGTTTGCTACAGCCGATCGCTCTATGATGTGAGGTTGGATAAGTCTCCCTGGGAGCAATGCACCGGTGTGATTAGAGAGATATTGGTGTGTCATGCATTAATGATGTGATATATTCTTGTGAAATGTATTGTTTTACAGGGCTGTATGGACAAAGGTAAGTTCTGCTTAAACGAGATCTGTTTATGAGCCTTAATTGTTCTGATTGATTGATTGGTGTGCAAATTGATTTATCTGTTATCCCGGTTATGTGTCTTGAGGTGTGAATTGATTGGTACATAATCTATGCTTTGCTTGTGTTTGTACTTTGCTTATTACCTTGTTTAGAGTTTCACCCTTGCCTGCTCTGTTGTGTTGATGCATGACGGAGTTGATAGTTTGCCCAAAAAGTGGGTTAGCTCTTAGAAGAAGGATCTGAAGAAAGAAGCTGGATAGTTTGATAGAGATTACGAGAAGAACCTATATTTACTACTTTAGATTGGGTAGAGGTCTAAAGACTTGACTGGCTCAGTATTCACTGTATAAATCTCTATTGTAAACTCTGATGATTTCATATATGAGATGAGGAATTTTTAAGTATTAAGCTATGTTTTATTTGTTACATGAAAACATTTGCGAAAAGAAAATCTCGAAGGGATTTATTTCGCATCCTTCTCATCTTCTTTGGGAAAAGAGAAAAAATTTATCCGAATTTTAGAGAAGGATTACCAACTTTTATCAAATATTATCTAAGTCTTTGCGAAACTTTTGGTTACTATGGTGTAATATCCTTTTTGGAGAAAGGGTGTTGCATTTTGTGGTATCAGAGCCTGGTTCATTCTTTTTGGGAATGTTAGGGTATAGGTCTGCTAAGCCTAAATTGTGTGAACCCTGATAAGTAGTGTGCTAAGTGATTTTTGTGTGAAACTTGAATGACTTGTTTGATTTTGTGAGACTTTCGTGCCAAAGCTATACTGATATGGGATAGTACAGCTGAGGAAAACTTGATTGTACTGGTATGGGACAGTACAATTGAGGGGAATTTAGTAGAATTAATTGGTACTACCTATGCCAACGATACTGTATAGCTATGAGACTATATAGGGAAGAATTTTCTTCTAAAAAACATGTAAGTGAGGACAAAACATGTGGATTGGAATTCATGTTGGTTTGTAGGGAAAAAGTCATTAATTCGAAAGGACACCAAATTATTAAAAAATAGTTATGGTAAGTTCTAATTGTTTTTAGAGTAAAATACAACCCCCTCCCGTCAGAGATGCATCTATTACGCTCCCCTCCCCTCTTGTTTTAAAATATACAATTTAATCCATTTAACTTAACACCGTTAGAGAATTTTTTTAAAAATTTAAAATATATACTAAATTATTATTTTTTACCGTATTGTCCTTTCTATTATTTTGACATCTTGTTCAACCTAAATCCCTATTTTTGTTTATGATCATTACCTGCAAGACACAATCTGACATAATTTTTGGAGCCATAAATTCCCGGTGTGATTTAATTTTACTCTTTCTCCATTACTCCTTTTGGGGAAGGAGGAGGGGCATCACTTCTGGATCTGGTTATATTTCGATGGGTATTATGAGTATATAAACAAATCGGGGTTAAAACATCGATAAATGTGAATCTCATTCAATTATGGCACAGTGATCAAAACCGTGATAAACGATCACAATATGCTGTTACAAGGGCTCCAACATGATACAGCAATACAGCTACGATCAGCTCTCTTCTCCCTAAAAATCAAATTTGTCATGTCAGCTTTCACGTTTTCACCAGGGGAGGGAATATCTAAAACGCTAACTGATAAAGGGGGAAAATTACCATTTAAAATTGGCATGCTAGATGTTTCAAAGGTAGAAGCACCATTTATATTAACAGTAGATATTTGATCCAAGGAATAATCTTACGCGCAGGTGAAAATGACATTAAGTCAAAAAAGATTCTTCCACTTGGCATTTTCCATCAATATTTTACACAAGGCCCTGGAGTGGTGTCAGTTCAAAATTCAAGCCACAGTCACATAAACAAGAAAATAAACATAGAAATTCAGCCACAGAATCAACAGTGAATACAGCAGAGAGACCATGATGGCTCTTCCACTATTTCAACAAGGGGACAAAATTCACTCAAACAATGATCAATTTAATAGAAAAAGAGTTCATTTAATATGTTAAAGAAGTAAGAAGAAGAAGAAGAAAAATACCCAATCTTGATAGAAGTAACTCGAAGACACAGGACTTGAGGAGTCCACTACTGTGCTGGCAGTGCCAAGGACGAACTTTTCCATGCTCTCAGTGCCAAGCTCGTCCAATCCGCCGGCTTTCTCTCTGCTTCACCAGCGGCTTCTCCATCTCCGCCATCGCGTCGAGATGGTCAACAAGGACCTACGGTGAGGGGGCGCCACAACATTTTGGAAAAGGACGATCTTAGGCGAGGGAAGGCCATTGCTTGTTTGTATGTGTGTGTTCAAACTTGAAAGTTGAGACTAGAATTTGAGGAGTCTCACCTCTGCAAACTGGACGGAGGAATCCAGAGAGATGATGGTAACATAAGACAAAATAAGGGTATATTAGTAATATAATTATTAACTAACGGAAGTGAATTGAAAGTTAACATAATGTTAAAAAAATGGACTTAAATTGCAATATTTGGATTACTGAAGGGTGAGAAATGTGTGTTTTAAAATAAGAGGGGAGGGGAGTGTAATAGATGCATGTCTTAGGAGTGGGGGTTGTATTTTACTCTTGTTTTTACTCAAATAGTTGCTTAGTAGAAAACCATGGCTACAAGGGGGAATCATAGTAATAATGATATGGCGAAAACCATTTGGGAAATGGCAATTACTCTTGGACGTAGAGGAGAAGAGAATCATAGGATCGAATTTAGTCAAGCCAATCTGATTCAATTTAAGGGAGGATATGACCCTAAGGGAGCACATTTATGGATTCATAAGATAGAAAAATTCCTTGAAACAAAGGCTTGCTCAGACGAGCGGAAGGCGATGTTCGCTGCTTCCTTGTTGGTAGGCGATGCTGAGTTCTGGTGGTATGGAATGCGTCTGTTATTAGAGGTTGAAGGAACGACTGTTACTTGGACTATCTTTCGAGATTGTTTTCTAGCTAAGTATTTTCCTATCTGTGTTTGTCAAGTAAAGGAAATGGAATTCCTAAGTTTAAGGCAAGAGGAGATGTCAGTAGAGGAGTACGTTATTAAGTTTGAATCTCTCTCAAAGTTTTCGCAGTATTTCCAAATACGTCATGACCTGGCATGGAAATGCCAGAAGTTTCAAGAAGGGTTGGGACATGAGTTACGTAAGGCAGTGATCCCTTTCCAAAACTGCGAGTTGATAGAACATTGTTATATGGTTGAGAAGCTACTAAAGAAGGAGAAGATAGGAAAAAGCAATGTAGGAGGACCACTTAGGTTTAAATCACCAAATCAGGAAGGGAGGCAGTTCCAAGATAAGCCATATACTAGGAACTCAGGAAGACTCAGAAACCACAATAGTACACCTGCTAGATGGGGAAGGAAACATGTAAACCAAGGTTCAAATCTGGTTAAGTGTCATAACTGTGGTAAGACTGGTCACCAGGCCAGCTGGTGTAATCAGAAAGGCGCAACTTACTTTAAGTGCGGGAAGATCGGACATATGCATAATGATTGTAGGGAGTAAAAGCCAGTAGTCAGCAATTCAATATTACAATATAAGGGTCCTGTAGCAAAAAAATAAAGATATTTTTACAGATAGTAAGATCTAGGACGATGCATTGCTTTGCTTTTTGTTTTTATAGATATGATCTAGTTATCAGTAGACTTGAATCATAATACCCAATAGATGGGACATAGTTTTAGAGACATTCTATAGGATTAGAGCCTATTAAGAAATACTTGAACTTGGTTGCTATATATATATGTGTGTGAATATATATAAAGTATTTGTTTGCTTTATGTTGTGTTAATTTTATGTGTGTATATTTATATATATATAGGTATATATACATGTATATTATGTTTAATCCTATAAGAAGAAACTTACTTTCAAGTTAAGTAATGATTTGGATGACAGGATCGGTCATAAAATTATTATTGTTTTCTTACTGCTTAAGGTCAAGGTATGGAAGTAATTAATCCATTAGCTTGCCGGTAGAAGAAAGATAATAATGGTAATAAATATAAACTGGTAGGTCGAAAAGTCCTAAAAAAAATAGAGAAACTTAAGATTTGATCTCAAACAAAGAAAAGAAAATATTTGGTAGTTGCGGTAACAATATCAAAAGAAATACAAAATGTTGTCTTTAAGATTAAACAGTTAAAGCCTATAGCTGAGTAGAATAGTATTAGAAATTTTCATCAGGAAGATTATTACTAAAACTTCAACAGTCATTCAAAATGACTTACTAAGGTATTTTAGTAATAGAAGGATCAAGGGTATAGTATGGCCAGAAATAATCTTATAGACTTCTTAGAGTAAATAAGTTCTCTTGGATAAAAAATAAGGAGGAGAATTAAGTATAGATCTAAGAAACTAATAGAAGGTATTCTTGACTCAAGTCAAGGCTAGAGAAGTCAAAATAAGTTAGATTGATCTCTGATAGTTAGTAAGATTAAGTGTCAATCAAAGAGGATATAGAAATTGGTAGAAGTTAGGCCTCAAGAAATTTTAGGACAAAATTTTGCACAAGTTATTGCAAATATTTTCTACCAAGTACTCAAATGGAAAAAGGTACAGGAGTTTTGGGATTTACAGCAAATAGGACCAGATTATAAGCATGAATATGGTTAAGTTTGAATATTTGGCAAGAAACTTTTGAGGTTTAGATCAAACTTGATAAAGCCTGGAAGTGCAGATAATTATTGAGGTAGGACTTAGTATGGATTAAGAAAAAGAATTTTAGTACTAGAGATCCGTGAAAAGGAAATGTCAGAAAAATGGAGAAGGAAAAAGTGATAGGGAAACATGATGTTGGAAGACTATTACAGCAAACGGAGTAAGGACAAAGAAGCAAGAGATTACCCTCCGAACCATTAAATGGACGAGTACGATATATCTAAAGGTTAGTAGTAGATCATTTGAATAAATATAGTGGTGATAGGGAATGGGAATTATTTCAAAAAGAGGACGATTGTTCTGGATACTTATTTACGAAATTTCAAGGACGAAATTATTTTTAGAGGGGAAGAATGTAACATCCCAAAATTTACTTATAAGACAAAGTGTTAATTTCTAAGGATTAGAACTACCTTGAAGTTTTTCGGACAAAAACCTAGCAGCTTAGAGCTAAATATAGAAGTTAGGAAATTATATACGGACATTCTGATTATTAGGATAAATGATACATGAATTTGAAAAATTCATACAACACTTCCAAAAGGTATTTAAGGGAAGATATATTAGTTTGAGGACATATAAAGGTTTTAGGAATTAAGTTTGGATTTTAAGAGGAAGAAACAAAGAAATTACGGTTTTAGTCCCTTATAGACAGAACTTCGTAATCTGTTAGTTAGGAAAGGAATATATACAGAGATAGAAAAATAGATGAGATAGGAATTACAAAGACTCGATAGGAACCTAAGAAAAATAGAATAACTAGTTCCGGTTAAGTATTACAGTATGAATAGTGAAAATAGTTAAGTTTCTATAGACTTCTGTTTTCTGTATTTCTGTCTTTTGTCTATTTTTTAATAATCTGGTATGATCTAAGTTATAAGAAAATTATTTTAGACTTATAATGAAGGTTTTAAAATACTTATGAAATTATTTCATTAAAACAGTAACTTTTCTCTTACTGTTTGACATCCGTATTTACCGTTACTGACGGAAAAAGATTTTAATAACACAAATATGTTAAACAAACACTTTCAAACAAACTTCCTTCACAAAAGTTGGTTCTTTTAATATTTTTGAATTTTTGGAATTTTCTTAGAATTTTTGGAAAACTTTTGAAATTACCGTTTTGACTCTATTATTTGCGAAAAGTGTAAAACCCTGATTCAGAGACCGATTTAAGGTCAGAAAAAGATTTTGAGTAGCTAAATCATGTTTTTATATTTTTTAGGATTTTTAGAAATTATTTCATAATTTTCTGAAAAACGGATCAAAATGCTACTTTTTCGACGCTTGTAAAGTACGGAAAGCAGAGGTTTCTGGTCCAAAATTGATTTATGTCAAACAATGAGGGCTCAAAATCAAATTTTAAGAGAGACCATTAGTAATTAAATTCAATTTGCAAATTTTCTGAAATTTTTCTAGAATTTTCTGAAACAATGCTGTTTTTCACTTACGGCGCGTCGGTTTTCCTTTGTTCTTGCAAACCGTAAGGCTTACCCTTACCGTAAAATTTCCAAAACTCTTCCATAATACTTTTATGTGTTATTCTTAAGATTTCATATTGATTCTTACTATTCTAAAATTATTTTAGAGTACTAGATTAGTAAAAAGACTATTCTGACTCTTAATTGCGGAATAAACCGAATTGAGACGAATAGAGGTATAGTGGCTATGATATAGGAACTTAGGAACTTTGAGGGGTTCAAATACAATTCTAAGAAGTATATAAGAGTGGGGGAACTTCATGATGACCTTGAATAGTAAGGTGGGCAAGTAAAAAGACCATTTTGCCCTTAGTTCCCACTTAAAACTACCTAAACCTTAGGTTTTTGTCCAAGCAATCCAATGACCCTCTTTCCCCCTCATTTGGTCGACATCCACTCTTGTTTAGGGCCCTTGGATGAGTTTTTTTCTTATGAGTCATAAGGCTTAGTCATAAGCCTAAACCAATTAGGAAAAAGATTGATTTAATTAATTAGGGTTTATGACATAATCAAGGAAAAGGTGCATGACCTCACAAGTTTTTATTTCCCTCTTGACCCCTCCTCTTGGCAGCCCCCTCACCTATAAATAGACCCCCTTGGCATCATAAATTTTCACTCATCACAAGTGGAAATCAAGAAGACAAACACTTTTCTCTCTTTTCTCCTAAATTTCTTACTTTGTGTTCTTGGTGTTCTTGGTTGTTCTTCATCATCTTAAGGCCAAGGTAAGGGGTTAATCTTTCAAAGTAATTTGTGAAGTATGAGTGTTTGATCTTTGTTTATGTTTGAATTGCTTGTTTTGGTGTTTATAGCTTTTATATGCTTTATGATTGTTTTATAGTGTTATTTTAATTGTTTTGTGCTATTTATGAATTGTAGAGTTATAATGCCCAATTTTAGTCTTAGAACCATGTGAGTAGAGAGGTTATGCCAAAATCATTTTTGAGCTTTTGTAAACATACCGTTATAATGGTGAATTTTATACTACCGCAAACACAATTTTACCGCAAAGGGAATACAAATTATTGTTTGTAAAACCCCGTTATTATCTGTTATTTATATACAAGGTGATGGTTAAGATAGATGGTTTATCAGTATGGATCTGTCTAGAAAGGAAGTGAGACCTTTGAAGGGGCTAAAGCAGTCCGTCTCACTCTGGCCTGGGATCTGTACTGATACGCTGTTTGGGGAAATCTTAACAGTGAAAACCTGGTATATACGTGACAAGATAAGATTGGGAAAGAAGCGATTTTCTTAATACCGTATATATAAATAGATTGGATTGGATAAAAGAGTGTAACAGTAATGGATTCCCGGTGAATCCTACTATTATAGCATCTGTCGGATAAAAGTGTGTAACAGTAATGGATTCTCGGTGAATTCTACTATTATAGCATCTTTCGGAATATAATGTAACGGTAATGAATTTTCAGTGAATTCTATCGTTATATTATTAGTGGGAAATATCGAGTGGGTATCCAATCTGTATATGTATGCACATAACTCAGTTTAATTTCCAATGTCTACGGCAGTGGAAATTAGTGAGATAGGCTTTTAACGGGCCTTTTTCCTAAAAGATAATTGGAGTTTAAGTATTTTCAGAGAAGAGATAAATTGACTACGTCCACTTAGTACATAGGAACGATTTACAGTGGAATATTGATTACCAAAGATGGCTCAGCCGTCGTGTAATCTTTTCATCTTCGAAAACTAATCTAAGCCGTGCCTAATTAAACGTAAATTCGATCACTAAGTTTGTATCTAGTTTTCAAGAAAACTGGACACTGACTACCACAGTCGGCTCCGCCACCGGGTAGTTATTCCTTTACCAAGAAGCTATTTAGAAACTGAGAACAGTCATCTATTATTTCAAAAGCGGATGTAAGTTTAAATACTGTTGACCTTTTCTCTCTCAATCAAATCAATGTGGTAAGATGGGACATGTTGGTAAAGACTGTCAGTCAAAGCATAAGGAACCTATTGCTGACATTCTGAATAAGAACAAAAGGAAAGATTTACACCATATCAGGTGCTACCATTTCTTCACATGGTAATAATGTACCGAAGTAGTAAGGGTCTTAGGATATGCCGCAAGGGCTGAAGGCAACAATGTTGTTTTGCTAAATTGCATATGTACTTTAGTATCTATAGATTGGAAATATAAGACTCTAAGTTAGTATGTACTCTTTTGGAAATGTCTTATAGATTTACAGCCTATTAGGAATGCTTGTATTTACTAGTATTATAATATATGAAGTACTTGGTTGCATTGATATTGTGTTGATTGTATACATGTGTTGCAAATTCTCTGTTATGCTTAGAAACGTGGTTATCTAAATGTGTTTTGGGGGATGATATTATTAGTCATTAACTTATTATTGTTTTCTTGCTACTGAACCTCAAGGTATGAGTCTGATCAACTCATTGGCTTGCTAGTAGCAGTGAGATAGCAATAGTATTTGGTATGAACTGATAAGTTAAATCCCTAAGTGTATCCACGAATTTTGAGGAAATTCTTTTTAGAGAGGGAGAATTGTAACATTCGTTTTTTTTTGAGTTACCGTTTAAAATTCCGTTTTATATGAAAGTTTGTGATCTAAATGCTATGTGATTTATTTTTGTCTTATAATTAAGATTTTTGTATGCTTGTCAAATTATTTCATTAAAACAGACATTTTTCCTTTGACGTTTGGATTCTTTTCAGACAATCGTATTTACCGTAATTGATGGATAAGATTTTATACCCCTCTATTTATTTGCAAGGAGGCAGCCAAGGGAGTGGTTTTGGAGCCCATGGTTTTCATTAAAACCATTGTATAGGAAAAAGATTTAAAATAACTAAAAACTAATTAATTAAAACCTAATTGGTTAATCCTAATGACTCATGGCATGACTCATAATTGAGAAGCTTCAAGACCTTCCCACTTGCATGAGAAAGGTGGCCAAAACTGGCTGAGAGGAGAGGGAGATGAAATTACACAATTAACCCTAATTAGTCCTCCATCCCTAGTATTTATCCATTTTTTAACTAACAGATTACAGAGTTTTCCGTAGAGGGACTAAAACTGTAATTTTCTTTATATCTTTCTCTAAAACTCCAAACTTAATTTCTAAAACCTTTATGGAATATTTAGTCACTTTTGTCTATCCTCTAATACCTTTTGGGAAATCAAGTATGAATATTCCATATTCATTTATCAGCTTATTCTGACAGTCAAGAATATCTGTAAAATGCCATTTGACTTTTATGTCAGCTCTAAACCATTATTTATTATCCGAAAATCTTAAAGGTAATTCTAATCCTCCAAAATAAATACTTTATCTCATAGAGTGAATCTTTAGGATGTTACAATTCTCCTCCTCTAAAAGAATTTCGTCCTCGAAATTCGTGGGTATACTTAGGGATTTAACTTATCAGTTCATACGAAATATCATTGTTATCTTACTACTACCAGCAAGCTAATGGGTTAGCTACTCCCATACCTTGACTTTAAGTAGCAAGAAAGCAATAATAATTCTATGACTAATAATGTCATCATCCAAGTCATAACTTAATTGTAAGAGTAGGTTTCTACCTGTAGCACAACATAACACAAACGGATACTCAGGTAAAGCTAAATCAAAACCCATGTAAGAAGTCACAAAATCACATATTCACACAGAAAACAATGACACTGATTCACTGAAGCCTATATTATCCTGAAATTACCTAGCTACCTTCATATTTACGACTTTATCCCTACAAACCAACACGGATACCAACTACATGTTTTGTCCTCACTTACATGCTTTTCAGAAGGTCATCCTTTCCTGTACAGTCTCATACCTATACAGTATTGTTGGCATAGGTAGTACCGAATAATCTTACTAAGTTCCCCTTAACTGTACCGTCCCATAACAGCACAGTTGTGGATTTCTCAGTTATACCGTCCCATACCAGCACAACTTTTTAAACCAGATTTTCCAGAACAATATAAACTAAGCAAACAATCAAGTTTTACACAGATTTCACACAGCACAAACAACTCATCAGAGTTCACACAATGAAAACACAGTAAACCTATACCCATCAGTACCCAAAAGACTCGACCGGGCTCTGATACCACAAAATGTAACACCCTTTCTCTAAAAAGAATATTACACCATAGTTACCAAGAATTTTGAATAATTAAGAAAATATTTAGTGAAAATTGGAAATCCTTCTTCTAAAATACAGGTAAATTTTTTCGCTTTCCATAAAGACGATGAGAAGGATGAGGAGTATGTTCCCTTGATTCCTTTTTAAATGTTTTCAAAAAGGTTTTCAGTGCGGAAGCATAAATAAAACTTGTATGAGTGTAATCCCATTTCATATAACCAACAGAGTCTTTACAAGAAAAGATTGAAAATGATACAGTGAACATCTGAGTTAGTCTAATCTCTAGACTTATACCCAATATAATACTGTAACCATCTATTCTACTTGAAATCCATATCAGCCTACGCAGTATCCTCCTTCAAATCCTCCTTCTAAGAGTCTGCGCACTTCTTGGGTAACTCATCTATTCCGTCATGCATCAACACAATAAAGCAGGCAAGGGTGAAACTCTAAACAAATTAATAGGAAAAGTACAGACACACAACAACATACAGCACTCAGATACACTGGGAATATACCAAATTAATCAGTATACCAACATAACAAACTATAAGCACTTTGCTTAAAACACAGCACAATGGGAACATCCAATGGGAACATCGCTTTAAACAAAGCATTTGGAAACATCGAGTAGGAACATCAAGTAGGAACATTGTAACGCCCCTTTTTCCCACAAGGAACGTCACGTGAAAAACTAAAACTTAATGCGGAAAAACGTCTTTCATAAATTAAGGTTACCAAAATTGGTGGCTAATTTTTTTTTTAAAAGAATCTTATCCGAAAAAATTTCTCACATCATATTTAGCCATCCTGAAACTCAGAAGAAAAGAAACATCATACACATATATATATATATCATCATGACACGAAGAAAATAAAACAATAAAGCTAAACCTAGGAAAACGATAAATCAAAAAGTGTGTCCAATACACGACACTGAACATGTACATCCCAAACCTAGGCTGGTCGCTAACAGACACTCTACAACCTAGCACTAGACACCCCCCCACCTCTACAGGCCTAAGACGATGACGTCTCCTCGGGATCCTCCTCAACCACAGACACCTCGAATAGTACACGATCTGGCTCGTCTCTAACCTTCCTCTTCCCTCTATCTACGTGTCCCGAAGGTCCGGCAGAAGTGTCAGAAGAACGGCGCACCAAATGTCCAGAAGGTGCGACGTATGGAACAGGAAGTGTCGGCCTCACGGTCTCGGGTGATGGAACTGGTGTCACCGGTGGAGCCATCCTTGGTAAACGTGCCCGCTCCAAGGAACTCTTCCTTGGAGTGCGACGAATCAGAAGACAACGGTTAGATACCGATTCGGCTATCCGCTGAGGTGTAGGCCTCTGATCCTCCCTCGCCTCTCTCCTAGGCTGCGCCGTGCGTGGAACTCTGGCCTCCCGGTCCTCCAAGGTGATGTTGCGTGCAAAGGGTGCATCTCCCAGCCAGTAGCGCATCCTCTCGATGGGTATATAGACGTGCAATACCATGTCCCTCTCCAAAACCTCTTCGGGGCCCAACACCCCTCCTCTAGTCCTAACCACGTGTCCAGACACAGTGGCCCATTGGGAGATGGGATCGTAAGTCCATCCCCCACCATCGGCCTCACGAGGCCGAAAGCACTCCCTCACTCGGGCTATCAGAGGTCTCGAAGTGGACATCTACACGTAACGTACATAAAATAACAGAAAAACACGCAAGGGTGAATTTCTTTGCACAAGTTGAAATCCACTGAAAGGATGTATACGAAACAGAAAATACTACATAATACATTCCAAGAATATATGTATAGCTACTCTTTCGCAAATCTTTCTCTAAGATATTCATAAACCAAAAGAGAGCACATCATCAAATTAAGCACACAGTCAAACACACACAAAGCACTCTAGCATAATGCATGTCTCTTTAATACACCGGTACACTGCTCCATGGAGACTTCTCTTCCTCAACTTAGTAGAGTGATATGGTTATAGCATAAACCGACCATAATAAACCAATCGGTCCCCTTTTTCATGGACATGGTAACCATCGGTCCCCTTTTCCATGGACAGGTTTTACAATTATTCAGTAGAGCTACTAACACCATAACATAATAAACCAATCGGTCCCCTTTTTCATGGACATGGTAACCATCGGTCCCCTTTTTCATGGACAGGTTTTACAATTATTTAGTAAGCTACTACGAGACCTAACATAATAAACCAATCGGTCCCCTTTTTCATGGACATGGTAACCATCGGTCCCCTTTTTCATGGACAGATTTTACAATTATTCGGTAGAGCAACATAATAAACCAACCGGTCCCCTTTTTCATGGACATGGTAACCATCGGTCCCCTTTTTCATGGACAGGTTTTACAATTATTCACAATCCATCGCATAGGATTGTATGCTCTCATCATAGCATAAAGCTAGCCTGGCAAAAGCCAATATCTCAAATGCATATGACATTATATTTGCACTCACAAACAATACAATCAATGCGGTCCCTCGTCTTAGGGTTTTTCATCGCCACGTGTTAGCTTTCATCCAACACCGTGTAATATTTTTGTCCTTAAGACTTTTATCTTCGCCACGTATTGGTTCTCTTCCAATACCGTGTAATATTATTTATTGAAAAAAATGTAAGTTTTATGGAAAATTCCTCTTTGAAATTAAAGTTCTTCTTTAACTTTACCTCTCTAATTCTTATTATTTTTCCTACTCACTTCTTATTAATTATTAAAAACCACATAACTTGTTAAAATTTCATTTTGACCCCAAAACGTCCAGTTCCTGCGTCCAGTCTGCGTCCAGTTCCTGCGTACAGTTCCTGCGTCCAGTCTGCGTCCAGTCTGCGTCCAGTCTTCACGTTTTCTACCCCCGAACTTTTATAACATTATACTTTTGGCCCAAAGTGCCCAGACTTTCGATTTCATGCCCAGAATTCCAGAATTTTGTATTTTTGAAATTTATCCAATTAAGTGTTATCTTGAATCCTAATTAATTTCTTTGTTTTCATTTGTAAAACTTTTTCATTAAAGTTTTTAACTCCTCTTACCACACTTAGTCAAATATTTTCAAACCAATCCCAATCACATAGAATTAAATCATGTGAAGCATCCAAGAATCAATATTCATCCATTTAGGCAAAAACACCACCAAGCCATAAATCAAACATACACTTAGGCATTCCAAATCACTCCAAATCATACATATGATTTTTCCAACAACACATAGGTTTATCAAAAATTATCATGCCTCAACCAAAATCATACTTTCACTCATATACATAAATATATAAAAATACATATTACTAAGAGAATGAAAACTCATTCATCAACCAATATGAAAACTCAAGTCTTTGAGTTTTTCATTAAACATACAACACATAGCCACACACATATACAACCTTCCCAACTTATTGAGAAAATCCCCTTACCTCTTGAAGACTTGAAAATGGGCTAACTCCAAAATCACCTCCTTCACACCACACCAACACCAAGTGGTCTACTCAACACCTTGATGTTCCCACACTTAGAAAAATTTACCTTTTTCAAAATACACCAAAATACACCCATAGAAATATGAGTTTTATGAAAACCAAGAAACTCTAAAGAGTAGAAATTTGAGAAGATGAATACTTACTCAAATCTTGAAAGAAAATAGATCCAAGGTAGTTTTCAAGCTTGTAGGTTCCAATGAAGTGAACCTAAACTAAGAAAAAGATCTCTTTTAGTAAAGAGAAGAACACAACTTTCATGGAAACATGAAAGTGGTGGAAATGAAAAAATGAAAGAAGTTTATGGATTAGAATGATGATCCAAACCTTTTTTGTGAAGCTTGAATGGCTAGAACTCAAGAAATCACAAAGCTTTAGTTATGGAATCAAGCTTTGGAAAGGAGAGAAAATGGAGTTTTGCAAGATGATGAAGATGAAGTGAAGAAGAAATGAATTCTCTCTCCTCCCTTGCCCTACATGAATTCAGCTGACCCAAGAATAGTATGGGGGAGGTATGGGCTTGCATGTTTTGGTGGTTGGGAGCCATACCTCTCTCACCTAATTTTGAGAAAATTCAAAATTCAACCCCTAATTGACCATTTGACTTTTGGAAGGATTTGAGAGTGGGATCAGCCCCCTTATGCGCCCAGCTGACCAGAAAAATGGTGGGATTAAGTCCCATCAAGTTAGGGTTTAATCGGTAGTTCGCAGTGGTAAAAATGCGTAGTTTTCGAACCCCTTTTTAGATAAATATTTTTCTAAAATGAGTAAAATCATGTGGAATAAATTTTATGATTTGAATATGTCATAGAAAAATTTAGAAACCCAAAACTAAATTTTTGGACTATTTTTCATGTCCCGGTTGCGCCCGGTTTACCCGTAAAGCACCAAACGCAGGTAAAATAAAGTTTTTCTGAAAAATTTCCAGAAATTTTTTTAAAAATCACAAATATTATAAGAACCACTTTTGGTTCGTTAAAAAATTATTTTGGAGTAAAAATGACCTCCAGAAAAATACTTCACCCTATCCCCGCATCAGGAGAGAATGCAGTTCCCGCAAAAACTCAGTTTTGCGAACTCTACTACTCTAAACCCTTCAAAATCAAACCTAAGATATTACTATCACTATCCTCACCTCAAGATCCCAAAAATCATTAATTAAATAATTTGAATTAAATTAAATAGGATTAAAAATCAATAAAAACTATATATAAAAATTAGGGTGCTACAAACATCGAGTAAGAACATCATGTGAGAACATCATGTAGGAACATCGTCTTTCACCAGGCCTATCTCTTTCACTTCCAACCACTCAGAATCACTTATCTCAAACCACATAGAATCACCAGATAACACAATCACATTTAACAGATAAGAATACCAATTCACACATTTCAAGAAAAACACACAGTCTTACCACTCAGATAGTCATAGAACCATTTATTCCAGATAACTCATACTTTGTTTATATTCATGTCCCTCAAAAATACATTGGTATATAACAGTACTAAAAAGTAATTAATTCATTGAAAAGGGGTCAAAAGTGAAATATTCCAAAAATACTTGAACACTGGTTTATTTTCATAAAAGACCCATTGAAAGTTTATTTCACAAATTTTCACTGTTAAAAGTATATAGAATATGGAACCAAAAATATATAACAGTATAATTCATTGAGAATCCATTACCATTATATTCCCCAATCATCATAGTTAGGTATATACCGAGTCCCAAAGTTAAGAATTCCGCAAACAACGTATCGATACAGATCCCACGCCAGAGAGAGACGGACTGCTTTAGCCCCTTCATAGGTTTCACTTCCTTTCTAGACAGATCCATACTGATAAACCATTTATCTTAACCATGACCTTGTATATGAATGACAGATAATATCAGGGTTTTCACAAAATAATAAATTGTATTCTCTTCGTGGTAAAATCGTATTTACGGTAGTCTAAAATTCGCCATTATAACAGTATTTTTACAAAAGCTCAAAAATGATTTTGACATAGTAACCTTAGTCCCACAAAAGTTTAGAGAAAGTTTGGGCATTATAACTCTACTATTAATAATTAGCACAAAATAATTATTTTAAGACTATAAAACAATTTATTAAAGCATAAAAGCAAAAACACCTAAAGTATACAAGACAAGCATAAACAAGAATCAAAACACATACTTTTCAAGTTAATATTGAAAGATTAACCCCTTACCTTGGCCAAACTTGATGAAGAACAACCAAGAACACCGAAAGAAATTTAAGAACTAAAGAGAGAAAAAAAGAGAAAAGTGTTTGTCTTCTTCGTCCTTTGTTGGTGTGTGTAAAATTTATGAGGCCAAGGGGTCTATTTTTAGATGGGAGGGGGCGGCCAAAGCTAGGGAGAAGGAAGGAAATGAAAATTTGTGTGATGCATGCCATGACTACATAAATAACTAATTATTAATTAGGTTAATTCAAGCTTTTATCTAATTGGCTAATCCTAATGACTAAGCCTTGTGACTCATATAGAAAATATGTGATCCAAGGGCCTAAAATGGAGCTTGATGTCGACCAAATGGAGGAGGAAGGAAGGCCATTGGATTGCTTGGTCAAAAGCTTTAGGTTTATGTAGTTTTAAGTGAAAATCAATGGTAAAATGGTCTTTATACTTGCCCACCATACTATTCAAGGCAATCATGATGTCCCCAGCTCTTTTAGGCTTCTTAGAATTGTATTTGAACCTCTCAAACTTCCTAAGTTTCCATATCATAGCCACTATGTCTCTATTCGGCTTATTCCGTAAATAAGGGTTAAAATGGTCTTTTTACTAATCAAATGTTTAAAATATTTTTAAATGGTAAGAACTAATGAGGAATCATGAAATTGACATATAAAAGCTTCATGAAAGAGTTTTGGGATTTTTACGGTAAGGGTAAGCCTTACTGTTTACAAAAACAAACGAAAACGTTCGTGCCGTAAGTGAAAAAAAGGTAATTTTTCAAAAAATTCTAGAAAATCACAAATTGAATTTAAACACTTATAATCCCTCTTGAAATTTGATTTTAAGCTCTCACTGATCACCATAAACCAATTTTTTGACCAGAAATCCCTGTTTTCCATACTTTACGGAGATCGAAAAAGTAGCATTTTTATCGGCTTTTTAGAAAATTACGAAATAATTCTCAAAAATCCCAAAAAATATAAAAACATAATTCAGCCCTTCAAAATCCTATTCTGACCTCAAATTGGTCTCTGAATCAGTGTTTAGCTTTTACTATAAGTAACAGGGTAAAAACGATAATTTCTAAAGTTTTCCAGAAATTCTAAGAAAATTCCAGAAAATCAAAAATATTAAAAGAACCAACTTTTGTGAAGGAAGTTTGTTTGTCTAAGTTGGCTTAACATACTTATGCTATTAAACCCTTATCCGCTAATAATGGTAAATACATATGTCAAACGTCAAGGAAAGAATGATTGTTTTAATGAAATAACTTGATAAGTATTTTAAAACCTTCATTCTAAGACTAACATAAATTGCTTAGCACTTAGATCACACAATTTCATATAAAACAGACAATTGATGGAAAATAGCAAACAGAAGTCTATATAATACTTAACTATCTTACCGTTCTAAACTGTAATATCAACAAGACTTATTATTTCCATACTATCCAAAGTACACTAGATCCTCAAGTCTCCATCTTAATTAGTCCTCCATCTCCAGTATTTATCCATTTCTTAACTAACAAATTACAGAGTTTTCCGTAGAGGGACTAAAACTCTAATACCTTTTGGGAAATCAAGTATGAATATTCCATATTCATTTATCAACTTATTCTGACAGTCAAGAATATCCGTAAAATGCCATTTGACTTTTATGTCAGCTCTAAGCCATTATTTATTATCCAAAAATCTTAAAGGTAATTCTAATCCTCCAAAATAAATACCTTATCTCATAGAGTGAATTTTTAGGATGTTACATCACCGCCTCTGTACTCAGTCTGAAATCAATAATAAACATATTCAGTTTCTCTCATTTTCCCTTTCTTCTCTGCTTCCTTACTTTCAATATGGTATCGTGAGCTTCTTCCTTCTCTGGACCTGTGATCGGAATCCATGGCTGATTCACCACGCATCGAGAATCCTGAAGATGAAGAAGTGCGCACTCCGGTGACAGTTCCACTACCAGTGCACACTCCGACGATGAATACTCCAGCGATCTCTCCTGTGAGATTTTCGCATGCTTTGTCTATAAATTGGATGACAAAATTTCCTTTTATGTTGTCAGCAAGTAGAAGGCGTGATTTGCAACACCCTTTCTCCAAAAAGGATATTACAACATAGTAACCAAAATTTTCTCAGGACTTAGTAAATATTTGATAAAAGTTTTGTAAGTATTCTTAAAAAATAGGGATAAAATTTTTCCTTTTCTAAAATGATTGATAAGTATAAGAAGATACCTCTGGGTTTTAGAATAAGTACTTCATCATATAAATATAAACATGCTATTTTACAAGGGTTTGCATCAGTACAAACCTAAGTATAAAGTTTGCAAGAGTAATAATACTAAAAATGCTAATAAACCAAAAATTACAAAAGTGTTTAAAGAAAAATATATATTGCTACTACGTAGGTGTCAGCCAGACCAACCTTAGACTAACCACCTAACTTAAGCATCTTAAGACGAAGATGTAGCGGTAGTAGCAGCCTTCTAATTCTAACCCTATAACCTCTCTTCTGAGCAGTCTTCTTTCGCTTCTCCACCTTCTTTGTGTTTCTATCTTCCGTCCGGATAATATCCTTCATCTGCTTCAATGGTAGCTTAACATCTAAAACTAGTCGGGTTTCTACTTTCCAGTTTGGTTTGTCCACTCTTCCAGCGGTAGTAAGTACATAACCAGAATATGTACCCCCCTGTGTACTAGGGTTTATCTTCCACCTCGACTTCCCAATCTCCAGGAGTTGAATCCTAAGACGTCGGATCGGAACTAACCCAGTCCTCCGGTAAACCATCTACTCTGTTATGCATCAACACAACAGAGCAAGCAGGGTGAGACTCTAAGCAAGGTAATAAGAAAAGTAGGAGTACACCCAACACATAGATCATTCATCAAACAATCTATATACCAAGTAGTTAAACAGAGCAATCAAATCTTATAAACCGATCTCGTTTAAGTAGAACTTACCTTTATGTTGCAATCCCATGCTTATTCACAAAACACAATCTTCTTAACTATACCTATATATATGCATGACACACCAATATCTCTCTAATCACACCGGTGTATTGCTCCCAGGGAGACTTATCCAACCTCACATCATAGAGCGATCGGCCGTAGTAAACTTAACAGTACAAATAGAGAATCCCTCTAGACCCCTGAGAGTACTTCGGAATACTGCATTTAAAACTTAATACCAGATCCTAAATAGATCTGCCAGTCAGATTTATCCAAGCCGGGTATACGACTCGTCTCGGCTCAGGGGGATTCACCTACAAGGCCATTGAGACTTTCGAAACCTGGATAATCCCAGTAGACAATTGTAGTCCAACAGTATCTATTTTCAACCCCGTCTCGTAGGTTGTATGCTCATCTCTCAGATGCAAATGATCATCTAAATTTGCAAATTATATTCTCTTGAAATCTCTTTCTCTGTAAAACTTTCTCTGTTTTACTTTTTCTCTGTGGAAATCTCTGACTCTTCTCAAAAACTCTTTGTAAGAAACAAATCATTTTATGGAAAGACCACTTTGTATAGAAAACGTATCTCTTTCTAAAAAAGTACTGTTTGTCTTTCGTTACTCACTTATTGCGAATTAAGTTATTTATCTTGTTTCAAGAAGACCAAAACGGGGTATAACCACCTAGGATTGATCAAGAGAGAAGAGATTGACAGTATTTAAACATATGTCCACTTTCTGATTAATAGCCAACTGCTTTCAGATTTAAGATAACTCTTTGGAAATGGAATAACTACTCGGCGGCTAAGCCGACAGCGGTAATCAGTGTCTAGCTTTCTTGAAAATTTAATACAGACTTAGTGATCGAAAATGAGCTGATTAATCACGGCTTAGTTTATTTTTGAAGATGAAAGGATTACACGACGGCAGAGCCATCTTTGGTAATCAATACTCCACCGAAAAATCGGTCCTATACAATAAGTGAACGTAGGCATTTTATTTCTCTTTTGAAACACTTAGGCACTAATTATCTTCCAGGAAAAATGCCCATTGAAAGCCTATCTCACTAATTTCCACTACCGTAGATATTGGAAATTAAACTGAGTTATGTGCATACATATACAGATTGGATACCCACTCTATATTTTCCACTAATAATATAATGATAGAATTCACCGAGAATCTATTACCGTTACATTATATTCCGAAAGATGCTATAATAGTAGAATTCACCGAGAACTCATTACTGTTACACTCTTTTATCCGACAGATAATATAACAATAGGATTCACCGGGAATCCATTACTGTTACACTCTTTTATCCAATCCAATCTATTTATATATACGGTATTAAGAAAATTGCTTCTTTCCCAATCTTATCTTGTCACGTATATACCAGGTTTTCACTGTTAAGATTTCCCCAAACAATGTATCAGCACAGATCCCAGGCCAGAGTGAGACGGACTGCTTTAGCCCCTTCAAAGGTCTCACTTCCTTTCTAGACAGATCCATACTGATAAACCATCTATCTTAACCATTACCTTGTATATAAATAACAGATAATAATGGGGTTTTCATAAACAATAATTTGTATTCCCTTTGCGGTAAAATTGTGTTTGCGGTAGTATAAAATTCGTCATTATAACGGTATGTTTACAAAAGCTCAAAAATGATTTTGGCATAACCTCTCTACTCACATGGCTCTAAGACTAAAATTGAGCATTATAACTCTACAATTCATAAATAGCACAAAACAATTAAAATAAGACTATAAAACAATCATAAAGCATATAAAAGCTATAAACACCAAAACAAGCAATTCAAACATAAACAAAGATCAAACACTCATACTTCACAAATTACATTGCAAGAATAACCCCATACCTTGGCCTTAAGATGATGAAGAACAACCAAGAACACCAAAGAGAAATTTAAGAAAACTAGAGAGAAAATGAGAGAACTTTGTTGTTGCCTTGCTTCTTGAATTGGTGTGAGAAATTTTATGAAACAAAGACCCCTATTTATAGTGAGGGAGGGGCGGCCAAGAGAGGACCAAGAAGGCAATAAAAATTTGTGACCTCACATGCCTTTTTGATGTATATGTCATAAACCAAGAATTCATAAAAGATCTAATTTCCTAATTGGTTAGTTCCCATGACTAAGCTCTTGAGTCATAGGCCAAAAAGCTCATCCAAGGGCTCTAAGAAGAAGAGGATGTCGACCAAGTGAGGGGAAAAGAGGGCCATTGGATTGCTTGGACAAAAGTCTAGGGTTTAGGTAGTTTTAAGTGGGAACAAAGGGTAAAATGGTCTTTTTACTTGCCCACCTTACTATTCAAGGCAATCATCATGTTCCCCCACTCTTATATACTTCTTAGAATTGTATTTGAGCCCCTCAAAGTTCCTAAGTTCCTATATCATAGCTATTATACCTCTATTCGTCCTAATTCGGCTTATTCCGTAATTAAGAGCCAGAATAGTCTTTTTACTAATCTAATACTCAAAAATAATTTAGAATAGTAAGAATTAATGAGGAATCTTGAAAATAGCATATAAAAGTCTTATGGAAGAATTTTGGGAATTTTACGGTAAGGGTAAACCTTATAGTTTGTATAAACGACGAAAAACAGACGCGCCGTTAGTGTAAAACAACACATTTTCAGAAAATTCCAAAAAAATTCCAAAAAATTTGCAAATTGAATTTGATTACTAATGGTCTCTCTTAAAATTTGATTTCGAGCCCTCATTGTTCTACATAAATCGATTTTTGGACCAGAAATCTCTGCTTTCCGTACTTTATAAACGTTCAAAAAAGTAGTGTTTTAATCTGTTTCTCAAAAATTTACGAAATACTTTTCAAAAATCCTAAAAAATACAAAAACATGATTCAGTTATTTAAAATCCTTTTCTGACCTCAAATCGGTCTCTGAATCAGGGTTTTATGCTTTCTGCAAATAATCGGGTCAAAACGGTAATTTTGAAAGTTTTCCAAAAAATTCCAGAAAATCAAAAATATTAAAAGAAACAACTTTTGTGAAGAAAGTTTGTTTGAAAAAGTTGGATTAACATACTTATGTTTTAAAACCCTTTTTCGTCAGTAACTGTAAATACGGACGTAAAACAGTAAGGAAAAATTTAGGCTTAATTGCAGTTTTAGTCCCTCATCTTTTGCGATTGTGCAATTTTAGTCCCCTATCTTTTAATTGCGCTAATTGGGTCCCCTATCTTTCAAATGTGTGCAATTTTGGTCCAACCGTCAATTTCCTAACAGAGTTTGTTGACTTTGACAACGATGCTGACGCGACAATGATAACATGGAGCTTAAGAGCCTATTTGGATGTAAAAGTTCTAGCTTTTGACTTCTCCAAAAGCACCTATCTATTTATAAATGACTATTTAACACTTTTTCTCTTGTCCATATATGAGAAAAATAAGATACAAAATAAAACTAACTACTCTATAAGTCAAAAGCTAGGACTTTTGCATCCAAACAGACTCTTAAGCTCCATGTTGTCATTGTCACGTTAGCGCCATTTGTCCAAGTCAGCAAACTCTGTTAGAAAATTGACGGTTGGACCAAAATTGCACACATTTGAAAGATAGGGGACCCAATTGGCGCAATTAAAAGATAGAGGACTAAAATTGCACAATCGCGAAAGATGAGGGACTAAAACTACAATTAAGCCAAAAAATTTACTGTTTTAATAAAATGATTTCATAAGTGTCTTATACTTATTATTATATGACCAAAATAATTTTCTTAGCACCTAGATCACAGTATTTCATATAAAACAGAAATTCTAACTAATATCCTATAAATACGGATGTTACATGATTGCTGCACATCGATTTCATTGGTTTGTGGTAAACCCTATAGTTCCACTCAAGTATGCTTCGGAAGACGACAGGGAGCTCGATCTGATGACTGATGAGTATCAGAAATGGCTGGTCCAGGACTAGATGTTGTTCACATGGCTACTGTCTTCTCTCTCGGAGTCTGTTCTTCCTAGAGTCATCGGATGCAGACACGCTTGGCAATTTTGGGACACAATTCACAAGTGTTTTCAGTCTCACATGAAAGCTAAGGTGCGTCAACTCCGATCTGAACTTAAAACTGTGAAGAAAGGTACACAAACCATGACTGAATATCTGCTTCGAATTAAAACAATAGTTGATTCTTTGGTTGCTGTTGGTGACTCAATTTTAGATCAAGATCACATAGACTCTATTTTAGATGGTATACTAGAAGAATTTAATCCATTTGTAATGTTGATCTATGGTAGAATTGAACCACCTATGATACATGATCTTGAGGCTTTTTTCCTAGTTCAAGAAGCGCAGTTTGAGAAATAGAAGCAAGATCTAGGAACTAGTTTTATCTCTGTGAATGTAGCACAGGGACCTTCCAATCAGAACAATCAAGGTGATAGTAACAGTAACCGAGGTTGTGGAAACCGTGGTCGTTGTAACATCCGTTTTTCTTGAGTTACTGTTTAAAATCCATTTTATATGAAACTTTGTGATCTAAGTGCTAAGTAAATTATTTTGGTCTTATAATGAAGGTTTTAAAATACTTATCAAGTAATTTCAGTAAAACAGTCATTCTTTCTTTGACGTTTGAAACCCGTATTTACCGTTATTAATGGATAAGGTTTTATATAGCACAAGTATATCAAAACAACTTAGACAAACAAACTTCCTTTAAAAAAGTTGGTTATTTTAATATTTCTGATTTTCTGGAATGTTCTTAGAATTTTTGGAAAAATTTAGAAATTACCGTTTTGACCCTGTTACTTACAGTAAAAGCTAAACGCTGATTCGGAGACCAATCTAAGGTCAGAAAAAGATTTTGAGTAGCTGAATCATGTTTTTTCTTTTTTTGGGATTTTTGAAAATTATTTCGTAATTTTCTAAAAAGCATATCAAAACGTTATTTTTTCGATCTCTATAAAGTACAGAAAATAGAGATTTCTGGTCAAAAATGGATTTATGGTGATCAGTGAGTGCTTAAAATCAAATTTCAAGAGGGACCATTAGTGTTTAAGTTCAATTTGTGATTTTCTGGAATTTTTTCTGGAATTTTCTGAAAAATTACTATTTTTCACTTACGGCGCGACTGTTTTTTTTTTTTGTAAACAGTAAGACTTGCTCTTACTGTAAAAATCCCAAAACTCTTCCATGAAGCTTTTATATGTCAATTTCGTGATTCTTCATTAGTTCTTACCATTTAAAATTATTTTTAAATATTTGATTAGTAAAAAGACCATTTTAACCCTTATTTGCGGGATAAGTCGAATAAAGACAAATAGAGACATAGTGGCTATGAAATGGAAACTTAGGAACTTTGAGGGGTTCAAATACAATTCTAAGAAGCCTAAGAGAGCTGGGGACATCATGATTGCCTTGAGTAGTATGGTGGGCAAGTATAAAGACCATTTTACCCTTGATTTTCACTTAAAACTACCTAAACCTAAAGTTTTTGTCCATGTAATCAAATGGTCTTCCTCCCCCCTCATTTTGGTCGGCATCAAGGAGCTTTGAGGAGCCTTGGATCATATTTTTTCATGAGTCATCAATCCTTGTGAAGTGGTTTAGGCCAATTAGAAAAAGAATGGATTAAACCTAATTAATAATTATGTATTTTGATAGTCATTGCTTACATCACACAAATTTTTAATCCCTTCTTTCTCCCCACTCTTGGCCGCCCCCTCTTCCTATAAGTAGGGACCTTGGCTTCATATTTTTACACACACCAAGCCAAGGAATCAAGAAGACAAACATTTTTCTCTCTTTAGTTCTTAAATTTCTTTTGCTATTCTTGCTTGTTCTTCATCAAATTTTGACCAAGGTAAGGGGTTAATCTTTCAATATTAATTTGAGAAGTATGAGCTTTGATTCTTGTTTGTGTTTAGATTGCTTGTTTATGTGTTTTTGCTTTTATGCCTTAATAATTATTTTATAAGCTTTAAATTAAATATTTTGTGCTAATTATTAATAGTAGAGTTATAATGCCCAAATTTTCTCTAAATTTTCGTGGGACTAAGGTTACTATGTCAAAATCATTTTTGAGCTTTTGTAAACATACTGTTATAATGGCAAATTTTAGACTACCGTAAATACGATTTTACCGCGAAGAGAATACAATTTATTATTTTGTGAAAACCCTGGTATTATCTATCATTGATATAGAAGGTCATGATTAAGATAAATGGTTTATCAGTATGGATCTGTTTAGAAAGGAAGTGAGACCTATGAAGGGGCTAAAGTGTAACACCCACTTCCACGAAGGCATTACACTTAAGTAACTAACCCAAACGCAGAAAATAAATTTCATTAAGTCTGGTTTTCTTTTGGAAAAATACTGAGAAACTTATTTAATTTTCACAAATGAATTTTTCATTGCCATTTTTTTCTAAAGACATTAAAAGAAGTCATAAATAAATCAATACTCAACATATAAGAATGAAAAAACAATCATTGAATACAATTTACATATTTCTTTATAAACCATAGTTTGAGAAATATTACATCATACAAAAACTGCTCCTTCCCAAAAGAATACAGACTCCCTATGCTGGTTAAACACTAAGAACTTCTGTAAGAAGCTCTAACCCAAATTAGAACCTGCACGTCCTTCCACTAAGTTAACTCATCTTCAGAGTACGTCTCAATCCTCAAGTCCTAACAAGTCCACCCAGCTAATGGTCCACCTATATGAATCATGTTCCAAAGAGCACAAAACATATAGGCAAGGGTCAAAATCTCTTTCGCAGTTATCACCATAATCATACAAGTAGCATACCACAGAAATTCATGCAAATATCATACCATGACCATTTATAGCAGAAATCACTCACACATGCATATGTAGCATAATCAGTTAAAGTCACACAGACACCTCTTCACACAGAAGTCACATCTCATCTACACATATCCAACTAAGTCGCACAGACACTAGTCACACAGATCACAATGTCCAACTTCACACAGAAGCATCATCGTTTCACCCAGAAACATATCACAAGAATTTAATATATACATGTATCCACACAAAACACTTCTATTAGCCATTTCTTGATAACAGATTCGACACACAGTCACGAGCACGTAGCCCGCACTCCATGGAGATTCCTTTTCCCAAACTCCTCATTTATTCGACACTCAGTCACGAGCATTTAGCCCGCACTCCACGGAGATTCCTTTTTCACATAGCACGAAATGTCACTTAGCATTTCCGAGAGCACACAGCTCCCCTCACATAGCACGAAATGTCACTTAGCATTTCCAAGAGCACACAACACTTGGCACACAACCCTTTTCACACAGCATAAAATGTCATTTAACGTTTCCAAAGCACTCAGCTCTTGGCACACAGCCTTTTTCACACAGCATATAACATTTATATAACACATAGTCTATGGCACATAGCCTCTCACATAACACACAACATTTAATGACACACAGCTTATGGCACATAGCCTTCCACACATCACATAGCATTTATATCACATAGCACTTTCTCAAATCACACAGCATTTACATTTCACTTTATTTATTTATTTCCCCTTATTGACACTTAGTCCCACAATCTTTTTTTCATCGTTCATTTCACAACCTCCTTAAGCACATAGCTATTTCTCCATTTATACTTTATTCTAAAACGTTCATTTAAATGTTAGGTTAATTGTTCTTGAAATCCTAGACTTATATTATATCTTCTTTTACTTTCATAAATCACTTAGGAAAAATCCTTTTTAAGAAAAACTTTCTATAATTCTGTTTTTGACCCCAAAACATCTATATTTTCATTTCTGCACCAAAATTTCTAAAAATTACACTTTTGGCCCAAAAACATTTCCTTTACATATTTACCCCTTATATTTTCAAAAATCACATTTCAACTTTCAGTTTCAGAACTTTTAAAATTACACTTTTGCCCCAAACTTTTTGAAAATTACATTTTCCCCCCTGAATTTTCCAGTACAGCAGTTTCAGGGCAGAGGAGTTCACACCTGTGAATATCTTCACACCCGGGTCGTGAACAGTGCTGGAAAATTACCCAAAAATCCGAAAATTGATTTTCTTTTTGGGATTTAATTCTTTACTCCATTCCTATCATTTTTAAGTACCAAAACCAGATTTTAGCTTCATGAGCCTTGGTCCTTTAAATTGATTTTCAAAGACTACTATTTTGTCTCTTTTTGCATAATTTACAAAACTTGATTTAGATATTAACACCTATAACTTCTCTTTAATCTCCTTGAAAATTTTACTCATTACAACACCTCTTCACCCCTTGCTCTCTTAGGAAAATTCCATGATAAGAAGACCTCTATGAATTTAAGAAAATAAACCAATCACATAGGAAGCCACTTCACCACCACCAATCACATAGGAAGCCACTTCACCACCATAAGATGTAATTACCAACATGAGAATTCAAACACCACATATAAGAAATCATTTCCACAACAACATAAGGAAATCATCTCCCATGAACATATAAAAAGTACCTTCTCAAAGAACATAAGAAATCTTCCATCAAGAACATGAAAATCATCATCAAGCATAAAAGATCACATACCACCCAAGCTTATATAATTATGGTAGCTAGAGAGAGTTTTCCCTTACCTTTTTCCTCTAACTTGTGAAAGAAAACCCTAACCTCTAGCCCTCCTTCTTCTTCTCCTTCTTCTTCTCCTTCTCCTTCTTGATTATTTCCTTCTAATCCATAATAACACATCCAACAAAAATAAGCTTACTCATCTATAAAAGCAAACTTAAGATAACCTATCACTACCCTAAGCTCCTAAACCATGAAGAAGAAAATTAAAGCTTAAGCTATGGAGTTCTTCCCAAATAACTTGGTAGCATGAAGATCCCAAAATCAAGATCAAATCCTTGAAAAATTTGATTATTTTGAGTGCAAATTTGGAGAGAAAAATGGGAGAAATGGTTATGGTGTGTGAGAGCAAAAAAAATGAAATATGGAACAAAAGCCTTCCTCTTCCTTTCCTCTCCCTCTCGGCCAGCTCTCTCCCTTTTGCATCTTGTGAAGATTTTTCTAAGTTAATCATAACAACAAAATGAGTCATAGTTTAATTAATCAAGGCTTTTTTCCTATTGGTCCAAAAATATGTGTCAAGGATATTTTAAAGTCTCTACACTCTTCTACACAGTCCAGGGCATGCAGCTGTCCAAGGAGCATGGTAAAAATATTTTTTAACCTTAACCATGGTAAAAGGTAAGTCTCCAAGGTAATTAAATGTGGTAACTTTTGTATTTCATAGTAAAAATTGTCCAAAAATTATCTATTGAGGTAAAAACTCTCATGAATCTTAAAATAAGTCCTAAGCCATGAAATTAAGGTGCCAAAAAGGTCTTGGTTCATAAAAATGAAGTTTAGAAGCATTACGGTAATTTTTCGGTTTTACCATAACCCGTAAATTAGGGTTAAAATCAACTTTCTCTGAAAAATCCCAGAAAATTTCTAAAAATCATAAATATTTTAAAAACATCATTGGTTACTCTTTTGGTTGATTTTGAATCATTTCCAAGCTTCTGGCACTCACCTATTTCCCCAGTTACCCCGTTCTCAGTCTGTAGGGACCAAAACTGCAATTCTTTGTCTGCTATTCTAAAAATTTTCAAAATAATTTTTAAAATTCTAAAATAATGTAAAAACATTATTTGGATCCTCAAAAACATTTCTCAACTTGTTTTGGTCTCCGAATCCACTCACAGTTCAGCCTAGTCAACTACAGGGACCAAAACTGTAGCATTTTTATCCGTTTCTCAGAAAATTCCCAAATAAATTTCTAAAATCCTCTAATATTATAAAATCACTATTGGTATCCTCAAATCATTTCTTTGATTCCAATTAGGGTTTCTATATGATTATATTCTTATTCTGACAGTCAAAATGTCTCTAGTCTTTTCCGTTTGACTTTCCACGTCAGCACTAAACCATTTTTAATCTCATTGAAATCCTAATATTGACAGTAATTCTCCCTCATTAACACTCTGTGTCTTATAGTAAAATTTGGGGCGTTACATAAAGCAGTCCGTCTCTCTCTGGCCTGGGATCTGTATCGATACGCTGTTTAGGGAATTCTTAACCTAGGGACTCAGTATATACGTGACTAACATGATTGGGAAATATAATGGTAATGGATTCTCAATGAATTCGACTATTATATATTTTTGGTTCAGTATTCTATATACTTTTAACAGTGGAAATTTGTGAAATAAGCTTTCAATGACCCTTTTCTGAAAATAAACCAGTGTTCAAGTGTTTTTGGAATATTTCAATTTTAACCCCTTTTCAATGAATTAATTACTTTTTAGTACTGTTATATACCAATGTATTTTTGAGGGACTTGAATATAAATAAAGTATGAGTTATCTGGAATAAATGGTTTTATGCCTATCTGAGTGGTAAGACTGTGTTTTTCCTGAAATGTGTGAATTGGTATTCTTATATGTTAAATGTGGTTTTGTGTTATCTGGTGATTCTATGTGGTTTGAAATAAGTGATTCTGAGTGGTTGGAAGTGAAAGAGATAGGCTTGGTGAAAGGCGATATTCCTACATGATGTTCCCATATAATGTTCTTACTCGATGTTCTCACACGATGTTCCTACTTGATGTTCCCAAATGCTTTGTTTAAAGCGATGTTCCCACTGAATGTTCCCATTGTGCTGTGTTTTAAGCAAAGTGCTTATAGTTTGTTATGTTGGTATACTGATTAATTTGGTATATTCTCAGTGTATCTGAGTGCTGTATGTTGCTATGTGCCTGTACTTTTTCTATTAATTTGTTTAGAGTTTCACCATTGCCTGCGTTGTTGTGTTGATGCATGACGGAGTAGATGTTTGACCCGAGAAGTGGGTTAGCTCTTAGGAGAGGATCTGAAGAATGTTGCTGTATAGATGAATATGGATTCCAAGAAGAATAGATGGTTACGGTATTATGTTGGGTAGAAGTCTAGGGATTAGACTGGCTCGGATGTTCACTGTATCATTTTTAATCTTTTCTTGTAAAGACTCTATTGGTTATATGTAATGAGATTACACTCATACCAGTTTTATTTATGCTTCCGCACTAAAAACCGTTTTGAAAAAATTTAAAAAGGAATCAAGGGAACATACTCCCCATCCTTCTCATCTTCTTTATAAAAGGCAAAAAATTTTACCTGTATTTCAGAAGAAGGATTTCCAATTTTCACTAAATATGTTCTAAGTTATTCAAAATTCTTGGTATCTATGGTGTAATATCTTTTTTGGAGAAAAGGTGTTACAGTCGTGGCAGAGGTGATCGTCCTACTTGTCAACTGTGCTACAAATATGGACGTGACGCATTCCACTGTTGGAATCCCTTTGATGAGAATTTTGTTCAACCACCACCTCCTACCTCTGATTCGGTTGCTAATTCAGTGACTCAACAGCAGGGTCAAGGACCACCTAATAGTGGTGTTACTCAACCACCAAGTGCCTTTGTTACTCAACACTCACAGTTTCCCACTATTACACAAGAATTTAATGTGCCTCGTCAGACCTAGTATGCTGATTCTGCTGCATCTCACCATGTGACTTCAGAGGTGCAGAACTTAACTCACAGTGTTCCCTATCATGGTACTGATCAAGTACATGTGGGAAATGGTGAAGGTTTATACATTTCCTCTCTTGGCTCTGCACATTTCACATCACCATACAATTCACACACTGTCTTGAGTCTCAATAACCTTCTACTTGTGCCTAATATAACTAAGAATCTTGTCTCAGCGTCACAGTTTGCCAAAGACAACAACTGTTTCTTTGAGTTTCATCCAGCATGCTGTTTTATCAAATCACAGGGATCTAACAAGGTGTTGCTGAAAGGGACTTTTGGCAGTGATGGTTTATACTGCTTTGAAGACATACATCTGCTACAATCAAGGAATTCAACCAGAGATTTCAGTTATGCTTGTCAAAGAAATCTGGACAATAAAGCTGTCTTAAATATTGTTGTTTCAGCTAATAGTACATTTGCCGTGTGGCATAATAGATTGGCGCATGCTCATTCCAGTTATGTTAAAGTTGTCCTAGACTTGTGTAAAATTCCATATCAATCAAAAGTTAATGGTGAATTGTGCACTGCTCGTTGTTTAGGCAAATCACATCGCCTACATGCACCCACATCTACACATCAGTATCACAGACCGTTTGAACTTGTTTACTGCGATCTGTGGGGACCCTCACTGTTTCTGTCCTCAAATGGTTACCTCTACTATATTGCATTTGTGGATGCCAATACAAAGTATACATGAATTTATTTTTTGAAACTGTTGTTAGTTGGCTAGGGACTTTATGGTTAGGGAAGTTAACTTGGGTAGTTTTCTGTTACTTGCTTATAACAAAATGTAAACCAATTAGTTAGTGATCATGTTAGTCAATGAGAGCTTATATAAAGACTCATGTAATCAGTTGATGAATCACATTAATGAAAAGCTAATTGATTCTGTAAACACTCTCTTCTCTATCTCATCTGTTCTCACCAAAATTCACACAAGTTCTTGGTTTTCATTGTCAAACCAAGTTGCGGGTTATCTATTCAATTCATAACATATTGGTATCAGCCGCTCTGGTTGGTTAAAGATCCAAGGAGATGGGTTCCGCAAAGTATGACATTGAGAAGTTCACGGGCAAGAATGATTTCAGTCTTTGGAGAATGAAGATGAGGGCTCTCCTGGTTCATCAAGGATTGGAGCAGGCTCTTGAAGGAGAGAAGAAGCTCCCTGACACGATGACAGAAAAGGAGAAGAAGGACTTGCTTGATAAAGCACACAGTGCCTTCATTTTATCCCTTGGTGACAAGGTTTTAAGGGAAGTCTTGAAGGAGAAGTCTGCTGCTGCAATTTGGCTCAAATTGGAGAACCTGTACATGACCAAATCCTTGGCCAACAGGTTATATTTGAAACAGAAATTGTACACCTTCAAGATGCAATCCGGGAAGGCATTGGAGGATCACTTGGATGACTTCAACAAGATCATTCTTGATCTTGAAAACATTGAGATCAAGATTGATGATGAAGATCAGGCCCTGCTGTTGCTCATATCACTACCTATAGTGAATTTGACAGCCTATCAGATACACTCATTTATGGCAGGGACACACTGTCATTGGAGGAAGTTCAGACATCACTCTCTTCGAAAGAATTGAAGAAGAGGTGTGAAGAAAGGAGTGATCAAGCTGCTGAAGGACTATACTCAAGAGGCAGGCCAGAAAAGAGAGATTTTAAGAACAAGAAGGGATCAAGATCCAAGTCAAGAGATGGCAAGAGGAGGAAGTGCTTTATCTGTGGAAGTGAGGAGCATCTCAAGAAACAATGCCCTGAAAACAAGAAAAACAAGAAGAATGGGGAGCAGAAGCATAGTGATGCTGACATTGTTTCAGAAGGCTATGAGAGTGCAGAAGTCATGTGTGTTTCAGAAGGAGAAATCCATAAAGAATGGGTCCTTGATTCTGGATGCACATTCCATATGTGTCCAAATAAGGATTGGTTCATCAACTATAGTGAGAAGAATGGAGTGCAGGTCTTGTTAGGAAATAACAAGGCTTGTAAGGTGGTTGGAATTGGAGCCATCAAGCTGAAACTTGCAGATGGAGCAATAAGGATCTTGCAAGGGGTAAGGCATGTTCCTGACTTGAGGAGAAACCTGATTTCTCTTGGAATGCTGGATGCACAGGGCTACATGTACAAAGCTGAAGGTGGAGTTCTGAAAATCACAAGGGGATCCATGGTTATGATGAAGGGAAAGCTGCAGAATGGGCTATACTTGCTCCAAGGAAATGCTTTGGTGGGAACTGCTGCTGTTTCAGAAGTAGATCAATCTCAAGCAAGTCTTTGGCACAAGAGACTTGGACATATCAGTGAGGGAGGTCTAAAGGATTTGAGCAAGCAGAAACTGCTGGGAAAGGACAGCATCACATCACTTGATTTCTGTGAGCATTGTATTTTTGGGAAGGCAAAGAGGCTGAGATTTGCTACTGCAGTGCATCACTCAAAAGGCACCCTTGATTACATTAACAGTGACTTGTGGGGACCATCAAGAGTTCCATCACATAGTGGAGCAAGGTATTTCTTGTCCTTCATTGATGATTTTTCAAGAAAAGTGTGGATCTATGTTCTTAAAAGTAAGACTGAGACCTTTGCAAAGTTCAAAGAATGGAAGGCACTTGTTGAGAATCAAACCAGCAGGAGGATTAAAAGGCTAAGAACAGACAATGGTTTGGAATTTTGCAATGAAGAATTTGATCAGTGTTGCAAGGAAAATGGAATTGCCAGACACAAGACAGTTAGAGGAACTCCCCAACAGAATGGACTTGCAGAAAGGATGAACAGAACTGTGATGGAGAGAGTCAGGTGCCTGCTGTCGAATGCAAACTGTTTTGGACACTTCTGGGCTGAGGCAGCTAGTACAGTTGCTTACTTGATCAATAGATGCCCCTCTGCAGCTAATGATATGAAGACACCAGAAGAAATGTGGTCTGGACATCCTCCAAGCCTAGAAAATCTGAAAGTTTTTGGATGTGTGGCTTATGCACATATAAATCAAGGCAAGCTTGAGCCAAGGGCCTTGAAGTGCATGTTTCTAGGATACCCTCAAGGAGTGAAGGGGTTCAGATTGTGGTGCATAGAGAAAGGACAACCTCGGGCACTGATCAGCAGAGATGTGGTGTTCAAAGAATCTGAAATGTTCTATGAAAACTCATGTCATCAGCAATAAGAACCAGCTGGTGATGAGAAGATTCAGTTGGAGGTGGAGCCAATGCATCATGAGATCAATGAGGAACCTGAAGTTGATCATGAGGAGCAATCAATGAGGAACCTGAAGTTGATCATGAGGAGCAGACTGAGGACATCACTCAGCAAGATCAGCAGGATTATCTCCTAGCTCGAGACATGAACAGAAGAACCATCAAGCCACCAAACAGATTTGGCTATGCTGATTTGGTTGCTTTTGCTCTCACTGCAGCAGAAAGCATTGAAGGAAATGAACCCTGCAGCTATAAAGAAGTTGTGAACTGCAAGCAATCACAGAATTGGATTACAGCTATGAAGGAGGAGTTAAGTTCCTTGCACAAAAATTGTACTTGGGTACTGGTTGATAGGCCCAAAGGCAAGAAGCTTGTTACCTGCAAATGGATTTTCAAGCTGAAGGAAGGGATTCCAGGAGTGGAAAAGGCCAGATTCAAGGCAAGGTTGGTGGCAAGGGGTTTTACACAAAGGGAAGGCATTGATTATAATGAGGTGTTTTCTCCTGTTGTAAAACACTCTTCAAGCAGAATGGTGTTGGCCTTAGTTGCACAAGAAAACATGGAATTGGAGCAGCTTGATGTGAAGACTGCATTCTTACATGGTGAGCTTGAGGAGCATATCCACATGACTCAGCCTGAAGGGTTCATTAAGAAGGGTGAAGAAAACAAGGTGTGCTTGTTGAAAAGGTCCCTCTATGGCCTTAAGCAATCCCCTAGGCAGTGGTACAAAAGATTTGACACCTTTGTTATGAGGAATGGTTTCAAAAGGTGTGAATATGATGGTTGTGTCTATTTGAAGAAAACAGCAAAGGGAGATGTCAGCTACTTACTTCTCTATGTAGATGATATGCTGATTGCTTGCAGCAGCAAGGAAGAGATCAGGAAGGTGAAAGAAATACTTGAGAGTGAATTTGAAATGAAGGATATGGGAGCTACCAGCAGGATACTGGGAATGGAAATTTCTAGAGACAAGGAAAGGGGAACTCTATTCATTTCTCAACAGAATTACATAGCCAAGATCCTGAAGAGATTTAATATGAATCAAGCCAAGGCAGTGATCACCCCCATGGCTCAACACTTCAAGCTCTCTAAGCAGGCTTCACCAAAGACCGAGTAGGAGGTTTCCTACATGAAGAATGTTCCATATGCAAATGCAGTAGGCAGTGTCATGTATGTGATGATTTGCACTCGACCAGACTTGGCTTATGCCATGAGTCTGGTCAGCAGGTACATGGGGGAGCCTGGAAAGTTGCATTGGGAAGCTATGAAATGAATCTTCAGATACTTAAAGGGAACCTCTGAAGTTGGATTATTGTATTCAAGGCATGAAGGCAATGATGATGGAGTGACTGGTTTTGTTGATTCAGATTATGCAGGCTGTTTGGATACTAGAAGATCATTGACAGGGTATGTGTTCAAGTTCTGTGGCAACACTGTGAGTTGGAAATGCAACCTCCAACATGTGGTGTCCTTGTCCACAACTGAAGCTGAGTTTATTGCTGTAACTGAAGCAATCAAGGAAGCAATTTGGATGAAAGGAATGGCTGCAAGTTTGAAGGGTGAAAAGGCAGTTCCAAAGGTGTTCTGTGACAGCCAAAGTGGCATTCATTTGGCTAAGAATCAGATGTATCATGAGAGAACTAAACACATAGATGTCAAGCTCCATTTTGTGAGGGAAATCACAGCAAAGGAGGAGGTGATTTTGGAAAAAGTCTGCACTGATGACAACCCAGCCGATCTGTTAACAAAAGCATTGCCTGGTCCTAAGTTCAAACATTGTTTGAAGATCCTGCAGATATTGCAGGTTGCATAAAGTCAAGCCAAAGGTGGAGAATTGTTGTTAGTTGGCTAGGGACTTTATGGTTAGGGAAGTTAGCTTGGGTAGTTTTCTGTTACTTGCTTATAACAGAATGTAAACCAATTAGTTAGTGATCATGTTAGTCAATGAGAGCTTATATAAAGACTCATGTAATCACTTGTAATCAGTTGATGAATCACATTAATGAAAAGCTAATTGATTCCCTAAACACTCTCTTCTCTATCTCATCTGTTCTCACCAAAATTCACACAAGTTCTTGGTTTTCATTGTCAAACCAAGTTGTGGGTTATCTGTTCAATCCATAACAGAAACGAAAATCAGAAGCATTTGCTGCCTTCACACAATTTCATAAATTAATTCAGAATCACTTTTCAACTAAGCTCAAAGCCTTGCAAACAGATGGAGGAGGAGAATTCAGGCCCTTTGCATCTTATCTCAGAGAACATGGGATTTTGCATCGGTTAACTTGTCCCTATACTTCACATCAAAATGGAAGTGTAGAACGAAAACATAGACAAGTGGTTGAGATGGGCTTAACCTTGCTGGATCAAGCAACTATACCTTACAAATTTTGGGATCACAGCTTTTCTACAGCAGTGTATCTTATTAACTGCCTACCAACAGTAGCCTTATCAGATTTCAGATCACCTTATGAAACTTTGTATCATGAGGTGCCAAAATATCACAATATGAGAATATTCGGGTGTGCTTGTTTTCCCTTCCTTAAACCTTACAACAGACATAAAATGGAGCTCAGATCAGCTGAATGTGTTTATCTTGGTCCAGCTCCACAACATAAAGGGTATAAATGCCTGTCATCAAAGGGCCGCATTTATATATCAAAGGATGTCTTGTTCAGTGAGACAAAATTCCCTTATCCAATACTATTTCCTAATGTACCCACTACTTCACAAGCTACTACACTAGCTGTGACTTATCCCCGACCATACCCTTGGTCACTTCACCCTCATTGCCTTGGATTAATAGTAATGTCTCACTTCCCCAACCTGGACCCTTAAACTCGAGCACTCAACCAGCCTCTACTCAACATCATACCTCGTTTTTCCAATCTGTACCTACGGATTCCAACACACCACCCGTCACTACCTCATCTAACCACCATTTTGCTATTGAACTTTCCCCACCTACCACTGATTCCGCTGCTGTACCTCAAGCTTCTTCCCCTGTTCCTGAATCCACCTTACAACCGTGTCCTGAACCTCCACCTGTTGCTGCCATAAATACTCATCCTATGAAAACCATATCCAAGTATGGAATTTTCAAACCAAAGGTGCTTCTAACTCATGCGGTCTCTGAACCAACCACAGTAAAATAGGCCATCGCAGACCTGAATTGGTATGCAGCTATGCAAGCAGAATACTCAGCCTTAATGAAAAACAATACGTGGACTTTGGTGGATTTTCCCCCTCATAGGAAAGCCATTGGTTGTAAATGGGTTTTCCGGTTGAAAGAGAATTCAGATGGCTCGATTAATAAGTATAAAGCTCGCTTAGTTGCCAAGGGGTTTCACCAGCAAAAAGGCTTTGACTTTAATGAGACTTTTTCCCCGGTGGTAAAGCCGATCACTATTCGGATTATTGTCACTTTGGCTCTCACTAATAAATGGCACATCCAACAAATAGATGTCAACAATGCTTTCCTTAATGGGTACCTTCATGAAGAAATTTATATGGCCCAACCTCCTGGGTTCGCAGCTGAGAACAAGAAATTAGTGTGTAAATTAAATAGAGCTCTCTATGGGTTAAAACAAGCCACAAGGGCCTGTATGAGAGACTTTCCTCCACTCTTCTTCAATTTGGTTTCAAGTCCAGCAGGCGTGACCCCTCCTTATTCACCCTTGTTACTCCTCAGCACAAACTCTATGTGTTGATTTATGTAGATGACATCATAATCACTGGCACCTCTACTCCCTTAATCAAGGACTTGATTGTCAAGCTGAATTTGGAATTTGCCTTGAAAGACCTGGGTCAGCTTGATTATTTCCTGGGTATTGAAGTCAAGAGAATACAATCGGGTTCCCTGCTTCTTACTCAATCCAAATACATTAGGGAATTACTTGCCAAGGCTGATATGACAGAGGCAAATGGCATTGCTTCACCCATGATTAGCAATAGCAAGTTGAGTAAGTTTGGGTCGGATGAATTCACTGATGTTTTGCTGTATAGATCTGTCGTGGGTGCCTTGCAATATGCAACACTCACTTATCCGAAGATTGCTTTTAGCGTGAACAAAGTCTGCCAATTCATGGCCAGACCTCTAGAGTCACATTGGCGTGCTGTTAAACGCATTCTACGGTATTTAAAGGGGACTCTTTATCATGGTTTGCTGCTTCAACCTGCCTTAAATGCAGGTAGTTTCTCTCTCAATGCCTATTGCGATGCCAATTGGGCTAGTGATCCCGACGACAGACGCTTCACGTCTAGCTACTGTATCTTCTTTGGCCCGAATCTTGTGTCATGGTGTTCAAAGAAGCAGCCACTAGTAGCTAGATCCAGTACAGAGGCTGAATACCACAGTATGGCCCATGCAACTGCAGAACTGCTCTGGATACAATCACTCTTAAGTGAACTTGGCATGCATTTTGGCGTGCCTACACTGTTTTGTGATAATCTCAGTGCCATTTCACTTTCTCATAATCCAGTTCTATACTCCAGAACCAAACATATTGAATTGGATATTCACTTTGTAAGGGAAAAGTTCACTTCCAATGCTCTTCGGGTAGTTCATGTGCCTGCTGCAGACCAGTTAGCAGACAGCTTCACCAAACCTCTTTCATCCTCGTGATTCTGTGACTTAAGGGCCAAACTCAAGGTCCATGCACCTGTGCCCTCCCCTTGAGTTTGAGGGGGGCTATTAGAGTAAAGCTCTCAGCTTAGCTTACGTGGCATAGGTGCACGTGTTCTATTAAGAGTTTGTTAGAACGATAGTGATGTAAATGATGTGTCCTAGCTTCTATAAATAGCTCACTGCCTTTGTACTCAGTGTGAAATCAATAATAAACAAATTATGTTTCTCTCATTTTCCCTTTCTAAGTTCCCTTTCTTCTCTGCTTTCTTACTTTCAATAAAAACAATCCTCCTCCCCCTTTTGCAGATTGTGGTACAAGTATATATAGGAATTGAGGGGGACAAACACTGTAATAAAATGCCAAAATGCTCAAAGAATACAACAATGCAATAGCAAGGAATTGGTTTGTTGCACTGCCCATGGACAATGGGAGACAAAGGCCATGCTCATTGTACCACTGTGAGGACCTATTGTGTTGTACGAGTTCTCCACCTCTCCAACTTCTCTCTCTATTTTTCTTCATTATTTCCATCTTTTCTATTATTTGTTGTACCCTTTTTTGTCCTCGTGTGTCCTTGAGTGCCAAAAGGCATTTGTGCAAAAACCAAATCCCTTTTTACGCATGGGTGCCCTGAGGGGGAGGGAGGGAGGGAGAGAGAGAGAGAGAGAGAGAACAAAAGAGTAGTGATACACGTACACCTGATTTTTGCCCACCACCCCTCCCACACCTGCCTATGTGGCATTAAATGAATGACTCAATAAAAGCAAAGTGATTCGTCTGAAACGTGGCAATTTTAACTGGGAAAGAGAAAAAGAAAGCGGGAATCCAAAATGAAGAGTGAAGACATCAATATATCAACAAAAAAAAAAGAAGAGTGAAGACATCCGCCGCAATGGTTGCTCTATCCCAGTGTCGTTCGTCTTTGGTTGGGGCTTGTCACTGTGCATGGCGGAGTTTTCCACTGTGGATGCTGGTTGCCTTGTCCGCCCGCTCTCTCTGTGTCTCATTTTTCAGCTCTCATTGGGACTTGTCACCGTGGTCGATGTCGGAGTGAAAGCGGAACTCGAAAATGAAGACCCTCCTGTTGCCTTGCTTGCTCTCTTCGTGGCTCATTTTCATCTCGCATTGGGGCTTATCACTGTGTATACCAGAATTTGGCACTGCCGACGATGATTGTTTAGTGCTGCAGTAATTTCTTATAACCCAATTTATTTCTTCTTCGATATTATAGTAGATAAAGACGTGGTTTGGTACAACTTGTTAGTAGCTAGACATGGCTCTTTAAATCGTGCTTTTCATCAAGGGGTCCCAAATTCTAGATCCAACTCTCTTTGATGGAGGGATTAATTTGTATTATGTGGAATGTGATAGGAAGATAATTCCTTTGTGATTTTCTTCTGCCTTACGTGGACGGGTTAGGGATGGAAAACAAGTTAGATTTTGGAAAGATATTTTGATTGAAACTTCACCCTTAAAATAAGTTTTCAATAGATTGTACCAAATTTTAGAAGACAAAAATGTGGTTATCACTGATATGGGGGAATGGCAAAATGAAGTATGATATTGCAAGTGGAGATGGCGGAGGAATTTCTTCTCTCGAGAGGAACAATCTTTTGTACAACTTTCAAATTTTATGTCGTCTTTTGTTTTGAGTAGAGGGGGCCTGATGAGTGGCTTTGGAAGATGGATACTTCACAACATTTATCAGTCAAATCTACACATAGTTTTATTTGAAAGAGTTCGTGGCTGCAGTTACTAGTGGTGATAATGAAGGGATCTATAAGAAGTTTTGGTCTCCTCTAACTCCGATGAAAGTGTTGGCTTTTTCTTGGAGATTAGTTTTTGACAAACTACCTACTCAAGATCTGCAGGGTGCTAAATTTGTATTCTATAGTCTATTTGATAAAAATATGTTTTATATGAAATCTTGTGATCTAAGTGCAAAGAGATTTATTTTATCATATAATAATGACTATAATATACTTATGAAGTTATTTCATTAAAACAGTCACTTTTTCCTTAACGTTTGACAACCGTATTTTACCGTAATTAGCAGATAAGCATTTAAATAACACACGTATGTCAAAACAACCAGAAAACAAAAACTTCCTTCACAAAAGTTGATTCTTTTAATATTTGTGATTTTTTGAAATTTTCTTAGAATTTTTGGAAACTTTTTGAAATTACCGTTTTATCCTTATTACTTACAGTATGGGATAATAACTGATTCGGAGACCAATCTGAGGTCAGAAAAAGATTTTGAGTAGCTAAATCATGTTTTTTCATTTTTTGGAAATTATTACGTAATTTTCTGAAAAGCATATCAAAAGCTACTTTTTCCGATCTCCGTAAAGTACGGAAAACGAGAATTTCTGGTCAAAAATAATTTTTTAGTGATCAGTGAGTGCTTAAAATCAAATTTCAAGAGAGATCATTAGTGTTTAAATTCAAATTGTGATTTTCTGGGATTTTTTCTGGAATTTTCTGAAAAATTACTGCTTTGCACCTATGGCGCGTCCGTTTTCCTTTTATTTTTGCAAACTATAAGGCTTACCCTTATCGTAAAAATCCCAAAACTCTTCCATGAAGCTCTTACATGGTATTTTCATGAATCCCCATTGGGTTTTACCGTTTAAAACTATTTTTGAATATTTTATTAGTAAAAAAACTATTTTACCCTTGATTTTCACTTAAAACTACCTAAACCTAAAGTTTTTGTCCATGAAATCAAATGGCATTCCTTCCCTCTCATCTTGGTCGACATCAAGGAGCTTTGAGGAGCCTTGGATCAGATTTTTCATATGAGTCACCTTGCCTTGCCATGGGTCTTAACCAATTAGAAAAAGGATGAATTAAAACTAATTAATAAAGATGTATTTTGATGGTCATGGCTTATATCACTCAAGTTTTTAATTCCCTCCTTCTCCCTAGCTCTTGGCCGCCCCTCTCTCTATAAATAGGACCCCTTTGGCCAAGGTAAGGGGTTTCTCTTTTCAATTTAATTTGAGAAGTACGTGGTTTGATTCTTGTTTGTGTTTAAATTATTTGTTTATGTGTTTATAGCTTTTATTTATTTATTTATGCTTTATAATTGTTTTATAGTCTTAAATTAATTATTTTGTGCTAATTACTAATAGTAGGGTTATAATGCCCAAAATTCTTTAAATTTTCGTTTGAGTAAGATGAGTAATATTTCCACAACACCAAAATGGAAAGCGGTTTAAGAATACGCCGTATACAAGAAACTCAGGAAGTTTCGGGAATTCACAACCAAACCGGAATCATACATTTGCTGTTGGAAATATAAATCATAGGAATAAAAGGATATGCACGATGAAGTGTTATAACTGCGGGAAGATAGGACACCATGTCGACAATTGCAGTCAGAGGGGAGCAACTTATTTCAGATGTAGAAATATTGGGCATTTGTCAAACACTTGTAGGGAGCAAAAGCCAGTAGCCAACAATCCAACATTGGGATATAAGGGTCCTGTAGCAAAGGAATGAAGATCTTTTTACGGTTAGAGGATCTAGGACGATGCGTTGTTTTGCTCTCTGTCTTTATAGATATAAACTAGTTATTAGTAGGCTTGAATCATAACACCCAAGAGTTGAAGTGTAGTTTTTGGAGACATTCCATAGGATTAGAGCCTATTAGGAAATACTTGAACTTGATTGCCATATCTATATATATGAATATATAAGTATTTGTTTGCTTAACGTTGTGTTAACTTTTTTGTATATATATATATATATATTGTTTGTTCTTATAAGTAGAAACTTACCCTTGCAAACTAAGTTTTTGATCTGGATGACACGATCAGTCATAAAATTATTATTGTTTTCTTACTACTTAAGGTCAAGGTATGTAAGTAATTAATCCATTAGCTTGCCGGTAGCAGAAAGGTAATAATGGTAATAGGTATGAACTGGTAGGTGAAAATTCATAAGAATGGAGGAATTGATTCCGATAAAAGGAAAGGAAATATTTGGTAGTTGAGGTAACAATATCCAAAGGAATACAAGAATGTTATCTCTAAGATTAAAACAGTTAAAACCCATAGCTGAGTAGAATAGTGTTAGAAATTTTCATTAGAGGAGGATTATTGTTAAGGATTCAATAGTCATCGGAATAATTTACCAAGGTATCTCAAGTGATAAAGAGACTAAGGCATAGTACAATAAGAAAAGGATTTCTAGGAGTTCTTTTTACAAACAAATATGACGGTAGGTATGTACATAGCTAAAAGTCTGAACTTTTAGCCAAGTACTTTTGATTTTTAGTTCAAGATTGATAAAGCATAGTAGTGCAAAATGATTTTGAAGCAGGACTTAGTTACAAAGATAGGTTTTTGCACTAAAGAGACCCGTCAAATGGAAATGTCGAACGATGGAGAAAGAGGAAGTAAACACGGAAAGAAAATGCTAGTACACTGTCTAAGTTATAACAAACAGAGTTGGGACAAAGAAGCAAGAGATTACACTCTGAACTGTTAAAAAGGGTGAGTATGTTATATCTAAAGGTTGATAGTAGATCAAAGGTATTAGGAAATGGGAATTTGTCCCAGATAAAGGATATTGCTCATATATACTTATTCACGGAATTTCGAGGACGAAATTATTTTTAGAGGGGTACAATTGTAACATCTGAAAATTTCACTCTTTAAGACAGAGTATTAATTTTAGAGGATTAGAACTATCCTTAAGATTTTCAGATAAAATATAATGGTTTAGAGCTGACGTAGAAGTCAAACAGTAAATTTATGGATATTCTTGACAGTCAGAATAAGTTGATAATGAATATGGAAAATTCATACTATAAAAAGTATTTGAGGATAAATAGTTTAGTCATATGAAGGTTTTAGAATCTAAGTTTGGAATTTTAGAGAACCGTATAAAGTAATACTGTTGTTTTAGTCCCTCTTAGAGAAACTATGTACTCTATTAGTTAAGAAATGGATAAATATCGGAAATGGAGAAATAGTTAAGATATAGACTCTAAGATCTAGTATACTTTAGATAGTATAGAAATATTAAGTCTTGTTTGGTATTATATTTAAAAAGGTAAGACAGTTAAAGTCCTATATAAACTTCTATTTTTTCGTCTATTTTCTGTCTTATATGAATTGTTGCAATATAAATGTTTTGTGGATTATTTTTAGTTTAAAAATAGGATTTAAATATGCAAGTTTAAGATTACTTCTAAAAATGGTTGATTCGCAGCTTCCGTCAGGTCTAGTTACAACGTCTGTTTCTTGTTCCAAACCGTATTTTTTCTGTCTTATATGAATTCTTGTGTCATAAGTGTTTTATGATTTATTTTTAGCTTAAAATTAGGAATAAAATACACGTATTCTGGAATAGTTCTGAAACGGTAGTTTTACAATCGATAACAGGTTTTTTACAGAAAGCAGTACGTTTAACTGACGGAAGAAGTTTTAAATAGCTTAAAAACATCAAATGACTTCAATAAATAAACTTCCTTCACAAAAGTTGGTTTTTCTAATATTTTAGATTTCCTGGAATTTTTCTAGAATTTTTAGAAGTAACAAGATTTAAAAGTTCTGTTTTGGTCCAAATAGTAAACCGGTTGAGCTGATAGACTGATTCAGAGCTCAAGTTAAAGTCAAATAAAGATTTTAAATAGCCAGAACATGTTTTTCCATTTTTTAGGATTTATGGAAATTATTTCAGATTTTTCTGAAAGACGTACCAAAAGTCGCTTTTTCGAAACTCCGTATAGTACGTAAAGTAAGCGTTTTTAAACCAAAATGGATTTATATTGATCAATGAGAGCTCAAAATCAATTTTTAAAAGGGACCATTAGTGTTTAAATTAAATTTGTGATTTTTGAGAATTATTTGGAAATTTTCTAAAAAATGTCTATTTTTCACTTACGGCGCGTTCGTTTTTCTGTTTTTATGCAAAACGCATAGCTTACGCTTACCGTAAAATTCCAGAAACTCTTCCATGAAGCTATTAGGGCTAGTACATAATATATTCATGGAAGATTTGCGAAGCCTAAAGGAGAAGACAGAAAAGTTGAAGATTGCTCCTTCTGCAAATGTGGTTAGTTATGAGAATGACCTTTTACTCTGTGAGGATGAAGTTGATGGCAAAATGAAGAAATGTGAGACATTGGATGAAGGGAGGATATGTTGTGCCAAAGTGGGTACTCATCCAAGTCCCACATTGAGTAGTGTAAAGAAGAAAAAAGTAAAGTCTTTATAAATATGGAGAGCTAGTTTGAGTTTTCTTCACCACAATAATTCTAGTCTTTTGGGTGTATTGGGGGCTTGGGTAGTTGTGTGTCTTTGAGAGGGTTTGCAATTTTCTCCTTATAAAAATTGCAAGTTGAGTAATAAAATTTTTGTTGTGAGTCCGTGGATGTAGGTAAGGAGTACCGAACCACGTTAAATTTGTGAGTTGTTTTTGTTTATGCTTCTTGTGTGGGTGTGCTTTCGCTTGTGTGGAGATTTTTGGCTCGTTGATTTCCCAACAATTATATCAAGCATAGGGGTTTAATCCAAGGGAAGAAGAAAAAAAAGTTTGGCAGTTGTTATCGCACACATAAAGGTAAGGTTATTGTTCTAGTTTTTTGCTAAGTAAGATGGTGTTAATAACTTTTTTTTTACTGAATATTGTATCAGGTCTTGAATCTGCCATGAAGGAGTTCCTGAAAACTCTGTTTAAATATACATTTACTTGAAGTCTAGATTCTCTATAGCTGCTGGAAGTTGTTGTCAAGTTGTTTAAGAATTTCATCTATGGTTATGCAGTATGCTTAGGCTTATCTATTTAATAAGAGGATGGCGTTGAAGTGGATCGGATAGCAGATTTTCGCAAGTAGATATGGAATCAAGTTATGGTTTTCCTTATTGTCTATTGTTCAGTATTGCTAGTACGGCAATTGTAATAGTAATTATAGACACTTATATTGTTATACAGTTCACAATTGCTGTAAATTATTGGTTGAGACTTGGGAGTTCAGTTTGCAAAAAGCAATTTTTCTTTCTGCTTTGTTTAAACCCAATACAACTTTGGATTTATCCAAGTTTCTATTTATATGTGGGTGATGCATTGACTTTAATAGGCTATGTTGCTATCTGGCCTCCCCGAATCCTAAGCATCATGCTTAATTTGAATTAATATTGTTTGTGCTAATTTTTATGGTTTTATTTGAAGTTGTAAGTGTACGTTGTGGTGAATATTTAACATCAATCTAGAATTCTTATTTCCATAAGTTCTCTTTTACATTTATCAATCTAATTTGATTGTAGTAGGACTTCAAATGACTGATTCAATACTCAACCACGTGAGGCCTTCATTTAACCATGTCTACAAATATCAATTAACCACAAAGGTTGATCATTAAGATTTTTCATTTTGTCACTAGTTAGTGAATTTTATCTTAACACTAGGTGTAATACTCATCAAATATCCTCTCATCAAGTTCTTTTTACATCTATTAATTTAATTTAGCTATAGTAAGATAAAGCATTCTATTTAACCATTTGCATTGTAAGTTTAACTACTACTTTATCTACTATTAATCAGACTTGAAATGATTGATTCAATAATAAACCACGATATATCATGTCTTAACCACATGCGGCCTGCAAATAATTTTATCTTTAAATGGAATTAACTACACTGATGTGTTTATAGTTTTTTATTTTATCACAAGTTTTCTAATTTTACTTGAAGATCAAATATAATATTGGTCAAATATTATCCCATAAAGTGTTTTTTTATAGTTAACAAGCAAATTTTAATGTAGTGGGACATATAATTTAATTTAACCACATAGATCTCATGATTAACCTATTTTTTGTTTCCTATTAATCGAAATTTTATAAGTGATTCAAGGTTAGACAGATTTGACTTTTAGTATTTCTTTTACAGTTATCAATCAATTTTGGATGTAATAGGACACAAAAATGCATTCAATCACATATTTCTCACGATTAACCAGTATTTTGTTTCCTATTAACCACTCGCACGATATAGCCATAGAGATAAACTCTAAATCGTTAATGAATTTTATAGGTTTGAAACAACCTATCTCTATAGCACATGGTTATTGGAGGAATAATATTAGATATCATGTTTTTAACCACGTGTAGCCTGCAAATAACCTTATTTTTAAATGAAATTAACAACATCGATGTGCTTATAATAGTTATTTATTTCTTCACATGTTGCTTAATTTTACTTGAAGACCAGGTATAATGTTTATCAAATATCCTCCTATAAAGTATTTTTTTTACAGTTAATAAGTAAATTTCAATGTAGTAGGACACACAATTTCATTCAAGCACATAGATCTCATTGTTAACCCAATTTTTGTGTCCTATTTTTGAGTGATTTAAGGATAGGTACATTACAAGAAATTTAACCTTCAGTGACAGACTAAATCTGTCACTAGAAGTTATTGATCTATAGGTAGATGTAGGTTTTACATTTTTATTAACACAAAATTTGATTTAACCACATAGTATCATGATTAACCCATTTTTTGTGTCCTATTAACTACATGTTTTGACTGATTCAAGGATAGGTACATCACAAGAAATTTAACCTTTGGAGACAGACAAAACCTGTCACTAGAAGATATTGATCTATAGGTAGATGTAGGTTTTACATTTTATTAACACAAAATTTGATTTAACCACATAGTATTATGATTAACCCATTTTTTGGATCCTATTAACCACATATTTTGACTGATTCAAGGATAGAAACGATATTAACCACATACTAACCACAAACTATTCACTCACATGCAATAGAAACGATATAGACTCTGGATCCTTAGTAAATTTTAAAGGCTTTAAACAACCTATCTAAATTGTACCTAGTTATTTGGGGAATAGTTGAGATAGTATGTACTTAACGATATGAGATTTCCAATTAACCATATTAACCATATTACCAAATAGAATTAACCACAAATTTGTGTTTATTTAAAAGCTTATTTCATTACTAGTTGACTAATTTTACTTAAAGACTATGACCCTGTTTGGATAACAAGCTTATCTACTGCTTATGGCATAAGCTGTATAATCTACTTTTATAATCGAAGAAAAATTATAGTGAAACTTATTTTATATAAGTCATAAGCTGTTTTAATAAGCTATCCTGGGTAGCTTATGAAAAATAAGCTCAAAACAACTTATGAATCAGTCATAAGCTGTATTCATAAGCTCTGCATAAGCCAATCCAAACAGACCCTATGTTTAATGTTCATCAAATATCTTTCTATAAAGTGTTTTTTATAGTAATCAATCTAATTTGATTATAGTAATTTAACCATTTGCATTGCAAGATTAATCAATATTTGTTTCCTGTTAACCGAATGTGAAATGACAAATTCAATTATGAAAGACTATTCCCTCACATCGTATGGAACTATACTCTGAATCCTTAATGAATTTTATAAGTTTTAAACAATTTATCTAAATAGTACATATAACTATCGGAGAAATGGTTCAGATAGCACGCAAATAACCACGTGGGGCATACAAATAACCTTATTTGTAAATGGAATTAACCACACAAATGTGTTTATGAAAAAGTTTTTATTTCGTCACAAGTTGTCTAATTTTATTTGAAGACTAGGTATAATGTTCATCAAAATCCACCTATAAAATGGTTTTTTTTAATGGTTAGCAATCATAATTTAGTTGTAGTAGGACATGGAATTGCACTTACCATGTGGATCTAATGATTAACTCGTTTTTTGTGCCATATTAACCATATTTTCTGGTTTATGACAGTATGCAATGGATGAGTTATTTCAAATGTAGGGATTGTGATTACTGTTTCATCTCAATTAAGAGATTGGTTTATGTAATTAAATTAAGGTGGATCTGATTATTGGTTTAATTTAATTGTGGTTTATGTCTGGTTTATTTCAATATAAAAGCATATGTAAATAATAACATAAGAGAATAAATGTAAACCAAATCAATCTTTCATTGCTTGAACATAATAATACTCAAGTACATGTCTAAAAGTGCATATTGCTATACCAACAGAAAAACAAGAGTTGTCCAAATAGCACCTAACTTGTGCATTTACATCATGAGTATATGTAAAATAAAAGAGCACACAACTTATGCATTTATATCATTAATCATTAAAACCAGAAAAAAAAAAAAAGAGTCTTCAATCTTCTGTTTGTACTCAGGATTGATGTGGACCACATGGAGGAAGCCTTGGAGTTGGCATGAAGGTCATGAAGCCTAGTATTCCTGTCCCAATAGATTGTGGTGGATACGGATGGAACTAGTGCAAAATTTGGACTATTTTTTATTCCACTTTTCCATACAAAATAACATTATTAGAGAGAAAAAAAGAATGAATATAAAACTAGGTGAAGATAATATATCCACCAAAACATGTAGAGATTACAAATAACAATAGTGCTTGAGTACCATACAAGCCTAACATGATGATGAATTTCCATTACACTATTGTGCAAATCTGTTCACATGGTTCCACGTCATTGAAGCATCAAACACAACCATAGAGCTTAGTAGCACGACCACGTCACTTGTTTGATATCACATTGCTATTTTCAATAATTATAATATATCTCAATACACATCAAATATGAAAAGTTCTATGTCTAAGATGAGTAACAAACCCTTCAACCTTCCTATTACAAATTATATATAAAAAAGATCAAGGAATGAACAATACCATCAGGTCCGCAAATCCTAGAACCTAACCTGATAAGTAAGAGACTAACCTCCCAATGTACAATTAAGCATCAAAGATGACAACTTATCTCAATCTTTTTTTCTTCCTTTTGCATAGATATGGAACCCCCAATGAAACATAGAAGGACATACATGCTTAAGGGACCCATGGCTAACTTATGCCCAGTATCTAAATGAAACACAAAATACACATGAGAAACTCCATATATCAAGTAAAATGCTAAATAAAATAATAGCCTAGTTTCAAGCTAAGATTGATAAGTGTAAACTTAGTAATAAGATACACAGTTCATTCCATTTCCACCCCCCAAAACAAGCAGAAGTTTAGATCCACATGAAAGCACACAAACAAATTTTCTTACTTTGAATATATCCACCACTATTTCTAGGTATAAGAATAGAAAGTAAAGAAGTAATGTCTATTTGAGTAAAATATCTAAGCAAAAGGACAAATTTCAGCATTAGACAAACAATATTACCGACCTCAAAGGTTGGCCATTTAGACTTGTGTAACACCCTGGCCACCCTCTCGTGCTACTGGTATGTTACTTGGTCTTCACCACCCCCCACGTGGTGTTTTTGCTTTCCGTGGCATGTACCTGAGGCTAAGTACAATGATTCTTAAATTTCCACCCATTTAGTTGAATGGTTTTGTTAAGGTGGACTGGGTAAGGCCCTTGAGAGGTTGCTTGGCTCTTTTGCACATGGCCTCTTCTTTTAGTTTCTTCAAATTCACCCTTCCATTTTCCTCTTGTATTTTATCTCTTTTGCTTCTATTCATCATGATTTGAGTTTCAATTAGCATCACATGTTTGCCAAGAGTTCATGTTCCCAACCTTGAGTTTGCAACTGAGTTTTAATTAAGATCACTGAATTCAAGTTTTTTTCCTTCTTGAAGCACCACAGTTCAAAAGCTTCTCACTCATAAGCACCACTTCGAACCTTGAGATGAAATTATTCTAGTAGGCCATTATGAAACCCATTTCCTCCTCATTTATTATTTTTTTTTTAATTCTTTTTTCAATGTTGAAATGCATGGATGAAATGCAACACATTTTTTGTATTTTTTGCTAGGAATTAAAATGTCATGGGTAAATTATGATACACATGTACAAAAGAATAGGGGGTGAAAATCCTTTTTATTAGTTAAGGATATACATGAAAATATTATCTTAGGAACACCTTTTTTATCTCTATTATATCCTTTTTTGTATCTAATACAGCTATTACTTCAAAAGCCCTGGGAAGGGATGTTATTTTTGAATTTATCCAGCCTCCAAAAATTAAAGAGTTAAATCAAATACAAGAAAAATTGACCTCTTATATTAATCTGATTAGACAAAAGCGGAAACAAATAATTATGATCAATAAAGCTCACTACTAGAAAAATCTGAATCAGAGATGGAATTTTTTGGTCTCTATATTTGATAATTTCCGTCTCTAAACGTATTACAGATGGAATTAGAGACAGAATCTCGTCCGTTTCAAATTTGGGCGTCGCTAATACAATAGAGACGGAATCTGTGTATTCGTCTCTGTTACAGAGACGAAAATATTCCGTCTCTAACTTAAAAGATGTCGTCGCTAATATTGGACAGTAGAAAGCAAAAATCCGTTTCTAATAGAGACGACATATGTCTGTCTCTATTAGAGACGAAATATTTTCGTCTCTAATTTAAAAATAGTCCGTCTCTGACAGCCGTCTCTGTAATCAAATTTTTCGTCTCTGTATTTCGTCTCTAATGTGAATATGGTGTTTTCCCAGATTTGGTCTCAAAATTCTTTCTAATCAAAGGGTATTCAAATCAATCATATAGTTCCTAGAATATCTAAAAATTCAGATTTCTACCAAACACAAGTTTTAAAACTATTAAATTTAAGTGCATAATAACTCATTCATACAAAAAGTTTTTTTTTTAAATGAAAAGTGTGCAAATGCATCACAATAGAGACAGCAATCCCAACTAGGTTGGCACACCTGCCCCTACCAATCATTTACAGCACACCATAAATCTATTAATAATAAGAAAAAAAAGGTACAAGAAAAAAAACATGGGGGGACAAAACCAAACCCATGAAAAACAGTCATTCATACAAAAAGTTCACTAACAAGTACACAATAAAAAGTAGTTTGCAATTAGTTTAGAAGCAACCATACTATAAAGTTGTCCATTACATAAACTAATCAAGGCAATGTCCCATTATCCATATCATCTGCACCTGTCTCTTCATTTTCATTATCATCCTCTCCTTCGGGTTATAGTGAAGCCTTCCAATTATTGTCAAGCATAAGCCTCTCAAACCTCCGCCCCCACTGCTCCATCTTTTGTTTTATCATTTCTTGTTCAAGATTCTTTTGTTAAAGTTTAGCAATTAATTCTTGAATTTTAGCTTGCATTGCAGCAACCTGTTCTGATGATACTGCATCGGTAGAAATTGAAGGTGAAGCTTTTGAAGCTGCTTTGATAGTAGCCGCTTGAGATCCTAATCCCAATATACGTCCCTTCTTGTTGATACCTCCAACAACTTCCATGTATATACTATTATCAGACTGTTGGGTAGATTGTTGGCTACTACCCTCACCACTCTGAGATTGTCTCTCAGATATTTGTGTTTCACATGTTTCCTGAAAATAGAGTTATTAGTCTATATTTATATTTTATTTTTTTTGGTAATAAATGGGGACAAAGCCCAAAGAAAAGAAAAACTACACAGCAACGAGTCTGGGAGTAGAGACTCCCATTTGATCAGCAAGTAACAGCTGCCCAAGATTAGTTGGGGGTAGCTCATAAACCACAAGATCCCAACCCAAGTTACACCCAATACTAGCTAATGCATCAGCACAGGCATTAGCTTTACGGTAAATATTGACAATTCGAACACTCCATCTACGTTGCAGCAAGTCTCAGATCATCTAAACCAACCTGCGGCCATTCACACTGCCCACCAAGTCACCCTCCAAAGTAAGACCCACTAAGGAGGAGTCAATCTGAAGAACAATTTGAGTCACACCTCTCTCCCAAGCAAGAGCTAGCCCTGTAAAAACTCCCCAAAGCTCAGTAACAAAGGCGGAGGAATAGCCAACAAATTTGGCAAAACCACCCAACCATTGGCCATCAAGATCACGAAGGAGCCCCCCACAACCAACTCTCTGAGTCTCTCCTTTGACAGCGCCATCAGTATTCAGACTTGTCCATCCCGTGTCAGGAGGTTTCCACCGGATCTCCACCCACCTAGGCGAGTTACCACCAACCACTCTAGCCATATCACCTACATGAAAATATGCCATGGCATGAGTCAAGATGCAGTGCCAAGGCCGAGAGGGACGCGTAAAGTGAGCATCATGCATAGCTTGGTTCCTCCAATGCCACAACATGTGACAAGCGATGGCCCAAGTAGTGGCCCAAGGCAACTCCTCATTCCCTCCAAGATCATCTGAAACGTTCATGATCACCCACTCATGCACTTCACTATTGAAGAAACGGGATCGAGCCTCAACCTTGATGAGGTGGTGCCAAACTTCAGCAGCAAGATGGCAATCACGCAGGACATGTGTTATTGTCTCAGAGAACCGCCCACAGGCATCATAGAAGGAATTATCCATTAATCCTATACTATGCATGCGGGCCTTCGTCAGCAGTCTACCATGAACCACGAGCCAAATAAAAGCACGCACCCTCTCCGGAGCCTGGAGTTTCCAGACGCAGCTCCAGGGGAAAGAAGCAGTGGCACTTAGAACCCCATGGAGGATATTATAAGCAGCGCTAACAGAGAATTGGCCAAGCCTGTTGCCAGGCCAAGCACACAAATCCTCACCCACCCTCCAATGAGGAGTGGGGATGGAAAGAATGCGATTAAGAACATCAATGGGAAGGAACTACTGCAGAACATCAAATTTCCAAAGACCATCCTGATCAACCAAGTCCGCTACCGTCCAATCATAGTACTCCAAAGGAACATTAACACCTGAATTAGCAATAGTGGTGTGAAGATCCACCCATCTAGACGTCCAGGCAGGGATAATATCACCCTTCCCCACTATCCAGAATTCATTCTCCCCAAAGTAAGGCCAAACTTTGCTAATGGCCTTCCAAAGACAAGAATCCGCTGTGGTTGTGCGGACCGAATTCACCTCTATAGCCCCTCTACCATACTTGCTTCGAAGGACATCACACCAAAGCCCATCTTCTCCCATACGGATGGCCCAGCCTAGTTTCATGAGGCAGGCCTTGTTCATAGTCACTAAATTGCGCACTCCCAGGCCTCCCAAGTGCTTGGGGAGGGTTATGATTGGCCATCCCACAACATGATGTCAATGAGAAGTGTGATCATGCCCCCAGATAAAATCTCGTTGCATCTTTTGAATATCCCAGAGGCAGCTTTTAGGAATGGCAGCAGACATCATCGGATAAATTGGTAAAGCCTCAATGACAGATTTAGCCAAGGTGACTCTTCCAGCAAATGAAAGTTCTCTAGCTTTCCAAGCAGAAAGGCGACCTTTAACTTGATCAATTAAATACTGAAAATTAGCTCTCTTAGGGCCCTACCAAGTAACGGCACGCCAAGATACTTCCCCAAAGATGCAGCTTCCTTGAAGCCAGAATGTCTAGCTAAAAGCCTTCTGGATTGCTCATCAACATTGCGGGGAGAACAGGATAGAAGTCTTTTCAATACTAACCTGTTGACCAGACATAGAACAAAAGTGGTCAAGCACCCGAAGCACACAACTCATCTGTCTCTCAGTAGCTTCACCAAATAAGAGAAGATCATCAGCGAACATCAAATGAGAGATCTGAGGCCCTTGACGACCCACCTTCATAGGCACCCACTCACCATCCTCCACTGCTTGAGAAATAAGATGGGGCAATTTGTCCATACAAAGCACAAAGATGTAGGGAGAGATGGGATCCCCTTGCCGAATACCCCTCTGAGGCTTAAAGAAATCGGACCACACACCATTCCACAGGACGTTAGAGTATACATACACCAATCTTTGCTTGTCTTTCATTGGGCCACTCATCTGGCTTTCCCTTGGGCCTATGAAGTCGCTTGAAAAGCTCAAAATGTGTTGGTTTCCTATTCAATTCCACCTTCTAGAAAAATAACAAATAAACATTAAGCTAGTACAAAAGTAATTAATTAGTCTCACTTTTAAAAATAATTACCAACCAGTCTCTTAGCATGTACTCTTGCAGATATAGATCCTCCACTATGCACATTGAGTCCATGTTGAGACTGCCTATTTTGCTTACTAATTGTAGAAATTTGTTGCCAATCGTCATCTTGCCACACACTCTTCATTTGTGCCAAATTCTCTTCGTCAATCCAATCCCCCTTATCCTCACCACTACTCACCTTGAACAAAGCATTTTTTAGTGCTAAAGCCCCCTACTATTAAAGCTCTTTTTAATATTGTCAGCTTTATCTTGTTCAAGCCACTTGAATATTGCCTACAAACAAAAACATTGTTCCAAAAAGATCATGCCTTAAAGTTAGCAATCTTTATTAAATAAGACCAGATATAATGATAATGGTACATTCAAAAGATGGTCATTAGATACCATGTACCTTAAAGTCTCTAAACCATGTATTTTTCGTGTCATCATCAACACTACTCCAAGTTGTCCAAGCCCCTTCAAACTTTTCCTTGAAAATTTTTGTTATAAAAGAACATTAATCATATATATTCTATATTTATATTTATATGAGTTACATTACAAAATTGAAATTACTTGTTCCCTGGCATTGGTTTGACCCATTTTCGTCCATCTGCATCCCTTGACCCCCACTTGATGTTCTCTGGTATTAAGGATGCACTACTAGAAAATAATTAAATGGCGACGGAAATGAAATTATCAGAAGAAATTTTTGAAATAATCAAAACATTAGAAGAAATGAATAAAAACATAGTTTTATCAATAGAAAATACTAATAAAATTATGGAATATACATATATGAGAATATCAAAAGGACATAATGATATAAAAAATATAAGAGAAACTTTAGATAATATAAATGAAGAAAAAGAAATTGAGGAAAATAATGAAATTGAAAGAATTAAAGAAATTCTCCAAGAACTTGAAAATCTATTAGAATACGAAGAAAACAATAGATGTATAACAAGAAAGAATTTAGAAGATTTATTAAAAATGAGAGAACAGAAACCTATAAATTTTAATAAACCTTTATCTACATGGAAGAATTAAAAGAGGAATATTTGGAAAATCTAAAGAAATCAAATGATATAGAAGAAATTCAACAATTGTTAGACAATTAAAAATAATAGAAGATGACAATAATAATCAAGTACAAAAAATTGAACAAAAAGAAAATCCTAAAGAAAATGAAGAAATAATCCTAGCTTACACTAGTTCATCAGATTCTGAATATGGTGAAATATTTATGGAAAAATGTGAAACAAGTGGAGTAAAACAAGAAAAAAGAAAATGGGATGAATATTATTATAATAAAGATGGTGCATGAGATAAATATGAAGAAGAAACAATGAAAAATAAAGGATATGCTAGAAAAGATGAAAAATGGTCAAAAATACCAGATGAATTTAAACCTCATCATGAATATACTAAAGCAGGAAATATATTAAAACTAGATTGTGTTAGAAATAAAGAAGATGCAATTATAGAATGGGTTAATGAAATAATATTATTAATTTCAATAGATGATAGATTTAGTAATCTTTCTTTAGATAACATATATAAAAGGATTAATTCTAATGAAAACAGCAGGAAATGTTAGACAATATTTAACAACTATCAGTGATGAAATGTGGTATAGATATGCAGCTACTGTAAATACTAACCAAGATTTTGCTAGATTAATTAGTGAACTAATTTCTAAAGAATTTACTAGACATGAATATCTTCATAATAAAATAGGAGTAAATAACTTATTACATGAAAATGCAAAGTCACATTTAAATAAAATGCAAATATGTGATATGTGTCAGATAGGGAGTTTTATCTGCGAATATCAAAAATATTATTATCAACTAGATAATGCATCAAAGGATACGTACAAATAATTATTTATTGATAAGTTACCATACCCTCTTAATATAAAGATAAAAGACATTTGGAAAACAAGAATAGGAGAAATAGCTAATACCTTAGGAGGAATTATACAAATAGTATATGAAGAAATGAGAAATCAATGCCTAGCTAGAGAAACAATTAGACAATTAAATAGGGGAAGAAATGAAATATGTTGTGACCTACCAGAATTAGAATTATCAGGAAACTATGGATGTAAACAACCTAGAAAAAGGAAAAAATATTATAGGAAGAAACCTAATCTAAGAAAGACTTATCCAATGAAAAGAGCTTATAAAAATAGAAATAGAAAATATTTTAGAAAGAAAAGACAAATCCCTAGAAAATACTGTCCAAAAGGAAAGAAAAAATATATGTGTTGGTTATGTAACCAAGAAGGCCACTATGCAAATGAGTGTCCAAAAAGAAAAGAAAAAGATGTAAAAGAAAAGTCAAAACTAATAGAAAGAATATATCAAAAATATGATTTAGAACCATTAGAAGAAGAATTAAGTAATTCTAAAGAGACTATATATGAATATTCAGAAGATGAATTATCTTCATAGACAGAATCAGAATAGTACTTATATTAAAATAATAATAAAAAATAATGATAGAGAAACTGAAGCTTATATAGATACTGGAGCAAGTATTGGTATAGCAACAAAAGCATTATTTGATAAATGGGAAAAAGTAAGAAACCCAACAAGAGTCTCAATTGCAGATGGATCTGTACATTCTCCAAGCTGGATAGTAAAGAAAACAACTTTAATAATAGAAAATAAATTATTTATGATACCAATAATATATCAACAACAAACAGGTGTAGATATAATATTAGGAAATAATTTTCTTAGATTATATGCACCATTTTACCAATACTTAGATTATATGACTTTAAGGACCCCTTATATTAGAGGAAAGCAAATAAAAGTAATAATTAGGGTACCAATCCTTCACTATAGAAAGTGTCAATACTCAGAGTTTAGTCAGCTGAAACGTGGTAAGATAATAGGAATAGTATGTAAAAAAATGCGACATGTTTTAATGAATGCAAAAGAAGGTAGAATTATTCCAGCATATATTGAAGAACTTTTAGATAAGGTATGTAGTGAAAACCCATTAGATCCAAAAATTAATAATAAAAATATAGAGTTAGTAGAATTAAAACTAAAAGATCCTACAAAAGAAATAAAATGTAAACCTATGATTTATACAAAACAGGATAGAGATGAATTTGCAGAAGATATAAAACAGATGTGTGAAAAAGGATTAGTAAGACCATCAAAAAGTAAACATTCAGCACCAGCATTTTATGTTGAAAATCATAATGAAATTAAGAGCGGAAAAAGGAGAATGGTAATAAATTATAAACAAATGAATGATGCTATGGAAGGAGATGCATATTTTTTGCCTAGAAAAGACTTGATTATTGAAAGAGTTAGGAATATGAATTGGTTTAGTACTTTTGATTGTAAGTCAGGATTTTATCAGATAAGACTTACAGAAGAGTCAAAAGCATTAACATTGTTTAGTTGTCCCCAAGGACAATATGAATGGAATGTGTTACCAATGGGAATGAAACAATCACCAGGTATTTTCCAAAGAAGAATGGATTCTGTGCTTAAGGATTATAAAGATTTTTGCCTTATATATATTGATGATATATTAGTTTTTACTGATAAGGATTTAAATGATCATTTTAATAAGATAAAATTAGTTCCTAAAAGATGTTTAGAAAATGGAGTGGTTTTAAGTAGGAAAAAAGTAGTTCTAACCCAGACCAAAATTAACTATTTAGGATTAGAAATAGAAAGAGGGAAAATAGTAATGCAAAAACATGTGTTAGAAAAACTTCAGAATTTTCCAACCAAATTAAAGGATAAAAAGGAATTACAAAGATTTCTTGGATTACTAACTTATATTTCAAATGAAGGTTTTATAAAGAATCTTGCAGCTGAAAGGAGAAAACTCCAGCAGAAGTTAGAAAAGGATGCTCTTTGGTCATGGACCGAAGAAGATGAAGAAATTATTACAAAATTAAAGCACTTATGTCAGGATCCTCCTAAATTATATCATTCTTCAGATGATGATTTAATTATTATTGAAATAGATGCATCTAATGAATGTTGGGGAGCTGTTATGAAGGCAAAACCCCCTGGACAAAAGAAAGAATTACTGTGTCGATACATGTCTGGAACCTTTTCAAATAGTAAAATTAATTATCCTACTCATGAAAAAGAAACATTAGCCTTAATTCGAATGCTAGAAAAACATCGAATTTATGTGCTAGACATAGAATTTATTGTCAAAACTGACAGCACTTATGTTGCAGGTTTTAAAAATATTAACCATAAAGGCACTTATAAACAGGGAAGACTAATAAGATGGCAGATGAAGTTACCTGAATATAATTATACAATATCTCATATTAAAGGTGAAAAGAATGTTCTTGCAGATATACTGTCAAGAGAATGGAGCAGGACTTGAAAAAATTGGAGAGCAAATTAAAAATGCAACAGACACTCTTTGGTCAAAAGATGCAGGAAGCAAAATTACTCAAAAGAGACATGGAAGTAACAGAGCTACAAATTGAAGAATTGAGGTTATTGATGGAAGCAGTTCCAGCAAACCTGAAGAATCAAGACGAAGAAGAAAATAAAAAATGGTACGTAATTTTTAATGGACCATTTCCAGGAATTTATGATGACTGGTACAAAGCAGCACCACACTGCACAAAAATCCCAGGAATCATCCACAAATCATACTCATCAGAAGAAAAAGCAAAAAAGGCTCTAGAGGAATACAATGATGAAGAAAGAAAGAAAAAAGGGAAAGAGATTTATCTTGGACCCAGAACTTTTTCAGAAACAGCAAAAAGTTCACCACCAATTAAATCAGGCATGAAAATACTAGGAAGAATTCCTTCTTCCTGAAATGATTTTCAAATAATTAGTCGAAAGAATCATGAACTTCGAATTCAATTTTCTCATGAAAAATTCAAAGAACATCTCCAAAGATTAGTTAATTGGAATGAATCTGAAAAAATCAACTGTTTTTATATAGTTGATAGAAATATTTATGGTGTTAAAGCAATTATTACACCGGGAGCACCTCAATTACTGGTATTCAATTTATTCCAATTTGGGATGATTGAATGTCTTTATTTAAGTACTAATCTTGAAGAAATCAGTTTGTTTCCACATGGTTTCAAAGATGCAATTCAGGCTTTCAAGAGAATAATTGCCCGAGAAAGGACTATTTACTTGAAGTTCTACTCAGCCTATCCAGATTTCTCAACCGGACAGCAAGCAAAACATTTTGTGTATATAGGAATCAGCAACAATAATTTTCCTTTGCTGGATGATTCAAAGAAGGAAGCATATACTGAGGAGTTTATGAAGGAAATAATTGCAAGCCAGTTGGCAAGCATTTACAACCAGTGTCAGGGCATTGGAAAAGGCACTTGCGTCAGAATGATGTACAAAGGACCTCATCTAATATTAGTAAACAAAACAAATGGAAAGATAATTAGAGAAAAAGATATGAAGACATTAACAGAGTATGAATACCCATACTATGCACTTGAGGGATCCACGATGAAGTACCATCCGGATATACTCAACCAACTCTGCAAAAAGATAAGCAGGCAGTATGGAAATCATGCATGTGAAAGATGTACTACAAAAACAGAAGTCCAGAAGGAGGATAAGGACAACAGCTCGAATGAAATAATTGTAGAAGAGTAATGTAAGACCCTTTATAAAAAGACCCAATGTAAAATATCAGTGTATATTATGTGTGTTAGGATAAAAAAAAAGTTTACGTGTCAAGTAAAAAAAAAGTAAAGTTTGAAAAGTCAAAGATATAATTGTGCAGAGGTATATGGTTACGTAAAAGGAAATGTGAAGAAAGGGAATACAAGCGGATAAGCGAAGGACGAGGATGCACAGATAGGATCAGCCGCCCTTCAATTATATGTTTGTTACTGTAGCTTATGATCAGACTTTGTAAATAGTAGTTTTTAAGCGTCTATAAGTTGTCAACCTTCTCTTTGAGAGAAAATGTTTCCTTAGGAAACTTGTGCTAGTCCTAATAGGATTAGTCGGACACTTGAGAGTGTGTCCAACAACCCCTTTGTACTCAGTATTACTCATAATTAAATAAAATCTCTACTTATTTAAGTGTAAACACTTCAGTTATTTCAATTTTTAGACTTCAATTATTACACTGCTCAGTCTGTTCGCGGAAGCAGCAGTGGGCACAAAATTCACTAAACTAAGTCAGGTATGTTGTTATTTTGCATCTAATTAATTTATTTATCATGTAACGTGAAAAAATTAGTAATAATGATATAGAACATTTACAAATTACTGAACAAGATGGTTACTATGAAGGAAGTATTTTAATTGATTCAGCTTTATTTAGAAAAATACAAAAGGAAGATTTAAATTTAACTAAAGATGCTAATATGAAAAGTAAAGAAAAACTGGGAAAAATTATGCAAAGATTTAATAAAAAAGAAAATATTATATATTATGGAAAATTGATTAATGAAGCTCCAATAGATATTGAAGAAGCTCAAGGAAATACTAGTATACAGTTATTAAATAAAAAAAATTGATGGAATTAAAAAAGAATATAAAAAAGGAAGAACACAGAAATAAAATTGGATATATACATATAGGTGCAATTCAAATATTAATAAAAATAACTTTTCAAGAAAGAATAAATTCACCAATAGAATTAATATTAAAAGATGATAGAATAACCGATATAAAGGATAAAATATTGTGCGTAATAGAACAAAATTTAGCTTATGTAAAATTAAAATTTGAAATTCACCCAAATATTGGAATACCTTTAAATACTCAAAGATTAGAACAATCATTAACACTTGAACATAAATTTTTAAGAAAAAACTTAATGAGAACAGGAGACAAAATATTTTCAATAACTTATTGCGTTAATTATGCGTTAACTAATTCACATCATAGTATTACTTTTAGAAATAATGACAGAATAGATGTACCAAGTTTATTTGAAAATATAGGAAAAATTTATTATCCTAAAAGAAATGAAATAACAGAATTAGGAACTTTTATAAATAAATCAAATATATTAATGTGTAAATTACCATTACTAGCAAATATTTCTGAAAAAGAAATAGAAGAAGATAAAATTAATAAATTAGCAAATCAAGTAAATGATTTAACTCAGTATTTGAAAAATAAAATATGAGTAAAAATATAGCGAAATTTAATATAAAAAATAAAATTATTAACATATGGGTAAAACAACGAAATCCCTTTCAAAAAATATATATGGAATATATTAAAAATATTGATAAAGATTTTATTGAAAAACTAAAACATATTTGGAAATTAGATTTACCAAAAGAAATAAAAATAAAATTATGTGAAGATTATGGAAAAATATGTGGACAAATTGCACTATATGAAGATGAAATGAATTATGTTTTAACTACAACTTTAATAAAATTAGAACTAGAAGAAAAACAAGAAGAGTTAGAAAGAAGTTTTAACTTAGGAATAAATCTAAATATTTTTTAAGAACTATTAAATTCTTTAGAAAATAATGAATTTTCAGACTAAGTCATGAATAAGGTAGATAGAAATATTGCTATGGTCATAATAAAAGATAAACCAGATAAAAATATTGCTAAGTTTATAATAAAAGATAAAACTATTATAGCATGGGTAAAAATAAAAGATTTTTACAACGTAATATATATATATATATGAAATAAAAAACCGTGAAAAAGATTTTTATGAAAAACTAAAATGTATATGGAAATTAAACCTACCAAAAGAATTAAAAAGAAACATATGTCAGGAATATGCAAAATTATGCGCACAAACAATAATTTATAATAACGAATTAGAATATGAATTTGATTTAGCATTATCTAGGATGCAAATAGATGAAACTTATGAACAATTAATGAAAAGTATAGAAAATAATACCTAGATGAATCCTGAAAATACACCCCCTCCGAATTGGTATCAGAGCACTAAAATCATTTAAAATAATTTAGAAAAAATTATGAACACTAAGATCACTAAAATAAGAAAAACTATAATAACTACTAAAATTATTGAAACTGAAATAATTTTTGAAAACTTAATAATTAGGATTGTTGAGATTAAAAGAAAAATTCAAATTTTTGAATGGATATTATAGATATACAAATTAGAATAATTGAAACAGAAAATAAAATAAATGAATTAAAAGACAAAATAAACATAACTAGAGAAAATGTAAGTTTAATTTGTAGATATTTAGATTATCATATAGAACATGGAAATACAGATAAAATTGACAGGGTATCAAAATTTCTTATAAAACATCAAAATAAATTAAACAAAAGAGAAAATAAATTAACAAGATTAGAAAATGAAGTACGAGAATTATATGAAATTTTTAACCGTCTCTAAAATTGTGACCATTAAAATAGTGACGAATAATGAACTTTCCGACACTAAAATTCATAAAAAATTAATAATTATTAACAATGTAATAAGCTTGATGAATTCTGAAAATACACCCCTTCCGAATTGGTATAAGAGCACTAAGATCATTTAAATAATTTTAGAAAAAATGTCGAGCACTAAAATCACTAAAATAAGAAAAATCATAATAAACACTAAGATTATTCAGACTGAAATAATTTTTGAAAACTTAATAATTAGGATTGTTGAGATTAAAAGAAAAATCCAAATTTTTGAATGGATACTATAGATATACAAATTAGAATAATTGAAACAGAAAATAAAATAAATGAATTAAAAGACAAAATAAACATAACTAGAGAAAATGTAAGTTTAATTTGTAGACATTTAGATTATTATATAGAACATGGAAATACAGATGAAATTGATAGGATATCAAAATTTCTTATAAAACATCAAAATAAATTAAATAAAAGAGAAAATAGATTAATAAGATTAGAAAATGAATTACGAGAAATATATGAAGTTTATAACCGTCTCTAAAACTGTGACCATTAAAATAGTGACGAATAATGAACTTTCCGACACTAAAATCCGTCAATAAATTAATAATTAGTAACAGTGATGATGTCTCAGTTTGTGGATTTGCATGTGAACTGAGAGAAGGGTCATGTGACACATTTATAGAGGCCCTAGTATGGGAATGAGGAGATGGGGCAGACAGGGGCATTCTGTATAGATGCCCCAATTTGGGATTGGGAATGAGGAGATGGCGTAGGCATAGGGGCAATTTGTGAGGGCTGAGGTATGTTAATTGGTGTAGGCCTAGTTCGGAAGTGGGAATGAGATGGAGCAGTTGAAGATGGGGTAGTTGAAGGGGCAGCTGGTGTAGGCCTAGTTTGGTTCTGGGAATGAGGAGATGGGGTGTGTGTATGTCTGGTTTGGGAAGATGGAATATGTAGTGATGGAATATGTAGTGATGGGATAGGTAGCTCAAATGGTTGAGAGGTAACTCTTCCTCTACGTCCTCTTCCTCTCCCTCTTCCAGTCATCTATATACAATAGATAGTAATGAAATATTGTTAAGTTTAATTAAAGTAAGTTAACAAAACAAACAATTACTAAAATAAGTAAAGTTAAAGAAGTTCATGACATGCTAGCTGTCATAGTGTCATCCCACTTAGTGCGGATTTTTCCTTAATCGCTTAAATAAAGGGGCACAGGTAATCCTAAGGTTTGGAATAAAATCTGCAACATAATTAATACATCCTAAAAATCTTTGTAGTTGGGTTGTATCTTTTAGTTCAACAGGAAATTTTCCAGCAAATTCAATTGCTCTACTTATTGGTGTAATTGTTCCTTCGAAGACTTCAAATCTTAAAAATATAATTTTAGTTTGAAATAACTTCCTTTTTCTTTCTGATAAAACTAAACCATTTTCTTTAATAATGTTAAAGAACTTATTTAGATGTTCAAAATGTTGACTAATTGAATTTGAGAATACTAAAACATCATCTAAATAAACTAATGTAAAATAAGAGTAATTATTAAATATTTCATTCATAATATTCTGAAATTCACTAGGGGCATTTTTTAAATCTAAAGGCATAACATTCCACTCATAATGTCCAAAGGGTACAACGAAGGCAATTTTGTACTTATCTTCTTCAATTAATTGAATTTGGTAATATCTTGACTTTATATCAAATTTTGAAAAAATAGCAGAGTTATGTAATCTGCCAATTAAATATTTTTTATTAGGTATTTGATACCTAATCTATTTTAAAGCTTTATTTAATGGTTTATAATTTATTACTAATCTTGGCGCTCCTCTTTCTAATTATGATGCATTAACAACATAGAAAGCAGAGCAACTCCAAGGGGACTTACTAGACCTAATTAATCCTTTATCTAAATATTCTTTTATTTCTTTTTTACAATAATCTAAAAACTGTTGGTTCATCTGTACGTATAGGTCTAGCTTTAGTAGGGATATTTTGCTCCTTAAAATCTGGTTCATAAGGTAAAGATATAACATGTGTTTTTCTTTTCCAAAAAGCATTTGGTGTTCAGCACATAATTCTTTAGAAAATTGTTGCTGTAACTTTTTAATTTTTTTTTTGAATTTGTAAAGACTTTAATTTTTCTTCAATTCTCTTATAATGAATTTCTTTATTGATCATAATTATTTGTTTCTGCTTTTGTTTAATCAGATTAATATAAGAGGTCGATTTTTCTTGTATTTGATTTAACTCTTTAATTTTTGGAGGCTGGATAAGTTCAAAACTAACATCCCTTCCCAAGGCTTTTGAAGTAATAGCTGTATTAGATACAGAAAAAGGATATAACAGAGATAAAAAAAAGTTGTTCCTAAGATAATATTTTCATGTATATCCTTAACTAATAAAAATGAAGTTGTATAACAGACTTTATTTTTACAAATTTTTGCTTTTGGTAATTTCTAAGAAACTGTTAGTCTAGATCCATTAGCTCCACTTAAAGATTCTTTAGTCTTTTCATAATATTTAGTTGGAATTAATCCTTCTTGAATACAATTTAAATCTGCTCCATAATCCATTAAAGCTATAAAATTAAATCTTTCATCTTTAATTATTAATTCTATAGAGCAATACCACTTATGCATAATTAGTCTATCTAACTTATGCATATAAGATTCGGCATTAGAACTATTTTCTTGTTCATTAATTATTTTCTTTCCTTTTAATTCTAAATAATTTAATTCCAATGCTACATCTTTTTGTTTTAATTGTTGGATTTCTTGCTTTAAGATTTTTATGTCATTTTGTAAATCTTGTAAAGTAATAACAGATCCTTCTGGTTTCTTAAATCTTTCCACAACTTCTTTAAATTCTACTTTGAAGATAGTATCTTTTTGTTTTTCTACTTCAGAAATAATGTCGTTTACTTGTTTCATAAAATCTTGTTTTAATTCAAAATCTTGCATTTTTCCTAAAATTTCTATCAAAGTATTTGCTTGAGTTTTGGTTATAACATTAATTCTGTTAACACATTTATCACAATCACAGATATCAACTCCTAAGCATTCAGAAGAACTAGATGATTCTCCGTCTGATGCTTCATTAATTTGATTAATTACTTCTTCATAAGATTCTTCTTCTGAAGAACTTTCAGATTCACTATAAATCATTATATCTTCTAAAATATTAATAAGACTTTTCTTTAAATCTTATTGTATATTAGAATTATTTATTTTATTAATTTTTTCTTTAACTCTGCAGTTTTTAGCATAATGACTAAATCTTCCGCATTTCAAACATTTAATATCTTGTAAGTTTCTTTGCTGTGGTTTCCTCTTTCCTCGTCTCTGAGGTTGAGGTTTATAATTTTGTTGAGGTTGCTATTTTCTATAGTTTCTTTTTCTATAAATGGTTTTTCATTAAAATTTTGTCTTTTCTTTTTCTTAGCAATTCTACTTGGGGCTTTAAGGGGTTCTATTCTAAATTGTTCACAGAATGTTCCTAATTCTCTTTTACTTTGTAAACTTTCATATTTAATCTTATAATTTGTAATCAGTACAAATCTATATTCATGTTTCAACAATGTAATTAGATATTTCTCCCATAGTTAATTTATTATATGGTATAATTCCATTAAAATTTTGTTTAATATTACTCTTAAATTTTTCAGTAAATAACTTAGGTAATCCTCCTATAAATCTTTCTTTCCAATATTTGCCGCTCCATCTGGCCTAAGATATAGTTTAGATAAAAACATATCTTTATACTATCTATAATCTGACATTGTATGGCAATAAATATTTACTAATTGATCAGCAGCTCTCTCTTGGAATTTTAAAGGTTCTCCTACAAAATGTTTAGCTATAGTATATAGTAATGTAGAAGTAGCATCTTCTTCTCCGTTTATTTTGGCAGAGTTATAAATAATATCTTTCTCTAAAGTGGATAATATATTATTCCACCAACCTTTTAATTGTCCAATAAAACCGGTTATAACAGTAACTGCAGTTTTCTTATCTGAATTTCCTTTTGATTTATAAGCAGTAGCGACCATTGTCATTTGTTGTATTATTTCTAATATTTGTTATTCACTAGCTCCATCTATATCCATTCAACTATTCCATCTCCAGAGTAACTATTTTCTATAAAATTTGGTCTTTCTTCAAATTGGATATCAGCAAATGAAGGTCGAGGATAATAATTTCTAATAGTTGGCTTTGGAATATTTTATTTTATTTAATAAATTTTCTTCTTCATAGTTAATAACATTTAATTTTATGCCTGAACTTGAACCATTATTAAGTATTGATAACTGTTCTAATATTTTAATTAAATCATCTGCTACTTCATTTTTAGATCCTAATTTAAAATCTTTAAAATCTTTTTCAGGAATATTAATATGCTTATATATAGGTCTTTTAGGGTCTAGAGGATAATCTTTATAATTTTTTAATATTTTTAGAAGTTTGTCCGGCTAATTCAACTCTATCTAATTATTGTGACATAGTATATATGTAAAATTTGATTAGAATAATTCAATTGCTGGTGTAAATTTAAAAGTTCTCTCTGTTCATTTTTAGGTCTAAAAATAGTTTTAAAGGGAGAAGCTTCAACTTCAATTCCTTCTTTAGTAGGGATTATTGTAGCTTCTAAAGGTGGATGTATACTTTCAGTCAAGTCTTTTTTATTAATTGATTTCCATTTAGTATTTAATCTAACATTAACATTTATATATAAATCTTTTACAAAGAGATTTTCAATATTATTTTCTTGACAGTATAACTCAAACCAAGTAAAGAAGTAAATATTTAATTCTTGTAATTCCAAAAAGTCATAAAATTTTTCTAAAAATTCTTTTGTTTGATTTTTACTAAAAGTATTAAAATATCAATCTCTCTTTTCTTTACTGTAATTTGCTTCAAAAAAATTTCTAATCCAATCTTTATCTATTTTAAATGATTCTTCATGATGTATTACTGGGTGAGTCAAATAACTGAGAAGTATCATTGTATATTGGTTGAGGTATCGATGGATTAAAATTTACTCCCGCTAAATTAATATGGATTGTAGAATCTGTAGAGTGTATTGAAGATTGTGGCTCATTAATCCTTAAAGACTGACTTCTATTCATTCTAATTCTTATAGATCCATCCTCATCTTCTATAATTTCTCTAATTTTCCTATTTTCTATTTTTGGTATTTCCATAATTTCTTTTAAAATCCATTCTTCAGGAAATTTATTTATTACTTCAGATGCAGTTAATCTTTTTAGTGTAGTAATATATATTAGATTTCTTAAGATTTACTTCTATAACAACCGTCTCATTTTTTGGTGAAGCTCTTACTGCTTTAAAGTTATAATTAATAGTAGAAACTTTATATGTAATTCTATAAATATAAGTTCTATATTTGCAACTCCAGCTTTAAACAGCAACTCAAAAAAAAAAACTCCAGCTTTAAACATATTATCAAAATATTGAATATTAATAACTAATGAGTTCTTAGTATGTTCATTTTCTAAATTCATAGAAAAATAAGGATAACAATTAAAATATACAGGACCATCATTCAAATTTGATTCTAATAAAGTTGAAGTAGATTCACGAAAACATTTAATTCTACTGTCACGTAAAACTAATAGTACAGGGGTATTTAATCCTAACTTATGTAATGGTTTAACAACTACTTGTACTAATCCCAGATGTATATACTTATGACCTTCTCTAATATGCTTTTCCAAAACTTCATCATTTAATAATTTAATTGATTAATGTTCATTTTCTATAGATCTTGAGGATTCTAATATACTCCCACTAGTTTTTAAGAAGGAGCATGTTAGCACTCTACACCTTTTTATTTGGACAAAAAACCCACTTTTATTTTTTGAAAACAATTTAAAGTAATGGATATTTATGTAATTGTATTTAATGAACCATTAATGAACCATTTTCTCTTTCCTGTCCCAACAAAAACATTGTGCATCGGCAAAGGGATCATCTTCTTCAAATGGTCTCTGCTTTCTTCACCATTGTTGGCTCTCAACTATGTGAGAACAAAGTGAGTTATAATTATCATATCCACAACTGTGTCGTTCTCCGCAACAAAAAATAAAATAAAACAAACACAATTTCATACATAATATTCCCCCATATATGAGGGCTGAAGCGTAATGCCAACTGAAATTTATGGGAGCTAAGGACTGGGAATTGAACCGCTAGCTAGCTTCACCTTTAGCAAAAAGCATTGAGCTCGACACCAATAGCCCAAAGCCTCAGTGGCATCGTAATTTATTAGCTTTCAAAAACAATATTCACTTGCCCATATTAGCGTGTTTATAGTTGACCAAAAAAAAAGTCAGCGTGTTTATTTTTTTTGAAAAACTGTAACTTGTAATTTTTATCAAAATCCTGACTTTAAAGTTCTCCAAGACAAGCACTAATGATTAATTGATCCTCGTCCAGCTAGCTGAGAAAAGAATTAGAAAACGTACACCCCTTTCCTTGAAATGCAAATGCTTCTGTTTATAAAAAAGCTTCAACTAATGAAGAAGAACATAGTGTTCAATTTTTGTCCACTCCTGACTCTATTATGAGTTTTGGAAATTTGAGGGCCAACAATGGCGAACAAAGCAGGGACAATCTGAAGAAGATGACCCGATGCCCGTTGCTTTGTTGGAACAAGAAAGAGAAAATGGATTATTAAATACAATTACATAAATACCCATCACTTCAACTTGTTTTCAAAAAATAAATTGAGTTTTTTGTTCAAATAAAAATGTGTAGAGTGCTAACATGCTCATTCTTAAAAACAAAAAGGAGTATATTAGCAGCCCTCTATATATATAATGCAAAATTAACATTATGTAGGATGTAAAATTAATTGATCCAATGGTTGATTCAAAAACATATACACTGTTAATAATAATTAATTTATTGACGGATTTTAGTGTCGAAAAGTTCATTATTCGTCACTATTTTAATGGTCACAGTTTTAGAGACGGTTATAAATTTCATATATTTCTCGTAATTCATTTTCTAATCTTATTAATCTATTTTCTCTTTTATTTAATTTATTTTGATGTTTTATAAGAAATTTTGATACCCTATCAATTTCATCTGTATTTCCATGTTCTATATGATAATCTAAATGTTTACAAATTAAACGTACATTTTCTCTAGTTATGTTTATTTTGTCTTTTAATTCATTTATTTTATTTTCTGTTTCAATTATTCTAATTTGTATATCTATAGTATCCATTCAAAAATTTGGATTTTTCTTTTAATCTCAACAATCCTAATTATTAAGTTTTCAAAAATTATTTCATTCTCAATAATCTTAGTGTTTATTATGATTTTTCTTATTTTAGTGATCTTAGTGCTCGACATTTTATCTAAAATTATTTAAATGATCTTAGTGCTCTGATACCAATTCGGAGGGGGTGTATTTTCAGAATTCATCAAGCTTATTATTTTCTATATTTTTCATTAATTGTTCATAAGTTTCATCTATTTGCATCCTAGTTAATGCTAAATCAAATTCATGATCTAATTCATTATTATAAATTATTGTTTGTGCACATAATTTTGCATATTCCTGACATATAACTCTTTTTAATTCTTTTGGTAGGTTTAATTTCCATATACATTCTAGTTTTTCATAAAAATCTTTTTCACGGTTTTTTATTTCATCTATATATATTACATTGCAAAAATCTTTTACTTTTACCCATGCTGTAATAGTTTTATCTTTTATTATAAACTTAGCAATATTTTTATCTGGTTTATCTTTTATTATAACCTTAGCAATATTTCTGTCTACCTTATTCATATTTTAATCTAAAAATTCATTATTTTCTAAAGAATTTAATAGTTCTTCAAAAATATTTAGATTTCTTCCTAAGTTAAAACTTCTTTCTAACTCTTCTTGTTCTTCTTCTAGTTCTAATTTTATTAAAGTTGTAGTTAAAACATAATTCATTTCATCTTCATATAGTGCAATTTATCCACATATTTTTCCATAATCTTCACATAATTTTATTTTTATTTCTTTTGGTAAATCTAATTTCCAAATATGTTTTAGTTTTTCAATAAAATCTTTATCAATATTTTTAATATATTCCATATATATTTTTTGAAAGGGATTTCGTTTTTTTACCCATATGTTAATAATTTTATTTTTTATATTAAATTTCACGATATTTTTACTCATATCTTATTTTTCAAATACTGAGTTAAATCATTTACTTGATTTGCTAATTTATTAATTTTATCTTCTTCTATTTCTTTTTCAGAAATATTTGCTAGTAATGGTAATTCACACATTAATAAATTTGGTTTATTTATAAAAGTTCCTAATTCTGTTATTTCATTTCTTTTAGGATAATAAATTTTTCCTATATTTTCAAATAAACTTGGTACATCTATTATGTCATTATTTCTAAAAGTAATACTATGATGTGAATTAGTTAACGCATAATTAACGCAATAAATTATTGAAAATATTTTGTCTCCTGTTCTCATTAAGTTTTTTCTTAAAAATTTATGTTCAAGTGTTAATGATTGTTCTAATCTTTGAGTATTTAAAGGTATTCCAATATTTGGGTGAATTTCAAATTTTAATTTTACATAAGCTAAATTTCCTTCTATTACACCCAATATTTTATCATTTATATCGGTTATTCTATCATCTTTTAATATTAATTCTATTGGTGAATTTATTCCTTCTTGAAAAGTTGCTTTTATTAATATTTGAATTGCACCTATATGTATATATCCAATTTTATTTCTGTGTTCTTCCTTTTTTATATTCTTTTTTAATTCCATCAATTTTTTCTTATTTAATAACTGTATACTAGTATTTCCTTGAGCTTCTTCAATATCTATTGGAGCTTCATTAATCAATTTTTCATAATATATAATATTTTCTTTTTTATTAAATCTTTGCATAATTTTTCCTAACTTTTCATATTAGCATCTTTAGTTAAATTTAAATCTTCCTTTTGTATTTTTCTAAATAAAGCTGAATCAATTAAAATATTTCCTTCATAGTAACCATCTTGTTCAGTAATTTGTAAATGTTCTATATCATTATTATTAATTTTTTCACATTCCATGATAAATAAATAAATTAGATGCAAAATAACAACATACCTGACTTAGTTTAGTGAATTTTGTGCCCACTGCTGCTTCCGCAAATAGGCTGAGTAGTGTAATAGTTGAACTCTAAAAATTGAAATAACTCAAGCGTATAAACTAAAATAAGTAGAGATTTTATTTCTGAGTAATACTGAGTACAAAGAGGGTTTTAGGTACACTCTCAAGTACCCAACTAATCCTACAGGACTAGCACAAAGTTTCCTAAGGAAACATTTTCTCTCGAAGAGAGGGATGACAGCTTCTATGTTTTTCACCGTGTCTTTCCTTCTGCCTAAGTCCTCCTATTTATAAACGCTAAAACTACTATTCATACATTCTGATCTTACGCTACAGTAATGTACATATAATTGGTTTTTTACAATTTACACAGTAACTTATATAATTGTAGGGCGGCTGATCATATCTTCGTATCTAACTTATATCCTCGTCCGCTTACGTGAACTTCTTTACGTTTCCATTCTGCTGCCACATTTGCTTTTGACTTTTCAACCAATTTTTTTTTCGTGAGTTTTTTTTTACACGTAGCATATTTACAATGGTTTTTTACAAGGGGCCTTACATACTTACGTTAGCTCTTCTTCTACAATTATTTCATCTGAGTTGTTGTCCTTATCTTCTTTCTGGACTTCCGCTTTTGTAGTACATCTCTCACATGCATGATTTCCATACTGCCTGCTTATCTTTTTGCAGAGTTGGTTGAGTATATCCGGATGGTACTCCATCGTGGGTCCCTCAAGTGCATAGTATGGGTATTCATACTCTGTTAATGTCTTCATATCTTTTTCTCTAATTATCTTTCCATTTGTTTTGTTTACTAATATTAGATGAGGTCCTTTGTACATCATTCTTACGCAAGTGCCTTTTCCAATGCCCTGACACTTGTTGTAAATGCTTGCCAACTGGCTTGCAATTATTTCCTTCATAAACTCCTCAGTATATGCTTCCTTCTTTGGATCATCCAGCAAAGGAAAATTATTGTTGCTGATTCCTATATATACAAAATGTTTTGCTTGCTGTCCAGTTGAGAAATATTAATAGGCTGAGTAGAACTTCAAGTAAATAGTCCTTTCTCGGGCAATATTTCTCTTGAAAGCATGAATTGCATCTTTGAAACCATGTGGAAACAAACTGATTTCTTCAAGATTAGTACTTAAATAAAGACATTCAATCATCCCAAATTGGAATAAATTGAATACCAGTAATTGAGGTGCTCCCGGTGTAATAATTGCTTTAACACCATAAATATTTCTATCAACTATATAAAAATAGTTGATTTTTTCATATTCATTCCAATTAATTAATCTTTGAAGATGTTCTTTGAATTTTTCATGAGAAAATTGAAGGATGATATTATTATAAGAGTCTCTTGCATTTTTAATTTGCTCTCCAATTTCTTCAAGTCTTGCTCCATTCTCTTGATAGTATATCTGCAAGAGCATTCTTTTCACCTTTAATATGAGATATTGTATAATTATATTCAGCTAACTTCATCTGTCATCTTATTAGTCTTCCCTGTTTATAAGTGCCTTTATGGTTAATATTTTTAAAACCTGCAACATAAGTGCTGTCAGTTTTGACAAAAAATTCTATGTCTAGCACATAAATTCGATGTTTTTCTAGCATTCGAATTAAGGCTAATGTTTCTTTTTCATGAGTAGGATAATTAATTTCACTGTCTGAAAAGGTTTCAGACATGTATCGACATAGTAATTTTTTCTTTTGTCTAGGGGGTTTTGCCTTCATAACACCTCCCCAACATTCATTAGATGCATCTGTTTCAATAATAATTAAATTATCATCTGAAGGATGATATAATTCAGGAAAATCCTGACATAAGTGCTTTAATTTTGTAATAATTTCTTCATCTTCTTCGGTCCATGACCAAAGAGCATCCTATTTTAACTTCTGCTGGAGTTTTCTCCTTTCAGCTGCAAGATTCTTTATAAAACCTTCATTTGAAATATAAGTTAGTAATCCAAGAAATCTTTGTAATTCCTTTTTATCCTTTAATTTGGTTGGAAAATTCTGAAGTTTTTCTAACACATGTTTTTGCATTACTATTTTTCCTCTTTCTATTTCTAATCCTAAATAGTTAATTTTGGTCTGGGCTAGAACTGCTTTTTTCCTACTTAAAACCACTCCATTTTCTAAACATCTTTTAAGAACTAATTTTATCTTATTAAAATGATCATTTAAATCCTTATTAGTAAAAATTAATATATCATCAATATATATAAGGCAAAAATCTTTATAATCCTTAAGCACGAAATCCATTCTTCTTTGGAAAATACCTGGTGATTGTTTCATTCTCATTGGTAACACATTCCATTCATATTGTCCTTGGGGACAACTAAACGATGTTAATGCTTTTGACTCTTTTGTAAGTCTTATCTGATAAAATCCTGACTTACAATCAAAAGTACTAAACCAATTCATATTCCTAACTCTTTCAATAATTAAGTATTTTCTAGGCAAAAAATATGCATATCCTTCCATAGCATCATTCATTTGTTTATAATTTATTACCATTCTCCTTTTTCCCCTCTTAATTTCATTATGGTTTTCAACAAAAAATGCTGGTGCTGAATGTTTACTTTTTGATGGTCTTACTAATCCTTTTTCACACATCTGTTTTATATCTTCTGCAAATTCATCTCTATCCTGTTTTGTATAAATCATAGGTTTACATTTTATTTCTTTTGTAGGATCTTTTAGTTTTAATTCTACTAACTCTATATTTTTATTATTAATTTTTGGATCTAGTGGGTTTTCACTACATACCTTGTCTAAAAGTTCTTCAATATATGCTGGAATAATTCTACCTTCTTCTGCATTCATTAATACATGTCTCATTTTTTTACATACTATTCCTATTATCTCACCACGTTTCAGCTGACTAAACTCTGAGTAATGACACTTTGTATAGTGAAGGATTGGTATCCTAATTATTTTTCTTATTTGCTTTCCTCTAATATAAGGGGTCCTTAAAGTCATATAATCTAAGTATTGGCAAAAGGGTGCGTATAATCTAAGAAAATTATTTCCTAATATCATATCTACACCTGTTTGTTGTTGATATATTATAGGTATAATAAATAATTTATTTTCTATTATCAAAGTTGTTTTCTTTACTATCCAGCTTAGAGAATGTACAGATCCATCTGCAATTGAGACTTTTGCTGGGATTCTTACTTTTTTCCATTTATCAAATAATGATTTTATTGCTATACAAATACTTGTTCCAGTATCTATATAAGCTTCTGTTTCTCTATCATTGTTTTTAATTATTATTTTAATATAAGTACTATTCTGATTCTATCTGTGAAGATAATTCATCTTCTGAATATTCATATATACTCTCTTCAGAATTACTTAATTCTTCTTCTAATGGTTCTAAATCATATATTTGATATATTCTTTCTATTAGTTTTGACTTTTCTTTTATGTCTTTTTCTTTTCTTTTTAGACACTCATTTGCATAGTGGCCTTCTTGGTTACATAACCAACACATGCATTTTTTCTTTCCTTTTGGACAGTATTTTCTAGGGATTTGTCTTTTCTTTCTAAAATATTTTCTATTTCTATTTTTATAAGCTCTTTTCTTTGGATAAGTCTTTCTTAGCTTAGGTTTCTTCCTATAATATTTTTTTCCTTTTTCTAGGTTGTTTACATCTATAGTTTCCTGGTAATTCTAATTCTGGTAGGTCACAACATGTTTCATTTCTTCCCCTATTTAATTGTCTAATTGATTCTCTAGCTAGACATTGATTTCTTAATTCTTCATACACTATTTGTATAATTCCTTCTAAGGTATTAGCTATTTCTCCTATTCTTGTTTTCCAAATGTCTTTTATCTGTATATTAAGAGGGTATGGTAACTTATCAATAAATAATTCCTTATATGTATCCTTTGATGCATTATCTAGTTGATAATAATATTTTTGATATTTACAGATAAAACTCCCTATCTGACACATATCACATATTTGCATTTTATTTAAATGTGACTTTGCATTTTCATATAATAAGTTATTTACTTATATTTTATTATGAAGATATTCATGTCCAGTAAATTCTCTAGAAATTAGTTCATTAATTAATCTAGCAAAATCTTGGTTAGTATTTACAGTAGTTGTATATCTATACCACATTTCATCACTGATAGTTGTTAAATATTGTCTAACATTTTCTGTTGTTTTCATTAGAATTAATCCGTTTATGTTATCTAAAGAAAGATTACTAAATCTATCATCTGTTGAAATTAATAATATTATTTCATTAACCCATTCTATAATTGCATCTTCTTTATTTCTAACACAATCTAAATTTAATATATATCCTGATTTAGTATATTCATTATGAGGTTTTAATTCATCTGGTATTTTTGACCATTTTTCATCTTTTCTAGCATATCCTTTATTTTTCATTGTTTCTTCTTCATATTTATCCCATGCACCATCTTTATTATAATAATATTCATCCCATTTTCTTTTTTCTTGTTTTACTCCACTTGTTTTACCTTTTTCCATAAATATTTCACTATATTCAAAATCTGATGAACTAGTGTAAGCTAGGATTATTTCTTCATTTTTTTTAGGATTTTCTTTTTGTTCAATTTTTTGTACTTGATTATTATTGTCATCTTCTATTATTTTTAATTGTTCTAACAATTGTTGAATTTCTTCTATATCATTTGATTTCTTTAGATTTTCCAAATATCCCTCTTTTAATTCTTCCATGTAGATAAAAGTTTATTAAAATTTATAGGTTTCTGTTCTCTCATTTTTAATAAATCTTCTAAATCCTTTCTTGTTATACATCTATTGTTTTCTTCGTATTCTAGTAGAATTTCAAGTTGTTGTAGAATTTCTTTAATTCTTTCAATTTCATTATTTTTCTCAATTTCTTTTTCTTCATTTATATTATCTAAAGTTTCTCTTATATTTTTTATATCATTATGTCCTTTTGATATTCTCATATATGTATATTCCATAATTTTATTAGTATTTTCTATTAATAAAACTATATTTTTATTCATTTCTTCTAATATTTTAATTATTTCAAAAATTTCTTCTGATAATTTCATTTCCGTCGCCATTTAATTATTTTCTAATAGTGATAACGACCGACATTCTACTAATTTGTTCACCTTAAGGTGATGTGTTTATACCTTTTATAAAAAGGTGCCTCTAAGAAGAGCGTGCTACACACCGTGTTAAAATGTCAAACCCCTTTATTTTAGCAACTTTTTAAGTTACATCTCCACCCTCGTTGGTAGATATTGAATCCCTTGTCCACCACTAGCAATATAAATCTCAAGCCAATGTCAAAGGTCACAAAATAATAGAGCACTAATATTCCAATATTGGGTTTAGTTGGTTGTTGAAGAGTATATGAAACAGAAGACAATGACATTGTCACTAATGACAACCTATTGGGACATGTACACTTCATATAATTAATTTGGCCTTAATATTTACTATACCTCTTGCCAATCATGTTGATCCAACACATGCATGTAGAGACAGATCCAGAAATCTACCGATGGGGGCCATTTTTAAAAAATAAATAAATATTAATTATAAGTAATCAATCAGCTAGAAATTCATTTTTCATCTTATTTTTGAAAGCTTATTTTTCAGAAACATTGAGTGATTTGTAAAACTCTTTTTAAATCTAAAGTTAAATCCAAAGTAAGCGATCTATCATATTATCATAAAATCTATTATTAAACTCCTGTAACTGAGTATCAAATATAACAATAAATAAATTAATATAATATAATATTATATAATATATATGTGTGTGGGGTATTATATATAATATTCATAATGTTTTGAGAGATGTGGCCAAGGCCCCTCCATGCTCCCTCTCAATCCGTCCCGGCATGCATTGAAATTAGATTATATTGGGTGAAAAATAGAATTAATAACCAGTCAATTATTAGGAGTTTTCCGTCTAGTGTTACAATTGCATTGATAAAAAAATTAAAATAGAATTTATTAAATAAAAATTAAAGTATTTAATATCTTGTAAATATTATAATATTTAATATTTTTCTTAGTTGTTAGGATGATCAAGGTAAAACGTAGATTTTCCTAAATAATTAACGTCCTTTGGATATTGGTTTGCAAGGGATGGTTGAATAATTGATTATAATGATCTGATAATGATATTAAATACTTATTAACATATATCCTAAGTAAAAGTATTCACTATATTTTTATACTTTTGATTTTAAAATATTTATCAATTTAGAGAATTATTTAATTTCATTTTGTTTATCATCTTAAGAAAAGAAATGACTAAAAAGCATTAACTTATTTTTTATGATTGAAACTAATTTATATTTTAGTTCCTTGATAATAATAATAAATCGACATTTTAAAATAAAGGAAGTATTTTATATATATATATATAGCATATCAAGTAAGATAACTTTTATTATGAGAGGACGAGAGAAGTAAATCATAGCGACAATATCAAATCATGAATGATCAAGATTAAAACATAAATTAAAGTCACATGACTTTTTTAAGTAATCATGTAACCATTAACTAACTTTTAATCTCAATCATCCATGTATGGTTGTGTGGTCTAGATTTAATCCTCTCACCCTAGATTTAATCCTTTTATATTAAAACTCCTCCCACTTGATACATTCCCTATATATATTAGTTCAATATGATATTTTTTGGCTTTTTTTTTGTTTTCTCTTTTCTTTAAAAAGAATAAGTTAGGTCAAGCACTCTTTTAAATAGCTCTTTGGAAAAAGTAGCTTACTTATTTAATGAAGAAAAAATTTAAGAAACTACTTTTCATATTTTTTTCTTTCTATCTCTTTTCCTATTCTATTGCAATAAGGACATAAATGGTAAAACTTTCAAAAAGTATGGTAACAAGGACAATATCTCAAATTTTATGTGGAGTGAGTGTGGTCAGAGCATCCACAATGGTGGGTACTTAACTCATGGATAGCTACATGGAAGAGTACCTATTTTATATCTCTAACGTGGAGTCACTCACATTTATTGTACCTATTTGGAAGGAGTCTTTGTACAAGCTAGCACCCTCACTCTCTTCTCTCTTGTAGGGCCCATTTAGTATTGATGAGTTATGATTGAATATAGAGTATTGGTGTGACTTATTTAGTAAATTTTTTAGAGGAGTTAAGTTTGAAGGATTGAGTGTTTTATTTAGATGAAAAAGTAAAAATGAGTTATATGTATCCATGAGACTCACTTAAAGTACATAAATGAGGGATGCTCCATTGGAGGCGCACTCTAAGATCGACATTGATTGTGTCAGCCCACCACATCACTCAGACCTGCACTCGCTCACTGCTGAAGTTGCCATTGATCACACTTGTAAGCACCTAAATTTATTTTTGTAAAATGTATAAAAACTAAATAAATAGTAAATAAAAATAAAATTATAAAATTAAAATTAAAATAATAATTAGTGATAATATTTGTGGATTTAAAGAAAATTAAGGAAAAATATATTATTCCTCATGTTGATGTTTTAGTTTATAAAAATATATAAAATAACTATAATAATAATAATAATAATAATAATAATAATAATAATCAAACAAGAGATAAATAATAATATTTTTTTAAAAAGTGACAAAACTGCATTATATGCGCCGACAGTAGGTTTCAACTCAAAATAGTTTTTAAGCTAGAACAAATCTGAAACCATTAAACATAACTCTTATTTTTATCTTTACCTTTAAATAACTTTTAAGCTGGAAAAATGTTGAAACAAACACTACTTCACCCATCGCAAAATGGAAAATGAATGTGAGAGAGAGAGAGATAGACGTGGTTGGAATTGGATGGATGCAGTGGATGCATGTGGTGGGTTCCGACGCCATATCCACTATAGAGAGGATCTACTCTTTTTATTTTTCTTCCACATTTATAGATTTTCTCCATAGGAGACAATTTATTCGAGTCACGGTTGAATACTAATACTAAATGTGGACACATCTGCTAACAAAAATTTGAACCGTGACTTTTCAAGTTGTGAGAGATAAGCCTCTTCCGCTAGATCCAATCCCGTTCATATAGGAGAGTCTATATTGGCCTCCTCAATACAATAACCCTTTTTTACTGGTCCATAGCTCCTCAATAATCTTGTTGGATTTGGAAAGTTTAACGCATTTCTTCAACGGTGGTGGGTGGGCCATATATGGAAACCCCCAACCCCAACCCCAACCCCAACATGCACTGTTCAGCTCTCACGTTCAGTTTTACATTTCGGTCAACATTTTTGCTTTCTGCCGCCAACCCCACCCACTGAATAAAATAAAGTGTGCCATTTATATATTTATTTATTAATTAAAACAAAAAGTCAAAAACTAGTTAACTATTGCATAGACATGCATAAATTTTTTCTCTAAGCTCTCTTCCTTCTCCTTCTCGATCTGTATAAATAGCTAAGCCAGCTCTCAATTCTTGGTATCAAATGACCAATATCTATATATTATTTATCTTCAAGTACCCTTCTTGGCAATGGCATGAATTGTGGGTCAATCTTTTAATCAGCGTCTCCGGCTTTAATTGAGTACAGGTGTGGCTAACATTTCACTTGTGGCACACTCATTTTCTGTTTCTAGCTTTTACTCATTTCTTTTTTGGTTTCGTTGCAAGCAATTAGCATTGTCGTTTAGGCCAACTTGAATTTGAATAACAATAATAATAATAATATATAGATAGTTAATTTTTTTTTGCCGTGACTATCAAATCTTGGTGCTGCTAGCCAGGCTCCAGCATTAATATCCGGGTGCGTGGTGAATATTAATAGTAATGACTTTTTAATGACCAACTTAATTATGTCAATTAAGTGATGAATAAAATATTTATCTTATCATATATCATTAATGTGTATTATATATGTGAATAATATAAATTGTCTCTTGTACAATTATCTATAATAATTTTAACACTAAACTTATAAGGCGAAATAAAAATTTCTTATCTTAAAAGTAAGGCTCTGTTTGGCAAAAAATAACGGATAGCAGATAAGCTAGCTGATAGCGAATAGTTTATAGTGGATAACGGATAACCTAGCTGAAATTAGATTGAATTTGAAGTGTTTGGTGCTGATAAATGTAAAATGACATAAAATGATATTTTTAATTAATGCTTACATTTCTTTAATAATATAATAATAGACATATAACAACAAACATATAACAATAGTATTATAATAAAAATAAAAGTTAAAGATAATCTTCATATTATATTATATTATTCTAAAATAATAAATAAAATAAATCAATAATCTAGTATTTCACAATAAATTAATAATATTGTCATGATCAGCCATAGAAGAAAAAAGAAGAATCAATAGGTAAAAAAGAGAGAGAAATGTGAGTGTCAAACGTGAGAAGTGATACGGTAGGATTTAATTTATTTAATTTTATTTAATAGACGATAATAAAGGAATTTAATTTAATAAAAATAATAAAGGTAAAAATGAGAGAAAAAAACCATCCGCTATAAGCTATAAGCTCACAGGTAACTTGAAGTAGCATATGGAGAAACGCTACAAATTACTTAATACCAAACACTTCTATTTTTCTTAATCGGCTATCCACTAGTCAAATCCACTATCTGCTAGCGGATAAAACTTGCTAAACAGAGGCGCCTAAATGAAAATTTAAATTTGAAGAAGGTATATAAATTCCTTCAATGTACCATGCCAAGTGGGGTTCATGAATTGAAATGTTTTTCCTATTTAAATAGCAGTTGATGGGGAATGCTAGCTGCTATACAACTATAGTCACCATATTTGTTTCTCATTAAAGAAAAATATGTTGTCCTTGCACTTGTCCCGCCATCCCAAACTGCGGGTCTTATCTTTATCTTTTTTAGCTTTTATTTTCTCCTCCTTCGTTTGTATATGTACAGTTTACCAACTGAGATTGACGTGAGTGGTTAAGGTCTCTCGCCCTTAACCAAGGTCTTGTGTTTGAGCATTGGGTATGAAAAAAATCTTAACTGGGAGGGATGCCACCCATTAGAGGTGCCAAATAAACTCCCGCGAAAGATTAGTCCCCGTCTCGTGCAGAGGCGATGGGATACTCCGTGATGTAGAATAAAAAAAATATATGTACAGTTTTGTTTGGTTTAGAGATTTTAGAGATAGAAGAGTTTAAGAGAACAAAGAATTTAGAGTGATTTTTTTTTCTTTGTTTTGGAATATATGCAGTGAAAAGACAGAAAAGACTAAAATAATATATTGGCTACATGTGAGTAAAAAAGCAGGGGCACACAATGCAGTGAAGATATATAACTTTTTTCCTCTTTATATATATTTTGTGTATGATTCATTGAAAATAAAAATAGATTGAAAATGAGATAAAATCTTTGTAATAATTAAAAGTGAAAATAGAAAATATTTTCTGAAAATAATTCCTAAAAATCTTCATTTTATAAAGCTATCATATTTTATATAATTAGTAGAACTCATAAACAAGCAAGTCTATCAAGCAAAATAAACATTGAAGGAAGGCTATTGACACAGACAAGATAGGAATCATAGTTTCAATTAGCAACTAATTATAAACTATATATCAATTATGAGCTGCATATAATATAAGTCATAAAAAAGAAAAAGAGAAGATAGGTAATAATTAATTATTATTTTTTTGCAGGAAAGCTTGTTACAAGCAGGAACAAGCAGCAGGGAGGGAGTGTATGGCGCGAAGAGTAGGAGAGGTGTTAGTAGTGTTGATCATGTTATTATTGTTGGCAGTACCGAATTCGAAGGCAATGGGCATAAGACATAGAAAAAGGAGTGAGGATTCTGATTCTAGTAGTAGTGATGGGGACAAAGGAGGGTTTTGCTTGAGTTGGAGACTGGGTGTAGAGGAAAACAATGTGGTTGCGTGGCCGACAATCCCACCTCAATGTTCCCGATATGTCGAGACTTACATGATCGGCGGTCAGTATGACCGAGACTTGGAATTAATAGTCCAACAAATCTTGGGTTATCTCAACCACACTTCCCTCCTTGGTGATGCCATGGATGCTTGGATTTTGGATGTTGATGACACTTGCATCTCCAACATCTACTATTACAAAAGCAAAAAATATGGGTATGTAAGTGTACACACACACACACACATATAATTACATTGTTCTCTAATTAATTATCTCTTTGAGTTTTCATAAACTTATTTGAACACAATTGTAATATGAGAAATGCTAGCAATACACTCTCTAATATGTTCTTTCTAACCAAATAGAATATGAAACTCACGAGATTTAATGGGACCCACATGTATTTTAACCCATCATGAAGAGTGTGTTGGAGAGTGCATTAATTAGTAGCACTCCTCTTGCAATATTGATGTATATATGGCATGATAGTTTATAAATTCTTTCACACAGTTTATCGAAAATTTTTACCCGGCCAGTCCCTCATAATTAATTTAGTCTCAACTTTTGTAGCCCCCCATATATTTCTCACTTCATCTTTCACCTCACTTTGTTATGATAATGAAATTTGAATTTGGGCAATTGAAATTAAAATTGTTTGTGTGTTGGTTGTGTATACAGGGGTGAACCGTATGACCCGTCAGGATTCAGGGCATGGGCAACGAAAGGGGGGTGCCCTGCAATTCCTTCCATACTAGAGCTATTTAACAAATTATTGGACAAAGGATTTAAAGTGTTTCTACTTACCGGAAGGGATGAAGAGACTCTTGGCCAAGTTACCAAGGACAACTTGCACAATCAAGGATTCATTGGCTATGAGCGCCTTATTTTGAGGTAACATCCACAAACACACGACACATGTGCTCATTTTTTAATTTTATTTTTTTATCATTGAATTTGTTGGATTTGAAATATTCAACTCGGGCATCCTTGAGCAAGTTTATTGACTACAATGTCACTATGTCATTTTGTGAATGCAGTGGATCCAAGTCCAGTATACAATATATAGATGAAATTAGCTTTATAACGAATTAATCAATTGAGCTTTCGGCTTCATCTAGTATATATGGACCAACATTTTATGTGGTTAACCAAGAAATGGCAGTGGGCACAACACTAATTATTTTTAATATCTGTTTTCATATTTCATATATAAATGTAAAACAAAAACATTTTTAATTTTTTATATATATAATATAATTGCCAAAACAAATCCAAACACTAAAGATTTTACATTGATTTCTCAAACAGAGACTTAAAGTAATCGCCGTTAGTCAACCAAAACTAAATGCCGCAATTTTAATTTGTGCATTGTCCGAGATCTGAGACACGTCGGGTTGGTATGGGTTGAAGGTGGAGCAGTGGCTCAGCCTCAGTTGTTGGCAGAGAGCAGCGACAATGGGTACCTGCAAATGCACTCCGGCACCCAAGTTAGGAATGACAAGAGTTTGGGTAATATAGGAATAGTGCATACACCTAGAGTGCATAGAACCTCCATCTGATATAGACGTGGAGATGGGGGACCACCATCAGGCATGGTCCGAGCTGTCACTTTCAGGATGATCTTGAGGAGGATCCTTCTCAGGTGCTTGACGGCGGGAGCAGGGATTGTCCCCTTTGACTTAGCCTATCTTTGAGTGGGTGGCAGGAGGCAGGATCTCTTTGTACCGATCCTTGTATTGTCTCGGCTAGAATGTCCTGTAGATAGGGCTTTTGGGGCTTGGAGGTCGGATGTCGGTGACTCGCATCACCTTCGGAGCCCCCCGTCTTGGATGCCATGCAGTGGCCGGACCGGTCAATGCAAGGGCCTTCCCTCCTGGGGTCCGCCTTCGTACGTGGTGACCAAGGGTTCACTATGGCCCGAGTTCATCCGGGAGGGTTGCCCGAGGGTAAGACCCTAGAACAATTTGTAATGATATAATATCATATTACATGCATACATACATATATAATCATTGAAGCCAATTTATTGTGGATTTGCATATTATAATTAAGATAACATGACGAGTTTAATATATAGAACCATGTTGGTGTGTGCAAATTCGCAGGAGTGGTGTATACAAGGGGAAAAGTGCAGTGAAATACAAATCAGATATACGAAAACAATTACAAGATGAAGGTTACAGGATATGGGGGAACGTGGGAGACCAGTGGAGTGATCTCCAGGGAAACTACATGGGCAATCGTACTTTCAAGCTACCCAATCCCATGTACTTCGTTCCCTAGCCAATTGTGTCTTGTAAAATAGAGTTCGGGCCGACAACTGTACTATATAGTCCTATATATATCTATAAGCCAAGTTAGAAAATGATGTTATGATCGTATAGCAAAAATGCCAGCATTCAAACTATGGGTATGCAATCGATGTGTTATCGTCTGGCATAAATTATGCCCTAGCTTGTAATTTGACTAATCTAATAGATAGTATTCACCCAGGTTAAAATATTGCCCGGTACAAAATTAAAGCTAATTTCTGATGACTTGAGTTGTTATTTGTTAAAATTAAAAATAATTCAATATATTCATGATTTGTGATGCATGTGTGTTTGTAATATCAATAATTAATTTATTCCTTAAAGGTTAAAATTACTTATTGTTTTGGGGTCACGACCCGGATGGGTCTTGAGCTCGGACCATGAAGGCTGGTCCGGATCGATCGTGACGATCTCGGAGAAGCATGACCTCGAATTGTAGGGTCTACCTAGCAACCTCGAATGCCCTACTATGACCAGCCTCCATCACTAGGACATGGGGGGCTTAGACGAGATTCGTTGAGCGGATGACATCAAAGTAGACTAAGGACATCCTACAGGTCGGCGAAACTCAGACAATAAGGCTCTCTCAAACACACCACCCCAGGATGATCTCTGACAGATATAGTATAAGGATCGGTAGGGAGGATATTGTGTCGATCACCCTTCCCTGACAGTAGCATAGTCAAAGGGTACAATACTTGAACTGTATCTCCCTCTGTACCTGCGCCCCGTATCTCGTGACAATGACAATATGCCACGCGCAAAGACATGGTCACCCACCAGACCACCTATGTATAAGGCCTAGGTCAAACCCCAAGTAAGTGCACTTTTCATACTCTCCCACCTTACACAAACCCTAACTTGAGCGTCAAAGTGCCTTGCAGGATACCCATCGCCTCTCTCTGACATCAATCGACGTCGGCTGCTCCCTCATCCCACTGTAGCTGCTACACACGTGGACACCTTGGATCTCGGAATATGCACTTTACGCTCTAATGAGTTCAGTTTAGAGGATCTAGCTAGATCTTTTATTGAAAATGACACGAAAATTTCACAACCATATAAAGTTGTGAGACCAAAAATAAGGTTAGGGGTAGCAAAACGGGTTAGACATATTAGGCTAACTCATTTCACCCATTTTATTGCTAGTTGGAGTTCTCAACCCACGAAATCGTTTTGGCTTGCCCTGCATAACCCTAGGGATGGCAAAATTGGCAGACCTGCCCCTCCTCGCCCTGTTTTGGCCCGTCAAAAAAGGGCTAGCTGGGCTCACCAAGGAAAGTGGGCCAGAACACACACACGCCCCACTTTAGGGCGGGTTGGCGAGCCGACGAGTTGGCTCGTTTTGGCGGGTTGGTGGGTAGGCCCGCCTAAACACGCCAAATAAATAAGAAAAAATTATTTTGTTTAAAAAATTTAAAAAAAAATTGGCCTACTGGGCCCACCCGCCATAGAGTTGGCGGGCTACGGTTTGAAAACCTAAACCCGTTTTGCCACCCCTACATAACCCATAAAAATGAAATGAGGCGAATTGGCCCACCAAGTTAATTTTTTTCCTAAAATTCATAGCATTTGGTTGAATAAAAATGCTATGATTTTTAGTAATAACAGCCCAACAGTGATTGAGATGACAAAGGAGGCAAAAATCCTCGCTTGGTCATGGCTGAGAGGCAAGGTACTGGGTTTTATTTACCCATTATCGAATTGGCTTAATAACCCAACAATATGCTTGGGTCGGGTTCGAAATGCCAATCAGACTGCTATAGATTGTGGAACTTCAAACCGGGTCCAAATGCATAATAAAAGAGGGTACCTCGGTAGTGATCTAGGTAACTTCATCGTGATACTCTTGGTATGCTGCAAATGATAGGTAGGGTCTGAGGTGCCAATATAGTTGAGATCTTTTTCCCTATTGTGATGCTTTTACATGCCCTTTGTGTTTTAGGAGAAAAAAAAGAAAAAAAATCCTGGCTTATTTATGTGAAGGGGCTCTAGGATGGCAAGCCTGCATTTCCGTGGCTGGGGTCTAATGCTTCCACACCAGGGATGTAAAACATTTTTCATAGGTGTGAACGCCTCTGGAATGAGAAGTGTTTCGGGGTCTTACCCGGACATCTTGGGCAATCCGTGCGATCGGGCCCGAACTTGGCCCAAGCCACGGGCTGGACCCAATAGGGGGAACGAGACTCTGACTTGAGTGACCCTCACCAAGCATCTTCAGCTGGGGGGCTTCTCGGATTGGCTTAAAGCCTAACCTCGTCCGATCGCCGGCCACGAAGAGACCCCCGCAAGACATTCCTGACAAGTGCAATACGAGGATCGGTACGGAAGGATCCTGTTCCCTGCTATCCACTTAGAGACAAACCAAGTCAAAGGAGACAGGCCCTGACTTCGCCGCCAGACAGACAGAGGATCCTCCTCTGGATCCGTGCCCGGGATCTCCCGGAAAGTGACATCTCGGACCACGCCATACAGTGGTCCCCTCCTCTCAACATCTATATAAGGTGGAGGTCTCATGCACTTCAGGTATGTGTACTGTTCCTATTATCCTCAAACTTTTGTGAATCCTAACTTGGGCGTCGGAGTGCCTTTGCAGGTACCCACCACCGCCGCTCTCCACCAGAAACCAGGCAGAAACCACTGTATCTTTGTTAGCTCATCATCAACCTGAAGTATCTCGGTTCTCGGACAGTGCAAGAAGTCTGCAATTTTGGGGATTGTCTGACGCTTCCATACAAGGGGTGTGAATTTGTTCACAGGTGTGAACGGCTCTGTATTAAGAAATCTGCATGTTTGTGGATTGGGTCTAGCAGTTTCACACTGGGGATATGAATTTTTGCACAACTGTGAATGGTTCTGGAATGAAAAATGTCTGAATTTGCGTGGATAGGGTGACGCTTTCACAGTGGGGGCGCAAATTTTGTCTTTCGTGGTTTCAATTTAGTATAGAGCTAGCAATGTTTTATGTCTTTTACTATAGTGGAATCATGTTTCACATTGAGACTATGTCGTGAAAAATTGTCATGTAGAATCACACGGGTCCTATATTCTATTTGTTATCTGTGTACTACATCTGATACCAGTGGCGGAGCCAGTGGGCTAGCCCACTCACTACAACTAGCGGCGATTAAAATGAAAAGCGGCGGTGGTTCAAACCGCCGCTAAAAATACTTGGCGGCGGTTAGCAAACTGTCAAAGATTCGTCTGTTGGGAGGGTATTTTTGCGGCAGTTTTCATAACCGCCGCACAAACAATCGCAATATGAAAATAGCGGCGGTTTGCACCACCTCGGTATTATTCAATGATTTTTGTTAAAAATGGCAGTTTGAACCACTGCTAAATGAAGCGTGAAATTTAAAAAAAAAACTAACGATTGCAGTGAGGCTTTTTTTGAAAATAGTAACGAGGAAGTAGTATTGAGTTAAGCCATGCTTATTGGTCCTATTTGTAGCTACTAGCTAGCATTATTTATCTATAAATATTGAACTATTATTCTCCTTTTATTTAAATTAGTTTTTATTTGAACTATGTTAAATAATATATCACTGTAATTCTGCATAGAAATAACCAAAAAGAAGACTTTTAAATTAGTTGTTATCTATAAATAATAAATTAAGTATTAAGTGACTTAATTTTGCCTTTGGTAATGGTAGGTACTAAATAAAAACCACCAAATCAATCTAAATGCTGAAAAATAATATGTTGAACTGGACCATGTAAAATATATAAATCAAAAACTTACCAGCCTTGGGCTGTCTCGAAGTGCATGATCAAGACAAATTCCTTGCAGAGCCCTAACAAAAAAAAATCAGACTTGAATATTTTAGATCTCCCTTGAAAGAAAGCTTCAGCCTTCAAAGAGTATCTTTCAAATGAAAAGCAAGAAAAAAATAGATCTCCATTGATTCTATTCCAATTGTAGAAATCTGGAATTTACTACATTCATTAAAACACAAAATGTTCTTCCACCAAAAAAAAAAAATTAAAACACAATGTTAGATTCATGAAAAGAAACAGTGTCTATTAACCACGGTTACTTAAGTGGTCTTTTATGATGATTCTACTTCTGTAAAGAAAAAAAAGAAAAAAAAAACTCCCCTTACAGTCTCAAACAAGCAAAACCCCCAAGCTATCTTCAGTGGTGCCTGGGAACTCCAAAGAGCCTCTTGTTGAGCCTGAGAAAAATGCATCTGACTTGTTTCAGTACACCATTTCATTACCTAGAGATAGTAGTAGTAACAACAATAATTCTATTCCCCATTTCAGTACAATTAATGATTATTCTAACTCCTTCCCTTTTTCTTTCCACATTGGCTTCCCAGCCTATATTAAATTGATTGCCCAACAAGATGTCAGTTTCATATCAATTTAAAAGAGAAAGGATTGCTCAAAAATAACCATCCACAGTCAAACTAAAACCACAAGATGATATTCAATGTTTCAATTGTCAACCTTGATAAAGAATTGTCAACCAGAAAATACTAATAACTCCAAAGGATTTGTGATGATATGGGAATAGGAACAAATAGTTTTCAAGGCCAAGTTTGTCAAAGGAAAAAGCAATGTTATTAAACTCGGAGCGGTCATCGACTCGGTCGGAGTACTAAGTCACTGAATTACTGGTCGAACCAGTGAATCACTAGTTGAATCGCATTAATCAGTATATTTTATATTTTAAAAATTATGTTTCACGTAATGTATATGTAATATAATAATTGTCCTATATGATGTAAACGGTTGTAGTCGTAATAGATTTTTAATCCATTCCAAGGCTTTGTATTTCCATGTCAAACATTGAGAGGAGGTGCAGAGCGTGATATTGATGTGAGGTGATGTTCCCTTGAGCAGTTGAGCTCCGTGGCAGGCCTTGGACAGTGTGTGCCAGCACAGCAGCCTTTGGAAAAGTTTAATGAATTGCGTGAAAAAATTTAAAAACCCGAGTTATTATACGAGCCGAGTCTCCTGTTCAGTGCCGAGTTTACCGGTTAAAGACCGAATTAGTGACGTCAATACCGGTTCAGATGCACATCTGATCTGATAAGCTGACCAGACTGTCCATAGGTTCGGTTTTCGATTAAACCGATTGGACCGGATGGTCCAGTCCGAGTTTTATAACACTGGAAAAAAGGACACTAAATCATTAATCCCAAAAGCTATTTCCCTCACATGATGGGAAAGCACAATGCAAGCCACCAAAACCAAGTAACTGATAGACTAGCCCTGAGAATTATAATGTGTCTACAATTACACAATAATTAGTGGGAAAAAACATGCAAAAGACAAGCTGTGACAAGCATACTTGCATGGCTAATGAAAAGAGATCGAAGCAGATCTGAGATGGTCTGCAACGTGAAGTAGTCTACGGCCAATGAACCATCTCCTCCTTCATATTGCAATAGAAAAGTTACTAACAATCAAAGAAAGACAAAAGATTCACGCAAAGCCTTAAAGATATTAGAGTTATGTTAGACGAAAACGGCAAGTGTACCGGTCGTTACAAGTAATAAAAATGATGAGAAAGTTGTTGTTCTCAACGAGAATTATTGTTCAATTATCAACTCAAATTATTACTATTAGTTAGATGATTAAGGACAAAATAAATCATTGTTTTAAACTGAAATTAAAAACAGATAAAGTATGACAGTATTTTTGTAGTTTTCTTCTTTTTGAATAGAGTAAAAACAAGTAAACAGAAATGAAGGTTGATTTGAATCAAGAAAAAAAACAGTTAGGTATCGGTATCCTCCCTACTTCACCCCAATATAATACAATTGATAAACTCAATTCAACATACGCAATTCATACTCAAATGTCAAAAACTAGGCTAATCCCAATTCCTTGGTAAAAAGCCCCTTTGTTCTCAATTAAAATCCCTAATCCCTTAGGTGATTAAAACTGAAACAAGCATAAAGTGCAGCATTTTATAAGTCAAGTATGTTAAATTTCATTCCTAAACTATAACATACAAGTCCTCTTGATTCATTTCCAATACTAAACAGAATTTTCCAATTTCATTTAGCATCTCAAATCAGTCCAATGATGATCAAGCAAAGGAAAGCATTAAAAACAGAATCAAGAAGATAAAATTGCATAAGATTGAATCAAACTTACAAACCCAAGTGTATCACATTAAAGATCAATAGAGAGTCCACCTAACCTAACTTAGGAAACTAGAAACTCATGCTAATGGACAGAAAAACAGAAAAATAAGAGAAAGATGGATCCATAGAGTCACCAAAATTGTTCCCAAATGATGAAGCTCCAAGGGGAAGGCACAGAGAGGTCTCTGGAGGCTGTCTCGTCACTTTCCAAGTCCAGAAGTTCTGTCAAAATAGGTCAGAATGTGATCATTTATACTGCAGTAACGTATTGGGCACTAGGCGCCAAGAACTGGGCGCTGAGTGCCAGGATTCTACCTTCAGATGACGAAACGTGCAGTGCAGGAACAGCAACTGGGCGCTGGACGCTGGGATGGGCGCTGAGCGCTGGGATTCTGTTTTCAGGTCCAAATTCGACAAAAGTCCAATTCCCGTACAAATCTGGACAGCTTCGGTATTTTGCATTTTCGACCATAAAAACATCTGAACTGGACTTCGGTGTCAACATGAAAGTTGTAGGTCTTCTTCTTATCTTTCCAACGCCACCAAGATCACTCAAATTGGAAAAGTATAGCCCAAGTTATGACTCGGGCAGCATTGCAGAGCTGAGCGCCCCAGTATGGGCGCCGGGCGCTGGCATTCTGCCTTCCAGATCAGATTTTCTTCGTTCGGGTCAGGTTTGGGCCACTGGGCGCTGGGATGTGAGCGCTGGGCACTGGCATTCTGCCCTCCAGGAGAAATACTTCGCAGTCCAGACCAAAATCCGAGAGCTGAACGCCAGGAATCAGAGTTGAGCGCTAGAAACCTGTCTAACACCAAAAACACGTCAAAACGCAACTTTCTCTGACAATACTCTCTAATCAAGCAAAGATTTATTCATTAACCATACTAATCTATTCTAACATAACTAGCACTAATATTTAAACTATTATGCAAAATTAGTCCTTGAAAACACCCATCAAATCATGGCTCCGTCTAGCATGGGGGACTTTAGCAAGTCTCCCACGGTGGGAAAGTTTATTTCCAGTGCAAGATATATCATTTAGAGAACCAACGGTCCAGATGAGTTGTTATGTAAATGAAAACACATGCAACATGCTACACACAATTACTTTCCCCCCACCCCAACGACCATACTGTGTCGAACTATCTTCAACGTTGATAGTGATGCACCACCCACCACCACCGTGCTGTGCATACCCTCGCACCGCCGCGGCCTCTCTTCCTCCGTCCACCGCCTCTCCCCACTCACCCTCCGATTCACCTTGTTCGACGCCGCGCGGGGTCTTCACGGATCAACTGCTTGAGGTAGACGACGATGACGCCGCCATTGCCGTTTCGTTGGAGGGAACGAAGTCTAGCGAAACGGACCTGTTGAGAATAGCGAAACGGATGTATAGGCACGGCAGTTGCAGCTGTGACCACCCCTTGCACAGCCGCGCTCCCGCGGCTTTCTCCCACTTCTAAGCCATCTTCATTGGCTTCGATTTTAAGGTTTCTCACGGCGGAGGTTGCAGCGGCCATTCGGAGTGGAGGAGCCACTTGGACCAGGCAGCGCGATTGTGGTGACAGACGAGGACGATGGCGATGAAGGGGATTAGGCGTTGGAGGAGGGTGGTGGCAGTGGAATAAATTTGATCGGAAAAGAAAAGAGGTGTAGTGATCGACTGTGTGTGTCGCACCAAGCCTGCACCTCCACAGGTATGGTGCTCCTACTTCACGATGACAGGGGAGATGGAGAGAGTAGAAGTCATGTACACATGCGGTGAAGCTCGGCGACGAGGCAGCGGTGCCACTTGGCCCAGGCGGAGCGGTGGTGGTGGCGGACAAGGACAACGGCGATGAAGGGGTTGGCGTTGGAGAAGGATGGTCTAGTGTGGAGAAATTGTGTGCACCCTATATTTGATCTGATCATTCATTTAATTTTAGTAGATCTAATGGCTAAAAAAATACTTTCCAATTGTTTGTTAAACTCTCCCACGGTGGGAGACTTGATAAAGTTTCCCACCCTAGAGAGAGCCTCAAATCATATATTTCTCAGATTCATCAAGTTACCATCCAATAGTGATGATATAGAAATATTAATGTCACAAAATCTTTGGACTTCTACAATCAAATATAGGCATCAAATAGTGATGATATAGACATAATTATGAAGTTGGGATTCATAATCACCAAACCAATCCTCACCTTCAAACACCAAGGCAATAACCCAAAGAACACAATTTCAGAGTCCATCACTTTGTCATACACTCACGAACAAAAGGGAAGCAACTGGAAGAAAGTAACCAACCATGTATAAGAGTACTAGCGAGACATTTTGAAATCTCTATTTAGTTTTAGCATTTGCATTGATATAAAGATATAACCTTCCATTTGGTTGTGGATATTTTCCCTTACATGTGGGTTCATGCTCATGGTTGTTTCTAAAGGGGTTTCTTTGTTAGACATATACAGAGGATTGGAGAGCTCTATTAAGTTAATTTTCCATAAATACAATTAGAGGATAGAAACAAATCACAACAAAACACCAACATGTCTTAACTGAAAAGTGAAAATAATGTAAAAAGTACCAAATTTCAATTAAAAGAGAAAGAATGATAATAAGAATAATTATCTTCAAACCAAACAAACATTTTTAAACCTATAGCTACCTTCAAACACACACACTATGAGGTGACATACCGACCCTACCTCATTGCAAAAGTAGTTAAAAAGTGTGAGTTTAGTTGAATTATATAGCAATTGCAAGCATCAGCAAATAGAAATTCACCACCAATATTATCATCACTAGATCTAAAAGAAAGGCAAACAAATTAAAAAAAATCCAATTGAATCACAGATTCAGATAATAATACCTTGAGACACACTCTCTATGTCAAAAGGTTATAATTACAAAGCCAATGTTGCTCTGTTTGCACTACTAGAAAATAATTAAATAGCGATGGAAATGAAATTATCAGAAATTTTTTTTGAAATAATTAAAATGTTAGAAGAAATGAATAAAAACATAGTTTTATTAATAGAAAACACAAATAAAATTATAGAATATACATATATGAGAATATCAAAAGGACATAATGATATAAAAAATATAAGAGAAACTTTAGATAATATAAACAAAGAAAAAGAAATTGAGGAAAATAATGAAATTGAAAAAATCAAAGAAATTCTCCAACAACTTGAAAATCTATTAGAATACGAAGAAAACAATAGATGTATAACCAGAAAGGATTTAGAAGATTTATTAAAAATGAGAGAACAGAAACTTATAAATTTTAGTAAGCCATTATCTACATGGAAGAATTAAAAGAGAAATATATAGAAAATTTAAGAAAATCAAATGATATAGAAGAAATTCAACAATTGTTAGAACAATTAAAAATAATAGAAAATGATAATAATCAAATACAAAAAATTGAGCAAAACCAAACCCCTAAAGAAAATAATGAAAATGAAGAAATAATTATAGCCTATAATAGCCCATCAGATTCTGAATATGATGAAATATTTATGGAAAAAGGTGAAACAAGTGGAGTAAAACAAGAAAAAAGAAAATGGGATGAATATTATCATAATAAAGATGGTGCATGGGATAAATATGAAGAAGAAACAATGAAAAATAAAGGATATGCTAGAAAAGATGAAAAATGGTCAAAAATACCAGATGAATTTAAATCTCATAATGAATATACTAAATCTGGAAATATATTAAATCTAGATTGTGTTAGAAATAAAGAGGATGCAATTATAGAATGGGTTAATGAAATAATATTACTAATTTCAACAGATGATAGATTTAGTAATCTTTCTTTAGATAATATAAAAGGATTAATTCTAATGAAAACAGCAGAAAATGTTAGACAATATTTAACAACTATCAGTGATGAAATGTGGTATAGATATGCAGCTACAGTAAATACTAACCAAGATTTTGCTAGATTAATTAGTGAACTAATTTCTAGAGAATTTACTGGATATGAATATCTTCGTAATAAAATAGGAGTAAATAACTTATTACATGAAAATGCAAAGTCACATTTAAATAAAATGCAAATATGTGATATGTGTCAGATAGGGAGTTTTATCTGCGAATATCAAAAATATTATTATCAACTAGATAATACATCAAAGGATACGTACAAAGAATTATTTATTGATAAGTTACCATACCCTCTTAATATAAAGATAAAAGACATTTGGAAAACAAGAATAGGAGAAATAGCTAATACCTTAGGAGGAGTTATACAAATAGTATATGAAGAAATTGTTGGAACCAAATTGGTTAAAAGTGTTTTTAATACAAAAACTCCCTAAGTGATTTTATGGTTTTGATGATAACAAAATGTATTAAGGTTTTTACAAAGGATAATCAATTTGTATTAAGTTTGTACAATGTACAACAATGCTGCCTAACTAAGCTTATTGCAGTCTGCGTCCAATCAGTTCTTCATGACATTGGCTGGCATTCAAAGTGAGCCTTGCGTCCAATGATGGCACTGGAATGGACACAAGAATTTTGCGTCCAATGTTGGCACTGGAATGGACACAAGAATTCTGCGTCCAATGGTTGAGCAGAAGGAAGAGTTCTGCGTCCAATGTTTCAGCACAAAGGCAAACAATGATTGTGCGTCCAATAATTCAGTACAAGGCACAAGGACAATTTCATACGTCCAATGATTCATGAGAAGGCATTGAAGCTATAAGTCCAATGATATGTACAAGGCAAGACTGGCATAAGTCCAATGATAAGAACAAGGCAATACTGGCAGAGTCTAATGTTTTTATGAGAAGCAGAATTGCAGTAAGAGTCCAATGATTTTCAAAGGAACAGATTCAGTGAGCGTCCAATGCAGATGAAGGATAAAAGTCCAATGTTCAGTGTGAGCAAGAGTGCAACTCTGCGTCCAATGAAACTGAACAAACAAAAGAACTGCTCTGCGTCCAATGAAATCAGAGTGACAAAGGTACTGTTCTGCGTCCAATAAATAAGAAGGACAACAATATTGCTTTGCGTCCAATGGAACACAATAAAGCATAAGAACAAAGGTACTCAAGCACTGTTCTGCGTCCGATAAATGAGAAGAACAAGAACAAAGTGTTACACGATGAATGAAGCAAAGTAGGACAAGTTCTCAGTCTACTATTCATCGTCCAATAAAACAGCATAACAAAGTGCATTTGAAAGCATCAGGTATGCGTCCAATGTTTGCATGAGTTCTGTGCAAATTGGTAAGTGCAAAGGTATGCGTCCAATAGATTCTATATGCTGCGTCCAAAACGCAGAGTCCATTACGTGCTATTTACTGCTCATGCTTTTAATATGAAACATATTTATTGAGCAAATGATTTGAAATAAATAGCTGTATGCAATGCTTTCTGTACAACTTTGTCAACGTGTGTGAATGTACTTTTGAAAAGCATAAAGTACTGTGGAAAGTGTACTAAGAGAGAGAATGTACTTTTAACTACTCTATATATCTCTGAACACATCTTTCTGCTTTACACAGTGTATTCTCTCTGTCTCAATAAGATATTATTATTAACCACTGTACAATTGAGACTTTGAGTACAGGTTGCTTCTGATTTAGGAGAAAGAAACGCAGACATGCACAATGAAGTAGATCTCCTCAGAGCAACGGGAAAATAGCATTAAATGCTATTTGAGAACGGTAACTTTTATGAGAGTTGAAGTTGAGCAACTGAAGAACAAGTCTGAAGCTTCACTACTCTTATAAATACCGAGAAGCAAGAAGAAGAATACAAGATACTGAACAACGAAAAAGAAAGAGCAAAAACGCTGTGCAAACAATTTGTTATACTCTGTATTGAAAGTCTTGTATTTCTTTATCTTCTTGTAAAAGAGAGTTTGCTTAACTCTCAAAGTGCTTTAGTTTTCATATCCTCACTTGTGTGAGTTAGACAGCACTTGAATCAAAACTCTGCTGAGTTGTTTTAGCCTGAAGAGGCTGTGTTCAAAGAATACTTGGGGTTTAGCCTGAAGAGGCTGCGTCCAAAGAATACTTGGGATTTAGCCTGAAGAGGCTGTGTGCAAAGGATACTTGTACCTATCTGGTTTGATAGTGAAATCTCTCTAGTTTGAGGGGACTGGACGTAGCTCTTAGGAAAGGGTGAACTAGTATAAAAACTTGTGTTATTTCTTCTTTCCCTTAACTCCTTTTATATCTGTGTTTATTACTAACAAAGGGGATTGAATTTGTTTTTATTCAAACAAGTTTTTCAAACTAAAAGGGAAGCATTCTGTGCGTCCAATCTTTAGAAAACCTGTGCGTCCAGTTTTTATAAAGACTCTGTGCGTCCAGTGTTTTAGCACTCTGTGCGTCCAATATTTCAGAAAACACTGTGCGTCCAATATTTGAACTAAGCTGTGCGTCCAACGTTTTTAACAGTCAGCGTCCATCTTTTGCGAAAAGTTTTAAAAGCTTAGAAACACAATTCAACCCACCCTTCTTGTGTTTCATCTTGTTACCTACAGTTTGCATCAGAGCTCGGTCTCTAAGGGGTTGAGCACTTAACAGTGAAGAGAAAGCAAGATCCATGGAGAATGAAGGACAGGCTGTGAACAGACCACCACTGTTCAATGGCAACGAATATGATTACTGGAAGCAAAGAATGATCACATTCTTTGATGCGCAGAATATAGATTTATGGGATGTTGTGGAAACAGGCTACACGGTCCCAGTAAATGATGCAGGTCAACCAGTACCTAGAGCCCAATCGACAGCTGATCAAAGAACCAGATTTCAGCTGAACTCGAAGGCCAGACACTACCTGATGTGTGCCATCACAAAATCTGAATATGACAAGGTGCATAGCTGCACTACTGCCAAGGAAATGTGGGACATTCTGGCCTTGGCACATGAAGGCTCATCTCAGGTTCGTGAATCTAAGATAAGCATACTAGTTCATCAATATGAACTATTTAAGATGGAAGAACAAGAGTCCATTGATCAAATGTTTGGAAGATTCCAAACTATTACCAACAACCTGAGATCCTTGGGGAAAGTCTACACAACCCAGGAACATGTAAGGAAGATCTTGAGGAGTCTGCCCAGACAGTGGAGACCCAAAGTTACAGCAATACAAGAAGCAAGGGATCTTTCCACTCTTGCTTTAGAAAATCTTCTAGGCTCATTGAAAGTACATGAGCTTGAGCTGAATGAAGAGGGAACCGAGAAAAGAGCAAAGTCCATTGCTCTTAAAGCTCATAGAGGGAGCACCTCCAAAGCATTGAAGGCAAATGATTCTGATGAAGAATCATGCAGCTCACAAGGAGAAGAAGACTCGAATGAAGATGAACTCTCATTCATCTCCAAGAAGCTGAAGGCCATGTGGAACAGAAAAGGTGGCTTCAGAAGGAAGCAATTTAAAAGAAGATTTCCACAACAGGAAGCTGACCAAAAGGAAGAAAGTCCAGTGGTGTGCTATGGATGCAAAAAACCAGGCCACTACATGTCAGATTGTCCTGAGGCAGAAAGAACAAAGAAGAAGTTCTTCAAGAAGAAGAAAGGTCTCATGGCAACATGGGAGGATCTTGATGACTCCTCTGATGATGAGGATAAAGAAGAAGCTAATCTCTGCCTAAAGGCAAGTCTATCCTCAACTGACAGTGAGGATGAAGAAGAGGTAATTTCCTACTCTGAATTAAGCAATAATTTTGATGATCTTCTTAGAGATTCATCTATCTTATCTGATGAGTACAGATTATTAAAGAAAAAGTTTTCTCAAATAAACAAAGATTTCGAAAAACTTATTTTAGAAAACAATGTACTCAAATCGGATAATGACCATTTAAGACTTCAAGTAAGTCAATTGAAAGAAGAATCTCCAAAGAAGTCTGAGTCCAATACTTCCTGTGAAGTACAAGTACTTCAACAAGAAGTAGATGAACTCACTGGACGTTTGTCCAAGTTTGTCAGCAGCTCTGAAAAACTCAATAAGATTTTAAAAATTCAGAGAAAACCTGATGACAAAAGTGGTTTGGGTTATGAAAAACCAAAACCAAAGTTTTCCAAAAGTCCATCAAAATTTAATATATATTGTGGATACTGTGGAAAGGCTGGACATGTCACATCGACATGCTTCCATAATAAATGGAACAAGCCTGGACGCAGGCCAAGGACTAACATGAAAGGACCCAAGAAAATCTGGGTACCTAAGAACATGATCATTCCTGTTGCAGATTTGCTTAATGGGAGGAAAACAACACCAGTCATGGTACCTAGACAGTGGCTGCTCACGACACATGACAGGAGAAAGGTCTATGTTCCAAGACCTAAAGCCTAGATCAAAGGGCTGGGTCACGTTTAGAGGTGACCAGAAAGGCAGAATAGTTGGAATAGGTAAAATTGGTAAACATCATTTTCCTACTATTAAAAATGTTTTATTAGTTGAAGGACTCAAACATAATCTACTTAGCATAAGTCAATTGTGTGACAATGGATGTGATGTTTCCTTTGACAAAGATAAATGTATAGTCAAAAATTCTGATAAGTCCATTCTTTTTCAAGCAAAGAGGCAGGATAATGTTTATAAAATTGATTTCGAAAATCTATCCAAACAGAATGTCTCATGCTTCATTTCTTTAAATGATGAACAATGGATATGGCACAAGAAGCTTGGTCATGCAAGCTTGAGAACCATCTCAAAGCTTAATAAGCATAGTCTCGTAAGAGGACTTCCAAATCTTGTGTACAAATTTGAGGTTCTCTGTGAAGCATGTCAGAAAGGGAAACAAGTGAAAAACTCTTTTAATTCTAAAAACATTGTTTCCACTTCTAGACCTTTAGAACTTTTACATATGGATTTGTTTGGACCAACACAAACTGCTTCTTTGAGTGGAAAGAAATATGGACTTGTTATAGTTGATGACTATACTAGATGGACATGGGTTAAATTCCTAGCACACAAGGATGAGTCTTTTAAAGTATTCACCATATTTTGTAAAAGAGTCCAAACTGAGAAAGGAGTTTGTATCAACTCCATTCGAAGTGATCATGGAGGTGAGTTTGAAAATGCAAACTTTCAGAGATTCTGTGAAGAGAATGGAATCCTTCACAATTTCTCTGCACCTAGAACACCACAGCAAAATGGTGTAGTAGAGAGGAAAAATCGATCTTTACAAGAGATGGCCAGGACTATGCTCAATGATCACTCAACCTCTAAGAGATTTTGGGCTGAAGCTGTAAACACAGCATGTTATTTGCAAAACCGAATTTTTATAAGGCCTATACTGAAAAAGACTCCTTATGAATTGTGGAAAGGAAGAAAACCCAACATTTCATATTTTCATCCTTTCGGATGTGAGTGTTTTATTCTTAACACCAAGGATCAACTTGGTAAATTTGACTCTAAAATTGATAATGGAATTTTTCTGGGTTATTCTGAAACTTCCAAGGCATATCGAGTTTACAACTCATGAACCTTGACTGTTGAAGAGTCAATTCACGTTAAATTCAATGACAAAAAGCCTGACAATGATCTGTCAGAGCTAAGTGATTCTCTTGCAGATATGAGAATACAACCAGGAGGTGAAGAATCATCAAGCAAGATTGAAGAAGATGGACCAGACGCAGGAGACAGTCATGCGTCCAATACTGCAGGTGGTAAAAGCTGACATTTTAAGACTTATCATCCTGAAGATCAAATTATTGGAAATGCAGATGATAAAGTCAGAACAAGGTCCACATTCAGAGAGCAAACTGATGTAGCATTCATCTCCGAATTGGAGCCAAAGAATATAGATGAAGCCCTATTGGATGAAGGATGGATTTTAGCAATGCAGGAGGAGCTGAATCAGTTCAAAAGAAATGATGTTTGGACTCTGGTAGCCCCACCTGAAGATAAGTCCATCATTGGAACCAAATGGGTATTCAGAAACAAGCTGGACGAAGAAGGTAAAGTTGTGAGAAACAAAGCAAGGTTAGTTGCTCAAGGCTACTCACAACAGGAAGGTATTGATTTTACTGAAACCTTTGCTCCAGTAACTAGAATAGAAGCCATTCGCATTTTACTTTCATTTGCTGCCCAACATGATATGAGGCTTTATCAAATGGATGTAAAGAGTGCTTTTCTGAATGGTATAATAACAGAGGAAGTCTATGTTGAACAGCCCCCTGGCTTTGAGGATCAATCTTTTCCAAATCATGTTTTTAAATTGAAAAAGGCTCTTTATGGCCTTAAGCAAGCTCCTCGAGCTTGGTATGAAAAACTGAGTTCATTTTTAATGAAAAATGGTTTTTCAAGAGGAAAAGTTGATAACACTCTTTTCAGAAAATCCATAGACTCACATTTCATCATAGTACAGATTTATGTAGATGACATTATTTTTGGTGCTACTGATGAATCTTTGTGTAGAGAATTCTCTGAGTTAATGCAGAAAGAATTCGAAATGAACATGATGGGAGAGTTGAAGTTCTTTCTTGGACTTCAAGTGAAACAGACCAAAGATGGGATATATGTGCATCAGTCCAAATACACGAAGGAGCTTCTGAAGAAGTTCAAAATGGATGATTGCAAACCCATGAATACCCCCATGCATCCAACTTGCATAATGAGCCTGAATGACAAAGATAAAAAGGTAGATCAAAAGGTATATAGAGGTATGATTGGATCTCTTTTATATCTTACTGCATCTAGACCTGATATTATGTTCAGTGTATGCTTATGTGCAAGATTTCAATCAGATCCTAGAGATTCTCATTTGACTACTGTCAAGAGAATTTTTAGATATCTGAAAGAGACTACTAATCTTGGTTTGCTGTTTAAGAAATCAGATGAATACAGATTAGTAGGATTCTGTGATGCTGATTATGCTGGAGACAGGCTTGAAAGAAAAAGCACCAGCGGAGGATGCCATTTTATTGGATCCAATTTAGTATCATGGACAAGCAGGAGACGAAGCACAATTGCACTATCTACAGCTGAAGCTGAATATGTCTCTGCTACAAGTTGTTGTTCTCAGCTCTTATGGATTAAACATCAATTGGAGGACTACAACATTTTCGAGAGTAAGATTTCTGTTCTTTGTGATAATACTGCTGCAATCAATTTATCTAAGAACCCAATCTTACACTCAAGAGCTAAGCATATAGAAATTAAACATCATTTTATTAGAGACTATGTACAGAAGGGAACATTTGATATTCAGTTTGTTAACACTGAAAATCAATGGGCAGATATATTTACAAAACCCCTCTCTGTAGATAGGTTTACTTTTATAAGGAAGCATTTGAATATGCACTTTATAAAAGACTGATGTTTAGCGTCCAATATGCTTGAGTTGAGTCTGAGTCCAATGTGACTAGAATCCAATAGGACACGACAGTCTATTTGAGACTTAGAATGTTTTTTTAAAGACTCAAAAGCTTTTACATCTTAGTAATCCCACGCTGAGTCCAAACTTTTTCATAAAGATATATCTTACAGTTGGTTTTCTCTTCGTTTGACATCTTTTCTAAAATCATTTCTGTTTGAGAAAGCTTGTTTAGAAAAAGGGAGAAGAAAAAGGGTTTTTAAGTTTCTCTCTGTGTTTCGAAACTGTCTTTGGACTATGATGTTCTATGAACCTTTTTGCCTGATGACAAAAGGGGGAGAAATATATGGGATTAAGTTTTAAAAAGAAAGAAGAATATGGGATTAAGTCTGATTGCGTTGCAGTGTATGGGATTAAGTTTTAAAAAGAAAGAAGAATATGGGATTAAGTCTGATTGCGTTGCAGTGGTCTTATTACCATGTTTTAATCTGATAAGCTATTTGCTTTTTATTGGACTAATCTTGTTGTTATGAGTAAAAGAAATTTTCAGGTACTCTAAGTATATTGAATATCCAAAACCATGAGATGTTTATCTCAGGGGGAGAAGAGTAAGGAAAATCTGAGATGTTTATCTCAGGGGGAGTTTCCCTTAGAAAATTTCTGTTTTTGCTGACTGATTTTGGTTTATATGCTTTATTGTTTGTAAAACTTAATAATGATTGTCATCATCAAAAAGGGGGAGATTGTTGGATCCAAATTGGTTAAAAGTGTTTTTAATACAAAAACTCCCTAAGTGATTTTATGGTTTTGATGATAACAAAATGTATTAAGGTTTTTACAAAGGATAATCAATTTGTATTAAGCTTGTACAATGTACAACAATGCTGCCTAACTAAGCTTATTGCAGTCTGCGTCCAATCAGTTCTTCATGACATTGGCTGGCATTCAAAGTGAGTCTTGCGTCCAATGATGGCACTGGAATGGACACAAGAATTTTGCGTCCAATGTTGGCACTGGAATGGACACAAGAATTCTGCGTCCAATGGTTGAGCAGAAGGAAGAGTTCTGCGTCCAATGTTTCAGCACAAAGGCAAACAATGATTGTGATTCCAATAATTCAGTACAAGGCACAAGGACAATTTCATACGTCCAATGATTCATGAGAAGGCATTGAAGCTATAAGTCCAATGATATGTACAAGGCAAGACTGGCATAAGTCCAATGATAAGAACAAGGCAATACTGGCAGAGTCCAATGTTTTTATGAGAAGCAGAATTGCAGTAAGAGTCCAATGATTTTCAAAGGAACAGATTCAGTGAGCGTCCAATGCAGATGAAGGATAAAAGTCCAATGTTCAGTGTGAGCAAGAGTGCAACTCTGCGTCCAATGAAACTGAACAAACAAAAGAACTGCTCTGCGTCCAATGAAATCAGAGTGACAAAGGTACTGTTCTGCGTCCAATAAATAAGAAGGACAACAATATTGCTTTGCGTCCAATGGAACACAATAAAGCATAAGAACAAAGGTACTCAAGCACTGTTCTGCATCCGATAAATGAGAAGAACAAGAACAAAGTGTTACACGATGAATGAAGCAAAGTAGGACAAGTTCTCAGTCTACTATTCATCGTCCAATAAAACAGCATAACAAAGTGCATTTGAAAGCATCAGGTATGCGTCCAATGTTTGCATGAGTTCTGTGCAAATTGGTAAGTGCAAAGGTATGCGTCCAATAGATTCTATATGCTGCGTCCAAAACGCAGAGTCCATTACGTGCTATTTACTGCTCATGCTTTTAATATGAAACATATTTATTGAGCAAATGATTTGAAATAAATAGCTGTATGCAATGCTTTCTGTACAACTTTGTCAACGTGTGTGAATGTACTTTTGAAAAGCATAAAGTACTGTGGAAAGTGTACTAAGAGAGAGAATGTACTTTTAACTACTCTATATATCTCTGAACACATCTTTCTGCTTTACACAGTGTATTCTCTCTGTCTCAATAAGATATTATTATTAACCACTGTACAATTGAGACTTTGAGTACAGGTTGCTTCTGATTTAGGAGAAAGAAACGCAGACATGCACAATGAAGTAGATCTCCTCAGAGCAACGGGAAAATAGCATTAAATGCTATTTGAGAACGGTAACTTTTATGAGAGCTGAAGTTGAGCAACTGAAGAACAAGTCTGAAGCTTCACTACTCTTATAAATACCGAGAAGCAAGAAGAAGAATACAAGATACTGAACAACGAAAAAGAAAGAGCAAAAACGCTGTGCAAACAATTTGTTATACTCTGTATTGAAAGTCTTGTATTTCTTTATCTTCTTGTAGAAGAGAGTTTGCTTAACTCTCAAAATGCTTTAGTTTTCATATCCTCACTTGTGTGAGTTAGACAGCACTTGAATCAAAACTCTGCTGAGTTGTTTTAGCCTGAAGAGGCTGTGTTCAAAGAATACTTGGGGTTTAGCCTGAAGAGGCTGCGTCCAAAGAATACTTGGGTTTTAGCCTGGAGAGGTTGTGTGCAAAGAATACTTGGGATTTAGCCTGAAGAGGCTGTGTGCAAAGAATACTTGTACCTATCTGGTTTGATAGTAAAATCTCTCTAGTTTGAGGGGACTGGACGTAGCTCTTAGGAAAGGGTGAACCAGTATAAAAACTTGTGTTATTTCTTCTTTCCCTTAACTCCTTTTATATCTGTGTTTATTACTAACAAAGGGGATTGAATTTGTTTTTATTCAAACAAGTTTTTCAAACTAAAAGGGAAGCATTCTGTGCGTCCAATCTTTAGAAAACCTGTGCGTCCAGTTTTTATAAAGACTCTGTGCGTCCAGTGATTTAGCACTCTGTGCGTCCAATATTTCAGAAAACACTGTGCGTCCAATATTTGAACTAAGCTGTGCGTCCAACGTTTTTAACAACCAGCGTCCATCTTTTGCGAAAAGTTTTAAAAGCTTAGAAACACAATTCAACCCCCCTTCTTGTGTTTCATCTTGTTACTTACAGAAATGAGAAATCAATGCCTAGCTGGAGAAACAATTAGACAATTAAATAGGGAAAGAAATGAAATATGTTGTGACCTACTAGAATTAGAATTACCAGGAAACTATGGATGTAAACAACCTAAAAAAAGGAAAAAATATTATAGGAAGAAACCTAAGCTAAGAAAGACATATCCAAAGAAAAGAGCTTATAAAAATAGGAATAGAAAATATTTTAGAAAGAAAAGACAAGTCCCTAGAAAATATTGTCCGAAAGGAAAGAAAAAATGTATGTGTTGGTTATGTAACCAAGAAGGCCACTACGCAAATGAGTGTCTTCAGAGAAAAGAGAAAGGCGTAAAAGAAAAGTCAAAACTAATAGAAAGAATATATCAAATATATGATTTAGAACCATTAGAAGAAGAATTAAGTAATTTTGAAGAGAGTATATATGAATATTCAGAAGATGAATTATATTCACAGACAGAATCAGAATAGTACTTATATTAAAATAATAATAAAAAATAATGGTAGAGAAATTGAAGCTTATATAGATACTGGAGCTAGTATTTGTATAGCAACAAAAACATTATTTGATAAATGGGAAAAAGTAAGAAATCCAGCAAGAGTATCAATTGCAGATAGATCTGTACATTCTCTAAGTTGGATAGCAAAGAAAATAACTTTAATAATAGAAAATAAATTATTTATAATACCTATTATATATCAACAACAAACAGGTATAGATATGATATTAGGAAATAATTTTCTTAGATTATACGCACCCTTTTGCCAATACTTAGAATATATGACATTAAGAACCCCTTATATTAGAGGAAAGCAAATAAGAGAAATAATTAGGATACCAATCTTTCACTATACAAAATGCCATTACTCAGAGTTTAGTCAGCTGAAACGTGGTGAGATTATAGGATTAGTATGTAAAAAAATGAGACATGTACTAATGAATGCAGAAGAAGGTAGAATTATTCCAGCATATATTTAAGAACTTTTAGATAAGGTATGTAGTGAAAACCCACTAGATCCAAAAATTAATAATAAAAATATGGAGTTAGTAGAATTAAAACTAAAAGATCCTACAAAAGAAATAAAATGTAAACCTATGATTTACACAAAACAGGATAGAGATGAATTTGCAGAAGATATAAAGCAGATGTATGAAAAAGGATTAGTAAGACCATCAAAAAGTAAACATTCAGCACCAACATTTTATGTTGAAAATCATAATGAAATAAAAAGAGAAAAAAGGAGAATGGTAATAAATTATAAACAGATGAATGATGCTATGGAAGGAGATGCATATTTTTTACCTAGAAAAGACTTAATTATTGAAAGAGTTAGAAATATGAAATGGTTTAGTACTTTTGACTGTAAGTCAGGATTCTATCAGATCAGACTTACAGAGGAATCAAAAGCATTAACAGCTTTTAGTTGTCCTCAAGGACAATATGAATGGAATGTTTTACCAATGGGAATGAAACAATCACCGGGTATTTTCCAAAGAAGAATTTGATGATGCAGAAAGAAAGAAAAAAGGGAAAGACATATATCTTGGACCTAGAACTTTTTCAGAAACAACAAAAAGTTCACCACCAATTAAATCAGGCATGAAAATACTAGGGAGAATTCCTTCTTCCTTAGATGATTTTCAAATAATTAGTCGAAAGGATCATGAACTTCGAATTCAATTTTCTCATGAAAAATTCGAAGAGCATTTCCAACGATTAATTAATTGGAATGAATCTGAAAAAATCAACTGTTTTTATGTAGTTGATAGAAATATTTATGGTGTTAAAGCAATTATTACGCCAGGAGCACCTCAATTACTGGTATTCAATTTATTCCAATTTGGGATGATTGAATGTCTTTATTTAAGTACTAATCTTGAAGAAATCAGTTTGTTTCCACATGGTTTCAAAGATGCAGTTCAGGCCTTTAAGAGGAATATAGCCCGAGAAAGAACTATTTTCTTGAAGTTCTACTCAGCCTACCCAGATTTCTCAACTGGGCAACAAGCAAAACATTTCGTGTATATAGGCATCAATAACAATAACTTTCCTTTGCTGGATGATCCAAAGAAGGAAGCATATACTGAGGAGTTTATGAAGGAAATAATTGCAAATCAGTTGGCAAGTATTTACAACCAGTGCCAAATTATTGGAAAAGAATCTTTCATCAGAATAATGTACAGAGGACCTCATCTGATATTATTAAATAAAACAAATGGGAAAATAATCAGAGAAAAAGATATGAGGACATTAACAGAATATGAATTCCCATACTATGCACTTGAGGGACTCACGATGGAGTACCATCCGGATATACTCAACCAACTCTGCAAAAAGATAAGGCAGAATGGGAACCATGCATGTGAAAGATGCACTACAAAGACAAAGACAGAAGTCCAGAAAGAAGATAAGGACAACAGCTCAAATGAAATAATTGTAGAAGAGTAATGTAGAAACTGATGTAAGTATGTAAGGCTCTTTGTAAAAAGACCCAATGTAAAATATCAGTGTACATTGTGTGTAAAAAAAAAACTACGTGTCAAAGTGCAAAAAAAAAAGTAAAGTTTGAAAAGTCAAAGAATAAATGTAACAAAGATAGAATTATGATCACGTGGCAGGAAGGATACGTGAAGAAAAGAAAGACGAAGCGGATGAAGTTGGACGAAGATAAGAATTGCTGCCTCAGCAACTGTAGCGTAGGACTAAATCTTATGAATAGTAGTTTTATGTACCTATAAATAAGAAGTTCGGGACAGAAGGAAAGGCACGGCAAAAAACATAGAAGCTGTCATCCCTCTTCCGAGAGAAAATGTTTCCTTTGGAAACTTTGTACTAGTCCTGTAGGATTAGTCGGGTACTTGAGAGTGTACCTAACAACTTAGTTGTACTCAATATTACTCAGAAATAAAATCTCTACTTATTTCAGTTTATACACTTGAGTTATTTCGATTTTTAGACTTCAGTTATTACACTACTTAGTCTGTTTGCAGAAGCAGCAGTGGGCACAAAATTCACCAAACTAAGTAAGGTATGTTGTTATTTTGCATCTAATTTATTTATTTGTTATGGATTGTGAAAAAATTAGTAATAATGATATAGAACATTTGTAAATTACTGAACAAGATGGTTACTATGAAGGAAGTATTTTAATTGATTCAGCTTTGTTTAGAAAAATACAAAAGGAAGATTTAAATTTAACTAAAGATGCTAATATGAAAAGTAAGAAAAAACTTGGAAAAATTATGCAAAGATTTAATAAAAAAGAAAATATTATATATTATGGAAAATTGATTAATGAAGCTCCTATAGACATTGAAGAAGCTCAAGGAAATACTAGTATACAATTATTAAATAAGAAAAAATTGATGGAATTAAAAAAGAATATAAAAAAGGAAGAACACAGAAATAAAATTGGATATATACATATAGGTGCGATTCAAATATTAATAAAAGCAACTTTCCAAGAAGGAATAAATTCACCTATAGAATTAATATTAAAAGATGATAGAATAACTGATATAAAGGATAAAATATTGGATGTAATAGAAGGAAATTTAGCTTATGTAAAATTAATATTTGAAATCCACCCAAATATTGGAATACCCTTAAATACTCAAAGATTAGAACAATCATTAACACTTGAATATAAATTTTTAAGAAAAAATCTAATGAGAACAGGAGATAAAATATTTTCAATAACTTATTGCGTAAATTATGGACTAACTAATTCACATCATAGTATTACTTTCAGAAATAATGATAGAATTGATGTACCAAGTTTATTTGAAAATATAGGAAAAATTTATCATCCTAAAAGAAATGAAATAACAGAATTAGGAACTTTTATAAATAAACCAAATTTATTAATGTGTAAATTACCATTACTAGCAAATATTTCTGAAAAAGAAATAGAAGAAGATAAAATTAATAAATTAGCAAATCAAGTAAATGATTTAACTCAATATTTGAAAAATAAAATATGAGTAAAAATATCCCAAAATTTAATATAAAAAATAAAATTATTAACATATGGGTAAAAGAACAAAATCCTTTTCAAAAAATATATATGGAATATATTAAAAATATTGATAAAGATTTTATTGAAAAACTAAAACATATTTGGAAACTAGATTTACCAAAAGAAATAAAAATAAAATTATGTGAAAATTATGGAAAAATATGTGGACAAATTGCACTATATGAAGATGAAATGAATTATGTTTTAAGTACAACTCTAATAAAATTAGAACTAGAAGAAGACCAAGAAGAGTTAGAAAGAAATTTTAACTTAGGAAGAAATCTAAATATTTTTGAAGAACTATTAAATTCTTTAGAAAATAAAGATTTTCTAGAATGGGTAAAAATAAAAGATTTTTACAACGTAATATATATGGATGAAATAAAAAACCGTGAAAAAGATTTTTATGAAAAACTAGAATGTATATGGAAATTAAACCTACCAAAAGAATTAAAAAGAAACATATGTCAGGAATATGCAAAATTATGCGCACAAACAATAATTTATAATAACGAATTAGAATATGAATTTGATTTAGCATTATCTAGGATGCAAATAGATGAAACTTATGAACAATTAATGAAAAGTATAGAAAATAATAACCTAGATGAATCCTGAAAATATACCCCCTCTAATTTGGTATCAGAGCACTATGATCAGTTAAGTAATTTTAGAAGAAAAAATGTCGAGTACTAAGATTACTAGAATAAAAATAACTAAAATAAACACTAAGATTACTGAAACTACAATAATTCTTGGAAACCTAATAATTAGGAAAATTAAGATTAAAAGAAAAATTCAAACCTTTGAATGGATTTTTAGATGAACACCATAGATATACAAATCAGAATAATTGAGAATGAAAATAAAATAAATGATTTAAGAGACAAAATAAACAGAACTAGAGAAAATATAATTTTAATTTGTAGACATTTGGATTATCATATAGAACATGGAAATACAAATGAAATCGATATGGTATCAAAATTTCTAATAAAACATCAAAATAAATTAAATAAAAGAGAAAATAGATTAACTAAACTAGAAAATGAATTACGGGAATTATATGAAATTTATAACCGTCTCTAAATTAGTGACCACTAAAATAACGACGAATAATGAACTTTCCGTCAGTAAAAATCGTCAATAAATTAATAATTATTAACAGTGTTGGTAGCAGTGGTGGTCACTGTGTCAAAAGAGAAAACAATAGCATCGAGAATCATGGATTATAATTACAAAGAGAGAAGAATGTGATGCTAAATCGCTACCAAAAATAAAAAATAAAAGGAAAAATATTACCGATTTGGAGGATATTTAGGATTTCAAGCTTCAAGTTAACAAATCTTTTCTCAAAATCTAAACCCTATGTGAGAGGGAGATACTGAATTGATAGAGAAAGCCATAGAAATGTGTTTGCAAAATCGAAACCCTATGTGAGAGAGAGATACAGAACTGAGAGAGAGATATGACACAGAGAGAAAGCCATAGAAATGTGTTTGCAAAATGGGCACCGAGAATGAAAAAAATTCTACGCGGCTTCGCGCAAATGTAGCTCTCAATTCGCGCATTTTTTTGGTTATGCGGCGGTTACATGGAAGCGCCGTATGCACTGCCGTTAGATATCACCGAGGGCGGTTTAAATTGAACCATCGCAGACCAAGTGTCACCAAATTCATTTTTTCTTGTTGTGACTAGTGCTATGGTACCACCCAATATTTTGACCACTCTTAAAATTTCTATATGAATTAATATGTGGTCGCCCTAGTTTTGCCATATGGACTTGTCTTAAAGGGTTGAAATGGAGAAACAATCAAATTACAATCGCAAAATTGAATAAAATTCATCTTTCGATATCAATAAAGTCAAAGCCTGAAAGTCAGTGTAATTACTATATAATATTTTTTATGCTAGATCTTCATGTTAATTCGTCCAAGTTGGTGCTTAATTCTTTTTTGTTTGCAAGTTAATTGTTTTGTAAAGAATGATTATTGTTATTGTTATTATTATTATTATTATTATTATATAATGAAAGAAATCATGATAAACTTTGTCAAGTTTTACGGCAAAAATCTTAAGATATTTTAAATGCTATGTGTCTATTTATTCTTTTGTTGCTTTTATACTTTACTAATTTTATTTTTATCTAAATGCTATGTGCCTATTTCCAAGTTTTGCTTGGCGCCCCAAATAAAAATTCCGGCTGCGCCCCTGTCTGATACTATGTCATAGATTTATATCAATAATTTTTTTTACCTTTCAAAAAAAAACTTGAGGTCCTGAAAGAAATGAGCTCTTGACTCTTGAGGTCCTTCATCGAATACAAATTCTACACTTAATGAAGATACCAATGACTAATATTCAAACAATAATGAAAAGTGAGGAGCAAATATTTTATTATATTATTTATAGAATTATCATTAAATTTCAAACTACTCTTTTCCGAAAAAGGGCATAGATTAGGTTGGTGCCTTTCTGCCTTAATTTGGGCTAACATTAGTCGCCACTTTCCGTCAAAAAAATGCTCTCTAAATATAGAGAAAGAAAGTAGGATTCATTTTTTCTTTACATTGTTTCCTAAATGAATAATACTTTCACACAATGTTGGAGTGGTTGAGAGGGTTAAGGAGCATATAGAGTGTAGAGTAATCAATTAATTAGTAGGCAACAACAATGACTAACCCTCAAAATAATAATAATAATAATAATAACAACACAGTCATTGGAAGTGGGGTCCATTGATATGCAAATGGTTAAAAGCATCATCCTCTCCGGCCCCATGCTTTACTATAACCTAAGACTAGACTTAAAGAGTCCGTTCCCATATATTAGTTTCGTTGGTAAAAAGGTAATCGGTGGAAATTCAATTGCATAGGAAGGGAAGAGCAGTTGAAAGAAGATTCTTACTTCACCAATCAATGAAGTCACCACAAGCACAAGCAGAACCTCTCATCTCATTCCCATGTGTTTGTGTGTTGACTGACGTACAAACAAGTGAATGATATATTTTACTTTGCTTGCCATCCACTGAACAAGCAGAAGCACTGACATTAATTAGCATTTATCACCATGTACTATCTGTAACTATAATATACAACAATTGGTGTTTAATTTGTTGAGGGAGGGAAGTACATGTTGATTAGTTGGTTGGCATCATGAGCAGCAAGAATTTGAATATTGATCATCATCATCGCCGCCGAGGTCACAACATGCATGCCCCTATCTCCTTTTCTCTTCAATTCTTGCATTGCCATTATGTTATGGTTATATATCACCATAAGTTTTGAAAATCTTAGTTTCATCAGTTATTTGCTTCTATTTAATTAATTCCCTATGATCAGCTAAACTGTGTAATTTAGCTTCACTGCTGTTATAGTTATTTCTGGATACAGAATCAGCTAAAATGGCCGCGTGTGGGATTGATGATCTATTGTTATCCACTGAAGGAGGAAAACATGATTATGACTGGTGCATGCTTTTCTCCCTCTCTTTTTGTTTAATTACCATAATAATCTCTTAGGGTGTGTTTGGGAATTTTGGAGGGGAGGGGAGGGGAGGGGAGGGAGAGTTTGTAATCAATATTTTACCTATTTGAGTGTTTAAAAAGTATGTGAAAACCCTTTAAAGTCTCTCCTCAAGTGCATTTTTTGAGTTCCTCAAATTGGAGGGTTTTTTTAGAATGTACTAGAGGGAAGGACTTTGGAGAGCTTCAAATATGTTTTCTCCATCCTTATCCCCTATCTATATAACTAAAATATTGGCGTAAACTCTCCCCTCCTCTCCCTTTCAAAAACCCCCTCCCAAACACACCCTCACTGTTTATTTCTCCATTAGATGATATTAATTAATTCTTCTGTCCATCAGTAATCGGTTAACAAGGTCGATCTTATTCTAGTTGTTGCATTTGTAGCAGCATACCTATTAATATCGTGTTGAAGGTTATTCTTGAATTGGTCTTGAAAATCACATTTAGCAAGAGAGGACTGACCTGCATGACCAACTTGGAGAAACTAGGAAACAGATAATAGTATATGCACTATCTACCAGTTGCCTGAAGGAGAGAAAAAGAAAAATCATATTCTCATGTAGTTTCATGTCACACTCTTTATTCTGACTTGGAAGTTATAGACCTATAATTAATCAAACGCAGAAAAGGAAAAAAAAAAACGAACTCTCTTTTTCTCAAAGCTTGATTCCAAATGGTCATGTATGTATGCACCCTGCTACATGCTTTAGTAAAGAAACCAATTAAATACCACACTATATCAAACTATCATGTAAAATCATAACTAATTCCAATTACATTGTTCAATTTTTGTTTTATTTATAAATTATCTCTACTCTTATTATAGCTACTGCTGTTTTGTGTTATATAGGCTTCTCACTCCCCCGAGGACCCCTGATTTTCCAGCATCAGAAGGTAAATCCCAACCAATCTTGGCGCCTCCAAGAAGCAATTTGGGTAGATCTACTTCAAACACTAATGTCTCAAGGGTATGTTCCTCTAACAGTTTCTCATTTTCCCTCCTACAAGTTCAATCCACATGCATAAATCATAACCAATACTATTGCTCACAGTTCTCTGTTAGTGCTTGGATTTATAAGAATGGTCTCAACTGAAGCTTTTCTATTAATTGAATTGATAAGCTAAAGCTACTAGCTAACAATCCTAAATGCAGAAGAATTATCAACAGTTTTTTGGAGTTCATTACTTATTTGGTTGCGCTTCTGTATTTGCCTATCCCAATCCACCAGTACCTTAATTTGACTGCTTCAACTGCAGTACAATGTGCTTATTCAAATATTTGTCTAGTGAAACAAAATTCGCTTACCCCTGGGAACCGCGAATTGGTACTTGCGTACCAATTCCCGGTACTTTTGCGAATTGGTTCTCACCAATTCCCCATATGTTTCAGCTTGCAGCATCACAGAATCAGTGTAGAGCAGCAAGAAGCAGTTCAGTGAGTAGGTCTTCAATCTATAGTTCACAGTCACAGCACAACAAGGCCTACTCAAACAAATCCTCCTCCATCCCCAACACTGTCAAAAGGTCATCTTCCCCCATAACCCGGCGCTCTACATCTGTAACAAGATCTTCAACTCCAACACGACCATCTGCAGACAAAACTAGACCATCATCATCATCACCATCATCGTCATCATCATCCACTGCTACTTGTGGGCCTTCCAACTTACATTCCCCATCTTCTCCTGCTCGGTCACTTTCGAATTCGCAGCCTTGTACTCCCACTCGTCGCCATTCAACTTCATCTCCACCCCCTACAACAATAACAGCAGCAATGCCAAGTCGACCAAGCTCACCAGGTCCACGCTCACGGCTCCGTCCCCCACCGCAGCCAGTTGTTCCACCTGGTTTCCCCCTTGAAACTCCACCAAACCTCAGAACAACATTACCCCAAAATAGACCTGTTTCTGCAGGCAGAGGGAGGCCCCCTCCTTTGAAGGCAAATTCTGAAACACAAGCCTCCTCAAGGACACAAAGGCATTCATCTCCTATTGTCAATAAAGGGAGACTGTCTGGAAAAAGCCATGTTGATGGTGACAAGAGAGTCCCACTCCCACACCTTCCTCAGTCAGTTTCAGTTGCACGGAAATTGACCATTACCTCAGACGTCAACAACAACAATGGATTTGGGAGGACCATTTCAAAAAAATCCTTGGATGTGGCTTTTAGACACATGGTAAGTAACAATCCTCTACTCTACTTTCTCCCTTTTGCACAGCTACCAATCATGATTTCAAATTTTATTCATAATCACAGACATTACATTAGTTTGAAACTTTACAGTGCCAGACTCTAGTTAGAGTACTTTGAATAAAAATAACAATCTAAATGTGAATGTTATGTATGCTCTGATTACTCATTATACTAATGATTCAATCTGTACATATGAATTATACTGGTCTGGTCTTGTTATATTTTCTTAGAATTTGAACTTAAGACCTAACTTAAAATCCCACAAAACCGTCTTTTAAGGTGAGAATTGCCCATACCTTATAAAGGCTATATTAGTCATATCTCTAGTAGATGTGGGACTCCAATATATTGCGATCAGGATATCACATCTATTTGTGTGGACCATGGTTCACCCTTGGTATGAATATGATATTGTCTACTTTGGGCTTAACCCTCATGGATTTGCTTTTTGGACATTACCCAAAATGCCTCATACCAATGGAGACATTTTCCGTGCTTATAAACCCATGTTCCTCCCCTTGTTTAGGCAATGTGGGACTTTGTTTACACCTCAACAAAGGACCACAATATTATTTCCTATTAGCTTTTATTAGGTTGCTGGGGATTACTTGGAGAAAAAGGTTCATTCAAGCTAGTTTGTTCTGTGTCTATAACCTTGACCTTTTGTTCAATTATTATTATTATTTATTACATTTTAGGATACAAGGAAGAGCCCAGGAAGTGTTGGTCGTTCATTTTCTGGCGCCATGGTGTTTCCTCAGAGTATTCGAAAGGTGGACAATGACATCAACGGAAGACGAAGAGAATTGAGTACTGAAGTGGATACCTATCACCACTACCACAGTTCGAGTTCTCGTTTGCTTCTTCAACAAGATTTGAACAACACAGACTATTGGCGACCCATCTTTGATAACGGATTTGACTTTGACTCTCTGCCATTGCCTGAACCTTTTGCCCTCTCATTCTCATAAAGCAGTGCTCTGCTCTCTCTCCCTTGGCCTCATTTGCATTTGTATTGTCGAAATGAATATGCAGAAAAATGTATAACAATTTCCTTCTTACAGCATGTAAACACCATGCAAGAAATAATGACGTGAAACAGGAAATAATTCACACCTAATGATATTAAATTTGTCAACATCTCTTCAAAATTGTCCTTAGTGAAATTGGTTGAGGCAACTTTGTCTCTTAAATTTCTCAATTCTTGTAGGAAAGAGAAGTAGTATATCATAAATTTATAACATGCATATGGTTTATTGATTAAAAAAAGTATACAACAAATAAATATATTTCAATAAAAAATAATTAATGCAAGAGATTTTTTAAAGGAATCTTATAAAAAGAGCCACAAGCTTTTTTGAAAAGGTTCTTATATATAATTACTGAGGTAGTAAAATTATATCTTCTCATCTATCACCTTACTTAAACGCGACATCACGAAAACCCAGTACCAGTGACTGTAATGCATGCAAAGAAGAATTTTGTGTTCCATGGAAGGATAGAGGAAATTATAGAATAGGCAAAGCTTGTTTGAATTCAACTAAGGGGAGCATAATTGTACGAGTTGAACCAAACATGTGAAGAATGTTAATGCAGGAGGAGATACTAATAATGTAAAAGTCAAGTTGAAAGCTACAAAGAAGTAAATGTGTCAATCCAATTAATGGCTCCCAAAGCTGCAATCCAATATTCCAAATGTCTCTTGGAACTGATCAACTAATTGGCTTCAACACATACATTTTACAGGAATGTGGATCCACTGTGGCAGTCAATTTACCAACGAATTTTGTCCCCAATGTCTTGTGCTGCATGAGTTAAAAGATATGTTACATAGGGATTAGAGCGATAAGAAGTTCATGGATTCAGATACCCCAATAACATAACATAACTAGTGTATGATATTCATATATATACCTCCCAAAGGTCTCTTGCTTCAACAAGAGTTGAAGGGTGAATGCCAATATCGTCCCATTCAGCAGAGATGGCCCTTCGGAGACCGTCTCGATTGAGTAGGACAACAGCTACCCTGTTTCCTGAGAGTGGACCTGCCCAAACCTGCAGGTGAAAACAAACACATTGCAATGAATATAATTATTTCTTCCTCATTCAACAATCACCTACCCTGCATATGGTATTGGCATAGAAAGAGCAATTAATTTACCTCCAGAGAACCTTCCATCCTAACCTTTTTACCTTGCACACCAAGTGGATCTGAAATTGGAAGGAAAAAAAAGGCCTTAACTTGATGCATATTATATATCTTGTACATGATACCCATGCATGGTATTATGCATCTCATTACCTTGGTTAACTGCAATAACCTCTGTATTTGATAATATCTCTTTAGTATCTTTAGTCATATTTCGAACATCACAGCCAATAAGAAGAGGAGCCTGCAATAGCTCTTAATTAGCATGAGTAATGCAATTAATCACAAAAATTATATACTTTGAAGAACAAGAGAATGATGGATAGTAATAGTACCTTGGAAATGGCCCATAAACTAAAGTGAACAATGTATTCAGTTTTGTTCATCCCTCCATTTCCAATCTCAAGCATGTCAGGATCTAATTATTGATTTTAAAGTTCAGAAAATTAATGACTCACAGAGATGACATTAAAATCAAAATGATACTCATCATCACAAAGACAAAAAGAGATATATTGGGTAGTGAAATTCAAACCATTCCAACCACCAGGTCTTGCATAATCAGCATAAGCTTCATTCATGTCTGCCCTTGATAGCATACTGCCAAGGAGAATGCATTAAGTTGGTAAAACTACAAAGTAAAAGTACAAACCACAACTAAGTAGTTTCAACTTTCAAGTTTCAACCCATGTTTTTCACCTTTCCCATGTATCAACAATATCATCAGTAGTTCTCCAGCTATTTCCAACTGGAGAAGCCCATAAAGCAGGGTGCATGTCTCCCCTATAAGGAACAGAACAAAGCATATATGTGTAATTAGAGGGAAGTATATAGTTGACCCTAAAACTTGAACAACATTTTAAAGACAAATAACATTACCATTCACATAGTGAGAAGTAGATTGGACGGCCTGCCTTCATTAAAGCACGAGTCATAACAGGGTACCTATACACAAATAATCATGAGGACAAATAATAATTTTCACGTTCTAGCATAGTATGAGGAAGAAATTGGACAAAGGTTTTAATTTAATAAATGACATCATTCATAAGCATAGTTGAATGGAATTAATATAAGTGTATAACTATTTTTGAACTACCTAACAGTGGGCTTTATTCCATCATTGTTACAGTTGTCATACTTTAAATAATCAACACCCTGTGAACAAAGCAACACAACCGTTTTTTTTTTTAATTAATACCATTTGCAGCTAATATGTATGTGTCAAGTAAAAGAAAAGAAATAGGCACAATGTGTTATACCCATGATGCAAAAGTCTTGGCATCTTGCTCTTCATGACCAAGGGAACCAGGCATTGTTCTGTCACAAGTATAATACCTGCACAAACGTTTCTACTTCAACATAAAGCTAAAAGTTTAAAGAGTTGACAAAGAATAGGTGGTTTGGCTAAGGTCATGTTTGGGTGCAAAAGTTAGGCTTCTAGCTTATATATGAAAAAATTAGCTTTACTTTGTATTTTTATTTTTTTCATATACGGAAATAGGAAAAGCTGTTAAATAAATAGATAGGTGTTTATGGAGAAATTAAAATAGAAAACTTCAGAAAAAAGAGAAGTGTAAATGCTAATTTTAACTTATATGAGAAAAAAAAATCATATTATAAGTGTTTATAGAACAGTTTATCCAAACAGACTCTAATTAAGTCCTTTACCCTGCGTCTGAGTAAATGCCAAGCTTGAGACCCTTTCCGTGAACATAATCTGCAAGAGCCTTGATGCCAGAAGGGAATTTTGTTTTATGTGCTACCATATTTCCCTGCAATATTGTTTGGAGCAAACAAAATAACTTTAATTGGATTTAGTAAGATATATAAATGAATCATATAAAATCCATATATACCTCTTCATCTCGAGCTATTTCAGCCCAGCAATCATCTGCAAAAATGAGAGGATTATGGGTCAAGGTTAACTCCAATTTCATATGCCATTTTCAAAAGTAAAAATTATAAATAAAAAATACTAAAACTTGAAAAAGAGTTTTTTTTTTCATGTACCTATGTTTACATAAGTGTATCCAAGCTTGGAAAGACCACTGGAAACAAGGGCATCGGCTGTAAAACCACATCGAAAATTTGCAATCAGACTGTAATATTGAATATATTGGTCATAGGTCTTATTCAACAACTCCAATGATTTGATCATTTAATAACAAAAATTAAAGTGGATATATAGCAAGTACTGAGGTGGTTTTTTTATTACCGAACATAAACTGAGACAAATTGAAAGATCTTTTTATCAATCTCCTGATGAAAGTTGGTAATTGATTTAAATATGCGTAGAAAGCACCTTGGAGACTCACACGAGGGAAATTAACTTGGGGCCTGTTTCATTCTGTTTTTATTTTTTAATTTACAAAATTGTTTTATACAATAGTTTTAGGAACTATTTTTAAGAAAAAGAAAAAAAAAAGTTTGATGATTTTAATGTAAAAATAATTTTAAGACTTAAAAAAGTGATTGACAAACTTTCCTCCGATAATATAAGTGATTGATAGTTTTTTTGACTTATTCCATTGGTTTTTGTCTTTCTAGGGACAGGCCCACGTTAAGTAGGGTGGGTGCAATTGTCCCAACTTGAATATCAAATTTTTTTAAATAAAATATAGATTTATATTTTATTGAGACAAAAATTTAAAATCATCAGATATTCTCGTAAAAAACTAAAAATAATTCATAATTAAAGGATTTTTTCTTTATTAAATATCTACTTAATGCCTCCACTTGGACATTAGGTATATATATTTTCTAAAATATTATGATATATTTTATACGTTGCAAATTTATATATGAGTTTTGCCCCCATAACATAAAGTTCCTAGGTCCGTCTCTGGTCTTTCTGAAAAGAGAAAACACAAAACAAAAACAACAGCTCGAATTTCTGTTTTTAAAACAATAAAACAATAATCGTTTTCAGAAAAAGTTTAACAATTTTTTTTGTTTTTAAAATCAGAAAACTATTTTCCAGAATAGTAATCAAACAGTGTACAGTCTAGAGAGAATTTATTGTATTTAATCTTAAAGATTTATATATCAAACAAAATTCAGCAGAAATACAAGTTACAATTGCCAAAATTAAGAATATGTAAATGACGAGGTACCACTTTCTCGGATAATCGTTTCGTTTACTCGACAGTAAAAATGATTCCAACTGTTCCACCTGCATAAAAAGTAAATAGGATAATTAACTCATCACTCATCAGTATCGTAAATGTTTCTATACACGAATGAAGTGTGCTTCCTTATTTGTGATGTTTTAGTTAGGCTGGTTCTCCAAACAACAGAATATAAAAAGTAAAAAAGAATATAAAAAGTAAAAAAGTCATAATCATCAGAAAGAAATTAATCATCAAAATATTGATTTGCATTGATAAATCATGGTGAGATTTTTTAAAATAAATCACTTATATTAGTGTTTAAAATCACTTGTAAAAATAAATTATGAACTGTTCTTGAATATTTCAATAAATTTGCGAGCTATATATAAAGAAGTGAAGTAATTATCCTCTCTCTAATAACTTAAAGCAAAAGATGTGGTGATACTGCATATAAATGATAGATATTATTATATTCATACCCCATGGGAGGAGTAACACCTAGACCATTGGCAAGAAGGTTTCTTCTATATTGCTCCTCACTATTGTTGAATACATGAGTAAGCCTAGATGAAGCATATGAGCAAAGCATAAGGGTCACCACCACCACCAACATCACGTTACCAATCCTTCTCTCCATTCTCACCTCTTAGCATCAACAATCGAGATTAATCTCCCCACACTTGCTTCTATTTAATATCAATTGTCACACATCCGGATTTTTCAAATTTGAATTTTAAGATAATTTTTTGGATAAATCTTTATCTTTTTTTTGGATAAGTATAAATCTTAATTTATCTTTATAATAAATATTTAAACTTCAATTGATGTGAAAGATGATGGACAAGTAACACGGTTGATAGTATACCAAGAGAAAACTTTTCAAATTTTCTAGTATTTGATAATTTTTCAAATTTGAATTTTATGATAAACTTCTTAATAACTCTGTAACAAATATTTAAGTTTTAAATATTGATGCAAAAGATAATGAGAATTCGAAATACAGGGAACAACAGGTTACAACAATCTACCGAGTAAACTACCAAAAACGACTTTTTCACTTTAGTTAATTAACAATAATGCTCTAGGCTTCGTACATACGAAAAAAAATAGTAATAGTAATAGGACGGTGACACAAATTTCCACCACAAATCACAACTCACAAGCAACTGTGTGTATTTTATGGACCAAATATTATTAGATGTGATTAGTCTAGAAGTATAATATTGGTTGTGATATAGGGTTGGGTAAATACTATAAATGTAACCAATGATACCTTGAATGAACAACAAGAAAAATATTGAAGAAAATTAGTTGTTTAATTAGTTTTAGTGTAGAAGGTGGTCACTCCCCTCCAAATGAGTATTTTACTTTCTGCTATTAGCTTTTTCCATTTTACACATTGAAACAATTACATTGTTGCTTTCATTGAGAGTTGAACTCAAGTATTTTGTTATGACCCAAATATTACACCACAAGAAAAGGGCTCCTTATCGACGGCCAATTACCGACGGCCCCGTGGCCAATGGTAACGACAAGATTATCGACAATCTGGCCGACGGTAAACCATCGGTAATGGGCAAGGAAAAACACGAATTTAAAATGCCACTTTAGCGACGGCTAGGCCGTCGGTAATAGTGGTAAAAAATGTACCGATGGCTTGGCCGTCTGTAATTTAAATATTGGTTTAAAAATAAATGGAAAAAAATTAAACCGTTGGCCTTTTAGTATATGAAAATTTAAAAAACAAAAAAACAATTTTCCACGTTGGCATGTTGCAAACGGCTTAGCCGTCGCTAATTTAAATGAACACTTTCCGACGGCTAAGCCATCGGTAAAGTTAAAACATAACCCCAGCGGGAAAACCTTCTCCCTCACTTTTCACTCTCTGAAACCCTCGCCCCTCTCTGTTCTCTCTCTTCCTCGGTGCCCGCTGGTGTTCCCTCTGTTCCTCCACCGCCCTAACCACCGCGCCAACGAACAGAAGCCGTACTACCCTCCGTTCCTCCCCACCGAATCAAAAAGGCACCGTTTATTCTCTCTCTTCCCTCCGTCATCCTCCCCATTGAACCAAACACAACTGCCGATGACAAGCATGCCTCCACTGCGTGCCCCGCCGTCATGCGTCCCACCACCGCGAGGAACAAAGATCTAGAGGACCTAGAGGAACAAAGGTTCATCCTCCCCTCCGTTCCGCCCCACCAAAAAGGCCTAGAGGATCAAAGGTCCATCCACACTATAATATGTAGAAATCAAACTGAGAGGGCGATATGAAAATTTTGACCCATTCATCTTTGCTCAAAAAGCTAGACAAGTATATTTTGTTCCATACACTATGATACGAAAAGACAAAGTTGGTTGGTGTGTAGCAATAAAAACAAAACCCAGAGGTCGCGTGGAGGTTGATGACTTTGATGATGCTGCTGCTTATCCAAATGAAGAGTTGTCATATGTTGAGGAGATAGCCGAAGTTGAACGACTGAATGGATTGCGTGACGAAACAAATAGTTATGAAAAAGTTGATCCAATAAGTGTTAGAAACTCCGAACATGATAATGAAGGGGACTCACCACTAGAAGATAGTGATGAGGACGATCCTGATGATGTGGAAGACGTCGGAGAGGACAACAATGACACATTTGATGATTAGCATTAATTTGTAATGGATTATATTTGTTTTTTTTGTTATTTGTTATAGTAGTTTGCTAGTATAAGTAACTATGTTTATCACAATTATATTGATTTGTTGTTTATTTTGTTTTTCCTATTAGATGACTCCGAAAGATAGCCCAAAGGGAGACCGCCCTGCTAAAAAGGGCAAGACCTCTCAGCGTTCTGGCATAATTCTACCGCAGCGGGTGGCTCAACATGCTCAGCATACAGTTGAGACATCAGCGCGTTGGCCACATGACCAGCCGGATGGCATTCCTGAGATACAGTTTATGCCGATGCCGCGGTTAGTGTCGTAGATGATTTAGCAGGGCATGCAGGGGGTACCCTTCATGCCTCCGGTAGCGAGAGGTTCATCCCCTCCAGGAGTGCCCATTAATTCTACATCCCCTGCAGCAGCGCCCACACCATCTGCATCCCCTGCAGCAGTGGCCACTCCAACTGCATCCCTTGCAGTGGCGACCCTCTCATTTTCTGCAGCAGTGGGAGGTTCATCCTCACAGCAACCTCCTGCTGATGAGGAGATGCTTGATGAACCTCAGACGAGCTCGAGGCGTAGGGATGCTCCTCACATAGAGGATGCAGACGATGGTCGACCATTCATTAAGCCTATTGGTCGAGGGTAAGTAAATATTTAATTATTGTTTCATTTATCTTTATAGTTGTATACTTAATCTGACGTGTGTGTTTATGTATAGTTTACAGGTTTGATCCAGACAGGGTGGCCTCCCAGGCCATCACTGCGACCATTAAGGCCTAGTACCGGGAGGCATGGCCAAAGTGGAGTAAGATCCCGCCAAAGACTGTTGAGGATGTATTTTTGTCGAAGTTTGTGGTACGTTATAATTATAATTTAATTAAATTATTGTTGTTAGTATGTCACTTATATAACATTATTTACATTGTTGCAGAAATATGTCACTTGGCCACCCGAGGATGACCACCGGGTGAGGCAGACCTTTAACAGTAGGGACTCTAAGAGGTTGTCTGAGATGCTGAGGGATGCCAGGATTGTTGGTGAAAAACCAAAGTGGATGGGAGGGAATGCCTAGGCCGGTCTTCAGCAGTATTGGGGCTCTCCAGAATGTAAGGAAGAGAGTGCCCGATGCAAGCAGAACCGTGCTTCTGCTAAGGGTGGATCAATCCATACAGGTGGATCCATCTCCATTGTTGAGCATAAGAGGCAGTTGATAAGTAATTAGGATTAGGATTATAAGTATTTGGTTTATTATTACAATTGAAAATTAATTAAGATACTAATTTTGATTATGTTTTTAGGAGTTAGAGCTTGGTAGAAAGCCCCGCTTGGATGAGGTCTTTGTGAAGACTCATATGAAGAAGGACAGCTCCTGAGTTGACAAGAGATCAAAAGAGGCTTATGTAAGTTAATTAATCGCTTAAGTTGTGATTTTTATTTCAATTTGTAATAACAATAAGTTTAGTATAATATCTCTTTAATGTCACTCTTACAGGAGTCGTATTAGAAGAGGCTCACACAGTTGTCCCAGGTGGGAGAGTCTTCTAGTGCCTCCTAAGAGGTTGACCCTGCTACCCAGATAAAGACGTGGATGGATAGTGCTGGGGGAAAGACATGGGGGCGTTGTTATGGTACCGGAGCCTATTCGTATATGCCGAGACCAGGTGTGACTTCTCTCACCCAGGAGTCACACGTCTCACTAGGATGCACTCTGAGTTCCTGCTCTACCAAAGATGCCTTAGTTGCCCGATTAACGGAGGAGACTCGAAAGACAAACGAGACAGCTCGACAGGCGACCGAGACGGTCCAGACCTTCATGGAGCACCAGCAGGAAATGATCCAGCAGGCGATCAGTCAGGCGATGGCCAAGATGATGGAGAGTTTTCTTGCGGGGCAGTCGATCCTTACTTCCCAGCCGACCCACTCTCTTGGCACTCCTATTCAGACCTACTCGGACGAGGATGAGGAGTGACTTTTTTATGATTTTTTATTTTATTTTATTTACGTGTATTGTCAGATTATTATCAAATTATTGACATTTATTAATTAATGCAATTGATTTTTTTGTATATATATTTTTGTGAGTTATTTATTATTTATTAAATTTAATATAATGATTGATAATTAATTAGGTGAAATTATATAAAATATTAAAATTAAAAAAACTATTACTATTACCGACGACTAAGCTGTTGGTAAATTTAAAAAAAAATTAATTCGTGTTTTACTGAGGGCTAAGCCGTTGGTAAACATTACTGACAAAGGATTTCGCGACGGCCATGTGGCTGTCGGTAATTTAAATTTACCGACGGCTAAGCCGTGGGTAATGCAAAATTTGGCTGTCGGTAATGGACGTTTTTCTTGTAGTGTTATTAGATGTGATTAGAATAGTCTAGAAGTAATTGGTTGCAATATAGGGTTGGGCAAATACTATAAATATAACCAATGATACCTTGAATGAACAACAAGAAAAATATTGAAGGAAATTAATTGTTTAGTTTTAGTGTAAAAAGAGGTCACTCCCCTTTAAAGGAGTATTTTACTTTCTTTTATTAGCTTTTTCCATTTTACACATTAAAACCATTATGGTGTATATGCATGCACATCACATGCATATTAAATTTGGAGTAGACCATATAGATTAAGTAAAATAAATTCAAGTTTTAAATGCCATAATCCCATAATACCTACACCAGTTGAAAATTGACCAGCCATTCTGAGTTTGACCATGGACATTTTGTCCTAATTTCGCATTGAAAGAGGATTTTATGTTTTTTAGAAAACGCAAAATTAGTCATTTGGTCCTTTAACTTAATTCTTTGTGTTAAATATATTTTTAGTCTTTCATTTTTTTAGTAATTTTCATTTTTAGTACCTAATATTTAAATCGTAACTTTTTAGTGCTTCATTTTTTGAAATAGGCCACATCACTACTAGAATTTCGGACGACACTAAAGGCAAAAAATCGACGCTAACGACCAATTTAGTGTCGGCCTTGCGTTGGCCACGGGCGGACACTAAAACGCTCGTCGTAAAGCATTAGCGTCGACCGTCGTATGGCCTATTGGCCAACGCTAAGGTGTATGCAACCGTCGCTATGTGCTATTTTTGATTTGTTTGTAGCCGATGCTACTTTATTTTATTTTAATTTATTTTTCATAATTATGTAGAATTCGTGGTTATAAAAAATATAAGAATGAAAGATATTTTAATAGAAATAAAAAGCAGCACAATAACTCCATAAAACGTAATCCCATCAATTCAAAGAAAAACATACAAAAGTTCTAAAGTGTAATCCAAATAAGACAAGTTAGGATGAAATACCAACTAATACTACAATGTAATCCAAATAAGATAATTGAGTAAAAAATGTCAATACTACAAGGTAGTCATGATCTATAACGACAATGACGGGGTGGCGAGTCTGCCCCATCTAACAACTGGTTATCATGCTCAGCATCATAATGATGAGGGTGCTCAGGTGGAAAAGGAGGTGAAGGAGCTGGAGCCTAACTACATGAAGCAATGCTTGACTAGCGCTCGGCTATGTAAAGTGCTATGAAAGTGCGTAGCTACTCGTCTAACATAACGACCTTCTGATTGGCTTCATTTGCCAGCTGGTTGGCTTCTTCTGCCAGCTGAGCAGCAGCTTCTACCCGCTGTCGAGCTTCAGCAGTCGCTTCAGTGTCATGGGTAGTGTGAGTCGTTGTAGGTGCCCGAGACTCTTGAGTCAACGATGAGGCACCACGGCGAACATTCACAGACATGTCTGCAGTGCCGTAACTTCGACCTCAAGTCCTACCCCCAGACTCACTCTACTATATCTGAAGCCTCCTCGACCCATCCACCTCCTACGAATCCTCATCCATCTGCATTGATTCTTGCCTCAAACGTTCCCGATATGCTTCCTGTTAACAACAAAACATAAACCGTAATAAGTTGTGTATTTTGTTTAATAAGAAATTTATATCATGTACATATTACACGACGAGAGAACTTACATAAGTCCTTTCAAAGCGGCTATCAACCCATTCCCTAGATTTCTTCTTGTGGGTGAACAAGAAGAGCTCTCCTGGATCCACTGATCGCCCAAGCTTTTCAGCCTACAAAAAAAAATAAATACATTTTAGTCAAGTATGAAACATTCTAGGGTAATGGACTAAACATTAATACACAGTGAATGCATACCATGTCTAGGGCCACATCAAGATGGGATCTGCGCCCTGTGGTGTGGACTGCTCCGTGTAACACCCTCTTCCAAAAAGGGCATTACATTTAGTAACCAACCCAAAAGATGAAATTAAATTTATTTAATTACTTTCTTTCTTTATTAAGGAAATAACATCAAAGTTATTTGATTTTCACAAATGAATTTTCGTTGCCATTTTTTTTAAAAAAGATACTAAGTGAAGACGTGATTAAGATAATATCCAACACATAAGTTCAAAGAAAACAAACCATGTAACTGAATTCATATATCTCTTTACAATTCAATGTTTGGGAATACTATATCATTCAAGAAACTTTTCTCCCCTAAAAGAATACTGACTTCCTATGCTGGTCAAGCACTGAAAATTCTATAGAGATTAGATGAGAAAATCCAACCCTTAAACTAAGACACGTGCATCCATCTTCCTTGTTGAAGCATCACCATTGATCCTCTTGTTCTGGACTTCAGTCAAATCTCCGGCAGAACGTCTTAATAAAACATATTTTGCATACAGGAAAACAATACATTGCAAGGTGAAAATCCCATTCACAGTTATATTGTCATAGTTACACAAGCAATACACAGCAGATATAATGCATACAACCGTTATAATGCACATAACAAGTATAATGCCCACATAGTATTATACTAATCCTCAAAAGAATTCATATTCATCACATCTATTCCTCACAGCAGGACTCTTAATCCACTGTCATTTAGTCCAATGACACTTAATCCATAGACACCCAGCCCAATGACGTTTAGTCACAAACACTCACAGTCCAATGACACTCTGTCCATAGACACCAAGCCCAATGACATCCAGTCATAGACACTCACAGTCCAATGGCACTCTGTCGATAGACACCCAGTCCAATGACCTCCAGTCATAGACACTCACAATCCAATGGTACTAAATCCATAGACACCTAGTCCAATGACATCCAGTCATAGACACTCACAGTCCAATGACACCCTGTCCATAGACACCCAGTCCAATGATCTCCAGTCATAGACACTCACAGTCCAATGGTACTAAATCCATAGACACCCAGTCTAATGACATCCAGTCATAGACACTTACAGTCCAATGGCTCTCTGTCCATAGACACCCACTACCCATAACCCTGGGTCATCATTGAGAGTATGGTCACCAAAACTCAAAGATTTACCTGCTAGGCCCTCCCCCCTTTGGGTCACTAGTCTTATGTTAACCTCATTTTATTTCGTTCTAGAAATCACGATTCGAATGCTAAGCCCATCCCTATTGGAACCCTAGACTTACTTCCACTCTTTCAATTTTAAGAAATCATTTGGGAACCCGTTTGGAATCTCGTTTTGGGAAAACCTTGAACTCATTGGGCTTTGGCCCCTTTTAAGAAAAATCTTCAATAAAAATCCCTTCACTTTCTCTTTGATTGTTAAAACCCATAATTCTTTGATAATACTCTCCCCCACTTAACTAAATATCTTTAGGTTTAAAACCACATTGTTCTTTACTTTGAATAAATATCCCTTTATTTTAATTAATTATAAAAAATGTCAACTTTTTTCAAAATTTACATTTTGGTCCTCAAAATATCCAGATTGCATTTCTAGTCCCCAAACTTCAAAAATTACATTCTTGGTCCTATAAATATGCAAATTATCATTTTAGTCCCTATATTTTAAAATTTCACTTTCTGTCCCTGAAGTTTTCAAAAATTACACTTTTGTCTCTAATCTTTCAAAAATTATATTTTTGGCCCGTGTACTTTAAAAAAAATCGCATTTCTCGCAGGCAGAAGAGATCACAGCTGTGAAAATTGTCACACCCGGGGTGTGAACAGTTCTGAAAAAAATAAGCAAAAATCCGAAAATTTATTTTTCTTTTAAAAATTAATTATTTAATCCATTTCCATCCTTTTAAGCATCAAAAACAAATTTTAGCTTTATCAACTTTGGTTCATTAACTTAGATTTTCAAAAGTTCTTTTCAGAGTTCTTTGAAATCATTTTTCATAAAACTAACATTTGATATAACTTATGTAAGTTTGGAATCACTTGTTCAATTATCATGATTTAAATTCCTTTAATCTCTTCACTTCTCTAATAACCAAGCACCAATCACAACCACATGAGAAATCTCCATATAAGAAATCAACTCATCACAACATAAGAATTCACTTCACCACATATGATAATTAATAATAAGGCCACACATCAACTTTATACATCACAAGCCATAGAATAAATCCAAGCTTCAACCAAATATACCTCACAAGGCACATAAGAAATCATCCATGATCACATATGAAATCCATCACCAACACAAGAGAAATCATTTACCATCACCAAAGAAAATCTTCTCACAAATAACATAAGAAAATACTTTCACAAAGAACTTAAGAAATCTTTACCAAAGCATAAGAAATAACATACAATACACAAGCTTATGTAACCATGATAACTAGAGAATTTTCCCCTTACCTTAAATCTTTCTCCTTCAAAATTGTCTTGATCCCCAAGTCCAAGAACTCAAACTCCTTCGCACATATATACAAGAACACAAAACATCAATCAAATGGGTTTTCACCCTTTACTAAAATCATCTAACCCCAAAAATGAATAAGATAGAGTAACTTGTTCACAACCTTTGATTACAAATAAGATATCTAGATTGATGGCTTACCCAAAGTCCAAAAACCTTAGCTTGGTGTTCTTGAAAAATAAGAACACTTGATGATCAAAAGTGGTGAAGGCTTTGTGTTTAAAGTGTTTAAAAGTGATCACCCACACTTGATTAGTATGTGGAAGATCAAGAATATGGATCAAAGATTGAGGAACTTGAAGAAAACAATGGAGGAAATCAAAGGAAAAGATGAAGAGTTTAGAGAGAAGTTAGAGAAAATGGCATGTAGTGTGAGAAAGCCTCTTGAAAAGTGAACTAACTCTCTTCCTTCCTCTCCCTATCTCACGCCACTCTCTCCCCCAATACTTGGCCAAGAATTGCTTGTCACTTACAAGGGTGAAAGACACATCACAAGCCTACACTTGTCCAAATCCTACAAATGGATTCCAAACCTTTATCAATTAAAGTTTTGTAAAATTAAATATCTCCCTCTTAAGACACAAAATGAACCTAGACCCCATTCAAGCCTAAAGTGGGGCGGTTTTGAGGCTTGGGTAAGAAGGGATAAAATTAGCTTAATCAAAGTTAGGTTAAGTTAAGAACCATGGTAAATTGGCTTAGTTAATTAATCATATCATGGTTTAAAATATCCTAAGCTTAACTTAACCACCAAGCAATGATCAAAGAACCTCCATTAGACACATGGGCACATCTTAAGGGCTAACCCAGAGAGAAAAGATAAGATCACATTCATTTGGATGGGAAATTACCAAAAGGACAAAGGGTAAAAAGGTATTTTCCATGGTTTTGGTAATTGAAGAGTGAGATCAAGGGTACTTTGATAACTTCCCATGTCAACATAATAAAAGTCAACTATACTATGCTACATGGGTGCCACTTTCCCTGCAATCCAATTTCTGGTACCCGGTCTTTTACCCGTTCTTCGATTTTTCCCCGCACCAAGGGCAAAATAGTAATTTTACTAAGCTTATCCAAAAATATTTTCTAAAATCCCTAAATAAATAAATAAAAATGAAAATTACTATTTCTGGTTTTATGAATAGTGACAAAACTGCTCCAGTTAGGGGTATTTTGGTCATTTACTAACTACATTGGCATTTTGGTAGTTTTCATAATTTTTCAAAAATTCCAAAAAAATTTCCATAAATCCTAAATAATGTAAAAACACTTTTTGGCTCATCGAAATAATTTTCTAATTTTCTAATGTGTTCTGATCTCCAAACTCACTCGCAGTTTCATCATAGTCAGTCATACTACAGGGACCAAAACGGTACTATTCTTCTCCGTCTCTCAGAAAATTCCCAACTAAATTTCGAAAATCCTCAAATAATATAAAATCATTATCGGTATCCTCAAATATCTTTTCTGACTCCAAATTAGTGTTTCTATATCATTATATTCCTATTCTGATAGTCAAAACGTCTACAAAATTCGCATTTGACTTTCTTCGTCAGTTTTAAACCATTGTTAATCTCATTAAAATCCTAATATTAACAATAATCCTCCCTTATTAACACTCTGTCTCTTAGAGTGAAAATTTGGGGCGTTACACTCTGCGTTTATTTGAAGCTTGATTGGTCTTATTTTGAACCGAGAGAGCCTCATATATAGGACTTATCATTATTCCATTTGTCCTGAAGACCAACCCATGTGTTATCCCCCATCTACTTGGGCTTTGTGCCCTTCTTCCTCACCTTTGAGAGAATATCAGAAAGACATTTTGTAATCTAACTTTCATTAATATTTTTTCCTTCAAAGAGTATATGATACCTAATCTAAGGAGAACTCTACCCTCGCTTTATATAAGTTCAAATTCAGCAAGTGGTAATTGCTTTATGAAATTAAATGATAATAAAGGAAATATATGCGAAACCTTTAAGGATCCAACTTCTGCATATGCACAAAGAGGACAGATTCAAAATCACCACAATATCATTTATCTTATGAAGTTAAAATAGCAATCAAGTTTTCTTTCTCCCGTAGGGTGAAGAGAATTTGTGAAGTTGATTTAACCATGTTCAGACTTCACACTATTTTAATTATCCAGTTTTTACTCTCTAGGATCATCTTGGAATTGGGTTAAAAATGGTGGTGAAAAATCTTTGATTAGTTGTATTAATAAAATTATAAAAAAAAACTTATGTGAGTTGGACTTTATTTTTACCCTCTTATTGAGTTAACCCTTAATGATGGGAAGTGACGTTTTAGGATATTTAGATCCTGTTTGGATAACAAGCTTATCTACTGCTTATAGCATAAGTTATATAAGCTACTTTTATAATCGAAGAAAAATTATAGTGAAACTTATTTATATAAGCCATAAGCTGTTTTGATAAGCTATCCTGGGTAGTTTATGAAAAATAAGCCAAAAACAGCTTATGAATCAGTCATAAGCTGTGTTCCTAAGTTCTGCATAAACCAATCCAAACAAACCCTTAGAGTGGAATGATCCGCAAGATGGTGTTGAAGTCGATCATATTTCGTCAACTAAAAGAATTGACTACAAATTGAAATTGATGATATTGAATGATTACAGTTATTATGATAAGAAAAACAAACTCTACAATCACAAAAGCTTAAGCAAGTGATAAACTGAGAATATATTGTGCTATGAGAATATATTGTTTTATTTGGAGTTGGAACAAATATGCAGAGCCAGATAGCTTTCACATCTTCGAAGCATGCAGCACCAGATCCTCACTCCTCTCACACAAATGTCGCACAAACTTATTCGAGGTCTCAAATCAAGGAAACTAATGAAGTAAATACCTGAGGTTAGCTAGGCCTATATATGAAGATATACCCAAACATGATTGCTCATGCAAATACATAATAATATAAGACAAGCTAAAATCGGCTTTTTGTTAAATGTGGTTTACGTTTGCAGAACAGTCAAATATTTTCGAACAATTCGAAACCATCAAGGCAAGTCGATACCAAATCAAAAACCCCAATCAAAACCCCCAATGACTCTTTGGAGGGAAACTGCTGTGGCCACCTCACAATAGGGACGCCCCACCGGAGCATGACCGACGCTACGTAATTTTAAAATTTTGCATCCTCAATGAAAAAAAAATTAAAAAACACTTAGAAGTCAGTATAGAGTCGGCTAGGCCGACGCTATAGCGTCGGTATCATGGCCGACGCTAACTTCTGACGCTACAACGGCACATTCTAGTAGTGCATTTAGTCCCTTTGATTGACTTCATAAGCTAAATCCTAACGTGACTAACAGACTTACACATAAAAACATGTCACCTATTTTATTTATCTAATGTGGCATTTTACACGGATTAGACAACCCAAATCTGTCTCAAGATAGGGGTCAATCAGGGACTGCGACTCAAAATCAAACTGAGATTGCACACACACAAAATAATTCTAGAGAGATCTAGGCCCTCCATCTCCATAGGATATCACATCAGATAAATAAAATAGGTGACATAACCACGTCAGGTGGCATGGGAACAAAAACAAACAAACAAGTAGCTATAGCAGTCATACTGCACAGGTGGTTGTTGCTGTTGTTGGTGAAGTACAAATGTCATAAAACGACGTACTTGATTATAGAGAGTGACAAATCAAACCGACACAGTCACGTACACATATTGGGCCTTTCATTTTCAGTACTTGCCATTTTTGCTCTGCTCTGATAATCTCTCCTCTCCTCTCATCTCTCATGATTTGATCATCTCCTCGGTCCTCCTGTAAACAGACGCTGCAGAGAAGAAGATCATGGACACAACACACAGACGCACACACAGCTGGTATATTATTTGTTTTCTCCTCTCCTCTCTCCTTCATTTCGATTATTAAATTCTTATCGTCAATCAAATACTTCACGATTGAACTTGATGGAGCCATCACTTTCACAACATACTTAATTGCCAAGGTTATTGTATATCCTATATATATTTATGTGTTTATAACTTTATATATAAATATAATTATAACCTTATATATATACACACACACACACACACATGCAAATTCCATGAATGATATATATAGATATGATTATATATATGTTAGGTTTAAATATCTTTTTCGTCCCTGTAAAATGACCGAGTTTCATTTTTTGTCCCTGTAAAAATTTTTGTTTGTTTGTGATCCCTGTAAATCAAAAAGTTTTATTTTTAGTCCCTGCAAAATTGTTTTAGTCCCTGTAAAATTTAGATCATGTTGAATTAGTCCCTGTAATATTTAGATAATTGCCAAAGTAGTCCTTGTAAAATAAATTTAATAGGGACTAAAAACAAAATTGTTCACATATTACAGGGACTAATTCAACATGATCTAAATTTTACAAGGACTAAAACAATTTTACAGGGACTAAAAATAAAACTTTTTGTTTTACAGGGATCACAAACAAACAAAATTTTTTACAGGGACGAAAAATGAAACTCAGTCATGTTGTAGGGATGAAAAAAGTATTTAAACCTATATGTTATATATAATAGTAGCTAATTTCAAATTTCACAAACCCTCCCTCCCCCTGTATCCCAATTTGTGGAACCCACACTTGATCTATCTGAACGAACTTACCTTACCTTAGGAGTTAAGACTCGCATATATTTTTGCTACTTTACTCCAACCCTTCACAGGCTTCACTATTAAATCTTTAATATTGCAAGAGATAACATATCATACAGACTTCTCTTCGCTTCAAAGCCAGAGTATTTCATACTTGATCTCAACTTGCACACTACTCTTCTCTCTTCTGTGATAGGGCGATCACACACAAACACACACATGTGTATATATATAAATATAAATGTGGTCCAATTAGAACAGCAGACACATATATACCGTGCCACCCAGGTAACTAAACTAGCTCTATGGAAGAAAGTACACGAAAGAGATTCGGATTCTGTATTATTTCCTTACTGCTCCTTTCTCTGACTCTCACTAAAACCTTAAGCAGCTCAACTACTGATGGCAGTGAATATGAAGACTGGGAAACCAATCATATCTTCACTTATGGGTACGTGTACTCACCCCTCTGATCTGCTGGTTAATTCTTAAATACTCTCTCGCTCTTCTGTCCATAATAATGGCAAAACGGGCTTTCGGGTCAGGGTCGGGCTGACTTGGGCCAAAAAAGTCCAGATTGAAAATGTGTTCAAATTTGTGTGTCAGTGCCCTCCATTTTTTGGACTGGGCTTGGGCTTTAGCCTACATTTTCGGGCCAGCCCGGTTCGGGCTCAGGTTTTGTCGGATTTAGGCTTTATCGGGCCGGGCCAAAAAGACCCAGATTTAAAATGGTCTCAAATTTATGTATCCGAGCCCTCTATTTTTTGGGATTTTTTGGCTCGACCCTTTTTACCAGCTCTAAATAATATAAGAAACAAAAAAGTACTAAATCACACAAATTAAGAAAAGACTTTGAAATGAGCTAATTTCAATTAATACTCCTAAAGTTTTAAAGTTTTTACCAAAAATACCGCTTCTATGAATTAAGTCACTTGCATGGAAAATTATTTCTTGTAAATATGAATGATGCTATAAATAAGGGTATAATTGGAAATTAACATTTAATTTATTTAAAAATTGATGTATGTTTTTTATATTTTAGACCAAAAAATGGAGCATGTTGTTTCTTATGATATGGACCAGAAAGGGAGTACATATACACATGGTTTTTTTGACTAACTAGTTGATGTTGGTTTAAGGAGTGAAATGGAGGAAGATGAATGGCAGATGGTGCAAACCAAAGGGAACCAATTTATGGTGAACGATCAACCTTTCTATGTCAACGGATTCAACACTTACTGGCTCATGGTGTTTGCCGCCGATGAGTCCACCAGAGGAAAGGTCACCGAGGTCTTCAAACATGCATCCTCAGTGGGCATGTCAGTCTGTAGGACTTGGGCTTTCAACGATGGCCAATGGCGTGCCCTTCAGAAATCTCCTTCCGTCTATGATGAAGACGTATTCAAGGTGCTTCTTAACTAACAAACTGTATTGGGAAAAACTCAAGTCTCATCACCTTACAAGTCGGTTTGTGGGGATGAGTTAGGCCAGAAATCTAAGAAACTGTTGCTTATTTTGGTTAGTGTACAACACAGCTAGCTTTATGATTTTGACTTTTTAATGTTGGAATCCACAGGCCCTGGATTTTGTGGTAAGTGAAGCAAAGAAATACAAGATCAGGCTCATACTGTCATTGGTCAACAACTGGGAGGCATATGGGGGCAAAGCACAGTATGTCAAGTGGGGCAATGCTGCTGGCCTTAACCTCACCTCTGATGATGACTTCTTTTCACATCCTACTCTCAGAGGCTACTACAAGGCCCATGTTAAGGCAAGTTCATTCCCACGATTAACTACCTAAAACTTAATAATACACCTTCTGTTTTCTCTTTTTGATTCCTATACTATTATTTCTCACTGTGTAGACGGTGCTCAATAGAGTTAACACATTCACAAATGTCACCTATAAGGAAGATCCAACAATTTTTGCTTGGGAACTAATGAATGAGCCTCGATGCACCTCAGACTCCTCAGGTGATAAGTTACAGGTATGCCCCCAAAATAAAAACATTTTTCTTTGCAATGTCATATATAATCATTGCATTCAACTAATGAGTTCTTCTCCATGATATCATATATATTTTGCACTCAATTGAACACATTCTAGGAATGGATAAAAGAGATGGCATTCTATGTGAAAAGCGTTGACCCAAAACACCTAGTGGAGATTGGACTGGAAGGATTTTATGGCCCCTCGACACCTCAGAGATTTCACCTCAACCCAAATTCATATGCTCAACAGGTTGGAACTGATTTTATCAGAAACCACCAGGTTCTAGGTGTCGACTTCGCTTCTGTTCACATATATCCAGACTCTTGGTACGTTTGTTCAATCATGAGACTCAGCTTCTGGCAACCATTTCTGCAAACTTCTAACATTCATCATAATTTCATCTTAATATCATATTTATAAGCAAATGCATACAATACAGGTGTACTTAATCATAAACTATATTTTTTGGCCAACAATGTATTATGTCATAAGCATTTCTTCTTTGCTTTTACCATTCTTATTTTCTAGGCAAATTTAGTAATTTGGTCTTTTACCTTAATTGTTCGTTTCAATTTAGTCTCAACTTTTTTTTTTTGCTTCAAATTGGTCTTTTATGTTTTTTTTTTCACTTACTTTTTTATAGTCATCGACATGCATATTGCGTCTATCTTTGTCCATATAGCCTAATCTTGATCTATTTTGATTTATCCAAGCATTTTGCTAGTCTATTTCAGCATGTATACATGTTTGGTTGTGTTACAAAAGGACTACTTAAGCTTGTTTTTAAAATATAAGGGACTATTTTGTTGGAAAAAAAAGGATAAGGGGCCAAATTGAAAAAGGAAATTAAGTTAATGACGAAAAATATAATTTTGTCTATTTTCTAACATCCACGACTTTAGGCATGAATACCACAGCTTCTAACCAGGAATTAATTACTTGGTTGAAGGATTTCACAATCAATTGCTGGTTCCCATCTCCCCTTTATAAAGTCTTGGATGGAAGCCCACATAGAGGATGCTGAGAAGTATCTTGGAATGCCAGTTGTTTTTGGTGAGTTTGGTGTATCTTCAAAAGATCCTGGCTACAATTCATCATATAGAGATACCCTTATAAATACTGTGTACAAGACCATCCTAAACTCTACAAAGCAAGGAGGTAGTGGGGCTGGAAGCCTTTTGTGGCAGCTCTTTCCTGATGGAACAGATTACATGGATGATGGGTATGGCATTGTTCTCTCAAAATCTCCTTCCACTTCAAGCATTATATCCCTTCAGTCCACAAGGCTTGCCCTATTCAACTCCCTGTGTTCTAAGAAGTGCCATTGGATTTGTAAGAAGAAGAAAGTGTTCAAAAAAGTACTCAATCACATTCACGATGAACTCTAACACCTTATGTGGAAAGTTGCCAATCATAGCCTGCCATATAAACATGCTTGTCTGTCACAGGGGATGGAAGAATGTCAACTTCAGTTTGAGAATGATACAACAAAGAAAGTGAAGAGTGGAGATAAATATGGGGACTCACCATAACATTATGTTTGTATTGATGCTAATAATAGTGTCTTTATTTTGTATGCTCTGCCATTCACGTGGCAATTTGTAAAAAAATAAGCTAGCATTTTAATTTTTAGGTGTGAAGTATTATTTTATTGATAACAACTAGTTTGAAAGCCATAAGCACCATTTCGTACAAGAACACTACTCAAATTTGAAAGCCATAAGCACCATTTCGTACAAGAACACTACTCAAATGACAGTGCCATATGGAATTGAATACATAATCTCAGTCTTGGAAGTAAGTTTCATCAAACAAGTACGACACCAACCAGATATCTCATTGACATTCCAGTTCCACTGAGTTATATAACTTGTTTCAAGCCATAGGAACTCGAAGTAATGGATTTCAGGTAGGTCCTGCCAATCCTCGAGCTTTCACCTCTTGTAGAGAGAAGGCTGATAAAGCTCTACAACCACCAAGTGCTCTTGCTTGAATTTGTTGTCACATCGGTTACATGAAAGATATAAATCTATATGGCAGCAACCTTCTTTAAGATATAAATTTCCTGAGGCTTACTATGTGCCTGAAATTGTGTACAAAATCTGCCCCGGATTTAAACTCGGGGAGGAAAATGCAAAGAGAGAAAAAATGGAATGTAACAAAATCTTATGTGATGGTTGTCAATTCGTAAGTTAAGTGGGCTTGCCGTGGGACACCTCTGAATTCAAATGTGCTCCCCCTGATGGAAATAAATGTTTTGTGTCAAAAGCGATATGGTCCACTGGTCCTCAGACAAAAGAACAAAAAACTGATAAGTACCCAAACATTTGGCGAACCCTCCCTTGAAAAGCTAGCTGCTATCAAAGGAGGAGAACCAAGCCACTCAAGTACTTCAATAAGCATTCCATACTACTCGATGTGGGACTTAGGCATCCCATAATACCCAAGTCCCTATTAAAAACATATTCTTGTCTTACACTGAGAGAGTACCCTTTGCATCAACCAGCAGTTTTCAGCTCATCTTGTCATGCAAGAGAGAGTGCATATAAATAGTAAGTTGTTCACATTAGTGATTTTCATTCATCCTGTTAAATAAAGTCAAATAGAAATAACAGTTTTTATATTCATTTTAATTTTTCTAGCTTAGTTTCTTATCAGGAAACAGTAAGATGACTATATGCATTGAAGAAAAAAAGAAATAACAGGAATGGTATGTTTTCTTATTATTTTGAACCTGAACACAGGTATTACTGAATACAAGAGAAAGGGGTGATAAATGTTAAAAATTAGTGCAAATAAAGTATAAGCACAAATGTGGTTAACTGTATAAATCTGACAGATTAAACAGGGATTATAAAAATGAAAGAATAAGAAAAGAGAATGATATGCTCACATTGCTATGCAGCTCACTTTCTGGTTAAGCTTAATTTTGAAAGAACTGCAGCTGCCTGATCACCACCCAGAAGAAAATAAGGATGTCTCAAAGCAGCAGCAGCAGATAAACGTCCTCTTCTTAAGGAACCTCTCTCAGAGATAAGCTTTGTTGCTAAGTCCCACCCCCTACCAGATTCACTATCAAGAATTTGGAAGTCAGGCCTGAGGCGAGTATAGTCCCTCCATTTTTTCAAATCATATCCACAGGTTCTTATTTCCAAATTGAAATTCTTCAAAGCAGAAGGAGACCTTAAAGTTGGTATTGCCATTTGCAGGAGTACAATCCCAGCAGAATACATATCGAACAGATCAGGGCTGTTTAACTGCAATTATAATCACATAACTCAACTTTAGCACTTTCTACGGAATATATATATATATATATGTGTGTGTGTGTGTGTGTGTGTGTGCAACGGAGACAGGAGGAGAGTGGTTAGTTTAGTCAATTAACACATTAATGGCTCTTTTACTTAACTAGGAGTTCCTAAATTGTAATTCACCAAAGCGTTCTATTATTGTGAATAGATCTTAGCCATTATACTGCTTTGATTAATTTGATGAAATTGTTGATCCCCAGTACTAGTATTATATTTTTCACTGAAACTGAAAACCCGACAGAAGAATCTTAATTTTGACTACATAAATAGGGCATAAGTAATTAAACCTGCCATAGGATTGGTGAAAGGAAAGCAGCAATTGGCTCTGGTGGAGGACTTGGTGTTTCTTCTGGGAGCACATATAGTTCCGGGGGGCAATAGTCGGGATCCAAAAGTGTTCTGTTGGGAACATAATTCTTTCCGATCCGCAGGTCTGTTGCTGCACCAAAATCAATGAGTTTAATCTTCCCCTGTTTAGTAACCACTAAGTTGGCTGGCTTTACATCCCTGTGAACAATGCCTGTATCATGAATTTTCTTAAGAGAGGTAATTATCTGGCGCATGATTTGCTTGATGATCAATGCATTTCGTCTAGAAGAGTCTACACCTTGCAAGACACGTCCAAACATGACAGATTCTAAGTTTGAAGGAAAGTTGCGATCTTTCATGTAATCAGCAAGAGTACGATCTCCCTGCGATATGGACAACCCTCCAATTAATGTAAGTTAATGAGGGAATAAACCAGTCTAAGATGGTAAATCGAGATAGCATTTAAAACCTCCCAAACAAAGTAGTTGTAAAACTCCAAACAGTTAAGTAAGATATGTTTAGGTAACCTAAGGCTATTGTTTATGCAATAGAAATATCATCCAGAGCACCTCAAACTTCCAAACAAGCCATTTTCCACCTTTTGTGAACTGTGAGTTTGTTTTATCAGCTACAAAACTTCCAAGGAACTCAGCACATGTTTCAGGTGCTGCTCTAGATAGCCTGTAATTGAACCACTCCTCAAATTCACCAAATTCTTCAGCCTGTTGGACTCCAACCTTGACCTGCACATTCAATTAGTCAGCTGCGAAACACATTCAATTATAAGCTTTCTAATCGAAAACAGAAAATGGAAATCCATTAAATCAAGTGTTAGTTTAGACATGATACTAACCAAGTCATTGGACAAGTATGAAGTTTTCCATCCAAAAATCATTGGGATTTCAATTTAAAAATCTGTGCATCTATATATCATTTTTCCCTTAATCATGAAAATCAGCAACCAGTTTCAATTGAGTTCAAACAAAGTGTAACTAACAAAAAGAAAAAACCCCAACACACATGATCACTGTTGTTACTGCAAAAACCATTCCAATTTGGCAAGGATAAGTAAAGCTTACTACAAAATGAACAACATCTCAAGGGCTAATTAAGGGGTACCTTTTTAAGGATGACTTTATCCTTAGATTTGGCATCCAACTTTGTTAGTGCCTTGCCTCTTCTTCCCTTTCTGTCATCCACATTCACATTCTTTGGGACCAAAACACCCGAATATACAACACCAAAGGACCCTTCACCAAGCTTATCCCCAACAAGGAAATCACTCCTCTTGAGGTTTTTTCTCCTTCCAAATAGATTGTCAAGACCCAGTTGAAGGGGAGCAAGAAGGTAGGCATCAATGGCACCAATGAGCACACCTGGCCTTGCAGTCAGGTAAACCCATGTCAGGCCACCAAACACCACAAACCCCAACCTCTGCATGTCTGATAACTCTTCACTCACTCTCTCAAACTGCTGCTGCAGCAACATTCCTGATTGGAGGCTAATTTCACTACTCTTCTCCAACAGACCTTCCAAGAATGCATTGCACTTGAAACGGTTTGTTCTTGCTGAGAAGGAAACTACGTGATTTGGGATGGCGGATTTTGCTTTTAAGGGAGAGAAGCAGATTGAGATTTGATTGCGCTTAAGTGTTGTAGTGGTGGTTGCAGTTGGATTTAGCAAAGAAGCCATGATCACATTCATTCCAAAACTCCAAACACCGCTCCTCCCAACATCAAACAGCAAGCAGCAGAGGTACCACTTTTGCCACCTCCTCACTTTATCCACCGGCCTCTTTGTTTTCTTGGTCCAAAATTAAGGTCCAAACCTTAGCCAATTGGTTCCCTCATAAATAAATAAATAGCATTTTTTCTTTTTAATTTTTTTTTCTTTCCCTTTGGTTGAGGTAAACAAACAGCTCTCTGTTTCCGCACGACAACGAATCGCTTAAGCTAATATTATATTTGGCTTAATTACATTTTTGGTCGCTCAATTATTTGATTGTGTGGTTTTGATCCCCCAGGTATTATGCTTGTGTGATTTTGGTCTCCTAAGTATCATGCTTGTGTGATTTTGATCTTTAGGTTCTAATTGCACAATTTTGACCCCTATGTATTACAAGTGTGCGATTTTGGTCCCCAAGTATCTCAATTATTATAATCAGTCAATTTATTATCGTGTCATTTTTAACACTAAGAAATTACACGGTTCACAAATAACCCAACTTAGTGTTGAATCAGTCTCACATTTATCGCGTAAATTCTTTTGGTTAAAAATGAATCAATCTTGAGTTTTAGCAACTCACAATGACAGGGATAGTTAGTCTCAACTTGCCACCAAATGGCTCAAAAATTGAGCTTAACCCCCATGTCAGTGCAAATTCTCAAGTGGTATCATGATGCAGGTCATTTTCCTTTGCATGAGGAGTGTCCATTGAGATTTTGCATCAAAACATCTGTGATGCCTTCAACAATAAGAAGGTTTCACTTGGAGCTATCATCACTTTTCTTTCAAAAAGTTTTTTTTTATTTTGTAAATTCTGTGTCGCCTTTGAAGTGTTTTTTGATATTAATAAAATGAAATATTTAACAATATTAATTCTTTTTGTATACCTCTATCTTCTCTTAATCTCTGTCTTTTCTTATTTCTATATTTTAATTCCTATGCCCTAATATGGCAACTATTGAAAGTTTGGGATTAGAATGTTTCACAAACAACATGTTTTGGAATAAATTGCAGTAAAAAGAGTTTTCAGATATTTAGTTGGAATTACTGATCTTGGCCTTTGGTATAGGAAGGGAATGAACTTTGATCTTATAGGCTCACTGAAAGTGGGGACAGGACGTAGCACAGGGTTTGGGGTGAACTAGGATAAAAATATCTGTGTTATTTCTTTCCCTATCTCCTTTACATTTTTTGTTTTATATTTACACTGTACAGAAGCACTTACTCACGCCGAGGAGCTTCTGATAACACTAAGAAAACTGTTTTATTAACAAAGTCTTCGTTTAAACTGACTTGTATGAGCAAAACCTTTTTATAAGTTTAAGTCTTTCAAAGAAGCTTCGTTTAGTAGTTCTCAGAGAGGTGATTAAAGTATATAATAACAAAAGTTGATATGTTAATTAACCTTCTCTGGCAGAGAAGCTCGATATTAAACCTTCTGAAAACTAAGGAATTAATTTTCAGATAACCTTCTCTAGTTGAGAAGCTCTCTTAAACAAACAATGAGCTTAGTTTTATTAACCTCCTCTAGCCGAGGAGCATCTTTAATTTGTTTAAACCTTCCCTGAACTCCAAGTTGATTAAACTTGAGAAAGGTTCAAAGTTTTCAGGAAAAGCCAAAAGTTTCAAAGGGTCACAATTCAACCCCTCTCCTTGTGTGACTCTCTGTGCCACTTATATGAGCAAAACCTTTTTATTAGTTTAATTCTTTCAAAGATCTTCGTTTAGTAGTTTTCAGAGCGGTGATTAAAGTATATAATAACAAAAGTTGATCTGTTGATTAACCTTCTCTAGCAAAGAAGCTCGATATTAAACCTTCTAAAAACTAAGGAATTGATTTTCTGATAACCTTCTCTAGTTGAGAAGCTCTCTTAAACAAACAGCGAGCTTAGTTTTATTAGCCTCCTCTAGCTGATGAGCTTCTTTACTAACGTTTGTTTAAACCTTCTCTGAACTCCAAGTTTATTAAACTTGAGAAAGGTTCAAAGTTTTCAGCCAAAGTCAAAAGTTTCAAAGGGTCACAATTCAACCCCCTCCTTGTGACTCTTTGTGCCACTTCGCTACTATGGTTGTTGTCAACGGCATTTAGCAACAAATCAACTCTGCTGGCTAGTCGGATTTTCTGCATGATAAGGAAAGAGATGTGCAATTGGAATTGGAGCAAACCCTATCCTATCGGGAGGAATTTTGGCGTGAAAATCGCGAATAAATTGGTACACCTTTGGAGATAGAAACACAACATTCTTTCACATAGTTCCAAAGATAAGGAAGGCCTCTAAATCGATGTCTTTGCTTAAAATGGGAGACTTGATCGTTGAGAAACCAACTGCTATTGAACATGTCTTGGACTATTTTACTGGCCTTTTTGCTACTGAGAATGCTTGCGTTACAAATGACTAAATTATGAGCAACATTCCTCAGCTAATTTCTGCATAGGACAATGTTTTTCTTACTAGTCCCCCAACTTTGGATGAGGTAAAATCGACGGTTTTCTCCATGAACTCTCAAGCTACTCCAGGCTCAGATGGATTTGGGGGTTGTTTCTTTCAGACCTACTGGGACATAGTTAGCTTGGATGTCTTTAATGCAGTGATGCAATTCTTCACTCAAGGGTGGATCCTGCCTAACTACAACTCCAACATCGTTTATTTGATTCCGAATTTCCCTGGAGCGGACCGCATTGAAAGTTACTGGCCTATTGCTTTGGAGAACTTTAAATTCAAGATAATTACCAAAGTCTTAGCAGACTATTTTGCCTTCATTGCTCCTAAAGTCATTTCATACCATCAAAGGGGATTTATTAAAGGGCTTGAAATCACTGATTGTATATCTATCACCTTGAGGCCATTAATTTGCTTGAGAAATGATCCCATTGGGGGAAATGTAGCATTGAAAATTGACATTAAAAAGGCCTTCGATACCATAGATTGGAACTTTCTCCTTCAGATTCTTAAGGCCTTTGGGTTTAATTCAATCTTTTGCCATTGTGTGCAAGTCATTTTAGAGTCTGCTAAGTTGTCCTTCTCAGTGCATGGTCATGATGTGGGTCACTTCCCTTGTAAACGGGGTGTTCATCAAGGGGATCCACTTTCTCCTTTTCTTTTTGCCTTGCAGAGGATGTCCTAACTAGAGTAATCGCTAATATGGTTAAGAACAACCAGCTGCAACTGATGTCAGGTCTAAGAAGCTATCAAGTCCCTAGCCACGTTTTATACGCTGACGACATCATGATTTTTTACAGGGCTTCAAATCATAATCTGGTGAATCTTATGGCTCTCTTTCAGGGTTGTGGTGTGGTATCGGGCCAAATTATCAATGCAAAAAAATGCAAGTTTTACTATGGTCACATCACTCCACACAGGATTGATCTGATTACTTCTCTGTTGGGTTTTACAACTGGGCATCTTCCTTTAACACACATAGGTGTTCCTATACTCAAGGGTAGGCCAAAAGCAATCCACCTCTACCCTATTGCGGATCGAGTCAAATTGAAACTTGCTTTGTGGAAGGGCTCTTTGCTATCGGTAATGGGGAGAGTGCAACTAGTTCGGTCTGTTATTCAAGGAATGTAAGAAATGTCAATCTATAGTTTCCGCTCCTACGCCTAGCCAATCTCCCTACTCAAAATGGTTGACACTTGGATTCGTAATTTTATTTGGTCTGGAGATGTTTCGCAAAGGAAGCTAGTTACAATCGCTTGAAAGAAAGTTTGTTGTCCTTTCTATAAGGGAGGCCTTGGTATCAGGCCCCTGCACCAAATTAATGCAGCATCTACCCTTAAGCTCTGCAAGGAGCTCGTTTCCTCGGAGGAATAATGGGCTAGCTTATTGCGTGCTCCTTTTGTTAGATGCAACAAATCAGTTTCTTATCATGTAACTTCTTCCATTTGGCCTGGGTTAAAGGCATATATTCACACGATCATGGAGCATTCTTCTTGGTTATTAGGAGATGGGAAGGATATTAATTTTTGGATTGATTGTCGGTTGAGCGTGTGAAAGGAAAGGGTTGTGCAATCTGTAAGATTGCTTGTATTGGGTTAGCTTGCAGAGGCTAGAACAAGACTACTAGTTGTTAGCTTGCAGAGGCTACGACAATACTACTGGTTGTGAGCTTGAGGTGGCTCGTACAAGAATACTGTGTATGGCCTGAAAAGGCTCATTGAAGAATACTTGAGAGAATAGTCAAAAATCTCATTGGAAGTGGGGACTGGACGTAGCCCAAGGTTTGGGGTGAACCAAGATAAAATATCTATGTGATATTCTTCTCCCTATCTCTTTTACAGTTTTTTTGTTTCATAGTTTAACTGCTCTGAAACACCTTCTCTGGCTAAGAAGGTCGATACAAGTTTGTGAAAACTGTTTTATCAACAAAACTCTTACAATACTTGTTTTACTTGTTAAAGTAAATATCTTTTGAAGAAAGCTTTGTGAAACTGTGTTTCAAAAAAAGATAATCTTAAAACCACTAGAGAATATCTTTTGATCAACCTTCTCTAGCTGAGAAGCTTTTGTTCACATCTCGAAAAACAAGAAATTTGTTTTTTTGATAACCTTCTCAATTTGAGAAGATCTTTTAAAACAAACAATACACTTAACTCTGTTAACCTCCTCTAACTGAGGAGCTTACATACTGACGTTTGTTTAAAACCTTCTCTGAACTCCAAGTTGATTAAACTTGAGAAAGGTTCAAAGTTGCAGGAAAAGCCAAAAGTTTCAAAGGGTCACAATTCAACCCCCTCCTTGTGAGTCTCTATGGCACTTCACCAGTTGCATCCTGATCCGTCATGGAAATGCAAGAAGTTTCAGGAGGGACTGAAGTATGATCCGCGGGAGGCAATGGCACCTCTGAAGGTGAATGATTTTGGTGAGCTGAAATAGCGATGCTCTATAATTGAGGAGACCAAGAAGAGAAAAGAGGTAAAAAGACAGGAGTCTAGACCGTCTAGGTTCGAAAGGAGGAAGGACAATCATGATTAGAGGAAGCCTTACGATAGGCCACAGGGGAATCAACAATCCTACCGTAATGTTGCACCTACTTTTGGAGGGGAAGGAAAGTTTAACCCCGATTGTCAAAGTACTAACCGTACATGCTATAGGTGTAGGAAGCAAGGTCATTTAGCTGACACTTGTTCACTAACCCTTTGTTTGGTTGATAAGAGAAATAGAGAAGAGAGAAAGAGATGAGAAAGAGAGAGAAAAGAGAGAAAGAGGAGAGAAATAGGGTAGATTTTTGGTATTGTTTGGTATGAGAGAAAGATGAGAGAAATAGAAAAGAAAGAGATGATGTTATTTTTTATGTGGACAAAAATGTCCTTGAAAAAAACCCATCTATTTTCTTTAAAATAGTATTTGATACTCTAAACTTTTTTTATCACATCTCAATTGTGATTTTTTAATTAATTAATTAATTTTATTTATTTATTATTTTAATATTCTTATTTTATTCAATTTTTTATTTGGAATTTTGAATATTGTTATTTTATTCAATACTTTTAAGCACTCACAACACAATTATGTATTTAGCCACCGTCACCGAACACATATTTTGTTCTTATGGTTGACTGTGAATCATATTAGCTAGAGTTTATATTTATTTTTAAAATGTTATTTATTAATTATCAATATATAATTCTTTCATAAAAAATTATCAATATACAATTAAATATTTTTTTAATCGGTTCTATGCATTATTTATATTGTTAACTTTACCATTTGAATAAGACCAGTTGGATGTCAATTTACGGTGAAAACATCGTCTTTTTCATTCCTAGTCAGTGCCATGGCCGCATGGGTCACGCCCTCAAACAGTCCATCACCCTTTTGTTGGCCACTTGCCATGGATATTACTAGAAACAAAGAAAATTGTGTCTTTTCTCCTCCTGTTTCCTCACAATCACTATCTCCTAGTTCACCTTCTTCCTCTTTGCAGTGGTGGTTACGCTTCTGATGCGCCATCGTCAAACCAGTTCGGGTGGGTATTTGTGATCGTGTTTTTAAAGCTCAAGAAATCTACGAAAGAACGAAACTGGAAGAAAGGGTAAAGATGGAATAACAAAATGTTAAGTTGTTTCTCGCTTGTTTCTTCGCACTTTTGCGAAGAATAGAAAACATGTGGGACCCACACTAATTTTATCTCTCTGCGCTATTTCTCTAATATACCAAACGAAAGAAAGACTGTATCTCTTCGCTATTTCTCTCTTCGATCTTTCTCTCTTCTCTTTTTCATGCGTACCAAACACACCGTAAGAGGGAGTATGTGTTTTAAGTGTGGGAAGGTGGGACATGTTGCTAAAGACTGTCGTTCGAAGAAATATGAGCCTGTTGTTGAAAGCATGGATAATACTAAGCAAAGGCCATTGACCACTGGAAGAGTTTACACTATGTAGAACCATCAAGCAATGTACCCTAAGGGTCTTGGAGCGGACAAGTGAAGATCTTCCTACTGGTTTTTGGGGGGGTCAAGGTTGATGCATTGTATTGTTTTGCGTGTTAGGAATTTATAGATATACTCTAGTTATCCGTAGGTTTGAATCATGAGGCTTACAGTTGGTATGTACTCTTTTGAAGACGTCTATAGGTTTAGAGCCTATTCGGAACACTTGTATTTGTTGAATTATATATATATATATATATATATATGAGTATTTGTTGGCATTAAAATTGTATTGGTTGTATATATATGTTTGCAATATTATGTTTTCTGCTACCCTTATGAACTAAGTATATGATTTGGATGATGACATGATTAGTCATACAATTATTATTGCTTGCTTACTACTTAAGGTCAAGGTGTCGGCCTGATCAACCCATTAGCTTATCGGTAGTAGAGAGATGACAATGGTGATTGGTATGAACTAATCCGTCAAATTCCTAAGAAATGGAGAATTCGAGGTTTTAATTTTCGACAAAAAAGTGATAGAGTACTTTGTAGTTGAGGGAGGGATACTCAAAGGAATACGAGAATGTTATTTCTAAGGTTAGTAATTGAGCATATGGATGAGTGGAGTGCTATTGGGTATTTTTATCATATGAGAGTTTTTTTTTCAAACGATAGGGGTTATTTCATCGAGAATATCTGCAAAATTTTGATGACGAAATTTTTTTAGAGGGGTAGAATTGTAACATCTCAAATTTTCACTCTATTAGACACAGTGTTAATATTGGAGGATTAAGATGATTCGTAAAATTCTTATGTGAAAAATAATGGTTTAAAGCTGACATCGAAGTCAAAGCGAAACTCTGTAGGCGTTTTTGACTGTCAGAATAAGTTTATAATGATATAGAAAATTTCAATTTGATTCAGAAATGGAATTTTGATAATCCAAATAGGGTTTTTAAATTATTTGAGGATTTTAGAAATTTTGATTGGAATTTTTAGAAAAATTGAAAAAGTTGTTATCATTTTGGTCGCTCTAGTAGAGACGAGTTAAACAGAGGATTAGGTAGAGACCATGAAAAGGTCAGAAAACAAAACTATAGTATTGAGCTAAATGGTGTTTTTAAATTATTTGTGATTTATGGGACTTTTTTGGAGTTGTTGGAAAACTTCTAAAAAATGACATGTCGTTGGCAAATGGCGAAAATACCCCTAGTTTTACTGTTTTAATTCCTATTCATAGAAACAAAAATGTTCTTTTTTATTTTTAATTTATTGTTTGAGGATTTTAAAAATTATTTTTATGTAAGTTGGTGAAATTACTATTTTGCCTTTTTCGGCGTATACGCGATAAACGGTAAATACTAAAGAGGTTACCCTTTATGTATTTTCTTCCAAAAAGCTCTTCCATGAAGCTATTATGGATTGCCACATGTCATTTTCAAGCATTCTCATTGGTTCTCATAAATCAAATTAAATATCTTAAATTTTGTTTCTGAAATGTCCATTTTACCATTTACTTTTCTTTCAATTTCATCTAAGACCTAAAGGGTAGAAAAGTAATTTTCTTCCCTCCTCACTCTGCACTCAAAACCGCCACACTCAAGCAAGTGGATGAAGGACTATTCATTTCTTTATCCATGTGATATGTCTTTGGACCAATTAGAAAATAGATTGATTAACCTAATTACTCAATTAATGATATCATGTGTATGACATATGAACAAAGTGGGAATGCCCACCTTGTCCCTCCTTGGCCGCCCAAGACTCCTATAAATAGGGGAGGGGATCACTTGATTCAATTGTTAATTCCTTATTCCCTCTCCCTAAGTGAAGTAAAGCTTAGTTTTTTCAAAATTTTCTTTTGTTTTCTTCAAAGTGTTCTTTAGGTTTCTTCAAATGTTCTTGCTTATTTCTTGAAGTTTCTTCCAAAGTTCTTCATATCTTTTTCAAGAGTAGTGGTAAGGGGAAAATTCTATGGTTATTATTGAAGTGGCACAGAGAGTCACAAGGAGGGGGTTGAATTGTGACTCTTTGAAAATTTTGGCTTCACCTACAGACTTTGAACCTTTGTCAAGTATAAACAACTTGGAGTTTAGAAAAGATTTAAAACAAACATTAGAATATAAGCTCTTCAGCTAGAGAAGGTTATCAGAATTAAGTGTACTGATTGTTTTCAAAGATCTTCTCAAGTAGAGAAGGTTATCAAAAAATCAAGTTCCTTGCTTTCAGAAATGTGAGCAGAAATATCTCAACTAGAGAAGGTTGATCAAAAGATCTTCTCTAGAGGTTATGACTTTATCTACTTTCACTAGTGGAAAAAGTGGAACAGAATCGTGTTTTAAAGTTGAATTTAGGCGCCACCGACTTGGAAAGTGAATGCGGTGGCAATTTCGTAATTAAGAGCAACTTTTCCAAGTCGGTTATATAAACACCCGATTGGAAAGTGGACGCGGCGGTAGTTTTCGTAATTTTAAAACGAAACGTGGGAACCCTTTAAAGTCGGTTATATGATCACCCGACTTGAAAAGTGAACGCGGTGGCAGTTTTTGTAATTTTAACGAAACATTTAAAGATGGTTGTTTTGTACCCGACTTGGAAAGTTCTAAAAATCTGATTAGATTTGAAACTTTCCTCTGTTTCCCTCATTCGCTCTCACTTTCGTTCCCCAAACCCTCACTACCGTTGTCCGAAACGAAACCCTCACCATGTGCCCTTTTCACTCCGCCGTCAACCACGAAACCCTCATCACCGTGTGCCTCTCTGTTCCGCCGCGAGCCTCCACCGTGTGCCAGAGACCTCACTGTTCGTTTCGCCGTGAGCAGCACGAGCCCTCACTGTTCGTCGCTCAGCCACCATCGCGACAGAGCTCACGTACGTCTCTTCTCCCTCTCTCGGAACCCGTTGCACCTCCCTCTTCATCCGAGGAGCACAGATATGATGTAACACCCTCATTCCAAAAAGGGCATTACATTTAGTAACCAACCCAAAACATGGAATTAAATTTATTTAATTACTTTCTTTCTTTTGAAAAATAATGTCAAAGTTATTTAATTTTCACAAATGAATTTTCGTTGCCATTTTTTTTTTAAAGATACTAAGTGAAGACATGATTAAGGTAATACCCAACACATAAATTCAAAGAAAACAGGCCATGTAACTAAATTCATATATCTCTTTACAAATCAATGTTTGGGAATACTATATCATACAAGAAACTTTTCTTCCCTAAAAGAATACTGACTCCTTATGCTGGTCAAGCACTAAAAATTCTACAGATATTAGATGAGAAATCCAACCCACAAACTAAAACGCGCACGTCCACTCTCTGTGTCGATGCACCGCCTGTTCTTGACTCCTCCTGAACTCCACTTTAATCTCCGGCGTAGCAACTTAGGAAAAATATATTTACATACAGGAAAACAATACATTGCAAGGGTGAAAATCTCATTCGCAGTTATATCGTCACAGTTACACAAGCAGCGCACAATAGATATAATGCATACAATAAATATTTTGCACACATAGTGCTATACTCATCCTCAAAAGAAATCACACTCAAGAATCACCTCAATTTCACACAGAAATACATGCATGACACTTCTAAGAGCTCTGTAAGAACATCCTTTCTCAATGCTCCATGGAGACTTATCCCAACAACGTTTGAGTGATAGGCGCAGCTAAATACTTAACATGATTGCATAGCCCTTTCTCTTTGGGTCTGCTCTCACAACCATTCCATAAAAGTCACTCTCACTTTATCCTGAAAAGACCGGTCAGTCAGGTTTATCCAAGTCGGGTGTACGATTTTCCCCGGCTCAAGGATGCAAAGACTTGGCCATTGGTGGAAGTTCGAAACTCGGATAACCCCAGTAGGCAATTGTAGCCCAACCGTGTCAATTCTCAACCACGTATAACGTGAATTGTAACTCATATGGCGCACAGCCTGGTGGAACGGCACACAGCCAATTATGAATGCATAAACACACAATTCTTCTCATCCCATAGCGTTCTTTCTCATCACACGGTATTACGTCACAAAGACCGTTCACTCAGAACTATGTCACAAAGACTATTCACTCAGAACATATGTCACAAAGACCGTTCACTCAGAACTATGTCACAAAGACTATTCACTCAGAACATATGTTACAAAGACCGTTCACTCAGAACTATTATTTTAAATCTCTCTTTTTTAAAATGCTAGGCTCAACACTCATTTAAAGCCCTAGACTTATAGACTTATATCTCTCTCATTTTTTAAGAAATCGTTTGGGAACCCGTTGGGAATCTCATTTTGGAAAAATCTTGAATTCATTGGACTTTAGCCCCTTTTGAGAAAACACTTTAATAAAAATCCCTTCACTTTCTCTTTAATTATTAAAACCCATAACTCTTTGATAATACTCTCCCCCACTTGACTTTATAAATCTCGTTAGATTAAAACCACCATGGTCTTTACTTTAAATAAATATCCCTTTATTTTAATTAATTATCAAAAATGTCAATTTTCTTCAAAATTTACATTTTGGTCCTCGAAATATCCAGATTGCATTTCTAGTCCCCAAACTTCAAAAATTACCTTCTTGGTTCTATAAATATGCAAATTACAATTTCAGTCTCTTTATTTTAAAATTTCACTTTCTACCCCTGAATTTCCAAAAATTACACTTTTGTCCCTAATCTTTCAAAAATTACATTTTTGACCCTTGTACTTTAAAAATCACATTTCTGGCAGGCAGAAGAGATCACGGCTGTGAAATTTTTCACACCATGAGTGTGAACAGTTCTGGAAAAATAGACAAAAATCCAAAAATTTATTTTTCTTTTAGAAATTGATTATTTAAAGACTCTTTAATTTATGAAGAGTAAGATCAAGGGTACTTTGATAATTTTCCATGTCAACATAATAAAAGTCAACTATACTATGCTACATGGGTCCCACTTTCCCTACAATCCAATTTCTGGTACCCGGTCTTTTACCCGTTCTTCGGTTTTCCCTGTACTAAGGGTATAATGGTAATTTTACTAAGCTTATGCATAAATATTTTCTAAAATCCCCAAATAAATAAATAAAAATAAAATTACCGTTTTTTTTGTTCTATGAATAGTGACAAAACTGCTCCAACTAGGGGTATTTTGGTCATTTGCTAATTATAGTGGCATTTTGGTAATTTTTATAATTTTTCAAAAAATTTCCATAAATCCTAAATAATGTAAAAACACTTTTTGGCTCGTCGAAATAATTTTCTAATGTGTTTTGGTCTCCAAACTCACTCGCAGTTTCATCATAGTCCTAATACAGGGACCAAAACGGTACTATTTCTGATCGTTTCTCAGAAAATTCCCAAATAAATTTTTAAAATCCACAAATATTATAAAATCATTATTGGTATCCTCAGATATCTTTTCTGACTCCAATTAGAGTTTCTATATCATTATGCTCCTATTTTGACAGTCAAACGTCTACAGAGTTTTCGTTTGACTTCCTACGTCAGTTTTAAACCATTGTTAATCTCTTTAAAATCCTAATATTAACAATAATCCTCCCTTATTAACACTCTGTCTCTTAGAGTGAAAATTTGGAGCGTTACATCTGACCCGTTTTCGCTTCTTCCCTTCAGAGGTTAGGGTTCCCTCCAATGCTGCAGCGATTTTCACCGCGGGGAACGAGAACGATTTGAAGAGCCTGAATGTGCCGCCGCGCTATCGCTCCATGAACGGTGGTTCGCTTGTCCTAACTGGATGACGATTTACTTCTAAAATTTTTTTTCTCCGAAGTCAGCGAAGTTGAGAGAGACAACGAAGTCACTAGGTATCTCTCACTCTGTTTCGCTATTATGTGATTTCGAACTGTAATTTGCTTTGCTCTCTCTCTTTTCTTTGTGTAATATTTATTTTATGCATGCGCTCTTTGTTGCTCTATGTTTTGGTTAGGGTTTTTGTTTGTCAGATATTTGAATTGCTCAATTTTTCTGCTTTTGTTCTGCTCTAATTGCTTCACTTGGCTGCTTTGTTGTTTGTCATTGTCTGATCTCTTTGTTGCTTCAAATATTGAGACTAAGTGAAAAATTGGTTTCACGTGTAATGTAGAGGATGGAATACTCCCAATGATTTAGTGTTGGAAATGATCAATATTCAGTTATTTTCCAAATCAAGAAGTTTTTAGTTTTTATTATTATTATTAAAAGATAGGAAGGGATAGGGGTTATGAGTTTTATTACAAGATTACCTAAGAGGAGTGCTACCAGAAAACTGTTGATATTTCACCTCTAGTTGTGCGTGAACTAATTCAGGTAGAAAGGAGTGTCAATATATTAGAGTTGGTCTGGTTGTTGTGAAAGAGATAATAGACTGTCTCCTAAATGTTTAAAACCTTGTCTTTTTGCTGAAGGTATTGAAGCAGGAAAATGTGCATTATATTGTTGCTCCTTACGAAGCAGATGCCCAGATGACATTCTTGGCAATTAGCAGACAGGTAGATGCAGTTATAACTGAATAGTGTTGATGCAATTAGCAATCAACATCCTCTGTGGTTTTGATTTTCTCAACAAGATTCTCTCTTGTTTTAAGTTGAATCCATCTGAGTATCTAAACCTACCATTTGATTCATCCATTGATGATGTGAAAAAGAAGTACCACAAGGTAACTTGTTCCTCCAGCTGAGGGTTGTTTTACTTAATGTAAATTGTTAATTTAATCTCTCATTAATATCAGGGGGAAGGAGGGAAATGGCTATTGATTAGTTTATAATCAATTGTTTTTCAGTCATAAATGAGAGGTTTGTATATTCGCATTGTCACATGAACCCACATTTGTAGGCAATTCACTATGCACGGGGACAATTTTAAGTGACAACAAAGGAAGCCAATGAGCATGTAGGATTTTTTAACATTTACTTCATGACTTCGGTGAAGTAACGACCTCTATATACTCACGATAAAAAAATATAACTACGATTCAGCATATATCTTTTAATAATTAATCATATGCAATCAGGGACGGATCTAGGGGCAGGAACGAGCTCTCCCTCCCCAACTCTAATGTATGGCATAATTATCGTAAAAATAAGGCTTAAATATTTTTTTTTGTCCCTGTAAATATAGCAAGTTTTATTTTTAATCTTTGTAAAAAATTTTGTTTGTTTATAATCCCTGTAATTTCCAAACCGTCAATTTTTTAGTCATTCTGTTAACTTTCCGTTAGTTTTTGGGTGACGTGGCTAACCCTGTCCAACAATGCTCTTCTTCCCCACCCCCAACCCCTTCTTCCTCAGCCCCAATCTTCTCTGTCGCAGCCCCAATCTTCTTCCCCAACCCCCACCCCATCATCCCATCCCCCTTTTTGATTAAAGTATCAATAAAAAAAGTACCCCAACAATTTAGCATCCATGAATCGTTGAGCTTCACCCACAGGGAACTTCCTCCCACTCCGAATGCATACCCATTCTTGGCAATTGCGATGCTACCTTGCCTCTTATAATATATTCCTTACCTCTTCTCCTCTCTCCCTCTTTGTTGTTTTTCTTCACACCCTGAACCAAAGTCACCACTTTTGTCCCTTCCCAGATTCTAAAGCATCTACCTTTCCCTTTTTGCTTTCCCTCTTCTCTCTCTCCATCACCAACCCAAAAAAGCCCAAGCATGGAGCCGCAGGAGAATCTGCCGTTGGAGGCGGCGGAGCAGATCGTCCTCTGGTTGCGACGGAGCCGCCAACCCAGTGAGCCACCGGCGCCGGCGCCGTCAAAGCCTACGACAGAGCCACCATCTCCTGTTGCGGTTGTTGTTGTTGTTGTTCCGGCGGAGACTGAGACTGGGATTGTGGAGGAGGCAAAGGTGAAAACCCAGTGAAGTTCTTGGTATCCATGGTGGAAACGAGGTTTTGCAGATCGCGCATGTACGCGTTGATGGGTGACTCAGCAGGCGCGTGAACGGTGGGAAACGGCGGCAACGGAGATAACGGCGCGGGGGGTCTTCCGAACCCAGAGAAGCCGTGACTGAAGTTGACGACGTTGAAGTTAACGTTTGGCGGTTGTTGTTGTTGTTGAGGGCGAGGGTTGAGATGCAATGGCAGGGGACAGTTAGTGATATGAGGCAAGGGAGGAGGCCGAATCCTCTGAAGTCGAGAGCTTGCGGGTTTAGGCTGTTGAATAGGTGGCGGTGTTGAGATGCGGTCGTGCGCAGGTGAACCCGTCAGTTTCTGAACCACGTCCCTGAAATCATTCTTGTTGTTGTTGTATACCGGTGGCTGGTGCTGCAGCTTCTGCTGTGGCTGTGGCTGTGGCTGGTTGTTATTGAAGTTGTGGTGGTGGGGTTGATTTTGAGGAGGAGGAGGATCAAAGGTGGGTTTTTTATTAATGATGGGTGGTGGTTGTTTGGAGATCTTTTGAGAGAGCTTGTTGAGGTGTCTGAGATAGTGATCTCTGCTTGTGGCAGAGCAGGATGTGGTGCGATGGGGGAGGGGGCAGGTTAGAGGAGGAAGAATATTAAGTTGTGTCCATGTCATTGTCTACTCGATTGCCATGTGGCCTCTTTAATATGATGTGGCAGAGCTTGTTGAACACATGTCAGCCATGTCACTCAAAAATTAACGGAAGTTAACAGAAGGACTAAAGAATTGACGGTTTGGAAATTACAGTGATTATAAACAAACAAAATTTTACGAGGACTAAAAGTGAAATTCGTTATATTTATTGGGATGAAAAAGATATTTAAGCCTAAAAATAATCTGAAATGCTAAAAGAGATGACGCAAACTTGTGCGCGGTTGGATGAGAAAGCAACACCTAACCACTACACCTGCTTTGGACTCATGCTTAATATACCTCAACGGTATTATTTATTTAAATTCATATTCATGTTATTATTTATATTATAAGCACACACATATTTTTAGTAAAAAAAAAACAAAAAAACAAACATATATTTAACTTATCACCTTTCTTCCTTAAATTTATTATAATATTATATAGCTTTAAATATATTTTTGGTCCTTGATCGGAGTTCGTTTTTAATCTCTCAAATTTAAAGTGTTTTTTAGTCCCCAATTTAATGAAAAGATGCCACATTTAGTCCCTTACCATGACTTGGTTAAGTTTATTTTGCTTCCATGGAAAATGGTGTTACACGTAAGCACTTGTCATGTGTCTCACTTATCATAGTTAATGTGTTAAGTGTTATCAATGGATTCGATCTAGATTGATGAAGTACCATTTTTACCGTAAATAATGGATTGATCTGGACCATTAATTACATTTAGGACGCCAACTAGATAAGTGAGACAAATGACAAGTGCTTACGTGTAACACCGTTTGCCACGTAAGCAACAAAACTTAACAGAGTCATGGTCAGAGACTAAATGTGTCATATTTTCATTAAATTGGGGACTAAAAAAATACTCTTAAAATTTGAGGGATTAAAAATGAACTTTAGTCAAATATGAAAGACCAAAAACATATTTAAACCTATTACATATTATTATATTATTGGAAATTAAATTTAAATAAAAAACAATATATTGGAACTTATAGAGAAATTGGGAGATCAAAATTGAAGAAGAAAAATTGTAATTTATTTCATAAAAAAAAATCTCTATGCATAGACTTACAGCCAATATGAAACTCACTACAAAATGTAAAGAGAATGATTGTTGAAAAATTTAATACAGATTCTATCATTGATGAATTTTATGATATGAATGAATGACGCACATGACCTAGATAAAAATTGTATGATACATTTTACTATGATGACTTAATATTTGATTAATATTTATTATTAAAAATTTTGGCCCCCTTTAATAGGTTTTTGGATCTGTCCTTGTATGCAATCTCAATTACAAATGTTGAGATTGACTTTGTTACCCGAGATAGTTAACTAGCTATAACCATGTTTGGTTACTAGAACACCATCTATCCATGTGACAATCAAGTTTCACTCACCATATATATTTTTTTCTCTGTCTCTTATTATAATCTTTAGTTGAATTATTATTCCATAACTACCACCTATTTGTTTTGAGTAGTATTTAAAATCGGACCATTAATTTCTTTGAAAAAGACCATAACGTCATGTATTACAATATAGAACACGTATATATGGTGAATGAGGACAAGATTTCAAAACATTTCTTGTTTTAAAACTACAATATACAATATTGAATGCTGAAGGTTTGGGTGGTGTTTTTAACCCCTATATACAATTCTTAATTAAATCAATACCTACCCAAGAGTTGTCATAACATATTTAACTTGTAGTGACACAATCAGTTATATAAAGAACAAGAAGCATAGTTTGATTGACATCCAGGCTCAAACTTCTATTCCCTCTTTCATTTCTTTTTCCTTTCTTTCAATCCTCCTTCATCAAGTCGTCAATCCTGAGTCCGTCTCAATCCAGTGAAAGAGAGTATTCCTATTTTATGGGCATCAAGACCTTACCATATAGGTGTATTTTCTCTTAAATATTGTCATTTCCTTTTAGTTATCAATTTCCTTTGGTTTGTGTGTGTTAACCATTCACTATGACAGGGTTCAGCTTGTTCATGCTATGCTTATCTGCTTTGTTATCTAATGTCAATGCTTTGAACGCTGATGGGGTGACTTTGCTGTCACTTTTGAGGCATTGGACATTTGTGCCTCCTCCCATAAACTTGAGTTGGAAGAATGCTTCCGACTCTACTCCATGCTCTTGGGTAGGAATCAAGTGTGACAATGCCCTCAATGTAATCACTATTAATCTCACTGGATACTCAATTTCTGGTTCCTTAGGACCTGAAATAGCACACTTGAGTCACTTGCAAAACATTGACTTGAGTTCTAACGGCCTCTCTGGAAACATACCCTTAGAGTTGGGGAATTGTAGTCTGCTTGAGTACTTGGACCTTTCTAGCAACAGTTTCACTGGTCAAATACCATATGGTTTGACAAACTTGCAGGAGTTAAGGCTTTTTAATGTTAATGAAAACCTTCTAATTGGTGAAATCCCTGAATCCATTCTTCAAATACCACACTTGGAACATCTGATCCTGAGTCATAACTATTTGACCGGTCTCATTCCCATGAGTATTGGGAGCGGGACAAGTCTTCTGAGGCTGCATCTGAATACCAATCATTTGTCAGGTGTGATCCCTTTTTCCATTGGAAACTGCAGTAAGTTAATGGAATTATTCTTGAATGACAACTGGTTGCATGGATTTCTGCCTGAAAGTTTAGACAGTCTCACAAATCTTGTTTATTTAGGTGTCAATAACAACAGTCTTGTGGGTACAATTCCATTAGTTTCTGGTAGATGCAAAGGTTTATACTATTTAGATGTGTCAAACAATAAATTTAGTGGGGGTATACCATCAAGCTTGGGAAATTGTAGCAGATTAACAAAATTTTATGCTTTCAATGCAACTTTAGTAGGCAGCATCCCTTCATCCTTGGGACTACTAAGTGAACTTTCCATTCTCAGCGTTGCAATGAATAAATTGTCTGGTCAAATACCCTCAGAAATTGGCAACTGCAAGTCCTTGAAGGAGTTATTTTTAAATGACAATCAACTTGAGGGAAAGATTCCTAGTGAATTAGGAATGCTAAGTGAATTACAAGATCTTAGATTGTGGTCTAACCATTTAACAGGTGAAATTCCACTTAGCATTTGGAAGATTCCTAGTCTTGTGTATGTCCATGTGTATAACAATAATCTTTCTGGTGAACTTCCATTGGAAATGACAAACCTCAAACACTTGAAAAATATGACCTTTTATAACAACCATTTCTCTGGAGCCATTCCTCAAAACTTGGGAATCAATAGTAGTTTAATGGGGTTGGACATAACAAATAATTCCTTCACAGGTAACATCCCTCCAAATCTTTGCTTTGGGAAGCAATTAAAATGGTTAGCCTTGAGTTTGAACCAACTGCAAGGTGGCATACCTGTTGACATAGGAAGGTGTACATCTCTTACTAGGTTGCTTCTCAATAAAAATAATTTAACTGGTGCTTTACCTGAGTTTGAAAGCAATAGCAGTCTCAACTACATGGATATTAGTGAGAACAACATCAGTGGAGTAATTCCATCAACTCTGGGAAAATGCACAAATCTTACTGATGTTAGTTTGTCCCACAACAATTTTAGGGGCCATATACCCTTGGAGTTGGGAAGGCTTGTGAATCTTCATAGGCTAAATCTCTCTCATAACAAGTTGGAAGGTCCTTTGCCACCTGAGCTGTCAAATTGCAACAAAATAGAATTCTTTGATGTGGGATTCAACTTTCTATATGGTTCATTCCCATCAAGTTTCAAAAGTTGGAAGTGGCTGACCATGTTAACCTTAAGAGAGAATCATTTCACTGGCGGTATCCCAAATTTTTTATCAGAATTTGAACATCTTTCTGATCTAGCACTTGGGGGAAACTTTTTTGGAGGCCAAATTCCCAGATCAATTGGTGAGCTTCAGAATTTGAACTATGGTTTGAATTTAAGTGCTAATGAGTTGACAGGTGAAATTCCTTTAGAGATTGGGAAACTGAAATTGCTGCAAACATTGGATCTATCTGTTAACAATTTGTCTGGAAACATTGAAGTTCTTGACGATCTCCCTTCATTGATTGCAATCAATATTTCATCCAATTACTTTCTTGGTCCTCTTCCAGATACACTGGTGAACTTGCTCCATTCTTCTCCATCATCATTCTTGGGCAACCCTGGCTTATGTGTCAGATGTACACCATCAAATGGCTTGAATTGTTCCAAAAGCAACAGTTTGAAGACATGTGACAACAAGTCCACTCATCCAAAACAAATAAGTAAAATTAAACTCGGCATGATAGCACTTGGATGCACACTACTTGTGATATTTCTGTTGTTTGGTCTTGTTTATGTGCTACACTCTAAGCAGGATGTGAAGATCTTTCCTAACCAAAAGTCATCTTCCTTCCTCAAGAAAGTGATGAAGGCTACAGAGAACCTAAATGATAGGCACATTATTGGCAGAGGAGCACATGGGGTTGTTTATAAAGTTGAACTCAATCCAGACCAAGTTTTTGCTATTAAGAAAATTGTTTTTGCAGACAACAAAGGGCAGATCACAAGCATGAGTAGGGAGATTGAAACCATGGGGAAGATTAGGCACCGAAATCTGGTAAGAATAAAAAACATCTGGATGAGAAAGGACTATGGCCTAATTCTGTACAAGTACATGGAAAATGGAAGTCTTCATGACGTTCTGCATGAAAAGTATCCACCACCATCTTTAGAGTGGAGTGTCCGCTATAAGATTGCTGTTGGAATTGCATATGGACTAGAATATCTCCATCATGATTACAATCCTATCATATTGCACAGGGACATTAAACCAAAGAATGTACTTTTGGATTCTGATATGGAGCCTCACATTACTGATTTTGGCATTGCCACACTTTTGGATCATTCTTCTATTTCAGTGCAATCTCTCTTGGTTCCTGGTACAGTGGGATATATTGCACCTGGTAATTCTTCTACTCTCATGGTTCATCATTTTGTGTCTTTTGTTCTTCTTTTCTTATTTTTTATTGTAATACAAATTCTTATATTGAATAACACATGTTTACTTTGGCATATGACAGAGAATGCGTACTCCACAGTGATGAGTACGAAGTCAGATGTATATAGTTATGGAGTGGTTTTGCTTGAGTTAATAACCAGAAAGAAGGTGCTAAATGATCCTTCATTTACGACGGAAACTCACATTGTAGGGTGGGTTAAATCTGTGTGGGAAGAAACAAGAGACATTGATAGCATTGTGGATTCTAACCTCGTAAAGGAGCTTTGGGCCTCCAATTTGAGGGACCAAGTTGAACAAGTGCTTTTGGTGGCATTGAGATGCACTGATAAGAATCCAGATGAGAGACCAACGATGAGAGAAGTCGTCAAGCAATTGGTTAAATACAAAGCTCCTGACATTAAGAACTAGTTGAAACTACACCTACATATGAGAACATTGTCTTTGTTCTTTATGTCCATTGGCTTGTTGAAATTACTTGCTTCGTGAATGGCTAAACGGACGAACTTATGAAACTACAATAATATTTCACTTCTTTTTCTTTTTGTTAGTGTGATGACCCATGCCCTACATGGGGTAAATATTTCAAGTATATTGAAAATATGTATTGATATTATTAGTTTATAAAGTTTTGACCAATTTATAATCTATAACTATAATTTATAACTACAATAAAAGTAGAATTTATAAAATGGAAAGTGTATGAGGTGTCATTCTATCAAGCAATAGCTTCTCAAATACACATTTGACACCTTTCTGTTAACAGTAAGCTTTTAAAACTCTAAAATAAAATACAATAAGTAAAAGTAATTAATTAATAGTAGGTTTTATTTAACCATCAACTATTTATCAAATTAAATTTCGTATTGATTAAAACTATTTTTGTAATTAAAAATAATAATTGAAATAATTGATATATGTTTAATAAAATAACATAAAGAAATAAAGAAACTCAAATTAATAAGGAAAAAGATACTTAGACACCCGCTACGTGGCCCACACCCGTCCAACACCTGCGCATGTGGCAATTTCGCTGACTCAGCAAGGTGCTTTCTCTCTCTCAAAAAACTTCAATTTCGTTCCCTCCCCTTTGTTTGCCCTAGCAGTCTGTGTCACAGAAAAAACAGAGCCACCGCCCAAGTCCTCCACCACCACTCTCTCTATCTCTCAAACATTTCAGTCTCTTTTCAGAATCCTCTCACTTGCTTCCTCTCTACAAGTCGTTGCCGTCTCTGCTTCTATGTTCATCTCCCTTTATTTCCTTTCGTGCGACTAGAACGAAAGGACCGCACCTCACAGCGGCGGTGCTCGGAGAGGGGATCATGCGGTTATCACTTTGCACTTTGCAGAAGGTTTCTTTTTTTCCCTCTCTTGTGATTTTCGTGTTCCCTCTCACTTTTATTTTCATTTGTGGGTTTTCACTTTTTCGTCCCTCCCTCATTTTCATTCTACAGAGCTTGCCTCGACTCCCTTTCATTTTCATTTTTCGTCTCTTCGCTGCCCACCACCACCGATGCTCATGGGTCGATTGCCATCACTACCTCGTTTCTCAGGTTTCATTCTCTCTCGCTGGCTCTCTCTTTCTTCGTTGAATCTTCTCTTATAATCTTATAATCTCTGGATGAGTTTTCAGATTAGGGCCAATTTTTGGGGTTTGGAGGTCACATGGTGGGTATGGAGGATGATGGGTTTTCAGATTAAGGAGTTATGGTTTCTGTTTTTTTTCTTTTTGGTGATTTGTTTGGGTTTACATCACAGCATAAAAGGATTTGGTGATTTGATCCGTTAAAGAAAGCTAGGGTCTCCAGGGAAGAGTGTAAAATCTCCGGTGAAGAGTGCTTTCAGTAAGAGAGGGGGAAGAAAGCGAGAATAAGAGGGTTAGTGTTTTTACTATAAAATATGAAATTTGATTTAATGATTTTTTTTGTAGTTTGTACAGTTTGGGTCTATCTAGGATTTAGATGAAGCTTCTAGCTTGTGTTTTTTGAGCTCAATGAGTTAATCATAAATGCACATCAGAGTTTGAGATTTTATTTTAAGACTTTCATTAAGCTTTTAGCAATCCACCCAGTACATATGTTAAATTTGAGAGTATTTATGTATTAAAAAATGATACAAGCAAGTGATGAGAGTGACAAGCCCTTTAATTCCAATGAAAACTATCCCTTGTAAGCAACTCTGTTAAAGAACTCTCTTTAGGATTAATTTTATAGCCAATGTATTTTAAACCAAGCATCCTTGCAAGCTCCATGAACCCCAACCATGACATCACTTTCAATGAGTGCAATGTAAGTCTATGCCTATTGTGTTGTTCTGTTTGCTTTTAACACTTCCACCTTAAACCCAATTTCCTTTGCCATATTGGATATCATCCTTTTTAGCAATTACACTATGCTGCTATTCTATAATGTGGCTTATGTGTGCAGTGTGTAATTGATTTAAGAGAAAATGTTACTTTTGTTTTTAAAATTTTTGCTGGAGTCAGACCTTTCCACTTAGAGCATTGATGATGGCTGCTTGGATGTTGTCCTGAGACTGGGGAATGAAACAAGCCAAGGAAAGTTTATGCTGACAATCTTACTCTTTACTGCATGTCTTTGTTTCTAATAGTTTCTATTTGTTTGTTTGTAACGATTTAGAATATTCTGCTACATGTATATATTCTTTGTACTGTAGAATATTCTTAGTGATTAGTAAAATTAATTTTAAATGACTTTGATTTTGTAATAGAGTTAATACAAGATTTTTCTACATACAAAATCTTGTAATGAAAGCTATGGAAGGGGTCCAAGCTTATATAAAATTCTTGTATTTTTCTGTATCATGACTTTGCCCCACTTTTTCTCATATATTCATTTACTATGTGCAGGTTGTTTGCTATGATGAACATTAGCAACTCTTTGCAATTTCATGTTATTGGTTTGATGAATGAGCAGGTTGAAATTGTGGAGTATAGATTGTGTCTGAAGCATGTGTATTGGAATTGGAGAAAGAAGTATCTTGGTATAGAAATGAAGGAGGGATTATGGAAGGCAAGTTTGTAGTACCCAACATTGATTGTGTATGAAGCATTTATACGGGAATTGGAGAAAAAAGTATCCTGGCCGTAAAGAGATGAAGGAGGCATTATGGAAAGCAAGTTTGCAGTACCCAAGAATGATTTTGCAACAATTGACTCATATGCATTTTTTTTTTCTGTGTGATAGAACTATTTATTAGAGTGTTAGATTAGACAAGTTATTTCAGGGATCGTTATCTTGTGATTTTTTTTTTCTTTTATAAATAACATTGTTTATGACTATTTTACTACTGTTATATTGTGGCTCTTTTTTCTTTTTGTTTGATTATTGCTCAAATTATAAAGAGAAAAGATTTGCCAAATAATATCGAAGAAGATTGTAATACAAGACTGATTGTTTGTTTGTTGGTCTTCCGACATTCATTTTCTTGGCAAACCAAGTAAGATTTTTAAAAAGAACCAGATAAAAAACCAATTAGACTCTTATAAGCAACTAGATTTTTAATAAACATTTTTGCGGTTAATCTCATTTTGAAATATGGTTAATTGCTAGTCCCACATGGTTAAGAACGTGTTAACTGAACCATTCCGCCAATAGTTATATACAACTTAGAAAAAGTGTAAAATTCATTGTGGATTCAAAGTCTGTGTTGTTTCCATTGCATGTGAGTAAATAGTCAATAATTGAATCAATTATTTGATATCGGTTAATAGGAGACCAATAATTGGTTAATCATGCTAGAGACACATTTCTGTGTTAAATGCTTTCAAATTTTCAAAGGACTCAAACATATTTACTAAGGTTATTTATCATGTGAGTGTATGGTTGTAAATCAATCATTGACATTTTCATGGTTAAGTGTGGAGCAATATGTGGTTAATTGTGTTGTATCTGTGGTTAAATTCAACTACGTCACATGAAGACTTTATTTAATCATTTGTACAAATAAAAGTTAAACATTATGAAGGATATATGATGAACATTAAACCTGGAGTTCAACTAAAAATAGACAACTAGTGATGAAATTAAAAAGTTTTCATAGACATATTCATGTGGTTAATTCTATTTACATATGTGGTTAATTGTAAGCTACGTGTGGTTAAGTACGTACATGTTATATTGTGCATTGAAAGTTTAACAACTATTTCATGGTTAATAGTGAAGAAATATGTGGTTAACCGTTCTCTAAAGGTGGTTAAATGCCACTACGTGCAAATGAACATACAAGTTTGACTCAGAAGTGCTAAAAACACATTTCTGGGCTAAAGGTTTTCAATTTTGAGAGGATTGAGACACACATACTGAGGTTATTTATCACGTAAGTGTATGGTTGTAAATCAATTATTGACATTTTTAAAGTTAATACTGTAGAAATATGTGGTTAGTCGTCCTCTAAAGGTGGTTGAAATGCCACTATGTTCAAATGAACAAACAAGTTTGACTCATAAGTGCTAAAAACATATTTCTGCGCTAAAGACTTTCAACACATAAATGTGTCTCTAACACTGGTGACTCAATTTTGGCATATTTTTGGCAAGTAGTTAAATTTAACCACTGATAGAGACGGACTAACCACATAATTATTCACAACTAACCACGGGCATGTCAATGATTGAGTTTCCATTTATACAATCACGTGACAAGTAATAGGGTGAAATGTGTCTGAGTTTTTAGTGTGTTTCAAAGGCTTGAATGCATAAATGTGTCTATAACACTTGTGACTCAACTTTGGCATATCATTGACACGTATTTAAATTTAACCACTGACAAAGAGGAACTAACCACATATTTCTTCACAACTAACCACGGGTGTGTCAGGTAGCTAGCTCTATCAGTTAAGGATAATTACTGAGGTTATTTATCATGTTAGTGTATACTTGTAAATGAATGATTCACATATCCGTGGTTAAGTGGGAAGCAATATGTGGTTAATCGTGTTGTATCTGTGGTTAAATGCAATACTGTTCTGCGTCCAATGATCAATATAAGGCAATACTGTTCTGCGTCCAATGATCAGTACACTGTGCGTCCAATATTTCAAAACACTGTGCGTCTAATATTTCAAAACTCTGTGCGTCCAATGATCAGTACGCTGTGCGTCCAATATTTCAAAACGATGTGCGTCCAATATTTCAAAACGCTGTGCGTCCAATATTTCAATACGTTGTGCGTCCAATATTTCAAATTTAACCACTGATAAAGGGGAACTAACTACATATTTTTTCACAACTAACCACATGTATTGCAATGATTGAGTTTCCATTTATACAAGCATATGGCAAGTATCAAGGTGAGATTGTGTGAAAGTTTTCAGTGAATTAGAAAGGTTTCAACACATAAATGTGTCTCTAACACTTGTTCATCAAATTTGGCATTATTATCGTATTGCGTTTAAATTTAACCACTGACAGGGAGAGACTAACCACATATTTCTTCACAACTAACCACATGTATTGCAATGATTGAGTTTCTATTTATACAAGCATATGGCAAGTATCAAGGTGAGATTGTGTGAAATATGTATAAGAGTTTATAAACTTGAGAGTTTATACACTAACACTTTGGGTATAGGATGATGTATGAGATGAGAGAGTTTTCATTAATGTTTTCTTGAGGACTTCGCATTAATGTTTTCATTAATGTTTTCTTAAGAAGTAAGATAGTATCTTTTCATCCTTTAGATGTGTGTTTTGCCTTGGGACTTCGCATAGTTGGTGAAAATGTGCTATGTAGTGTTGGGAATAGTTACACCAGAAGCAACTCTATGTACTACTCTGTACAACTTGTATTTTACACGTGGAAAATATATGTGGTTAGTTGTGAATAATTATGTGGTTAGTCTCTCCCTGTCAGTGGTTAAATTTAAATGCAGTACGATAATAATGCCAAATTTGATGAACAAGTGTTAGAGACACATTTATGTGTTGAAACCTTTCTAATTCACTGAAAACTTTCACACAATCTCACCTTGATACTTGCCATATGCTTGTATAAATGGAAACTCAATCATTGCAATACATGTGGTTAGTTGTGAAGAAATATGTGGTTAGTTCTCCTTTATCAGTGGTTAAATTTGAAATATTGGACGCACAGCGTACTGAAATATTGGACGCACAGAGTTTTGAAATATTGGACGCACAGCGTTTTGAAATATTGGACGCACACCCGTGGTTAGTTGTGACTAACTATGTGGTTAGTCCCTCTCTGTCAGTGGTTAAATTTAAATACGCGCTAAGGAAATGTCAAAGTTGAGTTGCAAATGTTATAGACACATTTATGCATTCAAGCTTTTGAAACACACTGAAAACTCAGACACATTTCACCCTATTACTTGCCATGTGATTTTATAGTTGTAACCCAATCATTGAATAACTCGTGGTTAGTTGTGAAGAAATATGTGGTTAGTTCATCTTTGTCCGTGGTTAAATTTAAATACGTGCCAAGGATATGCCAAATTTGAGTCACCAGTGTTAGAGACACATTTATGTGTTGAATCCTTCTAATTCACTCAAAACTCAGACACAATTTCACCTTGATACTTGTCATATGATCGTATAGTTGTAACCCAATCATTGAATAACACTGGTTAGTTGTGAAGAATTATGTGGTTAGTCTCTGTCTGTCAGTGGTTAAAATTAAATAGCGAACCAGTAACGAACTTCGAACTACGGTTCTTCCCAACGTCCAAAGCTCCGCGAATCAAGCCTCAGCCTTCGATCTGTGGTGCTACCAGTTCGTAATGGTGAGGGAAAGAGAAGAGAGAGCGAACAGAAGCACAAATGGTGAGGGAAAGAGAAGAGAGAACAAAGTTAAACCGAGACAGAGTGGGTCTCGACAAATCCGAGAAGTTGAAATGGTGAGGGAAAGAGAAGAGAGAGGTCTGAGGATGAAGTGAAAGAGGGACAGACCAGGAGATGAAGGAAGAGAGAGACAGGTTCGCTGATCTGAGAGAGAGTAGAGAGACAGGCCAGGAGATGAAGGAAGAGAGCAGAGAGACATGCGCGGGAGATGAAGGGAGAGAGCAGAGAGAGAGTGCGAGTTGAAGGAAGAGAAGAGAGCAGACAGAGAGCGGGAAAATGAAGCAAAGGAGTGCATAGAAATAGAATGAGAGAACCTTGAGGTTTGTGGGAGCAGCAGCAAACAGACTCTTCAACGTATAGCGAAAATTTGTTGAGTTGAGAAGGGAGAAAACGATGTTGTTCTTCGTTTAGCAGAGAAGGGAGATGCTGTTCTTCGTTTTGAAACCTCCCGCTTTCGTTTTCTGTTCTTTTTAATGTTGCTAGTCAAATGTTTGCTGACTCATATTGGACTCTGCTGAGTCAATTAAATTGCCACATGGGCAAGATGTAGGGTGGGTGGAACTTAAAAAATGGGTGTCTGAGTATCGGGATCCAATTAATAAACCCATCTTCATATAAGACCAAAACACCCAGGCCGCAGAAGGCGAGAGATGTAAGGGCTTCAAACGGCACAAACAGAGAGAGGCGAGGAAGATACAGACACCTCGTGCCTTTGGGAACCAAGAAAATGATAGAAAAAGCTCTTACGTATATTGGAAAGTGGAGAAATAAGTGTGGTATTATTAATGTGCGTGAAGCCTGCGGATGGGAGATTAACAAATGGGCTTCTGTAAAACGGGACTGGCATCACTCTTCTCCTCTTTCCAAAACATATACATCTTCATTCTCTTTTTTACCATCTTCTTCTTAACAATTGTTTGGGGAAGATCAATAGTTGCTTTGGTTCTATCATCCCTTTTGCTCCTTCTCCCTGTTCTTATCTGATTAGTTATTTCATTGAATAAAATGCAATTTTTTTGCCCATATTTATCAGATACGGTTGGGGTTTTTTCTTTAAATACTGGCCTTGGATTGATTCACCCAGTTATGTGCGATTTGTGCATTTTTTTTTCCTGTGCGATTTGAGGATAAAGCTTTCTGTTTTCATGACTCCAAATCGTGATGCTCACCGTGATTGTGTCTTTGATTTGCCCCAATAGGGAAGGATGGATTCAACCATGTTGTTGCCATTTTTTATTTGTGCGATTTCAGATTGCAGAACTCTGTTTCCATGGTGGAAGTAAGGAGAACTAAGTGGTGGAGCAAGGAGGTGGCGAGTCTGAGATCCAATGGAAATCTCTTGGATGGTGTCGTTTGAGGTGAGATAATCGAAGCACACAGCGAGTGAGTCCGAGTCGAGGGAGAACTTAAAAGGAGCATGTGGTGGGGTTCTTGATAGTTAGGGAGATATTGTATGGACATTCCACAACAGAACCTGTTGAAGGAGGACTCCTATGTGGTCATAAAGATCGGAGGACCTTGTGCTAAGGTTTTCAAGAGATTGGGGTTTTTGAATGATTTTTTTGCCCAAGGTTTTTGAATGATTTTTTTTTTGGTTCATTTAATTTGATTTGTATATTGCAACTTAAATCAATAGTTTTGGTTATTTCTGTAATATGTTTAAGCTTTACGAATATGCAGAAGCAAAAGTAGTTATATGGTTGGAATTCGGATGTTTATAAAGAAGGTTAAGCTAATGGAAGTACAAAGGAACAAGAAAAGTCAAGTAAGATGTAAAGAGTTTAGAGTCAATATTCTCACCGGTGCTTGGTCTCATTTCATGTTTATTTGTAAGAGTGACGTGTTTACTTCTAAACTATTTACAAGAATTTCTTAACATGTTCTCTTAGCTTGGAACTTCTCCTTTTTCAAACAGAACAATATGTAATTAAACAATTATTTACTATTTTTTGTTGAACTTATCATATAATATCGTATAATTGCTTAACATGTTTGTTGCAAGAGAAAAAAAATAAGAATAGAACAATAATCGGTTCTGGTTGGAAGGAATTTTTTAGAATTCATGTTGTTTAACTAGGAGACCCACATTCAAGTTGAATGCAGTATTGCAAAGTTGAGAACAGTTTATCTGAAATAATAGATTGGAAGTGCATCCATTCTATATATAATCATTCCACTTTTTTAGTTTATGAGAATTTCTAGATGAGTTGATTTTCAATCAGAAACCTATGGAATCAGAACAGCTGTTGGGAGGGTATTATTGTGATTATTTTTTAGGAGGAAGCCCTAGTAGAGCAAGGGCAGCTTCGTTCTCTGTCCTCTTCTCAGATAAGAAGGTTTTCGTCCCCATACCAGGGGTGCAAACTTTTCCACAACTGTGTTCGGCTCTGGTTTGGAATTCAGCATCGCATTGGGGGCTGACGCTTTCACACCAGCAGGAGGATTTTTCTCACAACTGTGAAGGTATTTGTCCTCGTAGTGGTTTTCATTGCTTTGGGGTCTGACACTTTCACACCAGGGGGAGGATTTTTCTCACAACGGTGAACGTATCTAGTTTCGTGTTGTTTTCGTTTCCATACCAGGGGTGTAAAGTTTTCCACAAATGTGTTCGGTGGTGGTTTTGGATTTATGAATCGCTTTGGGGTTTGATGCTATCACAGCAGGGGTGTCTTTTTTTTCACAATCGTGAACGGGACTGATTTTGAGAAAAATGTCTTTGTGTGCGCTCTAAGGTTCCTCGCGATCTTGACAATGGCAACAACAACCATCCCATGGCAGTTCCTCGCCATGGATGATGATCGACCCACCCACGACAACAACCAGAACCAGGGGGCGCCTCCTCCCAAGTCTCCTACGGTGTCCGTTTCCCCACAACGCCGATAATTCGCGCAAGCGCTGCAGAACACTTGTGACATCCCGTATAGCCAACTACCATGTCCTTGCTTAAAGGGAGAGGAACTCTCCATCAAGATTCCGGAAGAAGAATATCAGGCCGGCCTTGAAAGGTGCAAGAATCATCTTCACGGTCGCATAATTCTTTCAAAAGGAGATGCCCCCCTCAAACTACATGATTTGCGAGCAAAGTTGCTAACTCTGTGGAAGTCAATTGGCCCATGGAGCGTCATTCCTGTGGGCAAAGGTTATTATGAATTTGCTTTCTCCTCCGTAGAGGACCTGCGCAGCGTTCATGCTATTGATTCTTGGAATTTAAAGTCGGGTCTCCTCCGGTTGTTTGCTTGGTCCCCAGATTTCAATCCCTCGATGCAGTGCAACACGAATGTTCAGTGCTGGGTGCCATTTTATGGACTGGCTCAGGAATATTGGAGCCCAAAAATTCTATACTCGATCGCTGGGAGCATTGGTACGCTAATATGCCTGGACGACACCACATCGAAGTGCACTTTTGGTCATTTTGCGCACGTTCTAGTTGATATAGATTTGAAGTCTATGCTGCAATATCAGATTCTGGTTGAGAGGAATGATTTCGCATTCTTTGTGGGCATAGAGTATGAGAACTTTCCTGACTTCTGTACGGGGTGTCATTTAATAGGGCACTCTATTGCTAATTGCAGGAAAAAAAGGAGATAACGCTACCCATGCTACTTCGGAGGAGCATAAATGGCTGAACAAACAGAGGGATCAGGTGAAGAAAATTTATGTTCCAAAATAGGTTCAAAAAGATGGTGAGGGAGTCTCCAACCGTGTGGATGAACAGGTCACCAAGGGGAAAGAACCTGTCATTGAGCCATTTAATGAGGGTACAAGTACGACCCCTGTCATTGTGGAGTATGAGCAGGTAGGGTCGGCAGCCAAGGGTGTCCTGCTGATCAATGCCCGGACAGAAACCCGTTGTTAGGATTCGGGGATATTGTGCCTGAGCTAGTGGAAACAGTGCATGGTGGGATGAATGGCAATGTTGAGGAGGTGCAGGCTGCGGTTTAAGATGCCATTTACTGACCTGAACCAGAAATTTCTCATGTGTCGAATTCGGTTTCTTCGTCTAATGTGGAAAGGGCCGAAGAGGAGCAACGGACCAGCATACCAGTTAATGGTGTTGTAGGGGCCCAGCATATTGACAACTCGGCTTACAATAATCCAACCGTTCAAAAGGAGGGAGACGCGATTGAGTCTGATTTTGAAGAGGAGGAGGAAGTCCTGTTGCTGCAAATATCGAACACGAACAAAATCAAGGTTGAGTCGCGGACTAGGTCGCTCTCTTTAAGACATTTCGTGGCTTTGTGCGACAGTATACAACCTCATCGTCCCCAGGATAAAACAGCCCTCCAAATGAGTTTGGGAACTCTCTGCACAAAAGAGAACCCAACAAACCAACACTCATATAAATACTCAAACTGCTCAGTAACTCAAATACATGTATATAATGTTTGGTAATCTTTTTCTAATTCAGAAATTTTCTTCTTCTGTGTACTCCCATACAAGACCTCTCCTTTATATAGGCACAAGAATCATTAATCAAATTAAAACAAATTAATGGAAAGAAAACCGTTTGAAGAGCAGTAAGCACAAAACACGTTGAACGGATATAAACCAACGACCATATTGAACTTAATATAATAGGACCATTTGATTATATACTTGTAATGTTTTTTTTAATAAAAATATTCAACAAGTCTAGGCTCCTTCTTCTGCCGAGAAATATTTACACTAGGAACATGAGGAGGTTGAATTTCAAGAGGTGGTGTCAAAATCTCAAAAGAAGAAAATGCGAAAAAAAGCGCGCAGAAAAGCCAATCTCAAGGAGTGATACCCCGTCCTAGGGGTCGACCCTGGAAGTTGGGTTAATGCGGATCCTTTATTGGAATGCCCGAGGTATCGGGAATTTGGATACCCAATTAGTGCTTCAAAAGCTCTGTTTTTTACATAAACCAGATTTCTTGTTTATTTTTTGGCCTTGGATTGCTTTCAGTCAACTCCCCTCTAGTTTCCTAAAGCGGATTAATTTAAAGCTTTTTGCGGTAAATAATAGGGGTGCTACGTTGCCTAATTTGTGGTGTTTCTGTGCTCATCAATACTCTCCGGATGTTGCAAGTACCAACCAACATGTCACTCTTTCTTTACTTTATGATAATCAACGTATTTACATTTCTGCTATGTATGCCTCCACTAATTATCTGCTCAGAAGACATCTCTGGGATGAATTAAATAACTTGCAGCAGACTCATTTGGCTCCTTGGTGTTTTATTGGAGATTTTAATACGGTGCTAGGGGCTCATGAATACCGTGGTAAAGGTACCCCCTCCAGGCTATCTTGCAAGGACTTCCGTGCCTGGACGGATAGCTCTCACCTCATTCACATTGACACGGCTGGCTCTCAATACACTTGGCAGAACGGGAGATCCGAGATTCATCGCATGAAAAAAAGACTGGATGGAGCGATCTGTAACGACAGTTGGATTAATTTCTGGAACACCGTGTCCTGCTGCACTCTCACCCGCAGTAAGTCCAATCATTTTCCCATCTTGCTGTCTCTAGCCAGGGGCCCCAAAGAATTTGCCTCTTCTTTTAAATTCTTTCGGGCTTGGGCAGATCATACTGACTGTAGAAGGCTAGTTTCTGAAACTTGGCAGATGCCGATGGTGGGGTTCCCAATGGCAATTTTAGCTCAGAAATTAAAGTTGCTCAAATCAAAGCTTAAGGAGTGGAATAAAAGTGTCTTTGGGGATGTTCATGCTATGGTGAATTCGGCTAAGGCTAATTTAGATAACATTCAACATCTCATTAGTACTTCTGATGACAATGATGTTCTTTACCAGCAGGAAAGAGACGCCCAAATTACTCTAAATCAAGCTCTTGGGTATGAGGAGCAATTCTGGAGGGAGTGATCCCGGATAAATTGGCACTGTGATGGTGATCGTAACACAACGTTCTTCCATAGAACGATTAAAATTAAATCTGCGACACGTAATATTTCCATGATGAAAACCGGTGATCAGGTAATTCTGGATAAAACTGAGATTGAATCTCATATTTTGAATTTTTACAGGGATCTGTTTGCTGCTGATAACAATTGCCAGCATAATGATCTTATAGATGTGATCCCTCCTTTAGTCACCGCACAGGATAATGCTATGCTTACTAATCTTCCATCCATGGAGGAGGTTAAGGGTGCAGTCTTTGCGATGAATGGAAATGGTGCCCCTGGCCCGGATGGGTTTGATGGTTTCTTTTACCATACTTTCTGGGATATCATTGCTCAGGACGTTTTTAATGCATGTCGCAATTTTTCCGCCCAGGTTGGCTCATGCCAAATTTGAATTCAAATGTTGTTGTTCTTATCCCAAAGCATCTTGGCGCGAACCGTATTGAGCACTTTAGGCCGATTGCTTTGGCTAATTTTCGTTTCAAAATTATCACCAAAGTTTTGGTTGATAGATTGGCATTGTTCGCTCCTAAAATTGTTTCTGAAAATCAGCGGGGTTTCATAAGGGGGAGGAATATTACTGATTGTATTTGCACGGCTTCGAAGTCTATCAACCTGTTAAAGAAAAAAATCCTTTGGGGGACAAATTGCGATGAAAATTGATATCAAAAAGGCTTTTGATACTTTAGATTGGAATTTTCTACAGGAGGTGCTACACAAGTTCTGTTTTAATGATGTGTTCTATGGGTGGATTCGTAATATCTTGCATTCTGCTAAGCTTTCAATCTCTGTTAATGGAAAGGCGGTTGGTTACTATAATTGCTCTAGAGGTGTCAGGCAAGGGGATCTACTGTCCCCTCTCCTCTTTTGCATTGCGGAAGAAGTTCTTAGTAGAGGCATTACTAAGCTTGTTAGCAATGATATGCTTCGTCTTATGGCTGGTCCGAGAAACTTTTCCATGCCTACCCACATCTTGTACGCGAACAACATAATGATTTTTTGCAGAGCAAATAAATCTAGTTTGGAGAATTTACTAAATCTATTTTCGCTCTATGCACAAGTATCTAGGCAGGTCATTAGTGCTGAAAAATCAATATTTTATGTACAGGGGCTTTCTCTTGCGCGAGTCACACAACTGGCGAGCATCTTAGGTTTCTCTAAGGGGTCTTTGCCTTTTGCATATTTCGGAGTTTCTTTATTTATAGGCAGACCGAAGAGACAACATCTTTTGCCTATAATTGACAGAATTAAAATAAAGTTTGTCTCCTGGAAAGGGTCCCTTCTGTCTATTATGGGGAGAGTGTAGTTGGTTAATTCTATTATTATGGGTATGCTGGTTTATAGCTTCCGCATATACTAATGGTCAGCAAACGTCATTAAAAACCTGGATTCTTGGATTAGGAATTTTGTTTGGGCTGGTGACATTAACACTAAGAAAGTGGTCACTGTAGCTTGGAAAAAAGTTCACATCCTGGCCTCGTGTAGGGGCTAGGCATTCAGTCCATTAAAGCTCTTAATCATGCGGGGTTGCTCACTTTTACTGGGAATCTTATGAATTTGGACTACCAATGGTCTTCTTTGCTTAAGGCCCGTGCGTGCAAAGGTTCGCAACCAAGGGGTAACTATTTCGCTTCTTCCATTTGGCCCGGAATTCACTTCAATGAGGAGTTAATTTTGAATAATTCTTGCTGGCAGTTGGGGGATGGAAATTCCATTAATTTCTGGCATGATGGCTGGCTGTCGAGACCGGTTGTGGACATCGTTGATATTCTGGAGAACTTACATGGCTCGCTTTCTGACAAGGTCAGTGATTTCTTAGAAAATGGGCGATGGTCAATCCCGAACATCATTGTCTCGTGTTTCCCAACCCTTAAAGCAGAAATTGATAATACTATAATTCCCACTGACGCCATTCCAGATAAGAGAGTCTGGATGCACTCCGATTCTGGTTTGTTATCTTTCAAAGATGCTTTTCAATTTTTTCAACCTGCAGGTGTGACGATTCCATGGTGCAAATTGATTTAGAAAAGGTCCATACCTCCTTCCAAATCTTTTATTCTATGGCGTATTACGCACAAGAAAATGCCCACAAATGACAACCTTTGGGCTAGGGGTTGTATCACAGTTTCAGTTTGTAGTCTTTGTGGTCAGGCCGCAGAAACTACCAAACACCTCTTTCTGAATTGCTCTTTTGCTACTAACCTTTGGCGTTGGTTCGAGGATTTGATTAATGTGAATTTGATTGTTCTGATTTCAACTCTTTGTTAACAGCTTGCACCCAGAGGTGGAGTCCGCAGATTCTTGATTTAGTTACTACAGGGCTAGTAAACGTCATATTTGGAACTGCAGAAATAAATGTAGATTTAACAACAATTTCATTCCAATTAGAGCTGCGATCAATATTATCAGCTCAAATACTTCACTAGCCGGTCGTTATAGCAAAGGTTGCATGTCTAATTCTGTTTCAGTTCTTATGATTCTGCACAGGTTTGGGGTGAGTGGCCATCAATGTCAGGCGCCGCCTATCAAGCAAGTTCTCTGGCATCCCCCCTTCCTGGCACTATTAAATGTAACACAGATGGGGTGGCCAAAGGTTGTCCTGGCGCTACTGCTTGCGGGGGCATCTTTAGAGATAGCAACGCCGCCCTCATGGGCTGTTTTGCTGTCAATATCGGAGTTAACAAGACATTTCAAGCAAAAATTCTTGGAGCTATTTGGTCCATTGAGATTGCGTTTAGTAAGGGGTTGCGTAATCTTTGGCTTGAGTGCGACTCCATGCTTGTGGTCACAACCTTCAGTAATAGCGACATTATTCCACGGAAGCTGCGGAATAGATGGTATAATTGTCTGCAGCTAACAAAGCAAATGCGCTTTCAAGTCTCTCATATTTACCGGGAAGGTAACCACTATGCAGATCGCTTGGCAGCTCATGGAACGTCTATAACTGGATTCTACTGGGAGGTCAATGTCCCCAGGTTCATTAGGAAGGAGTTTTTCAGGAACCGAATGGGCCTTCTGGGCTATAGATTTTCTTAATTTCGTATGTTTGCTCTACAGTTTGTGTGTACTCTTTTTCCTCCCAACTTTTTTTCCTAAATCTTAGGTTTTTAACTGGGCAAGGTTTTAACGAGACATACTTAGGAGATTGTCTGGCCAGGGACACAGTTTTTGTAACCTTTAGTGTTCTGGCTTTGTTTTTCATGGGTATTGATTTGGTCCCCACATGTCTTGTTTTGTTTTGTTTTCTCTTTTTTAATAAATTATGGTATGCTGCAAATGATTGATAGAGCTGAAGATGTCGACTTGGTTGGGATGTCCAGCTCTATTGTGATGCATTAGCATTCAATTTTTGGAAGAAAAAAAAAGAATAGCTATTGGAGAAGGTGCTGATAACATCTTGCATTTTGCTAATAAAAGGAAGGGTGGCAGACTTTGTGTAACATCCCGGCTGCTTTTCGGATCAACGACTGTCTCCACACATCAACACAGGTCTTTTCAGCATGCTTTGTCCTCACTTACATGCTTTCTAGGAAACTTCCCAGAAGGTCACCCATCACGAAATTGCTCCAAGTCAAGCACGCTTAACTGTGGAGTTCTTAAGTGATAGGCTACCGAAAAGAAGATGCATCATGTTGGTATGAGTAGTACCAATCAATTCTATTAAGCTTTCTTCAAGTGGACAGTCTCATACCTGCACAGTCTCAGAATTCCTCTCATTCAGGTATGATTTCGATTCATTCATGTACCCCTTCGCCTAGAAGTCTGCCAGGAGCTACTCCTTGTTCGTGCCTCTCTGCACCGGCGATCACTCCCCGCCCTCGTCGGCCTCAGGGTGTTACATGCCCACCAGATTTTGCTTGGTTCGTCCCCGAACCATACCGTACTAGGAGAGGACCGGCTCTGATACCATTTGTAACATCTCGGCTGCTTTTCGGATCAACGACTGTCCCCACACACCAACACAGGTCTTTTCAGCATGCTTTGTCCTCACTTATATGCTTTCTAGGAAACTTTCCAGAAGGTCACCTATCACGAAATTGTTCCAAGTCAAGCACGCTTATCTGTGGAGTTCTTAAGTGATAGGCTACCAAAAAGAATATGCATCTTGTTGGTATGAGTGGTACCAATCAATTCTATTAAGATTTCCTCAACTGGACAGTCCCATACCTGCACAGTCTCAGAATTCCTCTCATTCAGGTATGATTTCGGTTCATTCATGTACCCCTTCGCCTAGAAGCCTGCCAGGAGCCGCTCCTTATCCGTGCCTCTCTGCACCGGCAATCACTCTCCGCCCTCGTCGGCCTCAGGGTGTTACACTTTGATTATCCACTTTCACTTTGGATAACCTACCCTGCATTGTGCTTAGGAAAAGGAACATAACATTTATTTGGGATAGTGTGGATGGGGTACTACTATGCAGGGATTAAATAATAGCTGTTACATTTTGCATAAATGTAAGTGGACAAATATAACAAGTCGGTATGCAAGCGGTGAAATGTTTTGTATGCTTGTGGAGAAATCTACTAGGTCAATATGACTAAGGCGTGTACTGATAGGATTTGGTAGCAGCACTTGGTTCCTAGTCTTAGCTTTAAGTTTTTAATTACATTGTAAATGTTAGAAATTTTGGCCTATTATCATTTGGTATAGGCATTTCTCTGTTCAGAACTCTTATAACTTCTTTGTATAGCACTTTCAATATATTTTGACTGTTCAAAAAAATAATAGTGGCCGAATGGTATCTGAGCAAAGAGAAATGAACTGGTGAAATGTAAGAGAATGCATTATCAAAACATTAATAAACTTGATACCACTTGAATATGTATGTTATAAACATTATCAAAACAATTTAAGGAGTTGTCCCAGGCAAATTTGCTCAATCAAATTAATGACAAATTTCGGAGGCTCAGGGTAACATGCTCATTCAGGAATTTTCTGAGGAGGAGATTAGGGAGGCAGTATGGGATTGTGACAGTTCTAAAAGCCCAGGGCCTAATGGGTTTAATTTCTTTTTTATTAGAAATTTTTGGGAGGTGATTAAAAAGGAGGTCATTGCGTTCATTCATGAATTTCATAGATTTGGGAGGTTGGTGAGAGGACTCAATTGCTCTTTTATTGTGTTAATTCCAAAAAAGGATAATCCGCAGAGGGTCGAGGATTGTCGGCCTATATCCTTGATTGGATGTCTTTATAAAATTCTATCCAAACTTCTGGCTTCGAGGTTGCGGTTAATTATGGAGGAGGTAATTTCTAATACACAAACAGCTTTCATTAAAGGGCGACAAATCTTGGATGGTGTCCTTATTGCTAACGAGATCGTTGAGGAAGCACAGCAAGAAAAAAGGCCGACGATATTGTTCAAGGTAAAGTTTGAAAAGGCATATGATTCGGTGTGTTAGGAGTACTTGGATTATGTGATGTTGAAAATGGGTTTTCCAACGAAGTGGATCATGGAGTGTATCTCCTCGACGACTATTTTGGTACTGGCAAATGGAAGTCCAACTGCGGAGTTTGTGTTGGGGAGAGGCCTTTGGCAGGGGGATCCTTTATCCCCTTTTTTGTTTATTCTGGCGGCAGAGGGTCTTAGCGTAATGGTAAGCAATGTTGTGGCCCATCACATGTACAATGGGTATAGGGTGGGAGGTGGAGCGTTTGAGGTTACTCATCTTCAATATGTCGATGATACGTTATTTGTGGGTATGGCATCATGGAAGAATGTAAGGGCAATTAAATCTATACTACAGCTGTTTGAGGTAACTTCGGGACTCAAGACAAATTTTTTCAAGAGCCAATTAATGGGATTCAATGTCAACGAAAGCTGGTTACGGGTGGCCAAAAGGGTGTTGAATTGTAGAAGTGGTGGAACGCCATTTAAATATTTAGGCCTTCCGATTGGTGCAAATCACAGAAAGAAAAGTACGTGGGATCCGGTTGTCGAGAAGGTAAGGAAAAGGTTGTCCTTGTGGAATAATAAAAATATGTCTCTAGGTGGTCGCATCGTGCTTTTAAAGTCTATCTTCACAGCCCTGTCGATCTTCTTTCTTTCCTTTTTCTTGGCTCCAAAAGGTATTATCTCATCTCTTGAGTCTTTATTTAAACAATTTCTTTGGGGGGGGGGCAAGAGAATGTGAGGAAAATTTGTTGGGTTGCTTGGGATGATGTATGTTGCAATAAGGAGGCCTTTAATTTAGCGTTGTTGGGGAAATGGGTGTGGAGATTTAAATTTGAAACCAATGCACTGTGGCATAGAGTGCTGGTTGCGAAATATGGTCCTATTCGGGAGGTGTGGGGGCTAAGGGGGAGGAAAGGGTCTCGGTGGTGGAAAGATTTTGTGGTTGTGTTTGGGGGTGGTGGTATGAGGGTGGAGTGGTTGACTGATAATATTGTCAGGAAGTTGGGGGGAGGCCAGCAGGTGCACTTTTGGTTAGATAATTGGTTAGGGGGAGACCGTTGTGTGAAAGGTTCAGTAGATTGTTCAACATTACGGTGGAGAAGGATTGTTTGGTCTGTAATATGGGTACATGGGAGGGGGAGGAGTAGAGGTTGTTGTGGGCTTGGCGTAGGAATCTGTTTCAATGGGAAGAGGAACTACATCAAGCGTTAATACATGACTTGCAGGGGGTGAAGCCATGCCGAAGCGTAGATAGACTCATGGGAGTGGCTAGGGGATAATACTGGGAATTATTCAGTTAAATTTGCCTATCATTTATTAACCAATGAACAAAATCTGTGTTCAGATAGTTTGTACAAGAACGTGTGGAATAAGTACGTGCCATCCAAAGTGACAGCATTCTCCTGGCGGGTAGTACGAAATCGTCTTCCAACTTTGGATAACTTGGTAAGTAGAGGAGTATTGCAGGGGAATACCAACAGCTTGTGTTCAGGGTGTCACTTGGCTATGGAAACGGTGTCTCATCTATTCTTTGAGTGCAAGCTATACTCAGACATGTGGATCCAACTACTTCATTGGGTGGGGGTACAGGCTGCAATGCATAATGTTTGTAGCCAACACCTGTCTCAATTTCTTGGTTTATGTTCGTTCAGCAAGGAAAAGGTAGCAGCGTGGCAATGCCTCTGGTTTGCAGGCTTATATGGTATTTGGTTAAGCAGAAACAATTTAATTTTTAATCACAAGGAGGTGCGTACAACTGAGATAGTTAAACAAGTAAAGATAAAAGCCTGGACCTGGATTAGAGGAAAGGTGGCAAGTTCTTCAAATTCTCCCACTGATTGGATGCTAAACTCATTGGCATGCTTAGGAATGGTTGTTCAGTGATTTTGGAGTATATGTAAAAGTGCAGTGCCTAATGAGTTTCATTGCGTCTATCTTGTAGTGTGTTGCTCCATGGATTGTACGACGTCGAGTTAATGTTCTGGCAAGCTAATTCCATTAATGGTTGGAGGTGGTGCTAATTCCATTAGGGTTTAGGGCCTCCGCGATTGAACCATAGTAGGCTGGATTACTTATTTCATGAATTGCTTATATCAGTACCATTGTAATAATGCAGCAAGGGGCTTAGTTTTTGGAAAATGGTCATGTGGAGTTATTAGAAGTTGTGCTGCTGTTGGGATATGAAACAGGTGTCGTAGGTTTATGTTAAGTAGGACCTTCACGAATATGTTTTTCTGCTATACATGCGGTTTTTGTTTGAGGGTGCTTTAGAGATGCAAGTTGTAACACCCTTTCTCCAGAAAGGATATTACACTATAGTAACCAAGAGTTTAGCAAAGATTTAGAAAATATTTTGATCAAAGTTGGTAATCCTTCTCTAAAATGCGGGTAAAATTTTTAGCTTTTCTAAAAGATGAGAAGGATGGGGAATATGTTTCCTTAATTATTTTCAAAATGTTTTTGAAAGCGGAAATATGATCAACACCTTTTTGTGAGCGTAATCTCATCTCATATATATATAAAGATCTTGCTTCAGTACAAGCATAAGTTTAAATAGATTGTACATCTGAGCCAATTCAGTCTCTTGACATCAACCCCAATCTAAGACAATAAATATCGATTCTTCTCGTCAATCTCTATCAATCTATGCAACATCTTCCTTCAGATCCTTCTTCTAAGAGCTAGCCCACTTCTTGGGTAAATCATCTACTCAGTCATGCATCAACACAACATAAAGTAGGCAAGGGTGAAACTATAAGCAAAGTAACAAGTAAAGTAGAAGCACAAACAAAACACAGTTTATATACCAATCAATTCCTACATCAAGACACACATTAAAGATAACAGATCAATCAAGACTTATAAACAGATTCCAATCAAACAGGTCTTACCTTGTGTCTTATAAACATACAAAATAACTCATTCACAGAAGTATATTCTCACATCAAAGTACATTTATACATATCACTTCAATATCTCTCTAATCACACCAGTGTAGTGCTCCAAGGAGACTTTTCCAACCTCACATCATTTGAGCGACTGGCTGCAGTAAACTTAACAGCATAATCAGGGAGTCCCTCTAGACCCCTGAAGATACTTCAGTAATACCGCATTTAAAACTTAATACCAAATCAGAAATAGATCTGCCTGTCAGATTTATCCAAGCCGAGTATACGACTTGTCTCGGCTTAGGGGGATTCACCGACAAGGCCATTGAGACTTTCGAAACCTGGATAATCCCAGTAGACAATTGTAGTCCAACAGAACCTATTTTCAACCCTAGTCTCTAGGTTGTATGCTCACAGTCTATAATGTAAATGATTGTCAAATTTTACATATACTTGTCAAATTTTACATATACTCTGTTTCTCTTTATTTTCTCTTTGTAAGACTTCATCTGTCTTACTGTAGCTTCTCTTCAATACCTTTGTACAAAATAACCTATCTCTTTCTGGGAAAAATTTCTCTTGTCTTCATTACTCATTTACTGCGAGTTAAGTTATTCTTCCGGCTGAAATATTTCAATTTATGAGTTGTCACACCGCGGCAGAGCTGAACTGAGGTAAATAGTCCAACAGAGTGATTCGATATATAACCAAAGGTTATTAACTTGTTTCAAGAAGACTAAAACGGGGCATAGCCACCTAGGATTGATCAAGAGAGAAGAGATCAACAGTATTAAAACTTACGTCCACTTTTTAATCAATAAGTGTATGTTCTCAGATTTTAAATAGCTCTTTGGGAATGGAATAATTACATGGTGGCTGAGCCGACTGCGGTAATCATTGTCCGTCTTTTTTTGAAAACTTGATATAGACTTAATGAACGAAAGAAAGCTAATTAATTTTCGGCTTAGTTAATTTTCAAAGATGAAAAAATCACACGACGGTAGAGACATCTTTGGTGATCAGTACCCAATTCTAAAAATCAATTTACTATACTAAGTGAACGTAATCCAATTGTTTCTCTTTGGAAATACTTAAGCACTAATTATCTTCCAGGAAAAATGTCCATTGAAAGCCTATCTCACTAATTTTTACTGTCATAGACGTTGGAAATTAAAGTGAGTTATGTGCATATATATACAGATTGGATACCCACTCTATATTTTTCCACTGTTAATATAGCATAGAATTCACCGAGAATCCATTACTGTCATATTAAATTCCGAAAGATGCTATAACAGTAGAATTCGCCGAGAATCCATTACTGTTGCACTCTTTTATCCCACAGATGCTATAACAGTAGAATTCACTAAGAATCCATTACTGTTATGCTCTTTTATCCAATCCAATCTATTTATATATACGGTATTAAGAAATCACTTTTTTCCAAATTTATCTTAGTCACGTTTATACCGGGACCCTAGTGTTAAGAATTCCCCAAACAGTGTATCAGTACAGTTCCCAGGAAAGAGAGACGGACTTATTAAGCCCCTTCAAAGGTCTCTGTTTTCTTTCCTAGACAGACTCATACTGATAAACCATTTATCTTAACCATTACCTTGATATATCAATGATAGACAATATCAGGGTTTTCATAAATAATAAATTGTATTTCTTTGCGAAAAATCGTATTTATGGTAAGTCCAAAATTCGCCATTATAACAGTATGTTTACAAAAGCTCAAAAATGATTTTGGCATAGCCATCTTACTTACACGAATTTCTTGAGAAATTTGGGCATTATAACTCTATAATTATTAAATAGCATAAAGCAATTAAATGAAAGCTATAAAATAATTATAAAGCATATTTAAATAAATAAAAGCTATAAACACACAAACAAACAATTCAAACACAAACAAGAATCAAAACTCATACTTCTCAAATTAATTTGAAAGAGAAACCTCTTACCTTTGCCACAAGACTATGAAGAACAAGCTTTAAGAACCAAGAACACAATAGTAAGAAATTTAAGACTAAGAAGAGAAAAAAGAGAAAAGTGTTTGCCTTGAAATGCTTCTTGGATTTGTGTGAGAATTTTATGAAGCCAAGGGGGTCTATTTATAGTGGGAGGGGGCGGCCAAGAGGGAGGACATGGAAGGAATAAAAAGCCTTTGTGTTGTAAGCCATGACTACAAAAATACGTAATTATTAATTAGGTTTAATCAATCCTTTTTCCCATTGGCTCTTTCTTATGACTAAGCTTATGACTCATGAAGCAAAAGCACATCCAAGGGCTGAAAATAAGACTGGATGTCGACCAAAAGGAAAGGGAAGGAAGGCCATTGGATTTCATGGACAAAAACTTTAGGTTTAGGTTTGTTTAAGTGAAAATCAAGGGTAAAATGGTCATTATACATACTCCTACACTATTCATGTCTAATGATGATGTCCACAGATATTTTAGTCTTCTGAGATTTGTATTTGAACCCCTCAAAGTTCCTAAGTTTCTATATTATAGCCACTATGTCTCTATTCGCCTCTATTCGGCTAATATACCGTAAATAAGGGTCAAAATAGTCTTTTCACTAATCAAATATTCAAAAATAATTTTAAATGGTAAGAACCAATGAGGAATCTCGAAAATGACATGTAAGAGCTTCATGGAAGAGTTTTTGGGATTTTTACGGCAAGGGTAAGCTTTATGGTTTGCAAAAACAAAGGAAAACGGACGTGCCGTAAGTGCAAAACAGACATTTTTCAGAAAATTCCAGAAAAAATCACAGAAAATCACAAATTGAATTTAAACAGTAATGATCCCTCTTGAAATTTGATTTTAAGCACTCACTGATCACTAAAAATTCATTTCTGATCAGAAATTCTCGTTTCTCGTGCTTTTACAGGGACCGAAAAAGTAGCTTTTGATCTTCTTTTCAGAAAATTACGAAATAATTTTCAAAAATTTTAAAAATAAAAAAACATGATTTAGCTTCTTAAAATCTCTTTCTGACCTCAATTCGGTCTCTGAATCAGTTATTAGCTCTTACTGTAGCTATAGGGACCAAAACAGTTTTTTTTAAAAGCAAAAAGTGGAATGCTAAAGCATCACAATAGAGAAAGACATCACAATTATGTTGGCACCTCAGACTCTATCAATCATTTGCAACATACCATAGTTTATTAAAAAAAATAAGAAAATACAAAAAGACATGGGGGGACCAAACCAAAACCCATGGAAAATAGAGCAAATACACTTTAGGATACTAACAAAACTATGTCCCAATAGCAGGACATCTCCCAAAACTAAAGTGTGCCTCGTTAAAACCTTTCCCGGCTAAAAAACCTTAATATAGGTAAAAAAGGTCGGGGAGGAAAAAGAGTACACACCTTCTGAAGAACAAACATGGTTATCTATGAAAATTTGTAGCCTGGAAGGCCGATCCTGTTTCTGAAGAACTCATTACGAATAAAGGTCGGGGCATTGTCCCACCATTGAAAACCACTAATAGTAGTCCCATGAGAAGCCAAACGGTCAGCACAGTGATTTCCTTCCCTGAAGATGTGAGAAATTTGAAACCGCATTTGCTTGGTTAGCAGCAGACAATTATTCCATCTATTACGCAACTTCCATGGAACGATGTCGCTATTCTTAAAAGCACATAAAACTAGCTTGGAATCACACTCTAGCCAAAGATTCCTCCAACCTTTACTCAAAGCGATCTCTATGGACCACATCGCCCCAAGAAGCTCGGCCTGCAAAGCTTTGTTAATACCAATATTCACAGAGAAGCACCCCATAAAAGAGCCCTGACTGTCTCTAAATATACCATCGCAAGCAAACCTCCCAGGACAACCTCTAGTAGCACCATCAGTATTGCATTTTACCGTGCCTGGAAGCGGAGGATGCCAATTAACCTGTCTAATCGTGGGGGCCTGTCGAGGATGGCTAGTTACTCCGAAATTACGAAGAATTATTAGATCAGAGACTGAAGCAGACATACAACCCTTGCTAAAATAACCCGCAAGCGAAGTATTGGCCAAAATCATATTAATAGCAATTTGAATTGGAATTTGTCTATTATCAAATCTGCATTTGTTCCTGCAGTGCCAAATACACCAAAGAATGTTCACCAGGCCTACAATAACCAGATCCTGAACTTGGGGGCTCCACCCCTTGCTGCAAACTTTAACAAGCGAGTGGATATCAGCACAATCAATGAGATAATTAATTAAAGCACTAAACCAGTTCCATAGTTGATTCGTGAAGGGGCACTCTAGAAACAGATGCGTTGTAGATTCAGCAGCCCGACCGCAAAGGCTACAGATTGAGACTATGATACAGCCCCTGGACCAAAGGTTTTCATTAGTGGGCATTTTATTCAACATCATTCTCCAAAATATAAAAGACTTGGAGGGGGGGATGCACCGCTTCCAAATCAATTTGCACCAAGGGATACCCGGAGTCGCAGGCTGAATAAATTGAAAAGCCTCTTTGAGAGCAAGCACACCTGAGTCACTGTGCATCCAAACTAGCTTCAGTTCTTGCTTATTTCTTGAAGTTTTTTCCAAAGTTCATATCTTTTTCAAGAGTAGTGGTAAGGGGAAAATTCTATGGTTATTATTGAAGTAGCACAGAGAGTCACAAGGAGGGGGGTTGAATTGTGACCTTTTGAAAATTTTGGCTTCACCTACAGACTTTGAACTTTTCTCAAGTATAAACAACTTGGAGTTTAGAAAAGATTTAAAACAAACATTAGAATATAAACTCTTCAGCTAGAGAAGGTTATCAGAATTAAGTGTACTGATTGTTTTCAAAGATCTTCTCAAGTAGAGAAGGTTATCAGAAAATCAACTTCATTGATTTCAGAAATGTGAGCAGAAATATCTCAACTAGAGAAGGTTGATCAAAAGATCTTCTCTAGAGGTTATGACTTTATCTACTTTCACTAGTGGAAAAAGTGGAACAGAATCGTGTTTTAAAGTCGGATTTAGGCGCCACCGACTTGGAAAGTGGATGCGGTGGCAATTTCGTAATTAAGAGCAACTTTTCCAAGTCGGTTATATAAACACCGACTTGGAAAGTGGATGCGGCGGTAGTTTTCGTAATTTTAAAACGAAACGTGGGAACCCTTTAAAGTCGGTCATATGATCACCCGACTTGAAAAGTGAACGTGGTGGCAGTTTTTGTAATTTTAACGAAACATTTAAAGATGGTTGTTTTGTACTCGACTTGGAAAGTTCTAAAAATCTGATCAGATTTGAAACTTTCCTCTGTTTACTTCATTCGCTCTCACTTTCGTTCCCCAAACCCTCACCATCGCTGTCCGAAACGAAACCCTCACCATGTGCCCTTTTCACTCCGCCGTCAACCACGAAACCCTCATCACCGTGTACCTCTCTGTTCCGCCGCGAGCCTCCACCGTGTGCCAGAGACCTCACTGTTCGTTTCGCCGTGAGCAGCACGAGCCCTCACTGTTCGTCGCTCAGCCACCATCGCGATAGAGCTCACGTACGTCTCTTCTCCCTCTCCCGGAACCCGTCGCACCTCCCTCTTCATTCGAGGAGCACAGATCTGACCCGTTTTCGCTTCTTCCCTTCAGAGGCTAGGGTTCCCTCCTATGCTGCGGCGATTTTCACCGCGGGGAACAAGGACGATTTGAAGAGCCTGAATGTGCCGCCGCGCTATCGCTCCATGAACGGTGGTTCGCTTGTCCTAACTTCTCAATTTTTTTTTCTCCGAAGTCAGCGAAGTTGAGAGAGACAACGAAGTCACTAGGTATCTCTCACTCTGTTTCGCTATTATGTGATTTCGAACTGTAATTTGCTTTGCTCTCTCTCTTTTCTTTGTGTAATATTTATTTTATGCATGCGCTCTTTGTTGCTCTATGTTTTGGTTAGGGTTTTTGTTTGTCAGATATTTGAATTGCTCAATTTTTCTGCTTCTGTTGTGCTCTAATTGCTTCACTTGGCTGCTTTGTTGTTTGTCATTGTCTGATCTCTTTGTTGCTTCAAATATTGAGACTAAGTGAAAATTTGGTTTCACGTGTGATGTAGAGGATGGAATACTCCCAATGATTTAGTGTTGGAAATGATCAATATTCAGTTATTTTCCAAATCAAGAAGTTTTTAGTTTTTATTATTATTATTAGGGTTAAATATATTTTGGGTCCCTGTAATATAGAGGGTTTTTGAGTTAGGTCCCTATAAAATAAGTCAAACTGTTTTCGTCCCTCTTTTTTTTTTTTTTTGATTTTAGTCCCTGACAGCGTTGACCGCTGATGTGGCACTGTGAGGTCCCTATAAAATTCCTACGTGGCACCTCATTAAGCCTACGTGGCTTACACGTCACCTAACACATTTTTAACTTAGTCCCTATAAAAAAACGTATTTTGAATTTAGTCCCTCTCCTTCTCCACCACCCCCACCTCCTTCTCCCCCTTCTCCACCACCACCCCTCCTCCTTCCCTCTGCACCACATCCACCACCTTACTCTTACCCTTGTTTCCCACAAACCCATTCATAGCCACCACCTACAAACACATCCAAATATCCACTTATATTCATAATTATTGATCTGATAATTCGATCTTGTGCAACAATCATTGGGTTGAATTCAGCAGCTAGCTCATACGAACAAAAATATCTTCCATACTTGGTTTTGCTCGCATTTCAGTTCCTATTGTTCCTCACCAACAGTCAATAGACACAGTTCTAAAAAATGGCCAAATACAACGAAAAAGGGAAAGGGGAAATGGGTCTGCCGCTCAGTTGAAAGCTATGAAACAAGTCTGCGGTAGTTTAAAACTGGAATTGGCACAATATCGCGAAGTGGCCGCCTTTGGAAATCTGCTTTCTGCCCTATGGGGCAAGTTCCACTTATGGAAGACTAAGGTGTTGCTGGGGGCTTTTGTCGGCGTAAAAATGGATTGGTGTATTCGCTCAATGGTTTATGTGTTATGTCTCTTTCTTTGGATCTATAATTCTGGAGACTTCGGATATACGGCGGCATGCGATGGAGTGGGAGGTGTGGAGGGACCTCCTTCACCGCCAGTTGTGGGGATTCGGCAAGCCCCTGAGGTTGAGGTTCTCCCCGCTGCGCCTGAGGTTGAGGTGGTGGCTCCACCTGAAATTCCCACCTTAGCCCATCCTTTGCTCCCGGACCACCAAAGGGAGGACGAACTCTACTCGCGTTTCTTGATCAATACGCTCGGGCAGAATCCTAAATGAGAGGAGTGAAATGGGATTGTGAATTGGAGGAAGAAGTAGTATTATTACTATTGGCTTGGTGTTAGGAAAAGCCGTAGAAGAAGAAGAAGCTCGAAGTCGAAACTTTGCAGTGAAAGCAATGCGTGAGAAGAGAAAAAGAAGATAAAACGTGCTTGGATCTAGTCCCTATAAATATATGAATACTTTGGATCCAGTCCTTACAAATATGTTACGTTTTGGATCCAGTCCCTATAAATATATTACGTTTTAGATCCAGTCCCTACAATTATTTTTATATGTATGTGTCAGGTGACGTGTAAGCCACGTAGGCTTAATGAGGTGCCACATAGGAATTTTATAGGGACCTCACAGTGCCACATCAGCGGTCAACGCTGTCAGGGACTAAAATCAAAAAAAAAAATAAAAGAGAGACGAAAACAGTTTGACTTATTTTATAGGGACCTAACTCAAAAATCCCCTATATTACAGGGACTCAAAACATATTTAACCCTTATTATTATTATTATTATTATTATTATTAAAAGATAGGAAGGGATAGGGGTTATGAGTTTTATTACAAGATTACCTAAGAGGAGTGCTACCAGAAAACTGTTGATATTTCACCTCTAGTTGTGCGTGAACTAATTCAGGTAGAAAGGAGTGTCAATATATTAGAGTTGGTCTGGTTGTTGTGAAAGAGATAATAGACTGTCTCCTAAATGTTTAAAACCTTGTCTTTTTGCTGAAGGTATTGAAGCAGGAAAATGTGCATTATATTGTTGCTCCTTACGAAGCAGATGCCCAGATGACATTCTTGGCAATTAGCAGACAGGTAGATGCAGTTATAACTGAATAGTGTTGATGCAATTAGCAATCAACATCCTCTGTGGTTTTGATTTTCTCAACAAGATTCTCTCATGTTTTAAGTTGAATCCATCTGAGTATCTAAACCTACCATTTGATTCATCCATTGATGATGTGAAAAAGAAGTACCACAAGGTAACTTGTTCCTCCAGCTGAGGGTTGTTTTACTTAATGTAAATTGTTAATTTAATCTCTCATTAATATCAGGGGGAAGGAGGGAAATGGCTATTGATTAGTTTATACTCCCTCCGTTTCAAAACTATAGCTTTTTAAGGTTAATGCACACAGATTAAGAAATATTTAATAGAAGTAAAATATAGTTATAGATAGACTAAAATACCCTTATTTAATGAAAGAGTATTTATGACAAATTATCTACAAATCTCTATATTATTAATGTCAACTACTCCCACTAGTAGTTATTAAATAAGGGTATGGGTGGAAAAAAATAATTAATGATACTTTGGAATTGTAAAATTGCAATAGTTTTGAAACAAAAATAAAAGGCTAAAAGAGCTATAGTTTTGAAACGGAGGGAGTAATCAATTGTTTTTCAGTCATAAATGAGAGGTTTGTATATTCGCATTGTCACATGAACCCACATTTGTAGGCAATTCACTATGCACGGGGACAATTTTAAGTGACAACAAAGGAAGCCAATGAGCATGTAGGATTTTTTAACATTTACTTCATGACTTCGGTGAAGTAACGACCTCTATATACTCACGATAAAAAAATATAACTACGATTCAGCATATATCTTTTAATAATTAATCATATGCAATCAGGGACGGATCTAGGGGCAGGAACGAGCCCTCCCTCCCCAACTCTAATGTATGGCATAATTATCGTAAAAATAAGGCTTAAATATCTTTTTTGTCCCTGTAAATATAGCAAGTTTCATTTTTAATCTTTGTAAAAAATTTTGTTTGTTTATAATCCCTGTAATTTTCAAACCGTCAATTTTTTAGTCCTTCTGTTAACTTTCCGTTAGTTTTTGGGTGACGTGGCTAACCCTGTCCAACAATGCTCTTCTTCCCCACCCCCAACCCCTTCTTCCTCAGCCCCAATCTTCTCTGTCGCAGCCCCAATCTTCTTCCCCAACCCCCACCCCATCATCCCATCCCCCTTTTTGATTAAAGTATCAATAAAAAAAGTACCCCAACTCCCACTCCGAATGCATACCCATTCTTGGCAATTGCGATGCTACCTTGCCTCTTATAATATATTCCTTACCTCTTCTCCTCTCTCCCTCTTTGTTGTTTTTCTTCACACCCTGAACCAAAGTCACCACTTTTGTCCCTTCCCAGATTCTAAAGCATCTACCTTTCCCTTTTTGCTTTCCCTCTTCTCTCTCTCCATCACCAACCCAAAAAAGCCCAAGCATGGAGCCGCAGGAGAATCTGCCGTTGGAGGCGGCGGAGCAGATCGTCCTCTGGTTGCGATGGAGCCGCCAACCCAGTGAGCCACCGGCGTCGGCGCCGTCAAAGCCTACGACAGAGCCACCATCTCCTGCTGCGGTTGTTGTTGTTGTTGTTCCGGCGGAGGCTGAGACTGGGATTGTGGAGGAGGCAAAGGTGAAAACCCAGTGAAGTTCTTGGTATCCATGGTGGAAATGAGGTTTTGCATATCGCTCATGTACGCGTTGATGGGTGACTCAGCAGGCGCGTGAACGGTGGGAAACGGCGGCAACGGAGATAACGGCGCGGGGGGTCTTCCGAACCCAGAGAAGCCGTGACTGAAGTTGACGACGTTGAAGTTAACGTTTGGCGGTTGTTGTTGTTGTTGAGGGCGAGGGTTGAGATGCAATGGCAGGGGACGGTTAGTGATATGAGGCAAGGGAGGAGGCCGAATCCTCTGAAGTCGAGAGCTTGCGGGTTTAGGCTGTTGAATAGGTGGCGGTGTTGAGATGCGGTCATGCGCAGGTGAACCCGTCAGTTTCTGAACCACGTCCCTGAAATCATTCTTGTTGTTGTTGTATACCGGTGGCTGGTGCTGCAGCTTCTGCTGTGGCTGTGGCTGGTTGTTATTGAAGTTGTGGTGGTGGGGTTGATTTTGAGGAGGAGGAGGATCAAAGGTGGGTTTTTTATTAATGATGGGTGGTGGTTGTTTGGAGATCTTTTGAGAGAGCTTGTTGAGGTGTCTGAGATAGTGATCTCTGCTTGTGGCAGAGCAGGATGTGGTGCGATGGGGGAGGGGGCAGGTTAGAGGAGGAAGAATATTAAGTTGTGTCCATGTCATTGTCTACTCGATTGCCATGTGGCCTCTTTAATATGATGTGGCAGAGCTTGTTGAACACATGTCAGCCATGTCACTCAAAAATTAACGGAAGTTAACAGAAGGACTAAAGAATTGACGGTTTCGAAATTACAGTGATTATAAACAAACAAAATTTTACGAGGACTAAAAGTGAAATTCGTTATATTTATAGGGATGAAAAAGATATTTAAGCCTAAAAATAATCTGAAATGCTAAAAGAGATGACGCGAACTTGTGCGCGGTTGGATGAGAAAGCAACACCTAACCACTACACCTGCTTTGGACTCATGCTTAATATACCTTAACGGTATTATTTATTTAAATTCATATTCATGTTATTATTTATATTATAAGCACACACATATTTTTAGTAAAAAAAAACAAAAAAACAAACATATATTTAACTTATCACCTTTCTTCCTTAAATTTATTATAATATTATATAGGTTTAAATATATTTTTGGTCCTTGATCGGAGTTCGTTTTTAATCTCTCAAATTTAAAGTGTTTTTTAGTCCCCAATTTAATGAAAAGATGCCACATTTAGTCCCTTACCATGACTTCGTTAAGTTTATTTTGCTTCCATGGCAAATGGTGTTACACGTAAGCACTTGCCATGTGTCTCACTTATCATAGCTAATGTGTTAAGTGTTATCAATGGATTCGATCTAGATTGATGAAGTACCATTTTTACCGTAAATAATGGATTGATCTGGACCATTAATTACATTTAGGACGCCAACTAGATAAGTGAGACAAATGACAAGTGCTTACGTGTAACACCGTTTGCCACGTAAGCAACAAAACTTAACAGAGTCATGGGCAGAGACTAAATGTGTCATATTTTCATTAAATTGGGGACTAAAAAAATACTCTTAAAATTTGAGGGATTAAAAATGAACTTTAGTCAAATATGAAAGACCAAAAACATATTTAAACCTATTATATATTATTATATTATTGGAAATTAAATTTAAATAAAAAACAATATATTGGAACTTATCGAGAAATTGGGAGATCAAAATTGAAGAAAAAAAATTGTAATTTATTTCATAAAAAAAAATCTCTATGCATAAACTTACAGCCAATATGAAACTTACTACAAAATGTAAAGAGAATGATTGTTGAAAAATTTAATACAGATTCTATCATTGATGAATTTTATGATATGAATGAATGACGCACATGACCTAGATAAAAATTGTATGATACATTTTACTATGATGACTTAATATTTGATTAATATTTATTATTAAAAATTTTGGCCCCCTTTAATAGGTTTTTGGATCTGTCCTTGTATGCAATCTCAATTACAAATGTTGAGATTGACTTTGTTACCCGAGATAGTTAACTAGCTATAACCATGTTTGGTTACTAGAACACCATCTATCCATGTGACAATCAAGTTTCACTCACCATATATATTTTTTTCTCTGTCTCTTATTATAATCTTTAGTTGAATTATTATTCCATAACTACCACCTATTTGTTTTGAGTAGTATTTAAAATCGGACCATTAATTTCTTTGAAAAAGACCATAACGTCATGTATTACAATATAGAACACGTATATATGGTGAATGAGGACAAGATTTCAAAACATTTCTTGTTTTAAAACTACAATATACAATATTGAATGCTGAAGGTTTGTGTGGTGTTTTTAACCCCTATATACAATTCTTAATTAAATCAATACCTACCCAAGAGTTGTCATAACATATTTAACTTGTAGTGACACAATCAGTTATATAAAGAACAAGAAGCATAGTTTGATTGACATCCAGGCTCAAACTTCTATTCCCTCTTTCATTTCTTTTTCCTTTCTTTCAATCCTCCTTCATCAAGTCGTCAATCCTGAGTCCGTCTCAATCCAGTGAAAGAGAGTATTCCTATTTTATGGGCATCAAGACCTTACCATATAGGTGTATTTTCTCTTAAATATTGTCATTTCCTTTTAGTTATCAATTTCCTTTGGTTTGTGTGTGTTAACCATTCACTATGACAGGGTTCAGCTTGTTCATGCTATGCTTATCTGCTTTGTTATCTAATGTTAATGCTTTGAACGCTGATGGGGTGACTTTGCTGTCACTTTTGAGGCATTGGACATTTGTGCCTCCTCCCATAAACTTGAGTTGGAAGAATGCTTCCGACTCTACTCCATGCTCTTGGGTAGGAATCAAGTGTGACAATGCCCTCAATGTAATCACCATTAATCTCACTGGATACTCAATTTCTGGTTCCTTAGGACCTGAAATAGCACACTTGAGTCACTTGCAAAACATTGACTTGAGTTCTAACGGCCTCTCTGGAAACATACCCTTAGAGTTGGGGAATTGTAGTCTGCTTGAGTACTTGGACCTTTCTAGCAACAGTTTCACTGGTCAAATACCATATGGTTTGACAAACTTGCAGGAGTTAAGGCTTTTTAATGTTAATGAAAACCTTCTAATTGGTGAAATCCCTGAATCCATTCTTCAAATACCACACTTGGAACATCTGATCCTGAGTCATAACTATTTGACCGGTCTCATTCCCATGAGTATTGGGAACGGGACAAGTCTTCTGAGGCTGCATCTGAATACCAATCAGTTGTCAGGTGTGATCCCTTTTTCCATTGGAAATTGCAGTAAGTTAATGGAATTATTCTTGAATGACAACTGGTTGCATGGATTTCTGCCTGAAAGTTTAGACAGTCTCACAAATCTTGTTTATTTAGGTGTCAATAACAACAGTCTTGTGGGTACAATTCCATTAGTTTCTGGTAGATGCAAAGGTTTATACTATTTAGATGTGTCAAACAATAAATTTAGTGGGGGTATACCATCAAGCTTGGGAAATTGTAGCAGATTAACAAAATTTTATGCTTTCAATGCAACTTTAGTAGGCAGCATCCCTTCATCCTTGGGACTACTAAGTGAACTTTCCATTCTCAGCGTTGCAATGAATAAATTGTCTGGTCAAATACCCTCAGAAATTGGCAACTGCAAGTCCTTGAAGGAGTTATTTTTAAATGACAATCAACTTGAGGGAAAGATTCCTAGTGAATTAGGAATGCTAAGTGAATTACAAGATCTTAGATTGTGGTCTAACCATTTAACAGGTGAAATTCCACTTAGCATTTGGAAGATTCCTAGTCTTGTGTATGTCCATGTGTATAACAATAATCTTTCTGGTGAACTTCCATTGGAAATGACAAACCTCAAACACTTGAAAAATATGACCTTTTATAACAACCATTTCTCTGGAGCCATTCCTCAAAACTTGGGAATCAATAGTAGTTTAATGGGGTTGGACATAACAAATAATTCCTTCACAGGTAACATCCCTCCAAATCTTTGCTTTGGGAAGCAATTAAAATGGTTAGCCTTGAGTTTGAACCAACTGCAAGGTGGCATACCTGTTGACATAGGAAGGTGTACATCTCTTACTAGGTTGCTTCTCAATAAAAATAATTTAACTGGTGCTTTACCTGAGTTTGAAAGCAATAGCAGTCTCAACTACATGGATATTAGTGAGAACAACATCAGTGGAGTAATTCCATCAACTCTGGGAAAATGCACAAATTTTACTGATGTTAGTTTGTCCCACAACAATTTTAGGGGCCATATACCCTTGGAGTTGGGAAGGCTTGTGAATCTTCATAGGCTAAATCTCTCTCATAACAAGTTGGAAGGTCCTTTGCCACCTGAGCTGTCAAATTGCAACAAAATAGAATTCTTTGATGTGGGATTCAACTTTCTATATGGTTCATTCCCATCAAGTTTCAAAAGTTGGAAGTGGCTGACCATGTTAACCTTAAGAGAGAATCATTTCACTGGCGGTATCCCAAATTTTTTATCAGAATTTGAACATCTTTCTGATCTAGCACTTGGGGGAAACTTTTTTGGAGGCCAAATTCCCAGATCAATTGGTGAGCTTCAGAATTTGAACTATGGTTTGAATTTAAGTGCTAATGAGTTGACAGGTGAAATTCCTTTAGAGATTGGGAAACTGAAATTGCTGCAAACATTGGATCTATCTGTTAACAATTTGTCTGGAAACATTGAAGTTCTTGACGATCTCCCTTCATTGATTGCAATCAATATTTCATCCAATTACTTTCTTGGTCCTCTTCCAGATACACTGGTGAACTTGCTCCATTCTTCTCCATCATCATTCTTGGGCAACCCTGGCTTATGTGTCAGATGTACACCATCAAATGGCTTGAATTGTTCCAAAAGCAACAGTTTGAAGACATGTGACAACAAGTCCACTCATCCAAAACAAATAAGTAAAATTAAACTCGGCATGATAGCACTTGGATGCACACTACTTGTGATATTTCTGTTGTTTGGTCTTGTTTATGTGCTACACTCTAAGCAGGATGTGAAGATCTTTCCTAACCAAAAGTCATCTTCCTTCCTCAAGAAAGTGATGAAGGCTACAGAGAACCTAAATGATAGGCACATTATTGGCAGAGGAGCACATGGGGTTGTTTATAAAGTTGAACTCAATCCAGACCAAGTTTTTGCTATTAAGAAAATTGTTTTTGCAGACAACAAAGGGCAGATCACAAGCATGAGTAGGGAGATTGAAACCATGGGGAAGATTAGGCACCGAAATCTGGTAAGAATAAAAAACATCTGGATGAGAAAGGACTATGGCCTAATTCTGTACAAGTACATGGAAAATGGAAGTCTTCATGACGTTCTGCATGAAAAGTATCCACCACCATCTTTAGAGTGGAGTGTCCGCTATAAGATTGCTGTTGGAATTGCATATGGACTAGAATATCTCCATCATGATTACAATCCTATCATATTGCACAGGGACATTAAACCAAAGAATGTACTTTTGGATTCTGACATGGAGCCTCACATTACTGATTTTGGCATTGCCACACTTTTGGATCATTCTTCTATTTCAGTGCAATCTCTCTTGGTTCCTGGTACAGTGGGATATATTGCACCTGGTAATTCTTCTATTCTCATGGTTCATCATTTTGTGTCTTTTGTTCTTCTTTTCTTATTTTTTATTGTAATACAAATTCTTATATTGAATAACACATGTTTACTTTGGCATATGACAGAGAATGCGTACTCCACAGTGATGAGTACGAAGTCAGATGTATATAGTTATGGAGTGGTTTTGCTTGAGTTAATAACCAGAAAGAAGGTGCTAAATGATCCTTCATTTACGACGGAAACTCACATTGTAGGGTGGGTTAAATCTGTGTGGGAAGAAACAAGAGACATTGATAGCATTGTGGATTCAAACCTCGTAAAGGAGCTTTGGGCCTCCAATTTGAGGGACCAAGTTGAACAAGTGCTTTTGGTGGCATTGAGATGCACTGATAAGAATCCAGATGAGAGACCAACGATGAGAGAAGTCGTCAAGCAATTGGTTAAATACAAAGCTCCTGACATTAAGAACTAGTTGAAACTACACCTACATATGAGAACATTGTCTTTGTTCTTTATGTCCATTGGCTTGTTGAAATTACTTGCTTCGTGAATGGCTAAACGGACGAACTTATGAAACTCCAATAATATTTCACTTCTTTTTCTTTTTGTTAGTGTGATGACCCATGCCCTACATGGGGTAAATATTTCAAGTATATTGAAAATATGTATTGATATTATTAGTTTATAAAGTTTTGAACAATTTATAATCTATAACTATAATTTATAACTATAATAAAAGTAGAATTTATAAAATGGAAAGTGTATGAGGTGTCATTCTATCAAGCAATAGCTTCTCAAACACACATTTGACACCTTTCTGTTAACAGTAAGCTTTTAAAACTCTAAAATAAAATACAATATGTAAAAGTAATTAATTAATAGTAGGTTTTATTTAACCATCAACTATTTATCAAATTAAATTTCGTATTGATTAAAACTATTTTTGTAATTAAAAATAATAATTGAAATATGTAACAATAACTAATTTAATAAAATAACATAAAGAAATAAAGAAACTCAAATTAATAAACCCGTCTTCATATAAGACCAAAACACCCAGGCCGCAGAAGGCGAGAGATGTAAGGGCTTCAAACGGCACAAACAGAGAGAGGCGAGGAAGATACAGACACCTCGTGCCTTTGGGAACCAAGAAAATGATAGAAAAAGCTCTTACGTATATTGGAAAGTGGAGAAATAAGTGTGGTATTATTAATGTGTGCGAAGCCTGCGGATGGGAGATTAACGAATGGGCTTCTGTAAAACGGGACTGGCATCACTCTTCTCCTCTTTCCAAAACATATACATCTTCATTCTCTTTTTTACTATCTTCTTCTTAACAATTGTTTGGGGAAGATCAATAGTTGCTTTGGTTCTATCATCCCTTTTGCTCCTTCTCCCTGTTCTTATCTGATTAGTTATTTCATTGAATAAAATGCAGTTTTTTTTGCCCATTTATCAGATACGGTTGGGGTTTTTTCTTTAAATACTGGCCTTGGATTGATTCACCCAGTTATGTGCGATTTGTGCATTTTTTTCCTGTGCGATTTGAGGATAAAGCTTTCTGTTTTCATGACTCCAAATCGTGATGCTCACCGTGATTGTGTCTTTGATTTGCCCCAATAGGGAAGGATGGATTCAACCATGTTGTTGCCATTTTTTATTTGTGCGATTTCAGATTGCAGAACTCTGTTTCCATGGTGGAAGTAAGGAGAACTAAGTGGTGGAGCAAGGAGGTGGCGAGTCTGAGATCCAATGGAAATATCTTGGATGGTGTCGTTTGAGGTGAGATAATCGAAGCACACAGCGAGTGAGTCCGAGTCGAGGGAGAACTTAAAAGGAGCATGTGGTGGGGTTCTTGATAGTTAGGGAGATATTGTATGGACATTCCACAACAGAACCTGTTGAAGGAGGACTCCTATGTGGTCATAAAGATCGGAGGACCTTGTGCTAAGGTTTTCAAGAGATTGGGGTTTTTGAATGATTTTTTTGCCCAAGGTTTTTGAATGATTTTTTTTTTGGTTCATTTAATTTGATTTGTATATTGCAACTTAAATCAATAGTTTTGGTTATTTCTGTAATATGTTTAAGCTTTACGAATATGCAGAAGCAAAAGTAGCTATGGTTGGAATTCGGATGTTTATAAAGAAGGTTAAGCTAATGGAAGTACAAAGGAACAAGAAAAGTCAAGTAAGATGTAAAGGGTTCAGAGTCAATATTCTCACTGGTGTTTGGTCCCATTTCATGTTTATTTGTAAGAGTGACGTGTTTACTTCTAAACTATTTACAAGAATTTCTTAACATGTTCTCTTAGCTTGGAACTTCTCCTTTTTCAAACAGAACAATATGTAATTAAACAATTATTTACTATTTTTTGTTGAACTTATCATATAATATCATATAATTGCTTAACATGTTTGTTGCAAGAGAAAAAAAATAAGAATAGAACAATAATCGGTTCTGGTTGGAAGGAATTTTTTAGAATTCATGTTGTTTAACTAGGAGACCCACATTCAAGTTGAATGCAGTATTGCAAAGTTGAGAACAGTTTATCTGAAATAATAGATTGGAAGTGCATCCATTCTATATATAATCATTCCACTTTTTTAGTTTATGAGAATTTCTAGATGAGTTGATTTTCAATCAGAAACCTATGGAATCAGAACAGCTGTTGGGAGGGTATTATTGTGATTATTTTTTAGGAGGAAGCCCTAGTAGAGCAAGGGCAGCTTCGTTCTCTGTCCTCTTCTCAGATAAGAAGGTTTTCGTCCCCATACCAGGGGTGCAAACTTTTCCACAACTGTGTTCGGCTCTGGTTTGGAATTCAGCATCGCATTGGGGGCTGACGCTTTCACACCAGCAGGAGGATTTTTCTCACAACTGTGAAGGTATTTGTCCTCGTAGTGGTTTTCATTGCTTTGGGGTCTGACACTTTCACACCAGGGGGAGGATTTTTCTCACAACGGTGAACGTATCTAGTTTCGTGTTGTTTTCGTTTCCATACCAGGGGTGTAAAGTTTTCCACAAATGTGTTCGGTGGTGGTTTTGGATTTATGAATCGCTTTGGGGTTTGATGCTATCACAGCAGGGGTGTCTTTTTTTTCACAATCGTGAACGGGACTGATTTTGAGAAAAATGTCTTTGTGTGCGCTCTAAGGTTCCTCGCGATCTTGACAATGGCAACAACAACCATCCCATGGCAGTTCCTCGCCATGGATGATGATCGACCCACCCACGACAACAACCAGAACCAGGGGGCGCCTCCTCCCAAGTCTCCTACGGTGTCTGTTTCCCCACAACGCCGATAATTCGCGCAAGCGCTGCAGAACACTTGTGACATCCCGTATAGCCAACTACCATGTCCTTGCTTAAAGGGAGAGGAACTCTCCATCAAGATTCCGGAAGAAGAATATCAGGCCGGCCTTGAAAGGTGCAAGAATCATCTTCACGGTCGCATAATTCTTTCAAAAGGAGATGCCCCCCTCAAACTACATGATTTGCGAGCAAAGTTGCTAACTCTGTGGAAGTCAATTGGCCCATGGAGCGTCATTCCTGTGGGCAAAGGTTATTATGAATTTGCTTTCTCCTCCGTAGAGGACCTGCGCAGCGTTCATGCTATTGATTCTTGGAATTTAAAGTCGGGTCTCCTCCGGTTGTTTGCTTGGTCCCCAGATTTCAATCCCTCGATGCAGTGCAACACGAATGTTCAGTGCTGGGTGCCATTTTATGGACTGGCTCAGGAATATTGGAGCCCAAAAATTCTATACTCGATCGCTGGGAGCATTGGTACGCTAATATGCCTGGACGACACCACATCGAAGTGCACTTTTGGTCATTTTGCGCACGTTCTAGTTGATATAGATTTGAAGTCTATGCTGCAATATCAGATTCTGGTTGAGAGGAATGATTTCGCATTCTTTGTGGGCATAGAGTATGAGAACTTTCCTGACTTCTGTACGGGGTGTCATTTAATAGGGCACTCTATTGCTAATTGCAGGAAAAAAAGGAGATAACGCTACCCATGCTACTTCGGAGGAGCATAAATGGCTGAACAAACAGAGGGATCAGGTGAAGAAAATTTATGTTCCAAAATAGGTTCAAAAAGATGGTGAGGGAGTCTCCAACCGTGTGGATGAACAGGTCACCAAGGGGAAAGAACCTGTCATTGAGCCATTTAATGAGGGTACAAGTACGACCCCTGTCATTGTGGAGTATGAGCAGGTAGGGTCGGCAGCCAAGGGTGTCCTGCTGATCAATGCCCGGACAGAAACCCGTTGTTAGGATTCGGGGATATTGTGCCTGAGCTAGTGGAAACAGTGCATGGTGGGATGAATGGCAATGTTGAGGAGGTGCAGGCTGCGGTTTAAGATGCCATTTACTGACCTGAACCAGAAATTTCTCATGTGTCGAATTCGGTTTCTTCGTCTAATGTGGAAAGGGCCGAAGAGGAGCAACGGACCAGCATACCAGTTAATGGTGTTGTAGGGGCCCAGCATATTGACAACTCGGCTTACAATAATCCAACCGTTCAAAAGGAGGGAGACGCGATTGAGTCTGATTTTGAAGAGGAGGAGGAAGTCCTGTTGCTGCAAATATCGAACACGAACAAAATCAAGGTTGAGTCGCGGACTAGGTCGCTCTCTTTAAGACATTTCGTGGCTTTGTGCGACAGTATACAACCTCATCGTCCCCAGGATAAAACAGCCCTCCAAATGAGTTTGGGAACTCTCTGCACAAAAGAGAACCCAACAAACCAACACTCATATAAATACTCAAACTGCTCAGTAACTCAAATACATGTATATAATGTTTGGTAATCTTTTTCTAATTCAGAAATTTTCTTCTTCTGTGTACTCCCATACAAGACCTCTCCTTTATATAGGCACAAGAATCATTAATCAAATTAAAACAAATTAATGGAAAGAAAACCGTTTGAAGAGCAGTAAGCACAAAACACGTTGAACGGATATAAACCAACGACCATATTGAACTTAATATAATAGGACCATTTGATTATATACTTGTAATGTTTTTTTTAATAAAAATATTCAACAAGTCTAGGCTCCTTCTTCTGCCGAGAAATATTTACACTAGGAACATGAGGAGGTTGAATTTCAAGAGGTGGTGTCAAAATCTCAAAAGAAGAAAATGCGAAAAAAAGCGCGCAGAAAAGCCAATCTCAAGGAGTGATACCCCGTCCTAGGGGTCGACCCTGGAAGTTGGGTTAATGCGGATCCTTTATTGGAATGCCCGGGGTATCGGGAATTTGGATACCCAATTAGTGCTTCAAAAGCTCTATTTTTTACATAAACCAGATTTCTTGTTTATTTTTTGGCCTTGGATCGCTTTCAGTCAACTCCCCTCTAGTTTCCTAAAGCGGATTAATTTAAAGCTTTTTGCAGTAAATAATAGGGGTGCTACGTTGCCTAATTTGTGGTGTTTCTGTGCTCATCAATACTCTCCGGATGTTGTTGTAAGTACCAACCAACATGTCACTCTTTCTTTACTTTATGATAATCAACGTATACATTTCTGCTATGTATGCCTCCACTAATTATCTGCTCAGAAGACATCTCTGGGATGAATTAAATAACTTACAGCAGACTCATTTGGCTCCTTGGTGTTTTATTGGAGATTTTAATACGGTGCTAGGGGCTCATGAATACCGTGGTAAAGGTACCCCCTCCAGGCTGTCTTGCGAGGACTTCCGTGCCTGGACGGATAGCTCTCACCTCATTCACATTGACACGGCTGGCTCTCAATACTCTTGGCAGAATGGGAGATCCGAGATTCATCGCACGAAAAAAAGACTGGATGGAGCGATCTGTAACGACAGTTGGATTAATTTCTGGAACACCGTGTCCTGCTGCACTCTCACCCGCAGTAAGTCCGATCATTTTCCCATCTTGCTGTCTCTAGCCAGGGGCCCCAAAGAATTTGCCTCTTCTTTTAAATTCTTTCAGGCTTGGGCAGATCATCCCGACTGTAGAAGGCTAGTTTCTGAAACTTGGCAGATGCCGATGGTGGGGTTCCCAATGGCAGTTTTAGCTCAGAAATTAAAGTTGCTCAAATCAAAGCTTAAGGAGTGGAATAAAAGTGTCTTTGGGGATGTTCATGCTATGGTGAATTCGGCTAAGGCTAATTTAGATAACATTCAACATCTCATTAGTACTTCTGCTGACAATGATGTTCTTTACCAGCAGGAAAGAGACGCCCAAATTACTCTAAATCAAGCTCTTGGGTATGAGGAGCAATTCTGGAGGGAGCGGTCCCGGATAAATTGGCACTGTGATGGTGATCGTAACACAACGTTCTTCCATAGAACGATTAAAATTAAATCTGCGACCCGTAATATTTCCATGATGAAAACCGGTGATCAGGTAATTCTGGATAAAACTGAGATTGAATCTCATATTTTGAATTTTTATAGGGATCTGTTTGCTGCTGATAACAATTGCCAGCATAATGATCTTATAGATGTGATCCCTCCTTTAGTCACCGCACAGGATAATGCTATGTTTACTAATCTTCCATCCATGGAGGAGGTTAAGGGTGCGGTCTTTGCGATGAATGGAAATGGTGCCCCTGGCCCGGATGGGTTTGATGGTTTCTTTTACCACACTTTCTGGGATATCATTGCTCAGGACGTTTTTAATGCATGTCGTAATTTTTCCGCCCAGGTTGGCTCATGCCAAATTTGAATTCAAATGTTGTTGTTCTTATCCCAAAGCATCTTGGCGCGGACCGTATTGAGCACTTTAGGCCGATTGCTTTGGCTAATTTTCGTTTCAAAATTATCACCAAAGTTTTGGTTGATAGATTGGCATTGTTCACTCCTAAAATTGTTTCTGAAAATCAGCGGGGTTTCATAAGGGGGAGGAATATTACTGATTGTATTTGCACGGCTTCGAAGTCTATCAACCTGTTAAAGAAAAAAATCCTTTGGGGGACAAATTGCGATGAAAATTGATATCAAAAAGGCTTTTGATACTTTAGATTGGAATTTTCTACAGGAAGTGCTACGCAAGTTCTGTTTTAATGATGTGTTCTATGTGTGGATTCGTAATATCTTGCATTCTGCTAAGCTTTCAATCTCTGTTAATGGAAAGGCGGTTGGTTACTATAATTGCTCTAGAGGTGTCAGGCAAGGGGATCTGTTGTTCCCTCTCCTCTTTTGCATTGCGGAAGAAGTTCTTAGTAGAGGCATTACTAAGCTTGTTAGCAATGATATGCTTCGTCTTATGGCTGGTCCGAGAAACTTTTCCATGCCTACCCACATCTTGTACGCGAACAACATAATGATTTTTTGCAGAGCAAATAAATCTAGTTTGGAGAATTTACTAAATCTATTTTCGCTCTATGCACATGTATCTAGGCAGGTCATTAGTGCTGCAAAATCAATATTTTATGTACAGGGGCTTTCTGCTGCGCGAGTCACACAACTGGCGAGCATCTTAGGTTTCTCTAAGGGGTCTTCGCCTTTTGCATATTTGGGAGTTTCTTTATTTATAGGCAGACCGAAGAGACAACATCTTTTGCCTATAATTGACAGAATTAAAATAAAGTTTGCCTCTTGGAAAGGGTCCCTTCTGTCTATTATGGGGAGAGTGTAGTTGGTTAATTCTATTATTATGGGTATGCTGGTTTATAGCTTCCGCATATACTAATGGTCAGCAAACGTCATTAAAAACCTGGATTCTTGGATTAGGAATTTTGTTTGGGCTGGTGACATTAACACTAAGAGAGTGGTCACTGTAGCTTGGAAAAAAGTTCACATCCTAGCCTCGTGTAGGGGCCTAGGCATTCAGTCCATTAAAGCTTAATCATGCGGGGTTGCTCACTCTTACTGGGAATCTTATGAATTTGGACTACCAATGGTCTTCTTTGCTTAAGGCCCGTGCGTGCAAAGGTTCGCAACCAAGGGGACACTATTTCGCTTCTTCCATTTGGCCCGAAATTCACTTCAATGAGGAGTTAATTTTGAATAATTCTTGCTGGCAGTTGGGGGATGGAAATTCCATTAATTTCTGGCACGATGGCTGGCTGTCGAGACCGGTTGTGGACATCGTTGATATTTCGGAGAACTTACATGGCTCGCTTTCTGACAAGGTCAGTGATTTCTTAGAAAATGGGCGATGGTCAATCCCAAACATCATTGTCTCACGTTTCCCAGCCCTTAAAGCAGAAATTGATAATACTATAATTCCCACTGACGCCATTCCAGATAAGAGAGTCTGGATGCACTCCGATTCTGGTTTGTTATCTTTCAAAGATGCTTTTCAATTTTTTCAACCTGCATGTGTGACGATTCCATGGTGCAAATTGATTTAGAAAAGGTCCATACCTTCTTCCAAATCTTTTATTCTATGGCGTATTACGCACAAGAAAATGCCCACAGGTGACAACCTTTGGGCTAGGGGTTGTATCACAGTTTCAGTTTGTAGTCTTTGTGGTCAGGCCGCAGAAACTACCAAACACCTCTTTCTGAATTGCTCTTTTGCTACTAACCTTTGGCGTTGGTTCGAGGATTTGATTAATGTGAATATTGATTGTTCTGATTTCAACTCTTTGTTAACAGCTTGCACTCAGAGGTGGAGTCCGCAGATTCTTGATTTAGTTACTACAGGGCTAGTAAACGTCATATTTGGAATTGCAGAAATAAATGTAGATTTAACAACAATTTCATTCCGATTAGAGCTGCGATCAATATTATCAGCTCAAATACTTCACTGGCCCGTCATTATAGCAAAAGTTGCATGTCTAATTCTGTTTCAGTTCTTATGATTCTGCACAGGTTTGGGGTGAGTGGCCATCAATGTCAGGCGCCGCCTATCAAGCAAGTTCTCTGGCATCCCCCCTTCCTGGCACTATTAAATGTAACACAGATGGGGTGGCCAAAGGTTGTCCTGGCGCTACTGCTTGCGGGGGCATCTTCAGAGATAGCAATGCCGCCCTCATGGGTTGTTTTGCTGTCAATATCGGAGTTAACAAGACATTTCAAGCAGAAATTCTTGGAGCTATTTGGTCCATTGAGATTGCGTTTAGTAAGGGGTTGCGTAATCTTTGGCTTGAGTGCGACTCCATGCTTGTGGTCACGACCTTCAGTAATAGCGACATTATTCCACGGAAGCTGCGAAATAGATGGTATAATTGTCTGCAGCTAATAAAGCAAATGCGCTTTCAAGTCTCTCATATTTACCGAGAAGGTAACCACTATGCAGATCGCTTGGCAGCTCATGGAACGTCTATAACTGGATTCTACTGGGAGGTCAATGTCCCCAGGTTCATTAGGGAGGAGTTTTTCAGGAACCGAATGGGCCTTCCGTGCTATAGATTTTCTTAATTTCGTATGTTTGCTCTACAGTTTGTGTGTACTCTTTTTCCTCCCAACCTTTTTTCCTAAATCTTAGGTTTTTAACTGGGCAAGGTTTTAACGAGACATACTTAGGAGATTGTCTGGCCAGGGACACAGTTTTTGTAACCTTTAGTGTTCTAGCTTTGTTTTTCATGGGTATTGGTTTGGTCCCCACATGTCTTGTTTTCTTTTCTTTTCTCTTTTTTAATAAATTATGGTATGCTGCAAATGATTGATAGAGCTGAAGATGTCGACCTGGTTGGGATGTCCAGCTCTATTGTGATGCATTAGCATTCCATTTTTGGAAGAAAAAAAAAAGAATAGCTATTGGAGAAGGTGCAGATAACATCTTGGATTTTGCTAATAAAAGGAAGGGTGGCAGACTTTGTGTAACATCCCGGCTGCTTTTTGGATCAACGACTGTCCTCACACATCAACACAGGTCTTTTCAGCATGCTTTGTCCTCACTTACATGCTTTCTAGGAAACTTCCCAGAAGGCCACCTATCACGAAATTGCTCCAAGTCAAGCACGCTTAACTGTGGAGTTCTTAAGTGATAGGCTACCGAAAAGAAGATGCATCATGTTGGTATGAGTAGTACCAATCAATTCTATTAAGCTTTCTTCAAGTGGACAGTCCCATACCTGCACAGTCTCAGAATTCCTCTCATTCGGGTATGATTTCGATTCATTCATGTACCCCTTTGCCTAGAAGCCTGCCAGGAGCTGCTCCTTGTTCGTGCCTCTCTGCACCGGCGATCACTCCCCGCCCTCGTCGGCCTCAGGGTGTTACATGCCCACCAGATTCCGCTTGGTTCGTCCCCGAACCATACCGTACTGGGAGAAGACTGGCTCTGATACCATTTGTAACATCTCGGCTGCTTTTCGGATCAACGACGGTCCCCACACACCAACACAGGTCTTTTCAGCCTGATTTGTCCTCACTTACATGCTTTGTAGGAAACTTCCCAGAAGGTCACCTATCACGAAATTGCTCCAAGTCAAGCACGCTTATCTGTGGAGTTCTTAAGTGATAGGCTACCGAAAAGAAGATGCATCTTGTTGGTATGAGTAGTACCAATCAATTCTATTAAGCTTTCCTCAACTAGACAGTCCCATACCTGCACAGTCTTAGAATTCCTCTCATTCAGGTATGATTTCGGTTCATTCATGTACCCCTTTGCCTAGAAGCCTGCCAGGAGCCGCTCCTTATCCATGCCTCTCTGCACCGGCGATCACTCCTCGCCCTCGTCAGCCTCAGGGTGTTACACTTTGATTATCCAATTTCACTTTGGATAACCAACCCTGCATTGTGCTTATGAAAAGGAACATAACATTTATTTGGGATAGTGTGGATGGGGTACTGCTATGCAGGGATTAAATAATAGCTGTTACATTTTGCATAAATGTAAGTGGACAAATATAACAGGTCGGTATGCAAGCGGTGAAATGTTCTGTATGCTTGTGGAGAAATCTACCAGGTCAATATGACTAAGGCATGTACTGATGAGGATTTGGTAGCAGCACTTGGTTCCTAGTCTTAGCTTTAAGTTTTTAATTACATTGTAAATGTTAGAAATTTTGGCCTATTATCATTTGGTATAGGCATTTCTCTGTTCAGAACTCTTATAACTTCTTTGTATAGCACCTTCAATATATTTTGACTGTTCAAAAAAATAATAGTGGCCGAATGGTATCTGAACAAAAAGAAATGAACTAGTGAAATGTAAGAGAATGCATTATCAAAACATTAATAAACTTGATACCACTTGAATATGTATGTTATAAACATTATCAAAACAATTTAAGGAGTTCTCCCAGGCAAATTTGCTCAATCAAATTAATGACAAATTTCGGAGGCTCAGGGTAACATGCTCATTCAGGAATTTTCTGAGGAGGAGATTAGGGAGGCGGTATGGGATTGTGACAATTCTAAAAGCCCGGGGCCTGATGGGTTTAATTTCTTTTTTATTAGAAATTTTTGGGAGGTGATTAAAAAGGAGGTCATTGCGTTCATTCATGAATTTCATAGATTTGGGAGGTTGGTGAGAGGACTCAATTGCTCTTTTATTGTGTTAATTCCAAAAAAGGATAATCCACAGAGGGTCAAGGATTGTCGGCCTATATCCTTGATTGGATGTCTTTATAAAATTCTATCCAAACTTCTGGCTTCGAGGTTGCGGTTAATTATGGAGGAGGTAATTTCTAATACACAAACAACTTTCATTAAAGGGCGACAAATCTTGGATGGTGTCCTTATTGCTAACGAGATCGTTGAGGAAGCACAGCAAGAAAAAAGGCCGACGATATTGTTCAAGGTAGATTTTGAAAAGGCATATGATTCGGTGTGTTGGGAGTCCTTGGATTATGTGATGTTGAAAATGGGTTTTCCAACGAAGTGGATCATGGAGTGTATCTCCTCGGCGACTATTTCGGTACTGGCAAACGGAAGTCCAACTGCGGAGTTTGTGTTGGGGAGAGGCCTTCGGCAGGGGGATCCTTTATCCCCTTTTTTGTTTATTCTGGCGGCAGAGGGTCTTAGCGTAATGGTAAGCAATGATGTGGCCCGTCACATGTACAATGGGTATAGGGTGGGAGGTGGAGCGTTTGAGGTTACTCATCTTCAATATGCCGATGATACGTTATTTGTAGGTATGGCATCATGGAGGAATGTATGGGCAATTAAATCTATACTACAGCTGTTTGAGGTAACTTCGAGACTCAAGGCAAATTTTTTCAAGAGCCAATTAATGGGATTCAATGTCAACGAAAGCTGGTTACAGGTGGCCAAAAGGGTGTTGAATTGTAGAAGTGGTGGAACGCCATTTAAATATTTAGGCCTTCCGATTGGTGCAAATCACAGAAAGAAAAGTACGTGGGATCCGGTTGTCGAGAAGGTAAGGAAAAGGTTGTCCTTGTGGAATAATAAAAATATGTCTCTAGGTGGTCGCATCATGCTTTTAAAGTCTATCTTCACAGCCCTGTCGATCTTCTTTCTTTCCTTTTTCTTGGCTCCAAAAGGTATTATCTCATCTCTTGAGTCTTTATTTAAACAATTTCTTTGAGGGGGGGGGGGGGAAGAGAATGTGAGGAAAATTTGTTGGGTAGCTTGGGATGATGTATGTTGCGATAAGGAGGCCTTTAATTTAGCGTTGTTGGGGAAATGGGTGTGGAGATTTAAATTTGAAACCAATGCACTGTGGCATAGAGTGCTGGTTGCGAAATATGGTCCTATTCGGGAGGTGTGGGGCCTAAGGGGGAGGAAAGGGTCTCGGTGGTGGAAAGATTTTGTGGTTGTGTTTGGGGGTGGTGGTATGAGGGTGGAGTGGTTGACTAATAATATTGTCAGGAAGTTGGGGGGAGGCCAGTAGGTGCACTTTTGGTTAGATAATTGGTTAGGGGGCGACCGTTGTGTGAAAGGTTCAGTAGATTGTTCAACATTACGGTGGAGAAGGATTGTTTGGTCTGTAATATGGGTACATGGGAGGGGGAGGAGTGGAGGTGGTTGTGGGTTTGGCGTAGGAATCTGTTTCAATGGGAAGAGGAACTACATAAAGCGTTAATACATGACTTGCAGGGGGTGAAGCCATGCCGAAGCGTAGATAGACTCATGGGAGTGGCTAGGGGATAATACTGGGAATTATTCAGTTAAATCTGCCTATCATTTATTAACCAGTGAACAAAATCTGTGTTCGGATAGTTTGTACAAGAACGTGTGGAATAAGTACGTGCCATCCAAAGTGACAACATTCTCCTGGCGGGCAGTACGAAATCGTCTTCCAACTTTGGATAACTTGGTAAGTAGAGGAGTATTGCAGGGGAATACCAACAGCTTGTGTTCAGGGTGTCACTTGGCTATGGAAACGGTGTCTCATCTATTCTTTGAGTGCAAGCTATACTCAGACATGTGGATCAAACTACTTCATTGGGTGGGGGTACAGGCTGCAATGCATATTGTTTGTAGCCAACACCTGTCTCAATTTCTTGGTTTATGTTCGTTCAGCAAGGAAAAGGTAGCAGCGTGGCAATGCATCTGGTTTGCAGGTTTATATGGTATTTGGTTAAGCAGGAACAATTTAATTTTTAATCACAAGGAGGTGCGTACAACTGAGATAGTTAAACAAGTAAAGATAAAAGCCTGGACCTGGATTAGAGGAAAGGTGGCAGGTTTTTCATATTCTCCTACTGATTGGATGCTAAACCCATTGGCATGCTTAGGAATGGTTGTTCAGTGATTTTGGAGTTTATGTAAAAGTGCAGTTCCTAATGAGTTTCATTGCGTCTATCTTGTAGTGTGTTGCTCCATGGATTGTACGACGTAGAGTTAATGTTCTGGCAAGCTAATTCCATTAATGGTTGGAGGTGGTGCTAATTCCATTAGGGTTTAGGGTTTAGGGCCTCCGCAATTGAACCATAGTAGGCTGGATTACTTATTTCATGAATTGCTTATATCAGTACCATTGTAATAATGAAGCAAGGGGCTTTGTTTTTGGAAAATGGTCATGTGGAGTTATTAGAAGTTGTGCTGCTGTTGGGATATGAAACAGGTGTCGTAGGTTTATGTTAAGTAGGACCTTCACGAATATGTTTTTCTGCTATACATGCGGTTTTTGTTTGAGGGTGCTTTAGAGATGCAAGTTGTAACACCCTTTCTCCAGAAAGGATATTACTCTATAGTAACCAAAAGTTTAGCAAAGATTTAGAAAATATTTTGATCAAAGTTGGTAATCCTTCTCTAAAATGCGGGTAAAATTTTTAGCTTTTCTAAAAGATGAGAAGGATGGGGAATATGTTTCCTTAATTATTTTCAAAATGTTTTTGAAAGCGGAAATATGATCAACACCTTTTGTGAGCGTAATCTCATCTCATATATATATAAAGATCTTGCTTCAGTACAAGCATAAGTTTAAATAGATTGTACATCTGAGCCAATTCAGTCTCTTGACATCTACCCCAATCTAAGACAATAAATATCGATTCTTCTCGTCAATCTCTATCAATCTATGCAGCATCTTCCTTCAGATCCTTCTTCAAAGAGCTAGCCCACTTCTTGGGTAAATCATCTACTCAGTCATGCATCAACACAACATAAAGTAGGCAAGGGTGAAATTATAACCAAAGTAACAAGTAAAGTAGAAGCACAAACAAAACACAGCTTATATACCAATCAATTCGTACATCAAGACACACATTAAAGATAACAGATCAATCAAGACTTATAAACAGATTCCAATCAAACAGGTCTTACCTTGTGTCTTATAAACATACAAAATAACTCATTCACAGAAGTATATTCTCACATCAAAGTACATTTATACATATCACTTCAATATCTCTCTAATCACACCAGTGTAGTGCTCCAAGGAGACTTTTCCAACCTCACATCATTTGAGCGACTGGCTGCAGTAAACTTAACAGCATAATCAGGGAGTCCCTCTAGACCCCTGAAGATACTTCAGTAATACCGCATTTAAAACATAATACCAAATCAGAAATAGATCTGCCAGTCAGATTTATCCAAGCCGGGTATACGACTTGTCTCGGCTCAGGGGGATTCACCGACAAGGCCATTGAGACTTTCGAAACCTGGATAATCCCAGTAGACAATTGTAGTCCAACGAAACCTATTTTCAACCCCAGCCTCTAGGTTGTATGCTCACAGTCTATAATGCAAATGATTGTCAAATTTTACATATACTCTGTTTCTCTTTATTTTCTCTCTATAAGACTTCATCTGTCTTACTGTAGCTTCTCTTCAATACCTTTGTACAAAATAACCTATCTCTTTCTGGGAAAAATTGCTCTTGTCTTCATTACTCATTTACTGCGAGTTAAGTTATTCTTCCGGCTGAAATATTTCAATTTATGACTTGTCACACCGCGGCAGAGCCGAACTGAGGTGAATAGCCCAACAGAGTGATTCGATATATAACCAAAGGTTATTAACTTATTTCAAGAAGACTAAAACGGGGCATAGCCACCTAGGATTGATCAAGAGAGAAGAGATCAACAGTATTAAAACTTACGTCTGCTTTTTAATCAATAAGTGTATGTTCTCAGATTTTAAATAGCTCTTTGGGAATGGAATAATTACACTGCGGCTGAGCCGACTGCGGTAATCATTGTCCGTTTTTTTTTGAAAACTTGATATAGACTTAATGAACGAAATAAAGCTAATTAATTTTCGGCTTAGCTAATTTTCAAAGATGAAAAAATCACACGACGGCAGAGACATCTTTGGTGATCAGTACCCAATTCTAAAAATCGATTTACTATACTAAGTGAACGTAGTCCAATTGTTTCTCTTTGGAAATACTTAAGCACTAATTATCTTTCAGGAAAAATGCCCATTGAAAGCCTATCTCACTAATTTTTACTGTCATAGACATTGGAAATTAAAGTGAGTTATGTGCATATATATACAGATTGGATACCCACTCTATATTTTTCCACTGTTAATATAGCATATAATTCACCGAGAATCCATTACTGTCTTATTAAATTCCGAAAGATGTTATAACAGTAGAATTCGCCAAGAATCCATTACTGTTGCACTCTTTTATCCCACATATGATATAACAGTAGAATTCACCGAGAATTCATTACTGTTATGCTCTTTTATCCAATCCAATCTATTTATATATACAGTATTAAGAAATCACTTTTTTCCCAATTTATCTTAGTCACGTTTATACTGGGTCCCTAGTGTTAACAAATTCCCCAAACAGTGTATCAGTACAGTTCCCAGGAAAGAGAGACGAACTTATTAAGCCCCTTCAAAGGTCTTTGTTTTCTTTCCTAAACAGACCCATACTGATAAACCATTTATCTTAACCATCACCTTGATATATTAATGATAGACAATATCAGGGTTTTCATAAATAATAAATTGTATTTCTTTACGAAAAATCGTATTTACAGTAAGTCCAAAATTCGCCATTATAACAGTATGTTTACAAAAGCTCAAAAATGATTTTGGCATAGCCATCTTACTTACACGAATTTCTTGAGAAATTTGGGCATTATAACTCTATAATTATTAAATAGCATAAAGCAATTAAATAAAAGCTATAAAATAATTATAAAGCATATTTAAATAAATAAAAGCTATAAACACACAAACAAACAATTCAAACACAAACAAGAATCAAAACTCATACTTCTCAAATTAATTTGAAAGAAAACCTCTTACCTTTGCCACAAGACTATGAAGAACAAGCTTGAAGAATCAAGAATACAATAGTAAGAAATTTAAGACTAAGAAGAGAAAAGAGAGAAAAGTGTTTGCCTTGAAATGCTTCTTGGATTTGTGTGAGAATTTTATGAAGCCAAGGGGGTCTATTTAGAGTGGGAGGGGGCGGCCAAGAGGGAGGACATGGAAGGAATAAAAAGCCTTTGTGTTGTAAGTCATGACTACAAAAATACGTAATTATTAATTAGGTTTAATCAATCCTTTTTCCCATTGGCTCTTTCTTATGACTAAGCTTATGACTCATGAAGCAAAAGCACATCCAAGGGCTGAAAATGAGAGTGGATGTCGACCAAACGGAAAGGGAAGGAAGGCCATTGGATTTCATGGACAAAAACTTTAGGTTTAGGTAGTTTAAGTGAAAATCAAGGGTAAAATGGTCATTATACATGCTCCTACACTATTCATGTCTAATGATGATGTCCACAGATATTTTAGTCTTCTGAGATTTGTATTTGAACCCCTCAAAGTTCCTAAATTTCTATATCATAGCCACTATGTCTCTACTCGCCTCTATTCGGCTAATATACCGTAAATAAGGGTCAAAATAGTCTTTTCACTAATCAAATATTCAAAAATAATTTTAAATGGTAAGAACCAATGAGGAATCTCGAAAATGATACGTAAGAGCTTCATGGAAGAGTTTTTGGGATTTTTACGGCAAGGGTAAGTTTTACGGTTTGCAAAAACAAAGGGAAACGGACGTGCCGTAATTGCAAAACGGACATTTTTCAGAAAATTCCAGAAAAAATCACAGAAAATCACAAATTGAATTTAAACAGTAATGACCCTCTTGTAATTTGATTTTAAGCACTTACTGATCACTAAAAATCCATTTCTGATCGGAAATCCTCGTTTCTCGTGCTTTTACAGGGACCGAAAAAGTAGCTTTTGATCTGCTTTTCAGAAAATTACGAAATAATTTCTAAAAATTTTAAAAAATAAAAAACATGATTCAACTTCTTAAAATCTCTTTCTGACCTCAATTCGGTCTCCGAATCAGTTATTAGCTCTTACTGTAGCTATAGGGACCAAAACAGTTTTTTTTTAAAAGCAAAAAATGGAATGCTAAAGCATCACAATAGAGAAAGACATCACAATTATGTTGGCACCTCAGACTCTATCAATCATTTGCAGCATACCATAGTTTATTAAAAAAAATAAGAAAATACAAAAAGACATGGGGGGACCAAACCAAAACCCATGGAAAACAGAGCAAATACACTTTAGGATACTAACAAAACTATGTCCCAATAGCAGGACATCTCCCAAAACTAAAGTGTGCCTCGTTAAAACTTTTCTCGGCTAAAAAACCTTAATATAGGTAAAAAAGATCGGGGAGGAAAAAGAGTACACACCTTCTGAAGAACAAACATGGTTATCTATGAAAATCTGTAGCCTGGAAGGCCGATCCTGTTTCTGAAAAACTCATTACGAATAAAGGTCGGGGCATTGTCCCACCATTGAAAACCACTAATAGTAGTCCCATGAGAAGCCAAACGGTCAGCACAGTGATTTCCTTCCCTGAAGATGTGAGAAATTTGAAACCGCATCTGCTTGGTTAGCAGCAGACAATTATTCCATCTATTACGCAACTTCCATGGAACGATGTCGCTATTCTTAAAAGCACATAAAACTAGCTTGGAAGCACACTCTAGCCAAAGATTCCTCCAACCTTTACTCAAAGCGATCTCTATGGACCACATCGCCCCAAGAAGCTCGGCCTGCAAAGCTTTGTTAATACCAATATCCACAAAGAAGCACCCCATAAAAGAGCCCTGACTGTCTCTAAATATACCATCGCAAGCAGACCTCCCAGGACAACCTCTAGCAGCACCATCAGTATTGCATTTTACCGTGCCTGGAAGCGGAGGATGCCAATTAACCTGTCTAATCGTGGGGGCCTGTCGAGGATGGCTAGTTACTCCGAAATTGCAAAGAATTATTAGATCAGAGCCTGAAGCAGACATACAACCCTTGCTAAAATAACCCGCAAGCGAAGTATTGGCCAAAATCATATTAATAGCAGTTTGAATTGGAATTTGTCTATTATCAAATCTGCATTTGTTCCTGCAGTGCCAAATACACCAAAGAATGTTCACCAGGCCTACAATAACCAGATCCTGAACTTGGGGGCTCCACCCCTTGCTGCAAACCTTAACAAGCGAGTGGAAATCAGCACAATCACTGGGATAATTAATTAAAGCACTAAACCAGTTCCATAGTTGATTCGTGAAGGGGCACTCTAGAAACAGATGCGTTGTAGATTCAGCAGCCCGACCGCAAAGGCTACAGATTGAGACTATGATACAGCCCCTGGACCAAAGGTTTTCATTAGTGGGCATTTTATTCAACATAATTCTCCAAAATATAAAAGACTTGGAGGGGGGGATGCACCGCTTCCAAATCAATTTGCACCAAGGGATACCCGGAGTCGCAGGCTGAATAAATTGAAAAGCCTCTTTGAGAGCAAGCACACCTAAGTCACTATGCATCCAAACTAGCTTGTCCGGAACTGCCTGGTTAGGAATCACAACCTGCTCAATCTCATTTTGTAGCAAAGGGAAAGGCTCGGGACAGCACCGTGGTCATTGAATATGAGGTCTCTCCCCCCAAGAAGCTACCAGTTCTTGACTCGAATCAAGTTTTGGGTCCTATATTAGATGAGATTAGCGACACTAGCGCCACACCAAACCAGTTTGCTAACTGTGATGAGTGTGGCGAGCAGCCAGCAAGCGTAAATCCAGAATTAACTCATGTTTCATATTTTTTGGAATGTTCTCCTAATGGTCTTGATGACATCTTGCTTGGTTCAGATGCGAGGGACAGCAGAGAGCATACTGATAAGGCCGCAGAACAAAACACACCTGATCTTAACAATAATCCTGCAGTTCGCCGCGACATGAAACTGGTGGGTCGGCTGTGGAGCGATGAAGCTGATCGGGAGTCGGACTTGGAAGAGGAAGAAGATGCGGAGGTGCAGCTAGATGCTGACAGATTAGCAAATCCTTATTTAGAAAATCAGCCAGAAGTGGAAATTGATGGTGATATTGGCGATGGCTTTGAGGCTGTTGTTTCCACATCCCAGAGAAAGAAATTGAGGAAAAAAAGAGTGCAAAAAAAGCAACAGCAAAGAGTCAAAACCCGTTTTAGGGGTGGCCGAATCCAGTTTGCTTGATGAAGATTTTATTTTGGAACGTCTGGGGCATTGGTAATGTTGATACCCGGCTAGTGTTACAGAAGTTGTGCCTCATGCATAAGCCATATTTTCTTTTTATTTCTGAACCTTGGATTCCTTTTCATCAGCTTCCTCCAAGTTTTTTGAAGAGAATTAATTTAAAGTTTTTTGCTATGAATAATAGGGGTCAGCTGCTGCCAAACCTTTGGTGCTTCTATGCTCATCATTTTTATCCGGATATCGTGGCTAACTCTAATCAACAGGTCTCTTTCTCTATTTCTGTTGATAATCAGCGCTTGTTTATTTCTGCTATCTATGCCTCCACTAATTATTTGACGAGAAGGCAGCTTTGGGATGAGTTGAATTCTTTGCAGCAAGCCCATGCAGCTCCTTGGTGTTTCATCGATGACTTCAATGCTGTGTTAGGGGCTCACGAGTATAGAGGGAGGGTCGCTCCCACAAGGTCTTCGTGTGAGGACTTCCGGATTTGGTCTGACGCTTCTCATCTTATTCATATTGATACCACTAGCTCTCAATTCACGTGGCATAATGGGCGGACAGGGAACAACCGTACAGTGAAAAGGCTTGACCGCTCTATTTGCAACGATGGCTGGATCAATTACTGGAATAGTGTGACTTGTTGCACCCTTACCCGTTGCAAGTCTGATCATTTCCCTATTTTGCTCACTTTAAATAAAGGTGTCAAGGATTTTGCTTCCTCCTTTAAGTTTTTAAAGGCGTGGGTGAGTGACCCAGATTGCAAACGCCTAATCTTTGAGACTTGGCAAGCACAGGTGGCGGGTTGTCCCATGTTCATTTTATCTCAAAAATTAAAGTTATTGAAGTCCAAGCTCAAGGATTGGAACAAGGCAGTTTTTGGGGATGTTCATTCCGGTGTTAACTCCGCGAGGGAGAGGCTAGATCAAATACAAGAGAATATTAATACTTTAGGTGGCTCAGACCATTTATTTTAGCAGGAAAAAGATGCCCAAATTCTCTTACAGCAAGCTTTGACATATGAGGAGGCCTTCTGGAGGGAGAAATCCCGGATAAATTGGTATAGTGATGGTGATCGAAACACGGCTTTTTTCCACAAATCAGCTAAGATTAGAAGCACCACACAACGTATCTCAATGATGAGAGTCGATGATCAGGTACTCCTTGATAATACTGATATTGAGACTCACATTTTGAATTTTTGCAGGAAGCTTTTTACATCAGATAATATATGTCAGCCAAATGAGTTAGTGGATGTTATTCCACCTTTGGTCACTACCCAGGATAATGCTATGCTTACTAATCTACCCACGATGGATGAGGTGAAGAACGCGGTTTTCTCTATGAATGTAAATGGGGCTCCTGGTCCGGATGGCTTTGGCGGATTTTTCTATCACACTTTCTGGGATATTATTGCACAAGATGTGTTCAAGGCGGTTTTGCAGTTCTTTCAAACTAGGTGGCTTACGCCGAATCTTAATTCAAATGTTGTTGTTCTTATCCCCAAGCAGCCCGGCGCAGATAAAATTGAGCAATTTTGGCCTATAGCTTTGGCTAATTTTCGTTTCAAAATTACTACGAAGGTATTGGCTGATCGATTGGCTACAGTATGACCAAAACAGTAATTTCTAAAAGTTTTTCCAAAAATTCTAATAAAATTCCAGAAAATCAAAAATATTGAAAGAACCAACTTTTGTGAAGGAAGTTTTATTTTCTGGGTTGTTTCCATATACTTTGGCTATTTAAAATCTTATCCATTAATTACGGTAAGAACTACTTTCCATAAAAGCCCCAAACGTAAAGCGAAAAGTGACTGTTTTAATGAATCAACTTAATAAGCCTATTAATACTATTTTTATAAGATAGAAATAAATCACACAACACTTAGATCACACAATTTCATATAAAACAGATAATAAACGAAAAAATAGAAAACATAAGTCTATATAAGACTTTAACTGTTTTATCGTTTTAAACTATAATACCAAACAAAACTTATTATATTCTATACTATCAAAAGTATAGTAGATCCTAGAGTTTCTATCTTAACTATTTCTCTATCTCCGGTATTTATCCATTTCCTAACTAACAGATTACAGAGTTTCCCCCTTAGAGGGACTAAAACAGTAATTCCCTTTATATCTTTTTCTAAAATTCCAAACTTAACTTCTAAAACCTTTATGGAACATCATGTGACTATTTTCTATCCTCTAATACCTTTTAGGAATCAAGTATGAATTTTTCATATTCATTATCAGCTTATTCTGATAGTCAAGAATGTCCGTAAAATACTGTTTGACTTCTACGTCAGCTCTAAACCATTATATTTTATCTGAAAATCTTAAGGATAATTCTAATCCTCTAAAATTAATACTCTATCTTGTAGAGTGAAATTTTAGGATGTTACACAAGTGGTGTGACTTCATCTGCAGGGGGCACATTCTTCAGTTTGGTGACAGCACTACATTTGTACCAGCAGCCTTTTTATGTTTCTTAAATTTTGCAGCAGTGTCCGGTGATTCTTGTATTGTCCAATGTGCTGCAAATGACTGATAGAGTTGGGGTGCCAACATAGTTGGGATGCCTTCTCTATAGTGATTCTTTTGCATGTTGGCGTTTTCTCTTTTTACTGTAACGTGATTTGTTGTAATCCTTTTTAAATCGTGGCACAACTTGTGCTTCGGTTTAGCATTTTATTTTTAATTCGATTTGTCTTTTCAAAAAAAATTAAGGCTTTGACATGTTTTTGGTCCCTCTAAATGTCGGTGTTTTGAATTTAGTCCCTCTAAAAAAAGTCAGTTTTTTGGTCCCTCAAGAAATTAATTTTTTGATTTAGGTCCCTCTTTTGCGTTGACCGCTGACGTGGCACACTGAGATCCCTGTAAAAAGCTGACGTGGCTTACATGCATCTGATGTGGCTTATATGCATTGCCATGTCAGCGGACGCGTCATTTGTAGAGGGACTAAAATTAAAACTTAATATATTGAGAAGGACTAAAATCAAAACTTAATATATTTAGAAGGACCATGTAACATCAATTAGACCACCACCACCATCACCACTCTCTCTCTCCCCCCCACAGCCCCCCGCCCACCACCACCACCACACTCTCTCTCTCTCTCTTGTTTTCTCTCTCTCTCACCCCACCACCACCCCTAACTTTGAGATCACTTTGCTATCCCAGCTTTACAGTAATGTACAGTATCTATATTTCACAGGCCCACACTTGATATTATTTGCCTACTTTCTTTGTGGAATTTGGTTTTTTCCTCTTCTATCATCGCTTTTGTTTTGGGTGATTCAACATGGTTCCAATGAAAGGGGCATACGATGGTGAGGACCAAAAGGTTGTGATTCGCGTGGAGCTCCTTTATTATATATGTTAAAAAATATAAAATGGGTTCCAGCATGGAGCTCCTTTATTATATATGTTAAAAAAATATAAAATGGGTTCCATATTCTAAATACAAAGTGATCTCAAAGTTGGGTGGTGGTGGTGGGGTGAGAGAGAGAGAAAATGAGAGAGAGTGTGTGTGTGTGTGGTGGTGGTGGTGGGGTGTGAGAGAGAGAAACCGAGAGAGAGAGAGAGAGAGAGAGAGTGTGTGTGGTGGTGGTTGTGGTGGTGGTTGTAACATCCTAAAATTTTACTCTAAGAGACAGAGTATTAATTTTAGTAGATTAGAATTACTATGAAGTTTTTCGGATAAAAACTTAGTAGTTTAGAGCTAAATCCAGAAGTCATGAAATTAGATACGGACACTCTAATTATTAGGATAAATAACAAAATGAATTTGGAAAATTCATTCGTCATTTCCAAAAGGTGTTTGAGGAAATAAGTAGTAGTTTGGAGATATATAAAGGTTTTAGAAATTAAGTTTGGAAGTTTAGAAGAGAATATAAAGAAAATACAGTTTTAGTCCCTTTGGAGAAACTCCGTAGTTTGTTAGTTAGGAAAAGGATACATACTAGAGATAGGAAAATAGATGAGATGGAGACCACAAATACTTTATAGAAACTTAAGAAAAATAGAATGACCAGTTACGGTTAAGTATTACAGCGTGAATGGTAAAATAGTTAAGTTTTATAGACTTCTGTTTTCTATATTTCCGTCTTTTATCTGTTTTATATGAGCTGGTGTGATCTAAGTGATAAGAAAATTATGTTAGCCTTATAATTAAGGGTTTATAATACTTATCAAATTATTTCATAAAAATAGTCACTTCTCCTTTGACGTTTGAAAACCGTACTTACCATAATAGACGGAGGCCAAAATGACGTCAAACTGTAAGACTGGGACAGCACCCCATGTTTTTATATTTTTTATGAATTATGAAATTTATTTTGGAATTTTTTTGAAAGACAGATAAAGAATTACGTTTTTGGTCCCTGTGAGCACGTAAAACGAAGTTTACGGAAACCATTATGGATTTTCAGTGGTCAGTGAGTGCTCAAAATCAAATTCTAAGAGGGACCATTGTTGTTTAAATTAAATTTTTGATTTTTTGGGAATTTTTCTAGAATTTTCTGAAAAATTACTGTTTTGGGCTTACGGCACGTCTGTTTTCCTTTGTTAATGCGTACCGTTAAGCCTACCCTTTACCGTAAAAATCCAGAAACTCTTGTATGAAGTCCTTAAGACTATTAGTTGTGATTTTTGAAATTTTCTTGTAGGTCCTCACCTTTTAATAAATTATTTTTGAGACCTGTTTGCAAAAGGACTATATAACCATCGGTTTTCCGTTTATTTACAAGACTATAAAGTTTTTCACTATTTGATCAAATGGTCCCTTTTCTCCCTAGAGTTGGTCGACATCCATGCTTGATTAGGACCCTTAGATGAACTTTTTGGCTTATGAGTCATAAGCCTTGTCACATGGGAAAGCCAATTAGAAAAATGGAAGGATTATATAATTAAGCATTATGACATATACAACAAAAAGTAGCATGAGGTCACAACATTTTAATTCCTCCTAGCTCCCTATTTGGCCGCCCCTCCCCCACTATAAATAGGAGTTTTTGCTTCATATTTTCACTCACACCAAACCAAGGAGCAAGACAACATCCAAGTTCTCTCTCTTTTCTTCTTAGTTTCTTAAATTTCTTTTGGTGTTCTTGGTTGTTCTTCATCAAAATTTTGGCCAAGGTAAGGGGCTTCTCTCTTCATTTTAATTTAAGAAGTATGAGTTTGATCTTGTTTGTGTTTGAAATTGCTTGTTTGTATGTTTATAGCTTTTTGTTTGTTTAAAAATGCTTTATGATTGTTTTATAGTCTTATTTTAATTGTTTTATGCTATTTATGAATTGTAGAGTTATAATGCCCAAATTTATATGAGATTTTCGAGTAAGTAAGAAGGTTATGGAAAAATCACTTTTGAGCTTTTGTAAACATACCGTTATAATGGCGAATTTTAGACATACCGTAAAAGTATGATTTTACCACAAAGAAAATATAAATTATTATTTTGTGAAAACCCAATGTTATCTGTTATTTATATACAAGGTGATGGTTAAGATAAATGGTTTATCAGTATGGATCTGTCTAGAAAGGAAGGGAGACCTATGAAGGGGCTAAAGTAGTCCGTCTCTCTCTGGCCTGGGATCTGTATTGCTACGTTGTTTGGGGAATTCTTAACACTAGGGACTATGTATATACGTGACAAGATAAAATTGGGAAATAAGCAATTTTCTTAATATCGTATATATAAATAGATTGAAATGGATAAAAGAGTGTAACAGTAATGGATTCTCGGTGAATCTACTGTTATAGCATCTTTCGGAAAAATAATCTAACGGTAATAGATTCTTGGTGAATTCTACTGTTATATTATTAGTGGAAAATATCGAATGGGTATCCAATCTGTATATATATATATGCACGTAACTCAGTTTAATTTTCAATGTCTACGGCAGTGGAAATTAGTGAGATAGACTTTCAACGGGCCTTTTTCCTGGAAGATAATTGGAGCTTAAATATTTTCAAAGAGAAACAAATGGACTACGTTCACTTAGTGCATAAGATCGATTTTACAGTGGGGAACTGATTACCAAAGATGGCTCTGTCGTCGTGTAATCTTTTCATCTTCAAAAATAATCTTAAGCTGTAATTAATATGTTTTATTTCGATCACTAAATTTGTATTAAATTTTCAAGAAAGCTGGACACTAATTACCGCAGTCAGCTCAACCGCCGTGTAATTATTCCATTCCCAAAGAGTTATCTAAAATCTGTGAACAGACATGTACTAATTAAAAAGCGGACGTAAGTTTAAAATACTGTTGATCTATTCTCTCTTGATCAATCCAAAGTGGCTTTGCCCGGTTTGATCTTCTTGAAATACAGTTAAATAATTTTTACCAATTCATACTATTAAGCTATTTAAAGCTATTAAAAATCGAGATGATAATTTATTCCGTAAATAAACAGAAAAAGAAGACAAGAGTTATACGTTTTTAAAGTATACAAAGAGTGATTTTTAAACAGTTATATGTTTATACAAATGGTCATTCCATAAAAGTATTTGATGTGTTTCTTACAAAGAGTTTTAAGAAGAGTCGGAGATTTTTGAGAAAGAGATAGTAAAACAAAAGAAGTTTTACAAAGAGAATTAAAGAGGAACTAAAGAGAATTCAAGAGAAAAGCTGTGTATTTGCATAAAGACGTTTTGAGCATTACAACCCGAAGTAGTGTGGTTGAGAATATAGTACGGTTGAGCTACAACTGTCTATTGGGATTATCCAGGTTTGGATAGTCTTATGTGGCCGAGTAGGTAATGTCATCGAGCTGAGACAATTCGTATACCCGACTTGGATAAATCTGACTGACTGACTTATTCGTAAATTGGTATCAAAGTAATAAATGTTAGTCTTACCGAAGGATCCTCAGAAGTCCTGAAGGGCTGTCTGGTTATTCTGTTAGGTTGACTACAGCCGATTGCTCAATGGTGTTAAGGTTGGTAAAGTCTCCTTGGAGCACTATACCGGTGTGATTTGAGAAATATAGAAGAGGCATGCATAAATGAGACGTTGATGTGATAATGTACTCTTGTGATTGTGTGGCTTTACAGGTTCGTGGATACCAGGTAAGATCTGCTTGTTTGAAATGTGATTGTGTGTTTTCAATGCTTCGCTATTTTGTTACATTGTTTTGAGAAACTTGGTTGTCCATGAAATTTGTCTGTTCTTGATGTTTGAGTTAAGTGCTGTGTGATCTATTGTTTGATTACATACTTGTACTGCTTCTATTAACTTGAGTTAGAGTTTCACCTTGCCTGCTTTGTTGTGTTGATACATGACTGAGTAGATGGACCCAAATGACAAAGGATTGCGAACTGTCCGACACTTAACCATAGAACCTCAAGGAGGAGACTGTGTATGGTGGAAAATATGTCCTAGCACTCAATGGGGCAGGTTTGTAGGAAATGTAGAGACATTAGATACTGGAGGCGGAGCACCACCAAACCCACTACCTATCCAAGAACAAATGATTTTAGATGTTAAGTTACCCTGACGTCAGTTAAGACCTTTAGGATGTATCTCAGATGACATTACTTTCGGTAGTGATGATAGCGGTGACAGTGGAGGTGGTAGTTCACATCCTTCAGGACATGATGGAAATGGTTCTGATCATGTGCCTTCAAAATCAAGAGACAAATCCTCAGATGAAAACCAAGATAGAACCTCTGATGACACTTCTGCCGCAGCACCTACCAGAACTGAGGGTTCCGGGGGTCATATACCGGTTTCGCCTCAGGGAGAAGCGAATCCACCAACATACTCACCTTTACCCCATCCATCAGAATCAAAATCCGAAGATATCATTTGGTTGTCTGAATCCTTATCGGATGAGGAAATCGAAGAGGATCCCGAAGAGGAATCCGAAGAGTCCATATACTCCTGGGCTACTTCTGACCTTACTAGAGAGTCTTTCCCTAAACCAGATCTATCCAGGTTTGATTTCGATTGGGTCCCGGTAACTCGAATTCCGCACGTACAATCTAGCTTGCCCGGAATAGGAGGATCCACCTGGTCTTGTCGATAGACATATCTGAGTTAGTGTCTTTAGTAAAGTAGATCCCTTTTGGTATAGATGATGGGATCATGGCTCGACCGTACATAGTAGCGTGTGTTTTTCTTTTACCACTTTTGTACTTTTTGGTTTAGAGTAGTTTTCACTTCTTTTTCTTTTGCAGTGTAAAATCAAAGTTTGTCTTAGAACAAACTCCTTTGTAAAGTATCATGTTATATATATATGAGAAAGAGAGTACTTTTCTGTACATGATGGTTTACCTTACAGTTGAAATCTTTAAAAAGAAAACAAGGGACTTTACTCCCCATCCTTCTCATCTTCTTTATGAAAAACGAAAAAAATTTACTCGCATTTTTGGAAGAACATTATAAACTTTTATGAAATATTTTCTAAAGCATTGCGAAACTTTTGGTTACTATGGTGTAATATCCTTTTTGGAGAAAGGATGTTGCAGTGGTGGGGGCTGTGGGGAGAGAGAGAGTGGTGGTGGTGGTGGTGGTGGGGGGCTGTGGGGAGAGAGAGAGAGAGAACGAGAGAGAGAGAGGAGTGGTGGTGGTCTGATTGATGTTACATGGTCCTTCTAAATATATTAAGTTTTAATTTTAGTCCTTCTAAATATATTAAGTTTTGATTTTAGTCCCTCTACAAATGACGTGTCAGCTGACCTGACAATGCATAGAAGCCACGTCAGCTTTTTACAGGGACCTCAGTGTGCCATGTCAGCTGTCAACGCAAAAGAGGGACCTAAATCAAAAAATTGATTTCTTGATGGACAAAAAAACTTTGACTTTTTTTAGAGGGACTAAATTCAAAACACCGATATTTAGAGGGACAAAAAAACATGTTAAAGCCAAAAATTAATGACAAAGATTAAGATTGAAAGAGAATGATTGATATGGTTTTGCAGTTAATTTTGAGCGAGGGCCGGTTTGCAGTGTTTATTTTTTGGTTTTTGACTATCAGCACATTCTATGACTATTGATTCAGTAATTATAATTTGAAGGTGTAAGATATAATATATATATATATATATACACGTAATATACATAATATAAAATTCTTTCTATATTATATTCTATAAATATAACTAAAGAGAGCTACATGTAGACAAGTGGAATTGTTTTTGCCAGCTCATTCTTTTAAAAAACTTTATTTAAATCTTCAAAAAATTGATTGATGTTTATTGAATTTTGAATTTCAAATTATGTTATAGAAATAATTAATTATTAATTAATTTTATTAATGTCGTAAGTTATAGAAATAAATATAACATGATAACTTAGAGTAAAAGTATACCAGATAGAAAAAACATATTATATGAAATCACATTATTATTTATTCAAAATATATTAGAATTTAAATTTCAACATAAAAATATATCACGAGAAAACAAGAAATTTTAAATTAAACATCATTAATATTTTATCTCACTGTGGATGATTTTTTTAATAAAATTAAATGTATGATAAACTAAGAGAAAAAGCATTTTATATGGAATATATTAATATCTAAATGAAAATATATCATATAAATATTTAATAAGTTAAATTAAAAAAATTAATATCTGAGTTATTGATAAAAACTTTATCTGCAAACATATGGAAGTTGGTTCATCTTTATCTGCTCCAAAGAAATATCGAGATTTCACCTTCTCAGGTTTTACTTCCCATGTCAGGTTTTACTTTATATTTCACTTTCTTTTAATTTGACATGCATGATGCATTGAGTAAATTTTTGTGGGTTGATTTTAAATATGTGCTGACTCGGTATTCCATCCAATCCTTTGGTGTCACATGGAAATAGCTTAGGAGTTCATTTAAAGGTCATAAATTGTTTTTTACTTATTTGATTACTCAGAGTGTTTTTGAATAAATTTTTTGAACATGTTTTTTCGGGGAATATCAGAAACATTCACACCATGGGTGTAGTTTCGGTCAAGGTGTGGTTAGATCTGCATACAGGTTTGTTTTGGTATCAGCAATATTTCAGAGAATTACACCCATAGGATAATTTTTCTCACAGGTGGGAATATCTCCCCTGCATAATTCTGGAAAATCCTGACAGTTTCACATAGAGGGTATGATACTGTTCACAGCTGTGAAGCATGATGCTTTGGTTACAACCAGTACACATCACACCAGGGGTGTAAAACTTATGGGTGTATATAGGAGCACTATTATGTAGTTTGGCCATGTTTTGTCTTATGTAATTAAACTGCGTTTGGCCTTGATTGTACATTCTTATACATTTTAAAAAATCAATAACTTTTTTTATTTCATTTTGAACATAAAGTAAAACATAAAAATTTCTAATTCCCAAATAAAAAATGTTTTTGTAGTGCATCCACTCAGACCACATGTTGTTGGTTGATATGAATGTACTTGGCTTAATTGCATATTGGTCTCCCAGTTATTGTATTTGTGCGATTTGAGTCCCTCAATTTTTAATTGTGCGAATTAAGTCCCTCAGTTATCTCAATTGTTGCAATCAAGTCCCCATATCCCTATGTAGTCCAATTTTTAACACCTAGGACTTATGTGGCACACGTGGGGATTGATTTTATACTAAATTGGATCACCCTGGCATTGAGTTGGGACATCTTGGCACTGATGACATGACAAAGACTCTCAAAAATAGAAATTTTAAGCAACATGTATTGCATCACGTGTTACCCGACTTGCTTTGAAAAATTTTCTGCCTACCTACACCATGTCAAGGTGACCTAATTTAGTATGAATCAGTCCCCGCGTGTGCCGCGTAGGCTCTAGGTGTTAAAAATTGGACAATATAGTGACAGCAGGACTTGATTGTAAGAATTAGGATAACTGAGGGACCTAATTCGCACAATTAAAAACTGAAGGACTCAAATTACACAGTTGCAATAACTGGGGGGTTAAAAATGCAATTAAGCCAATGTACTTTAATATATTTGGTACATAATAAATTAATTTTTGCATAATAGATAATGCCAAATGATTTGATAATCAAGTCAAATTAGATTAGATAATCTATACTATATTGGGCATGAAACAAAATCTTGAAAAATATATTGTTTACCGTCATTTTTCCATCTTCTTTTTTATACATCATCATTTTTCCATCTTCTACTTAAAAAACTTTCAAGTTTCAATAAATCTAATTTGATTAATATAAAAAAATATGCATAAAATATAACACATGAGAATGATTATTCTAAAAAAATATACGAAAATTATTTTTTGTAAAAAAAAAAGGAATAGTCATTTTGCATGAAAAATATTTTAGCATTTGAATTACTAAAAAATTATATTCTAGTATAAGTGAATATTTTAATAGAAATTACACAATATTATAATCATTTTCAATATAAATTGAATTTTTTAATTATATATTGTGTGTAACACGAGTCTATGTATTATAAAGTTTTTTTATTTTTATTTTCTAATAGAGTTTGCGATTTTCAATTAATAGAATGTCAGATTAATATTACTGAATATTTATATAGGCGATGTATATTTCATAGAAATAAAAATTATATAAGAAAACTTATGCGAACATATAGATCACAAGAGTTAAATATATCTTACACAAATATAAATTTTTACATAAAAATGTTTAAGATTTAGAGATAAATACTTAAATCACATATAAATAAAAAGTTTATACATAAGCACATTAATATGTACGTCATAAAAGTAAATATACATAAAATATAATAAATTATGAGTAACGAACATTTTACATGAAAATATATTAATAACTACTTAAAAATATATTAATATTTAATAAATACTTAAATCACATATACATAAAAAGTTTATACATAAGCACATTAATATGTACGTCATAAAAGTAAATATACATAAAATATAATAAATTATGAGTAATGAATATTTTACATGAAAACATATTAATAACTACTTAAAAATCTATTAATATTTAATTGGCAAAGTAAAAATATATCATAAGACGATTGAACACTTTACATGAAAGAAAATGTTGACTTGACATGTTAAGAGTCTAGATGGCACGAATCTACATATTATATAGTTTACTTTATATATTTTACATTTTTACATGAAGCAACATTATTATCTGACTTATTATAGATGAGTTAATATTTTAATAGAAATTATACACTAATATAATGTTTTTAATATTATATTTATATTTTTTTAATAGATACTCGTGCGTAGCACGTGCATACATATTATATAATTTATTTTGAATATTTACATATAGTAACATCATTGTCTAACTTACTATGAGTGAATGTTTCAATAGAAATTACACATTATTATAAATTTTCTAAATACAAAATTAAATTTTTTAAATATATATTGTGTATAACACAAGTTTACGTATTATAGTGTTTTCTTTTTTATTCGTATTACTATTTTTCAATAGAGCAAATTCTAGAAAGGGTTATCTCTAATTCTATATCATTGAATATATTTGATGGATTTTTACAATAATTACATACTTTAATATGAATTTTCACAAATTAATTAGTTCACAATAATTACATACTTTATTTTTATTATATTTACTTTTATTAGTAATAATTCTATTCACATACGCTCCCTTATTTATCCCCGTGCCATCGGGTCAACACACTAGTATAAGACATAATGTAACATCGTTATTAGAAATTAACCTTTTGTAGTATTAAATTTTGTTTATCTATCAATAATTTCTTAATTCGAAAGAAGAGTTATGGAATAAACAATAGGTAAATGTTTTAATGGCTGAAAGAAAGTTTGTTTGAAAAAATAAATATACAATGTGAGGTAAATGGTTATTATTTGAAATAGTCTAAGCACTGTTGATTCAAGTGATAAAATAAAGATGATATTATGATAATTGATACTATGATACCTGAAAGTAAATATTTAAAGTGATATAAAAACATATAATTTAAAACCAAATCAAGACTTTGGTGTTAGTCTTCATTTGCTTTTCCACCCGTACACTGCAAGAAAAGGCTCTATTACTGACGGCCAAATTTAATATTATCGAAGGCTTAGCCCTCGGAAATATGATTTACCGACAGATTTTTGATGGCCACGGGACCGTCGGAAATTTGCTTGTCGGTAAATTTTACCGACAGCCCCGAAAGCCGTCGGTAATTACCGAGGGCTAAGCCCTCGGTATATCACTTCAAAAGAATCTATTCTTTTCACGTAATTACCGAGGGTCGGTAATTACGTGAAAAAAACAAGTCTTTGAAATTGCTATTTAGTCCCTATTACAGAGGGCCCCTCGGTAAATTTTTTTTAAAATATTTGATTATTTGTTGGTGTCCACCTAATAGAATTGAATTACTACTAATATAAATAAAAAACAGCAGTAAAATAAATATGCTTAAAACGTCAAATTGCATTCTTAATATATATCAAAGTACAAATCTAAATAGATAGAACATAGATAAAAACAAAGTACAATAGACATAAAAAAAAATGTAAAACAAAAGCAGAACAAACAAAACAACTTAGGCAATGATTATAAGTTTTCCAATATATTAGACAATGAAACACAATAACTTATGGTGGGTCTAAAACATAAACAAACTCAACAAATATGGTTAAATCAATAATAGAGAATAGCAAGATAATTACCAAGAAAACCTCAACAAGTACAAACACAGTCCACTCTTAGATTTATATGGAGACGAATGACCTTATGTGGAGATTTCAGATTCAAGTGGACTGACGGATGTGTTGTGTATATTCCCTGCATTATTTTCGTCTGCAGAGGCCCACTTGTAAAGTGCTCCTATGCTTGCTCCATGAGTCACAACAGCAACTCGCTTGATCCCTCCCATGAGTCAAAGGTAAATATTGTTAAAACATAGAATCGGGGTGCTAGATCTATTTAATAAAAATCAGAGTAGTATTAAAATAAACCAAAAGATTGTAAACATGTATCTTAAATTTCAAGTGAATCATGAAGGCATATAAACCATGTAACATGAAGAAGGGGTTCAAACCACTTGTACTCCACATGTGGATGCAATTATCTGTGCTGTTTTCAAAAGCTCATTGTAAGTCAGAAGAATATACCACAGAGATCTTTGGTTCCTTGGATAGTCTATCAGCCACCTCCATTGTAAAATTTACAGGAATTAGGGTCATCAAGGCATAAAATAAAATAAAAAATGTAAGGATCCAATCTTGGTTTTGTATAAAAAAAATTAGAGAATATGCATCAAAAACAACTTACTGCAACAGCTTGTTAATGTCGAGACTTCAGATTCAAGTTAGATAATAATTAGGGAGAATGGTGTTTGAGAGGAGAAGAATTACCTTATGGAAATTAAAGATTAAAATTGCAATTCTTCAAATAGTTATCAGTAGTGTTTTCTTTAAAATTGAATCACAGACATAACAATAACAAGATGCATTTTCTCACTTGGACTAATCGTATATCAAGTAGAATAAAGGTATAATTAAACAATGCAAACAATGCAACAAACACCTTGTGAGCAATTGAGTAATTAATCAAACAGTTTGTGTGCAAGTAAACACATGAACCAAACATTGCAGAAAACTCTCAATACAAAAAGGGAATATAGAACTATGCCCACATGAGTCAAGTTTTCATCTCAGCAGAAACAAATTTCAACAATGCAGCAAACTCTCACGGGGTGGATTTCCAAGCACCTCCGCGAGCGGTTTACCTCTGCTGCTGTCACATGAATTAGGAAATATGTGCTGTCAAGCCAGAGTAACCAAATTTCATAATGAGCTGCATAATTAATCAAGTTCAACCGGTCCTTTGTTGAACTCTACATGGGTTTGATACTTAAAATTAATATTCCTACTCTTTGGAAATAATTAAGAAAATGTTGTCGTAATTTTTCCCAAAGGTTAATTTATATGGGTTTGGGATCAAATACTAGGATCTGTTAGTTATGCTTAATTGACAAAAAGCAAGATGCTACATCATATATATGTACCAGGTTATGCTTAATTGACAAAGGATTTGGTAGTACTTATTTATCAAGCTAATGGACAACAGACCATGGCATTGACAACTTGCCATTCAGGATTATCCATGGCATTGACAGCTTGCCATTCAGGATTATAACATTGAAGCCAACAAACACACATGGAACACCAAATAACACAAGGAATACGGGAGTGGAAACCTTACATGGTTAGGACAGAAATCATGTAAGGGATATGCAGTGCAGGGGAAACACAAGTTTCTGAGACTTAATTAACTAAATTAACAGCGTTTCTAATACCATCTATAACCCAATACCGAACACAACCAAAGCCAATTTGGATGTACTCCAAATTGTATCCAAGAACAAAACAAACCATTCATTTTAGTTTAAAAGTCAATAAGCTAAATTAGGATGCATTCAAAGAACAATAGGATATATCCCCTTCCCAGATCAACATTATCTAAGCTAAATTAACATGCATTCAAAGAAAAAAAAAAAGGCACAAATCAGAACTTGCTCCCTGCCTTACCTGTGGTTCGGACAGCAAGACGTGGTGGGAGGAGCTGCTGGCGGTGCGACGCGGTGGAGGGAGGTTGCTGGCGGCACGGTGGGCAGAGGTCTTGGGCGGCGCGGCACGGTGGGCGCAGCTCCGTGGAGACGCACGCGACAACAGAGAGACCGAGACAGAGACGGAAGTTGGACGTGAGGGAGATGGCACGAACCAGTGGCGGTGGGCGACGACCATAGGCGGTGGTGGGCGACGGCGAACGGAGGTGGTGGGCACGTGGTGGGTCCGAGATCTAAGCTAAGGGAGAGAGGATCTGAGAGAAGAATATCAGATTAGGAAAGTGGGGTTTTCAGATTGGGTATATGTTTTAAAATTACCGAGGTCTTAGCCCTCGGTAATGGATACTATACCGAAGGCTAAGCCCTCGGTAATGGATACTATGCCGAAGGCTAAGCCCTCGGTAATCTTCGAGCACAGCTACGCGATATTTTTGCAGATACCAGCGATTTACCGAGGGCTTAGCCTAAGCCCTCGGTAATGCTTTTTTTAGCGAGGGCCTCGTGGCCCTCGGTAAAAAGCCCTCAATCAATCACGTTTTTCTTGTAGTGCATAGGACCTCCAATAAGAGCATTTTGTCTTTGTGGGTCGCTTTGGTGTGAGTCCCCATGTAAGTCTTTGATGCAGTCATTTTGTTTCATTCATTTAGTTGTGATACTTGATCGATTCGTTCAAAAGAAAAACGTAGTTCTATTGCCTTATTCAGCAGAAGTTGGTCGTGTGTCTATGCAGTGTGAGATGTACAAGGCTATATTCTGTAGGTAAGAAGATGAAACACAAGAAGGGGGGGTTGAATTGTATTTCTAAGCTTTTAAAACTTTTCGCAAACGTTGGACGCTGGCTGTTAAAAACGTTGGACGCACAGCTTTGTTCAAATATTGGACGCACAGTGTTTTCTGAAATATTGGACGCACAGAGTGCTAAAACACTGGACGCACAGAATTGTGAAATATTGGACGCACAAAAGATTGGACGCTGAGGCTTCTCTCTTAGTTTAAAAACTTGTTTTCTTTGTGCAATTAAAGGTGTATGAAAAACTTGTTTAAACAAAATCAATTCAATCCCCTTGGTTAGTAATAAGCACAGATATAATAAGAGATAAGGGAAGGAAGAAATAACAGAAGTTTTTATACTGGTTCACCCTTTCCTAAGAGCTACGTCCAGTCCCCTCAAATTAGAGAGATTTCAATATCAACCTGATAGAATACAAGTATTCTTTGCACACAGCCTCTTCAGGCTAAAACCCAAGTATTCTTTGCACACAGCCTCTCCAGGCTAAATCCCAAGTATTCTTTGAACACAGCCTCTTCAGGCTAAAACCCAAGTATTCTTTGAACACAGCCTCTTCAGGCTAAATCACAAGTATTCTTTGAACACAGCCTCTTCAGGCTAAACAACTCAGCAGAGTGTTTTTGATTCAAGTGCTGTCTAACTCACACAAGTGAGGATATGAAATCTAAAGCACTTTGAGAGTTAAGCAAACTCTCTTTTACAAGAAGAAAGAAAATATACAAGACTTTCTATACAGAGTATAACAAATTGCACAGCAGTTCAGCTCTTTCTTTTTCGTTGTTCAGTGTCTTGTATTCTTCTTCTTGTTCACGGTATTTATAGGCTTTGATGAAGCTTCAGACTTGTTCTTCGAATAGCTCAGCTTCAGCCTTCATAAAAGTTACCGTTCTCTAATAGCATTAAATGCTATTTTCCCGTTGCTCTGAGGAGATCTACTTCATTGTGTATGTCTGCGTTTCTTTCTCCTAAAACAGAAGCAACCTGTACTCAAAGTCTCAATTGTACAGTGGTTAATAGTAATATCTTATTGAGACAGAGAGAATACACTGTGTAAAGCAGAAAGATGTGTTCAGAGATATATAGAGTAGTTAAAAGTACATTCTCTCTCTTAGTACACTTTCCACAGTACTTTATGCTTTTCAAAAGTACATTCACAAACGTTGACAAAGTTGTACAGAAAGCATTGCATACAACTATTTATTTCAAATCATTTGCTCAATACATATGTTCCATATTAAATGTATGAGCAATAAATAGCAAGTAATGGATTCTGCGTATTGTGTATTGGGCGCAGAATATATGAAACATTGGACGCAGCATTTAGCAAGTTATTGGACGCATACCTTTGCACTTACCAATTTGCACAGAACTCATGCAAACATTGGACGCATACCTGATGCTTTCAATTGCACTTTGTTATGCTGCTTTATTGGACGATGAATAGTAGACTGAGAACTTGTCCTACTTTGCTTCATTCATCGTGTTACACTTTGTTCTTGTTCTTCTCATTTATCGGACGCAGAACTTGTTCCATTCTGTTTCATTGCTTGTGGAACACTTTGTTATTTTCCTTCTTCATTATCGGACGCAGAACAGTGCTTGAGTAACTCTGACTTCATTGGACGCAGAATGTTCAGTTTCATTGGACGCAGAGTTGCACTCTTGCTCATGCTGAACATTGGACTTTTATCCTTCATCTGCATTGGACGCTCACTGAATCTGTTCCTTTGAAAATCATTGGACTCTTACTGCAATTCTGCTTCTCATAAAAACATTGGACTTATGCCAGTATTGCCTTGTACTTATCATTGGACGATCAGCATTCTGAACCTTGGTCAAGAACACATCCTGAACATTGGACTTATGACTTATGTTCTGATCATTGGACTTATAAGCATTCTGATCATTGGACGTATGGTTATTCTTGAACATTGGACTTATGTCTTCAATGCCTTCTCATGAATCATTGGACGTAAGAAATTGTCCTTGTGCCTTGTACTGAATTATTGGACGCACAACATTACTTGCCTTTGTGCTGAAACATTGGACGCAGAACTCTTCCTTCTGCTAAAACATTGGACGCAGAATTCTTCCTTCTGCTCAAACATTGGACGCAGAACTCTTGGTATTTATGTTTCAGTGCCAACATTGCACGCAAGGCTTACTTTGAATGCCAGCCAATGTCATGAAGAATTGATTGGACGCAGACTGCAATAAGCTTAGTTAGGCAGCATTGTTACACATTGTACAAGCTTAATACATATTGATTATCCTTTGTAAAAACCTTAATACATTTTGTTATCATCAAAACCATAAAATCACTTAGGGAGTTTTTGTATTAAAAACACTTTTACCAATTTGGTTCCAACAATCTCCCCCTTTTTGATGATGACAAACATTATTAAGTTTTACAAACAATAAAGCATGAACCAGATAAATAGTCAGTAAAAACAGAAATTTTCTAAGAGAAACTCCCCCTGAGATAAACATCTCAGATTTTCCTTACTCTTCTCCCCCTGAGACTTAGAGTACCTGAAAGTTTCTTTTACTCATAAAACAAAGATTAGTCCACAAATAGCTTATCAAAATAACATGGTAATAAGACTAATGCAATCAGACTTAATCTTTCTCCCTTTTTGTCAAAATCTTTCTCCCCTTTTAGTCAAGATATAAAAACTTCTTTCTCCCCCTTTTGTCATCAGGCAAAAAGGTTCATAGAACATCATAGTCCAAAGAGAGTTTTGAAAAGACTTGGAGCTTTTAAAAACAGAATCCTCTTGAAAACTGAAAAACCCTTTTTAGAAACAATCTCCCCATTTTCTTGAAAACAAGAATGATCATCAAACTGAAAGATACTGCAAAGCATTTGTAAGATACCAACTGTAAAATATATCTTTATGAAAAATAGATTGGACTCAGCGTGGGATGACTAAGATGTGAAAGCTTTTGAGTCTTTAAATAAAATTTCTAAGTCTCAAATAGACTGTCGTGTCCTGTTGGACTCTAGTCACATTGGACTCAGACTCAACTTAAGCATATTGGACACTAAACATCAGTTTTTTATAAAGTGCATATTCAAATGCTTCCTTATAAAAATGAATCTATCTACAGATAGGGGTTTTGTAAATATATCTGCCCATTGATTTTCAGTGCTAACAAACTGAATATCAAATGTTCCCTTCTGCACATAGTCTCTAATAAAATGATGTTTAATTTCTATATGCTTAGCTCTTGAGTGTAAGATTGGGTTCTTAGATAAATTGATTGCAGCAGTATTATCACACAGAACAGAAATCTTACTCTCGAAGATGTTGTAGTCCTCCAATTGATATTTAATCCATAAGAGCTGAGAACAACAACTTGCAGCAGAGACATATTCAGCTTCAGCTGTTGATAATGCAATCGTGCTTTGTCTCCTGCTTGTCCATGATACTAAATTGGATCCAATAAAATGGCATCCTCCGCTGGTGCTTTTTCTTTCAAGCCTGTCTCCAGCATAATCAGCATCACAGAATCCTACTAATCTGTATTCATCTGATTTCTTAAACAGCAAACCAAGATTAGTAGTTTCTTTCAGATATCTAAAAATTCTCTTGACAGTAGTCAAATGAGAATCTCTAGGATCTGATTGGAATCTTGCACATAAACAAACACTGAACATGATATCAGGTCTAGATGCAGTAAGATATAAAAGAGATCCTATCATACCTCTATATACCTTTTGATCTACCTTTTTATCTTTGTCATTCAGGCTCATTATGCAAGTTGGATGCATGGGAGTATTCATGGGTTTGCAATCATCCATTTTGAACTTCTTCAGAAGCTCCTTTGTATATTTGGTCTGATGCACATATATCCCATCTTGAGTTTGTTTCACTTGAAGTCCAAGAAAGAACTTCAACTCTCCCATCATACTCATTTCGAATTCTTTCTGCATTAATTCAGAGAATTCTCTACACAAAGATTCATCAGTAGCACCAAAAATAATATCATCTACATAAATCTGTACTATGATGAAATGTGAGTCTATGGATTTTCTGAAAAGAGTGTTATCAACTTTTCCTCTTGAAAAACCATTTTCCATTAAAAATGAACTCAGTTTTTCATACCAAGCTCGAGGAGCTTGCTTAAGGCCATAAAGAGCCTTTTTCAATTTAAAAACATGATTTGGAAAAGTTTGATCCTCAAAGCCAGGGGGCTGTTCAACATAGACTTCTTCTGTTATTATACCATTCAGAAATGCACTTTTTACATCCATTTGATAAAGCCTCATATCATGTTGGGCAGCAAATGAAAGTAAAATGCGAATGACTTCAATTCTAGCTACTGGAGCAAAGGTTTCAGCGAAATCAATACCTTCCTGTTGTGAGTAGCCTTGAGCAACTAACCTTGCTTTGTTCCTCACAACATTACCTTCTTCGTCCAGCTTATTTCTGAATACCCATTTGGTTCCAATAATGGACTTATCTTCAGGTGGGGCTACCAGAGTCCAAACATCATTTCTTTTGAACTGATTCAGCTCCTCCTGCATTGCTAAAATCCATCCTTCATCCAATAGGGCTTCATCTATATTCTTTGGCTCCAATTCAGAGATGAATGCTACATCAGTTTGCTCTCTAAATGTGGACCTTGTTCTGACTTTATCATCTGCATTTCCAATAATTTGAACATCAGGATGATAAGTCTTAAAATGCCAGCTTTTACCACCTGCAGTATTGGACGCATGACTGTCTCCTGCGTCTGGTCCATCTTCTTCAATCTTGCTTGATGATTCTTCACCTCCTGGTTGTATTCTCATATCTGCAAGAGAATCACTTAGCTCTGACTGATCATTGTCAGGCTTTTTGTCATTGAATTTAACGTGAATTGACTCTTCAACAGTCAAGGTTCTTGAGTTGTAAACTCGATATGCCTTGAAAGTTTCAGAATAACCCAGAAAAATTCCATTATCAATTTTAGAGTCAAATTTACCAAGTTGATCCTTGGTGTTAAGAATAAAACACTCACATCCGAAAGGATGAAAATATGAAATGTTGGGTTTTCTTCCTTTCCACAATTCATAAGGAGTCTTTTTCAGTATAGGCCTTATATAAATTCGGTTTTGCAAATAACATGCTGTGTTTACAGCTTCAGCCCAAAACCTCTTAGAGGTTGAGTGATCATTGAGCATGGTCCTGACCATCTCTTGTAAAGATCGATTTTTCCTCTCTACTACACCATTTTGCTGTGGTGTTCTAGGTGCAGAGAAATTGTGAAGGATTCCATTCTCTTCACAGAATCTCTGAAAGTTTGCATTTTCAAATTCACCTCCATGATTACTTCGAATGGAGTTGATACAAACTCCTTTATCAGTTTGGACTCTTTTACAAAATATGGTGAATACTTTAAAAGACTCATCCTTGTGTGCTAGCAATTTAACCCATGTCCATCTAGTATAGTCATCAACTATAACAAGTCCATATTTCTTTCCACTCAAAGAAGCAGTTTGTGTTGGTCCAAACAAATCCATATGTAAAAGTTCTAAAGGTCTAGAAGTGGAAATAATGTTTTTAGAATCAAAAGAGTTTTTCACTTGTTTCCCTTTCTGACATGCTTCACAGAGAACCTCAGATTTGTACACAATATTTGGAAGTCCTCTTACGAGGCTATGCTTATTAAGCTTTGAGATGGTTCTCAAGCTTGCATGACCAAGCTTCTTGTGCCATATCCATTGTTCATTATTTAAGGATATGAAGCATGAGACATTCTGTTTGGACATATTTTCGAAATCAATTTTGTAAACATTGTCCTGCCTCTTTGCTTGAAAAAGTATGGACTTATCAGAATTTCTGACTATACATTTATCCTTGTCAAAGGAAACATCACATCCACTGTCACACAATTGACTTATGCTAAGTAGATTATGTTTGAGTCCTTCAACCAATAAAACATTTTCAATAGTAGGAAAAGGATGTTTACCAATTTTACCGATTCCAACTATTCTACCTTTCTGGTCACCTCCAAATGTGACCCAGCCCTTTGTTCTAGGCTTGAGGTCTTGGAACATAGACCTTTCTCCCGTCATGTGTCGTGAGCACCCACTGTCCAGGTACCATGACTGGTGTTGCTTTCCTCCCATTAAGCAAATCTGCAACAGGAATGATCATGTTCTTAGGTACCCAGATTTTCTTGGGTCCTTTCATGTTAGTCCTTGGCCTGCGTCCAGGCTTGTTCCATTTATTATGGAAGCATGTCGATGTGACATGTCCAGCCTTTCCACAGTATCCACAATATATATTAAACTTTGATGGACTCTTGGAAAACTTTGGTTTCGGTTTTTCATAACCCAAACCAGTTTTGTCAGAAGGTTTTCTCTGAATTTTTAAAATTTGATCAAGCTTTTCAGAGCTACTGACAAATTTGGACAAACGTCCAGTGAGTTCATCTACTTCTTGTTGAAGTACTTGTACTTCACAGGAAGTATTGGACTCAGACTTCTTTGGAGATTCTTCTTTCAATTGACTTACTTGAAGTCTTAAATGTTCATTATCCGATTTGAGTACATTGTTTTCTAAAATAAGTTTTTCGAAATCTTTGTTTATTTGAGAAAACTTTTTCTTTAATAATCTGTACTCATCAGATAAGATAGATGAATCTCTAAGAAGATCATCAAAATTATTTCTTAATTCAGAGTAAGAAATTACCTCCTCTTCGTCTTCACTTTCAACTGAGGAGAGTCCTGCCATTAGACACAGATTTGCCTCTTCCTTATCCTCATCATCAGAGGAATCATCGAGGTCTTCCCATGTTGCCATGAGACCTTTCTTCTTCTTGAAGACTTTCTTCTTTGTCTTCTCGGCCTCAGGACAGTCTGCCTTGTAGTGGCCTGGTTTCCTGCATCCATAGCACACCACTGGACTAACCTCCTTTTGCACAGCTTCCTTCTGTGGAAATTTTCTGTTGAATTGCTTCCTTCTGAAGCCACCCTTCTTTTTCCACATAGATTTTATTTTCCTGGAGATGAAGGAAAGTTCATCATCATCTGAGCCTTCTTCTCCTTCTGAACTGCATGATTCTTCATCAGAATCATTTGCCTTCAAGGCTTTTGAGGTGCTCCCTTTTTGAGCTTTAAGAGCAATGGACTTTGCCCTTTTTTCGATTCCCTCTTCATTCAACTCAAGCTCATGTACTTTCAATGAGCCTAGAAGATTTTCTAAAGCAAGAGTGGAAAGATCCCTTGCTTCTTGTATTGCTGTAACTTTGGGTCTCCACTGTCTGGGCAGACTCCTCAAAATCTTCCTTACATGTTCCTGGGTTGTGTAGACTTTCCCCAAGGATCTCAGGTTGTTGGTAATAGTTTGGAATCTTCCAAACATTTGATCAATGGACTCTTGTTCTTCCATCTTAAATAGTTCATATTGATGAACTAGTATGCTTATCTTAGATTCACGAACCTGAGATGAGCCTTCATGTGCCAAGGCCAGAGTGTCCCACATTTCCTTGGCAGTGGTGCAGCTGTGCACCTTGTCATATTCAGATTTTGTGATGGCACACATCAGATAGTGCCTTGCCTTCGAGTTCAGCTGGAATCTGGTCCTTTGATCTGCTGTCCACTGAGCTCTTGGTATTTGTTGACCTGCTTCATTTACTGGAGCAGTGTAGCCAGTTTCCACGACATCCCATAGGTCCATATTTTGAGCATCAAAGAATGTAATCATTCTCTGCTTCCAGTAGTCATATTCATTTCCATTGAACAGTGGTGGTCTGTTCACAGCTTATCCGTCGTTCTCCATGGATCTTTGCTTCTCTGCACTGTTAGGTGCTCAACCCCTAGAGACCGAGCTTTGATACCAACTGTAGGTAACAAGATGAAACACAAGAAGGGGGGGTTGAATTGTGTTTCTAAGCTTTTAAAACTTTTCGCAAACGTTGGACGCTGGCTGTTAAAAACGTTGGACGCACAGCTTTGTTCAAATATTGGACGCACAGTGTTTTCTGAAATATTGGACGCACAGAGTGCTAAAACACTGGACGCACAGAATTGTGAAATATTGGACGCACAAAAGATTGGACGCTGAGGCTTCCCTCTTAGTTTAAAAACTTGTTTTCTTTGTGCGATTAAAGGTGTATGAAAAACTTGTTTAAACAAAATCAATTCAATCCCCTTGGTTAGTAATAAGCACAGATATAATAAGAGATAAGGGAAGGAAGAAATAACACAAGTTTTTATACTGGTTCACCCTTTCCTAAGAGCTACGTCCAGTCCCCTCAAATTAGAGAGATTTCACTATCAATCTGATAGAATACAAGTATTCTTTGCACACAGCCTCTCCAGGCTAAATCCCAAGTATTCTTTGAACACAGCCTCTTCAGGCTAAAACCCATGTATTCTTTGAACACAGCCTCTTCAGGCTAAATCACAAGTATTCTTTGAACACAGCCTCTTCAGGCTAAACAACTCAGCAGAGTGTTTTTGATTCAAGTGCTGTCTAACTCACACAAGTGAGGATATGAAATCTAAAGCACTTTGAGAGTTAAGCAAACTCTCTTTTACAAGAAGAAAGAAAATATACAAGACTTTCTATACAGAGTATAACAAATTGCACAGCAGTTCAACTCTTTCTTTTTCGTTGTTCAGTGTCTTGTATTCTTCTTCTTGTTCACGGTATTTATAGGCTTTGATGAAGCTTCAGACTTGTTCTTCGAATAGCTCAGCTTCAGCCTTCATAAAAGTTACCGTTCTCTAATAGCATTAAATGCTATTTTCCCGTTGCTCTGAGGAGATCTACTTCATTGTGTATGTCTGCGTTTCTTTCTCCTAAAACAGAAGCAACCTGTACTCAAAGTCTCAATTGTACAGTGGTTAATAGTAATATCTTATTGAGACAGAGAGAATACACTGTGTAAAGCAGAAAGATGTGTTCAGAGATATATAGAGTAGTTAAAAGTACATTCTCTCTCTTAGTACACTTTCCACAGTACTTTATGCTTTTCAAAAGTACATTCACAAACGTTGACAAAGTTGTACAGAAAGCATTGCATACAACTATTTATTTCAAATCATTTGCTCAATAAATATGTTCCATATTAAATGTATGAGCAATAAATAACAAGTAATGGATTCTGCGTATTGTGTATTGGGCGCAGAATATATGAAACATTGGACGCAGCATTTAGCAAGTTATTGGACGCATACCTTTGCACTTACCAATTTGCACAGAACTCATGCAAACATTGGACGCATACCTGATGCTTTCAATTGCACTTTGTTATGCTGCTTTATTGGACGATGAATAGTAGACTGAGAACTTGTCCTACTTTGCTTCATTCATCGTGTAACACTTTGTTCTTGTTCTTCTCATTTATCGGACGCAGAACTTGTTCCATTCTGTTTCATTGCTTGTGGAACACTTTGTTATTTTCCTTCTTCATTATCGGACGCAGAACAGTGCTTGAGTAACTCTGACTTCATTGGACGCAGAATGTTCAGTTTCATTGGACGCAGAGTTGCACTCTTGCTCATGCTGAACATTGGACTTTTATCCTTCATCTGCATTGGACGCTCACTGAATCTGTTCCTTTGAAAATCATTGGACTCTTACTGCAATTCTGCTTCTCATAAAAACATTGGACTTATGCCAGTATTGCCTTGTACTTATCATTGGACGATCAGCATTCTGAACCTTGGTCAAGAACACATCCTGAACATTGGACTTATGACTTATGTTCTGATCATTGGACTTATAAGCATTCTGATCATTGGACGTATGGTTATTCTTGAACATTGGACTTATGTCTTCAATGCCTTCTCATGAATCATTGGACGTATGAAATTGTCCTTGTGCCTTGTACTGAATTATTGGACGCACAACATTACTTGCCTTTGTGCTGAAACATTGGACGCAGAACTCTTCCTTCTGCTAAAACATTGGACGCAGAATTCTTCCTTCTGCTCAAACATTGGACGCAGAACTCTTGGTATTTATGTTTCAGTGCCAACATTGGACGCAAGGCTTACTTTGAATGCCAGCCAATGTCATGAAGAATTGATTGGACGCAAACTGCAATAAGCTTAGTTAGGCAGCATTGTTACACATTGTACAAGCTTAATACATATTGATTATCCTTTGTAAAAACCTTAATACATTTTGTTATCATCAAAACCATAAAATCACTTAGGGAGTTTTTGTATTAAAAACACTTTTACCAATTTGGTTCCAACAATATTCAATTTAGATATTAACATGGCCGAATGAGTAATTTATTGATCTCTTGCTCATGATGTTCCTATATGCTAATTCATTCCTTCAATCAATATTTATTGAGAACAGTGGGCTCCGAAAAGAATATGCATTAATAGGGCAAATTAGAGAACTCATTTTTTTGGTCAATACAAATTAGAGAACTCATTAGTGGTTGGAGAAATTATATGTATACCAAAAGTGTTAGGTTTAATTCGTAGCTTCAACAGAGAAAATCACCATTGTGGAAAATATCACAACTAGGGTGTGGAAGCGTATTTTTTGTTTGACAGAACTAATCACATCTGTGAGAATTCTCACATCAGAGGTATTAAAGCGGCATGTTCAATTCGAAACTTTGGCAAAGAAAATCACAGCTGTGAGAGAGATCACACTTTGGATGTGAACGCATTTGACTTATTTACAGCTTTTAATGCATTATGACAAAACTAATCACAACTGTGAGAATGTACATTCACACCCGATGTGTAAAAGCATCAAGTTCAATTCGAAACTTCAACATAGGAAGTCACAGCTGTGGAAAATTTTACATTCGGGGTTTGAACGTCTACCTTGCTTACAATTTCTGATGCACTTTGACAATACTAACGACTGTTGTCAGAATTTTCACACTCGGGTTGTAAAAGCGTCAATGTACCTATGATCAATATGTATCTATGATATGTATTTTCAATTCAAATAATGGGCTTCACGTAAACTTTTCATTCATATATACTAGTGTGTTGACCCATGCTTGGCATGGGGCAAACGGAAGAGCGCATGAGAATAGAAAGATTACTAATAAAAGTAAATATAATAAAAATTAAAATTTAGAAAACTAACAACCATTGTTCGTAAATGTTGTAGAACTGCAAACAAATGCCTCAAACTTCCAAAACACTATATTAAAGTACATAATTATTATGAAAACTCATCAAATATATTAATGATCTAAACTGTAGACATAACCTTTTCCACAATCTACTTCATTGGAAAATATGAATAAGAATATCAAAAAAAACTACGTGAACTTGTGTTACACAATAAATATTTAAAAATTTAATTTTGTATTAAAAAATTATAATAATATGCAAATTTCTATTGAAACATTTACTCGTAAAAAATTAGATAGTAATGTTATTATATGTAAAATATTCAAAATAGATTATATAATATGTAAGTCTATGCTATGCACGACTATCAATTAAAAAATTTATGAGTGATTAATTTCAATTAAAATTTATTAATATTTATGAGTTTTGAGAATTTATAAACAACAAAATCAGACTAATTTTGTGTTTTTCCTTTTGTTCTCGTTACACTGCAAAAAAAAATCATACTAATAAAGATGTTTTTTTTTTGGTCAAATACTAATAAAGATGTTAAAAACTATAATATTTTTCGAAAATCACCATAGGAAACCCATGTGTATAAATCCTTTTTAAATTCATTCTTCAATAGAAAATGTCAACTCCTTTTAAAAAAACTCAACAGAAAGAAACTAAGACCGGTAAGAAAGATTTGTCAAAGAACTTTTTATGTTAGCAGGCATGAGAATAGGTACATCTAATCTAATATTCAAGGACTAAATCCCAGTGCAACGTAAGTCAGTAAAATGGTATCAATACAAATCATATCAATTCCTTAACAAAAGTTTCCTCAATGTAATGAGGTACATGACAGAAAACGCAATTGGAAATAAAAGAAACAGAAACTCTACTAATGAATGAGCCACCATGTTAAATTGCCTTGTACAACAGAAAACATAATTCCTTCTCTACCAAAGTCAACAACTACTAATAATATATGATGCATAATCAGGCAAAAATCTCATCAAAACCATCTTCCAATAAAAAACACAACAACTAAACCTCCCTTTGAAAGCCATCTCTGCTGAATGTCCTCTCCCTATGAAGCATCAAGACATGAAAGATATTATTCCATCCAATGTAGAATTTTCTGCATAATTATGCAAAACCAATTCCTTTAGCAAACAATACCCACTGAATCAATTGATGCTACCGGTAAAATTTTCCCTAGTTGTGAGTCTTTTTTAACAAACTGTTTTGGTAAATAACCTTCAAGCTTGAAAACTAAATATACTTTCATAGGCTCCTGAACTCAATGGTAAAATTATCATCAAAGAATTCAATCATGATTTCAAGTAGCATACCTTCATATGGTTCTTGATGTATATGAAATTCTTTCATAGTTTTCAAAAATATACAGACATCATAATATTTCTCCATAAGCTTAAGCTTCAATACAAATCATAAAGCAAGAAACAAAAAGAAATCAAAAGAAAAATATCTCCACTACATGTCATATTAACAGACACTTCCATGATAAAAAGATGCAAAGAAAATGATGTTCGCAAACCATCCTTCAAAATGGAGATAAATGATGTGAAAAGTCCTTGTAGTAATATGATAATTGATAAGTAGAAAAAGACAACAAAAATCAATAGTTAGTCTAAATCGAGTCAAACACTAAATAGAGTACAAATACAAATATTCCACATATTTCATCAGAATGTATCAATATTAGTTCATTGGTACCAAGGCACACCCCTTTAATTTTTGCGTGTCTTGAGAAGTGCTTTTTTTAGTAAATAATGCATTTACTAAATAACCTATATCAGTAAATAATGCATTTACAAAACAATGATAAAAATAGAAAAATCATCAGAAAAAATTAAAAAATAGGAAAAATCAAACATTGCATAACATTGCCCCCACATAAGATACAATTAATAAAATGGGTTTGGTAAACATATCTTACAGTGAAGTCAAATGAGTTACCTAAATTACCCCTGAAATTGAGCCAAGTAGTTGGTTAGTCATATGACTTGCAAACAAATTTCTCCTGTAAGGTGAATAATATATTTCACACCAGCAAATTGCATAGGCAACAGACAAAAAGAGACAAAGCTAAAAAAAAAAAAGCAACTGAAATTGCTTTCAATTGCGAAATAAATACTCATCTTTCACCTCTTAAACCATAGAACAATGGGTTCCTCTCTGCCATCATGACCAAGACCAAGAGTGTAAGCCTGCAAAGAGACAGATAGTAACAATTTAAATAGAACTCATTCCTTGTCTGTACAATAGCTAATCCGATTCAACATTCCAAACCAATGCATGCAACCAAAGCATTTAGGTTGTTTTTCCTTTAATACTTAAAGGTCCTCCTTTAATGTAATGTATCTTTTTGTCCATCAACTATTTAGTCTACAAAGATTATACATCATAATCTAATCATATCTAACCTTATCCTAATCTTAAAATTCAAACAAATATAACAACCTAAAATCTAGATAGAACAGAATATCAAATCATAAAGTTGTTATAGCTATTTAGGCATTATCCACAACATTCCTCCTTGACTTAATAGCTGTTATAACACCATGTTTAATCTTCAAATCTTGAATGTGTGTTGCTTTCTTTCTTCTATTGTGCTTGCAGTTCTTCTCAATATCTTTCTTGGATGGGACCAACTTCATATTCTGCTTCATCTTCTTCTTTTCATGATGAGATTCTGGATATTGCTTGATCTTATTCTTTCGGTTTTTCTTTCTAGCCACAACTTGATTATCTCCATGATTTTTGGGATCGTTGTTATTTCTTTTCCAACTTCCACAATCCAAATCTTTGATGATCTTTTTCTTCTTATCAACTTCAACAATTTTTGCAAAAGCATCTTTCTCGGATATCACCATATATTTTTCTGTTATTTCTTCTTTTGTAACTTGCCCTTCTCTCATCAATTCTAAGGCAAAGCTTTTGCCTTTCATTTGAATCTTGAACATATCTTTGCCTTTTGAATCTTTAATAACATAATATTTACCTTCAAACAACACCTTGTGGCCTTTTTCGAATAAAAGGGAAACACTTAAAAGATTTTGATTAATTTCAAGAACATAAAGAACATTAGAAATTATTTTCAAACCTGTTTGAGTTTTAAACGCCACAGTTCCTTTGCCTTTTGCTTCAATGTATGATCCATCACCGATTCTGACTTTAGATATAGCAGTTTCATTGATCTCTTTGAAGAGATCTCGATCATATGTCATGTGATTTGTACAACCACTATCAATAAGCCAGCCTTTTGTGGGGTTGTCGGTTGTAAAGCATGAAACGAACAACAGATCTTCTGGTTGATCCTCCTCGGCTACATCGACTTCTTGTTGTTGAGACTTGCATATCTTTGCCATATGTCCTAATTGGCCACACTTGTAACACTTTGCATCTGGTCTCCACCAACATTTATTTTGTAGATGATTTGTCTTTTTGCAATAAGGACACCATGAAAAAACCTGAGTATTATTGTTGTCGTAATTCTCCTCCTTTTTCTTGTTTTTGTTGAATCTGACAAGAAAGGCACCCTCCATAGATGTTTCTTCTCTCATCATCCTCCTTTGCTCTTGTGCCTGTAATGCATGTATCACTTCTGGCAAAGTGATCTTATTCAGATCCTTTGTGTTCTCCAAGATGGTTATAGAAGCTTCATATCTTTCGGGTATTGTCACAAGAAGTTTTTCTACTATTTTGGAATCAGGAAATTAAGTTCCCAGCAATCGTACCTTGTTGGCAATGGTGAGCAATCTATCTGAGTATGTTTTGATTGTCTCGGACTTTTTCATTCTTTGTATCTCAAAATCTCTTATTAAATTCAGTACCTGCATGTTTCGTATCCTCTCATCTCCTACATATTCTTTCTTCAAGTAATCTCAAATTTCTTTTGCTGTTTTGAGAGTCATGATTCTGATGAAGACGGTTTTTGAAACACTAGCAAACAAACATGATTTTGCCTTTGCATTCTTGATTTTTTTTCCTTGTGATTTTTTATCTGGGCCATGGTGGCATCGTCTGGCAGCTGATGAACATTGTAGTCCTCTTCCACAGCTTCCCAGAGATCTAAAGCCTCTAGGTAGGATTTCATTCTCGCAGCCCAAAGGTCATAGTTTTCTCCATCAAAGACGGGAGGAGCAAACTTGTTTCAGCATCCATTATCACAGGTCCTTCAAGAACCAAGAGCTCTGATACCACTGATGGGTATATTGTGTGGGTTATAGGGTATTTTGTTGTAGAATGTAGAATATATGTCTGGAGGATGTTCATCTCTAGGGATGGAAGTAGGCTGGGCTGGGCTTTGCCTAAATAGGCTTGGCCTGTCTAAAAATTTCAAAGTCTAAGTCTGGCCTGTTACTTGTCATAGGCTTTTTTTTAAGTCTGGCCTGACCTTTTTAAAAGCCTGATTTGGCCTTTCAGCCTATTTAAATGTCCGATTCCTAATAAGGCATTCAAATAAGTTGTCAAATCTTCAACTGAAAAAAAAGTAGTATAACCTACTCCTAAATAGGCTAATGAAGAAAATCGCTATGTATAACAAATTATAAAATATAACAATTAAATTCAGTCTTATTTATGATAGAGACATAAGGGCGAGTAAGAATGAAATATTTTTGTGATAAAACCTCTAAATAAATTACAACTTTATCCTTCAATAAGCTTTATAAGATTGATTATTTATGTAGATTAACATGTATTTAAATATTTAAAATGTAAATAAGTATATAATTTTAATATATTATAAAAAATCTAATATAATGATAATATTATAAAAAATTATATCGATGCCTACTTAAATAGGTCGGCCTGTTAGACTTAAAAGGCTTTTTAGATAGCCTAGGCCTGACCTTTTTAGCTAAATAGACTTTGAAAAAAGCCTTGACCTGATATATTTCATGAAAAAGCCTAGCCTGGCCTGGGCCTGATGTAGGCTGGGCCATAGGCCCCTGTCAAGCGGCCTGACCTATTTCCATCCCTATTCATCTCGTATTATTATTGCTTGGCTCCTTAAATAGAGTTATAATGTAACAAAATCTGATTCTAATATGAACATATCTAATATTATCCTAATTTAAAATACATCATAATCTAATCATATCTAACCTTATCCTAATTTTAAAATTCAAACAAATATAACAACCTAAAATCTAGATAAAATAAAATATCAAATCATAAAGTTGTTACAGCTATTTAGGCATTATCCATATCATCCTCCTCCTATTTTGGTATGACCACATCCAAGAAGGCACTGTCATCCTTGCCTGGCCTGTTAATAAACATTTGTTTTAGATTTCATATTGATTAACACTTAATTGTGAGTGAGGGCCAAAAAAATGGAAAAAAAATCGGGTCTCACCTGCATAATAATCCTGAAATAGTATAGGAGGTGAGTTCTCAAATTAAACCTGGAGACGTCGACGATGTCGACGTTGGACCTCTTCAACCTGCTTGGTTCAGTGTCATGTAAAAATGAATGTGAATAAGCTCGTGGAGCTTCCACCCTGTGTTACCCCGCAGCCAAACCGTCATTTGTTGGAGATCCTCCCTTCACTTCACAGTCATCCTACCACCAAATCAAAATCATAGTGAGAAAATAGGGGAGAAGTAGAAATTACAAAGCAAAGTTGAAAAAATAGAAAAGAAGAGGAAAAGACAATAAAAAAGAAGGAAGGAACAAACCCTCTACCGCCGTGGGGATGCGGCCTCCAGTGGCCGCCGTAGCCCTCTCCTGTTCTCACCCCCCGGTTGTGACACGATGAATCAGCCAAAGAAGAAACACAAATGGAATGGAAGATAGAATTTGAAGAGAGAGAAGGACAACAATGACTTACAACAAATAAAGGGAGAGAATGGGATAAGAAAGGTTAACGGTAGGTGGGTTCCGAAATTTATTTCTTCTCACACTTGAATTTGAATTCAAAAAATATTATGAGCTGGTAACTACTAGATGTAGAATGAAAAAATGAACCGAGGATTTGTTTTCGTTCTGCCTTTTCCAATGTCATTCCTCTTTTAATTTTTCTTGGTTGTAGTTGTCGGTGTCCAGCCGTTTTTTTTTTGGGTTTTTGGTGTCTAGCCGCCTTTTATTTAATACTCTATTTGCTTTTTTTATTTGTTGATTTTTAAAAAAATAATTTATTTTTTTTATATGTCATTTTAATAGTTTAATGTTATATTTTGACAATTATACCTTTAATTCTATTAATTGTTTTATATATTTTTCACAGAATTAATTAATGTGATAGTAGAGAAGTTCAAAGACTAATTAAATAATTCATCTATTCCTAAAAATTATTTTACTTTCCAACGATATAAATTTATTACTAACACTAACTGTTTCACTATAATTCAAAAAAAGAGATAAAAATGTTTAGAATGACGTGACACATTAATGTAGAGAAATAAAATGATATAGTGAAAAAATAAGAGTATAATAGAAAAAAATTTATCAATTAATTGATTTCTTGGTTATGGTAAAACAACCTTAAACGACATATAAAAAGGAACGCAGAGAGTAACAGTTTAATCATTTATATTTTGATACACACAAAACATAACTCACACTTGTATAGATTTAATTAGTTTATTGATTTATTTATTAATTCAAAATTTATTTTTAATTATATCTCTAATCATCTATTTTTAGAAAGATATTCTCAAAAGTGTTCAAGAAACCATTCATTGAGAGAATGACATTTGTCCAACTTTTCCCATTTCAGGGACTTCTTTTCTATATAGTATGATGATTATAAGTAGGGTTAAATATATTTTTGGTCCCTTATTTTTTAGAAATTTTCGTTTTTGGTCTCTTAAAATGCATCTTTTTAGTCCATCAATTTTAAAAATGTGTCACTTTTAGTCTCCGGGACAAATATTTTAAATTTGAAATGTATTTTTTAAATTTATATTTTGACCCCTCTCAAATCTTAATTACCACCTTAACCCCCTTTTTCCTTCTCCACCTTCTCCCCCGATGAATAGAGGCCATGAAAGGAGAGGCAGCCATGGGATGAGCTCCATGCGGCCAAGAAGGGAAGCTTCACGCAACCAAGAGAGTCCGCACACAACGGCGTGAAGGGGGGCGGCCACCGGGACTGCACAGGGAGGAGAACGACAAAGAGGCCACATCTCGTGGTGGCTTTGAGGGAGGACGCTAGAACTACTTCTAGTGGAGATGGGGGGCCGCGGTGGTCGGAGATGTCGTGGTGCTGAAGAGGAAGGGGGATGAGAAGGGGAGAGGGGGTAAGGTGAGAATCAGGCTTTGGGAGAGATCAAAGTATAAATTTAAAAAATACTTTTCAAATTTAAAATATGGCATCAGGAACTAAAAGTGACACATTTTCAGAAATGAATGACTAAAAAGATGCGTTTTTTATTTGAGAGACTAAAAACAAAAATTGGTAAAAAATAAGGAACCAAAAACATATTTCACCCTTATAAGTATTTACCTTTAAATTATTATTATTTTGGTTACAATTTACCTTTAAATTTTAATACACTTTCAAGAAAATATTTCATTTTTGTATTTATATATTTACTTCTTGTGATCTATATGTTAATAAGTATTCTTATATGGAGTAATAAAGTGATTTGGTGGTTTGGGTGGAGGGGTATAGCGGTTGGAGTGAAAAAGATGTCATAAGTTCGAACCCCCGAATAACATAACATATTTATTACTAACATTTGTCTATATAAAAATAGCTTTCTTATATAATTTCCAATTTTATCAGATATTAATATTCACCTTTATATATTCATCAATTTTTTAAATTTAATCCATTATTTAGAAAAGGCAGACTAAAGTAGAAATTAGAAATAAAAATTTAGACAATAATATAACTTATATAAAAAGTCCTATTCAATAATTTCTATTATATAATAACAACATATCAATAGTATGGTGGCCTGGCACGCTATATGTTAGAGGTAAAAATTTAAATTTAAAATTATTATATATCTATAATTTATATTTATTTATATCTATAATAAAGTTTTATAGTGTTTCTCGCTTAGATAGGTGTCATCGTGTGGTGCCTTTTTGCCTGTATTGGTCACACATGTCGCGTAATCTTGTTAAATTATGATCTGGGTTCAATCCTTCTTCATACCATGACTGAATCACTTTTTTTTGTGCCATAATCATTGGTAGCTATCACAAGATAATTTTTCACTATATGTTTTCATGTAAAATTTTCCTTCCAGTGTGATATGTTTTATCTATAATTTCTCTATTAAGCAATTTATATATATAGATATTAATGTGTAAAAATTTCTATTTTTTTAAAAAAAATCCTCAATAAAGTAGTTAGGTGTGAAAATAATAACAAAGAAAGAAATAAGTTTATACTAAAAATCATTGTCGCGACCAAAAATTTGACGAAACATGGAGTCGCCACTTATATTTATTATTAATTAAAAAACTTTGAAAAATCCAAAAATGGTCTATGAAGTAGATCAATTACGGATAGAAAAGATATTAGTATCACAATTACCTTTAATTAAGTGTACAAATCGTGTTGGATTTAAAATATTTATTTTACCCTCATTAAAATAGTTTTATATGATTATTTTTCATTAATATTTTTTGTGAATTTTTGTTTATAAGAATATAATAAAATTTAATTTAATTTATAAGGAAAATGTTGAATTTTTTTTTTGGACTTGAAAAGATTAATACCTGCTCTTACATATCCTCGAGTGCAATGAGATATTCAAACCTTATTTGATTCTTGGTTCTAATGATTTTTTTTTTGTTTGAAGATTAAGAGAAAAATACTCTTTGTTGGAGATTTCCAAGTCGTCATGTATCAGACAAACTCCGAAATACATTATATATACATTATATAGTGTGTCTTGTTCAAATTAACTCCAATTCTAAAAAAACAATGGGAATTACTAAATCGTCATAACTCAAGTATTCCTGAAAATCATAGAATTAGTAATACGCCATGCTTCATCAAAACTGGCGGCTCAACGGTTGTGGCGGTTCAGATTAGGCCTGGACAGCGGTCGGTTTCGGGCCTAAAAAGTCCAATCCGAGCATAACCGACCACCCTATTATTAGGCCCATTTCCGTCCGCAAGTGTCAACAGTTAAGTCGGGTGTTGGTTTAGTCGGTGTCGGATTAGAACGGGTGGATTGGTGCGGGTTTGGGCCTGAACAATTTTAAGCAATTTTTCATTTCATGCTCCATTATTTTCATAGAAACACTATAAAAAAATTAACGTCCAGAAACAATATAGAAGAAGAAGAAGCTCAAATGCAGAAAAAATAAAGAATCAAAATGGAACCAACCAGGCAACTTAAAAATACCAAAAAAATAATCCAGGAGGGGTCTGAAACCTGACTTCAAAACATAAAACCACCACAAATGCCAAAGGGGGAAGAGGGGAAGGGGTTGGCAGGGACGCATGGGCAACTCCTCCGTTTTCATGAGTTACGTCGGGCTAGCAGAAGAAGACGTAGAACAGCCGCAAACCACATCGCTCACGAGAAGCCGCGCAAAGCATCATACCACCGCCGCGCCTCGCTGAGTTCCGTGACACCTCCGCTGCAAGATTTTCGCCTAACTATGTGGGCAACGCGTCGGTGGAGCATTTTAGCCACCGCTCTATTCATAAACTTCGTGAAGGACCACCATCACACACCTCTCGGATCACAGCCGAGGGAGAGAGGGAGTGAGACACATAAGGTGGGACAGAGGTCATTGACGGGGAAGAGAAACAGAGAAGGTGGTGAGTGGGTGAAGGGGGGTAAGATTCGGGAGAAGAAGGAAACGTGGAGAAGGAGGTGGTTTGGGGGTGAAAGGGGGAGCAAGATTGAAGAGACATTGGAGAGAAGGAAAGCCTGGAAGGCTTTTTCACCCAAGTAACACAATTTTTTTTATTTACCAAAATAACACAATTTTTGTTTATTTACCAAAATAACACACTTTTGAATATAATATTCATTTAAATATTTTTTAATGAATTAAATATTAATAGTTGGTTTAAGATTGTGATTAAGTTGTTAATTAAATTAATATTTAATTGTTAAATATTTATTAACCCAATTTGTCAGAAAAGACATAAACATCAATGTCTCTGTCTCTGCACACTAATCGGTGCACCCCCTCCACTACTTTTTTGTCACAAAAGACAGAAACATCAACGTCTCTGTCTCCGCACACTGATCGGAGCACCCTTCTCTACTCTTTTTCTGTCACAAAAGACAAAAACATCAATGTCTCTGTCTCTGCACACTGATTGGTGCATCCCCCCTCCACTCCTTTTCTGTCACAAAAGACAGAAAAATCAACTCTCTATCTTCGCACACTGATCGGAGCACCCTTCTCCACTCCTTTTTTGTCACAAAAGACAGAAACATCAATGTCTCTGTCTCTGCACACTGATCAGTGCATCCCCCCTCCACTTCTTTTCTGTCACAAAAGACAGAAACATCAATGTCTCTGTCTCCGCACACTGATCGGAGCACCCTTCTCCACTCCTTTTCTGTCATAAAAGACAGAAACATCAATGTCTCTGTCTCTGCACACTGATCGGTGCATCCCCCCTCCACTCCTTTTCTGTCACAAAAGACAAAAACATCAATGTCTCTGTCTCTGCACACTGATCGGAGAACCCTTCTCCACTCCTTTTCTGTCACAAAAGACAAAAATATTAATGTCTCTGTTTACCCATCAACACTTACCTTCAGTTATATAAATAGGTAGTCTCACTATGTTAAGAATTGCACCAACACTTTTTCTGATATATTCATCTCCTAAGCTAACACATTCATCTCCATTTCCTACCTAAGTGATGGCTGAACATATCTCCTCAGCATATCGCCCATCACTATCCACTCAGAGCATTGATCTTAATACCCCACTCAGAGCTGGTGTCCACAATGAAGAAGTCGATGACTTTAGTGAAAATGAAGAAGACCTTACAAGATATGCTGCCGAAACCGATGTTGCCGATGACGTATTTCTCGAACAAATTTGGCCATCCTTTGTCATTCCTAATGAAGGTCCCTCAACAACCCTTCCTTCTTACAAACCACCTTCACACTTCCGTAATGTGACCTCTCATGAAGGCAATTACTCGAACGAATTTGACCATCCTTTATCCCAAGATGATACATACCACACTACAGACCCTGGCAACCTACAAGTTGGGATGAAGTTTCCCACAAAAGAAATGGCCAAACATGCGGTAAAAGAATACCATATAAAGAAGTCTCTAGACTTTAGGGTAGAGTACTCTGAAGCCACTAGATGGATTGCCCGTTGTCTCTACAATGATTGTAAGTGGAAATGTAGAGTCTCCTTTTGCAAAAAATTGCAGGTTTGGGAGATCAGAAAGCTGAATGAGCAGCATACATGTGCATCAACACGACTTTCACAAGATCACCGCCAACTGTCCTCAAACGTTATATGTGAAACCATTATGCAGCTGGTAAAGGAAGATCCCACAATATCAGTTCCAGTGTTGATTGCACATGTACGATCATTGTACACATATACCACTACGTACAGGAAGGCGTGGGTGGCAAAACAAAAGGCTATTGAAAGGATATACGAGAACTGGGAGGAATCATACAATGAGCATCCACAATGGCTCCTCGCTTTGCAAACTACTGTTCCAGGTACTATTTTTGATTTAGAAATAGTACTGATGTACGAGGATAGCCAAGTAGTTCTTGGCAAGTGTACCTTCCATCACCTGTTCTGGACCTTCCAATCGTGCATCAATGGGTTTCCTTACTGCAAGCTCGTTGTTTCAATTGATGGAACGTGGTTGTATGGGAAGTATCGAGGGATGCTTTTGATAGCAATCGCTCAAGATGGGATGAATAAAGTCATTCCCATAGCATATGCCCTTGTTGAGGGTGAGACAGCAGATGCATGGTTTTTCTTCCTCCAACGCTTGAGAATGTGGGTCATACCCCAACCTGACCTCTGCTTGATTTCAGACAGACATGAATCCATAAAAAGTGTTGTCCGGCGTCTAAACAGTAATTGGCATCATGTCTTTTGCATTCGACACATCTCACAAAACTTTATGAGGGCTTTCAAGAACGCGGAGATGAGAAAGAAAGTCATTAATATGGGTTAGTATACTTGTCACATACATTGATAATTTTTATGTTTTTATTTCATACTTACAATAACTTTTGCTCCTTCCAAACTCTTCAGGATACTCAATGACTCAACCAGGCATCAAACACTACAGAAACGAAATTAGTCAATGGAGTGAAGATGCCTTTAGGTGGGTTGACAATATCCCAAAGGAACAGTGGCTCCAAGCATGGGATGAAGGGCGTCGTTGGGGGCACATGGCAACTAACCTTGCTGAGTGCATCAACAATGTATTAAAGGGGGTGCGCAATCTTCCAATCACTACATTGGTCCAAGCAACCTATTATAGGTTGAATGAAAAATTTGTCAAACGGGGAAGGCAAGCTGAAGCAATGATGGTAGCTGCCTCAATTTACACAGATGTTCTCACCGAAAAAATTGAGATACAACGAGCATTATCCAACTCTCATCTTGTTCATATCTTTAACAGAGAACAAAGTATTTTCACAGTTGAGGAGTTGATTCGTCCACCATCGGGTCGACTTGCAGGGATATTCAAAGTAGACCTATATAGATAGTGGTGTGACTGTGGTGAATTTCAGGCACTACACTATCCATGTTCGCACGTCATCAGTGCTTGTTCTCATATTCACCACGACTACATGACATATGTGCCTCCCCAGTACACATTGCAAAATGTATGCAAAGTTTACCAGGAAGAGTTCAAACCAGTGCCTCACCGTTTATATTGGCCAGAATACAATGGAATTAAATTGTGCCACAATCCCGCAATGCAGAGAGATCCAAATGGTTGTCCACAGTCGACGAGAATTCGTACAAAAATGGATCAAATGGAAAGGAGCTGTCATCCCAAGAGATGTGGACTGTGTCGAAATGAAGGGCATAGCAAGAAAAACTGCCCTTACCGTTCAGGAGCTGAGACGCAACACTAAGAAAATTTTTGTCATTTGCATTTAGTTCACTGTTTTATCATTTCTGTTTGTATCACTTTTGTATCTGTATTTTTAAATTTTGAATCAATTTGAGCTTTTTTCTATAATTATATTATTAATTAATTGACAAATTGAGTTAATAAATATTTAACAATTAAATATTAATTTAATTAACAACTTAATCACAATCTTAAACTAACTATTAATATTTAATTCTTTAAAAAATACTTAAATGAATATTATATTTAAAAGTTTATTATTTTGATAAATAAAAAATATATATTATTTTAGTAAATAAAAAAAAATTGTGTTACTTGGGTGAAAAAACCAAGCCTGGAAAGGTAACGAAAAGATGAAAACAGAGGGTGGGGGGTAGTTGAACGAGAGTGGTTTGGGACTTGGGATTCTTGGGAAATGGAAAAATAGGGTGGGAAAGTGTGAAGAAACACATTCTGATGTTCACCAAGAAAATAATCTCGGCCATTCAAATTGGTTCCATGTCACTGATCCTTGTAGTGTTAAATCTCAGCCACTCATTTTACATCTCGGTCGGTTACGGTTTGAATCGAAATTTTTTTTTAGAAAACCGATTCCGCCCGTTAAAAATCACGTGTAACTGAGAATCTCACCCGCTGACCCACTTGCTTACAGACTTATTTTGTCAGGTTTCGAGGGGGTCGGTGGGTTTTGTCCACCCCTAGTAGTTCAGATAAACTCAATTTTTTTTAAAAAAAAAAAACTGAACAAGTGTTTTGGGAGGGGAACTAGAGGTAGAGACAGTATGGTGCAGAGGCAATCGAGCCCGCCCCCAACCACCCAGTCTCCACCGGATCTCCTCCATCCGGTGGGCATCTCCTCTGGCGTCCCATCCCGCGTCTTCTCTGACGAGTTTTCTGCAAACATCGCTATTTCTGTTCTTCAGTTTTTCATGTTTTCTCCACCAAGTAAGAAGGGCGACTTCTCAGAAGCACAAGTCTTAGAAAGTTGAAACTTGAAACACAGATATGAGAAGTATCCCACATCCTAGCAATAAAATATCTATATATTCCCTAAGCATCCTAGCCTAGCTGCGCCTGTACCCTTACTAGTTGTACCCCTTTCTTGCTAGTAGACCGTGAGGTGATGGACAATTGGACTTCCTTTTGAAATTTGAACAATTCCCATCCGAGACTTCAGTTTGCTTCACTTATACTTTTTTTTTTTAGTTTTTACATATTACATATGCTTGGTTTATATTTTATAGGGTGGGAAAAAAAGGGAATGAGGTTATTATATTATTATTATTATTTTAATATAATATATATAGATATTATATTTAAATTATGGCATTTAATAGTTAAGTTTATTTTTTATATTAAGAAATATTTTTTTGTTTAATATCTTTTAATATATTATTTTAAAATTTAAAATAATATTATTTAATAATTTCCGGTTTAACCGCAGTGGAACCTCGGTTGGAGAACAAATATCCAGAAAATCCCTCAATCTTTTTTCTTGACAAAGTCTTGAACCAGAGCTATCAGACTATCTACTTTGGCCGATTGCTGTAGAAACTCTTCTCTGGATACAGGACCTTGGGAACCATATCCTGCCTCAGGTGCTACAGCAGCAGCTTCCGGCACTGGAGTGTTGTCTTCTACAGCCTCAGGTTCTTGATTGCCTTGATTGATTTGAGAGAGTCGCTCAGCTCTCCTTTTGGACCTTTGTTCCCTTGAAGAAGTTTCAGGCAACTAACTCTGCTCTCGTCTTAGTGACCTGGTAAAAGGTCTTCTTACTACTCCTGACTGAGATTGATGAGGATCACAAACCTTTTGAGGAGAAGTGTCCATATTTATTGGAGATGTAGAAACTTCAAAAGGATCTACACTCATTGCAAATTCTTCAGCTTGAGACGGAGTGAGCATGTCCTCAGCATTCCTCTTTCTGTTCTCTTCATCCAAGAGATTTAGGATATGCTTAGCAACTTCTTTTCCTTTTCTCTTATTCTTTTTAGCTTCTCTTTCTTTTCGATCAGCAGCTAGCTCATCTTCCTTGAATTTTCTGATCTCTTCTCTTGCTTTGGTGATTCTAGCTTCACGCTGTTCTTCCGTTTTTGTAGCTCGAGAGTTCTGTTCACTCTCTTCTTTTTCTTCAGATCCTTCTTGAACAACAATAGAGTTATTTCTTTGAACATTCTCCGCTGGTCTCAGTCCCATCCTCACGAAACTGAGTCTTTCCAGATTTGGTTGAAAGAGTCCTTGTAGAGTTATCAGTTGTTCATTGATAGCATCAGGGATTTGGTTGTTCAGTACCTTTTGAAGAAGAACTCCAAAGGGAATAGCATTCTTTCTGCCCATGCTTGTTGAGTCTCTTTTGAAGCAGAAGAACATAATGGATGGCAAGTTGATCCGGTTTAGAGACATAAGATGTACCAGCAGAAATTCATGCAAATATGAGATAAAGTCCCTTGATCCAACCTTGTGAATGACTGTCTTGTTTAACAGCAAGTGCAACACACGAGCTTTGTCATTCATTCTTGACGCACAAAAGGGGCCATTACATGTATTTTTAAGCAAGAGTCTGTGCACTTCGGAGTCTCCACCAGACTCAGCTTTCCAGTTAGGTCTGTAGACCTCTCCTTCTTGTTCGCAGGCGATGGCACGAGCAATCGAGTCACATGATACTGAGACTTCCCTGTTTAGCACCGTTCCCTTGATGTTGTCATCCAATGTTTCTCTTGAGTTCCAAAATTCTTTGACCAAGGAGGGAAAAACCTTGGTGTTTTCATCGAAATACCTAGACCACCCAGTTGCAGTGATTTCATTTCTGACGTCGATGCCGAACTCAGAGGATATAGAGAAGTCGATGAAGGTTTCCACTTTTACTTCCATATGGTTGATTCTCGACATTGTCTTGTTTGAGGATTTAGGGAAGTTCTGAGATAGGATTTTGAAGAGCAAGCACGGCTTTGAAAGTCTTAACAAAAACTTTTGCAAGAGAGAGAAAAAGAACAGCAGAGAAGACGTGCAAGTAACAGTTTGAAAACACATGGAAACAGATGGTATCTCTTTTTAATAAAGACAGTTTCAACTTTCAAGAAACCTTGAGAACCAAGGTAATTGTTAAACGGGAAAACGGCTGCAGAGCAGGTGGACAGTTTGTGATAAAAATATATTATTAAAAAAATTTAGACTCAGCGCGGGAAGACTAAGAAAGAAAATTCTAAGTCTCAAATAGACTAACGTGTCCTATTGGACGCTAGTCATATTGGACTCAGACTCAGCTTGAGCATATTGGACGCTAAACATCATTCTTTTATAAAGTGCATATTTAAATGCTTCCTTATAAAAGTGAATCTATCTACAGAGAGGGGTTTTGTAAATAGATCTGCCCATTGATTTTCAGTGTTTACAAACTGAATATCAAATGTTCCCTTCTGCACATAGTCTCTAATAAAATGATGTTTAATTTCTATATGGTTAGCTCTTGAGTGTAAGATTGGGTTCTTAGATAAATTGATTGCAGCAGTATTATCACAAACAACAGAAATCTTACTCTCAAAGATGTTGTAGTCCTCTAGTTGATGTTTAATCCATAAGAGCTGAGAATAACAACTTGCAGCAGAGACATATTCAGCTTCAGCTGTAGATAATGCAATTGTACTCTGTCTCTTGCTTGTCCATGATACTAGATTGGACCCAATAAAATGGCATCCTCCGCTGGTGCTTTTTCTTTCAAGCCTGTCTCCAGCATAATCAGCATCACAGAACCCTACTAATCTGTATTCATCTGATTTCTTAAACAGCAAACCAATATTAGTAGTCTCTTTCAGATATCTAAAGATTCTCTTGACAGCAGTTAAGTGAGAATCTCTAGGATCTGATTGGAATCTTGCACATAAACAAACGCTGAACATGATATCAGGTCTAGATGCAGTAAGATACAAGAGAGATCCAATCATACCTCTGTATACCTTTTGATTTACCTTTTTATCTTTATCACACAGGTTCATTATGCAAGTTGGGTGCATAGGAGTGTTCATGGGCTTGCAATCATCCATACTAAACTTCTTCAGAAGCTCCTTTGTATACTTGGACTGATGCACATAAATCCCATCTTGAGTCTGTTTTACTTGAAGTCCAACGAAGAATTTCAATTCTCCCATCATACCCATTTCGAACTCCTTCTACATTAACTTAGAAAATTCTCCAAACAGAGATTCATCAGTAGCACCAAAAATAATATCGTCCATATAAATTTGTACTATGATGAAATGTGTGTCTATGGATTTTTTGAAAAGAGTAGTGTCAACTTTTCCTCTTGAAAAACCATTTTTCATCAGAAATGAACTTAGTTTTTCATACCAAGCTCGAGGAGCTTGCTTGAGGCCGTAAAGAGCCTTCTTAAGTTTAAAAACATAATTAGGAAAAGTTTGATCCTCAAAACCAGGAGGTTGTTCAACATAGACTTCTTCAGTTATTATACCATTCAGAAAAGCACTCTTTACATCCATTTGATAAAGCCTCACATCATGTTGGGCAGCAAATGAAAGTAAGATGTGAATGACTTCTATTCTAGCAACTGGAGCGAAGGTTTCAGTAAAGTCAATACCTTCCTGTTGTGAGTAACCTTGAGCAACTAACCTTTGTAGGTAACAGGAAGAAACACAAGAAGGGGGGGTTGAATTGTGTTTCAAAGCTTTTAAAACTTTTTCGCAAATATTTGTATGCTTGTTGTGAACCTGTTGGACGCACAGCGTATTGGAATATTGGACGCACAAGTAGATTGGACGCAGAGGCTTCCACTTAGTTTAAAAACGCTTTCTTTGTGCGACTTAAAGAGTTTGAAAAACTTGATAAGATAAAATTCAATTCAATCCCTCTTGTTAGTAATGATAAATAAATAACTGGAGATAAGGAAAAGAGAGAATAACACAAGTATTTATCCTGGTTCACCCTTTCCTAAGAGCTACGTCTAGTCCCCTCAAACTAGAGAGATTTCACTATCAATCCAGATAGAATACAAGTATTCTTCAACAGCCTCTCCAGGCCTTACAACGAGTATTCTTTGCACACCTAGCCTCTCCAGGCTCAAAACAAGTATTCTTTGCAAACAAGCCTCTCCAGGCTCAACACAAGTATTAACACAAGTATTCTTTACAAACAAGCCTCTCTAGGCTCAAACAAGTATTCTTTCTAAACAAGCCTCTTCAGGCTCAAACAACTCAGAAGAGTGTTTTTGACTTAAAGTGCTATCTAACTCACACAAGTGAGAATCTGAAAATCTTAAGCACTTCGAGAGTTAAGCAAACTCTCTTTTTACAAGAAGATAGAAAATATTACAAGAATTTCTTAATGAATCAGAGTATAACAAAGTTTGCACAGCGATTCAGCTCTTTCTTTTTTATAGTTCAGCACTCTTGTATCTTCTCTTCTTCTTCTTCTTCTTCTTCTTGTTTTCGGTATTTATAGGCTTTGTTGAAGCTTCAGACTTATTCTTCAACTACCTCGGCTTCAGCCTTCATAAATATGACCGTTCTCTAATAGCATTAAATGCTATTTTCCCGTTGCTCTGAGGAGTTCTTCTTTAGCGTATTTGTCTGCGTTTCTTTCTCCTAAATCAGAAGCAACCTGTACTCATAGTCTCAATTGCACAAAGGTTAATAGTAATATTCAGTTGAGACAAAGATAATACACTGTGTAAATCAGAAAGTAGTGTTCAGAGAGATATCAAAATAAACATAGTACATTCTCTCTCTAAGTACGCTTTCACAGTGCTTTATGTTTTTCATTTAATGTACGTTCAGAGACTTTGACGAGGTTGTTCAGAAAAGCATTGTATACTGCTATTTATTTTAAATCATTTGCTCAATAAATATGTCCCATATTAAATGCAAGAGTAATAAATAGCAGATTATGTATTCTGCGTTTTGGACGCAGAATTTAGAGTGTATGAATGGACGCATACCTTTGCTTACCATTCGTACTTGAGACAGCTTGGTCTATATGGACGCATACTTATTGCTTACCATATGTACTTGGGACTTTGCTTCTCTGATAGGATACATCTCTATAATACTCATTGGTTGGTTATCACTTATGCTTATTTTGGACGCTCTGTATAGCATGTCTCCATGAGTGATTTCTTTGGACGCTCATATGTTCTGCTTCTTTGGACGCAAAGCTTTATTGGACGCATTGCCTCTTTGAGTCCATTGGACGCTCCATTCTTGAATCGTACATATATATGTCAATGTCACACTGGACGCTGGACTTATCTTTGTTGTACCTACAAGAGCTTGTCAGCAGACTTTGTAACATCCTTAATAACCTTTGTTATCATCAAAACCACAAAGACTACTTAGGGAAAATTTGCATTAGAACTGCTTCTGACCAATTTGGTTCCAACAATCTCTCCCTTTTTGATGATGACAAACATTATTAAGTTTTACAGGCAGTAAAGCAAATTAAACCAATAAACATTTAAAAATATACTTTTAAAGAGAAATTTTTATTTTCATAGGAAAACTCCCCCTGAGATAAACGTCTCAGTCTTTCTTACTTTTCTCCCCCTGAGATAAACATCTCATGGTTTCGGATATTCAATGTGTTCAAAGTACTTGAAAAATTTCTTTTTCTCACAAAACAGATTAGTCCAGCATATTTAATATAGCAGTATATCATAATATAAGTAATAAGGCTACTGCAATGCAATTTTAGACTCAATCTCATTTTATTAATGACTTGAGCTTTTAAAACTTAATTCTCCCAATTTCTCCCCCTTTTGTCATCAGACAAAAAGGTTCATAGAACATCATAGTCCAAAAAAAAAACAAAAAAAATTCTTTCAAAAAGAAGAACAGTAGAACAAGACTTTCTTGGATATTTCCTTGATTCCAGATACTTTTTGTACTGCCCCAACAGAAATATCAAATTGTCAATGTCTTCTGCTGAAGGTGGTATAAAGATTTGCGCACTGCTGGATTCCGTATCTGTAGAGTCAATGGCATCTTTAGGCTTAGGAGGAAATTCAATGATTGGTTGAGTGGATCTAGTAGGAGCACCAAAGACATCGTTAAACATATATCTTTGATGTGCCATGTTTCTTGTGACTGATCCTTCGGTCGTAGTTGCAGCCTTCTCAGCATCTGAAACCCCTGAAGTAGATGCTTCTTGCTCACACTGCACAAGGTATCTCTCCCAGACGGTTCTTGCTTCCTGCTCCGTTGCTTGTCCCGTCGTGGACAAGAACATTAAGAAATCCATATCCACATTTACCATGGATTTCTTTGCCCAATCCTCATCAATCCTGATGGGAGATGGCATTTGACTCTTGTTGACGTTCCTCTTGGGAAACTTGTCCTTATTATTATCCACTAGATAGACCCTTGGTACTATCCTGTCAGGCATGATCTTTATTGTTGTTGTTGGCCTGATCCTCATAGACGGAGGGACGTTGAAGTGGTTCTGTAGTTGCAGTCCATCCTCTATGTTTCTGCTGATCATCCTGTCAAGAGGGGAGAGCAATGATCTCAGTTCTTCCGCATTCAGAGGAGAGTAAGTTGGCTTGAAGTCATATAGCCTCATTCTGGAAAGTCCTGATGAATTGGGAGTTATGGACTTAGCCCTTACTTCCTCCAGGGGCATGTTCTCCTTTATCTTATCCTCCTGAAGAGGAATCTCCATGACTTTTACCCCTTTTGTCAGGACCTGCAGCTTCCCAGCCGTGAAGACATACTCAGATGGAGGTAGAGAAGGAGCATCTGATACGTCCAGGTTGGAGGAGATGAGGAACGTGGAGATTGGCCATGTGAGGGTGAGAAAGAGGTTGATGGATGAGGTTGTTCATGTGAAGGTGAAGGTGAGTGTGTTTGAATGAGATTGGACGATGGTTCAAGATAGAAAGGAGATGGAGGAGAGGTTTCAGGTGAAGCAGGAAGTGGTGTTTGGGATGGTAGTTCTGGTTGAGATGGAGACGGTGTTTGGGTTTGTGTTTGTGGTTGTGGTTGATTTTGAGGGTCAGTGTTTGGACGAATGGGTGAAGAAATGGACTCAGGGTTTTCTGAGATTGTGGTAACCACAACTTTAATTATTTCATCTACAGACTTATCAAGATTAGCACAAGTAAGTACATCTGTTGCTTTCTTGTCAGCAATCTTGACAATGGATGATTTCCTTTGAGATCTTGCCTTCTTTGTTATGGGTCCAATGACTTCTTTTTCAACTGACTTGGACTCAGAGGCTTTTCTCTTTTTGTTTCCTTTTCAGCAGCAAGCTTGGCTCTTTTGGAGAGAAATTCTCCAACTGTTTCTTCGTCCGAATCAGCCAAGACTAACTCCCTTGCAGGTTTCCTGGAAGTAGTTTTCTTCTTTGAGGCAGCAGGAACTCCACTAGAGATTTTGGTTGCTTGTTCTGCTTGTTCAGCTCTATCTGCTTCAATTGCAGCCCTGATGGCATCCTTATTGTCTTCTTCTTCTCCCTCTTTGAGTTTGGCCAAATGTTCTTTGACAGTTACCAGTCTCATTTTCAGAATGTTGGTTCTGCCAAAAGGTGCTTGATGGATTATCTTGGAGAGAGCAGCTCTATCTTCCCCAGAGTATGTTTCCAGGATTGCCATGATTCCTTGAGTGGTAAGAATTCTCTGAAGCAGAGCTCCGTAGGGAATAACAGTTGTTTTCCCTTTCCCTTTTGCATCTCTTTTAAAACAGTAGAACAAGGTATGAGGAAGATTGATTCGTTGATGGGTTAGAAGGTGTACCTGCAAAAACCCTTGTAGTGACGACACAGAGTCCTTTGATCCGATCTTATGAAGCACCATTTTGTTCAGGATTTGATGAAGTACTCTGGCTTTGTCAGTCATCTTTGAAGAGATTAGGTCTCCGTCTTCCTCTCCTGTCTTTAGCAAGATTTTGCTGATTTCTGTCTTTCCACCAACTTCATGAGCCCATCCTCCATGAAAACAGACTCTAGCAGAGTCACAGCTAATAGCTTCTGAGATGCTTTCTATGGATACTATGACTTCCTTGCCTAGGACTATTCCTGTGATAAGGTTGTCCTGGATCTTCATAGTTTTCCAAAATTGACGAATCAAGCTTTGATGAACATTTACTTCTTTCCCAAAGAAATTTTCCCAACCAGCGGCATAAATTTCAGGTGAGATATCCACACCCAGGCCAGCCAAAATCGAGAGATCCGTCCAGTATTCCACATTGACTTCCATGTTCTCAATGTTCTCCATTTTTGAAAGATAAAGAGAAGAGATTTTTCAAAGAATGGTTTTGAGAGGGTTTTACGAAAGAGAGAGCGAATACAGAAAGATTTTGAAGGAAGTTGAGAAGTGAGAGAGACTGGGGTTAAAGACGTGTGTATGAAGGGAAAGAGAAAACAGTAAATTTTTCTTGAAAACAGGCGTAATCATCAACTGGGAAAATGGCTGCAGAGCAGGCGTACGGTTTTTGATAAAAATATATTATTAAAAAAAAAGATAGACTCAGTGCAGGAAGTCTAAGAGATAAAAGTCTAAAAGAAACTTCTAAGTTTCAAATAGACTGTCGTGTCCTATTGGACGCTAGTCATATTGGACTGAGACTCAGCTTGAGCACATTGGACGCTAAACATCAGTCTTTTATAAAGTGCATATTTAAATGCTTCCTTATAAAAGTAAACCTATCTATAGAGAGAGGTTTTGTAAATATATCTGCCCATTGATTTTCAGTGTTAACAAACTGAATATCAAATGTTCCCTTCTGTACATAGTCTCTAATGAAATGATGTTTAATTTCTATATGCTTAGCTCTTGAGTGTAAGATTGGGCTCTTAGATAAATTGATTGCAGCAGTATTATTAGAAAGAACAGATATCTTACTCTCAAAGATGTTGTAGTCCTCCAGTTGATGTTTAATCCATAGGAGCTGAGAACAACAACTTGCAGCAGAGACATGTTCAGCTTCAGCTGTAGATAATGCAATTGTGCTTTGTCTTCTGCTCGTCCATGATACCAGATTGGATTCAATAAAGTGACATCCTCCGCAGGTGCTTTTTCTCTCGAGTCTATCCCCAGCATAATCAGCATCACAGAACCCTACTAGTCTGTATTCATTTGATTTCTTAAACAGCAAACCAAGATTAGTAGTCTCCTTCAGATATCTAAAAATTCTTTTGACAGCAGTCAAATGAGAATCTCTAGAATCTGATTGGAATCTTGCACATAAACAAACACTGAACATTATATCAGGTCTATATACAGTAAGATACAATAGAGATCCGATCATACCTCTATATACCTTTTCATCTACCTTTTTATCCTTATCATTCAGGTTCATTATGCAGGTTGGATGCATAGGAGTGCTCATGGGTTTGCAATCGTCCATTTTGAACTTCTTCAAAAGCTCATTTGTATACTTGGACTGATGCACATAGATTCCATCTTGAGTTTGTTTTACTTGAAGTCCAAGGAAAAATTTCAATTCTCCCATCATACTCATTTCAAACTCCTTCTGCATTAACTCAGAAAATTCTCCACACAGAGATTCATCAGTAGCACCAAAATTGATATCATCCACATAAATTTGTACTATGATGAAATGTGAGTCTATGGATTTTCTAAAGAGAGTAGTGTCAACTTTTCCTCTTGAAAAACCATTCTCCATAAGAAATGAACTTAGTTTTTCATACCAAGCTCGAGGAGCTTGCTTAAGACCATAAAGAGCCTTTTTCAATTTAAAAACATGGTTAGGAAAAGATTGATCCTCAAAACCAGGTGGTTGTTCCACATAGACTTCCTCTGTTATTATACCATTTAGAAAAGCACTTTTTACATCCATTTGATAAAGTCTCATATCATGTTGGGCAGCAAATGAAAGTAAGATGCGAATGGCCTCTATTCTACCTACTAGAGCGAAGGTTTCAGTAAAATCAATACCTTCCTGTTGTGAGTAACCTTGAGCAACTAACCTTGCTTTGTTTCTCACCACTTTACCTTCTTCGTCCAGTTTGTTTCTGAATACCCATTTGGTTCCAATGATGGACTTATCTTTAGGTGGGACTACAAACGTCCAAACATCATTGCGTTTGAACTGATTTAGCTCCTCCTGCATTGCTAAAATCCATCCTTCGTCCAATAGAGCTTCATCAACACTTTTGGGCTCCAATTCAGAGATGAATGTAACATCTGTTTGTTCTCTGAATGTGGACCTTGTTCTGACGTTATCATTTGCATTTCCAATGATTTGATCTTGAGGATTATAGGTCTTGAAGTGCCAGCTTCTTCTTCTTTCAGTATTAGATGTAGGTAACAAGATGAAACACAAGAAGGGGGGGTTGAATTGTGTTTCTAAGCTTTTAAAACTTTTCGCAAACGTTGGACGCTGGCTGTTAAAAACGTTGGACGCACAACTTAGTTCAAATATTGGACGCATAGTGTTTTCTAAAATATTGGACGCACAGATTGCTAAAACATTGGACGCACAGAGTGCTAAAACACTGGACGCACAGAATTGCGAAATATTGGACGCACAGAAGATTGGACGCTGAGGCTTCCCTCTTAGTTTAAAAACTTGTTTTCTTTGTGCGATTTAAGGTGTATGAAAAACTTGTTTAAACAAAATCAATTCAATCCCCTTGGTTAGTAATAAGCACATATATAATAAGAGATAAGGGAAGGAAGAAATAACACAAGTTTTTATACTGGTTCACCCTTTCCTAAGAGCTACGTCCAGTCCCCTCAAACTAGAGAGATTTCACTATCAAACCAGATAGGTACAAGTATTCTTTGCACACAGCCTCTTCAGGCTAAAACCCAAGTATTCTTTGCACACAGCCTCTCCATGCTAAATCCCAAGTATTCTTTGAACACAGCCTCTTCAGGCTAAAACCCAAGTATTCTTTGAACACAGCCTCTTCAGGCTAAACGACTCAGCAGAGTGTTTTTGATTCAAGTGCTATCTAACTCACACAAGTGAGGATATGAAATCTAAAGCACTTCGAGAGTTAAGCAAACTCTCTTTTACAAGAAGAAAGAAAATATACAAGACTTTCTATACAGAGTATAATAATTTGCACAGCGTTCAGCTCTTTTTTTTTCGTTGTTCAGTGTCTTGCTTCTTCTTCTTGCTTCTCGGTATTTATAAGAGTAGTGAAGCTTCAGACTTGTTCTTCGAATAGCTCAGCTTCAGCCTTCATAAATATTACCGTTCTCTAATAGCATTAAATGCTATTTTCCCGTTGCTCTGAGGAGATCTACTTCATTGTGCATGTCTGCGTTTCTTTCTCCTAAATCAGAAGCAACCTGTACTCAATGTCTCAATTGTACAGTGGTTAATAGTAATATCTTATTGAGACAGAGAGAATACACTGTGTAAAGTAGAAAGATGTGTTCAGAGATATACAGAGTAGTTAAAAGTACATTCTCTCTCTTAGTACACTTTCCACAGTGATTTATGCTTTTCAAAAGTACATTCAAAAACGTTGACAATGGTTGTACAGAAAGCATTGCATACAACTATTTATTTCAAATCATTTGCTCAATAAATATGTTCCATATTAAATGCATGAGCAATAAATAGCAAGTTTATGGATTCTGCGTATTGGACGCAGCATGTAGAAATCATTGGACGCATACCTGGTACTTACCAATTGCATATGATATTCATTCAATCATTGGACGCATCTTTATGCTTACCATTCTGATGATTAATTGCAAAGCAACATTGGACGTATTGCCTCATTCTGGTTATTGGACTTTTGCTATTTCCTTATAGTTCCATTGGACGCAGAGTTGATTGTTATACATTTGTTCTTCTGCTTTATTGGACGCAGAACAGTTGTTTGATGTACCTTTGTCAATCTGCTTCATTGGTCGTATGACACTTGATTGATGTCCTTCTTATTTATTGGACGCAGAACAGTACCTTTGTCACTCTGATTTCATTGGACGCAGAGCAGTTCTTTTGTTTGTTCAGTTTCATTGGATGCAGAGTTGCACTCTTGCTCATGCTGAACGTTGGACTTTTATCCTTCATCTGCATTGGACGCTCACTGAATCTGTTCCTTTGAAAATCATTGGACTCTTACTGCAATTCTGCTTCTCATAAAAACATTGGACTTATGCCAGTATTGCCTTGTACTTATCATTGGACGATCAGCATTCTTGAACATTGGACTTATAAGCATTCTGATTATTGGACATATGGCTTTTCTTGAACATTGGACTTATGTCTTCAATGCCTTCTCATGAATCATTGGACGTATGAAATTGTCCTTGTGCCTTGTACTGAATTATTGGACGCACAACATTACTTGCCTTTGTGCTGAAACATTGGACGCAGAACTCTTCCTTCTGCTCAACCATTGGACGCAGAACTCTTCCTTCTGCTCAAACATTGGACGCAGAACTTTTGTGTCCATTCCAGTGCCAACATTGTGATGAGCTAGCTTATTGGACGCAGACTGCAATCTTCCTTCAATAAGCTTAGTTAGGCAGCATTGTTACACATTGTACAAGCTTAATACATATTGATTATCCTTTGTAAAAACCTTAATACATTTTGTTATCATCAAAACCATAAAATCACTTAGGGAGTTTTTGTATTAAAAACACTTTTAACCAATTTGGTTCCAACAATCTCCCCCTTTTTGATGATGACAAACATTATTAAGTTTTACAAACAATAAAGCATATAAACCAAAATCAGTCAGCAAAAACAAAAATTTTCTAAGGGAAACTCCCCCTGAGATAAACATCTCAGATTTTTCTTACTCTTCTCCCCCTGAGACTTAGAGTACCTGAAAATTTCTTTTACTCATAAAAACAAGATTAGTCCAATAAAAAGCAAATAGCTTATTAGATAATAGACCAAATTAGAACATGGTAATAAGACTACTGCAACGCAATCAGACTTAATCCCATATTCTTCTTTCTTTTTAAAACTTAATCCCATATATATCTCCTCCTTTTGTCATCAGGCAAAAAGGTTCATAGAATATCATAGTCCAAAGACAGTTTTGAAAAAACAGAGAGAAACTTAAAAATCCTTTTTCTTCTCCCCTTTTCTAAACAAGCTTTCTCAAACAAAAATGATTTTAGAAAAGATGCCAAATGAAGAGAAATCTGAATCAAGTTTATAGAGATAACAGAAGTTTTTCTTGAAAGCTTGAATAATCATCAAACTGAAAAATACTGCAAAGCGTTTGTAAGATACCAACTGTAAGATATAACTTTATGAAAAATAGTTTGGACTCAGCGTGGGATTACTAAGATGTAAAAGCTTTTTGAGTCTTTGAAAAAATTCTAAGTCTCAAATAGACTGACGTGTCCTATTGGACTTTAGTCACATTGGACTCAGACTCAACTTAAGCATATTGGACGCTAAACATCAGTCTTTTATAAAGTGCATATTCAAATGCTTCCTTATAAAAATGTATCTATCTACAGATAGGGGTTTTGTAAATATATCTGCCCATTGATTTTCAGTGCTAACAAACTGAATATCAAATGTTCCCTTCTGCACATAGTCTCTAATAAAATGATGTTTAATTTCTATATGCTTAGCTCTTGAGTGTAAGATTGGGTTCTTAGATAAATTGATTGCAGCAGTATTATCACACAGAACAGAAATCTTACTCTCGAAAATGTTGTAGTCCTCCAATTGATATTTAATCCATAAGAGCTGAGAACAACAACTTGCTGCAGAGACATATTCAGCTTCGGCTGTTGATAATGCAATTGTGCTTTGTCTCTTGCTTGTCCATGATACTAAATTGGATCCCATAAAATGACATTCTCCACTGGTGCTTTTTCTTTCAAGCCTGTCTCCAGCATAGTCAGCATCACAGAATCCTACTAATCTGTACTCATCCGATTTCTTAAACAACAAACCGAGATTAGTAGTCTCTTTCAGATATCTAAAAATTCTTTTGACAGCAGTCAAATGAGAATCTCTAGGATCTGATTGAAATCTTGCACATAAGCAAACACTGAACATAATATCAGGTCTAGATGCAGTAAGATATAAAAGAGATCCTATCATACCTCTATATACCTTTTGATCTACATTTTTATCTTTGTCATTCAGGCTCATTATGCAAGTTGGATGCATGGGAGTATTCATGGGTTTGCAATCATCCATTTTGAACTTCTTCAGAAGCTCCTTCGTGTATTTTGACTGATGCACATATATCCCATCTTTAGTCTGTTTCACTTGAAGTCCAAGAAAGAACTTCAACTCTCCCATCATGCTCATTTCGAATTCTTTCTGCATTAACTCAGAGAATTCTCTACACAAAGATTCATCAGTAGCACCAAAAATAATGTCATCTACATAAATCTGTACTATGATGAAATGTGAGTCTATGGATTTTCTGAAAAGAGTGTTATCAACTTTTCCTCTTGAAAAACCATTTTCCATTAAAAATGAACTCAATTTTTCATACCAAGCTCGAGGAGCTTGCTTAAGGCCATAAAGAGCCTTTTTCAATTTAAAAACATGATTTGGAAAAGATTGATCCTCAAAACCAGGTGGTTGTTCAACATAGACTTCTTCGGTTATTATACCATTCAGAAAAGCACTTTTTACATCCATTTGATAAAGCCTCATATCATGTTGGGCAGCAAATGAAAGTAAAATGCGAATGGCTTCAATTCTAGCTACTGGAGCAAAGGTTTCAGTGAAATCAATACCTTCCTGTTGTGAGTAGCCTTGAGCAACTAACCTTGCTTTGTTCCTCACAACATTACCTTCTTCGTCCAGCTTATTTCTGAATACCCATTTGGTTCCAATAATGGACTTATCTTCAGGTGGGGCTACCACAGTCCAAACATCATTTCTTTTGAACTGATTCAGCTCCTCCTGCATTGCTAAAATCCATCCTTCATCCAATAGGGCTTCATCTATATTCTTTGGCTCCAATTCAGAGATGAATGCTACATCAGTTTGTTCTCTGAATGTGGACCTTGTTCTGACTTTATCATCTGCATTTCCAATAATTTGATCTTCAGGATGATAAGTCTTAAAATGCCAGCTTTTACCACCTGCAGTATTGGACGCATGACTGTCTCCTGCGTCTGGTCCCTCTTCTTCAATCTTGATTGATGATCCTTCACCTCCTGGTTGTATTCTCATATCTGCAAGAGAATCACTTAGCTCTGACAGATCATTGTCAGGCTTTTTGTCATTGAATTTAACGTGAATTGACTCTTCAACAGTCAAGGTTCTTGAGTTGTAAACTCGATATGCCTTGGAAGTTTCAGAATAACCCAGAAAAATTCCATTATCAATTTTAGAGTCAAATTTACCAAGTTGATCCTTGGTGTTAAGAATAAAACACTCACATCCGAAATGATGAAAATATGAAATGTTGGGTTTTCTTCCTTTCCACAATTCATAAGGAGTCTTTTTCAGTATAGGCCTTATATAAATTCGGTTTTGCAAATAACATGCTGTGTTTACAGCTTCAGCCCAGAACCTCTTAGAGGTTGAGTGATCATTGAGCATGGTCCTGGCCATCTCTTGTAAAGATCGATTTTTCCTCTCTACTACACCATTTTGCTGTGGTGTTCTAGGTGCAGAGAAATTGTGAAGGATTCCATTCTCTTCACAGAATCTCTGAAAGTTTGCATTTTCAAACTCACCTCCATGATCACTTCGAATGGAGTTGATACAAACTCCTTTCTCAGTTTGGACTCTTTTACAAAATATGGTGAATACTTTAAAAGACTCATCCTTGTGTGCTAGGAATTTAACCCATGTCCATCTAGTATAGTCATCAACTATAACAAGTCCATATTTCTTTCCACTCAAAGAAGCAGTTTGTGTTGGTCCAAACAAATCCATATGTAAAAGTTCTAAAGGTCTAGAAGTGGAAACAATGTTTTTAGAATCAAAAGAGTTTTTCACTTGTTTCCCTTTCTGACATGCTTCACAGAGAACCTCAGATTTGTACACAAGATTTGGAAGTCCTCTTACGAGGCTATGCTTATTAAGCTTTGAGATGGTTCTCAAGCTTGCATGACCAAGCTTCTTGTGCCATATCCATTGTTCATTATTTAAAGAAATGAAGCATGAGACATTCTGTTTGGACAGATTTTCGAAATCAAGTTTATAAACATTGTCCTGCCTCTTTGCTTGAAAAAGAATGGACTTATCAGAATTTCTGACTATACATTTATCCTTGTCAAAGGAAACATCACATCCACTGTCACACAATTGACTTATGCTAAGTAGATTATGTTTGAGTCCTTCAACCAATAAAACATTTTCAATAGTAGGAAAAGGATGTTTACCAATTTTACCGATTCCAACTATTCTGCCTTTCTGGTCACCTCCAAATGTGACCCAGCCCTTTGTTCTAGGCTTGAGGTCTTGGAACATAGACCTTTCTCCCGTCATGTGTCGTGAGCACCCACTGTCCAGGTACCATGACTGGTGTTGCTTTCCTCCCATTAAGCAAATCTGCAACATGAATGATCATGTTCTTAGGTACCCAGATTTTCTTGGGTCCTTTCATGTTAGTCCTTGGCCTGCGTCCAGGCTTGTTCCATTTATTATGGAAGCATGTCGATGTGACATGTCCAGCCTTTCCACAGTATCCACAATATATATTAAACTTTGATGGACTCTTGGAAAACTTTGGTTTCGGTTTTTCATAACCCAAACCAGTTTTGTCAGAAGGTGTTCTCTGAATTTTTAAAATTTGATCAAGCTTTTTAGAGCTACTGACAAATCTGGACAATCGTCCAGTGAGTTCATTTACTTCTTGTTGAAGTACTTGTACTTCACAGGAAGTACTGGACTCAGAATCCTTTGGAGATTCATCTTTTGGTTGACTTACTTGAAGTCTTAACTTTTCATTTTCTGATTTAAGTACTTTGTTTTCTGAAGAAAGCTTTTCAAAATCTTTTGTTATAAGAGAAAACTTTTTCTTTAAAGACCTGTACTCATCAGATAGAATGGATGAATCTCTAAGAAGCTCATCAAAATTATTTCTTAATTCAGAGTAAGAAATTACCTCCTCTTCGTCTTCACTTTCAACTGAGGAGAGTCCTGCCATTAGACACAAATTTGCCTCTTCCTTATCCTCATCATCAGAGGAATCATCGAGGTCTTCCCATGTTGCCATGAGACCTTTCTTCTTCTTGAAGGCTTTCTTCTTTGTCTTCTCGGCCTCAGGACAGTCTGCCTTGTAGTGGCCTGGTTTCCTGCATCCATAGCACACCACTGGACTTTCCTCCTTTTGCTCAGCTTCCTTCTGTGGAAATCTTCTGTTGAATTGCTTCCTTCTGAAGCCACCATTCTTTTTCCACAAAGACTTTATTTTCCTGGAGATGAAGGAGAGTTCATCATCATCTGAGCCTTCTTCTCCTTCTGAGCTGCATGATTCTTCATCAGAATCATTTGCCTTCAAGGCTTTTGAGGTGCTCCCTTTTTGAGCTTTAAGAGCAATGGACTTTTCCCTTTTTTCGATTCCTTCTTCATTAAGTTCAAGCTCATGTACTTTCAGTGACCCTAGAAGATCCTCCATAGCAAGAGTGGAAAGATCTCTTGCTTCTTGTATGGCTGTCACCTTGGGTCTCCATTGTCTTGGCAGACTCCTTAGGATTTTCCTGATATGCTCCTGGGTTGTGTAGATTTTTCCCAAGGACCTCAGGTTGTTAACGATTGTTTGGAATCTTCCAAACATTTGATCAATGGCCTCGTGATCCTCCATTTTGAATAGTTCATATTGATGAACTAGCATGCTGATTTTGGACTCACGAACATGAGATGAACCTTCATGTGCCAAAGCTAAAGTGTCCCACATCTCCTTGGCAGTAGTGCAGCTGTGCACCTTGTCATATTCTGACTTTGTAATGGCACACATCAGATAGTGCCTTGCTTTCGAGTTCAGCTGGAATCTGGTCCTTTGATCTGCTGTCCACTGAGCTCTTGGTATTTGTTGACCTGCTTCATTTACTGGAGCAGTGTAGCCAGTTTCCACGACATCCCATAGGTCCATATTTTGAGCATCAAAGAATGTGATCATTCTCTGCTTCCAGTAGTCGTATTCATTTCCATTGAACAGTGGTGGTCTGTTCACAGCTTGTCCCTCGTTCTCCATGGATCTTTGCTTCTCTGCATTGTTAAGTGCTCAACCCCTAGAGACCGAGCTCTGATGCCAACTGTAGGTAACAAGATGAAACACAAGAAGGGGGGGTTGAATTGTGTTTCTAAGCTTTTAAAACTTTTCGCAAACGTTGGACGCTGGCTGTTAAAAACGTTGGACGCACAGCTTAGTTCAAATATTGGACGCATAGTGTTTTCTGAAATATTGGACGCACAGAGTGCTAAAACATTGGACGCACAGAGTGCTAAAACACTGGACGCACAGAATTGTGAAATATTGGACGCACAGAAGATTGGACGCTGAGGCTTCCCTCTTAGTTTAAAAACTTGTTTTCTTTGTGCGATTTAAGGTGTATGAAAAACTTGTTTAAACAAAATCAATTCAATCCCCTTGGTTAGTAATAAGCACAGATATAATAAGAGATAAGGGAAGGAAGAAATAACACAAGTTTTTATACTGGTTCACCCTTTCCTAACAGCTACGTCCAGTCCCCTTAAACTAGAGAGATTTCACTATCAAACCAGATAGGTACAAGTATTCTTTGCACACAGCCTCTTCAGGCTAAAACCCAAGTATTCTTTGCACACAGCCTCTCTAGGCTAAATCCCAAGTATTCTTTGAACACAGCCTCTTCAGGCTAAAACCCAAGTATTCTTTGAACACAGCCTCTTCAGGCTAAATCCCAAGTATTCTTTGAACACCGCCTCTTCAGGCTAAACGACTCAGCAGAGTGTTTTTGATTCAAGTGCTGTCTAACTTACACAAGTGAGGATATGAAATCTAAAGCACTTCGAGAGTTAAGCAAACTCTCTTTTACAAGAAGAAAGAAAATATACAAGACTTTCTATACAGAGTATAATAATTTGCACAGTATTCAGCTCTTTTTTTTTCGTTGTTCAGTGTCTTGCTTCTTCTTCTTGCTTCTCGGTATTTATAAGAGTAGTGAAGCTTCAGACTTGTTCTTCGAATAGCTCAGCTTCAGCCTTCATAAATATTACCGTTCTCTAGTAGCATTAAATGCTATTTTCCCGTTGCTCTGAGGAGATCTACTTCATTGTGCATGTCTGCGTTTCTTTCTCCTAAATCAGAAGCAACCTGTACTCAAAGTCTCAATTGTACAGTGGTTAATAGTAATATCTTATTGAGACAGAGAGAATACACTGTGTAAAGTAGAAAGATGTGTTCAGAGATATACATAGTAGTTAAAAGTACATTCTCTCTCTTAGTACACTTTCCACAGTGATTTATGCTTTTCAAAAGTACATTAAAAAACGTTGACAATGGTTGTACAGAAAGCATTGCATACAACTATTTATTTCAAATCATTTGCTCAATAAATATGTTCCATATTAAATGCATGAGCAATAAATAGCAAGTTTATGGATTCTGCGTATTGGACGCAGCATGTAGAAATCATTGGACGCATACCTGGTACTTACCAATTGCATATGATATTCATTCAATCATTGGACGCATCTTTATGCTTACCATTCTGATGATTAGTTGCAAAGCAACATTGGACGTATTGCCTCATTCTGGTTATTGGACTTTTGCCATTTCCTTATAGTTCCATTGGACGCAGAGTTGATTGTTGTACATTTGTTCTTCTGCTTTATTGGACGCAGAACAGTTGTTTGATGTACCTTTGTCAATCTGCTTCATTGGTCGTATGACACTTGATTGATGTCCTTCTTATTTATTGGACACAGAACAGTACCTTTGTCACTTTGATTTCATTGGACGCAGAGCAGTTCTTTTGTTTGTTCAGTTTCATTGGACGCAGAGTTGCACTCTTGCTCATGCTGAACATTGGACTTTTATCCTTCATCTGCATTGGACGTTCACTGTATCTGTTCCTTTGAAAATCATTGGACTCTTACTGCAATTCTGCTTCTCATAAAAACATTGGACTTATACCAGTATTGCCTTGTACTTATCATTGGACGATCAACATTCTTGAACATTGGACTTATAAGCATTTTGATTATTGGACGTATGGTTTTTCTTGAACATTGGACTTATGTCTTCAATGCCTTCTCATGAATCATTGGACGTATGAAATTGTCCTTGTGCCTTGTACTGAATTATTGGACGCACAACATTACTTGCCTTTGTGCTGAAACATTGGACGCAGAACTCTTCCTTCTGCTCAACCATTGGACGCAGAACTCTTCCTTCTGCTCAAACATTGGACGCAGAACTTTTGTGTCCATTCCAGTGCCAACATTGTGATGAGCTAGCTTATTGGACGCAGACTGCAATCTTCCTTCAATAAGCTTAGTTAGGCAGCATTGTTACACATTGTACAAGCTTAATACATATTGATTATCATTTGTAAAAACCTTAATACATTTTGTTATCATCAAAACCATAAAATCACTTAGGGAGTTTTTGTATTAAAAACACTTTTAACCAATTTGGTTCCAACATTAGACGCATCATCATTTTCTGCGTCTGATCCTTCTTCTTCATTCTTAGGTGATGGTCTTTCACCTTCTGCTTGTATTCTCATATCTAAAAATGAATCACTTAGCTCTGACAATTCCTTGTCAGGCTTTTTGTCATTGAATTTAATATGAATTGACTCTTCAACAGTCAAGGTTCTTGAGTTATAGACTCGATAAGCCTTGGAAGTTTCAGAGTAACCCAGAAAAATTCCATTGTACACCTTAGAATCAAACTTTCCAAGTTGATCCTTAGTGTTGAGAATAAAACATTCACATCCAAATGGATGAAAATATGAAATGTTGGGTTTTCTTCCTTTCCACAATTCATATGGAGTCTTTTTCAATATAGGCCTCACATATATTCTGTTTTGTAAATAACACGCAGTATTTACAGCTTCAGCCCAGAACCTCTTAGAGGTTGAGTGATCATTGAGCATGGACATAGCCATCTCTTGTAGGGATCGATTCTTTCTCACCACCACACCATTTTGCTGAGGTGTTCTTGGTCCAGAGAAATTGTGAAGGATTTCATTCTCTTCACAGAATCTCTGGAAGTTTGCATTTTCAAACTCACCTCCATGATCACTTCTAATGGAGTTGATACAAACTCCTTTCTCATTTTGGACTCTTTTACAGAATATGGTGAAGACTTTGAAAGACTCATCCTTGTGTGCAAGGAATTTGACCCGTGTCCATCTAGTATAGTCATCAACTATAACTAATCCATATCTCTTTCCATTTAAAAAGGCTGTTCGAGTGGGTCCAAACAAATCCATGTGTAAAAGTTCCAAAGGTCTAGAAGTGGAAACAGTATTTTTAGAATTAAAAGAGTTTTTCACTTGTTTCCCTTTCTGACATGCTTCACACAGAATTTCAGATTTGTACACAAGATTTGGTAGTCCTCTCACGAGGTTATGCTTGTTTAGCTTTGAGATAGTTCTTAAGCTTGCATGACCAAGTTTCTTGTGCCATATCCATTGTTCATCCTTTAAGGATATGAAGCATGAGACATTTTGTTTGGATAGATTTTCAAAATCAATTTTGTAAACATTATCCTGCCTCTTTGCTTGAAAAAGTATGGACTTATCAGAATTTCTGACTATACATTTATCCTTGTTAAAGGAAACATCAAATCCATTGTCACACAATTGACTTATGCTAAGCAAATTATGTTTGAGTCCTTCAACCAGTAGGACATTTTCAATAGAAGGAAAAGGATGCTTACCAATTTTACCTATTCCAACTATTCTTCCTTTCTGGTCTCCTCCAAAGGTGACCCAGCCCTTTGATCTAGGTTTTAGGTCTTGGAACATAAACCTTTCTCCTATCATGTGTCGTGAGCAGCCATTGTCCAGGTACCATGACTGGAGTTGACTTCCTCCCATCAAGCATGTCTGCAACAGGAATTATCATACTTTTAGGTACCCAGATTGATTTGGGTCTTTTCTTGTTAGTCCTTGGTCTGTGTCCAGGCATGTTCCTTTTGTTATGGACACATGTCGAGGTGACATGTCCAGCCTTTCCACAGTGACCACAGTATAAATTGAATTTAGAAGAACTTTTAGAAACTTTTGGTTTTGGTTTTTCATAGCCCGAACCACTTTTGTCAGAATGTTTTCTCTGAATTTTTAAAATTTGATCCAGTTTTTCAGGGCTACTGACAAATCTGGACAATCGTCCAGTGAGTTCATTTACTTCTTGTTGAAGTACTTGTACTTCACAGGAAGTATTGGACTCAGAATCCTTTTGAGATTCATCTTTGAGTTGACTTACTTGAAGTCTTAACTCTTTATTTTCTGATTTGAGTACTTCATTTTCCAAAGTAAGTTTTTCAAAATCTTTGGTTATGAGTGAAAATTTCTTTTTCAAGGATCTGTACTCATCAAATAAAATGGATGATTCTCTAAGGAGATCATTAAAATTTTCTTTTAGTTCAGGGTAAGGAAATACCTCTTCTTCATCCTCACTATCGGCTGAGGGTAGGCTTGCCATCAGGCAAAGATTTGCTTCTTCCTTATCCTCCTCATCCTCATCATCAGAGGATTCGTCAAGATCTTCCTATGTTGCCATGAGACCCTTCTTCTTTTTGAAGAAATTCTTTTTTGTCCGCTCAGCTTCAGAACAATCTGCCTTCTAGTGGCCTGGTTTCTTACATCCATAGCACACTATTGGACTTTTCTCCTTCTGCTCAGCTTCCTTCTGTGGAAATCTTTTGTTGAATTGCTTCCTTCTGGAGCCACCCTTCCTTTTCCACATGGACTTTATTTTTCTGGAGATGAAGGAAAGTTCATCATCATCTGAGCCTTCTTCTCCTTTTGAGCTACATGACTCCTCATCAGAGTCATTTGTCTTTAGTGCTTTTGAAGTGCTTCCCTTTTGGACTTTAAGAGCAATGGACTTTGCCCTTTTTTCTGTTCCTTCTTCTTTGAGCTCAAGCTCATGCACTTTGAGCGATCCGAGGAGATTTTCCATAGCAAGAGTGGATAGATCCCTTGCTTCTTGTATGGCAGTCACCTCGGGTCTCCATTGTCTAGGAAGACTCCTTAGAATTTTCCCAGAGATCTCAAGTTGTTAATGATTGTTTGGAATCGTCCAAACATCTGATCAATAGTCTCGTGATCCTCCATTTTGAATAGTTCATATTGATGAACTAGCATGCTGATTTTGGACTCACGGACTTGAGACGATCCTTCATGCCCCAAGGCTAGGGTGTCCCATATATCTTTGGCAGTGGTGCAGCTGTGCACCTTGTCGTATTCTGACTTGGTGATGGCACACATCAGATAGTGTCTTGCTTTTGAGTTCAGCTGGAATCTGGTCCTTTGATCTTGCGTCCACTGAGCTCTTGGTACTGTTGACCTGCTTTATTTACTGGAGCAGTGTAGCCAGTTTCCACGACATCCCACATGTCTATATTTTGCACATCAAAGAACGTGATCATTCTTTGCTTCTAGTTGTCATATTCTTCTCCATTGAACAGAGGTGGTTTGTTCACAGCTTGTCCCTCGTTCTCCATGGATCTTTGCTTCTCTGCACTATTAGGTGTTCAACCCCTAGAGACCGAGCTCTGATGCCAACTGTAGGTAACAGGAAGAAACACAAGAAGGGAGGGTTGAATTGTGTTTCAAAGCTTTTAAAACTTTTTCGCAAATATTTTTATGCTTGCTGTGAACCTGTTGGACGCACAACGTATTGGAATATTGGACGCACAAGTTGATTGGACGCAGAGGCTTCCACTTAGTTTAAAAACGCTTTCTTTGTGTGACTTAAAGAGTTTGAAAAACTTGATAAGATAAAATTCAATTCAATCCCTCTTGTTAGTAATGATAAATAAATAACTAGAGATAAGGAAAAGAGAGAATAACACAAGTATTTATCCTGGTTCACCCTTTCCTAAGAGCTACGTCTAGTCCCGTCAAACTAGAGAGATTTCACTATCAATCCAGATAGAATACAAGTATTCTTCAACAGCCTCTCCAGGCCTTACAACGAGTATTCTTTGCACACCTAGCCTCTCCAGGCTCAAAACAAGTATTATTTGCAAACAAGCCTCTCCAGGCTCAACACAAGTATTCTTTACAAACAAGCCTCTCCAGGCTCAAACAAGTATTCTTTCTAAACAAGCCTCTTCAGGCTCAAACAACTCAGAAGAGTGTTTTTGACTTAAAGTGCTATCTAACTCACACAAGTGAGAATCTGAAAATCTTAAGCACTTCGAGAGTTAAGCAAACTCTCTTTTTACAAGAAGATAGAAAATATTACAAGAATTTCTTAATGAATCAGAGTATAACAAAGTTTGCACAGCGATTCAGCTCTTTCTTTTTGATAGTTCAGCACTCTTGTATCTTCTCTTCTTCTTCTTCTTGTTTTCGATATTTATAGGCTTTGTTGAAGCTTCAGACTTATTCTTCAACTACCTCGGCTTCAGCCTTCATAAATATGACTGTTCTCTAATAGCATTAAATGCTATTTTCCCGTTGCTCTGAGGAGTTCTTCTTTAGCGTATTTGTCTGCGTTTCTTTCTCCTAAATCAGAAGCAACCTGTACTCATAGTCTCAATTGCACAAAGGTTAATAGTAATATTCAGTTGAGACAAAGAGAATACACTGTGTAAATCAGAAAGTAGTGTTAAGAGAGATATCAAAATAAACATAGTACATTCTCTCTCTAAGTACGCTTTCACAGTGCTTTATGTTTTTCATTTAATGCACGTTCAAAGACTTTGACGAGGTTGTTCAGAAAAGCATTGTATACTGCTATTTATTTTAAATCATTTGCTCAATAAATATGTCCCATATTAAATGCAAGAGCAATAAATAGCAGATTATGTATTCTGCGTTTTGGACGCAGCATTTAGAATGTATGAATGGATGCATACCTTTGCTTACCATTCGTACTTGAGACAACTTGGTCTATATGGACGCGTACTTATTGCTTACCATATGTACTTGAGACTTTGCTTCTCTGATAGGATACATCTCTATAATACTCATTGGTCGGTTATCACTTATGCTTATTTTGGACGCACTGTATAGCATGTCTCCATGAGTGATTTCTTTGGACGCTCATATGTTCTGCTTCTTTGGACGCAAAGCTTTATTGGACGCATTGCCTCTTTGAGTCCATTGGACGCTCCATTCTTGAATCCTACATTTATATGCCAATGTCACACTGGACGCTGGACTTATCATTGTTGTACCTACAAGAGCTTGTCAGCAGACTTTGTAAAATCCTTAATAACCTTTGTTATCATCAAAACCACAGAGACTACTTAGGGAAAATTTGCAGTAGAACTGCTTCTGACCAATTTGGTTCCAACAACCTTGCTTTGTTTCTCACCACTTTACTTTCTTCGCCCAGTTTGTTTCTGAATACCTGTGGATGTGTTATATAGTCTTATTTCAGTGGTGGTAATATTGTTGCACACTTGATGTCTTTAGGAAGTGATTATCAGTTAAAATGTGGATGGGTCTCATAATTGCATGTGTGGAATTATGAGAGGGCATACATATATATATAAAATAAACCCTCATCGTCATCCTCAAACCACAGTAGGTTGGCACACTTCATAGGTTAGGCTCCCTCCAGGATGGTAACATCCTCCTTCTCCTCGGGCGTCAGGAGCCGAGGGTCATACCGAAGTTTAGGTACAGGCCCTTTGGTCCAGTGGAGCGGAAACCTCTCATGGCCTGAAGTCGGCTAGGAGATAAGGACGCCCAGGACAGGCTCTCACTCTAAAAAACTTAGACATAAAACCCTTATAACTCTAGGTCAGAGTGGGTAAAATCTCGCGGAGATGGAGACCATTGAACGACGAAGGTGAAGCGGTCCTCGCCTCCAGCCGGAGGACGGTAGTAGACCGACTCCCCAGCAACGCATGGCGGGCAAAGTGAGCGAAGTGCTCAATCGAAGAAATCGACGTATACTCAGAAGCATGGCGGGCGACATCTTCTTGGACCCACTCATATATATTCGGTTGATCTGGGGCATCAGGAGTGACCGGCGGCGACGGAGGAGGTGACCCAACCATCGGTTCGTTGAAACAATGACAAAATCGATGTCAGTGGAATGCCCACTCACTGATGCCCCACTCACAGAATAGGCTTTCAACGACAAAAAAAAAAGAGAAGACGACGCACCACGACGGTGAATGAGCGAAGCCTTAATCTCCTCCCTCGCCGTCCGACGCTATCGAAATAGGGAAAAAATGGCAGAAAAGATAAAGGATCGAAAACTTACTTGTCTTTCCGGAGGACAATGATGATGGAGGATAAACTTGAACACAAAGGACACCCACGAAGCACACCCAAGAAGCTTTGATAACGGCGGACTAATGGCAGTAGGGAGACGAAGGAAAGAGTTTTAAAAATAAAAACTGGTGAAAGGAGTATCAGCGAAAATGGAAAAGAGGGGGAAGAGGATGATCTGTGGCACTTAAAATGTTGATGGATTGTGACTTTTGAAATTCAACGGCCAAGATTGAACTGATCATGTGGTTAGGAAAGCATCATGAAATGAACGATGGAGATCAACGCCCCACATATCGGATCCTGCGACTGGGAAAGGCCTCAGAAGTTGAACCGCTGGGTCATCATTAATGGACATAACGCCTTGGGAGTGGAGAAAGCGAAACAGCGCATTAGTCACACGCGATGTAGCTTGCACCAGAACCTGAGCAGCGTGCAGACCGAGCAAAAGAAAGAAAAAATAGAGAGAGAGAGAGAGGGTTTGACCGAGTATTTAAGAGGAGAGAGGGGGTTTTCGAATATTTAAAGAGGAGAGAGGGTTTGATTAATATTTAAAGAGGAGAGAGCGGGTTGATCGAGTATTTAAGAGGAGAGAAGGGGTTTGACCGAATATTTAAAAAGGAAGATGTCCAGACCGACCGGGAAAAGAGAGAAAAAAGAGAAGAAAAAAAATGAGTGACGGAGGGATTCAGAAAAAAGGGGAAAGAGAGAGAGAGAGGGAGGAAGGAAAAAGGAAGGCACCACTTTGAGCCAGTTGAGCGAACAGGGAGTACTATACACGATTCGATTTGTGCATTTTCTTAAAAATGTGTCGCGTTCACGTGTTTCTAACATTTGCAATATAACTTGTTTTAGCAGAGCTCGAAGGGTTGTGTACCATCCGGGAGATGATCGACCAACCATCCTGGAGGACTAATCACGCAGCCCGGCACGAGGCTTATCACCGCCACCTCTTGTTCCATCTGGCCGACCTATGGCCGAAGTAGGAGACCGATCACACCACCAGGCAGTAGGCTTACAACCAGGGAGCTTCAGCCTATCAGCCCCTCTGGGAGACCGACCGAGGTATCCTCGTCAGCACACCGTTGGATCTGAGTCAGCACACGTGGGAGAATTCAAATAGAGGCCAAAGGCGCGAGAGGCATTGATGACACCCTAATCAGGATTAATCAAGGATCAATCTCAGCCAATCTTCCATAAATGCCACGTGGGAGCCACCGTAGATCAAGCACCCTAGACCCCTATATTAAGGGAAAGGGAGGACACCTATAACACCATTTCTCCAAAAACGATATTACACCATAGTAACCACAAGTTTAAACATAACTTAAAAAATATTTTGAAATAACTTGATATTTCTTCTCCGAAAAATGTGGGGAAATTTTTTTTAATAAGTAAAAGTATAGAAAATAAGTTTTTCTTATACTATTTCTATAAGATTTATATGTAGAATAACATTGCCAATTTTTGAAAAGTGATTCATCATATATAAACCTTGAAACTTGCAGAAAGTTTGCTTTAGTACAAACTATGTTTCAGAAACTGCAGAATATGAAGTAAGCAAAAAGTACTAAAAAGCTGAAAATTACAAAAGTGTTAAAAGAAAATATAAGTTACTATTTATGTATGAGCCAGATCAATCTCAGACTAACTACTCGACTTATCTATCCTTAAACGAAGACGTAACGACAGCAGTAGCCTTCTAACCCTAACACAGTGTGTCCTTTTCCGAGCAGTCTTCCTCTGCTTCTCCACTTTCTTTGCGTTGTCATCTTCTTTCCGAATGATGTTCTTCATTTGCTCCATGGGCAGCTTAACGTCTAAGACTAATCGGGTTTCTACTCTCCAATTGGGTTTGTCAACCCTTCCCGCAATGGTAAGTACATTACCAGAATATGTACCCCATTGTGTACCTCTGTCAATCTTCCACCCTGACTTCTCAACCTCAAGTGGTTGAATCTTAAGACGCTTGACTGGAACTAACCCAATCTTCGAGTAACCCATCTACTCAGCCATGCATCAACACAACAAAAGCAGGTAAGGGTGAAACTCTAAACAAGTAATAAGAAAAGTAGGTACACAACCAAAACACAACTATGTATAAATCACCTTGCACAGCGAGACACACATAAAAAACACAGAACAATCAAGACTTATAAACAGATATCGTTTTAACAGATCTTACCTTTGTACTCAAACCCTGCAAAACAATATACTCATAATACTATAACATCAAAACCAAATATTTTTATGCATGTCACTTCAACACCTCTATAATCACACCGGTGTAGTGCTCCAAGGAGACTTTTCCAACCTCACATCATCTAAGCGATCGGCTGCATTAAACCTAACAGCATAACCAGGGAATCCCGCTTAGACCCCTGAGAATACTTCAAAATACTGCATTTAACACTTAGCACCAGATCATAAATAGACTTGTCAGTCAGATTTATCCAAGCCGGGTATACGATTTGTCTCAGTTCAGGGGGATTCACCGTCAAGACCATTGAGACTTTCGAAACCTGAATAATCCAGTAGACAATTGTAGTCAGCAGAATCTATTTTCAACCCCATCTAGTGGGTTGTAAGCTCATCGTCTTTAATGCAAATGATATAGCACTTCTCTTCATCATCCCTCAAAAACTTCTTCCGTCTTTCTGTAGCTTCTTCTTTGAAAACCTTTTGGAATCACTTGCCTTTTAAAAGAAATACTCTTGCTCTTATTTTGTTGCGCATTAAGTTATTTTTCTGGCTGCAATAATTCAATTTATGACTGATCACACTGCGGTAGAGCCGAACTGAGGTGAAAAACCCAACTGAGTGATTTGATATATAACTAAAGGTTCTTAATTTATTCAAGAAGATCAAAACGGGGCAGAGCCACTCTGAATTTGATCAAGAGAGAAGAGATTAACAGTAATTAAACTTACGTCCACTTATAACTAGTAAATGTTTGTTCTCAGTTTTTACATAGACCTTTGGAAATGGAATAATTACACGGCGGCTGAGCCGACTGCGATAATTAGTGTCCAGTTTTCTAAAAACTTGATATAACTGAATGAACGAAGTTCTGCTAATTATTTTACCGGCTTACATAGTTTTGAAGATGAAATAATCACACGACGACAGAGCGATCTTTGGTGATCAGTACCCATTTTTAGAAATCGATAGGACTTAGACTAAGTAAACGCAATCCAATTACTTTTCTTATGAAATATTTAAGCACTGATTATCTTCCAGGAAAAGGCCCGTTTGAAAGCCTATCTCACTAATTTCCACTGTCATAAACATTGAAAATTAAACTGAGTGTAGTGCATACATAAATAGATTGAATACCAGCTCAATATTTCCCACTTGCTAAAACAACAATAGAATTCACCGAGAACCCATTACTGTCATTTCAACTTCCGAAAGATATTATAACGGTAAAATTCACCGAGAATCCATTACCGCTACACTCTTTTATGCCGTCCAAATCTATTTATATATACGTTATTAGTAAATACCTTCTTTCCCAGTTTATCTTGGTGACCATTAGTACAAAAAAGACTTTTTAAATCGGGTAAAAAGGGCTTTTTAAATTGGTTATGAACTAATTTAGATTCAACCGATTTAAAAAGTGGGGTATTTTTTAAATCGGTTGTAAAAACCGATTTAAATTATCTTTTTTTATCACGGTTTTTAACCGTTGTAAAACGTATTTTTTTTGTTGAAAATTTGACTTTTTATAACAACCGATTTAAAAGCCTATTTTTTTTTAAATCAGAGACCTTTTATCTGTTACTTCCTATAAGCCTATAATGCAGGCACGTGACCCTTATCTCACGGCAAATAACAATGAGACACAATCACAATGTAGTTATTGATACAAGCTATTGCTAATCATGGAAGAGCATATGCTAATCAAGTACAATCACAGAAGTGTTATCCATACTAGCAGAACAAAAGAAAGAAAGGAAATGGACTAGGTGTAACATTGCAAAGGACACACAACATTATCCATAATCCATGATTTACGCTTAAATCCTCTAACACAAAGTTAGACGACATACCCAAAAAATAATAATAAACTAGAGTCTCATTTTGGAGGTAACTTCACTGTTAGGATGGACAAATCTGAAGAATCTCTCAAATTCAAAACTTATTCATGGCCAATCCACATATGCATATGTGGCAACAACATGCCCTATACTTATGTGCCACTATCGTGACTATGACAGGGCCAATACATCGCTCCACTTTTTAACCTTTTACAAAGACCTTATTTAAACGAAGTTATAAAGCAATGTACAAAAACTTTATAGTAATCGTGCTTCATAGCTTCAACAATATTATAAAATACTAAATCTTAAGAACCAACAGTACTAGCATTTTATATGAATACCAAAGTATCAACTCAACAAGGGTGCCCCAATTCAAACTTTACTACCTTCACCACTTGCAACTCGTTATATTAGTAACAGTACAAAACAGGAACCCTCCAAAATCTTCACAGAAAGCATCAAGACAATATTCTCAGGCCTGAAAACTAATAAAAGGGGACAGAATAGCATAAGAAAATCCCTTACTCCTTCTCATCAATGTCTGGAATGTCACTTCTATCAGCTTCTCCACAATCACCTGCACAAAAATGCCATACTTGAACAAGAGTGCTTTAAGAAAGAATAAACATGAATGCAATACAATGCATTACCTCAGCCAGAGCACTTCCAAGGCAATGACTAAATGCAAGAAACTAAGAACACCATGTCAATTCACAGCATTTATATTTCCATAATGTTGTATTTAGGATCATGAATTTTGTTTTCTTTACTATGCTGGACAAATTTGTGGTTATATTATAGATCACTGACCTTGTTGTAAGAAACCATCATGCACAAAGACAGTGCCATTAGGCAATAAAGCAAAGTTGTTATAAGATATAACTGAACCCACAATTCCAATGGGCAGGCTCTTGAAAGGATCTGTGACCTCTTCAGCCATGGTTGAAGCTGAATCATAGTCTATATAACTGAAGTACACTATTGCTGCTCCATCCTTAAAAAAACAGTGACTTCATTGAAGCATTTCATCAAACAACACCAAGACATCACAAAATCGTGTCCAACCAACGACGCGACGCGGACAGTGACGTAAACATCCAACCAACACAGACATGTAAAAACAAAAATGAAGGAAGAAAACACTTTACCTTCAACGAGGACAGTGACGAAGGAAGAATGAAGCAACACAGTCCTACAATGAAGCAACCCAAAGTCTTTGAAGAGGAAGAACGAAGAAAAAATGAAGACGAAGTCTTTGAAGAGCAACACAGTGCCTCAACTCAACGACACGACGCCGTGGTCCTTCAACGACGCGATGTGGTGGTCCTTCGACGGCGCAACGCGATGGTCCTTCAACGGCGCTGTCACGGGCACGGCGCGGTGGTCCTTCAACGGAGCTGTCACAGGCACGACGGAGAAGAGAGAGTAACGGCGCTGTTAGGGGCACGGCGGAGAAAAGAGAGTAACGGCACTGAGAGTGAGAGTAAGAGGGAGGCGAGAGTGAGACTGAAAGGGAGCGCGCAGTGACAAATGGAGAGGGGGACGACGCGGGTTTTAAAATTTCTGATCCCACTTTTTAAATCGGTTATTTGTAATACCGATTTAAAAAATTTACTTTTTTAACCGATTTAAAAAGTAAATTTTTGAAATAAAAACAAACAAAAACACATTTTAAATTAGTTTTTCAAACAACCGATTTAATAAATCTTGCGTTATTTACAAAATTGCCACCGCGTCTAGTTTTTAAATCGGATTCGCTAATAATCGATTTAAAAAGTAAATTATATTCTCTATTTTGCACTAGTGCACGTATATAACGGGTCCCTAGTATTAAGATTTTAAAATAGCGTATCAATATAGATCCTATGCCAGATAGAGACGGACTTTATAAAAGCCCCTTCAAAGATCTCTTTCCTTTCTAGACAGATCCATACTAATAAACCATTCAAATGTTAACCATCATCTTTGAATGTATAAATGTTAGATAACATTAGGGTTTTTACAAAAGAAGAAAACGTATTTTCTTTACGGTGAAATCATATTTGTAGTAAACTAAAATTTGTCATAATAACAGTATCGTTAGTAAGCTCAAAAATTCATTTTGCTACTCCAACCTTACTCCCTCGAAAATATCAAGAAGATTTGGGTATTATAACCCCACAACAAATGAGAAGCAAAGACAACCATTTTTAAAGCTATGTAGGAAGCTTATAACACCAAAAATACTCAAACACACAACACTCAAGATCAAACACATACTTAAATTATTTTACAAGAGGTTCCCCCTACCTTTTACCAAAACTTCGATGAAGAACAAAGCTTTGAGGATTAAGATCACCAAGCAAAACACCAAGAGTTTCAAAGAGAAAAAGAAGAGTTTTTTGCTTGAAAACACAAAGCTCTTTGATGTGGGATATTTTTATGAATCTAAGAGGGTATGAACAAAGGAGAGGGGGCGAGTTTCTTGAAGCAAAGATTGGGAAGAACAAAGCTTTGAAGATCAAAGCTTGAACTGAAGAACAAAGAGAGAAAAGGCTAGAAATGCAAAGGGGGAAAGAAAGGATTTTGTTTTGACAATACAAAGACTTTGGTGTGAGAATTATATGAAGCATGAGGGGGTATTTATAGGTAAGGGATCAGCCAAGGGGTTGGGTTAAGGGAACCTTGGTTAGCTTGGAAAGTAACCTTGGTTAGGCTTTTTAAAATAAATCAAAACATTTAACTAATTCCTAATTGGCCTAAACCATTTCACAAGGATTGAATCCAAGTGAAAAACTTGTCATCCAAGGGTCCTAAGAGAGGAAGAGAGGTCAGCCAAGAGGAGAAGGAAGGAAGAAGGAAGATAGGATCATGATGTAAGCCATGACTACCAAATTACACATTTATTAAATTAGTTTTAATCAAACTTTTCCTAATTGGTTTAAAAACATGACTCATTGATCCAAATGCATCTAGTCCTCTTTATGGCTTAGTGGTGAGGCAGTTTTGAGAGCTGAATCAAGGAGGAAGTGAAGTTACATCTTTGCCCCTAGTTTTTCAAGTGAAAAGGATACAAATCAAGGGCAAAATTGACTTTTCACTAATCAAAAATTCCTAAAACTAATTTAAAGGTTGAGAACTGATAAGAAATCTTGGGAATACTATGTAATAGCCCTAATAGTTTTATGGAAGAGTTTCTGGAATTTTACAGTAAGTGTAAACGTTGCGTTTTGCATAAAAACGGACGCGCCATAAGTGAAAAACAGACATTTTTAAGAAATTTTCAGAAAAATTTCTAACAATTAATTGTCTCTCTTAAAATTTGATTTTGAGCTTCCACGGGTCAGTATAAATCCATTTTGACCCAGAAATTCTCATTTTACGTGCCTTACGGAGATTTTGAAAAGTCACTTTTGGTATGTCCTTCAGAAAATCCTGAAATAATTTCCATAAATCCTAAAAAAATAGAAAAAACATGCTTTGACTATTCAAAATCTTTATTTGACTTTAACTTGAACTCTGATTCAGTCTATCAGTTCAAGCAGTTTACTATTTGGACCAAAATAGAACTTTCAAATTCTTTTACTTCTAAAAATTCTAGAAAAATTTCAGAAAATCTAAAATATTAGAAAAACAAACTTTTGTGAAGGAAGTTTATTTATTGAAGTCATTAGATACTTTTAAGGTATTTAAAACTTTTTCCCTCAGTTAGACGTTCTGTTTCCTGCAAACAAACCTGATTTTGACTGAAAAAATTTTCGTTTTAGAAGTATTCCATAAAATACTTTTAAAATTCACCAAAAAAAATAAAATACTTTTAAAATTGGGTTTTGGGCCCCTCCCTCCCTCCCTCCCTCCCTCCCTCACTCAATTTTGTTGGTTCATATACATACAATACAATTTATATACATACACATATTAATATTATATTATATTATTATTATATTATAAACACACACATATTATATCATCGTATAAATACTATTGTCATATTAATTTGTTCATTGCTATACTTGATATTTAGATACACAAGCTTAATTAGTGGTATATTTTGTAAAAACACAAAAAATTTGCCTACATTTTGTTTAACTTCAGATCTAAAAGATCTGTACAGATTATTCAATATGAAAAAATTTATGATTTGGTGATAAAATTTTATCTCGATAATTTTTTGGCACCTCCCTTAATGTATTTCTGGATCCGTCCCTATTGCCAATACATATGGCCAGTGTTGAAACCGTGGCCTAAACATATATAGGCAACAACTATACATGTGTTGACAAAAATTTATAATCGTTGTCTGTTCTATCTGTCTAGGTTTAAAAACAATGTTGACTAAATGTATAGACAATGGTGAAACAAGTATGCCTAACGCAAATAACTGTCGCCAATATCATTTGTCCACACTTATAATAGTGTTGCCTAAACTACATAACAACAGATGAACAACTGTTGTCTAAACGTAAAGACAACCGTTACTAAACCATCTCCTGAGTCAGGCTTCAGAACCACCCTCCACTCATCTGCTCGGCTCAATGGCGTCAACGAAGGACCCGTAACACCAATTGGATGTCCTGCATCCATATGGTCTACGATGTCATCCTCTGGTTGGTCGTTAGGCCAGCGACATCTTTTGCGTACAAGACCCGATTGGGTTGTTGAAGACTTGTCCATCTGGACTGGCCTGGGAACAGCGGGTTGAGGAGGCTCCGTCACGTTTTGAGCTAAGCTTTCAGCCCTCCTCCCCTTCCTCTCCTTCAGTTCCTTCAGCTGCTTCACAGTCAACGGTGCCATCTTGCCTGTTGTATCAATGAGAGCAACGTCAAAAAAAAAAAGACAGAGAAAAAAAAAGGGCATACATATATAATAAAATAAACCCTCATCGTCATCCTCAAACCCAGTAGGCTAACACACTTCATAGGATGGGCGCCCTCCAGAATGGTAATATCCCCCTTCTCCTCGGGCCTCAGGAGCCGAGGGTCATACCGAAGTTTAGGTACAGGCCCTTTGGTCCAGTGGAGCGGAAACCTCTCGTGGCCTGAAGCGTCGACTAGGAGATAAGGACACCCAGGACCGACTCTCACTCTAAAAAACTTAGACTTAAAACCCTTATAACTCTAGGTCAGAGCGGTTAAAATCTTGCAGCAAGGGAGACCATTGAATGACGTCCAACTAACCTTTGGATTACCTTTTGCTTGAAAAAACGAGAGGAACAGACTGACCGATGGCTCGGACCCGATCCTGCGGCACAAAATGGTGAACGCCCTCAAAACCCCCCCAACTATTCGGATGTAATGTAATTGAGAAGGAGCAATGTTAAGGGTCCGCAACATCCCACTCTCAAAGTCAGAAAAGGGAAGCTTCACGCCGAGTTTCATGAACATAGTCTCTTAGACGAAGGTGATGCGGTCCTCACCTCCAGCCGGAGGATGGTATCAGATTGGCTCCCCAGCAACGGATGGCTCCACAACCACATAGTTCTCTCTCCCGGGATTGGTCAGAAGTTGAGGGAAGTGCTCAACTGAAGAAACCGACGTATACCCAGAAGCGTGGCGGGCGACATCTTCTTGGACCCACTCGTATCTATTCGGCTCATCTGGGGCGTCAGAAGCGATCGGCGGCGAAGGAAGAGGTGACCCAACCATCGGTTCCCCTGAAACAACGACGAAATCGATGTCAATGGAATGCCCACTGACTGACGCCCCGCTCACAGAATAGGCTTTCAACGACAAAAAAGGAAAGAAAAGAAGACGACGAATGAGCAGAGCCTCAATCTCCTCCCTTGCCGTCCGACGCAATCGAAATAGGAAAAAAAACATGGCAGAAAAGAACAAGGAGCGACAACTTGTCTTTGAGGAGGACAATGATGATGGAGGATAAACTTGAACACGAAGGACACCCATGAAGCTTTGACAATGGCGGATTAATGGCAGTAGGGAGGCGAAGGAAAGACTTATAAAAATAAAAACTGGAGAAAGGAGTATCAGCGAAAATGGAAAAGGGGGGAAGAGGATGATCTGTGGCACTTAAAATGCTGATGGATTGTGACTTTTGAAATTCAACGGCCAAGATTGAACCGAACAAGTGGTCAGGAAAGCACCACGAAATGAACGATGGAGATCAGCGCCCCACATATCGGATCCTGCGGCTGGGAAATGCCTCAGAAGTTGAACCTTCAATCTCTAACAGCTACCCGGATCATAATAATATATAAACGGTGCATCAAGGGCTGGTGCATCGTTCTCTCTGGCCTCGTCCCTCGCCTGTTGGACCATCTCCCTGATCCATCGCAAAGATAGTGTCTAATCATAGATCCTACGCACTGTACATAAGTCGGTTCATTGTCCCTATGCTCCGTGATAAGTATATGTCCATCAAAAGTAGCACACTGTGTGTAGGGATCTATCCTCCATCCTAACCCATCTGCCTCCAGAGGTTGGACACTAAAACGTCGTCCCAGACTTAAGTCCCTCCGCAGGTTGGTCATCTACTCAACCACATATGGACAAAACATAGAAAGTAGGCAGGGTGGAAAACTTTCACAAGTTAATAGTGAAAGTAAAAGTATACATACAACACTTATAAAGTGTATTTTCAGAACCTTACAAACACAGATCACACCTGGAAGTAAAACACCGTAAATCAAGAAACAATCAAGAGTAAATCATTAATCACAAAGAAATGTCAATCACAGATATATTTACGCATGACACTTCAATCTCTTTGATAATACACCGATGTGCTGCTCCAAGGAGACTTTTCCCACCAAACTCCACTGAGCGATAGGCCTGCGACAAGACTTAACAGAACAACCAGGTAATCCCCCTCAGATCCCCTGGCAGACATTCAGAAATGCGCATTCACATCCATATCATGAAATAGGTCCGTCAGTCAGATTTATCCAAGCTGGGTATACGACTCGTCTCAGCTCAAGGGTATTCACCATGCAAGGCTATTGGGACTTTCGAAACCTGGATAATCCCAGAAGGCAATTGTAGCCCAACGCAACTCTATTCTCAACCCTCTCTGGGTTGTACTGCTCAAAAACCTTATGCAAATAATCACTCAAACATTGCATAAAATCACTTTGGTTTCTGTTGTAAAACCTTCTCTGTTTTACTGTATTAAATCTCTTAATACAAAATCACATAGAATACACTTATTCTATCCCCACAGAAATACTCTTGAAAACTTAACCATTTTATTACTCTTTTCGGCTGTACTCATTTATTTTAATAATAATTACACTGAACAGAGTCAAACGCGGTAACAAACTTAACCGGAATAATATTAACGGGATCATTACTTAAGTTTATTCTTTTTGGGAAAGCCCTTTGGAAGCTAGTCAAGTAATCTTCGCCACGTATATACAACTTATTAAGATAGGAAAAATAGCGCACCAGTATGGTTCCCAGGAAAGATCTTGGTGAGCTTTTGGGCTCCTTCAAAGACCTTTGTCTTTCCTAGACAGATCCATCCAAATGAACTACCTTAACCCATCATCAGCCTGTATATAAACAGTAAAAATCACAAGCTTTATATATTTTTGAAAAGAACATGGAAATGGAAGAAAAACACTGGTTTAGGAATTATTAACATATTTAGTTACTTGCTCACGTCCTAATGGCGTAATAGAGATACGGCCCCTGAGCCCGACCGTATGAGTGCACCGAAGATACATTCTTACGCCTGACCAAAGCACCTGATCCATATCCGTCAAAAGAACTACAGAGGTTCAATTTTACAATTTAGATTTGTTGATCACGGAGGCATAGCCCACTGGGTGATCAAACCTTTATAGATAATTTTGCCAACGTAACGGTACAATTTTTTTAAACTTCATAATTAAATTGGGCATTATAACTTTACTATTTGAAAAATCACATTTTAAATAAAAATAAGGCATAGTATAATTTATAAAACCATTTTACAATAAATAACAATTATTTAAAACATAAACACCCAAAACACAAAAATCCATCAAAACAAAGATCAAACCAACTTGGAAAGGATTTCCCCATACCTTAGCCTTATGAAGATTGAAGAACACACTAAGAACACAAAGAACAACACAAGGAAACTTGATTAGAAAACAAAGAAAGCTTAAAGGAAATAAAAGGGAAAGAAAAGGATTTTTGAAGTGAGATTTCTCTTCAAGTTGAGTTGTGAAAAATGAAGAGTACCCCCTCCCTATTTATAGGGGAGGGGTTCGGCCAGAGCTTGAGGAGAGAGGGGGGAGATCTTTTATTTTCCTACTTTCACAAAAATGGTAAAATCATGGATAATTAAAAATATCTACAAAACCCTAATAAATATCTAAGACCTAGAACACTTGAGAAGCTTCAAGACTCCTCTAGGGTATGGGTGAGGCGGCCAGAATCAGGGCTGGGAAGAGGGATATGTGAATTTCCTAAAATACCCCTAGGGTTTGGATGAAAAAGAGTGAAAAATAAGGGTATTTTGGTCTTTTCATAAATCAAAGATTGAAATAATTAGTTAAAAATGATGAGAACCAATGAGAATGCTAGAAAATGCCATAAGAAGTCTAAATAATTTCGTGGCACTCATTTTTGAAATTTATAGATAGTGCAAACTCTTCGGTTTTCATCGTTTCGCAAGTAAAACCCCGAAAAATGCAGAAAAATAGGGTTTTCAAAACTTATACAGAAATAATTTTAAAAATCATGAAATAAATAATTAAAAATAAAATATAAAATGCTTATGGACCTTTTACTCGAAATTATACCTGTGAAACAAGGTTTTTGCGTTTAAACGCCCCCCGGTGAGCGTAGTTTTCGGTATTTTTTGAAAGTTTTTCAAAAATTTTAGAAAAATTTCAGAAAATATAAAATAATAAAACAAACAAATTTTGCGAAGGAAGTTTATTTATTGGGTTTGTAAAACATTTTTAAGCTATTTAAAACTCTTCCGTCAGTTAGACGTAAATCGTTTTCTGTAAAAAGACTCGATATTGATTGAAAAACTACCGTTTCAGAAGTATTTTGGAATACCTGTATTTTATTACTAATTTTAAGCTGAAAATAAATCACACAACATTTATGGAACAAAAATTCATATAAAACAGAGAAAGTACAGAAAACGCAAAGAAACAGATGTTGATACTAGACCTAACAGAAGCTATAAATCAACCACTTTCAGAAGTATTCTTAAACATACATATTTAAATACTATTTTTAAGCTAAAAATAAAACTCAAAATAATTATATCGCAAAAATTCATATAAGACGAAATTAAATAGTTAGTTAAAACAACGGACGTTACAGAACCGCTGCGTCATCATTAATGGACATAATGCCTTGGGAGTGGAGAAAGCAAAACGGCACAGTAGTCACACTTGATGTGACTTGCACCAGAACCTGAGCAGCGTGTAGACCGAGCAAAAGAAAGAAAAAAAAGGGAGAGAGAGGGGGTTTGACCGAGTATTTAAGAGGAGAGAGTGGGTTTTTGAATATTTAAAGAGGAGAGAGGGTTTGATTAATATTTAAAGAGGAGAGAGTGGGTTGACCGAGTATTTAAGAGGAGAGAAGGGGTTTGACAGAATATTTAAAAAGGGAGATGTCCAGACCGACAATCCAGAGTGACGGAGTGATTCAAAAAAAAAGGGAAAAAGAGAGAGAGAGGGAGAGAGAGAGAGAGAGAGGGAGAAAAAAGGAAGGCATCACTTTGAGGCAGTTGAGCGAACAGGGAGTACTATACACGATTCGATTTGTGCATTTTCTTAAAAATGTGTCGCGTTCACGTGTTTCTAACATTTATAATATAACTTGTTTTAGCAGAAAGGATGCTCGATCATCCGTATAAATGGAGCAGAAGATTTGACCTCCATCGCCTTGCAAGTTCAGAGCTCAGAGGGTTGTGTCCCATCCTAGAGATGACTGACCAACCATCCTAGAGGACCAATCACGCCTCTAGGCACGAGGCTTATCACCGCCGCCTCTTGTTCCATCTGGCCGAGCTATGGCCGAAGCAGGAGACTGATCACACCACTAGGCAGTAGGCTTACCACTAGGGAGCTTCAGCGTATCAGACCCTCTGGGAGACCGACCGAGGTGTCCTCGTTAGCACACCGTTGGATCTGAGTCAGCACACGTGGGAGAATTCAAATAGAGGCCAAAGGCGTGAGAGGCATTGATGACACCCTAATCAGGATTAATCAAGGATCAATCTCAGCCAATCTTCCGTAAATGCCACCTGGGAGCCACCGTAGATCAAGCACCCTAGACCCCTATATTAAGGGAAAGGGAGGACACCGCCAGACAGCTAACTCACACTCATCCTTCTTGCTAACGCACATCGGCTAGGTTTGGTCCTTGAACTCTCACTGAGTGACGGCGTATTGACCTAGTTGCATCTAGCGTGAACAATCGTCTGCACGTTAATCTTGTGGGTGCTCACTTTGAAGCATATTTATAAAATTTAGATCATGCAGTTGGACTTGGACTTGATGATTGGCAATTAAATTTTGCCTAATAATTATAAGATTACTTCCAATTAAGGTACTTAATGGTCGGGTTTTCCCATAAGAGAGTGTCTACTCACATAAAGAAAACATTTATAAACTAAGCGTGTAAATTTGTGCGATGCATGGGATTTATTTGTGACGTAAATAAAAATGAGTAAAAGATAAAATATTATACCATAATAATAAAATCCACCCATAGTAAGTTACATAAAAATGTTACTTCATGTAAAATGTTTAAAGCAAAGCAAACTATATAATATGTAAGCATGTGCTACACTTGGTATATATTAAAAAATTTGAATTTTATATTTAAAATTTAAATTAATGTTTAATCTCTAGTAGTCTCTACACTTGATTTTGGTTCATATGATTTTCTTTTCATTTAATCTTCTCTTATTTTTTTTCTCCTTTGTGCAAATACTATTGTGATCAGCTGAATTATGATGTTGAGTGTGGATGTGTTATATAGTCTTATTTCAGTGGTGGTAATATTGTTGCACACTTGATGTCTTTAGGAAGTGATTATCAGTTAAAATGTGGATGGGTCTCATAATTGCATGTGTGTAATGGGAGGCAAGGTTTTTAGATTGTTATTTAGTTAATTTTTGAACCAAAAATAGTAGTTCTTGTGGCTTTTAGGGTCCATCTACATGATCATATACTAATGCTAGTATGTTAGGTTCATACTTTTGTTTATTTTATTAAAGAATGCCTATAACAAAAATTGTAGAAATCAAGCAATAATTATTATATCAATTCATACATCGAAAGTGTTGCCAATCAGGGACGGAGGGAAGGAGGCAAGCATGGGTTTGGGCCCCTCCCTCCCTCCCTTCAATTTTATTGTTTCATATACATATACATACAATACAATTTATATACATACTCATATTAATATTATATTATATTATAAACACACACATATTATATCATCATATAAATACTATTGTCATATTAATTTGTTCATTGCTACACTTGATATTTAGATACACAAGTTTAATTAGTGGTAGATTTTGTAAAAATACGATAAATTTGCTTACATTCTGTTCAACTTCAGATCTAAAAGATCTGTACAGATTATTCAATATGAAAAAATTTATGATTTGGTAATAAAATTTTATCTTGATAATTTTTTGGCCCCTCCTTTAATGTATTTTTGGATCCGTCCCTGTTGTCAATACATATTGCCAGTGTTGAAACCGTGGCCTAAACATATATAGGCAACAATTATACATGTTTTGACTAAAATTTATAAATCGTTGTCTATTCTATCAGTCTACGTTTAAAAACAATGTTGACTAAATGTATAGACAATGGTGAAACAAGTATGCCTAATGCAAACAACTGTCGCCAATATCATTTGTCCACACTTATAATCGTGTTGCCTAAACTATACAACGACAGATGAACAACTTTTGCGAAAACGTAAAGACAATCGTCACTAAACCATTGCCTAAAATTAGGGGTGTTCATGGGTTGGGTCAACTCGGCTAACCTAGTTGACCCAACCCGAGCATGTTAAACCGGGTTGGGGTCCAACCCGTGGGTTCAATCGATTTGAAAAAAAAAAAAGTAACCCGAACAGTACGGGTCGGGTGGCGGGTTAAGAAATGTCGAACCCACGTAACCCGACCCATCTTTATAGGGAAAAAATAAAAAATAATCATAAAGAGATGCAGCCACGCAAACCAGAAAGAGTGAGAGAGAGACGCAAATTTGATTTTCATAACAGTGACAACACACACAGAGTTTCCAAGTTTCGTGCCCTAGCAGCTTGTCCATGGTCCTAGTAGAAATCACCGCCACTCCCCCTCCACGCCATCGCCACAAATCGTTGATCTTGCACTGCCGTCACCACATATTGCCAAGCTCGTATAGCCGTTGCCACAGATCGCCAAGCTCATGCCACCGTGAAGCTCGCAGGGTGAGGTAACTCCTTTGTGGCTCCGTCCGTGCGTGATGCGTCGATCATCTCTTCTCTCTCGATTCCTCTATGACTCTCTTCTTCCACCACGGACCACTGCAACACCCCGTGAGCATCTCGCTGCAACCATCGATATGTTGTGACCGCCGCCGCCATTGTTTCTCCCTCAACAACTTTGCTTCTGTTTCTCTTCTTAGTTAGGGTTAGTTTCATTTTATTTCAAAAATCATTTTACAGTGTTTGTTTTTTGAGCAAGGTCCACCGTGTTCCTCCTTATACATCAGGTTTTTTTGTTTTTGTTGGACTAACGACCCGACCTGTTCATGATTGTGCCGGATTGGGTCGGGTTTTAAGACACAAAACACACAAACCCAACCCGACCCGACTTGGACATCTTTCTTTGGTTCAGTTTCTGTTTTTGTTGTAATCCGACCCAACCAGACCCGTGAACAACCCTACCTAAAATGGTCAAAAAATCATGGCCTAACGTGTTCCAGTAAACTACAGGCTATTCTCGGAGTTTTAGGCTATGTTTATGAAATTCTGTGGCTAGAGGTAAAAAACCATTGCTTGTTGGAATAGGCAACGACCATATAGACCATGACTGAAAAAAGTGTTTCCAATCCGTTGCCAGAAGTTTAGGCAACACTTTTTTCCATATCTTACCATGGTTTTTATCATTGCCGAAACTAAAAAATGTTGTAGTGATATTTTATAACAACCAATTGCATCTGGAAGAGTTGGCTATAGCGCTGTCAAAATGGGTCAAGCCCGATGGACTAACCCGATTAACCCATACCCATATAAAATAGCCCCTGGATCCTCTGCAGCCATGCTGCATCTGCAACACAAAATGTGAGAGGGAGAGGAGAGAGAATAGGAAAGGAAAATGATAAAATAAAGAAGAGAAAAAAGAGAAGTAAGAGTGAGATAGAGTCAGAAATTCTCTGCAGCCCCTACAGCGGCCGCAGAGGATCCAAATCCTATAAAATATGGGTTGGGTTGACATAATGTAAGCCTAAAATGATTTTGGCCTAGTCTGGGTCAACCCGTTGGCCCCCACAATTTTTAAAATTTTAAAAATCGTGTGATACTGACACTTTCACACTTGGGGGTGTAAGATGTATCGCAAACTTAACTCATTCTGTATCTGGGTCCTGGCACTTTCATAATGTGGGTGTAAACTGTCATAGAGGTGTGATTCACTAGTGTTTTCAAATTACATAGAAACAGCACGCTCCACACTCGTGATGCAAATTTTCTCACAGGTGTAAGTATGGAAAACTTCTTTTTAGTCAAGACAAGCTAGTTTACAGCACAAATCTCACCTCAAGTTTCAAAATTTTCACAATTGTGAAAGCAGTGGATTTTATCTACATTCAAATTTGCTTCTCTGGTTACTACTACCAACGTGGGAGGCCTTATATCTTTTCCCGGTGATGTTCTAATTTGTAAATAATGTCCATATCTATTGTTCAGATTGGTCCCATTAGATTGGTTACCTTGTGCTGGTTTTGCTTTTAAAAAAAATGAAGGACATTAGTTCATAACATAACATACCTATTTTCTCGTTGTTGTATACATTTTTTAATTTGAAGTATGGGGGATATTTAATTTATTTTAATCTTCAACGTTAAATCAAACCTTTTAGTTATTTATATTGTTAAGAAATGAAAAACCATACAAAATTTTAGTTTTTAATTATATTATTTATATTGGTAAAAAATGATTTTGTTAAAAATATAGGCCAATGGACCAACCCGTTTAGCTCGTAGCCCGTAGAGGGTTGGGTTGAGCTAGGAAATTATTGACTCATAATTAATTTGGCCTAGTCCAACCCAGCCCAAAAATAGCTTGGCCCATCATGGGCCGGCCCTAATTGACAACTCTAATTGGCTACATTATTACCTGACCATATACAAGCAATTATTCATTCTACTCATTTTTTCCTAGTTGACAACATACAAGATTGCTACACATGGGGAGGAAACTTATAAGGGGTCTATTCAATTAAAGCAAGGTATAAATGGCTGCTAGAAAAGAAAGTAAGGAGAATTAGTACCCAGGATCGAAGTTGGATTTGGCACCTTCAAGCTCTGGAGAAGAACAAATTTATGCTCTGGACAACTTAGCATGGCTCTACACCCATGCTTCAAGTCCTGCAGAAAAGAGACATTATTGATTTTGGGGTTTGTACTAGGTGCGGAGACGCTAGAGCTGTCAAAGGGGTTGGGGGGAAAGTGGGCTGAGCCAGGTTGACTCACTTTTTTGTGAGTCAGGAAATACACAACCTGGCTTAACTCACCCTGGGTTAGTGGGTTATGCGGGTTGGCTCAAGGGCTTGCTCAAGGAATTCAAAAAAAATTCTAAAAAATATTTAAAATGCTAGAAAAATTGTAAAAAATTACAGAAAAATAAAAGAAAAAAAATATGTGCAATTATTAATTTTTTAATGGTTATTTTTTTATTTTTAATATTTTTATTAATCTTTTTTAAACAAAAAACATAAAAATTTAATTAATTTTTATAATTTTATATTTTTTTAATACAACCCACGGGTTGGCCTGGCTCACCTCGAGTTGACTCGCTTCAACTTGCGAGTTAAGTGGGTCAAGCTATATAGACCCAGGGTCTAGTGAGTCAGCTAATTTTCAACCCATTTAACCCCTAAGCCGGGTTGGCTCACATGTTACAACCCATTTTGACAGTTCTAGGAAACGCTAAAGAAGATTTCATACTGTGTAAGGGATTGCCCTCTCTCTCACCAAATGTGGAGGTCCCTGGGAATGGTGGAAGCCAAGGGCGGACCCACATACGTACCAGGTGGACTGATGCCCCCACTTAATTTTTTAAAAAACTATTTAATATCTATATATTTTCAATTTTGACCCATGATATTTTATTTTTCCCCCAACACAAGTTTCAATTTCAATTTGCACCTAGCTGCGCACGTTCTTCCACACTTGCACCTGCTGTTGTGCGTTCCTCCATATGTGACCTACACCTATGCTGCTACTCGTTTTTTAGAGTTATTAAGTATTGAACCCAGGTCCTAGGGTTACTATAGGGAGTCTAAGAACTATGCCAAACGAATTAATTGGACATTGGATGGTAATTATATTATACATTTGTTTATGTAGTAAAAAATTAATAAATTAAATATATATCAGTTGATGCAGTTCAACTAGTGACCCACAAGTTCGACCACAGATCCATTGGCTCAGTGTCTTGACCGAGTCGATAATTGGTTCAAATTTAATAACATTATATTGCCCCCACTTGACTATAACTCCCCCTGATCTTTGCTGGGATATGGAGTGGATGGTGTGCAAGGAACACAATTTGCATATAGGCAAGGAATTAAACCGGTTCCCTTATTCTGTGTAATTATGGATGCTTATAACCGAACTATTTTGATTAGTAAATGTTTTCAGGTACAACTACTATGCATAAGCCAGGAGCAGTGGATTACCTGGCACCCGTCCTAGGAGGACATTGTTGTGCTCAACAACGACAAAATCAGCATCGGGAACGTCCTTGGCCACACGGATTTGGTGGTCTTATTCGGCGAGGTGATGGCTCCTGGCTCGTAGGCTTCTATGGCTCCTTGGGCTATGGGCTTGAGGAAGCTCCTCTGTTATTAGGATTCCAAAATGGCGATTGACATGCTGCAACAATCGATGAATGACTTCCACATCTATGCCTCCCTCATCGACGACACCAAGGAGATGTTGGCTAGGGATTGGAGTGTCACTCTCAGGCACACGATGTGAGAAGGGAATATGTGCACTGACCTTCTGGCTAAGATGGGAGCAAATCAAGAGGAGAGGTTGACGCTACTAGATGTGCCCACAAGTGCCCTTGGTGGTCTTCTGCATGCCAATACTATGATGGTTTCTCCTAAGAGAGTGTAGTGTGTTCTAGCTCTTTTGTTTTGTAAAATTTTTTTCCTTCTGTTTTATTTTTCTAACCTTTTTCCCTCCTATTACCAGAAAAACACTTAATTAAATTTAAATATAAAAAATAACAGCAAAAATAAAAAAAAATACCACATGAATATAGCTTGCTTGTGAGAGAATTTTAGAGAGGATAAATTCCTATTGATATTTTTGTGGCTTTATCTGTCCAAAATTCTGAAAAATGCGTCGGTTTTGAAAAAAATTGACCCAGAAAAAACAATAAGATAATGGTCAAATACGGCGAGTCTCGCCACATCAGCATAAAGGGACACGTGTCACATAACGATTCGTTGGCCCACGTACAGCTCTCTCCCACACGAGCAACGCCAAAGCTGGAACCCATTCTCCTATTTGAATTGAAAGCTCCGATTTTCAGATCCACTTCTCACCCTGAGCAATAGCTCGCTCTCTCTAAAATCGTAATCCCTATTATTCTTTTTTTTTAATAATTGTATTTTTTCTACAAAATTCTCAATCGATCGCAGATCCTCAACGAACCGGTAAATTCTCATTCTCTTTTGATTCGTTTTCGAGGATTCTCAGATTCACAGATCTATGTCAATGTCCGTGTGTTCTGTTATTCGTTTTCGATCTCGTTTTTGTCTTCTGTTATAATCGTTTTCTGCTTCTGTTCATGCTTGCATGTGGCATAGATGCTGTAGAATTCCGGTGTGTTTTGTGTGTGGACGACGAACATGTCGTGTGTGAATTGTTTGATTTGTGGCGTGCGATTAGGGTTTTGCATTTTCCTGTAAATGTTCGGATTTGTGTTGCTTTTGAATGCGTTGACACGGATCTAGCTGGATCGAGGGTAGATGTTGCTTCGCATGATTTTTTCTTTTCGGTGTCGTGATGAATTGGTGTCTAATGTGATTGTCTCTGGATTTTTCTGTTCGATTTTTTTTTCTAAACCAATATAAGGGTTTGTTGGATTACCTAGTTTGTATAATTCAATGCATGTACCAAAAATTTGAATCAGTGGAAATCTGTCATTGAATGTTCTTTCTGGTATTAATTAAGCTTTTAATTTGAGTAATATATGAAGCATTGAGCGTTGTTTATATAGATAACTTGTAGAGCAATCTTAATTCTGGATTTTTTCCGGACCTGAAAGTGATCCTTTTTCCTTTATTTAAAAAAAAATAAAAAAAATAAAATTTTTGCTTGAAAATGTCGTTGGTTTAGATTAGATAGAGAAATTGTTCCCTTTGTGTTTGGTTGAATATTTAAACTCAAAATAATCTCTGAAGCCTACATGTTTTAAGTTCCTTAATAGGTATCTTAGTAATTAAGTTATTTCTCTTGCATCCAATATGGGAACTAGTCCAAGGATCATTGATTTTGGTACTAGATGTTAGGTCTTGGTAGAGATTCTATGTGGAATTCGTGCTGCTCCTGTTCCCCCTCAAACTCTATCCATTAAAAGAAAATGGAAAGAACTAAATAAACAATTTTCATGTCATATCTATTTTTGCCTTTCTTGGTTTCTTTTCATTTATATGAAATATGAATTCTCAATTGGATGCTTAGGTGTCCTTTCATAGTATTTGTTTTTCTTATTTTCCCCTCCACTTATCTATGCATTATAAATGTCCAGTGCAGGTTGGTAATTTGGTAAGATGGGAGGTGGATTTAGAGTGCTCCACTTGGTTAGACCGTTTCTCTCATTCCTTCCTGAAGTGCAGACTGCTGACAGGAAAGTGCCATTTAGGGAGAAGGTCATATATACTGTGATCTCCCTGTTCATTTTTCTGGTTTGTAGTCAGCTTCCTCTGTATGGAATACACTCAACAACAGGTGCAGATCCATTCTACTGGATGCGTGTTATCCTAGCTTCAAACCGCGGAACTGTTATGGAGCTTGGAATCACCCCCATTGTGACTTCTGGACTGGTAATGCAACTTTTGGCTGGGTCAAAGATCATTGAAGTGGACAACAATGTACGGGAGGATCGTGCTCTCTTGTAAGTATCTTTCGTTGCACATCTTATTTTCTTTCTTAGTGTTATATTTTCCCCTTTTCCCTTCCAGGAATTTCACTTGGTTGCATTTGTGGTTGTGAATTTGTCATACATTGCTTCGTTTAATGGTGTGTGAAATTTATTTAGCATGTGAACCTGGTTGTCAATTCCTCATTAATTCTGCATATTTCCTATTGAGGTTTTCTGCTGCCATATGGTGGCAAATTTTGTTTGACCTCATCTGCAAGTAGATTGACTATTGAGATAAATTCCTCTTCTCTCTCAGAAATGGTGCACAGAAGCTACTTGGCATCTTGATAGCTGTTGGAGAGGCTGTTGCCTATGTTCTTTCTGGGATGTATGGTAGTGTGGGCCAACTTGGAGTGGGAAATGCCATCCTCATCATCATCCAGCTCTGTTTTGCTGGTATCATTGTTATATGTTTAGACGAGCTCCTTCAAAAAGGTTATGGTTTGGGATCTGGAATTTCTCTATTCATTGCCACTAATATCTGGTAAGTTTTGTAGTCTCTTTTTCTTCTTTTTTCTACATTGATAATTTTTTATGGCATTTATCTCTAATAGCAACTATTAAACAAAGAATATAGCCGTTTATCAAAAACTTAGGAGGAATTCTTTCATTATGCTGCAGTGAAAACATTATATGGAAAGCATTTAGTCCCACCACCATTAACAGTGGACGTGGAGCTGAATTTGAGGGTGCTGTTATTGCTCTATTCCATTTGTTGATTACTAGAACAGACAAGGTCCGTGCCCTTCGGGAGGCATTTTACCGGCAGAATCTTCCTAATGTGACAAATCTGCTGGCTACTGTCCTGATCTTCCTGATTGTGATATACTTCCAAGGTTTCCGCGTGGTTTTGCCTGTAAGGTCAAAGAATGCTCGTGGACAGCAGGGTTCATATCCTATCAAACTGTTTTATACCTCCAACATGCCCATTATTCTTCAGTCTGCCCTTGTTTCCAATCTCTACTTCATTTCCCAGGTAGTGGAGTTTTATTATGGTAAGTTGCTACTTGGAGTAAATATTTTATTACTGTTCTTAACAATATGATTTTACCGGATTTTTACAGCTGCTACACAGAAAGTACAGTGGAAACTTCTTTGTGAATCTGTTGGGCAAATGGAAGGAATCTGAATATGGAGGTGGTCAGTCTATCCCTGTTGGTGGCATTGCATACTACATAACTGCCCCATCCAGGTAATAGGGGTGCTTCCCTTCATATTGTTTATAAAACCTATTAAATTCTTTGCCTTGTTTGTTAGACAGATATGATATGATAAAACTTCAATCAATTAAATGTTTAATATTCGTTTTTATTGTCTTAACTCTAATTTGCCTTTTTGAACTATTGTTTTTTTCCAGCTTAGCTGATATGGCAGCCAATCCTTTCCATGCATTGTTCTACCTTGTATTTATGTTGTCAGCCTGTGCCTTGTTCTCCAAAACTTGGATTGAAGTCTCTGGTTCATCTGCTAGAGATGTTGCCAAGCAGCTAAAGGTACAAATATAACATGCACTTTTGTAATTTCATTTTTGGGTTGTATTGTAACTATAGTACTTTGCTACATAATGAGCCTATTTTCTCAGCACACATGTTCGTAACAAAAGTTCATATGTTTAATAAACAGTGCGACTGATTTACAATGTTTCAAGATGCTGATAGTCTTGTTTTGGAATTGCTTTTATATAATACTGGACTGTCTCCATTTAAGATACAGCTGAATATTTAACAGGTTTGAATCTGATTAAGAAGCAATACTGTGTCTAATCAGCATTATGTGTGACAACTCTATATTAGTATTGCTTGTCATAAGTTTGATCACTGTCTTGTCGCTATGCACTGTTTTTAACACATGGAAATTGGTCTTTGTAGTGAAATTCACGAGTGACCTGAATCGTTCTATTGGTTTTTAAAATTTCTGCTGTCATAACATCGTGTTTTTAACTTGCAGGAACAACAAATGGTAATGCCTGGGCATCGGGAGTCAAACTTGCAGAAAGAGCTGAACCGATACATTCCCACAGCTGCAGCATTTGGAGGCATGTGTATTGGTGCCCTTACAGTATTGGCAGATTTCATGGGAGCAATTGGTTCCGGGACCGGAATATTACTTGCAGTAACAATCATCTATCAGTACTTTGAGACATTTGAGAAGGAAAGAGCCAGCGAGCTTGGTTTCTTCGGTTTCTAAGCTCTGCTTAGGGATTACTGTAGGTGACGCAATTGGGGTATTATCCCGCACCCACAGTTTTGTGGTATTGAGGAATGGTTGTAGGTTGTTTAACACAGTAAGGAACGTAGATTTAGCTTGTTATCACTTTTTTTCTCAGTTGAGGAAGTAATGAAGTAGTACATCATTGTAAACGTTTTTGGATTTTCTCTGAAAATATTTCCGTTAATTTAATTTGTCAAAGTTGGACACCATGGGTTAAAAGTGAATCTTAATTGTTCAGCTTACTTTTAGAAATTACTTGCCATTTGTTATTGAGTTTCTCGACGTTCCTTTCACGAATATTTCTTTTGGAAATGTATGTTATTTCGTGCAACTGGCAAAAGGCAATATTTCTTCATCCACAAACTCCTGGAGTTTTCTTGTGAGGAAATAGTTGCACACTTGGCATGCTTAAATTGAGTTTCCTTCATAAAGTTCAAGGTCTATTGGTGAAACTATTAACTAATAATGTGCTAAATTGAAGTATTTCACCATTTCTAATATTTTATAATCAGGCGCGTTAAAGGGCGTTGTTATGAGGGAAAAAAACTAATTCATGTTGATTAAGAAAATTAAGAAAGTCAGTTGAGGGCGTTGTTTGGATAAGTTTCTTCATAAATATTTTTAATATGTATTTTTTAATTAATAATTTTTCATAGAATTTAAAATTAACTTTTGCTCTTCACATTTTTTAAAAGTTATTTTTTTTAATTTTTTCAAAAGTACTTATCTATTTATTAATAATTATTTAATAATATTTTTTCATTTGCATATATGAAAAAAATAAGAAGTAAAATAAGACTAATTTCTCTATAAGTCAAAAATTAGAACTTTTGTATCTAAACAAGACGAAAGTCATTTAATTTTATTGATATTATCGAAGAAATGGACTCTCTTTAAATTACCCTTAATAAAAGAGGCATTAAAATTAAAATTTATATTAAATGAAAGATATTTTATGTAAAAGTGTTCATTAAATGAAGTGAGATTATTTATTATTTGCTTATATTTTGGACTACCACATTTGAGTTTTTTTTTTGTTTATAATTGAGACCGAATGGAGTACTATTTTAAGAAAATTCTGTTCTTACCCTTCCCCTCTCCCTCCCTCTAGGGGTGTTCAAAATCGAACCGATCCAAAAAGCTAACCGCAAACCGATCCAAAAAAAATCGAAAACCGACAAAAACTATTTTTTTGGATGTCTTTCGGATGAGCTTTTTGCAAAACTGTACCGAACCGCTCAGATTTCGGATCTCTTTACTAAAACCGAACCGCAATTTATAATGTTATTCCTTTTGAACTTGTTTGAATGTATTTTAACTGTAAATTGTTGTCCAACATATGCTATTAATTAATTATTTGTGTGCAAATTTGCTTTTACAAGTATTATGTGTGTTAAATATTAATTCATAACAGCCTTTGTGTGTGTGTTAAATATTATTTCACATTTTTTATCTCATTTAGTTAATAATTGTCTTTTGAAAGTATTGTTTTCTATAACCATTTTTTTAGGAATGACCTTTGTGTGTATTAAATATTGGCTTTAGAAATGATAACCCAACAAAAATTATTAAAACAAATGTCATTGATTGGTATTTGATAATATATTAGAAGTAAAACGTAAGCAATAGGATTGTAGTTGATATTTATTTCTTAAAAAAATCACAACTGCAAAAACCGAAAATCGATCTAATTTAAATCGCATTATTTTGGATCGGATCAAATTTTTTTTAGGAAGCAAACCGAACTGAACCGAACCACATGCTCTTTTAAACTTTGAATTGGATGCTTTTTTGTTTCAAAATCGAACCAAACCGAGCCGCAAACACCCGTACCTCCCTCTACATCCTCTTTCTTTCTTCTCCTCTCTCTTCTACTTCCTCTCCCTTTTGCCTCTCCATCCTCTCCCCTCACTCTTTCTCATCCTTTGTCTAGAGCACGAACCAGTTTTGCTTTCTTTTTTTTTTATTCCTTCTAGATCGACATATGCCCAAAAGCAACTCGTAAGACAATTCAACCTATAACAATTCTGAGTAGAGCAGTGAAGCCATCCCATGAAGAGAGAAAGCCCCCTCTGGGTAGCTGTTTTCGTTCGCCACTCTGCTAGGTTTTGTTTCCTGTTATTTCTTCAATTTTTTACTCCTAACCAGTGTCTTGAATTCAAGCTATAACTTCTTCATCTTGTGATTGTGGGCTTCTCTCACGCGATTGAACTCATTATAGTGTTTCTTGGGTGTTGCCTGGTACAACAGAGTAATGGTTGAGGCACAACCAATTTCAGGCAACTACTTTGATGGAGATTTGGCGGCTAAGGTTTTTTGTGTTTTTTTAGGCGGAAAATGATGACTAAGGAGGGACTTGTAATCAGTGACGACCTATGACCCTTTCCACAAGATTTTAGGGTGGGGATTTGGTGCTGAGGACAAAATCCCACGAATTTAAAAACTTTACTTTACAATGCTGAAATAGAGTTGAGGCTGATAAATTTTCTTTTTCTTCAACTTGAAACGGACAGGTACTAACAACCTTGCTTATCTCATCTATGTGGTGTGGGGTACCCTTGAAAATCTTTGGTCTTTGGTTAGGGGGTAGGCTAAAAGGAGGGCAAGTAAAACAGAATAAGATGAAGGTGAATCGGAGTCATTCCCATTTCATTTTTGTTTTTTATGGAAAGAAAATTTTATTAAGGGAAAAGTAAGAAATCACATAAAAGATGATTTGCAGTTTTCTAAGAGTACAAAAATATAAAAAGAGAAGAGAAATCAAAAGAAAAGCTCAACAAATATGGTAGGAAATAGGGTTCAGAGATTGAATTCCCCCAAGGGAAAGCCTAAGAGTGAGAAGAAGAAGTTTGTGTAAATTTGTCTCTGCCTCTTCATTCCTTCAATTCAGCAATATAACAATCCAATACTGAAAATACCCTAGCTACAGGATCTGTTGACAACTGTCACCATCTCCTTTTTTGGAATTTAAAACATTATATAATTGTTTTATAAAATAAGCTTATCTAAATAATAAAACAATCTACTTTAACTAGTGTAATTTCTTTGCTGTGACTGTGAGTGTGATATTTACTATATTGGCAAATCGCACATTGTCGTATGTAGCTTTTAACATCTGTGTGCATTCCAGACCAGAAGAAACTTGCTGACAATTGTGATAAGGTCGCCTTAATGCCGGAGTGTCCCTCCATTGGTGAAGCATGGAATTCTCGGAGTAAAGGTTCCACAAGATCAGTGTCCCTCGATATGTATAATCTATCCTTAAAAATAACAGCCCATTTTTGTAAGAATACTTTTGCTGCAACTCTGTGTTAGCCTGCATTTTTTATATCAATTGCTGGCTTGCAGGGTGGTTGCTGAAAAACTCATGCAATTGCGCAAACAGCAGAGTAGAGAGTGAGCTAATGGATGCAAAAATTGCACTAGGGACTTCCTCTGAATGCTGCAAATTCAGAATTCTAGACAAGGCATCCGCAACGACATTTTCCTGCCCAAGGTTGTAATGAATTTCATAGCTGCACCCCATTATTTTTGTGAGCCATTTCTGCAGCTCTGGAGTTTGTATGGATTGTGTCATAAGGCTCTTGAGACTTTTTATGATTTGTGAAAATTTTAAAAGTGTGGCCTAACAGATATTGTCTCCATTTTTTTACAGCTTCAGTCAAGGCATACAACTCTCTAATATAAGTTGAAGAATAAGCCAACCTGGGACTTAGCTTCTTACTGAAAAAATAGATGGGTATGGCCTTTTGGGACAAGACGGCTCCAATTGCTACCGTGGATGCATCTGTGGTCACCTCAAAAGGTACCGAAAAATTTGGTAATGCTAGAATAGGTAGACTGAGCATTGCATCTTTTAGTTTTTGAAAGGCTTGGACTGCAGCTTGCGCCCAGCTGAATGCATTAGCTTTAAGCAAGTCAATTAAGGGACTAGCTATGGTTGCGTAGTCTCGGACAAAACTTCTGTAAAACCTTATGAGTCCTAAGAAAGCTTGGAGGCCTGTGATATTTGTGGGAGGAGGCCAATCTGCAATAGCCTGTAATTTACTAGGGTCAGCTTGAACCCCTTTTTCATTAATAATATGCCCCAAGTACTTGATCGAGCGCACCCCAAACTGACATTTGGATAGTTTGGCATAGAATTTGTGGGTCAGTAGGAGAGACAAAACCTGTTTAACATGCAGCAAATGGTCAGCCCAAGTCACACTATAAATTAAAATATCATCAAAAAATACCAATGCAAACTTGCGTAAAATGGGCCGTAGCAAGTCATTCATAGCAGCTTGGAAGGTAGAGGGCGCGTTAGTGAGGCAGAAAGGCATCACAAGTGTAACGTTTGTAATTTTGGAATTTTTGTATTAATTATATTTTAATATATGGATAGGTGATTCAGGTGGATAGGTGATTCAGGTGTATTAAATATATTTTAGGAAATATAATTTCACAGATAAAGGTTTCCTCGGCTCAAAAAGCAGAAGTTTAAGTTTGACGTCAAAATACAAACGGATATCGGTTCACATCTTCAACTGACAGAATGACTGTATTATGAGATAGAAACCCTAAATTGGAGTAAAAAAAAAAAAAGAGATTTGAGGATTCCAATAGTGATTTTACAATATTTGAGGATTTTAGAAATTTAGTTGGAAATTTTTTGAGAAACGGATAAGAAAGAGTACTGTTTTGGTCACTGTAGTATGTCTAGGATGAACTACGAGTGGGTTTGGATACTAGAACATATTAGAAAAATATTCCATTAAGTCAAATAATGTTTTTACATTATTTTAGAATTGTGAGAAATATTTTGGGAATTTTTAGAATAGCAGATAAAAAATTTACTGTTTTGGTCCTAAAAATCATAAATATTATACAAACACGAATGGTTACTCTTAGATTTTGATTTTGATCATGTCCTAACTTTCTGGTATCCATAACCGCAGAACGAGAAAAGACCTGATACCAGGCTTTGGGGTTACACGGAAATTTATCAGAAGGGGAAGGATGACATAGGCATGATGGTGTCATAGTAGTGAGGTCATTAGGGTGAAGTCATCCTCGATATAATTGGTAATTATTAGTAATTTTTGGAAAAAGACTATTTTGCCCTTCTATCTTTACCCTTGAACTTGCTCTATAATTACCAAAGAACCTAGAAGCCATCTTGCACAATTTGGACCCTTGATTAGGCACCCCATTTGATGGAGAGACATCTTGGCCATTGATTTTATTTAAGTACACAAATCATGGTTAAAACTTAACCTAGTTAGTTCCATTTTAACTAAGCTTCAACCCTAGTTGGTTTTGAGCTTATCTCTTGCTCTTTGGATCAGCTAGCCGCCCCCTTAAACACATGGGATAATATTGGATTTTATCTCACTCAAAGTTGGATACAATTCCATTTTAGGTCCACACATCATGGGCTAACACTTGTAAGGATTTAAGTTGTCTTTCATGTAGTACTTGGTGACTTTAGAAAATTTAATTTCCCTTGTCCAAGCCAAGGAGTGTGGCCGTGAATCACTAGGAGGATGAAGGGAGAAATGAGTTCATTTCGTTTCATTTAGCAAGACCATTCCTCTCTCTAGACTTGCATTTTCTCCAACCCCTCTCTAACTCCATTTTCTTCCTCCAAGTTTTTTCTTCCATTTCCATGGAAGCTCTTCACCATCTTCAATCATATTTTTGATCCTCTATACAAGAATCAAGTGTAAAGAATCTACTTTATACACTTTTAAACACTAGCCTTTATCAAATCATCAAGATTTTCATATATGTTCTTCAAGGTGTTCTTCATCAAGTTCTTGGATTTTTTATCTTGAATCTTTAAGATACCAAGGTTGATTTCTTACTCTAATCCATAAAATTCTATTTTCTACTCTTACTCTTCAGGTTCATGAAATTAAAAGTGGTGTTTCTTCAACTTTTTCTTGAAGAAACTTTGTGCTTGTGTAGGAAAAGTTTCTTTTGGAACAAAGTGGCTATTTTCTTCTCTTTGATTCATATGTAATAAGGGTATGACAAGTATCCTTTCATCTCTAGTCTTCTTTTGAATTCTAAGGTTGTTTCATATAAGAGAAAAACCTTGTTTTAGTGAATTTTGGTATGATTTATGTTTTGTTTTTCAAAAAGGTGATCAAAGTGTGGTGGGAACCCAAGAAGTTAGGATTTTTCTCAAGAAGCTAGAAGACAAGGTAAGGGGAAATTTCTCTTAGTGAGTTATAGGATTTTTGTGTGCTATGTGTTTTTGTTTGTTTATGATTTCTCAAAGAGCTTGAGAATCATATTTAAAAAGGATGACTTGATCATTCTAAAAGCTATAATTTTTGCAAAAGTCATGATCTTTATGAAAAATTACAATTTCTCTTATTAAAGAAGTGATCTTTATAAAAAGTTGTGATATTTACTCAAGTGATGATTTTAATTAAGTAGTGATTTCTTTGAAAAGTAAGAATTTTATTAAAAAGATGATCCTTTTCTTGAAAAGTAATAATCTTTATTAAAGTGATGATTTTTATTGCTTGATCATGATGTGAAAAGTGTTTGCTGATGACATCTATGTGCTTATAACTTTTGTTTATGTGCTTGATGTTGATATATTCTATACTTGATGGTGATGTTATTATTTGCTTGATGGTGATGTTATTACTTGCTTGATGTTAATGATTATTACTTGTTTGATGATATTTTGGCTTGTGATAATTATTCTTTTGATTTTCTATGTTCTCTTTATTCAATTTGGGGATTGTAATATTTAAAGTAGTTTTATTGCTTTATTATTATGATGATTGTGATTGAAGATTGATGATTGGAGATGGGAGAAAGATAAAATGACTTAATTATAATAATTGAACAGGAGACCCCAAGAATTTTGGACCAAGAGATGTGTAGAGGACATGGAAATAAAGTAAATGTGATTGAAAGAGATAAAATAGATACAAAGTCCAAAGCTTTGTTTAGAACCTTTGATTAATTCACTTTTTAAAGAAATACGTCTCCAATAGAGTTTAATGAAGATTTTAATAATAATTTATTAAATTAAAAATGAACTTTTGTAAGAAAGTCACAGTTAGAACCCAAATGTCTTATTTTTATTCTAATTAATTCAAATTAAAAAGTGTGATATTTTTAAAATTAAAATGAAGTTTCTAACTTAATAAATTTTTGTAAAAATAGATTAGTTTACACCTCTGGTGTGGTTTCCAGAAAAAGGGTGTAAAAATCGGGTTTTAATTAGAAAACAAAAAATGGGGAAACAGACTGGTTCACGCCAGTGCTGTTATTTTTCTCACACCTGTAAAAGTGTCAAGTATTTTAAAACTCGAAATTTGTAAAATTTATGCTTAAAGACTCATAAATTAATATCTTTTTAAGGGAAAAATATTTATTTTGAGTTTACATTAGTCTAAGTATTTTATCTCAATTTTTGAAGTAAAAACGGTAAAATACGATAGAACAGTTTTGCGAAACAGAAATATATTTTGGTTGAGATAACCAAAGAGAAGACTATACATTATTTTGGTAGAGATAACCAATGAGAAGTGAATTTATAAGATGACTAAGAGAATTAAATAAAAGAGAGAGATATTTTGATTGAGATAATAAAAAAGAGATGAGTATTACACATGGTAGTTAAAACTGGACTGGATCGGCTGATTAGACTGGTCGAATCGGGAACCGGACCCCTGTACGGTCCAGAAAAACCTCAGAACCGACCTGCGCGAGAATCGGTCAAAAATTGGGAAAAACCAACAGTCAGGCAGTTCAACACGGTTCAGGATTTGGACCCAATTTTTTTTTAAAAAAAACTGAAAAACTGTAGAAGGGCAGAACAAGGACTCCATTTGCGATCTCATCAGACAGAGAAATCCTTGGGTCTTTGTTTGGGTCATTGACAGAGCACAGTGGCTCTTTCTCCGGCCTTCGTTCTCGGCGTCCACGACTGTGCTCATCCGTACAGTTCTCGGCGTCCGCATCTGTGTGAGCACATGTCTCAAAGTGTTTATAGTGTGTGTGGAGGTTGAGAAGGGTTGATCAGAGATTTGAAGACGCAAAACAGGACAAGCATAAAAGATATGTGTGAAAAGAAGACTTTGATTGCAAGCTGGTGAGAAGTGATTAGTGAGAGAGAGAGAGTGGAACAAAGAGCACTCTGCGGTGATGAGTCAAATCTAAATGATCACTGTCAACAGAGAAAAAAGATCTCTACACTTTGTCTATTGGTCAAGTCAATGACGCATAGGTCCATAAGTTAAGTTCTGATATGTAGTTGTACCGTAAAGTGTAAACAAACCATTATTTATTGATTCAATGAATTTATGTTACTATTAATATATCAATATTGTTCCTATTAATTTATGTTCCTATTAATTTTATGTTAATTTTTATACAATATTATTCTATATATTATATTAAAATTTAAAATAATATTATTTAATTATATCCCGGTTCAACCGGTTGAACCCCAGTCGAACCTCGATCGAACCTCTGAATCTTGAACCCCTGTCCTCACTGGTTCAATGACCGGTCCGGTTCTGACTACCTTGGTATTACATAACCAAGAGAGAAGGTTATGTGTTGATGTTACAAGAGGTAACAATGAGAAGAGAATTCATAAAATGACTATGAGATAAAGTCATGTGTTGAATGTTACAAGAGGTAACAAAGAGAAATAATTGATTGTGATTGATTGTGTATGCAAAATATTATATGTCATTTCCAACACCCTTTCTCCAAAAAGGATATTACACCATAGTAACCAAAAGTTTCGCAAAGCTTTAGAAAATATTTCAAAAAATTTTATAATGTTCTTCCAAAAATGCGGGTAAATTTTTTCTGCTTTCATAAAGAAGATGAGAAGGATGGGGAGTAAAATCCATTGTTTCTTTTTAAAAGATTTCAATTGTAAGGTAAACCATCATGTACAGAAAAGTGCTCCCTTTCTCATATATATAACATGATATTTTACAAAGGTATTTGTTCTAAGACAAACTTTGATTTTACACTGCAAAAGAAAAAGAAATTAAAACTACTGTAAACCAAAAAGTACAAAAGTGGTAAAAGAAAAACACACACTACTGTGTACAGTTGAGCCATGATCCCATCATCTGCATAAAAAGGGATCTATTGTACTATAGACCTAACTTAGAAACATCTACGGACAAGACCAAGTAGATCCTCCTATTCCGGGCAAGCTAGACTTTAGGTGCGGAACTTGAGTCACTGAAACCCAATCAAAGTCAAACCTGGTCTAGGTAAGGTATCCCTGGTGAGGTCAGAAGTAGCCTAAGAGTAGATAGACTCTTCGGGTTCCTCTTCGAAATCCTCTTCGATTTCCTAATCCGATAAGGATTCAGACAACCAAATGATGTCTTTGGATTCTGACTCTGATGGATGGGGTAAAGGTGAGTATGTTGGTGGATTCGCTTCTCCCTGAGGCGAAACAGGAGTATACCCCACAGAACCTTCAGTCCTGATAGGTGCGGCAGCAGAGGTATCTTCAAAGGTTCTATTTTGGTTTTCATTTGAGGATTTGTTTCTTGATTTTGAAGACACATGATTAGAACCATTTCCATCATGTCCTGAAGGATGTGAACTACCACCTCCGTTGTCACCGCTATCATCACTACCGAAAGTAAAGTCATCTGAGATACATCCTAAAGGTCTTAACTGTCACCAGGGTAACTTAACATCTAAAATCATTTGTTCCTGGATGGGTAGTGGGTTTGGTGGTGCTCCACCTCCAGTATCTAATGTTTCCACACTTCCTACAAACCTACCCCACTGAGTGCTAGGACATATTTTCCACCATACACAGTCTCCACCTTGAGGTTCTATGGTTAGGTGTCGGACAGTTCCCAATCCCTTGTCATGAAGGTCCATCTACTCAGTCATGCATCAACACAACAAAGTAGGCAAGGGTGAAACTCTACGTCAAGTTAATAGAAATAGTACAAGTATATTATCAAACAATAGATCACACAACACCTAACTCAATCATCAAGAACAGATAAATCTCATGGACAACCAAGTTTCTCAAAATAATGTAACAGAATAGCAAAGCATTGAAAACACACAACCACATCTCAAACAAGCAGACCTTACCTTGTATCTATGAACTTGTAAAATAATGCATTCACAAGAATATATCATCACGTCAATGTCTTATTTATGCATGCCTCTTCTATATTTCTCAAATCACACCGGTGTAGTGCTCCAAGGAGACTTTTCCAACCTCACACCATTGAGCGATAGGCCTGCGACAAGACCTGACAGAATACCCAAATATCACTCAGAATTTCTGGATAACATTCAGTAATGCGCATCTCAACCATATCATGAAATAGGTCCGTCAGTCAGATTTATCCAAGATGGGTATACGACTTGTCTCTGCTCAAGGGCTATCGCCATGCAAGGCTATTGAGACTTTCGAAACCTGGATAATCCCAGAAGGCAATTGTAGCCCAACCAAACTCTATTCTCAACCCCGTCTCGTAGGTTGTATACTCAAAATGTCTTTATGCAAATGCACAGATTTTCTCTTGAATTCTCTTGAATTCCTCTTTGATTCTCTTTGTAAAACTTCCTCTATTTTACTATCTCTTTCTCAAAAATCTCTGACTCTTCTCAAAATTCTTTGTAAGAAACAAATCAAATCCTTTTATGGAAAGACCACTTGTATAAACAGATAACTGTTTAAAAATCACTGTTTCTCATAAAAACTCTTTTTACTGTATACTTTAAAAACGTACAACTCTTGTCTTCTTTTATTGTATTGTTTACGGATTAATTTATTCCCTTAGTTTTAATAGCTCAACAGAGTGAATTCTTATGAAAAGTATTTAACTGTATTTCAAGAAGATCAAACTGGGCATAACCACTTTGGATTGATCAGGAGAGAAGAGATTAATTGTAATAAACTTGTGTCCACTTTCAAATCAAAAAGTGTCTGTTTCTCTTTACTTTAGACGGTTCTTTGGTAAAGGAATAATTATACAGCAGCTAAGCTTACTGAAATAATTAGTGTCCAATTTTCTTTAAAATCCTTATATATTACTAAGTGAACGAAATATAGCTGATTAATTTTTCGGCTTAAGTTCTTTTTTGAAGATTAAAGGATCACACGACGGCAGAGCCATCTTTGGTAATCCGTTTTCCACTGTAAATTCGATCTTATGAACTAAGTGAACGTAGTCAATTTGTTTCTCTTCAGAAATACTTACCCGTCTATTATGGTAAGTACGGTTTTCAAACGTTGTAAGAGAAACGACTGTTTTAGTGAAATAATTTGATAAGTGTTATAAACCCTTAATTATAAGACTATCATAATTTTCTTATCACCTAGATCACACCAGATCATATAAAACAGATAAAAGACGGAAATACAGAAAACAGAAATCTATACAAGACTTAACTATTTTACTATTCACGCTGTAATACTTAACCGTAACTAATCCTTCTATTTTTCTTATGTTTCTATCAAGTCTTTATAATTTCTATCTTAACTATTTTCCTATCTCTAATATGTATCTTTTTTCTATTTAACAAATTACGGAGTTCTATCTAAAGGGACTAAAACTGTATTTTCTTTATATTCTCTTCTAAAATTCCAAACTTAATTTCTAAAACCTTTATATGTCTCCAGACTACTATTTATTTCCTCAAATACCTTTTGGAAATGACGAATGAATTTTTCAAATTCATTTTGTCATTTATCCTAATAATCAAAGTTTACTAACTTTGATCCGAACTTCCGTACTTTTAGCTCTAAACTACTAAGTTTTTATCCGAAAAACTTCAAAGTAATTCTAATCCACTAAAATTAATACTCTGCCTCTTAGAGTGAAATTTTAGGATGTTACATCATTTGCATAAAGATATTTTCTTGGCTTTGCCAAGTGGTCATACCCAGAGAGGGGTTAAAAATAGGGTACGGTTGGGCTACAATTGCCTACTGGGATTGTCCAAGTTTCGAAAGTCTCAATGGCCGTGTGGTGGATCCCAGCGAGCCGAGAATGAATAGAATACCCCGGTTTGGATAAATCTGACTAGCTGACCTATTTATGATAAGGTGTCGCTGAGTGCATTTAATAATTGTTACTTGGACTTTACAGTTTGTTTAGCCTTGAACAAGTATGTTAAGGAGTAACTGTAACACCCTTTCTCCAAAAAGGATATTACACCATAGTAACCAAAAGTTTTGTTAGACTTAGAAAATATTTAGATAAAAGTTGGTAATCCTCATCAAAAATGCGGGTAATTTTTTTTTGCTTTTCTAAAGAAAGTGAGAAGGATGGGGAGTAAATCCCCTTTAAGATTTTCTCTTTATAAATATTTGAATGTAGAGAGTAAAACATAACTTTGTACTAAAAAATTCCTCATCTCATATATGAACTTATCAGAGTTTACAACAGAGGTTTATATAGTAAACACTGAGCCAGTTGAGTCTTTAGACCTCACCCACTCTAAAGCAGTAAATATAAATTCTTCTTAGAATCTCTATCCATCTATGCAACATCCTTCTTCAGGTCCTTCTTCTAAGAGCTAACCCACTTCTTGGGTAACCATCTACTCAGTCATGCATCAACACAACAAAGCAGGCAATGGTGAAACTCTAAACGAAGTAACAAGTAAAGTACAAGCACAAACAAAACATAGATTATATACCAATCAATTTGCACACCAAGACACATATCAAAGATAACAGATCAATCAAGGCTTATAACCCGATTCCAATCAAACAGGTCTTACCTTGTGTCTTGTAAACTTGCAATTAACTCATTCACAAAATATATTCTCACATCGAAGTATATTTATGCATGCCACTTCAATATTTCTCTAATCACACCGGTGTATTGCTCCAAGGAGACTTTTCCAACCTCACATCATTTAAGCGACCGGCTGTAGTAAACTTAACAGCATAAACAGGGAATCCCGTCTATAGACCCCTGAGAATACTTCGGAAATACTGCATTTAAAACTTAATACCAAATCATAAATAGATCTGCCAGTCAGATTTATCCAAACCGGGTATACGATTCGTCTCGGCTTAGGGGGATTCACTGACAAGGCCATTGAGACTTTTGAAACCTGGATAATCCCAGTAGACAATTGTAGTCCAACAGAACCTATTTCCAACCCCATCTTGTAGGTTGTATGCTCAACGTCTATAATGCAAATGATCGTCTAAAGTTTTGCATTTTCAAATCTCTTTAGTATCCCTCTTTAAAAACGTCTTTGAATTTCATCAAAATATTTTATAGGAAATAATTTATTCTCTTTATAAAAATACTCTTTCCTTATTTACTGTAGCTTCTCTTCAATACCATTTTCGACAGAATAACTTATCACTTTTTAGTAGAAATATTCTTGCTTTCATTACTTATTTACGAATTCAGTTAGTCTTTCGGCTGTGATAATTCAATTTATGGCTAGTCATAACACGGCAGAGCCGAAATGAGGTGAGCAGTCCAACAGAGTGATTCGTTATAGAAATTAAAGATTACTAACTCATTTCAAGAAGACCAAAACGGGACAGAGCCACCTAGGATTGATCAAGAGAGAAGAGATCAATAGTATTTAAACTTACGTTCGCTTTTTAATTAATAAGTGTTTGTTCTTAGATTTTAGATAGCTCTTTGGGAATGGAATAATCACACGGCGGCTGAGCCGACTGCGGTAATCAGTGTCCAGCTTTCTTGAAACTTGATATAGACTTAGTGAGCGAAATACAGCTGATTAATTATCGGCTTAAGTTATTTTTGAAGATAAAAGGATCACACGACGGCAGAGCCATCTTTGGTAATCAATATTACACTGTAAACTCGATCTTATAATCTAGGTGAACGTAGTCAATTTGTTTCTCTTCTGAAATACTTAAGCTCCAATTATCTTCTAGGAAAAAGACCCGTTGAAAGCCTATCTCACTAATTTCCACTGCCGTAGACATTGGAAATTAAACTGAGTTATGTGCATACATATACAGATTGGATACCCACTCTATATTTTCCACTAACAATATAACAGTAGAATTCACCTAGAATCCATTACCGTTACATTATATTCCGAAAGATGCTATAACAGTAGGTTTACCGAGAATCCATTACTGTTACACTCTTTTATCCAATCCAATCCAATCTATTTATATATAATGTATTAAGAAATTTACTTCTTTTCCAATTTTATCTTGTCACGTATATACCGGGTCCCCAGTGTTAAGAATTCGCCAAACAGTGTATCAATACAGATCCCAGGCCAGAGAGAGACAGACTATTTTAGCCCCTTCATAGGTCTCATTTCCTTTCTAGACAGATCCATACTGATAAACCATTTATCTTAACCATCACCTTGTATATAAATAACAGATAATATTGAGGTTTTCATAAATAATAAATTGGGTATTCTTTGCGGTAGAATCATATTTACGGTACGTCTAAAATTTGCCATTATAACAGTATGTTTACAAAAGCTCAAAAGTAATTTTGGCATAACCTCCCTACTTACTCGAATTTAAGACAACAATTGGGCATTATAACTCTACAATTTATAAATAGCATAAAACAACTAAAGTAAGGCCATAAAGGAATTATAAGGCATATAAGGCTATAAACACATAAACAAGCAATTCAAACACAAACAAGAATCAAACTCATACTTCACAAATTACTTTGTAAGATTAACCCCTTACCTTGGCCAAAACTTGATGAAGAACAAGCAAGAACACCAAGAACGCAATAGTAAGAAATTTAAGACTAAAGAGAGAAAAGAGAGAGATTTGTGTTTGCCTTGCTTCTTGGATTGTGTTGTGTGAATTTTTATGAAGCCAAGGGGGTCTATTTATAGGTGAGGGGGCAGCCAAGGGGTTGGGTTAAATGGAACTATGGTTAGCTTGAAAGTAGTCATGGTTTGGCTTTTAAAAATAAACCAAAACATTTATCTAATTCCTAATTGGCCTAAACCACTTCACAAGGATTGAATCCAAGTGAAAAGCATCATCCAAGGGCTCTAGATGAGGAAGAGGGGGCGGCCAAAGAGGAGGGCAAAGGAGGAAGAGAAATGTGCAAGTGATGTAAGCCATGACCATCAAAATACATATTTATTAATTAGGTTTAATCCATTCTTTTTCTAATTGGTTCAAAGGCTTTCACAAGGATTGTTGACTCATGAAGAAATCTGATCCAAGGCCCCCAAATGGGTCTTGATGTTGACCAAAGCAAGGAGGAAGAAAGGCCATTGGATTGCTTGGACAAAAGCTTTAAGTTTAGGTAGTTTAAGTGAAAATCAAGGGTAAAATGGTCTTTATACATGCCCACTGTAACATTCTGAAATTTTCACTTATAAGACAAAGTGTTAATTTCTAAAGATTAGAACTACCTTGAAAGTTTTTCGGACAAAAACTTAGTAGTTTAGAGCTAAATACGGAAGTCAGAAAATTATATACGGACATTCTGATTATTAGGATAAATGATACATGAATTTGGAAAATTCATACAACACTTCCAAAAGGTATTTAAGGGAAGATATATTAGTTTGAGGACATATAAAGGTTTTAGGAATTAATTTGGATTTTAAGAGGAAGAAACAAAGAAATTACGGTTTTAGTCCCTTATAGACAGAACTCCATAATCTGTTAGTTAGGAAGGGAATACATACCAGCGATAGAAAAATAGATGAGATAGAAATTACAGATACTTGATAGAAACCTAAGAAAAATAGACTAAAGTTCCGGTTAAGTATTATAGTACGAATAGTGAAAATAGTTAAGTTTCTATAGACTTCTATTTTCTGTATTTTCGTCTTTTATCTGTTTTAAATGATATGGTATGATCTAAGTTATAAGAAAATTATTTTAGACTTATAATGAAGGTTTTAAAATACTTATGAAATTATTTGATTAAAACAGTAATTTTTCCCTTACTGTTTGACATCCGTATTTATCGTTATTGACAGAAAAGGGTTTTTATAACACAAGTATGTTAACCCAACTTTTTCAAACAAACTTTCTTCACAAAAGTTGGGTCTTTTAATATTTGTGATTTTCTGGAATTTTCTTAGAATTTTTAGAAAACTTTTGAAAATACCGTTTTGACCCTGTTATTTGCACAAAGCGTAAAACCCTAATTCAGAAACCGATTTGAAGTCAGAAAATGATTTTGAGTAGCTGAATCATGTTTTTATATTTTTTAGGATTTTTGGAAATTATTTCATAATTTTCTGAAAAACGGATCAAAACGCTACTTTTCCAACGCTTACAAAATACGGAAAGCGGAGGTTTATAGTCCAAAATCGATTTATGTCGAACAATGAGGGCTCAAAATCAAATTTTAAGAGAGACCATTAGTAATTAAATTCAATTTGCAAATTTTCTGGAATTTTCTGAAACAGTGTTGTTTTACACTTACGGCGCGTCCGTTTTCCGTTGTTTTTATAAACTGTAAGGCTTGCCCTTACCGTAAAATTTCCAAAACTCTTCCATAGAATTTATATCACATAGTGTTTATTTATCTTCCCTTATTGACACTTAGTCTCACAATCTCTCCACACCATCCGTTACTCAAAACCTTAAGCACATAGTTCTCGCTTCGTTTATGCTTTATTCTAAAACGTTCTTTTAAATGCTAGATTTATTACTCTTGAAATCCTATACTTACATTTCATCCCTTTTCTCTTTTTGAGAAATCACTTACGGAAAACTTCTTTAGGAAAACTTATTTCCTTTAGGCTTGGCCTTTTTAAGAAAACTCTTTCCATTACAACAAATTAATAATAAAAATACCCCTCACTTTATCTTAATTATTAAAACCACATAACTCTTTATAATTACATTTCTGACCCCAAAACTCCCACATTTTACATTTCAGCCCCTACACTTCAGAAAATTACATTTTTGGCCAAAAACAGAAAATTTCACAGCTTGCAAAATTTCACACCAGGGATGTGAACAGAGCTGTCCAAAGCTCTTTAAAATCCGAAAATTAACTCCTCTTTTAAGATTTGATTACATACTTCAATTCCAATATTTTTAAACCTCAAAACTAGATTACCTCTTCATGAACCTTGGTTGTTTAACTTGGATTTTAAGAAAAATCAATTACTTAAACTTTATTTCCTTTTGCCAATTAATAGATAATTAGTTGATAAAAGGTTTTAAACATTGAGATTGATTTAAATTAAATTCCAACTTTCTTGTCTAGAAATTCAATTAAAGTCCATTGGAGACTTATATAAAAATCAAGTGGTTCATACCCAAATCAAGCTTTGACTTGAATACTAATTAATCAAATTTACTTTTAGAAAAATGATTTTACTATAAAGTCTTCTACTTCGTCTTCCATTATGCTTGGGTCACTTGTTCAATTATCCACATTTAAGTTCATCAATCTCCCAACTTCTCCAATCACAACTCACCCATTTCCAATTACAATAACTAAGGAACATCAAGGAATTCAATCTACTTTAAATATTACATTACAAGCTCATAGGGAAAATCATCCCATCACATGAGAAAACATTGACCAAGAACATGAAAAAAAAACCTTAGCCATCACATAGTAAACCATCTCACAAAGAACATAGGAAATCACTTTTCAAACTCACACATCAATACATAAATCATAAGAACACCAATCACAAGTCACCCAAAATAATGGCACAATGTAACATCCCAAAAATCTAGGAATTACATAACATTTAATACCTTAAATGGACATATGTGTGAATGTGTAATTGTGTGTATTCAAATGTATATTTTGTTCTAGTGTATTATTTAAATTAACATATTTGATAGCTAGATTTTTGGGTGAATTTAAATATAGACAGAGGGAAGGATGTTTTTCATATTGGAATAGTTTATATAAATTTTGGGATAAAAAGAGGATATATATATATATATAAATACAAATACAAATACATGAATAAGTTTAAATAGAAAAATATACATATAACAAGAGGGGGAGGGGGAAGTTACGGAACTCCTCAAAAGGTGGGGTGGGAAGTACCACTCACATAGCACACGATAATAAAAAGAAGAATTGGGATAAAAGGGAGTTGAAAGTTGGACAGTTTCTCTTTAGTTGGGTTACAAAGTGGATATTAGGAAGAAAAGAAAAACAGAGAGGATAGGCACCGAGAGAAGAGAAAAAAAGAGGAATACGCCGAGAAAGAAGAAAAATAGAAGAACGAGACTGACGAATAATTATTGGATGCAATCTAATGAGGGAAGAGAAACGGGGGCATCGAACATCAATATAGAGGTGAGTAAAACACTATTTACTTCTAAAACCTCTATGGTATGATTTATTAAAAGATGCTATTTTTCTTTAGATTCTTGATATGAAAATTTGTGAATGAGGGATGCTCTCAGTGCTGTGTTGTATTATATTTGTGTATTCACCTATTTTAGATATAGTTCCAATTGATTGCAATGTTTACTTAAATATATATAAAGTATTGTTGGTGTGAAATGATAATGATTATCAATTGGCATATTAGTGATCACGTTCCACCAGAGAAATATAAAAGGCCATTGTTTCAATTTGCCAAATCATTCCTTGTTAGAACGCAGACCTGATAAGGTCATCAGTAGGGGAAAAATAAATGGAACTGATCGCATCTAGCCATTCCTTTGATAACTCTACTATGATATGCTTTGCTAATAAGTATATAGTGATATCGTAGGTGTTTGTGAATGCTGTACTAAAATTATTATTTTATGTGATAGTCGTGTTTCTTAGTGTAAAATTCACAAATTTATATATGGTAGTATGAACGAGTTGGTCATCATCTTCGGGAGAGGGGTGACGGTATACATTCTATACAGAGAATAGCATGAGAGATATCTGCATCTGGGATGGAATATCAAATTATCATTATGTATGAGTCGGTCATCACCTTCCGGGAAGGGATGATGGTGAGAGATATCTCCATCCGGGATGGGATATCGTATTATTAAAAATATCCACATCTGGGATGAGATATTATATTCTTGAACATATCCACATTTGGGATGGGATATGACCTCCATCCGGGATGGAGAAGGCAGTGGGATACCATTGCTTGGACATGAGCTCATGGACCTTAGTGAATCTGGGATTCACACCGGTTCCGGGAACCGAACAGTTATTTAGTGTATATAGTGATGTCAGATTGAGTTCTTTGTTTTGTGAAGGTTTGATTGTTAAAATAATTGTATTATTATTATTTGTGATTTAAATAAATTATGCCTAATCTGAAAAGAATTAACTTTATGATTTGCAGGGTACCATGGTTAAGTTTTCCGGTTACCGCGCCGGCTGAGAACAACACTATTTTTAAATACCTTTTTAACTTGTTTTATTCACTGGGATTATATCTCATTAACAGTGTTGTTTTTAGAGCACGAGGATGAGGTCACTAAGATTGACTGAGAAGGCTTGAAGACTTGGTGGCTTTCTTTAGTTTATTTTCTTAGCTTCGTTAGTATTATATTTTTTGTAATGAGAGGCCGTGTGCTTGACCTATTCATTTAATTATTGTTCGAACTTATTAGTAGACTCTGTAGTGGAGCAAAATGTTTTTAATCATGTAGGGATTTATTAACAATTTTATTTTATTTTATTAATGAGGTATTGTTTTTAGCCCCTTTGAACTTCAATAATTGTTGTCTTACTATATCTTTAAATGATGTTCTATTGCGATGTTACTAATGTAACGAAGGGTGTTACATTTATGGTATAACGTCACACCAAAAACTCATCACACCAAAGCACACAAACACAAATTTTATATAACAATCATAACTTTGAGAATATTTTCCCCTTACCTCTTGAAGAGAAGCCTTAAACACTAGAATCCACTTTTCCAAGCTTTTTCTTCAAAAGCTAGTAACAAAGTCCTTAAAGACATAATATAAGACATGAGCATAAAAACAAAGCCTTTATGAAAAATATCCAAATCCTAAAATCAAAAATTTGAAAGGGTGATTACTTACTCTTACTCCTGAAGAAAAATGGATCAAAAGGATGATCAAGCTCCTTGGTTCCAAGGAATAGAACCTAAAGCCAAAAATAAGAGTTTTCTTGAAAAACTTGAAGAAAAATATGATCCATGAACTACAAAGTGAGTATCATGAAAAGATAAGGAGGATTTATGGTTTAGAATCACAAACCATCCTTGTTTGATGAAGCTTGATGGATCAAAAGCTTGAAAACTCAAAGAAAAGCTTAAGAACCAAAAATGGAGTTTGGAGAGAAAATGGAGTATTTGACTTTGGAGAGAGAAAGGAAATGAAAAGTGAAGCAACCTCTCTCCTTTCCCTTCCTTTACACGGCTGAAACCAAGAAGAAATGGGTCAAGGAAAAACTTTCGTCCACTTGGTATTATCTTGAATTAAATTAGTGAATTAAAGGAATTATTACATTTATTCCAAACAAGACTTCTAAGGCATGAGCACATGGGCATAAAGTGCACTTTGGGCAGCTACTGGTCGACCAAGACAGGCCGTATGCAAGTGGGGAAAAAATATCTCAAAAGCTAGGCTTGTTTGGTTGCACCAAAATAAGAAAAAATGCTTAATTAATTAATCTCTTTTGAAATAAATACATTCTAAATAAGTAATTAATGGAAAAATCACTTTTATGACCCAATATTAATATAATAAAATTTAGAATCTCAAAACTTAAGTCTTTAGCATTTTCTCATACCCCGATTGTTCTACGGTTACCAGTAACGTGCCAAACGCGAGTAAAAATAAATTTTTTCTAAAAAACTCTAGAAAAATTCTCAAAAATCTGAAATATTAGAAAAATAATATTTGTTTCCACTACAAGAAAAAGGCCAATTACCGACGAACTTTACCGACGGAATTTTTTCCGTCGGTAAATCTGTCGTTACCGACGGAATTTTTCTGTCGGTAAAAAAGTTTTTCCGTCGGTAAACCTGAAATTTTGACCGTTGACAGCTTTTTGTTTTTTAATTTTTTTTTAAAATTACCGACGAAATTATTCCGTCGGAAACGCAAAACTTTTGAATTTACCGACGGAATTTTTCCGTCAGAAACATTACCGACAGAAATATTCCATCGGTAATGGCGCTGATTTTAAAAAAATTTGAAATTCTGTCGAAAAACGTCACCGACGGAAAATTCCGTCAGTAATTTTAAATTTTCGACGGAATCTTCCGTCAGAAATGCCAAATAAACTCAGCTTCCCTCTCTTTGCTCGATCATTATCTCAGTTCTCTCTCTCTCTCTCATATCTGCGATTCTCTCTCTCTCTCTCTCATCCGCGATTCTCTCTCTTGGCCGCACCGGCCACCGCTGAATCCAGCCACCGCCGTTACCACTGCCACCGCCACCGCTCTCCACCACTCCAAACTCGACCCCAAAGCCTCTCTCCCTCTCACCCATACCCTTCACTCACTCACACGCTCAAATGAAGAAAGAAAGAGAAGAAAAATGTGAGAGTGTGTGCTGGTGTGTGTGTGTGCACCCAGAAAGAGAGGAGAAAGGGGAAGAATGAAGAAGAAGAAAAGAAGAGACAAAAGAGAAGAGAAAGGAGAGAAAGAAGAAGAGGAAAATGGTGTGTGCTATGTGCAAGGTGAGTCCATCTTGTCCTCTAATGGTGGTGGTGCAAACGAAATTTTGTCACCCTAGGAAGAAGCCATTTTCGTATGCTTAAATGTATGTTGTATGATTGGTTGTTGTTTTGCTAATTTTGAACTCTGGCAGTGACTGATGTAAAGCATGTATTTGTTTGTGTGATGGTGCAAAGGAAATTCTGTTTGTGCCATGTTAATCTAGACCCAAAATTCTTGAAATTAGGCTTTGGTTTCAATGCATTTGGAGTAGTATAGCTCTAGTAATTAGCTGTGTAAGTTTCAGATTAGGATGAAAAATCCTGATGCTGTGCAAGTTTCAGATCCTTTTTCTTTTTCCTTTTTTTTTTTAAATTTTCGTGTGGTTACCGACGGATTTTCCGACGGATTATTTCCGTCGGTAATTACCGACGAGCGATTTATCGACGAACTTATGCCGTTGGAAATCGTTCGTTACCGACAGTTTTTTTGCATTACCGACGGAATTTTTTTGTAGTGTTCGTTAAAATATTATTTTGACGTAAAAATGGTCTCCGAAAAAATATAAAACCCTTACTGTACTCAAACTGAGACACGGTTTTCGTCAAAATTCTGTTTTACAAATATGGCCATTATCTACCCTTCTAAAAATCATAAATAATCTAAGAATACTAATGATATCCTTAACTTTCCATTTGGATCATTTCTTAGTCCTCTGATAATTTCTACAGTCCAGTTTATCTGCACAATGGCATTTTGGTAATTTTTAGAATTTTCCCAAAAATTCTAGAAAACTCCCATAAATCCTAAATAATGTAAAAACATTAATGGTAACCTCGAATCCCTTTTCTAACTTCAATTTGGATTTCTAAAAAATCATATTTCTTTTCTGACAGTCAAAATATCTATAAGATTCTGTTTGACTTCATACGTCCGCTTTAAACCATTTTTCATCTTATCGTAATCCCAACATTATTCATAATCATCTCTAATTGACACTTTGTCTCTTAGATTGAAAATTCAAAGTGTTACAATCCCAAGTCCATTGGATGATACTTACTCACAATCAAGCATCAGAGTCCATTGGACGATAAGCTCTTAGACTGTACTTATAAGTTCCATGGTCATACTGGACGATTGACTTATCTTTGTTGTACCTACAAGAGCTTGTTAGCAGACTTTGTAAAAACCTTAGTAATCATTGTTATCATCAAAACCACTTAGGGATTTAAGCATTTGAAAATGCCTTTGAATAATTTGGTTCCAACAATTTCCCCCTTTTGATGATGACAAACATTATTAAGTTCTACAAGCAATATAATCAAGTAAACAGAATAATCAGTCAGCAAAAGTATTTTAAAAGAAACTTTTCTCCTTAAGGGAAACTCCCCCTGAGACAAACATCTCATTGTTTCTTACTCTTCTCCCCCTGAGATCAACATCTCATAGTTTTTGAATTTTTCAATCTACTGAGGACCTGAAAAGCACTAAAACTACTGCACTTTCAATTGTGACTCAATCTCATTTCATTAATGACTTGAGCTTTTAAAACTTAATTCCTTTCCCAATTTCTCCCCCTTTTGTCATCAGACAAAAAGGTTCATAGAACATCATAGTCTAAAAAGAAAATTTGAAAACAAAAACAAACAAATTTTTTTTTTTTGGGGGAACATGAGATCATGGCTTCTTCTTTGAGTCTAGGTACTTGAGATGCTGGCCCAACAAAAATATGAGATCTTCTATTTCTTCTCTTGAAGGTGAAGCTTGAGCGGATGCAGTTCTTGGTTCAGGAGGTAGCTCAATTATGGGCTGAGTGGATCGAGTTGGGGCACCAAAGAGATCATCAAACATATATTTCAGATGCTCCATGTTTTCTGTAATTGATCCCCCAGTAGGCGTTGCAGCCTTCTCAGCAGCAGAGACCCCTGAAGATGATGCTTCCTGTTCACAGAGACTGAGGTATCTTTCCCAGACTGTTCGTGCATCATGTTATGTTGCTTGACCAGTTTTGGACATGAACATCAAGAAGGCCATATCAACATCTTCCTGTGCCTTCTTTGCCCAATCCTTATCAAACTTGATAGGATTTGGCATTGGACCCTTATTGGTGTGCTTCCTGGGGAACTTATCCTTATTCTTGTCCACAAGATAGACCCTTGGTACTATCCTATCAGGCTGCACTCTTATTGTAGTTGTGGCCTTGATCCTCATAGACGGAGGAACATTAAACCTACTCTGAAGTTTAAGTCCATCCGCTATGTGTCTTATAAAGACTTCATCAAGGACTGAGAGGAATGGATCCATTTCTTTTGTAGTCAAAGGAGAGTACTTTGGCTGATCGCAGTAGAGTCGCATCCTAAACATTCCTGAGGAGCTGGATGGTATGGACTTGGCCCTTATCTCCTCCAGGGACAGATCCTTGTCCTTCCTCTTTTCCTCCTGAAGGGGAATTTGTATTGTCTTGATCCCCTTGGTCAGGATAGTAGGCTTCCTACTGTGTAGACATATTCAGAAGGATGCAAAGGTACTTCTGATATATCTTGGCTTGGAGATGGTGAGATATTGGTCATGTGAGGGTGAAGGTGTATGTGTTTGGATAAGATTGGACGGAGGTTCAATGTCAATAGGTGATGAGGGATTGGGTTCGGATGAGGCAGATGGTGTGGGTGTTTGGGGTCTTGGTTGAGTGGACGATGGGGGTGAGAGAGGTTGAGTTTGTGTTTGGGAAGGTGGTTCTATTTGAGGTGTGCGAACTATTTGGTTTTGTGGTTGTGGTTCAGGTTCAGGGATTGTATGGGTAGGTGTTTGGGTTTGCGTTTGAGGTTCATGGATTGGACGAATGGGTGAAGGAATGGACTCTGGTGGTGGATTGGACTCAGCGCGAGAAGGCCAAGAGTTAAACGACTTTAAGCCTTAATAAAAATTCTAAGTCTCAATTAGACTAACGTGTCTTATTGGACGCTAGTCTTATTGGACTCAGACTCAACTTGAGCATATTGGACGCTAAACATCACTCTTTTATAAAGTGCATGTTTAAATGTTTCCTTATAAAAGTGAATCTATCTACAGAGAGGGGTTTTGTAAATATATCTGCCCATTGATTTTCAGTGCCAACAAACTGAATATCAATTATTCCCTTCTGTACATAGTCTCTAATGAAATGATGTTTCATTTCTATATGCTTAGCTCTTGAGTGTAAGATTGGGTTCTTAGACAAATTGATTGCAGCAGTACTATCACAAAGAACAGAAATCTTATTCTCGAAAATGTTGTAGTCTTCCAATTGATGTTTAATCCATAGGAGCTGAGAACAACAACTTCCAACAGAGACATATTCAGCTTCAGCTGTGGATAGTGCAATTGTGCCTTGTCTCCTGCTTGTCCAAGATACTAGATTGGACCCAATAAAATGGCATCCTCCGCTTGTGCTTTTTCTCTCAAGTCTATCTGTAGCATAATCAGCATTACAGAATCCTACTAATATGTACTCATCTGATTTCTTAAACAGCAAACCAAGATTAGTAGTCTCCTTCAGATATCTAAAGATTCTCTTGACAGCAGTCAAGTGAGTATCTCTAGGATCTGATTAGAATCTTGCACATAATCAAATACTAAACATAATATCAGGTCTAGATGCAGTAAGATATAAGAGAGATCCAATGATACCTCTGTATACCTTTTGATCTACCTTTTTATCTTTGTCACTCAGGTTCAATATGCAAGATGGATGCATAGGAGTGTTCATGGTTTTGCAATCGTCCATATTGAACTTCTTCAGAAGCTCCTTTGTATATTTGGACTGATGCATATAAATCCCATCTTGAGTCTGTTTTACTTGAATTCCAAGGACGAATTTTAATTCTCCCATCATACTCATTTTAAACTCCATCTGCAATAAATCAGAAAACACTCCACATAGAGATTCATCAGTAGCACCAAAAATGATATCGTCCACATAAATTTACACTATGATGAAATGTGTGTCTATGGATTTTCTGAAAAGAGTTGTATCAACTTTTTCTCTTGAAAAACCATTTTTAATTAAAAATGAACTTAGTTTTTCATACCAAGCTCGAGGAGATTGCTTGAGGTCGTAGAGAGCCTTTTTTAATTTGAAAACATGATTAGAATAAGTTTGATCCTAAAAACCAGGAGGTTGTTCAACATAGACTTTTTTCTGTTATTATACCATTCAGAAAAGCACTCTTTACATCCATTTGATAAAGCCTCATATCATGTTGGGCAGCAAATGAAAGTAAGATGTGAATGACTTTTATTCTAGCTACTGGAGCAAAAGTTTCAGTAAAATCAATACCTTCCTGTTGTGAGTAACCTTGAGCAACTAACCTTGCTTTGTTTCTCACAACTTTACCTTCTTCGTCCAGTTTGTTTCTGAATACCCATTTGGTTCCAATAATGGACTTATCTTCTGGTGGGGCAACCAGCATCCAAACATCATTACGCTTGAATTGGTTCAACTCCTCCTGCATAGCTAAAATCTATCCTTCATCCAATAGGGCTTCATCAACATTCTTTGGCTCCAATTCAGAGATGAATGCAACATCAGTTTGTTCTCTGAATGTGGACCATGTTCTGACTCCATCATTAGCATTTCCAATGATTTGGTCTTCAGGATGATAGGTCTTGAAGTGCTAGCTTCTTCTCCTTTCAGGATTGGACGCATCATCAGTTTCTGCGTCTGATCCATCTTCTTCATTTTTAGGTGATGCTTCTTCACCTTCTTCTTGTATTCTCATATTTGCAAGAGAATCACTTAGCTCTGACAATCTTTGTCAGGCTTTTTGTCATTGGATTTTATATGAATTGATTCTTCAACAGTCAAGGTTCTTGAGTTATAAACTCTGTAAGCCTCGGAAGTTTCAGAGTAACCCAGAAAAATTCCTTTGTCAACCTTGGAATCAAGCTTGCCAAGTTGATCCTTAGTGTTAAGAATAAAACATTCACATCCAAAAGGATGAAAATAAGATATGTTGGGTTTTCTCCCTTTCCATAATTCATATGGAGTTTTTTTCAATATAGGCCTCATATATATTCTATTCTCTACATAACAGGCAGTGTTTACTACTTCAGCCCAAAACCTCTTAGAAGTTGAGTGATCATTGAGCATGGATCTGACCATCTCTTGTAAAGATCGATTATTTTTCTCCACCACACCATTCTGTTGAGATGTTCTTGGTGCAGAGAAATTGTGAAGGATTCCATTCTCTTCACAGAATCTCTGGAAGTTTGCATTTTCAAACTCACCTCCATGATCACTTCTAATAGAGTTAATACAAACTCCTTTCTCATTCTGGACTCTCTTACAGAATATAGTGTAGACTTTGAAAGACTCGTCCTTGTGTGCAAGGAATTTAACCCATGTCCATCTAGTATAGTCATCAACTATAGCTAGTTTATATTTCTTTCCATTCAAAGAAGCAGTTTAAGTGGGTCTAAACAAATCCATGTGTAAAAGTTTCAAAGGTCTAGAAGTGGAAACAATATTTTTGGAGTTAAAAGAGTTTTTCACTTGTTTCCCTTTCTGACATGCTTCACACAAAACTTCAGATTTGTACACAAGCTTTGGTAGTCCTCTCACGAGGTTATGCTTATTTAGCTTTGAGATGGTTCTCAAGCTTGCATGATCAAGTGTCTTGTGCCATATCCATTGTTCATCCTTTAAGGATATGAAGCATGAGACATTTTGTTTGGACAGATTTTCGAAATCAATTTTGTAAACATTGTCATGCCTCTTTGCTTGAAAAAGTATGGACTTATCAGAATTTCTGACTATGCATTTATCCTTGTTAAAGGAAACATCAAATCCACTATCACACAATTGACTTATGCTAAGCAGATTATGTTTGAGTCCTTCAACCAGCAAGACATTCTCAATAGAGGGAAAATGATGCTTACCAATCTTACCTATCCCAACTAGGCTTTAGGTCTTGGAACATAGACCTTTCTCCTGTCATGTGTCGTGAGTAACCACTGTCCAGGTACCATGACTGGAGTTGTTTTCCTCCCATCAAGCATATCTGCAACAGGAATTATCATATTTTTAGGTACCCAGATTGACTTGGGTCCTTTCTTGTTAGTCCTTGGTATGCGTCCAGGTAGGTTCCTTTTGTTATGGGCGCATGTTGAGGTGACATGTCCAGCCTTTCCACGTTGACCACAGTATAAATTAAACTTGGAAGGACTCTTAGAAATCTTTGGTTTTGGTTTTACTTGTTCCTTAGGGACATAACCCAAATCACTTTTGTAAGAAGGTTTTCTCTGAATTTTTAAATTTTGATCAAGTTTCTCAGAGCTACTGACAAACCTGGATAATCGTCCAGCGAGTTCATTTACTTCTTGTTGAAGTACTTGTACTTCACAAGAGGTATTGGACTCAGAATCTCTTTGAGATTCATCTTTGAGTTGACTGACATGAAGTTTCAACTCTTCATTTTCTGATCTGAGTACTTTATTTTCTAAAGTAAGCTTTTCAAAATCTTTGGTTATAAGAGAGAACTTTTTCTTCAGAGATCTGTACTCATCAGATAGAATGGATGATTCTCTAAGAAGATCATCAAAATTATTTCTTAGTTCAGGATAAGAAAGTACCTCTTCTTCATCCTCACTGTCAGTTGTGGGCAGGCTTGCCATCAGGCAAAGATTTGCTTTTTCTTTATCCTCATCAGCAAAAGAATCATCAAGATCCTCCCATGTTGCCATGAGACCCTTCTTCTTCTTGAAGAACTTTTTCTTTGTCCTTTCAGCTTCAAGACAATCTGCCTTGTAGTGGCCTGGTTTCTTGCAGCTATAACATCCCAAAATTTTCACTAAGACAAAATATTTATTTTAGAGGATTAGAATTTCCTTTAAGATTTTCGAATAGAAAGTAATGGTTTAGAACTGACGTAGAAGTTAAAACAGTATTTTACGGACATTCTTGACTATCAGAATAAGCTGATAAATGAATATGGAAAATTCATACTTGATTCCCAAAAGGTATAGGAAGATATAAAATAGTTATTTCATGTTCCATAAAGGTTTTAGAAGTTAAGTTTGGGATTTTAGCGAGCATTATAATGGAATACTGTTGTTTTAGTCCCTCAAGGAGAAACTACGTAATCTGCTAGTTAAGAAACAGATAAAAACCAGAGATGGAGAAATAGTTAAGATAGAGACTCTAGGATCTAGTATGCTTAAGATAAAATAGAAAATAAATAAGTCTTGCGTGGTATTATAGTTTAAAATAGTAAGATAGCTAAGTCTTATATAGACTTCTGTTTTCTATTTTTCGTCTATTCTCTGTTTTATGTGAAATTGTGTGATCTAAGTGTTGTGTGATTTATTTCTATCTTATAATTATAGTATTAATAGGCTTATTAAGTTGACTCATTAAAACAGCCACTTTTCGCTTTACGTTTGGGGCTTTTACAGAAAGTAGTTCTTACCGTAATTAACGGATAAGGTTTTAAATAGCCAAAGTATATTGAAACAACCCAGAAAACAAAAATTCCTTCACAAAAGTTGGTTCTTTTAATATTTTTGATTTTCTGGAAATTTCTTACAATTTTTGAAAAACTTTTAGAAATTACCGTTTTGTCCCTATTACTTACAATAAGAGCTAATAACTGATTCAGAGACCAAACTGAGGTCGGAAAAAGATTTTGAATAGCCAAAACATGTTTTTCCATTTTTTTAGGATTTATGGAAATTATTTCAGAATTTTCTGGAAGACATACCAAAAGTGACTTTTCAAAATCCCCGTAGGGCACGTAAAACGAGAATTTATGTGCCAAAATGGATTTATACTGACCGGTGAGACCTCAAAATCAAATTTTAAGAGAGACAATTGGTGATTAAAACTGATTTACAATTTGTTAGAAATTTTTCTGAAAAATGTCTATTTTTCACTTACAGCGCGTTCGTTTTTCCGTTCTTTGAACTAAACGCATAACTTACACTTACCGTAAAATTCCAAAAACTCTTCCATGAAGCTATTAGGGCTATTACATGGTATTCCCAAGATTTCTTATCAGTTCTCAACCTTTGAATTAGTTTTGAGAATTTTTGATTAGTGAAAGTCAATTTTGCCTTTGATTTGTATCCTTTTCACTTGAAAACTTTAGGGGCAAAGATGTAACTTCACTCCCTCCCACTTCAGCCCTCATAAACCGTCTCACCACTATGCCAAGAAGGGGACTAGGTTCATTTGGTTGCATGAGTCATGGTTTTGGACCAATGAGAAAAAGATTGATTTAATCTAATTAGTTAATTAGGATTTTAAGCCTCATGGCTTACATCACTTGCACATTTCTCTTCCTCCCTTACCCTTCCTCTTTGGCCGCCCCCTCTTCCTCATCTAGAGCCCTTGGATGATGCTTTTCACTTGGATTGAATCCTTGTCATGTGCTTTAGACCAATTAGGATTTAATTAATTAGTTTTTATTTGTTTTTAATTACTTTTTCCTAAACCATGGTATTGGCAAAACTATGGGCTAATACCACTACCCCTTGGCTGCCCCCTCATCTATAAATAGCCCCCTTGTCTTCATAAATTTTCACACACCACAAGTTTGAAGACTACACACAAAGTTCTCTCTCTTTTCTTCTTAGTTTCTCATATTTCTTACTTTGGTGTTCTTGCTTTGTTCTTCCCAAAGATTGTAGCCAAGGTAAGGGGAACCTCTTGCAAATTAATTTGAGAAGTATGAGTTTGATTCTTGTTTGTGTTTGAATTGTGTGTTTGTGTGTTTATTTTATAGCTTTTATTTATTTATTTATGCTTTAATAATTGATTCATGGCTTTAGTATAATTGTTTTGTGCTAATTATGAATTGTAGTGTTATAATGCCCAAAAATCCTTAGAATTTCGTGGAAGTAAGGTTACTATGGCAAAATCATTTTTGAGCTTTTGTAAACATACCGTTATAATGACGAAATTGGAATTTTATCGCAATTTTAATCTTACCGTAAAGAAATTATAATTTATTCTTTTGTGAAAACCCCGATACTATCTATCATTTATATACAGGGTGATGGTTAAGATAAATGGTTTATCAGTATGGATCTGTCTAGAAAGGAATAGAGACCTTTGAAGGGGCTTCTAAGTTAGTCCGTCTCTATCTGGCCTGGGATCTGTATTGATACGCTGTTTGGGGAATTCTTAACGCTAGAGACCTGGTATATACGTGACTAAGATAAAATTGGGAAAGAAGCGATTTCATAATAATGTATATATAAATCGATTCGATTGGATAAAAAAGTGTAACAGTAATGGATTCTCGGTGAACCTACTGTTATAGCATCTTTCGGAATATAATGTAACGGTAATGAATTCTCGATGAATTCTACTGTTATATTATTAATGGGAAATATTAAGTGGGTATCCAATCTGTATATATATGCGCGTGACTCAATTTAATTTCCAATGTCTACGGTAGTGGAAATTAGTGAGATAGGCTTTCAACGAACCTTTTTCTTGGAAGATAATTAGAGCTTAAATATTTCCGAAGAGAAACAAATTGACTACGTTCACTTAGTGCATAAGATCGATTTTATAGTGGGGTACTGATTACCAAAGATGGCTCTACCGTCGTGTCATCTTTTCATCTTTGAAAACTAACTAAGCCGGAAAATAATTAGCTTTACTTCGTTCATTAAGTCTATATCAAGTTTTCAAAAGACGGACAATGATTACCGCAATCGGCTTAGCCACTGTGTAATTATTCCGTTCCCAAAGAGCTATTTAAAATCTGAGAACAGACACTGCTAATTAAAAAGTGCACGTAAATTTAAATACTATTGATCTCTTCTCTCTTGATCAATCCTAGGTGGCTCTGCCCCGTTTTGGTTTGCTTGAAATGAATTAAATAACTTTAGTTCATATACCGATTCACTTGTGGGTTGTTTACCTTAGTTCGGCTCTGCCGCGGTGTAATCAATCATAAAAACTGAATTATTAAAGCCGAGTCAATAAGTAAAAACTGTAACGATCCGTAAAAAGAATATTGAGAATCAAGAGTTATTTATTTAATTATACAGTAAAAGGTTTTTTCAAGAGAAAGTGTTTTTAACAGTTATCTAAAGATTTTATAAAGTGATGCGTTTTATTTTATGTGAAGAGTTTTTGAAATTCAGAGATTTTGAGAAAAGTGACAGTAAAACAGAAGAAGTTTTACAAAGAGAAATAATAGAGAAAATGGTTTGCAAATTTAGACGATCATTTGCATTATAGACGATGAGCATACAATCTAGAGGTTGGGGTTGAAAATAGGTTCTGTTGGACTACAATTGTCTACTGAGATTAACCAGGTTTCGAAAGTCTCAATGACCTTGTCGGTGAATCCCCCTGAGTGGAGACGAATCGTATACCCGGCTTGGATAAATCTGACTGGCAGATCTATTTATGATTTGGTATTAAGTTTTAAATGCAGTATTCCGAAGTATTCTCAGGGGTCCAAAGTGGGATTCCCTGTTTATTCTGTTAAGTTTACTGCAGCCGGTCACTCAAATGATGTGAGGTTGGAAAAGTCTCCTTGGAGCACTACACTGGTGTGATTAGAGAATTGAAGTGGCAAGCATAAATATACCTTGATGTGCGAATATATTTTGTGAATGAATTATTTTACAGGTTTACAAGACACAATGTAAGACCTGTTTGATTGGAATTTGTTATATGTCTTGAATGACTTGCTATTTTACTTTGTTGTCTTGATTGATTTGATTGTCTTTGATATTGATGTGTTTTTGACATATCAAATTGGGTGATGTGTGAATCTGTGTTGTGTTATACTTCTACTTTTCTTATTACATTGTTTAGAGTTTCACCCTTGCCTGCTTTATGTTGTGGTGATACATGACTGAGTAAATGGTTTACCCAAGAAGTGGGTTAGCTCTTAGAAGAAGAATCTGAAGGAGGATGCTGCTTAGATCGATAGATTCCGAGAAGAAACTATATTTACTGTCTTAGATTGGGTGGATGTCAGGAGACTGAATTGGCTCAAATGTACAGTCTATTTAAACTTATGCTAGTACTGAAGCAAGATCTTTATGTCTATATAAGATGAGATTATGCTCACAAAAGGAGTTTATCATATTTCCACATTCAAAAACATTTTGAAAAGAATTAGGGAAACATATTCCCCATCCTTCTCATCTTCTTTAGAAAAGCGAAAAATTTTACCCGCATTTTAGAGAAGGATTACCAACTTTTATGAAAATATTTTCTAATTCTTTGCGAAACTTTTGGTTACTATGGTGTAATATCCTTTTTAGAAAAAGGGTGTTACAGCAGCCATAGCACACTACTGGACTTTTCTCCTTTTGCTCAGCTTCCTTTTGTGGAAATCTTCTATTGAATTGCTTCCTTCTGAAGCCACCTTTCTTTTTCCACATCGACTTTATTTTCTTGGAGATGAAGGAAAGTTCTTCATCTGAGCTGCATGACTCCTCATCTGAGTCATGGGCCTTGAGTGCTTTTGAGGTGCTCCCATTTTTAGCTTTAAGAGCAATGGATTTTGCCCTTTTTCTGTTCCTTCTTCTTTGAGCTCAAGCTCATGTACTTTGAGTGAGCCCAGAAGATCCTCCAAAGCAAGAGTAGTAAGATCTCTTACTTCTTGTATAGCAGTTACTTTGGGCCTCCATTGTCTTGGCAGACTCCTTAGGATTTTCCTAATGTGATCCTGGGTTGTGTAGATTTTTCCCAGAGACCTTAGGTTGTTGATGATTGTTTGGAATCTTCCAAACATCTGATCAATTGTCTCATGATCCTCCATTTTAAATGGTTCATATTGATGAACTAGCATGCTGATTTTGGACTCACGGACCTGAGTTGATCCTTCATGCGCCAAAGCTAGAGTGTCTCATATTTCATTGGCAGTGGTGCAGCTGTGCACCTTGCCATATTCTGACTTTGTAATGGCACACATCAGATAGTGCCTGGTCTTTGAGTTCAGGTGAAATCTGGTCCTCTGATCCTGTGTCCACTGAGCTCTAGGCACTGGTTGCCTTGCTTCACTTACTGGAGCAGTGTAACCATTTTCAATGACATCCCACATGTCGATATTCTGTGCGCGAAAGAATGTGATCATTCTTTGCTTCCAATAATCATATTTGTTACCATTGAACAGTGGTGGTCTGTTCACAGCTTGTCCCTCGTTCTCCATGGATCTTTGCTTCTCTGCATTGTTAGGTGCTCAACCCCTAGAGACCGAGCTCTGATGCCAACTGTAGGTAACAAGATGAAACACAAGAAGGGGGTTGAATTGTGTTTCTTAGCTTTTAAAACTTTTCGCAAAATGTTGGACGCTGCCTATAACAGATTGGACGCACAGCGTATAAGAGTTTTGGTCGCACAGATAAGATGGACGCAGAAACGTCCACTTAGTTCAAAACAATTATTAGTGCGATTAAAACGTTTAAATAACTTGGTAAAAATAGTTTCAATTCAATCCCCTTAGTTAGTATATAAACTGAAATTAAAAGAGTTAAGGGATAGAGAAAATACACAAGTATTTATCTCGGTTTACCCTTTCCTAAGAGCTACGTCCAGTCCCCTCAAACTAGAGAGATTTCACTATCAATCCACATAGAATTACAAGTATTCTTCAACAGCCTCTTCAGGCCTTACGACAAGTATTCTTTGCACACCTAGCCTCTCCAGGCTCAACCCAAGTATTGTTTTACAGACAAGCCTCTCCAGGCTCAACCCAAGTATTGTTTTATAGACAAGCCTCTCCAGGAACAAACCCAAGTATTCTTTGCAACCAGCCTCTTCAGGCTAATCCCAAGTATTCTTGTACAGACAAGCCTCTCCAGGCTCAAACAACTCAGAAGAGTGTTTTTAAAAGAAAGTGTTGTTAACTCACGCAAGTGAGAATATGGACTCTAAAACACTTCGAGAGTTAAGCAAAATCTCTATTACAAGAAGAAAGAATAATACAAGTATTTCTCAGATTATCAGAGTATGACAATATTTGCACAACGTTTTGACTCTTTCTTTTTCGTCGTTCAAGTTTCTTGTATTCTTCTTCTTGTTTACAGTATTTATAGGCTTTGAGTGAAGCTTCAGAATTGATCTTGAATAAGCTCAGCTTCAGCCTTCACAAATGTAGTCGTTTCCTAATAGCATTAAATGTTATTTTCCCGTTACTCTGTAGGAGTGCATCTTCAGCGTATTTTCTCTGCAGTTCTTTCTCCTATGTCAGAAGCAACCTGTACTCAAAGTCTCAATTACACAAAGGTTAATAGTAATATTTTATTGAGACAGAGAGAATACACTGTGTAAGAGAAAAGGTGTGTTCAGAGGGATACAGAAATGTTCAGAATACATTCTCTCTCCTAAGTACACTTTTCACAGTGTTTTATGCTTTTCATTAAATGCAAGTTTAAAACGTTGACAATTATGCACAGAAAAAGCATTGTATACAACTATTTATTTCAAATCATTTGCTCATTAAATATGTCTCATATTAAATGCAAGAGCAATAAATAGCATGTTATAGACTCTACGTGTTGGACGCAACTTGTAGAACAGAAATGGACTTTCTGTACACTTACCAAAATGGACGCATACCTTTGCTTACCATTTGGACGTATAGCTTTACTGATTACTGGATGTATATCATTCTACTTATTTGGACACATAGCATCTCGAGTCCATTGGACGATACTTACTCACAGTCAAGCATCAGAGTCCATTGGACGATCAGCTCTTAGACTGTACTTATAAGTTCCATGGTCATACTGGACGATGGACTTATCGTTGTTGTACCTACAAGAGCTTGTTAGCAGATTTTGTAAAAACCTTAATAATCATTGTTATCATCAAAACCACTTAGGGATTTAAGCATTTGAAAATGCCTTTGAATAATTTGGTTCCAACACTCACCTATACCGCCATCAGTCACCTCTACATACCCTGCGAATGTGGCCCATTGTGTAGTGTAGTCCATCAAAACCTATTTTCAATCTTTCCTCCAGATTGTAAGCTCATACGTCTTCATGCAATGACAGTTCAAATTGCATATAAGTTCACTTTTCTCAAATAAACACAGTTTCTCATAGTCCTCAAATAATCACAAAATTACTCTTCTCAAAAACGCAATACTACATCTCTTTCATTCTCATACATCAACCTCATAGAACAAGAATGTTTTACCAACACCGAATTTAATTATTGAAATTGTTTTCTTATGTTACCTCTATCTTTGGCTTATTTTATTTAATTAAAGAGCGATCACACCGTGGTAATGCCGAACTGAGATGATCAACCCATAACAATCAGAGTGATTCGGTATATATCAAAACTAAAGGTGATGAAAGTATTACAGAAGATCAAAACGGGGCAGAGTCACTGGGATCGATCAAGAGAGAAGAGATTAATAGTAATTTAACCCATATTCACTTTTTAATTGGTAAGTGATTTTTCTCGGCTTAAATAAATCTGATGATAGAATGATCACATGGCGGCAGAGCCGACTGCGGTGATCAGTGTCCAAGTTTTATAATGATTCGATATGTAACTAAGTGAATGAGATCAAGCTGAATTATTATCGAAATACTTAAACCCCAGTTTATTTTCATAAATAAGCTCGTTGAAGGCTTACCTTGCAACACCCTTTCTCATAAAAGAATGTTACAACATAAGTAACCTTTAATCAAAAAAAAGTATTGATTTTATTTCAGAAAAACCGTCTTTTAAATTATTCTCTCACTTAAGTTATTTATATCTCCAGAACTTATTTATGCCATAACGTATTACTGAAAGAAAACAAACATCATTTGTAACATCCGTTGTTTTGATTAACTATTTATTTTCGTCTTATTTGAATTTTTCCGATATAATTGTTTTGAGATTTATTTTTAGCTTAAAAATAGTATTTAAATATACATGTTTAAGAATACTTCTGAAAGTGGTTGATTTATAGCTTCTATTAGGTCTAGTTACAACGTTCGTTTCTTTGCGTTTTTCGTCCTTTTTTCTGTTTTATATGAAATTTTGTTCCATAAATGATGTGTGATTTATTTTTGGCTTAAAATTAGTAATAAAATACATGTATTCCGAAATACTTATGAAACGGTAGTTTTTCTGTCAAAATTGGTTTTTTTTACAGAAAACGGTTTACGTCTAACTGACGGAAAGTGATTTAAATAGCTTGAGTGTGTTAAACCAACTCAATAAATAAACTTCCTTCACAAAAGTTGGTTCTTTTATTATTTTAGATTTTCTAGAATTTTTAGAAAACTTTCAAAAAATACCAAAAACTACGCTATCCGGGGACGTTTTAACGCAAAAACCTTGTTTAACAGGTATAATTTTCGTGACAAAGGTCCATAACCAATTTATATTTTATTTTTAATTATTTATTTCATGATTTTTAAAATTATTTCTGTGTAAGTTTTGAAAACCTTATTTTTCTGCATTTTTCGGGGGTTTTACCTGCGAAACGATGAAAATCGAAGAGTTTGCACTATCTATAAATTTCAAAAAATGGATGCCACGAAATTATTTGGACTTCTTGTGGCATTTTCTAGCATTCTCATTGGTTCTCATCATTTTTAGCTAATTATTTCTATTTTTGATTTATGAAAAGACCAAAATACCCTTGATTTTTACTCTTTTTCATCCAAACCCTAGGGGTATTTTTGGAAATTCACATCCTCTCCTTCCCAGCCCTGACCTGCACGCCCTTCACCTCCTCTTGATGGGTCTAGGAGCTTCTCCAATGTTCTAGAGCTTAGATATTTTATTAGATATTTTTAGATATTTTTAGAAATTAGGATTTTAGCATTTTTGTGAAAATTGGAAAATAAAGATCTTTTCTCCCCTCCCGTCCCTCTTGGCCGTGGACCTCTCCCTATAAATAGGGAGGGGGTGCTTCTTTATTTTCATCACAAGCTCACTTGGAGAAATTCACTCAAAAATCTTCTTTCTTTCCCTTTTGTTTCTTTAAGCTTTCTTTGTTACTAATCAAGTTTTTTGTGTTGTTCTTATTGTTCTTCCATCTTCATAAGGCTAAGGTATGGGGAAATTCTTCCAAAGTTAGTTTGATCTTTGTTTTGATGGATTTTTGAGTTTTGGATGTTTATGTTTTAAATAATTGTTATTTATTTGTAAAATGGTTTTGAAAAATTATACTATGCCATATTTTTATTTAAAATGTAATTTTTTAAATAGTAAAGTTATAATGCCCAATTTAATTATAAAGTTTAAAAATTGTACTGTTACGCTGGCGAAATTTTATCTATAAAGGCTTGCTCACCCAGTGGGCTATGCCTCCGTGATCAACAAATTTAAGAATTTGTAAAATTGAACCTCTGTAGTTCTTTTGACGGATATGGATGGGGTGCTTTGGTCAGGCGTAAGAATACATCTTTCGTATACTCATACGGTCGGTCTCAGGGGCCGTATCTCTATTACACCATTGGGACGAGAGCAAGTGCCTAAATACGCTAAAAATTCCTAAATCGATATTTTTCTTCCATTTCCATGTTCTTTTCAAAAATATATAAAACTTGTGATTTTTACTGTTTATATACAGACTGATGATGGATTAAGGTAGTTCATTTGTATGGATCTGTCTAGGAAAGACAAAGGTCTTTGAAGGAGCCCAAAAGCTCATCAAGATCTTTCCTGGGAACCATACCAGTGCGCTATTTTTCCTATCTTAATAAGTTTGTATATTCGTGGCAAAAATTACTTGATTAGCTTCCAAAGGGCTTTCTCAAAGAAAATAAACTTGAGTAATAATTCCCGTTAATATTATTCCGATTAAGTTCGTTACCGTGTTTGACTCCGTCGCAGTGTAATTATTATTAAATTAAATGAGTACAGCCGAAAAGAGCAATAAAACAGTTAAGTTTTCAAGAGTTATTTCTGTGTTAATAGGATAAGTGTATTTTGTGTGGTTTTGTATTAAGAGATTTAATACAGTAAAACAGAGAATGTTTTACAAGAGAAACCAAAGTGATTTTATGCATTGTTTGAGTGATCATTTGCATAAAGGTTTTTGAGCAGTACAACCCAGAGAGGGTTGAGAATAGAGTTGCGTTGGGCTACAATTGCCTTCTGGGATTATCCAGGTTTCGAAAGTCTCAATAGCCTTGCATGGTGAATACCCTTGAGCTGAGACGAGTCGTATACCCGGCTTAGATAAATCTGACTGGCAGACCTATTTCATGATATGGATGTAAATGCGCATTTCGGAATGACTGCCAGGGGGTCTGAGCGGGATTACCCGGTTGTTCTGTTAAGACTTGTCGCAGGCCTATCGCTCAATGGAGTTTGGTGGGAAAAGTCTCCTTGGAGCAGCACACCGGTGTATTATCAGAAAGTTTGAAGTGTCATGCATAATTATATCTGTGATTGGTGTTATGGATGTGATTGACAATATATCTGTGATTGATGTTTTACCTGTGATTGACGCTACATCTGTGATTGGTGATCTATTCTTGATTGTTTCTTGGTTTTACAGTGTTTTAATCCTGAGTGTGATTTGGGTGGTAAGACTCTGAAAATATATTGCATTGGTATTGTATGTATACTCTTTGAAACTAACATTCTTAACTTGTGTAAGTTTTTCACCCTACCTACTTTCCATGTTGTTTTGTATGTGGTTGAGTAGATGACCAACCCACGAAGGGACTTGAGTCTGGGACGACGTTTTAGCGTCCGACCCTTGGAGATAGACGGGATAGGGTGGAGGATAGATCCTTATACACAGTGAGCTACTTTTGATGGACACGTACTTGTCACGGAGCACAGGGTCGATGGACCCGACTTATATATAGTGCGTAGGATCTATGATTACACAGTATCTATGAGTTGGATTAGGGCAAGGGTCGAGGCCAGAGAGAGATGTTCCCGTCATTAACACACTGCCTATATCTTACTATGATCCGGGTAGCTGTTAGAGATTGAACCCGGCTTTTATATTACTTAGTAGCTTTTCATTTCAATCTTTTTATTTCAATCATTTTCCTTTTTAGTTTGTTTTAGAGTTTTTACTGCTTTTTGATGTATAGTAGTTTTAGAAAACTCCTTGCTTGTACTGATGCAAGCTCTTTTGATATATATACTTGAGGAGGTTGTTTTTATTTCAGTGTTTCTGCTAATATTGTTCTTATTTCACCACGTGATAGAAAAGGAAAGAATGGACTCCCCATTCTTCTCATCTTTGAAAAAGGCAAAAATTTTATCCCCATTTTTGGGAACTAAACTTGTTTTAAATCAAAGTTACTTAGAAAATTATTACGAAAATCTTGGTTACTATGGTGTAATATCCTTTTTGGAGAAAGGGAGTTGCATCATTTATATGAATAATATACACCATATATAATATTGGTCCAATGTTCTACAAATACATCAAATAGAACAACTAGTAATGTCATATAATATAGAGTACAGTCATCCCAAAATATCTCTAGACAAAAGCCCAAACGGTAGAGTCAGTCTACAAAAAAAAAAAAAAAGATCCCAAAAGATAACGCAACAGCCTGCGCTATATCAGCTCCCAACTCAGTCTACATCTACTCCTGAGTGCTGCTCTACAGACTCCTCTGAAGGCTCACTCTCGTACTCCTCATCAGCTTCCCCTTCCCGTTCCTGTCAGTGGCCCAAGATGGCATAGCAATAGGGAAAAAGGCATCGGTCTTCCACCTGGTTCCGCAAATGAAATAAGAACAGCTGGAATGGGAGTATCAATCTGCACAATAGGTGTCCTCTCCGTAGGCACCTTCCCTGCTGATGTATCTCTAGTAGGGCGTAACAACACACAGTACTCTTGTGTGCGGTCTGTCTCCATCTACCAAAGTATCTACGACACGATGGTATACCGGGTCTATGCTGCTACTGTGTCTCTGGCCTTACAGGTTCCTGCTGCATAGGCTCAGAACTATGCACATGCTCCTGTCTCTGTCTCTCTGAGTCTCTCCAAGAGTCCCAAAGTTCCTGTATAGGCATCTATACATCTAGAATCATATTCTTCACTGTCCACCGGTGAGGTCCTTCAGTCGATGTCTCTAGGGAAATTACATACCCAAGGTATGTTCCCCATTGGGTGTCAGGGTTAACTATCCACCCTTCACCCTCACCCCCTTGGGGCTGCAAACTCAATCTACGAACCTTCGTCAACCCACTCGGCGGGTGGTCCATCTATATGAATCATGTTCCGAAGAGCACAAAACATATAGTCAAGGGTGAAAAATCCCCATACACAAGTTATAAAAACAAAGTGAAACAGATAAGAAGAAGGTAAATCAGGCTTATCAAACATAATCTACATCATGCATTTCTCTACCATTTACCTTTTCTCAGCACAAAGCATATAATCTCCCTCATATCAAGATATTCTCATACACACAATGAAGTCATCACAATCATAGCATAAACTCATCATCAAGCAATATATCATCCACACAGATATATTATAATGCATGTCACATCTATTTCCCTTTCATCACCCTCATAGTGCTCCAAGGAGATTTCCCTACCTCCAACACCTTTGAGCGATTGGCTATAGCAAACTTAACAGACTTATCAGAGAGTCCCTCAAGACCTCATAATAATCATTCAGATAAGCTACACAATACCATATCATGAATAGTCAAGTCAGTCAGATTTATCCAAGCCGGGTTATGCGACTTGCCTCGACTTAGGGGATATCGCCTACACTGACCATCTGAGGGGTTTCGCAACCTGGATAATCCAGTAGCCAACTGTGGCCCAACTATCCCTATTCTCAACCCTCTCTGGGTTGTAATGCTCATCTCATAGTCTCTTGTTAAATCTCTTTCTCTTTATGCAAAATGACACATCATATTATGCATACAAAGTAATCATCTCAAGCATTTTTAAGCTTTGGTTTCTTTTGTAATTTCATTAATCTCTTCTCTAGGTTATCTCTTGCTCAGTCACATAACCTTCTCTCTTGGTTATAGTATTCTCATCTCTTTGTGATTATTCTCAATCAACTTACCTCTTCCTCTTTTATTCAATATCCTTAATTAATCATTGTCTCTTTATAACAATAGCCTTATTTAAATAAAAATATTTAAATTCTAAAATAAATGAACCAAAATACTTTCCAACTTTTAGATTCAAAAATGACATTTTTCTCTTAAAAAGCTTTATTCACTAAGTTGAAAAAATTATAAATTTCGTAAAATTCTGGCTGTTTTACTTTCCAGAATACAGAACTGTACACAGGCGTGATAAATTTCACACCAGCGGTGCAGACAGCACTGGCCCCTGTTTTTTCCAGATTTTCACAGCTTCGAAATTAAACACACCCAGGGCATGACAGAATCCGATTTTACAAAGTTTAAACCAAATAAGTCCTTCCTTTACATGGCTAAGACTTAATTAATAACAATAAACAAAAATTATATTTTTGGATCAATTACAAAGGTTTTCCAAATTATAAACACACACCTTGAACTTCTACCACTTCAATCAACCCTTCAATCTCAAGAGACAACAAATCAACATCAAGCTATTGGTTCACTTTAACAAGACATAGAGTAAAATGACCACACACAAAACAATTGCTTATCCACTACCAAGAGTAATCATCATCATAGAGACAACAAAAACCAATCTCAAACACACAAGATCAAGCCATGCATATAAACAAAAGAGCACTTACCTTGATCAACATGCTCTCTAATTAAAATTTCAAGCATCTTACACAACCCACAACAAACATACCACACATACATCATCCAAACCTTAATAACCATGTGTGAGAAAATCTCCCCTTACCTTTTCGTCTAGCTTGTGAAAGAAAAGCCCTAGCTCCTAGCCCTTCTTCTTCTTCTTCTTGATTATCTCCTTCCAAATCAAACACAACACATCTAAATACCAAATAAGTTTACTCATCCCATGGATAATCTTTAGCACATGAAAGAAGAACTCAAGATTAACTAAACACAACCCTAAGCTCATGAACCATGAAGAAGAAAATAAAAACTTGATCCATGGAGTTCTTAACAAGTACCTTGGTAGCTTAAGGATTCCAAAATCAAGCGCAAACTTGAGAAATTTTGATTATTTTGGATGAAAATTTAGAGAAAAAAGTGTGAGAAATGGTTATGGTGTGAGAGCAAAATGAGAAGATGAAGCAAGAACTCTTTCTCCCTCTCTCCTTCAACTCCGCCTCTCCCTCTCTTTTTCTTCTTGTGCAAGTTCTTTTTTCGAGACTATCATTACACTTAAATGAGTCATTAGTAAAATTAATCCATAGATTTTTCTCATTGGTTAAAAATTATGAGTCAAGATATTTTAGAATTTTCCACACCCTTCTACCCAAGTCAAGGGCGGTGCAGCTGTTCCAAGGGCAAGGTAAGTATTTTTTTTCACTTTTAACCATGGTAAAAGATAAATACAAGTAAGAAAAATGTGGTAACTTTTGTATTTCATGGTAAAAATTGTCCAAAACTAACCTATTGAGGTAAAAACTCTCATGACTCTTAAAATAAGTCCAAGACCACGAAATTAAGATGCCAAAAAAGTCTTGGTTCAAAAAAATCAAGTTTAGAAACAATACGCTAATTTTTCGGTTTCACCGTAACCCGTAAATTAGGGTTAAACTGTACTTTCTCTGAAAAATCCCAGAAAATTTCTAAAAATCATAAATATTATTAAAAACACCATTGGTTACTCTTTTGTTTGATTTTGGATCATTTTCTAAGCTTATGGCATCCATCTGTTCTCCCATTTACCCTATTCTTCATTCTACAAGGACCAAAACAACAATTCTTAATCTGCTATTCTAAAAATTTCCAAAATAAATTCTAAAATAATATAAAACATCATTTGGCTTCTCCAAAAATATTTCTTAAATTGTTCTGGTCTCCGAACCAACTCACGGTTCAACCTAGTCATACTACAGGGACCAAAACGTTAATATTTTTATTCGTTTCTCAGAAAATTCCCGAATTAATTTCTAAAATCCTCAAATATTGTAAAATCACTTTTTCTATCTTCAAATCCCTTTTTTTATCCTCAATCTAGGGTTTCTACTTCACAACTCAACCAATCCGTCTATCTACCGTAAACAGAATTTCGTCTGTATCTCAATGTCTGACTTAAACTATTGATTTCTAACGTCAAGAAAACTTTATCTATGAAATTAATCTTCCTAAAATATATCTAACATGCACAAATCACATATCACACACATAAAATAAAATTAAAATAGAATCAAAATTACGGACATTACATACCTCATTAATTTTCACTGTCAAAGAGTATGACATTGAAAACTAAATTAAGGTTTCATATATGACGGACCCCAAACTAGGAATTTCTACCAAATAATATAACAGTAGAGTTCACTGAGGACCCTTCACTATTATACCATTTACCTTGTCAGCCGTATATATGTATTAGCAAAATAATGGTTAACAGCTCAAGATCAATTAAAGGAAAAGACTGAGTTTATGGCAGTGCCGACGTCGCTCGATCTAAAGAGAGAAGAGATTTATTTTAAACGCATATTCGTCTATAGTAGCATCCCAATAAAGTCTTTTCCAATTTATCTTAGCCACGTATATACAGAATTCCTAGGTTAGGATTTCATAAACAGCGTATAGGTATGGTTCCCAGGAAAGATCTAGAGGTGAGCCGCAGCTACTAAGAGACCCATCTTTCCTAGCCAGAACCATACTAATAAACCATTCATCTTTCTGTATATCAATGGTAGACAATTTCATAGTTTTCACAAAGAAATAGATTATATAAATTTTGCGGTTCAATTATATTGTGATAGTTAAAAATTTGCCATTACAACGGTACAAATATTAAAGATCAAAACGAATTTTGCCATTATAACATTACTATCATAAAAACACATAAACAATTTAGGCATTATAACACTATAAATAATAAAAGCTCATAACAATTAAATCAAAGCCATAAAACAATTATAAAGCTCAAAACCAATTTTGCCATTATAACATTACTATCACAAAATCACATAAACTATCTATGCATTATAACACTACAAATAATAAAAGCTCATAACAATTTAAATCAAAGTCATGAAACAAGTATAAAGCTTAAATCAATAATTATAAAGCTATAACTTTTCAAATCAAACTATTTTGCAATCAAAAATAGTTTGAAAAAAACTTATAACTTTTCAAATTATTTTGCAAGGGCTTCCCCTTATCTTTAGAAGAAAAAAGCTTGGAAGAACAAAGCTTGAAAAAAACTAAGAACACAGAGAGAAATATAAAGCTTTAAAAGAGGGAGAAGTGAGAATGCTTGGAATATCACAAGACTTGGTGCAAGAAATTATGAAGCATGAAGGGGTATATTTATAGGGGATTGGGGAACGGTTAAACCCTTTCTCCAAAAAGGATATTACACCATAGTAACCAAAAGTTTAGCAAAGATTTAGAAAATATTTTGATAAAGGTTGGTAATCCTTCTCTGAAATGCGGGTAAAATTTTTCGTTTTTCTAAAAGATAAGAAGGATGGGGAATATGTTTCCCTAATTCATTTCAAAATATTTTTGAATGCGGAAATATGATCAACACCTTTTGTGAGCATAATCTCATCTCATATATATATAAAGATCTTGCTTCAGTACAAGCATAAGTTTAAATAAACTGTACATTTGAGCCAATTCAGTCTCTTGACATCTACATCAATCTAAGACATTAAATATAGATTTTTCTCGGAATCTCTATCAATCTATGCAGCATCTTCCTTCAGATCCTTTCTTCTAAGAGCTAGCCCACTTCTTGGGTAAATCATCTACGCAGTCATGCATCAACACAACATAAAGCAGGCAAGGGTGAAACTCTAAACAAGATAATAAAAGTAGTACAAATATATTAACACACAGATCACACAGCACCCAATTTGATATGTCAAAAACATATCAATATCAAAGACAATCAAATCAATCAAGACAATACAGTAAAGTAGCAAGTCATTCAAAACATATAACAGATTCCAATCAAACAGGTCTTACCTTGTGTCTTGTAAACCTGCAAAATAATTCATTCATAAAATATATTCTCACATCAAAGTATATTTATGCATGCCACTTCAATATCTCTTTAATCACACCGGTGTAGTGTTCCAATGAGACTTTTCCAACCTCACATCATTTGAGCGACCGGCTGCAGTAAACTTAACAGCATAGTCAGGGAATCCCGCCTCAGACCCCTAAGAATACTTCAAAAATACCGCATTTAAAAGTTAATACCAAATCAGAAATAGATCTGCCAGTCAGATTTATCCAAGTCGGGTATACGATTCGTCTCGACTCAAGGGGATTCACCGACAAGGCCATTGAGACTTTCAAAACCTGTATAATCTAAGTAGACAATTGTAGTCCAACAAAACCTATTTTCAACCCCAGCCTCTGGGTTGTTTGTTCATTGTCTATAATGCAAATGACCGTCTAAATTTGCAAACTATTTTTCTCTTTATTTTCTCTTTGTAAAACTTTCTATGTTTTACTGTCACTTTTCTCAAAATCTCTGAATTTCAAAATCTCTTCATATATATAATAAAACTTATTACTTTTATAAAAATCTTTGAATAACTGTTAAAATCACTTTCTCTTGTAAAAACCTTTCACTGTAGAATTGAAATAAATAACCCCTGTTCTCAATATTCTTTTTACGGATCGTCACGAATTAAATCATTGACTTGGCTTCAATAATTCAGTTTTATGACTGATTTCACCGCGGCAGAGCCAAACTGAGGAAAACAACCTAACAAAGCGATTCGGTATATGAACTAAAGTTATTGATTCATTTCAAGCAAACCAAAACGGGGCAGAGCCACCTAGGATTGATTAAAACAGAAGAGATCAACAGTATTTAAACTTATGTCCACTTTTTAATCAGCAAGTGTCTGTTCTCAGATTTTAGATAGTTCTTTGGGAATGGAATAATTACACGGCGGCTGAGCCGACTGCGGTAATCAGTGTCTGTCTTTTTGAAAACTTAATATAGACTTAATGAACGGAATAAAGCTAATTATTTTCCAGCTTAGTTAATTTTCGAAGATGAAAAGATCACACGACGGCAGAGCCATCTTTGGTGATTAATACCCAATTTTAAAATCGATCCAATATAACTAAATGAACGTAATCAATTTGTCTCTCTTCTAAAATATTTAAGTACTAATTATCTTCCAGGAAAAAGACTCATTGAAAGCCTATCTAACAAATTTCCACTATCATAAACATTGGAAATTAAACTGAGTTAATTGCAAACATATACAGATTGGATACCCTCTCTATATTTTCCACTGTTAATATAACTGTAGAATTCACCGAGAATCCATTATTGTTTTATTAAATTCCGAAAGATGCTATAACAGTAGAATTCACCGAGAATCCATTACCGTTATACTCTTTTATCCAACAGATGTTATAACAGTACAATTCACCGAGAATCCATTACCGTTATACTCTTTTATCCAATCCAATCTATTTATATATACGGTATTAAGAAATCACTTCTTTCCCAATTTATCTTAGTCACTTATATACCGGGTCCCTAGTGGTAAGAATTCCCCAAACAGCGTATCAGTACAGTTCCCAGGAAAGAGAGACGGACTTAAAAAGCCCCTTCAAAGGTCTCTGTCTTTCCATGACAGCTCTATACTGATAAACCATTTATCTTAACCATCACCTTGTATATCAACGATAGACAATATCAGGGTTTTCACAAAAGAATAAATTTCACTTCTTTACGGTAAGATCAAATTTACGGTAAATCGAAATTTTGCCATTATAACAGTATGTTTTCAAAAGCTCAAAATTAATTTTGCCATAGTAACCTTACTTCCACGAAATTCTAAGGAATTTTGGGCATTATAACACTACAATTCATAAATAGCACAAACGATTATGTTAAAGCCATAAATCAATTTTTAAAGCATAAATAAACAAATAAAAGCTATAAACACATAAACACACAATTCAAACACAATCAAGAATCAAACTCATACTTCTCAAATTAATTTGCAAGAGGTTCCCCTTACCTTTGCCACAAAACTATCAAGAACAAGCTTGAAGAACCAAGAACACAAAGTAAGAAATTTAAGAACTAAGAAGAGAAAAAAGAGAATTGTGTTTGCCTTGAATGCTTCTTGGAATTGTGTGTGAAATTTTATGAAGCAAGGGGGCCTATTTATAGATGAGGGGGCAGCCAAGGGGTAGTGGTATTAGCCCATAGTTTTGCCAATACCATGGTTTAGGAAAAAGTAATTAAAACAAATAAAAACTAATTAATTAAATCCTAATTGGTCTAAAGCACATGACAAGGATTTGATCCAAGTGAAAAGCATCATCCAAGCGCTCTAGACAAAGAAGAGGGGGCGGCCAAAGAGGAAGGGTAAGGGAGGAAGAGAAATGTGTAAGTGATGTAAGCCATGAGGCTTAAAATCCTAATTAACTAATTAGGTTTAATCAATTCTTTTTCTAATTGGTTCAAACCTGTGACTTACATCAACCAAATGAACCTAGTCCTCTTCTTGGCATAGTAGTGAGACGGTTTATGAGGGCTGAAGAGGGAGGGAGTGAAGTTACATCTTTGTCCCTAGGGTTTTAAGTGTAAACAAGATGAAAATCAAGGGTAAAATGGACTTTTCATTAATCAAAAATTCCTAAAATTAATTTAAATGGTAAGAACCAATAGGAAATCTCGAAAATACCTTATAATAGCCCTAATGGCTTCATGAAAGAGTTTCTGGATTTTTGCGGTAAGGGTAAGCTTTGCAGTTTGCAAAAACAAAGGAAAACGTACACGCCGTAAGTGCAAAATGGACATTTTTCATAAAATTCCAGAAAAATTTCTAAGAAATTGTAAATCTAATATAAACACTAATGATCCGTCTTGAAAAATGATTTTAAGCACTCACTGATCACTAAAAATCTATTTCTGTTCAAAAATCTTCGTTTTACGTGTCCTGCAAGGACTGAAAAAGTAACTTTTGATCTGCTATTCAGAAAATTTTGAAATAATTTCTAAAAATCTTAAAAAATGAAAAAAAAATGATTCAGCTTCTTAAAATTTCTTTCTAACCTCAATTCGATCTCTGAATCAGTTCTTAGTTCTCGCTGTTAACTATAGGGACCAAAACGGTAATTTCTAAATTTATTTTTTCCAAAAATTCTAGAAATATTCCAGAAAATAAAAAATATTAAAAGAAACAAATTTTGTAAAGGAAGTTTGTTTTCTGGGTTGGTTTCAATATACTTTTGCTATTTAAAACTGAATCCGTTAATAACGGTAGAAACTATTTTCTGTAAAAGCCCCAAACGTTAAGTGAAAAGTGACTGTTTTAGTGAATCAACTGTATAAGCCTATTAATACTATAATTATAAGATAGAAATAAATCACACAACACTTAGATCACTCAATTTCACATAAAACAGACAATAGACGGAAAATAGAAAACAGAAGCCTATATAAGACTTAGCTATCTTACTATTTGAAACTACAATACCACACAAGTAGGCATGGCAACGGGGCGGGGCGGGGGCGGGTTTTACATTCCCCGTCCCCGCCCCCGATAGTGCTCGGGTTTCCCCGCCCCGCCCCCGATCTTGGTCGGGATTGAAAAATCAACACCCATCCCCGCCCCCGCGCGGGTGTCGGGTTTCCCCGCACCCGCACCTAGTATTTTAGAATTTTAATTTTGATAGAATTAAAGAAATTTAATACTCTATTTTTTAAGACATTTTTTTAATATATTTTGTTAGACAAATAATAATGAAGAAATAAAGAATTAAAAATGTAATTTTTTATAATATTAATGCATTAAATATTATATTATAAGTGTAATAAATGTACGGGGCGGGTTTGGGGCGGGTTCGGGGTGGGTATTAGTTTCCCCAACCCCGACTTTTAAATGCGGGGAAAACCCGAACCCGTCCCCGACCCCGGTCAAAACGGGTTTTCCCCGTCAAAGTCGGGACGGGTTCGGATGGGTACCCACGGGTTCGGGCCCCATTGCCAAGCCTACACGCAAGACTTATTTATTTTCTATTTCATCTTAAGCATACTAGATCCTAGAGTCTCTATCTTAACCATTTCTCCATATCTGGTATTTAATCTGTTTCTTAATTAACAGATTACAGAGTTTCTCCTAGAGGGACTAAAACTGTAATTCCCTTGATATCTTTCTCTAAAATTCCAAACTTAATTTCTAAAACCTTCATGGAACATCATGTGACTATTGTCTATCCTCTAATACCTTTTGTGAATTGAGTATGAATTTTCCATATTCATTATCAGCTTATTCTGACAGTCAAGAATATCCGTAAAGTACCGTTTGACTTCTATGTTAGCTCTAACCCATTATATTATATCTGAAAATCCTAAGGATGGTTCTAATCTTCTAAAAAAATTAATACTCTGTCTTAGAGTGAAATTTTAAGATGTTACACAAGGAGGGAAGAAAATTGATCAAGTGATGTAAGCCATGAGACTTAAAATGCCTAATTACATAATTAGGTTGACCAACCCTTTTTCCTATTGGTTCCAAGGCATCTACCTAGGATTGAATCCAAGTGAAAAAGAAAATCCAAGGCTCCAAAATTGCATGAAGATGTCGACCAAATGAGGAGGAATAAGGGTCATGGGATAGCTAGGTTAAAAGTTTTAGGTTTTGGTAGTTTAAATGTAAAACCAAGGGTAAAATAGTAATTGTACATTGCCCCTACACTATTCATGGTGAACAATACTGTCTACTGTTGACTAACCATTGTTCATGTAACATCCTAAAATTTCACTCTATAAGACAGAGTGTTAATTTTAGAGGATTAGAATCATCCTTAAGATTTTCAAATGAAATATTATGGTTTAGAACTGACGTAAAAGTCAAATAGTATTTTATGGACATTCGCGACTGTCAGAATAAGCTGATAAAAGGATATGGAAAATTCATTCTTGTAACGCCCCTTTTTCCCGCAAAGAACGTCACATGAAAAACCAAAACTTAATGCGGAAAACCGTCTTTCATAAATCAAGGTTACCAAAATTGGTGGCTATTTTCTTTTTAAAGTCTTATACGAAAAGATTTATTCACATCTCATTTAGCCATCCAGAAACTCAGAAGAAAAGAAACATCATACATAACTATATACATCATCATGTCAAAGTACACAAACCTTGCGCTCGTAAGTATAATCATAAACCATAACAAAGTGGCCAAAATACAACAACCTGACATAAGGAAATAAAACGATAAAGCTAAACCTAGGAAAGCTGTAAATCAAAAGGTGTGTCAAATACACGACACTGAACATGTACACCCCAAACCTAGGCTGGTCGCTAACAGACAACCCACAACCTAGCATTAGACACCCCCACCACTACAGACCTAAGGCTATGACGTCTCCTCGGGGTCCTCCTCGGGATCCTCCTCCGGGTCCTCCTCCTCCTCGGATATCTCAATGAATACCCGCTCTGGCTCATCTCGAACCTTCCTCTTCCCCCTCTCTGCGTGTCCCGACGGTCCGGCAGAAGTGTCAGAAGAGCAACGCACGAAACGCCCATACGGTGGGAAGTAAGGAACGGAGAGCGTCGGTCTCACTGTCTCCGGTGGTGAAGCTGGTGTCACTGGTGGAGCCATCCTCGGCAGATGATCCCGCTCCAAGGAACTCTTCCTTGGAGTGCGACAAAAGCAACGGCGGTACTCCCGAGTAGATCCGGTTACCCGCGAGGGTAAAGGTCTCTCCTTCGCCTGAGCCTCTCTCCTCGGCTTCTCTACAGGTGCCTCGGGTGCGGCTGCCAGCCAGCTGCGCATCCTCTCTAAGGGAATGTAAGCATCTAGAACCATATCACGCTCCAAAACCTCCTCGGGGCACAGCACCACTCCTCTCGTCCTGACCACGTGTCCACACACTGTGGCCCATGGGAGATGGGATCATAAGTCCATCCCCACCATCGGCCTCAAGAGGCCGGAAGCTCTCCCTCACTCTGGCAACCAGAGGTCTCGAAGTGAACATCTACGCGTAGCGTACATACGGATAACAGAAAAACATGCAAGGGTGAATTTCTTTACACAAGTTGAAATCCACTGAAAGGGTGCATATGAAAAGCAAAATACTACATAATACATTCCAAGAATATATATATAGAATTACTCTTTCGCAAGTCTTTTAGCTAAGATATTCAATCATCAACAAGAGACACATCATCAAGGTAAACACACAGTCAAGCACACACATAGCATTCTAGCATAATGCATGTCACTTCAATATCTCTTTTCATACACCGGTGCACTGCTCCATGGAGACTTCTCTTTCTCAACTAAGTAGAGTAATGTGGCGAAATCGTATACCTATCATTAATGCAAACTGACCTTCACTCTTGGCCATCGTTTGTCATTTATTAGGTACAGACCCATTGTGCTACGTCGTACACCCCATCTCAAATAAGACAGCCGGTCAGGATCATCCAAGCCGGGTACACTACTCTTCTCGGCACAAGGGGATTCACCGCAAGGCCATTGAGAATTTCGTAACCTGGATGCCCTCAAAGACTTATAGTCAGACCATATTTATTTACAATCCCCACATAGGATTTGTGTGCTCTAAAATTTGGCAAAAGCCACGTCTTTAATGCAAATGACAGTATATTTGCAACCACAATCAATTCAATCAATGCGGTCCCTCGTCTTAGGGTTTTTTGTTGCCACGTGTTAGCTTTCATCCAACACCGTGTAATATTATTGTCTTCAAGATTTTATCGTCGCCACGTATTGATCCTCTTTCAATACCGTGTAAAAGCGTTATTTAAAAATATAAGTTTTATGGAAACTCCTCTTTGAAATTAAAGTTCTTCTTTTAACTTCCACTCTCAAATCTTTATTATTTTACTTCCCACTCTTCATTGTAAAAAGATTTAATTAAAATCTTAGTTAATTGCTTTGATAACTTTACTTAAGTTCCTTTACTTTTAAGTATTTGAAAATCTGACCCACAACATATTCTGTTTCACGTTTCAGCCCTCATTTTCTTTAAAATTAGGTTTCTGCCCCAGAATTGTCTAGTCTTCACGTTTCTGCCCCAGAATTGTCTAGTTTTCGATTTTATGCCCAGAATGCCAGAATTTTGTATTTTTGTCCCCAAAACATCCAGTTTTAGTTTTTGACCCCTAAAAATTTGAAATTTGATTTTATCCCTCATTAATTGATTTTCTAGCTCACATAGAGTTTTATGGATAAAAAGGATTTAGTATGAAATTGATTTAAGACTTATGATTAGAAACTTGATGAAATTTATCTAATTAAGTGTTATCTTTGAATCCTAATTAATTCATTTGGAAAACTTTTTTATTAAAGCTTTTAAGCCCTCTTCCCACACTTAATCAAATATTTTCAATCCAATCCAAATCACAATGAATCAAAGCACATGACATGTCCAAGAATCAACATTCATCAATTAGGCAAGAAACACAATCATTCCATAAATCAAACATACACTGAAAGTAACCATTCATTACATATTAACATACATCATGAACATAGCATAAAACATACTTCATCAAGCATACACTTAGGCATTCCAAATCACTCCAAATCATACATATGATTTTTCCAACAACACATAGGCATAAAGAAAATTATCATTCATCAACCAAAATCATACTTTAACTCATATACATAAATATATAAAAATACATATTTACTAAGAGAATGAAACTCATTCAACAACCAATAGAAAAACTCAAGTCTTTGAGTTTAACTTAGAACATACAACATACACCACACACATACACATCTTTCCCAACTTATTGAGAAAATCCCCTTACCTCTTGAAGACAAAGAAAATGGACAAACACCAAAAATCACCTCCACTCTTCACCAACACCAACTGGCCTCCTTGAAGCCTTGATGTCCCAACACTTAGAGAAATTAACCTTACACAAAATACACCAAAAATAAACCATAAAAATGCAAGTTTCATGAAAACCACCAAACCCTAAAGAGTAGAAATTTTGAGTAGATGAATACTTACTCAAATCTTGAAGCAAAATAGATCCAAGGTAGTTTTCAAGCTTGTAGGTTCCAATGGAGTGAACCTAAACCAAGAAAAAGCTCTCTTTTAGTAAAAGGAAGAACACAAGCTTTCATGGAAAAATAAAAGTGGTGGAAATGAAAAACTGAAAGAAGTTTATGGATTAGAATGATGATCCAAACATTTTTTGTGAAGCTTGGGTGGCCAAAAACTCAATAAAACTTAGCCTTTTGGTGTGTAGGAAAGCTTGAAGGATGAGAGAAAAAAATGGAGTTTTTGATTCAAGGTTGAAGATGAAGTGAAAAACGAATTTCTCTCTCTTTCCTCTCCCTATGTGAATTCGGCTGAAGCAAGGAAGGCATGCGGGAGTATGGGCTTGCATGCTTTTGGTGGTTGGGAGTCATACCTCTTTCACCTAATTTGAAAAAAATTCAATAATCAACCCTTTTTGACCATTTGACTTTTGGGATATTTTTGGGAGTGAAATCTGCCCCCCTTGTGCGCCCAAATCAGACAGGAAAATGGTGGGATTAAATCCCATCAAGTTAGGGTTTAATCGGTAGTTCAAAGTAGTAAAAATGCGTAGTTTTCGAACCCCATTTTAGATAAATATTTTTCTAAAATGGATAAAATCATGAGAAATCAATTTTATGACTTGAATATGATACAGAAAAATTTAGAATCTCAAAACTAAATTTTTGAACTATTTTTCATGTCCCGGTTGCGCCCGGTTTACCCGTAAACCTTCAAACGAGGGTAAAATAAAGATTTTCTGAAAAATTTCCAGAAAAATTTCTAAAAATAAAAAATATTATAAGAACCACTTTTGGTTCATTAAAATATTATTTTGGAGTAAAAACGACCTCCAGAAAAATACTAAACCCTTCCCCGCATGATGCGAGAAAGCGGTTCTCGTAAAAACTCAGTTTTGCAAACTCTACTACTCTAAACCCTTTAAAAACAAATCTAAGATATGAATATTATTATTCACACCTTAAAATCCCAAGAATCATTAATTAAATAATTTTAATTAAATTAAAACATATTAAAAAAACTATATAAAAATCAGGGTGTTACAATACTTGATTCCCAAAAGATATTAGAGGATAGACAATAGTCATTTGATGTTCTATAAAGGTTTTAGAAATTAAGTTTAGAATTTTAGAAAAAGATATAAAGAGAATTACAGTTTTAGTCCCTCTAAGAGAAACTCCGTAATCTGTTAATTAAGGAATGAATAAATACCGGAGATATAGAAATAGTTAAGATAGAGACTCTAGGATCTAGTATACTTTTGATAGTATAGAAGATAATAAGTTTTGTTTGGTATTATAGTTTAAAACGATAAAATAGTTAAAGTCTTATATAGACTTCTGTTTTCTATTTTTTTGTTTATTATCTGTTTTATATAAAATTGTGTGATCTAAGTGTTATGTGATTTATTTCTATCTTATAAATATAGTATTAATAGGCTATTAAGTTGATTCATTAAAACAGTCACTTTTCGCTTTACGTTTGGGGCTTTTACGGAAAGTAGTTCTTACCGTAATTAACGGATAAGGTTTTAAATAGACAAAGTATATTGAAACAACCCAAAAAACAAAACATACTTCACAAAAGTTAGTTCTTTTAATATTTTTCTTTTTCTGGAATTTTCTTAGAATTTTTGGAAAAACTTTTAGAAATTACCGTTTTGGTCCCTATAGCTACAGTAAGAGCTAATAACTGATTCGGAAACCGAATTGAGGTCAGAAAGAGATTTTAAGAAGCTGAATCATGTTTTTTCATTTTTTAAGATTTTTGAAAATTATTTTGAAATTTTCTGAAAAGTAGATCAAAAGTCACTTTTTCAGATCCCCGTAAAGCACGAGAAACGAGGATTTTTGATCAGAAATAGATTTTTAGTGATCAGTGAGTGCTTAAAATCAAATTTCAAGAGGGATCATTAGTGTTTAAATTCAATTTGTGATTTTCTGGGATTTTTTTTGGAATTTTCTGAAAAATGTCCGTTTTGCACTTACGGCGCTTCCATTTTCCTTTGTTTTTGCAAACTGTAAAGCTTACCCTTACCGTAAAAATCCCAATACTCTTCCATGAAGTTCTTACATGTCATTTTCAAGATTCCTCATTGGTCCTTACCATTGAAAATTACATTTGAATATTTGATTAGTGAAAAGACTATTTTGACCCTTATTTACGGTATATTAACCGAATAGAGGAGAATATAGACATAGTGGCTATGATATAGAAACTTAGGAACTTTGAGGAGTTCAAATACAAATCTAAGAAGCCTAAAATATCTGTGGACATCATCATTAGTCATGAATAGTGTAGGAGCATGTATAATGACCATTTTACCCTTGATTTTCACTTAAACTACCTAAACCTAAAGTTTTTGTCCATGAAATCCAATGGCCTTCCTTCCCCTTCCTTTTGGTCGACATCCACTCTTATTATGAGACCTTGGATGTGCTTTTGCTTCATGAGTCATAAGCTTAGTTATGGGAAAGAGCCAATGGGAAAAAGGATTGATTAAACCTAATTAATAATTATGTATTTTTGTAGTCATGGCTTACCACACAAAGGCCTTTTATTCCTTCCATGTCCTCCCTCTTGGCTGCCCCCTCCCACTATAAATAGACCCCCTTGGCTTCATAAAATTCTCACACAAATCCAAGAAGCATTCAAGGCAAACACTTTTCTCTCTTTTCTCTTCTTAGTCTTAAATTTCTTACTATTGTGTTCTTGGTTCTTCAAACTTGTTCTTCATAGTCTTGTGGCAAAGGTAAGGGGAACCTCTTTCAAATTAATTTAAGAAGTATGAGTTTGATTCTTGTTTGTGTTTGAATTGTTTGTTTGTGTGTTTATAGCCTTTATTTATCTATATATGCTTTATAATTGTTTTATAGCTTTAATTTAATTATTTTATGCTATTTAAATAATTGTAGAGTTATAATGCCTAAATTTAGTCTAAAAATCGTGTGAGTAGAGTGGCTATGCCAAAATCACTTTTGAGCTTTTATAAACATACCATTATAATGGCGAATTGTACTTACTGTAAATATGATTTTACCGCAAAGAAAATACAATTTATTATTTGTGAAAACCGCGATATTGTCTATCATTGATATACCAAGGTGATGGTTAAGATAAATGGTTTATCAGTATGGATCTGTCTAGAAAGGAAAGAGACATTTGAAGTGGCTTTTATAAAGTCGGTCTCTATCTGGCCTGGGATCTGTATTGATACACTGTTTGCAGAATTCTTAACACTAGAGACCTGGTATATACGTGACTAAGATAAATTGGGAAAGAAGTGATTTCTTAATACCGTATATATAAATAGATTGGATAGGACAAAAGAGTGTAACAGTAATGGATTCTCGGTGAATTCTACTATTATAGCATCTGTGGGATAAAAAAGTGTAATAGTAATGGATTCTCGGTGAATTCTACTGTTATAGCATCTTTCAGAATTTAATATGACAGTAATGGATTCTCGGTGAATTCTACTGTTATATTAACAGTGGAAAAATATAGAGTGGGTATCCAATCTGTATATATATGCACATAACTCAGTTTAATTTCCAATGTCTATGGCAGTGGAAATTAGTGAGATAGGCTTTCAATGGGTCTTTTTCCTGGAAGATAATTAGTGCTTAAATATTTCCAAAGAGAAACAATTGGACTACGTTTACTTAGTTTTTAGTGGATCGATTTTAAAGGTTGGGTACTGATCGCCAAAGATGGCTCTGCCGTCGTGTGATCCTTTCATCTTCAAAAATAACTTAAGCCAATAATTAATCATTTGTATTTCGCTCACTAAGTCTATATCAACTTTTAAGAAAGCTAGACACTGATTACTACACCCGGATCAGCCACCGTGTAATTATTCCATTCCCAAAAGAGCTATTTAAAATCTGAGAACATACTATTATTAATTAAAAAGCAGTCGTAAGTTTAAATACTGTTGATCTCTTCTCACTTGATCAATCCTAGGTGGCTATGCCCCGTTTTGGTTTGCTTGAAATAAATTAACAACTTTAGTTTATACATCGAATCACTTTGTTAGGTTGTTTTCCTCAGTTCGGCTCTGCCGCGGTGAAATCAATCATAAAACTGAATTATTGAAGCCGAGTCAATGAATTAATCCGTAAACAATCTGTAAAAAGAATATTGAGAACAAGAGTTATTTATTTAATTATACAATGAAAGGTTTTTCAAGAGAAAGTGATTTTACAAGTTATCTAAAGATTTTTATAAAGTGATGAGTTTTATTTTATATGAAGAAGTTTTTGGAATTCAGAGATTTAGAGAAAAGTGACAGTAAAACAGAGGAAGTTTTACAAAGAGAAATTAAAGAGAAAATGAGTTGCAAATTTAGACGATCATTTGCATTATAGACTATGAGCATACAACCTAGAGGCTGGGGTTGAAAATAGGTTCTGTTAGACTACAATTCTCTACTAGGATTATCCAGGTTTCGAAAGTCTCAATGGCCTTGTCAGTGAATCCCCCTGAGCCGATACGAGTCGTATTCCTGGCTTGGATAAATCTGACTAGTAGATCTATTTCTGATTTGGTATTAAGTTTTAAATGCGGTATTACTGAAGTATCTTCAGGGATCTAGAGGGATTCCTTGGCTATGCTGTTAAGTTTACTACAGCTGGTCACTCAAATGATGTGAGGCTGGAAAGTCTCCTCCGAGCATAAATATATTTTGATGTGAGAATATATTCTGTGAATGAGTTATTTTGTAGGTTTACAAGACACAAGGTAAGATTTGTTTGATTGGAATCTGTTTATAAGTCTTAATTGATCTATTATCTTTAATGTGTGTCTTGATGTGCGAATTGATTGGTATATAATCTGTGTTTTGTTTGTGCTTGTACTTTACTTGTTACTTTGTTTAGAGTTTCACCCTTGCCTACTTTATGTTGTGTTGATGCATGACTGAGTAGATGATTTACCCAAGAAGTGGACTAGCTCTTAGAAGAAGGATCTGAAGAAGGACGCTGCATAGACTGATAGAGATTCCAAGGATAATCTGTATTTACTGTCTTAGTATGGGGTAGATGTCAAGAGATTGAATTGGTTCAGATGTACCATTTATGTAAACTTATGCTTGTACTGAAGCAAGATCTTTATATATATGAGATGAGTTTATGTTCACAAAAGGTGTTGATCTTATTTGCGCAATCAAAAACATTTTGAAAAGAATTAGGGAAACATATTTCCCATCCTTCTCATCTTTTAGAAAAGCAAAAAATTTTACCCGCATTTTAGAGAAGGATTTACCAACTTTTACCAAAATATTTTCTAAAACTTTGCGAAACTTTTGGTTACTATGGTGTAATATCCTTTTTGGAGAAAGGGTGTTGCATTTTGTGGCATCAGAGCCAGGTTCAGTCTTTTTGGGAATGTTAGGGTATAGGTCTGCTAAGTGTAACATTCATATTTTTAGATTTTCGTCTTTATTTTGTTTTAATATATAATGTGTGATTTATGTATAATAAATATTTGATTAGGAAAGTTAATTCCTTAAATAAAGCCCTAGTGAGCATAGAAGTCAGTAGTTTAAGTTGAATTTTGATAATAAGACAGAATACGGTTTACGGTAAATTGACGGAATAGCTGCGTTGTGAGACAAAGACCTTGAATTGAAGTCGGAAAATTAATTTGTGGATACCAATGGTCATTTTACAATATTTGAGGATTTTAGAAATTTATTTGGGATTTTTTTTGAGTTACGGGTAAGAAAAAGTACCGTTTTTGTCCCTGTAGTTTGAATAGGCTGAACTACGAGTGGGTTTAGTAACCAAAACAAGTCAGAAAAATATTTCTACGAATCCAATAGTGTTTTTCTAATATTTGGGAATTTTAGAAATTTTTTTGGAATTTTCTGAAAAGTTGACTATTTTGACCTAAATACGGGTTTACGGTTAAGGATAGCAGTATTAGAAAAATTAGTAAAACCCCAAAAATGAAGTTAGGAGGTTTTAAATCCTTTATTAGAATAAGAGTGATGATGTAGGGGTAGTGATGTAATAGGAAAAATAATAATGATTACTTTTTTCGGTAAAAAGACCGTTTTGCCCCTAAGTCAGGTATTTAACTGCTAAGCCATAAAGCAAGCCAACTCAAAGCCATTTTAGCCTATAAATTTCGTGGCTAGGCTGCTCTCATATGAGCCATGTGAGCCATGCACACAAACAAGCCTTGAATGAATAGTTTTAACTAAGTGGGATTAAAGTTACCTCACTTTGGTTGGTTTTTAACCTAGCTTGAACCATGGTTAACATTTGATCTTATCTCCCTCATTTTTCTTTAGCCAAAACCGCCCCTCCCTAAGTCCATGAAGGGGACTAGATTCATCCAAGAGGGGTGAGTCACAAAGGAGAGCCAATGACATAATTAGTGATTTATCTTTTTACCAAAAATTAAAATTAAGTGTAATGATGAATTTTTGCAAAACCTATCCTAGCCATTGAGAGGGAGAGAGATTGTAACGCCCCCTTTTTCACACAAGGAACGTCACATGAAAAACTAAACTTAATGCGGAAAATCATCTCTCATAAATCATGGTTACCAAAATTGGTGGCTAATTTTTTTTTTTAAAGGATCTTAACCAAAAAGATTTCTCATATCACATTTAGCCATCCTGAAACTCAGAAGAAAAAAAACATCATACACATATATATATCATCATGTCAATATACACAAGTCTTACGCCCGCAAGTATAGTTTGGAACCACAACATAGTGGCCAAAATACATCATCCTGATACAAATAAAATAAAGCGATAAGTCTAAACCTAGGAAAGTTGTAAATCAAAAGGTGTGTCAAATACATGACACTGAACATCTACATCCCAAACCTAGGCTGGTCGCTAACAGACATCCTACAACCTAGCACTAGACACCTCCCCGCCTAGAGACCTAAGACGATGACGTCTCCTCGGGGTCCTCCTCATCCTAAGATACCTCGAATAATGCACGATCTGGCTCGTCTCTAACCTTCCTTTTCCCTCTAACTATGTGTCCCGAAGGTCCAGTAGAAGTGTCAGGAGAATAGCGCACAAGACGTCCAGAAGGTGCGACGTATGGAACAGGAAGTGTCGGCCTCACGGTCTCGGGTGATGGAACTGGTGTCACTGGTGGAGCCATCCTTGGTAAGCGTGCCCTCTCCAAGGAACTCTTCCTTGGAGTGCGACGAATCAGACGACAACGATTAGATACCGATTCGGCTATCCGCTGAGGTGTAGGCCTTTGATCCTCCCTCGCCTCTCTCCTAAGCTGCGCCGTGGGTGGAACTCTGGCCTCCCGGTTCTCCAAGGTGATACTGCGTGCAAAGGGTGCATCTCCCAGCCAGTAGCGTATCCTCTCGATGGGTATGTAGACGTCCAATACCATGTTCCTCTCCAAAACCTCTTTGGGGCCCAACACCCCTCCTCTAGTCCTAACCACGTGTCCAGACACAGTGGCCCATTGGGAGATGGGATCGTAAGTCCATCCCCCCACCATCGGCCTCACGAGGCCGAAAGCACTCCCTCACTCGGGCTATCAGAGGTCTCGAAGTGGACATTTACACGTAACGTACATAAAATAACAGAAAAACACGCAAGGGTGAATTTCTTTGCACAAGTTGAAATCCACTGAAAGGATGTATACGAAACAGAAAATACTACATAATACATTCCAAGAATATATGTATAGCTACTCTTTCACAAATCTTTCTCTAAGATATTCATAAACCAAAAGAGAGCACATCATCAAATTAAGCACACAATCAAACACACACAAAGCACTCTAGCATAGTGCATGTCACTTGAACATCTTTTAATACAACTCAACCGTCCTCCGCTCGCAATCCCCCAAGCTGGATTGCACAATCCTCCAAGCTGGATTGTAGCTCAAATTTGGCAAAGCCAATCATCGATTACAATTGACACCTATATATGTAGATTGCACGATCCTCCATGCTGGATTGTGGCAATGACATCTACGTACGTCCCGGACAATCCTCCAAGCTGGATTGTAGCAACGTCCTCTACATTTATTGCACAATTCCTCCAAGCTGGATTGTAGCAACAACCTCTATATTTATTACACAATCCTCCAAGCTGGATTGTAGTAAAAACATCCACATTTATTGCACAATCCTCCAGGCTGGATTGTAGCATGACCTCAATATATATTGCACAATCCTCCAAGCTGGATTGTAGCATGACCTCAATATATATTGCACAATCCTCCAAGCTGGATTGTAGCACTGACGTCTATATTTGCACTCACAAACAATCCAATCAACGCGGTCCCTCGTCTTAGGGTTTTTCGTCGCCACGTGTTAGCTTTCATCCAACACCGTGTAATATTATTGTCATTAAGACTTTTATCTTCGCCACGTATTGGTTCTCTCCCAATACCGTGTAATATTATTGTCCTTAAGACTTTTATCTTCGCCACGTATTGGTTCTCTTCCAATACCGTGTAATATTGTTATTTAACACCATAAGTTTTTAGAAGAAATTCCTCTTTGAATTCTTAAGTTTTTCTTTAACTTTAAACTCTTAAACCTTTATTATTTTGCTTCCCACTCTTCATTGTAAAAAGATTTAATTAAAAATCTTAGTTAAGTTCCTTGATAATCTTACTTAAGTTCCTTTACTTTAAGTATTTAAAAACTGCCCCAAAATATTCTATTTTTCAAGTTTCAGCCCTTATTTTTCTGAAATTTAGGTTTCTGGCCCAAAATGCCCAGACTTTACCTTTTCTACCCCAAGACTTTCATAAATTATAATTCTGGCCCAAATGTACCCAGACTTCGCGTTTCTGCTCCAAATTTTCGTAAATTATATTTTTGGCCTAAAAGTCTCCGGACTTCGCGTTTCTGCCCCAAACTTTCGTAAATTATAATTTTGGCCCAAAAGTCAAGATTTTGCAATTAAAGCCCAGAATTCCATAATTTGCATTTTTAACCCCAAAAAATCCAGTTTTCGTTTTTAACCCCTCAAAATCTAAAATTTGATTTTTCTCTCACATTAATAAATTCTCTAACTCACTTAAAGTTTTATGGATAAAAAGGATTTAGTGTGAAATTGATTTAAGACTTATGATTAGAAACTTGATGAAATTTATCTAATTAAGTGTTATCTTTGAATTCTAATTAATTAATTTGGAAAACTTTTTTTATTAAAGCTTTTAAACCCTCTTCCCACACTTAATCAAAAATGGTTTCAATCCAAACTCAATCACATTGAATTAAATCATATGAAACATCCAAAAATCAATATTCATCCATTTAGGCAAAAACACCACCATGCCATAAATCAAACATACACTCAAGGTACTCATTCATAACATATCAACATACATCATGAACATAGCATAAAGCATACTTCACCAAGCACACACTTAGGCATCCAAAATCACCCCAAAGCATACATATGATTTTTCCAACAACACATAGGCTCATCAAAAATTATCATGCCTCAACCAAAATCATACTTTCACTCATATACATAAATATATAAAAATACATATTACTAAGAGAATGAAAACTCATTCAACAACCAATATGAAAACTCAAGTCTTTGAGTTTTTCATGAACATACAACACATAGCCACACACATATACAACCTTCCCAACTTATTGAGAAAATCCCCTTACCTCTTGAAGACTATGAAAATGGGCAAACACCAAAAATCACTTACACTCCTCACCAACACCAAGTGGCCTCCTTAAAGCCTTGATGTTCCAATACTTAGAAAAATCACCTTTTTCAAAATATATGAAACACATAACCATAAAAATATGAGTTTTATGAAAACAATCAAACCCCAAAGTATAGAAATCTTGAGTAGAAAAATACTTACTCAAGCTTGGAAGTAAATGGATCCAAGGTAGTTGTCAAGCTTGTAGGTTCCAATGGAGTGAACCTAAACAAATAAAAAACTCTCTTTTAGTAAAGAGAAGAACACAACCTTCATGGAAAAATGAAAGTGATGGAAATGAAAAAATGAAAGAAGTTTATGGATTAGAATGATGATCCAAACCTTTTTTGTGAAGCTTGATTATGCAAAATCTCAATAAAACTCAAGCTTTTGGGTGTGGAGAAAAGCTTGGAAAAATGGAGAGAAATGGAGTTTTTGCAAGAATGAGGAAGATGAAGTTGTAAAACTGAATTCTCTCTCCTTCTTTTCCCTAGATGTTACACGGCCAAAAGCAAGAAGGATGGGGGAAGCATGGCTTTGATTGAATTGGTTCACCTACTCCATTCTTTTAATTTGAAAAATTCCAATTAATTCCCATTTGACTCAATTGACTTTTGGGATATTTTTGGAGAGTGAATCAGCCCCCCTTTCTGCGCCCAAACTGACTGGAAAATGGTGGAATTTAATTCCACCAAGTTAGGGTTTAATCGGTAGTTCAAAGTAGTAAAAACGCATAGTTTTATAGCCCATTTTTTAGATAAATATGTTCTAAAATAGGTAAAATCATGAGAAATGAATTTTATGATTTGAATATGTCATAGAAAAATTTAGAAACCCAAAACTAATTTTTTGGACTATTTTTCATATCCCGGTTGCGCCCGGTTTACCCGTAAAGCTCCAAACGCGGGTAAAATAAAGTTTTTTCGAAAAAATTTCTAAAAATCACAAATATTATAAGAACCACTTTTGGTTCGTTAAAAAATCATTTTGGAGTAAAAAAATGACCTCTAGAAAAATACTGAACCCTATCCCCGCATCAGGGGAGAATGCGGTTCCCGCAAAAACTTAGTTTTGCGAACTCTACTACTCTAAACCCTTCAAAATCAAACCTAAGATATTACTATCACTATCCTCACCTCAAGATCCCAAAAATCATTAATTAAATAATTTTAATTAATTTAAAGCAGATTAAAAATCAATAAAAACTTTTTAAAAAAAATTGAGGGTGTTACAGAGATCGTGTGACTTAGAGGAAGGAAGAGGATAGTCTTGTTTCATTTTTCATTTCCTATCATACTCCAAAACATATCTCTTCCATTTTCTCTCACTCTTCTCTAAAATTTTCTAAGAGCTCATCAAGTGTTCTTCTTTGTTCTAAGGCTTGTTGATCTTTGATCTTCAAGAACCAAGGTTGGTTTTCTCTTCTAATCCATTAATCTTTTCTTCCTCTTCATGATCATCAAAGTTCATATCTCTAAAATGGGTTTTTTCTATTTTTGTCTTGAAGGAACCCAAGCTTGTAAAGGTAAGGGATCTTTGATCCAAGCTTTGATCTTTCTTCCTTCTTTGATTCATGACTATCAAGGGTTTGAAAGAAATAATCTTTCTTGTCTTTTTCTTCTTCTCTTTAAGATTAAAAAGATCTTATTTGTAGTATTTGTTTGGCTATGTTCATATCTTGGTTTCAAGGTGGTGATCAAGTTAGACTAAGGAACCAAGAAGCTAGGATTTTTGTCCAAAAAGAGAAAGAAAGAGGTAAGGGGAAATCTCTCTTTTTGTGAATCATAAGACTCATGGAGTGTTTTATGCTTGTCTATGATGTTTTTTAAAAGCTTGAAAATCTTACTAAGAACAAAAAGATGACTTGATTCTTATAAAAGTTTAACCTTTATAAAAAGATAGTTTTTCTATTTAAAGAAGTAAGCTTTATGGTAAACTATTAATTTTTATCCAAGTACTATTTCGATCAAGTGGTGATTGTTGGAAAAGTAAGAGCTTTTATGAAAAAGACAATCTTTTCTTCCAAAGTAATAATTTTTATTTCAAAGAGATAATCTTTTTGAAAAAGACATGATTCTTTAATCAAAGAGAGATGATTTTTATTAGTTGATCATTAGGTAAAAAGTATTGGATGATGATCTCCTTGTCTTTGTATCTTTGTCTTCATGATTAAAGTTCATATGGTTCTATGTGTGATTGTGATATTATTCTATGCTTGATGTGGATGTTTCTCTTTGCTTGATAATGATGCGTTACTATGTTTGATTGAGATGTACTTTGAGCTTGATGTCCCTTGGCTTGAGTGGGATTGTCTTCTAGCTATTCTCTATGTTCTATGTTTCCTTTTCTTATTTTCATTCAATTTGGGAATGTAATATTTAAAGTAGGTTATTGCTTATTTATTATTATGCTTGATGTTTGGTGATTGGTGATTGGTGATTGATGATTGAGAAAGAGAATGAAAAGATTAAAGTATGGCAATTGGCTAATGACCCAAGCATTATGGAGTATGGTGAAAAGGACATGGACATGGATACAAAAATGAACTTTTTCTAATGAATTAATTAGTACAAAGTTCAAAGCTTTGTTAGGATTCATTAAAGCTAAGAGTTTTTCAAAAATAAAGTCTCCAATGGACTTTGGTAAAGATTTTTCCATAATAAGTTAAAAATGAATTAATTGAAGGGAAGTCACCATTCTTAATCCAAATATATTGTTTTCTTTAATTGAATTAAATTTAAGTTAAGAGGTATGGTGTTTTCAAAATTAAAATGAAGTTTCTAAATCCAATAGACTTTGGAAAAACAGACCTATCACACCTCTGGTGTGGATTTCAGAAAAGGATGTGAAAATCGGATATTCGGATTTTTGTATAGAAATCAGAAAACAGAGAAACAGAACCGATCACACCCGCGCTGTGATTTTTCCCACGCCTGTGAAGGTGTCAGAGGTTTTTAAATTCGAAAATTCTGAATTTTATGCTTAAAGGCTTCTAAATTAATGTATTTTTAATGGAAAAATATTTATTTTGAAATTAAATTAGCCTAAGTATTTTATATCAATTTTTAAAAGTAAAATAGTGAATACGTATTAATCAATTTTTGAAAAATAATGAGATATTTGATTAAAATGACTAAAGAGAAAAAGTATTTAAAATGACTAGAGACAAAATCATGTTTTGAATGTTCTAAGAGATAATAAAGAAAAGAAATTCAAGAATTTACAAGAGAAACCAAAGCAATATAGAGATAATTACAACGTTATTGAGTGTGCAAAGTACTAAGTGGTATGTGGCATTAAAGAGAATTTTTATGAGACCAAGAGATTTGGTCATGTGATGATTTAGTGGCCAAGAGAGAAGGTCATGTGATAATGGTTACAACAGATAGCCAAGAGAAATAAATGCAAAATGATTGTTATGTTTATATATGCAAAAATGTTGTATTTGCATTAAAAGAGATTTGGCAGAGGCCATGTGTTGAGATTTGGCTGAGGTCATGTGATGACCATTAAAACCCAGATTGGGGTTGAGAATAGGGATAGTTGGGCCACAGATGCCTATTGAGATTATCCAGGTTGCGAAACCCCTCTAATGGCCAGGTAGGCGATATCCCCTGAGCCGAGGCATGTCGCACAACCCGGCTTGGATAAATCTGACTGACTTGACTATTCATGATTCGGTACGATGGTTTAAATGTAGCAGTTCCGAATGTTTATCATGAAGTCTGGAGGGACTATCTGATAATTCTGTTAAGTTTGCTACGGCCGGTCGCTCAAGGTAGTAGGAGGAAGAGAGAAGTTTCCATGGAGCATTATACTGGGGTCTAAGAGGGAAATAGAAGTGACATGCATTGTGATATGTCTTGTTTGACAATGGATTGTTTGGTGAGGATTATGAATGAGATAATAACTGTATATGTTATACATGTTTCTTACTTGAATTTCTTGAGTTATATCTGTTTTTCTGTGATATCTTATTGATTTGCTTAAGGATTGTTTTTAACCCTTGCCTGTATGTTTTGTGCTCTTTTGAACATGATTCATATAGATGGACCCGTAGCCGAATGGGTTGCTTCGCATTCGGCGGATTAGCTACTACCCTCGAGGGGGAGCGGGGAGTGGGTGGGTGATCAACCCACACACTCAGTGGGGGACATATGCTGGTAACATTATGTCCCTAGAGAGTGTGGCAGGAGGACCACAGAGATGGGTAGAGGAGAACCTAGTTTTGGATGTTCATATGCCTCTCAATGAGTTGAGAGAGCGTTGGAGGAGGCAAGACGCAAAGACTCAGAGAGCAGGACAACCCGAGCCAGTGCCAGAAGAACCGGCAAGACCGGAGGCAACGCATGGAGGACCTAGTACTCCACCGCTTAGGACGTACTCTCCTAGGACCCAGATGACCACAAGGAAGAGTACGGTGAGAAGACCCAGATCTGTACCGGAGGTGCCAGCAAGGGATGCTCCTGTGGAGGAAGTGACTGCTATGGTGGTGGATCCTGTGATTGATGTTGTTCCGATTTCATATGCTTTACCTGGAGGTAGTCCCCAACCTTTTACTCCTGTTACCCCGGAGGATCTGGTAGTCTGGAGGACCAGAGTCAGGAGGGAGGCAGCAGAGCTAGAGGGGAAGGGGAAAGGGATTTTAGGAGATGGTCCTGAGGGAGAAGGGGTCTGACATACTGTTGGTGTAGGTGTCTTGGCAAGCCCAGTCTGATAAAGGTTTTTGCTAAAGACTTAGGGACTGATGCATTCAGGATCCCGCTTCTTTTTTATGATGACTCTACGGGCATAGGTTTAGGTTTTTGTTTACTTTGGATGACTGTATAATATTTATGACACTACTTTACTTTATTGCTTTTCAGCTTTTGTAAAATAGGTGTGATATCCTAGTTTGCATGGGCAAACATGTAGTCTGATGTACAGTGTGTAGATATATATATATATATATATGTATGAGGTATGTTTCTGTATACGTTGTGTTTGATTTATTTTATACGCTAAAGCTTTCAAATTAAGAATTCCAATTTAATAAAGTATTTCTATTATAAAAAAAAAATTATTTGCATTTTTGGAAAGCAAATACTTTAACAAAATAATATTCTTTGAAATTAAAATAAATAACTTAACAAATTTCACAAAAATAACTTTTCACATTGCAATTTCCTTTTATGAGAAAGGGCATTGCACTAAGCCTAAGTTGCATGAACCCTGAAAGGTGGTATGCTGTGTGATTTTTGTGTAAAACTTGAATGACTTGTTTAATTTTGTGATAATTTGGTGCCAAAACTATACTGATATGGGACAGTACAGCTGAGGAAATCTGGACAATACTGGTATACGACAGTATAGTTGAGGGAAACTTAGTAAAATTAATCAGTACTACCTGTAACACCCTTTCTCCAAAAAGGATATTACACCATAGTTACCAAGAATTTCGAATAACTTAGAAAAATATTTGGTGAAAGTTGGTTATCCTTCTTATAAAATACGGGTAAAATTTTTCGCTTTCCATAAAGAAGATGAGAAGGATGGGGAGTAAGTTCCCTTGATTCCTTTTTAAATGTTTTTGAAAAGATTTTCAATGCGAAAACATAAATAAAACTTGTATGAATGTAATCTAATTTCGTATATATAAAGTTATCAGAGTTTTTACAGGGAAAAATTTAAAGTAAGATAGTGAACATCTGAGCCAGTCTAGTCTTTAACCTCTACCCAAAACAATACAGTAACCATCTATTCTTCTTGGAATCCATATCAGCCTACGCAGCATCCTCTTTTAGGTTCTTCTTCTAAGAGTAAGCCCACTTCTTGGGTAACTCATCTACTCCGTCATGCATCAGTACAACAAAGCAGGCAAGGGTGAAACTCTAAACAACTTAATAAGAAAAGTTCAAGCACTAAGGCAAACGCAGGTCTTATTTCATATGATAAAAACATATAAGAAACATACAACAGGTATAATGCACACAACAAATGAATCATTCGATATCTCACATAGGGAATTTCACACAAGACTTTCTATACTTTCGAGACATACCCACGAGCATCCTGTCCGGTACTCTTGGGGATTTTACTTAATAATTTCGGGACACACCCACGAGTAAATAACCCGCCACCCCGAGACATTTTACGACATATTTTTGGGACACACCCACAAGTCAAGAACCCGCTGCTCCTGGAGACTTTACCACTTATATTCAGGACACACCCACGAGTAAGTCACTCGCTACTCAAGGAGATTTTACCATAGGAATTTCGGCACATAGCCACGAGCATTCAGCCCGCTACTCCGAGAGATTTTACTTAGTAACCACAGATACCAGTTTACGACTTAACTCTCAAATAAACACGGAATCACAAGTAAACACAGAACCACATTTCTCAAATAAGAATACCAAACACATATCTCAGGAAAAACATAGAATTTCACCACTCAGATAGAACATAGAACCATTTATCCCAGATAACTAATACTCCGTTTATATTCAAGTCCCTTAAAAATAAATCGGTATATAATGGTACTAAAAGTGATTAATTTACTGAAAAGGGGTTAAAACTGAAATATTCCAAAATACTTGAACACTGGTTTATTTTCAGAAAAAGCCCATTGAAACCTGTTTTCACAAATTTCCACTGTTAAAAATACAGAGAATACTGAACCAAAAATATATAATGGTAGAATTCACCGAGAATCCATTACCATTATATTTCCCAATCATCTTAGTCACGTATATACCGAGTCCCTAGGTTAAGAATTCCCCAAACAGCGTATCAACACAGATCCCAGGCCAGAGAGAGACGGACTGCTTTAGCCCCTTCATAGGTCTCACTTCCTTTCTAGACAGATCCATACTGATAAACCATTTATCTTAACCATGACCTTGTATATCAATGATAGACAATATCAGGGTTTTCACAAACTAATAAATTGTATTCTCTTCCCTGTAAAATCATATTTACGGTAGTCTAAAATTTGTCATTATAACAGTATGTTTACAAAAGCTCAAAGTGATTTTAACATACCCTCGTTGCTTCATGAAAATTTAACAAAATTTGAGCATTATAACTCTAAAACAATTATTAAGGCATAAAAGCAAAAAAACACATAAAGCATACAAGATAAGCATAAACAAGAATCAAAACTCATACTTCTCAAATTAATATTGAAAGATTAACCCCTTACCTTGGCCAAAACTTGAAGAAGAACAAGCAAAAACACCAAAAGAAATTTAAGACTAAAGAGAGAGAAAGAGAGAAAAAGAGAGAAAAGTGTTTGTCTTCTTGATCCTTTGTTGGTGTTTAGGAATTTATGAAGAGTAGAGGGGGGTATTTATGGGTGTGGGGGCAGCCAAGGGGTAGTGGTTTTAGCCCATAGTTTTGCCAATACCATGGTTTAGGAAAAAGTAATTAAAACAAATAAAAACTAATTAATTAAATCCTAATTGGTCTAAAGCACATAACAGGGATTCAATCCAAGTGAAAAGCATCATCCAAGGGCTCTAGATGAGGAAGAGGGGGCGGCCAAAGAGGAAGGGTAAGGGAGGAAGAGAAATATGCAAGTGATGTAAGCCATGACTCCTAAAATCCTAATTAACTAATTAGTTTTAATCAATCTTTTTCTAATTGGTTCAAAGGCATCTCCCTAGGACTTGATCCAAGTGAAAAAATACATCCAAGGCTCCTAAATAGGCTGGTTAGGTCGACCAAAGGAGGAGAAAAGGAGAGCCATTGGATTGCTTGAACAAAAGCTTTAGTTTTAGGTAGTTTTAAGTGAAAATCAAGGGTAAAATGGTCTTTTTACATGCCCACCATACTATTCAAGGCAATCATGATGTCCACAGATCTTTTATGCTTCTTAGAATTGTATTTGAACCCGTCAAAGTTCCTAAGTTTCCATATCATAGCCACTATGTCTCTATTCGTCTCTATTCGGCTTATTCCGTAAATAAGGGTCAAAATAGTCTTTTTACTAATCTAACACTCAAAAATAATTTTAAATGGTAAGAACAAATGAGAAATCACGAAATTGACATATAAAAGCTTCATGGAAGAGTTTTTGGATTTTTACGGTAAGGGCAAGTCTTACTGTTTACAAAAACAAAGGAAAACGGACGCGCCGTAAGTGAAAAACAGTAATTTTTTAGAAAATTTCCAAAAAATCCCAGAAAATTACAAATTGAATTTAAACACTAATGGTCCCTCTTGAAATTTGATTTTAAGCACTCACTGATCACCATAAATCTATTTTTGACCAGAAATCCCTGTTTTCCGTACTTTACGGAGATCGGAAAAGTAACATTTTTATCGGCTTTTCAGAAAATTACAAAATAATTCCCAAAAATCCCAAAAAATATAAAAACATGATTGAACCTTTCAAAATCCTTTTTTGACCTCATCTTGGTCTCCGAATCAGTTATTAGCTTTTGCTGTAAGTAATAGGGTCAAAACGGTAATTTCTAAAGTTTTCCAAAAATTCTAAGAAAATTCCAGAAAATAAAAAATATTAAAAGAACCAACTTTTGTGAAGGAAGTTTGTTTGTCTAAGTTGGTTTAACATAATTGTGCTATTTAAATCCTTATCCGCTAATAACGGTAAATACAGATGTCAAACGTCAAGGAAAGAGTGACTGTTTTAATGAAATAACTCGACAAGTATTTTAAAACCTTCATTCTAAGACTAAAATAATTTACTTAGCCTTTAGATCAAAAAGTTTCATATAAAACATATTTTAAACAGTAACTCAGAAAAACAGATGTTACACTACCTATGCCAACGATACTATATAGGTATGGGACTGTATAGGAAAGAATTCTCTTCTGAAAAGCATGTAAGTGAGGACAAAACATGTGGATTGGAATTCATGTTGGTTTGTAGGGAAAAAGTCGTTAATTCGAAAGGTCATCGGATTATTACAGAATAGTATAGACTTTGGTTGAAATTGTGTGCAATTGATTGATTTTTCCTTGTAGATTTAAAATAGTTCTGGTAAGCTCTAATTATTTTTACTCGAATAAATTCTTAGTAGAAAACCATGGCTACGAGAGGGAATCATAATGATAATGATCTTGCAAAAACTATTTGGGAAATGGCAATTGCTTTTGGACGTAGAGGAGGAGAAAATCATAGGATCGAACTTAGTCATGCCAATCTGATTCAATTCAAGGGAGGATATGACCCTGAGGGAGCACATTTATGGACTCATAAGTTAGAAAAATTCCTTGAGACGATGGCTTGCTCAGACGAATGAAAGGTGATGTTTGCTGCTTCCTTGTTGGTAGACGATGCTGAATTCTGGTGGTATGGAATGCGTCTGTTATTGGAGATTGAAGGAACAACTATTACATGGACTATCTTTCAAGATCATTTTCTGGCGAAGTATTTTCCTACCTGTGTTCGTCAAGTAAAGGAGATGGAATTCCTACGTTTAAGGCAACAGGAGATGTCAGTAGGGGAATACGTTATTAAGTTTCAATCTCTCTCTAAGTTTTCCCGGTATTTCCAAATATATCATGACCCGGCATGGAAATGCAAGAAGTTTCACGAAGGGTTGGAACATGATTTACGTGAGGCAGTAATCCCTTTCAAAAATTGTGAGTTTAGCGAGTTGATAGAATGTTGCTATATGATTGAGAAGATATTAAAGAAGGAGAAGATAGGAAAAAGCAACGTAGGAGGACCACTTAGGTTTAAATCACTAAATCAGAATGAAAGGCAGTTTCAGAACATGCCTTATACAAGAAAAGGAAAGGTAGTGAACATCTGAGCCAGTCTGGTCTCTAGACCTCTACCCAAAACAAAACAATACAATAACCATCTATTCTTCTTGGAATCAAAATTCCTTTGTACAACATCCTTCAGATCCTCTTCTAAGAGCTAACCCATTCCTTGGGTAAAACATCTACTCAACCATGTACCAACAACATAGAAAGTAGGCAAGGGTGAAAATCCTTATCATAGAATTATATCACTAGAGAACTTATAAGCAACATACAGCAGACATAATGCATAGTAAATTCACAGCAGACGTAATGCACACAGCAATATAAAGCACAAATACAAATAAATCACACTCATGAAATCAGTATATCCACATAACAAATAATAAGAACTTCACCAAAATAGGTCAAGCAAATTTTATGAAAATCATCATATAAGAACACCGCTTTAAACAAGCATATGAGAACATCGTGTAGGAACCTCGTTTTAGACAAAGCATGTCGGAACATCGTGTAGGAACATCGCTTTTAAACAAAACATATGGGAACATCGCCTTTGACAAAGCATATGGGAACATCACATTAGTACTAAGCATATAGGAACATCACTTTTCACCAAGCACATTTTTTTCATTTCCAAACCACTAAGAACATAACATCACATCTCTTAAGTTAAAACACAGAATCTCACCACTCAGATAAAACATAGACTAAGTGAATGAAATCAACTGTTTATTTACGGAAATACTTAAGCACCAATTATCTTCCAGGAAAAAGGCCCGTTGAAAGCCTACCTCACTAATTTTCACTGTCGTAGACATTGGAAATTAAACTGAGTTATATATATATACACAGATTGGATACCCACTCAGTATTTCCCACTGATAATATAACAGTAGAATTCATCGAGAATCCGTTACTGTTTATATTAAATTCCAATAGATGCTATAATAGTAGAATTCACCGAGAATCCATTACCGTTATACTCATTTTATCCAATCCAATCTATTTATATATACGTTTATTAAGAAATCATTTCTTTCCCAATTTATCTTAGTCACGTAGATACCGGGTCCCTAGGTTAAGAATTCCCCAAACAGCGTATCAGTACAGTTCACAGGAAAGAGAGATGGACTTTAAAAAGCCCCTTCAAAGATCTCTGTGTTTCCTAGACATACTCCTACTGATAAACCATTTATCTTAACCATCACCTTGCATATCATTGATAGACAATATAAGGGTTTTCACAAAAGAATAATTTGCATTTTCTTTACGGTAAGATCATATTTACGATAAATCTAAATTTTGCCATTATAACGGCATGTTTACAAAGTTCAAAATTGATTTTGTCATCCTAACCTTACTTCCACGGAAATCCCAAGGTAATTTGGGCATTATAACACTACAGTTAATAAAAGCACATAACAATTTAATTTAAAGTCATAAAACAATTATAAAGCTTAAATAAATAGTTATAAGGCATATACCAATCTTGCCATTATAACCTTACTATAAAAGCACATAATTAAATAAAGCTATAAATGATTATAAGGCATATACCAATCTTGCTATTATAACCTTACTATAATTAAAGAAAAGCTATAAAACAATTATAATAAAGCATTTAAAACAAGTAAGAAAGCTACAACACTTAAAACCACCAAAGTGGATATTCTCTTCAAGGTTCTCAAGAATTTTCCCCTTGTCTTCAAACTTGAAGAAAAGGGATATTTTGAAGATCAAAGCTTCAAAACTCAAGAACTTTAACAAGAAAAACTAAAGAAAACTTTGAAAAACTAGAAAAAGGGAGGAAGAGGGAACTCTTGAAACGCATCAAGAATTGAGATGAGAATTTATTGAAGCCCCTCCCCTCTATTTATAGGCAAGGAGGCAGCCAAGGGAGTGGTTTTGGAGCCCATGGTTTTAATTAAAACCATGGTATAGGAAAAAGATTTAAAATAACTAAAAACTAATTAATTAAAACCTAATTGATTAATCCTAATGACTCATGGCATGACTCATAATTGAGAAGCTTCAAGACCTTCCCACTTGCATGAGAATGGCGGCCAAAACTGGCTGAGAGGAGAGGGAGAAGAAATTACACAATTAACCCAAGGGTTTGTATGAAAAAGCATAAAAATCTAGGGTAAAAATGTCATTTCACTGATCAAAATTTTCTTAAATATAATTTAAAGGGTGAGAACCAATAATAAATCTTGGAAATGCCATCTGATAGTCCTAATAGCTTCATGGAAGAGTTTTTGGATTTTTACAGTAAGGGTATGTTTCCCGGTTTGTATAAACAAAGGAAAACGGACGTGCCGTAAGTGCAAAATGGACATTTTTTAGAAAATTTCAGAAAATTCCCAGAAAATCACAAATTTGATTTAAACACTAACGATCCCTCTTAAAAAATAATTTTGGTCTTTCACTGATCACTAAAAATCCATTTATGCTCCGAGAATCCTCGTTTCTCGTGTTTATAGGGACTGAAAAAGTAAATTTTGATCTGTTTTTTAAAAAAATTTGAAATAATTTTCAAAAATCCTACAAAATTTAAAATCATGATTTAGCTTCTCAAAATCTCTTTCTGATCTCAACTCGGTCTCCAAATCAGTTCTCTGTTTCTTGCTGTCAACTATAGGGACCAAAACAGTAATTCTAAAACTTATTATTTCTAAAAATTCCTAAAGAATTTCAAAAAATCACAAATATTAAAAGAACCAAATTTTGTGAAGGAAGATAATTTTTTGGGTTTGTTTTGATATACTTTAGCTATTTAAAATCTTATCCATCAGTTATGGTAAATACGGTTGTTTGAAAAAGTTCAAACGTCAAGGGAAAAACGTCTGTTTTAATGAAATAATTTGATAAGTATTTTAAAACCTTAATTATAAGACCAACATAATTTACTTAACACTTACATCACAGAATTTCATATAAAACAGATAATAGACGAAAAATAGAAAACAGAAGTCTATATAAAACTTAACTATCATACCGTTTTAAACTATAATACCAAACAAGACTTTATTATTTTCTATACTATCTTAAGTATACTAGATTCTAGAGTCTCTTTCTTAACTATTTCTCCATCTCCAGTATTTATCCATTTCTTAACTAACAGATTACAGAGTTTCTCTTTAGAGGGACCAAAACTGTAATTCCCTTTATATCTTTCTCTAAAATTCCAACTTAATTTCAAAAACCTTTATGGAACATCAAGTTACTATTTTATCTCCTCAAATACCTTTTGGGAACCAAATATGAATTTTTCATATTCATTATCAACTTATTCTAATAGTCAAGAATATCCATAAAGTACCGTTTGACTTCTACGTCAGTTCTAAACCATTTCACTTTATCTGAAAATCTTAAGGATGATTCTAATCTTCTATAATTAATACTCTGTCTTATAGAGTGAAATTTTAGGATGTTGCAGAAATAACTTTTGTGAAGGAAATTAATTTTTCTGGGTTGATTTTGGCATTTTTATGTTATTACAACCTATACTGTCAGTTATGGTAAAAACCGTTGTCTGTATAAAACCCACGTCAAATGAAAATTGTCCATTTCAATGAAAGAATGAATAAGCATATTCAAACCCTATTTTTTAAGATAAAAATAAATTACTAAACACTTATGTCACAAAATTCCATATAAAAACTCAACATTAAATAAAAACTATCTATTTCTATACTGAGAATGAATAAGTGTACTAAAACCATTTTTCTAAGATGAAAACAAATCAATAAACACATATAACACATAACATTCAATTAAAACAGAATAAAGACGAAAATGAAGCAGATAGAAATTACATAAGGCTTAAACTAGTTTGTTGTTTGAATCCCAACACCAAATGAAACTTCTAATTTCTTTACCAGATAAAACTATATTTGTCCCTTTGGTTCTTATCTTGATCATTTCCTAGTCCTCGGATATTTATCCGTTTTCCAATTTTCGTGTTATGTGATTCATCTTAGATGGACTATAACGGTATTATTTCTTATGCTTTTCTCTAAAATTCCAAACTTAGTTTCTAAAATCCTTATATAATATCAAGCCACTATTTCAATCCTCAAATACCTCTGCTGAATTCATTTTGAACTTTTCATATTGCTATAAACTTATTTAGACAGTCAAAGATGTCCACAGAATACTGTTTTGACTTCTACGTCAATTCTAAACCATTACTGATCATATAAAATTTCTAAGAACAATATTAATCCTCTAAAATTAACACTCTTTCTCATAGAATAAAAATTTGAGATGTTACAAAAACTGATAATAATATAGCTTAAGTCCATTTTTGTAAAAATCCCTTTGAAAGCTTACACCTAAATAATTTTCGCCACGTATATACAAAATTCTTAAATCAAGAATTACAAACAACACATTAGTAAGGTTCCCAGGAAAGAGAGGTGAGTCAAAGCTTCTTAGAGACCTGGTCTTTCCTTAGACAGAAGGCCCAGAACAATACCAATGAACTGTTAGACCCAACTATCTTTCTGCATATATATCTAGTCAGCCTTTTTATATTTTTGTGAAATCATTTAACAGTAACTACAGAGTTTTTGATACATATTTTAAATTAACAGTTCTCTAGTAATTTTTGTCCAAAAGTGTTACATACCCGAAGCAGGTAGGAAAATACATTAGAAATGCACTTTCATACCAAATCGTAATATACACTAGTGGCTAAGAAAACTACAGAGGTTCTAATGTACCAATTTTAAATTCGATAGCTGGCATTAATCACAGGGGGCATAGCCCACTGGAGTGATTAAGCCTTATAACAGTTAAAATTTTGCCATTATAATAGTACAATTATTAAAACTCATAAATAATTTTAACATTATAACGTTACTAATAATAAAGCTCATAAATAATAAAACTAATAACAAATTAATAAAAACTCATAAATAATTAAATAAAGCTTAAACAATTAAATAAAGCTTATAAACACATAAATCACCTAAGTGATTGGCAAAATGGTATAAAAATTCAAAATAAGGCATTTAATTGTGAGGACCAATGAGAAACGTTAAAAATGCCATGTGTCAATCCTAAAAACTTTTTGGAAAATTTTTGAGAATTTTACGGAAAAGGGTAAGATCATCGGTATATATCGTTTTGCATATACGCTTAAGGGCAATACAGTAAATTTACAAAACCCTGTATAAAAATAATTTCTAAAATCCCCAAACAATAAATTAAAAAAGAAAAAGTAAAATTTTGTTTTATGAATAGTGGGTTAAACGGTATAATTTCAAGGACATTTTAATCATTTGTCAATGGCAGGTCAATTTTTGGACTTTTTTCAAAAATTTCAGAAAATTTTTCTTAAATCACAAATAATGGAAAACCACTATTTTGTGAAGAATGACTTTTCTGGGTTGGTTTAGTATTTTTATGCTATTTAAAACTCATTCCGTAAGTTAAAACGTAAACTATTTTCTATTTAAATCTCAACGTCAAATGAAAACTATCCATTTCTATACTGAGAATGAATATCCATATTAAAACCCTATTTCTAAGATAAAAATAAACCCTTTAGATGTTGGCTTCACTTAAATTCTCAAACTTCTTAAATTCCCTCATACTCACAGAGCTTGTGTCAGAACAAAGGGCATTATAGTTTTCCTAAATTCAAGGGTGCCTACACTTCATGTAGTTGTTCCTCATTGAGTTTCACTTCAGTCCTTAACCTTTTTTTTTTACATATAACAAACATGACACTCTCACGGAACATAACAGAAACTACACTACTCCATCTCCTCCCCCAAACTTAAAGTAGTGCAGTCTCCTCATTGCACCATGCTAAGAGGAGTAGTTGGTCAAACAAAACATAACAATGCTATAGCAATCTACAGCATTACAGACACAAGGACCTAAACTAGACAACACAATCTACATTATTACAAGGACAAAATCAATAACACCAGAAGCAGAATCAGTCACAAACAAGCAACAATCAATCAAACTCACAGCAACAATCAATCAAAAACACAGAAGCAAAAGTAAAAGACTTTGCTCTGACCTGTTGCTGCAGCAACCTGATGCCACCAGCTACATCCCTTGAAGACGGGAACTGCGTCTGGTCTCAGGTATTGATTTCTGTTTTCCCTTCTTTTGGGCTGAGGTGCCACCTCCTTGATGATTATGATGTCTGGATCATCATCAGCTTCCTGAGAGGCCATGGCATCTTTCTTTTGTTTCTTTTTCTCACTCTTGAGAGTTTGACTCTGAGATAGGCACCCTCTTTCTAACCCTTGATGTTTCCTCCCCTTTTTCTATTTTTTTCTCCTTTTTCTGTCTGACTTCCTTATCACCCTCCCTGTTTTTAATCCCTATTTCTTTTTCATGAGCATTCTCCTCTTGAACACTCTGCTCTTGAGCACTTTGAAAATCCTCATCACTGTCTACCTCTTTTTCTCCTCCCTGCTCCTCTTCTTCAACTTCCTTGCTTCTCTATCCCTCATTCTCATTTTCACTCCCTTTTTTTAATGCCTCACTGTCACTGTCCTCTTCTTTATCACTCTCACATTCTCCCTCATCTTCATTTTCACTCTCTTTCTCATCACTTTTGAACTCTTCCTCTGATTGACTTTCTTCCACCACCTTTTCCTTTCCTTTTCTACTTGGTGTCTTCTTTTTACTTTGAGCTCTTGCTAGCTTAGGAGCAGTGGCGGATCCAGAAATTTTAAATTGTGGGGGCAATACTCATAAATATAAATTAATAGCATTAAGTATATAGCATATCATTTTTGAAAATATAAAATATATCGTAATTATTCTCTACAAGTTTTTATATTCTAGAAACATCAACGATTTTATCATTTTCAATACTATAAAAAAAATTTGTATAAAAGTAACTAAATCATCATTCAACCACCGAATAAAGTCAAATATTTTTATGGGATATATATTTCATCTTTTTAATTATTTTAAAACTGTTAGAAAGATAAAAAAGAATAATATTTAAAATAATTTTGTAAATATAGAGAGCAATTATTTAGTGGATTAAAAGATAAGTGGGTCGTGAGGAACCAAATATATAATGCAATATAATATAATATTACATATATGTATAATATTACAAAGACACATAAAAAATAGTGGGGGCAAATGCCCCCAAAGGCATGAACGTAGATCCGCCCCTGCTTAGGAGAAGAAGAAGTGGGGGCAGATGGCCTAAGAGAATCAATGGTTTCAGCTGACCTATTTGCTCTAGTCAATAAAATCTCCTCTAGGAAGGCAGGAGGTGGTGGTAAAATTCTGTCCCCACTCAGCTGCAATATGGCCTGCTGCTGCCATGTAAATGCAGCTCTAACATACTTCCAGAATTTCCTTTGACTCTCCACTAACTCCTTTAAAGGGTCCACCACTTTCGCTTCACCATTTTCTTTCCTGTCTTTTCCAGCAAATCTTTTAATTATTGTAGTATCAATAGGCATTGCATTCGGCCATGCTTTTTCTCCAGTAGCCACTGGGACTCCATCTTGGATAAACAATTCAGTTATCAAGCAAGGGAAAAACAAGCTGCCTTTCTTCTTTATAGCACGTACAAGCATGAATCTCTTTCTCACTACGCCGAGAAAGCATTTCAACATCGTTTAATTTTACTCTCAACAGTGAGTAAAAGCGTCGTTGATCGCCCCGTTGTTGTTTAGACGTGCTCTTACCACAACACCTACAAAGCGTTGTTACTGTGTCACACAAACCCGCCCGTATTTCCTCACAGACAACGCGCAGGCAGCAAGCGCTGTAACACTCTGTTTTTATATATATAGTTTTTATTTATTTTTAATCTGTTTTAAATTAATTAAAATTATTTAATTAATGTTTTTATGATTTTAAGGTATAAATAATAATATTTATATCTTAGGTTTATTTTTGAAGGGTTTATAGTGATAGAGTTCGCAAAATTGAGTTTTGCGAGAACCGCGTTCTCTCGAAAGCGAGAAGGGTTTAGTATTTTTCCGGAGGTCATTTTTACTCCAAAATAAATTTTTAACGAACCAAAAATGGTTCTTATAATATTTTTGATTTTTAGAAATTTTCTGGAAATTTTTTAGAAAAACTTTATTTTTACCCGCGTTTGGTGCTTTACGGGTAAACCGGGCGCAACCGGGACATGGAAAATAGTCCAAAAATTTAGTTTTGGGTTTCTAAATTTTTCTATGACATATTCAAATCATAAAATTTATTCCTCATGATTTTACTCATTTTAGAAAAATATTTATCTAAAAAGGGGTTCGAAAACTATGCGTTTTTACCGCTTCAAACTACCGATTAAACCCTAACTTGGTGGAATTAAATCCCACCATTTTCTGGTCAGATTTGGGCGCTTAGGGGGGGGGCTGATCCCATTCTCAAACAATTCCAAAAGTCAAATGGGTTTAATTTTGAATTTTCCCAAAATTAGGTGAGAGAGGTATGGCTCCCAACCACCAAAGCATGCAAGCCCATACCTCCCCCATGCCTCCTTGAGTCAGCCGAGTTTCTTGTGTGGGAAAGGGAGAGAGAAATTCATTTTGTTTCATACACTTCATCTTCTCCAAGTTCCATTTTCTCTCCATTCCCAAGCTTTTTCATACACCAAAAAGACCAAGTTTCATTGAGTTTTTGGCCACCCAAGCTTCACAAAAAAGGTTTGGATCATCATTCTAATCCATAAACTTCTTTTATTTTTTCATTTCCACCACTTTCATGTTTTCATGAAAGCTTGAGTTCTTCATTTCACTAAAAATAGGCTTTTCCTTTGTTTAGGTTCACTCCATTGGAACCTACAAGCTTGGAAACTACCTTGGATCTATTTTCTTTCAAGATTTGAGTAAGTATTCATCTTCTCAAATTTTTACTCTTTATGGTTTCTTGGTTTTCATAAAACTCATATTTCTGTGGTTGTGTTTTGGTGTATTTTGTAAAAGGTAAATTTTTCTAAGTGTGGGAACATCAAGGTGTTGAGTAGACCACTTGGTGTTGGTGTGGTGTGAAGGAGGTGATTTTGGAGTTAGCCCATTTTTCAAGTCTTCAAAAGGTAAGGGGATTTTTTTCAATAAGTTGGGAAGATTGTGTATGTGTGTGATTATGTGATTTTGTTCTTGATGATGAACTCAATGACTTGAGTTTTTCTATTGGGTGTTGAATGAAGTTTCATTCTCTTAGTAATATGTATTTTTACATGTATATGTATATGTATATGAGTAAAAATATGATTTTTGGTTGAGGCATGATAATTTTTATGAGCCTATGGGTTGTTGGAAAAAAATCGTATGTATGCTTTGGGGTGATTATGGATGTCCAAGTGTGTGCTTGGTGAAGTATGATTTAATGTCATATTCATGATGTATGTTGATTTATGGCTTGGTTGTGTTATTGCCTAATTGATGTATATTGATTTATGTGTATTTCATATACTTTGATTGGGATTGGATTGAAAAGATTTGATTAAGTGTGGGAAGAGAGTTTAAAAGCTTTAATGAAAAAGTTTTCCAAATGAATTAATTAGAATCCAAATCATAAGTCTTAAATCAATTTAATACTAAATCATTTTATCCATAAAACTTTAAGAGAGTTAGAGAATTAATTAATGTGAGAGAAAAATCAAATTTTGGATTTTTAGGGGTTAAAAACGAAAACTGCAGGTTTTTGGGGCCAAAAATGCAAATTCTGGAATTCTGGGCTTTAATTGTAAAATCTGAACTTTTGGGTCAAAATTATAATTTAAGAAAGTTTGGGACATAAATGTGAAGTCTGGAAACTTTTGGGTCAAAAATATAATTTACGAAAACTTGGGGCTGAAACGCGAAGTCTGGTACTTTTGGGTCAGAATTATAAATTACAAAAGTTGTGGGCTAGAAAACGTAAATTCTGGGCACTTTGGGCCAGAAACCTGATTTTTCAGAAAATTGGGGGCTGAACTGCGAAACTGAACTCCTTAGAGGTCAGAATTACAAATACTTAAAAGTAAAATATTTTAAGGAAAATTATCAAAGAATTTAATTAAGTCTTAAACTAAATCTTTTTATGATGAATAAGTGGGTTTTAGATAAAAGATAATTCTTTTATTAAAACAAAATGAATGTTTAAAGATTTTAGAGTTAAAAGAAAACGTAAGGATTCAAAAAGGAATTTCTTCAAAAAACTTATGGTGTTGAATAACAATATTACACGGTATTGGAAGAGAACCAATACGTGGCGAAGATAAACGTCTTAAGGACAATAATATTACACGGTATTGGAAGAGAACCAATACGTGGCGAAGATAAAAGTCTTAAGGACAAATATATTACATGGTGTTAGGTGAAAGCTAACACGTGGCGACGAAAAACCCTAAGACGAGGGACCGAATTGATTGTGGTTGCAAATATACTGTCATATGCATTTGAGATATTGGCTTTTGCCAGGCTAGCATTTATTGCTATGATGAGAGCACACAATCCTATGCGGGGATTGTAAATAAGTATGGTCTGACTATAAGTCTTTGAGGGCATCCAGGTTACGAAATTCTCAATGGCCTTGCGGTGAATCCCCTTGTGCCGAGAAAAGTAGTGTACCCGACTTGGATGATCTTGACCGGCTGCCTTATTTGAGATGGGGTGTACGACGTAGCGCAATGGGTCTGTACCGAATAAATGACAAACGATGGCCAAGAGTGAAGGTCAGTTTGCATTAATGATAGGTATACGATTCCGCCACATCGCTCTACTTAGTTGAGGAAGAAAAGTCTCCATGGAGCAGTGCACCGGTGTATGGAAAGAGATATTGAAGTGACATGCATTATGCTAGAATGCTATGTGTGTGCTTGACTGTGTGTTTACCTTGATGATGTGTCTTTGTTGATGATTGAATATCTTAGCTAAAAGATTTGCGAAAGAGTAACCCTATATAAATATATTCTTGGAACGTATTATGTAGTATTTTATTTTTCATATACAACCTTTCAGTGGATTTCAACTTGTGAAAAGAAATTCACCCTTGCATATTTTCCTGTATCTGTATGTACGTTACGCGTAGATGAGGCCTCTGGTAGCCCGCGTGAGGGAGAGCTTCTGGCCCCTTGAGGCCGAGTCCGAGGGAGGGGGATGGACTTATGAACCCATCTCCCAATGGGCCACTGTGTGTGGACACGTGGTCAGGACGAGAGGACGGGTGCTGGGCCCCCAAGAGGTTTTGGAGCGTGATATGGTTCTGGATGCTTACATTCCATTAGAGAGGATGCGCAGCTGGCTGGCAGCCGCACCCGAGGTACCTGTGGAGCAGCCGAGGCGAGAGACTCAGGCGGAGGAGAGACCTTTACCCTCACGGGTAACCGGATCCGTTTGGGAGTATCGTCGCATGTTTCGTCGGACGCGTCTCACTCCGAGGAAGAGTACCTTGGCTCGAGATCGTCTACCGAGGATGGCTCCATCAGTGACACCATCTTCACCACCACAGACGGAGAGACCGACGCTCTCCGTTTCTTACGTCCCACCGTATGGCCGTTTCGTACGCTGCTCTTCTGACACTTCTGCCGGACCGTCAGGACACGCAGAGAGGGGGAAGAGGAAGGTTCGAGATGAGCCAGAGCGGGTATTCATTGAGATATCTGAGGAGGAGGAAGACCCGGAGGAGGACCCAGAGGAGGATCCCGAGGAGGACCCCGAGGAGACGTCATCGTCTTAGGTCGTAGTGGTGGGGGTGTCTAGTGCTAGGTTGTGGGATGTCTGTTAGCGACCAGCCTAGGTTTGGGATGTTCATGTTCAGTGTCGTGTATTTGGCACATCTTTTGATTTACAGTTTTCTTAGGTTTAGATTTATCGCTTTATTTTCTTTACGTTATGATGATGTATTTTGGCTACTATGTTGTGGTTCCAAACTATCCTTGCGGGCACAAGACTTGTACATTTTGACATAATGATATATATATATATGTGCATGATGTTTCTTTTCTTCTGAGTTTCAGGATGGCTAAGTGTGATGTGAGAAATATTTTCGTTTAAGATTCTTTTCAAAAAAAAATTAGCCACCAATTTTGGTAACCTTGAGTTATGAAAGATGTTTTTCCGCATTAAATTTTAGTTTTTCACGTGACGTTCCTTGTGGGAAAAAGGGGCGTTACAAGCGCTGTGTGTATCCATACATCACAACAACGGTTGCTGAAGAACACGTTGTAGAAATAAATAAATAAATAAATATATATATATATATGCTTAATTATGTTTTTAGTCCTTTAAAAATTGTCAAATTTGAGTTTGGTCCTTTAAAAATAAGTCAAACTTTTTAAATCCTTTAAATATATTTTTTTTGATTTAGGTCCTTAAAGTGAATTGACTTGCTAAATGGCACATTTTGACTCAGTCATCATTCCTATGTGGCACGAAACGCTGACGTGGCCTCCTACACAAAATATTGAGTTTTGAATTTAGTCTCTCTAAAAATTAAGTTTTGATTTTAGTCCCTCTGGTTTTTCTCTTTCTCTTCCACCACCTTCCTCTTCCTCCTCCAATGGCCTCCCCCTCCTCCTCCCTCCTTCACCACCACCACCCCCTCTCTCTCCTCCTTTTCCCTCATCCTCCCACCTCCTTTTCCCTCGTGCTCTCTCCTCCACCACCCCCCTCGGTTTCTACACACATGCACATATACTAGGTCATGAAGATCAAAACAAACAAAACCAAATGTACATGTATCAATGGAAAAGGGATCTGTTATTCGCATGTCTGGGTTTCTGTTATTCGAATTTTTTGATGAAAGTATCAATGAAAGTTTGGACTCAGTTGATGTGCTGTGGTCCCTATAAAAATTATGGTTTTTGAGTTTAGTCCTTATAAACATATAATGTTCATATAATAGTCCCTGTAAATATAATTCATTTTGAGTTTAGTCCTTACTAAAATGTTAAACTCAACATAAAGTCCCTGATGTCATTTTCTCCTTCGAATAACAATCGCATTCATCCACGATGAACCCTAATAGCTTCAAGCTAGATTTCTCTCACATGGTGCTTCGATCACTACAATTTGTTTAGGGCTTTTGTTTCCCATGACATATCGACCAACATACTGAAATTTAACAAGTTTTCATCAATCGGATTAAGAGATATCAATCGTTTTTGTCATGATATCAATCGCTTTTAGTTGCAGAAATCTGAAGTTTGCTGTTTGAAACTTATTTGAGAGAGAGAGAGAGAACGAGAGAGTGTGTGGTGGTGGGGGCTGTGGTGAGAGAGAGAGAAAAAAATGAGAGAGAGTGTGTGTGTGGGTGGGTGCAGGAAGGTGGTGGTGGTGGTCGGGGTGGTGGTGGTGGGGGTGCGAGAGAGAGCGAGAGTGTGGTGGTGGTGGTGGTAGTGGTGGTGGCGGCAGTGGGGGGGGGGGGGCTATGTAACACCCCTTTCTCAGGAGTCATTACACTTCGTAAGTGAACCTCTAATGCGGAATTAAAATTTTTCTTCTAATTCTTCTTTCAAAAAAATGCTATCAAAATTTAATTAATTTTCACAAATGGATTTTCTCTGTCATTTTTTTTCTTTTTAAGAAATACTTATGTGAATAAATACAGGAAATAGCATAGGAAATAAAATTCTTTATTTAATAATAGAGCATACCATACACAAGAAACCTCTTCACAAGTAAGTACAAACTCCCTATGCTGGTCAAGCACTGAAAATACTACAGACTCCAATAAGAACCCAACCCTTAACTCTCCACGCACATGTCTTCCGCCGTCTTGACGTACCCCCATACTTGTCTCCTCCTTGACTTCTAGTGATGACTAGTCCACCGGGCTTATGATCCCTCTATATGAATCATTTTTCAAAGACCACAAAACATATAGGTAAGGGAGAAAATCTCTTTCGCAGTTATCACCACAATCACACAAGTAGCACACCACATGAATTCATGCAAATTCATATCATAGCCATATATATAGCAGAAATCACTCACACAGGCATAATATAGCAATATTTATTGTAAGTCACACAGACGCACCTTTCCAATTTCACACAGAAGTATCATCTCATCTTCACATAGAAAACATATCATAAAAATTCAATATATATATATATACACAAGACACTTCAATCTTCCTTGCATTTTCCACATGCTCGATACACAATCACGAGCATTTAGTCCGCACTCCATGGAGTTTACTTCTCCCAACTCCCTATATTTTTGACATACAGTCATGAGCATTTAGCCCGCACTCAATGGAGATTACTTTGTTTTTCACATAGCATGAAGTGACACAGTATTTCCATGTCACATAGCAATTCTCACATCACATAGCATTTCTCAAATCACATAGCATTTATATCACACAGTATTTATATCACACAATATTCTCATTCCCCACTTGTCTTTATCTATCTTCCCTCATCAACACGTAGTCCCACAATCTCTTCGTACCGTCTGTTACTCAAACTCCTTAAACACATAGTTCTCGTTTCATTTATGCTTTATTCTAAAAGTGTCATTTTAAATGCTAGGTTCATTACTCTTGAAATCCCAGGCTTACATTTCATCCCCTTTCACTTTTTAAGAAATCACTTAGGGAAAACTTCTTGGAAAACTCATTTATTTTAGGCTTGGCCTTTTTAAGAAAACTCTTTCCATTACAACAAATTTAATAATAAAAATACCCCTCACTTCCTCTTAATTATTAAAACCACATAACTCTTTATAATTACATTTATGACCCCCAAAATGCCCATATTTTCATTTTAGCCCCTAAACTTCCAAAAATTACATTTTGGCCCAAAACAGGAAATTTCACAGCTTGCGAAATCTCACACTAGGGATGTGAACAGAGCTCTCCAAATCTCTTTAAAATCTGAAAATCAACTCCTCTTTTAAGATTTGATTACAAACTTCAATTCCAATATTGTTAAACCTCAAAACTAGATTACCTCTTCGTGAACTTTGGTTGTTTAACTTGGATTTTGAGAAAAATCAATTACATAGACTTTATTTCCTTTTGTCAATTAATAGATAATTAGTTGATAAAAGGTTTTAAACATTGAGATTGATTTAAATTAAATTCCAATTTTCTTGTCTAGAAATTCAATTAAAGTCCATTGGAGACTTATATAAAAAAATCAAGTGGTTCATACCAAAATCAAGCTTTGGCTTGAATACTAATTAATCAAATTTACCTTTAGAAAAATGATTTTACTATAAAGTTCTCAACTTTCTCTTCCATGATGCTTGGGTCACTTATTCAATTATCAACATTTAAGTTCATTAATCTCCCAACTTCTCCAATCACAACTCACCCATTTCCAATCACAATAACTAAGGAACATCAAAGAAATCAATCTACTTTAAATATTACATCACCAAGCTCATAGGAAAAATCAACCCATCACATAAGAAAACATTCATCAAGAACATAAAAATCACTTTTCAAACTCACACATCAATATATACATCTTAAGAACACCAATCACAAATCACTCAAAATAATAGAATAACACCACATAAAACTCATCACACCAAAACACACAAACACAAATCTTATGTAACAATCATAACTTTGGGAGTATTTTCCCCTTACCTCTTGAAGAGAAGCTTTACACACTAGAATCAAATTTTTCCTAGCTTGTATCTCCAAAACTAGAAATCAAACCCTTCCTAGCTTTTTTTTCAAAAGCTAGTAACAAAACCCTTAAAGACATATATAAATCATGAGCATAAAAACAAAGCCTTTATGAAAAATAACCAAACCCTAAGATCAAAAACTTGAAAGAGTGATTACTTACTCTTACTCTTGATGGAAAAAGGATCAAAAGGATGATCAAGCTTCTTGGTTCCAAGAATAAGAACCTAAAGCCAAAAACAAGGATTTTCTTGAAAAACTTGAAGAAAAACATGATCCATGAACTACAAAGTGAGCATCATGAAAAGATAAGAAGGATTAATGGTTTAAAATCACAAACCAACCTTGTTTGATGAAGCTTGATGGATCAAAAGCTTGAAAACTCAAAGAAAAGCTTAAGAACCAAAAATGGAGTTTGGAGAGAAAATGGAGGAAGTATGAACTAAGGAAGAGGAAAGACAAGAGTGAATGAGAAAATATCTTTCTCTCTCTCCTTAAACTCACGGCTGAACCACATAGGAAAGCACTTGAGATATGCTTGGATTAAAGGATAATACAATTAATTGATTAATGAGTAATAGTTAATTATTTAATTGGTCCAAGCCAAGACTTAGCCACAAAGCAATGATCAAAATGATCAACTTGGCACATGGGGCTGAAGGTGGGCGCACAACACAGCTGGTGCAAGTGGGAGGAAAATATCTCAAAAGCTAGGGGTTGCACCAAAATAAGAAAAATGCTTAATTAATTAATCCCTCTTGAAATAAATACTTTTCTAAATAAGTAATTAAATGAAAAATCACTTTTATAACCAAATATTATTATAATAAAATTTAGAATATCAAAACTTAATTTTTGATCATTTTCTCATACCCCGATTGCGCTACGGTTACCCGTAACGTGCCAAATGCGGGTAAAAATAAAATTTTTCTGAAAAACTCTAGAAAAATTCTCAAAAATCTGAAATATTAAAAAAATAACATTTGTTTCATTAAAATATTATTTTGACGTAAAAAGGGTCTCCGGAAAAATATAAAACCCTTACCGTACTCAAACCGAGACAAGGTTTCCGTCAAAATTCTGTTTTTCGAATATGGCCACTATCTACCCTACGAGTGCTAAGGTGTTCGTAGAGGAAGAACAGAGACAACCTTTCGTGTGAGCAAAGTAAGTACACAAAATGGAGAGAATTGAAGCGCCTTTTGGTTTTATTTATTTTATTTTTACATTTCGAAAACGTTTTCAAGACCAAGCGTTGTTGTAATCCTATTATTACAAAAATGATTCGCTTGACAAGCGTTGTTGTAATCAATTAACAAAATGCTTACATGGTAAAGCGTTGTTGTAATCATGCAAGGATATTATTACCAACACGCTATCCTGGTAAAGCGTTGTTGTAATAGATCAAATAATTAAATTTAGAGTAATGCTAAATCCTTTTCTCTCTTACTTCCTCTTTGGATTTCACATAGATGTTCATCCTTCTAACGTTGAGAGTGCCAAAATGAAGTGTTGGGAACCAATCACCATAAGTCTATTTTCCAATTGGAGCCAACCGATGAAACCCCTCCATAACATCCTGGTCTTCAAAGAGGAGAGTTAGCAAAAAAAGATACATCATAGGAGAGGGGCCTACAGTGATACCTTCAAACATGTCTATGAAATGATTAAACACCAAATGTGGTAGATTAACCTTCCCCCCCCCCCCAATAGCAAGTTACAAAGACAAAACTTTTGGAGGTCAGAAACTATAACTTCATCCTCATCCCCATCCCCACCCCCATCCCCATCGTCCTTTTTTGTCAAACAACGTTGTTGAGGATTTGAGCAGTACTATGGCCTTGTCGTTCATCTGTGAGGTTGAAATAAAGACAACCTTGTCCTTTTTAAGCAGGCAACCATCAACCGAAAAGGCCCGGTCCTAGCTATCCCCGTAGATGGTGTAACACCCAAAATTTTCACTATATGAGGTAGAGAGTTACTTTTAGAGGATTAAGATTAATCTTACAATGTTCAGATGATAACTCATGGTTTAGAGCCAACATAGAAGTCAAAACGGTAATTTGTAGACGTTTTTGACTGTCAGATCAAGTTTATAAAGATATAAAGAGTTTCAATCTGATTCAGAAAAGAGATTTGAGGATAAAAATAGTGATTTGATAATATTCAAGGATTTTAGAAATTTATTTGGGATTTTTTCGGTAAATGGATAAGAAAAAGTACAGTTTTGGTCCCTGTAGTATGACTACGATGAACTGCGAGTTGGTTTGGAGACCAAAATGAGTTAGAAAAATATTTTGATGAGCCAAATAATGTTTTTACATTATTCTAGGATTTTTAAAATTATTTTGGAAATTTTTAGAATACAAGATTAAGAATTGTTGTTTTGGTTCCTATAGTTTGACGGGGAGAGCTGGGAACTGATTTGGAGACCAAGATGAGGTCAGAAAGAGATTTTAGAAGCTAAGTCATGTTTTTTCATTCTTTAGGATTTTTTGGATTTATTTTGAATTTTTTTGAAAAACATATCAAAAGTTACTTTTTCGGTCCCTATAAATATGAGAAACGGGGGTTTTTGGAGCGGAAATAGATTTCTGGTGATCAGGGCATGCTCAAAATCATTTTTTGAGAGGGATCGTTAGTGTTTATATTAAATTTGTGTTTTTTGGAAATTTTCTGAGAATTTTCTGAGAAATGTCTGTTTTAACCTTACAGCGTGTCCATTTTCCTTTGTTTATGTGAACCGCAAAGCATACCCTTACCGTAAAATTCCAAAAACTCTTCCATGAAGCTATTAGGGCTATTACATGGAATTTCCAAGATTCCTTATTGGTTCTCACCCTTTAAATTAATTTTGAAAATTTTTGATTAGTGAAAAGACAATTTTGCCCTTGAATTTTACTTAAACCCTAGAGGTAAAGATGTAACTTCACCTCTCCCTTCTAGAATAGCTCTTGGCCACGTCCCATGGTGACTCCCCGAGGTCTAGAGGCTTCTCAATCCTTCTAGATTTTGAGTCATCCCATGAGTCATTAGAATGGACCAATTAGGTAATTTGGATTTAATCTTTTCCTAAAAATACAAAATGGCATTATCTTCCCCCACCTCCTCTCGATATGCATGCTCCTTTCCCTATAAATAGGGGGATGCTCTTCATATTTCCTACACCAAAATCTTGAAGTCATTCCAAGATTTCTCTTTCTCCCTCTTTACAGTTTTCATAGTTTTCTTTTCAAAAGTTCTCGAGATTTGATGTTTTGATCTTCAAAATATCTCTTTTCTTCAAGTTTGAAGGTAAGGGGAAATTTCTTGAGAATCTTGAAGAGATTATCCACTTTGGTGGCTTTATGTGTTATGGCTTTCTTATTTGTTTTAAATGCTTTTATTTAATTGTTTTATTTTTTTTTTTGTAAGGTTATAATGGCAAGATTGGTATATGTCTTATAATCATTTATAGCTTTTATTTAATTAAGTGCTTTTATAGTAAGGTTATAATGGCAAGATTGGTATATGCCTTAACCAACTATTTATTTAAGCTTTATAATTGTTTTATGACTTTAATTTAATTGTTATATGCTATTTATTAATAGTAGTGTTATAATGCCCAAATTTCGTTGGGATTTTCGTGGAAGTAAAGTTGGGATGGCAAAATCAATTTTGAGCTTACTAATAGTACCGTTATAATGGCAAATTTTAGATTACCGTAAATATGGTTTTACTGTGAAACAAGTGTAATTTATTCTTTTGAGAAAACCCTAATATTGTCTATCTATGATATACAAGGCAATGGTTAAGATAAAGTTGGGAAAGAAGTGATTTCAAAATAACGTATATATAAATAGATTGGATTGGATAAAAGAGTATAACAGTAAAGGATTCTCGGTGAATTCTACTGTTATAGCATCTATCGGAAATTTAGTATAACGGTAAAGGATTCTTGGTGAATTCTACTGTGATATTATTAGTGGAAAATGTCAGGTTGGAATCCAATCTGTATATATATATATATATATATATTCAGACTCAGTTTAATTTTCAATGTCTTTGACAGTGAAAATTAGTGAGGTATGCCTTCAATGGTTTTTTTTTCTGAAAATAAACTGATGTTCAAGTATTTCAGTAATAATTCAGTTTTGGTCCACTTGAAATGAATTAATCACCTTTTACACTTACTTATATTATATGACTCTATGTTTTACCTGAGATATATAATTTGGTATTCTTGTCTGAGAAATGTGGTTTTGTGTTTACTTGTGATTATGTGTTCATTTGAGATAGAATGATTCCGTGTTTAAAAGAGGGTTAAGTCGTAAGTTGGTATCTGTGGTTACTAAGTAAAATCTTCAGGAGTAGCGGGTTGAATGCTCATGGTTGTGTGCCGAAATTTCTAAGGTAAAATCTCCAGAAGTAGCGAGTAACTTACACTTGGGTGTGTCCCGAATTTAAGTGTTGGGTGTGTCCCGAATTTAAGTGAGTAAAGTCTCCAGGAGCAGCGGGTTCTTTTCTCGTGGGTGTGTCCCGAAATTATGTTGTAAAATCTCTTGGGGTAGTGGGTTCATTTCTCGTGGGTGTGTCCCGAAATTATTAAGTAAAATCCCCAGGAGTAGCGGGCAGGATGCTCGTGGGTGTGTCCCGAAAGTATAGAGAGTCTTATGTGAAAGTACCATACTTGTTTGATAACTTCTTGAGATATATTACCATGTGAAATTCTCTGTTTAAGATGTTGTATGTTTTATCTGTCTTGGGCATTATGTTTGCCGTATGCATTATGTCGGCTGTATGTTGCTTATATATTATCTAGTGATATAATTCAATGATAAAGATTTTCACCCTTGCCTACTTTTTACGTTGTTGGTACATGGTTGAGTAGATGTTTTACCCAAGGAATGTGTTAGTTCTTAGAAGAGGATCTGGAGGAGGTTGCTGTATAAATGGATAGAGATTCCAAGAAGAATAGATGGTTGTTGTATCGTTTTGGGTAGAGGTCTAGACACCAGACCGGCTCAAATGTTCACTGTATTATTTTAAATCTTTCCTTGTAAAAACTCTGATGATTATATGAAATGAGATTACATTCATAAAAGTATTGTTTTATGCCTCTGCACTTAAAACCTTTTGAAAAGAATTAAGATATATTTTCTATCCTTCTCATCATTTAAAAGAATAAAAAAGTTTTACACACATTTCGGAGAAGGAATGTTGAGCTTTCACCAAATATTTTCTAAGTTATTCAAAATTCTTGGTTACTATGGTGTAATATCCTTTTTGGAGAAAGAGTGTTGCATTTTGTGGTATCAGAGCCAGGTCAAGTCTTTTGGGGTGTTGTTGGGTATAGGTTTACTGTGTTTTCATTGTGTGAACTTTGATGAATTGTTGTGCTGTATGAAATTTGTCTGAATTTTGTGTGAACATGATTGGTTGTTTGGGTTATATTGTTTGTGGAAAAATCTGGTGCCGAAGTTGTATTGGAATGGGACAGTACAACTGAAAAATCCGCAACTGTACTGGAATGAGACAATACAGTTGAGGAGAACTTAGTAGGATTAATCAGTATTACCTATGCCAATGATACTGTACATGTATGGGATTGTACAGGAAATGATGATCTTCTGAAAAACATGTAAGTGAGGACAAAACATGTGGTTGGTATCCGTGTTGGTTTGTAGGGATAAAGTCGTAAATCTGAAAGTAGCCAGGTGATTTCAGGATAATATAGACTTGGGTGAATCTGTTTGGTTGTTTTCTGTGTGAAATCTTTGTATGTGAATATGTGATTTTGTGACTTTTTGAATGGGTTTTGATTTGGCTTTACCTGAGTATTTGTTTGTGTTATGTTTCCTATGGATAGAAACCTACCTTTACAATTAAGTTATGACTAGAATGATGACATTACTGGTTGTAATGTCCCAAATTTTCACTCTTATAGATAGAATGTTAATTTGAGAGGATTATTTATTAATCTTAGAAATCTTGTATGACAAGTTATGGATTAGTGCTGACGTGGAAAGTGAAACAGAAAATTCTGTTGACGTTTTGACTGTCAAAATAGGAACATAATGATATAGAAACCCTAATTTTAAGTCAGAAAAGATATCTGAGGATACCAAGAGTGATTTTACAATATTTGAGAATTTTAGAAATTTATTCGGGAATTTTCTGAGAAACGGATAAAAATGTTACCGTTTTGGTCCCTGTAATTTGAGCAGGTTGAACTGTGAGTTGGTTTGGAGACCAGAACAAGTTAAGAAATATTTTTGGAGAAGCCAAATGATGTTTTATATTATTTTAGAATTTTAGAATTTATTTTGGGAATTTTTAGAATAGTACACCAATAATTGCGGTTTTAGTCCCTGTAGACTGAGAACAGGATAAACGGGAGAACAGATGAATGACAGAAGCTTGGAGAATGATCCAAAATCAACTAAAAGAGTAAAGAAGAGTGTTTTTATAATATTTATAATTTTTAGAAATTTTCTGGAATTTTTCAGAAAAAATGCATTTTAACCCTAATTTACGGGTTACAGTGAAACTAAAAAATTACCGTATTGTTTCTAAACTTAACTTTTAAGAACCCAGACCTTTTGACACTTTATTTTCATGGTCTTGGCTTATTATAAGGGTCATGAGAGTTTTTTATCTCAACAGGTAATTTTTGGACAATTTTTACCATGAAATACAGAAGTTACCACATTTTTCTTACTATTATTTACCTTTAACCATGGTTAAAAGTGAAAGAAAAATACTTACCTTGCTTCTTGGACAGCTGCACGCCCTTGGCTGTGTCTAGATGGGTGTGGAACATTTTTAATTCCATGACTCACAATTTTTAACCAATGGGAAAAATCCAAGGATTGATTTTTTACTAATGACTCATAAGTGTAATGATAACTTGAGAAAAAAAAATCTTGGGCAAGAGGAAAGGAGAGGGAGGCCGAGTAGGGAGAGAAGGAGGAAGAGCTTCTTGTTGCATCTTCTCATTTTGCTCTCACACCATAACCACTTCTCATACTTTTCTTTCCAAATTTTCATCCAAGATAATCAAATTTTCCAAAGTTTGCTCTTGATTTTGGGATCATCAAGCTACCAAGGTACTTCATGAGAACTCCATAGATTAGGTTTTTGTTGTCTTCTTCATGGTTCATTAGCTTAGGGTAGTGTTTGGTTCATCTTAAGTTCTTCTTTCATGTGCTAAAGATTATCCATGGATGAGGAAAACTTATTTTGGTATTTGGATGTGTTATGTTTGATTGGAAGGAAGTAATCAAGAAGAAGAAGAAGGGCTTGAAGCTAGGGCTTTTCTTACATAAGCTAAAGGAAGAAGGTAAGGGGAAAACTCTCTCTAGTTACCATGATTATATAAGCTTGTGTTGTATGTGATTTCTTATGCCTTGGTGATGATACTTTATATATATTCTTGGTTGAAGATTTCTTATGCTTTTTGTGAAAGAATTTTCCTTATGTTATTGGTGAAGTGATTTCTTATGTGTTGGTGAATGATTTATTGTGTGTTGGTGAAGGATTTGTTTTGTGTTGATAAGTGATTTCCTTATGTATTGATGGAGTGATTTCCTATGTGTGGGTGAAGAGATTTCTCATGAGTTTGGTGATATGAGATTTTTAGTAGATTCATGGTTATGATATTCTTATGTGTGGTGATTGATAATTTGGAGAGGTTGAGAGATTAATAAGCTTAAACCATGTTTTCAAGAAAATTTGATCTCTAAATGCCCACTACTATTGAAAATCAATCTAATGGATCAAAGTTCATGAAGGTAAAAACTGATTTTTGGATTTAAAAAGGGTTGGAAATAAGTTATATAATCAAATTCAAAAGGAAAAATGCATTTTCGAATTTTTATAAAGTTTTCCAGAACTGTTCACGTCAGGGGTGTGAGAGTTTTCACTGGCTGTGAACTCCTCTGCTTTGAAAATCACTGTTTCCGAAAATTCAAGGGCCGAAAATGTAATTTTTGAAAGTATAGGACCAAAAGTGTAATTGTCAAAAGTTCAGGGACTAAAAGTTTAATTTTTAAAATATAGCTTTTGAAATCGTAATTTTGATATTTAGAGGACTAGAAATGTAATTTTCGAAGTGTAGGGGCTGAAACGAAAATCTGGATATTTGGATTATAAATGTAATTATAAAAGAGTTAGGTGACTTATATTAATTATGAGGAAGTGAGAGTATTTTTAATAAAGACTTTTCTTCTAACAGGTTAAATCCCGATAATGATTATAAGTTTTCCCAAAATGAGATTCCTAAATGTTTTCCAAGTGATTTCTTAAAAATGGAAGAAATGTAAGTCTAGGGCTCTAAATGAGTGTTGAACCTAGCATTTTAAAAAGATAGATTCAAATAAAAAGTTCTGAGTGAACGGTCTTTGTGACATAGTTCTGAGTGAATGGTCTAGGTGACGTAGTTCTGAGTGAACGAAATAGAACAACTGTGTGAAGTGCATTTATGATGAGCATATGCATGTTATAAGGCTTTGTGCCATTTTATTGGGATGTGTGTCGTTTCATTGGTTGTGTGCCAGGCTGTGTGCCATTTCATAGGCTGTGTGTCATTTCATGTTGTGTGTTATGGGAAAGGCTGTGTGCCATTTCATGCTGTGTGCTATGGGAAATTCTAAGTGACATTTCTTCTTGTGTGCAAAAGAAAATTAATCTCCATGGAGTGCAAGCTAAATGCTCGTGTCTGAGTGTCGAATATATGAGGAGTTTGAGAAAGTAATCTCCATGGAGTGCGGGCTGTAACATCCGTTTTTCTGAGTTACTATTTAAAATCCATTTTATAAGAAACTTTGTGACCTAAGTGCTAAGTAAATTATTTTGGTCTTATAATGAAGATTTTAAAATACCTATCAAGTTATTTCAGTAAAACAATCACTCTTTCCTTGACGTTTGACCTCCGTATTTACCATTATTAATGGATAAGGGTTTTAATAGCATAAGTATGTTAAACCAACTTAGACAAACAAACTTCCTTCACAAAAGTTGGTTCTTTTAATATTTCTGATTTTCTGGAATTTTCATAGAATTTTTGGAAAACTTTAGAAATTACTTTGTCCCTGTTACTTACAATAAGAGCAAATAACTAATTCGGAGACCAACTTGAGGTCAGAAAAAGATTTTGAGTAGCTGAATCATGTTTTTATATTTTTTGGGATTTTTGGGAATTATTTCGTAATTTTCTGAAAAGCCGATAAAAACGCTACTTTTTCGATTTCCGTAAAGTACGGAAAACAGGGATTTCTGGACAAAAATGGATTTATGGTGATCAGTGAGTGCTTAAATCAAATTTCAAGAGGGACCATTAGTGTTTAAATTCAATTTGTGATTTTTTGGGATTTGTTCTGGAATTTTCTGAAAAATTACTGTTTTTCACTTACGGCGCGACCGTTTTCCTTTGTTTTTGTAAACAGTAAGGTTTGCCCTTACCATAAAAATCCCAAAACTCTTCCATGAAGTTTTTATATGTCAATTTCGTGATTCCTGATTAGTTCTTACCATTTAAAATATTTTTAAACATTTGATTAGTAAAAAGACCATTTTAACCCTTATTTACGGAATAAGCCGAATAGAGGCGAATAGAGACATAGTGGCTATGATATGGAAACTTAGAAACTTTGAGGGGTTCAAATACAAATCTAAGAAGCCTAAGAGAGCTGGGGACATCATGATTGCTTTGAATAGTATGGTGGGCAAGTATAAAGACCATTTTACCCTTGATTTTCACTTAAAACTAGCTAAACCTAATGTTTTTGTCCATATAATCCAATGACCTTCCTTCCCTCTCATCTTGGTCGACATCCACCTTGATTTAGGGCCCTTGGATGAGTTTTTCCCTCATGAGTCACCATGCATAGTCATAAGGAAGAGCCAATTAGATAAAAGTATGATTAAACTTAATTAATAAATGGTTAATTTGTGAATCATGGCTTACATCACAAAGTTCTCTTATTCCTTCCATGTCCTCCTCTTGGCCCCCCCACATACACTATAAATAGACCCCCTTGGCTTCATAAATTCTTCACACACCAACAAAGGATCAAGAAGACAAACACTTTTCTCTCTTTTTCTCTCTTTAGATCTTAAATTTCTTTTGGTGTTCTTGCTTGTTTTTCATCAAGTTTTGGCCAAGGTAAGGGGTTAATCTTTCAATATTAATTTGAGAAGTATGTGTTTGATTCTTGTTTATGCTTATCTTGTATGCTTTAGGTGTTTTTGCTTTTATGCTTTAATAAATTGTTTTATAGTCTTAAAATAATTATTTTGTGCTAATTATTAATAGTAGAGTTATAAAGCCCAAATTTTCTCTAAATTTTCGTGGGACTAAGGTTACTATGTCAAAATCATTTTTGAGCTTTTGTAAACATACCGTTATAATGACGAATTTTAGACTACCGTAAATACGATTTTACCGCGAAGAGAATACAATTTATTATTTTGTGAAAACCCTGGTATTATCTATCATTGATATACAAGGTCATGGTTAAGATAAATGGTTTATCAATATGGATCTGTCTAGAAAGGAAGTGAGACCTATGAAGGGGCTAAAGCAGTCCGTCTCTCTCTGACCTGGGATCTGTACCGATACGCTGTTTGGGGAATTCTTAACCTAGGGACTCGGTATATACATGACTAAGACGATTTGGGAATATAATGGTAATAGATTTTCGGTGAATTCTACTGTTATATATTTTGGTTCAATATCCTCTATATTTTTAAACAGTGAAAATTTGTGAAACAAGCTTTCAATGGGTTTTTTCTGAAAATAAACCAGTGTTCAAGTATTTTTGGAATATTTCAGTTTTAAACCCTTTTCAATAAATTAATCACTTTTAGTACCGTTATATACCGATTTATTTTTAAGGGACTTGAATATAAACGGAGTATGATTTAACTGGGATAAATGGTTCTATATTCTATCTGAGTGGTGAAATTCTGTGTTTTTCCTGAGATGTGTGATTGGGTATTCTTATCTGAGAAATATGGTTCTGTGTTTACTTGTGATTCCGTGTTTATTTCAGAGTTAAGTCATAAGTTGGTATCTATGGTTACTAAGTAAAATCTCTTGGAGTAGCGGGCTGAATGCTCGTGGCTATGTGCTCAAATTCCTATGGTAAAATCTCCTTGTGTAGCGAGTGACTTACTCGTGGGTGTGTCCCGAATATAAGTGGTAAAGTCTCCAGGAGCAGTGGGTTCTCTTCTCGTGGGTGTGTCCCGAAAATATGTCGTAAAATCTCTCGGAGTAGCGGGTTATTTACTCGTGGGTGTGTCCCGAAATTATTAAGTAAAATCCCCAAGAGTAGCGGGCAGGATGCTCGTGGGTGTGTCCCGAAAGTATAGAAAGTCTTGTGTGAAATTTCCTGTTTAATATATTGAATGATTCATTTGTTGTGTGCATTATACCTGCTATATGTTTCTTTATATGTCCTTGACATTTGAAGCAAGACCTGCGTTTCTTTTAGTGCTTGTACTTTTCCTATTAATTTATTAGAGTTTCACCCTTGCCTGCTTTGTTGTGTTGATACATGATGGAGTAGATGAGTTACCCAAGAAGTGGGCTGACTCTTAGATGAAGGATTGGAAGGAGGATGTTGCGTAGGCTGATATGGATTCCAAGAAGAATAAAGGGTTACTGTATTGTTTTGGGTAGAGGTTAAAAACCAGATTGGCTCAGATGTTCACTATATCATTTTCAATTTTTTCTTGTAAAGACTCTGTTGGTTATATGAAATGAGATTACACTCATACAAGTTTTATTCATGCTTCCGCACTAGAAAACCTTTTCGAAAACCTTTAAAAAGGAATTAAGGGAACATACTCCCCATCCTTCTCATCTTCTTTTTATGAGCAGAAAAATTTTACCTGTATTTCAGAAGAAGGATTTCCAATTTTCACTAAATATTTTCTAAGTTATTCGAAATTCTTGGTAACTATGGTGTAATATCCTTTTTGGAGAAAAGGTGTTACACGGGCTAAGTTCTCGTGACTGTGTGTCGAACATGTGGAAAATACAAGGATTATTAAAGTGTCATGCATACCTATAGAATTCTTTGATATGTTTCTGTGTGAAACTGTGATGCTTCTGTGTGAAGTTGGAAATAGTGGTCTATGTGACTGGTGTCTGTGTGACCTATGTTGAATATGTGATTATTAAATGTGATTTCTTTTGAGGATGAGTATAGCACTGCAAGTGTATATGTGCTGTGTGATTTATGTTTATTCTGTGCCATATGTTTATGCATGAAGTTTTATGTGTGTGCTTGTGTAACTGTGGCTATATAACTGCAAAAGAGATTTTCACCCTTGCCTATATGTTTTGTGCTCTTTGGAACATGATTCATATAGATGGATCACTAGCTGGGTGGACTAGTCAGGACTCAAAGAACGAGACGGGCATTGAAGTTGCGTTGACCAAGTGCAAGGACGTGTGAGTCCTAGTTTTGTGTTGGGGTTTTCTTATTGGTGCTTCTTGCATAAGTTCTTAGTGCTTGACCAGCATAGAGAATCAGTATTCTTTTGAGAAGGAAAAGTTTCTTGTATAATATATTATTTCCAAATATTGAGATTGAGATAAATGTACATTGTATTCAATGACTGCTTTCTCCTTTTATATGTTGAGTGTTACCTTATTCATGTTTCCATTTAATATCTTTTAAAAAAAATAACTATGGAAAAATCCATTTGTGAAAATTAAATAACTTTGACATATATTTTTCCGAAATAAAACCAGACTTGGTTAAATTTATTTTTGCGTTTAGGTTGGTTACTAAATATAATGCCCACCGGGAAAAAGGGTGTTACACTGGTCATAGACTTATTATTGCTTTCTTGCTACTTAAGGCCATGGTTTGAGTCTGGTCAACTCATTAGCTTGCTGGTAGCAGTGAGATAACAATGGTATTTAGCTTGAACTAATAAGTTAAAACCCTAAGTGTATCCATGAATTTCGAGGACAAAATTTTTTTTAGAAGGGGAGAATTGTAACACCCGAAATTTTCACTCTATGAGGTAGAGAGTTACTTTTAGAGGATTAAGATTAATCCTAGAATCTTCAGACGATAACGCATGGTTTAGAGCCAACATAGAAGTCAAAACGGTAGTCTGTAGACGTTTTTGACTGTCAGATTAATTTTTTAAAGATATAAAGAGTTCCAATCTGATTTAGAAAAGAGATTTGAGGATACAAAAAGTGATTTGATAATATTTGAGGAATTTAGAAATTTATTTGGGATTTTTTCAGTAAACGGATAAGTAAAAGTACAGTTTTGGTCCCTGTAGTATGACTAGGATGAACTGCGAGTTGGTTTGGAAAATAGAATGAGTTAGGAAAATATTTTGATGAGCCAAATAATGTTTTTACATTATTCTAGGATTTTTAGAATAGCAGATTAAGAATTGTTGTTTTGGTCCCTATAGTTTGACGGTGACAGCTGGGAACTGATTTGGAGACCAAGATGAGGTCAGAAAGAGATTTTTAGAAGCTAAGGCATGTTTTTTCATTTTTTAGGATTTTTGAGATTTATTTTGAAATTTTTTGAAAAGCATATCAAAAGCTACTTTTTCAGTCCCTGTAAATACGAGAAAAGAGGGTTTTTGGAGCGAAGATAGATTTCTGGTGATCAGGGCATGCTCAAAATCATTTTTTGAGAGGGATCATTATTGTTTATATTAAATTTGTGGTTTTTGGAAATTTTATAGGAATTTTCTGAGAAATATCTGTTTTTCTTTGTTTATGCGAACCACAAAGCATACCCTTACCTTAAAATTCCAGAAACTTTTCCATGAAGCTATTAGGGCTATTACATGGCATTTCCAAGATTTCTTATTGGTTCTCACCCTTTAAATTAATTTTGGAAATTTTTTATTAGTGAAAAGATTATTTTACCCTTGATTTTTACTTAAACCTTAGGGGTAAAGATGTAACTTCACCTCTCCCTTCTAAAACAACTCTGGGCCACCTCCCATGGTGACTCCCAGGGGTGGCAATATGGGCCTGCCCAACAGGGTCGACCCGTTTAGCCCGTAAAACTGGCCGTGCCGGGCGGAATTTTTTGGGCCCTAACCCGTTTAGGCCCAACAAAAAAAGGGTCAAAACGGATTAGCCCGAAAACGTGCCGGGATGGTCCGTTTTTTATTTTTTATTTTTAAATAATATTTTTTTCCTTATTTTTAATATTTTTAAAAAAAAATTGATTATTTTATTATTATTTTGACGTGCCAACCCGTTTTGGCCCGTCGGGCTGTCAAAACCCTAAACCCTTAAAAGGGTCGGGCTGTGTTTTTTGGCCCACTTTCAAATACAGGCCGGGCTAGCCAGTTTTCCTCATAGGCCAACGCTAGTCGGGCCGGGCCGGCTCGTTTTGACATCCCTAGCCCAAGGTCTAGAGGCTTCTCAATCCTTGTAGATTTTGAGTCATCCCATGAGTCATTAAAATGGACCAATTAGGTAATTTGGATTTAATCTTTCCTAAAAATAAAAAATGGCATTATATTCCCCCACCTCCACTCGATATGCACGCCCCTTTCCCTATAAATAAGGGGAGCTCTCCATATTTCCTACACTAAAATCTTGAAGCCATTCCAAGATTTCTCTTTCTCCCTCTTTATAGTTTTCATAAGTTTCATAGTTTTCTTTTCAAAAGATCTTGAGTTTTGAAGCTTTGATCTTCAAAATATCCATTTTCTTCAAGTTTGAAGGAAGGGGAAATTTCTTGAGAATCCTGAAGAGATTATCCACTTTGGTGGCTTTAAGTGTTATGGCTTTCTTATTTGTTTTGAATGCTTTTATTTAATTGTTTTATTTATTTATTGTAAGGTTATAATGGCAAGATTGGTATATGTCTTATAGCTTTTATTTAATTATGTGTTTTTATAGTAAGGTTATAATGGCATGATTGGTATATGTCTTAACCAACTATTTATGTAAGCTTTATAATTGTTTTATAGCTTTAATTTAATTGTTATGTGCTATTTATTAACAGTAGTGTTATAATGCCCAAATTTCCTTAGGATTTTCGTGGAAGTAAGGTTGGGATGGCAAAATCAATTTTGAGCTTACTAATAATACCATTATAATGGCGAATTTTAGATTACCGTAAATATGGTTTTACCATGAAACAAGTACAATTTAATCTTTTGTGAAAACCCTGATATTGTCTATTATTGATTTACAAGGCAATGGTTAAGAGAAATGGTTTATCAGTATGGGTCTATCTAGGAAAGACAAAGGTATTTGAAGCAGCATTAGCTCACCTCTCTTTCCTGGGAACTGTACTGATACGCTGTTTGGGGAATTCTTAACTTAGGGACCCGTTATATACGTGACTAAGATAAAGTTGGGAAAGAAGTGATTTCAAAATGACGTATATATAAATAGATTGGATTGGATAAAAGAGTATAACAGTAAAGGATTTTCGGTGAATTCTACTGGTATAGCATCTATCGAAAATTTAGTATAACGGTAAAGGATTCTCGGTGAATTGTACTGCTGTTCTATCAAAAAATTAAGTATAACCGCAGAGGATTCTCGGTGAATTCTACTGTTATATTATCGGTGGGAAATGTCAAGTTGGAATCCAATCTGTATATATATATTCAGACTCAGCTTAATTTTCAATGTCTTTGGCAATAAAAATTAGTGAGGTATGCCTTCAACGGGCTTTTTCTGAAAATAAACTGATGTTCAAGTATTTCAGTAATAATTCAGTTTTGGTCTACTTGAAATGAATTAATCACCTTCTATACTTACTTATATTATATGACTCTATGTTTTACCTGAGTTATAAAATTTGGTATTATTGTCTGAGAAATGTGGTTTTGTGTTTACTTGTGATTCTCTGTTCATTTGAGATAGAATGATTCCGTGTTTAAAAGAGGGTTAAGTCGTAAGTTGGTGTATGTGGTTACTAAGTAAAATCTTCAAAAGTAGTGGGCTGAATGCTCGTGGCTGTGTGTCGAAATTCCTAAGGTAAAATCTCATGAAGTAGCAAGTAACTTACTCGTGGCTGTGTCCCGAATTTAAGTGAGTAAAGTCTCCAGGAGCAGCAGGTTCTTTTCTCGTGGGTGTGTCCCGAAATTATGTTGTAAAAACTCTAGGGGTAGCGAGTTCTTTTCTCGTGGATGTGTCCCGAAATTATTAAGTAAAATCCCAGGAGTAGCGGGAAGGATGCTCGTGGGTGTGTCCCAAAAGTATAGAGAGTCTTATCTAAAAGCACCATACTTGTTTGATAACTCCTTGACATATATTACCGTGTGAATTTCTCTGTTTAAGATGTTGTATGTTTTATCTGTCTTGGGCATTATGTTTGTCGTATGCATTATGTCAGTTGTATGTTGTTTATATCTTATCTAGTGGTATAATTCAACGATAAGGATTTTCACCCTTGCCTACTTTCTATGTTCTTGATACATGGTTGAGTAGATATTTAACCCAAGGAATGGGTTAGCTCTTAGAAGAGGATCTGGAGGAGGTTGTTGTATAAATGGATAGAGATTCCAAGAAGAATAGATGGTTACTGTATCGTTTTGGGTAGAGGTCTAGAGACTAGACCGGCTCAGATGTTCACTGTATTATTTTAAATCTTTCCTTGTAAAAACTATGATGATTATATGAAATGGGGTTACATTCATAAAAGTATTATTTTATGCTTCCGCACTTAAAACCTTTTGAAAAGAATTAAGATTTATTTTCCATCCTTCTCATCATTTAAAAGAAGAAAAAAAATTTACACTCATTTTTGGAGAAGGAATGTTGAGCTTTCACTAGATATTTTCTAAGTTATTCAAAAATTCTTGGTTACTATGGTGTAATATCCTTTTTGGAGAAAGGTGTTGCAGATGGCACCCTCTTCTGGACAACCTGTTACCCTTGAAATAGAAGCCTCAGAGACAGAGACATGCATTACAAGCACATAAGAAACAATCTTGTCTCCTATTATTCGTGCGTTTCTCCAAAACTCCACAATTAGAGGAGGCAACACCCATGGGGGTGTCACGGCGTCCTATGTCCATGTAGCCAGACCATCCAGCCCCATTAAACTCCTCATGGAGATCAATAACTGAGTGCTCAGCAAGACGGTAAATGTCGAAGAGAAACTCACACAACATCAAAGCCACATTGAGAACCATTTTTGGAGTTCGGAGTGTGTGAAGTGAACACTTGAAGAAGGGCAAGGAAATGAAGGGAAGAGTAAGACAAAGCAACATAGTAGAGAGGGCAAATAGTTGAATGAAGTGCAATGTAGGGTTTCTACTAATTTTATATATATTTATAAGAGACCAAGCGTAGTCATGACGATTCGTTTGGAGCTTTGTGAAAGATTGTTCACTGAACAATCATTTCTTGTCTAGAGTAACGCATCACTACATGAGGGAGTGCGCCCGCACGCGATAAGGTGGGAAATAAAATATTTCCCACAACGTTTCACCCATAAAGCATTGTCTGAACGATAAGTGAAAGCTTTGTGTTTTCATTTACAACAACGTTTGCCCAGGGGTGCATTGTCTAATAGCACTGTCTTTTTAATTTAAAAAACACAGAGCAGAGAGACAGCGCTTGCTGGAGTGAACGTTGTGTTAAAGCTCCGTGTTTTTTATTACAACGATGTTTGTCAAGGTATGCAATATTGTGAAAGCTCCGTGTTTTTAGTAACAGCGGTTCAAGCTCCAAGTGTTGTTAGAAAGCCGTTGTTGTTATGTGTTTCTGGCGTAGTGTCTCCACCAATCTGCCCACATCTATTTTTTTGTTTTCAATAGGCAGAACAGAGAAATCAGCCTTTCTTTATTCACAGTCTGCATGTGTGTAGTGGGGAGAATGCCAGTGCGCACCACATGATACCAAACCTTAGGAATGGGCTACAACATGTTCCTTTTACATTTCATGTTGTTTCCCTTACTTTTGTTCCATGTGGTTCCTTCCAAAGCCACTTCCCTCAACATAGCATCCAGGTCCTTTTCGGTGGTCCTTCCCAACATCTCTTCAAACTCATCTTGCACATTTGATAGCCCAAAATACTCATTAATTGTTGCCGTTGAGAAAGAGACCTTGACTTGTCTCACTACAGACACACTTTGGTCATCAACCTCTCTTTTTGTATGCTGAATCCCTGCATAAAATTCACGGACTACAGTAGTAACTGCTGCACCAGGATGCCTAGCAAGCTCCAACCAGTTATGTTGTTGGTAAACCAAAATTTGGTTTCCTCTTCTCAACCAAAAATCATCTCTCAGGAAACAACCCTCTTTTGCACATGACTTCTTCATATTTCTTCTTTACTTCCTCACTAGCAAACCTCTCAGACTTATCCTTTCTAGCCACATGCTTGGTCCTCATTTTAGCTTTTTGAGCTTCTTAAGCAGCTTTAAACTCCTTCAAATTTGTCCTCACCATATGTGACCAAAACAACACAAACCCAGACCTAGCAGCAAATACACAAACCCAGCAGCAAACCAACAACACAACCAAAACAGAATATCTTAGTAGGCAACAAAAATTAACAAGGAGTGCTTTTCAAAGTACCTCAACCGTGGTTGCGTTTCTGTAAGAGTGAGTAGGTGACCACCTCCTCGGTTGCTCCGCTATAATGCTGCAGTGGGTGCTTTCCAGTGATGACAGAACGCGCAGAACCATGTACAAAGTCTCGGTCCTAACAGAACGATGATGAAGAAGAAAAAAATAAGGTGTTGGTGCTTCAGGAAAATGGATACTCAGTGGTAAGGTGTTTCAGAAAAATGGGGTTTTAGGGTTGAGTCATGAGTTTTCGGATGGGGGGTCTAGGGATTTGGGTGGTGGTTCAAGGAATAAGAAAGAAGATGAAATGGGAGGGTTTGGTGATGGGGTAGTAGGCGACGATGAGAAGAACAAATGGAAAAGTATGGAATGTTTTGGTGGTTTTGGGGAAATGGGGTTGTGGGTTTGATTAAAAGGAAGAAGAGAGAATAGGGGTTTGTACAAAGAAGATGAAGGGAAAAAAAAGGTGGGTCGGTGGGTGTGCTTCAAAGGAGAGAGAATAAGTGATGATTGGGGCAAAAAATGGGTGTTGCAACTCATAATGGAAGAAAATGGAGAGTAGGTGGGGGGGATAATGTGACTAGAAACTATGGGACTAAAATTTGAATTTCCCCCTCCTAAACAGAGCTTCAGTACTCATGTAACATTCGTATTTTTAGGCTATTATTTAAAATTTTTGTTTTATACGAAATTCCATGATCTAAGTGTATTTTTAACTTATAAATAAGATTGAAATATACTTATGAAATTATTTCATTAAAACAGTCACTCTTACCTTGACGTTTGACATCTGTATTTACCGTTATTAACGGAAAAGGATTTAAATAACACAAGTATGTTAAACCAACTTAGACAAATAAACTTCCTTCACAAAAGTTGGTTCTTTTAATATTTGTCATTTTCTGGAATTTTTTTAGAATTTTTGGAAAACTTTAGAAATTACCGTTTTGACCCTGTTACTTACAGTAAGAGCTAAATACTGATTCGTAGGGCAAACTAAGGTCAGAAAAAGATTTGGAAAAGTTGAATCATGTTTTTCCATTTTTAGGGATTTTTGGAAGTTATTTCATAATTTTCTGAAAAGTAGATAAAAACGCTACTTTTTCGATCCCTAAAAAGCACACAAAACAAAGATTACGGAAACCAGAATAGATTTTCAGTGATCAGTGAGTACTCAAAATCAAATTTTAAGATGGATCATTAGTGATTAAATTCAATTTGTGATTTTCTGGGATTTTTTCTGGAATTTTCTGGAAAATGTCCATTTTTTACGGCGTGGCCGTTTCCCTTTGTTTTTGCAAACAGTAAGGCTTGCTCTTACCGTAAAAATCCCAAAATTCTTCTATGAAGCTCTTACATGTAAATTTCGAGATTCCTCATTGGTTCTTACCATTTAAAATTATTTTTGAGTGTTAGATTAGTAAAAAGATTATCTTAATCCTTATTTACGGAATAAGCCGAATAGAGACAAATAGAGACACAGTGGCTATGATATGGAAACTTAGAAACTTTGAGGGGTTCAAATAAAATTCTAAGAAGCATAAAAGATTTGTAGACATCATGATTAGCCTTGAATAGTATGATGGGCATGTATAATGACCATTTTACCCTTGATTTTCACTTAAACTACCTAAACCTAAAGCTTTTGACCAAGCAATCCAATGGCTCTCCTTTCCCCTTGCTTTGGTCGACATCAAGGAGTAATGAGAGGCCTTGGATCAGATTTCTTTCATGACTCACCTAGCTTAGTCATTGTCCTAAACCAATAGGAAAAAGGATGGATTAAGCTTAATTAATAATTAGGTATTTTTGGAGTCATGGCTTACATCACAAAGTTTTTTAATTCCCTCCTTCTCCCTAGCTCTTGGCCGCCCCTCTCCCTATAAATAGGACCCGTTGGCTTCATAAAATTCACACAACACAACTCAAGAAGCAAGGCAAACACTTTCTCTCTCTTTTCTCTCTTTAAGTCTTAAATTTCTTACTATTGTGTTCTTGCTTGTTCTTCTTCAAGTTTTGGCCAAGGTAAGGGGTTTTTCTTTCAAAGTAATTTGTGAAGTATGAGTTTTGATTCTTGTTTGTGTTTGAATTGCTTGTTTATGTGTTTATGGCTTTTATATGCTTTATAATTGTTTTATAGCATTAAATTAATTGTTTTGTGCTATTAATGAATTGTAGAGTTATAATGCCCAATTTTATACTAAATTTTGTGTGAGTAGAGAGGTTATACTAAAATCACTTTTGAGCTTTTGTAAACATACCGTTATAATGGCAAATTTTAAACGTACCGTAAAGATGATTTTACCGCAACGAAAACACAAAATATAATTTTATGAAAACCCCGATATTATCTGTTATTTATATACAAGGTGATGGTTAAGATAAATGGTTTATCAGTATGGATTTGTCTAGAAAGGAAGAGAGGCCTATGAAGGGGCTAAAGCAGTCTGTCTCTCTCTAGCCTGGGATCTGTGCTGATACGCTGTTTGGGGAATTCTTAACACTAGGGACCCGGTATATACGTGACAAGATAAAATTCGGAAAGAAGCAATTTTCTTAATAACGTATATATAAATAGATTGGAATGGATAGAAGAGTGTAACAGTAATGGATTCTCGGTGAACCTACTGTTATAGCATCTTTCGAAATATAATCTAACAGTAATGGATTCTCGGTGAATTCTACTGTTATATTATTTGTGGAAAATATTAAATGGGTATCCAATCTGTATATATATGCACGTAACTCAGATTAATTTCCAATATCTACGGCAATGGAAATTAGTGAGATAGGTTTTCAACGGGCCTTTTCCTGGAAGATAATTGGAGCTTAAATATTTCTAAAGAGAAACAAATGGACTACATTCACTTAGTATATAAGATCGATTTTACAGTGGGGAACTGATTACCAAAGATGGCTCTGCCGTCGTGTGATCTTTTCATCTTCAAAAATATACTTAAGCCGTGATTAATTAACTTTAGTTCGCTCACTAAGTCTATATCAAGTTTCCTAGAAAGCTGGACACTGATTTCCGCAGTCGGCTCAGCCGCCGTGTAATTATTCCATTCACAAAGAGTTATCTAAAATCAAAAAGCAGACACTTACTGTTTAAAAGCGGACATAAGTTTTCATACTGTTAATCTCTTCTCTCTTCATCAATCCTAAGTGGCTATGCCCCGTTTTGGTCTTCTTGAAATGAGCTAATAACTTAACTCGTGGTAAATGAGAAATGAAGACAGAGAGTATTTTTCCAGAAAGAGATGAGTTTTCTTATATAGTAGTATTTAAGAGAAGCGACAGTAAAACAGAGAAAGTTTTACAAAGAGAAAACAAAGAGAAACTGAGTATATGCAAAGTAAGACGATCATTTGCATTATAGACGATGAGCATACAACCTACGAGACGGGGTTGAAAATAGGTTCTGTTGGACTACAATTGTCTACTAGGATTATCCAGGTTTCGAAAGTCTCAATGGCCTTGTCGGTGAATCCCCCTGAGCCGAGACGAGTCGTATACCCGACTTGGATAAATCTGACTGACAGATCTATTTCTGATTTGGTATTATGTTTTAAATGCAGTATTTTCGAAGTATTCTCAGGGGTCTAAAGACGGGATTCCCTGTTTATGCTGTTAAGTTTACTGCAGCCGGTCGCTCAATGGTGTGAGGTTGGAAAAGTCTCCTTGGAGCAATACACCGTTATGATTTGAGAGTTATTGAAGTGACATGCATAAATATGTTTGATTATGAGAGTGTATTTGTGAATAAGTTATTTTGAAGGATTGCAGCACAAAGGTAAGATCTGTTTTAACAAGATCTGTTTATAAGTCTTGATTGATCTGTTGTTTGTTTGGTGTGCAAATTGATTGATGAGTAATCTATATGTGTTGGGTGTATTCCTACTTTTCCTATTACTTTGATTAAGAGTCTCACCCTTGCTTGCTTTGTTATGTTGATGCATGACTGAGTAGATGGTTTACCCGAGGAGTGGGTTAGTTCCGGTCCGATGTCTTAGGATTCAACCCCTTGAGATTGGAAAGTCGGGGTGGAAGATAAACCCTGGTACACAGTGGGGTACATATTCTGGTTATGTACTTACTACTGCTGGAAGAATAGATAAACCAAACTGGAAGATAGAAACCCGATTAGTCTTAGACGTTAAGCTACCCTTGAAGCAGATGAAGGATATTATCCGGACAGAAGATGGAAATGCAGGGAAGATGGAGAAACAGAAGAAGACTCCACGGAAGAAGGTTTACCGGGTTAGGGTTAGAAGGTTGCTGATACCATTACGCCTTCGCCTTAAGATGCTTAAGCTAAATGGTTAGTCTAAGATTGGTTTGGCTCACACCTACATAGTAGCAATATATTTTCCTTTAACACTTTTGTAATTTTTGGTTTACTAGTATTTTTAGTTTTATTACTCTTGCAGAATCTACACTTAGGTTTGTACTGAAGCAAACCCTTTGTAAAATAGCATGACTATTATATATAATGAAATACATTTTCAAACATAAAGGTATTATGTTATACTCACCAAACACTTTAGAAAAGAAAAAAAAATTATCCGCATTTTTAGAAGATGATCACAAACTTTTATCAAAATAATTTCTAAGTCTCGAGAAACTTTTGGTTACTATGGTGTAATATCATTTTTGGAGAAAGGGTGTTGCAACTCACACTACTCACACCATTTTTTTTCTTTTTTTTTATATATATATATTTTCTTTTTTTCTTTTATACATATTTTTTTCTTTTTTTCTTTCTTTTGAAAAAACGCAAATAAAAAATTACAAACAAAATAAAATAAAATAAAAATAAAAATAAAAAAAGTGGGTTGCCTCCCATAAGCGCTTATTTATAGTCTTTCGCTAGACTTGGCCTTTCAAGAGTCAAGGATCTCCAAGGTTAGTGGTGGCCTTAATCTTCTACATAGGCTCACCCCAATAATGGTTCACTCTTTATACATTAACCTTGAATTGCCTTCCACTCTTTTCATCAAGTAGATCCAATGCTCCATAGGGATATATCTTCACAAGTTTGAAAGGATCTGACCATCTTGACTTAAGTTTTCAAGGGAAAAGTTTCAATCTTGAATTTGTAACATCTGTTTTTCTGAGTAACTGTTCTAATTTTTGTCTTATATAAATTTTTGGAAAATAAATATTGTGAGACTTATTTTCGGTTTACAAATAGGATTTAAATACATATGTTTAAAATTACTTCTGAAAATAGTCAATATTCAGCTTCTGTCAGGTCTACCTACACGATTTGTTTCCTTGTCTATTCGTCTCTATTCTGTTTTATTTGAATTCTTGTGGCAAAAATGTTTTGTGCTTTATTTCTAGCTTAAAATTAGGGGGGAAATACTTGTATTTCGAAATACTTCTGAAACGGTAGCTTTTCAATCAATATCGGGTCTTTTTACGGAAAACGGTTTACGTCTAACTGATGGAAAGAGATTTAAATAGCTTGTGTGTGTTAAACAAACTCAATAAAAAAACTTCCTTCACAAAAGTTGGTTCTTTTATTATTTTAGATTTTCTGGAATTTTTCTGGAATTTTTGGAAAACTTTCAAAAAAATGCCGAAAACTACGCTACCCAGGGACGTTTAAACGCAAAAACTTTGCTTCACAGGTATAATTTTCGTGTAAAAGGTCCATAAGTAATTTATATTTTATTTTTAATTATTTATTTCATGATTTTTAAAATTATTTCTGTGTAAGTTTTGAAAACCCTATTTTTCTGCTTTTTCGGGTTTATACCTGCGAAACAATGAAAACCGAAGAGTTTGCACTATCTATAAATTTCAAAAATGAGTGCCACGAAATTATTTAAGCTTGTCTTGGCATTTGCTAGCATTCTCATTGGTTCTCATCAATTTTAGTTAATTATTTCAATTTTTGATTTATGAAATGACAAAAATACCCTTGATTTTCACTCTTTCATCCAAACCCTAGGGGTAAAAATGGAAATTCACATTCCCTCTTCTTCCAGCCAGTTTGCATGACTTTTTCATGTCTCTTGGAGGCTCTAGGAGCTTCTCAATTGTTCTAGGGTTTTAAGATATTTTTAGATATTAATTTTTAGATATTTTGTTTTAGATATTTTAAAAAACTAAACCATGGTTTTGGATGAAAACCATGGGCTCCAAAACCACCCCATTGAGCTCAAAATTTTGCCTATAAATAGAGGGGGTTGCTCTTCATTTTCCTCACCATCAACTTGAAGAGAAATCTCACTCCAAAATTCTTTTTCTCCCCTTTGTTTTCTTTGAGTTTTCTGTGTTACTAATCAAGTTTTTGTGTTTTTGTTCTTGGTGTTCTTAGTGTTCTTCATTGTTCTTGGCCAAGGTATGGGGAAATTCTTCTTAAAGATGGTTTTGATCTTTGTTTTGATGAAAATTTGTGTGTTGGGTGTTTATTGTTTTAAATAAATTGTTATATATTTGTTAAAATGTTTTAAATGGTTACTATGTCCAATTTTTATTTAAAAATGTGATTTTTCAAATAGTAAAGTTATAATGCCCAATTTATTTATGAGATTTAATAATTGTACCGTTACGCTGGCAAAATTTTAATTATAAAGGTTTGATCACCCAGTGGGCTATGCCTCCGTGATCAACAAATCTAAGAATTTGTAAAATTGAACCTCTGTAGTTCTTTTGACGGATATGGATGGGGTGCTTTGGTCAGGCGTAAGAATACATCTTCAATGTACTCATACGGTCGGGCTCAGGGGCCATATCTCTATTACTCCATTGGGACGTGAGCAAGTGACTAAAATTCGCTAAAAATCCTAAACTGGTGTTTTTCTTCCATTTCCACGTTCTTTTCAAAAATATATAAAGCTTGTGATTTTTACTGTTTATATACAGACTAATGATGGGTTAAGGTAGTTCATTTGTATGGATATGTCTAGGAAAGAAAAAGGTCATTAAAGGGGCCTACAAGCTCACCTGATCTTTCCTGGGAACCATATCGGTGCGCTATTTTTCCTATCTTAGTAAGTTTGTATATACGTGGCGAAGATTATTTGACTAGCTTCCAAAGGGCTTTTCCCAAAGAGAACGAACCTAAGTAATAATTTTCGTTAATATTATTATAGTTATGATCTGTTACCGTGTTTGACCCTGTCACAGTGTAATTATTCTTAAAATAAATTAATAAAGCCGGAAAAAATAGAGTGACGAGAGTATTTTTGAGTATGATGTTTTACCTGAGATTCTATGTTTCATCTGAGTTATGTGATTCGATGTTCCTATCTGAGCAGTGTATTTCTGTGTTTGATTGAGATATGTGACACCGAGTTCTTATCTGAGAAAAGTGATTTTGTGTGTATTTGGGAGTAAAGTTGTAAATTGGTGTCTGTGGTTAACGAGTGACTTACTAGTGGGTGTGTCCCGAATTTAAGTGAAAAATCTCTCGGAGTAGCGGGCTAAATGCTCGTGGTTGTGTGCTGAAATTCCTATGGTAAAATCTCCATGAGTAACGAGTGACTTACTCGTGGGTGTGTCCCGAATTTAAGTGAAAGTCTCCGGGAGCAGCGGGTAGATATACTCGTGGGTGTGTCCCGAAGGTCATTACCTAAAATTCCCAAGTGTAGCGGGCAAAGTGTTTGTGGGTGTGTCCCAAAAGTTTAGAGAGTCTATCTGAATTAATGTACTATTGATATTTTGTGTTGTTTTGCTATTACAGTACAGGCAAGGACTTGGCATTTATATTTATTTTGAGGATGAGTATAACAGTATTATTGCGTGATATTTGTCGTATGAATTTTATTTACTGTGTGCATTATATCTGTTGTATGTTTTAAATGATGAAGATTTTCACCCATGCCTACTTTCCATGTTTTGTCCATATGTGGTTGAGTAGATGTTTTTCCCAAGGAGTGGGTTAAGCCTTAGGAGAAGATCTGATGGAGGTTGCTGCGCGAATTCCAAGAAGAACAAGTGTTTACTGTATTGCTTTGGGTAGAGGTCTAAAGATTTGACCGGCTCAGATGTTCACTGTTCAAAGTATTTTGAGTATCTTGGATTTGCCTTGTAAACTCTGAATATTTTTATATGAGATGAGATTCTCTTTACAAGTGTATTATCTTACGTTTCCGCATTTAAAAACCTTACGAAAAGATTAGGGAAACATATTCCCCATCCTTCTCATCTTCTTCAAACAAAGTGAAAAAATTTACCCGCATTTGGAAGGAGGATTTCCAACTTCCACTAATATATTTTCTAAGTATTCGAAAATTCTTGGTAACTATCACCCTTTCTCCAAAAAGGATATTACAGAATTAAAGAGCAATACCTGCTCTCCTTCCACAAACTCCCTCTTTTGAATCTTTTTGTCAAGCCACACCTTGGTCTTATGCTTGTATAATTCAGCATTCTCATGAGAAAACATCCTATGCTCCTCAAGTTCATTTAATTGCAGCAATCTTGTTGCACCATCTTGTTGCAAATCAAAATTAAGCTTCTTGGTTGCCCAAAATGCTCTATGTTAAAGCTTAATGGGTAGATGACAAGTTTTGCCATACACCAATCTATAAGGAGACACGCCAAGACGACTTTTGAATGTTGTCCTATAAGCCCACAATGCATCACCCAAATGTGAAGACCAATAATTTCTAAAGGGGTTCACCACTTTCTCTAAAATCCCTTTAATCTCTCTATTGGACAACTCAGTTTGACCACTTATTTGAGGATGGTAAGCTGTTGCTACTTTATAGTTCACTCCATATTTAGCCAATATTCCATTCAACAACTTCTTGTAAAAATGAGTGCCCTCATCACCAATGATAGCTCTAGGTGTGCCAAATCTAGTAAAAATGTTCTTTTGAAGAAATTTGACCACAACCTTGGCATCATTGGTTCGTAAAGCCACAACCTCTATCCATTTTGACACATAATCTACAGCTACTAAGATGTATAAATTAACAAAGGATGGTGGGAAAGGTCACATAAAATATATGCTCCAAACATCAAACAATTCTACTTCTAAAATATTGTTCAAAGGCATTTCTTGCTTACTGGAAATGTTTCCCACCCTTTGGCATCTATCACAACAGTTAGCAAACTCATGTGCATCCTTAAAAAGAGAAGGCCAGAAATAACCTTATTGAAGAACTTTTGCAACTGTCCTCATTCCTCCAAAGCGTCCTCCACATGGTGAGGAATGACAGTGCTTCAAGATGTCCTCCATTTCTTCTTCTGCAACACACCTTTTCAAGATATGATCTGGGCACTTTTTGTAAAGAAAATGTTCATCCAAAAAATATTGCTTTGATTGATGGAAGAACTTTTACCCCTGCTGGGAATTTAACTCCAAAGAAACTACCCCACTCACTAGAAAATTCACCAAGTCTGCATACTAAGGTGCTGCAGCATTTTCTGCAGCAATCACGAAAGTCAACAATTGTTCATGAGAAAAATTATCTGTCATAGCCAACCCAGCAGAACAATCAGTGCTCCCTGTAATTCTGGATAAGTGATCAGCCACCTGGTTCTCAACTCCCTTTTTGTCTCTAATCTCCAAATCAAACTCTTGAAGTAGAAGAACCCATCGTATAAGCCTTAGTTTTGCATCCTTTTTGGCAATGAGGTATTTGATGGCTGAGCGGTCAGTGTAGACTATCACCTTAGCTCTCTCCAGATAAGATCTGAACTTGTCAAAGGCAAAAAAGAAGAGATAATTACTGGAAGTGTCTCATTGTGAAGGAGTCAAGAAGGAAGATATAATTACTGGAAGTGTCAACAGGGGGCTTCTGCAACACCCTTTCTCCAAAAAGGATATTACACCATAGTAACCAAGATTTTCGTAATAATTTTCTAAGTAACTTTGATTTAAAACAAGTTTAGTTCCCAAAAATGCGGATAAAATTTTTGCCTTTTTAAAAGATGAGAAGAATGGGGAGTCCATTCTTTCCTTTTCTATCACGTGGTGAAATAAGAACAGTATTAGTAGAAACACTGAATAGAAACAACCTCCTCAAGTATATATATATATATATCAAAAGAGCTTGCATCAGTACAAGCCAGGAGTTTCTAAAACTACTATACATCAAAAAGCAGTAAAAACTCTAAAATAAACTAAAAAGAAAATGACTGAAATGAAAGCTACTAAGTAATATAAAAGCTGGGTTCAATCTCTAACAGCTACCCAGAGCATAGTAAGATATAGGCGGTGCGTCAATGGTGGGAACATCTCTCCCTCTGTCTCCAGGGGTCGGACGCTAAAACGTCGTCCCAGACTCGAGTCCCTCCGTGGGTCGGTCATCTACTCAACCATATATGAAAAACATGGAAAGTAGGCAGGGTGAAAAACTTCCTCAAGTTAAGAATGTTAGTTTCAAAGAATATACATACAATACTTGTACAGTATATTTTCAGAGTCTTACCACCCAAATCACACTTAGGAATAAAACATTGTAAAACTAAGAAACAATCAAGAATAGATCACCAATCACAGAAGTAACGTCAATCACAGATAAACATCAATCACAGATAAAACATCAATCATAGATAAATTGTCAATCACAGATATATTTATGCATGATACTGCAATCTCTCTCATAATACACCGGTGTGCTGCTCCAAGGAGACTTTTCCCACCAAACTCCATTGAGCGATAGGCCTGCGACAAGTCTTAACAGAACAACCAGGTAATCCCTCTCAGACCCCTTCGCAGTCATTCCGAAATGCGCATTCACATCCATATCATGAAATAGGTCCGTCAGTCAGATTTATCCAAGTCGGGTATACGACTCGTCTCAGCTCAAGGGTATTCACCATGCAAGGCTATTGAGACTTTCGAAACCTGGATAATCCCAGAAGGCAATTGTAGCCCAACGCAACTCTATTCTCAACACTCTCTGGGTTGTACTGCTCAAAAACCTTTATGCAAATGATCACTCAAACATTGCATAATATCACTTTGGTTTCTCTTGTAAAACCTTCTCTGTTTTACTGTATTAAATCTCTTAATACAAAACCACATAGAATACTCTTATTCTATCACCACAGAAATACTCTTGAAAACTTAACCATTATATTACTCTTTTCGGCTGTACTTATTTATTTTAATAATAATTACAATGTGATAGAGTCAAACGCGGTAACGAACTTAACCAGAATAATATTAACGGGAATTATTACTTAAGTTCATTCTTTTTGGGAAAGCCTTTTGGAAGCTAGTCAAGTAATCTTCGCCTCGTATATACAAACTTATTAAGACAGGAAAAATAGCGCACCGGTATGGTTCCCAGGAAAGATCTTGGTGAGCTTTTGGGCTCCTTCAAAGACCTTTGTCTTTCCTAGACAGATCTATACAAATTAACTACCTTAACCCATCATCAGTCTGTATATAAACAGTAAAAAGCACAAGTTTTATACATTTTTGAAAAGAACATGGAAATGGAAGAAAAATATCGATTTAGGAATTTTTAGCGTATTTAGTCACTTGCTCTCGTCCCAATGGCGTAATAGAGATACGGCCCCTGAGCCCGACCGTATGAGTACACCGAAGATGTATTCTTACGCCTGACCAAAGCACCCCATCCATATCCGTCAAAATAACTACAGAGGTTCAATTTTACAATTTCTTAAATTTGTTGATCACGGAGGCATAGCCCACTGGGTGATCAAGCATTTATCGATAAAATTTCACCAGCGTAACGGTACAATTATTAAACTTTATAAATAAATTGGGCATTATAACTTTACTATTTGAAAAATCACATTTTAAAAATAAAATAAGACATAGTATAATTTTTCAAAACCATTTTACAAATAAATAACAATTTATTTAAAACATAAACACCCAAAACTCAAAAATCCATCAAAACAAAGATCAAACTAACTTTGGAAGAATTTCCCCATACCTTAGCCTTCTGAAGGTGGAAGAACAAGCTAAGAACAAAGAAGAACAACACAAGAACTTGATTAGAAAACAAAGAAAAACTCAAAGGAAATAAAGAGAAAGAAAAGGATTTTTGGAGTGAATTTTGGGAGGAATTCTTCAAGTGAGTTTGTGATGAAAATGAAGAGCACCCCCCCCCCCTCTATTTATAGCCAAAATTTCGTGCAAGGGGGTGGGGTTAAGACCAACCATGGTTTGGTTTAATTTAACCATGATTTAATTAAAGAAAAACCAAAATTAATTATTTAAAATCCCATTGGCCAACACCTATGACTCATAGGCAACTTGGATAAATATCTTCCCCCACTTAACATGAGAATGGCGGCCAGAATGAGCTGGGAGAAGAGGGATGTGATTTTCCAAAAATACCCCTAGGGTTTGGATGAAAATCAAGGGTATTTTGGTCTTTTCATAAATCAAAAATTGAAATAATTAATTAAAAATAATGAGAACCAATGAGAATGCTATAAAATGCCACAAGGAGTCCAAATAATTTCGTGGCACTCATTTTTGAAATTAATAGATAGTGCAAACTCTTCGGTTTTCATCGTTTCGCAAGTAAAACCGCCAAAAAATACAGAAAAATAGGGTTTTCAAAACTTACACAGAAATAATTTTAAAAATCATAAAATAAATAATTAAAAATAAAATATAAATTGGTTATGGACCTTTGTTACGAAAATTATACCTGTTAAACAAGGTTTTTGCGTTAAAACGCCCTCGGGTAGCGTAGTTTTCGGTATTTTTTGAAATTTTCCAAAAATTCCATAAAAAATTCCAGAAAATCTAAAATAATAAAAGAACCAATTTTTGTGAAGGAAGTTTATTTATTGAGTTAGTTTAACACACTCAAGCTATTTAAATCACTTTCTGTCAGTTAGAGATAAACCGTTTTCTGTAAAAAGACCCGATTTTGATTGAAAAACTACCGTTTCAGAAGTATTTCGAAATACATGTATTTTATTACTAATTTTAAGCTAAAAATAAATCACACAATATTTTTGGAACAAAAATACATATAAAACAGAAAAAGGACAGAAAACGCAAAGATACGGACGTTGGAATTAACCCTAATGGAAGCTGAAAATCAACCACTTTCAGAAGTATTCTTAAACATGCATATCTAAATACTATTTTTAAGCTAAAAATAAAACTCAAAATAATTATATCACAAAAATTCAAATAAGACAGAAATAAACAGTTAGTCATAAAAGCGGATGTTTCAACTCTTCCCCTCTAAAAATAATTTCGTCCTCGAAATTACATACCTAGAACAAAGCTGGATATAACTCCCGCATATTATCCTCTAACTCCCATGTTGCATCCTCTGTAACATCATCCCAAATGACCTTGACTAAAGAAAGTTGTTTACCCCTGAGCTGTTTGATCCTCCGATCGTCGATTCGCACAGGGTGTGTATCATAAGTCAAGTTTTCTTTTAACTGTACTATGTCTGGCTCAATTATATGAGATGGGTCAGCAACATACTTCCTTAATTGTGAAACGTGAAAAACACTATGAAGATTTGAAAGAAACGGGGGTAAGGCAATTTGGTAAGCTACAGGACCTATCCGTCGAAGAATTTGATAGGGTCCTAAGAATTTTGGAGTAAGTTTCTTAGATCATATGACTCTACCGACCCCAGTCATTGGAGTGACTCTCAGAAAAACGTGTTCACCTTCTTGAAATTCAAGAGGTCTCCTCCGTTTGTCGGAGTAGCTCTTTTGCCTGCTTTGTGCTACTTTCATTCTTTCTCGGATTTGCCGTACTTGCGCATTAGTTTGCTGCAAAAACTCAGGTCCTACAGTTGTACTTACCCCTTCCTGGTACCAACACAAAGGTGTCTGACACTTTCTCCCATACAGAGCCTCAAAAGGTGCCATCCCTATACTGGAATGATAACTATTGTTATATGTGAACTCTATCAACGGTAGAATATCATCCCAGCTTCCTCTTTGATCTAACACACATGCCCTCAACAAGTCTTCTAATGATTGGATTGTCCTCTCTGTCTGACCATCCGTTTGAGGATGATAAGCAGAACTCAACCTTAACTTAGTCCCTAAGGCTTGTTGCAAACTCTGCCAAAATCTAGAAGTAAACCTAGGATCTCTATCAGAAACGATACTAGACGGTACTCCATGTAGTCTAACAATCTCTCTCACATACAGCTGGGTTAGTTTCTCTAAAGTCCACTTCATACTAACAGGTAAGAAATGTGATGTTTTTGTCAGTCTGTCAATTATCACCCAAATCCCATCACATCCCTTTGAAGTTCTTGGTAAACCTGTTACAAAATCCATTTATATACTCTCCCATTTCCATTCTGGGATATCTAGGGACTGTAACATTCTTGCAGGTCTTTGGTGTTCTATCTTAGCTTTCTGACAAATTAGACATACTGCTACATACTCCTCAACCTGTTTCTTCATTCCTGGCCACCAAAATCGCTGTTTTAGATCCTGATACATCTTTGTGGCTCTAGGGTGAATACTCAACTTACTCTTATGCGCCTCATCTAAGATTAATTTCCTCATCTCCTCATTATTAGGCACACAAATTCTGTCCTTACATCTCATAATTCCGTCATCTCTAAGACTAAACTCCGGAACTCTCCCTTGCTTTAGCAGCTCTCTCTTCTCTATCAAATGTTTATCTGTTGCTTGCTGCTCCTTAATCTCACTCATCAGAGTGCTAGATATCTTAATCATATTCAAGCACATTCCCCCTTGATGCAAATCTACATTCAGATTCAGATCACAGAATCCTTCTATCAACTCTAACTCCTTGATCATCATGCTTGATATATGAACGGTCTTCCTACTCAGGGCATCAGCTACTACATTTGCTTTACCTGGATGGTACATCAACGAAAAATCATAGTCCTTTAAAAATTCCATCCATCTCCTCTGTCTCATATTTAGTTCCTTCTGATCAAACAAGTACTTCAAACTCTTATGATCACTGAAGACATTAAACGTAGATCCATACAAATAATGTCTCCAAATCTTCAAAGCAAATACTACCGCAGCTAATTCTAGATCATGAGTCGGATAATTCTTCTCATGGGGTTTTAACTGACGAGATGCATAAGCTACAACCTTTCCGTGCTGCATCAATACACCTCCTAAACCTTGATATGAAGCATCACAGTATACCTCCATTGGTTCCTCTGGGTTTGATAATACTAACACAGGTGATGTTGTTAACAGCCTCTTAATCTTGGTAAAACTCTCTTCACACTCTTCAGTCCAAACAAACGGCTGATTCTTCCTAGTCAACTGGGTCATCGGAGCTACTATTTTGGAAAAGTCTTGAATAAATCTCCGATAATACCCTGCTAAACCTACAAAACTCCGAATCTCTGTTACCGTTGTTGGCCTTTCCCATGAAAGTACTGCTTCTACTTTAGCCGGATCTACTGCAATTCCTTCTTCTGAAATCACATGACCTAAAAACTGTACTTTACTTAGCCAAAACTCACACTTAGACAGCTTAGCGTACAACTGTTTCTCATCAACACTTGCATCACCTGTCGCAAATGCTGCTCATGTTCCTTGCGAGTCCTAGAGTAGATCAGAATATCATCTATAAACACAACCACAAACTGATCTAAGAACGGGCTAAATACTCTATTCATATAATCCATGAATATAGCAGGTGCATTTGTCACACCAAATGGCATCACGAGATATTCATAATGACCATATCGTGTTCTAAACGCAGTTTTAGGTATATCCTCCGTCTTGACTCTAATCTGGTGATAACCACTTCTCAAATCTATCTTAGAGAAAACAGTGGCCCCACGAAGCTGATCCAACAGATCATCTATTCTTGGCAGAGGGTATCTATTCTTAATGGTTACCTTGTTCAACTGCATATAGTCAACACATAACCTAGACGTTCCATCTTTCTTCTTCACCAACAGAACTGATGCTCCCCACGGGGATACACTAGGCCTAATAAACTGTTTAGACAACAGATCCTCCAACTGCTTCTTCAACTCAGCTAACTCTATTGGTGACATACGATATGGAGCTATGGAAATTGGTCCAGAACCGGGTATAAGATCTATAGTAAACTCTATCTCACGAACTGGTGGCAAACCTGGTATCTCTTCTGGAAATACCTCCGAAAATTCTTTAGTAACAGGAACGTTGCTCAATTCAACTTCCCTCTTTCCTTCCAATGAGGTGAGTATCAAGTTTTTCTGAACTTCTTCTTTCGAAGAAATTTCTAATTGGTTGGTAGACAAAAATCCCAGATTCTCAGAGTTAGGAAAAACTAGAGTTTTATTCGAACAGTCCAACAGGATATGGTTGGAAGATAACCAATCCATGCCTAAAATCACATCTAACTGTGTTAAAGGCAAACATATCAAATTAACAAGATATTCCTTATCATAAATAATGATAGGACAATTTATGCAGACAGTGTTTACAGTGACTGGCTCAGCAGTAGGTAAGGAAACAATTAAGTCAAAAGACATCAAGGACACAGGTAAGTCTAATCGTTTCACACAATCAAAGGAAATAAAAGAGTGAGTTGCACCCGAGTCATATAGTACAATTAAAGGATTACCAGCTATGCTACACGTACCTTGTATCAAATCCTCAGATTGCGAAGCCTCAAGTCCACTCATGGTGTAAACTCGTCCGTTTGCCTTCGGTCTCGCCGCTTGCACGTTTTTGTTAACTGGTGCCGACTTCTGCTCCCTACAGTTACTTGCCAAGTGTCCAACCTTCCCACACCTGTAGCAAGTCGCCCCCTTCTGGTTGCAGGTACTAGAGTGATGTCCTAGCTTCCCACAGTTAAAACACCTAATCATGTTCTGCCCTTGGTAGCCAAAACCTCCATTCCCACCAACAGGTGCATTGCTCCGGTTTTGCTGTGGAGCTCTAAAGTTCCCAGGGTTCCGTGCATAGGGTTTGTTCTGGAACTGCTTCCTATACTGGTTCTGTGGCTGAAACCTAGATGGTCCGCCAACATTGATCTTTCCTACTACCTTTCCCTTCTTCAGAACCTCCATCTTCCTACACTTCTCAACTAGAGGCTGGAACTGTCGGATCTCTAAAGCAGACACCGCTTCCCTAAGGTCATAACGAAGCCCTGCTTCGAAACGTTCGCACTTCCATGATTCATCAGGCTGAAGTTGGAAGAAACGAAAGTACTTGGCCAAGGATTCGAACTTGGCTGCGTACGCATCTACAGACATATCCTTCTGCTGCAGACTCAGGAACTCCTGCTCCCTTTCACTTCGAGCACTTTGTGGAAAATACTTCGCTAAAAACTTCGTGCGAAATATCGTCCAAGTAACTTCCTGATGCTCTGCTTCCAAGAGCTGTTGTTGCCCTTTCCACCAGTACTCAGCATCCCCTATCAGCAGGTAAGATGCATAGGACACCTTCACCCCTTCCTCACAACGAAGAGATGTAAAAATCTTCTCCATCTCCTGAATCCAAAGATTAGCTTTCTCCGGATCAGGTTCCCCGTTAAACTGCTGAGGATCATGCTTCCTAAAGTCTGAAAGCCCCTTCCCAATAGCTGCTATACCAGCTCTAGCCTGTTTCTGCAGATCCCTTTGTTCTGCTCTCTCTGCTTGTTGTGCCATAATGGCAGCCATCTGATTCATTGCCCCTATTTCCCTTTCCATAGCTTCGTTGTTACGTGCCATCTGCCTATAAGTTAACCCGAAACATAAGCACTAACCCACAATTAAAGAAAACACAGAGAAACAATCAATGTCACACATCACTTTACAGAGAAATAAATCAAACAATGTTAGTCAGAGTCACACAACCTAAGCTTAATAGACCTACAACCTGACACTTCCCCCTAAAAGATAGAACCAGGCTTTGATACCACAAAATGCAACACCCTTTCTCCAAAAAGGATATTAAACCATAGTAACCAAGATTTTCGTAATAATTTTCTAAGTAACTTTGATTTAAAACAAGTTTAGTTCCCAAAAATGTGGATAAAATTTTTGCCTTTTTAAAAGATGAGAAGAATGGGGAGTCCATTCTTTCCTTTTCTATCACGTGGTGAAATAAGAACAGTATTAGTAGAAACACTGAATAGAAACAACCTCCTCAAGTATATATATATATATATATCAAAAGAGCTTGCATCAGTACAAGCCAGGAGTTTCTAAAACTACTATACATCAAAAAGCAGTAAAAACTCTAAAATAAACTAAAAAGAAAATGACTGAAATGAAAGCTACTAAGTAATATAAAAGCTGGGTTCAATCTCTAACAGCTACCCAGAGCATAGTAAGATATAGGCGGTGCGTCAATGGCGGGAACATCTCTCCCTCTGTCTCCAGGGATCGGACGCTAAAACGTCGTCCCAGACTCGAGTCCCTCCGTGGGTCGGTCATCTACTCAACCATATATGAAAAACATGGAAAGTAGGCAGGGTGAAAAACTTCCTCAAGTTAAGAATGTTAGTTTCAAAGAATATACATACAATACTTGTACAGTATATTTTCAGAGTCTTACCACCCAAATCACACTTAGGAATAAAACATTGTAAAACTAAGAAACAATCAAGAATAGATCACCAATCACAGAAGTAACGTCAATCACAGATAAACATCAATCACAGATAAATTGTCAATCACAGATAAAACATCAATCATAGATAAATTGTCAATCACAGATATATTTATGCATGATACTTCAATCTCTCTCATAATACACCGGTGTGCTACTCCAAGGAGACTTTTCCCACCAAACTCCATTGAGCGATAGGCCTGCGACAAGTCTTAACAGAACAACCAGGTAATCCCTCTCAGACCCCCTGGCAGTCATTCCGAAATGCGCATTCACATCCATATCATGAAATAGGTCCGTCAGTCAGATTTATCCAAGCCGGGTATACGACTCGTCTCAGCTCAAGGGTATTCACCATGCAAGGCTATTGAGACTTTCGAAACCTGGATAATCCCAGAAGGCAATTGTAGCCCAACGCAACTCTATTCTCAACACTCTCTGGGTTGTACTGCTCAAAAACCTTTATGCAAATGATCACTCAAACATTGCATAATATCACTTTGGTTTCTCTTGTAAAACCTTCTCTGTTTTACTGTATTAAATCTCTTAATACAAAACCACATAGAATACTCTTATTCTATCACCACAGAAATACTCTTGAAAACTTAACCATTATATTGCTCTTTTCGGCTATACTTATTTATTTTAATAATAATTACACTGTGATAGAGTCAAACGCGGTAACGAACTTAACCAGAATAATATTAACGGGAATTATTACTTAAGTTCATTCTTTTTGGGAAAGCCTTTTGGAAGTTAGTCAAGTAATCTTCGCCACGTATATACAAACTTATTAAGACAGGAAAAATAGCGCACCGGTATGGTTCCCAGGAAAGATCTTGGTGAGCTTTTGGGCTCCTTCAAAGACCTTTGTCTTTCCTAGACAGATCTATACAAATTAACTACTTTAACCCATCATCAGTCTATACATAAACAGTAAAAATCACAAGTTTTATATATTTTTGAAAAGAACATGGAAATGGAAGAAAAATATCGATTTAGGAATTTTTAGCGTATTTAGTCACTTGCTCTCGTCCCAATGGCATAATAGAGATACGGCCCCTGAGCCCGACCGTATGAGTACACCGAAGATGTATTCTTATGCCTGACCAAAGCACCCCATCCATATCCGTCAAAATAACTACAGAGGTTCAATTTTACAATTTCTTAAATTTGTTGATCACGGAGGCATAGCCCACTGGGTGATCAAGCCTTTATCGATAAAATTTCACCAGCGTAATGGTACAATTATTAAACTTTATAAATAAATTGGGCATTATAACTTTACTATTTGAAAAATCACATTTTAAAAATAAAATAAGACATAGTATAATTTTTCAAAACCATTTTACAAATAAATAACAATTTATTTAAAACATAAACACCCAAAACTCAAAAATCCATCAAAACAAAGATCAAACTAACTTTGGAAGAATTTCCCCAAACCTTAGCCTTATGAAGGTGGAAGAACAAGCTAAGAACAAAGAAGAACAACACAAGAACTTGGTTAGAAAACAAAGGAAAACTTAAAGGAAATAAAGAGAAAGAAAAGGATTTTTGGAATGAATTTTGGGAGGAATTCTTCAAGTGAGTTTGTGATGAAAATGAAGAGCACCCCCCCTCTATTTATAGCCAAAATTTCGTGCAAGGGGGTGGGGTTAAGACCAACCATGGTTTGGTTTAATTTAACCATAATTTAATTAAAGAAAAACCAAAATTAATTATTTAAAATCCCATTGGCCAACACCTATGACTCATAAGCAACTTGGATAAATATCTTCCCCCACTTGACATGAGAATGGCGGCCAGAATGAGCTGGGAGAAGAGGGATGTGATTTTCCAAAAATACCCCTAGGGTTTGGATGAAAATCAAGGGTATTTTGGTCTTTTCATAAATCAAAAATTGAAATAATTAATTAAAAATGATGAGAACCAATGAGAATGCTATAAAATGCCACAAGGAGTCCAAATAATTTCGTGGCACTCATTTTTGAAATTTATAGATAGTGCAAACTCTTCGGTTTTCATCGTTTCGCATGTAAAACCCCCGAAAAATGCAGAAAAATAGGGTTTTCAAAACTTACACAGAAATAATTTTAAAAATCATAAAATAAATAATTAAAAATAAAATATACTTTGGTTATGGACCTTTGTTACGAAAATTATACTTGTTAAACAAGGTTTTTGCGTTAAAACGCCCCCGGGTAGCGTAGTTTTCGGTATTTTTTGAAATTTTCCAAAAATTCCAGAAAAAATTCCAAAAAATCTAAAATAATAAAAGAACCAATTTTTGTGAAGGAAGTTTATTTATTGAGTTGGTTTAACACACTCAAGCTATTTAAATCACTTTCTGTCAGTTAGACATAAACCGTTTTCTGTAAAAAGACCCGATTTTCATTGAAAAACTACCGTTTCAGAAGTATTTTGGAATACATGTATTTTATTACTAATTTTAAGCTAAAAATAAATCACACAATATTTTTGGAACAAAAATTCATATAAAACAGAAAAAGGACAGAAAACGCAAAGATACGGACGTTGGAATTAACCCTAATGGAAGCTGAAAATCAACCACTTTCAGAAGTATTCTTAAACATGCATATCTAAATACTATTTTTAAGCTAAAAATAAAACTCAAAATAATTATATCACAAAAATTCAAATAAGACGGAAATAAACAGTTAGTCATAAAAGCGGATGTTACAGCTTCCCAATAGATGGCACATTACCCTTGAAGTTCTCTTCATTAAGCTCAAGAGATTTATATCTTCTTGCCCACTTTGGAGTGGCTGGCCTCTCTTTCACTAAATCAATGATTTCCTCTTTCACTAACTCTTCTTCATCAAACTGAACTAGCTCCTTTTTAAGAACTTCATGCTCCTTCAAAAATTGAGTGTGAACCAATGAGTCTATGGTCCTTACAAAAGAACATTCTTCTACACCTTCAGCTGGATACTTCAAGGCATTGAAAACATTGAAAGTCGCCTCTTGGTCATTAATTCTCATGGTCAACTCTCCTTTTTGAACATCAATCAATGTCTTCCCTGTAGCTAGGAAAGGTCTTCCAAGAATAATAGGAACTTCTTTGTCCGCCTCAATGTCCAAGATGATGAAATCAACCGAGAACACAAATTTGTCTACCCAAATCAACACATCTTCAATTTTTCCTTCTAGATAGGCTAGGGAGCGATCATTTAGTTGAAGTGTCACAGTGGTGGGGCAAGCCTTTCCAATGCCTAGTTGTTTAAAGTTGGACATTGGCATTAAGTTGATGCTTGCCCTCAAATCACACAAGGCTTTACCACAACATGTGTCTTCAATTGAACATGGAATGGTAAAACTCCCTGGATCTTTGAGTTTTTGAGGAACCTTACTCTGCAAAAGAAAACTACATTCATTAGTCATAGCAACAGTTTCAAACTCACCTAGTTTCCTCTTCTTGGTTAGCATATCCTTCATGAATTTGGCATAGTTTGCCATTTGTTGGAGAGCTTCCACCAAAGGAATGTTTATATGGAGTTGTTTTAGAACCTCCATAAACTTCCCAAACTTTTTTTCTTGATGTGTTTTCCTCAATCTTTGTGGAAAGGGAGGTGGAGGTCTCTCATGAACAAGTTTGAGGAGACTTTTATCAGTTTCAGATTCTGATGCTGCAGCATTTCTCGCAGCATTTTCTGTAGAATTTCTCTGCTGTACTTTCTAGGCAGCAGCTTCATCAGTTGCTTCTTCACTCTTTTGAACCAGCTCCTTCTCAGTACTTTCTGTAGAATTGTTACCCTTTTTACATGCCACATTGGGATCCACAAAATTATCAGCTGAAGTTATAATCTCCTTCCCGGTTCTAAGAGTAATGGAGTTGCATTTCTCTTTTCCATGAGGCTTTAGTGTCCCCATGTTGTTTGGCAATGAACCACTTGGCCTAGTATTTAAGGCACTAGCAATCTGACCCACTTGATTCTCCAAGTTTCTCAAGGCCACTCTTTGTCTTTGACATTAAGTCTTGGTTTCTGTCATGAATGCCTTTAGCACATCTTCAAGTGATGGTGTTTAAGTGGTTGGTGGAGCTTGTTGATTCTGATTTCTTTGAGCTTGGGGAGGAAACCCTGGTGGATGGGCAGGTATGGGCTAGTTACCCCCTACACCTGCATTGTTACTCCAAGAAAAGTTTAGATGTTGTCTCCACCCCGGATTGTAGGTGTTGGAGGATGGGTTGTTGGCTATATTGAAATTCTCCACATAATTCACTGATTATGCTCAGCAGTTAACAGGTAACAAATTATGCTCAGCAGTTAGAGATTGTGACAATGCAGCAGCAGATGCTACAGAAGATGTTGCAGCATTCTAGCCTATACTCATAGCTTTCATCATGTGTGTTAGAGAGCCAATCTGTGCAGAAAGTGCATCGTAATTGTTTAATTCATAAACTCCAGCAACCTTCTTAGATGGTTCCACTCTTGTAGTTGGCCATTGATAACTATTTGCAGCAATAGTCTCAATCAAGTTGTAGGTTTCATTGTAGGATTGAGTCAACAAAGCACCACATGAGGAGGCATCTAACATTTCTCTGGTTGGTTGCAACAGCCCATTATAGAAAAGTCTCCATTTGAATACAGACTAGAATTTCATGATATGGACACTTCCTCAGCAGCTCCTTAAACCTCTCCCACGTTTCATATAAAGACTCATCATCAAGTTGCTTGAAAGAAATGATATCATTCCTCAACTTGGCATTTTTTATGGGTGGGAAGTATTTTGTCAAGAACTTCTCAGCCATTTCATTCCATGAATTCACTGAGTTTGGCTCCAAAGAATTCAACCAAGCCTTGGCTCGACCTCTCAATGAATAAGGGAACAACCTCAATTTAAAGGAGTCATTAGAAACACCTGGATTTTTGAAGTTGTTGGTTACCTCTAGAAATTGTCTGAGAAATGAAGATGAGGATCCTCTTGAGGTGACCCACTGAATTGCCCCACCGCTTGCAACATGTGAAACATCATTGGCTTGAACTCAAAGTGATTTGCATTGATTTCAGGCCTCACAATGCCCGTATTCAATGTCTCGGGGTCAAAGATGGCATAATCTCGCATTGGGCGATCTCTATCATTTGTCAACCGAATGATGTTGGGTTGAACTAGAACTGCATTGTTTCCAATAAAACGCTCTTCATTATTGTGCAACTCGCGGTTTTCTTTATCGTTGAAGAGCTCTCGATTTTCTTCGTTTTCAGCCATAGTAGCCGCAACTCTTCCCAAATCAACAAGACCTCTGAACTCTCTTCTAAGTCCTCTAAGTGTTCTCTCAATTTCAGGATCAAGTTGATACTCCGATGTGCTTTGTCTGCGTATACAAAGTTACGTTTCACTGTTAAACACAAACACACCAAGGTAAGAATCTCAACTAATAAGACTAACTAAAATGCAAACTTATAGAATTTAACACTTTCAATCCCCAACAACGGCGCCAAAAACTTGTTGCGCGTATAAACGTTGTGCAAGTATACACAGTCAATCAAGTAATAAAGTGAATAAAAGATCGTTCCCACGGAAATTGAGCACGGTTAACTTCATTAAGTTTCCAAATTAGTTATTCTAATTAGTGAGCAAAGATGGTAACAAGTGACATTTTCAATTGATTGATTAAAATAGTAATTTAAATGATGAAATAATAGTAAAACTGCAAAGATTAAGTTGTGAAAAACAGTGGTTTAAAAACTGGTTAGGGACACTATTTCATTGCAAATCTTTTTACAGGGTCAGAAATACTACAACATCTGGGTCCAGAGTTAAAAATGAGTGTTCTCCAACACTATCACGATGAGTTCATTAAGCTAATCTTATTCCTAATTTCACATTAATTACTCCCATCACAGATAAGCATAACTCAGCCACCCTATGGACTTGAAATGATATTCCTATCATATTCAATGTTGATTAAATTTTCAATTAACCAAATTAATACACAATCAATGAACACATCCACTCACTAACTCTTCTGATATTAGTGAACTTGCAAATAAGCTAAGATAATCAAACTCAACTTAAATATATAAGCATTTATAATAGTTCAAAGATAGAGTTGAATTGAACCCAAACATATAACTAATCCTTTCCCATAAAAAATATTTACAAATCCATAGTTCCCTAACCAAAAGAGACTTAGCTCATGTTGAGCTTAAGTTCAACGACAACAAACAGCAAGAACAAAGACATGATATACCTAATGCAAGTAACAAATGAAGTTTACAAAACTAAAGGAAAGATTGGGAAGAAAGCATTAAACTCTTCCAAGTGTATGCCTTCATCTTGGTCTTCTCTTCAAACTTGAAGCTTCAAAAATGGTGGATGACAATGGAGGAAGAAGATGATGGTATGGTCAGGTGGGTGGCGGCTGTGTCCTCAAAAAAATGAGGGAATATCCCCTTTTTTATGTCTGTCCTTATCAGAGAATGCTCACTTCCTTTTCTTTCTTACTTTTTGGGCCCCTCTCTTTTCTTCTTGAGGAAAAATTAAATTGGCCCAATTACATCCTTAGCTCATTAAGTAGTGGGGACCACTGAATACTCCTTGTTTGCCTTAGTACTGCAGTACACGCTCCAAATGAGACTCTTCCTTAGGTGCTCGCATAAAATGCTACAGCAAGCTGCAACATCCTCTGATATTATTAAGTCTCAAACTTCACTTGCACAAACTAACTCTGCACACTTAACAAACACATTAAAACACCACAAATAGTCTAACTGTAATTAAACAAATTATTCCTAACTACACAAGACACTCAGCTAAAACACAAGAGACACTCTTAGAGAAAACTAAATTAAGCTTAGAACAATGAAGTAACTCTTATTCTAAGAGTTATCACCCACCATGAGTCATTTAGTGGTGTACCACTTATCCGACTGAGCACATCATCAACTAGGCCACTTGAGACCAACCTTGACCTACGAAGTACTAGGTCAACTAGGGGGAAACAACCCCCCCGCCCCCTTCGCAGATGACCTACTGAGTATGCCATATCATCACCTACCAACCCCAGAGTCAACACCAGCTGGAGGCACACCCCAAATTGAGCAAGGGAAGCGGGGAGCATTTACGGAACCAATCAGGATCAATTAGGGATCAATCATGCCTCCCAGATCTATGGGGATCAAGCCCCCCAGACCTAGTATAAGAGGGCAAGTGAAGCCTGTAACCAGTCAACTCACTCACTTTGTTCACGCCCTGTAGCTAGGGTTGGTCATTGATCTCTCACTGAGTGACGACACACTGTCACTACCTAGTTGCACCCAACGAGAACAACTTCCTTTACAACTATTTAAAAGAGGAATATTAGTACCACATTCATTTGTACGTATGTATACATACTTTTCGTTATTAGTTTTTTCTCCAAAAGAACTTAATTGTCTTGTATATAATAACATATCACCTTTTAAAACCGCAATGAATATTTAAAAAATACATTAATAATATAAAGTATCTTAAAAAAAAAGTGTTGCTAGCATTTTTTTCTTTTTAAAAATTAGAAACAAAAGTGAAAACAAAATGAAACTTTTTATAATAATTGATGAAAATGAATAAAAATATTTTTTTTAGATCAAATAAGTTCTTAATTTTTCTCTTTTTTACTTTCTTGTCAATTTTATGGGTAATAGTAAATAGTGGGTGGGGGATAAGAATTACTGTCATGAATAGCTTATCAAAATGGTTTATGTGTAGCTTATAGATTACATATATAAGCTCTCACGTGATAAACACTCATCTTTTGTTCGCCTTTCTAAATGCCATTGTTAGCCGAAAGCCATGTGACTTGTGATCAACTTTTTATGTGACAAAATTTCTTGCTATAACGGAGATACTGTATCAATGGAATAATAATAAAAAAATACTTAATTGCATTTTTGGTCCCCCTAGTATAGTTGTTGGGCAATTTTGGTCTCCTAATTTTTAATTGCTCAATTTTGGTCCTCGTATTTTCAAAATGTGTAATTTTGGTTTATCCGTTAACTTGACATCCAAAATTTAACGGAGATGTTGACGTGGCAATGTAGTGCTGACATGGCCAAAGAGTGCTGACATTGTGCGCTGACGTGGATTTGGAGTGCTGACACATGTGAACACATGTGGAGCTTACGTAACTTTAGAAATTCTGGATTTTAGAAAATGAAAAAATATTCTAATTCTAAGATTTGAACCCATGACCACATAGATACAAATAAAAAATAGAGCCCCTACACCACTCGACTTATTTGAGAATTATACGACAAAACCTCTATATATAGAGTTCTTAAAAGAGTTTTGGAGAACCATAACAATTAGAGTGTAAACAATAATAAACTACAAATAAAAAAATCCAAAAATTAGAAAATAATTTTCCCTATCTTGATTGAAACTTGTAAAAAAAATTTAAAAATTTGATTAAAGTGAATAAAAGAATAAAGACAAAAAATAAAAAATAAATTATTTTAGATTAATTGATGAAAATATATAGAAGGATAAAATGAATAAATTGAATAAATTTTATTTATTGAAAATAATTTTTAATATTATTTTAAGATTTTATACTAGTATATAATCCTAGTATTATTAAAATATGAGTGTTAGTATTATTTTTTAATTAATTATTCAATTTGTTTTTCTATTTTTTAATTTATTTAAACAATACTTGAGATATTTTCAAATAATATTGAATATAAAATTATCTATTAATTATCTTATTTTTAAATTATTCCTAGTTTGTAAAAACATTTATAAATTATATTTTTTTTCATATTTATCTTTGTTTTCTCATTCACATTAATCCTGTTTTAAAATTTCAATCAAGATAAAGAACAAATCATTTTTATTTTTTTTTGGAGTTAATTATGTAGTTTATTATTGTTCACATTCTAATAGTTGTGTACTCTCTTCCAAAAAAATAGTTGTGTAAATTCCTTTAAGAACTCTATAGTCTATATATAGTGGTTTAGTTATATATATACCAAATGAGTCATGTGGTCTAGTGGCTTTGTTGTTTATTTGTATATGTGGTCACGTGTCAGCACTCCAAATTCATGTTAGCACACAATGTCAACACTCTTCGGCCACGTCAGTACATCCATGTCAGTACTATATCGCCACGTCAATATTTCTGTTAAATTTTGGATGTCAAGTTAACGAATAGACCAAAATTGTACATTTTGAAATTATGAGGACCAAAATTGAGCAATTAAAAATTAGGGGACCAAAATTGCCTAACAACTGTACTAGGGGGATCAAAAATGCAATTAAGTCAAAAAAAATTGTTCTTCTTGTTGGATTTGAAGAGAACGAATAGAGAAAAATCCTTAAACCCCTTTATAACCCCTATCTCAGTGTTTTTTTCTTTTTTTTTTCTCCTTTTTTATTCGGTTTTCAATTTTCTATTCACTCAACGCTTGCATTGAATTGGAGTTGTTTAGAAATTCCCCTAATAATCATTATTAAATGACATTAGTCGACAATATATTCTCCTACCAAACCAGCGCAATATATGTTGAGGCACTTGGTTAGTGTAATTATTATACAGTTAAATATAATTTTAGTTCTTGTAAATATATTAATTTTTGTTTTTAGTCTCTCAAATTTTTTTTGTCTCTTTTTAGTCCCTATTTTTAAAAATATATTATTTTGAGTCTCTGGCCTTTTTTAAAATTTGAAAAAAAAATTTAAAATTTTATTTTAATCTCTCCTAATTTTCAAATCCAAATTTTTACCAGACCCTCCCTCTCCATTTTGAACCAGACATTTTCTAGCCTAGCTTAACCTAAACACATCGAGTTAAGCCGAATTCAAATTATTTACAAAGAAAAATAGCTCAAAGCCTTAAAAAATACATAAAATACGGGTCTAACCTGGCCCAATGGACCCATCAGACTGTGCCAAAATAGTCTGATTTCTTTCAAGCTTGTAATTAGCGAGTCCAATGTAGCCTAAAACACGAGTCCGTTGGCCTAGGCCATCGAGTCAGACCAAAATTGACATCTCTAAGAATGGAAAATAAAGATTAGGTAAAAATTGAGAATTAAAAATTAGAAAGGGTTAAAATGAATTTTTAAAAAATATTTTTTGAATTTAAAAAACAGCCACATGGACTACAAATGATACATGCCCAAAAATAGGGGATTAAAAAGAAATAAATTTTTTTGAAAGACTAAAAGAGAATATTAAGATATTTGCAGGGCTAAAAATATATATAATCTATTATTATATTATTATTTGAGTCATTCCAAGTATAGAATGTCGATACGAATCTAACCATGTTTTTTAAACATTTTTTAAGAGTGAAGAGAAAGGGAAAAAAAACATCTTAAAACCCTAAGATACTAAGACAAAACGTGCCACTCATTAGCAAGTAGGCGAACTCGTATTGCGGCGGGAGGAGCATCGAGAGCCAGCATCTCTTACCGTTTGCTGTGCGCCAATCTTAGGCAGAACATCGGCAGGCACAACCATTATCCTCTCTCAAGGTATGTTCAATCCTCACCAACCAGTTTATTAGAAGTAATATAAATAACTTAATATAATTAATCATACCAAATGAAAAATACATTTTTTCTTATCAATAGAGCACATGTGTTTTTTTTTACCATACCATGATATCCTTGCGCGTGTTCAAAGACTATTTCTTTTGAGCCAGGTATGACCCATTAGAGCAACAAAGCTCTACTGATGATTAAGAGTGTTCACATATTGGATCAGATTGATTTTGAGAGTAAAAACCATCCGATCCAACCTTTTTGAATTTTCTATTTGACCATCTGGTCGGTTTATTTTTAAAATCAAAACCGATCTGATCCAATCCAATTTATTTCGGTATTGAATTACATCGGTTTTTAAATTTTTAGGAAAAAAACCTATAAGCATTTTTATAATGAAAAAAAGAATTTATTAAAAATTTATTTATTGCTCATCTCATAAACGGATACAATAAATAAATAGGATATACTAAAAACTATAGAATCACGACACCACACATTATACTATAGAATAATTTTCTTAAAATTTAAATTATCTTAATATCTCTTATATAAAAATATATATAAGATAATAGTGTAATTTTGAAAATAAAAATGTATGTATATAGGGGATTGTTTTTGGTTTGGATTGGATTGATTTTCACATTAGGATTCAAAAACCAATCCAATCCAATAAAAAAGTTTTGATTTTTTTTACTTTCGATTATTTGATTTAATTACCGTAGTTTGCATTAGATTTGATCAGTTAACACCCCTATACGAGATTTAAGGATGCTGTATTTCCAAGATTTGGATTTGTATTAGTTAAACTGAAGAGATCTGTACAATCTCACCCAAATCCTGGTGGTGAGCACATATGTGTTTTTAAACATCTTTTAGTATTTGTTTTGATAAAATCAGAAAGTGATTGCTGGCGTGTAGTATACAAACAATATATTTGAATTATTTGTAAATTTATTCAAGATAAAAATAGTGATAATCTCACTAGAGGTGATAAAATGGATTGTGTCCATCAAGTAAACCCGTTTAAGCCGCTCTTTTTGGCGGGGTGATGACCCTTTTGACATACCCCCACATAACTCGCCAAGAAAACAGGGCGACCGGGTTAACCTGTTATTTTCATTTCACTTTTTGTTATTTTTAGTTTTTTTTTTATATTTTTAAAAGTTTTTTTTCCTGGTCAACCCACTTATCGATCTACCTTTTTTTGTTAGTTCTTCTTCCTTTTTAAATTTTTTTTTTGTCGACGGGCTAACCTGTCAAACTGTGGCGAGGGTGAGTTGGGATTCCCACATCCTACTCTGTTTTAGGCAGATTAATGACGAAACGAGTCGAATTGACCCATTTTGTCACCCCCTAAATCTCATGCGTAAAGAAAATTTTAAATGCTTTAGGAATGAAAATTTTGGATTTGCATGCATGTGTTAGGATTGAGTAGCTTTTAGACATCCCTTGTATAAAAAAAAATGGATTTGTTTTACTCCAATTTGGATTAATTTTCAGATTACTGTACTACCGTCTCCTGCAGGCTGCAGTGACATTTTCCATGCCACGTTTTTGGTACAAGTTCCATGCCTCATTATCACTTCTAATAAAATAAATTATTTTGAAATATTCAATGTATAATATTTTTAGGTTTAAAGTAAATATCGATTGATTAATTGTTTTAATAAAATTCAAACACGTCAATTTTTTAAGATATGTTTTTATTAAACGTTATAAAAGTATTATTAATATTTTAATATTTTGGTTGATAATAATTTTATGCATATAAATATAAATATATAATACAAGGAATAATATTGTTAAATAAGACAAAATTACATGACATTAGTTATTAAAGTAAATTTACAAATTTTTATGTATATAAAAAATAATTTATAGTTAGTTTTATTACTTTTTTTTATAGAAAGTTAATTATATTACTTTGATTATATATATATATATATATAAAGTTTGATGCATATATTGTATATTATAAATATTTTCTTATACAATAAATTTATATTAGGGAGGTACATGGTCAATGAGAACCATCGACCATATATTATAATTAGCTAAACAATAACAAGGCAAACAGCTAAATTAATTAATTTTCTATTTTTTTGATATACTAATTAGTTTTCTATTTTACAAATGATAATATATATATAAAGTTTGATGCATATATTGTATATTATAAATATTTTCTTATACAATAAATTTATATTAGGGAGGTACATGGTCAATGAGAACCATCAACCATATATTATAATTAGCTAAACAATAACAAGGCAAACAGCTAAATTAATTAATTTTCTATTTTTTTGATATACTAATTAGTTTTCTATTTTACAAATGATAATAATAATAATAATAATTAAATATGTTTTTTTTCTCATTTTTCACTAATTTTTGTTTTTGGTCTCTTGTATTTAAATCGTAACTTTTTAGTCTCCTGTTTTTAAAGAAGGTCACATTTAGTCCTTTTACTGATCCTGTTAAATGCTGACATGATTAATATACTTACACCTAAGCATATAACACTTGTTTTACTTATCTAATATGATGTGGCACTACGTGGATTGGACGGGCCAAATTTCTCTATTTTTTGATTTTTTGTTGTGCAACCTCGGTTTGATTTTGTGCCACAACATTTTATTTACCCATACTCTAAGATAAAATATAGGCCGTCCAATCCACTTAAGATGTGGCCTATTTCCAAAAGAAGGAGAACTAAAAAAATTATAATTTAAATATAAGAGACTACAAACAAAAAATACTAAAAATTAGAGACTAAAATTTTTTTTAATAATTTATAAGTGTGTCTTTGTTTTAGATTTTGGAATGGGTAGAATGAAGTTTGACACAACCAAAATCAATTTTAGAATTTGTTAGAGTTTTTGGGTGCAAAATTGTGATGAGTAAAATTGATTCTAGGGTTGGTAAAATTGATTTTGATGGAGGTAAGAACTCAGCTTTTGTGTTGAATAAAATTAATTTTTAGTGTGAGATTAATAAATTTTTTTATATTTACACATCAAAAATAATTCTACCTTTATCATCTAAACAAAATTAATACTTCTAAATTCACTTTTAAAATATTATTACCAAACACAATTTAATTTTTTTAAACTCAAATTTTTTAAAATCAATTCTTTCACCTTTAATTTTATCAAAATCAATTTTATCCAAATCGCATCCTACTAAAATGTTAACAATGATAAATTGTTCGTTCGGCTAATAATAATAAAGACAAGCATTTCCCCCGAATTTTTTTTTCTGTCCAAATTCTGGCCAATTACATGGTTTTAAGGGAAGGAGAGTTCAGAGTAGGGATGGAAATTGGCTGAGTTGAGTTAGGTTTTGTCTAAATAGGCTTAGTCTATCTAAAAATTTTATAGCTTAAGTCTGGCTTGTTATCTATTATTGGCTTTTTTATAGGCTTAATCTGACTTTTTTAAAAGTTTGATTTGACTTTTTTGCCTATTTAAAGACCCGATTCCTAATAAGACATTTAAATAAGTTGTCTAACCTTCGACCGAAAAAAAGTAATCCGACCTACTCCTAAATAGGCTAATAGGCTAATGAAAAAAATCTCTATGTATAACAAACTATAAAATATGACAATTAAATTCAGCTTTATTTACGATAGAAACATAGAGGTGAATAAGATTGAAGTAGTTTTGTGATAAGACATTTAAATAAATTATAATCCTTCAATAAGCTTTATAAGCTTGAGTATATATGTAGGTCAACATGTGTTTAGACATTTAAAAGGTAAATACGTATATAATTTTAATACATTATAAAAAATCTAATATAATAATAATACTATAAAAAAATTATATATATGTCTATTTAAATAGGCCGACCTATTAGGCGTAAAAGGTTTTTTAAATGACCTAAACCTGACTTTTTTAGCTATATAAGCTTTGCAAAAAGCCTTAACATGATATATTTCATAAAAAAACTTGGTCCAACCTAGACCTAATATAAATTGAGTCATAAACCCCTGTCAAGCGGCCTAATCTATTTCTATCCTAGAGTATACAAGAAATTTACGCACACACACACGGCATGAAATATGAATATCTTCCGTAAATTCCAATAATACCCTTCGCGCCATAGAAAATATCCGGCCATGTCTCGCCTAGAACAAACGTGATACGTAATATGGGCAAAGTCAAAGGGCGGAGAAGTAACCTCGAAATTACCGAAAGCGACACGACACTGTCCCAATGTTTTAAATTCCCGATGCCGAGGCCGAGCGAGTGTCTGTCAGCTCGGAACATATGCTCCCTCTCTATTCCACATTTTTGGTAGTTTTAAATTTTTCATTTTACTACTGTCGTAATTTTTTTTGTTATTTTAAGATTTTAAAATATAATTTATTATTATTTTTTAACTATATTTTTATCATGAGATAAGTTTGGTTAATATCTTTATTTGATTTTTGGTGATAGAATAATTTATAGTTAAATTTTATTTATCTTTCAATTAAATATATACTAATTCAGAGATTCTTTTTTCTTAAAATACTATAGGGGTAAGTCAAAAATTATATCTTTAGTATAATTAATAAATTTTGAATAAAATAATAAATTTATAAACTAATAAATAGAAATATTTTAACTTAAAATTTCCTCAATTAATTATTATTTAATTCACTTACCATAACCTTAAACCGCTGAAAATAAAGAAAGTACGCGAGTATCTCAATCCCTGTCCTTTTTCGTCTTCTCACACTTTCTCGCTCTAGATTTTTTTTTCCTTTCTCCTAGCTACGCTATTTTTAGGGATGTAAATGGGGCAGGGTGGGGCGGATACGGGTAGTAGCTACCCGCTATCTGTCCCGCTTAATATACCCGCTCCTCATATCTGTTCCATACTTGTGTGGGTACCCGTTATCTAGGTTTTACGGGTACCCATGAAATCTGTGGGTATCCGCGGATATCCATAGATATTAAAAAATTAAAAAAATTCTATAAAAATTCTATTAAAAGAAATTATTTCTACACAATATTTATCATAATGAGCATCATATTAATAAGACTAAATTATACTTCCTCCTGTCCAAATCTTTGGTTGTTTAAGGTTTTGGCACATAGATTAAGAAATAATTAATTGAACAAATTTTAGACTAAAATAACCCTATTTATTATTCATCATTCTCAACTATCCTAATTACTTCTCCACTCAAAACTTATTAATTATATTAAGGGTATAGTTGGAAAAAGGTGATAAATTATCTCTTGAAATCCTAAAACAACCAAAGTTTTGCGACAAAAATAAAAAGCTAAAACTACCAAAGATTTGGACCGGAGGGAGTACCAATCATATAATTTTAACTCAATTGTTATATCAATAATTGTTCAATTAAATAAAAACAAATAAAACTATAAAATAAAAAATATGGGTGTGAGAATTAATACATGACACAACAATAATACATATTTTAGATTCACGTTGTTCAATATTAAAACAAAACAAGATAATAACTAAAAGTCATGCATCACACTCTAATACTTATCAAATTGTGCATTGGTGTTTTAGACTTTTAGGTATGTATATAAATAAAAGAATATTTTTTGTAATTTTACTAACAGGTACGAGTACCCGCGGACACGGGTACCTCACTACCCATCCCCATCCCTATTTATTGGTGGGTACCTCAAATATCCATTTAATTTACCTGCAGGTACCCGTTAAAATATCCACCCCATACCTGTAACAAATTTTATCCACAAATATCCGCGGGTACGGATGTTTTTGCCATCCATGGCTATTTTTCAGGCTGCGTGGAAGGGTTTTAAAAAATAAAAAATAAATAAAAATAGAAAACCCAATCAATCACGCTTAAACCCTTCAGTCTCTTATTCAGAGGGCGACAACGACAGAGCCTGAGAAGAATAAGAAGAAGAAAAAACAAGTGAACGGCACAAACATAACAAGTCTCTGAAGAAAATATTGGAATTCGGTGTCAAGAGGCTCATTTTTTATTCTTTCCTTTTCCATTTCCATTCGTTCAGTTTCTTTCTTGTTCAGGTTAGCTGAGGAAATTTCGTAAGAAACTCCATTAACATATTTTTTTATTTATTCATTTTTATTGGTTATTGCCTTTTTTTTTCCTTTCCCTTTTTTTATAGTAATAGCCTATCATATATTTATGGAGGAGGAGACAGAATCATAAACTTTTATACGGTTTTGGTGGTGCTGCTTTGAAGTTATAAAATAAACAATCAAAACAAAAAAGTCGGTGTTTTTATTATTTTCCGAAAGGGAAATATTTCTGAACGCGTTTTCATCTCCTGCACTTCTCCAAAAAACACGTTTTGATTATCTTGTGGTTTTTTTATTATTAACTTGTCACTGTTGGTTGTTATTAAGCACGAACTATTTGCCGTTCGGGGTGTTCTTCTTATGTATGTGTGTTTGTTTTCTTTGTTTCTTTCTGTTTTTAGAGATAACCCTTTTGTCTTGTTTTGATTCTTTTTTTTGTTTGTGTTTTGCAGGGTATTACAAGTTCACACTTGGGGTTGTTCTGTTCTGACTCTGTTTTCTTGAGATATAAGTTTCACTATGAGAAGTTATTAACGTCTTTGTTCACTCCTCTGATTTCTCGTGGATATTTCTTAAGGTACAATGAATTCCCTTTCGTTGGTGTTTCAAGTAAGTTAATGGTGTTTGGTTTTCTGTATGGTTAAACAATGAGTGTGTGTTTTTGTGATCGGCCTTACTATTTCTGGGTTTTAAATTGGTTTGAGAGAATATTTCCTGTTTTCATTTCATGTTTTTATTTTTAATTATTTACAAAATTATTGTATTGTTTTCGATCTCTTTTATGTTTTTAAAAATTTGTACAAGAACAGCGAAAAAATGATTGTTTTTACTATTTTCTATGCAAATTTAAAAAAACCGAAAATATATTAAAAATAATATGACAATTTTGTAAATAATTAAAAATAGGAACATGAAATGAAAACTGCAAATGGTCTTTCAAGCCAAACGGGTTAGAAAGTGTTGGTTGACAGTTGCAGCCATTGTGTTGTGATATACCAAAAACATAGAGAGGCTTTGTTTTGTTTGGTAGTTTCGTTTCATGTTCATGTTGATTGTTGGCATGGTTAATACATGTTTTTGGCATCGTTAACGACTTTTGTTTGTTATGATAAACCGTTGAAAGCAAGGTCGTATTTTTGGATGAAAATAAGGAACTTGGTTAATGTTTTTTTTTTCCTTCCCTTTCTGAGGTCCCATCGTTTTGTGTTGTAAAACTTGTCCTGTGTCTGGTGGATTTCGAAAACGCCCAAAGAATCTCATCTTGTATGATTTTGACTTTTTTTCCATATAAATGGCTGATTTGTGAATGTGTGTCATATAGTGGATGTTGAAATGACGGTAGTGGGGTGAAAACAGTGAATGGCAGTGAAAATTTGTTGTTTGTTCTGGTACAGTGTGTTTAACTTTACCATTATGCTGTGATTTTAGTCACGGGAAAAATCAAAATGTTTTGTTCATGTGTGTGCCCCTTTCCCCCACAGCACAGCACTACCCTTATACCCCTCTTTCCCCTTTTCACCGTACAAGGGTGGTGTAGTAAAAAGTGGTGACAACAACAACAATAAGCCTTATCCCATTAAGTGGGGTCGGCTACATGGATCACTTGATGCCATAGTGGTCTGTCCTGCTTCTGGGCAATGACCTAGCATTAGCACGATGGCATCGTTGATTCATGTCATAAAGATTCGACTCAATTTTACGTTGACTGTCGACGGCCTAACACAACCCTCTCTTTTTATCCGGGCTTTGGACCGGCTATGTTGCAGCAAAGCACGGCATAGGCAGGATTAGTGTAGAAAAAAATTGGTGTCAAAAAAAGTTTTGATAGTGTTGTTTGAAAGATATAATGAGTCTTTTAGTTACAGCCATCACAGTGTCTGTATTTTTTAGTTGTTTATTGGTGGATTCATACTTTAAAGGCATTGTTAGTGAGGGGGTGGGGATAGGAATCTCTTGTACCCTCTAGTGATGGGATGCCTCATAGGGGTGATATATATTTACTCATTTTTATGATAGTGAAGTTAAAAGTTCCATGTCAGAAATGGGGTCCTGTTCAGTGATCCCATTTTCATATGGGCAACTACTGAGTTAGTGCCAGGCCAAATCTTTTACATGTTGAATATGAAGGAAGAACTCAGGGAATCCTATATATATATATATAAATGTAAAACAAAAAGAAACAAAACTTATTTGACAGTTTTTTTTAATGATTACTAAAACAATCATGATTAAAATATTACTGACAACATGTAATGATGGCCCAACAAAGGTATTTTCAATGAATTTAATTTTGGGTTTAACTATTCCATTGAGGTTATGGATCTAATGGTGATTGAGTTTGCCTTTTTGTAAAACATGGGAAGTAAATGGGATATATGTATGTTGTGATCATGACTGTAATCATTCTTGTTTTACCAAAACAACACAAACTAATTAATCTGACCACTTTGTTCTGATTACTTTGACTGATGGTGCCGATTCTCTTGTGCACTTTGAAGCGAAACTTTAGGGAACTAAATAAGGCCTGATAAACTTGCAAACGACCTTATTTTTTCTTTGATGGGAATTGGTGTTAAATTTGGTCCTGAAGCTTTGTTTTTTCCTAGTATAAAACTTTATTTTTTTGGTGAAGAATGTCGTGGACACATTCTTATGTTGGATCTTTCACTGAATTTTTTTTCCTGATTTTGCTTGAATCTTTTAGCAAAAGATTCACTATGCAAATCGCCACCTTGGACAAGATGCCTACCATTAGTTGGATAGACTATAAATTAATTAATTTTAATGCATCTTCTACACATGCTTGTTTAGAAGTGACTTTTTGACTCCTTTGAAAGTAGGCAAAACTTTTATAGATGAAAAACAGACAAAATTCCCAGCCTCTATTAAAAGCCTCGATCTAAAGCATTAAAGCATAATACTTTTTTTTTTTGTATCTTTTGCTCAACATACTCATCATGAACACCATCTTTTTATGACTTTGTTGTTGCCCTTGTTTTGTTATAGTCTTTTTTTTTTTAAACACTCGAATACACATATTTCACTAAATCCATCTTCATTTGCAACCTTTGTGATTTTTTTTTTCTGTAGATGGAATCGGTCAAACCTTCAGAAGTGACACCAAGAAAGAGTAAACTGGCTCGCACTTTCGCCAAGGTTCTTCATGTTAGAGCAGTGACTGGAGTTGCACCAGTTGATGGACTGAAGAATGTAAAAGTCGATGCAAATCTCAACAATGAAGGAAACAACAAGAAGGAAGATGGAGAGGTTCAGAAGAGAGTTTCCACAGAGGCATTGCTTGCAAAAGTCTTTGCTAGCATTTCAAGTGTGAAAGCCTCATATGCTCAACTGCAGTATGCTCAGTCACCTTATGACCCAGATGAAATCCAAGTTGCTGATAAATTCATAGTCTCGGAGTTGAAGACCTTGTCTGAGCTAAAGCAATGCTACTTCAACAGACGGTTCGATCCTTTGCCAGAGAAAGCGATTCTTGCAGCTGAATTAAAGGAGCTGCAGAGTGTTAACAGAACCTATGAGGTCATGGGGAAGAAACTGGAATCGCAGGCGCGGCTCAAGGAATCCGAGATCGCATTCCTCAGGGAGAAGCTGGAGGAAGCAAATAAGCAGAACAGGTCAATTGAGAAGAGGTTAAGTAAAAGTGGGTCATTATCATCATCATCATCTTCCTTTGATAATCTCCATTTGTCAGGACTAAGTCCTACCCATTTCGTTGCGGTCCTTCGCCACGCGGTTCGGTCCATTCGAGCCTTTGTGAAGCTTTTGGTGAATGAGATGAGATCTGCCAGTTGGGACATCGATGCTTCGGTGAATGCCATTGTACAGGATGTGGTTTACTATAAAGAAGACCACAAGTGTTTCGCGATCGAGTCCTTTGTTTGCAGGGAGATGTTCGATTCTTTCAACTCCCCCGATTTCTCTATCCCCAATGAGTCCCTCCCAGATAGGAACAAGCGAGAACTGTTCTTTGAGAGGTTCAATGAGTTGAAATCTGTGAAAGCAAAGAAATTCCTTGCTGTGAAACCAAAATCGCCATTTGCAAAATTCTGCAGGGTGAAGTACTTGAGACTTGTTCATCCCAAAATGGAGGCATCTTTCTTTGGTGACCTTAGCCAAAGGAGCATGGTGAATGCTGGTGAATTTCCAGACACAAGCTTCTTCACTTCATTTGCTGAGATGGCGAAGCGCGTGTGGCTACTACATTGCTTAGCTTTTTCTCTTGAGCCTGAGGCTTCTATCTTTCAAGTGGGGAGAGGGTGTAGATTCTCTGATGTGTACATGGAGTGTGTGAATGATGAAATGATGCTGCCAGTGGAATCTGAGTCACAACAAGTTGCTTTCACCGTAGTTCCAGGGTTTAAGATTGGTAAGAACAATGTTTTACAGTGCCAAGTTTACCTCTCTCAGGTTAAAAGTTTCACTCCCACCAAGCAAACCTTGTAAGCGGAAATGGATTAGGTGCAGTCGTGCAGTCAAACAGTGATCAGGACGTTTGATTGAGATCAGATGGATGAGGATTTTAAGCATAAATCGAGTTTAAAATATGAACTGAGATTGTGAACCATTCGATCTCGATTCAATGGTATTGATCATTTGACCGTACGATTACACCAAAATGGTGACTGCACCCAATCCAGATCCGTTGAACCTTTTCAGAGGGTGGGAAGGACATGGCCTGATGCATGGCTGTGATGTCGGGACTCAGACACTGACCTTCTGGCATGGTTCAATTCAATTGGGGCATCTTTGTCCATTTGTAATTTGGCCATTTTGAAAAGAGAAGCGCGTGAACCGTTGCATTGGGAACCGCCCCTTTTGCTCTTTGAGAATGTTTTTTTATTATTGCCGTTTAATCAAACCCAGAGAGTTTTGTTGATATAAAATATTAGGCCAGTGGCAGAGGACTTTCTAGCCGTTTTGCCATCTTTACTGGGTGATTGCATATGTTGTGTACATAACAATTTTACATAGGTGGTAATTTTGTTGTCACTCTTATTTCATTTTTATTCTTTTTGTTTGTTCTACTCGATTCCTTCTCTTTGACGAGATAAGATTCTCTATATATTTTTTTTTCTATTTATTCTATTATTATGTTTTTAGGTGGAGAGTGTTATTTATTTTCTCAAAAATATAATAATAAAAGAAATAAAAAAAAAATAGAGAGAATCTTAACTCCTCTTTGACCTCCTTACTATTTTTTTCCAATGGGTACAATCACACTTTTTTCTTCTTCTTTAAAGGTGTTCTCGAATTATATATTGTAGATTTTTTTAATTTTGTAAATTACATTCTTTTTTTGTACAATGAAATATTCTATTTTTTTACAACAAAATGAATTATAAAAGTATTTATGCCCAACATAGACTATATTTACATTATTCTTTTCGTCATCTTAAAATTTTGTATGTTTTAGTTGCTATAAAAAAATATTCTTACATTTTGATGCTTGTCGATAGTCTTCTTCCTTCAAGTACTAAGGTGACCTAAAGAGGTCCACTTAGGCAATGTTGACATGTGGCACCAATTTATGATATGTCATTGACTAAAATAAGATTGTAGTTATGATAATATACATATTTTATCGTTTTGGTTTTTTTAAAATCTTGTGCGCTTTTATCCCTATATATATATATATATATTTTTTTTTTTTCTTCCTCGTCACTGCTAAGTGTTGAAGTGGCTAACAGAAGCCTATGTAGGTAGTTACATGTGGCACAACTTGTGACATGTCACTTTACTCATTAGTCATAGGAGTTACTTAAATATTTTTGTCCATATAATTATCCATGTTTCTAAGACAACCATCAAACCTACTAGGATCTTTTGTCCTTATGAGTTGAGGACCCAAAAGTATGGCAATGTAGGTTCAACTCCAATGTGCTAGAACAATAATCACATTTTGCACCCACATATAATATGTCAGCATTCGCATTTGTTGTTTGCAATATATTTAAAGGTGTAAAGAAAATATACAATAACAACAATTACGGTGGGTGTATCCTAGGAATGGGGTGCCAGTCTTATTTGCCTCATTTTTACTTTCAGGATATTCTTCACATACCATAGTTAACCTGTGGCAGAGTAAATCTACGTTTAAGGATTATATTATAGCAATATTATTTATGTTTTGCCACTATTTGCTAATCTAAAACATTGAAAAATAAAATATAGAGAGCGAAAGGGGGAAGGTGGGAAGGGGAGGATGCTAGTAAAGGGAAACGAAACGAGGGGGGATTAGGATTTGAAGAGCTAGGGACTAAAATAACAGATAGGTGCATTTAAAAGGGACAAAAACATTAAATGTAAATCTTGTGAGTAATGTATAAAATGACATGTCATAAGTTGTGCCACGTGTCATTACCTATGTGGACTTTTGTTTACGGCACCTCAGCACTTAACGGAGGAAAGCTAATGACAAGGACCAAAACTAAAGGACAGAAACAATAAAATATATATAGGCTTAAATATGTTTTTAGTCTCTTAAGTTTAGAAAATTATTGTTTTTAGTCCCTCAAATTTAAAACGTGTGTTTTTGGTCTCTTATTTTTAAAAATGTGTCACTTTTAGTCCCTGTGGCCATTTTTCAATTTGAAAAGTATTTTTTAAATTTATATTTTGACCCCTACCAAATCCTAATTCTCACCTTATCTCTTTTTCCCTAACTTTCAAAGATTTTCTAAATTTATATTTTGATCCCTTTTAAATTTAGAAAATACTTTTTAAATTTAAAATATGACTCCAAGGACTAAAAGTGACACACTTTTAAAAACAAGAGACTAAAAATACGTTTTAAATTTGAGGGACTAAAAATAACAATTTCCCATACTTAGGGACTAAAAATATATTTAAGCCTATATATATATTACCGAGACTAAAAACTTATTTAACCCAATGACATGTCATGAATTGGTCCCACATCTTACTGCTTTAATGGGAACTTTTGTCAGTCATATCAACATTTAACAGAGAATATTTAACGAGAGAGACCAAAAGTACTAACCATATTTGGCAGCTGTTTATTCTTGGTTGGGTGTCTCAATTGTTTTACATGGAGAGGGTTTTCATCATTTCATTCAACATGGTTTTTTTCTTATGGGAAAACGTTTTCGGAAAGTAAGACACACTATTTGGCTAGCAATTGTATGGTTTTTGTGGTTGGCAAGGAACATGGTCATCTTTCAAGACCTGTGGACTTCATTCAGGTTTTAGCTCAAATTAAATTGACATCTTGGGGTTGGTTCATTTTTAGGGAGGGTAGGAATTCTGGTTTGTCTTTTTCATATTGGTGTTCTAGTCGTGTGGGGTGTTTTGATGATGCCTGTTGATGTTATAACTCTGCATATGTAAAGGGTTGGAGTACCCCTTGTACTCCTTTCAATATATTTGTTTATAAAAAAAAATTAGGACGAAAATAAAAAAAATTAAAAAGACTAAAACAATAAAATAGATACATCGTAGGGAATAAAAATTTATTTACTCAAAAACTTGGATACATGATGTATAGGATGTTAAAAACAAGAAGAAAGTACTGACCATCTCTTCTTTAATTGTGAATTCTTCTCAATGATTTGGATGCATTGTTTAAAGTGGTGGGGTCTTTCTTCAACTATTCACAACGGCTGCAAGTCAAATTTTAATCAATTTGTAGGTTTATTCCCTGTATTTTTCAATCAGTAAACTTGGATTTATAGTAGATTTTGGAATCTATTAAATTTAAATCTTGGTCTTGGATCTCGGCTAAGAACAAGAATTTTACTTATCCTCTTTACTGCTAGTTCTCAAATCCCTCTGCTTGCCTTATTTTGTTTAACATATATCTTGTTGTGCTGCTATTTGTCTTGCTTTTCTGTCACAGTTGTTTTACTATGTTCAGGGGCCATCAGCTACATGCACCTTAAGTCTGTATACCTCACCATTAAAGAAAATGAAACGAGTGTTTTGCTGAAAGTGTATTATTATTGCTTATGTCCCATACAAATGAGATTGTTTACATATATAGAGATACATGGCAACGGTAATGATGACACATATATGGAAATAACATCAAGAGACATTATGGCAATTATTATGGTAATTATTTGGTTTGATTCCATGAATCAAAGCAATGCATTCATTCAAATTGTCTTCTAACGGTTTGCTTGATTTTGCTTGCATTCATTCAAATTGTCCTCTAACGGTTTGCTTGATTTTGCTTGATTGGATCCTGTAATGGATGGATCTTCATTATTCTTTACACCCCCCCTCAAGGTTGGCAACATGGATTGATGAATGCCAAGCTTGTAACGAAAAGTAGCAAAGGAATCTTTGCATAATGCTTTAGTGAATACATCGGCAATTTGTTGCGTTGTAGGGATGTATTGAAGTTGGAGGTCACCAGCAGTAACTTTCTCCCGAATGAAATGGTAATCAATTTCAATGTGCTTAGTTCGAGCATGGAGCACTGGATTGTGAGACAAATGAATAGCACTTTGGTTGTCACAAAGGAGAAGTGGGCGTCATTCAACAGTGATGCCGAGGTCATGAAAGAGATGTTGAAGCCATGTAATTTTAGCAGCAGTAGTTGCTAAAGATTTGTATTCAGCTTCAGTGCTTGACCGAGAGACAGTGGGTTGTTTCTTTGAGGCCCAAGATATACAGTTTGAGCTAAGAAAAATGCAATAGCCAGTGGTGCTTCACCTAGTGGTTGGACATCCTGCCCAATCTGCATCACAAAAAGCATTAATGGTTAGAGAACTTTGAGATAAATATCGCAAACTATGTGTCAAAGTTCCTTTTATATAACACAAAATGCATTTGACTGCACGGAGATCCTTTTTCGTTGGATTTTGGAAATGTTGGCATGCAAGATTAACAACATGTGTAATGTCTGGTCTAGTAAAAGTGAGATATTGGAGAGAGCCACACAGGCGACGATATTCAGTAGGATCTACAGGTTCATTGTCATTAGATAGTTCAATTGCTTTTGGAGTAATGGGGGTGTTGATCTTTGAGGATTCAAGCATGTTGGTCTTTGCTAGAAGATCTCTCGCATATTTAGCTTGGGAAATGGTAAGACCTCTAGGGAAGTATCTGACTTCAAGGTCGAGGAAGTAATGAAGTTGGCCCAAGTCTTTAAGAGCAAAGTCATTGTTGAGGCGTTCGGTAAGAGTCATTATCATTAATAAGTTGACTCACAGATAATAAATTCTTTTTAAGCTTTGGCACCATCAGAATATTATTTAGGCGAAGCTTACCTTGTGTGGTTTTAAGCAAAGCTTTGCCCTTATGGGTGATGGGTAAAGCTTGCCCATTCCCAACAAAAACAGTGTCAGTACCAAAATATGGTTTAAGATTTTTAAAATTATCTCCTTGACTTGTCATATGGGTGGTAGTGCCAGAGTCAACATAAAAGTTTGAGTCATTGTCGTCATTGAGATTCAATGCTGCCAATGCTTCTTGGGTGTTTTCATCAGCACTGTTGTATTCATACCTGTAGTAACACTTTGTGGCAAGTGTTACTAATTCTAAAGTAACCATAAGAAACTGCAATAGTGAGAAACATTTATTTCTTTGTTTTCCTTCACCGTGACACACATTTGTGTTGCGCAAGTTTACAAATTTAGAAGTTTATTGTAATATTTATTTGATGTTGAAACATGATTTTATGTGATTATATTTTAGAACCTCATACATTGTGAAACTCACTTAATATTTTTAAACATAATATTGCGGGTAACAGGTATGAATACGGGTACTTAGTTACCCATTGAGTAAGGGTACAGAGATCAAAATTGTTACCCACACGGGTACGGATCTAGGTAAGGGTCGTTTTTAAAATTGTGGGTATGGAGACGGGTACTATAGTACCCTACCCATACCTTACCCATTGCCATTCCTACTATGTAAATGTAATTTTTATTAAATAGTTGTCTATTAAAATTTGTAGGTGTGTTTTCCGTATGATAATATTCACTTGTTCACAGTACAGTTTTTATACACTCATAAGCATTCTTTGTAATTGGTCTAGTTCCTTAAAAAAAATTAATCAATTTAATGATCTTGTAAATTGATTTTTTTGCATATATAATATAGGCAAAATTAGTCATTTGATCTCTTAATTTAATTGTTGATTTCAATTTGATTTCATAACTTTTTTTTTTTTACTTCAAAGTTGTCCTTTAAGTTTTTTTCACTTACTTTTTTATTGTCATAACATGCATATTGCTTATATCTTTATTCACATAGTCTAATTATGATCTATTCAAGTATTTTGCTGTCTTATTTTAACATGTATACACACTTGATTGTTTTATCTCATCTTAACATTTTTATATTATCATGCATCGTTTTATAATTGAAATATTATTTATTTTATTAGTTTATGAAGAAAAGAAACACCGAAGGATAATGAGCATATTTTATTTAATTGAAATGTTGATAATAAATTTGAATGATTTCATATTCACTAAGTCATTACGTAGGTATGGTGTCAGCCTAGTCTTTTTTTTTTTTTTTACAAATATAAAGATATAAATATGTATACGAATATTTTAATAACTAATATTATGTTGTTCCCAGTAAAATTGGGCTCGGATATCTTTTGCACCAATATTATTGTTAAAAAAATATATAAATACTTTAATATCTTGTCATTATATATCTTAGTTCCAACTATTGCCATTCCTATGGAAGGGGTCTTGCGACTCCAAGGCCTCTACATCTACGTTCAAGAGGTATTATTCTTTCATTAAATAAGAACACATTATTTTTTTGATGAAATAAGTGTTAGAAAACATGGCTCAACCTAAAGGAAGAGAGAAAATACACAAAATTAAAAATAGAGTTGAATTGAAAATGAGAAAGATGATACAAATGAGCTAATAGTGTGGCTTATATACTAGCTAACAAGTGACCCTAACTAACTACTTATTCCGTTTTTGTATAAAAAAAAACTACTTATTCCTTTTCAAAATGATAATTCAGTATAGTATTTTTATCAAAATTAAAAAAGACAATAAAAGAGTTGAAAACTTGAATAATTGTACTAAATTGTTCTTGTAATGAATGCCACATTGATTAATACAAAGTGGCAAATATAAAATGTATTAATAAGGGTAAAAGTTGAAAAAATAATTAATATTACATTAAAAACATAATGTGGGTTGTCATTTTGACAGGGACGGAGTATATTTCTATTAATGAGAACACAAATTAGTCCGTAGAAAGTGCAAAACATTAAGTCGGTTTTATTGTAATTTTTTGTATTTTATATCAATAAATAAATTCCAATAAAATATGTAAAAGAGATGAAATAATATAAAATAAAAAAATTACAAAATAAAACGATACATAAGTAATGTTCATTGTGAACATTGTGTATTTTACTGAATTTGTAATGTCTTCGATGTATTTTACTGATTTGAATGAATAAATATCTTTTGTTGTCAAAAAAGTAATGTTCATTGTGACATTGTGTAAGATCTGTAACTCTAAAATAAACTATATTAATTTTAGATTTGTAAAATTTGATCCACTGGCTTCGTAGTATGAGATATTTGAAACTTTAAATTATTTTAATATTTATTTTTTATTTTATAATTTATTTAATGTTTCATAAACATAAAATATAAATTGAAAATCAATCCAATCTAAATTTCTTTAATTTAGATTGGATTAGAGTTAGATTTTTTTTTGATACATGGATTAGAGTTAAATTTAGAACAAAACTAATGCATAATCAAATAAAGAAACCTGTGATTGAATTGGATACTTTTTTGATCTTTATCTCAATCCAATCGGTAAACATTTCTATAAAAAACTAAATTTAATTTTAAAATATTTAAATAATTAACTTGGTATCCTGATGTCTTTCGACCAATTCTTTTATTCTTACGGGATGTTCCTTGCCTCCTTGGTTGTTGTGTGGTTGACCTTAAAAAAAGTTGAATCGTGAAATGCCAATATGATCCTTTGTAGCACTAAACAAATTCGTTGATTGATTTTTTATTTTATTTGATGCTCATTGGGCTTCTGAATAATGTATTGAAAGCAAATTAGGTCCCACATGATACCAACATTATTCAATGAGTTTATGAGGCCGGTGGTCTGAAGGGGGCATGTAAAGACAACATTTGCAAACCTTTCATGCCTCATAAAGAAGGCTGTGACTCTTGATAGATTTGCATCTACCTGATTGAAACACACATCCCAAGCGTCAGAAATATTTAATAATGCAGTGGAGCTGGCTTTTAAGGTGGGGAACCATATAAACTTCACCATGATCATGGTGTGGGTCCGGAAAAAACATAAGCCCTGGATATAATAGTTAAATACTCCAACGGTTGGGATATAAAATGGACTAACGGGACAAAAGGTAAACAGGTATCTTTAGTGTAATTACTAAAGTGGGTATACTATTTTATTGAAATACAAAATGCCTATATCATTTTGTTATATTAAAAAGATGCCCAGATCTATTATAAATCACTGAATTGGCCCGTTAATATAAAATAGTCATTTTTGCCCAAATGTCCAAATCTGACAACGCAATAAATGATGACACAGTGATATTCATTTCTCAAACTTTGGTTTTGTTTATGAAAGAAAATTTTGTCTTGAAATATTATGATGTTTTGATAAAAAATGTAAAACTTGATAATGACGTTTGAAATATTCTGGGAGTGTGGTTTGTTGATTAAACTAAGTTGAAGGTATGTTTCAATTATACACTAATGGTGTTGATGCGGTGGATTATTCATTATAGTGTTTGGCATTTTCTTTATTGACAAATTGAGTATGTTGTTGTTGTGGATTATAGTGTTTCAGTTATACACTAATTTGACTTGTGCATAAGATTATTAGTGAAAGAACTAATAACCGTGTAAATATTTATTTTGGAAGCCATAATTGTATTTTATTGAGCTAAATTGCAGGCCCGTTATCGATCCAGTACTGGCTTGTTAGTAAAAGATATCTTAAAATTGTAAAATAATCTGACAAAAAATTGTAAAATAATTGGACAAAAAAAAGGTGTATAGGAAAATAAATTTTTAACCATAAAAATCGATTAATAGAAGAGAAGATAAAAGTGGAAGATTTTAAAAAATAAATTTATAAAAAAATGTTTTAGTAATGTGTTTATTTGGTGGTACTGTTTTGCTTAAAAAAACAAAAGGAAAAGAAAGGTATTGATTATCAAAATCGGAAAAATAAAATATCAATTTGGACCAGAATTAAATTTTCCTAAATTTAAGGATATTTTTCACATTACATCTTCATTTGGGTCGTATTTTATAATGTCTTTAGTTTTGAGGAGAAATATATAATATTCACTAAAACAAGTACTACCTATTACTACATGTTGCAGGCCCACTTCACCATGCGGTTAGGTTTATGTGGTTCACCACCTTAAAAATCACCGTGCAGTGGGTAGGTGTGTGGTTCATATGGCATAAATTGAAATTTGGAATTAAAGGGTTACACTTACATGGATATTGGGGTGTAGCCGGTAATGATTTTAAAGATAAACTAACCACTGATAGAAAAAATGTAATAAAATTTATTTCGTATAAACTATAAATTATTTTGATAATATATTTTAAAGAACTTATAAAAATAAACCAATAACTTATAAATAAGTCATAAGTTTTTTTTATAAATTTATATCAATAAATAAACTTAAATAAACTCTGTAAAAAAACAGATTCGGCCAAACAGAACTTTAGTAAGATGCCCTCTCTCTCGAAGTGTAATTGAGGGTCAATATTTTTCTTTTTCCTGATTTGGTCACATTTAGACCATGTGGCAAGAGTTAGATTCAGGTAACTTTCACAATAATCTTGTGGGTTGGAGTGTACGACCAGCATGGCCATGGCATCATTGGGATCGAGCAGGGACATTGAATAAATTAAAGGCTTCAATTTCGTGTGACCCGACAAACTTAATCTTGTCATAACAGCACTGGCATAATGAAAGTCGGGCAAGGTAATAAGACAAATAGACAATGAACGTTAATACTTGCAAGATTCAATCAACTAGTAGCACAGCAAGGCATCATTTTTCAAGTTTATAATTATGTATAATTGCGTGTGGTATTTGTCTATTCATTTTGTTATTTTGACCGATATTTACATAAAAAAAAAGTGAATTAGGAGTAGCAAAGTGGGCCGATGTATCCCAATCCGCTTTTAAGCTGTCTTAAACAGAGCTGGACGGGTTGCCCCACAAAGGAAAGTGGGTTGGCCAGTTGGCCTGTTTTGATGTGCACATTTATCAACCTGGTGGGTCAGGTGGGTTAATTAGTTACCTAACCCGCCATGCCTTTTCGTGGGTTGGGCGGGTTTGACCCCGCATGATCCAACCCACTTTGTCACCACTAATAAAAATACTTCAGATTATAGATGATGATTAAGTAAAATAATCATAAATTAATGACTTTAGAAATAGAATATATAAGGATTTGTTTGTTTTAATATAACATGTTTTATTTTTAATAACAAACATGCTACTTTATTTTTATTTTATTTTTTGTCTTCAAATATTTTACATGGAACTGTTCACATCACAAAAAAAGGATTTGTTAAATGTAGACGATCAACATGTATACAAAATTACACTATTGTATTTGAGTATAATGAATTGTCAATGTCTCCCTTCGACCTGTATCAAAAAAAAAAAATGTCTCCCTTCGACCTTTGTTCTCTATTTATACTAATTCCTATAATCTTACACCCCGCACCCGCACCCGCCCTTGATCCCCGTCTCGGTTAAAAGATCAACACCCATCTCTACCTTCAACAGGGTTGGGTTTTCCCGTTCCGCTTCTAGTATTTTAGAACTTATATTTTACTCTTATTATTTTGGTTTGGATTGAATTAAGTGAATTCAATATTGCATTTTAAAGATGTTTTTAATATATTTTGTAGACAAATACAAATGAGTAAATAAAAAATTAAAAATAAAATTTTATTAAATATTATATTTCAAGTAAAATAAATATGCGGGGTGGGTTCGGGGCGGGGGGTATTAGTTTCCCTAACCCCGTCCTGACCCCAATTTTTGAAAGTGAAAAAATCAAAACCCAAACCCTGTTAAAACGAGTTTCTTTAGTCAAAGTTGGGACGAATTCGGGTGAATACCCACGTATTCGAGCCCCGTTGCCAAGCCTAACCAGGAGTGGTCCAACAGTGTCACCACTTTTGCCCGTCATGGCCTTTGCCCCGTTTCTTATATACTAGTGCATGGTCATGAAGTAACTTCCTGCAGGATTTGCCTAGGGCAATATTTTCTCTTGAGGAGAGTCTCTTTTGCCATGGGCAAGTGTTAGTGTTTTCTTGGTGCTTGGCTAGCTTGGGTCTTTCTACTGTGAGTTAGGTTGTGAGGTTCTCTACTAAGTGTGAGTGCGAGTGTACAAGGTCCTTCTTACCTTGTTGAGAGGGGCTTTGGGTGGGGGGGGGGGGGGGGGGACAGTTTTGAGAGCGGAGTGTTTTTTTAGGCTCACTTTAAGTCTCAAGAGAGGGGTAAACACTGGGGGTTCTGGCTTTGTGACCCTGGAAGAGTTTACTTAGTCTTTTATTCTCTGAAACCTTTTCTCTGTCCTTACTGTGAGTGAACATGGAGTATGCTACAAATGACGAATACAAGGAAGTGACGTGGAGCTGGAAGAGGTGGAAAAAGATAGTGAAGAAGTAGCCAAGCGGTCTCTGGTAGGCAAGTTTTTCTCTAAGAAGATTCTTAATAGGGGTGCTGTCAAAATGGTGGTCTCAAAGGCCTGGGAGAACCTAAGGATCTTCAAATTGCTGACTTGGGATGTAACACCTTCTTCTCATGAGGGTATTATACTTTGTAACGGAACTTTGAATGCGGAAATTAAATCTTTCTTCTGGTTCTTCTTTCAGAAAATGCTGTCAAAATTTATTTAATTTTCACAAATAGATTTTCTCTGTCATTTTTTTTAAAAGAAATACTTATATGAATAAACATCAATCAGAAAAAATACCATAGGAAATAAAATTCATTCATTAATAATAGAGCATACCATATACAAGAAATATCTTCCCCAAATAAGTACAGACTCCATATACTGGTCAAGCACTAAGAACTTCTGTAAGAAACTCTAATAAGAAAACCCCAACAAAAACTAGGACTCGCACGTTGCAACACCCTTTCTCCAAAAAGGATATTACACCATAGTAACCAAAAGTTTCGCAAAGACTTAGAAAATATTTGATAAAAGTTGGTAATCCTTCTCTAAAATTCGGATAAATTTTTTCTCTTTTCCTAAAGAAGATGAGAAGGATGGGAAATAAATCCCTTTAAGATTTTCTTTTCGCAAATGTTTTCATGTAACAAATAAAACATAGCTTAATACTTAAAAATTTCTCATCTCATATATGGAATCATCAGAGTTTACAACAGAGGTTTATACAGTGAATACTGAGCCAGTCAAGTCTTTAGACCTCTACCCAATCTAAAGTAGTAAATATAGGTTCTTCTTGTAATCTCTATCAAACTATTCAGCTTCTTTCTTCAGATCCTTCTTCTAAGAGTTAACCCACTTCTTGGGCAACCTATCTACTCCGTCATGCATCAACACAACAGAGCAGTCAAGGGTGAAACTCTAAACAAGGTAATAAGCAAAGTACAAACACAAGCAAAGCATAGATTATGTACCAATCAATTCACACCTCAAGACACATAATCAGGATAACAGATAAATCAATTTGCACACCAATCAATCAATCAGAACAATCAAGACTTATAAACAGATCTCGTTTAAGCAGAACTTACCTTTTGTCCATATAGCCCTGTAAAACATTACATTTCACAAGAATATATCACATCATTAATGCATGACACACCAATATCTCTCTAATCACACCGGTGCATTGCTCCCAGGGAGACTTATCCAACCTCACATCATAGAATGATCGGCCGCAGTAAACTTAACAGTATAAACAGGAAATCCCTTCAGGACCCCTGAAGATACTTCGAAAATACTGCATTTAAAACTTAATACCAAATCCTAAATAGATCTGCCAGTCAGATTTATCCAAGTCGGGTATACGATTCGTCTCGGCTCAGGGGGATTCACCTACAAGGCCATTGAGACTTTCGAAACCTGGATAATCCCAGTAGACAATTGTAGTCCAACAGAACCTATTTGCAACCCCGTTCTCTCGAAGGTTGTATGCTCATCTCTATAATGCAAATGATCATCTAAATTTGCAAATTCATTTCTCTTGAAATCTCTTTCTCTGTAAAATTCTCTCTGTTTTACTGTAACTTCTCTTTCTCAAAAATCTCAGAATCTCTTAAAAACTCTTTGTAAGAAATAAGTCAAATCCTTTTATGGACAGACCACTAGTATAAGTAGACAACTGTTTATAAGTCACTGTTTCTCATAAAAACTCTCTCTTCACTGTATACCTTAAAAAAATCATAAAACTCATGTCTTGTTTTACTGCTTTTTACGAACTAATTCATTATCTCTGCTTTATTTATTTTAAGTTGCTCAACTGAGTGAATCGGTATAAAAAGAGTTATTTAACTGTATTACAAGAAGATCAAAACGGGGCATAACCACCTAGGATTGATAAAGAGAGAAGAGATTAACAATATTTAAACTTACGACCACTTTTTGTTTAGTAACCGTCTGTTTTCAGGTTTTAATAACTTTTTAGAAATGGAATAATTACTCGGCGGCTGAGCCGACAGCGGTAATCAGTGTCCAGCTTTCTTGAAAATTTAATACAGACTTAGTGATCGAAAATGAGCTGATTAATCATGGCTTAGTTTATTTTTGAAGATGAAAGGATTACACGACGACAGAGCCATCTTTGGTAATCAATATTCCACTGGAAAATTGATCCTATACACTAAGTGAACGTAGGCATTTTATTTCTCTTCTGAAACATTTAGGCACTAATTATCTTCTAGGAAAAAGGCCCGTTAAAAGCCTATCTCACTAATTTCCACTGCCGTAGACATTGGAAATTAAACTGAGTTATGTGCATACATATACAGATTGGATACCCACTCGATATTTCCCACTAATAATATAACGATAGAATTCACCGAGAATCCATTACCATTACATTAGATTCCAAAAGATGCTATAACAGTAGAATTCACCGAGAACCCATTACTGTTACACTCTTTTATCCGACAGATGCTATAACAATAGGATTCACTGGGAATCCATTACTGTTACACTCTGTTATCCAATCCAATCTATTTATATATACGATATTAAGAAAATTGCTTCTTTCCCAATCTTATCTTGTCACGTATATACCAGGTTTCCCTCTGTTAAGATTTCCCCAAACAGCGTATCAGCACAGATCCCAGGCCAAAGTGAGACGGACAGCTTTAGCCCCTTCAAAGGTCTCACTTCCTTTCTAGACAGATCCATACTGATAAACCATCTATCTTAACCATCACTTTGTATATAAATAACAGATAATAATGGGGTTTTCATAAACAATAATTTGTATTCCCTTTGCGGTAAAATTGTGTTTGCGGTAGTATAAAATTTGCCATTATAACGGTATGTTTACAAAAGCTCAAAAATGATTTTGGCATAACCTCTCTACTCACATGGTTCTAAGACTAAAATTGGGCATTATAACTCTACAATTCATAAATAGCACAAAACAATTAAAATAAGACTATAAAACAATCATAAAGCATATAAAAGCTATAAACACCAAAACAAGCAATTCAAACACAAACAAAGATCAAACACTCATACTTCACAAATTACTTTGAAAGATTAACCCCTTACCTTGGCCGTAAGATGATGAAGAACAACCAAGAACACAAAGTAAGAAATTTAGGAGAAAAGAGAAAAAAGTGTTTGTCTTCATGATTTCCACTTGTGATGAGTGAAAAATTATGAAGCCAAGGGGGTCTATTTATAGGTGAGGGGGCTGCCCAAGCTTGGGGAGAAGAAGGGAATTAAGAAAATGTGTGAGGTAAGCCATGACTCCTAAAATGCTTAATTATTAATTAGGTTTAATCAATCTTTTTTCTAATTGGCTAATCCTAATGACTAAGCCTCATGACTCATAAGAGAAAAACTCATCCAAGGGCCCTAAATGGGTGTGGAGGTCGACCAAGTGAGGCCAAATAAGAGCCATTAGACTGCTTGGACAAAAGCCTAGGGTTTTGGTAGTTTTAAGTGGGAACTAAGGGCAAAATGGTCTATTTACTTGTCCACCTTACTATTCAAGGCCATCATGATGTTCCCCCACTCTTATATACTTCTTAGAATTTTATTTGAACCCCTCAAAGTTCCTAAGTTCTTATATTATAGCCACTATACCTTTATTCGTCTCAATTCGGCTTATTCCGCAATTAAGAGTCAGAATAGTCTTTTTACTAATCTAATACTCAAAAATAAATTAGACTAGTAAGAATCAATGAGAAATCTTAAGAATAACACATAAAAGTATCATGGAAGAGTTTTGGAAATTTTACGGTAAGGGTAAGCCTTACGGTTTGTAAAAACAACGGAAAACGGACGCGTTGTAAGTGAAAAACAGCACTGTTTCAGAAAATTCCAGAAAAATTCCAAAAAATTTGCAAATTGAAATTGATTACTAATGGTCTCTCTTAAAATTTGATTTTGAGCCCTCATTGTTCGACATAAATCGATTTTGGACCAGAAACCTCTGCTTTCTGTACTTTATAAACGTTCAGAAAAGTAGCGTTTTGATCCATTTTTCAAAAAATTATGAAATAATTTCCAAAAATCCTAAAAAATATAAAAACATGATTCAGCTACTCAAAATCTTTTTCTGACCTTAAATCGGTCTCTGAATCAGGGTTTTACGCTTTCCACAAATAACAGGGTCAAAACGGTAATTTCAAAAGTTTTCCAAAAATTCTAAGAAAATTCCAGAAAATCACAAATATTAAAAGAACCAATTTTTGTGAAGGAAGTTTGTTTGAAAAATTTTGTTTACCATACTTGTGTTATTAAAACCTTTTTCCGTCAGTAACGGTAAATACAGATGTCAAACAGTAAGGGAAAAGTTATTGTTTTAATGAAATAATTTCATAAGTATTTTAAAACCTTCATTATAAGTCTAAAATAATTTTCTTATAACTTAGATCATACCAGATTATTTAAACAGACAAAAGACAGAAATACAGAAAACAGAAGTCTGTAGAAACTTAACTATTTTCACTATTCATACTGTAATACTTAACTGGAACTAGTTATTCTATTTTCTTAGGTTCCTATCGAGTCTTTGTAATTCCTATCTCATCTATTTTTCTATCTCTGGTATATATTCCTTTCCTAACTAACAGATTACGGAGTTCTGTCTATAAGGGACTAAAACCGTAATTTCTTTGTTTCTTCCTCTTAAAATCCAAACTTAATTCCTAAAACCTATATATATCCTCAAAGTAATATATCGTCCCTTAAATACCTTTTGGAAGTGTTGTATGAATTTTCCAAATTCATGTATCATTTATCCTAATAATCAGAATGTCCGCATATAATTTCCTGACTTCCGTATTTATCTCTAAACTACTAAGTTTTTGTCCAAAAAACTTCAAGGTAGTTCTAATCCTTAGAAATTAACACTTTGTCTTATAAGTGAAAATTTCGGGATGTTACACACGTCCTTCCACTTGATTGACGTATCTTCAGTGCATGTCACATCCTTCGAATCCTGGCTAGTCCACTCAGCTAGGGGTCTATCTATTTGAATCATGTTCCGACGACCACAAAACATATAGGCAATGGTGAAATTCTTGTACGCAAGTTATAATGCAAAAGATATATAAGAAAATAAAATACATAATACCATCCAAAGATATATATATATATATAGTCTTTTGAAAATCGTTCTCCAAAGTGAACACTAAAACAACCAAGCACATCGTGTCACATACATTAATCCCACAACAGAATAAACAAAGCACAACCACACCTTGAATACACATATCACCTCTTCTCAAAATATGACATGCAATTCACTCACAGAAATATATCACCACACAAGATATATTTTATGCATGTCACTTCAACATCTTTCAATACACCGATGTAAATGCTCCAAGAAGACTTCTCTTCCTCAACTAAGTCGAGCGAAATGGCTGAAACATGCACCTAACATAAAATACCATCTAAATTGGATTTACAATTATTCAGTTTAGCCCATTTTCATCTTAATACCATCTCATAAATAAGGCAGTCGGTTAGGATCATCTGTAACACCCTTTCTCCAAAAAGGGTATTACACCATAGTTACCATAAATTTCAAAATAACTTAGAAAATATTTAGTGAAAATTGGAAATCCTTCTTCTAAAACACGGGTAAAATTTTCTTTATATTTAAAGAAGATGAGAAGGATGGGGAGTATGTTCCCTTGATTCCTTTTTAAATGTTTTCAAAAAGGTTTCAGTGCAGAAGCATAAAACAATATTTTTATAGATAACATCTCATTTCATATATATAAAGTTATTAGAGTTTTACAAGGAAAGATTTAAAAACAATGAACATCTGAGCCAGTCTGGTGTTTAACCTCTACCCAAAACAATACAGTAACCATCTATTTTTCTTGGAATCCATCTCCATCTATACAGTAACATTCTTCAGATCTTCTCCTAAGAGCTAACTCACTTCTTGGGTCAAACATCTACTCCGTCATGCATCAACACAACAAAACAGGCAAAGGTGAAATTCTAAACAAAGTAATAAGCAAAGTACAAGCACAACCAAACCACATATTATCCATCGCTCAATTCATTTGTCAAGAACAGATAAACAACATATAGCAGACATACTGCACACAATAGGTGAATCATTCAACGTCGTAAACAGAGAATTTTAACATGGTAATATATCTTAAGGATTTATCAAACAGACAAGACGATCTACAATTTCGGGACACACCCATGAGAAAGGAACCCGCTGCTCTTGGAGACTTTACTTAATAATTTCGAGACACACCCATGAGTAAATAACCCACTGCTCCTAGAGACTTTACCACTTATATTTGGGACACACGCACGAGTAAGTCACCCGCTACTCCTGGAGATTTTAGCATAGGAATTTCGGCACATAGCCATGAGCATTCAGCCCGCTACTCCTGGAGATTTTACTTAGTGACCATATACTCCAACGTATGACTTAACGTTCTAATAAACACGGAATCACAAATTCACACAAAATCACATTTCTCAGATAAGAATTCCCAATCACATGTCTCAGGTAAAATACAGAATCACGAGTAACTGTAGAATCAAAACGTATTTGAAACAGACTAAGTGAAATCAACTATTTATTTACGGAAATACTTAAGCACCATTTATTTTCTAGGAAAAATGCCTGTTGGAAGACTACCTCACTAATTTCTACTGTCTTAAACATTGGAAATTAAACTGAGTGTAGTGTATACATAAACAGATTGGATACCAGCTCAATATTTCCCACTTTTGCTAAAACAACGGTAGAATCCACCGAGAACCCATTACTGTTATTTTAACTTTCGAAAGATGCTATAACGGCAGAATTCACCGAGAATCCATTACTGTTATACTCTTTTATCCAATCCAATCTATTTATATATATACGTTATTAAGAAATAATTTCTTTCCCAATTTATCTTAATCACGTATATACCTGGTCCCTAGTGATAAGATTTTTAAATAGCGTATTAATATAGATCCCAGGCCAGATAGAGACGGACTTTATAATGGCCCCTTCAAAGGTCTCTTTCCTTTCTAAACATATCCATACTAATAAATCAATCAAATCTTAACCATCACCCTTGAATATATAAATGTTAGATAACATCAGGGTTTTTACAAAATAATAAATTGTATTTTCTCTGCAATAAAATCGTTTTTACAGTAATCTAAAATTCGCCATTATAACGGTATGTTTACAAAAGCTCAAAAATGATTTTGGCATAGCCACCTTACTATCACGAAAATTTAGGAAAATTTGGGCATTATAACCCTACAATTAATAATTATCATAAAATAATCATTTTAGAACAACAAAACAATTTATAAAGCATAACAACCTTTTAAAAGCTATAACACCCAAAGCATACAATTCAAGCACAATCAAGAATCAAACATATACTTCTCAAATTAATTTACAAGAGGTTCCCTCTACCTTTGCCAAAATACCTATGAAGAACAAGGCAAGAACTCCAAGAACACCAATAAAGTAATTTAAGACTTAAGAAGAGAAAAGAGAGAAAAGTGTATTGCTTCTTGATTCCTTGGCTTGGGGTGTGTTTAATGAAGAGTGAAGTGGGGTATTTATAGTGGAGGGGGCAGCCAAGGGGTTGGGTTAAAGTAGCCATGGTTAGCTTAGAAAGTAATCATAGTTTAGCTTTTAAAAAATAAACCAAAACATTTATCTAATTCCTAATTGGTTTATACTACTTCACAAGGATTGAATCCATGTGAAAATCGTCATCCAAGGGCTCAAGACAAGCAAGAGGGGCGGCCAAAGAGGTTGAGGAAGAAAGAAGGAAGTTTGGTTCATGACGTAAGCCATGAATACTAAATTAACCATTTAACTAATTAGTTTTAATCAAACTGTTTCCTAATTGGTTAAAAACCATGACTCATGTACCAGATGAACCTAGTCCCCTTCTTGGCATGGTGGTAGGATGGTTTATGAGGGCTGAAAAGGGAGGGAGTGAAGTTACATCTTTGCCCCTAGGGTTTTCAAGTGAAAATGATACAAATCAAGGGCAAAAATGATTTTTCACTAATCAAAAATTCTTAAAACAAATTTGAAGGATGAGAACTGATAAGAAATATTGGGAATACCATGTAATAGCCCTAATAGCTTCATGGAAGAGTTTCTGGAATTTTACGGTAAGTGTAAGTATCGCGTTTTGCATAAAAACAGAAAAACGGACGCGCCGTAAGTCAAAAACAGACATTTTTCAGAAAATTTCAGAAAAATCTCTAACAAATTGCAAATTTGATTTAATCAAGAATGGTCCCTTTTAAAATTTCGGCTTAGAAATTCTTGTTTTACGTACTTTACAGAGTTTTGAAAAAGTTATTTTTGATCTGTCTTTCAGAAAATTCGAAATAATTTTCATAAATCCAAAAAAATGGAAAAACATGTTTTGGCTATTCAAAATCTTTATCTAACTTTAACTTGAGCTCTGAATCAGTTTATCAGTTCAAGCGGTTTACTATTTGGATCAAAATAGAACTTTTAAATCTTTTTACTTCCAAAAATTCTAAAAAAATTCCAGAAAATCTAAAATATTAGAAAAACCAACTTTTGTGAAGGAAGTTTATTTATTGAAGTCATTTGATTTTTTTAAGGTATTTAAAACTCTTTCCGTCAGTTAGACATACTGCTTTCTGTAAACAGACCCGGTTTTGACTGTAAAATTTCTGTTTCAGAAGTGTTCCGAAATATGTGTATTTTACTCCTAATTTTAAGCTAAAAATAAATCACAAAATATTTATGGCACAAGAATTCATATAAAACATAAAAAGTACATTTTAAACAGAGAAATAGATGTTGAATCTAAACCTGACAGAAGCTGTGAATCAACCGTTTTCAGAAGTAATCTTAAACATGTATATTTGAATCCTATTTTTAAGCCAAGAATAAATCTTAAAATATTTATATCGCAAAAATTTGTATAAAACATATTTTTAAATAGTAACTCAGAAAAACGGATGTTACATCATCCAAGCTGGGTATACTACTATTCTCGGCACATGGATATTCACCGTTCAAGGCCATTGAGAATTTCGTATAGCCAGACTACACTTATTCGCAACCCTTCAAAACCGGATTGTAGCTCGAATTGGCAAAGCCAATCATCAAATTCAAATAACATCTATATTTGCTATCATAAAAAATTCTTCATCTTAAGAATTTAACATCATTACGTGTTGATCTTTTTACAACAACGTATAAAATTCAACATCGTTACGCGTTGACCCTTTTACAACAACATATAAAATCTAACATCATTTCGTGTTGACCCTTTTACAACAATGTGAAAAACTCTTCTCTGTTATACAAAGCTTTTATAAGAGAAATACTTCTTTATTTTTCTCCAAATCATTTTCTTAAACCTATGCTTATAAGAAAACTCTTTTGAAAAATAAATACCACTTATTGTAATTATTTTCCAAAATCCTATTATAGTCTTAAAAATCTCCATTTTCCTCCACTGCGTAGTAACGAAAAATATTTTCAACGGTTTAACTATAAAATAAGAATTTTCCTATAAAAACCCGTATTTTAAAAACTTAGTATTTCACTTTACAAACTCAACTTTAACTAGTTGGTATAAGATCCTATTTAACTAATTAAGTTAAATTCTTTAAAAAAATCATTTCTCTACTTTATTTCTGTTTTTAATTAATATATAATTAGTTGATAAAAGATTTAATCACTTGTGATTGATTTAAATTAAATTCCAAACTCTCTTGTTTAAGAAAAACCAAATTAAAATCCTTTGGAGACTTATTTTACAAATCAAGTGTGAATACCTAAATCAAGTGTTGCTTGAATGCTAACTGATCAAATCTTTATTTTTAGAAAAGTTTTACTACAAGTCCTCTATTTTCTCTTCCATGATGCTTGTGTCACTTGTTTTATTTGCATCTTAGTTAAGCTTACCCAATCACAACAAACATCACCACAATCGTAATAAATAAAGCATTAATCTACTTTAAATATTACAATCCTCCAAATGAATAAAATAAAACACAAAAAAAAAGCAATCACACCAAATCACATCAAGCCATAAAATACTTTAACACTAATCAAGAAACAAATCATCACTCATGACATAGAATTTCTACCACACAAATAAACATAGAACTAACATATGCTTAAAATAACATTTTAGGCAATATAAGCATACAAACACATTTCGATCACTTAGTAAATTTTCTTAACATTTCATTTTGCACAAAATAACTTTAGAAACATATTCATAAAGCCATAAACATGATTATCAAGAAAATCATAAACATGCCAAACATGCAGGAATACCTTCAAGCTTTGTTATACGTAGAACTATAATATACTATAATTATAACTACAAGAATGATCAAATCATTCAAACACCAAAGATGAAACTCAAACTTTGAGTTGTAATCAACACTTCATCACATATCACACACTTATATAACTTTCATAACTTACTAAAGAAATTTCCCCTTACCTCTTGAAGACAAGCTTGAAACACTAAGATCAACTTCTCCTAGCTTTGTTGTTCCAAAACTAGTAACCAAACCTTTCAAAACACAACACAAATCATAAGTATAAAACCATCTCCTTCATGAAAACACCCAAACCCTAAGATAAAAAACACATGAAAGAGTGATTTCTTACACTAGATCTTGATGGAAAATAGATCAAGATGATGATCAAGCTCATTGGATCCAAGAATAATAACCTAAAGCCAAAACAAAGAGTTTTCTTCAAAAATATGAAGAAACACATGATCTAAAATCTAAAAGAGGTAGATCATGAAAGTATATGAAGGGTTTACGGTTTAGAATCATAAACCAACCTTGTTTGAAGAAGATTGATGGATCAAAGCTCTTGAAAATCCAAAGAAATGACTCTTGGAAAAGCTTGAAAGCTTGAGAGAAAATGGAGTATTTGTGTTTTGGAGAGAGAAAGAAAATGAAAGATGAAGGAAACCCTCTTCTTTCCCTTCCTATTACACGGCCAAGAAGCAAGAAAGATGAGTTTGATTTAATTTGGTATTATCTTGTAATTAATTAGGCAATTAAAGGAATTTTCTCATTGGTCCAAGCCAAGACTTTCAAGGCATTAAGCACATGGCCAAAAGTACTTTTTGGGCTGAAGAGGGGCGGCCAAACCAGCTGGAATCAAGTGGGAGAAATATCTCAAAAGTTAGGGCTTGTTTGGTTGCTCACAAATAAGAAAAATGCTTAATTACTTAATCCCTTTTGAAATAAATACATTCGAAATAATTAATTAATTGAAAAAATCACTTTTATGACCGAGTTTAATTATATTATATAATTCTAAATCTCAAAACTTAATTTTTGATCATTTTCTCATACTCCGGTTGCGCTAGGTTTACCCGTAACACGCTAAACTCTGGTAAAAATAAAATTTTTTTGAAAAATTCTAAAAAAATTCCTAAAAATCCAAAATATTAGAAAAATAATATTTGTTTCGTTAAAATATTATTTTGAAGCATAAATGGTCTCCGGAAAAATACTAAACCCTCTCTGCTTCAAACCGGGACACGGTTTCCGTCAAATTTCTGTTTTTCGAATTTGGCCACTATCTACTCATTTAAAAATCATAAATAATCTAAAAACACAAATGATATTCCTAACTTTCCATTTGGATCATTTCTTAGTCCTCTGGTAATTATCTATTCACTATGTGTCACGTATTCCATTCTACATGGACCAAAACAGTAACATTTTTATCCTAATCTCAGAAAATTTCAAACAAAAATTCTTTAATTCTTAAATAATATAAAAATACTATTTGTCTCTTTAATTCCTCGCGATGGCCTTGTCTTGGCCTTCAGATCAATATAATCTTATTTCTTCGTCTATAACGAGAACCGTTTTTCTGTTGAAATTCCCAATTCCAACTCAAAGTCCTAGTTGCTTTACTATGGGCAACCATAATCATGACATTTCATTTTCTAATATCATATTATAATATGTAATTTTATCTACTCACTAAGTGGTATAGAATTAATTACGGATCTAAAAATGCGGGTGTTACATTGGACCCAACATTTTCTTATTCACCTTTATGGAGCATAAGGAGTCGGTGGAGGTTATGCATAGAGGTCCCTGGTTCATCATGAATCACCTGCTTAACATACACCGATAGATTCTAGAGGTATCAGTTTTTGAAGTGGATTTCACTTGGGTCCCTTTTTGCAAGGCTGGGAATTCCAACTGCTAAACCCTTGGAGATTATTCTTAGTAAGATGAATCGGTGGAAGAAGAAGAAGGCTAACCAAGTGAAGCATGATAGGTTTTTTAACTATTAAGAAGGCAGTAGTAGTAATCGTAGGAACAATGGAGATGGTTCAGCCCAATATCAATGGGATGAGAAGGTGATAGCTAGAGGGGAAGGGGAAGAGATAAGAAGCTGGATGGATCCAGTGTATGTCATGCAAGAGGGTTTTGATGTTCCAAGTTTCTCCGAATGCATTCCCTAGGCAATGGATCCACCTTTCTGGACCTAGGTTTTGGAGGCCATTTCTATTCTTCAGGCGAAGGCGACAGTGCAGGGTGGTGATGGCCAAACCCTAATCAATACCCAAGGTACCAGCCACAAAGAGGGAGGTGGGGAAGCTAGGGGACAAAATTTGCAAAAGGAGGGGCCACTGAGTAGAGCAGGTCGTACCAATGGAGAGGAGCAAAATAAAGGTGCATAAGGAAGTGTAGTGGAGCAACAAAGTCCGCGGGTAGCTAGTGGAATAGTAATGGATAATGACAAGAGCAGAATGACAAATGGGACAAAAGAGACTTTAATGGGTGATTTGATAGGACCCCATAAGGACAAGGAGGCGGTGATGACTGAGACCCTACCTTGTGAGTGGAGTAGGGTACCAGTGGAGGGTCAGTGCTTGTTCCCCACTAGGAGATTCCTTAAACAAAAGTTTTGTGGGCCAGAAGTGGGTCAACTAACTCTAACTGAACCTTGCACATAGAGTGCTTATCTGGGTTGTGGAGGGGATACTGAACAGATACATGAGCTTATGTGCCTTGAAGATGATACAATTGGAACACTTGAATTTGTGAGACTGAATGAACCCAAGTTTGACAAGATCATGGCCCAGCTTGAACAGGCCAAGGGGGAGCCAAAGCTTCACACTAAGACAACATTGTCCTTGGTGGGCCTTTATTCATAAGGAGGCAATTAGGAAGTCAATTCTGGGACGGTGACCGAAAGTAACTTGGACAACTTTGAGCCCAAGGTGGCTGGAAGCGGTACTTTGTTGAGTTTCCATCGGAAGAGGAGGAGGACGGTTCTAGGGATATTGTTGCGCTCAAACCAGAGGAAGAAGCCTTCTTAGCAACAGGAATGGCTAAACTTCTGCATCTCAAAAGACCACGTTTGGCTCTAACAAGAACTACAAACGATGAGGATGATGATATTCTGGAGACTACTAAAAGAAGAAAGGTTGATAAGGTACGTAAGATGGAGCTGGCAGCTGAGATGGAGTGGGCACTCTACCAGCAAAAAATGGCCGAGGAAGCAGGCCTTATCACCCCTCTATCGTCGCCATGAACATACTAAGTTGGAATTGTTGGGGGTTGGCGGCGCCCGCGACAATGAATGAGCTCAAGGAGCTCTGCAAATTTCACCAGCCGGCCATTCTCTTCCTCATGGAGACAAGGGCCCCAAGAGGAAGAGTTGAGAAGCTACAATGGTCTTTAAAATTTAGTTCTATGTACTCTGTTGATCCTAGAGATCTTGCTGGAGGTTTATGCCTCTTATGGAATGATAAGGTTAACGTTCAAGTCTTTCATCACTCACCTAATTACATTCATACGACCCTTCATTTTAAGAATGGTGGGTCGGTTTTGATTGTACCTTTGTGTATGGTAATCCTATTTTTCAACAACGACGTGGTTTATGGAGTACGCTTGCTAGTTTTCAATTGGACAAAAATGACCCTTAGTGTTGCATTGGAGATTTCAATGAAATGTTAGTGCACTAAAAAAAAATGGGTTGCGGCCTTTTGACCAGAAACGGGCTGAGCTGTTTCGCAATTTTCTAAATGACACGGAACTTATGGATCTGGATCTTCAAGGCTGCAAGTACACATGGGACAGTATTCCTAGAAGCGGTGTTATTTTTAGAGAGCGTATTGACTGGGCTTTAGCTAATTGGGCTTGGAGGAGTAACTACCCCCACGCCACGATTACTAACCTTCCTATCATTAGCTCCGACCATTCCCCATTGGTGTTGCAACTGTGCCCAGGTAGCAGTAGTGGGAAATCCTTCCAATATGAGGCCTTTGGGAGGAACACCCTGAGTGTAGTCAAACTGTACACTCTGGTGGCAGGAGGGGGAAGAAAGTGAAGACCCTTGGGTAAACCTACAAAGGAAATTTAAAGCCTGCATGTGATCTCTTCAAAAGTGGCATAAAAAAGTCTTTAGAAGGGCAGATGATGAATTGTTTATTTTGAAAGAAAAGTTGAAGTTGCTGCAGAACCAGGAGAGAATACAAGACAATGGCAATGAAATAAAAAAGGTGCAGGAGGAGATCAAGAGATTATGGAAACAAGAAGAGCTCTACTGGTATCAAAGATCTCGGGTGAAATAGCTAAAGGATGGGGACCGTAATTCCAAATTTTTCCACGCCTCTACGATTCAAAGAAGCGGGGGAAATCGCATTGAGCGATTGCAGAATAGTAATGGAGAATGGGTTAGTGGGCAAGGTGATATTTTCTCTCTCATTTTGAGCCCTTTTAAAGAAGTGTATGCCTTGGATGGGGTTATTTTAGATGATGAGTGTGTTTGGTGTGTCCCCCACAAAGTCACTGACTTTATGAATGATTGTCTGAGCAAGCTAGTCACAGAATCAGAGGCTCAACAGGCAGTTCATAGTATGGGCACCATGAAAGCATCCGGTCTGGATGGTTTCAATGGTTTATTTTTCCAAAAGAATTGGGGCACTATTGGAAAATATGTTTGCAAAGCGGTGATTGAGTTTTTTTGAAAATGGTAGCCTGCCAGGGGAGATGAACGTGACAGTGGTAACCCTTATTCCAAAAGTTCCCTTGCCTGAGTCTCTTAACCACTTAAGGCCCAGTAGTTGCTGCAACTATATCTACAAAGTCATCTCGAAGATGATGGTGCTTAGGATGAAGGGGTTTATGGGGGAGCTGATTTCTCAAAACCAGAGTGCTTTCATTGGGGGAAGGATGATCCAAGATAATTTAATCGTGGCCCATGAAGCCTTTCATGCTTTGAAACAGAAGACTAGGGGTGGTAGGGAGAATTTGGCTATTAGGCTCGCTGTGAGCAAGGCTTATGATAACGTGGAGTGGAATTTTCTGAAGAGGGTGCTTCTTGCTTTTGGGTTCTCTAGATGGTGGGTCACACGGATTATGACTCTCGTAACCACGGTGATGTATAGGTACAAAGTTAATGGGTTTATGAGTTCCAAGCTTATCCGTCAGCGTGGTGGTTGGTGTTCTTTCCCTATTGATTAATGATGCAGTGGCCAAAGGGGAGGTGGAGGGGTTCTTTTTGGCATGGAGAGCTCCTATTCTCACCCATCTCATGTTTGCGGATGATGTTATCCTTTTCGCTAAAGCTAACCCAAGAAATATTTACAATCTTCTCAACATCCTAAATGTTTATTCCATAAATTTTGGACAATGCATCAATGTCTCAAAATCGGGAATAATTTATGGAAAATTTGTCCAACATGCACTGCAGAGGAGTGTTGGGCAAATTCTGAATATGCAAGAATGGGATAATCCGAGCAGATATTTGGGCTTGCAAGGGGAGTGGGGTCGCTCAAAAATCTCAGCTCTTACTTGGGTTAAGGAGAGGGTTTTGGCTAAGCTTGAGGGGTGGAAGGAGGGTCTCATAAATTAGGCGGACAAGGAAGTGCTTATTAAAGCGGTTATTCAAGCCATACCTTCCTATGCTATGGCTATGGTTAGGTTTCCTAAAATTATTCAAGCCATACCTTCACTGGAAGAAATGGAGTTCACTCACTTCTAGCAAAAAGGACGGAGGTCTTGGATTCAGAGAATTCACCCACATGAACTCTTCCATGCTAGCCAAGTAGGCTTGGCGTCTCTTACATAACCCAGAAGCGCTTTGGGCCAGAATACTGAAGGCAGTTTAGTATCCTAACTCTGTTTTTTTGCAGGCACCGCTTAGAAGAAACAGGTCCTGGACCTGGTCAAGCCTCATTCACGGACGAGACGTGCTGCTAAAATCTACCAAGTGGAGGATAGGAGATGGTATTTCTATGGACATTTACAAACACCGCTGGTTGGCTTCTAGGAATTTGATTCAACCTCCATCTGATTAGCCTTCTACTACAGTGAGTGAATTGATGGATAGCACGAAGAAAGGATGGGACATAGCAAAAATTAAAGGAATGTTTGAGGCTAATATAGCTAAGCAGATTATTCAGACTCCTATCCAATGGTCTGCTGGTCTGGATTTGCTGTGGTGGCCCTCTACTAAATCTGGGGAATATACGGTCAAGACAGGATATTATGAAGCGAAGAAACATAATCAAACAACTGATCTTGGTCCTTCAACTTCGGATATGGTGGATGGTATCCTCTGGAAAACCATTTGGGCACTCAAGATCCCTCAAAAGCTAAAATATTTCCTTGGGAAGGTGTGCCACAATATTCTCCCTGTCATGGAGAATTTGTGTAAGAAAAGAGTTTTTCAAAGTGGTCTATGTCCTATTTGTCAGCAAGAAGGGGAGTCCATTGAACATTTGTTCTTCTTCTGTGAATGGGTTCGTCCGGTTTGGTTTGGCCTACAACAGCAGAGCGTTCCTAGGAGGGAGGATGTTACTAACTTCCAGAATTGGTTATATATGAAATTTCGAGCTCCTAATCAACATCCAAACAAATGGCTATTTGATTCTATTGCTACATGTTGCACATTATGGATAATATGGAAATACAAAATTTCTTTCTGTTTTGAAGGGAAAGCAGTAAATCCATTGGCAGCTGTTATTCAGATAAATCAAATCATAAAGGAGTACTATGATTTTACAGAAATGTGGATCAACATAGTACCAACATACCTCTAAGCCTGATATAGAACAACAAGGTGTGGCGTCCCCCTCCTCATGACATGATAAAAATCAACACAGATACTAGTTACAATGAGGAGCAAAAAATTAGATGCGCTGGAATTATTGCAGGAGATGCTAATGGAGATGTTATGCTTGGACTTACTAAGTGATTTGCAGCTAACTCTACTCTGTCCGCAGAAGCTTTTGCTCTGAGGGAGGCCACAACAATTGCTGATAGCTTTGGGCTCAGTAAAGTGATCTTCGAAAGTGATAACCTTGACCTCATTAAGGCCTGTAGGGAAGAAATTAAAGTGGGTGAAATACATAGCTTAATTTTGGATATTCAAGAACTCAAAAGGCAGTTTCAATGATGCGAATTTACCTGGGTTTCTCGAGATGGCAACAGGGTGGCTCATCAAATCGCTCAGCATCAGATGCAAGGGGTACTCCCACTACATTGGAGATGGAGACAACATGAATCACTACAAAGTTTGATTCTCAGAGACAAGCAATTCAAATCTAGGGGACTTGGTGGAGCTTCTAACACAACAAGTTGATTGAACTGGCTTTCTTACCTGGATGGAAGTGTTGACCTGCTACCTGGTGGAGTGAAGAGTGATTTTGCCGAATAACTAGCTCAATTTTTTCTGTCTTTGCTCAAGAGGGAGGGCAGGTAGATTTGGGTGGCAACGAGGTCTCTTTGCCTGGGTAGGGTTTGTAGGTTTTGGCTGGGACGCTGAGTTTTCTGTACTCCCCTTTGACCTCTAGATTTGCTCTCTTAATTAGATCCACTGCTTTCTTTTTGCTTTTGTCGTCTAGTTTCCTTGCCAGTTGCTAGCCCTTGCTCTTTTGTCTATCTGTTGGCTATGCTTGTGTTGGTTGGCCTTTGGGCTTTTGTAATGGCTTACGCCTTTTGGGCTTTCTGGCCTTTTAATGATATATGACCTTTCGACCAAAAAAAAAAAAGAAGTAACTTCCTGCAAACTTCTTGCAAGGGCATGCTGCCTTATGTGGACTTGTGGTCTAATAATAGGCTGTCAGTTGGTACAATAGCAGGATGGCTCATGTGTAAGTTTTTTTTTTTGGGTCGTGGTCGTGGCCCATGTGTGAGTTTGAGTATAGTGGAAAAGATTGGGCCATTAGCGTATGACGATTGAATGGGCCATTAAGCTATACCGAGTAGAAAAAATAAAAATAATTTTTTTTATTTTAATGTTTGTTGTACAAATATTTGAAAATAAAAATTAAATTAAATTATTTTCATAAATTAGTTAGGTTCTTATAAGGCAAAATTGTTTAAAATCATTATTTACTTTTATTGTGATCATTAATTGTTCTATACATTTATACAAGTTTAAAAACCTAAAAAATGCTCTAGGTATGTATGATTTTGGTATTATGTGATTAAGGCACATGGTAATGAATGAAAAAATTTATTAAGCATTTAAAATACTTGAAGCAAAAGTAACAAATTTTTACAATTTTTATTTTTATTAGCGGACAGATGGGCACATAAGATATAAAATTATATATTGATATATAAGTTTTATTTTTTATTTTTTACAAAAAAATGATTTCATTTATATTGGTTAGCATTTTATTTTTTGAAATCTTCATGTTAGCAGTTAAAAGACTAAGAATAAAAATGAGTTAGAGGTTATTAGGGGTAAAATAGGAAAGAAATTGTGTACACAAAAAAGAGATATCCCCTTTATTATAGTTATAGATATTATAGTTGTAGATGAATAATGAATGTTTATAATTTTATTTGACAAATTTTTTTATTTAAAATATCGTAAATATGTAAGCTAGGGTCACACTCTAACGGCATAAGAGATCATTTGAAGTTGAATATAGTCCATTGCATTATAGAAATCTATTATTGATGAGGATGACAGCTAGTTCAATACTAGTCATGGTTTTAAGAACTTTCCATGCATTCTTCCAAAAAAAATTGGTTTAAAGGTGTTTGAGTAATAGAAATTGCCGGAAAGTAGCTTAACAATGACTAAAATTATTAAAAATGGCTTAAATCTATTTTTAGTCATTGTAAATATAAACGTTCTCTCTTATATTTTGCAAAAAAAAAATCCATTTGGATCCCTACTATTTTCAAGTTAAGTCTCTATTTACTTGGGCTTATCCAAAAAAAAAAGCCTCTATTTACTTGGCGTTGACAGGGTTAATAAAAGATCAAGTGCACCATGCCATTTTAATGGAGCCATGTGTGTAGTGGTATGGATTCTTTTTTTGGTCAAAGGATGACAATATATTGATGATGGGCCAAGCCCAAAGAAACACAAAGACTAAAACACAATCTGCCTACAACTAGCCCAAACCAGTTAAGCAATAGCAAAGATAAAAACTGAGTCTTAAGCTTAAAAGCTAAGTTCCCTTTTTCTCTGCTAGGGCTTGTTTTCTCGTTCAGGAGTTATAGTGTCTCAGTTTTCTCGGTCTTTCAGTAGGAAAGGTTTCCATTGTTGTGGGTTTTCTTGTATTGCTAAGAGGCTGACTAGGGGTTTGTGAGTTTGAGTTGTATTAGTGTTGTTCTAGTGCTGTAGAGAGGGGGAAATAGTTTGTGCAAGAGTTGTAAGGCTCCATGTTAGTCTTATTGAGAGGGGTTGAAAACAGGGGTGAGGGACCTTTCTTGGAAGAGCTTCTGCTCTTAGCTTGTTTTCTTCTCCATGGATATTGGTACTCCTATTCGTGAAGAGGGGCGGGTGGTACTTGATGAAATCCCCATTCTATTGGAAGAAGATGTTAATAGAATCGATCAAGTTCAACATGCTCTGGTAGGAAAAGTCATCGCTGACAGGCCGTTGAACAAAGCAGCTATAAAGAATATGTTACTTAAAGCTTGGGGAGATATAGAGGATGTGCAGATTTCTGATGTTGGCCTGAATCTTTTCCTCTTTACCTTTAACAAAGAGGAAGAAAGTCAGAGGATTTTTGCAAAAGCCCCCTGGTTTGTTATGAACAAGTTAATTAGTTTACAGAGATGGAATGCCCATGTGTCCATGAATGAACTTAGGTACAATAAAGTTCAGTTCTGGGTTCAAATTCAAGGGTTACCTTTGGAATTTTTGACAGTACAGAGTGCTGACAAAATCCTAAGTATGATAGGGGAGATACAGGAGATTGAAAATCCCATGGTGGAGGGGAAAATTATCAGGCATTTTATCTGAGCCAGGGTGGAAATAGACATCCAGCATCCTTTATCTACTGGATGTTGGGTACCAAGAAGGAATATGTCCAGAATATGGGTCTGCATTAAGTATGAAAGGTTGCAGGATTTATGTTTCAAGTGTGGAGTAATAGGGCATGAACAAAAAAATTGCTTGAAAGAAAAAGTAATGTCTTCCTTAAGAAGTGATGTCCAGAGATATGGCCCAAGAGTGGGTGTAGCCCCAGCAAAGTCAATCAAGTTTATCTTAGCTGAACAAGTTAGAAGGAAGAAGCAAATGCCAGAAGAAGCAGGAAGCAGTTCTGCACCAGTGGGCACTGAGGAGAAGAAAGAAACAACAGCTGAGAAAGAGCTAGCGATTCAAGAAATCCTTGAGAACAGAGAGAGGTTTGTGTATGAAGAAGCCCTAGAAGCCATGGAAGGGGATGGTAACTTGCCTGATGGATGGAAGGAAGTCAGAGATGATAGTACTCTCTCACCAACCGTTACAGAACATAACCAACGAGGTCCTTACCCTCCTAAGGACAAGGTAGTCTCTCCCCAAATGTTTTTTTCAAACGAGATTCCGGGCACGTCCAACGGAAGGTGGCGGTGAGCATCAACAGTCTCCGGGAGAGGTCTCAGATCAGAGATATGGGTATGTGGGACCCAGCAGCAGTGCCCATGGAGGGTTAGCCAGAGATGTGGAGATAAATCAAAGACAAAAGGAAGTCCAGTGGGCTAAGGAAAAATCTGATCACCGTTCGTGTGGGCCTAGTATCAAAGACCCACTGGATATTTGGGAGGAGAGTTCACAGGGGGTGCTTTTGTCAAAGGAGAAAAAGGGGGGACATGATAATAGGAGACCTGACTGGTGGGCACAAGAGCAAATAGATAATAAGGCTGCTTATGAAAAATTACAATTGGACTTACAGACTGTAAGGGAAGAAGTCAAATTCTATTGGGAAGGAAGTGGAAATAAGGGCCTGGTATCGGACAACACTAACTCACGGGTGGAGTCTCCACAAGAGAGCTATGACCCTACTGACCCGGTTATCCCAATTGATTACACTAGCCTGCAGCAGAAGCCTTTTGAGTACCAAGGTATCAACTTGACCCTGGCTGAAATTTCTAAATGTAAAAAAGAGTGCATGGAGGTTAGGGGAAAAAAAAGGGTGAGTAGAGTGGATAATATCAGCAGGTCGGATGATGGTAGTCATGGGCGGTTGAATAATAATAATAATATAACTGCATACACTGTTCAATTTCCTAATGATGAAGAAGAGGTCAACCAAGTAGCTGGCTGCAGACTTGCGATGGAGGAGGAAAATAGCTTGGCCATTGAAGTTGCTCAATCCCTCAACTTGAAAAGAGGCAGAGAGGAATGTGAAAATCTACAAACTGGACAATTCTCTGATCAAGGGATGGAGTTAGCTACACCAGGGAAGAGTAGAAAGTAGGGTATTAATGACTGGGTTGGTCTAGGACTGATTCCAGCACAACAGACAGTTTTATTGCTGAAGGCTGAGGAGGCGGGCCAGTCCACGCCCCCCAATTTGCAATGACTTGCATCAGTTGGAACTGTCGGGGTTTGGCAGCGGCCCCGACAATGAGAGAGCTTAGACAGCTTTGTAAAGCACATACACCGGCCATTGTCTTTTTGATGGAGACTAGAGCTTCAGTAGAAAGAGTTGAGAACGTTAGGAGGAAATTAAAGTTCAGCAATATGTTTTGTGTAGATGCCATTGGGAGGTCTGGAGGGTTATGTTTACTTTGGTCTGATGAAGTCAATATCCAAATCTTTAACTCATCTCAAAATATCATCCACACTTCGGTGATTATTATGAAGACTAAAGTCAGTTTTGACTGCTCCTTTATTTATGGAAACCCCACTTTCCAACAAAGAAGGGGGCTATGGAGTAGACTTTTAGACTGTCAAGGGGATCATAATGAGGCTTGGTGTTGCTTGGGAGATTTCAATGAAGTGCTATCTCAACATGAAAAAGATGGACTGAGACCCTATCATGCTAGAAGGGCTGATTTATTCCGTGACTTCTTGGACATCTCTAGTTTGTTGGACCTGGATCTAAAGGGCTGCGGTTTCACTTGGTTTAGCAACCCTCGGAATGGCTTCGTTACAAAAGAGAAGCTAGACTGAGTCTTAATTAACTGGCCTTGGAGACAGATTTTTTCTAATGCTTTAGCTATGGCTCTTCCAACAGTTACCTCAGACCATTCTCCTATTCTGCTGTACTTGGAGCCAAGAACTAAGAGTGGGAGAACTTTTAATTTTGAAACTTTCTGGGCTGATCATGTAGAGTGTGAAGAAGTGGTCCAACAAGGTTGGCAAGTTGCTGATAATCAGGAAGATCTGTGGGGAAATGTGTTTGCAAGAACCTCAAAATGTAAGCTGGCCCTTGCTTCTTGGCAAAAACAAACCTTTGGCAAGGCGATTGATGAGATCAGGGAGCTTAAAGAGAAATTACAAGGGCTATTGAATCAGCAACCACAAGTAGAGTGGGGGGAGATTAAAATGTTGCAGGGAAAAATTGATGATTTATGGTTACAATAAGAAGCTTTTTGGAGTCAGAGATCGAGGATTAAGTGGCTTGAAGGAGGGGATAGAAACTCGAAATTCTTTCATGCTTCTACCCTACAAAGAAGATCGAGGAACCGCATTGAAAGAATTAAAGGTGATGGGGGGGAATGGATTGAGGGCAAGGAGGCGATCTTTGATGAAGTCTTGAGGCACTTTGCGGATGTGTATCACTCAGATGAACAGGTGGAGGAAAATAATTATTTTCAAAACATCCCTTGCATAGTTATTGATCAAATGAATGACCAGCTCATGACGGCAGTTACGGGGGCTGAGATTAAAAGTGCAGTGTTCAGTCTTGGAGCTTTGAAAGCCCCGGGTCCAGATGGGCTAAATGGCTTATTCTATCAAAAAAACTGGGCCTGCGTTGGGGGAGATATTACTAAGGCAATTTTGAATTTTTTTCAAGATGGGAACTTTCCTGAGGTTCTAAATGAGACGGTGGTGGCTCTTGTTCCAAAAATTCATCTTCCAGAATCTCTTAACCATCTCAGACCCATCAGTTGCTGTAACTTTGTTTATAAAGTTATCTCAAAAATCGTAGTAGCCAGAATGAAGAGATTTATGGATGTTTTGATCACGCCTAATCAGAGTGCATTTGTGGGAGGTAGGCTCATACAAGATAATCTGGTGATAGCTCATGAAGCTTTCCACTCCCTAAAAAAGAGAGATACAAGGGGAAGAAGCAACATTGCTATTAAGCTAGATATGAGTAAGGCTTATGACATAATGGAGTGGGGGTTTTTGAGAAAAATCCTCCTGGCTTATGGTTTTAGTGCTGTTTGGGTGTCTTTGGTTATGAAACTTGTCACTTCTGTTACCTATAAATACAAAATTAATGGGTTCGTGAGTTCTAAGTTGGTACCAAAGAGAGGGCTAAGGCAAGGTGATCCCTTATCCCCTTACCTGTTCATTCTTGCGGCTGATTGCCTTTCCCACAAATTAAATAGGGCGTTGGAGGATAGGAGGTTTCAGGGGGTGCAGCTGGCGGAAGGAGGTCCTATCCTAACCCATTTGTTTTTTGCAGATGATGCAATATTATTTGGGAAAGCTACGGAGGAGAATATTTATCAACTGGTGGAGGTTCTTAATTCCTACACAAAGATGTCTGGCCAGCGCATCAACCTTTCGAAATCCGGGGTCATTGCAGGAAGGTTTATGGATCCAAGAATCAAGGACAAATTAGCCAGAATTATGCAGATGCAAATTTGGGACAATCCAGGTAAATACCTTGGCCTACCAGCTAATTGGGGAAGATCAAAGATTTCAGCTCTCAATTGGATCAAAGAAAGGATTATCAGCAAAATTGGAGGGTGGAAAGAAAGCTTACTGAATCAGGCGGGTAAGGAAGTGCTTATTAAGTCTGTGTTGCAAGCTATACCTACCTATGCCATGGCCATTGTTAGGTTCCCAAAAACTTTCTGTAAAAGTATATGCGCCTCTATAGCTAGATTTTTTTGGATATCGGGGAGAAGAGACTGTGGCATTCATTGGAAAAGCTGGAGATTTTTGACTCGTTACAAGACTGAGGGGGGTTTTGGATTCAAAGATTTTACTGATATGAATTCAACCCTCCTGGCCAAACAAGCTTGGAGGGCTATTAATAATCCAGAAGCATTATGGGTCAGAGTTCTACAGTCTATTTATTTTCCCGAAGGCAACTTCATCAGGGCTACAAAGAAACGTCAAGCTTCATGGGTTTGGTCAAGCTTATTACACGGTAGAGATGAGGTTTTGAAGTCAGCTAGATGGGCAGTGGGAAATGGGGAAAATATAAACATACAACAAGATTCATGGCTCTCTTCGGGTCAGAAAATCACCCAAGAAACTTGTGAGGAGGTTTCTAAAGTCCAGGATCTGATTGACTCCACAAGACATGGGATGTTGCGAGGATCAGGCAACACTTACAAACTGATATTGCAGTCCAAATAGTGCAGACGCCTATTGCACGAAATGGAGGGGAAGATGTTCTGTGGTGGCCACATTCAAAATCAGGAGAGTTCTCGGTTAAATCTAGTTACTTTTGTATTCAGAAACAGAGAAATCAACAGCTGGATGTGCCAACAACTTCTCAAGGTATTCCTCCTAATCTGTGGAAACTAATATGAAAACTCCAAATTCCCCAGAAAGTTAAAGTCTTTTTATGAAAGCTGGTTAATAACTGTTTACCTGTCTATGCCAACCTTAAGAGAAGGAGAGTAATAAGGGTGGATATGTGTCCATTCTGTCAGGCTAAAAATGAGACGATTGAACATGCTCTTTTATTTTGTGACTGGACTCGGATGGTTTGGCTAGGTCTACAAGTACAATGTATCCCAAGAAGAGAAGATGTCTCTAGTATCTATCACTGGATGGGGGCCAGATTGGAGGATTTTAAAGGTATGGGTGACTTTAAGGTATTTAATGAGATTTCTATCAGTTGTGGTCTTTGGTCAATTTGGAAAGAACGCAATAAGGCGATTCATGAAGGGAAAAGCCCAAATCCATGGGCTGCAATTAATCTGGCATCTATTATTTCTAATGATTACTATGATCATTGGAGGAAGATTTCACAACCGGTATGTTCTGGAAGGCAAAACATATGTGTGACTAAAGTCTGGAGACCCCCCCCTGCAGGGGTTCTCAAAGCTAATACCGATGCTTGTTTCACCTGGGAAAAAAATATTGCTCATGCTGGTATAATTATTAGGAATAAGAGGGGCTATGTTATAAACGGGCTTACCAAAAGATTTCCTGCCCGATCTGCTCTGACAGCAGAGGCCTTGGTTGTTCGTGAAGCTTTCTTCCTGGCTACCATTTGTCTCCCTGATAAAGTTATAGTGGAAACTGACTGCAGTATGTTGGTTCAAGCCTACAGGAAAGAAATTAAATTAGGAGAGATAACCAGTATCCTACAAGATCTGTGGAGTCTCAGTAATGAAAATCAGAATATTGGCTTGACCTGGACCTGCCGAGAAGGAAATCAAGTGGCCCACCATACAGCTAATCTTGAAAGCAGGAGCATTCTTCCCTTGAACTGGGTGAGATCGCCCCCTTTTTCCCTACAGATGTTAATTGTTAAAGATGTCACTAGTGCTACTAGAAGTGGTTGTAGATCTGTTAGAGATGGTTCTCTGAGTGTTCTTAATCCAGATCTGCCTGAAGAAGCTGTTACCCCCCTAGAGGATATGCCAAGAGGAACCTCAGTCCCCTTCGACCCTGGACCTTTTGTGCAGTAGCTGGCTTTGGGTTTGTGCTCTTTATGATGTGGTGGTGTAGAGGCGGGTGGTCAGTCTTCATGGGAACCAGATGGCAGTTTTTGTGTGGTGCTTTTTATTCCATCCCACTCCTCTTGCTCGCAGTTACAGGGGTCTTTTTTGGATCCTTTGCGGTTCTGGCTTTTTAGTTGTTGGTGAGACCATGTGGTGTTGCTTGTTTTGTTTTTTCTTCCCTGATCTTTGTTTTCATTTGGTCTTCTCTTGGTTTTGGCGATCTGATTGAGTGGGGTGGGTGGTTTAATGATGTTATCTGGTTCTGGTAATTGTTAAGACTGTCTTTATTGCCTTTTGGCATGTGCCTTTTTGGTGGACTAGTGCATTGCTGTCATACTTGTTTTATTGATGCTATTGCTTTACTAGTGTGTTCTGGCTGTTTGCTAGCCTTGCCCCTTTGGGGTTGTAATTGTTGTTGTTGGGTATCCCCCTGTTTCAATATATTACTCTCATTCGACCAAAAAAAAAAAAGATAAAAACTGAATAGGAAGCTTTGACAAAAAAAAACTAAACAGGAAGCTATGCACTGGCACAGCAAGATACATGCCACTAAGACAAACCCGAAACCAGCAAAGAATAATAAAGACCAGCCACCCGCTTGCACAGAATACAAACCCGAGTTAAAGCTCTCAACTACACGAGAGAAAGAACAAAACATAAAGAACAAAACAACAAAGGAACCCTGGAAGGCAGAACACCACACCAACAAAAGATGTACAAGGCACCCAAACTGCATGGACCCAGGCAGTCCCCAAACGGGGAGGAGCAAGGTGGGAGCAAACACAACTAGATTCAAAAACCTGGTTCTCGGTGTCTCCAAAGACTACAACACTCGCATTTGAAGGAACCTCACTCGGAGAAGGAAGTGAGAATTCAGAGATTCCACAACTCAAGCTAAAAAGATGAGGTTCCAGGGTCAAAGGGGAAGATACATCCACGAGGAGCAAGGGATAGGCCTTCCATCACCAAGGTAACATTTTCATCAACCTCTTCAACTAAGGAATTACTTCTTTCTCCACCACTGATAAGATTTCTTTTTTCCTGTTCAATGAGAGCTTTGAGGGTAGGGGGAGTGAAGCAACCCAAAAATTAAAATTCGTAAAGTGAATTGTGAATTAAAAACAGAAAAGGGTCGCCACCGAAGTTTATTTATTGGGAAAACATTGGAAAAGTCTTTTTTTTAATAAAATGATCTTTGAAACCAAATTTTGGGTTCGAGAGTCGATCACGGGTAGGGAAGGTGTTAGGACCCCACGACGTCCGCTAAAAAGCGGTTACCTCTGATTAACTATGCAAAATTTTGTTAGCCTTTAAAATATTTATCTTACCCGGAAAAAAGAAATTTATTTAATTATAGAATTCGATGTTTGAAATAAAGGGAAAAAATTATAAAAATATATTTTTGTGCTTGACAAGGAAGGTTCCCGCTCCTTCATATTCTCAAGTGCAATGAGGAAATCAAAGTCACAGAGTTCTTTATAAAATGATTGTTGGTTTATTAATTATTGTAATTTTGACGGAACTGATTAGGCGTCGCGTACAAAAGCCCCAAAAAAAAAAACAAACTAAGAAGATGTCACGTCCATGTAGTCCCTTTTTAGTAAAGTGCTAAAACATATGTTTTTTTAATTAGGGCAATGATCAAGTAAGGCGTCACGCCTAGAAGATCCCTTCATGTTTTAATTTCAAAAGAAAGAGAGAGCCAAAAGGGCGTCACACCCAAAAAGTCTCTTATTGTTCAAATTAGGGCTGATCATCGGTCGAGCCCAGTCAATTTCGGGCCCAAAAACCAGCAACCAAACAAAACCGAAATGGGCTTATCTGTGGCCCAATTCCGACCAAGTTTAAGTTCGGATTGGTCGGGTGGCGGGTAGTGGGTTGTCGGGCGGGTTGGTATGGGTGTGGGCGAATTTGGGCCCAGTTAGTTTTTTTTGGTCATGCCCATCGGTTTTTTGGGCCTTATAAAAAAAATTAATATTGTAGAGGTAAATTTTTTTGGGCCAATTTGGGCCCAGTTAGGTTTTTTGCCTTATCAAATTTTTTAGCATTGGGATCGATTAATATTTTTTAGAACTAATCAAGTTTCTGAGCATTATTAACTTCCTTTAATTTCAAAAATGCCACTAACATTTACCAACAGGTCTTGATTCTCTTGAACACATTAAACAGAAGTACAACATAGTTTTTTTGTTGAATGAATCATCACCACATTTTTGCACAAATACATGAAAAACAAATACATTAATGCGTGCTATATATTGAACAAATATACACCAGTTTTTCTGCTAAATAAGTCAGCACAGTTTTGCACAAATACATTAATAGGCACTACATGACAAACAAGGCAGAACCGGTCTGTGGATTGATAATGAGGAATAACAACAACTGATAATAAAAGAAATCTCCTCTCCTGCATCAAAGGTCAAGCGATGAAATGAACAACAACATTAAATGAACAGATAGCTACAACTGTGCAGAATATTTTTATTCAAGAATGAAAGTGATAGAATACTCAATACTTAGTTACCAATGGAAGTAAAATCATAAAAATTTCCTCTATCAAAATACATCTCTGCACAGTGAAACAAAATTTAAAATGAACTTTGTAATTGTATCATTAACAAATTAAAAAGTGATAACAGTCATAAACAAACGAATAAAACAAAAGAAAAAGTGGAATAACAACTGATTATTTAATACAAATAATGAAGAGTTAGAAAGATTAGTCAAGTACAAACCTATCTTTCTAAGGAGCTCAACTTTTATGTCATTGTGATCAATCTTCTTCCCTTGCATTGGTTCTATTGTAATCTAGACATGACAGCACATACATAACTAGTCAATGCAGTAAGATTCACAGGAGAAGGTACCAAAAGTTATTACAACAAATCAACAGTAACATCATGAGTTTAACATAAACTCAATAATATAATATTATGAACATTAACAACTAATATACCTTCGCAGCAATGTTTTCTTGACTTTGAATATGTTTTCTCCATCCCATGCTTTCAAGAAGTTTCCTAGCATAACTACTTGCTCCAAGTGACTGGCCTGAGAATGGTTTGATATTTAAATATGAAAAACTGCAACTATATTAAAAAGTATTAAGGACTGCATACATAAAAAACATGAAGTAAGCATAAATAATATTCAAAGAAAAGGTAAATATCTAACCACACAAAAGGGCTCTAGTGGCCTCTCAGGTAAGCCAGAAGCATCAACATTTTCACTGGACATCCAAATCACAGATTAAATTTGCACCTTGAGCCAGATTTGCATCTTTGAGTTTTCATAAAGTATTGCACTGTATTTAACTCAAAATGAATTAGAAAATGCCCAAATGCATCTGAAGAAAATTGAATTAGAAAATGCCCAAATGTATTACTTTATTTTTTGAAGACCACATTCCCACTTTAAAATTGTCACAGATCCATACAAAAAGGCCTTTTTAATACTGACATGAGCACCAATCATGAAAATAGTAGTAAGCAACAAACCTGTAAAGATAAGTTAAAAATATAAGTGTAACTCAAATAAATATGAAAGAAAACTAAAATTAAAAAATTTAGAGAACTAACCCAAAACACAAGTCTTAGTTGGTATGCAAAGCAAATTTTGATTGCGTTTAAGTCTCACACAAGACTCCAAAAAAGCAAAAAAGTGTTGGAACTGTCATGAGTTAGTAAAAACAGAATTAGCACAACACATAAATAGAATAAACTAGTTAAAATCAAACAAGGCAGTGATAAGGAAAACAAACACTTAATAACTTCTCACTCACAACCAATTGGTTGTGATTGAGATGATGGACCAGCAGGTCCAACTCCTCTTTCAGTTCTAGCTCCTCTTCCAAAACTTCCTGATCCTTGATGAAATTCTGGAAAACATTTACACAAAAAAATAATCAGTTGTCTTATATGTAGATTGACACATACATAGAAAAACATTTACAAGTATTTAAAAATAAGAACAAGTACCTGACACAATTTTTTCAGACGTCTCAAAGTCTTCATTTAGATTAAGGTCTTTGAATTGATATTGAGAGGGCTTCAACCAGTTTTGAGTACAGATTAGTGCCTCTGTCATTTCTGGGTTTAGAGAGCTCCTAAATGTATCAAAAACTCTACCACCAGTGCTGAAAGCACTTTTTGAAGCAATAGTGGAAACAGGAGTGGCCAAAACATCCCTGGCCATGCTTGACAATATTGGAAAACAGGAGGATTTATGCTTCCACCACGCAAGTAACTCAAATTTGTCATCCCCATCAACACAAGCTTCAGCCAAATACCTCCCAAGTTCATTCTTTTGATCTATTGAATTCTTTTCCTTCAAGTAATTTTTAAAAGCATCAGTTCTTGCCAAATGTGGTGACACTTCAGTAGGACTAGATGTTCCTACAGTTGAACTCTCTTCCATAGAAGTTTGCCTAGTCCTATTTTCTTGCTCATGCGCAGTGGCATACCAACCATACATTTTAGACAGATTGTGGTTAAGACTAGTCATGAGTTGATTGAAAAAATTTAAGTCATCTTTGTACATGTCTTGAAATGACTAGAGCTGACAAAATGGGCCGAGCTTGGAGGGCCGAGCCAAAAAAGCTCAAAAAATAGAGGGCTCGGACACATAAATTTGAGTCTGTTTTCAATACGGGCCTTTTTGGCCTTGCCCGGCAAAGCCCGAAGCGGGCGCCCAAAAAATATAGGCTAAAGTCCGAGCCCGAGCCCGAAAAGTGGAGGGCTCGGACGCATAAATTCGAGCCCGTTTTCAATCTGGGCTTTTTTGGCCCAGCCCGATAAAGCCCGAACCCGATGCGGGTCAGCCCGAGCCCGGCCCGAAAGCCCATTTTGCCAACTCTAGAAATGACCACGCAACATACCTAAGCTTATACCGGGGATCAAGAATGACACCAAAATAAATGAGTTGATTTATATTTAAAATGATCCCCCAATACTTGTTGTACTTCCTCTTCATTTCCCATCCCATGTTACAAAAAACTGAATTGGTGTTCATGGTAGGTTGTCTAAGTTCAAAATGAATTGAGGCCAATTGGTGGAATGCAGAATGTATGTTGACATGCAAAGATGATGAAAATTTTTTGGTGGCCTCCTAAGAGATCTTAAGAAATTTAACAAAGGTACGTGCATTCTTCCAATCTATCTTATTTGGCGGACCAATAGCCCCAAAGACATCCAAAAAGGCAGAATCCTCATACTCAAGCTTTTCAAAAGCACATTCAAACTTTTCTGCAGCATCCAACATCATGTATGTTGAGTTCTATCTAGTAGGAATATCAAGGCACACAAATTTTTGTGATGAAATCCCAGCAAACTCAATACACTCCTTAAACTTAGCAAGTCTTTGAGGCGAAGACCTCACAAACCTAACCGCATTACGGATACTTGCAATGGAATCATTCAAATATTTCAAACCATCATTGACAACTAAATTTAGGATGTGTGCACAACACCTCATATGTAAGAAGTTTCCGTCAAGCACTAGCCCATTCATGTTTTTTATTCAGTTTTTCAAGTAAGCCATAGCCACATCATTTGGTGATGCATTATCTACTGTGATTGTGGATACATTTCTAAGCCCCCCTCCTCTTAAAACCTCCTCAACATGCCTACCAACAGTCTCACCTTTATGGTTGGGAACAATGGAGAAGTTAATTATTCTTTTTTGGTAATTCCACTCTTTGTCTATAAAATGAGCTATGAAGGTTAAATAATTGAGGTTTTGGATAGATGTCCAGCAATCAGTGGTGAGTGCAACCCTACTACAATCAGATCTAAGCAATGCCTTTAACCTCACTTTTTCTTCTGTATAAAGCTTAAAACAGTCTCTGGCCACTGTATGTCTTGAAGGGACAGCAAACTGGGGTTGTAGTTGCTTACTTAGATACTTGAAACCCACACCCTCAACTACCCTGAAAGGTTGCTCATCTAAGATTATGAACATAGCAAGTGCCTTTCTACAAGCCTCAAGATTAAATCTATGGCTTAATGCAGCCATATCAACACCCTCTCCACTCCTAGCAGGGGCAAAAGTAATGATTGTTTGGTTTGGATCATGGCTAATAGCATATGTATATTTAGGACATGTCTTAAGGTGAGCAAGCATGTTTGATGTGCCATGGGTTTTAGTGTCACATAAGTATTTTTTTTCCTCAATACTTACATGCTGCAGTAAGGTCTTTGGCTTCATTTTCAGGTAGTTTAATGAAGTGGTCCCATGTAGTTGATGCTCGCCGATGACCACTAGCATTTGCCTTCCTCTTCCTTGTATTATTAGGAGGAAGAAGGGTTGTTTTAGCACCTGCAGCTTTATTTACAGCTGCTGGTTGGTTAGTGGGCTGACTTCCACCACCACATGCTGCTGTTGGTGCAGAAAAGGTGGGAACAACAGCCCCTATTGTTTGAGTAGAGGTTGTTTCAGCTTGTGTTAAATTAGCTGGAGACAATTTCTGACTAAACTACTCCATTACTGTAACATATTAAGTGATTAAAGCCTTCCATTAGGCCAAATAATTATTTGTTATAAACATATTAAATTCACATTACCACACTATTATATATCTATATTGATATCAATATCCTATGAATCTAACATCTTCAGAGTCAAAGTAAACATCAATCAAATTGTATTATCTACAAAACACATTAATATTATATGGACCTCAATTATTCAGCCCCTTAAGTAAACCATTCATTCTAAAAGAGATACACAGTTACTAACCTGAGATTTGTCCTAGACTCCTAAGTATTAAAAGAATCTTTGAAACAATGAATATCATAGAAAGCACAAGGTGTGCCTAGCTGAGAAATCAAAACTTTAAGAGAGGTACAAGAGTTTCATACATACAATCCGAAACACAAAAAGCAAAATATAACCAACCATTAACCACACAATGATCAAAAGCTCTAATAAAATGATTCAGCAGAAGAACATCAGAAAAATAATACCTTTGGTCTTCCAACAACTGAATGAGTAATAACCAGCCTCTGTTAATTTCGTTGCAACCCCAAAATCAGCAAGATCAGTAATTAATGACAAACCTAAAAGCAATACGAAAACATAAGAAATCAATGCTTCAGAAAACATAATATATCCATTAAGGCTGGTGATGTCATGCTTAAGAAAACATAATATATCCACTAGGAGAAATTTGGTGCTAACAAAGTCAACACCCATAGATATAAAGAAGGCACAATGTTAACAAAATTGAACAAAAAATAAATGTTTTTTAAATATGGGGCACATGACCATTGATTTTTCAAAGGCAGGAGCAGATCGTCCAGAAGACTAGAAGGGCATAATACTAAAGTAAGCTTCAAGCCTTCAACGGAATCAACACAGTATTTCAGATGAAGCTTTCAGGGTCCTTTCGCTGTCACTCTGGACAGCCCACGCTCATCGCTCGGGGTTCTTTCGCTGTCGGTCACGCTCAAGCCTCCTCAAGGTGCTAGAACACGAGGTCCTCACGCCGTCGCGTCGGTATGGGTTTTGCGAGTTTGGGTCATGGCGGTGGCCACAGGTTTGCAAGGGACAAGGGTTTCAACTTTGAAGTCTCAGTTGTGAGTGTTGACGGTTAGGGTTCGAAGAACTAAAGTTGTGAAAGGGAGAAGCAGCGTTTCATTTCCTATTTATATGAAGGTTTTTTAATGTGTGTGTTGGGTGTTCGGTCGAGTTCGGTCACCGCTAGGTTATAAAATCCGTACCTGAAACCGACCGTTATTAACTGAATCTAACTCACATTTTGGACCCGTTGACCCGAATCACTGAGCGAACCTGCCCGTGGAGGAAAAATTGCAAACGGGTTTCACGGTTACGGGTGGGTCATGTTCCCTTGATCAGCCCTAGTTCAAATATCAATAATTAAATATTTTTAGAGATTCCTTTTTTTTAAATGGGTTTATAAAAGAAAAAAGAAAAGTGTGAAATATCTTTTTTGTCATTAAGAGATGTGAAATGTAAATATATACAAAACAAAGGCAGTGGGCTACACCAAAATTGTAACGCCCCAAATTTTTACTCTAAAAGACATAGTGTAAATTAGAGAGAATTATTGTTAATATTAGAATTTTGTTATGATGAGTAATAGTTTAAAACTGACATAGAAAGTCAAACGAAAATTCTATAGACGTTTTGACTGTCGAAATAGGAATATAATGATATATAAACCCTAATTGGAGTCAGAAAAGAGATTTGAGGATACCAATAGTGATTTTATAATATTTGAGGATTTTAAAAATTTATTTGGGAATTTTCTAAGAAACGGATCAGAAATAGTACCGTTTTGATCCATATAGTATGATTATGATGAATTGCGAGTGGGTTTGGAGACAAAAACACATTAGAAAAATATTTCACTAAGTAAAATAATGTTTTTACATTATTTTATAATTATGAGAATTATTTTGGAAATTTTTAGAATAGTAGATAAAAAGTTACTGTTTTGGTCTTTCTAAGATGAAGAACGGGGGCTAATTGGAAAGTAAATGGATACTAGAAGGTTAGATTATGATCAAAATCAAAATGTAAGAGTAACCATTAATGTTTATATAAGATTTATGATTTTTATAAATTCTTTGGGAATTTTTAGAGAAATGACAGTTTTGCTCTAGTTTACGTGTTACGAGAAAACCGAAAAAATATCGTTTTTGTCTAAAGCTTGATTCCTATTCACCAAGACCACCTTGGCTCATAAATTTCGTGGTCATGGCTAACCCATGTGAGCCATGCAAGCTATTCAATTCAACAAGCCATATTTGGATAATTTTAGCTATGAAATACTTTTAGCTATGAAATACAAAAGTTATCACCCTTAGTTACTTTTAACCCTAGGTAATTAATTTGATCTTATCTCTTCCTCCTTGTTCAGCCACAAAACACCCTACTTGAGCAAAATATCACAAATGTAATCATTTCATTTTTGTGACTTATGGATTTGGACCAATGGGATAATTCTTGATTTAATTCTTTTCCTAAATTTAATTAAGTGTAATGATGATTTTTTTCTCTCTCAAGCTTATCCAACTCCTTCCTTAGGGAGGAGGAGCACGAAATTAGATGGGAGAGGGAGAGGGATTTACTCATTTTTTTTTCACTTGCTCTATCTTTCCTAAACACCTTTCTTCCATTTTCTTTCATTTTCTCTCAAAAGTTCTTCAAAGTTCTTCAAGTTTCCATTATGGTTCTTCAAGTGCTCTTGAGTTTTTGACGTTGGATCTTCACAACAAGGTTGATTTGTGTTTCTAATCCATAAATCCTTGTTTTCTATTCATGATCTTCTTCCCTTTGTCACTAAATCATGTGTTTCTTCAAAGCTTTTTGGAGAAACTCTTGTTTTGCTCTAGGTTGTGCTCTTGGAGCCAAGTCCTTGATCAACCCTTTGATTCATTTTCCAAAGAGGGTTTGTTTATATAATCACTCTCCTTTAGTTTTCTTATGGGATTAGAGGTGGTTTTATGAAGAGAATAGACTTATGTTTGTGTGGTTATATTCTTCTTTGTATATGTTTTCTTAAAGGTGCAAATTTGTGATAAGGAAGAAGTGAAGGAGAAAGAGTAAAATGGTAAGGGGAAAATTCTCTAGTTGTCATGGTTACATATGTAATAAGTTTTTGTATTAAAGCTGTGTTTAACTCACTGTTAGTGGTCCATACATTTTGCTTCTGAAAGGTCACACTTTGGCTATGTTGAGTCTGTTTTAAGTGCTTTCCAAATCTGTTAGTTTGTTGTAAAATCTATTATTTCTGTTGTGATGTTAGTTGTATTAATTGGTGTTTGTAATAAGGCCTATATAAGTGCCACTCTATGAATGAAAGGGTAATCGACTTGTTTACCACTATCAATTGAGTGTTCTAGCAATTCCAACAACTGGTATCAGTAGCCTTGGTTTGAGGCTGAATAAAGAAAAACTGCAGTTCTTCTTGACAAGTGAGTAAACACGAGAGAGAGAAAAGTGAGTCGAGAGTAAACACTGTGAGTAGAGTGCCCAGAGTAAACAGTCATGGCCACTGAAAATGGCAGTATTGTGCAACCTGCAATCCCGCGTTTCGATGGCCACTATGATCATTGGGCCATGCTTATGGAGAACTTGCTGCGATCGAAGAAGTATTGGAGTCTTGTAGAGAATGGTATTCCCACCACACCAGCTGGAGAAGAGCAAACACAAGAACAAAGAAAGATCATTGAAGACAGCAAAGTCAAAGATCTCAAAGCCAAGAATTATCTGTTTCAGGCCATAGACAGAAGCATCTTGGAGACCATCCTCAACAAGGACATTGCAAAGGCAATATGGGATTCAATGAAGTAAAAATATCAGGGTTCCACAAAAGTGAAGAGAGCTCAGCTGCATGCTATAAGAAGGGAGTTTGAACTCTTGGGCATGAAAGAAGGAGAATCGGTCGATGAGTACTTTACAAGAACCCTCACCATTGCCAACAATATGAAGACACATGGTGAAAGGATGGAACAATATGTGATTGTTGAAAAGATTCTAAGGTCCATGACTGCTAAATTCAACTATGTGGTGTGTTCAATAGAAGAATCAAACAATGTCTCCACCCTGACCATTGATGAATTACAAAGTCGTTTGCTGGTTCATGAACAAAGAATGAGAGGTTATAAGGAGGAAGAGCAAGCCCTTAAAGTCACCAATGCTGGCAAGGTAGCAGGAAGAGGAAGAGGAAGGGGTTGAGGCAGTACCAAGAGTGGTAGAGAAAGAGGAAGGCAATCCTTCAACAAAGAATTCATAGAGTGTTACAAGTGCCACAAGTTGGGTCATTTCAATATGAATGCCCTAACTCAGAAAAAAATGCAAATTATGCTGAATATGATGAGGAGGAGGAAATGTTGTTAATGGCATATGAAGAAGGAAGAGGTGTGTCCAAAGACAGAATCTGGTTTTTGGATTCTGGTTGCAGCAACCATATGTGTGGCAACAAGGAGTGGTTCTTCAATTTGGATGAAGATTTCAGAGAATCAGTCAAACTTGGAAACAATTCCAAGATGTCAGTCATGGGAAAAGGCCATATCAGATTGGAGATTGGTGGCATCATTCAGATCATCACTTAGGTTTATTGCAAAGATACTTGCAGCAAAAGAACTTGGTTATTGTGATTCAGAAAGATACTTGCAAAGTCTTTCATCTAGAGAAAGGCTTGATCATTGAAACTAGGATGTCTGCAAACAGAATGTTTGCAGTGGTTGCAACAGCAATCTCCCCATCATCATTCCAAGCCACATGTGAGGACAACACACACCTATGGCATTGCAAGTATGGACATCTCAGTCACAAAGGACTGAGACTCTTGGTTCAGAAAGAAATGGTGAGAGGCCTACCAACACTGCAAGATCCTGCCAAAATCTGCACAGATTGCTTGATTGGGAAACAACACAGAGAGCCTTTTCCAAAGAAGAGTTCATGGAGAGCATCCAAGAGGCTTGAGCTCATCCACCCAGACATATGTGGACCAGTGAGACCTGAATCAAACAGCAAAAGGAGGTACTTCATCACTTTCATTAATGACTTTAGTAGGAAGTCATGGGTCTATTTTTTGTCTGAAAAGTCTGCTGCTCTAGACATTTTTAAGAAATTCAAGGCCTATGTAGAGAAGGAAGTTGGGGAATCTATTTGCTGTCTTAGAACTAATAGAGGAGGGGAGTCTACCTCTTCGGATTTCAATAAGTTTTGCAGTTCCAATGGTATCAAAAGGCAGCTCACTGCATCCTATACTCCACAACAGAATGGAGTTGCAGAAAGGAAGAATAGGACCATTATGAATATGGTCAGGAGTATGCTTTCAGAAAAGGAGGTTCCAAAGGAGTTCTGGCCAGAAGCTGTTACATGGTCAATTTATGTGCTGAACAGAAGTCCCACAGTTGCTATCAAGGATGTCACACCCGAGGAAGCTTGGAGTGGAGTCAAGCCCTCAGTACATTTTTTCAAAATTTTTGGATGTATTGGGCATGTGCATGTGCCTGATACTCAGAGGAAAAAGCTTGATAATAAGAGCACCAAGTGTGTTCTTTTAGGGGTCAGTGAAGAGTCTAAAGCGTATAGGCTCTATGATCCAGTTCTGAAGAAAATCATCATCAGCGGGGATGTGGTTTTCTCTGAGAATGAGAAGTGGAATTGGAAAGGAAGCAATGGCGAAAGGGGGAGTGAGTTATTGGAATGTGATGAATCTGATCAAGAAAATAGTGACAATACTGCTCAGGATCCAACTCATCCTAAAATAGAGGCCCAGAATGATGAAGAAGAGGGGAGTGGAGTTGCTGGAACTGACACTGGTCCAGATCTGAGCACACTAAGTCAGACTCCAGGGAGGGCAAGGAGGAAGCCTGCTTGGCTTAATGACTATGTCACACCTGCAAACATGTACCTAGAAGCTGAGCCACACAATTTGGTTGTGTTCAGTGCCTCTGAGGATCCCATTTCCTTTGAGGAAGCAGTAAAAGAAAGTGTGTGGAGAAGGGCCATGGATCTTGAGATAGAAGCAATTGAGAAGAATGGAACCTGGGAACTGACTTCTTTGCCTGCAAGTGCTAAAAGAATTGGAGTAAAGTGGGTGTACAAGACTAAGTATAATGAGCATGGAGAAATAGAGAAGCACAAAGCCAGATTAGTTGCAAAGGGCTATTCTCAGCAGTATGGGATTGATTACAGTGAGATGTTTGCCCCAGTTGCAAGGTGGGACGCAATCAGATCCATTCTTGCTCTTGCTGCTTTGAAAGGTTGGTGCATTTTTCAGCTTGATGTCAAGAGTGCATTCTTACATGGGGAGCTAACTGAGACAGTGTATGTTGAACAACCTCAAGGATATCAGAAGGAGGGTGAGGAGGAGAAGGTTTACAGACTTAAGAAGGCTTTGTATGGCCTTAAACAGGCACCCAGAGCCTAGTATAGCAAAATAGAGTCATACTTTGCAAGAGAAGGGTTCACCAAGTGCCCTTCTGAGCACACCTTGTTTGTTAAATTTGATGCAGGCAGCAGGTTGCTTATTGCTAGTATCTATGTGGAAGATTTGATCTTCACAGGGAATGACACAATGGCATTTGAGAAATTCAAGGACTCTATGAAGAAGCATTTTGATATGACTGATCTTGGGAGAATGAGGTATTTTTTGGGAGTTAAGGTTGTGCAAAGTGAGAAGGGAGTTTTCATCAGTCAAAGCAAGTATGCTAGAGAGATACATGAAAGGTTTGGGATGGAAAACAGCAAGCCAATCCAAAGTCCTATAGCTCCTGGGAACAAACTGTATAAGGAGGGAAATAGAAAGGCTGTGGATGCAACAAACTATAAGCAGATGGTGGGAAGTTTGATTTATCTTACTGCAACAAGGCCAGACCTTATGTTTGCTGTATGCCTAATCAGTAGATATATGGAGAAACCAATAGAACTCCACTTGCAGGCAGCAAAGAGAATTTTAAGATATGTTAAAGGCACAGTGGAGTTGGGGATTCAGTACAAAAGGGATGCAAATGAGCAGCTGATTGCATTCACTGACAGTGATTATGCAGCGAACTTAGATTACAGGAAAAGCACTTTGGGTTATGTTTTCTTGCTTGGCTCAGGTGCTATATCCTGGTCCTCAAAGAAGCAACCGGTTGTGACACTTTCCACCACAGAGGCGGAGTTTATTGCAGCTGCATCCTGTGCTTGCCAAGCTGTCTGGCTAAGAAGAATGCTTGAAGAACTTGGGCTCACTCAAGGTAGCTGCACAACCATTCTATGTGATAACAATTCGACCATCAAGCTGTCGAAGAATCTAGTGCTACATGGGAGGTCCAAGCATATTGATGTAAGGTTTCACTTTCTCAGAGATCTCACTAAGGAAGGAGTCATTGAATTGGTGCATTGTGGAACTGAAGATCAAGTCTCAGATATTACGACCAAAGCCTTGAAGACTGAGAGTTTTCTAAAGCTGAGAGAAAGACTAGGAATGTGTAGGCTGCTAGATTAAATTGTCTGCACAATGCAGTTCAGTTTAAGGAAGGATATGTTGAGTCTGTTTTAAGTGTTTTCCAAATCTGTTAGTTTGTTGTAAAATATGTTATTTCTGTTGTGATGTTAGTTGTATTAATTGGTGTTTGTAATAAGGCCTATATAAGTGCCACTCTATGAATGAAAGGGTAATCGACTTGTTTACCACTATCAATTGAGTGTTCTAGCAATTCCAACAGGCTATAGTGCTCCATCAGTTATGGAGTTGAAGAGCCAAACTTAAGTGGCACAATCAATGCGTGGTAATGGCTACTAAATTGCATTCTTGATGGTAGAATGCTTATAAATAGCAGTTGTGTTTGGTCCCTGAGCTCATCTCTTCATTTTCGTCTGATACACTATCTACAGAGAGAGAGTAAGAGCTTAGAAGAACCAAAATAGAGCAGCTCTTTCATGGCAATGGCTGGAGGAAATTTTTGATTCAGTTTTTTGCCTTTTGTTTCTAGCCTGTGTTCGTTTTGCTATTACAAATATCACAGGTTCATTGTTTAATTCTTACATTTGGTATCAGAGCCTCTGTTGCCTCTGCCTTGTCTCTTTTTGTTATTTCGGTATTTTTCGATTTAATTTTTCGTTTTTGGTTCTTGGAGCCTTGTTCGTAAATAATAAGGTTAGAAATCATTTAATTGGTTGATTTCTATGAATTCTGGGTTTTGAATCGATTAAAACGGTGCTAAAATAAGTGATTTCGAGTAAGGTCCAAAAATGGGTCAAACTGACCCGCTGGAGGAAGAAGTCAATGAACAGTACCTCTGTTTTCTGTTTTCTGTTTTCGAAAAAAAATGGACAACAACGAACCGTTTCTGCGATTTCTGGGACTTGAACCCACGTCTCTTTAGTTTCTCGCAATTGCACTGTGTACCACAAGGCGAGATTATATGTTGTTCTTTATGTTCGTTTCTTCCTTTCATATATGCTGCTGCGTGTATTTTAAATGTACAATTCAGTTTATATGATTTATCTTTTATGCATGAATATATTTATATCAGGACCAAAATTATTCTATGCATAAATTAAATCAAATGCATAATATTATGTTTAATTACGCAATTGTATATGAGAACTTTATTCATTATTGTATTATGTCTTGGTGTGCATAATATGGTTTATTCTCATATAATTAATTTTTTATGTTTAAGTGATCTTTATAGTTTTGATTGATTATGGATTAGCCACAACATCTATAATTTGATTAAAATCATAAATTAAGTTGTTTAAAGATCACATAAGGAATTAGATATGATATTGTGATTAATTGTACTTGATAGGATGAATTTTATCCCACGGAAATTTTTATTATATTTGTATGATTAATTAGGATAAAATGTCATATTATTTTTCATGATTTACCCACAGGGATCATGATGTGATATATAATTTGATAGTTTTATCATAAAGTAAATACTTGTATAGAAAATTGAATTATTTTCATGTTGTACCCATAAAAAATGAATTTGAGTACGTAATTTGATTATTCTATTATAAAGTTTAAATTGATCTTATTGAGTTAAAAATTTAGCCCACAGGCAATTTATATGTCATGAGATTCAATTTTATGATATGTTTACATTGGTAAAACATACAATTAAAATTAGTATGCCTCAAATCTTGACATAAGCCTTTGGATTTTTGCAGCTTCTCAAACTGTTAGTTTTTTTGATATTCAATGTGATGTTCCCAAACTCAAAGGAGATAACTATAAGATATGGAAGGAAGAATTCTTCTGCAGTTAGGGTGGATATATGGACATAGACTATGCTATAAGGAAAAACGAACCACTTGCAATCACTAATGAAAGTAGCCCAGCTACGGTCACGCTATATGAGCGGTGGGAGCGATCCAACCGGCTCAGCGTGATGTTCATTAAGACCAAAATCTCAGCTGGAATACATGGTTCTGTCACCAGCATAAGAAGGTACGGGACTTGCTTAATGCTATTGATGACCAGTTCATCACTTCAGACAAGGCTTTAGCAAGCACCCTGATCATGAAGTTCTCTTCTCTCCTGCTCACCAGTGTGAAAGGTGTGCGTGAGTACATAATGAAAATGCGAGATATTTCAGCTCAATTTAAGAAATTGGATGTTGATATGTCTGAGTCCTTGCTGGTGCACTTCATTCTGAACACTCTTCCACAGGAATAAGGGTCGTTTAAGATTTCCTACAACACACATAAGGACAAATGGTCTATCAATGAATTAATGACCATGTGTGTTCAGGAAGAAGAAAGGCTTGTAATGGAGATGGGTGAGAGTGCATTGCTGGCAACTACTTGTGGGAAGAATAAAGCTACTAAGCCTCAAGCTAATCAAAAGGGGAATGGTAGAATACCACCTCAAGCTGATATTAAGAAGGCGGCAAAGTGTTTCTTCTATAGAAAGGAGGGACACATGAAGAAGAATTGCCCCAGATTCCATAAATGGCTTGAGAAGAAAGGTAAATCAATCTCATTAGTATGTTATGAATCTAATATGGCTAGTGTTAGTATTAACACCTGGTGGATTGATTCTGGATCACAATCCATATTCAAACTCTTTACAGGGTATGCAAAACCTAAGGAAACCAGTCGAAAGTGAGCAAAGCATTTTATCAGGCAATAAGCTAGGCTCACATGTGGAGGCTATTGGAACTTGCATTTTAACTTTAAGAAGTGGCTTTATTTTGAAATTGGAAAGGACCTTTTATGTGCCATGTTTTTCTCGAAACTTGATTTCTGTTTCTAGACTAATACCTTTTGGATATTCCTTTAATTTTAAAGACACATCATTTGAGTTATTTTATAATTCTGAATGTGTTGGGAATGGTATCTTGTCTGATGGTCTTTATCTTCTTAGCTTACAAAATAATGCCACTTATAGTTCAATGCATGTTCAAACTGGTATTAAGAGGTGTAATATTAATGAGAATTCCTCTATGTTATGGTATCAGAGATTAGGACATATCTCCATTGAGATGATTAAAAGGTTAGTGAAAGATGGGGTACTTAATACTCTAGATATTGCTGACTTTGAGACTTGTGTGGACTGCATTAAGGGAAAGTAGACCAACATGTCTAAGAATGGTGCTACTAGGAGTTAAAGCATATTAAAAATAACTCATACTGATATTTCTTGTCCAGATATGGATGCACGTGGTCAGAAAGATTTTATTACCTTTATAGATGATTGTTCACTATATATGTATGTTTATTTGTTTTATAATAAAAATGAAGCATTGGATGCCTTCAAAGTCTTTAAGGCTGAAGTTGAGAACCAATGTGGCAAGCAAATAAAAATAGTGAGATCTGATAGAGGTAGAGAATATTATGGCAAATATACTGAGAATGGACAAGCACCTGGTCCCTTTACAAAGTTTCTTCAAGAACATGGGATTGTTGCCCAGTATACTATGGTGCGAAGCATGCTTAGCAACTCTAATCTTCTTAAATCCTTGTGCGTTGAAGCACTAAAGACGGCTATGTATATATTAAATCGTGTTCCAACCAAGGCTGTCCTAAAGACACCTTTTGAATTGTTAAAAGGTTGGAAACCGAGTTGAAACATATGCACGTTTGGGGTTGTCTGTCTGAGGTGAGGATATATAACCCACAAGAGAAGAAACTTGACCCGAGGATCATTAGTGGGTATTTCATTGAATATGCCGAAAGGTCTAAAGGTTATAAGTTTTATTGTCCATCTCATATTATTTGGATTGTGGAATCAAGAAATGCCAAGTTTCTTGAAAATGACTTGATCAGTGGGAGCGATCAATCGAGGAACTTAGGTTCTGAAATTGATTATATAGAGTCTCAACCTTCCATGTCGAGTGAAAGATTGGTTGTAATTCATACCCCTCAAATTCAAAGGGATGATGAACAACCAATGACTGACATTCCACAACCTGTTGCTGATAATCCAGCAGATCAAATTGATCATCAAATTCTTGAAAATGATGAACAACTAGCTGAACAACATGATCCACAAGAAAATGTTGATGCAACATTAAGGAGATCTACTAGAATAAGGAAATTAGCTATTCCTAGTGATTATATTGTATATTTGCAAGAATCTGACTATAATATTGGTGCTGAAAATGATCTTGAAACCTTTACTCAAGCCATGAGTTACAAAGAGTCAAATTTATGGTATGATGCCATGAAGGATGAGATGAATTCCATGCAGAGTAACAGAGTTTGGAACCTTGTAGAGTTGCCTAATGGGGCCAAGGCCAAAGGTTGTAAATGGGTCTTTAAGACCAAAAAGGATTCATTAGGCAACATTGAGAGATACAAGGCAAGACTCATTGCTAAGGGATTTACTCAAAAAGAAAGAATCGACTACACAGAGACTTTTTTTCCTGTATCTAAGAAAGATTCTCTTCGTATTATCTTGCCATTAGTTGCTCATTTTGACCTTGAGTTGATGATGATTTAGAGGAGGAGGTTTATATGAAACAACCTGAAGGTTTCTCCTCTAGTGGTGGTGAGCATTTGGTTTGCAAGCTTAAGAAATCTATATATGGTTTAAAACAAGCCTCCTGTTAGTGGTACCTTAAGTTTCATGGGATAATTTCTTCATTTGGTTTTGATGAAAACCCCATGCATCAATGCATATACCACAAGGTCAGTGGGAGTAAAATATGTTTTTTTGTTTTATATGTAGATGATATTTTACTTGCAACCAATGATAGGGGTTTGCTACATGAGATGAAACAATTTCTCTGTAAGAATTTTGACATGAAGGATATGGGCGATGCATCTTATGTCCTTGGCATTAAGATTCATAGAGATAGACCTCGAGGCATTTTAGGTCTATCACAGGAAACCTATATTAACAAAATTTTAGAGAGATTTTGGATGAAAGATTGTTCACCAAGTGTTGCTCCCATTGTGAAGGGTGATAGGTTTAATATAAACCAATGCCCAAAGAATGATTTTGAGCGGGAACAGATGAAAAACATTTCTTATGCTTCAGTTGTTGGAAGTCTTATGTATCCTCAAATATGCACAAGGTCTGACATTGCATTTGCAGTTAGAATGTTGGGAAGATATCAGACTAATCCAGGTATTGACCACTGGAGAGCTACAAAGAAAGTAATGAGGTACCTTCAAGGGACCAAAGATTACATGGTTATTCAGACTCAGACTTTGCTGGCTGTGTTGATTCTCGCAAATCAACATTTGGGTACATTTTCATGATGGCTAGTGGAGCTATTTCATGGAGGAGTGTTAAGCAGACTTTGACTGCTACTTCTACCATGGAAGCTGAGTTTGTCTCTTGCTTTGAGGCTACATCACATGGTGTATGGCTAAAGAGTTTCATTTCTGGGCTGAAGATAGTTGATTCTATTTCAAGGCCTTTGAGAATTTTCTGCGATAACTCAGTTGCTGTCTTTATGGCTAAGAATAACAAAAGTGCAAGTCGAAGTAAGCACATCGACATTAAGTACTTAGCCATTAGGGAAAGAGTAAAAGACAAGAAATGGTCATTGAGCATATAAGCACTGAGTTGATGATCGCTGATCCTACGACTAAAGGCATGCCTATGGCTAAGAATAACAAAAGTGGAAGTCGAAGTAAGCACATCGACATTAAGTACTTAGCCATTAGAGAAAGAGTAAAAGACAAGAAAGTGGTCATTGAGCATTTAAACATTGAGTTGATGATCACTGATCCTTTGACTAAAGGAATGCCACCATTTGACTAAAGGCATGCCACCATTTAAGTTCAAGGATCATGTAGAGAAAATGGGACTTGGTTCCACTTTATGATTGTATACATACAGGTTTGTGTCGAAACTCTTATATTGCGGTATTTTCTCATATTCAGGTTCACATTGATTTATTTGAGAAAATTTATGTTTTGGACCAAGAATAAACATTGGGTTTATTCATTAAGTTTTATTACCACATTAAGTATACTACTTGGGAAATTGAGCATGTCGTAGTACATTGATGATATTACTCGTTATAAGAGCAACTATCGCTATGATTCACATGTTCATTTCTTAAGGATTGTGTATTGGCTTATTTTAGTCAATGAGTCAAAACGTTTGGACCAAGTGGGAGAATGTAATAAGTTTTTATATTAAAGCTGTGTTTAACTCACTGTTAGTGGTCCATACATTTTGCTTCTAAAAGGTCACACTTTGGTTGTAGTGCTCCATCAGTTAGGAAGTTGAAGAGCCAAACTTAAGTGGCACAATCAATGGGTGGTAATGGCTACTAAAGTGCATTCTTGATGGTAGAATGCTTATAAATAACAATTGTGTTTGGTCCTTGAGCTCATCTCTTATTTTTCGTCTGATACACCATCTATAGAGAAAGAGTAAGAGCTTGGAAGAACCAAAACAGAGTACCTCTTTCATGGCAATGGCTGGAGGGGTAATTTTTGATTCAATTTTCTGCCTTTTGTTTCTAACCTGTTTTCGTTTTGCTATTAGAAACATCACAGGTTCATTGTTTAATTCTTACAACATAAGCATGTGTGTTGTATGTGATTTTTTTATGTTCTTGGTGATTGATTCCTTATATTCCTGGTGAATGATTTCTTATATTTTTGTAGACGATTTCTTATATTTGTGGTGATTGATTTCTTATGTATTGGTAATGATTTCTTATGTGTGGTGAAATGATTTCTTATGTTCTTTGTGATGTGATTTTCTTATGTTCTTTGTGAAGTAATTTCCCACATGCTCGGTGATTGATAAATTTGTTGTGAGCTTGAATTTTATTTCAAGGTTTGTGAACATATAATATTTAAAGTAGATGTGTATTGCTTTAATATTATGTGTGTGGTCCATGTTAATAATTTTTGAAAATTAAATTTTAATGAACCAAAGTTCTTGTAGAGAAAATCTGGTTTTGATACTTAAAAATATTGGAAATAATTTATGTAATCAAATTCTAAACGAAAAGTAATTTTTTGGATTTTTGGTAAATTTTTCATAACTTTTCACACCCCTGGTGTGAGATTTTTCACAGGTAGTGATCTCCTCTGTTTCGAAATAAAAACATTGTTTTGAAAATACAGGGACTAAAAGTGTAATTTGGATATTTAGATGACTAAAAATGTGATTTTCAAAAGTACAGGTGAGTTAAGTTTTTCCTAAAAATGAGATTCCTAAAGGTTTCCCAAACGGTTTCTTAAAAATGAAAGTGTGAAAGTAAGTCTAGGGTCCAAAGAGAGATGGGCCTAGCATTTGAAAACAATAAACTTTGGGATATTTTTTTGAAAAATTTTATAAAGGATTTTGAGAAATGTTACAGTTCTGGTATGGTTATTTCACTATTTCTTAGCAGCAGTAATAGTGCAACATCTGAGTTTCAAAATGTCAAAACTCTGCTTCGTTTAAGTTGTGCTCACAGGTTTGGCAGAAGAACACAAATTGATATGCATAAGAAGGGGAGCTAAATAGGGAAGAGAATGGTACAAGCAAGGTGGAGATTTTATGCAAGATTATCAAACTTGGTTTACTGTCATGTACGAATAAAGGTCTTGGTTGATCAGGATTGGTTTTAATTTCTAAATTTATGTCATAGAGATCATTATTTTTCCAAGCATACAAGAATTAGATTATTTGTAGACATTATCCCTATATATTGATTGAAGAGAATATAAGTTCACATCACACTTTTTGTTGGCGGCATTCTTATTGTTCTTTTGTTAAAAATAATATATGCCTTCATGGCTTCATAGCCTTTTTTTGTTCCTTAACCCTCCTTTTTTATATTCTTTATTATTTTTTTACATCACGAATAGATTGAAATATAGAAACAGGGAAGTCAGCCAAGTATGCCTCTGAAATCAAGGTTCAATATTTGATTTCAAAATTGATCTCATTGGCAAGTGGTCTTACATTCATAGATATTATATATATATATATATATATATATATATAGGGATTTAATTATGAAATAGTAAGAGTAGTGAATCATAGTTATAAGATAAAATCATGAATGGTCATAAAACACAAAGTCCCATGACTTTTTTGAAAATGCATGTAACCATAATTAATTGTGATAAAATGAATAAATTATAAGGCTTATTTAGTAAAATTGCACTATACTTATTAACTCATGTAATGTCTTTTTAATCTTAATGCAAAAATCTTAATGAACAATTAAATAGAAGCGGAAAGATTTTTATTTTTTTTTTACTTTCTCGGATGTCCCTGAGGGACTCTTGATTATTAGCAGCCGAGCCAACATCAGGGCCGGAGCCAGGATTTTACTTTGAGGGGGGCCAAGATTAAAAAAAACATATAATTTAATAAAAAGGTTAAACTTTCACATAGAATTAACTGTTATTTTGATCCCTGAAATTGTAATACGATCTCACTTAGGTTATTGAAATTAATGAAAAGATAATTTAACCCCTAAAATTATAAAATGTCGGTCAAATTAGTCCCTAAAATTGTAAAACGACGGTCAAGTTAGTCCGTCGTTTTACAATTTTAGAAACTAACTTGACCGATGTTTTATAATTTCAAAGACTATATTATCTTTTCGTTAGTTTCAGGGACCTAAGTGAGACTGCTTCACAATTTCAGAGACTAAAATGACAGTTAACTCCTTTCACATATATATCACATGTAAAATATTTGATATATAACTACTATGTTTTATCAATAAAAGAAATATATAACTATGCTGAGTATAAAAAATATTGACGGACAAGTACAACCAAAGTATCAATTGATTGACAATGAAAAATCAGCAAAAAAAAAACTATAAAAAACTTATAGCACTTTCTCATAAATTGTGAGACTTCCGTCATATATGACTTTGTCGATACTTTGACGATTTTATGTATTTTTTAAGATTAGGATATAATCCAAATTGTTCATTACATATTAGGTGGCTTCTAAGGTGAGGGGCCTTGCAAGGCCCTCACCAATGAGGGGACCATTTTACTTGATATAGCAGGTGTACACGGGGTCAAGAACGTAATATTAAATTGTATAGTGCCAAAAACGAAAAACTTGGAAAATTGCAAAGAAGTCCAGCACTTAGTCACTCAAACAGATATTGGGTGGAGGTAGGGCCGAAAAAACACAGAACAACGGTGAGAAGGAAAACTACAGATCTAATCAGGAGTTTGTTAATAATAGAGTGTGTGAATAAAGAACACACCCCAAACACACGATGCTTAATTATTAATACCTGAAGCTGCTGATCTTTCCGCGTCGGGTCCCAAGCTTCCGCAAATTTGTTAAGCTGTAACAGAACACTCCTTTGTGTTAGAAGTAATTAATTAAATCCTGCTAGCTTATATTTCACTGCCGCCAATAATAAGCAATTGACAAATCCAACTTTGAAATGTCCAGCCGAAATGCTACAATTATTAGTCAAGGAAAGAAGAAATGAGAACTGCATATTTACTTCCACTGGTTCGACCGCCTTGCCTTTTATTAGTTAACAATTAAGCATATTATAATGTTATTTTATTGCAAGAAGTTTGCCAATAAAAGGCAAATCACTGTACTGTTTTGAAATAATGAAATTGTGAGAATTGAAAGTGTGTGATATAGCTCCTCCTCTCCCTCTTTTACTTCCGCTGTGTATTGAGTTTTAGAAAATCAATGTCCCACTAATATCACTTTGATCTCATAATCATCTCCTTCCATCCCAAACCACCCTTAATTAATTATTCTATCAAATTCTGGAAAAACACCCACACCACAATTCAACTCACCTCTTTGCACAAATGATTGCCCAAACCATACCCATCAACCTCCAAAGCAACCGGGTCTTATCCGAATATGATGTCTTTATACACACTTCCTATGGGCCACACATTCCAACCCACGCTAACATTCTGGTTTGTCTTCAATTTCGATTCAACATCATGTTTTGCTATATTCGCTTTTGTCGTTGCTTACAGTTTTTCCCTTTTTTGTTCTGAAAAATTAATAATGAAAAGGCTTTGGTGTCACCGATTTGGAGACATCATAGATCGACCACGGAATCATCGGGCTTCCGTGAAGAAATTTGTTCACAAAATTTTGATGGAATGTTGAACCCTGCACTCACTCAAACATCCTATCCACAGTCAAATTTTCGAGGAATGATGAATTGTTTTGCCTGCTTAGGATTCTGTGGCAATACACTAGCATCCAATCTCCATCGAAGAATGAGATGAGGGTTGCAAGTGGAGGGGATTCCGTGACAGGATGAAGACCACCAGTGGGAGGCATGCTTGCACTTGCCGTTCATTAGCGAATATTGGGAGATTTATCCTATCTTTTTGTAATAATAGATTTTGTTTGGGATTTTTTGTGATTTACCATAAACCTTTTATAACAGGTTACTAACAAATTATTTCAATCAATCTCATTCATTCATTTAAATATTATTATATCCAACGATAGTTATTACCCCCTCATTGGTGAGGGCCTTGCAAGGCCCCTCACCTTAGAAGCCACCTACATATTATAGCAAACTCAATTTCTCTTTTTGATAGAAAGTATTATAATTCTTATGTTATTTTTATCGTGTGGTCAAATGCCAATATATAATGGTTGATAATCTAATTAGTAGACCTACATCAAAGAATTGGTATAATATTATGTGATTTTTAATGGGTTTATTGGTCGATAGAAATTAATACAAAAAAATGCAATAAAATATTTAGACTCCCACCAAACTAATGACACACAAGGATTGCAAAATTACAAATGACTGAACAACAAAAGGATTGCTGGTTCAAAAGAGGAAAGAAAGAACGCGATCAGATTGCATTATTGCTAACGTCCACTTCCATTTATCCAAGTTCTACCTATTCTCTTACTTCCTCTTACACATTCAAATTGGAGGATAATAATGGTCTTGGTAGCTTCATCCTTAAATCAAGATATATCAAATTTTAAAGATGTACACAAACATCCTTTTACAGATATACATGCCCACATGAATTCAACCTTTGCATGATTTAAAATCACATAAGAAATGCAAAATCATCTCTATTGGAAGAATATATATGTTGTTATGACATAAATATTTATCAAGACAATCCCAGAGAACAATACATAGAATTTATTAAGGTAGTCAGAACCAGACCAGTCATTGAACCGGTGAGAGCAAGGGTTTGAGATTTAGAGGTTCGACCGTGGGTTCAACCGGGGTTTAATTAAATAATATTATTTTAGTTATAAATATAATATTATATATTATATATGATATATAATAATATTTTAAACCCTAAACCCTACACAATATTGAGCAAAAATTAACATAAAAGTCATAACTTTATAAAGAATAATTAAACTTTACTACTAAATGTCATAATTCATAACATAAAATATTCAAAATTACAAATAATTGAAGAAAGTGATATATATTTCTTTAAAAAAAATAAAAAAAAATTGATTTTTTTTAAAAAAATTTTAAAAAAGAGAGTGAACCGGTCCAACCCAGTTTTTAGCCGGTTTTATTGGTTTTGGCTAGTTTTTTTTTAGGTTTTTGACCGATTCTTACGCATGGCGGTTTTCAGGTTGTTCCAGACCGGACAGGGGTCCGGTTCTCGGTTTGACTGGTCCAACCGGGCAGTCTAGTTCAGTTTTAACTTCCATGAAATTTATAGTGGTGTCTTTGATTGAAATATTAGTTCCCTAAATGTAATTGCACACACACAAGCATGCACGCGCGTGCACACACATAATATTTAAGAGCCTACATATGAGGGAGTAAAAAAGCTAGCGATATGCCTCTATTTTGTGCCTTATTGTAAGTCCTAAATGTGCCCGACAAAGACTCTTTTATATATAGATATAGATATAGATTTTTTTTGGGAAGATATAGATATATAGATATAGTTATAGATATTTTACTACTTTTTAAAATATGATTGTTTTTAAAATTTTATCACAATTAAATATTTCAATAGAAATTTGCAATTAAGTACTTTTGATTGGTAATTTTAAATTAAATTAAAATTTTTATACAAATATTTTACCAAACAATTTGACTTAAAAATAATTTTTAAGCCAAATAATGAAAAATATCAAACAACTTTAGCTTTATTTTTAAAGCTCTTTTTTTAACTCTAACTCTATCCACTTAATACCACTTTATGAATGATATTTAATTCCACAGTGTATTAATTTAATACCACTTAACTTCGCTTTCTTCCCGCGGCAGCCGACGACGCGCCCCGCAACCCCTTCCTCAGTCGGCTATGGCCGCCGCCTTCCCCCTCATCTCTCAACTCACTCTTTGTTTGAACATAGGGTTAGAAGGAGTCAAAATGATCTGACCCCCTTTCCTCTTCTTTCTTGCCCTTTTCTTCTTTTAATTTATTTCGTTTTTTATTTTGTTTTGCTATTAATTGTTTTGTTTGTTTAAAAATAATGCTGATTTTGTTTAGGGGTTTGGCCCATTATTTTTCTTTTTTGTTGTGTTGGGCTCTGATGCATTGTGTTTGGGCTAGGCCCACCTGTTGTTTTTTGGTGGTTCTTTAACTTAGGAAATCTGGTGCATTACTTCTTGGGCTCATGCCCACTGCATTTTTTTTAGTTTTTCTTTTGTGTGAGAGTCCAATAAATTTTTGCAACATCCCATTTCTCGAAGGGTGACACATTTAGTAACCAACTCAAACGCGAAAATAAATTTATTTAATTCTGGCTTTCTTTTGGAAAATACTGACAAAATTATTTAAGTTTTCATAAATGGATTTTCATTGTTGTTTTTTTATTATTTTTTTCGAAGATATTAGGTGATGACATGATTCAGATAACACCTAACATATGTGCTCAGAAAAATAGGCCATGTAATAAAATTCACAAATCTCTTTACAAAACAATATTAAAAAATAACATATCATACAAGAAACTTTTCTTCCTCAAAAGAATACCAAATACAATAAATACCGTTACCAAAAAAACACCGACTCCCTATGCTGGTCAAGTACTGAAAATCCTATAAGAACTCAAATGAGGAAAAACCTCACCCGTATACTAAGACACACACATCCATCCTCCTTGTTGAAGCATCGCCATTATTCCTCTCATGCTGGACTTCAATCAAATCTCTAGAAGAACGACTTAAGAAAAACACATTTACATACAAGGAAAACAACATATTGCAAGGGTGAAAATCTCGTTCATAGTTATATCATCAGAATCACACAAGCAGCACACAACAGATATTCATGCATATTCATGTTATAATCACATATAGCAGAAATCACACACACACTGTGCTATACTCATCCTCCAAAGAAGTCATGCATAATAATTATTTCCATGAAAGATCTACACAAGAACTGCTTGAACATTATGAGTATATCCTTTGAGAACATTTTTGAGAACATAGCCTCCTCCCTTTGAGGAGTCATTTTGAGAACATCGTTCAAGAACATCTTTTTCTCTCCCACAGGAAATCAATTAAGAACATCGTTTCCTTTCCTCTAAGAAATCAATTAAGGACATTGTTGAGGATTTAATTTTCCGATTAAACTTCTAAATTCACATGTTAGTCTTACATCTCACACATTTCCATTTTAAGAAAACGTTTGTGAAACCTTAAGAAACTCACTTTAGCAAATCATAAACTCATTAGGTTTTGTCCTCTTAAGAAAACTCTTTGATAATTCCTTCTATTAACTTTATTGGATTTTTTGTAAATATTTTTCGTAGAAATTATTATTATGCATTTTAAAATTACTTTAGCCACGTAAAGGTCATAAACGATTTTTTGTAATATAAAAACTATTTTTTTTAATTCTGACGTCGGATTATGACGAATCCCTTATTTGCAATTATAGAAATTTTAAAAATTTCTACTAATTGCAATTTAGTCCCTAGACCGGGGAATAGGTCCAAAGAATACAAAAGTTTAAATTTTAGTATTTGGGGTAGATAGGGATTATTTGAGGACTCTGGAGAATAGAATAAGTATTACAGTTTTGGTCCCCCTAACATGAATTACGTAGATCAACGTGAATTGGAGAACAAATAAATATTCGGAGACCAAAACAAGGTCAAATAGAAAAAATAAGATTAACCATTGTTATTTATTTATTATTTCCTATTTTTAGGAATTTTTCAGGAACTTCCTAAAAAAATTACGGTTTTGCCCTGTTTACGGGTCACTGGGGAAACCAAGGAAGCTGGTAAAAGACCAGAGCTCAGGGCTAGGAGTTACAAGCAAATTTACCAGGAGGAGGAAAATGATGCAGGATGATGTTACTGTAGACAGAAATGTTGACTTTTTGACACATGAGGAAGAAATGACCATTTTACCCTTAACCTTTCTTCTTTGCACCAAAGGGCATTTAAGTCATTTTCAAAAGATTCTACCCAGCCAAGTGGCGCGTCTAAGGTCTGATTGGCCTATTCAAAACGTGATTTTATCACAAACACCTTTTATTAATTAATTTTAACTCACAAAGATCAAAATAACCAAACTTTTTACGTTTTATTCATCTTCTAAACATGCCTTAAACCATGAAATCTTATCCAAGCTTTGGTTCAGCCCTCTTGGCCGCCCCTCTCCCTACCATTAGTCAAGTTTTCATTGCCTAACAAGTCATTCATTAGCCAAGTGTCAAGCTCCCATTGGTTGTCATAAAGCTTGTCATGATGGATTAAGCCTTGGAATAAATTTCTTCCTTCCTCCCTTCCTCTCCCTTGGCCGTCCACCCTTCTATAAATAGGGGAGAGCTTCATCCATTTTCCTTTGCTCATTCTTTCTCTTCTTAACCTCGCATTGTTCTTACTTTCTTAAAAACCCACTTGAGTTATTCAAGTTTCTTTACTAGCTTTTGTGTTTCATCTTTAGTTTTTATAAAAAAAAAGGTAGGGAACATGTTTTTATTCCATTCACCTACTTCTATTTTTATCTCATATGAGTCTAAAGTATTACATGTTCTTTTGTTTCATGAACATGGTGTTGGTTGGTAGTGCTTGGAGAAAGGAAGGCTATTTGATCAAAGAAGGGTTTGTAGGTATTTTTCTTATTTATTTAGTTGAGTTTTTAGTCCTTTAAGTAATAAAGTTTTTATTATATGAAGGTGGTGAGTTAATAGTTGGGAACAAACAATCAAAAAGGGAACTAAGGTAAGGGGAAACATCTTTAGTAAGTTATGAGAGTTACATAATGTTTGATTGAGTGTTGGGTGTTGATGATAACTCAAGATTTGAGTTTTATCTTTTGGCATGAATGATCTTAATCATTCCAATTGCATTATACTTACTAACATGATATTAATTACTTATCACAAGCATATAGAATAGGATATATCTCTTATATTGATATTCTCTTGTATTAATATTTTCTTGTATTATGTTTTCTATTGAGCTTAAATAATACTATTTATTTATACTATTTATTTATGGACTTGTCCTTGCTCTAAGTCGACCTTTGCTTTATGTTATTTATTTTAAAGTCATTTAATTTAAGTTATTTATTTATGGACTTGTCCTTGCTCAAAGTCTTTTGCTATAAGTCATTTATTTTCGAGTCATTTATTTTATGTTATTTATTTATAGACTTGTCCTTATTCTAAGTCCTTTGCTGTAAGTCATTTACTTTCAAGTCATTTAATTTAAAGTTATTTATTTATGGACTTGTCCTTACTCTAAGTCCTTTGTTTTATGTCATTTATTTTTAAGTCATTTATTTTATGCTATTTATTTATGTATTTGTCCTTACTCTAAGTCCTTTGTTTTATGTCATTTATTTTTAAGTCATTTATTTTATGCTATTTATTTATGGACTTGTCCTTATTCTAAGTCCTTTGCTTTATGCCTTAAATTAATAATTGTTTGAAAGAATTGTCCTAACCTAAATCTCATTTTATGTCTTCTTATGATTGGAATTAAATGATGTGTTAATATTTGGATATTACTTACTATCAAGAGTTGAGATTTTGGTATTGCATGTGTAAGTAATACATGAGATTTGGTGTTATGATTATTTAAAAGATGAGGACGAATAATATTATATAAAATAAAGGGACCAAATTCATAAACCTAAAGTACAAAAGATAATAAAAGTAACAACTTGATCTAAGTGATAAAATAAACTAAGTTTCCATAGGAATTTATTCTTAAGTATTAAAAATGATTTATAAAATTAAAAGACTTATTAATAGTATGTTATTTTGCAATAAATTAAATTATATTTTTATATGTTATAAATCAAGATCTAAGTTCACTTTTATTAATAAAACAGTGACATTCACACCCTTGGTGTGAAAACTTTTCAAAAAGTAAGAAAAACCAATTTCTGTCAAATAATTCGAAAATTGAAAACAGACTTGTTCACACCCTCCCTGTGAATATGTTCACACCTGTGAAAGTGTCAGGCTTTTCAGAAAAATAAAGAATTTTCTAAATTCGAATTTTTATGAAACCATGCCTAAAGGATTGTAAATTATAGTGTGTTTAAGGGAAAAATTCTTATTTTACATTTCTAATATTAAGGGTATTTTATTTACATTTTTATGTATATATTGTATAAAAAGGGGAAAGAAATCAATGGAGGATTTCTAAAAACGTTGTTGCAAAGAGATAAGGCAAAAAGTTTGTTGGATTCTTGATGAATCATTGTTTGGATATTAATTCTTTGGAGTGCAAATTGAATTGTCATTTGCATGAAGATATTTTGGGCCTTGTGCCATTTTGAGTTACAATCCGGTGATGAATGATTGCGAATAGAGCATGGTTGGGCTACAATTGCCTACTATGGTCATTCAGGTTGTGAAGTTCTCAATGGCCGTATGGTGAATAACAACGAGCCGAGACAAGTCGTAAACCCCGCTTGGATGAACATGACTAACTAATTGACCTATTTCATGAATTGGTACTAAAGGTTTAAATGTGGCTATACTAAATAATTGTAAATCCAAGTCTAAAAAGGGGACATTTTGGTGTCTTATGATAGGTATATACCACAACCATTTGCTCAAACTTAGTTTTGGTGGGAAAAGTCTCCATGAGCATTACACCGGTGTATTTTGGGAAGAAATTGAAGTGTCATGCATAATATGAATGTTTGAGGTGTTTTTCTGTGATGATCACATATGACTGAAATTGTATGTCATGATTTCTTAGGGTGTTTTCTGTAACCCGTGTACATGTGATACAAATATTTACAAAAGATTTTGAAAACTCTATCTACTTATTTATTTGTGAGATGTAATATATGGTATTTTCTTTCTTATGTATCTTTCATGATATAACATGCAGATAAGAGTTTCACCCTTGCATGTGTGTTTATGTTTGTTTTGATACATGGTGCGAATAGGTGGATACGGACCAGGACTTGATTCCCACCATCAGGGAGACTTATAGGCCCCTTGGGGAAGAAGGGCAAGGTGTAACATCCTGAAATTTTTACTTATAAGACAAAGTGTTAATTTCTAAGGATTAGAACTACCTTGAAGTTTTTCGGACAAAAACTTAGTAGCTTAGAGCTAAATACAGAAGTTAGGAAATTATATACGAACATTCTGATTATTAGGATAAATGATAAATGAATTTGGAAAATTCATACAACACTTCCAAAAGGTATTTAAGGGAGGATATATTAGTTTAGGACATATAAAGGTTTTAGGAATTAAGTTTGGATTTTAAGAGGAAGAAACAAAGAAATTACGGTTTTAGTCCCTTATAGACAAAACTCCGTAATCTGTTAGTTAGGAAGGGAATACATACCAACGATAGAAAAAATAAATAAGATAGAAATTACAGAGACTTGATAGAAATCTAAGAAAAATAGAATGACTAAGTTTCGGTTAAGTATTACAGTATGAATAGTGAAAATAGTTAAAGTTTCTATAGACTTTTATTTTCTGTATTTTGTCTTTTGTCTGTTTTAAATGATCTGGTATGATCTAAGTTATAAGAAAATTATTTTAGACTTATAGTGAAGGTTTTAAAATACTTAAGAAATTATTTGATTAAAACAGTAATTTTTCCCTTACTGTTTGACATCCGTATTTACCGTTATTGACGGAAAAGGGTTTTAATAACACAAGTATGTTAACCCAACTTTTTCAAATAAACTTTCTTCACAAAAGTGGGTTCTTTTAATATTTGTGATTTTCTGGAATTTTCTTAGAATTTTTGGAAAAATTTTGAAATTACCGTTTTAGCCCTGTTATTTGTGGAAAGCGTAAATCCCTGATTCAGAGACCGATTTAAAGTCAGAAAAGATTTTGAGTAGCTGAATCATGTTTTTATATTTTTTAGGATTTTTGAAAATTATTTCATAATTTTCTGAAAAATGGATCAAAACGCTACTTTTCCGACGCTTGTAAAGTCAGAAAGCAGAGGTTTCTGGTCCAAAATCGATTTATGTCGAACAATGAGGGCTCAAAATCAAATTTTAAGAGAGACCATTAGTAATTAAATTCAATTTGCAAATTTTCTGGAATTTTTCTGAAATTTTCTGAAACAGTGCTGTTTTACACTTACGGCACGTCCGTTTTCCGTTGTTTTTACAAACTGTAAGACTTACCCTTACCGTAAAATTTCCAAAACTCTTCCATAATACTTTTATGTGTTATTCTTAAGATTTCTTATTGATTCTTACTATTCTAAATTATTTTTGAGTAATAGATTAGTAAAAAGACTATTCTGACTCTTAATTGCGGAATAAGCCGAATTGAGACGAATAGAGGTATAATGGCTATGATATAGGAAATTAGGAACTTTGAGGGGTTCAAATACAATTCTAAAAAGTATCTAAGAGTGGGGAACATCATGATGACCTTGAATAGTAAGGTGGGCAAGTAAAAAGACCATTTTGCCCTTAGTTCCCACTTAAAACTACCAAAACCCTAGGCTTTTGTCCAAGCAATCTAATGGATCTTATTTGGCCTCACTTGGTCGACATCCACACTCATTTAGGGCCCTTGGATGAGTTTTTCTCTTATGAGTCATGAGGCTTAGTCATTAGGATTAGCCAATTAGAAAAAGGATTGATTAAATCTAATTAATAATTAAGCATTTTAGGAGTCATGGCTTACCTCACACATTTTCTTAATTCCTTTCTTCTCCCCAAGCTTGGGCAGCCCCCTCACCTATAAATAGACCCCCTTGGCTTCATAAATTTTCACTCATCACAAGTGGAAATCAAGAAGACAAACATTTTTCTCTCTTTTCTCTCTTTTTTCCTAAATTTCTTACTTTGTGTTCTTGGTTGTTCTTCATCATTTTAAGGCCAAGGTAAGGGGTTAATCTTTCAAAGTAATTTGTTAAGTATAAGTGTTTGATCTTTGTTTATGTTTGAATTGCTTGTTTTGGTGTTTATAGCTTTTATATGCTTTATGATTGTTTTATAGTCTTATTTTAATTGTTTTGTGCTATTTATGAATTGTAGAGTTATAATGCCCAATTTTAGTCTTAGAACCATATGAGTAGAGAGGTTATGCCAAAATCATTTTTGAGCTTTTGTAAACATACTGTTATAATGGCGAATTTTATACTACCGCGAACACAATTTTACCACAAAGGGAATACAAATTATTGTTTATGAAAACCCCGTTATTATTTGTTATTTATATACAAGGTGATGGTTAAGATAGATGGTTTATCAGTATGGATCTGACTAGAAAGGAAGTGAGACCTTTGAAGGGGCTAAAGCAGTCCGTCTCACTCTGGCCTGGGATCTGTACTGATACGCTATTTGGGGAAATCTTAATAGTGAAAACCTAGTATATACGTGACAAGATAAGATTGGGAAAGAAGCAATTTTCTTAATATCGTATATATAAATAGATTGGATTGGATAAAAGAGTGTAACAGTAATGGATTCCTGGTGAATCCTACTGTTATAGCGTCTATCGGATAAAAGAGTGTAACAGTAATGGATTCTCGGTGAATTCTACTGTTATAGCATCTTTCGGAATATAATGTAACGGTAATGGATTCTCGGTGAATTCTATCGTTATATTATTAGTGGGAAATATCGAGTGGGTATCCAATCTGTATATATATGCACATAACTCAGTTTAATTTCCAATGTCTACGGCAGTGGAAATTAGTGAGATAGGCATTCAACGGGCCTTTTTCCTAGAAGATAAATAGTGCCTAAGTATTTCAGAAGAGAAATAAGTTGTCTACGATCACTTAGTATATAGGATCGGTTTTACAGTGGGGTACTGATTACCAAAAATGGCTCTGCCGTCGTGTAATCTTTTCATCTTTGAAAATAAACCTAAGCCGTGATTAATTAAACGTAAAGTCGATCACTAAGTCTATATTAAATTTTCAAGAAAATCGGACACTGATTAGCGCAGTCGGCTCAGTCGCTGTGTAGTTATTCCATTTCCAAAGAGTTATCTAAAATCTGAAAGCAGACAGCTATTAATCAGAAAGTGGACATAAGTTTAAATACTGTCAATCTCTTCTCTCTTGATCAATCCTAGGTGGTTATGCCCCGTTTTGATCTTCTTGTAATACAGTTAATAAGTCTTTTTACACCGATTCACCCAGTTGAGCAACTTAAAATAAAGCCAAGATAATGAATTAGTTCGTAATAAGCAGTAAAAAGAGACGAGAGTCTTATATTTTAAAGTATATAGTAAAAGAGTCCTATGATAAAATGATTTTTAAATAGTTTTCTGTTCATACGAAGTGGTCTTTCCATAAAAGGATTTGATTTGTTTTTACAAAGAGTTTTTGAGAAGAGTCAGAGATTTTCATAGAGAAATAGTAAAACAGAGAAAGTTTTACAGAGAAAGTGATTTCAAGAGAAAGTGATTTGTAAATTTAGATGATCATTTGCATATGAGAGATGAGCATACAACCTATGAGACGGGGTTGCAAATAGGTTCTGTTGGACTACAATTGTCTACTGGGATTATCCAGGTTTCGAAAGTCTCAATGGCCTTGTCGGTGAATACCCCTGAGCTGAGACGAGTCGTATACCCGACTTGGATAAATCTGACTGGCAGATCTATTTAGGATTTGGTATTAAGTTTTAAATGCAGTATTTCTGAAGTATCTTCAGGGGTCCTGAAGGGATTTCCTGTTTATGCTGTTAAGTTTACTGCAGTCGATCGCTCTATGATGTGAGGTTGGATAAGTCTCCCTGGGAGCAATGCACCGGTGTGATTAGAGAGATATTGGTGTGTCATGCATTAATAAGAACACTGATGTGATATAATTTGTGAAATATATTGTTTTACAGGGTTGCATGGACAAAAGGTAAGATCTGCTTGTTTGATGTGATTGTGTGTTTTGAATGGCTTGCTGTATTATTCTGTTGATTGAAATGACTTGATTGATCTGTTGTCTTGGTTATGTATTGATGTGTGAATTGATTGGTACATAATCAATGCTTTGGTTGTGCTTGTACTTTTCTTATTACCTTGTTTAGAGTTTCACCCTTGCCTGCTCTGTTGTGTTGATGCATGACGGAGTAGATAGTTTGCCCAAGAAGTGGGTTAACTCTTAGAAGAATGATCTGAAGAAAGATGCTACATAGTTTGATAAAGATTACGAGAAGATTCTATATTCATTACTTTAGATTAGGTAAAGGTCTAAAGACTCAACTGGCTCAGTGTTCACTGTATAAACCTCTGTTGTAAACTCTGATTATTTCGTATATGTGATGAGAAATTTTTAAGTATAAAGCTATATTTTATTTCTTACATAAAAACATTTACAAAGGGAAAATCTTTAAGGGGTTTACTCCCCGTCCTTCTCATTCCTCTTTAGAAAAGCGAAAAATTTTACCCGAATTTTAGAGAAGGATTACTAACTTTTATCAAATATTTTCTAAGTCTTTGCAAAACTTTTGGTTACTATGGTGTAATATCTATTTTGGAGAAATACAGGATATATAATGAAGACCTCGGGAGGATCAAACAGACCATATGAGATACTAGAGAGGAACGTGGTACTAGACGTCATGATTCCTTTAGATGAGGCACAGTGGATACAACTGGGTAACCAGAGTAGGTATGCTGAGACTAAAGTGGCAGAGCCGGAGCTAGAATCAGAGTCAGATGAATCTCACCCACTGCCATACATCTTATACGTTGGTAGACGTAAGAGGCCCACAGTGAGGAGTACACCTAGATGACCTGCGAGTACATCTGCTTCATGTAACACCCGCATTTTTAGATCCGTAGTTAATTCTATGACACTGAGTGAGTAGATCAAATTACATATTATAAGATGATATTAGAAAATGAAATATCATGAGTATAGTCACCCATATTAAAGCAACTAAGATTTCGAGTTGAAATTGAAAATTTCAACAGAAAGCTATTCTGGTTATAGACGGAGAAATAAGATTATATTGATCTGAGGGCCCAGACAATACCACCATGAGGAATTAAAGAGACAAATAATATTTTTATATTATTTAAGGATTTTAGAATTTTAGTTTGGAATTTTCTGAGATTAGGATGAAGATGTTACAGTTTTGGTCCCTGTAGAATGAGATACGTGACGTATAATGACCAGATAATTACCAAAGCTAAGAAATGATCCAAATGGAAAGTTAGGGATATCATTAGTGTTTTTAGATTATTTATGATTTTTAGATGGGTAGAAAGTGGAAGAACTCGAAAAACTGAAAAATAGCGTAAACCGTGACTCGGTTTGCAAACGTCGAATGCTTTATATTTTTCCGGAGACCCTTTTTATGTCAAAAAAATATTTTAACAAAACAAAAGTTATTTCTTTAATATTTCTGATTTTTACGAATTTTTCTAGAGTTTTTCAAAAAAAAAATTATTTTTAGCCGTTTTTAGCACATTACGGGTAACCATAGCGCAAACGGAGTATCAGAAAATGATCAAAACTTGAGTTTTGAATTCTAACCTTTATTATATTAATTTTAGGTTTCAAAAATAATTTTTCCATTAATCAATTATTTGGAGAAATATTTATTTTAAAATATATAATATAACAAGCATTTTAGCCCACTTGTGCTTCCAAAAGCAAAACCCTAACTTGTGAGATCTTCTCCCTTCCTTTCCAGCTGCCTTGGCCACCCCACACCAGCCCCAAAATGGTGCCTTATGCCCATGTGCTCTTGCCTTAAAAGTTTTGGTTGGAAGAAATATTAAAACACCTTTAACTCTTAATTTAATGCAAGATAATACCAAGTGGACAAAAGCTTATCCTTGGCCATTTCTTCCTTGTTCCAGCCGTGTAAAGGAAGGGAAAGGAGAGAGGTCGCTTCACTTTTCATTTCCTTTCTCTCTCCAAAGCCAAATACTCCATTTTTGCTCTTAAGCTTTCAAGCTTTTCCTAAGCTATTTCTTTGATTTCTAAGAGCTTTGATCCATCAATCTTCTTCAACCAAGGTTGGTTTATGATTCTAAACCATCAATCTTTCATATACTTTCATGATCTATCTCTTTTGGTTTTTAGATCATGTGTTTCTTCATTTTTTTTTTGAGGAAAACTCTTTATTTTGGTCTTAGGTTCTTATCCTTGGAACCAAGAGGTTTGATCTTCATTTTGATCCATTTTTCTTCGAGAGCAAGAGTAAGAAATCCTTCTCTCATGTTTTTGATCTTAGGTTTTGGGTGGTTTCATGATGGAGATGTTTTTATGCGTATGTTTTATGATTTTATTTTGTAAGGGTTTGTTACTAGTTTTGGAACAACAAAACTAGAAGTGGATCTTAGTGTTCAAAGCTTCTCTTCAAGAGGTAAGTGGGATGTTCTTCTAAAAGACATAATTTTTATGTAGTTGTGTGTGGTATGATTTGGGTGGCTTGATGACAACTCAATAATCTTGAGTTCCATCTTTGATTTGAGTGATTAAAACCATCCTTGATGTGTTTAAATCACTAAGCTAAAATTTTTAGCTCTATGGTTTTTGTATGTGGATTTTTAGAAATTTAATGCTATGGATGTTTTTCTAAAAGATTTTGATTAAAAATGAAGAGTGAAGAAATTTACCTAATAAGGAAAATGTGTGTGTATGCTTGGAGTTATCAAAAATGTAAATCTTAGCATATGTTAACTCTATGGTTTTTGTATGGTAGAAATCTTGTGTTTTGATATATGATGGTTCTCTTGATTGTTGTATGAGAATATGGTATGTCTTGGAGTGATTGAGTGCATTGATTTATCTGTGATTCATTTGATCCATTTTGGATGATTGTAATATTTAAAGTAGTGCTATGCTTTATTTATTTTGTGTATGTGATGTTTGTTGTGATTGGGTAAATATAATTAAGAGGAAAATAAAACAAGTGACCCAAGAAATTATGGAAGAGGAAGTAGATGACTCTATAGCAAAAGTGTTTTAAAAACAATGACTAATTGGATTCACATTTAAGCCAAAGTTTCAATTTGGACTTTTACTAATTAATTCTTTTGAATAAGTCTCCAATGGACTTTAATGGGATGTTTCTTAAAATAAAAGGGTTTTGAAGTTCCATTTATATCAAGTCTAACACATAAGTTTTTGATCAACAAGAGTAGGCAATTATTTGCAAAAAGGAAATAGAATGGGTATAATTGATCTTTTTTGAAAATCCAATTCTTAATAATTAAGTTTCATAGATGGGTAATTAAATTTTGAGGTTAAAAATATTGGTATTTGTGTATTTAATAAAATCCAAGGAGAAAAGTGAAATTTTTGAATTTTAAAGGGTTTGGGGTCAAAAGTGCAAATTTTTAGAAGTTTTGGGGTGAAAATCAAAATCTAGACTTTTTGGGGTCAAAATCGTAATTTTGAAACTCTAGGGGCAAAAATAAAAATCTGGACATTTTGGGGTCAAAATGTAATTATAAAAAGTTATGTGGCTTTAATAATTAATAAGAAGTGAGGGGCATTTTCATAAATGTGAAGAGTTCTATACGTTGTTGTATAAAAGTCAATGCGTAAGTGATGTTAAATTCTTGAGATGAATTCCGAGACTGTACTGGTATGGGACGGTATGGTTGCGGAATGCTTGAAAGAATTTGATAATTCATTTATTAAAATTCTTGAGATAAGGATTTTTTTGTGATTGCAAATATATTGTCATTTGCATATTAAGACGTTGGCTTTTGCCAAATTTAGAGCATACAATCCTATGGTGATGGATTGTGAATAAGTGTGGTCTGACTATAAGTCTTTGAGGGCATTCAAGTCGTGAAATTCTCAATGGTTTTGCGGTGAATCCCCTTGTGCCGAGAAGAGTAGCATACCTAGCTTGAATGATCCTGACCGGCTGCCTTATTTATGATATGGTGTACGACTCTAGCACAATTGGTATGTACCGAATAAATGACAAAGAATGGCTGAGAGATGGTCAGTTTTGCATTTATATTAGGTATACGCTCCAGCCATGTCGCTCTACTTAGTTGAGGAAGGGAAGTCTCCATGGAGCAGTGCACCGGTGTAATGAGAGATTATTGAAGTGTCATGCATATACCTTGATTGAAATAGATGATTTTTGTGATAATGTGTGTTGGTAGTTTTGTGATCCTAGAACAAAGTTTTCAAATAATATTTGTTATTTCGAAGTATAGTCAGTAGTATTTTTCTTTGTTATGCATGTTTTTTGATTGTGACTTCTGGGAGAAACTCACCATTGCCTATATGTTTTGTGCCCCTTTGGGACATGATTCATATAGATTGATTACTAGCTGAGTGGACTAATCAAAACTCGAAGAATGAGACGGGCATTGAAGATTTGTCAACCAAGTGCAAGAATGTGCGAGTCATAACTTTGTTGGGGTTTTCTTATTAGGGCTTCTTGTAGAAGTCTTAGTGCTTGACCAGCATAGGAAATCTGTACTTTTTGGGGAAAAGATTTCTCGTGTATGGTGTAACATCCTAAAATTTCACTCTAAGAGACAGAGTGTTAATTTTAGAGGATTAGAATTAATCTGATGTTTTTTGGATAAAAACTTAGTAGTTTAGAATTAAATACGGAAGTCAGAGGATTATCTACAGACATTTCGATTATTGGATAAATGGTGAAATGAATTTGGAAAATTCATATGACACTTCCAAAAGGTATTTAAGGGAAGACATAGTAGTATGGATTATACATGAGGGTTTTAGAAATTAAGTTTGGATTTTAAGAGAAGGAAATAAAGGAAATTACGGTTTTAGTCCTTTTTAGACAGAACTCCATAATCTGTTAGTTAGAAAAAGGATACATATCAGAGATAGAAAAATAGATGAGATAGGGATTGCATGGGTTTGATAGAATCTAAGAAAGATAGAAAGACCCATTACGGTTGAGTATTACAACGTGAATAGTAAAATAGTTACGTTTTTATAGGTTACTGTTTTCGGTATTTCTGTCTTTTGTCTGATTTAAATGTTCTGGTAGGAACTAAGTGATAAGAAAATTATTGTAGTCTTATAATTGAAAATTTAAGATACTTATTAAGTTATTTTACTAAAACAGTCATTTTCTTACGACGGTTGCAAACTGTACTTACCATAATAGACGAAAAAGAATTTAATTGATAAAAATATATTAAAACAACCCAGAAAATTATCTTCCTTAACGAAAGTAGTTTCTTATAATATTTATGATTTTCTAGAATTTTTGGAGAAACTAATTTTCAAAAGTACCGTTTCGGTTTCCGCAAGTTACGGTAAGAATTAAAAACTGATACGGAGACCAAAACGGAGTCAAAACGAAAAACTGGAACTGTACACCATGTTCTTATATTTTTAAAGAATTATAAAATTTATTTTGGAATTTTTCAAAAGACAGATAAAAAGTTACGTTTTCGGTCCCTATGAGCACGTAAAACTTCGTTTTACAGAAACCAGGATGAATTTTCAGTGGTCAGGGAAGGCTCAAAATCAAATTCTAAGAGGGATCATTGTTGTTTAAATTAAATTTGTGATTTTCTGAGAATTTTTTTGGAATTTTCTGAAAAATTACTGTTTTGGGCTTACGGCGCGTCCGTTTTCCTTCGTTAGTACGAACAGTAAAGCCTACCCTTTACCGTAAAAATCCGAAAACTCTTGTATAAAGTCCTTATGACTATTAGAAACTATTTTTGACATTTTCTAATAGGTCCTCATCTTTCTACTAATTATTTTCAAGATCTGTTTGCAAAAGGACGTAAATGCCACCAGTTTTTGGTTTATTTACGAAACCATAAAGTTTTTCACTAATCACATGGCCCTCCTTTCCCTAGAGCTGGTCGACATCCTCACTTAAATGGGAGCCCTTGGTTGAACTTTTTGGTCATGAGTCACTTGCTTAGTCATAGGAATAGGCCAATTAGAAAATTAGATCTTTTGTATTTTTAGGAATTATGACATATTGGCCAAAAAGCTAGATGAGGTCACAACATTTTTATTCCCTCTTGGTCCTCTTTGGGCACCCTCCCCACCACTATATAAAGGGGTCCTTGCTTCATATTTTTCACACACCACAAATCAAGAAGCAAGGCAACAAAGTTCTCTCTCACTTTTCTCTAGTTTCCTAAATTTCTTTGTGTGGTGTTCTTGGTTGTTCTTCATCAAGATTTTGGCTAAGGTAAGGGGCTTTTCTTCTCATCTTAATTTTAGTAGTATGAGTTTGATCTTGTTTGTGTGTGGAATTGTTTGTTTGGTTGTTTATAGCTTTTTGTTTGTTTAGTATGCTTTTATGATTGTTTTATTGTCTTAATTTAATTGTTTAGTGCTATTTATGAATTATAGAGTTATAATGCCCAATTCTAGTCTTAGAACCATGTGAGTAGAGAGGTTATGCCAAAATCATTTTTGAGCTTTTGTAAACATACCGTTATAATGGCAAATTTTATACTACCGCAAACACAATTTTATCGCAAAGGGGATACAAATTATTGTTTATGAAAACCCCGTTATTATCTGTTATTTATATACCAGGTGATGGTTAAGATAGATGGTTTATCAGTATGGATCTGTCTAGAAAGGAAGTGAGACCTTTGAAGGGGCTAAAGCAGTCCGTCTCACTCTGGCCTGGGATCTGTGCTGATACGCTGTTTGGGGAAATCTTAACAGTGAAAACCTGGTATATACGTGACAAGATAAGATTGGGAAAGAAGCAATTTTCTTAATACCGTATATATAAATGGATTGGAAAGGATTAAAGAGTGTAACAGTAATGGATTTCCGGTGAATCCTACTGTTATAGCATCTTTCGGAATATAATGTAACGGTAATGGATTCTCGGTGAATTCTATCGTTATATTATTAGTGGAAAATATCGAGTGGGTATCCAATCTGTTTATGTATGCACATAACTCAGTTTAATTTCCAATGTCTACGGCAGTGGATATTAGTGAGATAGGCTTTCAACGGGCCTTTTTCCTGAAAGATAATTGGAGTTTAAGTATTTCAGAAGAGAGATAAATTGACTACGTCCACTTAGTACATAGGAACGATTTACAGTGGAATACTGATTACCAAAGATGGCTCAGTCGTCGTGTAATCTTTTCATATTCAAAAATTAATCTAAGCCGTGCCTAATTAAACGTAAATTCGATCACTAAGTTTGTATTAGGTTTTCAAGAGAACTGGACACTGACTACCACAGTCAGCTCCGCCACCGGGTAGTTATTCCTTTACCAAGAAGCTATTTAAAAACTGAGAACAGTCATCTACTATTTCAAAAGCAGACGTAAGTTTAAATACTGTTGACCTTTTCTCTCTCAATCAAATCAAAGTGGTTATGCGCGGTTTGATCTTCTTGTAATATAGTTAAATAACTCTTTTTATACCGATTCACTCAGTTGAACAACTTAAAATAAATAAAAGTCGAGATAATGAATTAGTCCGTAATAAGCAATAAAAAGAGACGAGAGTCTTATATTTTAAAGTATGTAGTAAAAGAGTCCTATGAGAAAATGACTTTTAAACAGTTTTCTGTTCATACGAAATGGTCTTTCCATAAAAGGATTTGCTTTGTTTTTACAAAGAGTTTTTGAGAAGAGTCAGAGATTTTCATAGAGAAATAGTAAAACAGAGAAAGTTTTACAGAGAAAGTGATTTCAAGAGAAAGTGATTTGCAAATTTAGATGATCATTTGCATCTGAGAGATGAGCATACAACCTACGAGACGGGGTTAAAAATAGAGCCTGTTGGACTACAATTGTCTACTGGGATTATTCAGGTTTCGATAGTCTTATGTGGCCGAGTATGGTGAATACCCTCGAGTCGAGACGAGTCGTATACCCGGCTTGAATAAATCTGACTGGCAATTCTATTTATGATCTGGTATTAAGTTTTAAATGCGGTACCACGGAAGTATCTTCAGGGGTCGGGAGCGATTCCCGGATTATGCTGTTAAGTGTACGGGCAGCTGATCGCTCTATGATGTGAGGTTGGATAAGTCTCCCTGTGAGCAATACACCGGTGTGATTAGAGAGATATTGGTGTGTCATGCATTAATGGAACATTGATGTGATATATTCTTGTGAAATGTATTATTTTACAGGGTTGCATGGACAAAAGGTAAGATCTGCTGGTTTGATGTGACTATGTGTTTTCAATGGCTTGCTATATTGTTCTGTTGATTGAAATGACTTGATTGTCTGTGTTACCTATGTGTCTTGAGGTTTGAGTATTGTGTGTTCTGTGTTTGATAATATACTTGTACTATTTTTGTTAATTTGAGTTAGAGTTTCACCCTGCCTGCTTTGTTGTGTTCCTACATGACTGAGTAGATGGAGATAAATCCACAAGATAGAGGATTGGGAACCGTCCGACATCTATGTATAGAACCTTTGGGTGGAAACAATGTACGTTAGAATATATGTCATGGTACGCAGTGGGGAAGGTTTGTAGGATATATGGAAACCTTAGATACCGGAGGTAGAGCCCCACCAAACCCACGACCTATTCAGGAACAAATGATATTATATGTTAAGTTACCATTACGTCAGTTAAAACCCTTGGTGTTTGACCCAGAAGACTTGTTCGATAGTGACGATGATAGTGGTGATAGCAGTGGGGGTGGTAGCTCACATCCCTCGGAACATGAGGGAAATGGTTCTGGCCATGTACCGTCGAGGTCAAGGGATAGATCTTCTAACAAAAACCAGGATGGAACCTCTGAAGACACTTTCGCAGCAGCACCTGCAAGAACTGAGGGTTCTATAGGTCATGTACCAGTTTTGCCTCTAGGAGAAGCAAATCCTCCAACTTATTCTCCTTTACCCCGTCCTTCTAATTCAGAATCAGAAGACATAATCTGGTTATCCGAATCCTTGTCGGATGAGGAAATAGAAGAGGAATCCGAGGAGTCTATAGACTCTTGGGCTACCTCTGACCTTACTAGTGATACTATGCCGAGACCAGATCTAGCCGGATTCAACTTTGATTGGGTTCCAGTAACTAAAGTCCCGCCTCTATACACCAACTTGCCTGGACTAGGAGGACCTACCTGGTCTTATCCATGAGTATGTATATGAGTTAGGGTTTTAGAATAGTAGATCCCTTTGGTGTAAATTACGGGATCATGGCTCGACTGTACATAATAGCATGTATTTTTCTTTTACCACTTTTGTACTTTTTGGTTTAGAGTAGCTTTCACTTCTTTTTCTTTTGCAGTGTAAAAACAAAGTTTGTCTTAGAACAAACTCCTTTGTAAAATATCATGTTATATATATATATGAGAGGAAGTACTTTTCTGTGCATAAGGCTTTGTTTTACAGTTAAAATCTTTAAATAAGAAAATGAGGGATCTTACTCCGCATCCTTCTCATCTTCTTTTATGAAAGCGAAAAATTTTACCCGCATTTTGAAGAGCTTTACAAACCATTATGAAATATTTTCTAAATATTTGTGAAACTTTCGGTTACTATGGTGTAATATCCTTTTTGGAGAAAGGGTGTTGCATATGGTATGATTTATTATTCATGAGTGAATTTTATTTCCTATGTTGTTTTCTGATTGGTGTTTTATTCATATAAGTATTTCTTTTAAAAAAAATGACATAGAAAATCCATTTGTGAAATTTAAAATAAATCTTGACAGCATTTTCCGAAAGAAAAATTAGAAGAAAGATTTTAATTTCCGCATTAGAGGTTTAGTTACGAAGTGTAATGCCTCTTGAGAAAAGAGGTGTTACACTTTGCCGATCGTGGATGACTATCCTCCGAGATTTACTTCACCCATCCGTGCTGTTCCTCTTTCCTTTGCACCGCCGTCGGAAATCCCTAGGCCCTACCTAGGAGACTCTCAGGCCGGGACTTCAAGGCTGGGAAGGAAAGGGAAGGGGAAGATTTGGGAGGATCCATCAGATGACTAGACCCGGGGAGAGCTTGTAGCTGTAAATATTCTGGTGGCCTAGAAATAGGTCATAGAGGGGTTTGTGGAACTCGACCGGCCTAGGATGGATAAGGGTGTCCAACCCGTGTGCTGACTATGCTACTTTCTAGTTTCACTTTAACCATTTTCTTTCTCTTTGATGGTCATGTGCTTAGATCACTCTGTTGTGGCCAAGACTATTGCTTGATGGAGCAAGCTTCATATTTCCGTAATATGTACATTATGTGTGGTGTATTTTATGCAGATATGTGTTTGAAAATAATTTCATAATGACTCATTTTCTACAAAGAAAAATATTGAAAAATATATTCTCCATCCTTTTCATCTTTCTTTAAAAAAAAAATTCACTCATATTTTTGCAAAGAAAATATTTAAAAGAAAGTATTATTTTTCATATTAAATATTTTAATAAACATGCAATGCTCTTTTTGGAAAAAAGGGTGTTACAATAACCACTACCCAATTTGTATTCAGAGGCCAAGATTTAAAAATATGAGTCAAACCCAATTTGACATGCTTTGTAGCAAAGATGGTAGCTGGCCTACAAACAAAGTCATTATTTTTTGGTCAGTACCATTTGTTCATGAATTATCACAGTTGGAATACCATTTCATGACATATGTCGCATTCTCAAATCCTTGAGTCTAAGAAGCTAGAAATTATACTTCTTAATTGAAAAGAGATAACAATGTACACCATAACTATCTCTACAGACTAATTTATAGTTATTGGATTGGACGATTAACAAAAATCATCTAAAATGGATGAAGTCAACTACAAATCAATAACACAATAAAGATAAAATTTAATAAGACAGAAAAATCTCATGAGGTATTAGATATTCAATAATGTCTATGCTTGCATGGACCATTGTTTTTCTTAACTTTTGATTTCATTTTTTTTCCAAATAAAAAAATATCTACTTAACACTGAAAACAAGTTTGCCTCTCCCTATGAGGCATGAGGTTCAATAATGTATATACATGCATGAACCACGGAAGAAAAACCTTTATAAAAAAGTTTCTATCTATATATATATATATAAAAGAATGTTTGCTGTGGTGTTTTTAGTACTTCTCAAAATAATAAGGTGCAAATTATAATAATTAATAAATTAATACACTATGGTATTAAATATCATTCATAAAGTCGTATTAAATGGATAGAGTTAAAATTAAAAAAAAAGAGCTTTAAAAATAAAGCTAAAGTTGTTTGATATTTTTCATTATTTGGCTCAAAAACTATTTTTAAGTCAAATTGTTTGGTAAAATATTTCTATAACTGAGTGTTTACATGCTTTTCCATCAAAGCTTGAGAAAGAAGGGAAGGAAGATCATATAATCTCTTATTATTTAAGGGTTCAAGAGACATTCAAGAGCATCAAGTCAATGTGAACAGACTGACTTCAAGAGATAAATATCACTATTCTTTCTAATTATATTTGGTGTCCTAAATTCATACAACTTCGATCCTATAAATTATATATTAATGTTATTCATGTTATGTGAATATGATACATGACATCTCAATTTTTCGAATAAAGACAAGATAGACATGCATTTGGGTGCATTTTAATTATTTATTTATTTAGCATAATTTTGTTTGTATACATTTTTCACAAATTGCAAATTTGAATGCATATGTGTAACCTTTGGTTGTCCTCCACACCCCACCCCCAAAAAAAAGAGAAGTCATTAAATACAATTATTGTATAAAATACTTTGTGTAATGGTACTTTTGTAGATAAATATTAAGTCAAAATCATGCATACATATAACACACATGTATACACAAGAAAAAGCTAATGATATGATTAATTTACACACGAGTTGGCAAACTATTCTAGATTTATGTAGACACTTATTTTTTTATAGAAAAAGGGGATTCGAGCTCGGGTGTTAGAATTATAAATATTTAGCTCTACCAACCGAGCTAATACCCCTTAACACGTGGAAACTTATTTAAGACAATATTAACTTAGCATTCGCATCAATATTGCATATAATTACAAAATCCTAGAAACAAGAAAGTTGAAATGAAAGTACATGAACTTGTGGGAATATAGAAAACTCAAAACTTTTTCAAGTACTAATTACACAACATCTCAGTCTCTCTTTATGGGTCTCCTAATTACGGTCATTATTCTATTGGACCACAAAGTTGGCAAAAGCACTACCCACACATGCACATTGAAAAGTAAGGATCATCATATACATATATTCTGAGACAAACATAACTTTATCCAAACAGATTATGGTTGGCATATGCACTTTCTCCAATAGCGCTGCCATGATCAACTTCAAGAGCACCAAAAGGCCTGCAAAAGAATCACAAAGCAAGCATCTCACAAGGTTAATTACACATTAGTGACATAAAAAAAAAGACAATGAAACAAATCAACTGTGCAGGAGAAACTATACCAAAACAGAAAACTAATTAACTATTAATGGAGCTGAAAATGCATATGTTGAAGATGCGTGTTATGGGTGTCCTCTTCTTCTTCCAAGCATTTTTGGCCTTGTTGAGCTTTCTCAACATTTCATCTTCAGAGCATATGTTACCACCAGCAGGGGAAGCCAGAAACACCATCCTCTTTATTGGAGGAGACCACAAACCACTTTGCTCGAAATCATCGAAATCGAACTGATCAGAGAATTTCCCAAGAAGCCTTTCAGAGAAGGATTTTGAGACAATTTGAATGGTTGGAGAAGGGGAGGAGAATGCAGTTTCAAGTGATGATAGGAGAGATTCAGAAGATAGAGACATTATTGAGAGTGTTTTGGGAATCGACAGAAGAACAACACACACGCACACAAAGATTAGTGATAATGGTGAGAATTGAGTTTCTATATGTGTGGTATGCATTCATAAAGAGGAGTAAGGGAACATAAGCAAATCATGGTGGGGACTGTGGGTGTCAACGGTGGGTAGGTACCATGATTGGTGTTTCTTATTTGGTGCCTCGTCCTTGTGGCCATCACAAGGGGACCTTTTATATTAAGAGTAAATTACAATCCTTTTTCGAGAGATTATTGAATTACACTTTCCTCCTATTTTATGTGAAAATATACACTCTTCTTCCATGAGAAATAAATGTGCATTGCACTTAAGTCCATTTTAATATAATCAAGCTTTCTTTTGCATATTTTTTATTCTATTTTTTATTACTAAGACCATTAGCATATAGTTTTTTTTCCGATAAGGACCATTAACATATAGTTTTTAGCGATATTAAAAATAATAAGGATTTTTTTCAATAAAATGATTGTTCAAAGTCGTTCACCACAATTAAAAGATTCGTTTGTGTTAAAATGGACTTAAGTGCAATACAAATTTATATCTCAAAGGAGGGGAGTGTAATTTAGCTATCTCAGGGGAGGGGAGTATAATTTACTCGTATATTAATAGTGAATGTTGAGTTCAAGTCCAATTTAGGGACGATGATGGGTTGAGTCGCCCGATCAATTTTTTTTGACCCAGCCTAGCTTGATTGGAAAATTCATTGGCTCGACTTGGGTTAGATTGGCCTACTTGCCCGAATAATATTTTGATTATTTAAATATATACTTTTAAATTGAATTTAAAAATTTAAAATAAAAAATAGGCTTAAATATGTTTTTGGTCTTTCATATTTAGCCTAAATTCGTTTTTAGTCCCTCAAATATTAAGAATATTATTTTAGTCCATAATCTTTTGAAAATCAGTCACTTTTGGTCCTTTTCCTTGAAATATGAGGGACTAATTGTGAAACATTTTTAAAATATTAGGGACTAAAATAATCATGTGAGGGACCAAAAGTGACTGATTTTCAAAAGATTAGGGACTAAAATAATATTCTTGGTATTTGAGGGATTAAAAACGAACTTAAGCCAAATATGAGGGACTAAAAATATATTTAAGCCTAAAAAATATATTGCTTACTATACACAATATAGAATAATGGAATGTGATAAAATGTGATATTTTATATAATATATATATATATAAGTATTATATATTAATGTCATATATATATATAGTTTAATTACTATGCACTAACAGTGTAAATATATTTTACACAGACATCCAATCATATGCTATCATAGTGCCACCTCATAACAATAATTCCTCAAATATATGCACAAGTGAGATATAATTGGAAATCTGTGTAAAACGTTTTTACACTGTCAGTGATACTAAATAAATTCATATATCTATACCTATTAATAAAGAAAACACCAACAAAAAAATTTGCCCCTTTTGGTGTCCTAATTTCCTTTCCTAAATTACCCTTACTTAACTAAACTCTTAAAATTAAGTAGTAGTCTTTTTGGTCTTTCATTCATGTTTTCCCAAAACTGCTACTGCACCAATGAACTATTACGGACACAGTGAACAGGTTAGGAAGAATAATAACAGTTACAACCCAAAAGCAAACCCGTTGTGTCACAGCAAGTGCAGTTATCGATGCAAACAACTGAAATAGCAGTCCCGAAGACGAAGGAGAAGAACCCGAGTCAAGTTCTTCAGTGAATGTTTCAGTGACAATTTCTTCAGTGCAAGAGAAAAAACAACCCATGTTCTTTTAGCAATACAATGCACATGTGATGTTAGTAATGTACAAAACCCATCTTCATTATCTCTGGTTTCATTTATTTCTTCAATTCTAATTGTCAATGAAAGTTAGTCTTTTAATCCCGTTTTTCCCAAACTGCTACTTCAACCAATCTAATTATGATGGGCAAATTTCATACAGATTGAACCTCCGGTGTGTAAAGATTTTTTCTCCATTGGTTCTTTTACAGTACTTCACCTTGGTTGCCTCTTTTTCCCACAATCAATTTGCTTGTCATCAATTCTGCCTTCCCTTCGTCAATTCAAGCAAATTTTGTGACTCAGCTACCGGGTTAGTGGCGTTTGTTTGGTTTTGCATTAAAGACTTGAATTCCAATTAATCTTACTTTCAAGTAGATAATTTAAGTCATTATCGTGACATATATATGTACTTATAAAGCAAGTTAAATTATATGTACTTAATTATATGACTTAAATTATATGTCACTATCTGAACTTTTAAATTATATATGTGTACTTAAATTATATGTCACGATAATTTAAGTTCAGATAGGACTTGCTTTATAAGTGCTCCAATTATACATGGGTCAATTGCAACACTAGCAAGGCAAACAGCAACACAAAATAAGAAGTCCCAGGATAGAAAACTAAACCATTGTCTTGGACAAGTAATGAACTACAATAACTGAGAGCTTGAGACAAACAACAAAGAAAAACTTAAAAAGCGGGGGAAGTGTATGGGACAAAGAGGGAGAGGGCTCTGAAGGTGTGAGTGAGGAGAAATAACACACTTAAGGAGATAGAACATATTAGCCTGAGAATGTGGGATTTGGAAAGAGAGAAAATTGGGATTGTGACATTAGGAAGTGTGATTTGAAAGGGTTTTTCTTTGGCACGGTAGTTTTACATTATACTACCTCCGTCCCTAAATATAAGAACCTTTACAAAAAAATGAAAGTCCCTTTATATAAGAACCTTTCCAAAAAATTAGTTGCATTAATTAATTTTTGACTAAAATGTCCTTATGATCACCCAACTACTCTACCTTTTCCAATGCATTAATTAAGTGATGAGAGAGAGAGGGGGAAGAGAGATAGTAATAAGTGTTAGGGCTAGTTTTGGAAAAGTATAGTAAATCATTGACAAATTTATTGCTATTAACTAACTTAACTAATTTTCTTAAAGGGTGTGAATTAGTTAAAAGGTTCTTATATTTAGGGACGGAGGTAGTAATATCCATAGTCTAATTTTAATACTTAGAAATGTTACATAAAATTAGCAACACCCATGTACCATTAAATTAAAATGTGCAATTGCATCAAGTTTGTGCCCTACAATATGTCTTTATCATTTCTTTATATATTTTTTTAAATCTAACTACTTTAAAAACATTTTAATTTCAATACAAAACGGAAAAAATATACTTCACAATTATAACTCAAAGGGGAACACAAATAAATAATGGATTATTTAATCTTCAACAACTTTTTTTAGTCTAACACAAATTAAATGTAGAAAGAATATGAAAATGATAAATAATATAACATCTCTTGAATAACAGCCAACAATATTGAACTTCTAAAATTTGTTATGTTAACAGGTTATATTTAATATGGATAATATGCATCGTCGACAAGAACAACAGCGGGATAGTTGGAGGCAAATTTCGAGAAATAGAAGGGAACGTATGAGCATACAACAAAGACAACAAGAATTATCAAGAAGGAGAACAAATTATAGGCAAAGAAAAGACAAAGGAAAAGAAGTGCAAACCTCAAGCAGTACAAGTAATTCACCACGTATACCATTTGAAGATTTGACAAATACGCATTTGTCAAATAGAATGAGATTGACATCTGTACGACATATGGCTCGGACAACAGGTAATGACTTATTACAGATATATTATTGAGGTTTAAATAAATTTTAAATCTAATTCTAAGCTTGAAGGTCAAAATATTGATTTAAATTTTGTTTTTTTTAATCTAACTAAACATGCAGACCAAGATATTCCATCAACAAGGTTTAGAGGAACCCATGACAATGAAGCAAGACCAAGTACTAGGCATATTAATGAAGATGAACGTGGTACGTGAAACACTTTTAATGGGCCCTTCATTAGCTGACAAATTTTCAAACACTAACTTATATTAAATAAGCATCATTGTTTCACCATGTATAAAATGATTAAAACATATACATTTTTGACAGAAGAAGAAAGGAAAAATGTGCACACTATGGGAGGAACTAATGACAGACCACGTTGTAATACAGGTACGATTAACATAGTAATAGTTTTAAAATATTTTGTTTTACGAATGCTTTAAATTAAAACCACTATAACTAATTACTTATTTTAGACTTTATTTAATTAATTAACTTTATGAATTGTTGCAAATTATATAACATCAAACAACTGCTTTAGACTAGAAACTTACAGAGAAATATATGTAAAAAATAGTTCTTTAAAAATAGAAAAATTTATTTTTCAACAACAAACCATGAAAAAATCCACCAGGAAATGAAGTCATAACTATTAAATGAAGTGACTATGGGATTAGTCATTTTCTTTATCTTGGTCTCACTACATACGCACTTCATTTTTACTGTTTGATCATTGATTTTTTCGTCTAATAAAACAACCAGATCAAGATTTAATGTCACCAAGGATTCGAGGAACTCATGACAATGAAGCAAGACCAAGTGATACACATATTAATGACTATGAACATGGTAAGTCCAAAACTTTTCCCGCAACCTGTCATTACCTCACAAATATATATTTTATAATTTTCACAAGTATCATATTATTCCACCAAATATAAAATATATACAACTTTGACAGAAGAAGAAATGCCAAATGTGCACATTGTGGGAGAAACCAATGTCACACCATGTCGTAATTCATGGACGATGTTTATGGAAGCGATTGTGCAATATTTTATTTTCGTGACTGTTTTAGTATATTATTATTAGGTATTGGGTATAGATAAATAATTAAGGAACAACAATCTTTATCAATTTAGTTTCATGATTTGAAGATTGTTATCCAATAAAACATCTCTGTATGTATTGTTAAAAATTATATGAGCTCTGCCTTTTTTAAAAATGCAGAATCTGGATGTAATTTTCAAGCAACACATAATAGTGCTAGGAATTTTCGAAATAATTCGAGAATGGTCAACTCCCAGTTGCCTGCTCCAAGTACATGTAGACGTTGCTATGCACATTTATTTTACCGTGAATCTCAAAACATGTGCTGCTCAAGCGGAAAGGTATCGTTCCCACAAGTAAATGCTCCTCAAGATCTGCAAGAACTATTTTCAGACCGTTCAGCTGAAGGAAGACATTTTAGGCAACATATTAGAAGTTATTACCATGTACTTTCATTCACCTCACTCGGTGTTCATATAGACGAAAATATCGTTGCAATTGGACGTGAATATATACCTTTCGTGCTCAAGGAGCAATATATCACAACATAGGAGGATTCTATCCCAATGACGGGTCCAGACCACGTTTCTTGCAATTGTACATCTATGATACCGAGCATGAACTACAAAACAGAATGTTGGAAAATCCCTAACTCCATCAGACCATAGTTTACAAGTTGCAACAAATACTCTATCAATGTAATCCTTTCGTGCATGTATTTAAACAACTTGCACTACGTCCAGATGTTCATGAATGTAGTCTACTCCTTAGAGAGCGACCTACTAATCAGCCACAATATAATCTCCCAACTGCTTCGCAAGTTGCAGCAATTATTGTCGGTGGAGACGCAGAATCAATTGCATGTGGAAGAGATATAAATGTGATGAGTAACACAGGAAATCTAATGAAGATTCAGGAAACTGTGGGGTATTATGATCCCTTGCAATATCCTCCAATGTTACCATTTGGGATGTATGGATGGGATCTCCACACCAAAAATCATCTTGGCCAAAATATCTCATATCGCACATATTACAGTTACATGCTTCAGGTACATATGGTACTGTCTACAATATAGTAAGCTAATATTTTTCAAACCATTAATATCAATGACTAAGTCACAGTTTGATTAATTGTAGATTCATCCCAATGATCAATCTTTATTGTTAAAAGCGGGTCGACTTTTACAACAATATGTTGTAGACAACTATGTGAAGATTGAATCAGGGAAGTTAAGGTGGGTTCTATCTCACCAAAGTAATATTCGAGCTGAAGTTTATCAAGGCTTGCAGGATGCTTTACATGTAAGAGAAACTACTACAGGTACTCATTACCACATGTGAAATTTATTTAACAATTTTCATTTATATCAACAAGTGACAACACATTCTATTTGTTTATGTAGAAAATGTTGGGCAAAGAACGATACTGCCATCATCATTTATTGGTAGTCGTCAAGACATGACACAACGGTATGAAGATGGTATGGCTATTATGCTTCACGATGGTAAACCCGATATTTTTCTTACAATGACATGTAATCCTTCTTGGAGAGAGATATCTTCTCAACTTGGTCCTTTACAAACACCACAAGATCGTCCCGATTCGTTGACAAGGATCTTTCGAGCCAAATTTGAGCAATTAAAGGATGATGTCATTAATAAAGTGGTCTTGGGAAAGGTTAAAAGTTACCTGTATGTCACTGAATTCCAAAAACGAGGACTACCACATGTCCATATGTTACTCATCCTACATGTAATGTAACACCCTTTCTCCAAAAAGGATATTACACCATAGTAACCAAAAGTTTAGGGAAGCTTAGAAAATATTTTGATAAAGGTTGATAATCCTTCTCTGAAAATGCGGGTAAAATTTTTCTTTTCCTTTAAATAAGATGAGAAGGACGGGGAATAAATCCCTGTAAGATTTTCTCTTTGAAAACATTTCAAGTGTAAAGAGTATAATATAACTTAATACTCAAAAGTTGATCATCTCATATATAAAAATTATCAAAGTTTACAACAGAGTCTATACAGTGGACTTCTGAGTCAGTCAAGTCTTTAAACCTTTACCCAATCTAAAAATATAAATACCAATTCTTCTTGGAATCCCTATCAATCTACACAACATCCTCTTCAAATCCTTCTTTTAAGAGCTAGCCCACGTCTTGGATAAATTATCTACTCGGTCATGTATCAACACAACATAGAGCAAGCAAGGGTGAAACTCTAAACAAAGTAATAAGACAAGTAGGTATCCAATCAAAACACAATTTATACATATATAAATTACTTTACACAGCAAGACACACACATTCAAAATACAGAACAATCAAGACTTATAAACAGATCTCGTTTAAGCAGATCTTACCTTTGTGCTGAAACCCTGCAAAATAATACACTCACAATAATATATCACCAAAACAAAGTATTTTTATGCATGTCACTTCAATATCTCAAAAGTCACACCGGTGTAATGCTCCAAGGAGACTTCTCTTCCTCACTTTCTATTGAGCGATCGGCTGCATTAAACTTAACAGAATAATCAGGGAATCCTCTCTTTAGACCCCTGAGAATCACTTCGGTAATATCGCATTTAAAATGAATACCAAATCATAAATAGATCTGCCAGTCAGATTTATCCAAGCCGGGTGTACGATTTGTCTCGGTTCAAGGGGATTCACCGCAAGACCATTGAGACTATCGAAACCTGGATAATCCCAGTAGACAATTGTAGTCCAACAGAATCTACTTTCAACCCCGTCTAGTGGGTTGTAAGTTCATCGTCTTTAATACAAATGATATAACACTTCTTTTCATCATTCCTCAAAAACCTCTTCCGTCTTACTGTAGCTCACTCCCTCTTTTAACAAATCTTTTGGAATCACTCACTAATTTTGAAGAAATACTCTTGCTCTTATTTTATTGCGCATCAAGTTATTCTTCCGGCTATAATAATTCATTTATGACTGGTCAAGCCGCAGCAAAGCCAAACTGAGGTGAACAGCCCAACAGAGTGATTCGATATATGAACTTATTTTTATTAACTCATTTAAGAAGATCAAAGCGGGGCAGAGCCTCTCTGTATTTGATCAAGAAAGAAGAGAGTAACAGTAATTAAATTTACGTCTGCTTTTTAATCCAATAACATCTGTTCTCTGTTTTTAAGTCAATCTTAGGGAATGGAATAATTACACGACGGCTGAGCCGACTGCGGTAATCAGTGTCCAGCTTTTCTAAAAACTTGATATAATTGAATGAACGAAGTTCAGCTATCTATTTTACCGGCTTACTTAGCTTAAAAGATGAAATAATCACACGACGGCAAAGCCATCTTTGGTGATCAGTACCCATTTTCAGAAATCGATAGAATTTAGACTAAGTGAACGTAATTCAATTATTTCTCTTTCGAAATATTTAAGCACTGATTATCTTCCAGGAAAAAGGCTCGTTGGAAGCCTATCTCACTAATTTTCACTGTCTTAAACATTGGAAATTAAACTGAGTTCATTGCATATATAATAGATTGGATACCCACTCGATATTTTCCACAAATAACATAACAGTAGAATTCACCGAGAATCCATTACTGTTACATTGATTTCCGAAAGATGCTATAACAGTAGGTTCACCGAGAATCCATTACTGTTACACTCTTTTATCCATCCCAATCTATTTATATATACGGTATTAATAAATCACTTTTTTTCCATATTATCTTAGGCACGTATATCCCCGGTCCCTAGTGTTAAGATTTTTAAATAGCGTATTAATACAGATCCTAGGCTAGAAAGAGACGGACTTTATAATAGCCCCTTCAAATGTCTCTTTCCTTTCTGGACAGATTCATACTAATAAACCAATCAAATCTTAACCATCACCTTTGACCATATATATGTTAGATAATATCAGGGTTTTTCACAAAGAATAAAACGTATTTTCTTTACGGTAAAATCATATTTGCAGTAAACTAAAATTTGCCATTATAACGGTATGTTTACTAAACTCAAAATTCATTTTGCCATTCCAACCTTACTCCCACGAAAATCTCAAGAAAATTTGGGCATAATAACCCCACAATAAATAAGAAGCAAAGACAAACACATTTCAAGCCACATAAACACCAAAAAGCACTCAAGCACACAACACTCAAGATCAAACACAAACTTCTCAAATTATTTTGCAAGAGGTTCCCCCTACCTTTTACTAAAAATGGATGAAGAACAAAGCTTGAAGATCAAGAACATCAAGCAAGAACACCAAGAACTTCAAAGAGGAAAATAAGAGTTTTGCTTGAAAAACACAAAGCTCTTTGATGTGGGAAGTTTTTATGAATCAAAAGGGGTATTTCAAGAGGAGAGGGGCGTATTTCTTGAGGCAAGAAGTGAGAAGAACAAAGCTTTGAAGATCAAGCTTGAACTCAAGAACAAAGAGAGAAAAAAGCTAGGATTTCAAAGGGAGAAAGAAAGGATTTTGCTTTGTTAACACAAAGACTTTGGTGTGAGATTTATGAAGAGTGGAGGAGGGTATTTATAGTGGATGGGGGCAGCCAAGGGATTGAGTTAAAGGAACCTTGGTTAGCTTAGAAAGTTATCATAGTTTGGCTTTTAATAAAAATCAAAACAATTAACTAATTCCAAATTGGCCTAAACCACTTCACAAGGATTGAATCCATGTGAAAATTCATCATCCAAGGGCTCTTAGGGAAGGGGAGGGGCGGCCAAAGAGGGAGGACAAGGATGGAAGAGCTTTGTGTGAGTGATGTAAGCCATGACTCCTAAAACACATTTATCTAATTAATTTTAATCAATCATTTCCTAATAGGTTTAAAACCATGACTCTTGGTGTGACTCACCAAAGAAGACTTAGGAAAGAAGCTAAACTTAGTGACTCAAGGAAAGGGTGGGGCAGTCATGCAACAAGAAGAGGAGGAAGGAAGGAAAATATGACATAGCTTCAAATGATTAAATCTTAAGTTTTAAACCATCATTTTTCCAATTGGCTTAAAAACTTTCACAAGGATTGAATCCAAGTGAAAATTATCATCCAAGGGTCCAAGATGAGGAAGAGTGGTCAGCCAAAGAAAAAGAAAAGAAGGAAGAAGGAAGATGAGACCATGATGTAAGCCATGACTACTAAACTAACCTTTTAACAAATTAGTTTTAATCAAACTTTTCCCAATTGGCTTAAAATCACGACCTATTGACCCAAATGCATCTAGTCCTCTTTATGGCATGGTGGTAAGACGGTTTTGAGGCTGCAAGAAGGAGGGAATGAAGTTACATCTTTGTCCCTATGGTTTTCAAGTGAAAAGGATACAAATCAAGGGCAAAAGTGACTTTTCACTAATCAAAAATTCCTAAAATTAAATAAAGGTTTGAGAACTGATAAGAAATATTGGGAATACCAGGGAATAGCCCTACTAGCTTCATGGAAGAGTTTCTGGAATTTTAAGGTAAGCGTAAGCTATGCGTTAAGCTTTAAAACAGAAAAACGGACGTGCCGTAAGTGAAAAACAGACATTTTTCAGAAAATTCCCAAATAATTCTCAAAAATCATAAATTTAATTTAAATACCAATGGTCCCTTTTGAAAATTGATTTTGAGCTCTCACTGATCAATATAAATCCATTTCGGTTTAAAAACGCTTACTTTACGTACTAAACGGAGTTTCGAAAAAAAGACTTTTGATTTGTCTTTCAGAAAATTCTGAAATAATTTTCATAAATCCTAAAAAATGGAAAAACATGTTCTAGCTATTTAAAATCTTTATCTGACTTTAACTTGAGCTCCGAATCAAACTTTTAGCTCCAACGGTTTACTATTTGGACCAAAACAGAACTTTAAAATCTTTTTACTTTAAAAAATGCTAGAAAAATTACAGAAAATCTAAAATATTAGAAAACCCAACTTTTGTGAAGGAAGTTTATTTATTGAAGTCATTTGCTATTTTTAAGCTATTTAAAACTTCTTCCGTCAGTTAGACGTACTGCTTTCTGTAAAAAGACCTGTTATCGATTGTAAAACTACCGTTTCAGAAGTATTCCAGAATACCTGTATTTTATTCCTAATTTTAAGCTAAAAATAAATCACAAAACACTTATGGCACAAGAATTCATATAAGACAGAAAAAGTACGATTTAGAACAAGAAACGGACGTTGTAACTAGACCTGACGGAAGCTGCGAATCAACCATTTTTAGAAGTAATCTAAACTTGCATATTTAAATCCTATTTTTAAACTAAAAATGAATCACAAAACATTTACATTGCAACAATTCATATAAGACAGAAAATAGACGAAAAAACAGAAGTCTATATAGGACTTTAGCTGTCTTACCGTTTTAACTATAATACCAAACAACTTATGATTTCTATACTATATAAAGTATACTAGACCATAAAGTCTATATCTTAACTATTTCTCCAATTCTGGTATTTATCCATTTCTTAACTAACAGAGTACAGAGTTTCTCTTAAAAGGACTAAAACTGTAATTCCCTTATACTGTTATCTAAAATTCCAAACTTAGTTTCTAAAACCTTTATATATCACTAAACTATTTATCCTCAAATACTTTCCATGGTATGAATTTTCCATATTCATTATCAACTTATTCTGACTGTCAAGTAGGGATGGCAATTGGACCCGGACCCAATGGGCACCCGCAAAATTTACTCGCAATGGGGAGGGTGATTACTCGCTTAATGGGTATGGATACAGATACGGGTAATTACCCGCATATTTTGATGGGGATTGGTGCGGGTACCACAGTACCCACCCCGCCCCAGACCCACACTATATATATATATATCTTTATAATTATTTATATATGTATCATCAGTCTAGGCTTCATGAGGATACTTCGAAGGTGCTTATGTGTGCACAAATTAAACTGGTTGAAGCATGAAAAGGAGGGTATGTTGCACTAATATATTTATTCAATAAATTTGTGTTCAGTTTATTAACTAACTTTATTTTAATGTAGTTTTTATTGGTATTACTATACTCAAACAATATTTACATGTGAAAGATAAGTCATAGTCGTCATTCCAAGACTCAGATTTTGGTGATGAGGTAAAATAGTCTAAGAGTGTGTTTATTTCAAGGGACATAAAATTATTCCCAGGAAAATAAATTTGGGAATGTCACATTCCGTGTTTATTTTAAGTTTTAAAAAGATATTCCTGGGTATAATTTAGTCCCTGGAATATAGACAGTTTTCAAACACTTCAAATATAACTTCTCACTCCCACTTTATTTTCACCATATTTTTTTAATTTTTAAATTAAATAAATTTTAATAAATATTCCTAGGAATACTAGATACCAACCAAACACAATATGATTTATACCTAGGAATTTTATAGCCTGAAACAAACATCCCTTAATAATTTTTTTATTAATATTGATTTTACAACTCAAACTAATTACTGTAATATATTATTTTTAACAAATTTTGGAGAGTACCAGCTTAACTTCAGTAGCTGCAAGTTCATGAATTTATTATTTTAGAAGTTTATTGTAGAATTTATTTAATGTTCGGGTTTGATTTTATGTATTGTATTTCAGAACCTTATTATGCATTGTAATATGAACTTAATTTTTACCATATATAATATTATGTGTTACCTTTGAGAAATTAATTTTTTTCATTTTTCATCGTGAAAGTGCGGGTAACGGGTATGGGTACGGGTACCGAGGTACCCAAAGGGTAAGGGTACGGGGATCAAAGTTGCTACCCACGCGGGTATGGGGTCGGGTATGGGTATTTTTTCAAATTACGGGTATGGGGACGGGTACTATAGTACCCTACCCGTTGCAATTCCTACCGTCAAGAATGTCCGTAAAATACCGTTTGACTTCTACGTCAGCTCTAAACTATCTATACTTTATCTGAAAATCTTAAGGATAGTTCTAATCCTCTAAAATTAATACTCTATGTTATAGAGTGAAATTTTAGGATGTTACACGTAATAGTCACATCCTTCAACTTCGTGGCTTGTCTACCCTTTTTTGTTGAAGTGTTATCTGTGGGCCTGCTCGCTGAATCATCCATGTGCCTGTTTATACGAAAAAAAATATTAAAAGTCAGACATGTATTAACTTATATATGATATTATTAACTATAAATAATAGAAAAATAACATAAATTTATTAACTTATAAAGTCTCCCATATCCCTTCATGATGATCATTACGAGTGGCATGTACAACATTCACTTCATTTTCCTCAAAGAAAGTAGACCTTATTGTTGAGAAAGAAGGAATATTACAAATATCTAGAGTTGAATCTTGATCATCATGCATGCTTCCTCTTTGGAGGACCACTGACCATCTTTTGTTAGAAGAATCACTGACATAAAATACTTATTTTGCGAGGAATGTCATGATGAAAGACTCACTCTTATAACCTACCTTGTTAAGGTCCACCAATGTAAATCCAAGGTCATCGATTTTTACACCACCGTTACTGTCAACCCACTTGCATATAAAAATAGGTACTCCAAATTTACAGTAATCGAGCTCCCAGATCTCTTCAATGACCCCAAAGTAAGGTATGGATGCCATAACGGGGTTTCTATCTTTTGAACTAGATAAGTGCATGGAAGAAGCCATGACCAAAACCTCACTGTTTTGCATGGTACTCTTGTCATCTTGTGATTTGTACAGAAGAAAAATTTATTGATATCATATCCACTCCAACATATGACATCAAAAGAGGGCTCATATGCTAGCCATTTTATAACACTCTGTTTTTTTTTATATATAGTTTTTATTTATTTTTAATCTGTTTTAAATTAATTAAAATTATTTAATTAATGATTTTGTGATTTTTAAGGTATAATTAATAATATTTATATCTTAGGTTTATTTTTGAAGGGTTTATAGTGATAGAGTTCGCAAAACTGAGTTTTTGCGAGAACCGCGTTCTCGCGAAAGGCGGGAAGGGTTTAGTATTTTTCCGGAGGTCATTTTTACTCCAAAATAAATTTTTAACGAACCAAAAATGGTTCTTATAATATTTGTGATTTTTAGAAATTTTTCTGGAAATTTTTCCGAAAAACTTTATTTTACCCGCGTTTGGTGCTTTACGGGTAAACCGGGCGCAACCGGGACATGAAAAATAGTCCAAAAATTTAGTTTTGGGTTTCTAAATTTTTCTATGACATATTCAAACCATAAAATTTATTCCTCATGATTTTACTCATTTTAGAAAAATATTTATCTAAAAAGGGGTTCGAAAACTACGCGTTTTTACCGCTTCGAACTACCGATTAAACCCTAACTTGATGGGACTTAATCCCACCATTTTTCTGGTCAGCTGGGCGCATAAGGGGGCTGATTCAACTCAAAAAATTCTTCCAAAAGTCAAATGGTCAATTAGGGGTTGATTTTGAATTTTTCCAAAATTAGGTGAGAGAGGTATGGCTCCCAACCACCAAAGCATGCAAGCCCATACCTCCCCCATGCTCCTTGTGCTCAGCCGAAATCTACTAGGGAAGGGAAGGAGAGAGAAATTCATATTCACTTCATCTTCTCCACTTGAATCAAGAGCTTCACCATTTTCTCTCCATTCCCAAGCTTTTTCCATACACAAAAAGACCAAGTTCTAGTGAGATTTTCCATACCCAAGCTTCACAAAAAAGGTTTGGATCATCATTCTAATCCATAAACTTCTTTCATTTTTTCATTTCCACCACTTTCATGTTTTCATGAAAGCTTGAGTTCTTCATTTCACTAAAAATAAGCTTTTCCTTTGTTTAGGTTCACTCCATTGGAACCTACACGCTTGGAAACTACCTTGGATCTATTTTCTTTCAAGATTTGAGTAAGTATTCATCTTCTCAAATTTCTACTCTTTATGGTTTCTTGGTTTTCATAAAACTCATATTTCTATGGTTGTATTTTGGTGTATTTTGTAAAAGGTAAATTTTTATAAGTGTGGGAACATCAAGGTGTTGAGTAGACCACTTGGTGTTGGTGTGGTGTGAAGGAGGTGATTTTGGAGTTAGCCCATTTTTCAAGTCTTCAAGAGGTAAGGGGATTTTTCTCAATAAGTTGGGAGGGTTGTGTATGTGTGTGATTATGTGATTTTGTTCTTGATGATGAACTCAAAGACTTGAGTTGTTCATATTGGTTGTTGAATGATTTTTCATTCTCTTAGTAATATGTATTTTTACATGTATATGTATATGAGTAAAAATATGATTTTTGGTTGAGGCATGATAGATTTTTATGAGCCTATGTGTTGTTGGAAAAAATCATATGTATGCTTTGGGGTGGTTTTGGATGTCCAAGTGTGTGCTTGGTGAAGTATGTTTTTAATGCTATGTTCATGAATGAGTACTTTGAGTGTATGTTGATTTATGGCTTGGTTGTGTTATTGCCTAATTGATGTATATTGATTTATGTGTATTTCATATACTTTGATTGGGATTGGATTGAAAAGATTTGATTAAGTGTGGGAAGAGAGTTTAAAAGCTTTAATGAGAAAGTTTTTCCAAATGAATTAATGAGAATTCTAATCATAAGTCTTAAATCAATTTCATACTAAATCATTTTACCCATAAAACTTTAAGTGAGTTAGAGAATTAATTAATGTGGGAGAAAAATCAAGTTTTGGATTTTTAGGGGTTAAAAACGAAAACTGCAGGTTTTTGGGGTCAAAAATGCAAATTCTGGAATTCTGGGCTTTAATTGCAAAATCTGGACTTTTGGGTCAAAATTATAATTTAAGAAAGTTTGGGGCAGAAATGCGAATTCTGGAAACTTTTGGGCCAAAAAGATAATTTACGAAAACTTGGGGCCGAAACGCGAAGTCTGGTACATTTGGGCCAGAATTGTAAATTACGAAAGTCTTGGGGTAGAAAACGTAAAGTCTGGGCATTTTGGGCCAGAAACCTGATTTTTTCAGAAAATTTGGGGCTGGACTGTGAAACTGAACTTCTTAGGGGGTCAGAATTACAAATACTTAAAGTAAAAGATTTTAAGTAAAATTATCAAAGAATTAAATTAGGTTTTTAATTAATTCCTTTTATGATGAATAAGTGGGTTTTAGATAAAAGATAACTCTTTTATTGAAAATAAATGAAGCTTAAAGATTTTAGAGTTAAAAGAAAACTTAAGAATTTAAAGAGGAATTTCTTCTAAAAAAAAAAACTTATGGTGTTAAACAATAATATTACACGGTATTGGAAGAGAACCAATACGTGGCGAAGATAAAAGTCTTAATGACAATAATATTGCACGGTATTGGAAGAGAACCAATACGTGGCGAAGATACAAGTCTTAATGACAAAAATATTACACGGTGTTAGGTGAAAGCTAACACGTGGCGACGAAAAACCCTAAGACGAGGGACCAAATTGATTGTGGTTGCAAATATACTGTCATATGCATTTGAGATATTGGCTTTTGCCAGGCTAGCATTTATTGCTATGATGAGAGCACACAATCCTATGCGGGGATTGTAAATAAGTATGGTCTGACTATAAGTCTTTGAGGGCATCCAGGTTACGAAATTCTCAATGGCCTTGCGGTGAATCCCCCTGTGCCGAGAAAAGTAGTGTACCCAGCTTGGATGATCCTGACCGGCTGCCTTATTTGAGATGGGGTGTACGACGTAGCACAATGGGTCTGTACCGAATAAATGACAAACGATGGCCAATAGTGAAGGTCAGTTTGCATTAATGATAGGTATACGATTCCGCCACATCGCTCTACTTAGTTGAGGAAGAAAAGTCTCCATGGAGCAGTGCACCGGTGTATGACAAGAGATATTGAAGTGACATGCATTATGCTAGAATGCTATGTGTGTACTTGACTGTGTGTTTACCTTGATGATTTGTCTCTTGTTGATGATTGAATAGCTTAGCTAAAAGATTTGCGAAAGAATAACTCTATATAAATATATTCTTGGAATGTATTATGTAGTATTTTATTTTTCATATGCAACCTTTCAGTGGATTTCAACTTGTGAAAAGGAAATTCACCCTTGCATAATTTCCTGTATCTGTATGTACGTTACGCGTAGATGAGGCCTCTGGTAGCCCGAGTGAGGGAGAGCTTCCGGCCCCTTGAGGCCGAGTCCGAGGGAGGGGGATGGACTTATGATCCCATCTCCCAATGGGCCACTGTGTGTGGACACGTGGTCAGGACTAGAGGAGGGGTGCTGGGCCCCGAAGAGGTTCTGGAGCGCGACATGGTTCTGGACGCTTACATTCCACTCGAGACGATGCGCAGCTGGCTGGCAGCCGCACCCAAGGCACCCGTGGAGCAACCGAGGCGAGAGACTCAGGCGGAGGAGAGACCTTTACCCTCACGGGTAACTGGATCAGCTCGGGAGTATCGTCGCATGTTTCGCCGCACGCGTCTCACTCCGAGGAAGAGCACCTTGCCGCGAGATCGTCTACCGAGGATGGCTCCATCAGTGACACGAGCTTCACCACCAGCGACAGGGAGACCGACGCTTTCCGTTCCTTACGTTCCCCCGTATGGCCGTTTCGTACGCTGCTCTTCTGACACTTCTGTCGGACCGTCGGGACACGCAGAGAGGGGGAAGAGGAAGGTTCGAGATGAGTCAGAGCGGGTATTCATTGAGATATCCGAGGAGGAGGAGGACCCAGAGGAGGACCCGGAGGAGGATCCCGAGGAGGACCCCGAGGAGACGTCATCGTCTTAGGTCGTAGGGGTGGGGGTGTCTAGTGCTAGGTTGTGGGATGTCTGTTAGCGACCAGCCTAGGTTTGGGATGTTCATGTTCAGTGTTGTGTATTTGACACATCTTTTGATTTACAGTTTTTCTTAGGTTTAGATTTATCGCTTTATTTTCTTTACGTTATGATGATGTATTTTGGCCACTATGTTGTGGTTCCAAACTATCCTTGCGGGCGCAAGACTTGTATACTTTGACATGATGATATGTATATATGTGTATGATGTTTCTTTTCTTCTGAGTTTCAGGATGGCTACGTGTGATGTGAGAAATCTTTTCGTTGAAGATTCTTTTAAAAAAAAAAAATTAGCCACCAATTTTGGTAACCTTAAGTTATGAAAGATGTTTTTCCGCATTAAGTGTTAGTTTTTCACGTGACGTTCCTTGTGGGAAAAAGGGGCGTTACACATTTCAATGTCGCGGAAGCATTATTATCATTCATAATTTGTTGTTTAAACCAATTGAAAAAAGTATTGTTGTGCTCATTCAACAACCATTTTTCATTCATTCGAGTGTTTTTTTCCTTGACAATACTTTTGTGTTCAGATAAGTAAGGTTCAACTTCATCAGTGTTATTCAATATGTACAATTGTGCTTGAAGCACTTTGTAACACCTTTCTCTAAAAAGGATATTACACTATAGTAACCCAGATTTTTGAAGTAACTTAGAAATATTTTGATAGAACATGGAAATCATTCTTTGAAAATGTGGGTAAAATTTTTGTCTTTTCTGAAAGATGAGAAGAATGGAGAATATGCCCCTTTAATTCTTTTCGAAGAGTTATAAATACAGAAAAATATAAATCAAGGGTTTTGTGAAGGTAACCTCATCTCATTTATGGAATCATAAGATTTTACAAAGAGAATTCAATATTCTAAAATACTCAAAAAATATATTTATATAGCTAACACCTGAGCCGATCAAGTCTCTAGACCTCTACCCAAAACAAAATAATCCTTAAACATGATTATAAAATCTCTACAAAAGTTGTACGATAGCGAAAGTCAAGAGCCTAGCTATACAAAATTATCACACTTCAATGAGGCATTTCATCAAACAACATGAGAGCATAGTGCCTTGACCAGTGAAACTCAGCTTCCAAAGAACACAGATAGAAACAATGAAGAAATTTAAAAGGAGTTTTGAGCATGTAGCATATATAATGCAAAGGATCTAAGGCACCAATAAACGCTTCTGCATTGTTACCAACTATTAGTTACTTTTATGTATTTATCAAACACAATTGCAATCACTAGAAACATTCATGACAACTAAAATCGATAATCGATAATCTATCACCATCGAAATTAATTTCCCATATTAAATCAGGGAAAATAAAAGGCAAACTCACATAAAAATAAGAATAAAAAAATTGCAATCGGACATCACAGGTGATTAAAAATGATCTTTATGGGGAAGTTAAAATCCCAATACATAGAATCAAAGAAATATTCACTCTATAAGCACAACAAATCAAACAATCAAAGAGAGCTGAAATAGGTATTTAGAAATTTAGAACCTGGGAATAAGCTTGTTCTTATCTAACAAGAATGACGGCTTAGGAAGGTAGTCGCAGCAGCGATTCATAATGCAAGCCACAGTTTCAATCGAAATCGAGATAAATCCTAAGATTGTCGGAGAATTTGCAGCATCACAAACGTTACGAGCACCAGCAATCATCACGAACACAACTTCACGAGAACAAAACAAAACATAGGAACAAGCAGGAAATCTAAGGCGTGTGTAAACACTGTCCTTAGGATTTATCCGCGAAATTGCACAAATCCCCAGGATTCAACAGGTTCTTCTCGGTGATCGACATACCGAGGCCATCAGAACTCAAGAATCTCCAATCCATTAATTGGAACAGACAGATGTATAACCCAGAAAGAGAAGAGAGGGAGAAAAACGTGGTTAGTGGAGTAGAAACATGTGTTTACTCGGTAACTTGGCCAAGGAAAATATATATATAAATATAAAAATAATGGATAAAGATAAATTAAGAAATTAATTGACCAAATCAATTCTTATCCTTAATAAGACCAAGTTAAAGCATATCCAATAAATTAGATAAAATATTTTTCTAATTAAAAATAATAATGTCTAGTTAAAACTTTTGAAATATCTACAGAATATCCAACAGATTGTGCAATAATTGCTGGTGAAATCTTCAAGGCCTTTCATGATTGTCCCTAGTTCAGAGAAGAGTTTCATGAGAATGTAGATATATCAAATACTCTCTAACCTCCTTGATGGTTTATTCATAGCCTAGCTTAAATTCACAATTCATTTGTTAGTGGATTGCGGTGGCATCATATAATTCTCTCTACCTCATTCCTCTCTGATCATTGCTAACTAATTGTTTGATACTTTGAGCATTATATTATATCAATTATGTTAGTGTGGTCTCGGTTGGAATTTGGAGTTAAATTTCAAATGCTATCCAAATTCAACTAACTGTCAATTGAGTTTTTGCTTCCTAACATGGAGATGAAACATGCACATGTTGGATTTGTTGGGAGCAGATAAAAAAAAAGGGTAAATTTGGTTATTGCAAATGGAGACTGTTTTCTGTTAGCTAGGTGTCTTACCGGTCAAGAAGCTCTCATCAAATTTTGTGTGATCTAAATGCCTGGAAAACTTTCTGATTGTGAAAAAAAAAATGTTTGCATTATATTCTGACCAGCTTCAAAACCAAACGGTTGTGTTGTGTACATTAATGACTATGCTGTGAGTGCCTGTCCTCTTTGATGTTTGATTCCTTAGCATAGTAAATGAATTCAAATTTGTTTGCTTTTGTAAAAGTCCATATACTTGTATCATTGATTCTGCATAAGCTGTACTCCTCACCTGTTTCTAGGCTTAGTTGTTATGGTGGGGACAAAAAAATTAGTAGTCTTGGAAGAATCTTCAAACAATTCTCTTAATTTTATACAGTGTATTATACTACTATTATTATATACTCTAACTTATGTTTGGACATAAAATCTCTAGATTTTGATTTACAGATAAATTAGTTTTATTTTGTATATTATTTTTTTCATATATGCATAAGAGAAAAATCTGTTAAATAGTCATTTATAAATAAATAGATATTTTTAGAGAAATTATTTAAAAAATATAAAGAGCAAAAATTAATTTCAACTTATGTGAGAAATTATTAGTTAAAAAATATATACTAAAAGTACTTCTCAACTTATAGAAAAATTTATCTAAACTAGACCTCACTTCCACTGTGTCACTTTTCTTTTCTGCAAATCGCTGATATTTCTTCTCTCATTAGTTGCTTGCTTTATTGATAATTGATAGAAAAGAAATGGAAAACAAGCAATATCGCTTTTTCTTTTAATGATGATAGAGAAGAAAATGGGTAGAGTGGTCATGTCATCATGTGGTTAAATACAAGTACAGATATTAAACACTTGAAGTTAAAGCTGACTTTGTTAACAATGATCTCAAGGCTGTACTTGTTTATAATTTCGAAAGGAAGTTTGGACATGATCATTGGAATATATTGTAGGCAAACACTGAAAAAAAAAAATTACTAGTAGGAGGAGAGAAATTGCTGCAAATTTCCATGTGCCTTGTTGCAGGTTTTTGTCCAAGTGTATTTTCTTTCGCTTATCATTTTGGTTTAAATTATATGCTAAAAGGCATAGCTGGAAGAATCAAAATACTTAAATGGCCTGCAGTGTCTTTCTTGTTTTAAAATGGAAATGGAAATTTTTAAGCCAAGCTGTAACTGATGATAATTTTTCTATCTCAATTAGAAAAGTATTACCAACAATAATTAGAAAAAAATAATAAAAGTTAGATAAAGATAATTAGAACACGTAGGACCTTTTGAAAAGGTCATTATTAAAGGGTATTTAATGGAATTATGCTAGTGAGCAAGTCGAAAGTGATTCTGGGATTTAACCAAAGAAATGTACGGCTTTTTTATCGTTTTAGTGTAATTTGGTGTGGTATTTATCAATTTGGTATAAGTTGACTTTTTTTTATCTATATAGGGTAAGTCGCACTTCCCATTGTAGACTTCTAAAGTGAAATCTACAATAGGATTGTAGACTTCGCTTTTTTTTTCCTGCCGAAAAGTAAAAGTCTATAATGGCATTGTAGACTTCTGCTTTTTTTTTTAAACCCTACCCAAGTCGCCAACGCCATGGACGACTTTGCTTTTCTGATTAGAAGTCTACAATGACATTAAATACCAATTTAAATACATTTTTTCAAACATAATAATTTAAATACCAAAAAAATAAATTACATGTAAATTAACATAAAACAAATGAAAATACATTTAATGGTGAGATGAAGTGCCACAATGAGGTCGTCTCCTCCTCTGTGCCAGCTGGACCTTGCGAGGCTCCTTTGTTTCTGCTTGGGCACCTCTTGTTCTTCTACCACGCACCTCTTGTTCTTCTACCACGCACCTCTTGTTCATCATTGCGACCACCATCAATATTATTGTCATTATCATCACTACTCTCATCATTCGTTTCCCTTATTTCGCATTATCATCACTACTCTCATCAATATTTGTGTTCACCATTAAATGTATTTTCATTTGTATTATGTTAATTTACATGTAATTTATTTTTTTGGTATTTAAATTATTATGTTTGAAAAAATGTATTTAAATTGGTATTTTAAAAATAACTGAAGTCTACAATGCCATTATAGACTTCTAATCAGAAAAGCAAAGTTGTCCATGACGTGGCGACTTGGGTAGGGTGTAAAAAAAACAGAAGTCTACAATGTCATTGTAGACTTCTACTTTTCGGCAGAAAAAAAAAACAAAATCTACAATGACATTGTAAACTTCACTTTGGAAGTCTACAATGGGAAGTGTGACTTACCCCATACAAGTAAAAAAAAAAAGTCAACTTATACCAAATTGGTAAATACGGCACCAAATTACACTAAAACGGTAAAAAAGCCGAAATGTACGAAGAGAAAAAGGCATCGATGATTTTTGAATGTAAGGGTTGCATTTCCTAAGCATGTACTTTTAGCTTACAGTCCCGATACTTAGACACCCGCATTTTAAGGTCCACCCATCCAACACCTTGGCGACGTGGCAATTGAGTGAGTCAACAAAGGAAAAGTGACGAGTCAGCAAAAATTCATTTAACCGGGAAAACAAAAACGAAAACGAGGGAAGAACGAAAATGAGGGAATTAAAAATTGCAGAGAAGAACAAACACGGGAGAGAACGAAGGATGATGAAGGAGGAGAGGGCTTCTGCAGCACCTAGCCGTTACGGCGTCTTCATTGCTGAATGTCGCACTCTCACGGTAAGCCTCAAAGCTTCGGCGAATGACGTGGTTTGAATGGCTCGAGTTCTTCCTCCGTTGTTACTGCTGGATTTGCATCTACAAATGGCACAATTATTTGCAGGTGGATCTCATTGTCAACATCACTGTTGACGTCATGTTTGTGCCCCCAAAATCCTGCCTCCGTGGTGAAGAAGGTCTAGAGCAAATTGGAGGAATGGTTCAGATAGCCAAAACTTAACCACGTGGAGCTTTCAATTAACCATGTATGCAGATTGAATTAACCACACAATTCTGTTTATGAATTTTTTTTTTCATTTCATCACTAGTTGTCCAATTTTACTTGAATACCAAGTTTAACAATCATCAAACATTCCCATATAAAGTGTTTGTCACGGTTACCAATCTAAATTTTAGTAATATAGGAAATTTTGTTTAACCATATGGATCGTATGATTAACCCATTTTGTGTGTACTATTAACCAAACTTGTCTGTTCATTTGCACGTAGTGACATTTAACCACCTTTAGAGAACGATTAACCACATATTTCTTCACTATTAACCATGAAAATGTCAATAATTGATTTACAACCACACATTGACATGATAAATAACCCCAGTATGCGTGTCTCAGTCCTCTCAAAATTGAAAGTCTTTAGCTAAGAAATGTGTTTTTAGCACTTGTCTGTTTATTTGCACGTAGTTTAATTTAACCACCTGTAGAGAACGATTAACCACATATTTGTTCACTATTAACCATGAAAATTTCAATAATTGATTTACAACTACACACTCACATGATAAATAATCTCAATATGTGTGTCTCAATCCTCTCAAAATTAAAAGCCTTTAGCCCAAAAATGTGTTTTTAACACTTCTGAGTCAAACTTGTCTGTTCATTTATATGTAGTGGCATTTAACCACCTTTAGAGAATGATTAACCACATATTTCTTCACTATTAACCATGAAATAGTTGTTAAACTTGAAATGCACAATATAACATGTATTTAACCACGCGTAGCTTACAATTAACCACATTTGTAAATGGAATTAACCACATGAATATGTCTATGAAAACTTTTTCATTTCTTCATCACAAGTTGCCTAATTTTACTTGAAGACTAGATATAATATTTATCAAATATCTTCCCATTGGTTTGTCGAAATGGTTCAGACAAAGCGTACTTAACCACCACGGGCCTTCAATTAACCATATTTGCAATTGGAATTAACCACATGCGGCCTGAAAATAACCTTATTTGCAAATAGAATTAACCACACCAATGTGTTTATGATAATTTTTCATTTCATCACAAGTTACCTAATTTATTTGAAGACCATATATAATGATTATCAAATATCTTCCCATAACCCAATTTCATTCAAACACATAGATCTCATGATTAACCCAATTTTTGTGTCAAATTAACCAAAGTTTTTTAGTGATTCAAGGATAGATACATTACAAGAAATTTAACCTTTGGTGATAGACAAAATATGTGACTAGAAGATATTGAGTGGTAGGTAGATGTATATTTTACATTTTTATTAACATAAAAATTGATTTAACCACTTACATCTCATGATTAACCTGCTTTTTGTGTCTTATTAACCAAATATTTTTTAAATGATTCAAGGATAGGGAAATTATAAAATAGTTGTTAAATTTGTAATGCACAATATAACATGTACTTAACCAGGCGTAACTTACAATTAACCACATTTGTAAATAGAATTAACCACATGAATATGTCTATGAAAACTTTTTCATTTCATCACTAGTTGCCTATTTTTACTTGAACTCTAGGTTTAATGTTCATCATATATCCTTCATAAGTTTAACTTTTATTTGTACAAATGATTAAATAAAGCCTTCATGTGACGTAGTTGAATTTAACCACAGGTACAATACGATTAACCACATATTGTTTCACACTTAACCATGGAAATGTCCATGATTGATTTATAACTATACAATCATATGATAAATAACCTCAGTAAATATGTCTGAGTCCTCTGAAAATTTAAAAGCTTTTAACACTAAAATGTGTCTTTAGCACTTGTGACTCAAATTTGTATTTTTATTGTGACGTAGTTGCATTTAACTACAGATACAACACGATTAATCACATATTGCTTCTCACTTAACCACGGATATGTGAATAATTCATTTACAAGTATACACTAACATGATAAATAACCTCAGTAAATATCCTTAACTGATAGAGTTAGCTAACTGACACACCCGTGGTTAGTTGTGACTAACTATGTGGTTAGTCCCTCTATGTCAGTGGTTAAATTTAACTACGTGAGAAGGATATGTCAAATCTTAGTCACAAGTGTTAGAGACATGATAGTTATGTGTTGAAGCCTTTCAAATTCACTAAAAACTGAGACACATTTTACCCTGTTATTTGTTACGTGCTTGTATATTTGTAACCCAATCATTGACACACCCGTGGTTAATTGTGAATAATTATGTGGTTAGTCCATATCTGGCAGTGGTTAAATTTAACTACGTGAGGATATGTCAAATCTCAGTCACAAGTGTTAGAGAAATGATAGTTATGTGTTAAAGCCTTTCAAATTCACTAAAAACTGAGACACATTTCACCCTGTTATTTGTCACGTGCTTGTATATTTGTAACCCAATTATTGACACACCCGTGGTTAGTTGTGAATAGTTATGTGGTTAGTCCATCTCTGTCAGTGGTTAAATTTAACTACGTGCCAATGATATGCCGAATTTTACCCACCAGTGTTAGAGACACATTTATGTGTTGAAGCCTTTCAAATTGACTGAGGACTTAGACACATTTCACCTTGTTACTTGTCATGTGATTGTATAGTTGTAACTCAATCATTGATATACCAGTGGTTAGGTGTGAATACTTATATGGTTAATCATTCTCTGTCAGTGGTTAAATTTATCTACATCACAAGGATAAGCCAAATTTGAGTTGTAAGTGTTAGAGACACATTTATGTGTTGAAGCCTTTCAAATTGACTGAGGACTCAAACACATTTCACCTTGTTACTTGTCATGTGATTGTATAGTTGTAACTCAATCATTGACATACCAGTGGTTAGGTGTGAATACTTATGTGGTTAGTCCCTCTCTGTCCGTGGTTAAATTTAACTACATCACAAGGAAACGAAGCAGAGTAAAAGACAGCGAGAGGAAACGAGGCAGAGCAGAAGGCAGCAAGAGGAAGACGACGAAGACGAGAGAGAAGAGACTAAGAGAGGAAACGAGGCAGAGCATAAGGTAGCGTGAGGAAGACGAGGAAGAAGAGAGATACGAGAGCGAGTCCGAAGGCCGAGAGAAGAAACGATGCAGAGCAGAAGGCAGCAAGAGGAAGATGACGAAGACGAGAGAGACAAGACCGAATCCACAGGTTGAGAGAGGAAACGACGCAGAGCAGAAGGCAGCGAGAGGAAGACGATGAAGACGAGAGAGACGAGACCGCATCGTTTCAGTTTCTGCGCTTAAAATTTTTCCCGCATTGTTTTTACTTCCTTGCCATGTCACTGTGTTGACTGCCATGTACGCAAGTGTAGGAGGGATGGTTGCAAATATCGGGTGTCTGAGTATCTTTTTTCTTTAGCTTATTGCCATCATCCATATATAATCTCCATCTTACAGAATGAATCCGTGTATAGAATTAGAATTAGAATTAGGAAATTCTAGTATGAAGCTTTTCGGGGGGTAAAATCGTGGTCGTGTCCTATGTCAAAGGATGAACAACACCAAGTTACCACCCTTATATATATCTTGCATTGTTTAGTTAATTAAATTAAATACTCAGATCCCCAAATATTCCCACAAATTTCTCAAGTCCATTGGCCTTCTCCTTAGGGATCAGCATCTAATGTTCAGCTAGTTAGGCCTGTATTTTTTGTGACTTGCTGTGGATTCTTGTTTAGTAGCAGTCACTATGGAGTTGAAAGATTATAGTTTTTCTTTTACTTCTTGTGGATTCTGAAGCAATGTATATATTTAATTATTAATTAGAACAATCTCAACTTGATGAGAGGAAACTTCTCCCCACATTTTGAATGCCGTCAATTTAAAAAGCATTGAAGGGATTAGTTATTGTCTGGACCAAAAAAAAAAAGGGATGAGTTATTGATAAAGGCAAAAACTTTTTTTTTATAAACAAAAAATTTATTAAGAAAACAACTAAATCAGAGTACAAGAAATGCCCAAATTTAAGTATATAAAAAGAACGAGATTATTGTCAGTACAAAAACGACCGATCTTCTACTGTTATTGCAATAGAGCTAGCGTGCAAAAACATCACAATAGAAAAAGACATCTCAACTAAGTTGGTACCCCATATTCTATCTATCATTTGCAGCACGTCAAACCCACATGAATAGCTAATAAAATCATCCCAACCTATGAAAACTACACTAAAGAAGATCATAGCCATTCACAACTGTGGGTGAAACCCCACCCGTGGTGTGAGGGAGAACAAACAAGTACAAGATTACATAGAGTTATTCATATTGGTTCACAATTGTGGATAAATTCCCAGCAAAGGTGTGAAATCGTCAGTCCCAAATGCAAATATAATCCAGAGAAGCTCACGGTTGTGGAGATACTCCCACCCTAGGCGTGGAAACGTCAGACCCAAATGCAAATATGCATAGTAGTAACCAGAGCAGTAAACAGCTGTGAAAAACGTAACACCGCCAGTGTGAAAGCGTCAGACCCGAATGCAAATATAATCCAGAGCAGATCACAATTGTGGCGCAAATACCACCCCTAGCGTGAAATCGTCATACCCAAATGCGAGAATGCAGAGTATAGAATCCAGAGAAGTCTACAGCTGTGAAAAATGTTACACCCCGGTGTGAAGTCGAGAATACCAAATATGAATTTCAGAATATTAGATCACAACTGTGGTGAAATTCCCACCCCCTATGTAATTGAACCGCACACCCAAACCCACTATATCCTTGAAAACTATGTTATTTTTGAACACCCAAGCAATGCCGCGGATTAGATATCCAATTCTGCAAAGGGTATAAAAGCTTGTTGGACCTTGTTGTGGGCCAATGCCAAGACTTGAATTTTGTAGCCTCAACCACTCTGGTCAAATCCATATTAATTGAGTTAAAAACTGCATCATTCCTCGCAGGCGCAGCCCATATTGCCCAAATGACAGCGAACCACACCACTTGCCAAAGTTCGTGCGTCTCCGCTGCTCCCTAAAGCAAACCTTTGAACTGGAAAAAATGCGACTTGCAGTGACAATACAACACTAATGAAACTCCCCATCAAAGCAATGTAAGCGGCCAAACTTGAGAAGTGATCGCACAAGTAAAAAAACAAATGATCTCCCGTCCCTGGTGACTGGTTACAAAACTTGCACAACGATTGAGCTTGTCGTAACACACCCCTTGCAAGTAGATTAGACAACGTTGGCAAGCGGTTATGAGCAGACTTCCACACATGAGCTTGCACCTTAGATGATACCTGTCTTATCCACAAAGACTTGAAAAACATATCAACAAGCGAGTGAGATAAATTTTGCAATGACTTATAGCCTGGCTTGACCGTGTAGATCCCTTCACTATCACCCCTCACACCCGTCTATCTTTCTCACTCCTTACCAAAAACACAGTCTCCACCACTGCCTTAAGTTCCACCACCAACTCAGACTCCTATTGGAAAAGATTCATTCTCCAATCCCACTTCCACTTCCGCACACCCTCCTCCTACACCCATAATTCACTAACCCGTGCATACTTGTTCTCTGATAAAGGCAAAACTGTTATTAGAGTAAAAACTAAAAATTCAACTTTTTTCTTATTTTTTGATGAGAAATTTTATATTTTTCTATAATCTCTCCATTTAAACAAATTACTATATCCGATTCTATATATAAGAAACAATATACTAAAATTACACAGATCAAGAAATACATTAAAATGTGTTATTTTTCATTAATAATGTTTTAGTTTTAAATTTTTTTTACACAAATACCCTTGCATTAAATGACAATAGGTGAAATAGTATAATATTGATTGGTGTGACAATTAATAAAAATAATATTGGAAAGAAACAACTAATTTTGTTGAAAACAAAACATTATTTCTTATAAAAATGACTAAAGAAAAACTAGTTTATTTCTTATAAATAGGACTGGAATGGAGGAGAAAAATCTATATCCTTTTTTATTCTTTTTATTTTCTATCTACATCCAAATGGAGGAGAAAAATCTATGTTAATGGTACCAAATCAAGTTTAATTTGGTACACACATTAAAAAATAATTGTATAAAATACACAGCAAATATTGTTTTATGTTTTGTGCTTTCAAAGTCTCATATTAAATCGAAACTTAACATAATTTTCAGTCAGAGAAAAAAAAATAGATGTTGGAAAAATATTTTGTAAAAAAATTAATTTACATTTTAGACTAATATTACGAAATTGAATGTAAAAGAATTAATTTTAGAGGATAAAAATTAGAGTTTAATTGTTATGCTTTGACAATGTAAAAATATTTTACAGAGAAACATCTAATCATATCTTATTATAGTGTCACTTCATAAAAATAATTCCTAAAATATCTATATTAAAATTTATATGGTAAGATGTAATTAAACGTTTGTGTAAAAAAAAATTCACATTGCTCGTGCATACTAATTAAAAATTATCCATATGACTTGACATATTGTTAAAAGAGTTTAATTTTTATGCACTGTCAGTATAAAATATTTTTACACATGCATCCAATCATATCTCACTCTGATGCCATCTTGTAACAATATTTCCTAAAATATTTACACAAATATCTACGTGGTGAGATCTGATTAGATATTTGTGTAAAAAAATTTTACACTGCTAGTGCATACTAATTAAATTCTTGTTAAAATTTATTCTATTTAACGAAAGAATGGCTCATCCGAAACCAAATCAAACACTCGTTTTTTGTTTGCATCAAGAAAAAATGGGAACAGAGATGTTGAATGGAGAAACATCAGAGAATTAAACTATATTCTCTTGTTTAATTGTAAAGATAAAATAAAGATAAATTTTATCCTTCTCTTTTATTGAAAGAAAATAAGATAAAAATAAACAATAAAAAGATAAATTTATCTATTTATTTACCTACATATCATTACATTCAAATGATATAAAAGTCATTTAACATAAATACATATTTTCTCATTTTTCCTACTAATCAAATAAGAAAAGAGAAATTTTTGCACTTTTTCTCTCCATTCAAATAATATATATATATATATATATAATAAAATAATTCTTCAATTTGTTATCACTGATTTAAAAGTAAGGTAAAATTAATTTTATTTCAAAATATAAATTTTTATGGCACTCAAAATTAATTTTAGTAACCACAGAATTAATTTTAGAAAAATATTATCCAAGCAAATTGATGTACTCATTGTGATGGTTCGTTTGTCAAGAAGACCATCGATGCGGTATCAGTCAACTTCTTAAAGACGAGTGACAGTGTGTCCGAATCGATGACTTTTGCGCTTTTCACTCGTTTCGTGTCTCCTTCCTTCCAGTTGTGTTGGTGAGAAAAGTTATTCGTTTTTTTCTAATGAAACATTTTGCATGGAGGATGTTTCTCCTCGATCAGCTTTGTGGGTGGAACCCACATTGTTAACTTTCCTTCTTAGAGCCTTCATCAGTATATGAGTATTCCTTCAAGGGCGCAAATGCTTCTACCTCATCAAGCGGTTTATCCTTTCCATCTTCTCAGAACAGAGATTTTTTTGAGGTGTTCGAGTAAGATCTGAGGAATTGACAGAATAATATAGACTCAAAGTCAGATCAAAACTCTGTCCAATATATGAATTTGTCTTTCAAAGGATGCATCCATTCATCCTCTCAGAACAGTGAGAACCGATCTTTGAGTGGTCGTTGAGTGAATTTCTTTAGCTGAGGGTAAGCTCCAAGGACAATTGAGAAAAGATCGGCTTACGGTCAAAAATTTCAGGTATGATACTTATATGCCATAATAGGAGGTTAGAGCTTAAACGGTTTGGCCCCCTTTTATGTATGTATATATCTCATCCCTTCACTTCACTTTTTGGCCCTTCTACTGCCTATGCTTGAGGAAGATACAGGCTTCCACATATTATCTTACTATACTTTAATTGATTAGATGCATTTTCTTATATCGTATAACAGGTAGCTACGATGCCTAAGCGACCATTTCAGGCCCTGTTGAGCGAGGGAGGTACCACAGCTTCCACTTCTTCCGTGGATTCTAATAGCATCCAAAGCTACAGATCCGATGTATTTATTAGTTTCAGAGGTCCCGACACCCGCAACACCTTTGTCAGCCATCTCTATGCTCATCTCATTAGTAAAGGTATTTTTGCCTTTAAGGATGACTCACAGCTCCAAAAAGGGGAATCCATTTCCCCCCAACTTCTACAAGCAATTCAACATTCAAGGGTTTCTATCGTTGTCTTCTCCAAAGATTATGCTGCCTCCACTTGGTGTTTGGATGAAATGGCCGCTATTGCTGAATGTCGTACGGAACGGAAACAAACTGTTTTCTCTGTTTTCTATGATGTCGATCCATCTCATGTGCGAAAACAGAATGGTGTGTACAAGAATGCCTTTGATTTACACACTGAGCAATTCGAACATGATCCGGGCAAGGTTGATCGATGGAAGAGAGCTATGACCTGTTTGGCTGGATCAGCTGGTTGGGATGTCAGGAATAAGTAAGTGTATTAAGGTTATTCTCTTTGTTGTTTAACATTCTTAATGAGCATTTGTGGTGTTCAATTGAATTTTTGTGTGCAACAAACTATTTTACAAGTCAAGCTTGTTTGAACAAATTGTACTTTTTTCCCCTTTCTTTCAGGCCAGAGTCTATAGAGATTGAAAATATTGTTCAACATGTAATAAAAAGATTGGGCCACAGATTCTCAGGGTTTTCTGATGACTTTATCGGAATACAACCACATATAGAAGCATTGGAAAGCCTTTTAAAATTAAGCTCTCGGGATGATGATGGTTTCCGAGTTTTAGGAATATGGGGGATGGGTGGAGTAGGAAAGACAACTCTTGCGAATGTCTTGTACGATAGAATCTCATATCAATTTGATGCTTGCTGTTTTATTGAGAATGTCAGCAAAATTTATACAGACGGTGGTGCTATAGCTGTGCAAAAGAAAATTCTTTGTCGAACCATAAAAGAAAAAAATCTGGAGGCACACAGTCCTTCTGAAATATCTGCAATTGTAACAAAGAGGCTACACAACATAAAACTCCTTGTAGTTCTTGACAATGTTGATCAATATGAGCAACTGGATGAATTGCATATAAAACCCAAGTTGCTTTGCTCAAGAAGTAGAATTATCATAATCACAAGAGATGTGCATATTCTTAGACAGTATGGAGTAGATATGGTTTATGAAGCTCAATTGATGAGTGATAATGATGCTCGTGAACTTCTGTGTAGAAAAGCCTTCAAAAGCGGTTATTCAAGCAGCACTTGTGCAAAGCTGATTCCTGAGGTACTAAAATATGCTCGAGGTCTTCCATTAGCGATTAAAGTAATAGGTTCTTTCTTGTGTACCCGAAATGCCATGCAGTGGAGAGCTACCTTGGATGAATTGCAGGATAATCAGCCGGACAGAATCATGAAAGTTCTTCAGACAAGTTTTGATGGACTAAAACTAGGAGAGAGAGAAGTATTTCTGCATATTGCTTGTTTCTTTGAAGGGGAGAGGGAGGATTATGTAAGCAAAGTTCTAGAGGCTTGTGGATTGCACCCTGGCATCAGAATTCCATGTTTAGCTGAAAAATCGCTCATAATGATTAGAAACGAGGAAATTCATATGCATGAAATGTTGCAAGAGTTGGGGAAAGAAATTGTTCGGAGAGAACATCCTGACGAGCCAAGACTGTGGAGTAGATTGTGGCTTTACAGGGATTTCCATTGTATGATGATGACAGAAATGGTATCATATCTTTCCAAACAGATTCTATTAATTATTTTCTTATTCCATTTAAATATATTTACAGGATAATAATTTTATATTTCTAACAATGAGAATCTAGTTAGTTTTTTTACCAAAAATTTTCGGTAAAGAGCATATTAATGCATAAATGTTTCGGTTTAAAAAGCACTTATATTTATTTTACTCGAAGAAGACGTGAGAGCTCAAACTTGTGATTTGTTAGATGCAAGACCCTGTCTTGGTCGAGTAATCAACCGATCTGTTGGGACTGAATCTAATTCATAGAAATAGAAAAGTTTAATACATATTGAACACTAGACATTTTTTTGTCATGATAATTTTTTTAGTCAAACATAATGAATTTTTATTACTTAATATATAAATATTATATTATTCTATTCTATTTTTAATACTAATATAAATATTATTATTAATACAATAAAAAAATATTTATTTCATCTTTGTTTTCATGATCTATTTTCTTACCCAGGCGACTTTCATTGCCTGTGCGGCGCACGGGTTAACACACTAGTAAGCTTATATATTCTTTACTTTTTCAGAGAGGAAGAGAAGTTAAAGCCATAGTTCTAGATCAAAAAGAGGATGAGTTCAAATTCAGTAAGTTGAGGGCTGAAGATTTATCAAAAATGAAGCACCTAAAACTGCTCATATTATATCATAAGAATTTTTCGGGAAGGCTTGTATTTCTTTCTGATGCCTTATGTTATCTTTCCTGGAATGGTTACCCTTTCACTTCTTTGCCATTAAATTTTCAGCCATATGGCCTTGTTGAATTGAATTTGCCTAATAGCAGCATTGAACAACTATGGAAAGACATCCAGGTATTTTAAGTGCTCTTTTCGTATCTCCCCCCCCCCCCCCCCCCTTTTCTCTCCAAATAAACAGTTGAGAAGTCAAACGAAGTAGCATTTCATATATAAAAATAAGATTATAAATTCTATGGTGGTGCATTTTTTTTTAAAAAAAATTGAAGAAATGTTAGAATAATTAGAATTGCAATATGTTTAAACAAATTTAAAATTGCTCTTCAAAAAATAATAGATGTGCATGAGTGGTGGATTTTGTTATCTAATTCAAAATAAATTGTGTCATCATCTACTTTCAGAAGGTAGCATTGGTCAGATAGACATAAATTATAAATTATTATTAAGAAATGTGTGTAAGTGGCAGATGTTGAGTTAAATTTAAGAGAAAATTACACTCTTCTCCATTGAGAGAAGTTTATACTTTGCCCATCTTCTCTCATATATTAAAATTTACTCTCTCTTCTCTTGAAAAATAAATATGTATTACACTTTATTCTATTTTAATATAATGAAGCATCTTATGCATATTTTTTCCTCTATTTTTTATTCTCAGTGTTATTAACACATAGTTTTGAGTCTTTACTATTAACTATGAAACAATAAAAAATAAAATAAAAGATTTTATGTAATGCCTTAAAGCCAATTCTAAGGGCTAAAGTCAATAAAATGATTAAAATTAGATACTAGTATAATTTAAAGTCATTTTCACTGAAAGTACCATTTAAAATGAATAAAATTATGTTATGAAGTGCTATAATAATTTTTGGGTGGGGATTTAGTTACTCCAGGAGTAACTCTTGCATGAGTTATTTCGCTTAATAACTATTTATAGACATTAAAATTCACTAATCAAACCGTCAAATTAAAGTAATAATTGAGCAGATCAAGTCTACAAATTTTCATGAAATTTAAAAAAGTTTTATTTATTATTGTTGCAATTTTGAAAGCATAGTAGAGGGAATTAATGAAATTCAAGGTTTAATACAACATAGTCACATGTCAATGGCTAATTCATTCTTGCTTCCCATCAGCTACCCTCTTTGAAAAGGATGGATCTGAGCAACTCCAAAAATCTCAAGATGACTCCATGTTTTGAAGGGATCCAAAATCTTGAGCGGCTAGATCTTACAGGATGCATAAACTTGTCACAAGTGCATCCATCAATTGGACTTCTTACCGGACTTGTATTCTTGAGTTTGCAGAACTGTAGGAGTCTGGTTAGGCTTGATTTCGGCAATGTATCAAGATTAATATCTCTGAGAGTTCTACGTCTCTCTGGTTGCACAAAATTTGAAAGCAGTCCAGATTTCAGTGGAGCATTAAATCTTGAGTACCTTGATATGGATGGATGTACAAGTTTATCCACCATTCATGAATCTATTGGGGCTATGGAAAAGCTTAGATTCTTAAGTTTGAGAGAATGCACAAATCTTGTTGCAATGCCTGACAGCTTTAAGAAAATGGCATCTCTTATAACTCTAGATCTATGCGGCTGCTTGAAATTTACAAATTTGCCCCTGCGACGGATTTTCGATAATTCTACCATTTCTCTGGAATCTTTGATTTTCCTTGATGTAAGCTTTTGCAACATTTATGAAGTACCTGATGCTATTGTAACGTTAAGGTGTTTGGGAAGACTAAATCTACAGGGAAATAACTTTAGGACACTTCCTTTTAACATCGGGGAGCCCTACAGTCTAGCATATTTAAACTTGTCTCATTGTCACAGCCTTGAACATTTGTCTGTGCTCCTAGCAAGACGTCCTCCATCAAAATCAGTGGGAAGATATTATAAAACAACATCTGGATCCCGTCATCATAGGTCAGGGTTATATGCTTTTGACTGTCCCTCATGTTTCAAAGCGTCAGGTATTGTTTATTATGAATGGGTACACAGACTAGTTAAGGTGCGTGCTCTTTCTCTCTCTAGTATGTCATACAGTCACTTTTCCTCTAGCATTTAATGTGTGTGTGTGTGTGTGTTTTCCCCTGATATACCTTGTACGATCAAGAGACAAAACTTGTTGCATCGCCATGTGCTTAAATATTTTTCTAAGCTCCCATTAGATAGTGCTTCATCAGCAAGAAGATAATTTAAAAAATGTATTATATTAATCTATTGATTATGTTATGTGTATATATATTTTTTGAATGCTCTTTGGTCAACTGATCATTGTTTGTCAAGTTGCTTAGCACTTTTCGAGGCTAATGTATAATAAGATCATTAGTTTGGGACTTGAGGTGTGCCCTTTGAGACTTGAGTGCCTTCCCTTGCACACACCTCTCTAGCTCTAATATACCTATGTGTTTTTTGTTCTGGTACCAGGAACCTCGGCGCTTCCGATGTGGCTTTGACATTGTTCTTCCTTGGGATTGGAAAACATATTCTATTCCAAGGGAGTTCGACCACCAATTTAAGGGGGATTCGATAATAAGGATAAAGCACTCTAATATGCATGTCGATTGGATCGGCTTTTTATTTTGTGCAGCATTTGAGGTAAATAATCCTCCCACGGTTTCTGGTTCTCCCCATCATGTGCCCTCCTCGCCACTGCCACATCCTTTTTATCTTTCTTTTGAAAGTGAACACACGGAAGAACGCTTTGATATGCCACTTAGTTTGGAACGCAACAAGGTTGATGGCTCAAATTATCTTTGGGCAATCTATATCTCTCGGGAACACTGCCATTTTGTGAATACAGGAGCGCAAATCACCTTTAAAGCCCGCCAAGGATTAACTGTGAAGGAATGGGGGTTGCGCATGCTAACCAAGGAAGACGTGGAGAACGATGTCTGGGTAGAATTAGAGAGAACACATCTTCCTTTAGAGGAAGTCATTGATAATAGAGAGGAAAGCAGCAGCAGCAGCATTGAGGGCAAAATCCAGCTTCCTTACAATTGGTTAGTTTCGGATGAAGATAAAGATGAGAATGATGATGCCAAAAGGAAAGAAACTAATCTCTATAATCTAGGCCTTTTGACTGGCCGCCCACAATGAAAGCATACAGTATCTTCTCTTAGCTCTGACTCTGAGGTAGTAAGTATATTTCTAAAGCAGTGATACAATATTAATTAATAATTAATTACCATTGTTAATGATTAGTTACTGTAATAAATGATGCATCAAAACATATTACTCTCTCCTGTCCAAATCTTTGGTTGTTTAAGGTTTTAACACATAGATTAAGAAATAATTAATTAAACAAATTTTAGACTAAAATGACCATATTTGTTATTCATCATTCTCAACTATCCTAATTATTTCTCCACTCAAAACTTATTAATTATATTAAGGGTATAGTTGAAAAAAGGTGATAAATTATCTCTTGAAGTCCTAAAACAATCAAAATTTTGAGACAAAAATAAAAAAACTAAAACTACCAAGATTTGGACCGGAGGGAGTATTATATAGTGCATCAAACTTAGGTGAACCACGTTTATCTAAGAATTTCTCTTAAATTGATATAGTGAGACACGTTTCAATTCATAATTTAATTATTGTTCAGTTCTACCACTCTCGGAACATATGAATGTAAAGTAGGAAGTTACATTGCAGATTTGCTAACTTTAGTCGTTGATGATTTATTTTTCCAGAGGGATGCACTTTCTATCGACATATGGTTTCTGTTCTTTCATTTGAATTGATATTTCTAGCCTATTTCTTCTCGTTCGTGGTAGCTTTGACAGCCAAGCTCGCTAGCTTAATTTATATGGACGGAAGTTTGTCAAACAATGCTACATGGACAAAAGCAATAGGGTGCAGCGGGTGAGAACTTAAAAGTGTTTTAATGTAACAATATGTTCAAATTTTAGACTTCCGAGTATTTATGTTTCTATGTTTTTTTTTTGTGTTTTGGATACAGTGGTTGGAGGTTTTTTTTGGGTGGCAGGTGGAATGTGCGAAAAGTGTTTTTAATAATTAAAAGTTTTGTCTAATTAATCATATTTTGTCCTGCTGCATGCAACACTCTTTTTCCAAAAAGGATATTATACTATAGTTACCAAGGAATTTCGAAATAACTTAGAAAATATTTAGTAAAAACTCAATATTCCTTCTCCGAAAACGTAAGTAAAAATTTTTCTTCTTTTGAACACAGAGAAGGATGGAGAAATATGTATTAACTCTTTTCCAAAAGAGTTTAAGTGCGGAAGCATAACACAATACTATGCGAAAAAGATATCGTCTCATATATACATAAAATCATCAGAGTTTATACAGGAAAGAGTTTAAAGTAAGACAGTGAACATCTGAACCAGTCTGGTCTCTAAACCCCTACCCAAATAACACAGTAACCATCTAATCTTCTTGAAATTCATATCATCTACTCAGCAGCATCTTTCAGCTCCTCTCCTAAGAGCTAACCCTCTTCTTGGGTCAAAAATCTACTCCGTCATGAATCAACACAACAAAGCAGACAAGGGTGAAACTCTAAACAACTTAATAAGGAAAGTACGGTCCACAGCAACATACAACACAATTACTAAAGAATCATATTAAGATAACCAGTATATCAATATATCAGATAACTAGCACAATAAGAATTTCACTCAACAAAGCACATTTGGGAACATCCAGTGGGAACATCAAAGGAATCATTCAGCATCTTAAACAAGAAATTTCACGCAAGACTCTCTATAATTTCGGGACAAACCCACGAGCATCCCGCCCGCTACTCTTGGGGATTTTACGTAAAAATTTCGGGACCACACCCACGAGAAAAGAACCCGCTACCCCTAGAGATTTTACGACACAATTTTGGGACCACACCCACGAGAAAAGAACCCGCTGCTCCTGGAGACTTTACCACTTATATTCGGGACCACACCCACGAGTAAGTCACTCGCTACTCAAGGAGATTTTACCATAGGAATTTCGGCACAGAGCCACGAGCATTCCGCCCGCTACTCCAAGAGATTTTACTTAGTAACCACAAACACCAGCTTACGACTTAACTCTCAAATAAACACGGAATTACAAGTACACACAGAACCACGTTTCTCAGATAAGAATACCAAAGCACACATCTCAGGAAAACACAGAACCATCATTTATCTCAGACAACTCATACTTCCTTTTCGTTCAAATGTATATAATAGTACTAAAAAATAATTAATTTATTGAACCGGGGTCAAAACTGAAATATTTCGAAGATATTTGAATATTGGTCCATTTTCAGAAAAAAGCTCATTGAAACTGTTTTCACAAACTTTCACTGTTTAAAAACACAGAGAATACTGAATCAAAAATATATAACAGTAGAATTCATCAAGAATCCATTACCATTATATTCCCCAATTATCTTAGTCACGTATATACTGAGTCCCTAAGTTAAGAATTCCCCAAACGGCGTATCAATACAGATCCCAGGCCAGAGAGAGACGGACTGCTTTAGCCCCTTCAAAGGTCTCACTTCCTTTCTAGACAAATCCATACTAATAAACCATTTATCTTAAACATGACCTTATATATCAATGATAGATAATACCAGGGTTTTCACAAAATAATAGATTGTATTCTCTTCGCGGTAAAATTATATTTGCGGTAGTATAAATTTCGCCATTATAACAGTATGTTTACAAAAGTTTAAAAATGATTTTAACATAACCCTCTTGCTTTACGAAAACCTTGAGAAAATTTGAGCATTATAACTCTACTATTAATATTTAGCACAAAATAATTATTTAAAGGCTATAAAACCATTTATTAAGGCTTAATAGTAAAAACACCTAAAGCATACAATCTAAACACAAACAAGAATCAAAACTCATACTTCACAAATTAAATTGAAAGATTAACCCCTTACCTTGGCCAAAACTTGATGAAGAACAATCAAGAACACCAAAAGAAATTTAAGAAACTAAGAAGAAAAAGAGAGAGAACTTGTATGTTGTCTTGCTCCTTGGCTTGGTGTGTGAATTTTATGAAGCCAAGGGGGTCTTTTTCTAGTGGCCAAGAGGGAGGACACAGAAGGAATAAAAGGCTTTTGTGTGGTAAGCAATGACTACATAAATACACCTTTATTAATTAAGTTAATTCAAGTTTTTTTCCTAATTGGCTTAAACTTATGACTCATGGCATGACTCAAGGCTTCTTGAAGACACAAATTTCTCCTATTAGCTAAAAGGGCATGACAAGGATCATGAGGTCATGGAGCTTTCCTTGCCTTATGTCATGCAACCTATGTCATAATGCTTATTTAGGTAATTAGGAAAATCAATCTTTTTCTAATTGGTCCAAAGGAGTGAGTCATGGTGATAACTCAAAATTGAGTTCTTCTACTTGCTTCATGAGGCGATTTTGAGGGCTGAATAGGGAGGGAGTGAAGTTACATCTTTGCCCCTAAGGTTTTCAAGTGAAAACGGATGAAAATCAAGGGTAAAACGGACTTTTCACAAATCAACTATTTCCAAAATAAATTAAAATGGTGAGAACCAATGGGGATTCATGAAAATACCATGGAATAGCTTCATAGAAAAGTTTTGGGATTTTTACGGTAAGGGTAAGCCTTACGGTTTGCAAAAACACAGGAAAACGGCTGCGCCGTAAGTGAAAAACAGACATTTTTTAGAAAATTCCAGAAAAAATCCCAGAAAATCACAAATTGAATTTAAACACTAATGGTCCCTCTTGAAATTTGATTTTGAACACTCATTGATCACTAAAAATCCATTTTTGACCAGAAATCCCTGTTTTTCGTACTTTATGAACGTCAGAAAAAGTAGCGTTTTGACCTGCTTTTTAGAAAATTACGAAATAATTTTTAAAAATCCTAAAAAATATAAAAACATGATTCAGCTACTCAAATCTTTTTCTGACCTCAGGCTGGTCTTCGAATCAGTGTTTTACGCTTTCCGTAAGTAACATGGTCAAAATAGTAATTTTCAAAGTTTTCCAAAAATTCTAAGAAAATTCAGAAAATCACAAATATTAAAAGAACCAACTTTTGTGAAGGAAATTTGTTTGAAAAGGTTGGGTTAACACACTTGTGTTATTAATACCCTTTTCCATCAATAACGAAAAATACAAATGTCAAACATCAAGGAAAGAGTAATTGTTTTACTGAAATAACTTGATAGGCATTTAAAAACCTTCATTCTAAGGCTAAAATAATTTACTTAGCCCTTAGATTACAAAGTTTCATATAAAAATAGATTTTAAACAGTAACTCAGAAAAACGGATGTTACACTGCACATGTGCCCTGACCCCTGCTTTTCCTTTCAAGTTTGAACACTTATATTTGGTTGATCTCATTTTTTAACAAGTTCACTTATGCTTTTACTAGTTAATTTTGAGTTGAAATTGGAAAAGAAGATAGAATAGAATCAATTTCGATAGCGTATATTACATGTGAAGACTAGAACAACTTTCCATTGTCCATTTGAAGTAATTGATAAGCTTAAGCTTATTTATGTAAATCTCGATGTTCCATTTATGATACAATCTTCAAACAAAAGTCTGAAAAGGATGGGAATAATGAAATGTTGGTAATTAAAAACAATCAAGGTGTTAGTCAATATTTGCACTCTTGGATAATTTCCTTTTGTTCTAAAAATTCATAATTTAAAATATAATTTTGATTGGTCACTAGGAACTTGGAATTGTGGGGGGTGACTTCTATTTAGATAAGGGTAATAGTGTTCAAACCTAAGAACGTCAATCTCAACTGTAAGCCATGAACGTCAGTTGTTTATACTAATAATTGCCGGTGAAATCTTCAAGGGCTTTCTTGATTGTCCCTAGTTTAGAATTCACAAATCAGACGAGTGCATAGAACACGACAGAATGCAATAGGGTTGACACAAACAATAAAATATATAACTTTTTTAGTTTATCTTTAAATCTTGTTAAAAATAAAATATTATATTTTTTATTTTTCCATGGGAAAAATTATAAATAAAAATAAAATAAAACAACACTTCTATAAATATTGATACAAAAATGAAAGAGGCCCGAAATGTAACGCAGTAGAAAACAGAAAAAGGCATGGTATGTATGGGTTCATTTAATTTGGGAAAGGGAAAAAATTTCCCAACAATGGGAAAGTGCCATTTGCACCATTGATTTAGATTATTTTTACATCAACGGCTGAGATGCATTACCGGTTACCTGATCAGTAAGTTTCAGTCATATTTTACATTATTTGCTAAAAAGGGTCTTAAGAATAACAATATTTTAAATAAACCCGCATATTTAAAAAAATTAATATAGTAATAATTTTGAAATCTGTAATCTCTAATGAATACAATGAAATGGATTTAATTTTCCAGATTAAAAAAAAATTGCATTAAAATCTGAACTTGACCTATGTTGACATGAATAAAGTTGCAATCTTCACATGAATGGATATCTTCCATTTTTTTGGTCAAAGTTAAATTTTTGGTCAAAGTTTCGTTTTTTTTTGTCAAATTTTTTTTTAATCAACAGGACATGACTTTGTAAAACAGCAACATGAAATTAATAGCATATCCTTGATTCACAGTACCCTGCATCATGTGCATCACTCCCCTTCACTATTCATCAGTAACTCCCCCTAATTAAATACCATTTAAGCAAGCACCAAGATTAATGGATATCCAATAGGAAACTAGATACCGAAATTCTAACAGCTTCCACCATATCTTTGACACCCATTTCAGTATGCTACCAAGTCTAGATTCCACAATTTGCTTAGCATTTTCCAATTACTACCATAATTATCATTTCTTATTAATTTGGCTGACCTACTATCCATTGGCGGGCGGCATATATATAAGTGCTCATTTTATAGAGCTGAAACAGAAGCAATAAAATGAAGAAAAAACTGACATTTAATCACTAACTATGCCACTAACCCCACTTCTAAATAACTGCCTTTTTTTTTTGACTGAAAATAACTGCCTAAACAATAGGACTTATAACTGCAGCAAACAAAAACACTAATATTAATCCTCTAATGACTCGGTCAACAACAGAATGAAAATAACAGAAATAAACACATGACTCAACATCGACTTAGTTACCTGGGTGGCATCACTCTGTAAGTTGTGAAGAGCACCTTCTGCAACTACGGCAATAGCTTCTACTTCCATTTCCTATTTTCAATTCGAACACAAATAACACAAAACATGCCTTACATTAAGTAAATCACTCACAGCACCCACATAATCCAAAACACAATAGATTTAAAACAAGTATACAAAAACACTAATATTAATCCTCTAATGACTCGGTCAACAACAGAATGAAAATAACAGAAATAAACACATGACTCAACATCGACTTAGTTACCTGGGTGGCATCACTCTGTAAGTTGTGAAGAGCACCTTCTGCAACTACGGCAATAGCTTCTACTTCCATTTCCTATTTTCAATTCGAACACAAATAACACAAAACATGCCTTACATTAAGTAAATCACTCACAGCACCCACATAATCCAAAACACAATAGATTTAAAACAAGTATACAAAAACACTAATATTAATCCTCTAATGACTCGGTCAACAACAGAATGAAAATAACAGAAATAAACACATGACTCAACATCGACTTAGTTACCTGGGTGGCATCACTCTGTAAGTTGTGAAGAGCACCTTCTGCAACTACGGCAATAGCTTCTACTTCCATTTCCTATTTTCAATTCGAACACAAATAACACAAAACATGCCTTACATTAAGTAAATCACTCACAGCACCCACATAATCCAAAACACAACAGATTTAAAACAAGTATTTTATGGGTAACGGATTTGTACGCACTCACCACCATTTCTACGTATTACTACTAATTGAAATATATAAGGGAGTGTCGACATACCTGTTAAAATGTTCTGCACAGATCTGGCAAGAAGGGGGTTCAAGATGAAGAGGGTATGGCGAGGAGGGTCCGCGACGGGTATGGCTGTCGAAGAGGGTAGAAGGGGGTTTAAGATGAACAGGGTATGGAGGGGGGGTCGGCGAGGGGAAGGGGTTCGGCGAGGGAGGTCGGCGAGGGGAGGTCGGCGGCGATGGTAGAAGCGTATTTCAGAAAGAAGAAGTTTTCAGAGCTCTGGGTTAATGTGTTAGTTCCACAGCAAAAAAACATTGCTTCGTAGTAATTTATTTTGTAGTTTTTTTTTAAATTTACCTAATGTTAATTATATATTTTGCTGTGGAGGAAAGTATAAATATCCATTTACTGGTAAACAGGCAATATCAGGTAATGGTGCACTTTCCCATTGCTGGGAAACTTTCTTCTTTTCCCAAATTAAATGAACCCGGTATGTATGGACCTACGGAAGTTGGAACGAATCCAGCGTGATGCGAGAATACGTGGGTGCGTCGCGCGTGTGTGGGTTTGTCCTTTTAGATCAACGGCTAAGATCTCATAAAATGGACGACATCGATGGAATTATTGCACCGAAAGGAAGGTGTGAGTGTGACAGTATAGTGTGTGTGTGTGTGTAGGTATTACCTTTAAATTCAAATTGCATCATCTCCCTCACGTGCCTTCTACTCTCTTCTCCGAATCTCTCTTCCGTATATTAGTCGCCTTCTTATTCCTCCATTGTTATTCTTCCCCTGTTCTTTCTCATACTTCATTCATTTAACACATTTTACTAGACTATTGTTTCTAAGGTTTTGTGTTTGTATTTCTCCACACCGTAAGCAGCTGTGCGTATGTCATCTGTTTCACTCCATATTACAGTTTGATTATCACTGCGTTTTCATTTTTCTATTTTTTAATGGGATTGATTTTTTTTTTTCTGTGTGTGCAGTTGTCTCTGCACATTATATTTTAGGCAAAATTAGTTATTTGGTCCCTTAACTTAATTGTTGATTTCAATTTGGTCTCATAATTTTTTTTTGCTTCAAATTGGTACTTTAAGTTTATTTCACTTACTTTTTCATTGTTATAGACATGTATATTGTCTCAATCTTTGTTCACATAGTCTAATTCTGATCTATTTAAGCATTTTGCTTACCTATATCAACCTATATATACACTTGATTTTGTTAAAAAGGGACTACTTAGACATATTTTTAAAACTTAAGGGACCAATTTGAAGCAAACAAAAGTTATAGGACAAAATTGAAATTAACAATTAAGTTAAGGGAGCAAATGACTAATTTTGCCTATATTTTATTATCATTGCGAAGAATGTCTCAAACTCAATAAGGTTCAAGCAAGAGAGGCTGATAAGAATCGCCTGGCGCAGTCCACCGATCGCCCAACGTAATGCAAGTTAGAGAGCACTGTCAAAATTTCGATCGACGATGCACTCTGGTCGCCCGACGCAGAACACTGGGTTGTTCCACGAAGTTCTCATTATCCGATGCAGGGATGGATCGTCCGATGATCAGACTGTTGCAGCTTCTGACTTCTGCTTCGCGAAATTCGCCCGACGATGTCGTATTTTCGCCCCGACGACCCTTGACGTATTAGAAAGGTATATAAGTGCAGTTTTGAGAATTTATATGCAATTTTTAATTGTCATTGCATAAGGACGTATGTGCTTACAACCTAGAGAACGGGTTGAGAATATAGCACGGTTGAGCTACAATTGTCTAATGGGATTATCTAGGTTTCGATAGTCTTATGTGGCCAAGTAGGTGAATACCCTCGACCTGAGAAGAGTCGTATACCCGACTTGGATAAATCTGACTAACTGACTTATTCATGATTTGGTAAATCATTTTTAAATGTGGCATTACCGAATGATATCCAGAAGTTCAAATTGGACTATCTGGTTATTCTATTAAGTTTGCTACAGCCAATCGCTCAATGGTGTTTTGGTGGAAAAAAGTCTCTTTGGAGCAGTACATCGATGTGATTTGGATATAGAAGGGTCATGCATAATTGTATCTGAAATGCTGATATAGATATGTTGTGTTAAATATGAAACTGAGTATATAAGACATGTACTGTATTGAGTGTTTTGATATATGTTCTTGATGTATGTATTGAGTGATGCATGATCTGTGAATGTGTGCTTATACTTCACTTTTCTTTTTACTGTGGATTTGAGTTTCACCCTTACATGTTTTCTTTGTTGTGTTTGATATATGTTTAAAGTAGATGATTTACCTAAGGAGTGGGCTAGTTCCAGTCCGAATGCTAACTCGCAGAAGGGAATCTAAAGGAGAACGCTGCATGAATTAATAGGGATTCTGATAAGAAACTATGTTCATTGTCTTGTTTTGGGTAGAGGTCTAGAGACTTGACCAACTCAAATGTTCACCGTATATATTATTTTGAGAATTTGAGTATACTGAATTTTCATTGTAAGACTCTAATGATTATATATATGAGATGTGATTACTTTCACAAGTGTGTTGTTTTATATTTTCGCATTTAAAAACCCTTCGAAAAGAATTAGAGAGACATATTCTCCATCATTCTCATTATTTAAAAGGCAAAAATTTTACACACATTTTAGTAGTATCAGAGTTGGTCGAGCCTTTCAGGAAAGTTTAGTTTTATAGGTTTGTTATGTTTGTGTTGTGTGAACTCTGATGTGTTGAGTGATTGTGTGAATTCTAATTGATTAGTGAATTCTGTGTGAATTCTGTGTGAATTTTGATTGATTGATTGATTTGTTTTATTCTAGAAAACCTAGTGTCGAGTGCAACACCCTTTCTCATAAAAGGATATTACAACATAAGTAACCTGATTATTTAAAATACGTCATATTGATTTGCATTTTAAAGAAATTCTCCTTTTAAATTGTTTTATGTTAATTTTCGAAAATGAGAATAAATTTTTTTTTCTTTTTGTTACTGAAAACTATTTTAACTTGAAACTCTCACTTACGTGATTTAAATTTCGAAACTCTTTCGTGCCGTAGCGTATCATTAAAGAAAACGAGATAAGTCACTAGTAAACAAATAATGCACATCATATACACTATTAGTTCAAAGTTTTACAAGTTACATCATATAGAGTACAGTCATCCAAAATAACTTCAAGCATAAGCCCACACCGGTATAGAGTCAGTCTACAAAAAAACAAGATCAGATAACGCAACAGCCTGCGCTAAGTCAGCTTCTAAACACTCCCCTTAGACTCCTCAGAGGGATCACTCTCCTCCTCTACTATCTGCTTCTCTTTACTGTCATTGACCTCTTGACGAGCTGGTGTTCGTCTCTCCCGCCATGTGTCCCACAACTCCTGTATGGGCATCTTTACATCCAGAATCATGTCCTCTACAGTCCATCTATGAGGCCCTTCCGCAGTAGTCTCGAGTGAAGTGACATATCCTAGGTATGTCCCCCACTGGGTTTCGGGGTTGATGATCCACCCCTCACCCTCTGCCCCTCGGGGCAACAGACTGAGTCTACGAACCTTCACTGGCCCCTCGGGCAGACGATCCATCTATATGAGTCATGTTCAAAAGAGAGCACAAAACATATAGGCAAGGGTGAAAAATCCTCATACACAAATAGCAAAGCAAAGAGACAACAGATATAAAAATATACCACATCTATCACACACATTTGCATTAGAAGATTATCAGACACGTATGCATTAGAAAATCATCTACTACTTACTCTTCTCAAAACTTGAGGATAAGATTTTCCTGCAAATCAAATATTCTCACAGACACAAGGAGAATAATCACAGTCACACACATATCTCAGTATCAAACAATATATCACATATCTCAGCATCAACCAATATATCACATATCTCAGCATCAAAGAATATATCACATACACCCAGATATATTAGAATGCATGTCACTTCTATTTCCCCTCACATCACCCTCATAGTGCTCCAAGGAGACTTCCCTACCTCCAACACCATTGAGCGATTGGCCGTAGCAGACTTATCAGACTTACCAGAGAGTCCCACCAGACTTCATAGTAATCATTCAGATAAGCTACGTCTCACCATATTATGAATAGTCAAGTCCGTCAGATTTATCCAAGCAGGGTTGTGCGACTTGCCTCGGCTCAGGGGATATCTCCTACCTGGCCATCTGAGGGGTTTCGCAACCTGGATAATCCCTTTAGGCTACTGTGGCCAGACTAATCCTATTCTCAACCCCATCCGGGTTGTAATGCTCATCACGTTGGCCACTTGCCAAATTCTCTTTCTCTCTATGCAACTTGGCATATCACATTAAGCATACAAAATCACCATTCTCAAGCATTTTTAAGCTTTGGTTTGTCTTGTAATCACTTTAACCTTTTCTCTAGGTCATCACTTGCACAATCACATATAACCTTCACTCTTGGTTATCACATTATCATCACTTATGATAATTCACATCTCTTTGTGCATACTTCTCCATCACATGGTTTTTCCTCTTTCACTTTACACACTTTTATTAATGGTTCCTCTTTTAACCAAATACATTTTCCAAAACATTGTTTAAGTTCTAAAATCAATTAACCAAATCACACCAATTTTCATATTTAAAAATATTATTTTGTCTTAAGCATTTTTCTTGATGAAAATAATTTGGAAAAACTGATTTTTCGCAAAAACATTAATTTTCAAATATGCTGGGTCCAGAACTGTTCACAGGCGCGAGGGTTTTTCACACCTGCGGTATGAACAGAGCTGTCCCCTGTTTTCCAGAATTTTCCAGCCACGAAAACAGCCACACCCAGGGCGTGACAGGGACTCGAAAATCAAGTGTTCAATCAAAATAAATCATCTCCTTGCATAATTAGGTGCAAATGAGTGAAAATAAGGCAAGTTTACCATGTTTAGATCAATTTCAAGACACTCTTTAATCATCAAGCCATGGTTTCAATCATCAAGGCAATGAAGACACAATCATCACCACACATCAAGCTCATCCACATACATATACCACTTGCTCATGCCATGATTTTAAACTTATGAACAATCACAATCCTCCAAACAACTCAAACCAAGCATGGAACAAAATCATCAAGCATGCAAGATAGGCAACTCATCTCACACAACATGGTCACTTTCTCCATAGACAAGAGTTACAAGCCCTCATGCATATCAAGGTTCCAATCATGCAAACTAACATCAAGCATGCTTGTTCATGATCAAACCACTCAAAGAATTCATGCACATAACATAACCATCACTCAAAAATCAAACATAATCATAAGAACAAGAAGACACATGGTTTGCAAACAATCATAAACCCTAGGATAGTATAGCATCTCCTTGATCACCACAACACCAACAAGAACCCTAGTATGTCCTCTAGGCTTTGAAATCATGTAGAAGAACTTTCCCCTTACCAAACTTGTAGAAAACTCTAACCCCAAGCTTCTTCTTCTTCCTTCTCCTCCTCCTCCTTGCTTGCCTTCTTGGAGCTTGTTGGTCACAAGATGATGATCAAACTTTGGAAATCTAGCTCACTTGGACAAGATTTTGGAAAAACCACTCAAGGTTTGGCTATGGAGATGCACTAGATGAAGAAATGAACACAAACTCTCCTCTCTCCTTCTCTCCCTCAAACTCACGGCCCTCTCCCTCTTCTCTTCCTATCTAATAAGATTTTTTCTAATTAACCAATACACTTAACCACACCTTAACCATAGTTAGCAACTTGCTTGATTTCCATTGGCTAACCCATGTGACTCATGATTCAAGAATCCTCTCCATTCTTCCCTCTCTAATTCTGGCGCAAGTCTGCAGTCCAAGGAAGGGTAATTAATTTTTTTACCTTAACCATGGTAAATAGTAAATCTCCAAGGTAATTAAGTGTGGTAACTTTTGTATTTCCTAGTAAAAATTGTCCAAACTTAACCTATTGGGGTAAAAATTCTCATGAACCTTATAATAAGTCCTAAGCCATGTAAATAAGATGTCACAAAAGTCTTGGTTCAAAAAGATCAAGCTTAGAAGTATTACGGTAACTTTTCGGTTTTTACCGTAACCCGTAACTTAGGGTAAAAATGAACTTTCTCAGAAAATTCTTAGAAAATTTCTAAAAATCATAAATATTGTAAAAACACCATTGGGTACTCTTTTGGTTGATTTTGGATTATTTCCTAAGCTTCTGGCATTCACCTGCTCTCTCTGCTATCCTGTTCTCGTTCTACAGGGACCAAAACCGCAATTCTTTATCTGCCATTCTAAAAATTTCCAAAATAATTTCTAAAATTCTAAAATATTAGGAAACATCATTTGGCATCCTCAAAAATATTTCTGGATATGTTCTGGTCTCCATATCCACTCACAATTCAACCTAGTCAATCTACAGGGACCAAAACGGTAGCATTTTTATCTGTTCTTCAGAAAATTCCCGAATAAATTTCTAAAATCCTCGAATATTATAAAATCACTATTGGTACCTTCAAATCTCATTCTTAACCTAAATCTAGGGTTTCTACTTCATAAAGTCCTCACTCTGTCTATTTCTAAACGTCCAACTTAAACCACTACTTTCTAACGTCAGAGAAACTTTGTCTATGAATTTATTCTTACTAACATATATCTAACATGCATAAGCACACATCACACGCATAAAATAAAATTAAGCAGAATCAAAATTTACGGACGTTACATCGAGGTTGTACTGGAATGAAACAGTATAGTTGAGGAAAACTTAATAGGATTAATCGGTACTACCTATGCCAACAATATTGTATAGGTATGAGATTGTACAGGAGAGGGTGACCTGCTGGAAAGCATGTAAGTGAGGATAAAACATGTGGTTGGTATCCGTGTTGGTTTGTAGGGATAGCTGTAAATTCGAAAAGTAGTCAGACAATTACATAATAATGTAGAGTTTAATTGAACCTTGTTTAAATTGTTTCCCTTGTTGAAACAATTGTGTGATTATTGTTGGAATCTTGCGTGAGTAGTTTCTTAGTTGAAATTATGTGCGAGGGTACAAACAAGAGGTATGTCTTGTTAGGTGATATAGCAATTTTTAGGCACTCATTATTGTTTCATTCTTGGCCTAATTGGGTTCTGCATGTGCCTAATTTTGATGATTTGGCTGAGTTTTGTATTATTGGGCCTCATTGGGTTTAATTGCTAAACTTTGCTAATTCTCGAATTTTTGCTCATTCTGACCTTTTCACCTTCCATAGGTCTTATTGGGCTCTACAAATATCGGATTTTGGTGATCTTGGTGTCTCTCAAAAGCTAAGACATATCTCTACAATTTTGGATTTTACAGGCTTCATTAGATTCAACCCAATTCAAGGCGAAAATGGGCTTCCAATTTTCAGACCTAGTGTCGTCGCGGGTCCAGGACCTTTCCTCACATAATTGGGCATAACTCACTCATTTTTTACCCAAATAAGTCATGTAATATGTCATTGGAAAACTTATTCAGAGGGGCTCAGTTTAATGCTAGGATAAGTTAGGAATTCGAAAGGATTTTTGATTGATTGTCATTAGTAGTCAGAACTCGAATTTACACTTCACACTTACTACTTTTGTTTTTCAGTTTTTCATAAGTTTGGAGACTTTTGTTTTACCTTCTTCTCTCTGAGACCTAAGTCTGTCATTTTTGGCTTGCTTGGCTGAAAGCTTTCTAATGGAGATGTTCATGGAAGGATAAACTCTTTTCAATCCTTGACATCACAGAGAATTGGTTTGAATTCAGAGTTCCTTGTTCTTATTTCATTCATTTTCGTATGCATTTGCTTCTCTTGTCAATTTCGATGATGAATTCAATTTGTTGATGCATGATTATGTTAAAACTGTGTTTGATCAAATATAGGTCTGAATTCCTTATTGAAATTGGAATTAGAAATTAGGATTGATTAATCTGAAATCTAATTGAGACTAAATAACCAATTGGTTATCCGGGTTAATCTGAATTATGCGTAACTCGACGTTTCTTGTAAGTTGTGATTGTGATTTAAGACTCGTTGAGCAAATGCTATATGATTATATAGTCGAATTTGGATTAACAGAATTGCATAGCATATGAAAATTGATCATTTTGAACGGTGATGAATTCTGCCAATAATCGTGATGTCCGGGATTGATCCTTTGCACTTTTGAATTTTATTCTGTTACTGTTATTTGCTATACCCTCAATTCTGAAAATCACAAACCCCCCCCCTTGTTTTTAATTATCAATTCCGATTTGATAACATAAATATTGTGTCCTTAGGAAGAATGACCTAAGTTACCTTATACTACAGATAAGGGGACTTGGACCATTTTGGTAGTGAGCGCGATATTGCTATCATTAGGTTTCGGTTAGTTTTGACTCGTATGAACCTATGATTAGTGATAAATTTTGATTGGGGGGAAATGGAAACAGAAAATATGGTATGAAGGAAGTATGAGGTATGGTATCAACAAGGTTGTGTTTCTACTTAAGATTCGTAAATTTTAAGCATTGATAGAGAAGTCTAAGAGAGCAGAAATAATAAAGGATGGATAAGAAAAAAAATGTTGTCGAAGGAATGTCGAGATCTCAACATGAAGGCTAGACGGAGTGATTGTCTCAATAGAAACTATCTTAGGAGAAATTACATTCCTAATCTCGAAGGGGTAACCTAAATAAGTAACCATACAACTTTGTTATACATTCCTAATCGACCCATATGCTATGTCTGCTAGGGAAAAGAGAACCAAAAGAAAAGAAAGAAGTGCCTACAAAAGCACCACATGTAAGTCCTGTGACTAACTTATCTGAAGAGCAATAAAATCTACTATTAGCTCTGCTATTGCATCTACTTTAAATGTTGTTGTTGATATTGCTAATTTCGATGCCTCTGTGCCTATTGATATTGATGACCTTGTTTCCACCCCTCCTACGTCCAATCCAAATCCTTCACCCGTACACTCACCACTACCACAAACTGAAACCACCCAAGTTTCTCCACCACCACAAACCACTCATCCAATACCACCATCCTCACCAAAGAACCTAACCACACCTGCTCCCTCACCACAAAAACAAACACCTGCCTCCCTCTACACCACCTTCACCTCAACCAACACCCCCTTCTGCCTTTGACCTAAACTCTTCACCCTCACCATCACCTGCCACTTAGTCTGCTCCTGCCACCAAGAAAAATGCTAGGCATTGGTCCCTGTGGAGGTTCACACCTGTGCAAAGGAAGATCCAATTGTCAACCTGAAGAAAGAATGACCATATCTATTTAGTGAAGATTTCCACATCCCTGAACCAGTTGTGCACAAACAAGTCATTCCTGATCCTGATCCCAACCTACCTGTATTTCTGGCCAAGGATCTGAATGTACTCAAGTCTGGAATAGAGATTGTAGAAATCAAGCTACAGGAAGATGAGAAGAGAGCCAACATTGAGAGCTGGCTCAAAGAAAAGTCCACAGTTTATTCTTCTGGAGGAATAAATATGAGAATCAAGGGAGAAGAAAAGGCATGGTACACTACCTTGACTAGGGAAGAAATGGGTCGATTTTTGTCTGACTTTGACAAAACCTTCTGCAAGATCATAGAGGCTAGGGTTGATCTTTAGAACTTTAAGAAAATGCTTCCCTCACTCAGAGTCAATCCCAATACATCCATCGGGATTCAGCATGATAGGATTGTCTCAAGGTGTTATCTGGTGGATAGGAACAAGGACAAGTTCCCTAAGAAGTACCTCAGCAAGAGTGTAATGCCAATTCCCACAAGTATGATGAGCAATGGGCAAATAAAGAGCTACATGAACTTCTGCTGGACTTCATCTTTCATCTTTCCAGAATGGGAGAAGCATCTGAAAGTGAAGCTAGAGCTTTGTTGGAACAACACTTGTGGGTGTGTGATTAAACTGCCTCCAACTCCAAAATGGAAGTTGCTCACAAGCAAAAGGATGTTCAAAGAGTTGAAACTCTATTTCAATATGAGTCCAAATGCATCATGTTTGATGATATTTTGGGTGCTCCAGTAGTCAGAAATAGAACTAATGTTGAGATCCCTTTGCCACAAGCACCATTGGAAGTTGAGGAAGAAGAGGAAGAGGAAGGAAAAGAAGAAGAGAAGGAAAAAGAAGCTGAAACAGAATAGACAGCAGTGGACAAGACTAAGAGTCAGATGGTTGTCTACAAGGCTACTGAATCTGCTTCTATTGGGAATGTTGAATCCGATGATGATGCTCCAGTTACAAAAAGGGAATTCAAGCAAATTCAGAACACACTGAACCAGCTACTGTCCTTGTTGATGTAGGATTGATTTTTTCGGTCTTTTCTTCTGTTTTTACTTTTTCAAACAATAGTTTTCATTTTATAAGTTTCGGACAATGATGATTTTCAAACCTTTTTGTCTAATGACAAAAGGGGGAGAAAAAGGGAATATTAAGTTTTGCAATAGTTTTATGCACATATTTTGATATGATTACTCTGATATATTGTTTTGATCTGATGATATATGTTGCTGGACTAACTGCTTGATGAGCTATATTGAACTTTTCAAATACCTATGAATTTTTGGATAAAGTTCAAAAATCTTGAGATAATGATCTTAGAGGGAGTTTTGAATAAGTTCCTAAGAGATATTAGTCTCAGGGGGAGCCCTTGAATAGTTTTTGTTATTTCATATGACTGCATATATGTTTTATTTGTTGAAAATGCTTATAATACTTATCTGTTAAGGTTTTGATGATAACAATTATTGAGGGTTTGGTAAGTATAATGTCCTACCTTATGTAGGAACATGTGCAGAAACCATCGTCCATTGGGACGTTGGTTATAAGGAAGAAAACATCGTCCAATGGACTCTGGACGTTGTGCGTCCATTGTAACACCCTCTTTCCCAAAAAGGGCATTACATTTAGTAACCAACCCAAATGTGAAAATAAATTTATTTAATTAATGACTTTCTTTCAGAAAATACTGTCAAAGTTATTTAAGTTTTCACAAATGATTTTTCATAGTTAATTAATTTTTTTTAAAAGATAATATGTCAACCTATTACTCCGAGAAAATCAATTTAGGAAATATAAAACATTCATCAATGTAAATATATCCAATACAATAAAATATAGTGTTTCCCCAAACTAATTTAATACAGACTCCCTATGCTGGTCAAGCACTAAAAATTCTATAAGGACTCAAATGAGAAAACCTAACTCTTAATCTAAAAATGCGCACATCCATCCTCTGTGTCGACGTACCGCCTTTCCTTGACTCCTCCTGAACTCCACTTTAATCTCCGGTGTAGCAACTTAAGAAAACATATTTGCATACAAGAAAACAATACATTGCAAGGGTGAAAATCTCATTCGCAGTTATATCGCCACAGTTACACAAGTAACACACAACAAATATATTACATACAGTAAATATGTTGCACACACAGTGCTATACTCATCATCAAAAGAAATCACATCCAAGAATCACTTCAATTTCACACAGAAATATATGCATGACACTTCTAAGAGCTCTGTAAGAACATTCTTTCTCAATGCTCCATGGAGACTTATCCCAACAACGTTTGAGTGATAGGCGCAGCTAAATACTTATCATGATTGCACAGCCCTTTCTCTTCGGGTCTGCTCTCACAACCATTCCATAAAAAGCCACTCTCACCTTATCTTGAAAAGACCGGTCAGTCAGGTTTATCCAAGTCGGGTGTATGATTTTCCCCGGCTCAAGGATGCAAACTCTTGGCCATTGGTGGAAGTTCGAAACTCGGATAACCCCAGTAGGCAATTGTAGCCCAACCGTATCAATTCCCAACCACGTATAACGTGAATTGTAACTCATATGACACACAGCCGGGTGGAACAACACACAACCAATCTTTCTTCACTCACATTAATTCATCTTTATTCAATATAACTAAGTCACACAGACTTTTCACACCGGTATTTACTCATATATTTTAAGAACATCATTTTCACTACTTTGGACACTCAATCCCAATGTAATTTCCACACCCCGGACACTCAGTCCACAAATATCTCATCGTTGCAGACATTCAGTACACGGCCTCACATATCATTGTTTTAAACGCTAGGTCCATTCTCTTTTGGTACATCAAACTTATACTACCACCTCTTCAACTTTTAAGAATTCAATCGGGAACTTTACTTTGGAAAAACTCAATCAATTTTGCTTTGACCTTTTTTGAGAAAACTTTTTTTATAATACTATCCCTCACTTGACTTTATTAATAATGTTAATTTTAAAACCACATTGTTCATCACTTTAGTAAAAATATCTCTTTATTTTAATTAATTATCTAAAATGCCAATTTTCTTCAAAATTTACATTTTAGTCCTCTAACTATCCAAATTATATTTTTAGTCCATCCAAGTATCCAAATTATCATTTCAGTCCTTGTACTTTAAAATTACACTTTCAGTCCCTGAATTTTCAAAAATTACACTTTTGACCCTTATACTTTAAAAATCGCATTTCTGGCAGGCAGAAGAGATCACAGCTGTGAAAATTGTCACACCCGAGATGTGAACAGTTCTGGAAAGATTACAAAAAAATCCAAAAATTACTTTCTTTTAGAATTTAATTGCTTAGCTTATTTCCAACCTTTTTAAACATAAAAATCAGATTTACCTTTTATGAAATTTGGTTCATTAATGTTGAATTTCAAAGGTTAATTAAATAGTCCTTTGGAGATTAAATTTCTTGGAAACATGATTGGATTAAAAAGTCCTATACAAAGTTTGGGACTTTGTTTTCTAAGTTAATTCTTTTCAAAACAATCACTTTATTTCCATGTCCTCTACACCATCTCCAATATGCTTGGGCCACTTTTCAATTATCATGTTAATCCCTCAACTTCTCCAATCATCAATCACCAATCTTAACCACATGGGAATATCTCCACATAAGAAATCAATTCATCACAACGTAAGAAATCCATCACCAACACAAGAGAAATCATTTACCATCACACAAGAAAATCTTCTCACAAAGAACATAAGAAATCTTCACCAAAACATAAGAATTCACATACAACACACAAGCTTATGTAACCATGATAACTAGAGAATTTTTCCCTTACCTTAAATCTTTCTCCTTCTCTTTTCCCTCTTTAACAAGTTGATAACCAAGTCCACAAAATTAATCACCTTAAAAATATCACAAACAAAGAAGCACAACCACAACAAACATAAGCCTATTCTTTTCATAAAACCACCTCTAATCCCATAAGAAACTAAAGGAGAGTGATTTTATAGACAAACCTCTTTGGAAAAATGAATCAAAGGATTGATCAAAGATTTGGCTCCAAGAACATAACCTAGAGCAAAATAAGAGTTTCTCCAAAAACTTTGAAGAAACACATGATTTAGTAAAGATGATGATGAAGATCATGAATAGAAAATAAGGATTCATGGATTGGAAACACAAACCAACCTTGTTTGCTTGAAGGTTCAAGGCCAAAAGCTCAAGAACACTTGAAGAACAACTTGATGATTCCAAGCATGATGGAGACTAAGTGTTTAAAAGATGTATAAAATGGATTCTCTACACTTGATGCTTGTGTAAAGGATCAAAAGTATGAAGGAAGAAGATGGAAAGCTTCCATGGAAATGGAAGAAAAAGCTTGGAGGAAGAAGATGGACTTAGAGAGAAGCTAGAGAAAAATGGAGTTTTAGAGAGATAAGTTGTCTTGGAATGAAAAAATGACTTTTCCTAAGTCTTCCTTCCTTGCATAGACCACCCCTTTACCCAACCAAGGAGAAACCATGGTCGCTTTCATTAATCATGGTTAAATGCAAGCAAAGCATGTGACAACACTTGTCATAATCCTATGAATGGATTTCAAATTAATTCCAATTGAGTTATGAAAATAAAATATCTTCCTTGCCTTCAATAAGCACTTGGGCGCCCAACAGCTGTAGGAAGAAGGGGATAAGCTTAAAAATTTAATCACTTAAGTGAAAATGGTAAAAAGTAACTTTTGTGTGGTAATTTTGATCCCAAATGGCTTAAACTCTACTTCTATGGCTTGTTTAAATGAATGGCTTGCATGGTTCACTCAAATTAACCATGGTCACGAAATTTATGAGCCAAAGTGGTCTAGGGCTCAAGAAAAATCAAACTTAGGCTCAAAACAGACTTTTACCGATCACCCGTAACACGTAAACTAGTGTAAAATTGACTTTTCCCTAAAAATTCCCAAAGAATTTCTTAAAATCACAAATCTTATATAAACACTGTTGGCTACTCTTACATTTTAATTTTGATCATGTCTTAATTTTCTGGTATCCATTTACGCTCCAATTTACCCCCGTTCTTGATTCTACAGGGACCAAAACAACAATTCTTAATCTGTTACTCTAAAAATTCCCAAAATAATTTCTAAAATTATAAAATAATGTAAAAACATTATTTGGCTCATAAAAATATTTTTCTAACTTGTTCTGATCTTCAAACCCACTCGCAGTTCAACCTGGTCATACTACAGGGACCAAAATGGTACTATTTCTGCTCCATTTCTTAGAAAATTCTCAAATAATATAAAATCACTATTAGTATCCTCAAATATCTTTTCTGACTCCAAATTAGGGTTTCTATATCATTATGTTCCTATTCTGACAGTCAAAACGTCTACAGAGTTTTCGTTTGACTTTCTACGTCAGTTTTAAACCATTGTTTATCTCATCGAAATCCTAATATTAACAATAATCTACCCTTATTAACACTCTGTCTCTTAGAGTAAAAATTTGGGGCATTACATCCATATAACATGCATTGTGTGTCCAAGCGAACCTTCAGTGTTCATTTATTTTATTACCCGCTAAGTTATTAAATGATCTCGTTATTTATTTATTGCTTGCTCTCGTATTTATTATGAAACATATTTAATGAGCAAATGATTTGAAATAAATAGTTGTCTTCACATTGCTTTTTGGACTTAAAAATTAATTTGAGATCACATTTATTAAAAAGCAAAAAACATTGTTTTAGTTGTACTTGAGAGAGAATGTACTCTGATTTGTTTTTGTCCTCTCTGAACGCAACTTTTCCTTAACACAGTGTATTCTATTTGTCTCAACTGGATATTACTATTAACCGCTGTGTATTTGAGATAAAATAGAGATAGGTTGCACATTTCTTTGGAGAAAGTCTTTTGAGCGCCATACCAAAAGAAATTCCATTGAAGCATCGGGACGATAGCGTTTAATGCTATTAGAGAACGGGTATTTTGAAGAGACTGAAGAAGCTCAGAGTTGGAAGTGCTGAACCTCCTTGAAGCCTATAAGTACCGTGAATGAAGATGAAGAGAACAACTCTGTGCATACGATTTTTATATTGCTTAAACGCTGTTCAATTCATTCTTCATCTTGTAAAGAGTTAAACACTCTAAAGCACTTGCATTTTCATATCCTCACTTATTGAGTTTTGTGCTGTAAACACTTTATTTGTTTCTTGAGTGGTGTGAGCCTGAAAAGGCTAGGTAGAAAAGAAAACTTGTTATAAAAGTCTGAAGAGGCTTGGTTAACAAAGAATATTTGGTGTAGAAAGCCTGAAGAGGCTTGGTTGAAAAAGAATACCTGTACCTTATCCATAGTTAGTGGATATGCTTCATGCAAGAAGGAACCGAATGTAATTCTTGGTTATAAGAGTGAACCAGTAAAATTCCTGTGTTTGTTTCTCTTATCCTTGCTCTTTACATTCAATTCATTTAGCTAATTGTGGAGATTGAATTAAGATTTTTTAACAAACAAGTTTTCTTTTTAAACAAAAGTTTTTTAATCAAAGTTTAAGAAACACAATTCAACCCCCTTCTTGTGTTGCATGTTGTTACCCACAAGGACTTTGTTATTCTATAAATAAATAACATAATAAATGTAATGACTCATATATAAATATAAATAAATATATATAAACAAAGTGGTCATTATACAAATATAAATCTATTCAAATAGATTGCAATTAGGGTATACACCAACAAGCTTCCACGCAACATTTATCACACACCTGACACATTGGTCCTTGGGAGAATTGATCTTAATAGCATTGCTAATTGTGAATGCAGCTTGTTCTGCACCTAAAGAAGAGACCCCCTCTGAGATTAATCATGCGGGAAAAGACGAGGTTGTTGCGATCCTTCCATAGTTAGTAAACTGCAGACCCAAATAACATTACCATGGGGTTCACTAACGTCACTTATGCCGAGGTTCCACTGAACCCCATGCATTTAGTCCAATACTATAGAACTGACTCACATGATTAAGAGATAGAACTCTATCCCAAAACTCTTTGGCCTCATCACAATCCCTAAGGATATGCATGATACTTTCAGGGCAAGCTTGGCATTTAATGACGAACATATTTAATATGTCAATCATAAGGCAGAAGAAGAATACTTGTAAAAGCTATCTGAGTATAGTGGATTTTCTTACAAGCTGAAAGGACTAGACATAGCCCTTGACTATAAGAGTGAATCAGTAAAAGGTCTTGTGTGTAAATCTCTCTTATTCCTATCTTTGCATTATTTATTATTACTAACTGTGGGCATTGAAATTGAGGATTTCTTAATTAACGTTCAAAAGTTTTTCTTGTGCATCTAATAACTGTTTGTGTCGATTATCTGTTTATCATGCAACTTTTTCAAAAAGATATCAAAAGTTAAGAAAGGCTTTAATATGAATTGGGTCCCTGTAAAAATTCGAGTTTTGAATTTAGTCCCTACATTTAAAGTCAACGGTTTTTAGTCCTCCCAAATTTCAAGTTTTGAATTTAGTCCCTCATTTGTGTTGACCAGTGCTATGCCACCCTAAAACGCTGACGTGGCACGTTGCTCTATCCACGTCATTTGACACGTTATTTATTTATAGGGACTAAAATCAAAACATATAATTTTTACAGGGACCTCCACCACCACCCCCTCTTTTTCCCCCTCCTCCTCCACCACCACCACCACCACCCCTCTCTCCTCCATCACTGCCCCCTCTTTCAACCCCCTCCACCACCACCACCCCCACCCCCACCCCCACCCCCTCTCTCCTCCTTTTCCCTCCTCCTCTCTCTCCTCCTTGTTGTGTTGATACGGGACACTTGCTGTGATAGACGAATGCCTACAGGGCCAGCACCGATTATGATCACATCGAAGCGAGAGCGATCGGAAGGGTGGCACCAAGGAAGGTCGAAATCTAAGTGTTCGGGTTGGTACTCGGACTTTAAGTCGAGGAAATTTCTGAACTTGGCGGTGGTGTGGACCCTACCTCTGAGTTTTCTAGAAGTTGGAGGTGATGGGGTTTTGTGGAGAAGGAATAAGGAAGGTGTGGGTGAGTGGAGGAGTTGGTGTGTATTGGTCGGAGGCGGTGGAGAAAATAACATGAAACCGGTGGCCATGTTGTTTGCGGGGAAGGGGTCTCTCTGTGGTGATTGTTATGATCTGAGTGATGGAGAAAATTAGGTGAGTGTAGAAAAGGAGGAAGCTAGTTTAATGTTTTTCGAGTAAAGAAAGAGAGGTTGGTGGTGGTGGTGGTGAGAAAGAGGGGGTGGTGATGGAGGAGAGAGAGGGGGTGGTGGAGGAGGAGGGGGGGAGAAGGAGAGGGGTGGTGGAGGTCCCTGTAAAAATTATATGTTTTGATTTTAGTTCCTATAAATAAATGACGTGTCAAATGACGTGGACAGAGCAACGTGCCACGTCAGCGTTTTAGGGTGACATGACACTGGTCAACGCAAAGGAAAGACTAAATTCAAAACTTGAAATTTGGGAGGACTAAAACTCGTTGACTTTAAATGTAGAGACTAAATTCAAAACTCAAATTTTTACAGGGACCCAATTCATATTAAAGCCGTTAAGAAAATACAATTTAACACTCTTCTTTTGTTTTCACTTGTTTTCTTCACAATCACGTCATAAGAAAAAAGTGTAAATAGTAAAATGTTTTGAATTGAAAAACTATAAAAAAGCAATCATGTAGTTGTCACCAATTCATAGACGACAAAAGTGGCAAGAGAGAAGCCTTTTCGAGAGGGGGTTTAGGAGAGATGCATTTTCGAGAATGGGGGTCATAAGACACAAAGGTGTTGAAAAGAAATTAAAGCGTGGAAAAATGGAAAGTATGAAGACATGAGGATAGTGTTTTTTTTTTCTTTTTGGCTTTATTTTTTCTTTAAATGAGACAAAAAGTTGTACAGGATTTAGTGGGTTATAAGTTTTTGAGTATTTGTCAAGTCTCTCACTTCTTATTTTGTGATGTCCCACAATAATATTTTTTTAAATTAAACGCTGAATAACTATTTTTGTGCTGTCAAATCCCTTGTTTTTAGCAAATCGAACACACTAAAGATAAATAAAATAAGTAGTGAGAAAGTTAAAAAAAATTCTAAAATTATGATTAATTAACCTTTAAAATATCCCTATTCAAAACAAATATATGTTAAACTTATATTTGTCGAAATTTTGAGTCATCCAAGATTACGAATTTTATGTATTGAAAGAAAAATATGTGGCTTTTTAATAAAAAATAAAATATGTATAAAATAGTTTTAAACAGGAAAGACTGTATTAAAATGACAAAAAATTGTGGATTCCAATTACTAGTAATCGCAACATCCAAAATTTCCGTTGCCGGGACTTGAACCCGGGTCTTTCGGGTGAGAGCCGAATATCCTGACCAACTAGACTACAACGGATACGATATTTGTGTTGCTCTTAAGAGGATTATATAACAAAATAATCCAAATAGTAGTTTTGAGTAGAGGCTAGCCTAGCAAGCAAATAATAAACCTTCCCTTCCCTTCCCTCCCGCCTCTCTTTCAATTTCGCACTGAAGCAAAGCATTCAGTGGCAGTGAAGTGGAGCAGGAAAGCGAAGAGGAAGAGGGAAAAGGGAAAGAAAACCCTAGTAAGTGGAATCGGAGAGGAGAAAGAAAGAAAAATGAGGGAGGAAGAGATCGAGAAGCTTCGGGGAGTGGTGAGGGACTGCGTGAGCAAGCACCTCTACTCGTCTGCGATCTTCTTCGCCGACAAGGTTGCCGCCTTCACCAACGACCCCGCCGACATCTACATGCAGGCTCAGGCTCTCTTCCTCGGCCGCCACTACCGCCGCGCCTTCCACCTCCTCAACGCCTCCAAGATCGTCCTCCGCGACCTCCGCTTCCGCTACCTCGCCGCCAAGTGCCTCGTAACTTCTCCTCATTTCATTCATTTCCCAATTTTCAACTCTACCTAATATATACTACTGTTATTATTACTATTTAATTTAATTATTTTAGTATAAAACCAAACGTCACTTCAATTCGATTCGAGAGTCTGGTGAAAGAAAAACAAGTTCATTGCCACTTGCACCAACCGGACTTAGTTATTTATTTCAAAATTTCAACTCTACCAATATACTGTTATTTTAGTTATTTTGGTTTAAATCCTCTTTAATCCGAGTCGAACCAGTGTATCCAGACCAATCTCTCAATGTCTATTTTCTCAATTCATAAACGGAATCAAGCTGCTTGTCACTTAGACTATGCTATTTTATTTAATAATAATAGTAATGCATATTATTTGATTATTTTTTTTAATAAAAAAGGAGGAATTGAAGGAATGGGATCAATGCCTATCAATGCTGGGTGAGGCAAAAGTGGACGAGGATGGAAATGTTTCTGACACGAAGGACTCTAATGTCATGTACATGGATAAAGATTGTGAAGACCGTGAAATCAATGTGAGCGAGCTCCTTTTCGTCCTCTTTTTATTGTTTCCAACTTTTAAACTGCAATGTTTGTCTGTTTATATATATATATTTTTTTAGATTTTAATTTTAATATGTGTGCAACTACCTTAAAACTAATAACTTGCTTACAATCTTCTTCGTGGGCTGTTAGAATGACTATATGATATGTTTGTTTAGTTGTGAATTTTGAAAAGCTTATGAAGAAAAAAAAGCAGGGAAAACCCGATTGATTTGATATTTATTATAAGCACCTACAGATAAGCTATTTCTGATAAAGAAGTAATTTTCGTAAGAGAAAAGAGTCAGTGAAATACATGAACAAAGGATAAAGATATTCTCTTAAAGAAACCACCAAAAAACATCAACAGAGAAGACATATCAATTGACAAGGTTGCCAATCTCCTTGTTTACACTTACATGGATGAACATGAAGTCATGAACTCATCCAAAATGTGGCTAACCTGGAAAGGTGCAATTGTGGTTTAAACTTACTCATTTTCCATATTCTTATGTATGAGCTGGTACCATGACTATGCTTTGGTGAGCCATCTCAACCTTAATAGCTTACAGAAGTATATGCCTGGAATGTTTCATTTTTCCCCATACTTCACAAATGAGACACACATGACTGGAAATAGTGATTAGTTTGTTTTCGTAATGGGGTTCTTATTTGTATGAATAGGCCAACTTTGTGTATAATTTTTGCAACATTTGTTATGTTGGTTAGGAAGAGACAAAAGAAAAGAATAATACTGTATGGTTAAACCTGTTCTACTGCTTGATGGATGTTTCTTTGATGTTGGATTTAATTTTGAATTAGTCCTGCCGCTTTAATTTGATATGCTAACATATGATAGAAGTGAATCTTTGGAATGTGAAAATATGATAAAAGAGAAGCTTTTTGAATATCTTTCATGTTAAAATGTGAAATTTTGTGCTTGGGCAATGTCCTTATTTCTGATTTTTCTTTTCTTATTTGAATGCATTTTGTTATGTAATAATAGATATCTTCTGCAATATGTTTCTTGAGAGGCAAAGCATATGAAGCTCTAGAAAACCGTGCTCAGGCTCGATTGTGGTGAGGGTATTTTGACTCTGCTATCTTTTCACTCACGGATAAGTAGAAAATGATAATTTTTTTATTGATTTTCTGCATTTAGTATGAGGTGGAACTTGGAAGTATAATTGCTTGCTGCTTGTGTGAAGATTTACAGAAGTATGATGTGTGCAAATTTGCTTAAAGAGGCTCACTTTCTTTGTTGTATCTGCTTTTGTTTAAGGTACAAAGCTGCTATAAAAGCTGATCCTTTATGCTATGAGGTACATATGATATTCTCCTTACTTACTTTTGTAGGTCCATTATTAGTATCTAGTAATCTGCCCTGTGAGATTTGCCTGCTTGGTTGGGACATATGCTTGCAAGTTCTTGTATGGGGTTTAACACTATCTAAAGGAACACCCCTTTCCCTTTCCTCTCCCTGGTCACCTTAGGCCCTTAGTGGGGATTCCTGATGTGCCACCCTAGTGCCAAACATCCCTTGACTTCTTTAATAGGTATCACTGCAGAAACAGGGTTAATTTTTCTTATGATAGTTTCTCTGTAGTAGTAAATTGATTCAATGTTGCCAGTAGCCTTTAAACAGAGTTTTAGAATGCTCTGATTTATTTTTGCCATTCTGGAAAGCATCATTTGTAGGCTGTAGCATACATACTTATATTTTACTCAACTTACCCGAGATATCTAATTCTTCCTGGATGATTGGTTATTATGTTAGGCTTTGGAATGCCTTATTGAAAATCACATGCTTACATGTGAGGAAGGTAGAAGTTTTCACTTATCCCTTGGAGAATTCCTTGATTTCAATTTATGTCTTTAGAAATTGTTTAAGAAGTATATTGTCTTATTCATAATTGATCCTAATATAAGTCTCTCTGCCCTTTATCTATGTTGAATATCAGAAGCAAGTTTGATCTCATCATTGCAATTCGGTAGTGAGGATGGATGGCTCTCATCATTTTATTCTTGTTTGATTAAGAAGGTATTAGCAGGTTTCAGTTGGAAGTTGCTCTTATCCAAATATTTTGTACTGATGAAATGAGGATTATTTTCTTTTTTGTTTCACAGTATGACAAAGAAAATGTTGTAGAAGCCAAGTTCAGAGATCTCGAGAACGAAAGCTGTAAAAGTGACCAGTCTGATCCTTCTTTCTTGCGCACACTGAAAACCAACACTGATGTATTGGCCTGCAAAGCTGAATACTACCATCAGTGTGGTGAATATCAGAAATGTTTTGAGTTAACATATGTGTAAGTTGGGGATCTGATCTGTAGACTGAAGTGAGAGTGAGATAAAGCTATAGCTTTTACATCATCCATTGTGTTCATTCCTTTCTCCTTCATTTTTCATAACTGAGCATAAGCATTGATATTACAGTTTGCTTGAGAAGGATCCTTTTCATCTCAAGAGTACACTAGTACATCTGGCAGCTGCTATGGAGCTTGGGCATTCAAATGAGCTCTATCTGATGGCATGCAATCTGGTGAAGGATTATCCTCAAAAGTAAACACTTTTCCATTATATTGATTGGCTTCTAAAGATTTTGCTACATATAAGAATCAATTCTTTATTTAGACTATTGCTTAGGATTTATAGTTGTCTTCTAAAGCCGTTGCTATATATAACAATAAAATCTTCTTGATGTATTTTAGGGCTTTATCATGGTTTGCTGTTGGTTGCTATTACTATTGTATCAAGAAATATGATCAATCCCGCCGTTATTTCAGGTAAACACAACTCACCATAGTGAGATAAGATTGATCTTGAAACATCTAATGCTTATTTTTTTTTTGGGTTAAATCTGTTTTTTGTCCCTCATTTATCACTAATTTTCGATTTTGGTCCCTCATTTTCAAAACTCGTTTTTTTAGTCCCTCAGTTTTGAAAACTTGTCACCTTTAGTCCCTCAAAAATAAAACGCGTCTTTTTAGTCCCTCATTTTTGAAAAATTGTCACTTTTAGTCCCTAGGGCCATATTTTAAATTTGAAAAGTATTTTATGAATTTATACTTTGACCCCTCCTAAATCCTGTTGTTCACCTTAACCCGTTTTTCTGTTCTCCTCCCCCTCCACTGATGCACCGCGGCCCCCCATCCCCGCGCGGCCAAGGGAGGAGCTCCGCCCGGACAAGGGAGGTTGCGCACAATGGAGGGAAGGGAGAGGGCCACCGCGATCGCACAGGGAGCAGAACGAGAGAGAGGCCGCATCTCATGGCTGCTTCGAGGGAGGACTTTGGAACTACTCCTAGCAGGGATGGGGGTCGTGGTGCATCAGTGGAGGGGGAGAAGAACGAAAAAACGGGTTAAGGTGAACATCAGGCTTTAGGAGGGGTCAAAGTATAAATTTAGAAAATACTTTTCAAATTTAAAATATGGCCCTAGGGACTAAAAGTGACAATTTTTCAAAAATGAGGGACTAGAAAGACGCGTTTTATTTTTGAGGGATTAAAAGTGACAATTTTTCAAGACTGAGGGACTAAAAAATGAGTTTTTGGAAATGAGAGACCAAAATCGAAAATTAGTGATAAATGAGGGACAAAAAATAGATTTAACCCTTTTTTTTGTTGTTGTAATTTATCATTGTTGAATGTTGAGATCCCACATTAACTAGAGATATGACCAAATTAGTCTAAGGCTTGGGCAATCCTCACCCCTTGAGGTTGCTTTTGGGGTTGAGTTAGGTATAGCCCAAATTCTAAGATGGTATCAGAGTCTATGCTCTGTACATCTTGGGGTGTGAGAAGGTGTGTTGAGATCCCACGCCGACTAGAGATATGACCAAATTAGTCCTTATAAGGCTTGGGCAATCCTAATCCCTTGAGCTAGTTTTGGGGTTGAGTTAGGTCTAGAATTCTAAAACCTTATAACTTAAACAACCATGATTCACACTTTTTTGGCATGCTAATTATTTTAAAATGTGAATGCTCAACTTTCTTTCTTATTTACCTAAGAATACAATATACTGAAAATTTGTTATATTTCACATTAGAAAGCTTTGTGATGCTTCATGACATTAGGTAATTTGTTATGTTTGACATTTGGTGCAGTTGTCAATTTGTTTCACAACCATAAAATGGTATGCCCATGCAGTTGTGATGCCCGTGCCCGTCTTTATTCCATGAGAATGTGTTGTGTTCAATGACATGTCATCGACCAAGCTGTACATTAATGCATATAGTTGGTCATGAGCATGGTTGATCAAAATTGACCTTTGTGGCTTGTTAAGTTTAAGTTGGTCATATATCTCTAAAATGAGTTGGATTGCTTGAGAAATCAGTTTCCCTGTCAAGGAATTAAAATTGCTTGAATAACCTATCTTAGAAAATTCTGCATGAATTTGGATTATCAAGGGTTCATTCTTTATGCACTTGATTGCTTTATAACATCAGTATCAAAATTTATTGTCTACTGTACAGCAAGGCAACTAGTTTAGATGGAACATTTCCCCCTGCATGGATAGGCCATGGGAATGCCTATGCTGCTCAAGAAGAGGGTGATCAGGCTATGTCAGCTTACCGCACTGCAGCTCGATTATTTCCTGGGTAGCATATTGATTTTTCTAATTTGATCTTTCTCTCCCTTTGCCCCCAAATATAGTTAAGTTATTTTCTTCTGCATATTAGTATAACTACATAAGGATTATATGTATGTATGGTTCTACATGGCTGGTTATGTATGTATGTATGTATGTCATAAAACATAGGACATAGGACATACATACATAACCAGCCATGTAGAACCATACATACATATAATCCTTATGTAGTTATACTAATACTGCACATTTCTTCAGTACTAATTTTAGAACTTAAACAACTGTCTCTGAGAAATTGAACACACATTTATCATTTTGTTTTGGGTTCTTGCAAAAAGAAACAAAAAACAGAAATGGATAAAGGGCACTGTATTGTGTTTTATTATCATGGTTTTTGTGAATAGTTTTCAGGGAAAATGTGTGATTATCAAAAGATCAAAAGTAGAATGCTGTTCCTTTTGGATTTTATCTGATGACTCAAAATAACATGAATTTATTCATTGAAACCCTGAGCAGAGAAGCCCTTCTGTCAGCTGCTTTTTGTTCCTTTCCTTTTTCTTATTACCATAGACGTTTTTCTGTTTTCGAATTTCTTTATATTAGTTTTCAGAAGTTTTGCTACATTTTTGTCTAATAATTTGATTAAGTCTTGTGTCGCTTTTCATGATTTGGTGATATCACTGATATGCAGCAAACTACAAAGGCTTATTATGAAGGGGAACCAGATTAGAAAATTGAATAGAACTAGAAGATATCCGAGAAGGATATTGGTGAAAAAGAAAAAAAGCTTGTCTAATTTTATAATTTTTTTGGCTTGTTTTTCTAGTTAAAAACATGTCTCTCTTAGAAAAAGCTCAAACAAACAGGTCCGTAGTTGCAAGTGGCCTTTGCATTGTGATTTGGGTTAGAAGGGCTGCCTTAGCATTGTGGCCTGAGTTCATCCCCAGCTTGTGGGTTTGAATGTGAGTTTGGCCGAACTCGCCTCCTCCATACAGTCTAAATTTATTCTATTTTGATTTGGAAGTTTTGTATTTTTTGTTGTGTGTGTCTGTGTTCTTTTTTTCCCCCGGGGGGGGGGGGGGCTAAAAGAAATTTGATTTTGATTTTAGCTTTGCAAAATCGCAATATTTTTGCTTTTAGCGCTTCATAATCCTTTATGAACCGGGACTAATTTCCTACTAATTTTGCTTAACACGCAAGCCATTACTCTCACCAAATCTCATAACAAGTAACAATTTCATTTCCGAAGTTGTGACTCTTACCTAGATCCCCACTTGCATGTATTTGTTTCTTTTGTTGTTTGTTTAAAAACTTAAGTATGAAATCCTCTTATTATCTATAAAATGTTATTTAACGGGTTAAATTTGATATTCTCTTATTCCAGGTGCCATTTACCAACTCTTTATATTGGAATGGAATGCATGCGGACCCACAGCTATAAGCTTGCTGAACAGGTATGTACTTTATAAAGTTGGATATATTCAAGGGTCGGTTGGGAAGCTTTTGGTTGTTTTTTTTTTTGTGGGGTGGGTCAGGGTTTATAATGTCTTTCCACTATATCTTTGTAAATTCTATAAATAAGTAGTTCAATCAGTTCATACAAGGTCTACTTTATATTTCATGTCTACTATATATCCTATAATTAAATCCATTTTACTGTTTAATTAATGTTCAGTTTATTTTCTATATAGGGTTTGGATCATTTGATCTTTCTTTACCTAATCAAAAGCCAGCAATGACTGATTACCTAACAAATCAGTCCTCTTCTTTAATCTGTGAAGAGTCATACATTATTCATATCTTTCACACCCATACCAAAATATATTAATGTTCCTATATTTTTCCCCAGTTTTTTATGCAGGCTAAGTCAATTTGCGCCTCGGATCCACTTGTGTATAATGAACTTGGAGTTGTTGCCTATTATATGAAAGAGTAAGGATATCTACCTGATTTAAATTATTATTTTGAGTTAATGACTTAATGTAATGTTCACATTCATCCCACGGAATTCTTCTCCCTTGAATGCAATTCAGATGACCCTGTAGGCTAGAAACCAAAGCTTGTATGAGTTTTATTCAAAACAAAATATGAGTTGCTTTATTTGTACACAAGGAATATATTTAGTGTTCTGTGATGAAACATTGATATGACACTGGAAGTGTTTTGCAAAGTTGTCTTTTATTTTGGGAAGTATATTTGATGTTTGTGAATTTTGGGAAGTATATTTGGAGTTTGTGAATGCACCGAAGAGATTATTGAGTGCATGCCCTTGATCTATTTTTTTGATTATTATGAGAAAATTGATTACTTTTAGTTTTATATTACAATACAATATGCACCCTCTTTATCTCCAAAACATTTAAAGACTGTTTTCTTTCTTTTGTCAGCCAAGTTTCCATGCAAATTAGTGAAATTGAGTGATTTCGACATGCATAATTGTGACTTCTGATTCAGGTATAAGAAAGCAGTGTGGTGGTTCGAGAAAACATTAGCCCTCATCCCAACCGCTTTAAGTGAGATGTGGGAGCCAACTGTAGTCAATCTTGCTCATGCATACAGAAAGTTGAAGTAAGTTGATAAATATGTCTCGGTGATCTGACTTGAATTTTTCTTGTTCTCAGCCAGAGTTTTTAGAATACAGACAGGTATCTTTTCTTAAGTTGAAACAATAAACTAGCGGATCTATGTATTGAATGATCTGAATTGAATACAAAGGCATGCCTTCTATATATAGTGGAGGCAGAGGCAGCAAATGGATCAAAACAGATAAACAGAAAACAGTTAGAGATTAACAAACTCTAACCAACCTAATCTAAACAGCTGAAGAGATAAGACACGTGATTAAACTTAGATACAAACTAACTCAAGTAAACTAAGTAACTGAATTACAATAATCTGATTTCATTAACCCCCCGCAAGCTGAGGAGTGGATAGCACAAACTCTCAGCTTGGAAACCAAGTTGTTGAAGGGAGCTGGATCAAGCGGCTTGGTGAAAACATCAGCAATTTGATCAGTAGTAGAAATAGGTAGAAGGTGAAACAGCTTGCTCTGTAGCTTCTCCCGTACGATGTGGCAATCAATTTCTATGTGTTTCGTACGTTCTTGAAAAGTTGGGTTCGCAGCGATGTATTGGGCCGATTGATTATCACAATAAAGCAGAGCTGGCTGGATGAAAGTAGGATGCAGTTCTTGAAGAATGTAAGTGAGCCATTGCAATTCACAAACAGTGGAGGCCAAGGCGCGGTATTCAGCCTCGGATGATGAACGGGACACTGTATTTTGTTTCTTGGATTTCAACGAGACAAGAGAATCTCCTAAGAATACACAATAACCAGTAATTGATCGCCTTGTGTCAGGGCATCTAGCCCAGTTCGAATCTGAGAAGGCTTTCAGCTGAATGGTGGATGATGTAGAGTAGAACAATCCATGAGCAGGGGTGGATTTAAGGTAGTGCAGCACCCGCATGGCAGCTTGGTGATGAGTTGAAGTTGGAGAACCCATATGTTGGCTAAGTTGGTTCACAACATAGCTCAGGTCCGGTCTGGTGATTGTCAAATATAATAGGCGCCCAATAAGTCTTCTATAGGAGGCTGGGTCTTCCAATGGCTGGCCTTCATTCTTCTGCAATCTGGTATCTTTTGTAATTGGGACAGAGGCTGGTTTGGCTGCTAGGAGTCCCATGTCTTCAAGTATGTCCAAGGCATACTTTCTTTGGCAAATATGGAGACCCTTGTGGGATCGGGCTATCTCCAAACCAAGGAAGTATTTCAAGTTTCCAAGATCTCATTCTGAATTGGTGGTGCAAAAAGGGCTTGACATTGTTGATCTCTTCTACATCGTTCCCTGCAAGAATAAGATCATCCACGTAAACCAATAGGGCAGTAAAGGAATTCTGAGCATGCTTAATAAATAAGGAATAATCTGAGTTGGATTGAGTGTATCCCTGAGAAATTAAGGATTGGGAGAGTTTGGCAAACCACTGCCTACTGGATTGCTTCAATCCATATAAAGACTTCTTGAGGCGGCAAACTTGATTGGGTTGAGTTGTAGATAAGCCGGGTGGGAGGTCCATGTACACTTCTTCATCCAATTGACCATGGAGAAAGGCATTTTGGACATCTAATTGCTGCAAATGCCAATTGTTAACAGTAGATAAAGCCAACAATAATCTAATTGTAGTGACCTTTGCAACCGGGGAAAAAGTATCAAAATAATCAATTCCTTCAGTTTGTGTAAAACCGTGGGCCACAAGTCTGGCCTTATACCTTTCCAAGCTACCATCCGATTTAAGTTTGATCTTATAGACCCATTTGCAGCCTATAGATTTCTTACCAGGGGGTAGAGTCACAATATCCCAAGTGTCATTTAAGTTCAAGGCATGGAGTTCAGCTTGCATGGCGTCAATCCACTCTTTGGATTTGATGGCCTGCTTATAAGTTGCAGGTTCTTGTAGAGTAGATATAGTAAGAGCATACTGTCTATGAGAGTCAGAAAGGTTAGAATAATCAAGGTAATTGCTAAGAGGATATAAGGCATTGGAGCAGATAGGAGTATTTTCAGTGGCAGCAGCTATGTTGCAGTGAAATTCCTGCAAGTAAGAGGGGGGTTTTCTGGATCTAGAAGATCTCCTCAAGACAATGGTGTTGTCTCGTTCCTGATTAAAATCCTGTGGCAAAGCTAAATGATCATGCTCATTAGAAACAATTACAGGCTGTTCATTTTGCATATAAGGTGGAGTAGGATGATCATGAAAAAGGTTGTCAAATAAAAGAGTATGGTTTAAGTCAGTTATAATATCAGAATCAATAGTGGAAGGTTGCTCCAAAGTGGAGTATGGAAAGACATGTTCATGAAAAATGGCATGTCTAGTTACAAAAATGTTTCGATGCTGTAAGTCAAAAAGAACATACCCTTTTGTACCTGGTTGATATCCAAGGAATATGCATTTTCTGGCCCTGCTGTCAAGCTTAGTTCTGTTCTGTGTAAGAGTTGAAGCATAGACTAAACAGCCAAACACTTTTAGATCTAAGAAAGTGGGTGGTGAGCCAGTCAACATTTCAAAGGGTGATTTGTGATTTAGAGTTGGTGTAGGTAATCGGTTGATTAAATACACAGCATGGCAAACAGCATATGACCAAAAAATGGTTGGTAATTTTGAATGAAATAAAAGAGCTCTTGTAACAGCCAAGAGGTGTCTATGTTTTCTTTCAACTTTGGCATTTTGTTGTGGGGTTTCCACACAAGAAGTTTGATGAATAATGCCGTGTGAATCATAAAATGAGGGCATGTTAAATTCCTGACCATTATCAGTTCTAATTATTTTTATTTTGCTGTCAAATTGAGTTTGGACATGTTGAATGAACTTAAGCATACAAGGCCTAGTATCAGACTTGGTTTTTAAAAGATAAATCCATGTGTTTCGGCTATAATCATCAACAATGGTTAAAAAATATTTAAAACCTTGAAGAGAAACAGTATTTAAAGGACCCCATATGTCCATGTGAACAAGATCAAAGGTCTTAGAAGAAAGAGTAATGCTATCATGAAAAGGCAACCGAGCCTGTTTAGCCATATAACAAAAGTCACAAATGTAATTCTTATTAACTTTGATGTAGGGAAAATGTTTACAAATGTCATGTAGGACATTAATAGAGGGGTGTCCAAGCCGAAAATGCCATACATCAAAGTTTTTATTTTCAGTACAATCAGTATGAACAGAAACAGAAGCTAAAGTATTATTCTGTAAAACAGGATCAGATTTACAACAATGTTTAAGCAAGTAAAGATCATGGTGAATCTCAGCAGCTCCAATCGTCTTCATTGAAGGGAGCTCCTGGATAACACAGCCAGAGTTAGAAAAAATTAGGTGACAAGAGATAGATTTAGTTATGGTGTAAATTGAAATAAGGCAATATGTAAATTCTGGTATGTGTAAAACATTATATAGAACCAAGTTATCAGTAACTATAACAGTGCCAGAGAAGTGTGCAGTAACTTTGTTTCCATTTGGCAAATTTATTTGCAAAGGTGAAATTCTAATGTAATCTTTAAATAGATATTTGTATGGACAAATATGAACTGTAGATCCAGTGTCCAAGATCCAATAAATAGACTGTGTTAGGAAATTGTTACCAGAGTGAGTCAAGTTGGATGTGAAATGCTTGGGAGTGTCATCATTCTGAATGCTTTGCCTTTGCCAAAAGGATTTGTGGAGGTGGTGGGATCATTCTTTGAGCCATGGATTAGCTTCAATAGGTGTTGATATTCATCAGTGCTTAACTGGATGGTGGGACCTTGCTTTGGTGTACCAAGGGTCTGAACAGCTGGGGAACTCGGTTCAGCAGTGGCTGCATTTGCTGAATTTGTAGGTGTTCTTGCACGATATCCAGGAGGAAACCCGTGCTTGAAATAACATGTGTCCACCGTGTGATTGGCTTTTCCACAAAAAATACACTGTTTATTGTTATTGCTGGATCGACCACGACCTCTACCAGCAGCAGAATTGGGAGTGCCACGACCTTGGTAATTGTTTCTATTCTGGTTCCAATTGTTGCTGTTATTGGCAGCAACCAGAGGGGAGGAATCACCTAAATTGGGACCAGTATTCTTTCTTTCTTGCTGAGAAACCATACCAAAAACCTTACTAATGGGAGGTAGGGGATCAAGCATCAGAATTTGAGTTTTAACAGCATTGTAGCTGTCATTAAGTCCCTTTAGGAAGCATATGACATACTCAGATTCTTTGAAATTCTGCATAGATTGTGTTAGGTTACAAATGCAAACAGAATTACAAACACAAGTAGGGGTTGGTCGAAGAGATTCAAGTTCTTCCCATAAGGTCTTCAAATCCGTGAAGAAGGTTGAGACATTTCTGTCTCCTTGACACATGGAATGCATGTCTTGGAGGATATCAGAAATACGAAAATGGTTTCCTTTGGAATACCTGTCAAGAAGGTCGAGCCACAGGGATCTTGCGTTATCGAAGTAGATCGTGCTTTGAGCAATGTGAGCAGCGAGGCTTCGGTTGATCCAAGACACCAACATGGTGTTGCATCTTTCCCACGCATCGTAAAGAGGATCGTCTTTGGCTGGCTGCAGCATAGTGCCATCGATAAACTTCAGCTTATTCTTTGTAAGAAGAGCCCTTCGCATTGCACGACTCCATGAGTGAAAATTTTCTCCATTGAGAGGTGGAGAAACGAGCACTGCACCAGGATTTTCTCCAGGGTGTAAATTATAGGGACTGTTTGGGTTTAGGGTGGGATCGGGATTGGTAGTAACACCACTTTGGTTTTCTTGATTTTCAGCATTGTTGTTGCCGCTTAAACCTTCAGAATCGGCCATGGTGATGAACAGATCGAAGGAAGAAGATGATGGATGAAGGGGGAAAAGAGAAAAGAAGAACCTAAAGGCTCTATGATACCATAATACTGGAAGAAAAAGAAACTGAAAGAAATCTATGTATTGAATGATCTGAATTGAATACAAAGGCATGCCTCCTATATATAGTGGAGGCAGAGGCAGCAAATGGATCAAAACAGATAAACAGAAAACAGTTAGAGATTAACAAACTCTAACCAACCTAATCCAAACAGCTAAAGAGATAAGACACGTGATTAAACTTAGATACAAACTAACTCAAGTAAACTAAGGCCTCGTTCGGGGTGGTTTTTGGTTTTATGTTTTGAAAATTTCAAAAATCAAATCTAGTTTCAGTTCTGAGTTCTAAGTTTCAGTTTTGAGTTTTAAGTTTTGGTTTTTTTAGTTTAGTCACTCTTTTTACCTTGCCCCACTATAAATGGTGAAGGCACAGGAGGGATGACACTAGGGGTGGCAAATGGGATGGGCCCAACAGGCTGACACGCCTAACCCACTTTTTGGCGGGCTGAGTTTTTTCAACCCGCGGCTTGCCTTTGTCCACCCGTCGGGTTGATTATATTATTTTTTAAATGATTTTTTTTTTTCAGTTTTTTTTATTTGTCGTGGGCTTGGGCCGCCAAAAACAGGTCATCCCGACGGGCTGCCAACTCGCTTTTAAACGGGACGAGTTGTATTTTCTAGCCCACTTTCCTTGACGGGGTGGGCAAAAAAACGGGTAGGGCGGGCCGACCCATTTTGCCATCCTTAGATGGGACGAGAGAATGCCGAAGGGACACAAGTAGAGCTGGGTATATGGGCATTGACCTGCAGACGATCTGTTTAACCCGCAGCCCGTGTGGGCTATGGGCCACCTAAATATAGACCCGTTTTAAACACGGGCTTTTTTAGCCCGGCCCATTTAACCCCGTGGGCCATTTTTTAAAATTAAATTTTAAAATTTTAATGTGTATTTTATTTTAATTTTTTAAAATTTAATTATTTTTTCCTTTAGTAGGCCCATGGGCCGACCCCCATTTAGCCCGTGGACTATGCGGCCCGGTCTGTTTATATGCGGACTCCGTTTATATGCGGACTGGGCTATCCGCATACCCACCTCTAGACACGAGAGAACGAGAGTATTTAGCGTTTAAAACTGAAACAAGAATCACAAAACCTATTTTTGTGGTTTTGAGATTCAGGTTAAAACTGTTTTAAAATTAAGAAAAAAACCAATTCAATCTCATTTTACCCGAACATGTTTTGTTTTCAAATTTAACTTTTAAAACCAAAAACCAGAAACTTAGAACCACCCCGAATGACCCCTAAGTAACTGAATTACAATAATCTGATTTCATTATCTCGTCCTAAATTTTTATGTTTGAATTTCCTCAACCACTAGTTTTTTAGTTTTAATGTTAGTTGACATTTCATGATGTTGATATAATGTGCTGTTTTAATAAGAAATTAAATCTAAATAATGGTAGTGTCAAACTCAAAATGCAAATCATGACTGGTGAAGGACAGTCATTGTTGTTGATCCTGATTGTCTAATGAACTGTCTCAGGATGTACCGAGAAGCAATTTTATATTATGAGAAAGCACTTGCATTATCAACAAGAAGTGTGAGCACTTATGCTGGTCTTGCATATACTTACCACTTACAGGTATCTAAAATTATCTTCCTGTTTGTCGTATCCTATCCTCAATCCTGTAACATGATGTGCTATTGATTTATTGTATTATGGGAAAAGCCAAATGTCCTACACTTCTGTAGCTTTTGTGGTATGAGTTGCCTTGGAAATATGGATTTGTGATTTCATTAGTGTAAATAATCTGTGTTGGCTTTTATCGAAAAAAGTCGGTGTTGGCAAGGGAATGATTACTCTTGACTTTTACTGGTTTTTGTAATTTCTGAGAGGAATAGGGTATCAGTTAACCATTTCCTATATTTGAGTAGAAAATCTGATTTTTTTTTCCTTCAAATAAAGTTCTTTATATGTAGCCTTTTGTTTCAGATCTTTCATAGTGCGTAGTGTTACTAGAGTTATAAATCCATTGACCAGCAGAAGTCATTAGTTCATGGATTTTCCAAGTATAACCATGAAAGCAGATGCAACGCATTCATTATTGGATATATTTATTGCATCTCCTTCCCTTGCAAGACACTCTGCCTCTTAGTGGCACATCATACACATTCTGAATGTCTATTCTTGCTTGAAAAGTATTTGTACATTTTTACATTTGTTTGTTTCTTCATTTTTGGGTAAAATTTATTCAACTTCATATGTGATAAATAAAATTTTTCCAGTTATAATGAATAATTTTAGACTGAGACTTAATGTTGTTTTTGCTGTTGTATGTAATTCGTGCAGGATGATTTCACTACAGCGATTACATATTATCACAAAGTGAGTGATTGTGATCCAATATTGCCTATATCCATAACAATGAATCTATCTATAAATAACGTGCATATGGTTTCGCTTCATAGCATTAAAACTCCTTCTCTACCTTGATTTATTTTGTGGGGTACAACTCTCTTGTTTGACTGTATATTTTTCATCCCCGTATGGTTTTTTAATGTGATAAGTTGATAACCATTTATTGCAATATAGTATCAGCGGTATTAGAATTACAATTAGAATACATTTAAGTGGACAAGACTCTTCTAAAGTTAGTTGGTTTCCGAAACAAGGGTATGTCTACCCCTAAACTCTAGTGGATTAAGATCATGATGCACTTTGAATTTTTTTTGATCAGTATGATGCACTTTGAATTAAACCCACTAAAGTGAATCTTGACCTTGATCCTAAGTTTTAAATGGTATACACCCCCCTAGGGGCCATTTATTTTGAAAAAATGTTTTCTATTTTTATTTTTTGTTTTCACTTTTAATTACAAAATTCCTACATTTGTTATTTCAAATATTTGTACAGGAAATATTGAAAATAAATTTTTTTTGTTAATTTGTTTCTTATTTTCACACATTTGTACAAGAAATAGTGAAAATAATTTTTTTTTTGTTTTCTTTATTTTCTGTACAAATATTTAAAAACAAAAAACGAATTGAAAACAATGTCACAGTGAAAACAAAAAATAAAAACAGAAGTAAACGGACTCTTATTTGCCCATTTCCATTACAAACTCACTTTAGAAGAGCCTTTTTCCATTTCATTAAGAAATCCTAAGGCATGGAACACTGTATTAAACATTTGACATGTGTAAGGTTGGATGGGCTATGTTACAAATGTTATTAATTCTGAAGAATATTCATACACTTGTCAATTGCTGAATGGAGTGTCTATGGTGGGTAGTTTCTAGCTTGGTGTTAGCTTTGAGATTGTATCATGTTGACGTATGTGTGAATAGTCTTAAAACGTCAATGTTAATGTTTGTGATGATTTCTATGTTGTTGCTTGAACATGCTTTTGAGTTTACTCATCATTTTGTTCCTTAAAAATTAGGCGTTGTGGCTGAAGCCGGATGATCAGTTTTGCACTGAAATGTTAAGCTGGGCTCTAGTAGATGAAAGCAGAAGGGGCATTGACCCCAATGTTGAATTCCAGTGAAGTCTGATTCCAATTTGGTAGTGCAATGCAACTTCATTCACTCGTTGTAATATATGTATGTAGGCTCCGTCTAGGTTGAGCGAAAGAGGATAATTATGTAATTTTCTTTTTATCTATTTTAAGTTCTAAATTATTCAAAATTATAAAAGCAACCCACTTCAAAAAATTGAGCCTCCAGTTGTCCCCCTCCCCACGCCTCAACTTTGAATGAACCAAGAAAAATGAATCAAAGAGAAGCTAAATAAAAAAATAGAGAAACAACAGAGTTCAGCCGCAACTTTGAATCTTCCCCGACCCATGGCCAAGCGGCCACTAACCCCAAACCTGCAAATCTACGTGCGTCTGTCACTGTTGCGGCACTGGCATGGCACCACCCTTCCATTGTGCTTGAAAACATATGGTTCAACACCTCCGTCATCATAGCCCACCCTTCCATCGTGCACATGTTGGTTACCCATCAGGTCCCAAGTGCTGACCAGAAAGCCAGAAAATCAAAGATGATTTTGAGAATGAAGAAGCACGAAGCTAGAGAACTGAAAAAGGTGAGAACTTTAGCAAGGGGAAGAACCACTGTAGTTCTTGCCTCTCCCTCAGATTTACAAATGCTACCTGCGAAATATTGCAGTAACGACTCATAAGAAGACGGAGGTGGAAAGGCCAGTGCTACTTGACGGCGAAGCCGGAAATCCCCCCCATGCCTCAACATTTCTATTTATTTATCTGTATAATCCTATGCTACTTTAAAAATAGGCTCCGTCTAGGGTGAACCACCAAATAGGTGGTTCACTATGGTGAAGTATGATTTAAATTATCTAAATAGGTGGTTCACCATAGACCATTTTTATTAGCCCTTAGATTAATATCTTTTTTTTGATCTTATCATGGACTCTCCACATCATATTTTTCCCTATCTACACAATACACACTCTATTCCTCCATCGCTGTCGCCATGGACCTTTCTCCACTGCCGCCATGGACCTTGCTCCACCGCCATGGACCTCGCTCCTTCCACCACCACGAAATCCCCATCCCTTTCTTCTACTTACTGTCACGGCCACAACGACGGCGGGACACTCCTTCTTCTTCCACCCAACCCAACCCCCAACCATTGCTCACTTCGCAACCTGCAATGAAAACCAGTGAGCAATGGTCTGAAATTGATCTCGGTGCCGATGTCGTCCTTACGATCCCTGCAACAAACAGATCTTCGATTCGACGATCTCGCCATAGGGAGAGACTCGAGCCTTCCTCTTTTGATTCTGATTCAACTTCCTCTTTTGCCCTCCTCTTTTGATTCTGATTCAACTTCGTCTTCTACTTCTTCCCCCTCTTCCTCTTCTTCTTCTTCTTCTTCTTCTTCTTCTTCTTCTTCTTCGTGTTCAGAGTGTTCGACTTCTTCGTCGCTCGGGAGTTCGAACACGAAGCTGGGTGACATTGTTGGGAGTTGGAAAATGCAGAAAGGCGGTTTGTGGAAGCAGGGTTTAGCAGGAGAAGGAGGGGGTGGGGTGGTGATGATCTGACGGCGGTGGTGGACAGTGGAGGGAGGCCGCAGAGTCGTGGTGGGACAGGGAGGAAGGTGGGTTATGGATTGTGTGAAGCGGAAGCCTTGTGCGTCCAATATTCCAATTTGCTTGTGCGTCCAATATTTCAATACCCTGTGCGTCCAATATTTCAATACCTGTGCGTCCAACGTTTTCACAGCCAGCGGAAGCCTTGTGCGTCCAATATTCCAATTTGCGTGTGCGTCTAATATTCCAATTTGCTTGTGCGTCCAATATTCCAATTTGCCTGTGCGTCCAATATTTCAATACCCTGTGCGTCCAACGTTTTCACAGCCAGCGGAAGCCTTGTGCGTCCAATATTCCAATTTTCCTGTGCGTCCAATATTCCAATTTGCTTGTGCGTCCAATATTTCAATACGTTGTGCGTCCAACGTTTTCACAGTCAGCGTCCAACGTTTTCTATCTGCATCTGTTTTTTTTTCTGGATCTGGTCTGGGTGTTGGTTGGGGTTGCAGAGGGAGCCATACAAGCTCTCATGGTGGTTCGGAGGGTAGCTTTTCCTTCAATGTCGGCGGTGAGTTCCTTTTCCGGTGAGCCTTCAACCTTGACTGTGGGCGAAGGGTGGTTGCGAAGAAGAGGGTGGTGGCGGTGGTGTGGGATAGGGGAAGGGTGGTGGCGGCTGCAGTGGGGTGGAGAAGAGATGACCATCGCCACCGTGGATGAGGGAAGAGAGGGAGAGGAGAGAGAGAACACGATTGGGGGTGGTAGCAGAGGGTGGGGGTAGAGATTGTATGGGGAAAGGGACTGTGTTCTCATTTTTTGTTCTCAACTCATCTGGGTCATTGATTATTAAATTGATATATCTAATGGCTACTAAAGTTTTATAAAAATTTTACAATTAGTGGTCCACCATGCACCACTCATATGTTTGGATTTTTTAAATGGTTCACAGTGAACCATTTAATTTGGTAGCCCACCCTAGAACGAACCTTAAAAATATATACTAAGTTTTATACTAATGATGGCACATTAATAACTCTTATCCAGATTACACAGTGAATATAGTTAATCATTCTATTATTTTCTGCCTGTAAATTACAAAAAACAATGAAACCACAAAGTGGATTCTATTCATTGATCAGTGTATCAGACAATTTACTTGAAGCATTGAATAGAGCGGGTGTTGGTGTTGTGAGATAATATGAAATTCATTAATGTGAAGTGACAGAGGTAGGCTGGAGAAAGAAAAATAGGGCCCGTACCTGTAGAATTCACATTCATAATTTATAACACACGTCATATGTGAAAAAAGTGCTATTAAGTTCCAGTTACAACTGCTAAACGCCATTAGAAGCCCGAATTCTTTTACGGCTGAGACTTAGAATTTGGGCTTAGAATTAACTCAACTCCACACAAGCAAATGTTTCATTTTTTTTTTTTTGGAAAGCCTCAATATTTGAGTATATCAATTCAAGTACAACAGTGGAGCTCACCATGAGCAGCAGTACTAGCAACTGGAACTGTCATAGCAGTTTGGACCCTGTAAAACAACAAAAAAAAAAATCCAACAAACAAAACAATTTTAGTTGAAAAAATGGCATGTATCACGGTCTAGGAGGTCAGAGCCTAATTTTCATATATAGTAATTAATTAATGCCGCAAGGAGAAGTAGCTTCTGCTGTTTCTTTCTTGGAGGTCCACGTGGCTCTCTCCCTTGACAAGCACCTCGGCACCTTCTTCCTCCTGTTGAAATCCGGTGGCTGTGATCCATCACTTAGTGCAGCCTCCTCGCCAGAGACAGCGATGATACCAAGTTTCTAATGTAGACAACTGCTCTGCATGTGCCTTTAAATTGCTATTTCAACATCTTCTGGGGAGGAAAATAAAAATATACCAACAACTGGAAGCACTTACTGGTTTTTCCCATGTCTTCATGGGGGAGACATTTTTTTATTTTACCATACTAAAAGTCACCCCAAAAAAATGTTATAGGGGTAAAGGGCACTATATTTTTGTTGTGATTCAATAAAAAGTATGTTTATGCAGACTTATTCAAGCAGAAACCTTCTAGGACCTGCGAAATGTACTGAAAACTAATCATGTTTGATTAAACAGAGGAAGAAATGGGATCACAATTTTATCATTGAATAAACAGTACAAGAGACTCACAAACCTCAGTTGCGAAATGAGAATAGTTTGACATAGCCAGCACAGAACTAATCTCCATGATTGGAGCTGGAAAGAGAAACCACTATAAAAAGGAAGGACTTGAAAAGCCAAGCAGAGGAGAGTTAACTTCTCTGTTGTTATTTAGAGAGGACCCTAGAGCATAAAAGGAAACTTTTTGATAAAATCAAGGCCTAGATGAGAGTGACTTCTTTTGTTGCATGAATTTTTGACTTTATCATAGAGGATTGTGTAATTTGAGCTGCCAATTTTCCTAAAGTAGCAATACTCATTGCTTGTATATCCGTAATCTTGCTGTGTTTTGCCCAATCCGCTAACAACCATATTCTTTCTAACCACCATAGTACCCTGGCCATCCTGCACATTTTTGAGAGAGCTCTTTGAGAATCCAAAGGCATTGCTCTTAGACTTGTCCTCATCAAATCCTAATGTAACATTCGCGACAGATAAATAAGTATCGTCATCCCGGTCAAGTTCATCCGAGTCCATGTAAAGGGAAAATTTTCTGTACGTGACGTCATCAGCCAAATCCAGAGAGGGTGATGGAAGTTTAGCAAGAACACTGTCATTGAAAAGAATTATCTGATTCACAGTTTGTTTGGTCCCATTCTTCCCCATTAGCATATAATTGTAGTAATCAAAATCTTGAACAAAACTGGTTGTGATATTACCGTAAGAGGATCTGACCCATCCAGTAGACAAAATGGACTTCTTTGCACTAGTCAAGAATGTTCCATTCAAACCTTTAAAGTCAGATACTAGAGATTCAACCAAAGGCTTGTCAACGAGATTCACGAGTTCTCCTTCAGTTCTACTGCTCTCTCCATCCAACCAAAGATGCAAATTTGCATCTACATACCAAACATTCAATGCATTTGTCACACTGAACCCCAATGAATGTGCCTCCCCATCCAACATCTTCCCCAAAAAGGGTGTAACCTCAATATCATAGGATGGTAGATCAAATGAGCCAATCCCAGTAATAGGTCTCCACAAGAGGGGATTGACCCCTCCAGTATAAATCACAGTAAAAGGCCAGACAGAACCAACAACCTTCCCATCAAGGGTAACCACAACCTCCCGAAACGGCCCATTCCCAGGCGTATCGGTAAGGTTGTTCGCAATAAGATACTCATTCGGGGGATTGGTGTACCAAAACTCATCATTCTCATGGAATGAAACATACACCTCCAACACAGCCCTATAAGCATTTTGGGGGACCACAAATTCCTTCAAACCCACATCAGTGGAATTCTGAATCTGGAACCACAACCCATCATTCAGTGGCAGATTCCTTGAAATGGGCAGTACCAAATCAGCAAAAGAACCACTCCCAAATGCCAAAGCACTCGACTTTGTTGACTCATCATCATCATCATGGTAAAAGTGGAAAGTGACATCAACATGGTAAACCCCAGTATAAGTTTTGTCAACAAGATTGCCCAAATAAACAGCAAGAGTTTGGCGACTCAAAAGGAGAGAATGGTACCTTGTGATGTCCTTTTGAACAGTCCAAACAATACCAGTGGCTCTTGGCTCAGCAGTGCAGCTCCTGAGAAGCTCAACCCCACCAAGCCAAACCCCAAAGATGCGATCAAATTGCCTTCCTTCACATGTTGCCTTCCATTCAAGGACGATTTTGGAGAAGCGTTGTTGAGGAGATGGGCAGTGAGAGGGAGGGGTGTAGTTGGCGAGGACTGGGGGTTTGCCATATGTGTAGCCGAAATCATGGTGGAGAACATGGTGTGAGCAAGGTTCTGTTTTGGGGAGTGAAATGGGTCTGGTTACCTCAAAGTACTCGGTTGGTGGTGGTGGTGGAGTGTTGTTGTTGTTGGAGGGTGTGGGTTGAGCGTGAAAATCTGATGTTAGTTGCTTGATTTTGTGGAGATTTGCTGCAGAAAAAAGAGGGTGTTGGAGAAGGAGAAGAAGGAGGGAGAGGAAAAGAAAGGGGATGAAAGTGTTGTCCTCCATGTTATGATTGGGGGAGGTGGTGTTTGTTATGATAATTAAGGTTGGTTTGTTTGTGGGATGTTGTCTATATATCAAATAGAGAAATGCTGGTAAAATAGTAAAATACACACTTTTTATGTACACAAACTTTTTATTTTGTTTTTTTTATAATATATATATTTTTTATTGGTTGAAATTTATGTGAATTTTATTATTTTAAAAACGATTCTAGTAAATAGAGTGTAAGAGCATGACCTACGTAATTTAATGAGACTCGTATAAATTTTATCTAATTATAAAGAGTGTATTGAATATAACGTGTTATTAACATTCTCGTGATCTAAGGTAATTCCAATGTTTCATTCTCCAATTTTTATAAGTAATAATTTTTATTTTTATATTATTCCTTTCTCTCGTATCATTTTTATATTTCTTTTCTTTTTTATCACATTTTTTCCATTTTATCTTTCTTTTTTCCTATATCATTCTCAGGCATGAGGTGAGCATTTTTTATTTTACCTTCGCTTTTCTATTTTTTTTTTCATTTTTTAATGGTCACATTACATATCGCAATTTTTTTTTCTTGTATACACTTTTGAGAGTTTTGAAGTGATAATCTAGTTCTAATGTTCTATGGTATGGACCGAATAAACAATGGAATCAGGACCAAGAACAAAAAAAGCATCGATGTGGCCTAATGAAATTCTGATTTGTCAGAACAAAGATCATATCGAAGCCATGCTATAGATTCAATGGTTTAATCGACAAGTCCGTATTCTTTTCGATAAAGACATAATTCTGAAGCTGTTTCGAATCATTTTAAATTCAAAATGTTTTAATAAAATTGAAATGTTTATACTTTAAACTGATTTTTTTTTATAAGCCAAAAAAATTATTGAAAAAATGAGCTAAGTAAAAACATAAAGAGTGTCCAATACTATCCCAAAAAATAAAATGAAAACCAAAATATACCAAAGTATATGATTGGACACAACAAAAAAAATAATAACAAAAATACAAAAAGAATCATTAAGCTTACCCCTGACCATCCTACCCTAATCATGAACCAATCAAACATGGGAAAATAATTCCGTAGAAAAGTAAACTTCACGATAATACAGACTTCTTAACTCAAAGTCATTAACATATGTGAAAAAATTTACACCCCCAGTGTGAAAGGGTTAGACCTAAAACATTAAAATGTAGACTACTCATTCCAGAGACACTCATACCTGTGAAATAATTCACACCGATGGTATGGAAGCATTAGAACAGTTAACTAAAATGCAGACTTCTCATTCCCAGATGCGTTCGCAACTCTGAAAAAAGTCACATCTCCAGCGTGAAAGCGTCGGACTCAATCCACGAAAATCCAAACTTCCCAATACAGACTTAAAAATTATCGGGAAAACTTATTGTTAAATATGAAATAGCTTGAAATTCAAATTTTATGTTTTTTTTGTCACCATGATATTAATACGAAATATTCACTAATTTCGCCAACAACTGATCCCTGTTGAGGAATCTCATTGGTCTCCTTAAAGCCCAGTTTCACTTGAACCAATGTAATATTGGTAATTGAAAATTTATGTTTGAAATAAATTAAAAGGGAATTGAATTCATTTTTATTATTAATTTACCTTATTGTTTTATTTATAACAGATTTTCCATTTAACTAAAAAGAATAAATGTTTCATATTTGAGCAATTAAAACAAAAATCAAATCAAATTAAAAAAAAATTCTATTTGGACATAGTTAAAGTGAGAAGAAAAAATCAACATCAAATAATTTCTATTTTTCGATTCTCCAAAAGAAACACTTTCATCTATAAATGAAATTAATTATTAAAATATTTCATTCCATCCATACTCTTTCTATAAAGACTTTCTAAGTCGTCAAAAGCTTTCAAACACTATTATCAATTTTGAAAAGATTCTTATGGTCATATTACCAACATTAGATACCAACTATTATATCACTAACAATATTATATTTTTTTATATAAAAAAACTATTATGTCACTAACAAGTAAATTGTATATATGTTCTTATTTATCACAATAACCATGAATTCTCATATGATATGATCCACACATACACACACATACATATATAAAGAACAAATAAATGAAAAGAAAATTTGATATGTTTTTAACTAATAAAAATTATTTTAATGATGATAATAAGTAAACAAGTGAATAAGTAAATTACTTCGTCAAAAAAAGTGAATAAGTAAATTAAATTATTAAAACGTAGATTTTAAAATTTTAACTTCTAAATATAATTAGTTTAATTATTATAAATTTATTTTCATAATTATTTAAAAATATTTAATATCATATTTAATATTTATTAAAGAAATATACGCACTGTTGTAAAAAAAAGAAAAAAATGAAAACATTAGTTAGTTAAAAATGTCATTTTATATCAATTTTCATTTATCAAATAGTTTATCTGCAAATTTTACCAAATACCTCAAATTCAATCTATTATCTTATCCGCTATTAGGTATCAAGTATAAACTCATATGCGTTCAGTTAGCTTATCTGCTACTTCTAGCCAATTAGAACCATTAAGAGATTAAAGGTTATTTGTAAAAAGTCCCTTTCAAAAGAATATGCTCTAGTTTAATTTGTAAAATGGTTATTTGACAATGCTATGTAGTATACCAGACTTCTACAAATATCTTCCATCTATACGGATCAGGTGATGTGAATTGTGAAGATGTGATGTATAAGAAACATTATTTCATTCCTCTAGGTTTGTCATTATATCCACGAATGATTTTTCATTTGAAACTTTGCTACTTGATGAAAAATTATAATCACCCATTCAAAAAAAACTGCATTCCTCGGTTCTTAATCAAGCAAGCACCATTACTCCCTATAGACACTTCCACCAAAAAACAAAAAACAAAGAAAGGATCCATTACGCTCGGTGATCTCGATGGTATCACGTGACTTCGGCAACATATCATTTTGACCAAGTTAAAATTCAAGGGCATTGAGTCATTGACTCACTCAAGACACATGAAACAATGATCACCATCACTATATTGAAATTAAAAAATACATATATTTTGTTTAGGAGCTTGACATAATGGTTTGAATTGTTGCCATGTTCAGACCAAAAAAAAAAATTAATTGTTGCCATGCAACCTAAAGGTCAAGGTGAAAGTCATAGGATTAATCTCTTGTTTATGCAAGTTAAAGCTATACCCACACAATAACAAAAGCTTTATAATAACAAATTGAACTACAATCTCAACTTGAGGAATTAGAATTTGAGACCATTACGAGGGATTTGAGTACCGCAAGCTGCTGAAATAGCAAGCAATCAACATTTGGAGAGTATAAAGGTGGCTATGCTTGAAACTGAGTGTCATAGACTAAAAGCCATGATTCGCAAAACATTGTCAGCTAATGACCACAGGTCTTTGACTGCTTCTTCAGTTTAGAGTCTTTCACAGATAGCATTTCAGATAGAGGAGAGAAGCTAGTGGTAGTTGAAAGTGATGTGTGCAAATTAGCAGTACAGAACTTGGTCATTTTAAGGATGAAGACATTACTGGAAAAAACCGTATGGTCCTTTCAACCGAGATCAATCTTATCCATGATTTCCTTGAAATGGAAAGGCTTGCTGGTTGCTGCATTGCCAGAAACTGAAAGTGTAAGCAGCTTCTTTGTGGTAATCTAATCAGAGGTGTGGTTCAGAAGAATGCTGCATTTGAAAGGAAGCTAGAGAAAATGAAGGCAAATAAACTTCAACTAGAGATGGATTAAACCGAGTACCAAAAGCATCTTGAAGTATCACCAAGCCAGATAAAGGAAGTGGAGTTGAAGGCAGTAGAGCTTCAAACACGGTTAGCTCTTGCAAACAAATCAAATTAACAAGCATATGAAGAAGAACTAAAATCAACCCAACCAAATAATGAGATAGCTGAGTCTTTCTCAAATTAAGGCAGAAGAATTATTTTCAGTCAAAAAAAACGGGGCAGAAGAATTGATTTCAAGAAGTTGTTCATTGAACGACGAGATTCAGAAAGAGCAAGCTTTGTCCAGATTTTTGGCTCCTTACACAAGAAAATTTAAAGATTGTCAAATATAGGAAGACTAATTATGGAGATTGGTTTAATAAAACGAAGCAAACAAGGTGGAAGCTGTTACAGCTTTTGCAGTGGGCCAATTTGGTAAAAATTATGGTCTTTCAGGGTAGTTTTTATCAGTTAAATATGTTTTGGTTTTTATTTCCATTTATTGCTGTTTTTGTGAATGTCAGAAATTTGCAAATTACCTCACACACGTTTATGCTGTGGTGTGTGGGTAGTTATGGGCCAGGTGGCCAAAGGAAATATACACATTGATCATTACTCACAAATTCTTCTCTCTCCTTAACAACTTTCTCTGTTTTCTCTCTGAAGGTTCTTAGCACCGGAATTCATTCTCCCATTGAATTCCCTGCTTAAGCTTGGGTTTTTACCGGACATTGCTCCCTAAAGATCCAAATCCTATTTCAGAAGCCAATTCATAATTCATTTAACATGGAAAACCAAAAGGCTAAGGAAATGAATGATTTGGCCATTTTCTCAAACAAATAATTCAACCATCATATCCAGGAACACAAGTCAGGCACAACGTTAAATGACCAATCAACAAAACACATCATGGGTAAGAAGAAACCTATGTTGTCCACAACAATGCACCAGAAGAATGCGAATCCGTGTTTGTTTTTGGCAAATGAACAAGGCATTTTATCAAGTAAAGCACATGTCACTTTGTGAACAGATCTCTGTCAGATCATACATTCAAAGGAAGCAAATTAAGGAAACACTACCTTGGCGTTTACTTCTATACTAGTTCCCCAAGACAGTCCCTTTGACCTTGTCACCCTCAAAACACTTAGGATTCACCATTGCTTGCTTGCATTAGCTCGAACATTTTCTATGAAGCATATGCACGACCACCACACCACTGTGATCGATTAAGTCGAAGGATCAAAACACCACAAATCAACAACGCATTACCAACATACTCGGATTTCATATCAGTACCTCTTATCCGAAAAACGGTTGTTCAACCTTGTTGCCCTCCCCTCATATTCGCTGCCATTTGTTGTCGGTAGAATGTGCTGTAGCCACTGCAAGAGCGGATCAAACTTAGCCTTCACTGTTGTTATCAAACAAACAGAAAAATGCAGCAAGTTAACCATTGAGAATTTGGAAGGAAAAAAAAACCTTGTTATCATCAAAACAAGTCTCTATGTTAACAAACTTACAATCTTTGCTTCTTCAAAAAATGAGAACAAGCAATTAAAATTTCGTCTCTCATGGAAACAGGAATAGAGAGCACCACTGCATGAAGACTAATGATCTTTGGTCAGGCATGTTAATTATGTACACATGAAGATGAACAGAATCTAATGTTTCACCGGAATACAATTCATGCCAACACCAAGGCATCAAAAATCTCAAAAGGTTCTGGAAGCTTCTCTGGTTTGCACACCATGGAAACCACAACATTCCACACATCCTCATTGCAAGAGTAATTTCCTCTGCTAACCAAACCACTCAAAACCGTTGACAGCAACTCAAAATCCCCATCCCTGCTCAACCCCCCAACAAAATCACTCAAACTCCTAATATTCAGAACATGGCCTTTAAACACCATCTCATCCAAAACAACCGCGGCTTCCCGGAACTGCGACCACCGGCAAAGCCCATCAAACAGCGTGCGGTACGTCACCACATCCGGAGTGCAGCCCCGCCGCGGCATGTCCTGAAACAGATCATTAGCTTCACTCCATCTCCCCTCTTTACACAACCCACCAATAACCACATTGTAGCCAAAAACATCAGGCTTCACACCACCACCTTCCACACCATCCAAAATCCTATACGCTTCTTCGAAATTCCTCTCCCTACAAAACTCCGCAATCATCACATTGCACGTCACCGAATCCCATTGGCAACCACCAGTTCCCTTCATTTCCTCCAAAAGCCGCAGCGCCTCCTCCTTCCTCCCGGCCTTAAAAAGCGCGTTGATCAGAGTGTTGTAAACAGCAGCATCCAAACTCAATTTCAATTTGTTCTTTACCATCTCATCCTTGATCCTAAGTGCCCAGCCAATCTCCCCAATCTCACAAACCCCTCTGATCAAACTAGTGTAAATCGAAACACAGGGTTTCAGCCTGAACTCCCGAACCATCCGGTCCTTCAATTCGAAAGCCTCGCGCAGCCGCGAATTCCGGCACAGCCCGTGGATCAACGTGCCGAACGTGATCGCGTCGGGGCTGACGCCGCGGCTGCGCATTTCATCGAACAGCTCCAGTGCGTTGTTTTCCGCGTGGCCGCCACGGAGGAAGCATGCACGGATGAGGATGTTGTAGGAGCAGGCGTTCGGGGGGACGGCGAATTGGCCGGCACGCGCGGCGAATTGGGCGAGTGAATGGAACTCGCGGCAGGTGAGGAGGGCGTTGAGGAGGGAGTTGAAGGAGTTGAGGGTAGGGGTGCAGCGGAAGGAAGGGATGGAGAGGAAGGTGCGGGTGGCACGTGCGGGGAGGCGTGCGCGTGCGTAGAAGGAGATGACGTGGCAGAGGAGGGGTTCGGGGACGGCGTGGCGAGTGTCGTTGCGGAGCATGTGGAGGACTTGTTCCATCTCGGGGATCATTCTGGCGCGGCCCAGCTTGGTGATGATGAGGTCGTAGGAGAGGAGGGAGTACCGGAATGGCCGGTCACTTTGGGAAGGGTTGAGGAAGAGTTGGAATGCGAGGGATGGGTCATTCTGGGAACGGAGGAGGGAGGAGAGTCTGAACGGAGTTATTATCATCTTGCGTTTCGAACTCGCCATTAATATTTAATACTAGCTTTTGGGTTCACGCTCTTGTCAAGTCTAACGGGAGGTGTAAATCAGGATATATGGCACCACGATATTACTTACCTGCTATAGCAGGTTTATAATAACATGCAGTAACGGGTTTTGCCTGAAAATGCGACGGACATCGAGTAGGAACTAAACCCTGTGTTTGTTACGCGAGAAGTTGGCACCGCCGTGATTTTGGCTGTCATTAATGGTGGCTGGCGAACACGGTATTTTATTTCTTCAGAAATTGTAACATTCTCCTGATGAAGAGATGAAATAGAAGAAGAATAATGGATAGTTGGAAGAGGAAATGAAGAGCATGGAGTTAACGAAGAAGAAGGAGAACGGCGCTGCGGGTTGAAAAAGATGAACAGCATTGTGAAAGAGATACAATTAAAACAATCATAAAAACATTTTTTAAAATAATAAACTTACCAAATATTAAACCGTAAACTTTCATTTGACTTTAATTATAATTTAATATTAAAAAATTGATAATTAATTTATAGAGTTAACTGCCAATTTAGCCCTTGAAATTGTGAAGAAGTCTCACTTTGGTCCCTTAAATTATCGAAAAGGCAAATTAGTCCCTGAAATTGTTTACCGTCGGTCAATTTAGTCCCTATCGTTAGATCTGTTAACCGACTCCGTTTAGTGTGCTGACCTAGCACGTTAAGTGCCACGTGATATCCTACTTGGCCTGACACGTTTTGCACAGTCAGCAGGGACTAAATTGAAGAGTTTTGACAGGGACCAAATTGAAATATTTTTCGCAGCATATGTATATTAGTGCTTGTGTGAGGAGTCAGCAGCCAATCTTCATACTTTGTCCCTAAGTCTTTTCCCTCTTCACCCAAACCGTGAGAGAGAGACCGCCATGTGTGCCTCTGCGTCCCGCCGCATCAGTCGCCGCTTCCGCCACCGCGTCCGCCACCGTGCCTCGGTAGGTGAAAACGGTTCCGTTTGCTGCGTCACAACCAGGAGCAGTCACCATTTTCCCCCAAATCGCTACGGTAATGCACAGACATAGCATTCTTTGTCAGAAATTTTATGTTTTTTCGTTTCCAAAGTTCTGATCATCGATTTTAAGGACTGTGTTCTTATTTTTGCATTAACAAACGAAAGTTACGGTTTTGGCAACGTTAGGGTTTTGGCATTTCGTTGTGTACGTTGTGTTGTGGTTCGTTTCCGTTTTAAACTTTTGGTCCCTGTTCTATATAGTGTGGTCTCTGTTTTTCGAATTCTTTGGTGAAAGTTGATTTTTTTGGTAAGTTTAATGGTTTTTATGATGTTGAGTGTCTTGGGTACACAATTTAATTTGGCACAGACCATTCTTTTGGGGTTCTTTGTGTATGCTCTATATAGTGTGTTCTGAGTTTATTGTTGTATTTATGGTTCTGTTTTGTAGACATTGTATTTTTTATTATGGGATTTATTGCATGGTCTTCTATGTTGAATGGCATTCTGACCTTGGTATTTGTTTGTGTAGGATGGCAAGTGATGAACAGCAAGATGGGAATGTAGACCAAGTGCTTCACGATGGACAACAACCTGAGTGGGAAGATTCCAGTGAAGAGGACTCTAGTGAAGATCTTGATGTGGAATGGGAAGGTATTGGGCTTGATGAAGAATCAGATAATTATCATTCTGAAGAGTTGAGAAGTCCCATTAGCAGTGATGATGAGAATGATGGCAATGAGAGACCTGTGTTTCCACAGTTCAAGGAAGGTGCACAGTTTGGTCAAGTGCACCTAGAGGTTGGGATGGAGTTTGCAACTATGAATACTTTTAAGAAAGCTTTGAAGGACTATACAATTTATCATGGGAGGGAGATTAAGTGGAAAAAAATGAGAAATTTAGGGCAAGAGCAAGGTGTAAGCAAAAGGAGTGTCATTGGGAGATTTACTGTGCTTGGAGTGAAGTGAATCTAAGCTTTTAGATCAAGACTTTCATTAGTGAACACAGCTGCAGTAGGGTATTTAAGAATGCACAAGCGGATAGGAAGTGGGTTGTTGAAAAACTAGAGGAGAAGCTCAAGGTGCAGCCTAATATAACCCACGGTGAGGCCTTTGAATTCCTTAAACGGGATTTTGGAGTACATGTATGTGACACAAAGATATTCAGAGCCATGAAAGAGGCTAGAGAGGCCATTGAAGGTAATTTAAAAGAGCAATATGCCAAGATATGGGATTATGGACATGAGCTGCTCAAGAGTAACCCCGGTTCAACTATCAGGACTTGTGTCATTCCTATGCCTGCTGATCCACCTCAATTTCAGAGATTCTATGTCTGTTTGGATGCTTGTAAGAAGGGGTTCAAGAAAGGATGTAGGCCATTCATAGGCCTTGATGGTTGTTTTCTTAAGGGGTATTTTGGTGGGCAATTGCTTGCTGCAGTGGGTCAAGATGCAAACAACCACATCTTTGGTGTTGCTTATGCCATTGTGGATGTAGAAAACAAAGACAATTGGAAATGGTTCCTCACTCTACTGCATGAGGATCTTGGGGATTACAAGCAACATGGTTGGAATTTTATGAGTGACATGCAAAAGGTAACTAACTTTACGTGGCCTTTATATTAATAAGCGAGTTAAGGGATTGTTTCTGCATGCTGTATTATTTTATATTCGTAGGACTATTTTGAAAATTAGTGAATGGTTTTAGGGACCATTGTGAATTATTAATCATAATTATGGGGGTCTAAATGAAACTAACTATTCATATATTGTTAGGGACTGATTCCTGCCATGCAAGAGGTAATGCCCGGTGTACCTCATAGATACTGTGCTATGCATTTATGGAGAAATTTCACCAAACAGTGGAAAGATAAAGAGCTGAGGGGTGCAGTGTGGGAATGTGCCAAAGCTACTACTGTTGCCCAGTTCAACCTTAACATGGATAAAGTGAAGAGAAAGAATGAGAAAGCATGGGAGTATTTGAACAAGTGGCCAAAAGAGGCATGGACCAAAGCTTACTTCAGCGAACACCCTAAGGTAGACAGCATTTGCAACAACAATTGTGAGGTGTTTAATGCTAAAATTTTGAAGTTTCGGGGTAAGCCAATTCTCACATTGGCTGAGGAAATAAGGTGTTGTATAATGAAGACTATGGCCACAAACAAACTAAAACTGGCTAGTCGTCCAGGGCCATTAACTCCTATGCAGCAAGCTAGATTGGAGAAGGAAAAAATTGAAAGTAATAAATGGGCACCTGTGTGGTCTGGTGATGGTGAGGGTAATAGATATGAAGTGCAAAACCATTACAAAAAGGTTGATGTCAATCTGACTACCCACACCTGCACCTGCAGATTTTGGCAATTGTCAGGTATTGAATTACACATGATATTTTTAATAGTTCTTTATTTTATAACATTCGTGTCTAACTTAACACTTTGTGTGTGTAGGTATGCCATGCATGCATGCTATTGCAGCAATTGCATTCAGGCATGAAAAGCCAAAAGACTATTGTCATGGGTGGCTGACAATGGGATCATACAATGCAACTTATGAGTTTTTTGTTCAACCTACTAGAGGGCAAGAATATTGGGAGAAAACTCAATATACCAGACCTGTTCCACCACCAATTAAGAGACGCCCAGGTAGACCCAAGAAAGCAAGAAGAAAGGATGGAAATGAGGACTCTGTCAGTAATGGAAGGTTGAAGAGGTCTTACCCCACATTCACCTGCTCAAGGTGTGGTGTTGAGGGCCACAACTGCAAGGGATGCCCCCAGCGACCACCAAAGGAGATACAAACTGAGATAGACATGTCACAATCCCAACCTGTCCAGTCTCAAGATGAAGTAGTTGTTGTGATAACTTGTTTCTTTAATTTATTTTATACATGTTTGTCCCATTTCAAATCACCTTCACTTACCATTTCTCTTACTTACAGGGGCATGTTGGTGGCATACAGGAACCAAGACTGCAACAAGAAGGGACCAATCTCGAGAATGCACCTGCACCTGCACCTGCTGTATGGTTTAGAATTCTGGTTTAGATGGCATTCATTCTTTAGAATTCTGGTTTAAAATTTTCTGGTATAAAAATCTGGTTTACAATTTTCTGGTATAAAAATCTGGTTTGCAATTTTATGGTATAAAATTATGGTTTAGAATTCTGGTGCAAGTGACATTGATGTCTGAAATTCTGGTTTGTGCAAGTAATTTCATGTCTGAAATTCTGGTTTAGAATTCTGGTGCAAGTCATGTCTGAAATTCTAGTTTGTGCTATTAGAGAAAGTCCCTGCGTCCAGTAAATCCCTGCGTCCAGTAAGTCCATGCGTCCAGTAAATCCCTGCGTCCAGTAAAAGACCCTGCGTCCAGTAAGTCCCTGCGTCCAGTAAGTCCAGTCTGGAACGCAATGAGATGTATCATTGTGTGTATCTTTTCCAGTCTGGAATGCAATGAGATGTATCATTGCAAACACCTAATTCTGGTATCCCCAAGTATTCAAAATTGCTACAGCTCATTTGTGCTAATGTGACAGCTCATTTGTCACTACTGTGACAACTCATGTATTGTGTATATAACACACACACCTGTTCATGTATTTGTATCCAAAAATATCAGATATGAAATAATGACTCTGTTACAGATTTTATCCTTTCTCTTTTTCCTTCCTACGTTTTTTATCATGTGCAACTAATTTCATGTCTGAAATTCTGGTTTAGAATTCTAGTGCAAGTGACATTCATGTCTGAAATTGTGGTTTGTGCATCCTGGTGCATTCTGAAACTATGTTATTATTGCATACAGGTTCTGAATTCTGGACAATCTACTGGTCCTCAACTTCCAATGCCACAAGGTCCAATCTCACATGCTCGTTATAGACCACCACCAATTAGAGGTCTTGCACAGGCTACACAGTTTGGGGATGCACCTCTAGGCCAATTTCCATTTCCACCTGCACCTGAGGGATCGAAAAGTCGTGGCCCTATGTTCATGAACTTCATTCCAACACCAGGATACAGCTTGTGTACTCCTAGACCGCCAAACAAATGAAGAACACATCACCTGCAAATTGAAGACCTTTTTTTTGTGTTTTGAACTATTTTGCACGAATGTAATGCTTATTTGGGTGTCTTTATGATGGTTTGAACAATATAAATAGTGTTGGTGTCTCATGTAATCAGTAAACTTCGATGTAATCAGCAAACTTTGATGTCTCATGTTTATGGGATAGTGTTGGTGAACTTTATCTTCTATGACAGATATGTTAGTTGTTTTGAATCCAATGATCACTTATTTCATTGTGTTGTTTTTTGATTATTTACTACAGCGATAAGGGAACAACGATGAGGGAGGTTTATGAAGCATTCTTTGACATTAAAATTTGAAATGTTGAATGCAAGAAAAAATTCAATTTAGTCCCTGTGAAAAAACAATTCAATTTGGTCCCCGCGAAAAAATATTTCAATTTGGTCCCTGTCAAAAATTCTTCAATTTAGTCCCTGCTGACTGTGCAAAACGTGTCAGGCCAAGTAGGATACCACGTGGCACTTAACGTGCCAGGTCAGCACACTAAACGGAGTCAGCTAACGGATCTAACAATAGGGACTAAATTGACCGACGGTAAACAATTTCAGGGATTAATTTGCCTTTTCGATAATTTAAGGGACCAAAGTGAGACTTCTTCACAATTTCAGGGGCTAAATTGGCAGTTAACTCTAATTTATATTTTATTTTTCTATTGTACCAAAAAATTTACAATTTAAATTTATATCAAAAAAAAATTTACAATTTAAATTGTATAAATATAACAGGCTTTTAACATAATTATATATTATTATATTATAAATTTTTCATTGGGCTATTTTTGTCCAATGAAAAATATTATCATTTTTCTCTTCTCACTTTCTAGTACCCAACAAAACAAAGAGAGAGAAAAACATACTTTTTTCTCTTCTATTTCTCTTCTATTTCTCTTCTCTTTCTCTTATACCAAACAATACCAAAAATTTAATCTATTTCTCACCTCTTTCTCTCTTCTCTTTCTTGTCTCTTTCTCTCTTCTCTCTTCTCTCTTTCTCTTCTCAATCAAACAAAGGATAAATGGACCGTCGTTTTGGAATGTTTTGGCGATTGAAGCAAAAAATATGCATATGGATCACATATCAGAATGCCAATATCGTGGCTTCCTTTGGTTCTAGATTATGGAAGATACTAGTGTAGTGACCCGTGCAACGCACGGGACATATAACGTACTTTATAAAAATTTATGAGAAAATATATTTGAACAATTATAAAAGATTTGAGTATTTTTTAAATTATGTTTTTTAAATTATATAATAAATTATAGTTATCTATTGAAAATAGTTGGTTAATTATTTGATTAGTTCATAACTTAAAAGTTGAATACAACGAAAAAAATAGCACAAATTATAGTTGAAGCAGTAAAATAGTTTAAATAGTTATTGTGAGTGGACATGACAAAAAACTTGAAATTGCAATACCAACTTGATCTCGTCCCGACTTTGACGGGACAACCCATCAACTACAATTATCTATAAATCTATATCATAAATTATTTTTATGTACTTGTATCAATTATACCTATCAAGTACATGTCCTATTGTCATGCATATTCAATTAGTAGGAACTTATTTCATAATCTATTTTCTCATGTAGCACTATAAATAATTCATTTTTATTGCTACCAAAATCACTTACTATCTGTAAACTATTAATTGAAACATTTATGTTTTTTATTTTATAGATAATACTGCCCAAAAAAATTCAAATTTGCTCATATAAAAAAAACTTCAACAAATTAGTTAAGTTATCATAAAGTGAAATAGAAGATTATTAAAATTATATATTAAAATTTAATTCTTTAAGTAATTCACATGTCGATGAGATTTCACGTAAAATATTTGGCACAATGTTATATGTGCAATATTTTCTTGTATACTTTAATGTAAAATGTATATCCCATGTGTTATGTTTTATTTATAATTTTTACATTAACCAATTTACACGTATATATTAATGTATAAAATCTCCTAATTTTCTCAAAAAAACAACATGTCCAATAAATTAGTTAGATGATAATGTAATAATAAAGAAAAAAATATTTATTTTCATTTGTTATGTTTTATCCAAACTATTTATTTTAATCAGTTTATTTATAGGCATTAATTATTGAAAAATTCAAATTTCGTTGGACAAAAGAAAATATTTAATAAATTAAATAAGTAAAAAAATGTTAAATGAGAAAGAAATAATGATTTTTTTTGCTTCTACTTCCAGGAGTATCCCACTGCCTGTACGACGGGGACTAATCTCCCGCGGGAGTTTGTTCGGCACCTCTAATGGGTGGCATCCCTCCCAGCTGAGATTTTTTCCATACCCAAGGCTCGAACCCGAGACCTTGGTTAAGGGGCGAGAGGCTTTAACCACTCACGCCAACCTCAGTTGGTATAGAAAGAAATAATGATTACAATGCATATCAATTAAGATGAAAGAAAATATTTTTTATTACTATTTAAGTTTTTGAGTTATAAAAACAGTCATTATAGCAAAGATACAATGTTTTTAACTACAATTTAAATTAATTTCTACAATTAACATATATCTTTTACGAATTTCAACATAATCCATAAAGATACGATTTGTATTATTTGAAAATTGAAAGAATTTAATATGATTCCTATCATAGAAGTTTATGAAAACGATCCATATCAATTTTTTCAACTACGATTTTAAATTGGTTACAGCAATAAAAAATATCTTTTATGAATTTCGACATGATCTCTATATATATTAATTGCATCTTTTGAGATTTGAAAAATTTATAACTATTCCTATTATAGAGATTTTAAAATCGATCTCTATCACAAAGAAATAATTTTTTTCATTTACCATTTTAAATTGATTCCTATAATAAACACTCCTTTTATGAATTTCAACTTGATCCTTACAGATACAATTTGAAGAAAACTAAAATTTGAAAAATTTATAATGATTTCTACCATAGAGATTTGGAAAACTCGTTTCTATCATACAAATCCAATTTTTTTCTACGATTTTAAATTAATTCCTATAATAAATACACTCCTTTTATGAATTTCAACGTAATCCCTAGAGATGCATTTTGTATCATTTCAAACTTGAAAAATTTATAACTATTTCTATCATAGAGATTTATAAACCAGTTCCAATCACAAAGATATAATTTCTTTCAATTACGGTTTTAAATTGATTCCTATGATAAACATGTTCCTTTTTTGAATTTCAACTTAATCTCAAGAAATATAATTTGTCTCATTTGTAAATTGAAAGTTTTATAATTAATTTTTGTATACATAAATTTTATAATTATTTCTATCATAGAGATTTATAAAATCTATATAATTGTTTTCAAATACTTTTACTAATACCTAAATATTTCACAAAAACTACAATAGTATAAAAATAAAAATATATATACATTTTCAAAAAATCAAATTAATTTAAGACATTCCAAAAATTTTAAGGGCATAACATTTATATCAAACCAAAATTTTCATAATACAAAATTTGAATTCGGCAATTAAATAATTTATATGTATTTTTAAATTAAAACAACTAATAAACTATTACATATATTTTCTAAAATAAATATATCCTAAAAGATACAAAAAATCACTGTAATATATATAATTATTGAAATTCCATACATAATTTCTTGAAAAATATTGAAAAAATAATAAGCAACTAAATTTTTGTGATATATGATACTTCTTGTTTGAGAGAGAACAATATTGTATCTGCATAGCTAATCACAAATAGAAATCGAAAATAAAAAACTTAATCAAAAATTAGAAGAAATATTTTTCTTAGAGAGAAGTTTGCCTAAGAGAAGAAGAACAAAAAATCAAACAACATCGATAGTTTGGAGGCTATTAGAATATTAATAAACACTAAAAAAATAAGTAAAAATGATTAACAGTAAAATAGAAAAATAACAATATTACGAATTCACCTTAGATGAAAATTTAGTGTTGATGAACAAAGGAATAACAACTAAAACAAAATAAACAAATAAATTTTATCAATACATGCAGATATTAATATTTAAAATTAAAAATCCAAAAATTGAAACATATAAAAGATTAATCATGAAAAAGAAAACAATAACTAACCTTTAATCGAAAGTCTCAGGTGTTAGTAACCGCAATGGATGAGAATAATGAGAAGAAAATGTATATAAAATGAGAGAAGATTAACAAAAAGAGATATGATAGAAAAATCATACCAGAGAATGAAGAGGCCGAAGAAACATGAATGTTTCCAGATGCAAAATAAATAGTTAAAGATATAAGACATGCAAATATTCTCTAATAAATAGGCAATTGAAAATACGATTTTAAATTAATTGTTTCAAATACAATCAATATAATTTTAAATAAGGCACATTAAATATGAATCATGAAATCATTAATCAATAAAATCTTTTGAAATCAATTCAATCCATTTGATCCTTGAAATACTCTCAAAGTGACACTTGTAAAAATGTGTCTGTAGAGGGTTCGTCTTTATATATATAATAGATAGATGTATATATATTTAGAGCCGATTTTAAGGATTACTTTTTGGGAAATTCTATCTACACATACCTAAATTTCTCCTCACATATACATTAATATTTTTTTTTCAACGAAAAGACAAAAATACCACCAATTAATTTGGTCTACACATACCCAAATACCATTACGGAACTATTGTTAATTCACAAAGGTATTGCAATTTTTAAGTTGCGGAAGTATGTTTTCCGTAATGTAATTTTTATTTCAAGAAACTGTTTCGGAACTATTCAAGTGCTAACCCACCACTCCCTCTCACTGACACTCACCCCTCAACAACACCACCACTCTCTTTTTCCACTTCTCACCAAAGCTTCACACAGTGGAGGTTCTATCTCCCCACCAACACAAACAATGTAATGCTTAGGGTTGTTCACGGGCCGGTTTGGATCGGATTTGACTAAATTCGTTATCCGAACCGATCAAAACACTACGGGTTGGGTTGGTTCAAATTTTTCATTTTTTACTTTCCAAATCTGAACCGAACCAACCCATACATGAATGGGTTGGATTAGATTGGACCAGCGGGTCCATGCTTTTTTTTTTAAAAATCCAAAAATTGGAAGAAAAAAAATTGGGCTTGAGCCCAACAAGAGAACTAAAAAACAAAAAACACAAAAAAAAGGGAAAGGCGATGAAAGGGTCTGAAACCTAATATTAAAACAAAAGGTGGGGGATGCACTGCATTGGAACAAAAGAATCTGGATCCATTTCATTGATTACAATTAGAACACAAGATAAACAAAAAGAGAGATTTCTTTCCATTGAAAACAAATGATCGAAAGCTCTTCTGCTCCATTGCCTCATCTATTGGCAAATCCGGTATCTCTTCCGCCTCTTCTACTCCCTGATTCTTCTTGTTCTTCTTGTCCTCCCCCGCGTTGTTCTCGTCTGCAGTGAGAAGAGCCCCTCGGCGGCCTGTATCAGCCGCGTTTTGCAGCGGCGGAGAGGGGAAGGTGAGACGGGGAGTATGGGTGCTTTGCGATGTTGGGCATGGGAACATCTTCCTCTTCTCTCCTTCAAGGACTATTCTGGGAGGTGGGTCGCATGGGGACATCTTGAAGAAGTACGAATAGAAACATGAGGAATTGATGAAGTCTAAAAATCTGGGAGAAAAACCAGGGGAAGTCTAAAACTCAGATTGAAAACACGGAGAATGGACTTGAGTATGGGACGAATTCCTTCACTTAATTAAAATAATAATAATAAAAAATTTAAAATAAATAAATTACACATCATTGGTTTGGGCTCACGGGTTCACAGGTCCAGAAAATAAAACCCGTCGTCCGAACCAAACTGAAACGCACCGTTTTAAAAATAGAAAAAATAAAATAAACACACACACACACACACAAAAACCCATCGACCCCCACCCCCATTTCCCACTTCTTCCTTTTTCATTTCTTCATTTCCCTCTTCTTCTCCTTCTTCCTGAAACCCCCACCCCACCATTCCTCTTCCATTTTTCTTCATCATCTCCTTTCAAATCATCAAATATCACTCACAAACCATACACTCTTAAGAAAAATTACACATAAAAGCTTCTCCTACTTCTCACAAGTGCTTGGGTAAAATTTGGGGGTTTAGGGTTTGTGCCCTAAGTGAGGAGAAGGGTACCCACATCTTAAAGGTTGCTCATTGGGACTCATTGAGCTATACCTACAACTCATAACTCAAAGATTTCATCTTTGGTATATGTTAGCCCTGAGTAGAAATTATTTTTGGAGTTTAGAGTATATAATTGTGGGATTTTATTGTTGTTTATGGTTGGTGAATATCTAGAACAGTCATCTAAAATCTTGAAAATATTGTTGATGCTCAGATTTACCAGTTGTTGCCTCGTCTGCTTCCCCAGGAGTTGCTGGAGGGTCAGCTAGTTGATTCCACGTAGCAGTGAGTAGATAACAATCACTGTGATATATTTTAAATGATTCATAATGGTTAATTTATCTATTCTTGATTTTATTTGGAAAACATGCTCTTAAAAATCATCTTTAATATCTTTGATTTATTTCTATTGTTATTGATATTCCTCTATTTAATTGAAGTTGATATTTGTGAACCATAAATTGATTAGATATTTAATGGATGCGAATTTGAAAATATGAGCTTTGGATTTATGTTCTGGGTACAAGCTTTGATATAAAATAAATTGATTTTGAGATATGATTTCATTTGGGAATCCATGTTAGAACCTCGTGTAGCCGTTAACGGGAATAACGGCCAAGGTGCACCTAGTTAATTGACTTTGGGTGGAGAGGGCTATCCGTTAGATGAAGCTACCCCTATGGGAGCGGTACCCTTAGGTGGAGAGGGCTATCAACAAGATGTAGCTACCCCCATTGTTTGTTATGATTGTGATTGATAGAGGAGAGGGCCATCCATTAGATGGAGGCGCCCCTATGGGAAGGGCCACCCTTAGGAGGAGAGGGCTATCAGCGAGATGGAGCCGCCTCTTGGTTCTCTCATGTGTGATTTCCCTTATATTCATTATTATTCTTATTTTTGGATTTTTTTTCTCTATATTTTTCTTGTAGAAAAATTTATTTCTATTTTATTGTTTCAATGAGTTTTGGTAATGAAATGTTTTTACTTGAAAGATAAGTTTACAATTTCTCTAGTATTTGTATGTATGTCTACTGATATTATCCAAATACTCATTATTTCAGTAATTTGCCATGAAACTATCAGAACAAATATTCGTGCGTTGTGAGTTTTCAGTGGATTAATGCATGTGAGGAAAGCTTTCAAAAAATTAAAGGAGTGTTTGACTTCAGCTCCAGTTTTGGCATTACCATCAGGCGGTGGAGGTTATGCAGTTTATTGTGATGCTTCTAGAGTTGGTCTTGGTTGTGTGCTTATGCAACATGGAAAGGTTATCGCCTATGCATCTAGGCAACTTAAGAGGCATGAGCAGAACTATCCTACACATGATTTGGAGATGGCAACGGTGATTTTTACTCTCAAGATTTGGAGGCATTATCTATATGGTGAGACTTGTGAAATTTATACTGACCACAAGAGCCTTAAGTATATCTTTCAGGAGCGAGATTTGAACTTGAGACAAAGGAGATGGATGAAACTCTTAAAGGATTATGATTGTACAATTTTATATCACCCTGGAAAAGCAAATGTGGTTGCAGATGCTTTGAGCAGGAAATCTATGGGTAGTCTTGCTCACTTGACAGAAATGAAAAGGCCAATAGTTAAAGAATTCCAAGAAATTGTTGAAAGTGGAGTTCAGTTTGAAGTTGATCATTCAAGTGCATTGTTAGCTCACGTGCAAATTCGTTCCACTCTAACTGATGAAATCAAAGAGGCTAAAAGTCAAGACTCACACTTGGTGAAGATGGTGAATGATGTGAAAAATGGTAAAGTTTCAGAGTTTTCGGTGGATTCCGAAGGTGTCTTATGGTTTAAATCTCGATTGTGTGTTCCTAATGTGGGTGACTTGAGGAGAAAAATCTTAGAGGAGGCTCATCATTCTTGTTACACTATACACCCCGGGTCTAATAAGATGTATCATGACTTGAGAGAATTATATTGGTGGGAAGGAATGAAGAGAGATGTAGTAGATTTTGTTTCTAAGTGTTTGGTGTGCCAACAAGTCAAGGCTGAGCACCAAAAGCCTACAGGACTGCTTCAACCTATTGAGATACCTGAATGGAAGTGGGAAGGTGTTGCTATGGATTTTGTGACTAGTTTGCCTCGAACCCCAAAGGGTTATGATTCCGTGTGGGTGATTATAGACTGGTTGACCAAATCTGCACATTTCTTACCAGTGAAAACTACCTATATTGCAGCTCAATATGCTAAGCTTTATCAAGATGAGATCGTCTCTTTGCATGGTGTGCCGAAGTCTATTATATCTAACTGTGGGGCTCAATTTACTTCTCAATTTTGGAAGTCTTTCCAAGTTGCATTGGGAACCCGTTTGAATCTTAGCACAGCTTTTCACCCTCAAACTGATGGTCAATCTGAGAGAACTATACAAATCCTAGAGGATATGCTTCGTGCTTGTGTTCTAGATCTTGGAGGGAATTGGGATAAATATTTACCTCTGATGGAATTTGCATACAATAATAGTTACCAATCTAGTATTCAGATGGCACCATTTGAGGCCTTGTATGGTAGACGGTGTAGGTCTCCAATAGGATGGTTTGAAGCTGGAGAAGCTAAACTAGTGGGCCCAGAGCTGATTCAAGATGCTATTGAGAAAGTTAAATTGATCCGTGATCATTTAGTTGTAGCTCAGAGTAGACAGAAATCTTATGCAGATAAGAGGCGTCGTCCTTTAGAGTTTGCAGTTGGAGTATTTTTACGTGTTTCACCAATGAAGGGAGTATTGCGGTTTGGCAAGAAGGGCAAGTTAAGTCCTAGGTTCATTGGACCAGTGTTATAAAAACCGGACCGAACTGGCCGGTTCGACCGGTTTAACCAGAAACCTGACACCTTGCCAGTTCGGTCAGGTTGTTAGATCGGTTCTGCATTCAAACCGGAGATGATGTCATCGAACCGGTGTTGACTCGGTCAAACTCGGTCTGAACCGTTTGACTCGGCGGGTGGCTAACATGTGGAGCAGGGAAATAATTTCACGGCGCAAATGTTTAAAAAGAAGTGCCGAGGGGGAATCGATCCCATTTCACGCAAGTCAAAGCTAATATAACCACTGAGCCACAGTGCTTTTAGTAGTTTGCACTATTTTTATATAAACTAACGTTGTTCACATTTCAGGAAATAATTTTGATTTGAGTTGTGACAATAAGTTTTGATTTTAGATATACAAATTATTTTATTATTACAAATATATTTAGTTAATCTAATGTTAGAAATATTGACTTATATAATTTGTGATTTTTTTTTTATAAATTTTAGTCTATTATAATATAAATATTATAAATTTTTATATATACCGGTTCATGCGGTTCAACTAGTGACCCACCGGTTCGACCAGTGACCCACTGGCACAGTACCCCGACCGAGTCGATCACCGGTCCGAGTTTAATAACATTGCATTGGACCATTTGAGATTTTGGAGAGAGTTGGTGTAACACCCCTTTCTCAAGAGGCATTACACTTCGTAACTGAACCTCTAATGCGGAAATTAAATCTTTCTTCCAATTCTTCTTTTGAAAAATGCTGTCAAAATTTATTTAACTTTCACAAATGAATTTTTCTCTGTCAAATTTTTTTCTTTTTAAAAGGAATACTTATGAAAATAAACACCAACTAGAAAATAACATAGGAAATAAAACTTATTCATTTATAATAGAACATACCATACACAAGAAATTCTTTTCCCAAACCAGTACAGACTCCCTATGCTGGTCAAACACTAAGAACTTCTGCAAGAAGCTCAAGTAAGAAAAACTCCAACAAAACTAGGGCTCGCACGTTCTTCCACTTGGTTGACACGTCTTCAATGCACGTCTCGTTCTTTGAGTCCTGTCTAGTCCACTCAGCTAGTAATCAATCTATATGAATCATGTCCCAAAAGGGGCACAAAACATATAGGCAAGGGTGAGTTTCTCCCAAAAGCCACAATCAAGAAACATACATAGTAAAAGGAAAAATACTACTTATTATACTTAAAAAATAAGCAGATATCATTTGAAAACTTTTCTCTAAGTTCACAAAATTACCCAAGACACATCATCACGAAAATCACCCAATTAGATCCAAACAATATGCATGACACTTCAATCATCTCTCATCACACCGGTGCACTGCTCCATGGAGACTTCTCTTTCCTCAACTAAGTAGAGCGATATGGCGGTGCTTGTACCTAACATAAATGCAACCTGACCATCTCTTAGCCCTCGTTGTCATTTATTCGGTATGGCCCATTGTGCTAACTCGTGCACCATATCATAAATAAGACAAGCCGGTCAGGATCATTCAAGCCGGGTATACTACTCTTCTCGACACAAGGAGATTCCCCTCAAGGCCATTGAGAATTTTGTGACCTGAACGACCTCAAAGACTTATAGTCAGACTATGCTTATTCTCAATCCATCACTTTAGGATTGTATACTCTCATCATAGCATAAAGCTAGCCTGGCAAAAGCCAATATCTCAAATGCATATGACAATACAATTCATACACACATACAAGGAGAATAATGCAATCCTTCATTTAGGATTTTCATCGCCACGTGTTAGCTCTCTCCCAACACCGTGTAGCATTATTCCTCGAATCTTCAACTCGCCACTTGTTGACCCTCTCTCAACGTGTAAAATTTTAAGTTAACAACGCCACGTTTGGACTCTTTTCCAACTACGTGTGGGACTCTTCGCATTTATAAAAATGCCCCTTACTTCTTATTATTTGTTAAAACCACATAACTTTTTATAATTATATTTTGACTCCAAAGCGTCCATATTTCTATTTTTGCCCCTAGACTTTCAAAATTACGATTTTGACCCCAAAAGTCTAGATTTTGACTTTTCCCCCAAAACTTCTAAAAATTACATTTTGACCCCAAACTCTTTAAAAACTCAAAATTTTCACTTTTCTCCTTGGATTTTATTAAATACTCTAATACCAATATTTTTAACCTCAAAATTTAATTACCCATCCATGAAACTTGATTGTTAAGAATTGGATTTTCAAAAAGGATTAATTATACCCATTCTATTTCCTCTTTGCAAATAATTGCCTACTCTTGTTGATCAAAAACTTATGTGTTAAACTTGATATAAATGAAACTTCAAAACTTCTTTATTTTAAGAAGATCCCATTAAAGTCCATTGGAGACTTATTCAAAAGAATTAATTAGTGAAAGTCTAAATTGAAACTTTGGCTTAAATGTGAATCCAATTGGTCATTGTTTTTAAAATACTTTTGCTATAGAGTCATCAACTTCCTCTTCCATAATTGCTTGGGTCACTTGTTTTATTTTCCTCTCAATTATATTTACCCAATCACAACAAACATCACATACTCAAAATAAATAAAGCATAACACTACTTTAAATATTACAATCATCCCAAATGGATCAGATGAATCACAAATAAATCAATGCACTCAATCACTCCAAAACATACCATATTCTCATCCAAAAATCAAGAGAACCATCATACATCAAAACACAAGATTTCTACCATACAAAAACCATAGAGTTAACATATGCTAAGATTTACATTTTTAATAAATCCAAGCATACACACACATTTTCCTTATTAGGTAAATTTCTTCACTCTTCATTTTTAATCCAAGTCTTTTATAAAAACATACATAGTATTAAAATTCTAAAAATCCTCATACAAAAACCATAGAGCTAAAAATCTTAGCTTAGTGATTTAAACACATCAAGGATGGTTTAACCACTCAAATCAAAGATGAAACTCAAGGTTATTGAGTTGTCATCATGCCACCCAATTCATACAACACAAAACTACATTAAAATTATGTCTTTTAGAAGAACATGCCCTTACCTCTTGAAGAGAAGCTTTGAACACTAAGATCCACTTCTAGCTTTGTTGTTCCAAAACTAGTAACAAACCCTTACAAAATAAAATCATAAAACATAAGCATGAAAACATCTCCATCATGAAACCACCCAAAACCTAAGATCAAAAACATGAGAGAAGGATTTCTTACTCTTGCTCTTGAAGAAAAATGGATCAAAATGAAGATCAAACCTCTTGGTTCCAAGGATAAGAACCTAAGACCAAAATAAAGAGTTTTCTTCAAAAAAATGAAGTAACACATGATCTAAAAACCAAAAGAGATAGATCATGAAAGTATATGAAAGATTGATGGTTTAGAATCATAAACCAACCTTGGTTGAAGAAGATTGATGGATCATAAGCTTGAAAACTCTAAGAAAAGCTTAAGAACAAAAAATGGAGTTTAGAGAGAAAATGGAGAAGATAAACTTTAGGAAAGAGGCACAAGTGTGAAATGAGAGAAATGTCTTCCTCTCTCTCTCCTTAAACTCACGGCTGAAGCAAGGAAAGGCTACTTGAGATTAACTTTGATTACTAGAATAATTGAATTAATTGAGCAATGAGTAATAATTATTATTAAATTGGTCCAAGACAAGACTTAGTCACAAAGTAATGATCAAAAGGAGCAACTTGGCACATGGGCTGAATGTGGGGCGCAGAACACAGCTGTGCAAGTGGGAAGAAAGATCTCATGAGATGGGGTTTTGTGTAGTGGAGCACAAGTGGGCTAAAATGCTTATTATATTATATATTTTGAAATAAATATTTCTCCAAATAATTGATTAATGGAAAAATTATTTTTGAAACCTAAAATTAATATAATAAAGTTTAGAACTTCAAAACTCAAGTTTTAATCATTTTCTGATACCCCGTTTGCGCTACGGTTACCCGTAACGTACTAAAAACGGCTAAAAATAAAAATTTTCTGAAAAACTCTAGAAAAATTCCTAAAAATCAGAAATATTAAAGAAATAACTTTTGTTTCGTTAAAATATTTTTTTGACATAAAAACGGTTTCCGGAAAAATATAAAACCTTCGACGTTTGTAAATCGAGTCACGGTTTTACGCTATTTTTCAGTTTTTCGATTTCTTCCACTTTCTACCCATCTAAAAATCATAAAAAACACTAATGGTATCCCTAACTCTCTATTTGGATGATTTCTTAGTCCTCTAGTAATTTTCTGTTCATTACGTGTCACGTAGTCCATTCTACAGGGACCAAAACTGTAACATCTTTATCCTAATCTTAGAAAATTCCAAACTAAAATTCTAAAATCCTTAATTAATATAAAAATACTATTTGTCTCTTTAATTTCTCATGATGGCATTTTCTTGGCCTTCAAATCAGTAAAATCTTATTTCGTCGTTTATAACGAGAATCGTTTTCTGTTGAAGTTTCCAATTTCAACTTGAAATCCTAGTTGTTTTACTATGAGCAACTGTAGTCATGACATTTCATTTTCTAGTATTATCTTATAGTATGCAATTTGATCTACTAGCTTAATAGTATAGAATTTATTATAGATCTAAAAATGCGGGTGTTACAATTGGACCTGTAGCTTATCGCTTAGCACTTTCGCCAGATATTTCAAGCGTTCATCCAGTATTTCATGTTTCTATGTTGCGGAAGTACCTTTATGATCCTTCTCATGTGATTAGTCATGAAGATGTTCAGTTGGATAAGCATTTGTCTTACATAGAACATTCGGTAGCAATAGTTGATAAGCAGGTGAGGCGTTTACGTTCAAAGGATATTGTTTCGGTGAAGGTTCTTTGGAAAGGACTATCTGGTGAGGAAACAGCTTGGGAACCCGAAGACATCATGCGCAAAAAGTATCCACACTTATTTAAAAACCAAGGTTAGTGGCACTTAAAATTTGAGGACAAATTTTTTTTAAGGGGGGAAGAGTGAAACACACCATTTTAATAATAGTATATGTTAGCCATGAGAAGAAATTATTTTTGGAGTTTAGAGTATATAATTGTGGGATTTTATTGTTGTTCATGGTTGGTGGAGATCTAGAACAGTCATATAAAATCTTGAAAATATTGTTGATGCTCAGATTTACCAGTTGTTGCCTCGTCTGCTTCCCTAGGAGTTGCTGGAGGGCCAGCTAGTTGATTCCACGTAGCAGTGTGTAGATAACAATCACTGTGATATATTTTAAATGATTCATAATGGTTAATTTATTTATTCGTGATTTTATTTGGAAAACATGCTCTTAAAAATAATCAATATCTTTGATTTATTTCTATTGTTATTGATGTTCCTCTATTTAATTGAAGTTGATATTTGTGAACCATAAATTGATTAGATATTTAATGGATGCGAATTTGAAAATATGAGTTTTAGATTTATGTTCTGGGTACAAGCTTTGATATAAAATAAATTGATTTTGAGATATGATTTCATTTGGGAATCCATGTTAGAACCCCGTGTAGCCGTTAGCGAGAATAACGGCCTAGGTGCACCTAGTTAATTGACTTCGGGTGGAGAGGGCTATCCGTTAGATGAAGCTACCCCTATGGGAACGGTACCCTTAGGTGGAGAGGGCTATCAACGAGATGTAGTTACCCCCGTTGGTTTGTTATGATTGTGATTGATAGAGGAGAGGACTATCCGTTAGATGGAGCCGCCCCTATGGAAAGGGCCACCCTTAGGAGGAGAGGGCTATCAGCGAGATGGAGCCGCCTCTTGGGTCTCTCATGTGTGATTTCCCTTATATTCATTATTATTATTATTTTTGGATTTTTTTCTCTATATTTTTCTTGTAGAAAAATTTATTTCTATTTTATTGTTTCAATGAGTTTTGGTAATGAAATGTTTTTACTTGAAAGATAAGCTTACAATTTCTCTAGTATTTGTATGTATGTCTACTGATATTATCCAAATACTCATTATTTCAGTAATTTGCCATGAAACTATTAGAACAAATATTCGTGCGTTGTGAGTTTCCCTTCTAGTTCATGGTGGTTGTTGTCTCCTCACTAAAGTCTTTAAGACTTACACTTCTCTCTTATTTTTTTTCTTATCCAGATTCCCAGGTAGCTAAGTAGCAAGCTGCTAGCAGATTGAAGTTTTCAGCGTCATCACTCTTTTAGTAGGCCTCCTTGGTTGGTGGCCCTTTTGTTGTCTTTTGGTGTTATGTAAATTTTGCAGCTATAGGAAGTAGTTACAAACGTATTTTGGGATGTAATATGCTTTTTTTACTTATTTTGGAGATTTATTATTCTATTCTGGATTCTGGCTGGTGATATATATGTGATACAGGACTTCTGATATTTTGGAAATGTTAAAAATATAGAGGAGACTCTGTCGAAATTTCAGTAAAATATTATGAAAGTAAATATTGGTTAGAGATTGTTGTTGTTTGTCTAGTTGGATTGTTAGACTTGCCAGGCTAAAGGTTTAAGTCTGTGCGCCGGTCACGTCTCAAGATTTTGGGTCGTGACACAAACTACCTAGGGTTTGGCCGGGTTGGTTCGGGTTGGACCCAAACTCCTCAAAAAACTTAAAATTGCGGGTTGAATCGGTTCGGATCGATTTGGATTCACGAGTTACCCGAACCCGTAAACACCCCTAGTAATGTTCTTCGTTGTATTAGTAACATCGCAATATAACCTCATTTAAGGATATAATATTATATTTTGTTTCCATCCATACTGTTTCTATAAAGACTTTAGTCATCAAAAGCTTTCAAACACAATTATCAATTTTGATAAGATTCTTACCGTCATATTACCAACATTAGATACCAACTATCATATCACTAATAATATTATATTTTTTATCTTTTTATATCACTAACAAATAAATTGCATATATGTTATTATTTCTCACAATAAGTATGAATTCTCATATGATATGCTCCACACATACACACACATTCATATATAAAGAAAAAATAAATGAAAAGAAAATTTAATATAACATGTTTAACCATATTTTAATGATAATAATAAGTAAACAAGTGAATAAGTAAATTAGATTATTAAAACATAAATTTTAAAATTTTAACTTTTAAATATCATAATAATTAGTTTAATTATTATAAATTTATTTTCATAATTATTTAAAATATTTAATATCATATTTAATATTAATTAAAGAAAAAAATATAAGCATTGCTGTAAAAAATGAAAAAAATGTAAACATTCATTAAAAATGTCATTTTATATCATTTTTCATTTATCAATTAGTTTATCTGCTAATTTTACCAAACCCCTCAAATTTATTCTATTATCTTATCAGCTATCATGTATAAACTCATCTGCTTTCAGTTAGCTTATCCGCTACTTCTAGCCAATTAGAACCTTTAAAAGATTAAATGTTATTTGTAAAATATCACTTTCAAAAGAATATGCTCTAATTTAATTTGTAAAAGGGTTATTTGACAATGCTACCAGACTTCTAGAAATATCTTCCATCTATACAAATTGTCTAATTACAGCTAAGCCTATTACAATTTCTATGTATACTCTAATTCTATCATCTCATAAGGATCAGGCGATGTGAATTGTGAAATGTGATGTATAGGAAACATTATTCCATTCCTCTAGATTTGTCATTATCCCACGTATGATTTTTCATTTTTTTTGTTGCTACAACCGTATGATCTTTCATTTGAAACTTTGCGACTTAATGAAAAATTATAATCACCCCCTTAATAAAAAAAGCTGCATTCCTCCCTATACACACTTCCACAAGAAAAAAGAAACAAAAAAAAAAAGGATTCATTAGGCTCGGGGATCTTAATGTTATCACGTGACTTCGGCTACAAGTTAAAATTCAAGGGCATTGAGTCATTGACTCGAGACACATGAAACAATGATCACCATCACTATATTGAAATTCAAAAGTACATACATTTTGTTTGGGAGCTTGACATAACAGTTTGAATTGTTGCCATGCAACCTAAAGGTCAAGGTTCAAGTCATAGGATTAATCTCTTGTTTATGCAAGTTAAAGCTATACCCACACAATAACGAAAGCTTTATAATACCATACTTTTTAGTTTAGAAGAAAAAGAAAACGAAAAATAGGTATCAAAACCTATCAAGAATCCAAGGTTCGATTTAAAACTGATATCTGACCCGAGTCCCCATTTAACAAGAAAACTTCAAGAGGGACATAAGGAGAGGACGTTGATGCACCAAACCTATAGGAGGGCTGCAACATTTTGCTACCTTTCGCACATGGAATCGTTCTAAGACGCGGTCCAGTTCTCATTTGCCAGATCTGCAGGACATTATTCATCAAAGAAACAAATTAAGGTACTGTTTGGATTCAGAAGTTCAGCTTTTAGCTTATGGAGAAGTTAGCTTTTCTTTGCATATTCTTATTTTCTCATACATGGAAAAAAAGGAAAAACTTGTTAAATAATCTTGTTAAATATATAGGTGTTTTTTATAATTTTGAAGTGTAAAAGCTGATTTCTCACTTATATGAGAAACTATTAGTTAAAAAACTTATAAGTGCTTATAGAAAAAATTATCCAAACATGCTCTGAAGTGGAAGCAAATATCCCAGCAGAAGGCTTGTTACATTGTGCACAGTAATGATATAGTCCAAGAGTGTCAGTGTTGCACAAACAGTGAATATGAGAAGAAACTGTCACATCATTCTATAATTATAACTTTTTAATCGGACATTTGCAGTAAAGGCTTTCGATGGTTTTATAAAAGAGGTGGAAACATACAGTTAGTTAACTCATAATGTAAGATAAAAGCCATACCTCAATAATTCCTTTTCTAGGTGCATGAATAGCTAAACACAAGCAGTAATCACTCTTCATTGGTTCATAATAAGTGGAGCTTGATGATGCTATATCTTTATTCACCAACATCTCCATGAATAGACAGCTAGCTTCCCTATACCCCTGCAAAAATATTAAATTCCATATGAAGGGAATAAAATGGTTATTTTATTTAGAGAAATTTTTTGGGGGAGGAGTGATAAGGGACTCGGCCAAAAAGTTCAAGAGAAAACCTTCCATAAGCGCACCACCACAAGTGCTTGAGTATCAAGCAGCAATATGCGACCAAGTGAATCTGTTATAGCAGCTAATGTACCACTTGGTGATAAGGTAAGCCTCTCACCTTTCCTAGGGTGATCCTTTATACATGTCAGAGGTGAAGCTGCATTCAAACATAAAGACAAAAGTCAGATATTTGGATTTCAATTTAGAAATGATGCAGCAAAAATGGAGGACATTAGAGAGTCCAGTTGGTCCAGCTAGCTATATATTCTTTTCTTCTAACAGAATGCCAGATGGTTTTTAGCTAAGTATTCATTATTTTCTTTTCTTTTCAGACACTCATGGTTTTCATTAAACCAATGCCACCGAAGTGTTAATGATATGCCAAAAAAAGAAAAGAGAGAGATGCTGTAAAATAGTTATTCTGAGTATCTACTCATAAAAATCATACTTTTCTAAATCAAACACCACCTAAAATATTATCTACAAGAGAAAGATGAAAAATTATAGATGAGAGGCTGACAAACTGATAGGCCCATAGAGAATGTTGATTCGGGTGTGGTTAGTAGGCCCAAGGTTTGGAGGGTGTATGTGAGGAAAAATAGAAAATCTGATGAGAGGGCTGAGGTGGCAGAGAGAGGAAGAGCAGAGTGAGTGGAATTGTATTCTTGGGTATTTAGGGTAAAGGAGGAGAGAGAAATAATTATGAAAGGATCAGTTTTGTTGTGAGCAGAGAATTTCCATTGTCTCTGTAGGAGCTTTGCTCTGTTTAGGCTCATTGCCTACTGCATTTTTATCCTTTTTCTATTAATACAACAGTCTATTATTCCCTCCATTTTATTGTCTTTTATCCATATCTGTGTGTGTGTGCTTTCTGGTCTGCATCATTGGTCCGACCTGCCGGATCCCACTGATTCGGAGGCAGAGTGACGTGAGGAATCAGCCAAAGAGAGGGAGTGTACAACTCGGATGCCACCCAAGAAGATGGAGGCAAAGGTGTCAGCTTTGGAGACGGAGGTTGCTACTCTCAAGGTTACCCTAGCGGAGATGAGAGCCCAAGCTGCGGCGGACCAGGAGCATCTGGTTTCGCTCATTACCCAGGCTGAGAGTGGTGAGAAGACCGTGGACCAAGGTGACCATACAGAGAAGGAGGACAACTCCGAATCTGTAGTGGTGAAGAAGTTACTCCAGCAGCTAAAAGGTGACGCCTTGGACGAGTTCAGGCAATATGTGAAGAAGGTGTAGCTTCCGATCTTCAACGGAGAGGACCCTGCTGGGTGGATTGCTCGAGCAAAAATTTATTTTCGCGTTCAGGAAACACGAGATGAGGTGCGAGTGAGTTTGGCACAGTTGTGTACGGATGGGCATACCATTCATTTTTTCAAGGCGTTAATGGATGATGATGAACATTTAACGTGGGAAAAACTGAAAGAGGCACTGTTGGAGCGGTATGGGAGTATTGGAGAAGGGAGTATTTTTGAACAGCTATCTGCTTTGAAACAAGAAGGCAATGTGGAGGAGTATATTCAGGCATTTGAAGGTCTGGTGGCACAGGTGGCCAAGCTACCCGATGAGCAGTACATGGGTTATTTCATCCATGGGTTGAAGGAAGGAGTTAGGAGGCGTGTCCGAAGCTTGAAGACCTGGGTCCCATCTCGCTCCGCGTCTTATGAATTTGGCTAGGGCGGTGGAGTTGGAACTGCAGGAAAAGAAACCGCTGGGGAATGGGTCCCGTTTTGCTGGTTCGCGCGGACCCAGTAGCTAGAATTCCCACATTCGGTCCAATGTTTTTTCGGGTAATGGATCCCAAGGAGTGGGTCGCACCCAGGGAAACGAGTGGGTGATGGTCCGAGGCGCTAGGGAGAACCCGGAAAAGAATGGGCCTATTACGAGCCCAAAGCAGGAGCCTAGAAACGATAGAAGAAGTTTTGGACCTCGTGACAGAGGCATAAGACACCTTTCCTATCAGCAGTTGGTGGATCGACAAAAGAAGGGGTTATGCTACAAATGTGGAGGGCCTTTCAACCCTCGACACCAGTATCCTGATCGCCAACTCCGGGTTATGATGATTGAAGAGGATGAGCTTGATGAAGGAGAGGCCAATGTCATGGTTAATGAGGAGGAAGAGGAGGCTGAAGATGGGGAACTCAGTGTGATGAGTTTGCTGGGTCTGGATGCAGCCAAGGACAGTAATATGCGCACTATGAAATTAAAAGGGAGAGTGCAGGGTGTTCCCATATTATTGTTGGTAGATAGTGGCGCAACTCAACTTTGTTTCTCAGAAATTGGTGAGAGCGATGGGATGGAGTGTGGATAATTCTACTTCTTTACAGATCAAATTGGGGGATGGTTATAAGGCTAGAACTCAAGGAGAATGTAAAGGAGTGATGATAGAAATGGAGAACATGCATGTGGACATTGATGCTATGCTCTTTGATCTTGATGGAATTGATATAGTACTAGGTATGGCTTGGTCGAATACTATTGGAGAGATGTGGGTGGACTGGCCAAATCAAATTATGCGTTTCAGATACAAAAATCAGTGGGTGGAACTACAGGGCGCAGGGAATGTTGGGGTTAATCAATCTGCTCTACAAAGTTTGTTGTGCAAAACAAGGTTTTTGGTAGATGGCCTCTACATGACAGCCGAGGGTCAAGTGGTAGGGGTACCGATTCAAGGTAGAATGCAGGCTGCAGTACTCACAAAAACCCAAGAAAATGAGGTCCAAAAATTGTTGAACGGATTTGGCGCTATTTTTCAAGAACCAAGAGGTCTACCTCCCAAACGCACCCATGAACATGTCATCCACTTAGTAGATGGACAAGGGCCAGTAAATGTAAGGCCATACAGGTATTCTTACCACCACAAGACGGAGATTGAGAATCAAGTACAAGAGATGTTGCAGCTGGGAATTGTACGTCCTAGCCAAATTGTGTTCTCTAGTCCCGTGATTTTGGTTAAGAAGAAGGATGGGACGTGGCGTATATGTGTGGACTACCGGGCACTAAATAGGGTAACGGTACCTGACAAATTCCCTATTCCGGTTATTGAGGAATTATTGGATGAGCTGTATGGTGCTAGGTTCTTTTCCAAGATTGATTTAAAATCTGGTTATCACCAAGTGAGGATGAGGGAGGAAGACATCCATAAGACTGCATTCCGTACCCATGAGGGCCATTATGAGCATCTTGTCATGCTGTTTGGAATGATGAACGCTCCATCAACCTTTCAAGCTCTCATGAATGCAGTTTTCAAGCCTATGTTACGCAGGTATGTCTTGGTTTTCTTTGATGACATACTCGTCTATAGTCCTACATGGGAGAAACATTTACTGCATTTAAGATCTGTTCTGCAAGTTCTAGCTGATCACAAACTGGTTGCCAACAGAAAAAAGTGTCATTTTGCTCAGTTTTCAGTTGAGTACCTGGGCCATATTATTTCCTACGAGGGGGTCGCGATGGATCCTTCTAAGGTCAGCTGTGTGTTGCAATGGCCTAGTCCTAAAAATGTAAAAGGGGTACGAGGTTTCTTGGGACTAACTGGTTATTACAGGAAATTTATTAGAGATTATGGTAAAATGGCCAAACCATTGACAGATCTTACCAAATACCAAGAAAGATGGGTTTAAATGGGGATTAAAGGAGCAACAAGCATTTGATATGTTGAAGCAAAAGGTCACCACGGCTCCTGTTCTCACCTTACCAGATTTCTCTCAAGAGTTCTTTATTGAGAGTGATGCTTCTGGTAATGGATTGGGAGCTATTTTATTGCAGAAGGGGCGTCCTATTGCTTATTTCAGCAGCGCACTAGGGGAAAGAAATCTCGCCAAGTCTGCATATGAGAAGGAATTGATGGCGGTGGCATTGGCCATACAGCATTGGCGACCGTATCTTTTGGGAAGAAAATTTACTGTGTGCACTGACCAAAAGAGTTTGAAGCAGTTGCTTTTACAAAGGGTGACAACCATGGATCAGCAGAATTGGGCAGCCAAGCGGCTAGGATACCGATTTGATATAATTTACAAGCCCGGATTGGAAAACAAAGGCGCTGATGCTCTATCCCGAATGCATGATCCTGCGACTTTGGGTGCTATGATACATTATCCGGAATGGGTTGGCAGCAAGGATGTTATAGCGGAGGTTCATCAAGATCCTAAATTGCAGGGAATTGTTGCTGATTTAACGCAGGGAAATCCCACCAAACCGGGTTTTGCTTATAGGAATGGGGTCTTGTTTTATGCGGACAGGTTAGTGATCGCGGAAAAGTCTAGCTGGATTCCTACAATTCTGCAGGAATTTCATTCCACCCCACAAGGAGGCCATTCTGGATTCTACAGGACTTATCGTCAAGTGGCTGCCAATGTGTATTGGTTTGGCATGAAGAAACAAATTCAGCAGTTTGTGCAGTCATGTGATGTTTGTCAGAGGCAAAAATATATGGCCAGCTCACCTGGAGGTTTGTTGCAGCCTCTTCCAATTCCTTCCTTGGTGTGGGAGGATGTTTCTATGGATTTTATCACGGGCCTACCAAAGTCGAAGGGTTTTTCAGCAATCTTTGTGGTGGTGGATCGCCTTTCCAAGTACGCTCATTTCATTCCATTAAGGCACCCGTATTCAGCTAGAGTTCTAGCAGAAATTTTCACTAGAGAAGTTGTGCGCTTACATGGAATCCCTCAGTCCATTGTAAGTGACAGAGACCCCATCTTTGTGAGCAACTTTTGGCAAGAGCTCTTTAAATTACAAGGCACCCAGCTGAAGTTGAGCACCGCATACCATCCCCAAACGGACAGTCAAACGGAGGTTGTCAATCGCTGTCTTGAAACATTCCTCCGTTGTTTCATAGCTGACCAGCCCAAGACTCAGGTAGTATGGATACCATGGGCAGAATTTTGGTACAATACTACCTTTCATGCCTCTACTGATACTACACCTTTTGAGGTGGTTTATGGGCGCCCTCCACCTATGATAACTCGCTATTTACCAGGGGAGGTAAAGGTGGAAGTTGTCCAAAGGGACCTTTTGGACAGGGATGAGTGTTTACAGCAGCTGAAATATCATCTTTCTCGGGCCCAAAATAGAATGAAGAGCATGGCGGATGCTAGGAGGAGAGACCAGCATTTCACAGTGGGAGATTGGGTTTTTCTTAAGCTCAGACCTCATATGCAACATTCAGTCAGAGCTAGGATTAACCCCAAGTTAGCTCCAAGGTTTTATGGCCCTTTTCAGGTGCTTGAGAAAATCGGGCCTGTGGCCTATAAGTTGCAACTTCCTGTTTCTTCCAGAATCCACCCTGTTTTCCATGTGTCTTTGCTGAAAAAGGCTGTTGGGAATTATCAGGTAGAAAAAGAATTACCCAAGGAATTGGAGGATGATGGTGACAGCGGTTGGGAACCTTTGGCAATCCTAGCTACTCGGACTGTTACAAAGGAAAATGAAGCTGTGAAGTAATTGTTAGTTCAATGGAAAGGCAAGGATGTGACTGAAGCTACTTGGGAGGATGAATTCACTGTCAAAAGTCAGTTTCCTGATATAGGACTTGAGGACAAGTCCCCTCCTCAAGGGGGGAGTATTGATAGGCCCATAGAGAATGTTGATTCGGGTGTGGTTAGTAGGTCCAAGGTTTGGAGGGTGTATGTGAGGAAAAATAGAAAATCTGATGAGAGGGCTGAGGTGGCAGAGAGAGGAAGAGCAGAGTGAGTGGAATTGTATTCTCGGGTATTTAGGGTAAAGGAGGAGAGAGAAATAATTATGAAAGGATCAGTTTTGTTGTGAGCAGAGAATTTCCATTGTCTCTGTAGGAGCTTTGCTCTGTGGGTAGTTAGGCTCATTGCCTACTGCATTTTTATCCTTTTTCTATTAATACAACAGTCTATTATTCCCTCCATTTTATTGTCTTTTATCCATATCTGTGTGTGTGTGCTTTCTGGTCTGCATCACAAACATTATAGGATGTGTAGGCTAGACAATCTGAACCTATACAAAAAGCATTCCTCTCCAAGTTAAGCTAGTACCAAGCAGTCTATCCACTTAGGAGATCTTCACCAGAGGAATTCACTTGATAGAGTTTATAATACTTTTTTTTTTCTTTTGTTTCAAATTTCACACGATAATACTTTTTTTTTTCTTTTGTTTCAAATTTCCTCATCGTGTGACTTTTGTAAAGTCTCAACTTGCGGTAGTTCCTTTCTTCTAAAAATAGTTATACTAAGATACTAAAAATAGTTCCTTTCCAATAGCCTAAAAGAATCCTACGTAGCAGGATACTATATAATTTTTTTCTTTCCTTTACTTTGCTTGACCTTCATCTCTATTATATGCACAACTACTATGATGAGTGTTACTCCTACCTCGAGCAAATGGCTGAGGCTTCTGATCTGATTTCTTTGGGGATTTCTTCGGAGAAGTCTGTTCACTCCGCCAAATCAACTTAGAAAAAGAAGCTATAGTGGAAAATGTTGCAGGTACAACTTTAGACAAGATAGCTCCCACTAAAGACCTGCCTTTATCCTCAGAAAGTCTTCCAAAGGATCAAACAAAACTCAGTAAATATACATACTATGACAATGAAAAGACTTCTGGGCACATATCAATAAAGAAGTATAAGTTACTTATATCAAATAATGCAGTAAGTACCTGTAAGCAGAGATTACAGCATCCTCTCCAACAGCCACTGCACAATAATATCGTTGACTTGACTGCCCAACAATAAAAGCAGCTGAATTCAAATACGAGAAATAACTTCAGAAAGCTTCCATTATTCTAGGGTTCAAACAACCACAATCATCATCATCACAAACAAAACTCCTAGTAGGACATAGTGAAACTGAGAAAAACAAGCCACACAATAAAATCAAATCAAGGAAAATCGTCAAACTTAGTATCACTTCGGGGTTCAGATCATATATGATTTCCCTATCTAATAGGAATTTAATAACAATTGAGTGGACTTTTGCAGGAATGCAAAAGAAATTTTTACAAGCCTACAAACAACTGAAGGTGCAAATTATTAAATGAAAGAGAAAAAAGTGTCTTCACAAATCTTACATGTTCAGAAAAGATGTTACAAGATTTCATTATAGTTTCCTCCAATCACTTCTTTTGTATTCTTCTATTCTTTAGATTTCAAGGAAAGAAATTCAAACAAATGCGATTAGCATGGCAGAGATAACACAATCATTTAAAATGTTTTACCTGCTGTTCCATCAGTGGTGGAGGCATTATTCCAGTGACTGCTGCATCAGCACAAGTACCATACTTGCCAATATTCCACAACTGGAAAGGTAATTTTACTTGAGAGTTTTCAAAATCCTCTGAATCTTGTCCCTTTGGTTTTTCATTCCAAAATTGAGCATGCGCTTCTTCAAACCATTTCTGCAGCATATTCTGCATCCGAATATTGTAAAGCCTACTACTATTTAGACTCATAATCAGCCACCCAAATCCAATAATTTCAGATCCACATTAATCCAACATCCCATTCCACTGAACAAATTGTATTTTCATTTCCTGTTTTCATTCTCGATTTTCAATTTTAAATACAAAACTGCAACCTTGTTTCAAATATTTATTCAGAAAACAGAGAAAACAAAAAAAAAATATTTTCACTGTTTTCTGTACAAATCTTCGAAAACAAGAAAACATTTTATCAAAGTAAGCGGGCATTAAAGTATTTCATGCTTTTACATTTCCACCCCAAGGATTACATTTCAGCTAAAACTTGTAATTGCCTGTGTTATTGTTACAGAGAACAGCAGTGTTTATTACCTGAATAACAGAGCCATCAAAACGGGCAATCACACCTGGCATAATGAGACAAAACTCTTCTGAGGAACTATCTTGAATCAAGTCTTTCTTTGTTCCACGAACCCTTAGCTTCAAAACTCGTCCAGGATAAATCATCTACGAGGAAGCAAATTGATACAATATAAGACCTACCTTATGATTATCATAAAGTGAAAAAAGAACAAACATGTATGTCGCTAAATTAATTATAATTATTTTTTACTTGAAAATCATGGGCTTAAATCTGGAAACAGTCTCTCTGCTTACAGAGGTAAGACTGCGTATCCTCAGACCCCACATGATGAGAGCCTCGTACACTGGACCACCCTAGCTATAATATGGGTTCGAATCCTAGATTCCCCGTTGGTATGTTACATGTAAATTTCATCGTAAACTCAGCTTAGGGTGGTATCTCTCCTAATCCTTCTCCATACACACGACCGGGGATCGAACCCCTAGATCATGCTTGAGAGACCAGTTATCTACCACTCATGTCACACCATGTTGGTGATCTAAATTTTCGTTATAAAATATAAAAAAAAAGTGTATATTACAATTTTGTTTGTACCTGCCTATGAATCAATTCACCGCGCAAGGAGTAAATGAGCAAGTAGCCAGAGGAGGTGGCGGCGACGATGGCGCGGAGGTGGTCGTCGAAGACAAGCCACTCGAGGGCGGAGATGAACTCGGAGTCGATGGGGGACAATTCGGGTCGGATCTTGAGGATGGATGATCCGTCGGACCAGGGGAGGAGGAGGATGGTGGAGCGGTTGGCGAGGAGGATGGAGTGGGTGTCGATGGCGCAGAGGAGGTTCGGGTTGTCCACAAGCCAACCCGGTTTCCCCGCACCGAGTTCACCCAGTTCCTCGCACGCTATGCATCCCAACTCCGTCTTCTTGTACGATCGCCTCGTCATTATTGCTTTTCCCTTCTTTCTCCCACCATTCCCACTCGCAACTCAAAGCCCCTTTAGCCTTTAGCCTTTACTTGTGCGGATGCCATTGCCAATCCATGCCACCACGCCATGTATACAATTTCTTCCGAGTAAATTGGCAAATTGTCCTTTGAAAGATGCAGTCTTTTGCAAGTAGGTACTTGAAAGATAGAAATAAAAAAATTCATCCCTGAAAGATGCCTTCGTTAGTTAAATAGGTCACTGATGTCATTTCTGTTATTATCAAGGGTTATTTTGAAATTTTAAGAGTTTAGATGGATTGAAAAAAAATGAGTCTTTCCTCACACAATCCCTCCTCCCCACCCCCACTTTCTCTCTCACTCTCCACCGCCCTTCGACAACCATCGCCACCACGATGTTCCTGTTCTTGTTCTTGCCTCTAACCACACTCTCACAGAACACAAGCTTCAACTTCCCCTCATTCACCCTCCAGAACATCACCCTCCTCGGCGATTCCTTCCTCTGCTATGGCGTGGTGGGCCTCACCCGCTCCACCACCGTCCCTGCCTCCAGCTCCGACACCCTCCTCTACAACAACCCCATCGCCCTCTCCCACCCAAACAGCTCCACCCCATCCTTCTCAACCACCTTCTCCTTCTCCATCACCAACACCACCAACCCCCCCCCCCTCTTCCCCACTCAACTGCTTCTCCTTCTTCCTCAACTCTTCCCAACCCATCACCCTCTCCTTCTACACCAACGACAACCACATTGCTTTTGACTTAAACCCCTTCAATTCCACCACCCAAACAACCACCTCGCTACCCATTAACCTCCGAAGCGGAAACTTAATCACCTATTGGATTAACTATAACGGTTTTAAGAAAAAGCTTAGTGTTTTCTTAACGAATTCGAGTTCCTCTTCCTCTTCTTCCAAGCATGAAAACACGGTCTTGAGCATTGACGTTGGCCTCTCCAAGTATTTGAAAGAGATTCTCTATGTGGTGTTTTCGGGTAACACTGAAGGAAGCACAAAGCTTCAACAAATCGTGAACTGGAGCTTCGAGTGGCATCAGTTTCTTCTTCCACAAAATCAAAATCAAAGCTTGGTGGAGGATCTTCTTCAAGCTCCACCACCCACAACAACCGTCATGGCAAGAGGTTTGTGATTGGTTTTTGTGTTGCCATTGTTGGATCAGCTTTTTTCTGTGTTGTGCGCAGAAATGGGGGGTTTCATGAGGAGGAGATGAGGAAGTTGTTGTTGTTGGGGGTTGAGCTATGCTAACCTAGATAGTGAACAGAGGAGAGTCCTTCACACATCGTGATGGTGGTGGTGAAGAGGAAGAGGAAGAGGGTGAGAAAGAAGAGTGAGAGAGCGGTGGAAAGGAGAGAGAGTGGAGGTGGGGAGAAAGGATTGTGTGAGGGAAAGAATCAGTGTTCTCATTTTTTTTCAATCCATCTAAACTCTTAAAATTTCAAAATGACCCCTAATAATGACAGAAATGACATCAGGGACCTATTTGACTAACGAAGGTATCTTTCAGGGATGGGTTTTTTTATTTCCATCTTTCAGGGACTTACTTGCAAAAGACTGCATCTTTCAGGGGGCAATTTGCCCATTTACTCAATTTCTTCCAAATTTCTTAGCTTATAAAATAATGGCTTAATTGCAATTTTTATTCCTTAATTATTATGATCGTGTAATTTTGGTCACTCAAGTTTTAATTATACCATTTTGATTTCCACATATCACGATTGTGCGATTTTAGTTTTCTTAAATATTTCAATTGTTACAATCAAAGTCTCTTTGTTAACATGACTTTTTACCACCAATAACTTGTGCGGTCAGAGGTGAATTGACTTAGTGTTAAGTCAGTCTCATGTGTGCTGCATGAGTTTTTGGTATTGAAAATGTCATTGTGACGAAGGGACTCGATTATTACAATTGGGATACTTAGGGACCAAAATTACACAATCATGATACATCATAGACCCAAATCGCACAATTGGAACCTATGGACCAAAATTGCACAATCGTGATATGTGAGGGACCAAAATTGTGCAAATAAAATTGGGAACCAAAATTACACAATCGTAATACTTGAGGGACCAAAAGTGCAGTTAAGCATAAAATAATAAAGACAAAATTAGTTAGTTGGTGCTTTGAGTTAATTTTTTTTAATGTAGTTTTTTATTTTTATTTTTGGGAAAAAAGTAGTCATTTATATTTTTTTAATTACTTTTCTTTCAATTACTTTTCATTGTCACATGCATGCATATTTTCTATCTTTATCCATATAGCCTCACTTTAATCCATCGAGCATTTTGTTGGTCTATTTTGATTCTCAACTTCTATTGCCTTATCTCAACCGTGCCTTGCTTGTTGCTTTAGTTATCCAAAATCCCAAGCGTCCTATGTACATGTTGTTTATCCTGATTATAACTGTTTTATATTTGGATTTGCATCACAGCTCACAGAATATTAGATACTATTGAATCTGAATATTTCTCACTAATTTACTCAAGAGAATATACATATATTTATACTAGAGAAATCCTAATCTGAAAAGGAAAACAAATCCTATCATGATCCTATAATTTTGGGATCAAATCAACTAACCCTGTCAATGCTAATAATAAGGAAAAGAACATAACAAAATATTAGATTAGATTACAATCAACACTCCCCCTCAAGCTGGCATATATGTCAGATGCATCCAGCTTGTCACATATATAAGCTATTCTAGGACCCCGTAAGGACTTAGTCAACATGTCTGCAAGCTGCTCATTAGAACCCACAAAGGTAGTCTTGATGATGCTGGAGGTGATCTTCTCTCTAATGAAGTGACAATCAACCTCTATATGTTTAGTCCTCTCATGAAACATTGGATTTGAAGAGAGGTATAGAGCTTATTGGTTATCACAAGCAAGTTCCATAGGACCTATCTCACAAAACTTTAACTCTTGAAGTAAATGCTTTAGCCATAAGAGTTCACAAGTTGTATTAGCCAAAGCACGATATTCTGCTTCGGTACTTGACCTTGCAACCACTGTCTGCTTCTTGCTTTTCCATGAAATCAAGTTACCACCAATGAGTACGCAGTAGCCTGTTGTGGATCTTCTATCTCCTGCATTGCCTGCCCAATCTGCATCTATATATCCAATGATATTTGTATGACCCCTGTCCATATAAACAAGTCCCTTACCAGGCGATCCTTTGATGTATCTCAGGATCTGAACAACTGCATTCCAATGACTATCACATGGTGAATTTAGGAATTGACTAACAACACTGACAGGATAAGCAATGTTGGGTCTAGTCATTGTGAGATAATTTAACTTCCCGACTAATCTCCTATATCTACCTGGGTCAGGGTAGGATTCCCCCTGATTTGGTAAAAGCTTCACATTCGGGTTCATAGGAGTATCAACTGGCTTACAATCAAGCATCATTGTTTCTTCCAAAATATCAAAAGCATATTTCCTCTGAGAAATAACAATACCTGTCCTTGATTGAGCTACTTCAATTCTAAGGAAGTATCGCAATCGGCCAAGATCTTTGGTCTGAAAATGTCTAAACAAATGTTGCTTCAACTCCTTAATGCCTTCTTGATCATCACCCGTAATGACAATATCATCCACATACACCACAAGATAAATCAGCTTATTCAAAGGTGAACGTTTAAAGAACACAGAACGATCTGTCTCACAGCGAACCATGCCAAACTGCTAGATGACTCTGCTAAACTTCCCAAACCGAGCTCGAGGTGATTGTTTTAAACCATATAAGGACTTCTGCAACTTGCAAACAAGATCAGACTCCCCCTGAGCAACAAACCCAGGTGGTTGCTCCATATAGATTTCCTCCCCCAAATCACCATGTAAAAAGGCATTTTTAATATCGAGCTGGTACAAGAGTCAATGCCTCATGGCAGCCATAGATAAAGAACAAACGAACAGATGCCATCTTAGCAAAGGGGGAGAAAGTATCCCCATAATCCAAACCATAGATTTGAGTGCATCCTGTTGCCACTAATCTAGCTTTCAAGTGATCCACATGTCCACCGAGACCAACTTTAACGGTAATCACCCACCGACAGCTAACTGTAGACTTCCCAGAAGGGGAGGGAACAAGAGTCCATGTCTTATTAGACTCCAAAGCACTCATCTCATCAAGTAGTGCTTGTCACCACCCTGGATGTGATAGTGTTTCCTGAACATTCTTAGGAATAGTAATCGATGACAAAGTGGAAACAAAGGCACTGTGGCATGAAGATAACCGGTGGTAGCTCAAGAAATTATAAATGGGATGAGGATTTATAGTGGAGCATTTACCTTTCCAAAGGGCAATAGGCAAGTCAGCGAAAGGTTCTGGTGGGTCTGCAATGGGAGAAGAGAGTAGAATAGGAGTTGAATCACAGGAATCAGTAGGAGCAGTCTCTGGAACAATCTCAGGAGCTTCAAGACGTCGACGCTCATAGGTAATGTAGGTAACAAGATGAAACACAAAAAAGGGGGTTGAATTGTGTTTCTTAGCTTTTAAAAACTTTTCGTAAACGTTGGACGCTACTTAAGAAGAATTGGACGCACAGGCAGTGGCGGAGCCACATACATTTCAGGATGGGCAGCTGCCCCCACTGAAATCTAAAAATTTCCTCTACTATTAATATTTTTTCAACTTTTGACCCCATGAATTTTTTTTGCCCCCAGCTACTTTTCTCTTTTCAACTTTTGACCCCATGAAATTATTTTTTCCCCCAACTACTTTATGCTGTCCATCGTGTCCTTAAGCTGCAAATAACGTCCCATCACCTGCACCTGAAGTCAGTAACTTGGAAATCAAAGTAAAATTGGAACAAAAATCATCAAAAGCTTTGCCTAGGATTGGAACACAAGACCATTTAAATAGAGTAAAATGTTTTAACCACTAGACCAGACTAGATATTTAATAATGGCAATTATATTATATGTACCTTCTTACCCAACCTCCCCCTTAATTTTAAGTTTATTCCCCAACAGCCACCTCATATATATATATATATATAAATTTCATAATACAAAATTTAAAAATGTTAAAATACATCGGTTTATGCGGTTCAATCAGTGACCCACCAATTTGATCAATAACTAATTAATCTTGTAACCCGACTGAGTCGATGATTTATGTGAGTTTATTGACATTGCATCTCGGTCTCTCATATTTCATTCTTGTTTCCAAATCCGACATCGTCCGTTGCTCAACCACAATTAGACTACCCGCAAAAATTTCCCCCACTAGCCCCAGGTCCTAGATACGCCACTGCGCACAGGGTAAGTTGGACGCAGAAATGTCCACTTGGTTTAAAACAAGTTTAGGTGCGTTTAAAACGTTTGATGCATTTGTTAAATAAAATCTCAATTCAATCCCTACAGTTAGTATTAAAACTGAAAGTAAAGGAGTTAAGGGATAGAAGATTCACACAGTTGTTTTATCCTGGTTCACCCTTTCCTAAGAGTTATGTTCAGTCCCCTCAAACTAGAGAGATTTCACTATCAATCCAGATAGAATACAAGTATTCTTCAACAGCCTTTTCAGGTCTTACAACAAGTGTTGTTTGCACATCTAGCCTCTCCAGGCTCAATTAAATATTCTTTTACAGACAAGCCTCTTCAGGCTCAAACCCAAGTGTTCTTTTACAGTCAAGCCTCTCCAGGCTCACACAAATCAAAAGAGTGTTTGTGTTTCTAAGTGCTACTAACTCACGCAAGTGAGAATATGAAATCTTAAGCACTTCGAGAGTTAAGCAAACTCTCTTTTACAAGAAGAATGAAGCATGCAATGTCTTCTAAGATTTACAGTGTACGAAAATATTTACATAGCGTAATGACTCTTTTTCATTTGCTATCACTTCTTGTCTTCTTCTTGTTCACAGTATTTATAGGCTTGAGTGAAGCTTCAGATTGGTCTTGAACTTGTTCTTGCTTTAGCCTTCATAAAATAACCGTTTATTGATAGCATTAAATGTTATCTTCCCGTTGCTTCAATGGAGTGCTTCTTCAGCGTAGGTTGTGCAGTCCTTACTCCAAGGTCAGAAGCAACCTGTACTCAAAGTCTCAATTACACAGTGGTTAAAGGTAATATCCAGTTGAGACAAAGAGAATACACTGTGTGAAAGGAAAGTTATGTATAGAGAGTGACAAATATGTTCAGATTACATTCTCTCTCAAGTACACTTTCCATAGTACTTTATGCTTTTTATTAAATGCTATCTGAAAACATTGACAATTAAGTCCGAGAAAAGCATACATACAACTATTTATTTCAAATCATTTGCTCATTTAATATGTCTCAAATTAAAAACAAGAGCAATAAATAGCATGTCAAGATATCAAAACAGCATGTGTGTTGGATGCAACTTTAAGCAAAATGGACGCTTAGTGCAACACCCTTTATCCGAAAAGGATATTATACCATAGTAACCAAAAGTTTCGCAATGACTTAAAAAATATTTTGATAAAAGTTTATAATCATCCTCCAAAAATGCGGATAAATTTTTTCTTTTCTAAAGTGAATTGTAAGTAAGAGTAACACCATCATATTTGTAAAAAGTACTTCATCATATATATATATAAACCATGCTAGGGTTTGTTTCAGTACAAACCATAGTGTAGATTCTGCAAAAGTAAGAAAAACAGGAAATACTAATAAACTGAAAATACAAAAGTGTTAAAAGAAAATATACGCTACATGTAGGTGTGAGTCAGATCAACATCAGACTAACTACCTAACTTAAGCATCTTAAAATGAAGATGTAACGGGAGCAACAACCTTCTAACCCTAAAACGGTAAATCCTCTTCTGAGCAGTATTCTTTTGCTTCTCCACCTTCCTTGCGTTGCCATCTTCTGTCCGAATGATGTTCTTCATCTGCTCCAAAGGTAGCTTAATGTCTAAGACTAACCGGGGTTCTACTCTCCAATTGGGTCTATCAACTCTACCAGCAATGGTAAGTACATAACCAGAATACGTACCCCAATGTGTATCAGGGTTTATCTTCCACCCCGACTTCCCAACCTCAAGGGGTTGAATCCTAAGACGTCGAACCGGAACTAACCCACTCCTCGGGTAAACCATCTACTCAGTCATGCATCACACAACATAAAAGTAGGCAAGAGTGAGACTCTAAAACAAAGTAACATGAAAAGTAGGAGCACACCCAAAACATAGATCACACATAAACCAATTCGCACATCAAAGCATATATCAACAATAACAGATCAATCAAAACTTATAAACAGATCTCGTTTAAGCAGATCTTACCTTGTGTTGGAACCCTACAAAAGTAATACATTCATAATAATATATCACCAAGTCCAAGTCTATTTATGTATGTCACTTCAATATCTCTCATAACACATCGGTGTAATGCACCAAGTAGACTTTTCCAACCTTCGCACCATTGAGCAACCGGTTGCAGTAAACTTAATAGAATAATCAGGGAATCCCACTTAGACCCCTGAAAATACTTCAGAAATACCGCATTTAAAACTTAATACAAAATCATAAATAGAACTTCCAGTTAGATTTATCCAAGCCGGGTATACGACTCGTCTCGACTCGGGGGGTTATCACTGACAAGGCCATTGAGACTTTCGAAACCTGGATAATCTCAGTAGACAATTGTAGTCCAATAGAACCTATTTTCAACCCCGTCTCGTAGGTTGTATTCTCATTGTCTTTAATGCAAATGATCGTCTAAATTTGCACATATAATTTCTTTTTGGCTTCCTTTGTCTCGCTGTAGCTTCTCTTGAATACCATTGTCTTGAATAACTTATCTCTTTTTGATAAAAATACTCTTGCCTTCATTACTCATTTATTTACGAGTTAAATTATTTTTTCGGCTGTAATAATTTGATTTATGACTGGTCACACCGCGGCAGAGCCGAACTGAGGTGAGCAGCCCAACAGAGTGATTCGATATATAAACTAAAGGTTATTAACTCATTTCAAGCAAACTAAAACGGGGCATAGCCACCTAGGATTGATCAAGAGAGAAGAGATCAACAGTAATAAAACTTATGTCCACTTTTAAATTAATAAGTGTCTGTTCTCAGACTTTAGATAAATCTTTGGGAATGGAATAATTACATGGTGATTGAGCCGACTGCGGTAATCAGTGTCCGTCTTTTTTTGAAAACTTTGATATAGGCTTAGTGAACAAAGTAAAGCTGATTTATTTCTGGCTTAGTTAATTTTTAAAGATGAAAGGATCACACGGTAGTAGAGCCGTCTTCGGTGATCAATACCCAATTTTAAAATCGACTCAATATAGACTAAGTGAACGAAATCAAGCTGTTTCTCTTCTGAAATACTTAAGCACCAATTATCTTCCAGGAAAGAGGTCCATTGAAAGCCTATCTCACTAATTTTCACTGCCAAAAGACATTGAAAATTAAACTGAATTAAGTGTATATATATATATATATATATATATATATATATATATATATATATATATATATACAGATTCGATACCCACTCAATATTTCCCACTGATAATATAACAGTAGAATTCACCGAGAATCGATTACTGTTTATATTAAATTATGATAGATACTATAACAGTAGAATTCAACGAGAATCCATTACCGTTATACTCTTTTTATCCAATTCAATCCAATCTATTTATATATACGTTTATTAAGACATCACTTCTTTCCCAATTTATCTTAGTCACGTATATACCGGGTCCCTAGGTTAAGAATTCCCCAAACAGCGTATCAGTACAGTTCACAGGAAAGAGAGACGGACTTAAAAAGCCCCTTCAAAGGTCTTTGTCTTTCCTAGACAGACCCATACTGATAAACTATTTATCTTAACCATCACCTTGTATATCAATGATAGACAATATCAGGGTTTTCACAAAAGAATATATTTCACTTCTTTACGGTAAGATTATATTTATGGTAAATCTAAATTTTGCCATTATAACGGTATGTTTACAAAAGCACAAAATTAATTTTGCCATCACCACCTTACTTCCACGAAATTCTTAAGAAATTTGGGCATTATAACCTTGCAATTAATAAATAGCACAAAACAATTAATTTAAAGTCATAAAACAATTATAAAGCATAAATAAATAAATAAATAAAAGCTATAACACACAAACACACACAAGAATCAAACTCATGCCACAAGAACTTAGAAGAACAAGACTTGAAGAACCAAGAACACTAAGTGAGAAAGCTTAAGACTGTAAAGGAGGAAAATGAGAGAATTTTGCTTGTCAACACAAGGCTTAAGATTTGTGAGAAATTTATGAAGCACTCCCCTACTATTTATAGCCAAGGGGGCAGCCAAGCTTAGGGAGGAGGAAGGAAATATAAATTTGTGTTGTCATGGTACTTTATGAGTCATATCAAAGTGAGCCAACCCGGCTCACCCGGGTTAGCTCACCACGGGTTGGGAGAAAAGTCGGCCGAGCCGGGTTGGCTCATTTTTTTGGTGAGCAAGAAAATACTCAACCCGGCTCAACCCACCCCGAGTTGGTGGGTTAGGTGGGTTGGCTCACGAATTGGCTCACTAATTTTAAAAAAAATAAAAATTCAAAAAATATTAAAAAAATACAAAAAAAACTAAATACATTAAAATCTATTTTTCAAACATAAGTCTTTTGAAAAAATCAAATTTAACATAATTGAAATTACAAAAAAATCCATTACACAACATTAAAAATAAAAAAAGGGTTGGCCCCGCTCACCACGGGTTGACCCACCTCAACCCGCAGGTTATGTGAGCCGGGCTCAAATAAATCGGACAAATATGAGCCTAGTTTTTCCCAACCCGGCTCACCGGCGAGCCGGGTTTACGCGGGTTGGTTCGCGGGTCAGGAGTCATTTTGACACCTCTATATGTCATAAACCCTAATTAATTAAATCAATCATTTTTCTAATTGGCTCATGTCCATGACTAGGCTTGGTGACTCATAAGAGAAAAGCACATCCAAGGCTCCAAAATGAATGTGGATGTCGGCCAAGCAAGGAGGAAGGAGGGTCATTGGATAGCTTGGTTAAAAACTTTAGGTTTTAGTAGTTTTAAGTGAAAATCAAGGGTAAAATAGTCTTTTTACTGATCAAAATTCAAAAATTAATTTAAATGGTGAGAACCTATGGGGAATCTCGAAAATGACATGTAAGAGCTTGATGGAAGAGTTTCTGGATTTTTACGGTAAGGGTATGCTTTGCCGTAAGTGCAAAAACGGTCATTTTTCAAAAAATTCCCAGAAAATCACAAATTGAATATAAATACTAATGATCCCTCTTGAAAAATGATTTTGAGCATTTCCTAATTACTAAAAATTCATTTTTGCTCCGAGAATCCTCGTTTCTAGTGTTTACTAGGACTGAAAAAGTAACTTTTGATCTGCTTTTCAGAAAATTTTAAAATAATTTCCAAAAATCCTAAAAAATGAAAAAAAAAAATATGACTTAGCTTCCCAAAATCTCTTTCTGACCTCAACTTGGTCTCCGAATCAGTTATTAGCTCTTTCCTGTCAATTATAGGGACCAAAACGGTAATTTCTAAATTTATTTTTCCAAAAATTCTAGAAAAATTCCATAAAATCACAAACATTAAAAGGACCAACTTTTGTGAAGGAAGTTTTGTTTTCTGGTTTGTTTTGATATACTTTAGCTATTTATAATCTTATCCGTTAATTATGGCAAATACGGTTTTCTAAAAAAACTCAAACGTCCAAGCAAAGTGTCTGTTTTTATGAAATAATTTGATAAGCATATTAAATTCCTAATTATAAGATAAAATAAATTACTTAGCACTTAGCTCACAAAATTTCATATAAAACAGAATTTTAAACGACAATTGAATAAAACCAGTTGTTACAATTCTACCCCTCTAAAAATAATTTCGTACTCGAAATTACATACCTAGAAAAACGTCGGATAAAGCTTACGCATGTTGTCCTCCAACTCCCACGTCGCATCGCCTATAAACTCATCCCAAATGATTTTGACCAGAGAGATTTGTTTATCCCTGAGTTGCTTGATTTTTCGATCCTCGACCCGTACAGGGTTTGCTTCATAAGTCAAGTTTTCTCTCAATTGTACTATGTCAGGTTCAATTACATGAGATGAGTCGGCAACATACTTTCTGAATTGTGAAATATGAAAGACACTATGAAGATTTGAAAGAAAAGTAGGTAAAGCAATTTGATAAGCAACAGGACCTATCCGACGAAGAATTTGATAGAGTCCTAAGAATTTTGGAGTGAGTTTCTTGGATTTAATAACTCTTCCCACCCCAGTCATTGGAGTGACTCTCAAGAAAACATGCTCACCTTCTTGGAATTCAAGAGGTCTTCTCTATTTATCGGAGTTGCTCTTTTGTTTGCTTTGTGTTGTTCTCATTCTTTCTTGAATTTGCCTCACTTGCGCATTAGTTTGCTGCAATAATTCTGGTTCTAAGGTTGTACTAACCCCTTCCCGGTACCAACACAAGGGTGTTTGGCATTTTCTCCCATACAATGCCTCAAAAGGTGCCATTCCTATGCTAGAATGATAACTATTGTTGTACGTAAACTCTATTAATGGCAACATATCATCCCAACTTCCACTTTGGTCTAATACGCATGCCCTTAACAAGTCCTCTAAGGATTGAATTGTTCTTTCTGTCTGACCTTCCGTCTGAGGATGATAAGCAGAACTCAACCTTAACTTAGTTCCTAAGGCTTGATGTAGACTTTGCTAAAATCTAGAGGTAAACCTAGGATCTCTATCAGAAACAATACTAGAAGGTACTCCATGTAACCTAATGATCTCTCGAACATACAACTGGGTAAGTCTTTCAAGAGAATACTTCATGTTAATGGGTAAGAAATGCGATAATTTTGTTAGCCTATCTACAATCACCCAAATTCCATCGCATCCTTTTGAAGTCTTAGGTAATCCTGTTACAAAGTCCATGGATATACTCTCCCATTTCCAGTCTAGTATATCCAAAGAATGCATCATTCCTGCAAGTCTTAGGTGTTCTACCTTAGCTTTCTGGCAAGTTAAACATGCTGTCACATACTCCTCAACTTGTTTCTTCATTCCTGGCCACCAAAATCTTTGTTTTAAATCCTGATACATCTTTGTGGTTCCAGGGTGAATACTTAAATTACTTTTGTGTGCTTCATCTAAAATCATTCTCCTCATTTCCATATTATTTGGCACACAAATCCTATCTATACACCTCAAAATCTCATCACTTCCAATACTAAACTCTGCAACCTTCCCTTGCTCTAACAACCTTTTCTTTTCTATCAGATGTTCGTCGGTTGCTTGCTGCTCCTTAATCTCACTCATCAAATCACTAGAGATCTTAATCATATTCAGGCAAATCCTATCTCCATACACATTAACGTTCAAATTCAAATCACGGAATTCTTCTGTTAATTCTAATTCATTTATCATCATGTCTGACATATGCACAATCTTTCTACTTAAGGCATTAGCTACTACATTAGCTTTTCCGGGATGATACATCAAAGAAAAATCATAATCCTTTAAAAATTCTATCCACCTTCTTTGTCTCATACTGAGTTTCTTTTGATCAAACAAGTATTTCAAACTTTTATGATCACTGAAGACATTAAATGTTGATCCATACAAATAATGTCTCCAAATTCTTAAGGCAAACACTATTGCAGCTAACTCTAGGTCATGGGTGGGATAATTTTTTTCATGTACCTTTAACTGACAAGATGCATAAGCTACAACCTTTCTGTGCTACATCAACACACATCCTAATCCTTGGTAAGAAGCATCACAATATACCTCCATGGGTTCATCTGGGTTTGGTACAACTAAAACAGGTGAGGTTGTCAGTAACCTTTTTATCTTTTTGAAACTTTCCTCACATTCGTCTGACCATACGAATGGTTGATATTTCTTGGTTAGCTTAGTTAACAGAGCTACAATCTTGGAAAATCCTTCAATAAACCTCCGATAATACCCTGCTAGACCTACAAAGCTACGAATCTCGGTTATGGTTGTGGGTCTTTCCCATGCAAGCACTGCTTCTACCTTTGCAGGATCCACTGCAATTCCTTCCTTAGAGATCACATGACCTAAAAACTGTACTTTACTAAGCCAAAACTCACACTTAGACAACTTAGCATACAATTGTTTCACACTCAACACTTGCGTTACCTGCCGCAAATGTTGCTTATGTTCCCTACGGGTTTTGGAATAGATCAAAATGTCGTCGATAAACACAACAACAAACTGATCTAGGAAAGAACTAAAGACTCTATTCATGTAATCCATGAATATTGCTGGTGCACTGGTTACCCCAAATGGCATTACAAGATACTCATAATGGTCATATCGCGTTCTAAACGCAGTCTTCGATATATCCTCTTTCTTAACTCTAATCTGATGGTAACCACTCCTTAAATCTATCTTAGAGAAAACAGTGGCTCCACGGAGCTGATCCATTAAGTCATTTATTCGGGGCAAAGGATACTTATTCTTAATGGTCACTTTATTCAATTGTATATAGTCAACACATAACCTAGATGTCCCGTCCTTCTTTTTCACTAATAACACTGGCGCTCCCCATGGGGATGCACTTGGCCTAATGAACTGTTTAGACAACTGATCCTCTAGCTGCTTTTTCAACTCAGCCAATTCCGTTGGTGCCATTCTATAAGGAGCTATAGAGATTGGTCCAGAACCAGGAACTATGTCTATTGTAAACTCGATCTCCCGTACCGGTGGCAAACCTGGTATTTCTTCCGGAAATACCTCTGCGAAATCTTGAATAATAGGCACTTTGCTCAATTCAACTTCCCTCTCGCCTTTCAACAAGGTTAACATCATGTTTTCCTGAGTTTCTTCTTTCGAAGGAACATCAGTTTGGTTGGTAGGTATAAATCCAGGAATCTCAAAATTGGAAAAAACCAAGGTTTTCTTGGAACAGTCTAAGAGGATATGGTTGAAAGATAACCAATCCATGCTCAAAACAACATCTAACTGTGTTAAAGGCAAACATATCAAGTTAACAAGGTATTCCTTGCCTAGAATTGTGACAGGACAATTCAAACAAATAGTGTTTGTGATAATAGGTTTAGCAGTAGGTAGAGAAACTATTAAGTCAAAAGGCATCAAAGACACAGACAATTCTAATTGTTTCACACAATCCACAGAAATGAAAGAATGTGTTGTGCCGGAATCATATAGTACAATTAAGGGATTACCAGATATGCTACAATTACCTTGTATTAAGTCGTCGGAGTTAGAAGCCTCTTCACCACTTATGGTATAAACTCGTCCCTTTACTTCCACGAAATTCTTAAGAAATTTGGGCATTATAACCCCACAATTAATAAATAGCACAAAACAATTAATTTAAAGCCATAAAACAATTATAAAGCATAAATAAATAAATAAAAGCTATAACACACAAAACACACAAGTCAAGCACAAACAAGAATCAAACTCATGCTTCTCAAATTAATTTGCAAGAGGTTCCCCTTACCTTTGCCACAAGAACTTGGAAGAACAAGGCTGAAGAACCAAGAACACCAAGTGAGAAAGCTTAAGACTATAAAGGAGGAAAAGGAGAGAATTTTGCTTGTCAACACAAGGCTTAGGGTTTGTGAGAAATTTATGAAGCACTCCCCTACTATTTATAGCCAAGGGGGCGGCCAAGCTTAGGGAGGAGAAAGGAAATATAAATTTGTGTTGTCATGGTACTTTATGAGAGTCATATGTCATAAACCCTAATTAATTAAATCAATCATTTTTCTAATTGGCTCATGTCCATGACTGGGCTTGGTGACTCATAAGAGAAAAACACATCCAAGGCTCCAAAATGAATGTGGATGTCGACCAAGCAAGGAGGAAGGAGGGCCACAGGATAGCTTGGTTAAAAACTTTAGGTTTTGGTAGTTTTAAGTGAAAATCAAGGGTAAAATGGTCTTTTCACTAATCAAAATTCAAAAATTAATTTAAATGGTGAGAACCTATGGGGAATCTCGAAAATGACATGTAACAGCTTCATAGAAGAGTTTCTGGATTTTTACGGTAAGGGTATGCTTCGCGGTTTGTATAAACAAAGGAAAACGGACGTGCCATAAGTGGAAAAACGGTCATTTTTCAGAAAATTCCAAAAAATTTCTGAGAAAATCACAAATTGAATATAAATACTAATGATCCCTCTTGAAAAATGATTTTGAGCATTCCCTGATCACTAAAAACTCATTTCTGCTCTGAGAATCCTCGTTTCTATTGTTTACAAGGACCGAAAAAGTAACTTTTGATCTGTTTTTCAGAAAATTTTGAAATAATTTTCAAAAATCCTAAAAAATGAGAAAACATGATGTAGCTTCTCAAAATCTCTTTCTGACCTCAACTTGGTCTCCAAATCAGTTATTAGTTCTTTGTTGTCAACTATAGGGACCAAAACAGTAATTTTTAAATTTATTTTTCCAAAAATTCTAGAAAAATTTCATAAAATTACAAACATTAGAAGGACCAAATTTTGTGAAGGAAGTTTTGTTTTCTTGTTTGTTTTGATATACTTTAGCTATTTATAATCTTATCCGTTAATTATGGCAAATACAGTTTTCTGAAAAAACTCAAACGTCAAAGCAAAGTGTCTGTTTTTATGAAATAATTTGATAAGCATATTAAATTCCTAATTATAAGATAAAAATAAATTACTTAGCACTTAAAACACAAAATTTCATATAAAACAGAATTTTAAACGAGAGTGTTTCTATACACACATACTCATCCTTCTATTGACACATACACACTTAAATTTTTTTTCAAAATCCCAAAACTACCCCTCTCTATTTCTTCTTCCCCCCCACTATTCCTCTTTCCTCTTCATTTCTTCTTCTTCTCTGCGCGCCAACTTCAACCTCACTCCCTCTCCTGTATTTTCAAATTTCTTCTCCATTCTCCCTTCTCCACTCTCCCCTCTCCCCTCCAACTGCAAGGAAACACCATTTACAACATCTAGAAGCAAGCTATCGGAGCAAAAACGTGGACATCGTCAGGTATAATCGCGACGTAATTTTTTTCGCGGTTTCCTGACACCGCGGAACTATTAGTTTCGCGAAAATGCGGAACTAATAGTTCCGCGAAATAACACATACATAATTCTAAAAATGGTGTAAAGTCTCCTCGCGGAACTATTAGTTCCGCGAGACCATTTGGTCTCTGCGGAACTTATAGTTCCGCGAGGAGACGACCATTGAATTTTTTCATCTTTGTTTCACTTAATGCATGTTTATATTTGTTTAAATTTTTAAAGTTTTATGATTTGGGAACCTTTGTGCTTGTTTCACAGGACAGGATAGTGTGTGGAATTCGAAATGGAACATATCATGGACATGACTGCCGATGGTAGTTTGCCAATGCATGGCGAAGATGTAGATGATTTTCTGGAACCCGTTGAAGTGGATTGCACAACTGCATTCACCACAACAGAGGTAATTCACACTTTTAAATTTCCTCCATATGTTTTTTTTTGTATTAGTGAAGTTAAACTTTTTGTTTGGATTTTCAGGTTTTTCTTACGAGGGCAGGGTTAGTCAGTTGGGCCAGAGCTGTTGGGAGACAACTTGGAATAGTTGTTGTCATTACGAGGTCAGGTGCAGAGAAACAGATAGGCCTCCCAGGAAGTAGGACATATGTGAGTATGGGTTGCGAGAGGAGTGGAAAATACAAGGGATCGAAGAAAACACCATCGTTGAGAAGGTCTGGGACTAGAAAATGTGAATGTCCTTTCAAGCTAAGAGGAAGGCCTCTTAATACCGGAGAAGGGTGGATACTGAAAGTTGTTAGCGGACGTCACAACCATGAGTTGGCGGAGACACTTGTGGGCCACCCTTATCCTGGTCGCCTAACAACGGAAGAAATGGAACTAGTTGGTCAAATGACAAAGAACATGGTCAAGCCAAAAAACATATTATTGGCTATCAAAGAAGGTAATGACCATAATGTCAGTACCATAAAAACAATTTACAATGCTCGACACAAGTATAGAAAATCTGAAAGAGGTCCCCGAACAGAGATGCAACATTTATTGAAATTGGTGGACCGTGATAGATATGTGTACTGGTATAGAGCACATGAGGCGTCTGATGTAGTTAGAGATATCTTTTGGGTACACCCAGACACCATCAACCTCTTGAATTGTTTCAACATAGTTTTAATGCTCGATACCACGTATAAAACCAACAGGTATCGTTTGCCATTACTTGAGATTGTTGGTGTGACCTCAACGAATCAAACATTCTCTGTTGCTTTTGCTTATCTTGAGGCTGAGCGAACTGATAACTTCACCTAGGCTTTATTGAAATTAAAAGGGTTGTTTGTAAAAGCAGACACTGTTCCTCAGGTTTTTCTCACTGACAGAGACATTGCGCTAATGAATGCAGTGGAGGACGTCTTTCCTAGCTCCAAACACATGTTATGTAATTGGCACATTGGAAAAAATGTGGAAGCAAAATGTAAGTTGTTTGTGCACCCAAAGGAGAAATGGGAAGATGTGAGGAGTGAATGGGAAGCTATTGTGGATTCTCCTACTGAGGCAGACTATGTGGATCGTCTGTCAGTGTTTGAGAGGACATGTTCAGCTTTTCCATTATTTGTAGACTACGTGAAGAAGACATGGTTGATTCCTTACAAAGAAAGATTTGTCTCAGCATCGGTAAATCAGGTGATGCACCTTGGCAACAGAACAACCAACAGGTATTGACTAACTTATTGTTTGTTAAATAAGCTTTTAACATGTACTATGGTATGCTGATTATGCGTATGTTAACAGGGTTGAGTCCGCTCATTCGATAATGAAGAGGATGCTGCTTGATAGTCGAGGAGACTTGTGTACCTGTTGGGATGCTATGAACAATATGATTACCCTACAACACAATGCGATAAATGCATCATTCCAAATGAGCATAAATAAAATGGATCACAATCATCGCACTAATTTATACTCCAAGTTGCGGGGTTTCTCCTCGTGGGCTTCAATGGATCATATTGCTGATGAAATTACCCGGGTCAAGTTTGTCGGAAAGGATAGTTCGGTTTGTGGGTGCACATTGAGGAAAACCCATGGGATACCCTGTGCTTGCGAGCTGGCTAGATATACTACCTCAAACTCTCCGATCCCATTGTTTACTCTCCATTTACATTGGAGGAGGTTAAATTTTCGTGATGAGGGATCTGAGGAGTCGGGTTCAGAGTTGTCACTCCAAGTGGAGTTAGATGCACTGCTTAAGCGTTTTGAGGAACTTGACTTGACCGGGAAAATTGCTTTGAAATCCAAAGTCCGCGAGTTAGCATTTCCTGAAACAACCTCCATGAGGCCTCCACCGGAGAAGGTAAGATATTTCATTTTCAATAGCCCACTACATTTCAATGTAATGAACATTTCACTTCATCTATTTGGTGGATTGAATTTCTCTAATATACAGGTCAAAACAAAAGGAGCTCCAAAAGCTCCAAAGTGTTATGCTTCAAAGGTTGCCCATTCAACGAATCGTGATCCCTCATATTTTGAGCACGTTGATGCTATGCTAGATCCCTCCTCAGTTGGGCCTCCTTCTAATATACTGTTTAATAACTTGAAATATTAACATCCAAACACAATCGTATTGAAAATCTTGAAAATCTGTATTCAATACAGAAATACAGATTTTCAAGTGTACTGTATTGAATACAGATTTTCAAGTGTATTGTTGTGCAACTGTTAACAAGTATTTTTAAAGAGTAAAGTAAAACAGGCTTGCGGAACTGTTATTGCCGCGGAATAACACTAACTCGCGGAACTAATAGTTCCGCGAGTTAGTGTTATTCCGCGGCAATATTAGTTCCGCGTTCAATTCAAATGGGCAAATTTCTGGTTCGTTGCGGAACTGTTAGATCCGTGTCTGAGAAATAACCTGTGGAACTAACAGTTCCGCGGAACTGTTAGTTCCGCGGAACTGTTAGTTCCGCAGGTTATTTCTCAGACGCGGATCTAACAGTTCCGCGAAGAACCAGAAAGTAGAAAAAAAAAATGGGCGTCAGGCGTACCTCTTGCGGTCGCGATTGCAGCTAGCAGAAGACGATAGGAGTGTGAGGGAGAGAGCAAGAACTGTTGCGCGGAGAAGAAAAACTGCTGCGCGGGAGAAGAACTGTTGCGAGTTGCGACGGAGACAAGAACCGTTGCACGGAACTGTTGTGACGCGAAGAAGAAGAAGAAGGAGTGTGAGGGAGAAGAAGGTAGTGGCGATGGCAAGGAGGAATGGAGAAGAAGAAGCAGCGCGGAAGTGTCTAAGAATTGGACAATCGCGGAATTGTGTGAGAAGTGGCTCACGGAAGTAACAGAGAAAAAGGAAGAAGAACGGTTTTTAAGTTTTTTTGAATTTAAGGGTAGTTCTGACATTTCCCATTTAATGTATGTGTAGAAAGAAGTGTGGGTATGTGTAGATAGAACTACCCTTTAAACGACCACTAAAAAAAACGGATGTTACACTTAGTTGTCTTACCATTTGGACGCATAGCATGTCTTACCAAATGGACGAATAGCATCCTGAGTCCATTGGACGATACTTACCATAGGTCAAGTACCAGAGTCCACTGGACGCTCAGCTCACTGATTGTACATATAAGTTCCAAAGCCACACTGGACGATGAACTTAACTTTGTTGTACCTGCAAGAGCTTGTTATCAAACTTTGTAAAATCCTTAATAATAATTGTTATTATCAAAACCATTTAGGGATTTAAGCATTGCAAAATGTCTTTCACCAATTTGGTTCCAACAGGTAATACCAAAACGATGCAACTAAGGGTCATCCTGTGGCTGTGGAGAACTGTCAATAGAGACGAATGACTCAAACTGAGGAATAGGTAGTACCTGAGAAGGAGTAGAATCTGTTGTGGTTGATGATGCAAAGGAGGGTTTATCCTCAAAGAATGTGACATCTGCAGAGACAAGAAAACGACGCGTTGATGGAGAATAACATCTGTACCCCTTTTGTACTCTTGAATGCCCAAGAAATACACATTTAATAGCCCGAGCAGACAATTTATCACGTCCAGGTGAAAGATCATGAACAAAACAAGTGGAACCAAACACTCAAGGAGGAACAACATAAAGCGGGCTCCTCGGAAACAAAAGAGAGTGAGGAATCTTATTACCCAGAGTTGATGACGGCATCCGATTTATCAAATAATAGGCGGTGAGAACAGCATCACCCCAAAACTTCAATGGTGCATTAGCATTTATCAACAATGTCCGTGTCGTATCCACGATATGACGATGTTTACGTTTAGTCAAACCATTTTGCTGTGGTGTATGAGGGCAACTAGACTGATGGATAATTCCATGAGAAGTCGTAAATGATTTAAAAGGCCCTAAAAAATATTCCTTTGCATTATCACTGCGCAACACTTGAATTGTTTTTCCAAATCGATTCCTTATCTTGGAAGAAAAGGCTTGAAACGCACCAAATAATTCTGAACAATCTTTCATCAAGAACAACCATGTACATCTTGTGAAGTCATCAATGAACGTGACATAATACATGTGTCCTAAAATAGAAGGCACACGAGTGGGACTCCAAACATCAAAATGGACAATGGCAAAGGGAGACACAGCTCTATTGTTGACACTACTGGGAAAGGATGCCCGCACATGTTTACCAAGCTGACACGACTCACAATCCAAGGACTTCAAATGTGAAAGATGCGAAACTAATTGGTTCAACTTGTCCAAACTTGGATGACCCAGGCGACGATGAATGAGATTGGGAGTCACAAAAATAGCACATATGTTGGATGAAGAAGGTTGAAGGTAGTAGAGACCCTGTGATTCAAATCCTCTTCCAATTGTTTGCCCCGTACTCCGGTCTTTTATAAAGAAAGAACCACAATTAAATGTTATGGAATAGTTAAGAGAATGGGTAAGTTGACTAATCGAAATCAAATTGAAGGGACAACCAGGTACAAATAAGACAGAATTTAGGGACAAGTTCGGGAGAGGCGAAGCTTGACCAATTCCAGTGACTTATACTTTAGAACCATCAGCAAGGGTAATGTGGTGACATGTTTTGGGAGGTGAGAGGTTAGAGATAAGAGAGGGATTACCAGCTACATGATCAGAAGCACCAGAAATCTAAGATCCATGATTCCGCAGATGCAGAATGAGATAGGCAAGCAGTAGAATTACCGGTATGAGCTATAGTGGCTAAAGAGAAAGCCTGTTGGGCTGCCTTAAGTTGAAGGTATTCCTTATATTCACCGGAAGAAATGGGATAAACTCTCTCTGAACCACTTTTACAAAGACCACGATCTTGTCGCTTATCCAAATTAAGAGTCTCTATCATGATGGGCAGCTATGAACTCAAGGGCAAACCCGAATCGTTGAAAAATAGCTCTAGGGCTGGGCGAGCAAAGAGCAAAAACTAGTTGCAGCGTGCGCTGAAAACAGTCTAGAACACCTCTCAAGACAGAACAAAAAGATGGCCGAAAACAGAACCCAAAAAAAAAAAGGCCTGGAACACCTGTCAAAAGTGGGACCCACGAGCTGGAAGGGGTCCCAAACGAACCAGAACAAGCAGGCGAGTTGGATGGCATCGGCGGCGTGGCAAACGGTTGGACGGAGGGCGACACATGTAAGTCACGCGCTGGAGGAGCACAAATAGCACGACAGCACATGGGAGAGCGTGACAAGGTTCTAGCGACGGTGCTTTGGTTAGACGATAGATCGGCGCCATCCAATTCTAACGATGGCGCGCGTGTATTGAACGTCGGCGAAGGTGGTGGCTTCGGTGCAATGGCGGCTCCGACGGATCTCACAGTAAGCAGTGACTCGGTCACCAAACACGAAACTATGGATCAGCGCTCACAGCAGTTGAAACCCTAACAAACTGACCGAAAGTGGATAGAACCAAAGAGCTTTTGATACCATATTAAATCTGAATATTTCTCACTAATTTACTCAAGAGAAAACAAATTCTATCATGATCCTATAATTTTGGGATCAAATCAACTAACCCTATCAATGCTAATAACAAGGAAAATAACATAACAAAATATTAGATTAGATTACAATCAACAGATACAATATAATCAGATCTTCATATACACCACACCTGGTGCCAGTTACAGTATATGCTACTTTCGATAATTTTTACACATAATTTAGTTCATAATTTATACACACAAAATACATATACTGATCAGAATACACAACGCATATTAAATTCCGATACAGTCCGTCACAGTTGATCACAAGCACTAACTTTTCGAAAGTTCCTGAATCATGTTCCTTGCTTCAGCCAGAGTGCGTGGGCAAGAGACTTCTGTAGCCCATATATTCTGAATGGTTTGCATATTCACCATTTCTCTAAGGTATTCTTTCTCCAACTGGCTAACTTCCTCTGCATCCATCACACTAGCAACTACATTCTGCTCAGATAAGTTTAGAGACCTTATTTAGCCAAATATTAAGAAGAGCCAAATAAAATGAAAATGAGAAGAGGCAAGATGGAAAATAGTATGATTATGTACAAATAATAACCCATAAACGAAGGGAACAGGCAATAGGCAAGAAATCACATAAAGTCATACCAAATCGCATTAACAAATGTGTTTTTCTTTTATTTTTCCCGTGAAGAATGTAGTTAGTTTAATAAAATTGACAAGATATATTAGTTTTAAATATAAAGGCGAGATTTGGTGCAACGGTAAGGTTGCTGCCTTGTGACCTGAGAGTCACGGGTTCAAATCTGGAAACAGTCTCTCCGCTTGTGGGGTTAAGGCTGTGTACGTCTACCCTCTCCAAAACCCCACATGGTGGGAGCCTTGTGACTGGGCCGCCCTTTTTTATGTTAGTTTCAACTATCTATTTCTCTACTATCCAAAAGATGATAAACTAATATTATTGCACCTGCATCAGCTTCATATATGTTAAACTCACCCATGTTCTACCAACACATGCATTGAAGATTATGAACTTGACGAGGTTTTCATCAGAACTGCTAAGAGCATTACTGGAAGTAACAGAAACAACAAGATCTTGGTAAGGAGAATCAACAAATGACCCATGGTTTTTCACAGTAATTCTCTTGTAATTCTTCAAAATTCTCCCGAGATGATAAGATGTGGTGGGTTCTTCTTGCAGTCTCAACAAGGTTGCTGCCCTTTCAGCATTAGCCCAGCAACAACATGATGATGACCCATCATCTGCATGAAGCATGAAGTATCAGAGAAAATACTATTAAACAAAAATCTTTGGAGAAGGCTAGCAGAGATCCAGAAAGCATGAGTTATGAAAAAAATGGAGACGGTGAGACTGCTTCGTCGGTTCTGCACTTCAATAATCATAATTCATAATAGAGAAGGTTGCTTTTAGATATCAAAGACATTGTCCTAAGGCCAAGTATTGTCTACCAAGTGATTTAAGAAATCACACATGCCAACCCAATGCAAAGACTTCTTCTTTGAATCCTTGCATGATGGTACCTCGGTTAAATTATTGGTCAATTCTATAGTCTAAATAAAGTTTATCTTTACTAAAAATTTGCTACCACACAAAATATGAGCAGAGCTTATTGCCTCTGGGAAGAATTTGATGAATGCACAATCTCAATCTGTAACAAGTCAGAGACAACATCACTTAAGTTGGTTCTAAGTGAATAAATATGTAAAACCACACACAAAAGAATAAGGAAATCCATGTCAGAAACTAAAGAGCAACACAAGGTCAACATTAGAAGCTAGGAAATAGAGACTCGACCAAGCCAAAAGTGGACATTAAGTTATAAGGAATAGTTTTAATCAAATAAGGATGTCAGAGAACAATAAAACTGTCAGAGGTTAAACCACATTTGACTTACAGTACATGCATATTAAGGACATAGAAAGTGATTTAGTGCTCTTAGCTGACTTAGTTTTAAACACATTGACAGAACTTAATCACTATTGCAAATAACTTACCCAACAAAAACCCAGCAAGTGGAATGTCCAAAAGAGTCCCCTTAGCATTAATTTTTGTTTCAGCATCAAAACTTGTAGTCTTCCTCTCTAGAACTAAAACAATAACTGCAACAACCTGTTCACAACAAACAGCAGTAAAATTAATTTTCTTTGAGAGCATAAATATAAATATTCATAGATAAATGAAAAGAAATACCCTGCATCGAAGGACTATTTTCTTGTGACTCGGGCACTGAGGTAGTTGGGAAATCAAACAAGAGAAAGAATCCTGACAAGCATTGAATGCATCTTTTGGAGGCCCTAAAGTGGAGAACCTGTCACTGCATTGCTTATCATATACTTTTATCGAATTTATTACAATAAATGACACAGGGAGCAACATAAATTTATTTTCGGCCCTGCAGAACCAAAGACAAGCAATCAAATTTGTTGCAAAAATTAAACAAAATGTATGTAATCACCATAGTGCATATGGGAAAAAAAGTAAAATTGAAATGAGGGAACAAATTGGCTAGTAAAAGCACTCACAACATCCTTATGTTATCAGCATTTCTTTTTTACAAATTGTTTACAACGGCCTATATTACTTTCTTTAAAAGTGCAGGGAAAAAAGAACTGAAGCACAATTATATTTGTCTAGGCCTCAAAAGCATACCTTGCATCAAGAATTCGATGAAATGTTGCAGTTACACCAGGTCCGAAACCGGTAGGGAAAGCATGTTTAGTTATAGAACCAAAAATATTCACCTAATAAGAAATAAATTAATGAGTATAGCAAAAATAAGCATGGAATAAAAATATATAAAGGGTTAGATGGAGTGGCAGTTACAATATGATGATGCACTAAAACATGAATGCAGAAACTGCTTCTATTCCCAACAAGGCCTTTCATTTGAAGAGCACCAAGGCTTGCACCACTTGAGCATGAATCGCAAAAACTAGAGCTGATGTCATGAATGTCAACCACATTTCCCTTGAGAGAAATCAAGTTACCCTCAGGAAACAAGCAGTTTGAACTCAGAGGACCAGAACAAAAAGTAGGCCTAGCAACCACAGTCCCGGTGTTGAAAGAAATGTTAGCACTCTCTTCTGATATTGCAAATTTCTGGATTTGACTATATTTTGATTCCATAATATTTTCTTCCAGGAGATCCATAAGATTGACAGGGAGATAAAGACAAACATCTGAACAGACACCTGAAGAATCATCATTGGACCTTAGCAGTTGCCGTTCAATTTGATCTTCAGGCATAACCCTATCAATGGTAGGAGATGAAGAATTTTTTGCAGATGTATATACTGATTTATAATTGAAAAGAACCTCATCAGAAATAAATGAAAGGCTCCAGATATGTTTTCCAGAATCAACAAGAAATTTAGCAGTGCCGCTGCTACCAAAGCCAGCATCATTCATGGTGCTGAAGCAATCATTTCTATTATGTTCTATGATGTAATAACCACCAATCTGCAACAACTGAAATGCAGTAGAAAGTGTATTAACACGCAGGTTCACATCACAAAGGGAAGCACCTAGGTAAGCAAGCTAAAGAGAGTAAATAAATTACCTGATACTTCAAAAACATATCTGATGAGAACTCAAGCAAGATTTTCCTTGCAGTAGGTTTTGAATTAAAACTCGTATCTTTTATCGGTGATGTGGAGCGCAACAAAGCTGGGCAAACCACATTCTCTTTTTCAAGGCTTCTAAAAGTAACCAGACAAGACATATCATGAGAACTCAAAGCGACACATTTTTTGTTCTCTTTTGACTCCCTGAATGAATTAGAGCAAGCATTCAGCTCATAGATGGAAGTATGAAACTCATCCTTTGATGTATTTACTGATTCCTTAATAAGTTTCTGCCTCTTAATGGAAACTTGCTCTTCCTTATTACCACTGAAACAATATTTTGATAGTTCCGTTCTCTTGTCCTTAGAAACATTGCATGGATGTGAAATTCCACTCTTCCCAGCAAGCAATAAAATGTAAGGCAGAAGTATAGCTTCAACAAAAGTACTTGACTTGTCAGATCTCATATTATTAGAATACTGCGAAGTGATATAGGGGTATTAGCAGTGCAAAACTTTTTACATGTAATATAAAAGAATAGTAGAGCAATGTTGATACTATACAGACAGCCAATGCCATAGAACATTTCCCACTGGCTATGCTTTTTTGTATCATGACATTGTTTATATCTGGCATTGATGTTTTATTGGACTAAGAGGTAGGTAACGTGTTTAAGAAGTTTGGGCATTGTTAGATATGAAAAATCATTCCTAGGCATACATGATAGCTTAACCTCTCAGGAGACTACATCCTTGGCAGAATATCAAAGATTCTTCAACGAAATGCCAAGTGCTCTGGAGGTAAATCCTTGGCATTCCTATTCTGTTAAATCATAATCCCAGCATAAGGTTTGAGCCAGTATGTGTTTTGTCTATGTTTCAAGTCAAGCTGTAAGACTTCCACTAATATGGGCATTTTCAGATTTAAAAAAAAAACCATATTCAGGAATTATCTAATAGCTTATAGCAGGGTTTTAGATATTTTTGGTCCTTGGTAAATATAGGAGGACTTCATCTTCCCAGACTCATCAGAAAAACTCAGATTTCTGTTTCTGGTCCTAAATACAAATAGGTAACCTTGACATTTATTTGGCCGAGGAAACAGTAATATAAGAAAATGTTTCATTTCATCGTCTGAACAGATTGCTCTATTAACAAAAATTTAAAGAATTTCAACTGACAGCGGACAAAATTTAATCCTGTAAAGTGGGTTTTGAAATTATCACAACTAAATCAGGTTAATTAATTTACTAATTTATTAATTATTAATTATATACAGAGCACCAAAAATACTAAACACATTATAGCTTGCCAGCCTGCCAAATAGTAATATTAGTTACCGAGAAACTAAAGAACTTCCACAAATATCTATTCTGAAGGGGTTAAGAGTGTTTTTGGAAAAGCTTATTTAGGCTTATTGATAGATTTCAATAGACGGAGAGAAGAAAGAGAGAGAAAAGAGAGGAAAGAGATGAGAAAGAATCAGGGAACCTTGGATCGGTTCCTCTGCCAAGGGAGAATTCCCCTTCTATTGTATTAACAACTTTTACAAGTGTTTACAAGAATGAATGAATGAATCGTTGTGATTCAGTTACAGGGTATATATGCGCTAACTAACTAACTGCCTTCAAGCATCTACTAACTTCTTAGCTGTCATTTTACAATCTTTCTTCTAGAATACACTTTTAACTTGGGAACCTCTTGTTCCCTAACAATACCTCCCTCCCCTAAAAGAACCTTGTCCTCAAGGTCAAACTCAGGGAATTGCTCCTTGATAAAATTTGCTTCCTCCCAAGCTTTTGCTATATACCAATATGTCGTCAAAGAAGACCAAAACAAATTTTCTGAGGTATGGCTGCAGCAAAGAATTCATAGCACATTGAAACGTAGCCGGAGCATTCGTTAGCCCAAAAGGCATCACAATGAATTCGTAATGTCCTTGGTGTGTTCTAAAAGCTGTTTTTGGAATATCATCATGAAACATTCTAATTTGGTGGTAACCGGCTCTCAAATCTATTTTAGAGAAAAATGATGCTCCTTGTAATTCATCCAGTAATTCTTCAATGACAGGGATAGGGTACTTATCTGGAATCGTCGCTTGGTTAAGGGCCCGATAATCAACACAAAACCTCCAGCTGCCATCCTTCTTTTTCACCAAAATCACAGGGCTTGAAAACGGGCTGCTACTGGCCTGAATGATGCCAGATTCCAGCATCTCTGTCACTAACTTTTCAATTTCATTTTTCTGTACGTGAGGGTATCTGTAAGGCCTTACATTAATCGGATCAGTTCCAGCCTTGAGTGGGATATGATGATCCACTCCTCTACAAGGCGGGAGCCCTGTTGGAACTTCAAACACCTTTGCAAACCGCTGCAGCAGTTTTTGTAACTGCCTCTCCTCTGCAGACTGTTCAGCTGGCCCGTCCTCCTTTTTTTTAGTAGTTAATTCACCTTGACTGAGTAGACAACAAAACAGCACTGATGCTGATTCTACCTCAGCCAATTTCTGCATTGACTTCACAGAAATTTGTGGGTTTGACAAATTAGGATCCCCCTGTAAAGATACAACACCTGAAGGCTGCACGAAAGTCAAGCTAGAGGTGCTCCAATCCGCGAGGACTTTGCCCAAGGTAGCCAACCAAGCCACTCCCAGAATTACATCAATACCTCCCAATTCAAACACATAAAAATCAGCCTCCACCTTATATTCATCCAGCGTGATCTGCAGCTTTTCACAGTAACCCTCCGTTTGTTTCTGAAACCCATCTCCTAACCTGACTTCGTAAGAGCTCTCCTTGGTAATAGGCAGCTGCAATTTTTGTACCACATGCCTTCCAATGAAATTGTGACTTGCTCCACTATCCACCAAAACAGTAACCTTCTCCCCATTAATTGTCCCTAACAACTTAATCGTTCTCGGACGAGCAATACCTGTAGCAGAGCAGAGAGAAATTTCCAATTGTTTAAATTCCAATCGTTCCCCATCCATGCTGCCACTCCAGTTGTCCTCTTCTGTTTCTAGTACAAGGCATTCGCGCTCCACTTCCTCCTGTTCATCCTCGCCCAGGATCATTATCCTCAAGTTTTTGGCGGGACAACGATGGCTTGGCGAAAATGTGTCACCACACCTATAGCACTTCCCTTCCACCTTGCGCCTCATATACTCATTGTGAGGAAGTAATCTAGTCCTTACTGGTCCAATAGTTGTTGAAAGACTGCTACCTGCAGGGCCTTTTCCCAGAATTCCTTTCTGCTCAATTCCTCCCCGGTCTGACGAGGCTGTTGTTGCAACCGAACTTGAAGCAGTTGCAGTACTCCTTGGGCTTGTGTAGGTAGTGGCAGCCACCTTGAACTGGGACTGGGAGTTATGGCCGAAATTGCTCTTGCCACGACAATCCCCCGAATTCGTGGACAAACGCAGGTCGTCCTCGAACCCAATAGCCAAATCCATCGCAACCGAGAGTTCCCGAGGATCATGAATCCGAACCTTGCTTTTGATCTCTGGTTTCAAGCCTCCCATGAAATACCCCAACGCCTGTTCCTCCTCCATGGACTCAGTTCTGGCGATCAGAGCCTCAAAGTTGCGCACGTATTCTTCCACGGACCCCTCCTGATGTAACGTTGCGAGCCTCTCAAAGACACTTCCCCCTAATCGATCCCCAAATCTGCGAATCAAGGCCATCGTGAATGCGTCCCACGAAGCATTAGGGTTTTTCTGTTTCCAAAACCGAAACCAATGAATGGCGGCTCCATCCATACTGACAAACGCTAATTGCAGCTTCTCTTTCGCCGCGATTTGATGCACTTCAAAGAACTTCTCCGCCCGGGCGATCCAACCGATTGGGTCACCACCTTCGAAACTCGGTAACTCCACCTTCTTGAACCATTTCTTGTTCGATTCGCGTTTTCCTTCGTCGTCTTTATTTTGCGGCGACTTCTGTTTGGTAGACGCATGATCATCGTCGTCATCGGACTCCCAATTCAAACCTTGATGTTCCATCCATTTCTTGAGCAATTTCTGAACTTCGCTGGGGTAGGTTACTGATTCCTTCAATTCCTCCAGAGTGTTGGTGTGCTGCAACGCCAATTTCTTGAGGAACTCCATCGATGCCTCCAAAGTTTCTACACGCGACTCCATTGCTGCGATTGAACACTGGTACCGACTCGCGAATCCGGCAGGTCGGACCACTTTGATAGATTTCAATAGACGGAGAGAAGAAAGAGAGAGAAAAGAGAGGAAAGAGATGAGAAAGAATCAGGGAACCCTGGATCGGTTCCTCTGCCAAGGGAGAATTCCCCTTCTATTGTATTAACAACTTTTACAAGTGTTTACAAGAATGAATGAATGAATGAATCGTTGTGATTCAGTTACAGGGTATATATGCGCTAACTAACTAACTGCCTTCAAGCATCTACTAACTTCTTAGCTGTCATTTTACAATCTTTCTTCTAGAATACACTTTTAAATTGGGAACCTCTTGTTCCCTAACACTTATCTTATGGCATAAACTTATACAAGTGTTTGGAAGATCTTATAAAAGTAGTTTATGATATATCCAAAAGCTCCATAGGATAGCTTACAGAAATAGCTTATACAGAGTTTAAGCTCAGGAGCTCTTTAATTGTAGAATCAGCCTATACATAAGCTCTTATATGATAAACATTTATTGAATAAGCTCTTAGTTAAGCTGTTTATCCAAACACACCCTAAAACTATCCATTACATGGCAATAGAATAATCTGATATTAATCCTATTAACTAATCTCAAAATCTTTTCTTCTGCAACTCTTCTCTATTTCCGTTTTACTATGCAATTGCTCAAGTGAAAATTTAATTTTAGCTCATCATGCAATTAATGACTGCAATTTCTGATTGAATATACAGTTAAAACATACCTTTTCTTGCAGAGGAAATTTGTGAGATACCCTGAGTAAATAGTAGGATCCAGGTTCAAGTATCTTAGATTCATTCTTACTATTGATATGAGGGTAAAGGGGAAATTTTCTGCATTTAGCATTCTTCCAAAGACAGAAAACAAAAAATGATGTGCTTAACTCCCTTTCCGCCTGGGTACAATTAAAGATCACTCTGCATGATAATGATTCACTCTCAAGCAATTCCAACTGATCCACGAGTTCACCTATGCCATTCACAACAACATCATAGTCTGTCACCTGTAAATTCAAAATAATAGTGAAGTTGAAACACATAATTCCGAGGACAACTGTAAGGAACCCGGGCTAGAGGTAGAAGAAGGCTAGGAAAAAGGAATTAGAAATCTTGGATTTTTATTGAATTTGAAACAAAAGCACACAAGGGCAATCCCCTTCACACTGGGCACTCCCAGTCACAGCCCAATGGCTCAAAACAATTATCAAATCCCCCTTCTAGACTGAACAGAGAACCTATTTATAGCCTACAACTGAAACAGAAACTAACAAACTAACCCCCCTGCCCAGCACAAAGACTAAACCGAACTGTAACTAACTATAACAAACACAACAGAAACAAATGGACTCCTCCTACTGCCAGCCCCTAACAACAACCTAATACTATGTTATCAGCTTAGGAATTTATAAGAATTGCAGATTTGAGACTTCGTGATTGGACTTTGGTACTGTTGAAATTATATGGTATTAAGTAGAGAGGGAGGAGAGAAAATATAATATACGGATATGATAATATGATAACTTGATAGCTTAATTACAAATGACTCAACACTAACCCCTATATATAGGGATACAAGAATCCTAATCCTAATTAAATAGAGAAACAAATCATGATAAGATAACTAACTAATCTTAATCCTATGAGCTAAAATAGAGCAACTAACTAATCCTAATCCTATGAAATAAACTAGGATAATATTAAGATATTATAAGATATTTCCTTATATTCTAATATCCCCCCTCAAGCTAAAGCTTACTAAAGCTTTAAGCTTGTTACAATTATACCCTTTTAAAAGAGAAAATTAGCAACCAATGTAAAATGCTTAACCACCATCAAGGCAGAAGCTATTGCTTAACCACTCTAGACAGAAGTAAAAATTGTACATAGGTGATTTAAAATTTACAGGCTTATACGCCAATAAAGGAAATTAAATGATAAACCTGGCATAATAAAAGGGGGGAATACAGCAAGAATATACAGCTATTCTATCCTAAAATAGTGCTATTTACATTATTTTACAAATTACAACATTCCCCTCAAGCTCGTTAATGGAAATTAATCATTCCCACCTTGCAAGTAAGCTCCTGAAATCGCTTGAATATACAAGCCCATAGTTACATCTGCTAGCTAGTGCCTTGAAGGAATATAAGTTGTTATTATCAAACCACATTTTGTTACTATCCCTTGACCGAGCAAGTACATTTTGTTTCTTGCTTCTCCATCTGCCAAATATCCACCTAGAAAAATACAATAACCTAGTATTGACCTTCAGTGATTGAGCCTGGTCTGCATCTGAATACACCCCATGGTCAAATTTCCACCTCTTTCCTAGAATTGGGCTTAAGGCCTAACTCAACCCCACAAAACCGGCTTGTAAGGTGAGGGCTCTGATACCATCTTAGTTTTGGTGGTCTTAGATTAGTAAATCTCCTATGGTATCAGAGCCTATCCTAGATCCATTATGGTATCACACCTTAACTTTTCTGGAGAATGTTACCAAAGTCATTCAAGACCTAAAGAATGTGTGAAAAATTAAAGAACCTCCAGTTATTTTTGAAAGTTCATAAGATAAAAATAGGGAAGGGAATATAAACTGCAAAGAGCAATGGCGACCTCAAATATGTCATTGGGATTCCAAGTTAAGGGAAGGTCTGGTATAAGAACATCAATTCCACCAGTCGCATCAACCAGCTGCAGTCTTCTAGTCAATTGATCAAACTGAACATTCAAAGCAAGATCATGAGAACTCTAATATAAGTAGTAGACGTGTCAATATTACCAAAGATTTATGTATAAAAAAAAATGTGCCGTCTCCATTTTTAAAAGATCAAAGAAAATCTTCTTTATGTCACATAAATATGAAAAAGACAGAACTAATACAGCCATTGCAAAATGAAGCTTAGTTGCAAGCATTGAAGTAAAAGATAAACTGAACTAATAACCTTTAGATATCCAAGCAAAACAACGCCTACATCTTCACTTCGAATGATCCTTCTAACTGATCTACTATTATATCTGGCTTGACGTGATAAAATACTGAAATGATTGCCAACAGACAACAATTTACAGTGATTTTGATTTTCTGATTTTAGCATTCTTACTAAGGTGTCTTTACAGTGGCAGATGAAGATAGACATCGGTACTACCTGTAAAAACATCATAGTTATAGTAATTTATATTCTTCAATGTCAGATCCAAGTGTCATAAGTACCCAAAGCAAATTTAATTTAATATAAATACAATTAAAATACCAATTTCAGAAAACCGCAATGCATTTCTCTACCGCAGCCATTGAAGTCATGTTTACACAGCCCCATGAAAGCACCATGCTGCCAAAAGAAAGCATTACAACCAAACTAATGTAGCAAAATTGGTTTAAACGAACTTTTCCCATATACCAATATCAATTTATTAACATACCTGAGTTTGAAACACTGACTGAGATAACAGTGAACTAGCGTGCATCTGAGCTAGCCCTTCTTTCTGGTAAAACCTTGCAACCATAGCTCATCAGAATTGAAATAGAACAAAAAGCTTCAGCCAAGCTAAGAAATCCTTGAACTCAAAGGAAGTAGATTACATGTTTTGATCCCAAAATCTCCTTGTCCGATAAGATACCAGCAAACTTTTTACGTAAGCTTGACACGAGAAGTAATACCCTGCCAAGCAAAAATAACAAAAAGGAATAATATATATTCCAGCAATCTTTAAAACTCTATGTTCCAAATTGATTGCTATATAAGGAAATCAAACTATTTAATACCAGAGTCTTGCTGAAAATGGTAATGACTGAATGAACTTTGCTAGCATACTCGTAGACTGCAAAACTACATTACACCTGCAGTATTAAACTGAATTATCACCTTATTTCCAGAGAATATGTATAGGAAACTACACATATTAAATAAGTCAGACATGTTCAAGCAACAATTAGTATTAATATTATAACTTACAATACATACAACAAATCAAAACATGACCATGTATGACTTCATTTAGACATTGGTCTAATCTCCCCAGTGACAAAGGGAAGGATGACAATATGAATATGAATATAGAAACAAATAAACAACTTCTCATTGGCCACACATGAGAGGACTCAGCGCGGTCATACTTTGAGCATTCATGTGACACAAACCTGAACAGAAACAAGCACAATATTGGTAGCAACACATACACAGTTTCCAGCGGGGAGAAAGATTCCACGATAATGCTAGTCTTGACGCAAGCCCCAAGAATAATTACTTTAGTCCACGAAAACTTCGGATCCACAAAATGGACATTTCTCACAGATATCTACACAAGGGTTGCATAGTATATAATAAAGTCCATGTAAGAAAGTGGTCATTTAATATGTCAGGTCAATAAAAAAAGGGCCACCCAGTGCACAACGCTCCCACCATGTGGGGTTTGAGAAGGGTAGACGTACACAGTCTTACCCCCGCAAACGGAGAGGTTGTTTCTAGGTTCGAACCCATGACCCTCAGATCACAAGGCAACAACCTTCCTATTGCGCCAAGGCTCGCCCTCATGTCAGGTCAATAACATAGCAAATTGAATTTAATTAACTTACAATGGAGCCAACTCTCAAACCATGTATCAAAGTATGTAGTTGATCAGTCAAAAGAAGCCACACATCATGGTCCAACTCCAAAGCCATCCCTTGCATGTAAACACCTTTAATCACACCAGTATAGGAACCACACTCACCCCTCCCCTTCATCTCACTCCTCTTCAAGCATGACGCCGATTCCTCCGAACGCGGACAAACGCGCAGGACCGTCTCATCTCCGGTCACATACATCAAACAAGACTCCTCCTTGGTCATGTGTACCAGCTTCTTCTTCAAACCCAAAACCACAACACGGTTACCAATCAGCTTGGTGATTGCAGGGTGAAACGAAGATGCATTGCCACAAAAATACACAATCTCCATCTTGGTGAAAGAATGGCCATTATTCCTATTCTCAATTACAAAAGAACCACTCCTCAAGTTGTTTGTTAAATCCCTGGAACCACACAACCTGCACTCACAACACACCAACTGTACCAAAAACCCAAGCAAGTTCACCTTAGAACCCGAATTCAAATCGGAGCAACTCGGGGCGTTGACGCAAGGGACCACCGAAAGAGGGCCGACCGACTCCACCACTCCGTGGACGGCCCTGGAATACTTGCCACCGCCGGTGCCGGCCGGACAATTCGCCGCAACCGGAAGTGAATCCGCCAGGCTTGATTCCTCCTCGTTGGGATCAGAAAAATGCCACTTGATGATCTCCAAGAAGCCACTGCCGCCGCCGCGGGCGCCGGGGTGCTTGAACGGGATGAAATTCCAGGCGGTGACGCAGATTTCCTTGCCGACGGCGGAGGTGGAGAAGGAAAGGACGTCGCAGCAGACTGTGGCGGAGCCGTCGGAGAATCGGAAGCAGGAGCAAGGGGAATGGATGGAGGGATAAGTGTGCTTGGGGAGGGTTAGGGTTCCGACGATGACGGTTGGGCGGTTGAGGGCGGAGAGAACGCGGTGGTGGGTGGGGCGTTGAGGCGGAGGAGGAGGAGGAGGGAGAAAGGGGAGAGAGGCGGAGGCGGTGAGAGGTCGAGGGGAGTGAAGGAGGTCTGCTAGCCCCACAGTCTCTGCGTCTTCTATTGGCATCGGAGAATATGGATGGAGCATTTGCCGCGTTTGTATCTGTTTATAACGAGCGGGAACTAATTTTGTTTCACTTCTATTCTATTGCTATTATTATGAAAACCAGACAAATGACCCGCGCAAATGCACGGGTGTTTTTACTCGTAATATGAAATAATTTATTTATATAATAATAATTTAATATATGAAAGGCTCTAAATTAATAATAATATTGATTCTGTGATGTGATATTAGTATTTTGTATCTTAGTTAAATATGAAAACTTTATATTATTAGTAGTCACCAATTGCTCATACTGAAAAAATAAAGGTCAAATCAGATGAATAAAATAATTAGAAAAAATTAAATAAAACATAAATACCATTTCATTTATCAATTATAAGATTAAAAGAAAAATAATTTTATAACTTGATAATTTATCAAAATAAAATAACATAAATAAAACTCGTAAATAAACACTAATTTATCTATCAAAAATAAAATAAAATAAATACTTTTGTAATTTGATACAGAAACAAAAAACTTAAATAAAACTCGTTAGTAAATAATGTTTTATTTATCAAAAATAAAATTAAATGAAAAATAATTTTACAACTTGAAAATTTACGGGAACAAAAAAACTTGGATGAAACTTATAAGCAAATACTCTTTTATTTATTAAAAAATAAAATTAAAAGAAAAATTATTTCACAACCTTAAAAATAACTAGATACAATATTGTCATATTGAGGCGAGAATGCAATGTTGAAAAAGAAAATGTGAGAAATTGGAAGCTACAAAATTTGACACGTGTTATGACGGGTTCAATTTTCTTAAATAGGTAATGGATAGATAAATATGACGGGTTCGACCTTATGTCGTGCCAAGTGTTGGCATTTGTAACAGTTGATAACGAGTGAGAACTAGGCGTGGGATGAAAGTGAATTTTATTTGTTTCAATTTTTATCACAAAAGTGTCACCTAATTTTCATCTTTTTACCTTTGTAAAAATTTAAAAATAAAAAATAAATTGAAAATAATATTATAAATTTGTAATTAATTAAAAGTAAAAATAGAAAATGGTTTCTCAAACCGAACAAGTCTTTTTATATATTTTTTGTTTAAATCTTTGAAAATAGAAAAAATAGATTAAAAATAAAGTGACAGTTTTATAATTAAAAGGAAAAATATGAAATGAAAATAGAAAATGAAAATATTGTAAACGGTTTCAAGGTTTGGTTTGAAAAAATGTTTTCTGTTTTCAATCTGTTTTTTATTTTTAAACTAGTCTAGTAACCCCATGCAAAGCACGGGAAATAAATTTGCTAATAAATCGAGTACTCCACTTTGTTTTATAAAAAATTGTCAAACACAGTGAATCAAAACATTCTTAAATTGAATGTTTGCTGACTGACCGACCTAGTCCCGTCATCATCGCGTAGACAGTTTTAGCGTGGTGACACATGCCATGCACGAGGCATATGATGCACTTTACAAATTAATTCATGACTTTAAAGTAGAGTACAATGAAAAAATTGTATAAAACAATAAAATAGTTTAAATAGTTGTTATAAGTAGGCATGACAAAAAACCTAAATTCGTGATACTCACTCGAATCCGTCCTGACATTGACGGGACAACTCGTCACCTGTAATTATCTACAAATTTATATCACAAATTGTGTCAACTTGTATCAATTATACCTATCGAGTATATTCAATCAGTAGAAACTTGTTCCGTAATATATTTTCTCTTTTTTTTAAAAGTCTATTTTCTCATATAACACCATAAATAATTCATTTTTCGTATACTAAAAATAACTTACACTTAATTTTATAATTATTCTAGGTGTTCACCCTTTATGATACATTTAAGTAACAATCTCATTGAAAATAGTCATTATTTTGTGAAAAATATTCAACAAATTAGTTTTGTGAGAAAATATTAGCAAATTAAGAAATAATTATGTTTATATTAAACTTGTTATAACAATGAATTTAAAAACAATGAAACTATAATAAAGTGCTATTTTTTCTTTGTAATTCATATGTTAATATGGTTTAACATAAAGTTTTCATTCTCATGTATTAACTTTAATTTGTCCATATATACTTTCATGTATTTATTTATCCCCATTGTTAAATTCATACTAATCATGAAGAGATCAAATTTGAATCGACATTGTCAATAATTTTTTATTTATTATATAATATTGAGAAAAATTAAATTCAAATTAAGATCAAATAAATTTATTACCTAAATTTAAAAATCAAATTCAAATCAATTTGGAATAGAACTTTTCAGGAAAAAAAATATGGAAGAGATCTATTTATTTGTTTATCTAATCTTAAATGTTAAAAATCAAATCTTTATAAACTTTAAATTTTTTCTTGGTCCTAAAAAGATCAAAATTTAAACTCATCTAAGATTTTTTTACTACCTAAACTCGGATCCACAAAATTAGAAAGCTATTATGATTTCTATATAAAGAAAATAAAAGACAATCAATATTGATATACAATCAAATCAAAGAAGATAACATTTTATTTTATTTTCTAAATACAACTTTGATTTTATGCAACCGCTCTTGTTATAGAAATTTCAAATCATATTGAAAACAAATGAGTATGCAAACAGCTGGACCAGAAAAATCCTCAAAACCAAAACAATCATGCAGACAGGCGAGCAAATGAACCTAAATAGTTTGGGATCTTCATGGACCTTAATTCTTGAAGCTCTGTTCATTATTGCTTTCAAGATTGCTTGTAAGCAGAGGTGTTACCCTTTTGAGGATCTTTCTTATTCACTTCCTTAGTTCCTACAACTTCTTAGGATTTTTCAAAGATGATTCTCCACTTACCTTTGTATAATTCTACAGAATTAAACAAAAATATAAATAAAATTGAATAACCAAAATAACATGTTGAACTCTAATAATGGACCAAATAATCAAACTTAATCCTTTCAAACCAAGCTGCCTATACCGTAACCTCACTATTTTCCATCGACATACAAATGTAAACAATTCCTCATTAATTGCACTATTTGAATACATAACCAACAATCAAGATTCAAAATTACATTTGAATTTATTAAGAAAACTCAAAATCAATATCAATCAAGAAACAAAAGTGGATGCTAATCACACGCTGCATAATATTCACATAAATTTTGTTAAACAAAAACGATAATCATGAGCATTTTAGGAGGAGGTGAAATTGGACAACCATATTTAAAAACAAAATTACTAAAATTAACCCCAATACTTGGATTGAGATGAACAACTTCAACCCAAAGAGAGAAAAGTGAAAGTGAAAATGTTAGGTTTTTATTTCCTGATCAGGTAATAGAGCCCACCCACTAATGATGACAGAGTGAGGAGACAAACAATGGGGGGGAGAGGGTCAGTAGAGACACATGGTGGAGAAAGAGAGAGAGAGAGGGTCAGTAGAGACATTGACAGGATAAATTATTTGAATATGAAGGGGTAAAGTGATGGGGAAGGAAAACAAAATAAATGGGTGTAATCACAATGGTTTGATTGAAAGAGAAAGAATCACATAGGGGTAACTTAAAGAGAGAAGAATCGTTGGAATAAAAGAGGAAAGGAAGAATAAGGATTTTATTAATTATTAAAATGGGTGTAAAAATGAGTGTAATCCATTTTCTATCGTGATATTGAATTCCCAATTTATTAATTATTATTATTATTGCTATTATTTTTTTGATAGAATTATTATTGTTATTATTGACAACCATTACCTTCGCCAAATGGTAATCAAATTAAACACAACAATAGATGAAAAACAAAACTAAAAAATTGGAGTATATGTAGGGCTTCTGCTCATCGTTTAAATAATATTATTTGAAATCAAGCTGAGTCACTTCAAGAATCCTCCAAGATTTGTTCCAAGATTTCTTCTGTGAAGACCGTCTTCTATGACGGGCATTGTATTCAATGCACAAAGACAACCGCAAGCCACCCTAGAGAAACCGCCCGATGGTGCATCTAGTCCCCCCTCAAGGGACCCCCAGCAACGAGGTGCGGCGAATGTCCTTTTGGGACATGATGATGGGCGATAAGCTTGTTCCCCCTTCGATGCCTAAACGTGACTTGCTAGGAGAGAATCTCATGAAAATCTCCTTCCAAGATGATAACCCAATGCTCCCAAAGATCACCTTGGACCCCAAGCTCTTAGATGATCTCTCTGCTCCTTGCGTGATGCCTTAGTCATCAAACTGCTGGGTAAGACAGTAGGATATCAGGTTATGCGTGAATGACTTCAGCGTCTTTGGAAGCCTCAAGGGGCCTTTGACATCTTAGATGTGGACAATGACTACTTTATGGTGAAATTCGATTTGCCTGCGGACAAAGAATCTGTCTCCAATGGGGGGTTGTCGATGTTATTCGACCATTACTTATGCATCTCCCACGGGTCACCGGAGTTTGCCTCGCCCAATGCCAATATCCAACGTACCATGGTCTGGGTCCGTTTCCCAGACTTAAATGTCCTCTTCTATAAAGAAAATGTCCTCATGGGTCTGGCCTCGGTCATTGGTAGACCAATTCGTGTTGACAAGAATACACTGCGCGTGGAACGTGGAAGATGTAACGTCCGTATTTTTTAGTTTATGACTTTATTATATTTCAATATATGGATATAGGAATTCTGTGAATTAAATATATTTTAGGAAAACTAAATCCCATAAATATGGTTCTCTTGAGCTTAGAGATCAGTAGTTTAAGTTCGACGTCGAAATTCAAACGAAAATATGGTTGCATTTTAATTGTCGAAATGGCTGCGTTATGAGGTAGAAACGCTGAATTGAAGTTTGAAAAGGGATTTGAGGATACCAATATTGATTTTATAATATTTAAGGATTTTAGAAATTTATTTGGGAATTTTTTGAGAAGCGAATAAGAAGTATTACCGTTTTGGTCTCTGTAGTATGACTAGGATAAACTGTGAGTGGGTTTGGAGACCAGAACAAGGTGGGAAAATATTTTGATGAGCCAAATAATGTTTTTACATTATTTTGGAATTTTAGAAATTATTTTGGAAAATTTTAGAATAGCAGATTAAAATTTACTGTTTTGGTCCCTGTAGAATTAAGAACAGAGTAAATGGGAGAACAAATGGATGTCAAAATGTTAGGAAATGATCCAAAATCAAATGTGAGGGTAACCATTAGTATTCTTATGAGATTTATGATTTTTAGGAATTTTCTGGGATTTTTCAGAGAAAAATCACTTTAACCATAGTTTACGTGTTATCGGGGAAATCGAAAAATTACCGTTTTGCTTCTGAGCTTAATTCCTATCTACCAAGACTATTTTGGCACATAAATTTTGTGGTCTTGCCTAACTATGTGAGTCTTGAGAGTCATTTATTTCAATAGGTCAAGTTTAGATAGTTTTAACCATGAAACGCAAAAGTTACCGCATTTTATTACCGTAATTTACCTTTTACCATGGTTAAAAGTGAAAATTTATTTACCTCATCCATTGACCAGCCCTGGACCTCCTGGAAGCAAGGAGAAGAGTTTAGAATTTTCTACAACTTTCATGACTCATGGGAAAAGACCATTTTACCCTTGGCCTAAATAATTAATTACCAAGTGAGGAAATGACCACTTTGTCCCTTCGGTTTTGTCCTCAAGTTTCTCTAAATTACCAAAGAATCATGTAGCCATCTTGTTCAATATGGACCCTTAATTAGGCACCCCATTTGATGGAGAGAACATCTTGGTCATTGCTTTCATTTAGTTACTCAAATTTAGTTCAAATCTCACCAAATTTGGTTCCATTTTAACTAGACTTTAAAACCTAATTGGATTTAGTCTTATCTCTTCCTTCTCTTTCATGCTGGCCGCCCAACACCCTTTAAGTGGATAGATTTTAATTATTCTTATCCTTGTTGAGTCATATGGTTTAGTCATGGCTTTTGGCCAATTAGGAAATAGATCATTTATCTAATTATCTAATTAATAAATCAAGTAATCATTTCTTTAAAGGATAAGATTTAATCTCTATGTTTTTCCTTGGAGTTGGCCGTGAGGGTCTAAGGAAGGAAAAAGGAAGAACTTGTTCATTTTTACACTCATTCTCTCTTCTTTCCAAAGCGTTTTCTCTCTTTTCTTTCTTGGAAGTTCATATTTGTTCTTCATTGTTCTTCTTTCTCCGTCATGTCACACCATCTTCATCTATTCTTCTATCCATAATTTTGATTTCTACACACTAATCAAGTGGAGAGAATTCATTTTAAACCCTAGCCTTTATCAAGATCATCAAGTTCTTCATAGATTTTGCTCTCTTGATTTTGAATCTTCAAGGTACAAAGGTGCTTGGTATAGCTAAGAGCTTCATGAACCAAGTTCCTAACATCTTCTTTTTGGTTCATATGTCTAGGGTTTGATTTATATATATTTCATCTTAAGTTTTTCTCTTGGTATTTTGGGTATGATATGCTTGTTTGGAAGGTGGTGGTCAAAGGGTAGTAAGAAGATCAAGAGCTAGGATTTTTCCTTTTCAAGCAAGGTGACAAGGTAAGAGGAAATTTCTCTTACAAAGTTATTTGTGATCTTAATATATATATGATATGCTTGTTTGTGATTTTTCTTGTTCATGTAATGATTTGGATAGGTTAATATACATTGATTATGATAGAGGTGTTGATTGAATAGATGTGTTATGACAAGTGGTTGGTGATGATTTTTGGAACACTTGAATCTATATGATGGATGTTGATTTTTTTTGTCCTATGACAATGATTTTTGGGTGTGAAGTGGCATCTAGCTTGATGTGATGATCTTGTGCCCTATGTCTTGTTTAGAGCTTTGAGCAATGGCTTGTGTTTGTGGTTTAATCCTCTATGTCAAATTGGTATTGGAATTGGTAGTGTAAGATTTAATCTAAGTTTTTATAAGAGTCTTTTTATATAAGCTAAGTTTTCAATGAATTTTCATGAACCCAAAGTAATTGTTTATAGCTTGTCAAACCTTTGAAATGATCCAAGGACATATTTTTACATATTTGATCTTAATTAGGTTTCAATCATGTAAAGGAGAAATTTAATTGGTTTTAATCTTGTGAAAACCGAATCTGTCATGCCCTGGGTGGATTTATTTTCAAAGCTGTGAAAATCGCATGTTCTGTATTAAACCAGGAACCAGTCCTGTTCACTCCCCGGGTGTGGAAATTCCCACTCCTGCGAACAGCTCTGGACTTTGCGAAAAACCAACCCAGAATTTATGAAATTTATTTTTAAAAGCTTATAAAATAAAGTGTTTTTAAGGGAAAAATAATAAGATTTGAGTCTAGGAATCAATAGGTATTTGAGTTCTATTTTTCTTGAAACCTAAACATTGAGTACGAAAAATACTGATTTTTGAGAAACAGAGTGATGATTGAGTAAGAAAGTTGAATGCAAGAGAAAGAGATATTTTAATTGAGATAATAAAAAAGAGATGAATATTATAACCAAGAGAGAAGGTTATGTGTGATTGCTACAAGAGGTAACATAGAGAAGAGATTAATGATGTTAGAAGAGTAACCAATGTTAAAGTGATTGTGATTGATTTTGTGTGTAATATATTATGTCATTTTCATAAAGAGATTTGGCAAGAGGCCATGAGATGAGTTACAACCCAGAGAGGGGTTGGAAATAGGTACGGTTGGGTTACAATTGCCTACTGGGATTATCTAGGTTTCGAAAGTCTCAATGGCCGTGTGATGGATCCCAGCGAGCCAAGAACGAGTAGAACACCCGGCTTAGATAAATCTGACTGGCTGACCTATTTATGATATGGTGTCGCTGAGTGCACTAAATAATTGTTACTTGGACTTCACTGTGTGTAGCTTTGAACAATTATGACTTAAACATGACTTTCCTGAATACTGTCTTGGACTTTACTGGAGGTTTAGCCTTGAACAAGTATGTTAAGGATTGACTGTGGCCTATCGCTCAAAAAGGTTGTTGGGGGTTGAGAAGTCTCCATGGAGCACTACACCGGTGTTTTGAGAGAGAAATAGAAGTGTCATGCATTTTAAATGTATCTTGTGTGATGAATTGTGTGTTATAAACTGTGATAATATATTACCGTGATTAAATTAAAAGTGCTTGTGGTAAGGTATTATTGTGATAGAGAACTGTATACCATAGGAAAATGAGTTCCTTTTATTCTTTTCTGTTATCATTGTTGTGATATAACTTTCGTACTAGGATTATTCACCCTTGCATATATGTTTTTGTGGTCTTTGGAACATGATTCATATAGAAGTACCAACCAGTAGGGTGTGTTGGCCAGAACATAAGAAGGAGGAAGACTACCATCCGGAGTGGCCTTTGTCTGGGTTGTCTTTTGGGGGTGATTTGAGACTCGACCAGCTTAGACTCATTTGGGTAGACTGTTATTATTATTCTTGCTGGATGACTGTATTAGAAATCCTTAAGTGACGATGTAACCTATTGTAACTGTGTACAATGTATATGGTAATGAGATTTATTTTGTCAAAATGGATTGGTGTAACTTTTGAATTGTTTCTTTTTGAGAAGATTTTTCATATGACGTAATTCCCACTCTTTCATCTTTAAAAGAGAAAAAAAAAAATTTACTCACTTTTGGAAAAGCAACTATAAGTTTCAGAAAGTATATTTTTTTCCAAAATTAAAATGAACAATATTCTATTTTTCCAAAATAAATGGTTATTTATGTTGTAATGCTCTTTTGGGAAAAAAGGGTGTACAGAAGATTTTCTCGTGTATGTGTGGAGATTGACTTAACCAAACTAGTTCTTGGCAAAATCTGGCTTCAGGATCATTGGTACAGGATCAAGTACGAGGGTTTACACCTCATTTGCGCCAAATGTGGGTGTTACAGACACCTCGCCCGTAATTGCTCCCTTTCCTCTGGTACAGTTGATTCGAGTATCCCCACAATTTCCCCCAAGGAAACCCTCCACTCAACAGACATGAGCCCTGCAGCGGCTGAAAAGGCTATTGTTAGAACCGCGCATTAGTGGAGCCCGGGCGGACAAGATTATTGACAGATTGGGCTTTGATGGCACGGTCCGTGTAGAGGCTATTGGTTTCTGTGATGGTATCTGGTGCTTATGGAAAAGGCAAAAAATTGCTATTGATGTGGTTTCCATAGGGGTGGCAAAACGGGTCGGCCCGACCCACGTTGGCCCGCGCAAAAAATGGGCTGGCCCGACCCGCAAACAAAATTGGGCTAAAAAAGGGAGCCCGTCCCATTTTAAGGGAGGGCTAATGGGCCAAAACAGGCTGGCCGGTCAAAATAATAAAAAATTTAAAAATAAGAAAAAAATTAATGTTTTTTAATAAAAGAAAAAGACTCAAACGGGCTAGCTCGGCCCGTTTTCGGGCTAATCCGTTTTAGCCCTTTTTTTGACGGGCCAGGGCCAAAAAATATCAGCCCAACCTGTTTTACGGGCTAAACGGACCGCCCCGTTGGGCCCAACTCAAATTGCCACCCCTAGGTTTTCACTTCCACATATTGTATCCTTCTTAAAATTAATCCTCGCTCTCCTAACCCTTGGCTCCTCTCTGTTGTTTATGGTAGCCCGCAGGAACGTTATAGAGATGAGCTCTGGGTAGAGTTGAGGCGCACTAATGATAATTTTGATTTACCTTGGTGTGCCGTCAGTGACTTTAACTCCGTTCTCCACACTCATGAAAGAGTGGGGGTGGAGATTTTAATGCTCGCGCAGGGCAACGGTTTCCTCAATGCATTTTTTATTGCAATCTTGTTGACCTTCGGTATAAGGGCTCCCTCTTTACTTGGCGAAGCGGTTCCCTCCATGAACGGCTTGATCGAGCTCTAGGCAATGCTAGATGGTAGAGTCTTTTTCCTAATAGCTCTGTCATCAACCTTCCTCTTTTATCTTCCGATCATTGTGGAGTTTGGTTAAAGCTAGGAGGCGATCAACAACCTAATGATACACCTTACTTCAAATTTCTTGGTTCTTGGCTTGACCATGATAATTTCCATGTACAGGTGTCCAACGCTTGGCAAAATGGTGACTCCTGGGAGTCAAATATCTCTAGGCTCACTAATTCTTTGGTTCATTGGAGCCATGAAGTCTATGGCAACCTGTTTCGCAGGAAGAACCGCTTGCTTGGCCGGTTAGAAGACATTGATAGAAAATTGCTAGAAGGCCCCAACGAGAGACTTTCTCAGTTAAAGAAGGATTTGTGGATTCAATACAATTCCATTCTTTACCACGAAGAAGCCTATTGGTTTCAACAAGCAAGACCCAGTGGCTTCGGCTTGGTGACCGGAACTCTCGTTACTTTCATCAAAAGACCTTAGTGAGGCGGAGGGGGAATCGTATTGAAGCCCTTCTTAATGATAGGGAGGAGTGGGTCTATGATGACCAGGAAATTCAAAATGCCCTTGTGTCTTATTTTAAATCCATTTTCCACTCTAATGTTGTGCAACTGCAACGTTTAGACTCTATTTCCTCTTACCCTCCCATTTCGGATGAGGATTTGTTTCAGCGGGTTGCTTCGGTGGCTCTTGAAGAAGTCCGCTCGGCTTTGTTTTCCATGGGAAATTATAAAGCCCCCGGGCCAGATGGTTTCCATCCGTTATTCTTCAAAGCCAAGTGGGAGGTGGATGGTGCTTCGATTTATGATTTTGTTCAATAGATTTTTGCCCACCCATCAAGAATAGGTGAAATCAACCAAACCTCTCTTACGTTAATTTCGAAAGTCTGTGAGCCTTCTAAGCCTTCAAACTTTTGCCCCATTGCTCTCTAACGTTATTTATGAAGTTATAACGAAAGTGTTAGCGAACTGTATCAAGCTATTCTTTCCTAATATTATCTCTTCGAACCAAACTAGTTTTTATTGCTGGACAGAATGCTACTAATAATGCTATTGATTTGCAGGAGGTGGTTCACTCTATGAATCATATGGCGGGAAAGAAACGCTTAATGGTGGTTAAGTTAGATCTCGCCAAAGCCTATGAGAAGATGGAGTGGAGCTTTGTTCATGATTCCTTAGAGAGGTTGCAGTTCCCTCAACATATCATCGATGTGATTCATGCGTGTATGTCAACAGCTACTTTTCGTATCAATTGGCAAGGCCGAACCTCCCAACAGTTCACCTCTTCGCGTGGTCTGCGTCAAGGGGACCCTATGTCTCTGCTCCTTTTCGTTGTTGCTCTTGAGCGTCTGAGTGATTGCATTCAGGACACAGTCAATGATGGCACTTGGATACCTTTGAAGTTTGGCCGAGGAGGGCCTTCGATTTTGCACCTTCTCTTTACGGATGACATCTTGCTTGTGTTGGAAGCATCCATGGCGAATGCCCATAAGATTTTGAGTGTCCTTGAGGCTTTTGCTCAATGTTCTGGCCAGACTATTAACGGAGCGAAATCCTGCGATGTCTTCTCCTCTAATACTCCCAATGTTGTGGCCGATTCTATTATACGGAGCTTATGGGCATCGCTTCCTCTGAAAATCTTGGGCGCTATTTGGGTATTCCTATCATCATGGGGAGGAAAGGCAAAGCTGATTATTCTTTCATTGTAGACAAAGTTCGGAGCAAACTGTCGGGTTGGAAATCTTCGTCTCTTTCTCAAGCGAGTCATATCACCCTCGCTCAAAGCTGTATTATGAACATTCCAAGCTATGTCATGCAAACATCAAAGTTGCCTGCTGCCATTTGCGATGATGTTGAGTGCATGTGTCATGACTTTATTTGGGGTTCTACTCTGGAGATGCGCAAAAATCATCTTATCTCATGGGACACTATTTGCTCTCCGAAGGAAGAAGGAGGCCTTGGATTTCGTAGTTTGAGAATGGTCAACGCTGCTTACCTTATGAAACTTGGTTGGGGCCTTGTTTGGAATCGTGATGCTCTTTGGGTGCAAGTTCTCAGGTTCCAGGTTCAAGTATGGGTGTGGTAATTTGCCCCTGCCTTTCATTAAATGTCGCTCAAGTCCTTCTCATCTTTGAAGAGGCATTCTTCAGTATTGGCCTATGGTTCAGAACAGTATTTCTTGGATTATTAAGAATGGTCAAGCTTGTCGCTTTTGGTTAGATTCTTGGGTTCCTGATGTGGGTCTGCTAAGTGAGGTTGTACCAACTCCGAGTTCAAATTTTGAGCTGAATAAAACAGTAAGTGAGCTTGCTACACATGGGGAGTGGAATTGGCCTGCGCTCGAACTCATGCTGCCTCCTCAAGTGTGCGCTAAAATTGGTAGCATCCACCCTCCCTCTAATGGCATGGATGATTTTCTCATTTGGTCCCACTCTGCAGATGGAATTTTCTCCATCCGGTCTGCATATGGAGTGCTTTATTCCGATCTGCATAAAGACACTCATGCGTTCCCCTTTGATTCTATTTGGAAGTTGCGTACTCCCCCTCGCATCAACACGTTCTTATGGCGTGTTGTCCATAACAGACTTATGATGAATGAGGAACGTTTTGTCCGCGGCATTACTGATTCTTCCCTCTGTCCAAGGTGCCATTTGTATCTAGAGACTGTCATGCACATACTTCGTGATTGTGAATGCACGCTTGGTCTTTGGGAGTCAATTGTCGATCCTAACCAGTGGCATCAGTTTGCTAGCCTAGGCCATGAGAAATGGCTTGAGTTTAATCTGCATTGGCCTAAAATGAGTTCTCTTGAGTGGAATTGGCCCATTGTGTTTGCGTCCACGGTGTATATGTTATGGATAGACCAAAATCATTTTGTCTTCTCTGGTTGTTCTGCGATTCCAGATTTGTTACTTCCAAAAGTGCTTGGGCAGGTGGCTGCAATTCATTGTCAGTTGTTGAAACCAGGCCCATCCTTTATTGAAGCAAGCCGCGAGATTGCTGTCCAATGGCTGCCTCTGCAACACCCTTTCTCCAAAAAGGATATTACACCATAGTAATCAAGAATTTCGAATTAACTTAGAATATTTGATGAAAACTCAGTATTCCTTATCCGAAAATGTGGGTAATTTTTTTTGCCTTTTTTAAATGATGAGAAGGATGGAGAATATGTTTCTCTAAATCCTTTCGAAGAGTTTTTAAATGTGGAAATATAAAACAACACACTTGTAAAAGTAATCTCATCTCATATATATAAAACCATCATAGTCTACAAAAGGAGCTTGCATCAACACAAACTATGGTTTTTCGAAGATCTCTGTACTTCAGCAGTGTTGAAATACTACAAAAAGCAATAAATCTTAAATAAACTAAAAGAAACATAAGTGGTAAAGAAAACATATGTTTACTATGTACATGTGAGCCAGTTCAATCCCAAACTATCTACCCAACATAACCGTTCTTAACCAAAGGTGTAACAGCAGCAGCAACCCTCCAACCCTAAAGCAGGGTTTACTCCTCTGAACAGCCTTCCTACGCCTCTCAACATTCCTCGCGTTGTTGTCTTCTTTACGAACTATCTCTCTCATATGCTCTAAAGGTAGCATCACGTCTAGGACTAACCGGTTCTCCCCTCTCCAGTTGGGTCTATTGACCCTTCCTGTAGTGGTAAGCACATACCCCGAATATGTGCCCCACTGTGTCTCAGGGTTTATCTTCCACTCCACCTTCCCAATCTCAAGGGGTTGAATCCTAAGCCGCCGGACCAGAACCAACCCACTACTCGGGTAAACCATATACTTAACATGCATCAAACACAAACAAGGAAAACACGCAAGGGTGAAACTCATATCCACAGCAAAAAGAAAAGAGAAGCATAAGTACACCATTCACAGATCATGCATCACTTACCCTTCTATATCCAAATCACACAGGTGTACTGCTCCAAGGAGACTTTTCCCCACCAAATACCATTGAGCGATTGACTCTAGCAAACTTAACAGAATAACCAGATAGTCTGAACTGAACTTTTGGAAATCATTCGATAATACTACATTTAAAATGAATACCAAATCATGAATAGGTCAGCCAGTCAGATTTATCTAAGTCGGGTATACGACTTGTCTCGGCTCGAGGGTATTCACCTACACGGCCATTGAGACTTTCGAAACCTGGATAATCCTATTAGGCAATTGTAGCCCAACCAAACACTATTCTCAACCCCAAGCTGGAGTGTATGCTCGACCCCAAGCTGGAGTATATGCTCAAACGCTTTATGCAATGACAATTCATTTTACACATAAAATCACTTTAGTTTCTCTTGTAAAACTTTCTTGTGTTTTACTGTATTACCTCTTGTAATACAAAATCTCATAAAATACTCTTACTCTTGTAAAACCTCAACCACTTTCCAGTATAAAATTCATAGTCTGATTCTCATAATCAGATCAAACCACAAAACCTTTTGTCAACACAAGTTATACTCTTGAAATTATCCATTATTTCCACTCTTTGTCTTTACTCACTTGTTTTTAGAAAAAGTGATCACACCGCGTCAGTGCCGAAGTAAGGTTGCAACACCCTTTCTCCAAAAAGGATATTACACTATAGTAACCAAAAGTTTCGCAATAACTTAGAAAATATTTTGATAAAAGTTGGTAATCCTTCTCCGAAAATGCGGGTAAAATTTTTACCTTTTAAAATGACGAGAAGGATGGAGAATACGTCTCCTTGATTTTTTTTGAAAGATTTTAAATGCAGAATAAAATCACCACACTTTGTAAAAGTACTCCATCTCATATACATAAACCATGATATTTTACAAAGAGTTTGCTCCAAGACAAACTATGGTTTAGATACTGTAGCAGCAAAGAAAACGGTAAATACTAACTAAACTGAAAAAACAAAAGTGGTAAAAGAAAAACATACGCTACTATGTACATACGAGCCATGATCCCATCATCTACCCAAAAAGGGATCCACTACTCTAAACTATAACTCAGTTGTCTAAGGGCACGACCAAGTGGCCCCTCCTAATCCCAACCCACTAGGCTCACGGTTCCGGACTTGAGTCACCGGTGGTTCCACCTCTCCTTGAGGCAAAGTTGGAGTGTATCCCTCAGAATCCTCTGTTGCTGCGGGTGCTGTTGTTGATGTTTTTTCTGTATTGCCATTCCAGCCCGTGGCTGAAGGCTTGCTCCTCGATGGTGGGGACACATGACCTGGTCCATTGTCATCATTATGTCCCGATGGAGGTGAGCTATCATCGTCGTCATCTTCGTCGTCGTCGTCGAAGTCATCAACTGCGCCAAAACTAAGCTTCCTAACTGACGCAGGGGTAACTTGACATCCAGGACTATCTGTTCCTGTATAGCAAGCGGATTCTCCCCTATTCCACTGTCTGTCATCTCCACCTGTCCTACGAACCTACCCTAATGTGTGGTGTGGTTGATATTCCCTTCCACACTATCCCCACCTAGAGGTAGTATACTAAGATGTCGTACATTCCCCAATCCCGTATCTGGGTGAGTCATCTACTTGCACATACTCAAGCACAACAAAGAGACATGCAAGAGTGAAACTCTAATTCAAAGTAATAAGAGAAGTATAAGTACACCAAAACACAGATCATACATCACCCAATTCATACCTCAAGAACATAAATAACAGAATAGTAAGTCATTTAAGACATTTACATGTCTCACTCATACAGGTCATACCATGTATTATTATAAATATAACAAAAGCAATGCATACTCAAAAATATATCATCAAGTCAAGGTATATTTATGCATGCCACTTCTATATCTTTTGAAAACACACTGGTGTATTGCTCCAAGGAGACTTTTTCAACCTTAACTCCGGTGAGCGATTGGCTGCAGCAAACTTAACAGAATAACCAAGGAATCCCTCTAGACCACTGAGAATCCTTCGGTAATATCGCATTTAAAATGATTACCATATCATAAATAAGTTCGTCAGTCAAATTTATCCAAGTCGGGTATACGACTCGTCTCGGCTCAAGGGTATTCACCTAGACGCAATGTAGTTAAAACCGGACCGAACCAGCCGGTCGAACGGGAACCGGACCCCTGTCCGATCCGGAACACCCCAATAACTGGCCTGCGCGAGAACCGGTTAACAACCGGGGAAAACCGGTCAAAAATCAGAAAAATCGACTGAAAATGGGTTGGACCAGTTCAATCTTTGTTTTTTTAATCAAAATTTTCAATTTTTTATTTTTTTTAAGATATAGATATCACTTTCTTCAATTATTTGTAATTTTAAATATTTTATGTTATGAATTATGACATTTAGTAGTAAAGTTTAATTTTTCTTTATAAAGTTATGACTTTTATGTTAATTTTTGCTCAATATTGTATAGGGTTTAGGGTTTAAAATAATATTATTTAATTATATCCCGGTTGAACCCCGGTCAAACCTCTGAACCTTGAACCCCTACCCTCACCGGTTCAATGACCGATCCGGTTCTTACTACCTTGCCTACACTACCATTGAGACTTTTCGAAACCTGGATAATCCCAGTAGGCAATTGTATCCCAACAAAACCCTATTTTCAATCTTCCCTCCAGATTGTAAGCTTAAACGTCTTTATGCAATGACAGTCTAAATTGCATATGAATTCTCTTTAATATGTCTTTGTAAAACTTCATCTGTTTTACTGTATTTTCTCTTGAAATCCTAAACCTCGTCTAAAATACTTAATACGAAATAAACTCATCTCTTTATAAAAAACTTATAAAATACTCTTGCATTAACAGATAAATATTAAATCATATCACTTCATTTCTTTACTTTATATTGTAAAAAAAAAACCTTTACGGTATCATCACAAGAATAATTCTTGCCCTCATTACTTGTTTTACTGATCATTACGAGATAGGTTATTTTCCCGGCTTTAATAGTTCAATTAAAGACTGATCACACCGCGGCAGAGCCGAACTGAGGTATCAACCCATAATAATCAGAGTGATTCGGCATATATCAAAACTAAAGGTGATTAATTTATTTCAAGAAGACCAAAACAAGGCAGAGTCACCGGGATTGATCAAGAGAGAAAAGATTAACAGTAATTTAAATTCATGTTCACTTTTTAATCAGTAAGTGATTTCTATCGGCTTAATTAAATTTAAAGATGAAAGGATCACACGGCGGCAGAGCCGACTACGGTGATCAGTGCCCAACTTTTAAAATGATTCGATATAGAACTACGTAAACGAGATAAAGCTGAATTTATTACTGAAATACTTAAACACTAGTTTATTTTTCAGAAAAAGCCCACTGAAGGCTTACCTCACTAATTTTAACTGTCCAAGATATTGAAAACTAAACTGAGTTTAATTATATATATTGGACTCCAACTCGAAATTTCCACCATATAATGTAACAGCAGGATTCACCAAGAATCATTTACATTATACTATTTTTCCCAATCCAATATATATATATATATATATATATATGTTTATTAGCGAAATCACTTCTTAACAGATCAAGGTTCAATTAAACGTTAAATCGTATTATTGTAACATTCCAATAAAAATCTTTTCCAATTTATCTTAGTCATGTGTATACTGAATCCCTAGGTTAAGATTTCATGAACAGTGTATAGGCATGATTCCCAGGAAAGATCTAGAGGTGAGCTGCAGCTGCTAAGAGACTCATCTTTCCTAGCCAGAACCATACTAATAAACCGTTCATCTTAACCATCTTTCTGTATATCAATGATAGACAATTTTAGGGTTTTCACAAATAAATAGATTGCACTAGTTTTACGGTAAAATTATATTGTGATAATCTAAAATTTGTCATTATAACGGTACAATTCTTAAAGCTCAAAATCAATTTTGCCATTATGACAATACTATCACAAAATCGCATAAACAATTTAGGCATTATAACACTACTAATAACAAAAGCTCATAACAATTAATTTAAAGTCATAAAAATATTATAAAGCATAAATAAACAAGGCTTAAATATGCTTTTAGTCCCTGCAAATAAGGGGTCCTATTTTTTTCATTCTTGTAAATTTTTTTCCCTTTTCGTCCCTGCAAAGTTCAGACCCTCCTTTTTTGGTCATTGCCGTCAACTTCCGTTACAAAAAATCCTACATGGCCAACGGAAGTTGTAACACCCTTTCTCCAAAAAGGATATTACACCATAGTTACCAATAATTTCAAATAACTTAGAAAAATATTTGGTGCAAGTTACAAATCCTTCTTAAAGATACGGGTAAAAACTTTTGCTTTTTAAAGAAGATAAGAAGGATGGGGAGTATGTTCCCTTGATTCCTTTTTAAATGTTTTCTAAGAGGTTTTCAGTGCGGAAGCATAAATAAAACTTGTATGAGTGTAATCTCATTTCATATAACCAACAGAGTCTTTACAAGAAAAGATTGAAAATGATACAGTGAACATCTGAGTCAGTCTAATTTCTAGACCTCTACCCAAAATAATACCATGATCATCAATTCTTCTTGGAATCTCTTATCCATCTATACAACAACATTTTTCAAATCCTCTCCTAAGGGCTAACCCACTTCTTGGGTCAAAGATCTACTCGATCATGGATCAACACAACAAAGCAGACAAGGGTGAAACTCCAACAAATTAATAGGAAAAGTACAGGCACACGGCAACATACAACACTTAGATACACTGGGAATATACCAAATCAATCAGTATACCAACATAACAAACTATAAGCACTTTGCTTAAAACACAGCACAATGAGAACATCCAGTGGGAACATCGCTTTAAACAAAGCATTTGAGAACATCGAGTAGGAACATCAAATAGGAACATCGTGTGAGAACATCGAGTAAGAACATAATGTGGGAGCATCAAGTAGGAACATCGCCTTTCACCAGGCCTATCTCTTTCACTTCCAACCATTCAGAACCACTTATCTCAAACCACACATAATCACTTATCTCAAACAACATAGAATCACTAGAAGGCACAAAACCACATTTAACAGATAGGAATACCAATTTACACATTTCAGGAAAAACACACAGTCTTATCACTCAGATAATCATAGAGCCATTTATTCCAGATAACTCATACTTTGTTTATATTCAAGTCCCTCAAAATAAATCGGTATATAACAGTACTAAAAGTAATTAATTCATTGAAAAGGGGTCAAAACTGAAATATTTCAAAAATACTCGAACACCGGTTTATTTTCAGAAAAAGCCCATTGAAAGTATGTTTCACAAATTTCCAATGTTTTAAAAATATAGAGGATATTGAACCAAAATATATAACAGTAGAATTCACCGAGAATCCATTACCATTATATTCCCTAATCATCTTAGTCACGTATATACAGAGTCCCTAAGTTAACAATTCCCCAAACAGCATATCAGTACAGATCCCAGGCCAGAGAGAGACAGACTACTTTAGTCCCTTCATAGGCCTCTCTTCCTTTCTAGACAGATCCATACTGATAAATCATTTTTCTTAACCATGACCTTGTATATCAATGATAGATAATATCAGGGTTTTCACAAAATACTAAATTGTATTCTCTTCGCGGTAAAATCATATTTACGGTAGTCTAAACTTCACCATTATAATGGTATGTTTACAAAAGCTCAAAAATGATTTTGGCATAACCATCTTAGTCCCACGAAAATTTAGAGAAAAATTTGGACATTATAACTCTACTATTAATAATTAGCACAAAATAATTATTAAGGCATAAGAACAAAAACACATAAACAAGCAATCTAAACACAAACAAGAATACTTCTCAAATTAATATTGAAAGATTAACCCCTTACCTTAGCCAAAACATGATGAAGAACAAAGCAAAAATACCAAAGAAATTTAAGAACTAAGAAAGTAAAAGAGAGAGAACTTGTATGTCTTCTTGAATCCTTGTTGGTGTGTGTTAAAATTATGAAGCCAAGGTCCCTATTTATAGGGAGAGGGGGCGGCCAAGAGTGGGGAGAAAGAGGGAAATAAGAATTTGTGTGATGCATGCCATGACTTCATAAATACTTAATTATTAATTAGGTTAATTCAAGCTTTTATCTAATTGGCTAATCCTAATGACTAAGCCTTGTGACTCATATAGGAAAATATGATCCACGGGCCTAAAATGGAGCTTGATGTCGACCAAATGGAGGAGGAAGGAAGACCATTGGATAATTTGATTCATGATGTAAACCATGACTTAAAAATGGCCTATTATAAATTAGTTTTAATGAATCTTTTTTCTAATTGGTCTAAAGGAGTGAGTCATGGTGATGACTCAAAATTGAGTTCTTCTCCTGTTTCATGAGGCGGTTTTAAGGGCTGAAGAGGGAGGGAGTGAAGTTACATCTTTCCTCTAAGGTTTTCAAGTGAAAACGGATGAAAATCGAGGGTAAAATGGACTTTTCACAAATCAAATATTTCCAAAATTAATTAAAATGGTGAGAACCTATAAGAAGTTTCGAAAATGACTATTAATTGTCTCAAAGACTTCATACAAGAGTTTCTGGATTTTTACGGTAAAGGGTAGGCTTTACGGTTTGTACTAACAAAGGAAAACGGACGCGCCGTAAGTGAAAAACAGTAATTTTTCAGAAAATTATAGAAAAATTATCAGAAAATTACAAATTTGATTTAAACATAATGGTCTCTCTTAAAATTTGATTTTGAACACTCATTGATCACCAGAAATCCATTTTTGACCAGAAATCTCTATTTTTCAAGAGATCGGAAAAATAACATTTTGATCTATTTTTTAGAAAATTATGAAATAATTCCCAAAAATCCCAAAAAATGAAAAAACATGATTCAGATACTCAAAATATTTTTCTGACCTCAGATTGGTCTCTGAATCAGTTATTAGCCCTTACTGTAAGTAACAGGGTCAAAACGGTAATTTCTAAAGTTTTTCAAAAATTCTAAGAAAATTCCAAAAAATCAAAAATATTAAAAGAACCAACTTTTGTGAAGGAAGTTTGTTTGTCTAAGTTGGTTTAATATACTTGTGCTATTTAAATCCTTATCTGCTAATAACGGTAAATACAGATGTCAAACGTCAAGGAAAGAGTGACTGTTTTAATGAAATAACTTGATAAGTATTTTAAAACCTTCATTCTAAGACTAAAATAATTTACTTAGCCCTTAGATAAAAAAGTTTCATATAAAACAGATTTTAAACAGTAACTCAGAAAACAGATGTTACAGAAGTCCAAATGGCATTGCCATGCAGGATAAGTGATCCCACGTGGCATATGTTGACTAGGTATAGAGCTGAGTCAGCATTCATTAACAATTTTAATATTAATTAACTATTAACATTTTTTTAAGAATATCTTCATCCCCTTCACCCCCACCCCACACACTGTAACGCCCCTTTTTCCCACAAGGAACGTCACGTGAAAAACTAAAATTTAATGCGGAAAAACATCTTTCATAACTCAAGGTTACCAAAATTGGTGGCTAATTTTTTTTTTAAAAGAATCTTAAACGAAAAGATTTCTCACATCACACTTAGCCATCCTGAAACTCAGAAGAAAAGAAACATCATGCACACACACACACACACACACATATATATATATATATATATCATCATGTCAAAATATACAAGTCTTGCGCCCGCAAGGATAGTTTGGAACCACCACATAGTGGCCAAAATACATCATCATAACGTAAAGGAAATAAAGCGATAAATCTAAACCTAAGAAAACTGTAAATCAAAAGATGTGTCAAATACACGACACTGAACATGAACATCCCAAACCTAGGCTGGTTGCTAACAGACATCCCACAACCTAGCACTAGACACCCCCACCACTACGACCTAAGACGATGACGTCTCCTCGGGGTCCTCCTCAGGATCCTCCTCTGGGTCCTCCTCCGGGTCCTCCTCCTCCTCAGATATCTCAATGAGTACCCGCTCTGGCTCATCTCGAACCTTCCTCTTCCCCCTCTCTGCGTGTCCCGACGGTCCGGCAGAAGTGTCAGAAGAGCAGCGTACGAAACGGCCATACGGTGGAACGTAAGGAACGGAAAACGTAGGTCTCCCTGTCGCTGGTGGTGAAGCTGGTGTCACTAATGGAGCCATCCTCGGTAGACGATCTCGCGGCAAGGTGCTCTTCCTCGGAGTGAGACGCGTGCGGCGAAACATGCGACGATACTCCCGAGCTGATCCGGTTACCCGTGAGGGTAAAGGTCTCTCCTCCGCTTGAGTCTCTCGCCTCGGCTGCTCCACGGGTGCCTCGGGTGTGACTGCCAGCCAGCTGCGCATCCTCTCGAGTGGAATGTAAGCGTCCAGAACCATGTCGCGCTTCAGAACCTCTTCGGGGCCCAGCACCCCTCCTCTAGTCCTGACCACGTGTCCACACACAGTGGCCCATTGGGAGATGGGATCATAAGTCCATCCCCTCCCTCGGACTCGGCCTCAAGGGGCCTAAAGCTCTCCCTCACGCGGGCTACCAGAGGCCTCATCTACGCGTAACGTACATACAGATACAGGAAAATATGCAAGGGTGAATTTCTTTTCACAAGTTGAAATCCACTGAAAGGTTGCATATGAAAAATAAAATACTACGTAATACATTCCAAGAATATATTTATATAGAGTTACTCTTTCGCAAATCTTTTAGCTAAGCTATTCAATCATCAACAAGAGACAAATCATCAAGGTAAACACACAGTCAAGCACACACATAGCATTCTAGCATAATGCATGTCACTTCAATATCTCTTGTCATACACCGGTGCACTGCTCCATGGAGACTTTTCTTCCTCAACTAAGTAGAGCGATGTGGCGGAATCGTATACCTATCATTAATGCAAACCGACCTTCACTCTTGGCCATCGTTTGTCATTTATTCGGTACAGACCCATTGTGCTACGTCGTACACCCCATCTCAAATAAGGCAGCCGGTCAGGATCATCCAAGCCGGGTACACTACTTTTCTCGGTACAAGGGGATTCACCGCAAGGCCATTGAGAATTTCGTAACCTGGATGCCCTCAAAGACTTATAGTCAGACCATACTTATTTACAATCCCCGCATAGGATTGTGTGTTCTCATCATAGCAATAAATGCTAGCCTGGCAAAAGCCAATATCTCAAATGCATATGACAGTATATTTGCAACCACAATCAATTCGGTCCCTTGTCTTAGGGTTTTTCATCGCCACGTGTTAGCTTTCACCTAACACCGTGTAATATATTTGTCCTCAAAACTTTTATCTTCGCCACGTATTGGTTCTCTTCCAATACCGTGTAATATTATTGTCCTTAAGACTTTTATCCTCGTCACGTATTGGTTCTCTTCCAATACCGTGCAATATTATTGTTATTTAACACCATAAGTTTTTAGAAGAAATTCCTCTTTGAAATTAAAGTTCTTCTTTAACTTTAACTGTCTAATTCTTATTATTTTTTTTCCTTCTCACTTCTTATTAATTATTAAAAACCACATAACTTGTTAAAATTTCATTTTGACCCCAAAATGTCCAGTTCCTGCGTCCAGTCTGTGTCCAGTTCCTGCGTCCAATTCCAGCGTCCAGTTCCTGCGTCCAGTCTGCGTCCAATTTCTGCGTCCAGTTCCTGCGTCCAGTCTCTGCGTCCAATTTCTGCGTCCAGTCTCTGCGTCCAGTTTCTGCGTCCAGTCTGCGTCCAATTCCTGCGTCCAGTTTCTGCGTCCAATTTCTGCGTCCAGTTCCTGCGTCCAATTTCTGCGTCCAGTCTACGTCCAATTTCTGTGTCCAATTTCTGCGTCCAGTTTCTGCGTCCAATCTCTGCGTCCAATTTCTGCGTCCAGTCTCTGCGTCCAATTTCTGTGTCCAATTTCTGCGTCCAATTTTTCACGTTTTCTACCCCCGAACATTTATAACATGAGTGTTATCTTGAATCCTAATTAATTTCTTTGTTTTCATTTGTAAAACTTTTTCATTAAAGTTTTTAGCTCCTCTTACCACACTTAGTCAAATATTTTCAAACCAATCCCAATCACATAGAATTAAATCATGTGAAACATCCAAGAATCAATATTCATCCATTTAGGCAAAAACACCACCAAGCCATAAATCAAACATACACTTAGGCTTATAAAAAATTATGATGCCTCAACCAAAATCATACTTTCACTCATATACATAAATATATAAAAATACATATTACTAAAGAATGAAAAATCATTCAACAACCAATATGAAAACTCAAGTCTTTGAGTTCATCATCAAGAACAAAATCACATAATCACACACATACACAACCCTCCCAACTTATTGAGAAAAATCCCCTTACCTCTTGAAGACTTGAAAATGGGCTAACTCCAAAATCACCTCCTTCACACCACACCAACACCAAGTGATCTACTCAACACCTTGATGTTCCCACACTTAGAAAAATTTACCTTTTTCAAAATACACCAAAATACAACCATAGAAATATGAGTTTTATGAAAACCAAGCAACTCTAAAGAGTAGAAATTTGAGAAGATGAATACTTACTCAAATCTTGAAAGAAAATAGATCCAAGGTAGTTTCCAAGCTTATAGGTTCCAATGGAGTGAACCTAAACAAAGGAAAAGCTTATTTTTAGTGAAATGAAGAACTCAAGCTTTCATGAAAACATGAAAGTGGTGGAAATGAAAAAATGAAAGAAGTTTATGGATTAGAATGATGATCCAAACCTTTTTTGTGAAGCTTGGGTATGGAAAATCTCAATGGAACTTGGTCTTTTTGGTGTATGAAAGAGCTTGGGAATGGAGAGAAAATGGAAAATGGAACTTGGAGAAGATGAAGTGTATGAAGCAAGTGAATTTCTCTCTCCTTCCCTTCCCTAGTAGATTTCGGCTGAAGCAAGAAGGGCATGGGGGAGGTATGGGCTTGCATGCTTTGGTGGTTGGGAGCCATACCTCTCTCACCTAATTTTGGGAAAATTCAAAATTTGACCCCTAATTGACCATTTGACTTTTGGAATTGTTTGAGAATGGGTTCAGCCCCCCTCCTAGGCGCCCAGCTGACCAGAAAAATGGTGGGATTAAGTCCCATCAAGTTAGGGTTTAATCGGTAGTTCGAAGCGGTAAAAACGCGTAGTTTTCGAACCCCTTTTTAGATAAATATTTTTCTAAAATGAGTAAAATCATGAGGAATAAATTTATGATTTGAATATGTCATAGAAAAAAATTTAGAAACCCAAAACTAAATTTTTGGATTATTTTTCATGTCCCGGTTGCGCCCGGTTTACCCGTAAAGCTCCAAACGCAGGTAAAATAAAGTTTTTCTGAAAAATTTTCAGAAAATTTATAAAAATCACAAATATTATAAGAGCCATTTTTGGTTCGTTAAAAATATATTTTGGAGTAAAAATGACCTCCAGAAAAATACTGAACTCTATCCCCGCATCAGGAGAGAATGCGGTTCCCGCAAAAACTCAGTTTTGCAAACTCTACTACTCTAAACCCTTCAAAAATAAACCTGAGATATAAATATTATTATTTATACCATAAAATCACAAAAATCATTAATTAAATAATTTTAATTAATTTAAAACAGATTAAAGATAAATAAAAACTATATATATAAAAACAGAGTGTTACACACACCATCCCTCTTCATCGCCCCTCCCCTGCATCATCAAGGCAACAGCAGCAAAGAGAAAACCAATGCTCGTCTCCTTGGTTCAGATCTGCAAGGATTTGAGTTCAAACAAACCAAATTCATGAAGAAATACAAACCAACAGATCCCGTCTCCTTGGTTTGTATGAACAGAGTCATATTTCAGATCTTCAGATCCCGTTTCTATTACTGTCATTTGATTCTCCATTTTTTGGTCCAAAATTCAATTTTTTTCTCTCTTGGTGGAGTTGTTGTTGCTGGGAGTTGCTTTGCAAATTTTGTTTGAAGGAGTTAGGAGCTCTTGACTTTCTCTCTCCTTTGGTTTCAGTTTTTTGGATGAGAAAAAAACAACACAGATCCAGAAAGCACTTCTCCTTCTCTAGAATGCACCCCAACAACATAGATCCAGGAAGCACAAGTCCAGAAAGCACCTCCCCTACTTCTCCTGCGTAGACAACAAACAGAGAAGAAAAACCTCAACAACACAGATCCAACTCCCGCCGCGTCAGTCCGTTGTCTCCCCTCTGTATGCCGCCAACAACCTCACCTCCGCCGCGGAGAAGTCCTTCCCGAACAGCGACCTCTTCTGTCGAGACTGTGGCGCCATCTTCACGTTTCTGCAAAGCTGTTACCGATAGTGATGTGGTGGGTTTTGGGGTTGTTGGGTGGTGGTTCTATGGTGTGGGGAGGAGGCCGATTCACGGCAGCGATGGACCGCAGTTTTCGCAGTGGTGGGTGTAGAGGAAGCTGCACTGTGCGCGGCAGTGATACAAGGGGCGCTAGCTTGTTTCGCGATGGTTTTCAGATGAAAATGGTGAGCTGAGTTGCTTGTTTTGTTTCTCTCTCAGGAATCTCATTTCATGAATTGGTTTGTTGGGTGGCGGCAGAGAGGGGAAGGAGAAGGGGAAAGGGAAAGAGAAGGAGAAAAGGAAGGGGAAGGGTGGCGGTAGAGAGGGGAAGGGGAAGGGGAAACCCTAATTAATTAACTTGTGCTTAAATTTTTTTTGATTAATTTGTGTTTAAATTTTAATAATTGGTGTTTAAACAAATTTTAACCATTAATTATATCAAAATTATAATTAATGTTGAGTCAACTATGTACAGCTGGACTTGCTAATTCGGCGTGGCACTGCCACTTGGACTTTCATCTTTTTTGTAACGGCAGATGACGGTAGGGACCAAAAAAGGAGGGTCTGAACTTTGCAGGGACGAAAAGGAAAAAAAAATTACAAGGACGAAAAAAATGGACCCCGTATTTGCAGGGACTAAAAGCATATTTAAGCCAATAAACAATTATAAAGCTATAACGCATAAATCACCTAAGTGATTAGCAATCAAAAATCAAACTTATATCTTTTCAAATTATTTTGCAAGAGTTTCCCCTTACCTTTTGGAAGAAAAGCTTGGAAGAACAATGCTTTAAAAACTAAGAACACAAAGAGAAATATATAAAGCTTTAAAGAGAGGGAAAAGAGAAACTTGGAGAGCTTCACCAGTTTGGTGCAAGTTTCAAATGAAGCATGAGGGGGGTATTTATAGGGAGGAGAGGCGGCCATCAAGGGACAAGGAAGGAAGGATTTTTTTTGGCTTGTGTCATGGCAAGTATGTCATAAAGGGTTAATTAGTTAATTAGGTTAAATCCATCCTTTTTCCCATTGGTTCCCATGCATTTCACAAGGATTGGATCCAAGTGAAAAAGCATATCCAAGGCTCCAAAATAGCTTGTTGATGTCGACCAAGGGTAAAAACTAGGTTAAAAACTTTAGGTTTTGGTAGTTTAAGGGTAAAATAGTAATTGCACATGCCCCTACTATTCATGGTCAATGGCTGCAACACCTTTATTTGAACTCCATAAAATTGCCTTTGAGTCCCTCAAAAACCCTAAATTCCTCTCTCATACTCGTTAATTCTCTATTCGTCTCTATTCGGCTGATATACTGCATTTAAGAGCAAAAACAGTATTTTAAAAATCCTACGCACAAATAATTTTATAAATCTCCAAATAAATAATAATAAAAAATCACAAATATTAAAATAAACAACTTTTGTGAAGGAAGATAACTTTCTCGGTTGGTTTGATATACTTTTTGCTATTTAAAACCGAATTTGTCAGTTACAGTGAAAACCGCTTTCTGTATAAATTCAAACGTTAAGTGAAAAATGTTTGTTTCAATGAAATAAATTAATAAACATATTAAAACCTTAATTATAAGATAGAAATAAATCACTCAACACTTAGATCATAAAAATTTCATATAAAACAGAAAATAGACGGTAAACAGAAAAACAGATGTTACATAAGACCTAGTTGTTTAACCGTTTAAACTATAGCACCAAACAAAACTGATCATTTCTACACTATTTAAAACTCTACTTGATCCCGTAGCCTTTATCTTGACCATTCCTTAATCTCCGGTATTTATCCATTTCTTAATTAACAAATTACGTATTTTATCTTAGTGAGACTAAAACAACAATATTCCTTATGCTCTTCTCTAAAATTCCAAACTTAACTTCTAAAATCCTCATATAATATCAAGTTACTATTTATATCCTCAAATACCTCTTATGAATCAAGTTTGGAATTTCCATATTCATTATAAACTTATTATGACAGTCAAAGACGTCCGTAAAATACCGTTTGGCTTCTACGTCAGCTCTAAACCATTACGCCATATCTAAAAATCCTAAGGATAATTCTAATCCTCCAAAATTAATACTCTGTCTCATAGAGTGAAATTTTGGGATGTTACAGAGGTGATTGACGTTTAACTTTTTGATAATAAAACTAAGTGAACGAGATCAAACTGATTTATTGCTGAAATAATTAAACACAAGTTTGTTTTCAGAAAAAGCCTGTTGAAGGCTCACTTCACTAATTTTCATTGTGAGCCTTTGCATATCAGTATGACATTGAAAATTAAAATGAGCTTATATATATAACGGACCCCAAACCAGGAATTTCTACCAAATAATATAACAATAGAGTTCACCGAGAACCCATCACTATTATATTATTTTACCCAGTCAGCCAGTATATATTTTAGCGAAATTACTGTTTAACAGATCAAGATAAATTAAAAGCGAAGACCGAGGTTTTTTGCAGCGCCGTCTTTACTCGATCTAAAGAGAGAAGAGATTTATTTTAAACGTACATTCGTGTATAGTCAGTAACCCAATAAAAATCATTCCCAATTTATCTTAGCCAAGTATATACAGACTCCTTAGTATATACAGACTCCCAGGAAAGAGTGGTGAGTTAAGGCTCTCAAGAGACCTTATCTTTTCTTAGCCAGAACAGTACCAACAAGCCATTCATCCCAACTATCTTTCTGTATATCATTGGTAGACAAATTCTAGGGTTTTTCATAAAGAAATAGCTTGCAATAGTTTTACGGTTAAATTATACTGCGATAGTCTAAAATTTGTCATTATAACGGTATAAATATTAAAACTTAAAATCAAATTTGTCATTATAACATTATTATCAATAAAACTTATAAATAAATTGGCCATTATAACATTACAAATAATAGAAACACAACAATTAAATCAAAGCCATAAAACAATTATAAAGCTTAAATAAATAACTATAAAGCTATAACACATAAATTACCTAAGTGATTAGCATCCAAAAATCAAACTTATAACTTCTCAAATCATTTTGCAAGAGCTTCCCCTTACCTTTAGAAGAAAAACTTATAAAGAACAAAGCTTGGAAAAACTAAAACTCAAAGAGAGAAATATGAAAGCTATAAAGAGGGAGAAGAAAGAATGCTTGGAAGATTCACAAGACTTTGGTGCAAGGAATAATGAAGCATGGAGGGGGATATTTATAGGGGGGAGGGGCGGCCATGGAGGGACAAGGGAGGAAGAAAAAAGATTGAATGATGTAAGCCATGAGGCCTAAAACAAGTATTTAGTTAATTAGGTAAATCAATCTTTTTTCTAATTGGATCAAAGACATTTCACAAGGATTGGATCCAAGTGGCAAAGGCAATCCAAGGCTCGAAAATCCCCTAGCTATGTCGACCAAATGAGGGTGGATGTGAGACATGGGATAGCTAGGTTAAAAGCTTTAGGTTTTGGTAAATAAGCATACAACCAAGGGTAAAATAGTAATTGTACATTGTCCTCTACTATTCATGGTCAACCCTTGAGTCAACACACTATTTGAACTCCGTAAAATTGCATTCAATTCCCTTAAAAATCCTAAGTTCCTATTTCATACTTATTAACTATTCGTCTCTATTCGGTAGATATAACGCAATTAAGAGAAAAAACGATACTTTAATAATCTCATCTAAAAATAATTTCTAAAATCCTTAAATAAATAATTAAAAATAAAATATAAATTGTGTGTGGACTTGTGTCACGAAAATTTACATTGTAAAACAAGATCTTTGCGCTATTCGTGTCTGTTAAGCGTATTTTTCTGTAAATTTTGAAAGTTTTCCAAAAATTCCAGAAAAACTCTAGAAAATCAATAATTTTCTGGGTTGGTTTTGGTATACTCTTGCTATTTAAAACATCTTCCATCAGTTACGACGTAAACTGTTTTCTGTAAAAACCCAACGTCAAATGAAAACTATCCGTTTCAAAATAGAGAATGAATATGCACATTAAAACCCTATTTCTAAGATAAAAATAAATCAATAGCCACACATATCACAAAATTTCTAAATAAAACAGAATACTTGTCAGCTTAATCTACCGTACTATAGGGACCAAAATCGTACTATTTCCCTTTTGACTCTATGAAAATTCCCAAATAAATTTCTAAAATCCTCGAAGAATGTCAAATCACTATTTCAATCCTCAAATATCTCTCCTGAATCCAAATCAAAGTTTTCATATCATTATAAACTTATTCTGACAGTCAAAGACGTTCTCAGAATACCGTGTTGACTTCTACGTCAGTTCTAAACCATTACTTATCATCTAAAAATCTTAAGAATGATTCTAATCCTCCGAAATTAACATTCTGTCTCATAGAGTGAAAATTTGAGATGTTACAGCCTCCCCATGCGAACGTTCTAAAGCTCACCATAGATAGCTCCTATCGAAGAGGCCATGCCGCCTGTGGGGGTCTGCTGCGCAATTTGAGTGGTCAATTCATGCAAGGTTTCTACTGTAACCTGGGTGTAGCAACCTCTGTTCCAGCGGAGTTATGGGTTTAGTTCATGGTCTTCGAATGGCTAGGAGAGCGGCGCGACGGTCACTGTTGGTGGAGATGGATTCTCAAGTTGTGATCAATATGTTGACTGCTAGAAGGTCCCACTTTGCTCATTTGCAACCTGTTTTGGAAGAGGCTTTGGGGTTGTTGGATGATCCTTGGTGGACTTGTGCTGTAAGACATGTGGATAGGGAGGCAAATCAGTGTGCTGATTTGCTGGCTGGGTTAGGGCATAGTGGTTCTTTCCATTGTACTATTTTAGAGCATGCTCCAGCTGCGCTTAGTCTAGCTTTAGATGTTGATTGTCGAGGGGTTCCTTGGCCTAGGCTTGTTCGTTAGTGTTTGTTTTCCTTTTCCTTTGTATAAAAAAAATAATATTATTTAAAATTAACAATAAATGAGAAAAAAATTAAATCAAATCAACAATAAATGAGCAAAAAAATCAAATTTTAATGGATAAATCTGAATACAATATTAAATGATATTAGGACTAAAATCCATTCAATACAATAAATACCATATCGAATACAATCATTACAAATCAGTCAACAAACATATTCAAAATCAATCAGTCCAATTGAGCTTTGAAATGCTCCCAAAGCGATACATGTAAAAGTTGGTCTTGAGATAGTTCGTCTTTATATATATTATAGATTATAAATTATAGATATCTATTTTTTAAATATTTTATTTTCATTTTTTATATACAAATAGTTAAAAACAAAAAACAACTTGAAAACAATACGGGTAAAATATACTCTCCTCCCCTAAGAGATAAATTATACCATCCTTCCTTCTTATGTTAAAGAGAAGTGCTATTTGGTGCAACACTTGACTTGCACGACTTGCACGATTAGACATGTGACAGTATCTATAACAATATATAAAGGCGAGACCCACTTTTGGTGTATCTTTTTTCTTCCAATTTTGCCCTTTTAATTTAACTGTTGTTAACCAAGGTAGCTAGAACCAGACCGGTCATTGAACCGGTGAGGGTAGGGGTTCAAGGTTCAGAGGTTCGACCGGGGTTCAATCGGATTATAATTAAATAATATTATTTTAATTTTTAATATAATATATTCAATAATATTGAACAAAAAATGACATAAATATTAGTTTTTTATTTAATAATATTTTTTTTTCTAAATATATATAAGGTATAAGGTATATGGAGATTAAAAATAAAAACAACAAAAAGGAGGCAGCGTCGTTTTTTAACTAGGGCTAATTTGTATTTTATTATACAATTATACAATAAATGGTCTAGAAGTCTAGAACTATGGACAGATACAATATTTTATTCAATCAGCCACAGACTTTTCCAATTCCCATGCTTTCCCATCATTTCATTTGTCTTCCCCACTCTCTCACGCTTTCCAAGATCCAGCTGAACCCCATTTTTTCTTCGATAAATAGGTGAACCCCATTCTCACTCGTGTCCTTGATGCAAATGTCCCAACTTGGTGCCTCATTTCCATTATCAGTGAGGACGAAGGCATCAGAGGGACGTTGGGAACGTTGTGCAGTGCGGTGGACGATGCCAGAAGGTTGTGTGGTGGGTGGTGGGCGACGGCCGCTGTGCTCCGATGGGGCTTTGGGTTGCATTTTGGCTTTTTTTTTAAAAAAAATGGTTTTTGTTTTGAACCGCGCCAAACCGGTAGACTGCCAGTTTTTCCAGTTTTGGTCGGTTTTTAACCGGTTCTCCGGTTTAAAATGCAATTCTCTGCTAAGGTGGTTATAGGAGTCATTTGGACCAGGAGGGGGTTCAGTTCCCAGTTAGACCGGCCGGTCCAGTCCGGTTCTGACTACCATGCTATTAAGTGATATACTTTTGTTTCTATTTTTACCTTTTAACAACTAAAATTTTTAAATTTAAACTTATTCAAAACTATATAATAACTGTTTATAAAGAAAACACCATCTTTTGGTGTCCTAATTTTTTTCTAAAATTATCTTTTTAACTAAATTCTTAAAATTCAAACTTAAATATAACAATAACTACTTATTTTAATGTTTTACTTTTTATTTCATTATTAACTTTATGTAACTGAATGTTTAAAATTAAAATTTATCTATATGCTATTGATGGTAAACAATATTTAGTATAAAGAATGGAAATTGGATGATTGGGTATTTGACAACATGCATGGATGGATGGTTATATAAAACTTACCAATAACATTCTGTCGTGCATTTGCCATGTCACACAACTGAGCATTTTCCTATGTCAAAATACACATTTTTCTTTCCTGAGAAATAAATGTGTATTACATTTATTTATGTCCATTTTAGTATATGAACAAATTTTTTAATGGTGACAAACGACTTTTAACGATCATTTTATAAAAACTTAAAATGTTTCTTTACAATTTTTTTTTATATCAAAGTTAACTATTTTGTAGCACTTTATTATTGATTTTATAGCTTTATAAGATAAAATAAAATTTTAAATACTCATTTATCGGCTTTAGAATTTTGGCCGAAATCTTTATTTTTTTTGTTCCATATGTTAATAATCTTGAAAATAAAAAGATAGAACACAAAATAGGGTGGTATTTCAAGGTAAGGTTGTTGATTGTAGTTGTATTGTAGCTCAAATTAAGATGTTGTCATGGGGTTGGTTTATTAGTAGGGAATGTATAAATCTGGGTGTGCTTTATTCTGATTGGATTGTTGTGTAAATCACTTGGGTTGTTTCAATATTGTTGTGAGATGATGCATCTCTTGAACTCATGTAATGAGTTGGAGGTACTCCTTAATTATTCTATTTTGATAATAATTATAAAAAAAAAAAAGAGGAGGAGAGTCTAATTCATGCTTCTTTAAGGGGAAGAGACAGCAATTTACTCAAATTATTTATGAATCGAGAAAGACATTGAAAATGTAGATAAATGGAATCCATATCTATCTATCTTATATATAAAAGAGTATTCGCTGGGGTAGTTTAAGAATTCTTTAGTTAATTGAGAGATAAATAAGTAATAAGCAAATGAGCAAATTTGCATAGATCGATTGGGTAAATAAGTAAATATGAAGTTATCCCTTTTAATGTGCCCTTTTAAAAAGTAAATGTTTACTTTTTGTGAGTTTAGCTTTGTTTACAATCCATTACACTACTGCAAATCAATTATATACAAAAAAATGTTCATGATTTGTTATTGACTACTTAATTGAACTTTTGTATAGTATGACTCGCATTCAAGAGTTTTCTTTTTCTTTTTGTTAAATATCATATGCGACGGAAGAGTGAAAAAACACTGAAGAGGATACATCACACAGGAGCAACTATCTTTTTGTAATTTTCCTCTTTCTAGGTTTAGTTTTAGCTTTATTCTTGGGTTTGGACTATTCTTCCACATTAATTTGGTTGTTTTCTCCTCAGGGTCATGGACAATCACTTAGACATGTGAATAATTGTATTTGAAAAAAAAAATGCATGATCCATGGGAGCCACTGTCTTTTTGTATTTTCTCTCTTTCTAGGTTTAATTTTAGCTTTATTCTTCGGTTTGGACTATTCTTCCACATTAATTTGGTTGTTTTCTCCTTAGGGTCAAGGACAATCACTTGGACATGTGAACAATTGTAGTTGAAAAAAATGTATTATCCATTGGAGCATTTGTGAACAACTCTTTGTCTGTCTTCTTCAATCTTTGTGAAAGCACTGAAAAAGAATTTCTTGACCAAACTGAACATGTTGTTTCAATTTGCTTCCATGTAGTATACATTATAATAAACTCTATTAAATCAACATATTAGTTATGAGATTGACGTGTCCCCATTTGCTCCACATTCTTCCTCTTTGAACCATATTGTTGTCCACTTGTGCCCTGCACCTCAGATTGCCTAGCTTGTAAGATTTCTGACTAATTGCCTTGTTGACTTGAGCCCTCATCAGGTCGCAAAACTCGTATGTGTCTAGGAGAAAAAACAAAAATCAATGGCAAAATCAGTTGCAAAACAAATTATTGAAGACACTAAAGTTTTACAGATGCCTTATTTCAACCCCTGGGTATGATTCTGTCTGCAGTTGTCTTCCCTATGCAAGTCCTCATACTGTGTCCCAACTATCCACATCTTCTACACCTTACAATAGGCTGTTGTCTTCCTAGTTTGCTGGGGGCCATAGGTTCATCATTGGTCTTCCTCCTTTGTTTCTTCGGCCTCCCAGGTGCCGTCCTAATGTAAGGAGTATTGATTGGTTCAGCATGCACAATGGGCCATATTTTTGGACCACTGCATGGTAGAACAATGTGGTCATATGTAGTAGTACATATATAAAAACATAGACTTCTTGCAAAAATGAATACTAGTGATCATGAATAACTAAATAATGTCATGAATAACTATATCTCTATATTTTGCTCTTGTTTCGATTAATTTCATAACATGTTATCAGTACGAGACTCTAACCAACTGATATTCGAAAGCTTGGAGCATAGTGTTGTACAAAAGGAGAAGATGAGACTTTTCTAGTCCTTTGGTATGAGGATCGATCGATCTCCTGATGAGGTTTGTGGAATTACATTTTGAGACATTTGTTAAAAGGATGTTTCAAGACTTAAGGTATGTATCTGAATTATTTATTCTTTGTATGGAGTATTGCTGGTCTGATATCTAATTAAGGTTGAATGTCATTACTAAGATGAATAACCAAAATTATTATCAATATCTTTATATCAATTTATTCTTGTTATTTCTTCATAAAGGGCAAATAATCAAATTAATAATTGTTATATATATTTAGAATAATTTCTAAATTGAAATTGTGTGGAGAATGAAGATATTTTAGAAAATAAATTACTTTTAATCTTTCATACATCTAATGTGCTCCGGCAGCAACAATATCGAGAATGAAAAAGATTTAAGAAATAATGTGAATTGATTTATTTCTTATCTACTTGCGGCCGAAAAAAATAACAAATTTTTGATGAAAAATCACGAGGCTCATCCCACTAGTACTGCTCCATTCCCATAAGTGAATGTAGCGACATACGATTATTATATATACTTATTGGAAATATTAAGGCTCATCTCATTAGCACTGCTCCATTCCCAGAAGTGAATGTGGAGCCACATGAGTATTATAACTATGGGAAAAGAAATTACTTATCTTGTTGATATGTATTGAAATTCAATTAAATGTAAATGGTCTTGGAGACACTATTAAAGAAAAAAAATAAAGCATCTAATCAAAATAAAGGCCAAATTCAAGATATGATATTTCTCCCCATCGGTGGAAAAATAGTGAAAAGAAGATAAAGCCAAAACTATGATATTTCTCCCAAGAAGTGAAGAAATAGTGAAAAGAATGAAGAAGGAAAGGTGGACAAAATAGGAAATATATTGCCGGTAATGGTCATTGGTTGCATACTTGTCGTATGCCAAATCATCTTGTGGATCTTTAACAAGATTCAAATAAAGAGAAAAAGGTAGAAATGCATTTTGTTTACGAAGATGATGATTATGATTATAGTCGTATGAATATTACTCACTCGTCGATTTCTTTACTAATCCATATATGAAAATTGATCTCCTTATTGAAGGTATGAGTATCAAGAAATAAATTACTTATATTTTAATGTTATTAAATCTCGACTTTAGTGTATTTTTATGTTTTAATCATGGTAGTCAAAACCGGACCGGATTGGCCGGTCCGACCGGTTGGATTGGGAACCCCTGTCGGGTCCGAAAGACCCTGCGAACCGGCCTGCGCGATAACCGGTCAAGAACCGAGAAAACTGGTCAAAAATCGGACAAAACCGGGGTAAAAACTGGGGGTAAAAACCGGTTGTACCGGTTCGTATTTTTTTTTATTATTTAAAAAAATAAAAAAAAATCAAATTTTTTATTTTTTAAAAAGAAATAGATATCATTTTCTTCAATTATTTGTAATTTTGAATATTTTATATTCTGAATTATGACATTTAGTAGTGAAGTTTAAGTTTTCTTTATAAAATTATGACTTTTATGTTAATTTTTGCTCAATATTGTATAGAGTTTATGGTTTAAAATAATATTATATGTTATATATAGTATTATATATTATATTTATAATTAAAATAATATTATTTAATTATATCCCAGTTCAATCGGTTGAACCCCGGTCGAAACTTTGAACCTTGAACCCCTGCCCTCACCGGTTCAATGACTGGTCCGGTTCTGACTACCTTGGTTTTAATTGAACTTTATGTTTATTTCTTATTTATTTTTATTTGTGGAAAAAAGAGTTTTGCACTAACATCAATAATGATAATAATTGAATGCTCCAGAAGAGCTAATATATTGTTAATAATGTAAGAAACCAATGTTAGTACTACATTTGGTAGGATAGTATTGAACTATATATTAATGCAAACATGAAGTTTACAAATCATAATAAGTTTGTTGTTAGTATGACTGGCTGGGTCATCTAGGGTTTATTATGATGCAACAAATAGTTGAAATTCATGTTGGCACCTATTGAAAAGCCAAAAGATTCTTCAAACTAATAATTTTTCATGCACGTCTTGTTCCCCAAGGGAATCTTGCTAATTGATAAAGAGAATGAATCTGTTGAACTTTAGCGTAGGAATCAGAGAGAGGGAAGAGAAAGGATACCATATTAAAAATGATTTGTATTTATTCGATGAAAAAACAACTTACATGAATGCTCAATATATAGAGCTACTAAACTAATCTGATAAGAGCAACAAGCTCAAGATAGATTCTTATCTGATAAACTAACAAACTTAATTTGATAAAGAAACTTAAACCAAATAAAGCTACGTAGCGTAACAAACTAAGAGATAAAAATAAACTCCACATAATTCAAATAACCCATATTAGCTGGAATTAATTCAAATGTTTGTTGTCCTCTATTACTCCCCCTCAAGTTGGAGTGTGAGGATTATAAACACCCAAATTGACCGAAAGATCTTGAAACATTTTCACACCCAATGATTTTGTGAATATATCTGCTTCCTGAAGTCGGGTTGCTACATAAGCTGTGGATATTGCTCCTCTATGTAGATGCTCTCTGATAAAGTGACAATCCACCTCTATGTGCTTAGTCCTCTCATGGAACACAGGGTTTGCAGCAAGGTGAAGTGTGGCATGGTTGTCACAATGAAGGACGGTGGAGCTTCACAATTAACTTGTAAACACTTTAATAAGCCTCTCAGCCAAAGCACTTCACTGGTTGCATGCGCCATTGCTCTATATTCGGCCTCACTAGAGGATCTTGCAATAGTGGTCTACTTCTTAGTCTTCCAAGAGATAGGAGCTAAGCCTAATTTCATGAGATAGCCAGAAACAGACCTTCGGGTGAGGGGACAAGAAGCCCAATCTGAATCACAGAATGCAACCAGCTTATGATCATTATCTTTTGGCAAAAATATTCCTTGTCCTGGAGAGGATTTCAAATAATGCAGCACTTTCATTGCAGCATCCCAATGACCTTGCTTTGGTTCCTGCATAAATTGGCTAAGAATATGAACTGAATAGGTGATTTCTGGTCGTGTTATAGTAAAGTATATGAGCCTTCCTATAACCCTGCGATAACGTGAAGGGTTCGGATAAAGTGGTCCAGACTCGAGTGCCAGCTTGTGATACTGCTCAAGTGGCATAGAGTAAGGTTTGCATGCCAACATCCCACACTCATCCAAAATATCAAGCACATATTTACGTTGGCACATGAACATACCTGAAGCCCCACGAGCTAGCTCAAGTCCAAAGAAATACTTGAGCGCCCCTAGGTCCTTCATATGGAAACACTCGCTCAGGTACTACTTAAACTTGCTTCAAGCATATGAGTCATTTCCTGCTACCACCAAATCGTCCACGTAAATGAGTATGGCAAGGGAGATGGATCCACACGTGTAAGTAAAAAGGCTGTGATCTGCATGGCACTCTTGAAAACCATATTCTAATAAGGCTTGTGTCAATTTGGAGTACCAATTCCGTGAGGCCTGCTTTAAGCCATAAAGGGACTTCTTTAAGCGACAAACCAACCCACTGTCGTGTGTCTCATAGCCTGGTGGTACCTCCATATATACTTCTTCATTGAGCTCACCATGCAAGAATGCATTGCTAATGTCCATTTGGTGCAATTCCCATCCTTTTGCCATAGCGGTGGAAAGTAAGCAACGCACCGTGTCATCGTTGCCACCGGGGCAAACGTCTCGTTAAAATCCTCTCCTTCTACTTCGGTGTATTCCTTCGTTACAAGACGTGCTTTGAATTTGTCAATCTCACCTAAGGCTTTGTACTTTACTTATACACCTGCAACACCCTTTCCCCAAAAAGGATATCACACTATAGTAACCAAAAGTTTCGTAATGACTTAGAAAATATTTAAAGAAAACTCGGTATTCCTTCTCCGAAAATGTAGGTAAATTTTTGCCTTTTAAATAATAAAAAGGATGGAGAATATGTCTCTCTAATTCTTTTCGAAAGGTTTTAAATGCGGAAATATAAACCAACATTCTTTGTAAAAATAATTTCATCTCATATATATAAACCATCATAATCTTACAAAAGAAATTTGTATCAATACAAGCTATGGTTTTAGTATTGCAAAAGTAAAGAAAGCGATAAATACTAAATAAATTGCAAAATACATAAGTGGTAAAAGAAAAATATACACTACTATGTACTCATGAGCCATATCCCATATTACTAACCCAAAAAGGAATATATCACTCTGAGCTATATCTAAGCTATATCTAAGGACACGACCAAGTGCCTCCTCCTATTCCCAGCCCACGGGGCTCAAGATTCCTAACTTGAGTAACCAGAATCCAGGCATAGTCATACCTAGATAGATCTAGTGTAGGCAAGGGTCCATAAAAAAGAGCAGAGGTACCCCAAGACCCTATGGACTCGGTGGGTATCTCCTCCTCCTCCTCCTCGTGATCTGAGTCAGATAAAATGGCAATATTCCCCTCCTCACTAGGATGGGAACAAGGGGTATACATAGACGAATCCTCCTCTCCCTGAGGTGAAACTGGCATATACCCCACATGTTCCTCTGCTGCGGCTGCTTCCAATGTATCCCCTTCCCAGTGTGTTGCTGAGGGCTTGCTCCTAGAAGTCGTCCTCCTTCTTCGCCTAAAGTAGGAGATAGGTAGGGACACGGGATATGGTGCGTTGTCATCACCATGTCCAAATGGAGGAGAGCTGTCATCATCGTCCCCCATATCATCTACTGCGTCCACTACTAAACCACCTAATTGACGCAAAGGTAACTTATTCCATCTACTGTGTCCACTACATCGAGCACCATCTGCTCCCTTATTCCATGAGCAATCTCCCTTATACCGCCGTCCGTCGTCTCCACATACCCTGCGAATGTTGGCCACTGTGTGGTGTGGTTTATGTTCCACTCCACCTCCTCACCTCCTATTGGTAGAATACTAAGATGCCTCACTTGTCCCAACCCTGTCCGGGTGAGTCATCTACTTGTACATACACAAGCACAACAAAGAAACATGCAAGGGTGAAACTCAAGTTCAAAGCAATAAGAGAAGTATAAGCATACCATACGTCAATTGATACATACATCAAAATCACATAGCAAAGCAATTGATACAATACATGCCTTATATACACAGATTATGCCTTGTATTTTAAATACAGCAAAACAATGCATACTAAAAAATATAGCATCAATACAAGATGTATTTCATGCGTGCCACTTCTATATCTCTTGAAATCACACTAGCGCACTGCTCCAAGGAGATTTTTCAAACCTTAACTCTAGTGAGCGATTGCCTGTAGTAAACTTAACGGAATAACCATAGAATCCCTCTAGACCTCTGGAAATCCTTCGGTAATACTAAAATTAAAATGAATACCGAATCATAAATAGATATGCCAGTCAGATTTATCCAAGTCGGGTATACGATTTATCTCGGCTCGAGGGTTATCACCTTCCCGGCCATTGAGACTCTCGAAGCCTAGATAATCCCAATAGACAATTGTAGTCCAACAAGAATCTATTTTCAATCTTTCCTCTAGATTGTAAGCTCATACGTCTTTATGCAATGACAATTCAAATTGCGTATAAATTCACTTTCGTTTATCTTGTAAAACTTTCTCATGTTTTACTATATTATCTCCTGCAATACAAAATCTCAGAAAATACTCTTCTTTATTCAGTAAGTGATTTTTCCTTGGTTTTAAGTAAACCTAATGATAGAATGATCACATGGCGGCAGAGCCAACTGAGATGATCAGCGCCCAACTTTTATAGTGACTAGATATAGAACTAAGTGAATGAGATGGAGCTGATTTATTACCGAAATAATCAACCCCAGTTGTTTTCAAAATAAGCCCATTGAAGGCTTCACTAATTTTCCCTGTCAGATATGTAAAGGACCGCATACTAGGAAATTCTACCAAATAATATAACAACAGAATTCACCGAGAACCATTCACTATCATACTATTTTACCCGGTCAATCTTTGCATATTTAGTATGACATTGAAAACTAAAATGAGTTTAGATATATATATCAGATTTCAAACCAAGAATTTTTGCTAAATAATATAACAGCAGAGTTCAACGAGAACCCCTCACTATTATATTATTTTACCCAATTAGCCAATATATATATATATATTTGCGATATCAATGTTTAACAGATCAATATCAATTGAAGCAAAGACCGAGTTTTCCGGCAGCGCTGTATTTACTCGATCTAAAGAGAGAAGAGATTTATTTTAACGATCATACGTGTATAGTCGGAAACCCAATAAAATCTTTTCCAATTTATCTTAGCCAAATATATACAGACTCCCTAAGTTAAGATATATGAACAGCACATTGGTATAGTTCCCAGGAAAGAGAGGTGAGCAAGGGCTTCTCAAGAGACCTTATCTTTTCTTAGCCAGAACAATACCAACAAGCCATTCATCCCAACCATCTTTCTGTATATCAGTGGTAGATAAATTTTACGGTTTTTTTTATAAAGAAAAAGATTACAATAGTTTTACGATTAAATTATACTGCGGTAGTCTAAAATTTGCCATTATAACGGTATAATTATTTAAAGCGCAAAACTAATTTTGCCATTATAACATTACTATCACTAAAACTCATAAATAATTTAGGGATTATAACATTACTAATAATAAAATCCCACAATAATTAAATCAAGTCACAAAGCAATTATAAAGCTTAAATAAACAACTATAAAGCTATAACACATGAATCACCTAAGTGATTAGCAATCAAAAATCAAACTTATAATTTTTCAAATTATTTTGCAAGAGCTTCCCCTTACCTTTAGAAGAAAAAAGTTTAGAAACAACAAAGCTTGAAAAACACTAAAACTCAAAGAGATAAATATAAAAGCTTTAAAGAGGTAAGAAAGAATAAATTCGAAAGTGCTTCATGTTTGGTTTGAAAATTTATGAAGCATGAGGGGGGTAGTTATAGGGGGAGGGGGCGGCCAAGAGGAGGGACAAAGAAGGAAGAAATTTGATTGCATGATGTAAGCCATGAGGTTTTAAACAAGTAATTAGTTAATTAGGTAATTTAATCTTTTTCTAATTGGATCAAAGGCATTTCACAAGGATTGGATCCAAGTGAGAAAGGAAATCCAAGCCTCCAAAATACCCTAGCTATGTCGACAAAATGAGGAGGAATAAGAACCCTGGGATAGCTAGGTTAAAAGCTTTAGGTTTTGGTAAATAAGTGTACAACCAAGGGTATAATAGTAATTGTACATTACCCTCCACTATTCATGGTCAACCCCTGAGGCAACACACTATTTAAACTCCATAAAATTACATTTGAGTCCCTTAAAAACCCTAAGTTCCTTTATTATATTCGTTAATTCTCTATTCGGCTAATATACCGCATTTCAGGGCAAAAACGATGTTTTAATAAACTTATGTAAAAATAATTTCTAAGATCCTTAAATAATCTTATACTGTGAAACAAGATCTTTGTGCTATTCGCGTCCGTTAAACGTATTTTTCTGCAAATTTTGAAAGTTTTCCAAAAATTCCAGAAAAAATCCATAAAATTACAAATATTAAAAGAAACAATTTTTGTGAAAGAAGATAATTTTCTGGGTTGGTTTGATATACTCTTGCTATTTAAAACCTAATTCGTCAAATACGACGTAAACCATTTTCTGTAAAAAAAAAAAATCAACGTCAAACGAAAACTGTCTGTTTCAATATAAAGAATGAATATGTACATTAAAAACCAATTTTTAAGATAAAAATAAATTACTAAACACCCATCACAAAATTTCATATAAAGCAGAAAACAAACGGTAAACGGAAAAATGGATGTTACAACTCTTCCCCTCTAAAATAATTTCGTCCTCGAAATTACTTACCTAAAACAACGGTGGATAAAACTCACGCATGTTGTCCTCTAATTCCCATGTTGCATCACCTGTAACCTCATCCCAAATGACCTTCACTAAAGAGATTTGTTTAGAGTAAACAACCACTTTGGTCCCTGAGAGTGTTAGGCGGTGTCACTTTGGTCCCTGACAGATAGGAAATTATTAAAAGATATTTAACTGTCAGTCGATAGCCACTTTGGTCCCTGAAAGTGATTACTTACTGTCATTTTGATCCCTAAAAGTGATTACTTTGTAGGTAACAAGGTGAAACACAAGAAGGGGGGTTGAATTGTGTTTCTTAGTTTTTTTTAAAACTTTTCGCAAATCGTTGGACGCTGTGTTAGGAAAGATTGGACGCACAACGTATATTGGACGCACAGGTAAGTTGGACGCAGAATCGTCCACTTAGTAAAACAAGTTTTAGTGCGCTCAAAACGTTTGAAAGGTTTGTTAAAAAATACTTACAATTCAATCCCCTCAGTTAGTATATAAACTGAAAATAAAGGAGTTAAGGGATAGAGAAATTACACAAGTGTTTATCCTGGTTCACCCTTTCCTAAGAGCTACGTCTAGTCCCCTCAAACTAGAGAGATTTCACTATCAATCCAGATAGATTTACAAGTATTCTTCAACAGCCTCTTCAGGCCTTACAACAAGTATTATTTGCACACCTAGCCTCTCCAGGCTCAACCCAAGTATTGTTTTACAGACAAGCCTCTCCAGGCTCAAACCCAAGTATTCTTTGCATGCAGCCTCTTTAGGTTAATCCCAAGTATTCTTTTACAGACAAGCCTCTCCAAGGTCAAACAAGTATTCTTTTCTAAACAAGCCTCTCCAGGCTCAAACAACTCAAAAGAGTGTTTTGATTGAAAGTGCTGCTAACTCACTCAAGTGAGAATATGAAATCTAAAGCACTTCAAGAGTTAAGCAAACTCTCTTTTACAAGAAGAAAAAATTATACAAGACTTTCTAATAAATACAGAGTATGAAAATATTTGCACAGGGTTTTTGCTCTCTTTTTCGCGTTATCAGTCTTTTTCTTTTGTTCTTCTTGTTCACGGTATATATAGGCTTTGAGTGAAGCTTCAGACTTGATCTTGAATATGCTCAGCTTCAGCCTTCATAAATGTAGTCATTTCCTAATAGCATTAAATGATATTTTCCCGTTGCTCTGTAGGAATGCTTCTTCAGTGTGTTTCTTTGCAATTCTTTCTCCTATGTCAGAACCAACATGTACTCACAATCTCAATTACACAGTGGTTAATAGTAATATATTATTGAGACAGAGAGAATACACTATATAAGAGAAAAGGTATGTTCAGAGAGATACAGAAATGTTCAGAGTACATTCTCTCTCATAGGTACACTTTTCACAGTGTTTTATGCTTTTCATTAAATGCTAGTTTAAAACGTTGGCATTTACGCACAGGAAAAGTATTTTATACAGCTATTTATTTCAAATCATTTGCTCAATAAATATGTCTCATATTAAATGTAAGAGCAATAAATAGCATGTTGTAGACTTTGCGTGTTGGACGCAGCTTGTGAAACAGAATGAACTTTCTGTTCACTTACCAAATGGACGCATACGTTTGCTTACCATTTGAATGCATATCTTTGTTTACCATTTGGATGCAAAGCTTCTCTAGTCATATGGACTCATAACTATTCTTACCATAAGAACTCATGACTTTGCTTCACTGGACGTATAGCTTTCCTGATCATTAGACGTATACCATTATGCTCATTTGGACGCATAACATCCAGAGTCCACTAGACAATACTTACTTAGAGTCAAGTATTAGACTCCATTGGACGCTCAGCTCTTTTGAATGTACTTATACCAAGGTCACACTGGACGATGGACTTAGTTTTGTTGTACCTACAAGAGCTTGTTAGCAGACTTTGTAAAAACTTTAATAATCATTGTTATCATCAAAACCACTTAGGGATTTAAGCATTGAAAATGCTTTTAAATAATTTGGTTCCAACATATTTAACTGTCATTTTGGTTCCTAAAAGTGATTACATTCTTGACGGCTGGGACCAAAGTGACCAACGAAAAACACGAGTTGAGGACCTTTTAATAATTTCCTATCTGTCAAGGGCCAAAGTGACACCGTCTGACACTCTCAGGGACTAAAAAGGTTGTTTACTCGATTTGGGTATCCCTGAGCTGTTTGATTCTTCGATCGTCGATCCGCATAGGGTTTGCATCATAAGTCAAGTTTTCTCTTAATTGTACTACGTCCGGCTCAATTATATGAGACGGGTTGGCAACATATTTTCTCAATTGTGAAACATGAAAGATACTATGCAGATTGGAAAGAAATGGAGGTAAAGCAATTTGATAAGCTACAGGTGTGAGCATATTAGATTCTTCCAAACATTTGATCAATAGTCTCGTGATCCTCCATTTTGAATAGTTCATATTGATGAACTAGCATGCTGATTTTGGACTCACGGACCTGAGTTGATCCTTCATGTGCCAAAGCTAGAGTGTCCTATATCTCCTTGGCAGTAGTGCAACTATGCACCTTGTCATATTCAGACTTGGTAATGGCACACATCAGATAGTGCCTTGCCTTTGAGTTCAGTTGAAATCTTGTCTTTGATCCTGCGTCCACTGAGCTCTTGGTACTGGTTGACCTGCTTCATTTATTGTAGTAGTGTAGCCAGTTTCCACGACATCCCACATGTCTATATTCTGCGCATCAAAGAATATGACCATTCTTTGTTTCCAATAGTCGTATTCGTCTCCATTGAATAGTAGTGTTCTGTTCACAGTTTGTCCCTCGTTCTCCATGGATCTTTGCTTCTCTGCACTGTTAGGTGCTCAACCCCAAGAGATCGAGCTCTAATGCCAACTGTAGATAACAAGATGAAACACAAGAAGGGGGGTTGAATTGTGTTTCAAAGCTTTTGAAAAACTTTTCAAAAACGTTGGACGCTGATTATGAAAAACGTTGGACTCACAGTGCAACTGGTTTATTGGGCGCACAGATACGTTGGACGCAAAAACATCCACTTAGTTTAAAACAGGTTTCTTTGTGCGATTAAAGTGTATTGAATAGCTTGTTAAAATAACTTCAAAATCAATCCCCTCAGTTAGTATAAACAAATAAATTAACAGAGATAAAGGATAGAGAAAATAACACAAGTGTTTATCCTGGTTCACCCTTTCCTAAGACCTACGTCCAATCCCCTCAAACTAGAGAGATTTCACTATCAATCAAGATAGAATACAAGTATTCTTCAACAACCTCTTCAGGCCTTACACAAGAATACACTGTGTAAATCAGAAAGGGATGTTCAGAGAGATATAGAAATAGTCAGAGTACATTCTCTCTCTAAGTACAGTTTCCACAATGCTTTATGCTTTTCATTTAATGCATGTTCAAACACGTTGAATACAGCTATTTATTTCAAATCATTTGCTCAATAAATATGTTCCATATTAAATGCAAGAGCAATAAATAGCAGGTTATGTATTCTGCGTTTTGGACGCAACATATAGAATATATGGACTTTTCAGGTTATGTACAAAATGGACTCGTACCTTTGCTTACCATTTGTACTTGAGATAACTTGGTTCATATGGACGCATATTCATTGCTTACCATATGGACTTATGACTTTGCTTCTCTGATAGTACATCTCTATGACAGTTATTGGACGTTTATCAATTCTGCTTCTTTGGACGCAAAGCATAGTACATCTCCATGAATAATTACTGGACGCTTATAGGCTCTGCTTCTTTGGACGCGGAGCTTCATTTGACGTATTGCTTCTCAAAGTCCATTGGACGATACTTTTCTGAGGTTAAGTATTAGAGTCCATTGGATGCTCCACTCTTGGATTGTATATATATGTGTCAATGTCACATTGGACGATGGACTTATCTTTGTTGTACCAATAAGAGCTTGTCAGCAGACTTTGTAAAACCTTTAATAATTATTGTTATCATCAAAACCACTTAGGGAATTCATGCATTAGAAGTGCTTTTGGATAATTTGGTTCCAACAATCTCCCCCTTTTTGATGATGACAAATATTATTAAGTTTTACAAGCCGTAAAGCAGATAAAACTAGTAAACAGCCAACAAATACTTTTTAAAGAGAAATTTTTCTTAGGGAAAACTCCCCCTGAGATATATGTCTCAGTTTTTCTTACTCTTCTCCCCCTGAGATAAATATCTCATGGTTTTGAATATTCAATATGTTCAGAGTACCTGAAAAAATTCTTTTTCTCACAGAGCAGATTAGTCCAACATATAATATAGCATAATCAGAGCATGCATAAGTAATAAGACTACTGCACTGTAATTTAGACTCAATCTCATTTTATTAATGACTTTTGAGCTTTAAAACTTAATTCTTCCCAATTTCTCCCCCTTTTGTCATCAGACAAAAAGGTTCACAGAACATCATAGTCCAAAAAAAAAAGAAAAACAAAAGAAAGATTAAAGAAGATTTGGAGAAGCATTGGAGCGTGGAGTCAGGGCTTTTGCTAAAGTTTCTGGGCGTACTTGATATACTGTCCAAAGAGAAACGCAAGTTTTTCATATTGTTCCCTTGGAATTGAATCTTGTGCTTGACTCTGTTCAGTAGCAACTTGAGGTTGCACTTCTTGTATAGCTTCAGCTTTACACTTCTTGCCCTCCTGGTCTTCCATTCTTCCAATCAGAGAGAGGAACTTCTCCTTCAGCTTTACAGTTAATGGTTTCAGAGATAGTTTCAACTGAAACTATTATTTTCTTGCCATTAACCGTTCCAGTAATTTCAGTGTCTTCAACCTCAGCCATTAACCAGAACTGCTTAATAGGATTAGGGTACACTCTGATATCTCCCTTGAAGAAGTTATTCCAACCAGCACTTGTGATTTCCTCAACCACAAAGATCCCTAGTTCAACCAACTCGGTGGGAATGAAGCGATGTTCCATAAGGACTTCCATCTTCTCAATGTTCTCCATTTTTTAGAGTAAAGGTTTGATTTTTCGAAAGAGAGGGTTTTGGAAGGGTTTTTCCAAGAGACGAGAGTAAACAAAGAGAGTTTTCAGAAAGTTGAGTAAGTGGAAGAGAAGGAGTTAAAAACGTGTGTAAGAAGGAAGTTTTTGGAGAGAGAAAACAGTAAATTTTCTTGAAAACTGGTGTAATCAACAAACGGGAAAACGGCTACAGAGCAGGTGTACAGTTTGTGATAAAAATATATCATTATAAAAATAGCTTAGACTCAGTGCGGGAAGACTAAGAGTTAAAAATCTTTAAGAAAAAGAATTCTAAGTCTCAAATAGACTGACGTGTCTCATTGGACGCTAGTCTTATTGGACTCAGACTCAGCTTGAGCATATTGGACGCTAAACATCATTCTTTTACAAAGTGCATATTTAAATGCTTCCTTATAAAGATGAATCTATCTACAGAGAGGGGTTTTGTAAATATGTCAGCCCATTGATTTTCAGTGTTAACAAACTGAATATCAAATATTCCCTTCTGTATATAGTCTCTAATAAAATTATGTTTAATTTCTATATGCTTAGCTCTTGAGTGTAAGATTGGGTTCTTAGATAGATTGATTGCAGCAATATTATCACAAAGAACAGAAATCTTACTCTCGAAGATGTTGTAGTCCTCCAATTGATGTTTGATCCATAAGAGCTGAGAACAACAACTTGCAGCAGAGACATACTCAGCTTCAGCTGTAGATAATGCAATTGTGCTTTGTCTCTTGCTTGTCCATGATACTAGATTGGATCCAATAAAATGACATCCTCCGCTGGTGCTTTTCCTTTAAAGCCTATCTCCAGCATAATCAGCATCACAAAATCCTACTAATTTGTATTCATCTGATTTCTTAAACAGCAGACCAAGATTAGTAGTCTCTTTCAGATATCTAAAGATTCTCTTTACAGCAGTTAAGTGAGAATCTCTAGGATCTGATTGAAATCTTGCACATAAACAAACACTGAACATAATATAAGGTCTAGATGCAGTAAGATATAAGAGAGATCCAATCATACCTTTGTATACCTTTTGATCTACCTTTTTATCTTTATCATTCAGACTCATTATGCAAGTTGGATGCATAGGAGTATTCATAGGTTCGCAATCGTCCATATTGAACTTCTTAAGAAGCTCCTTTGTGTACTTGGACTGATGCACATAGATCCCATCTTGAGTCTGTTTTACTTGAAGTCCAAGAAAGAATTTCAATTCTCCCATCATGCTCATTTCAAACTCCTTCTGTATTAACTCAGAAAATTCTCCACATAGAGATTCATCAGTAGCACCAAAAATGATATCGTCCATATAAATTTGTACTATGATAAAATGTGTGTCTATGGATTTTCTGAAAAGAGTAATATCAACTTTTCCTCTTGAAAAACCATTTTCCATTAGAAAAGAACTTAATTTTTCATACCAAGCTCGAGGAGCTTGCTTGAGGCCATAAAGAGCCTTTTTCAGTTTAAAAACATAGTTGGGAAAAGCTTGATCCTCAAAGCCAGGAGGCTGTTCAACATAGACTTCCTCTGTTATTATACCATTCAGAAAAGCACTCTTTACATCCATTTTATAAAGCATCATATCATGTTGGGCAGCAAATGAAAGTAAGATGCGAATGGCTTCTATTCTAGCTACTGGAGCAAAGGTTTCAGTAAAGTCAATACCTTCCTGTTGTGAGTAACATTGAGCAACTAACCTTGCCTTGTTTCTCACAACTTTACCTTCTTCGTCCAGTTTGTTTCTGAATACCCATTTGGTTTCAATAATGGACTTATCTTCAGGTGGGGCTATCAGCGTCCAAACATCATTGTGTTTGAATTGATTCAGCTCCTCCTGCATTGCCAAAATCCATCCTTCGTCCAATAGGGCTTCATCTATATTTTTGGGCTCCAATTCAGAGATGAATGCAACATCAGTTTGTTCTCTGAATGTGGACCTTGTTCTGACTCTATCATTTGCATTTCCAATGATTTGATCTTCAGGATGATAGGTCTTGAAGTGCCAGCTTCTTCTTCTTTCAGTATTGGACGCATCCTCAGCTTCTGCGTCTGATCCATTTTCTTCATTCTTAGGTGATATTCCTTCACCTTCTGCTTGTATTCTCATATCTGCAAGAGAATCACTTAGCTCTGACAATTCCTTGTCAGGCTTTTTGTCATTGAATTTAATATGAATTGACTCTTCAACAGTCAAGGTTCTTGAGTTATAGACTCGATAGGCCTTGGAGGTTTCTGAGTAACCCAGAAAAATTCCATTGTCCACTTTAGAATCAAATTTGTCAAGTTGATCCTTAGTGTTAAGAATGAAACATTCACATCCAAAGGGATGGAAGTATGAAATGTTGGGTTTTCTTCCTTTCTACAATTCATATGGAGTCTTTTTCAATATAGGCCTCACATATATTCTGTTTTGTAAATAATATGCAGTATTTACAGCTTCAGCCCAAAATCTCTTAGATGTTGAGTGATCATTGAGCATGGACCTGGCCATCTCTTGTAAAGATCGATTCTTTCTCTCCACCACACCATTCTGTTGAGGTGTTCTTGGTGCAGAGAAATTGTGAAAGATCTCATTCTCTTCACAAAATCTCTGGAAGTTTGCATTTTCAAACTCACCTCCATGATCACTTCTAATTGAGTTGATACAAGCTCCTTTCTCATTTTGGACTCTTTTACAGAATATGGTGAAGACTTTGAAAGACTCATCCTTGTGTGCAAGGAATTTGACCCATGTCCATCTAGTATAGTCATCAACTATAACTAATCCATATCTCTTTCCATTCAAAGAAACAGTTTGAGTGGGTCCAAACAAATCCATGTGTAAAAGTTCTAAAGGTCTAGAAGTGGAAACAATATTTTTGGAATTAAAAGAGTTTTTTACTTGTTTCCCTTTCTGACATGTTTCACACAAAACTTCAGATTTGTACACAAGATTTGGTAGTCCTCTCACGAGGTTATGCTTATTCAGCTTTGAAATGGTTCTTAAGCTTGCATGACCAAGTTTCTTGTGTCATATCCATTGTTCATCTTTTAAGGATATGAAGCGTGAGACATTTTTTTTGGACAATTTTTTGAAATCAATTTTTTAAACATTATCCTGCCTTTTTGCTTGAAAAAGTATGGACTTATCAGGATTTCTGACTATACATTTATCTTTGTTAAAGGAAACATCAAATCAACTATCACACAATTGGCTTATGCTAAGCAGATTATGTTTGAGTCCTTCAACCAATAAGACATTTTCAATAGAGGGAAGAGGATGTTTACCAATTTTACCTATCCCAACTATTCTGCCTTTCTGGTCTCCTCCAAAGGTGACCCAGCCTTTTGATCTAGGCTTTAGGTCTTGGAACATAGACCTTTCTCCTGTCATGTGTCGTGAGCAGCCACTGTCCAGGTACCATGACTGGTGTTGTCTTCCTCCCATCAAACATATCTGCAACAGGAATTATCATATTTTTAGGTACCCAGATTGACTTGGGTCCTTTCTTGTTAGTCCTTGGTCTGTGTCCAGGCATGTTTCTCTTGTTATGGACGCACATCGAGGTGACATGTCCAGCCTTTCCACAGTGACCACAGTAAATATTAACTTTTGAAGAATTTTTAGAAAACTTTGGCTTTGGTTTTTCATAACCCAAACCACTTTTGTCAGAAGGTTTTCTCTGAATTTTTAAAATCTGATCAAGTTTTTCAGAGCTACTGACAAATCTGGACAATCGTCCAGTGAGTTCATTTACTTCTTGTTGAAGTGCTTGTACCTCACAGGAAGTATTGGACTCAGAATCCTTTGGAGATTCATCTTTGAGTTGACTTACTTGAAATCTCAACTCTTCATTTTCTGATATGAGTACTTTATTTTCCAAATCAAGTTTTTCTAAATCCTTGGTTATGAGAGAAAACTTTTTCTTCAAAGATTTGTACTCATTGGATAAAATGGATGATTCTCTAAGAAGATCATTGAAGTTGTCTCTTAGTTCAGAATAAGAAAGTACCTCTTCTTCATCCTCACTATCAGTTGAGGGTAGACTTGCCATCAAACAAAGGTTTGCTTATTCCTTATCCTCCTCTTCCTCATCATCAGAAGATTCATCAAGATCTTCCCATGTTGCCATGAGGCCCTTCTTCTTCTTGAAGAATTTCTTCTTTGTCCTTTCAGCCTCAGGACAGTCTGCCTTGTAGTGGCCTGGTTTCTTGCATCCATAGCACACTACTGGACTTTTGTCCTTTTGCTCAGCTTCCTTTTGTGGAAATTTTTTGTTGAATTGCTTCCTTCTGAAGCCACCTTTCTTTTTCTACATAGACTTTATTTTCCTGGAGATGAAGGAAAGTTCATCATCATCTGAGCCTTCTTCTCCTTTTGAGCTGCATGACTCCTCATCTGAGTCAAGTGCCTTTAGTGCCTTTGAGGTGCTCCCCTTTTGGGCTTTAAGAGCAATGGATTTTGCTCTTCTTTCCGTTCCTTCTTCATTGAGCTCAAGCTCATGCACTTTAAGTGATCCCAGAAGATTTTCCATAGCAAGAGTAGAAAGATCTCTTGCTTCTTGTATGGCAGTTACTTTGGGTCTCCATTGTTTTTGCAAACTCCTTAGGATTTTCCTGATATGATCCTGGTTTGTGTATTCTTTTCCCAGGGATCTCAGGTTGTTGATGATTGTTTGGAATCTTCCAAACATTTGATCAATAGTCTCGTGATCCTCCATTTTGAATAGTTCATATTGATGAACTAGCATGCTGATTTTGGACTCACGGACCTGAGTTGATCCTTCATGTGCCAAAGCTAGAGTGTCCCATATTTCCTTGGCAGTAGTGCAGCTATGCACCTTGTCATATTCAGACTTGGTAATGGTACACATCAGATAGTGCCTTGCCTTTGAGTTTAGTTGAAATCTTGTTCTTTGATCCTGCGTCCATTGAGCTCTTGGTACTAGTTGACCTGCTTCATTTACTGGAGCAGTGTAGCCAGTTTCCACGACATCCCACATGTCTATATTCTGTGCATCAAAGAATGTGATCATTCTTTGTTTCCAATAGTCGTATTTGTCTCCATTGAATAGTGGTGGTCTGTTCACAGCTTGTCCCTCGTTCTCCATGGATCTTTGCTTCTCTGCACTGTTAGGTGCTCAACCCCTAGAGACCGAGCTCTGATGCCAACTGTAGGTAACAAGATGAAACACAAGAAGGGGGGTTGAATTGTGTTTCAAAGCTTTTGAAAAACTTTTCAAAAACGTTGGACGCTGATTATGAAAAACGTTGGACTCACAACGCAACTGGTTTATTGGACGCACAGATACGTTGGACGCAAAAACATCCACTTAGTTTAAAACAGGTTTTCTTTGTGCGATTAAATTGTATTGATTAGCATGTTAAAATAACTTCAAAATCAATCCCCTCAGTTAGTATAAACAAATAAATTAACAAAGATAAAGGATAGAGAAAATAACACAAGTGTTTATCCTGGTTCACCCTTTCCTAAGAGCTACGTCCAGTCCCCTCAAACTAGAGAGATTTCACTATCAATCAAGATAGAATACAAGTATTCTTCAATAGCCTCTTCAGGCCTTACACAAGTATTCTTTGCACACCTAGCCTCTCCAGGCTCAACACAAGTATTCTTTGACAACCAAGCCTCTTCAAGCTTAACCCCAAGTATTCTTTGCACGCAGCCTCTCCAGGCTATATCCCAAGTATTCTTTTACAGACAAGCCTCTCCAGGCTCAAACAACTCAGAAGAGTGTTATTGACTTAAAGTGCTATCTAACTCACACAAGTGAGAATATGAAAAACTTAAGCACTTCGAGAGTTAAGCAAACTCTCTTTTACAAGAAGGAAGAAAATAATACAAGACTTTCTACAATAGACAGAGTATTTGCACAGCGTTTCAGCTCTTTCTTTTGCTTGGTTCAGTCTCTTTTATTCTTCTTCTTGTTCACGGTATTTATAGGCATTGATGAAGTTTCAGACTTGTTCTTCGAATAACTCAGCTTCAGCCTTCAGAAATATGACCGTTCTCTAATAGTATTAAATGCTATTTTTCCGTTGCTCTGAGGAGTTCCACTTCAGTGTGTATGTCTGCGTCTTTTTCTCCTAAGTCAGAAGCAACCTGTACTCACAGTCTCAATTGCACAAAGGTTAATAGTAATATTCTGTTGAGACAAAGAGAATACACTGTGTAAATCAGAAAGGGGTGTTTAGAGAGATATAGAAATAGTCAGAGTACATTCTCTCTCTAAGTACACTTTCCACAGTGCTTTATGATTTTCATTTAATGCATGTTCAAACACGTTGAATACAACTATTTATTTCAAATCATTTGCTCAATAAATATGTTCCATATTAAATGCAAGAGCAATAAATATCAGGTTATGTATTCTGCGTTTTGGACGCAACATATAGAATATATTGACTTTTCAGGTTATGTACAAAATGGACTCATACCTTTGCTTACCATTTGTACTTGAGATAACTTGGTTCATATGGACGCATATTCATTGCTTACCATATGGACTTATGACTTTGCTTCTCTGATAGTACGTCTCTATGATAGTTATTGGACGTTTATCAATTCTGCTTCTTTGGACGCAAAGCATAGTACATCTCCGTGAATAATTACTGGACGCTTATAGGTTCTGCTTGTTTGGATGCAAAGCTTCATTTGACGTATTGCTTCTCAAAGTCCATTGGACGATACTTTTCTGAGGTTAAGTATCAGAGTCCATTGGACGCTCCACTCTTGGACTGACATATATGTGCAAATGTCACATTGGACGATGGACTTATCTTTGTTGTACCTATAAGAGCTTGTCAGCTGACTTTGTAAAACCTTTAATAATTATTGTTATCATCAAAACCACTTAGGGAATTCATGCATTAGAAGTGCTTTTGAATAATTTGGTTCCAACAGAAATTACATTTAAACAAACTAGAAAGACTTTACAAGACTTGATCCGAAGGATGGCCCATCCTTGCATGCCAAAGAGTAACTGTGCCTTTCTCAATAGCAGCCAATGAGGAGCCTTTCTCCGTACCTCTGAGCACGTAGACCCCATCACGCAGATCACTGAATCTAATCATCCTCTTCGTGGTCTGGTCCTGTATGAAACAATGATTTGAGAAGTAAGTAACGGTGCATTTTAAGTCACTCGTTAATCTATGTATAGAAATCAAATTGCAGCTGAAATTTGGGACAAACAAAACATTAAAGAGTTTTATATTGCTGCCAAGTTTTGATATTTCCCATCTTTTCTACCAATATTGCATTCCCAGTGGGAACAGTGATATGAAAAGGTTCTTCTAGGATGCGCACTTCCTCCATGAGATCAAAAAAAGGGGTCATATGGTGCGAAGCACCACTATCTAGAACCCAATTATGCTCCTGTTGTAATTCATCATTACCGACTGCAGCTTTGTGCACCATCGCTCCTTTTAGCAGTGTGACAACGGCTAGGGCCTTGTTGTTTTCGGAGGCATTATCTCTCTTCTCCGATTCCTCAAGATTGACCAGGTTTGATGCCATGTTGAACTTTAGCGTATGAATCAGAGAGAGGGAAGAGCAAGGATACCATATTAAAAGTGATTTGTATTTATTGGATGAAAAAGCAACTTACATGAATGCTCAATATATAGAGCTACTAAACTAATCTGATAAGAGCAACAAGCTCAAAATAGATTCTTATTTGATAAACTAACAAACTTAATCTGATAAAGAAACTTAAACCAAATAAAGCTACGTAGCGTAACAAACTAAAAGATAAAAACAAACTCCACATAATTCAAATAATTATCCATATCAGTTGGAACCAATTCAAATGTTTGTTGTCCTCTATTAGAATCTGTCACATGTTTGGAACATATATAACGTGATATTTTTGAGCCAATAGAACCACCATGTGGACCATTAAGATATTATACTATTTTAATTTATGCATCAACTAAATGGTCACTTGTTTGTTTGTCGTCAACGCACAACCAGACGTTTGTGAGATTACTTGACTAAGAGCTCATTTTCATGAAGAAAATACGCTTTGATTATTGTTATGATTCGACCCCTGGACGCAGACTATCAGTCACGCACTGGACTCTCAAACATCGGACGCACGCGTCAGACACAAGTTATTGGACGCACGCGACAACCACAAGTATTGGACGCACGAGTTGGTCAAGAATGGCAGCGAAAAGAATGAAACTAAGAGATAAGGGATCAAGAAAGATGAACACAGAAAATTATCGTGGTTCGGAGCTTTTCTCCTATGTCCACACTGAGGCGAGCACACATCCACTATCTCAAGATCACAACCAGTACAAGAAGTTTCCAGGTAAGTCACACACCTCACTTGCACTCACTTAGCAATCTATACAAGCGAATAACTCGATTCTTCTGTTCTCTCTCTGTTCTGATTTTATCTAGCTATGACAACTTATATATGAGAACCTAATCCCCCAATCTGTTACAATTCAGTTACATTGATTCCCCCCAACTAACTAATAACAGAAAATAGGATAAGATTACATATCACATAGCTAACTAACATAAGACATATCCTAACAACCAAGTGATGAGCCAACCGATTCTACAAATCTCCACCTTGGATCTTCACTTGCTTCAGAACACAGCAGCTTGGATATGTCTCCAGTCTCGAGCTGAGACTTCACTTCCTTGCAGCTCCAATGTTCACCAAGTCCAGGAACTACTTTTGTAAGCATGTCTGCAGGGTTATCCTCTCCTGCAACCTTCTTCACTGCTACCAATCCTTGAGCTATGATGTCCCTTATAAAGTGTAGCCTTACATCAATGTGTTTGGTTCTTTCATGGAACACTTGGTTCTTAGAAAGACACACTGCACTTTGGCTGTCACACCACATAGTGCCAGGAACCTCCTCCCCTTCAAGTTCACTTATGAAACCCTTCAGCCATATTGCTTCCTTTATAGCTTCAGTGAGAGCAATATACTCAGCTTCAGTAGTTGACAAAGCTACAATCGATTGCAGATTTGCTTTCCAACTCACCACATTTCCATACAAAGTGAACAAGTAACCTGTCAAGGACCTTCTTTTATCCACATCACCAGCAAAGTCTACATCCACAAATCCTTCAAGCTTTCCATTTTCTGACCTTGTCTTGCCAAAAATCAAGCCTATAGATTTGGTCCCTTTTAGATACCTAAATATCCACTTGACTGCCAACCAATGCTCCTTTCCTGGATTGCCCATGAACCTACTCACCATGCTTGCAGCATAGGCTAAATCTGGTCTTGAGCACACCATAGCATACATAAGGCTTCATGTTGCATTGGAATAGGGAATGCTTCTCATGTGTTCAAGTTCCTCATAAGTGTTAGGTGACTGGCTGACAGATAGCTTGAAGTGACCAGCTATAGGTGTGGTCACAATCTTAGCATCTTGCATGTTAAACCTTTTCAGGACCTTTTCAATGTAGCTGGTCTGATGCAGAAAGAGTAACCTCTGGGATCTCTTCCTTTCAATTTCCATGCCCAAGATCCTTTTTACAGCACCTAAGTCTTTCATTTTGAACTCTGAGATACCATTGTCTTGGTGATTGCTTGAGGCCATATAGAGATCTCTTCAGCAGACACACCATTTGTTCCTTACCACTTGCTTCAAATCCTTCTGGATGATTCATATAAATCTTCTCATCCAGCTGACCATGCAAAAATGTTGTTTTAACATCCATTTGTTCAAGCTCTAAGTCCTTCACAGCAACAAGAGATAGTATTACTCTTATGCTAGTATGTTTCACCACTGGAGAAAAGATTTCATTGAAGTCCACTCCTTCTCTTTGGGTGAAACCTCTAGCTACAAGCCTTGCCTTGTATCTGGCTTTCTCGACTCCAGGAACTTCTGGTTTTCTCTTGAAAATCCATTTGCAGCCAACGATCCTTTGCTTTGCAAGCCTTTCCACTAGTTCCCATGTGTTGTTCTTCATCAAAGAATCAATTTCATCCTTCATGGCAGCTTCCCACTTTTCTTTGTCATTTCCAGTTATAGCTTCCTTGTAACTACCCGGGTCTGAACTTTGATCATCAATCTCCACACTCAAAGCATAAGCAATTAAGTCTGCATAACCAAACCTTTGAGGTGCTCTAATCTGTCTTCTTTCCCTATCTCTTACAAGGTTGTAGTGTCAGCTGGATGCTTCAGGTTGACAGGTTTCTGTAACAGACTGTGATACACTTTCAGAATTTTCTGGAATAGAACCCTCCACCTCCAATTGAACTCTCTGATCAGATTCAATGGAAGTTTGAGTTTGGTCAGGTTGTCGTTCACTGTTTCCAAGCATTTTATCTTCCTGAAACACAACATCCCTGCTTATGACTGCCTTTCCTCCATTTGGACTAATTAGCCAAACTTTGTAACCTTTCACACCTTCAGGGTATCCCAAAAAAATGGCCTTCTTTGATCTTGGCTCAAGCTTACCTTCATTGACATGAATGTAAGCAGTGCAACCAAACACTCTGAGATTTTCATAACTTGGAGCCTTACCATTCCACAGTTCTTCAGGAGTCTTAAAACTGATTGCAGCAGATGGTGATCTATTGATCAAGTAACATGCTGTATGGACTGCTTCCCCCCAGAAATTTTTGCCAAGGTTTGCATTAGATAACATACATCTAACCCTCTCCAAGATGGTTCTATTCATCCTTTCTGCTAGACCATTTTGTTGAGGAGTTAGCCTTACAGTTCTATGTCTTGCAATGCCATGATCCTTGCAAAAATCAGTGAACTCTTCACTCAGGTACTCGAGCCCATTATCTGTTCTTAAGACCTTCACCTGCCTGCCAGTTTGGTTCTCAACCAGTGCCTTCCATTGCTTAAAACACTTGAATGCCTGATTCTTATGTTTCAGCAAATAGACCCATACCTTTCTAGACCAGTCATCTATAAAAGTTATGAAATATCTGGCTCCTCCAAGAGATGGAACCCTTGATGGTCCCCAAATGTCAGAATGAACATAATCAACAATACCCTTTGTGGTGTGTGTGGCAGTGTTGAACTTAACCTTTTTCTGTTTTCCAAAAAAGCAGTGTTCACAAAAATCTAATTTTTCAAAATCATTATTTCCTATCAACCCTTGCTTATACAGTTCTTCTAAACTCCTTTCACTGATATGAGCTAGCCTATGATGCCATAATTTTGTTGAGCAAGTTTTAGAGACCGAAGCTAGGCTAGCAGGGTTTAAAGCAGTCATACCTTGCAGCCTATACAGGCCATTCTTCCTTACTCCTTTTATGATCTGCAGTGAGCCTTTGGTAATCTTCAAAACTCCACCTTCTCCTTTGAAGGAGCAGCCAGCTTGATCCAGCATGCCTAGAGAAATAAGATTTCTCTTCAAATCAGGAACATGCCTTACTTCTGTCAGGGTTTTTGTTGATCCATCAGCTAACTTGATCTTCACATTTCCAGTCCCAATCACCTTACAAGCAATATTGTTTCCCATTAGGACCTTTCCAGCATCTATCTTCGAGTAGGAATCAAACCATTCTTGATTTGGGGTCATGTGAAATGAGCAACCCGAATCTAGAATCCATTCCTCACTGCAGGCTTCATCAGTGACTGAAAGAACATCAGAACTTTCATAGCCATCAGCTACAACTGCTATATCATCTGAATCGGAATGCTTGCCATTGTTTTTCTTTCTTTCTGGACAATTCTTTCTGAAATGTCCCTCTTTGTGACAGTGGTAGCATGTTTTCTTGAACTTGTTCTTTGACTTTGATCTATGCTTCTCTTTTCCTCTTCCTTCCCTTTTCTCTGATCTCCCTCTAGCAAACAGACCTTCAGCATCTCCACCATCACTCTTATTCTCAGTAATCTTTTTCTTCATCTCTCGAGAATTCAAAGTTGCCTTGACTTCTTCCAGAGTGAGGGTATCCCTTCCAAACAACATGGTGTCAACCAGATTCTCATAAGATGGGGGAAGGGAGCACAGCAGCATCACAGCTTGGTCTTCTTCATCAATCTTGACATCAATGCTCTTCAAGTCCAAAATTGTCTTTGTGAATTGAGAGACATGTTCTTTGATTGAAGCACCTTCCTCCATCTTCAACTGATGCAGCTTCTTCTTCAAATACAGCTTGTTGGTTAATGACTTGGTCATGTAAAGACTCTCCAATTTCAACCAAACCGCAGCTGCAGCCGTTTCTTGAGCCACTTCTTTGAGAACCTCATCACCAAGTGATAGAATTATTGTGCTATGGGCTTTGCTGAGTAAATCTTTCTTTTCTTTTTCGGACAAAGTTGCTGGCAGTTTCGCAGCTCCTTGCAGTGCTTCATCAAGACCTTGATGAACAAGAAGGGCATTCATCTTGATCCTCCAGAGGCTGAAATCGTTCTCACCAGTGAATTTGTCAATGTCAAATTTCGTGGTGGCCATCGCGGAAACGTTGATCAGAACCAGGCTCTAGATGCCACTTGTTAAGATTCGACCCCTGGACGCAGAGTATCAGTCACGCACTGGACTCTCAAACATCGGACGCACGCATCAGACACAAGTTATTGGACGCACGCGACAACCGCAAGTATTGGACGCACGAGTTGATCAAGAATGGCAGCGAAAAGAATGAAACTAAGAGATAAGGGATCAAGAAAGATGAACACAGAAAATTATCGTGGTTCGGAGCTTTTCTCCTACGCCACACTGAGGCGAGCACACATCCACTATCCCAAGATCACAACCAGTACAAGAAGTTTCCAGGTAAGTCACACACCTCACTTGCACTCACTTAGCAATCTATACAAGCGAATAACTCGATTCTTCTGTTCTCTCTCTGTTCTGATTTTATCTAGCTATGACAACTTATATATGAGAACCTAATCCCCCAATCTGTTACAATTCAGTTACATTGATTCCCCCCAACTAACTAATAACAGAAAATAGGATAAGATTACATATCACATAGCTAACTAACATAAGACATATCCTAACAACCAAGTGATGAGCCAACCGATTCTACAATTATGTTGTTGAGTTTACATCTCGGGCATTTAATGAGTATTATATGTCTATTGAAATTGATATTGAATATCTTGTAGCATATGTTCATACACAAAATGATGATCTTGCAGATTCATTTATTAAGTGTCTAAAGTTAATTGCAACACTATTACTCATGAGATTAAAACTTCCAATTTCTACTTGGGGACATCCAATCTTCCATTCGCATTAGACCAACAAGTTATCACAAATCCTCCCCTTTACAATTGGTTTTTGGTTAGGGACCTAATATTTTTCATCTAAGAATTTTTTGGATGTGTTGCTCCATCACAACACACAAAGATGGGTCCTCAAAGAAGGTTGGGAATATATGTTGGTTAAGAATCTCCATCTATAATAAACTATCTTGAGCCATTAATGGGAGATTCATTTACGGCTTGGTTTGCTAATTAGTTTTCCCAACATTAAAGGGGACAGAATAAGTAGTTGGGAAAAGATATTAGTTGGAATGAATTATTATCTTGATCCTGGTACAAAGCTGTGTGAACCGGAAGTTTAAAAGACAATTCATTTGTAAAGTTTAGCAAACCAATTACAAAAAAGCATTCACTGAAAGAGTGACTAAACCAGCCGCTGATGCTCCAATAAAAATTGATGTCCATGTAGGATAATCACGCATGAAGCGTGGCAGACCTGTTGATTCCAAAGATATAAAAAATTCCCAAACAAATAAAAGGAGCTAAATGGCAAGATGGCCCAACTGAGGATATTGAAACTCCAAAAAAGTCATTAGACATAATTGATTTTTCAGCTCTAGAAGAGACTAGTCAGGTACCTAAAATTTGGCAAAATAAAGATATCTCAATAAATTATGTCTTGAATATAATATGATGGAACTGAAATGAAGTCAACATTGACAATGTTTTTATATATAATATAGCGCTAGATAAGTCTATTAAGGATCATAGACAAATCAATTATTGGCCAAAATGGAAAGACACTATTGTAGCAGAATTATACTCGCTTTGCAAGCAAAAAGTCTTTGGACCTATAGTCCGAACACTTGAAGGTGTAAAGTCAGTTGGATACAAATAGATTTTTACGCGAAAACAAAATGAGAATGGAGAAATTATGAGATATAAAAATCGATCTTGATTTTGAAAATATGTTTTCGCAAAGACTTGGCATAGATTTTGAAGAGACATATTCACCTGTGATTTTGAAAAAGTATAATGCTAGTCTAGTAGCATATGAATGACTCAATTTATATTTGATGGATGTTGTTTGACTCACTTGATAATGACATTTATATGAAACTCTCTGAAGAATTTAATATGACTGAAGCTAGGGGTGGGAATAGGCCAGGCAAGGTCAGGCTTTGTAAGGCCTGGGCCTGGCCTACTAGCCTGATATAGGCCAATTTTTAAGGCTCGATCTGGCATATTTTAAAGTCTGGCCTAGCCTATAAGGCTGTTTAAATGCCTACATTTCAATAAGGTTTTAAAATAGGCCTCCACCTATTAGGTCTTTACTTGTAAATATGTTTGTAGGTCTCTAATGATAAAGAGGTCAGTAGGTCTCCACTGATAAATAGGTCTCTAAGTCTTCACAAATAAACAAACAAGTATGCCTATTTTTTAGTATATTTTATTTTTATCATATTATATTTTATTTTTATTCTCTCTCTCTCTATATATATATAGGTCGGCCTGATAAGCTTAATAGGCTTTTTTATAGGCCTAAGTCTAGCCTATTTAACTAAATAGACTTTTTAAAAAGTCCGAGCCTAGCATTTTTAATAAACAGGCCGGGCCAGACCTTAAGTAGGTCAGGTCATAGGCCCCTATCGGGCGGCCTGGCCTATTTCCACCCCTAATTGAAGCATACAATTTGAGCTCTCGATAAGAATACTCAATAAAATTGAATAAATTTTTCTATGAACTAAAACAATTTGGGCGCATGTGGTACAATCGCCTCAGTGAATATTTGATAAAGGGAGGATATAAAAATGACTTCATTTGTCCATATATTTTTATGAAAAGATATTGAAATCAATTTACTATAATTGTTGTTCATGTTAATGACATAAATATTGTCGGAACTTCTGAAGAGCTTCTAAAAGCATAGATTGCTTAAAGAAATAGTTTGAGATGAAAGATTTATGAAAGATAAAGTTTTGTTTGAAATTACAGATTGAGTATTTGAAGAGTAGAATTTTTGTGCATGTTATTATATTATGGTCATTATATCATGTATTTATCTTTATTAAATTTTAAGTTAATTAAGATAATCATCTAAATTATATTTTTTTTAGATATTCTTAAATATTATAGAATATCTTATATTTCTTTAATACTTTAATCTAATATGACAAATGTGCTAAAGAGATTCTATATAAACAAATCACATTCATTGTGCACTCCAATGGTAGTAATGTCATTAGAACTGAACAAAGGTCCTTTCAGACCTCGAGAAAATGATAAAGAACTACTTGGTCCGAAAATATCATATCTTAGTGCAATTGGGGCACTAATGTACCTTCCTAATTATACACATCCTGATACATTATTTGCTATCAGCAAGATATAGTTCTTCCTTTATTTGAAGACATTGGAATGAAATCAAGCATATACTTCGTTACCATAGGGGTGTGATATGATTATTTTATCAAAGTGTGTCCAAGACAGGCCTAATTGGTTATGCAGATGCAAGTTATTTGCTTGACCCTCATAATTGAAGATCGCAAATATGCTATTTGTTTACATGTGGTGGTACAACCAATTCATGGCAATATGTGAAACAAATCATGACAACCACATCATCTAATAATGCAGAAATTTTGGCACTACATGAGGCAAGTCGAGAATGCATTTGGTTGGAGACTATGATTCAACACATACAAGAGACTTGTGGTTGCAATGAAGGGTATATTAAAGGAGATAGAACAAAAGATATTTCACCAAAGTTTTTTTTCATTCATGATCTTCAAAAGAGTGGCGATATAAGCATTCTACAAATTCGTTCATGTGATAATCTAGTAGATCTATTTACAAAGTCACTACCGAGTAAAACTTTTGAGCAACTAGTACAATCGATTGGTTTTCGTCATCTCAGAGATGATCATCTGCATGAGGGAGAGAAATAGAAACATTCTGCACTCTTTTTTCCTTCGTCATGGTTTTTTCCCACTGGATTTTCCAGGCATGGTTTTTAACGAAGCAGATCTTACACAAAAGATATTGTACTTTTTTTTCCTTCACTAAGATTTTTTCCCACTGAATTTTTTCTTAGTAAAGTTTTAATGAGACATATCCTTAATGGACATTTAAAGCGGAGTGTTATAAATATTTTGTGGATATCCATCTCTTGAAGAGATTGATACTAATCAGATTATGTTATATTATTTCCCCTATTAAGAGAGTAGATTATGTTACATTGTTTCCCTTATTAAGAGAGCATATTTTGTTTCACTATTTCCCTTATTAAGATAAGGTCTTCTCCATATTTACATTAGGGTTAGCATTATTGGGATATATATATACACCATAATTTGACACCTAAAAAAAATAACAATAAAACATTATCTTATTCTCTCTTCTCTGTTATGATCTATTATTCTATATCTCTATATTTTGCTCTTGTTTCGATTAATTTCATAACAATATTAACTAGGTTATAGTTAATTGAATCCCCTATAGTAAAGATTTGCAAAATCATCTGGAATCTGGTTATTGAACCACATACAAGCAATGGCATGACAACAAGGGATTCCAAATAAATCTCACTTCCTACGAGAGCACGTGTGGTCCTTCAAATTAACAACATACTTGTCCATACTATTAGACACCTCAAATATATTTTCAAATGTTAAAAAGCGTCCAACATGCCACAGTTCTGGTTGTTTTGATGTTAAATATATTTTAAAATGGAATAAAGCCACTCAACTATAGAATCTTAGAATTGAAGCAACAAAAAATTAGAATTGCCCACAAATTTATCCGACAACACTACAATAATAACTCGATCTACATCCATACAATTGATAGACAAAAGCCAAGTAAAGTACATGTTAACTTGATACAATCCCAGTTAGTCATGTCACTTCGAAACAAAACTGGGCCCTTCTATGAACCAAAATGACCATATTAGATGCTCATGCGTCGAAGTACTCTTCAGGGACATAAAATTTTAAACCAATGGCCTGCAACCATTGAAAATTAATAAATAAATTAGACAACAAACATGCAAAGATTAAGACCAGGCAGTTTCTAAATCAAACGGTAAAATAAAAATCAACATATTAATCAGGGCGGCCTAGTGCACAGGCTCCGACCATGTGGGATCTAGGGAGTGTAGACGTACATAGCCTTACCCCCACAAGCATAGAGTTTGTTTCTAGATTCAAACTTGTGACCCTCAGGTCACAAGGCAGTAATCTTACCATTGCGCCAAGCTGGCCCTCTAAAAATCAACATATTAATGACATCAAATATTATTCAGATAGTGGAAATGCAGCTTTTTTTTTTTTGGTCAAGTGGAAATGCAGCTTATGACAATAATATCCACACACATGGATGAACTATATACCCATAAACAGCAATAAGAGAGGGAGGGAGGGAGGGAGGGAGAAATGCGCTCAAACTTTGCATTATGATCCCTGCCACTATTCGTTTAACAATAACTTAAGGCTGGTTGATTAAAACTGATTATTTTCTAAATGGTGCCTGAATCAGTATTAGAGGAGGGAAGTTTTAAGTAACTGGCTTAAAAATTGTGACAAAGTTAATTCTTTGTTGTTAAAATAGTTTAATTACCTCTGCAAATTTAATATCAGCATCACTATGATCCGATTCTCTTCCAGCTGCATCACCAACATAAAAGGATCTACAACATAAAAAATGCATGCTTAACATTCTCATGTCTTTATAGGTAAAATATCATATTATTCTAAATACAATTTAAGGAAGGAATTCAAAACATAGCATCAATTTAGCTATTGAAGAGAAGAAGAAAAAATATAACTGATCCATATCAATGGTAATGCCGGAGTTGAAGTGTTGCTCCATAAGTTGCCACATCCCGGGTTTGGGCTTCCGAAAAGGATCATCTTCCTTTGTTTCAGCCTTACCTGATTTACCAACCCCACAAGCTATAAAAACCTGTAGAGATAAAATATGGTTAATCAGGTCAGCTTCTCAAGTAAGAAAGGGCGGCCCAGTGCACAAGACTCCCACATGTGGGGTTTGAGGAGGGTAGACATATGCAGCCTTATCCCCACTCCACAAGTGGAGAGACTGTTTCTAGATTCGAACAAGTGACCCTCAAGTTACAAAGCCAGCTTCTCACGTATTTCCTAAATATTTTTGAAAACAAATGGGCTATAAAATCCAGCCCCCCCCCCCCCCTCCAACGACCACCCTCATGTAACTCTGCAGTGAGAAACTTTTTGCCGAAAATTTCATTGGCGTAGAAAATCATTGCGCAGCAATGTAAAGGTGGAAAACACTCAACTTCCAATTTTATCAACATGAAATTTATTCTGAAGATGTCTTCTCTTCCAAGTGTGAGTCACAAAAGAAATGCAAATCATTAAAAGGAAAATTGCATTCACCATGGACAAGACTGGGACTTATTTGAGAAGATTCATATAGATAATTCTTTCAGAAAGACAAACAGTTAAAAGATAGTGAATATGTCATTTTTACTTCCTACTAAGTTACCATATTAATTTACTATAATACCTCAAAAGTGGAGGTGGAATTTTATGTACGTAACTGTTGTAGGAATAACAAAAAAGACCCAAAAGATAATGTTACTGCAAGATAGTGAATACTAAAAAAAAAATAGTATGAATTACCTAGTAAAAATGCTTCACCACAAATAATACTGAAAAAACCTAATTCACAAGAAAATTATCCAAAAAATAATTATAATACTGGTATGAAGTTGATTGCAATATTAAACAAAATTACTATTTAAAGTGATGATTGAAAAACTAGAACTTGAAAAATAATTTTCAAAATTCCAACTAACCGATGGAATGTAAGATAAGTTTCTTCGGTGGCAAATATGTTATAATGCTTAAAAATGCTTCAAAAGCATAATAAAAGATAACTTAAGACAAACTCTAAATAGTAAACTATTCATCAGCCATAAACCTGATTGCCTTGGGAAAAGAGAGAGAGAGAGAGAACACGAAGAATATTTAACCAATTTCGCAAAAGAAATCATCTAATTTTAATATAACCTCATTTTTGTTTCAACAGTAAGGACATTCTCGACCAAGTACTCCACTTCCGAAAATGAAAAACATGATAACCTAGTAATCCTATCTCCAGAAATGGTAAACATTGTAACTGAAGAAGAGTGCTACAATCGTAACTCAACAAGCAAAACAAACAATCCGTAATTGAATTGTTGATAATAACATAAGACACATTTGTATTACCAACAAAAATCACCTGAATTGGGACCTTCACTTTCTCAATAAAATTATTTAGACGTCCAATTTTTGAGTCCACAGCAACTTGTCTCTTGTTCTTCCAACGTTCAATATTGGATTCGTTGGTGAAAATTACCTGTAGTATACAACAGAGAGTGATGGAGAGAATGGTAAATTTCTATATTGAGCCAAGATTCTATAATAAGCTTTCTTTTGCAGATAAAAGGGACATACCAGCTTGTAGCCATTGTTGTATAAGCTTTGTAGTTTATCAGGAATTGAAGGATACATGAGGGACCAAGCATTTGGACCTACTCTGAAAGAAAAAGTTTACTTTCTCAAAAATCAGAAACTTTATGAATTTTGGCACAAAATAATAATAAAAATATCAAATTAAAAGGCTAATATTGATAAAAATATATCCAATGCAAGAATTTTTCCACTGCTAGCACCACAACCTCACCAGATTACCAGAAGCCTTTAACACTTTCATTTACTCCCAAACCAATAGCATTACTAATACTAATCACAAAGTTATGACTTCAGATGTAGACATACCTATTCACAGCAGTTTTCGCAAGACACCCATCAAAATCAAATGCAGCAATTTTACTTGAATCACGCAGACCATCATCCTGCAAATTATCAGAGCATAGAAAAAGAGGGAACATGTAAGCCATGCATAGAAGTATGCATTTGTTTGTATGTTCCTATTTTTAATTGGATATCTTGGATAAGGTTGCACCCTTTCGCAGTCCAACCAAGCTACCAAAAGAAAATCAAGATCATTAATCTCACCCGTTCAAGAAAAATGACTGTCTGGAACGCCTTCCATTTTGGCAAAAGGGTAGCATCCTGGATCAGGTAATAATCTCATTGATGTGAGTAGAGTAAAATATTGAAGGATTGATCAGAAAAGTTAACAAAATTACAAGCATAACAATGTGATAAGCTTTCACTATCAAACATCAAAGTTGTCAAGTTATAAAATATATTAAAAAAAAAGGGAGGGGGGGGGGGGGGTGGAAACCTCACCTTGTATTTGCTCTTGACATCAGAAACTGAAAAGATGATGTTCACCCCAGCTTTAACTTCAGAAGTGCATAACTGCAAGCAATAAACATGGACAACAAAGAACATTAACAATTAAAGAGAATTAACAATACAGCATTTGAAGGAGAAAATAACCATCAGAAAACAACATAAACCAACACTACATGGCTTCTGGTTCAACTGTTCTCATTTTTTCCATACTTATTTGCAATGATGCACAGATACGATACGAGTATCAGATACGATACGTATCCGATACGGCGATACGTCGTTTCTTAAAAAATATAAGATACGATACGTTAAGGACACATATATATACCAAAATAATTGAACTTGATATAATAGTATTTAATTGATTAATCAAAAGAAAATTGGCATGAAAATGAAAAACAAAAACACTCAGAACAGTGGAATACACTTGCAAAAAAATTTGATAGGAGGCATTTGAAAAAAAAAAATATAACATTGACTGATTTTAAAAAAAAAACAGCAATTAGAAATTTGGAAAAAAAGAGCACCGACTGATTTAAAAAAGACAAGAACAATAATAGTATATTAGAAAAAAAATGAAAAGAACAATAATAGTAATAATAGTATATTAGAAAAAGAACACCGATTGATTTTAAAAAAAGGCACAATATCAAACGGTGAAATACTCGCCAAACAGAGCACAATACTAACAGTAACAGTGAAACAATTCAAAAACATAGGAAAGCGCAATGGAACCTGATGAGCTGACATGCTTCAAACCGGACGGACAAACTGCAGCAAAAGCTTGTGTCTGCACACTAGATGACACCACTGGACCAACTGAATCAGGAGGGTGCGCTAGACACTGGTTGGGATATGTCCCATGTTATGCTCTGTTTTCGGGGAGGGGACTGAATCGATGAAGAAACAGAAATTTGAAGAAGATGACTGAATAGAAGGGATTGTGGGAGTGCTTGGGAATTAATTGGGAAAGAAGTCCGAAGAGTAAGAATTATAAGAAGCTAAATCGACTGGCCGTATCGGTGCCGTGTCGACGGTGTATCGATGCCGTATCGGGCTAATTTTTATTTTCTTTAAAAATTAAATATTTTCGATACTTTGAGGATACGAATCGACAGGGTATCGGGACGTATCGGTATCGGATACGTATCCGATACCGACACGGGAGCAAAAGTAGCGTATCCGTGCATCAGAGCTTATTTGACTCTTCTAAAGTGTGCTCCCTTTAGAGGGTAAAGTAAAGATACATCAACCGTTGATGAGAAAATCAATAGTTGATATTCTACCACATTCATGGTTTGTTATGCACATGCATGCAATATCAACGGTTGATTTATTCATCAATAATTGAGATTACTTACTTTACACTCTAAAGTGAATTGCTCACTTTAGATGAACTAAATCCTTTCCATATACATGGCTAAGAATATCATAAGACTTTCATATAATTATGAATATCATAAAAAATCTTTCAAACATTTCTTCATCAAATCAATGTTTCCAATATTTTTCACATCTTCATACAGGAGATCTGGACCAAAAATTTAAAAAACCTTCTTAACCAGAAGGCAGAAGCAGAAACAACCCCCTCACTCTCCAAGGTACACAATGGGTAAAGTATTTTATGCTTCAAAAGTACTTTGACAGAATGACAGTGCATGTGCTTACTTTTCTTACCTTTGAATCTCTTTCTTCAGTTTCTTGCTGTTCATTTTGTATGTCTTCTGTTGCTCTATGAACCTGTCAAAAAAATAGAAGTGTAACATACAAGCTACAACCAAAAGCACATAACTGCATGCAATAAACATAAAGAACAAAGAGAATTAACAATAAGGCATTTGAAGGAGAAAATAATCATCAGCAAACAACATAAACCAACATCTTTTTCAGATACATGGTTGACAATATCAAGTAAGACTTTCATTTGTTCTGTCTTAATTCTCAATTATTTATTGACTTCAGTATTTTTGTCAAGCTTTTCTCGGTAGCAATTAGCGATAAGTAACTAGCTGTGTATGAAGATAGTCTTTTTTATCCAACAAAGTGAATGGGTTGTTGGTCTTGTGATTGTATTGTATAGGAGCATATGAATTTGACTTGTTCTCTTTGATTTTTTCCGTCATAAATTAGTGTTGGCAGCATTTGTATGTGATAGAAAATATGTAATGGCAACTAAGTTCATGTGAAATGATTATAAAATATCTTTGTTCTGTTTGAACTAATAAAAATGAGTTTAAAAAGGGTCCATGCGTTGCTCACTTACCATACTGTAACTAAACACAAGATGGAAGCCAAAAATTTAAAAACTTCCTTAACAGGATGCATAAAACACCACCACCCCTCTCCAAGATACACTACATTTGGTATTCGATAATTCAAGAATTCTTTGAAAATACATGTGCAGCTTACCTTTCTTTTTTTTGAATCACGTTCTTCAGTCTCCTGCTGTTCATTTTGAATGTCTTCCGTCCCTGTATGAACCTGCCAAAGAAGAAGTGTAACACAACCAAAAAGTGAATAAGTAAGAGTCAAATTCAAAAGGAAAACACAGTTTGTTTCCCCCAGACAAGTTCAATAAAAAGGAATAAAAATAAATTAAAAAATAAATAAATCAAAGGAATAACCCTCATGATGCAAATGTTCCCTTATCACAAGTCAACTCTGAATCTCCACATAGCCTTCCTACAGTCAAAGAAATTTGTGCTCTCACCTCTTCAGATTTGTCATGTTCAGCAAATAACTTCTTCAGAGCTTCTTGGTCACTGCTCTGGAGAAGAAGAAAACAAAACAAACACAGAAACATTCACTTTAAAAAAAATTGCCATGCAACTTTTATTTGAAGCTTCAAATGGCAATGAAAACATTAAAAAAAAAAGGAAAAGAAAAGAAACACTTTATTAATGGTTATTATATTTCTCATTAATTTTTCCCCTCCACATGTCACCATTTTATTGGGGTAAAAAAATAGGAAAGAGGAGAAGATAAGGGAAACCTTCAAGGAGGAAAAGCCAGTGATAGAGTCCGCAGAGGAGGAGTGAGAGGGAAGAGGGAAGCAATGAAGATGGTGCCATTTGGTGACGTCAAAGCCTCTCTTCTTGTCTCTGGAGACCAAGCCCAACCTGAGGGCTTTGGATTCGATGGTTTTGGAGCAAGCCTTGCAAGAAGACCGATTCGACTTTGCATACTCTGCTACCACTGACTCGGGAGACGCCATCTGTATCACCGCTGGCTTTGGTTATCAAACATCGAAGTTGTCAAGTCACTTATCAACCATTGATGAGAAAATCAATAATTGATATTCTAACACATTCATGGTTTGTTATGCACATGCATATAATATCAACGGTTAATTCATTCATCAATAATTGAGATTACTTACTTTAGCCTCTAAAGTGAGCAATTCACTTTAGAGGAACTAAATCCTTTCCATATACATGGTTAAGAATATCACAAGACTTTCATATAATTATGAATATCAAAAAAAATCTTTCAAACATATTTCTTCATCAAATCAATGTTTCCAATATTTTTCAGATCTTCATACAGGAGATCGGGACCAAAAATTAAAAAAACCTTCTTAACCGGAAGGCAGAAGCAGAAACCACACCCCTCTCTCTCCAAGATACACAATAGGTAAAGTATTTGATACATCGAAAAAACTTTAACAGTGCATGTGCTTACTTTTCTTATCTTTGAATCTCTTTCTTCAGTCTCTTGCTGTTCATTTAGTGGATATATATCTAGTGTTAATTTTTCTGCAGGAAGTCCATCAAGAATTAAAATGCAAGCAGGCATATAAACCCAGATAACTACATATCATTAAGGAGATTTGTTTCTGTAACAATAAATTAAACTGGTTTTAGAGAATATTACATTTCAAGTTAATGGGAATTAGTGCCCTGTCTGCAGGAAGCCCATCCAGAATTAAAATGCACGCATATATATAAGCCCAGACAGCTAGATAATCATTAAGGAGATTTGTGTCTACCAAAAAATCACAACAAATTAACCTGGTTTAGAAATTAGCAGTGCATTAGAGAATATAACATCTGAAGTCGTCCTGCCTCAAAATGAAGTTTTACCTCAGTAACAAATGCCTTGTAATTCCAAACAAAGGCTCCCTGAATGTATGCAAAGTATAAATCTCTTCCACAGACAAACAGAGCACAATGCAAAGTATAAATCTCTTCCACAGACTTTGGGGCAACCGTCCTCCTTTAAAGCTGCAACCTATATTGAGTAAAGAATACAATCGTTAAGTTCCATTAAAAGAGTAAGTGAAAATTAAAATGGAATTTAGAAAGACAAATCACTTCTCTGTTGATACTTGATAGTGCCAATTTTGATGCAATAACATTCATTAATAAAACTAAGAGTGAAACTCTGTATTATAATTGACTTGTGGAGATGATCATTGATTCTTTTATTAGAAACACTTCTAAGATATATATTCACATCGTCATAATTCAAGGCCCACATATGCAGGAAATAATCTTATCTTTAATTACGGGACTATATGCTAATACATTAATCACTATTCGAATTTCACATTTAAAAGCAAGAGGAGCAGTAGATGCTAGCACATTAGAAACAGGATCATCAAGTGGTACATACACATATGCATTAATATATAAAACTAATGCACACACCCCTCATTCTAATGCCAAAAGGAATAGAGGGAAAAAAGTAATCATGCAGAAATAAAGTTGGGAACATTTTGTTTCATTTCTTTTTTGACAGTCTCATTTTCATCAGTCTCACTTTTTCACTTTTGAAAATCTTGCCATGCAAGTGTTTCAATTGGCAGCATCACTTCTGTACCAGGACCCTCCCCTTTGGATATATTGACCTTTAACTTATATTAATCAATTTAATTATAGAAAGCTTAAACCCACCTTAAAGCTCAAACCCCAAAACACATTCCATATAATAAATTACAACAACAATAATTAAGGTGGAGTTGGTCATATTCATCAGTCAGTAATTAATCTCTATTATCTTTAATCAATAAACGGGGTTTGAATCAATACACATATAGGTACAGAAAACAGGAACCTGAACACTACAATTGAATTAGAAACTTTTGGTTTTAATTGAATTACCTGAACATATAAAAAAAATAGAACAAAGCTTTTGGTTTTTTATTTCCTGTCTCGCATTAGAAACTTATTTTTCAGTACAATTGAATCAAGTGCACATTTGCAGACTTTGCTGTCCTTGTATGCCTTGGTGCCATCAAAGTCTCGACCATCTATCATGCGTCAAGTGTTAACTTAGGCCATTCAAGTCTCCACACAGGCATCATTTGAGCCTATCAGGCCATTCATGTCAAGCACCTAAAGAGTGAACTCTCAAATTTAAAATTTATTCTAAAGGAGAACCCAACAAGCAGAGACAATATTTCTCCCTGACTCCCTGTAAAACCATCCTGCTTCATTTCAAATTATAAAGAAGTAAAGAACACATGTACACAAGCAATGACACATGAGATAATATCTCCACATTATGCTATGCCAAGATTGTTGTAGCGACCTTCAGGGCAGAGACCCCTTGCATCAAAACGGTGGCAGCCCCAAGCCCTTAAAAGGCTTAATAAATAGTAATACTACAGGAACTCGTTACTGTGCCTCCTGGCTAGTTTTGTTATCAATGTAAACGGTGTTCGTTACCCTTAATATTTATAACAGTGAAGTCCTAAATATTAAGAGGCCTCAGCAGAAACCAACACAAATCCTTCAGGCATTTTAACAAGCAGTTTGCAGTCAATATATAAAAATGAGAAAAGGGGTTTACTCACCTAGAAAGAGAAGCACCAACACAGAGAAGAATACGAGAGTTAGGCGAAGAGATAGGGAACCCTAACAACGGCAGAAGGTGCAGTGAACCATTGGCCGAGAACAAAGGTGCAGTAGTATGGCACAGTGTAGAAACGTCGCCGTGAACCTTCAAAGAGAGAGAGAGAGAGAGAGAGAGCGAAACGAAGCTCGGCGGAGCACAGTGTTGAACGGCGACGAACGGAGGTACGAACGGCTCACCTCTGGCTGAGAACGAAGGTGCACTAGTGTGGCTATTTGAGTAAGGCTAAGAACGAAGAAGAAGAATGGCACACTAGGGGTCAGTGGGTCACGGTATGGCTTACCTCTGTCCTTTAGTAATAAATAAACTGGCTATTGGACTGGTGCGTGCGATCATCTTGGTTTTTATAAATTATATAAAATGATTTATTTACAAAGTAATTATTTAATAATATTTATTATGTGATGCGATGTGATATTGTGTATATATATTAGTCAAATATACAAATTCTATGTAATGATTAATACACAATTTATCTTTCGTGTATATAAAAAATGAAAGTCAAATCAAATAAATAATATAAATAGAGAAAAATAAATAAAATAATTTTTTAATCCATGGTGATAAGTAGAGCTGGCAAAATGGGTTTAGCCCGCCGGGCCGGCCCGAGCCCGCCCGAAAAAACACCGGGCTTGGACACATAAATTCGAGCCCGTTTTCAATCCGGGCTTTTTTGGCCCGGTCCGACAAAGCCCGAGCCCGAAGCGGGCCGCCCGAAAAATGTAGGTCAAAGCCCGAGCCCGGCCCGAAAAAAGCCCGTAAAATAGAGGGCTCGGACACACAAATTTGAGCCCGTTTTCAATCCGGGCTTTTTTGGCCCGGCCCGAGAAAGCCCGAACCCGATGCGGGCCAGCCCGAAGCCCGAATTGCCACCTCTAGTGATAAGTTAGGTTTATTAGCACAAAACATGAATAAAACCTATAAATAAATAATATTTTAATTATCGAAAATAATTTTTTAATCCATAGTAATAAGTTAGGTTTATTAGCACAAAAATGAATAAAACCTATAAATAAATAATATTTTAATTATCAAAAATAAAAGTAGAAAAAAAAAATTTGCAACATGAAAAATTGCATGAACAAAAAAGCATAATGGAACCTATAAGAAAATATCATTTTATTTATAAAAAAAATAAACTCAAAAGAAAATTAATTTTACAACTTGAAATTTACAAAAACAAAAAAAATATGAATGAAATTGGTAAGCAAAAACTATGTTATTTATTGGAAATAAAATTTAAAAACTTAATGAGTTAAATATGTTTTTGGTCCTTCATATTTGAGAAAAATTTGTTTTTGGTCTTTTATCTTTAAAATTGATTTTTTTAGTCCTTTGTGTTTTGAAATATATCATTTATAGTCCTTGTGGCCATTTTATAAATTCAAAAAATATTTTTTAATATTTTATTTCCCCTTTCTAATTTCTAATTTCCACCAAACTCCCTCCTTCTTCCTCTTTCCAGCTCTCTAATCCCAGCCACCGCCTTTCCCTAACCCATTTTAATTTCCACGAGAGGAGCATTGTTGTCCCATTCCTGTTGATGGAGATTTTGTGCAATGCAAATCTGAATTCTTTGCCCCTTCCAACGAATCCCTTTCTTCTTCTTCCCCACAATCGCACTCTCCAGCGTCCACCATCAATGTTGCACAGCACTCTGCTCCCATTATCCACGCTCCTTCTCTCTGTACCCATTTTTTCCTGTTACTGTATCGGCTCATTTTCCTCGAACTTTTTCCTCAATTATTGTCCATTCTGTAACACCTGCATTTTTAGATCTGTAGTAAATTCTATACTATTAAGCTAATAGATCAAATTACATACTATAAGATAATACTAAAAAATGAAATGTCATGACTACAGTTGCTCATAGTAAAACAACTAAGATTTCGATTTGAAATTGAAAATTTCAACAGAAAACGATTTTGGTTATAGACGGAGAAATAAGATTATATTGATCTGAAGGCCCAGACAATACCACCATGAGGAATTAAAGAGACAAATAATATTTTTATATTATTTAAGGATTTTAGAATTTTAGTTTGGAATTTTCTAGGATTAGGATAAAGATATTACAGTTTTGGTCCCTGTAAAATGAAATACGTGACACGTAATGACCAGATAATTACCAGAGGGCTAAGAAATGATCCAAATGGAAAGTTAGGTATATCATTACTGTTTTTAGATTATTTATGATTTTTGGATGGGTAGAAAGTGGAGGAACTCGAAAAACAGAAAAATAGCGTAAACCGTGACTCGATTTATAAACGTCGAAGGTTTTATATTTTTACAGAGACCCTTTTTGCTTCAAAAAAATATTTTAACGAAACAAAAGTTATTTTTTAATATTTTGGATTTTTGAAAATTTTTCTAGAGTTTTTCAGAAAAATTTTATTTTTAGCCGTTTTTAGCACGTTACGGGTAACCGTAGCGTAATCGGGGTATCAGAAAATGATCAAAAATTAAGTTTTGAGATTCTAAATTTTATTATATTAATACTGGGTCTCAAAAATGATTTTTTCCATTAATTACTTATTTAGTTTGTATTTATTTCAAAATGGACTAAATAATTAAGCATTTTTCTTAATTGTGTGCAACCAAACAAGTCCTAGCTTTTAGGATATTTTCCCCACTTGCTCCAGCTAGTTACAGCCGCCCTATTCTCAGCCAAAAATCAGTTTGTGCCCATGTGCTTTGCCTTGGAAGTCTTGCTTGGAACCAATGGGTAAATTCCTTTAAAATTCCTAAATTTTTCTAAGATAACACCAAATCAAAACAAATCAATCTTGACTCATTTGTGAGCTGCACCCAGCCGTGTAATTGAGGGAGGAAGGAGAGAGAAGACTTCATCTCATTTCACCATTTTCACAAAACAAAACCTTCCATTTTCTCTCAAGTTTCAAGCTTTTTCCTTAAGCTTTTCCTTGGTTTTTCAAGAGCTTTGATCCATCAAGCTTCATCAAACAAGGTTGGTTTGTGATTCTAAACCATAAATCCTTCTTGTCTTTTCATGATACTCACTTTGTAGTTCATGGATCATGTTTTTGTTCAAGTTTTTCAAGAAAAATCTTATTCTTGGTTTTAGGTTCTATTTCTTGGAACCAAGGAGCTTGATCATCCTTTTGATTCTTTTTCCATCAAGAGTAAGAGTAAGTAATCACTCTTTCAAGTTTTTGATTTTAGGATTTGGGTATTTTTCATAAAGGCTTTGTTTTTATGCTTATGTTTTATTTATGCCTTTAAGGGTTTTGTTACTAGCCTTTGAAGCTAGGAAAGGTTTGATTTCTAGTCTTGGAGCCACAAGCTAGGAAAAGTGGATTCTAGTGTGTAAAGCTTCTCTTCAAAAGGTAAGGGGATGTTCTTCTAAAAGCCATAATTTTTATGTAGTTTTGTGTTGTATGATTTGGGTGGTTTGATGACAACTCAATGGTCTTGAGTTCCATCTTTGTTTAGAGTGATTTAAACCATCCTTGATGTGTTTAAATCACTAAGCTAAGATTTTTAGCTCTATGGTTGTTGTATGAGGATTTTTATATTTTTAGTTCTATGGAAATATTTCTAAAGCACTTTGATTAAAAATGAAGAGTTAAGAAATTTACCAAATAAGGAAAATGTGTGTGTATGCTTGGATTTATCTAAAATGTAAATTTTAGCATATGTTAACTCTATGGTTTTTGTATGGTAGAAATTTTGTGTTATGATGTATGATGGTTCTCTTTATTTTGTATGAGGATATGATATGTCTTGGAGTGATTGAGTGTATGTATTCCTTTGTGATTCATTTGATCCATTTGAGATGATTGTAATATTTAAAGTGGTGTTATGCCTTATTTATTATGTGCATGTGATGTTTGTTGTGATTGGGTAAATTTAATTAAGAGGAAAATAAAACAAGTGACCCAAGCAATTATGGAAGAGGAAGTAGATGACTCTATAGCAAAAGTATTTTAAAAACAAAGACTAATTTGATTTGCATTCAAGCCAAAGTTTAATTTTGGACTTTTACTACTTAATTCTTTTGAATAAGTCTCCAATGGACTTTAATGGAATTTTCTTAAACAAAGGGGTTTTGAAGTTCCATCTAAATCAATTTTAAACAAATAAGCTTTTGATCAACAAGTTAGGCATTTATTGGCAAAAAGGAAATAGAATGGGTATACTTAATCCTTTTGAAAATCCAATTCTTAATAATCAAGTTTCATGGATGGGTAATTAAATTTTGAGGTTTAAAAATATTGGTATTGGAGTATGTAATAAAATCCTAAAAGAAAAGTGCAATTTTTGAGTTTTTTTAAGGAGTTTGGGTCAAAAATGTAATTTTTGAAAGTTTAGGGGTGAAAATAAAAATCTAGACTTTTTGGGGTCAAAAGTGAAATTCTGGAAGTCTAGGGGCAAAAATAAAAATCTGGATGTTTTAGGGTCAAAATATAATTATAAAAAAGTTATGAGGTTTTAATAATTAATAAGAAGTGAGGGGCATTTTCATAAATGCGAAGAGTTTCACACGTCGTTGGAAAAGAGTCAAATCGTGGCGGTATTAAAATTCTTGAGATAAGGATTTTTCTGTGATTGCAAATATATTGTCATTTGCATCAGGTAATTGGCTTTGCCAATTCGAGCTACAATCCGATGTGTAGGGTTGCGAATGAAGTACAATTTGGCTTTAATTGCCTATGGGGACATCCAGGTTACGAAGTTCTCAATGGCCGATTGGTGACTCCCAACGGACCGAGACGAGTCGTAATACCCAACTTGGATGATCCTGACCAACTGACTTATTCATGAGATGGTAATAATTTTTAAATAGTAGCTCTACTGAATAATCGTGAGACCAGATCCTAGAGTGGACTGGGCGATTATGTTAATTGTGAGACCGGATCCTAGAGTGGACTGGGCAATTGTGTTAATGGTGAGACCAGATCCTAGAGTAGACTGGGCCATTAATATTAAGTTTACGCTACAGCCATTTCGCTCGACTTAGTTGAGGAAAAGAAGTCTTCATGGAGCAGTGCACCTATGTGATGAGAGATGATTGAAGTGTCATGCATATACCTTCATTGAAATGGATGATTTTTGTGATGATGTGTGTTGGTAGTTTTGTGAACTTAGAACAAAGTTATCAAATAATAATTGTTATTTCGAAGCATAGTCAGTAGTATTTTTCTTTGCTATGCATGTTTCTTGATTGTGACTTCTGGGAGAAACTCACCCTTGCCTATATGTTTTGTGCCCCTTTGGGACATGATTCATATAGATTGATTACTAGCTGAGTGGACTAATCAGAACTCGAAGAATGAGACAGGCATTGAAGATTTGTCAACCAAGTGCAAGAACATGCGAGTCATAGCTTTGTTGGGGTTTTCTTATTAGAGCTTCTGGTAGAAGTCTTAATGCTTGACCAACATAGGAAGTCTGTACTTATTTGGGAAAAAAAATTCTAGTGTATGGTATGCTCTATTAGAAATGAATGAATTCTATTTCTTATGTTATTTTCTAATTGGTGTTTTCAATTACATAAGTGTTTCTTTTAAATAGAAAAAAAAGATAGAGAAAATTCCATTTGTGAAAATTAAATAAATTTTGACATCATTTTTCGAAAGAAAAATTAGAAGAAAGATTTTAATTTCCGCATTAGAGGTTCAGTTACGAAGTTTAATGCCTCCTGAGAAAGGAGTGTTACACATTCAACGTCCATACCCGGCGGTAATGCCCTAGCCCCACTTTTTGATTCGTGCTCTCTAAGCTTAATTTAGTTGTTTTAGATCTCGGGTATCACGTTAAACTTGGTTTGAATCCTGAATTCTAATGAAATAATCGATTTTTTTTTAAAATTAAATTTTGGTCGGAAAATGGAGATTTCCAATTCCAGTGGAGGCTGTTCTCCTAGGATTAGGTCTGATCATTTGAAAAAAGAGGGATTCGAGGACATTTCTCCTTGGATATTCTGAGAGAGACCATAAGGATCCTTAGGTTCAATTTGTGGGGTTTCATGGTAATTACTGTTATGTTTATTTGTGCTGTTTCTGCTGTGCTTTTGTCGAATGTGTTGGTTGATGAGTCTGTTCTCCTTGGATTTTGTTTAATTACTGCTGTGCTTTTGTTCAATTTGTGGGACAACAATGCTCCTCTGGTGGAAATTAGAATGGGTTAAGGAAAGAGGGTGGCTGGGATTAGAGAGCTCGGAAGGGGAAGAAGGAGGGGCCCGGTGAAATTAGAAATTAAAAGGGGAAAAATAAAATATTAAAAAATATTTTTTGAATTTATAAAATGACCACAAGGACTATAAATGGTACATTTTCAAAAAATGAGGGACTAAAAAGATCAATTTTAAAGATAAAATACCAAAAATGAATTTTTCCCAAATACAGAGGACCAAAAATATATTTAACCCAAAATTAATTTTGCAATTTGAAAATTTAAAGAAACATAACAATATGAATGAAAAACGTAAACAAATATAATTTTGTTTATCAAAAATGAATTTAAAAAAATTCAACATGGAAATTTACGTAAACAAAAAATATAAATGAAACACGTAAGTAAACACTATTTTATTTTGTGAAAATAAAATTAATTTGATAATCTTGAAAATTACATGAAAAAAACATAAATGAAACCAGTAAGCAAACACTATTTTATTTGTAAAAATTAAAATATAAAATATAAAACTGAAAATTTACAGTAACAAAAACATGAATAAAACTCGTAAGCAATTACAATTTTATTTATTAAAAATAAAATAAAAAATAATTTGCTACATAAAAATTTACTGAAACAAAAAAATTAATTAAACCTCGTAAAAAACACAATTTCATTTATTGAAAATAATAAAAAACTTTGCTAACCAAAATTTTTTAGGAAAAAAATTAATAAAACTCGTAAGCAAAAACAAATTTATTTATCAATAATAAAATTATAAAAATTATTTTGTGACATGCAAATTTACCTAATTAAAAAACATAAATGAAACCTACAAACAAACAATATTTTATTTAGCAATAATTAAATTAAAGAAATATAATTTTGTAACATGGAAATTTAATTAAATAAAAAATATGAATAAAACTCATAAGTAAACACTATTTTATTTATAAAAAATAAAATAAAAGAAAAATAAAAACATGAATGAGAATATGTAATGAAAATTTATTTTATTTATCAAAAATAAAGTTTAATAAAAAAAATTGTAACATGAAAATTTACCTGAAAAAAATATGAATAAAACCCGTAAGTAAACACTATTTTATTTACATTAAGGAAACACTATTTAACTTACAGAAACAAAAAAATCCCATAAACAAATACTATTTTATTTAACAAAAATAAAATTAAAAGTCTAAAACTAAAAATTCACCTGAACATAAGAATATAAATGAAACCCGTACATAAATACTATTTTATTTATAAAAAACAGAACTAAAGGAAAAATAAAAAATGAGTGTAACCCGCAAGAAAATATTATTTTATTTAGCAAAAATAAGATAAAGTAAAAATAATTTTGCATATTTGAAATTTATCTAAACAAAACAAATGAATGAAACCCATAAGAAACACTACTGTTTTATTCATCAAAAATAAAAGTTAATATTCTAAGAAAGTAATAATCTGACTCACATCAAGACATTGCTAGTTACCAAAAATACACTTAACAAGTAAATACCAAAGTCTTATACAAGATGTAATCAAATACAAACTCCAGACATTAGATATTGACTCTAAATAGACTCTGACATAACAACTAGGACTCTAATCCGATTTTTCATCACTAATAGAGCTGAGTATACGGGCCTTGATCCGCGGACGGTCCGTTTAACCCGCAGTCCGTGCGGGCCACGGGCCTTGAAAATAGTAGCCCGTTTAAATGCGGGCTTTTTTGGCCCGGTCCGTTTAACCCGCGGGTCCAATGGGTTTGGTCCGCGGTTTTGCGGGCTAGCCCGCGGACTGAGAGTTTCACACCAATGGTGGGTTTGGTATCACACTTGTGAACAGTTCTGAAAACAACCATGAGTCATCGACTGAGACTTTCACACCAGGGGTGGGTTTTGTATCACACCTGTGAACGGTTCTGTCCAATATGAAAGACAAGAACAGTATCCACACCACAAGTGTGGCTTTTTTTACAGGACGCGATTATCTTCAAGGGAAGTAGCTATATCTACGATCTTGTATTCCCTTGCCTTTAGCTAGTATTTTATATTATCTTGTATTCATTTGTGGTGCTTTTTTTGGCATACCTTGTGCTCTTGAAAATCAACTTTTAGTATTAATAATATATAATTTTGCTTATAAAAAAATGTACTTAAATTGTAAATATTTTTTTTAGTTTTTTTTCATATTTTTATTTACGGTCCGCGAGCCGGCCCGTTAGCCCGTGGACTTAGCGGTGCGGACGCGGACTTGATAAAATGAGCCCATTTAAATTGCGGACCGAGCTAGCCCAACCCACTCAAAACGCGGGCTAATGCAGACCGGGCCTAAACGGGCTGGGCTGGCTCGCTTACCCAGCTCTAATCACTAATGAATACTGATAAGCAACTTCGGAAATTAACTCAATTTTCCTCTTGTACCTGTTATCTGAAAAAAAACATAAGAAACGACTAATGAGATATAAAACCTCAGTGAGTTCCTAAAAACATACAAGACTCAATGATAGAGATTTAAGGTTACCCTATCACTTCCTCGTTGAAACTCATATTAAACATCTAAATTTAACACCACTTTATAAGAATATACATTCATATTCAAATGCATAACATTCATTTAACCTCATAAAATAACTCACCGTTCCATCACCGGCTCTTTGACCGAACCTCATTGGGTGTAGAGTTATTCCTCATTAATACCTCATATCTATAAACAAACATATAAGTCATGAACTTTATCCTCTCATCTTTATTTTGAAAACTTGTTATACCACAAAGTGTGAGTAACTTGGGATGACATAACCTATGTAAGGCAAGTTAGACGTCTATGACCACAAGTTGGTGTCTGATCATGCTATGCACTTACCCTCAGCCTCCGTTAAGAAGGACTAAAACATACTCACCCTCATTGATAGCTCGTTAAGTGACATTCTTTATCACTTAAACTAGAACTATCTCTCTAGAGGAAAGTTCATGACTCCTCCCTCAAATAGAATTATAATCCAAACTTCTATATAACCACACATACCACTACGTTAAAAATAACCCTTAGATATAGTATCAAACACCAATCAAGAATAAGAGATAGCATTAAGTACAAATATAGTTTAGACATGCACATTTAGTTAAAACCAATTTTTAGTCTCTAGGCTGAACTTGTGACTCTAATCCAAATTAGCTCATTCCAGAGCCTAAACTGAAGCCCTTTATGTCTATTTTAACATACAACAAACATAATCACATTTGGATAAGCATACGATAAGTTACAGGCAAATCATTGGACTCTGCCAGGACGCTAAAATTACAGGACAACAGCATTATCATCAAGCATTCACTTAGGAACTCGAATTTTAACCCCTTTTTGGTACATGCAAGAGCCAAAACCTATATGCAAAACCATTGAAACCCACATACATGAACCCTAACCTAGACTTAGGACTCACTTAAGCAATTAATCAAACACATGGTAATGAAACCCTATTTTTCATATCAACATTCATCTTCAACATGCATAATGAACAACAACAATCCACCACCACATCAGAGAATCAAAAACAGAAAAAGGGAGGAACTCACATGCAAAGAATAAATCAACCCAAAAGATGAAAGGAATCCTCCAACTCTTGCTTTCTTCTTCTTCTTCATTCCTTCTCTTCCTCTTTTATCTTTTTCCTTCTTCCTCTTTCCTTCTTCTCCTCTCATTCTCGATCTCCCTCTTTCTTTCTCTTTTTCTTTTTCTTCTTATTTCTTCTTTCCCTTCTTCTTTCTTCCCTCTCCATTCTCGGCTCTCTCTCTTTCCCTCTTTTCCTCTTTTTCCTCTTTCATTTTGTATCATGTAGTGTGTGTGTGTGTGGCTTAACATAAGTGAGTGTGTGTGTCGTGAGGTGGGGGTGGGTGAGAGTTAGTGAGTGAGTGGTTGAGTGTGAGAGAGTGGGTGAAAGAAATTTCGGATTAGATATGTGGGTGATACCCTTATATCTCTTAATACTAATCCAGTCCCTAAACTTTCACTCCCTCAAATCTCTACACTCACTTCATTCTAAAATTCAACCCTTCTATTCTTATTCAAACAATTCAGATAAAGCATATTAAATAAATAACTCAATCAATCACATCAATTCTATATTAAATGAATAAAATCTACAATTATATAATTAACCAACTTTTAGCTCATGAAGTCCTAACGATTGGCAATGTTACAAAAAATTTACATGAAACAAAAAAATATGAATGAATCTCATAAACATACACTATTTTATTTAACAAAAATAAAATTAAAAGTTTGTAAATGAAAATTTACTGGAAGATAAAATAATAAAAATAAAATAAAACCAATACTAAGAACATGAATGAAACCCGTAAACAAATACTATTTTTTAAGGCAAAATAAAATTAAAAGAAAAGAAATTTTTGCAACCTTGAAATTTTCCAAAAAAAAAACGTGAATGAAAACTTTAAGTACATACTACTTCTTTTTATCAAAAATAAAATTAAAAGTTTGCAACCTGAAAATTCACAAGAACAAATAACATGAATGAATCCCATAAACAAATACTATTTTATTTATCAAAGATAAATTTAAAAGAATAGAAAAATATGAATAAAACTCGTAAGCAAACACCATTTTATTTATCGAAAATAAAACAAAAGTTTGTAATCTAAAAATTTACAGGAACAAAAAAATTAATAAATCTCATAAGCAAATACTATTTTGTTTATAATAAAATTAAAAGTTTAGAATTAAAATTTTATCGGAACAAAAAAAAATGAATGGAACCCATAGCAAACATTATTTTATTTATAAAAAGCAAAATAAAAATAAACACGAGTGAAATACATAAGCAAAGACTATTTTATTTTCTGAAAATAAAATTAAAAATTTGTAACCTAAAAATTTTACATGTTATCACCTGTCATAACAAAATAACATTAATGAAACTCATAGGCAAATACTATTTTATATATTAAAAATAAAAGTTTGCAACATGTAAATTTTCAGGGGAAAAATATGAATGAAGTTCATAAGCGAACATCATTTAATTCATTAAATATAAAATTAAAAGAAAAATATACATATAAATAAAACTCATAAGCAAACACTATTATATTTATCGAAAACATTATTCTAAATTTGTTTTCCTCTATTTTTTTAATTATAATAAAATTAAATTTGTGTTGGGGATCTCTCCTAGAATTTTTTTTGGTTTTTAAATATTTCAAAAACGAAAGAAAGTAGCCAAAATTTATGGATGAGATAACAAATCTTATCGAAAGAAATATACAAGGAAAAATACGCCTGAAACAATAATCCCCTCTCTGAATTGTCAAAACAACAATCCTCTCTACGAGAATTTTATTGGCACTATTTAAATTTTATCTAAATCCTCTCTCTTTGAGAATTTTATAATAATCTTTCAAATTTTATCCAATCCCTCTCTCCGAGAATTTTGTTGGCACTTTGCTTTAATTTTTTTATTGGCACTATTCAAATTTAATTCAAATCCTCTCTCTCCGAGAATTTTATAATAAGCTTTCAAATTTTATCCAATCCTTTTTAAAAATTATGCTAATCAATGTTTAGCCTTTACTTATAAAAAAAACAGTCAAATCGAAAGCAGCTAAACAAATTCCATCATCTCCTTCCTAATTCTCTTATTGGTTACTCTGGTATTATTCTACCATTTTGTTAATTAACATAATCAATTTAAATTGTGCCTGTAGGTTACGGATTAATATAGATTTTCATAATTATACATTTTAATTTACTATTTAGACATTTGGCAAGATATTGCTTTTGCCAATAATTGATATTGATATATTATACCATTTGTCACGTTGTTAATCAATATTTATCTATGTTTATTACATACAAATATAGATCAGTATTGAGACAAAACAATTAACAGTTATTTTTATAATTAATGTATAATTTATAATTATAATCTATAATTTACATCAATTCTAACAATTAAACTAAGGGGAGAAGAAGCCATTTCTACAATTGTTAAAGAAAAATAAATTGAATGTTCCATGTTCACAAAAAAGATTACGTAAGAATTTTTCTCTCGATAGATATGCTCAACAGATCAAGCTCAACAATAATTTTCAAGGGGTGCAAACTTCTATAACAAACCTAAAACCAAGTCTCACAATTCTATTATTTTTTAAATTAATATAATATTTTAAATAGCAGGGCAGGTGCAAGGTGCAACATATCCATGCCAATTATTATTTTTTAATTTAATATTTTTAAATAGCGGACAGATGCAACATCACCATCAATGTCTTTTCATTTGAAAAATCGAAAAAACCTAAACTCAACCCAAACCCGTCAAAGCAAGTTATCCCCGACAAAGTTGGGGCAGATTCGGGTAAATACGTACGTGCGGATTTGAGTTTTTGACATGTTTATTCACATCAACTATTTAAACTATTATACTACTTCAACCATAATTTATATTTTTTTCGTTGTTCTCTATTTTAAAATTGAATCAAACAATTAGTGGTCACTATATGTTCCGTGTATAACACGGGTCACTACGCTAGTAAGATTAAAAGATACCACTTGAAAACTTACCTCAACAAAAAAATATATTAGCAAAACCCATGAGCAAATACTATTTAAAAAAAAAGATAAAATGATACAATCTAAAAATTGACTTGAACAAAAAACATTACCAAAACTCATAAGCAAATACTATTTTATTGATTGAAAAGAAAATTAAAAATTTGCAACACAAAAATTTACAGAAAAAAATTGAGTGGAACCTGTAAGCAAACAATTTTTTTTATAAAAATAAAATTAAAAGGAAAATAATAACTAATAAAAATAAGGCTTAAATATGTTTTTAGTCCCTCATATTTGGTCTAAGTTCGTTTTTAGTCCCTCAAATACCAAGAAGATTATTTTAGTCCCTAATCTTTTGAAAATCAGTCACTTTTGGTCCCTGGGGCCATATTTTAAATTTTAAAAGTATTTTTTAAATTTATATTTTGACCCCTCCTAAAGCCTAATGTTAACCTTAACCCGTTTTTCCATTCTCCTCCCCCTCCACTGATGCACCACGACTCCCATCCTTGCTAGGAGTAGTTCCAAAGTCCTCCCTCGAAGTCGCCATGAGATGCGGCCTCTCTCTCGTTCTCCTCCCTGTGAGATCGCGGTGTCCCCCTCCCATCCCACCATTGTGCGCAACCTCCCTTGTCCGCGCGAAGCTCCTCCCTTGGCCGCGCGGGGATGGGGGGCCACACTGCATCAGTGGAGGGGGAGAAGAACGGAAAAACGGGTTAAGGTGAGCATCAGACTTTACGAGGGGTCAAAGTATAAATTTAGAAAATATTTTTCAAATTTAAAATATAGCCGTAGGGACTAATTGTGACACATTTTCAAAACATTAGGGACTAAAATAATATTCTTGGTATTTGAGGGACTAAAAACGAACTTAGGCCAAACATAAGGGACCAAAAACATATTTAAGCCTAAAAATAATAGTATAGTAAATAGTAAATCCCTATATATAGAATGAGAAGCAAATCTGTAACAAATATGGTGCTCATTCTTCTTCTGAAATTGCAAATTGGCGGACAAAATTGGGGGGAAAGTATAACAAAGCGGGAAGGTTTGGACTAAAGTTATAATAATATAAAATATAAAAAAATTGGAAAGGACAGAGGGTTTCAAAAGTCATTTTTTATTAACTATTTTTTTATTTTTCTAAAATGACTATTACTATTCCCAAAAGATTTCAAAAGCTTCGTAACACCTACACAGTTTGAAACCTAGCGGTGAACCCTGAGACAAATAAAGAAGAACATTTGAACACTTGGAGAACCAGACGACGGCGCTTCGGTAGAGAAGAAGAAGGTAGAAAAATCTACATTCCTCGCCACTGAATCGATACAACAAATTGAAAGTTCATACTTCTTCTTCTTCAACCGATTTCGTTTCTTTACTCTATTCTTTCTTTGAAAATCTAATTTTTTTTGTTCATTTTTGTTTTCCCTTGCATGTGTGTGGTCTGTGTTCGAGCAGAAGAGGTATGATTTGTAGGTATTTTTGTACCCATCAAATGATATATGTTGTATTTTGTTTGTGAGGTGAAAATTCCTTTCCTTATTTTACCGTGTTGTTCTTTGATTTATTGACTGAAAAGTGGAATGCTTTTGTGGAATGTTTCTATATATGTACTTAGAAAGAGTTGTCCTACCCTTTCTTTAGTTTATTCAGTCAATGTTTTCCTTTGAGCTCCAGTTCTCTTCTTCAGTCAATGTCTTCCTTCGCTTTCTAACACTATTTTTTATGGGGTTTCGATGCTTATTTTGGGTTTTTATCTTCAAGTTGTTGTGACCCTTCAATTTGATTTGTTGGTATTTTTGAACCCATCAAATGATATGTTGTATTTTGTTTGTGTAATGAAAGTTCCTTTCTTTCTTTTGTTGTGTTGTTCTTTGAAAGAAGAAGGCAGAAAAATCTACATTCCTCGCCACTCAATCAGTACAGCAAATTGAAAGTTCATACTTCTTTTTCTTCTTCAACCGATTTCGTTTCTTAATTTACTCTTTTCTTTCTTTGGAAATCTAATTTTTTTTGTTCATTTTTGTTTTCCCTTGCATGTGTGTGGTCTGTGTTTGAGCAGGAGAGGTCTGATTTGTAGGTATTTTTGTACCCATCAAATGAAATATGCTGTATTTTGTTTGTGTGGTGAAAGTTCCTTTCTTTATTTTGCTGTGTTGTTCTTTGATTTATTGATTGAAAAGTGGAATGCTTTTGTGGAATGTTTCTATATATGTACTTAGAAAGAGTTGTCCTACCCTTTCTTTAGTTTATTTAGTCAATGTTTTCCTTTGAGCTCCAGTTCTCTTCTTCAGTCAATGTCTTCCTTCGCTTTCTAACACTATTTTTTATGGGGTTTCGATGCTTATTTTGGGTTTTTATCTTCAAGTTGTTGTGACCCTTCAATTTGATTTGCAGGTATTTTTGAACCCATCAAATGATATGTTGTATTTTGTTTGTGTAGTGAAAGTTCCTTTCTTTCTTTTGCTGTGTTGTTCCTTGAAAGAAGAAGGCAGAAAAATCTACATTCCTCGCCACTCAATCGGTACAGCAAATTGAAAGTTCATACTTCTTCTTCTTCAACCGATTTCGTTTCTTAATTTACTCTCTTCTTTCTTTGGAAATCTAATTTTTTTTGTTCATTTTTGTTTTCCCTTGCATGTGTGTGGTATGTATTTGAGCAGGAGAGGTCTGATTTGCAGGTATTTTTGTACCCATCAAATGATATATGTTGTGTTTTGTTTGTGTGGTAAAAGTTCCTTTCTTTATTTTGCTGTTTTGTTCTTTGATTTATTGACTGGAAAGTGGAATGCTTTTGTGGAATGTTTGTATATATGTACTTAGAAAGAGTCGTCCTACCCTGTCTTTAGTTTATTCAGTCAATGTCTTCCTTTGAGCTCCAGTTCTCTTCTTCAGTCAATGTCTTCCTTCTCTTTCGAACACTATTTGTTATGGGGTTTCGGTGTTTATTTTAGGTTTTTATCTTCAAGTTATTGTGACCCTTCAATTTGATTTGCAGGTATTTTTGTATCCATCAAATGATATGTTGTATTTTGTTTGTGTAGTGAAAGTTCCTTTCTTTCTTTCTTTTGCTGTGTTGTTCTTTGAAAGAAGAAGGCAGAAAAATCTACATTCCTCGCCACTCAATCGGTACAGCAAATTGAAAGTTCATACTTCATCTTCAACTGATTTCGTTTCTTTACTCTCTTATTTCTTTGAAAATCTAAATTTTTTTTGTTCATTTTTGTTTTCCCTTGCATGTGTCACTACAAGAATTTCGTCCGTTAGCGTCGGCCAAAAGTCGACGCTAAACGTATAAAACCGACGCTAATAGCCATTTTAGCGTCGGCCTTGCGTTGGCCACGGGGCGGACGCTAAATTGCTCGTCGCAATGCATTAGCGTCGGCCGTAGTGTGACCGACGCTAATTAGCGTCGGTTTATCCGACGCTAAGCCGACGCACGAAGGTAACGAAATGGCCTACGCTAACTTAGCGTCGGCCTTGGCCGACGCTAATTAGCGTCGGCTAAGCCCACGCTACATAGGCAGGTTCGACGCAAAAGAAATTCCTCCAGATTTAGCGTCGGCCTTGGTCGACGCTAATTAGCGTCGGCTAAGCCCACGCTACATAGGCAGGTTCGACACAAAAGAACTGAAAATCAAATCAAATCTTGCAGCCAGCTATTTATATAGGAGAGAAAGAGAGTGGACCACTATTTGACTGCTGTTGCCGAAAGCGAAATAAAACGAAGGCCTATAAATTTAATAGTCTATAAATTTATGAATATTCTAAATTCTAAATTACTTTTTGAATTTGAAAAATCTTTGATCATATAATTGTGGTTAAGAAAGTTTATTTTAACCTCTTAAACCTTCTTAAGATTGTTAAGCTAGGAGAACACAGTATAATTTGGGAGAATTATTTAGTCAAAAGATACAAAAGTATTCCATGCATTAAAGCCAAAAAAAATTAAAGAAACTACATAGGCATTAATAATTCATTAACTCTAACTTTATAAGACTCTTTTAGCAGTAGTAAAAGATCTCATGGATCAAATTCCTTGATTTTGCAAAGCCTGTGACATAGCATATGCCTCTGTTATGCATCTAAGGGCTAAGGCAGCGAGGGCTAACATAGCACAATGTGCTCAAATTGGTTTCCTTAATACATGACAACCAGGTCTAACTCTAACATAGCATATTTATGTTGCATGGCCCTTAATTAAATCATCTCATTAAATTACTGTGAATTCAATATAGAAAACTTGAGTTTCAATATAAATAACACAGAAAATGCTTGGGTTGAAAGGCTCTCAGTAGAAGATATTTTCATTAAATAAGCATTTGAATACATACACCAATGATCTAAAAGTAGAAGATATGTTAATGACTTACAAACTAAGGAGCAAACTCAATGTAAAACCCCACATGTACTTCCTGTCCAGATGAATGTTGTCCACTTTCCTTCTGCACAATGTAGAAACAAAGGAATATATAAAACAATAAATTGATGGGGTTAATACCAAAGAATAAAACATGAAGATGATACAAAACCCAAGCCAAGAAAAAAAAATTGTTTACAGGGGAAATCATAGATGATAATGACAACCATAGTAGCACTGAGGAAAACCTTTGAAGGCTGTCCAGAGGAAGGCGATTGTGAGTTGAAGAAAATATGCCTACTGAGAGATAGGGAAGCAATCAAAAAATGAAGAATTTAATAAAATCTGCTGTTTTGGTTTTCTTCAAAAGTGCCTCCGTTGGGACTTTATAATGTCACTTGTCAGCCAGGAATTGTAGATGCCAAAACCACGGGACTTCCGTACTCTTCTGAATCCTCCTCCTGCTGTGTTTCCAACATTCAAAAACTCTTCATCAATTCGTGAGTGTTAATTGAAAGACGATGAAAGTCGATAGTCATTGGGCCTACTGTGGTCGACATGCTCGTAATGAAAGCAATAATCAACTTCCCTCCGCGGCTCCCTTTGTCTGCCGACTGCCGTCCTCCCTTCTCCATCCCTCTTCCCTTTTCTCTCTCTCTATCTTAGCAATGCAGTTACTTCCCTCACCAAAAATTATATACACCAAACCTGGGGATATCCCCTTTATATATTGTTATAGATTATTACTACAAAGTCATGATAAAAACACATGTAGCCCCCCAATTGATTTAAACAATTTAGCACCTGAGAAGAACAAAATGTTAATTATTAATGTCTTATTTCCTATATAGAAGACAAAGCACTGTTGAATCTTAAAAATAATGTAATAGATCATAATCAAACTTGTGCTACACAGTTTGTATTTTAGCTGGAAATCAAACAAAACTAGGAACCACAACCTTCCCACCAAGTGCCACTCTACACACAATTTCTAAATAAATTTAAGTTCAAATCAAATCCCAATCGAATGATCCAGATAGTGTGGACTCATACGAATTTAATAATACATTTACTTTTCTGCATAACTAAAATCAAAATGAGCAGAGCTCGAGGAATAACATGCTCCAACTTCACAATCCAACATGCTCTGATTGCAGATTATGAAGCAAATTTTTCCCTAACCTAAAAGTGAAAATTTAAGAAAAGAGAAAAAAAAAGGTTGAAAGTGAAATTACAGAAACGAAGAGGGAGAGAGACAGTCCAACCTGCTACCGTCATTGCGATCATATAATGCGTCCGCCTTTTGAACCCTAAGCACCACACATGGAAAGTATCACTGCACAAACTGCAACACACAAAATCAAATTAAAACCCTAACCCCCAACCAGAAATGAGAACGGAATGAACCAGAAAACAGAAAAAATCAAAACTGAGAATGGCAAGCAGAGAAGAAAACCTAACCTTCTCTAGCAATAGCAATGGCGTCTCTCGCGGAGGAGGTGGCGTCCCTCACGGCCTGAGCAGAGGACTGAGCGAATGGTAGCGTCTCTCGCGGTGAGTGGTGGAGGCGACAGCGACGAGTGGCCCTGAGCTTGAGACGCGACGCAAGAAACTTGAATGTAGGTCGCGGTGGTGGTGGAGGCGCGACGGAACTGAGCTTTTGACGGTGGTGGAGATTGGGGGAAATTCGACGCCTCTGCTAGGGTTTTGAGATTAGGGGTGAGTGAAAACGATTGTGTGGTGTTTACGGGTATAGTCCTTTTTTAAAAAAAAACTTTGCGTCGGCCAGCAGACGCTAACCCAATTTTCATTTTGCGTCGGCCTAGGCCGACGCTAAACTCAAATTTTAAATTTTTTTTGTTTGAACCGCAGAAGTAGCGTCGGTCAACCGACGCTAAAATAGTTTGACATTTTTTGTTGACTTTTTTGCGACGGCTAAGCCGACGCTAACTATTAAAAAAATTAAAAAAAATAAATAAAATTGAAGTGTCGAGATAGCGTCGGTTTGGCCGACGCTAAACCAACAATGTTAGCGTCGGTGTCGTGGCCGACGCTAATTTCTGACGCTACAACCTCCCATTCTAGTAGTGTGTGTGGTTTGTGTTCGAGCAGAAGAGGTCTGATTTGCAGGTATTTTTGTACCCATCAAATGATATATGTTGTGTTTTATTTGTGTGGTGAAAGTTCCTTTCTTTATTTTGCTGTTTTGTTCTTTGATTTATTGACTGGAAAGTGGAATGCTTTTGTGGAATGTTTATATATATGTTCTTAGAAAGAGTTGTCACACCCTGTCTTTAGTTTATTCAATCAATGTCTTCATTTGAGCTCCAGTTCTCTTCTTCAGTCAATGTCTTCCTTTGCTTTTTAACACTATTTTTTATGGGGTTTCGATATTTATTTTGGGTCTTTATCTCCAAGTTTTTGTAACCCTTCAATTTGATTTGCAGGTATTTTTGTACCCATCAAATGATATGTTGTATTTTGTTTGTGTAGTGAAAGCTCCTTTCTTTATTTTGCTGTGTTGTTCTTTGATTTATTAATTATTAATTTATTAATTGAAAAGTGGAATGCTTTTGTGGAATGTTTATGTTGGAACCAAATGGGTTAAAAGTGTTTTTAATACAAAAACTCCCTAAGTGATTTTATGGTTTTGATGATAACAAAATGTATTAAGGTTTTTACAAAGGATAATCAAGTTGTATTAAGCTGTACAATGAATAAATGCTGCACTAACTAAGCTGATTGCAGTCTGCGTCCAATAAGCTCTTCATGACATTGGCTGGCATTCAAAGTGAGCCTTGCGTCCAATGTTGGCACTGGAATGGACACAAGAGTTTTGCGTCCAATGTTGGCACTGGAATGGACACAAGAGTTTTGCGTCCAATGTTGGCACTGAAGTGGGACACAAAAGTTCTGCATCCAATGTTTGAGCAGAAGGAAGCATTCTGCGTCCAGCGTCCAATGTTTGAGCACAAGGCAAGAACAAAGTTCTGCGTCCAATGTCTTCTGAAGAAGCAGAATCGCAGAAGTAAAAGAAATCAAGTCTTGAAGACACGCTACTTTCTGCGTCCAATGTTTTCCAAAGAAGCAGAATCAGTAAGCGTCCAATAGAGCAAGACTGGCATAAGTCCAATGATAAGAACAAGGCAATACTGGCAGAGTCCAATGTTTGTATGAGAAGCAGAATTGCAGTAAGAGTCCAATGATTTTCAAAGGAACAGATTCAGTGAGCATGAAGGATAAAAGTCCAAAGTTCAGTATGAGCAAGAGTGCAACTCTGCGTCCAATAAAACTGAACAAACAAAAGAACTGCTCTGCGTCCAATGAAGTCAGAGTTACTCAAGCACTGTTCTGCGTCCAATAAATAAGAAGGACAACAATATTGCTTTGCGTCCAATGGAACACAGTGAAGCAGATTGACAAAGGTACATCAAACAAGTGTTCTGCGTCCAATGAAGCAGAAGAACAAATGTACAAACAATCAACTTTGCGTCCAATGGAAATGGTAAAAGTCCAATACTGCCTTGCATTCAAATGGAATAGATTGGTAAGCATCAGGTATGCGTCCAATGTTTGCATAAGTTCTGTGCAAATTGGTAAGTGCAAAGGTATGCGTCCAATAGATTCTATATGCTGCGTCCAAAACGCAGAGTCCATTACATGCTATTTACTGCTCATGCATTTAATATGAAACATATTTATTGAGCAAATGATTTGAAATAAATAGCCGAACACAATGCTTTCTGTACATCTTTGTCAACGTATGTGAATGTACTTTTGAAAAGCATAAAGTACTGTGGAAAGTGTACTAAGAGAGAGAATGTACTTTTAACTACTCTATAGATCTCTGAACACACCTTTCTGCTTTACACAGTGTATTCTCTCTGTCTCAATAAGATATTATTATTAACCACTGTACAATTGAGACTTTGAGTACAGGTTGCTTCTGATTTAGGAGAAAGAAACGCAGACATGCACAAAGAAGTAGATCTCCTCAGAGCAACGGGAAAATAGCATTAAATGCTATTAGAGAACGGTAATATTATGAAGGCTGAAGCTGAGCTATTCGAAGAACAAGTCTGAAGCTTCATCAAAGCCTATAAATACCGAGAAGCAAGAAGAAGAATACAAGTGACTGAAAACGAAAAAGAAATAGCTGAACTGCTGTGCAATCTTTTATACTCTGATTAGAAAAGTCTTGTATTTCTTTATCTTCTTGTAAAAGAGAGTTTGCTTAACTCTCAAAGTGCTTTAGATTTCATATCCTCACTTGTGTGAGTTAGACAGCACTTGAATCAAAACTCTGCTGAGTTGTTTTAGCCTGAAGAGGCTGTGTTCAAAGAATACTTGGGGTTTAGCCTGAAGAGGCTGCGTCCAAAGAATACTTGGGTTTTAGCCTGGAGAGGCTGTGTGCAAAGAATACTTGGGATTTAGCCTGAAGAGGCTGTGTGCAAAGAATACTTGTATTCTATCAGGTTGATAGTGAAATCTCTCTAGTTTGAGGGGACTGGACGTAGCTCTTAGGAAAGGGTGAACCAGTATAAAAACTTGTGTTATTTCTTCCTTCCCTTAACTCCTTTTATATCTGTGTTTATTACTAACAAAGGGGATTGAAATTGTTTTTATTCAAACAAGTTTTTCAAACCAAAAGGGAAGCATTCTGTGCGTCCAATCTTTAGAAAACCAGTGCGTCCAGTTTTTATAAAGAATCTGTGCGTCCAGTGTTTTAGGACTCTGTGCGTCCAATATTTCAAAAAGCACTGTGCGTCCAATATTTGAACTAAGCTGTGCGTCCAACGTTTTTAACAGCCAGCGTCCATCATTTGCGAAAAAGTTTTAAAAGCTTAGAAACACAATTCAACCCGCCCTTCTTGTGTTTCATCTTGTTACCTACAGTTGGTATCAGAGCCTGGTTTCTAAGGGGTTGAGCACTTAACAGTGAAGAGAAAGCAAGATCCATGGAGAATGAAGGACTGGCTGTGAACAGACCACCACTGTTCAATGGCAACGAATATGATTACTGGAAGCAAAGAATGATCACATTCTTTGATGCGCAGAATATAGATTTATGGGACGTTGTGGAAACAGGCTACACGGCCCCAGTAAATGATGCAGGTCAACCAGTACCTAGAGCCCAATGGACAGCTGATCAAAGAACCAGATTTCAGCTGAACTCGAAGGCCAGGCACTACCTGATGTGTGCCATCACAAAATCTGAATATGACAAGGTGCATAGCTGCACTACTGCCAAGGAAATGTGGGACACTCTGGCCTTGGCACATGAAGGCTCATCTCAGGTTCGTGAATCTAAGATAAGCATACTAGTTCATCAATATGAACTATTTAAGATGGAAGAACAAGAGTCCATCGATCAAATGTTTGGAAGATTCCAAACTATTACCAACAACCTGAGATCCTTGGGGAAAGTCTACACAACCCAGGAACATGTAAGGAAGATCTTGAGGAGTCTGCCCAGACGGTGGAGACCCAAAGTTACAGCAATACAAGAAGCAAGGGATCTTTCCACTCTTGCATTAGAAAATCTTCTAGGCTCATTGAAAGTACATGAGCTTGAGCTGAATGAAGAGGGAACCGAGAAAAGAGCAAAGTCCATTGCTCTTAAAGCTCAAAAAGGGAGCACCTCAAAAGCTTTAAAGGCAAATGATTCTGATGAAGAATCATGCAGCTCAGAAGGAGAAGAAGGCTCAGATGATGATGAACTCTCCTTCATCTCCAGGAAAATAAAATCAATGTGGAAAAAGAAGGGTGGCTTCAGAAGGAAGCAATTCAACAGAAGATTTCCACAGAAGGAAGCTGAGCAAAAGGAGGAAAGTCCAGTGGTGTGCTATGGATGCAGGAAACCAGGCCACTACAAGGCAGACTGTCCTGAGGCCGAGAAGACAAAGAAGAAGTTCTTCAAGAAGAAAAAAGGTCTCATGGCAACATGGGAGGACCTTGATGATTCCTCTGATGATGAGGATAAGGAAGAGGCAAATCTATGTCTAATGGCAGGACTCTCCTCAGTTGAAAGTGAAGATGAAGAGGAGGTAATTTCTTACTCTGAATTAAGAGATAATTTTGATGAGCTTCTTAGAGATTCATCCATTTTATCTGATGAGTACAAGTCTTTAAAGAAAAAGTTTTCTCTTATAACAAAAGATTTTGAAAAGCTTTCTTCAGAAAACAAAGTACTCAAATCAGATAATGAACATTTAAGACTTCAAGTGAGTCAATTGAAGGAAGAATCTCCAAAGAAGTCTGAGTCCAATACTTCCTGTGAAGTACAAGTACTTCAACAAGAAGTAGATGAACTCACTGGACGTTTGTCCAAGTTTGTCAGTAGCTCTGAAAAGCTTGATCAAATTTTAAAAACTCAGAGAAAACCTTCTGACAAAACTGGTTTGGGTTATGAAAAACTGAAACCAAAGTTTTCCAAGAGTCCATCAAAGTTTAATATATATTGTGGTCACTGTGGAAAGGCTGGACATGTCACATCGACATGCTTCCATAATAAATGGAACAAGCCTGGACGCAGCCCAAGGACTAACATGAAAGGACCCAAGAAAATCTGGGTACCTAAGAACATGATCATTCCTGTTGCAGATTTGCTTAATGGGAGGAAAACAACACCAGTCATGGTACCTGGACAGTGGCTGCTCACGACACATGACAAGAGAAAGGTCTATGTTCCAAGACCTAAAGCCTAGATCAAAGGGCTGGGTCACGTTTGGAGGTGACCAGAAAGGCAGAATAGTTGGAATAGATAAAATTGGTAAACATCCTTTTCCTACTGTTGAAAATGTTTTATTGGTTGAAGGACTCAAACATAATCTACTTAGCATAAGTCAATTGTGTGACAGTGGATGTGATGTTTCCTTTGACAAGGATAAATGTATAGTCAAAAATTCTGATAAGTCCATTCTTTTTCAAGCAAAGAGGCAGGATAATGTTTATAAAATTGATTTCGAAAATCTGTCCAAACAGAATGTCTCATGCTTCATTTCTTTAAATGATGAACAATGGATATGGCACAAGAAGCTTGGTCATGCAAGCTTGAGAACCATCTCAAAGCTTAATAAGCATAGCCTCGTAAGAGGACTTCCAAATCTTGTGTACAGATCTGAGGTTCTCTGTGAAGCATGTCAGAAAGGGAAACAAGTGAAAAACTCTTTTAATTCTAAAAACATTGTTTCCACTTCTAGACCTTTAGAACTGTTACATATGGATTTGTTTGGACCAACACAAACTGCTTCTTTGAGTGGAAAGAAATATGGACTTGTTATAGTTGATGACTATACTAGATGGACATGGGTTAAATTTCTAGCACACAAGGATGAGTCTTTTAAGGTATTCACCATTTTTTGTAAAAGAGTCCAAACTGAGAAAGGAGTGTGTATCAACTCCATTCGAAGTGATCATGGAGGTGAGTTTGAAAATGCAAACTTTCAGAGATTCTGTGAAGAGAATGGAATCCTTCACAATTTCTCTGCACCTAGAACACCACAGCAAAATGGTGTAGTAGAGAGGAAAAATCGATCTTTACAAGAGATGGCCAGGACCATGCTCAATGATCACTCAACCTCTAAGAGGTTTTGGGCTGAAGCTGTAAACACAGCATGTTATTTGCAAAACCGAATTTTTATAAGGCCTATACTGAAAAAGACTCCTTATGAATTGTGGAAAGGAAGAAAACCCAACATTTCATATTTTCATCCTTTCGGATGTGAGTGTTTTATTCTTAACACCAAGGATCAACTTGGTAAATTTGACTCTAAAGTTGATAATGGAATTTTTCTGGGTTATTCTGAAACTTCCAAGGCATATTGAGTTTACAACTCAAGAACCTTGACTGTTGAAGAGTCAATTCATGTTAAATTCAATGACAAAAAGCCTGACAATGATCTATCAGAGCTAAGTGATTCTCTTGCAGATATGAGAATACAACCAGGAGGTGAAGAATCATCAAGCAAGATTGAAGAAGATGGACCAGACGCAGGAGACAGTCATGCGTCCAATACTGCAGGTGGTAAAAGCTGGCATTTTAAGACTTATCATCCTGAAGATCAAATTATTGGAAATGCAGATGATAAAGTCAGAACAAGGTCCACATTCAGAGAGCAAACTGATGTAGCATTCATCTCTGAATTGGAGCCAAAGAATATAGATGAAGCCCTATTGGATGAAGGATGGATTTTAGCAATGCAGGAGGAGCTGAATCAGTTCAAAAGAAATGATGTTTGGACTCTGGTAGCCCCACCTGAAGATAAGTCCATCATTGGAACCAAATGGGTATTCAGAAACAAGCTGGACGAAGAAGGTAAAGTTGTGAGAAACAAAGCAAGGTTAGTTGCTCAAGGCTACTCACAACAGGAAGGTATTGATTTTACTGAAACCTTTGTTCCAGTAGCTAGAATAGAAGCCATTCGCATTTTACTTTCATTTGCTGCCCAACATGATATGAGGCTTTATCAAATGGATGTAAAGAGTGCTTTTCTGAATGGTATAATAACAGAAGAAGTCTATGTTGAACAGCCCCCTGACTTTGAGGATCAATCTTTTCCAAATCATGTTTTTAAATTGAAAAAGGCTCTTTATGGCCTTAAGCAAGCTCCTCGAGCTTGGTATGAAAAACTGAGTTCATTTTTAATGGAAAATGGTTTTTCAAGAGGAAAAGTTGATAACACTCTTTTCAGAAAATCCATAGACTCACATTTCATCATAGTACAGATTTATGTAGATGACATTATTTTTGGTGCTACTGATGAATCTTTGTGTAGAGAATTCTCTGAGTTAATGCAGAAAGAATTCGAAATGAGTATGATGGGAGAGTTGAAGTTCTTTCTTGGACTTCAAGTGAAACAGACTAAAGATGGGATATATGTACATCAGTCCAAATACACGAAGGAGCTTCTGAAGAAGTTCAAAATGGATGATTGCAAACCCATGAATACTCCCATGCATCCAACTTGCATAATGAGCCTGAATGACAAAGATAAAAAGGTAGATCAAAAGGTATATAGAGGTATGATAGGATCTCTTTTATATCTTACTGCATCTAGACCTGATATTATGTTCAGTGTATGCTTATGTGCGAGATTTCAATCAGATCCTAGAGATTCTCATTTGACTGCTGTCAAGAGAATTTTTAGATATCTGAAAGAGACTACTAATCTTGGTTTGCTGTTTAAGAAATCAGATGAATACAGATTAGTAGGATTCTGTGATGCTGACTATGCTGGAGACAGGCTTGAAAGAAAAAGCACCAGTGGAGGATGTCATTTTATGGGATCCAATTTAGTATCATGGACAAGCAAGAGACAAAGCACAATTGCATTATCAACAGCTGAAGCTGAATATGTCTCTGCTGCAAGTTGTTGTTCTCAGCTCTTATGGATTAAATATCAATTGGAGGACTACAACATTTTTGAGAGTAAAATTTCTGTTCTTTGTGATAATACTGCTGCAATCAATTTATCTAAGAACCCAATCTTACACTCAAGAGCTAAGCATATAGAAATTAAACATCATTTTATTAGAGACTATGTGCAGAAGGGAACATTTGATATTCAGTTTGTTAACACTGAAAATCAATGGGCAGATATATTTACAAAACCCCTCTCTGTAGATAGGTTTACTTTTATAAGGAAGCATTTGAATATGCACTTTATAAAAGACTGATGTTTAGCGTCCAATATGCTTAAGTTGAGTCTGAGTCCAATGTGACTAGAGTCCAATAGGACACGACAGTCTATTTGAGACTTAGAACGTTTTTTTTAAAGACTCAAAAGCTTTCACCTCTTAGTAATCCCACGCTGAGTCCAATTTTTTTCATAAAGATATATCTTACAGTTGGTTTCTTACAAATGCTTTGCAGTATCTTTTCAGTTTGATGATTATTCAAGCTTTCAAGAAAAACTTCTGTTTTTCTCTATAAACTTGATTCAGATTTCTCTTCTTTTGGCATCTTTTCTAAAATCATTTCTGTTTGAGAAAGCTTGTTTAGAAAAAGGGAGAAGAAAAAGTATTTTTAAGTTTCTCTCTGTGTTTCAAAACTGTCTTTGGACTATGATGTTCTATGAACCTTTTTGCCTGATGACAAAAGGGGGAGAAAGAATGGGATTAAGTTTTTATATCCTGACTAAAAAGGGGAAAGATTTTGACAAAAGGGGAGAAAAATTAAGTCTGATTGCATTAGTCTTATTACCATGTTTTAATCTGATAAGCTATTTGTTTTTTATTGGACTAATCTTGTTTCTATGAGTAAAAGAAATTTTCAGGTACTCTAAGTATATTGAATATCCAAAACCATGAGATGTTTATCTCAGGGGGAGAAGAGTAAGGAAAATCTGAGATGTTTATCTCAGGGGGAGTTTCCCTTAGAAAATTTCTGTTTTTGCTGTTTATTGTTTGTAAAACTTAATAATGTTTGTCATCATCAAAAAGGGGGAGATTGTTGGAACCAAATGGGTTAAAAGTGTTTTTAATACAAAAACTCCCTAAGTGATTTTATGGTTTTGATGATAACAAAATGTATTAAGGTTTTTACAAAGGATAATCAAGTTGTATTAAGCTGTACAATGAATAAATGCTGCACTAACTAAGCTGATTGCAGTCTGCGTCCAATAAGCTCTTCATGACATTGGCTGACATTCAAAGTGAGCCTTGCGTCCAATGTTGGCACTGGAATGGACACAAGAGTTTTGCGTCCAATGTTGGCACTGGAATGGACACAAGAGTTTTGCGTCCAATGTTGGCACTGAAGTGGGACACAAAAGTTCTGCATCCAATGTTTGAGCAGAAGGAAGAATTCTGCGTCCAGCGTCCAATGTTTGAGCACAAGGCAAGAACAAAGTTCTGCGTCCAATGTCTTCTGAAGAAGCAGAATCGCAGAAGTAAAAGAAATCAAGTCTTGAAGACACGCTACTTTCTGCGTCCAATGTTTTCCAAAGAAGCAGAATCAGTAAGCGTCCAATAGAGCAAGACTGGCATAAGTCCAATGATAAGAACAAGGCAATACTGGCAGAGTCCAATGTTTGTATGAGAAGCAGAATTGCAGTAAGAGTCCAATGATTTTCAAAGGAACAGATTCAGTGAGCATGAAGGATAAAAGTCCAAAGTTCAGTATGAGCAAGAGTGCAACTCTGCGTCCAATAAAACTGAACAAACAAAAGAACTGCTCTGCGTCCAATGAAGTCAGAGTTACTCAAGCACTGTTCTGCGTCCAATAAATAAGAAGGACAACAATATTGCTTTGCGTCCAATGGAACACAGTGAAGCAGATTGACAAAGGTACATCAAACAAGTGTTCTGCGTCCAATGAAGCAGAAGAACAAATGTACAAACAATCAACTTTGCGTCCAATGGAAATGGTAAAAGTCCAATACTGCCTTGCATTCAAATGGAATAGATTGGTAAGCATCAGGTATGCGTCCAATGTTTGCATAAGTTCTGTGCAAATTGGTAAGTGCAAAGGTATGCGTCCAATAGATTCTATATGCTGCGTCCAAAACGCAGAGTCCATTACATGCTATTTACTGCTCATGCATTTAATATGAAACATATTTATTGAGCAAATGATTTGAAATAAATAGCCGAACACAATGCTTTCTGTACATCTTTGTCAACGTATGTGAATGTACTTTTGAAAAGCATAAAGTACTGTGGAAAGTGTACTAAGAGAGAGAATGTACTTTTAACTACTCTATAGATCTCTGAACACACCTTTCTGCTTTACACAGTGTATTCTCTCTGTCTCAATAAGATATTATTATTAACCACTGTACAATTGAGACTTTGAGTACAGGTTGCTTCTGATTTAGGAGAAAGAAACGCAGACATGCACAAAGAAGTAGATCTCCTCAGAGCAACGGGAAAATAGCATTAAATGCTATTAGAGAACGGTAATATTATGAAGGCTGAAGCTGAGCTATTCGAAGAACAAGTCTGAAGCTTCATCAAAGCCTATAAATACCGAGAAGCAAGAAGAAGAATACAAGTGACTGAAAACGAAAAAGAAATAGCTGAACTGCTGTGCAATCTTTTATACTCTGATTAGAAAAGTCTTGTATTTCTTTATCTTCTTGTAAAAGAGAGTTTGCTTAACTCTCAAAGTGCTTTAGATTTCATATCCTCACTTGTGTGAGTTAGACAGCACTTGAATCAAAACTCTGCTGAGTTGTTTTAGCCTGAAGAGGCTGTGTTCAAAGAATACTTGGGGTTTAGCCTGAAGAGGCTGCGTCCAAAGAATACTTGGGTTTTAGCCTGGAGAGGCTGTGTGCAAAGAATACTTGGGATTTAGCCTGAAGAGGCTGTGTGCAAAGAATACTTGTATTCTATCAGGTTGATAGTGAAATCTCTCTAGTTTGAGGGGACTGGACGTAGCTCTTAGGAAAGGGTGAACCAGTATAAAAACTTGTGTTATTTCTTCCTTCCCTTAACTCCTTTTATATCTGTGTTTATTACTAACAAAGGGGATTGAAATTGTTTTTATTCAAACAAGTTTTTCAAACCAAAAGGGAAGCATTCTGTGCGTCCAATCTTTAGAAAACCAGTGCGTCCAGTTTTTATAAAGAATCTGTGCGTCCAGTGTTTTAGGACTCTGTGCGTCCAATATTTCAAAAAGCACTGTGCGTCCAATATTTGAACTAAGCTGTGCGTCCAACGTTTTTAACAGCCAACGTCCATCATTTGCGAAAAAGTTTTAAAAGCTTAGAAACACAATTCAACCCCCCTTCTTGTGTTTCATCTTGTTACCTACAGTTTATATATATGTACTTAGAAAGAGTTGTCCTACCCTATCTTTAGTTTATTCACTCATTGTCTTTCAGGGTATGTCTCTTTGTTGCTTTAATTTTTTACTTGAAACAGAGAAAATGTAAACTCTCTTTTTTTTGTCAAGGGATCACTGATAAAGTATGTATTTGGTGTGGCTTTCTCGGTGCAGAGAGCCTAATGTCTGCATCTTTTACTTTGGCACAATAAATATTTATTAGCATTTCAGGTGACCCCTACTTTGTTTCATCTTTGTATGTTGCTATTGTGAGATATATGATTTTAACAAATAATAAGCCTTCGAACATGATTAACTGCATACAAAGTTACTGCAAGAGTTTATGAAGTTTTTTTTTTTATTTTAGGGTGAGGCTATTCTTTCATGGGGTTTCATACTTTCTTTTGTTTTCTTTAATGGTTTAACTCTGTTTGAAACAGTGGTTTCATTTTGTTTGGTTTCTCATTTTAAAAGGATGAAATCAAAATGGTTTAACGTTACAATTGATATTTGATATGAATCATCATGTTTTAGGATTTTATAAGGATAAGAATAGCAGAATAAGTAGGCAAATGTAGACATGCATAATAAATAAACATGGGAGGTTTGTATTATGCAAATGGGAAGCAAACTCCCCATGAGCTTACTATGTTTAGTTTGAATTGTGCAAATGAATATGTGTAGTTTGAATTGTGTGACTCTTCTTGACAAGATAATGTGTATACTTTTTGTTACCTATTTCGTTATTGTTTTATACATGTAAAAAAGGAGTCAGACAATGGATACTGTCAAGCAAATGGAAGAAAAATATAGATGGTTTATGGTTGAATATGATCCTAGAGCTGTAAGTAATCTATGTTCTATATATGTATTTATAAGTTAAATGTGTTGAATCATCTCCTGTTTTATGTTGCTTTTATGAACTAGGAATATGGTTTGATGTCGTCCCAATTCAATCGACAATTTTATGACAAGATAGGCCATCGTGTGTGGTTCAATGATAGCTTCCATAATGAGGTAGAGGTCAAGGTACGGAAGACAAATCGGGAGGTGCATTTGACGGATGGATGACTTTCCATTGGAAAGGTTTACAACCTTAGAGATGGTGGTTATCTAAAAGTGTTTTTCAACAATGTATGTGAGTTTGTTGTTGACACGGTGTTTCATAGATGGATGGAAGAGGTTAAATATCCTGAAGGTCCTCAGTCTTATACACTTGGTGCACCATCTTCAGATATAAAAATTGAAGTTAAGGAGGAAGTAGAAGATGGGCTTAAACCTGAAACTGTTTTCGCTGGGGGAAATTCTCAAGCTTCTGATGATGGTGGTGGTGACGGAATGAGTGAGGAGTGGGATGAAGATTGGGCCAATTATATAATTGCAAAGAAGAGATTAACCAAGAGCAATGTTGAATCTACAAACTTGGTGAGTTATACAAACTCAATTGGCATTGGTTTTCTATAAATTTATTCTATGATGTGTCTTATTCTACTTTATAAATTACACACTATTTGAAATATGATATACATTTGATATTGTTCTGTATTGTGTTACAGAATATCCTTGCTGATCTGTGTGCTAAGGGATTGAAACGTGGGTGTGAAGACATATTGAAATTAGAGATGAACACAATGTTAAATGGGATGCCAAACTGTGTTGGGGGACTAGATCCCCGAATGAGTGTTACTTGACCTCGGGATGGCAAGCATATTGTCGAGCAAAGGGATATAAGGAGGGCACATACTTGCAGCTTAGTCTGTTTAAGAACACACTAACCACGCTGTACATCCATGACACCTAGGAGCATGTCAGTAATTGGGTTGTTTTCGAAAACTTGAAGTGCTGTTGACTTTTTGAAAAACTTGGAAGTGTAGGAGCATGTATGTAATTGTGTTGTTTTGAAAAACTTGAAGTGCTGTTGACTTTTTTTTTTGTTTGAACCTGTTGAAGACTTGGCGCAGTTTCTAACTGCTTGAACTTATGTTGCTTTGTGTGTTCATTTTGAATTAGATGATATGTGTTTCACAACATGAGAAATCCATAATTGGACTAATATGTAAATTGAATGTTTAATGTGGTTTGATTATTTAGTTGCTTATATTTTATGGAAATCTGAAAATTGGAAATGCAATCCTATATCAGTCAGAAATCAATTATTATAGGATGAGAATTTAATTTATAACCTATGGAAAGAATTATATATACATAATGTTGAATAATTTATGTTTAATTACACCGGCAGAATTAATAGATCTTTGTATGTGTACTGGCGTATTAACCCGTGCAATGCACGAGGACATATTTAAGGGTGGATGAAAATAAAATTAAAACTTAAAAAATTAAACATGCAGAATCCAAAATATTAAAACATGAAATCATAAATCCAAATCTAAATTTAAATTTAACTCAAACAATATTTGTTTTTGATTTTTTATTTAATGTGTTTTTTTTATATTATTGGGTCTTTAATATAATTTTGTAAACGAAGAAAGAAAAATGAAAAATCATAGCTGACACATTCACACTATCAGTGTGAGTTTTTTCACATGCGGGAACGACTCTGTATTGAGCAGTTCATTTTTGTGGATTGGGTCTGATGGTTTCACACTGGGAATGTTAAGTTTTTCACAGCTGTGATATAAGGAGAAATCTGCAATTTCGTGAATAGGTCTCACGCTTTCACAGTGTGGGTGTGAAACTTTTCACAGCTATGAATAGTTTTCGAATGATAAACTTGCATTTTCATGGATAGGCATGACGCTTTCACACTGGAGGTGTTAATTTTCTCATAACTGTGGATGGTTCTGGACTAAGAAGTCTACATTTTCTTAGATAGGCCTGACACTATCACGTTAGGGTTGTGAATATTTTCATTGTTGCGAATGGCTTTGGATTGAAAAAACATTAATAGAAAAATATAGATTTTAATAGTTTCAGGGCAAAAAACAAGATTTTAATAGACATTATACATGAATATAATTTCTATATTTAGTTTTCATTAGTAATCATTTTATTCACATACGTTTCCCTATTTGCCCCGTGCTGCACATGTTACTACGCTAATAAGAAAGGATAGCAGTCCAAAACCTTCAATGACATCATTGAAAAAGCTACATATATATCATATATATCACAATGTAAAATTCTTATAAATTGTTCGTTGCCAATATTTAGAGTGTAATCAACAAGACACATCTGAATGAAAACTTACAAACTGTTTATAATATAGTGGTTAATGAGACCAAAAGCATTGATAAATATATTAAAGGTGTAAGCCAATGAATTAATCTCTTCATTACACAAAACACAATCGAATTTAGGATTGAAAGTGATGCTAACCATTTGGACAATAAATATAAATATTCAAAACATGCTTAAAATCACAATAAGGTTTCAGTCATTATTCTTTTGCTTTAAAGTTTGTTTTTTCAATCTGTTAGCACCTCTCAATGAGTGGCTTTTTTTTATGGTTTTATAAATAGGTATGGTGTGTGTGAGTAAGTGTATCAGATTAGGTGTCAAATAGATTTCATACTGTTTGTAATTATTAGTTTCAATTTATCAAATGTCAAAATCATGCACAAACAAATATGTTCATTCATGGCACTTGAACTTGAACAAGTAATATCTATTTAGGGATGGAAATAGGTCAGGCCGCTCGACAGGGGCCTATGGCCCATCCTACATCAGGCCCAAGCCAGGGCAGACTTTTTCATGAAATATATCAGGCCTAGGCTTTTTTCAAAGCCTATTTAGCTAAAAATGTCAGACTTATGCCATCTAAAAAGCCTTTTAAGCCTAACCGGTCGGCCTATTTAAGTAGGCATAGATATTTTTTTATAGTTATTATTATATTAGATTTTTTATAATGTATTAAAACTATATACTTATTTCCCTTTTAAATGTTTAAACACATGTTGACCTACATAAATACTCAAGCTTATTGAAGGATAATGTTGTGATTTATTTAGAGGTCTTATCACAAAAATACTTCAATCTTACTCACCCCTATGTCTCTATCCTAAATAAAATTGAATTTAATTGTCATATTTTATATTTTGTTATACATAGAGATTTTATTCATTGGCCTATTAGCTTATGTAGGAGTAGGTTGGGCTACTTTTTTTTAGTCAAAGGTTGGACAACTTATTTGAATGCCTTATTAGGAATTGAGCTTTTAAATAGGCTAAAAGGTCAAATCAGACTTTTAAAAAGGCTAGGCCATGCCTAAAAAAAGGCCTATGATAGGTAACAGACTAGGCTTAAGCTTTGAAAATTTTAGACAAGCCAGACTTATTTAGGCAAAGCCTAACCCAACCCAACCTATTTTCATCCCTATATCTATTTGGTAGGATTGCTGACATTTGCTTAAGTCTGAAGTTATTTATTTATATGATCATATCCCGCATCCTTGAAGTAGTGTTGACAAACTAATCAAATCAAGTCATCAAATCAAATCAAATCAAACTTACATATCATATTTATATTAATAAGTAACCTCACGATTGAAAACTCACATCTTCTTCTTCATATGTAGGTGATAAGTAAGGAAACAAGTCTTTTGGAGCTATAAATCGGAAATCTGAATTGAGTGTTTCACTTCATCTTTGTTTGGAGCACTAGTGCAAAATAGGGAATATAATTTAGTTTTTAAATCGGTTATTAGCGGAACCGATTTAAAAACTAAACACGGTGGCAATTTTATAAATAATGATGCACTTTTTAAATCGGTTGTGTTAAAGGGCGATGTAAAAAGTGTTTTTAAAATTTGCAATTCCTTTTTTACAACGGTGAAGTTTTACCAGATTTAAAAAACAAAAATACAATTTTGAAACCCGCGCCGCGTCGTCTTCTCCCTCTCACTTTGTAACTCTCACTCTCACTCCACTCTCTAATCTCAAACCTTCTCTTCCTCTTCACTCGCACTCCACTCTCTGCTCCGGCGTCATTCGCTATTACTCTTCCCTCCGTAGTAGGCTCTTCCTCTTCCCTCCATCGTTGGCTCTTCGTGCTCCGCCGTTCGCCGTGAAGCCCTTCTCCGTCGTTGGCTCTTCATGCTCCGCCGTGAAGCCTGTTCGCCGTGAAGCCTTGCTCCGCCGTGAAGCCTTGCTTGGCTCTTCGTGCTTCGTATATTCACAAGTTAGCTCTTCGTGCTTTGTTTTTGGTTCACTTTATTTTTTAGATTTAAATTTTTGCCGTAGTGTTTCTTCTTTCTTCTTGTCATTTGCTTTGTAAGCAAAGTTGATTCTTTGTTTCTGCTAAAAAACTTCAAAGGGTTGTAGTTTCTGTTGTTCCAAAATCGATTTTCACTTCTACCACACTTTTTGAGTTTATTAAATATAAAAAGAACAAAAAAAATTATGGGAGAAATTATCTAATGGATTGTTTGGTTTGTATTTTCTCGTGTTCTATGTTTTTGTCCATTGAACTTGTTTTGTTATGATTATTCAAATATTACTTTGTTAGATAATAGTATTTTATTTGGTTTACTGGTTAATACTTGAAAGCATGTCGACCGAAATAGAGAAACCTAAGTAATCGATATTGTACATTTTGAAATTCTCAATCAACTGGTGAGTAATCATAAGATGTGAGTGCAAAAATGTCCTTCTGGTTTCTTATAAAATGCTAATTTTGATGGTAGGCTGGTTGCATTAGGTTTTTTTTTTGGATGGAGGGTCTCTAACTAAAGGTAAAAGGCTTCCTCATTTTGGCATGTAGGAAAGATGCTTCTTTTGTTTTACTTCAAAAGCTGTTCTTCTTCTTCTGGTCATTGTTTTTATAATTCACATGCTTCAATTTTGTAATACTAATACTTACCATGACATAGGTAGATCCTGAGATCCATGGCGGATTTGATCATTTCTTTCCTCAAATGTGGGATTGTTTAGTTAATCTTAGGAATAGAGTTTAATTTGCTTATTTGTGCTGGACTATAATACTTCACCATTATGAATTTTGAAACATTTTTTTCATGGACATCAAAGATTATCATTTCTTAGATATACTTGATGATAATGTTTTCTGCTCATATTTCTTCTTGGTCTAACATGTTAATACTGCTTTGGTGTGGAAGTCCCTTGATTCTTTTACTAGAATTTTGCCGAAGATTATCATTAGGTTTTTTTTCTTTCTTTTTCAGTTTTCTGCTATCAAAAGATTTTATTACATTTGGAAAGAATATTATCCAAGTGCTAAGGGGACCTCTTTGATCTAACTCGTGAGAGTGAAAGCCTGCTAAAAGGAATTTCTTCACACCAGGTACAACTATTTGATACTGGTTTTTAAATGTGGTTTACTAGTTAATACTTCTAGGCTTAAACCTCTTTTTGGTCCCTCAAAATTGTTATAAAATGAGGGACCAAAAATATGTTTTAGCCATACTTCTATTAGTTACTAGTTTGCATATTAAAAATGGATTGCTATATATCACGGTTTCTTTCAAACTTGAAAATGGAATTAGGTATAGATAAACATGATTCTAGTGAGGGACATGATCTGTTGACAACAAATGATCCCTCTTTTGAGATCGAATATAATAAGCGTGTGTTTTTATTATTTCAGAACGTAGTGTTATGGATCGTAGCTAGATGCAAAGTAGTCACATGAGTGATGAGTATGGGAATGGAGTGGAAGAGTTTCTAGAGTTTGCTCAAAGAAATGTTCCTGATAGTAATGGGAGGTTTTATTGTCCTTGTATTAAGTGTTTCAATCAGAGAAAACTAGAAATTGGCAAAATACGAGACTATCTTTTTATTAATGGGATTTGCAGAGGTTATACAAAATTGACATGACATGGTGAAATGTTAGGCATGCCAAGTGTGTCCGAAAGGGCAGAAGTTGAAGTACACATGGACGATCGACTAGAGGACATGATCCGTGATCTTGGCCCGGAGTCTTTTAAGCGAGCACATGTCTATGATACTTTGTGCAGTGACAAGGAAGAGCCTTTGTATCCGGGGTGCACAGAATTCACACGGTTGTCGGCGGTATTAAGATTGTTCAATTTGAAGGCGAAAATGGGTGGACTGATAAAAGCTTCACTGAATTGCTTCAATTGTTGAAGGACATACTTCCAGAAGGTAACACATTGTCAGACCGTAACTATGAGGCGAAGAAGGTATTGTGTCCGATGGGTGCGGAGTATAAGAAAATACATGCATGCCCCAATGATAGCATATTGTACCGAAAAGAGTTTAAAGATGTGCATAATTGCCCTAGGTGTGGGGTATCACGCTACAAGGTGAAAGATGGTGATTCCGGTGTGGGCAAAAAGGGTCCTCCTACGAAGGTGTTATGGTACCTTCCAATAATTCCAAGGTTCAAGCGATTGTTTGCTAATGAAAATGATGCAAAAAACATTAGATGGCATGTAGATGGGAGGAAATGTGATGGACAACTTCGTCATCCAGCTGATTCTTTGCAATGGCATAAAGTTGATTCTTTGTTTTCGAATTTCGCCAATGAGCCAAGAAACATTAGGCTTGGACTTGCTACAGATGGAATGAATCCATATGGTAACTTAAGTAGTATCCATAGTTCGTGGCCTGTTCTCTTAGTAATTTACAACCTATCTCCTTGGTTGTGCATGAAGCGCAAATACATTATGTTATCTATGATGATTTCGGGCCCAAAACAGCCAGGAAATGACATACATGTTTATCTAAGTCCTTTAATTGAAGACTTGAGAATGTTGTGGGAGGAAGGCATTGAGGTGTTTGACGAGTATTCTGGTGAATATTTCAAGCTGCGTGCCATGTTATTTTGCACCATCAATGACTTTCCAGCATACGGCAACTTGTCCGGGTATAGTGTTAAGGGGCATAAAGCGTGCCCTATCATGTATTTATAATTTATTTATAAGTTATTACATTTATAAGTTAATACATGTCTAACTTTTTTTTTCTTGTAAAGAGGCACATGGATGATTCATTGACCAGGCCCATAGATAGCGCATCAACAAGGAAGGGTAGACAAGCCACGAAGTTGAAGGATGTGGCTCTTAAACGTCAATCTGGACAGAAGCTTGAGTTTGATATGTGTACTTGTGCCCCCATAGGTAATAATGCCACGAAGTTCAAGAGTTATGTAGGGGTGCTTGCTCGAACCAAAGCTAGTATTTTGATTGACGAATGGTACAATGTCTCCACATCAACGAAGGATCAAATTTGAGATGATATCTTGGTATTTAACTTGTACCTTATATGTTTGTATCTATTTTGTATTTAATTGAATTTAACTATCACAACAATTTTGTTTTGTATTGTAGGAAACTTTTACTGTTTCGAATGATAGTAAGTTGAAGCATGTATGGCTTTCATATGCGGGTGAGAGGTGGAAGACATTTAAGGCAGACCTCACCAGGCGATACGTATTTTGGGATTGTGGTCCTACTTATGAAAAATATCCCTTCATTTCACAAGATGAATGGGTGAAGTTTGTTGAGTCAAGAAATGCACCCGAGTTTCAGGTAATTAGTTGACATTTTAGTTTTTTACTTGGTCTCGTAGATTTAATTGTGTACTGAATTTTGTGGTGTTGTTTATATCAGGTGAAAAGACAAAAGGCAAGAGAATGTCAAGCAAAGAACCTTTACCTGCATACATTGTCTCTTATGGGTTATGAAGGACTTAAGAAGGATATAAAGCTAAAGGCCAACGTAGACAAATCCATTGAAAATCCTCCATCTCCACCGCGCCACAAATTGTGGAAGTTAGCCCGAAAGAAAAAATATGGAGAGTATACATCTGAACCAACAACATCAGTTGTTGAGAAAATTGTAAGTACATATTCATTTGTAATTGTAATTTTATTTATTTATAACGTGCTTACAATCTCTTACACGTGGTTTTTGTGAATGATATGTTGTAGGACTCCCTGGTTGAACAGTGCACGCAGGGAGCTTTTGTTCCACTTGGACGTCAAGATATCTTGACTACTGCCATTGGAACACAGGAGCACCCCGGTCGTGTTCGCACTGCTGGACGAGGTGTGGGTTTGCGAATGTACTATAGACCACATTCACGTCATGGCCCCACCCCAAGCTTGAATGAGGGATTGCTTGATGACATGCGAGACAAATTGCGAGAGGATTTGCGAGAGGAGTTGGTTCCACAGATTTGTGAGCAGATGCATTCGGAGATGCAGTCGGAGATGGTAGGTATAATGGCAGAGATGGGTTACTCACAACAGAAACTAGATGTTGATGCTAGATCTCCTAAAGCTACCGTGTATGTGAGCACCAAGGGTAGTTGCGCAGCTCCATCCATTGAAGAGTGGCCTCAAGGGCAATCTCAACTAAAGCCTGCTGAACTATTGGGTGTGAAGCTAGTGGGATTTAGGGGAGAATTGACTGCTCTAACATTAGAGCATGACGACGAGTTGGCATTTTTTTTCATCAACACAAATGATATAACAGACATGCTTGGCAGTGAATTGTGGCTTTCAATTACTGCTCTACAAATATGGTGCACGTAAGTATCTCATATATATTTGTAAATATAGTTTACTTTTTAAGTATGGATCTTAAATGATATTTTTTCTCTACATTTTAGGTATATACACCGCCTCTGTATATCAAAGAACATCAGTGATGTATATGGGATCTTGGATCCTTTTTTGTTTAGTCCTTTGAAGGGCCGTAATGAAGATGATGTTCAAAAATACCTCTTTACAAAATTTACTCAAATGAAGAGAAAGTTTTACTTAGCACCGTATTTGCATTCATAAGTATACATATATAGTATCCTATTTTGTCTGTGGTAGACAAGTCAATTCATGTTCTACACTACTGATTGTTATCCAATGCAGGGATGGAGAATATGTCCTTTCAATTCTTTTCGTAGAATTTAAAATGTGAAATATAAACCAACAGTTTTGTGAAAGTAACCTCATCTCATATATGGAATCATCAGAGTTTACAAAAAGAATTCAATATTCTAAAATACTCAAAATATATTTATACAGTGAACACCTGAGCCAGTCAAGTCTCTAGACCTCTACCCAAACAAGACAGTAAAAGCAGATTCTCCTTGGAATCTTTATCAATCCATGCAGTCTCCTCCTTCAGATCCTCTTCTAAGAGTTAGCCCACCCTTTAGGTAAATCATCTACTCAGTGATGCATTAACACAACATACAAGTAGGCAAGGGTGAAAAATTTCACAAAGTTAAGAATAATAGTACGAGAAATATACACACAACATTCATGCTTCATATTTTCAGAACCAGACATACACATAAATATATCATTTATCACATAACACATCACCTTAAGTCAAGTGCAGTTAAGCACATAACATATCACTTTAAAAGAAGTACAGAAAAACACAGAATATATCACTTTAAAAGAAGTACAGACAAATACAGAATATGACATGCATATCACAACTCAGTAGAATATCACTCAATCAGAAATATTGATGCATGTCACTTCTATATCCATTGTCTGCCAGTTACTTGCTCCAAGGAGACTTTCTAACCTCCAGTCCTTTGAGCGATTGGCTGTAGCAAACTTAACAAAATAACCAGACAGGCCCTTTAGGACTTCCAGAGATCCTTTGGTAATACTAACATTTATTACTTAATACCAATTTATAAATAAGTCAGTCAGTCAGATTTATCCAAGTCGGGTATACGAGTCGTCTAGACTCGAGGGTATTCACCTACTCGGCCACATAAGACCATCGAAACCTGGATAATCCCAATAGGCAGTTGTAGCCTAACCGTACTATATTCTCAACCTCACTACTTCGGGTTGTAATGCTCAAAAACTCTTTATGCAAATGATGTAGAGAATAAATTACTATATATTCGATGCAAACAAGACATAGAATAAATTACTTCTTATTCAATGCAAATTTTATCGAGAATAAATTACTTTATATTCTCTCTCTCCACGTTTAACAGGTAAAAATACTCTTTCATCCTTTCTCTTTATAAAATCCCTTAACCTTATCAAAATCCTTAAAAACAAGAACGTTTCATTAACGCGAGATTAATTATTAAAATTGTTCATTATATTACTCTTTTCGGCTTTATTTATTTATTTATTTATTTTAAGAGTAATCACACTGCGGCAGTGCCGAACTGAGGTGATTACTCGAAACAGTTAAAGTGAATCGGTATATAACGAAAAGTGATCAAAGCATAAAAGAAGATCAAAACGGGGCATAGCCATTGGGATTGATCAAGAGAGAAGAGATTAACAATAATTTAAACTTAGATTCATTTTTAATCGGTAAGTGACTTTTTTCGTATTTGGGAAAATTTTGCTACGGAATAGTCACACGGCGGCAGAGTCGACTGCAGTGACCAACCATAACTGTAATAAAAGTAAGGCTTAAATATGTTTTTAGTCCCTTAAGTTTGGATAATTGTTGTTTTTAGTCCCTCAAATTTAAAACGCCTATTTTTGGTCCCTCATTTTTAAAAATGTGTCATTTTTAGTCCCTGGGGCTATTTTTCAATTTGAAAAGTATTTTTTAAATTTATATTTTGACCCTTTTAAATTCTGATTCTCACCTTACTCCCATTTCCCTAACTTTTAAGGATTTTTTAAATTTTTATTTTGACCCCTCTCAAATTTGGAAAATACTTTTTAAATTTAAAATATGACCCTAGGGATTAAAAGTGACACATTTTTAAAAATGAGGGACTAAAAATAGGCATTTTAAATTTGAGGGACCAAAAAGCAACAATTTCCCAAACTTGAGGGACTAAAAACATATTTATGTCTAAAAGTAATAATGATTACAACTTTAAGCCCATTTTTCGCATAAGCCCTTTGGAAGTTGATAACAACAATCTTTGCCACGTATATATGGACTCCCTAGGATAGGAAAAATATTATATCGGTATGATTCCCAGGAAAGAGGAGGTGAGCTAAAGCCGCTTGGCAGACCATGTCTTTCCTCAGACAGAAACATACAAAGGAACTACCTTAACCAACCATCAGTCTGTATATAAATAGTAAAAATTGCAAGTTTTCATATATTAGAACTCCAAATCAGGAATTTTTACCTAATAACAGAACAGTAAAGTTCACCGAGAACCCTTTATTATTAAATTATTTTACCCAATCAGTCTATATATATATATATATATATATATATATTCTCGAAAACGGTATATTGCCATGAAAGAAAACATTTGTTCAGAAATTTTAGCGTATTTAATCACTTTCCTCACTTAACAATGTCCAAGAGAGATACGACCCCTAAGCCCGACCTGTAATGCCCCAAATTTTCACTCTAAGAGACAGAGTGTTAATAAGGGAGGATTATTGTTAATATTAAGATTTCGATGAAATTAATAATGGTTTAGTGTTGACGTGGAAAGTCAAACGGAAAAGTCTGTAGACACTTTGACTGTCAGAATAAGAATATAATGATATAGAAACCCTAATTGGAGTCAGAAAAATGATTTGAGGATACCAATAGTGATTTTATAATATTTGAGGATTTTAGAAATTTATTTGGGAATTTTCTGAGAAACGGATGAAAATGTTACTGTTTTGGTCCCTGTAGTTTGACCAGGCTGGACTGTGAGTTGGTTTGGAGACCAGAACCAGTTAAGAAATATTTTTGGAGATGTCAAATGATGTTTTATATTATTTTAGAATTTATTTTGGGAATTTTTAGAATAGCAGACAAAGAATTGGGGTTTTGGTCTCTGTAAACTAAGAACGGGGTAACTGGGAGAATAGGTGAATGCCAAAAGCTTAGGAAACAATCCAAAATCAACCAAAAGAGTAACCAATGGTGTTTTTATAATATTTATGATTTTTAAAAATGTTCTGGGATTTTTCGGAGAAAGTTCATTTTAACCATAATTTACGGGTTACGGTAAAATCGAAAATTACCGTAATGCTTCTAAACTTGATTTTTATGAACCAAGACCTTTTTGGCACTCTATTTTCGTGGTCTTGGCTTATTATAGGAGCCATAAGAGCTTTTTACCTCAATAGGTTATTTTTTTGACAATTTTTACTATGAAACTCAAAAATTACCACATTTTATTACCTTGGAAACTTACCTTTTACCATGGTTAAGGTGAAAAATTATTTTCACCCGTCCCTTGGACAGCTGCAACACCTGGTTGTGTATGAGAAAGAGTGTGGAAAGTTCAAGCATCTTTGACTCATAGTTTTAGCCAATAAGAAAAAGCCAAGGATTGATATTTTGTTAATGACTCATTAGTGTAATAATTAACTTAAAAAAATATCTTGGCAATGGGAAAGGAGGGGGAGGCCGAGCTGCACAAGGAGAGAGGGAGGAAGTGTCTTGCTTCATTTGTTCTCACTTTTACTCTTGCACCATAGCCATTTTTCTCAAGCTTTCTTTCCAAAATTTCATCCAAGTTAATCAAATTTCCAAAGCTTGCTCTTGATTTTGGGATCATCAAGATATCAAGGTACTTCATGAGAACTTCATAGACTAGGTTTGTGTTGTCTTCTTCATAGTTTATGAGCTTAGGGTAGAGTTTGGGTTATCTTAAGTTCATCTCTCAAGTGCTAAAGATCAACCATGGAATAAGGAAATTTAATTGGTATTTGGATTGTGTTGTATTTGATTTGGAAGGATTCAATCAAGAAGAGAAAAAGGAGGGCTTGGAGTTAGGGCTTTCTTTCACAAGCTAGAGGAAGAGGTAAGGGAAAACTCTCTCTGGCCACCATGATTATATAAGCTTGTGTTGTATGTGATTTTTTTATGCTTGATGATGATTTTCATGTTCTTGGTGGAAGTTTTCTTATGTTCTTTGAGGAGGTATTTTTCATATGTTCTTGGGAAATAATTTTCTTGGTGTTATTGGTGAAGTGATTTTCTATGTATTGGTGTATGATCATTGAGATGTTGGTGAAGGATTTATTATGTGTTGATGAGTGATTTACTTATGTATTGATAGAGTAGTTTTCTATGTGTGGGTGAAGAGACTTCTCATGAGCTTGGTGGTATATGATCTCTAGTAGATTCATGGTTATGATATCCTATGTGGTGAAGACTGAGAGATTGATAGCTTAAACCATATTTCCCAATGAAAATCCAATCTCTAAATGCCAACCTAATTATTTTCTTGAAAACCAATTTAATGGACCAACTTTTATGAAGCCAAAATCGGGTTTTGATAGTTAAAAATGATGGGAATGGGTTAAAGAATCAAATCCAAAAAGAAAACTAAATTTTCGGATTTTTGGGTAAGTTCCAGAACTGTTCACGCCCAGGGTGTGACACTTTTCACAGGCTGTGAACTCCTCTGCCTTGAAAACACTGATTGCTAAAATATAGGGGTCGAAAATGTAATTTTTGAAAGATTTTGGGTAAAAGTGTAATTTTGTGAAAGTTTTGGGACAGAATGAAAAAATGTGGTTTTCGAAAATATAAGGGTTGAACCTGTAAAAGGAATGTTTTTGGGCCAAAATGTAATTTTTGAAAGTTTTGGGGTAGAAATGAAAATCTAGTTTTTTTAGGTCAGAAACATAATTATAAAAAGGTTTTTCTTAAGCAGGCTAAACCTAAAGGAAACAAGTTTTCTTGAAAAATTTTCCCTAAGTGATTTGCAAAAAGTAAAAGAGGATATAATATAAATTGAAGGTCTATGACTGATTGTCATTGGACTGTGAGGGTCTATGGACAGAGTGCCATTGGACTGTGAGTGTCTATGATTGGATGTCATTGGACTGGGTGTCTATGGATTAAGTGCCATTGCACTCAATGACAGTGGATTGAAAGTCCTGCTATGACGAATTGATGTGATTCATGTGTGTGGTATTACTTTTGTGTGATATCAATACTGTGGGTTGCAAAGTCTGTGTGACCTAAATATTGTAAAAAGAGCTATGTGATATAACTGATGTGTGCTATATGAGGGGCTGTGTGCCATTAAATGTTGTGTGCTATGTGAGAGGTTGTGTGCCATTGAAATGCTGTGTGCAAAGAGCTGTGTGCTTTGGAAATGCTAAGTGACATTTTGTGCTGTGTGAAAAATAAAGTAATCTCCATGGAGTGCGGGCTAAATGCTTGTGGCTGAGTGTCGAATATATGAGGAGTTTGGGGAAAAGTAATCTCCATGGAGTGCGGGCTATGTGCTCGTGACTGTGTGTCGAAACTGTTATAAAGAAAAGGCCGATAGAAGTGTCTTGTGTGTGTATATATATTGAATTCTTGTGATATGTCTTCTGTGTGTGTGTATATATATATATATTGAATTCTTGTGATATGTCTTCTGTGTGAAAATGGGACGTTACTTCTGTGTGAAGTTGGTAAGGTGTGTCTGTGTGACTTATACTTGATATATTACATTATGCATGTGAGAGTGATTTCTGCTATAAATGGTTATGGTTTGAATTTGCATTAATTGCTGTGGTATGCTACTTGTGTGATTTACGGTGATAACTGCGAAAGAGATTTTGACCATTTTCTATGTTTTGTGCTATTTGGAACATAATTCATATAGATGGACCACTAGCTGGGTGGACCTATCAAGACTCGAGGATTGAGACGTAATCTGAGGATGCGTTAACTAAGTGGAAGGACGAGCGAGTCCTAGTTTCGAGTTAGAGTTATCTTATTGGAGCTTCTTACAGAAGTTCTTAGTGTTTGACCAGCATAGGGAGTCTGTACTTTTTTGGGAAAAGGTTTCTTGTATATGATACACTCTATTATTAATAAATGAAATTTTTGTTTCCTATGTTGTTTGTTATTTGTTGTTCATTCATAAAAAGAATCGCTAATAGATAGAGAAACGAATGACTGGTTAGTGTCTATTCACATAAGTATATCTTTTAAATATATATATATATATATGAAAACAAAGAAAAATCTATTTGTGAAAATTAAATAAGTTTGTCAGTATTTTTCCGAAAGAAAACCAGACTTAATGAAATTTATTTTTCGCGTTTTGGTTGGTTACTTAAGTGTAATGTCCTCCGAGGAAGAGGGTGTTACAATAGTGGTATCAGAGCTGGTCGAGTCTTTCAGGAAAGTTTGGATTGTAGGCTTATTGTGTTTGTGTTGTGTGAACTCTGATGAGTTGATTGACTGTGTGAATTCTTTGTGAATTTTAATTGACTATGTGAATTCTGTGTGAGTTATTGATTCTGTTGATTGAGCTATGTCCTGTGTGAACTTTGAAGTGTTGGATTATTTTATTATATTCTGGAAAACCTGGTGCCAAGGTGTACTGGAATGAGACAGTACAGCTGAGGAAATCTGAGACTGTATTGGAATGGGACGGTACTGTTGAAGAGAACTTAGTAGGATTATTCGGTACTACCTATGCCAACAATACTGTACAGGAAAGGATGACCTTCTGAAAAGCATGTAAGTGATGACAAAACATGTGGTTGGGATCCATGTTGGTTTGTAGGGAAAAAGTCATAAATTTGAAAGGTAGCCAGACAATTACAGAATATGGTAGAATTGGATTAAATCTGTGTGATTGTTTTCTTTGGGAAATCACTGTGTGTGATTGTTGTGTGTGAGACTTCTTGAATGGGTTCTGATTGGTTTTACCTGGGTGGTTGCCTTGTAGGAACCCATGGCAAGAAGGGCGAACCATGATGATGGGGATTTGGCAAATGCTATCCGAGAGATGGCAACTGCTGTGGGCCGGAGAGATGGTAATGGTCAAAGTTTGGCAGACTTTCATCGTGCCAAACCGACCCAGTTTAAGGGGGGTTATGATCCCGAAGGAGCAGAACTATGGATTCAGGAATTAGAGAAGATTTTTGAGGTCCTGGCATGTACAGATGAGCAGAAGGTGGCATTTGTTGTTTACATGCTAGTAGGTGATGCTGAGTTTTGGTGGCGTGGGGTACGCTAGTTGTTGATAGCCGGGGGGACAGCCATTACCTGGGCTGTGTTTCGTGAGCAATTTCTTGCTAAGTATTTTCCTGAAGATGTTCGTCATAGTAAGGAGATGGAGTTTCTGAGCCTGAAACAAGGGGAGATGTCTGTTGGGGAGTATGCTGCTATATTTGAGTCACTCTCCAAATTTTTCCCGTATTTTCAATTGCATCTTGACCAGGCATGGAAATGCAAGAAGTTTCGGAAGGATTGAAGTATGACCTGCGAGAGGCAATGACACCACTGAAAGTGAATTATTTTGGTGAGTTAATAGAGTGTTGCTCTATGATTGAGGAGACCAAGAGAGGGAAAAAAGTGAAACCTAAGGACTATGGACCATCTAGGTTCAATAGGAGAAAGGAGGAGTATGACCAGCGGAAACCTTACAATAGACTGCAGAGGAATCAACAACCCTATCGCCATGCTACACCTGTCTTTAGTGGAGGAGGAAGGTTTAATTCAAATGGCCAAGGTGCTGCTCGAGTGTGCTATAAGTGTAAGAAACCAGGCCATCTGGCCGATGTTTGCCCGCAGAAGGGAATATTGTGTTATCGGTGTGGGAAGATAGGGCATTTTGCTAAAGATTGTCGAACGGTGAAGGATGAGCCAATCGCAAACAGTGCTAAGGTGGGCAAGCCAACGACCTCTGGAATGGTTTACAATTTGATGGCTTCACAACAAATATACCATGATGCAATTCGACAAAGCGAGAATTTACGATGTGACGGTTGTGCAAGCAAGAAGACTGTTGGGAATAACAAGTGAAGATCTTTCTAGATGGTTTTTGGAAGCCTAGGGCCACATGTCGTTTTGTTTTGTGTGTTTTAGTTATAGATATGCCAAGTTATTAGTAGACTTAAGTTATGACAGTTAATGTTGGTGTGTAATCTTTTGGAGACATCCTATAGGTGTGGAGCCTACTAGGAATGCTTGTAAACATTTAATATATATATATACATATATGTTAGTGTGTTTCTATGTGAATAATGTGTTGATTGTGTATATATATGTATGTATGAAGGTGTTTGAAATAATTGTAATTGATTGGTGTATGATTTGGATGATGATGGGATTAGTCATGAAATTATTATTGTTTTCTCATTGCTTAAGGTCAAGGTATAGGCCTGATCAACCTATTGGCTTGCTGGTAGCAGAAAGGTTGCAATGATAATTTGTATGAACTGATCTGTCAAATTCCCTAGAGTGAAAAATTGAGGTTTTATTTCGATTGAGGATGCGAGCGTAATTGCAAAATTTTGAGGACGAATTTTTTTAGGGGGGTAGAATTGTAACGCCCTAAATTTTCACTCTAAGAGACAGAGTGTTAATAAGGGAGGATTATTGTTAATATTAAGATTTCGATGAAATTAATAATAGTTTAGTGCTGAAGTAGAAAGTCAAACGGAAAAGTCTATAGACATTTTGACTGTCAAAATAAGAATATAATAATATAGAAACCCTAATTGGAGTCAGAAAAATTATTTAAGGACACCAATAGTGATTTTATAATATTTGAGGATTTTAGAAATTTATTTGGGAATTTTCTGAGAAACGGATAAAAATGTTATCGTTTTGGTCCCTGTAGTTTGACCAGGCTAGATTGTGAGTTGGTTTGGAGACCAGAACCAGTTAAAAAATATTTTTGGAGATGCCAAATGATGTTTTATATTATTTTAGAATTTTATAATTTATTTTGGGAGTTTTTAGAATAGCAGACAAAAAATTACAGTTTTGGTCCTTGTAGACTAAGAACGGGGTAACTGGTAGAACAGGTGAATGCCAAAAGCTTAGGAAATGATCCAAAATCAACGAAAAGAGTAACCAATGGTGTTTTTATAATATTTATGATTTTTAAAAATTTGCTGAGATTTTTCGGAGAAAGTTCATTTTAACCCTAATTTATGAGTTACGGTAAAACCGAAAATTACCATAATGCTTCTAAACTTGATTTTTATGAACCAAGACCTTTTTGACACTTTATTTTCGTGGTCTTGGCTTCTTATAGGAGTCATGAGAGCTTTTTACCTCAATAGGTTATTTTTTTGACAATTTTTACTATGAAACTAAAAAATTACCACATTTTATTACCTTGGAAACTTACTTTTTACTATGGTTCAGGTGAAAAATTATTTTCACCCCTCCCTTGGACAGCTGCAGCGCCTGGTTGTGTATGAGGAAGAGTGTGGAAAGTTCAAGCATCTTTGACTCATAGTTTTAGCCAATAAGAAAAAGCCAAGGATTGATATTTTGTTAATGACTCATTAGTGTAATAATTAACTTAAAAAAAATATCTTGGCAATGGGAAAGGAGGGGGAGGCCGAGCTGCACAAGGAGAGAGGGAGGAAGTGTCTTGCTTCATTTGTTCTCACTTTTACTCTTGCACCATAGCCATTTTTCTCAAGCTTTCTTTCCAAAATTTCATCCAAGTTAATCAAATTTCCAAAGCTTGCTCTTGATTTTGGGATCATCAAGATATCAAGGTACTTCATGAGAACTTCATAGACTAGGTTTGTGTTGTCTTCTTCATAGTTTATGAGCTTAGGGTAGAGTTTGGGTTATCTTAAGTTCATCTCTCAAGTGCTAATGATCAACCATGGAATAAGGAAATTTAATTGGTATTTGGATTGTGTTGTATTTGATTTGGAAGGAGTCAATCAAGAAGAGAAAAAGGAGGGCTTGGAGTTAGGGCTTTCTTTCACAAGCTAGAGGAAGAGGTAAGGGAAAACTCTCTCTGGCCACCATGATTATATAAGCTTGTGTTATATGTGATTTTTTTATGCTTGATGATGATTTTCATGTTCTTGGTGGAAGTTTTCTTATGTTCTTTGAGGAGGTATTTTTCATATGTTCTTTGGAAATAATTTTCTTGGTGTTATTGGTGAAGTGATTTTCTATGTATTGGTGTATGATCATTGGGATGTTGGTGAAGGATTTATTATGTGTTGATGAGTGATTTACTTATGTATTGATAGAGTAGTTTTCTATGTGTGGGTGAAGAGACTTCTCATGAGCTTGGTGGTATATGATCTCTAGTAGATTCATGGTTATGATATCCTATGTGGTGAAGACTGAGAGATTGATAGCTTAAACCATATTTCCCAATGAAAATCCAATCTCTAAATGCCAACCTAATTATTTTCTTGAAAACCAATTTAATGGACCAACTTTTATGAAGCCAAAATCGGGTTTTGATAGTTAAAAATGATGGGAATGGGTTAAAGAATCAAATCCAAAAAGAAAACTAAATTTTCGGATTTTTGGGTAAGTTCCAGAACTGTTCACGCCCAGGATGTGAGAGTCTTCACAGGCTGTGAAATCCTCTGCCTTGAAAACACTGATTGCTAAAATACAGGGGTCGAAAATGTAATTTTTGAAAGATTTTGGGCAAAAGTGTAATTTTGTGGAAGTTTTGGGACAGAATGAAAAAATGTGGTTTTCGAAAATATAAGGGCTGAACCTGTAAAAGGAATGTTTTTGGGCCAAAATGTAATTTTTGAAATTTTTGGGGTAGAAATGAAAATCTAGTTTTTTTAGGTCAGAAACATAATTATAAAGAGGTTTTTCTTAAGCAGGCTAAGCCTAAAGGAAACAAGTTTTCTTGAAAAATTTTCCCTAAGTGATTTGCAAAAAGTAAAAGAGGATATAATATAAATTGAGGGTCTATGACTGATTGTCATTGGACTGTGAAGGTCTATGGACAGAGTGCCATTGGACTGTGAGTGTCTATGACTGGATGTCATTGGACTGGGTGTCTATGGATTAAGTGCCATTGGACTGAATGACAGTGGATTGAAAGTCCTGCTATGACGAATTGATGTGATTCATGTGTGTGGTATTACTTTTGTGTGATATAAATACTGTGGGGTGCAAAGTCTGTGTGACCTAAATATTGTAAAAACTACTATGTGATATAACTGATGTGTGCTATATGAGGGGCTGTGTGCCATTAAATGTTGTGTGCTATGTGAGAGGCTGTGTGCCATTGAAATGCTGTGTGCAAAGAGCTGTGTGCTTTGGAAATGCTAAGTGACATGGAGGGCAGGCTCCATGGGTTGCGGGCTAAATGCTCGTGACTGAGTGTCGAATATATGAGGTGTTTAGGGAAAAGTAATCTCCATGGAGTGCGGGCTATGTGCTCGTGACTGTGTGTCGAAACTGTTATAAAGAAAAGGCCAATAGAAGTGTCTTGTGTGTATATATATATTGAATTCTTGTGATATGTCTTCTGTGTGAAAATGGGATGTTACTTCTGTGCGAAGTTGGTAAGGCGTGTCTGTGTGACTTATACTTGATAGATTACATTATGCATGTGAGAGTGATTTCTGCTATAAATGGTCATGGTATGAATTTGCATGAATTCCTGTGGTATGCTACTTGTGTGATTTATGGTGATAACTGCGAAAGAGATTTTGACCTTTGCCTATATGTTTTGTGCTCTTTGGAACATGATTCATATAGATAGACCACTAGCTGGGTGGACCTATCAGGACTCGAGGATTGAGACGTACTCTGAGGATGCGTTAACCAAGTGAAAGGACGAGCGATCCTAGTTTCGAGTTAGAGTTATCTTATTGGAGCTTCTTACAAAAGTTCTTAGTGTTTGACCAGCATAGGGAGTCTGTACTTTTTTGGGAAAAGGTTTCTTGTATATAATACACTCTATTATTAATAAATGAAATTTTTATTTCCTATACTGTTTGCTATTTGTTGTTCATTCATAAAAAGAATCGCTAATAGAAAGAGAAACGAATGACTGGTTAGTGTCTATTCACATAAGTATATCTTTTAATATATATATATATATATGAAAACAAAGAAAAATCTATTTGTGAAAATTAAATAAGTTTGTCAATATTTTTCCGTAAGAAAACCAGACTTAATAAAATTTATTTTTCGCGTTTGGGTTGGTTACTTACTTACTTAAGTGTAATGCTCTCCGAGGAAGAGGGTGTTACACGACCTACCAGTACACCAATGGTGCACTCTCTTGCCTAACCAACCACAATATTTCCAATTGGCCAAACGAATTTCGAAGGGTTAATTTTACGAATTAAGATTTGTTGATCATGGAGGCATAGCCCACTGAGTGATCAAGCCTTTATAATTAAAATTTCGCCTTCGTAACGGTACAATTATTAAAATTCATAAATAAAATGAGCATTATAACTTTACTTAATTAATAATTAGAGAAGTGAATTTCCATTTTTGCCCTTTGGTTGTGGTTTATAATTAGCAAAGAACCCAACAACCATCTTGTCCATTTTAGACCCTTGATTAGGCACCTATTGATGGAGAGATAATCTTGGTCATTGATTTCATTCCATTACTCAAATCTAGTTCAAACTTAACCAAGTTTGGTTCCGTGTTAACTAAACTTTAATTCTAGTTGGCTTTGTCCTTTTCTTCTCCCTAAGCCAAGGAGAATTTCGTGCAGCTCCTCTAAGAGACCAATGAGGATGTGTTTCATCTCATTTTTCATTTTATTTCCTAAGTGTAAGACAACTTATCTCTCTAGGTTTCCATTTTCTCTAACTTCTCTCTAGATTTCTTCTTCCACCAAGCTTTTTCTTCCATTTACATGGAAGCTTTTCACCATCTCCAATCATATGTTTGATCCTTTACACAAGCATCAAGTGTAGAGAATCCATTTTATACACTTTTTAAACACTAGCCTTCATCAAGATCATCAAGTTCTTCACATGTTTTGCTCTTTTGGATTTTGAATCTTCAAGTTACAAAAGTGCTTGATGGAGGTGGTAATCAAGGGCTAGTAGGAGATCAAGAAGCTATGGTTTTTCCTATACAAACTAAGAGACAAGGTAAGGGAAAATTTCTCTTACAAAGTTATTAGGTTTCTTAAGATGTTTGTGCTATGTTTGTTTGTGATTTTTCAAGAAGCTTGAGAGCTATATTTAAAGAATAACTTGATTGTTACCATAAGTGATTTTTCTTGCTCATGTGATGATTTGGATAGGCTAAGATATATTTTTGCATGATAGGGATTGTTTATTGAATAGATTGTCAAGATAAGTGTTTGATGATGATTTTTGGAGTGCTTGAATCATGTATGATTGATGTTGATCTTGATTGTTTTATGACAATGATATTGGTGTGAACTAATACTAAACTTCTTGTGATGATTTTGCTTCCTATGTCTTGTTTTAGAGCTTGAATAAATAGCTTGTTGGTTTGCTTCTCTATGTCAACTTGTATAGTATTTGGTGGTGGAAGATTTAAATTAAGTTTATGGCTTTGGGTATATTGTGATTGATGAATTTGGTTTGGTTGGAGAAGTTGTGAAATCAAGGATTCTAAGAGAAGAAAATCATGTTTGCTTATAGCTTGTAAAGCCTTTAAATTAATCCAAGAATATATTTTTACCTATTCATTCTAAGGAGGCTTAGTTATGTAAAGAAGAATTTTAATTGGCCTTAATCTTGTGAAAATCGAATCAGTTATGCCGTGGGTGGAATTATTTTCAAAGCTGTGAAAAATCGCAAGTTGTTTAGAAAACAGAGACCAGTCCTGTTCACACCATGGATGTGGAAATTTTCACTCCTGTGAACAGCTCTGGACTTTGCGAAAAATCAACCCATAATTTTATGAAATTTATGTTTTAAGCTTACAAAATAAATTCTTTTTAAGGGAAAAATACCAATTTTAAGTTTAAAAATCAATAGGTATTTTAGTTCTATTTTTCTTGAAGTTTAAACATTAAATACGAAAAATATTGCTTTTTTGAGAAATAGGCGGATAATTGAGCAAGAGAATTGAATGAAAGAGAAAGAGATATTTTGATTGAAATAATAAAAAAGAGATGAGTATTTCATAATCAAGAGAGAAGGTTATGTGTGATTGTTACAAGTGGTAACATAGTGATGTGATTGAGGTCATTACAAGAGAAACTAAAGTGAAAGTGATTGTGATTAATTTTGTGTGCAATATATTATGTCATTTGTATAAAGAGAAAGAGATTTGGCAAGAGGCCATGAGATGAGCTACAACCCAGGATTTTTAGGTTGAAAATAGGTACGGTTGGGCTACAATTGCCTATTGGGATTATCCAGGTTTCGAAAGTCTCAATGGCCGTGTGGTGGATCCCAACGAGCCGAGATGTAGTAGAATACCTGACTTGGATAAATCTAAATTGCTGACCTATTTATGATATGCTGTCGCTGAGTGCGCTGAATAATTGTTACTTAGATTTTACTATTTGTTTAGCTAGGAACAATTATGACTTAAACATGACTTTCCTGAATACTGTTCCTTGGACTTTATTGGATGTTTAGCCTTGAACAAGTATGTTAAGGATTGACTGTGGCCTATCGCTCAAAAGGTTGTTGGAGGTTGAGAAGTCTCCTTGGAACACTATGAGGGTGTTGAGAGGGAAATAGAAGTGTCATGCATCTTAAATATATCTTGTGTGATGATATATTACTTTGATGATGAGTTGTGTGTTATAAGCTATGATGGCATATTAATGAGGTGATATTATATGCGTGTGTAGTTATACATTACTGTGATTAAATTAAAAGTGTTTGTGGTAATGTATTAGTGTGATAGAGAACTACATGCTATAGGGTACTAAGATACTAATTATGTATGATATGCATGTGTTTCTTTTATTCCTTTTGTTGTCATTGTTGTGATATAACTTTCGCACGAGGATTTTTCACCCTTGCCTATATGTTTTGTGATCTTTTGGAACATGATTCATTTAGATGTACCACTAGTCGGATGCGTTGACCAGGACAGAAGAAGGAAGAAGACTACCATCCGAAGTTATATTTGTCTAGATTGTCTTTTGGGAGTGATTTACGACTGACCGGCTTAGGTTCGTTTTTGGTAGTCTGTTGTCATTATCCGTGCTGGATGACTGTATTAAAAATTCTCAAGTGACGATGTAGTCTGTTGTAACTGTGTACAATGTTATATGATAATAAAACTTATTTCTGTAAGAATGAATTGGTGTAACCTTTGGATTGTTCCTTTTGTGAGAAAATTTTTCTGATGACGTAATTCCCACTCTTTCATCTTTCTTAAAAAAAATTACTCACTTTTGGGGAAATAAATATAAGTTTCAGAAAGTATATATTTTTCCGAAAGTAAAACCAACAATAGTTTGCCTATTTTTTCAAAATAAATGATTACTTATGTTGTAATGCTCTTTTGGGAAAAAGGGCATTGCAAGAGTCGACTACGGTGACCAACAATAACTATAATAAAAGTAATAATGATTACAACTTTAAGCCCATTTTTCGCATAAGCCCTTTGGAAGCTGATAAAAACAGTCTTCGCCACGTATTTAATACGAACTTCCTAGGATAGGAAAAATAGTACATCGGTATGATTCCCAAGAAAGAGGGGGTGAGCTAAAGCCGCTTGGAAGACCATGTCTTTCCTTAGCCAGAACCATAGAAATGAACTACCTTAACCCAACCATAAGTTTGTATATAAATAGTAAAAATTGCAAGTTTTTATATATTAGGACTCCAAATCAGGAATTTTTACCCAATAACATAACAGTAAAGTTCACCGAAAACCCTTTACTATTAAATTATTTTACCCAATCAGCCTGTATATATATATTTTCGAAAACAGTATATTGCCATGAAAGAAAACAGTTGTTCAGAAATTTTAGCGTATTTAATCACTTTCTTCACGTAATAATGTCCAAGAGAGATACGACCCCTGAGTCTAACCTGACAGTACACCAATGGTGCACTCCCCGTCCTGACCAACTACAGTATTCCCAATTGGCCAAAAGAACTTTGGAGGGTTAATTTTACGAATTAAGATTTGTTGATCACGGAGGCATATCCCACTGAGTGATCAAGCCTTTATAAGTAAAATTTCATCATCATAACGGTACAATTATTAAAATTCATAAATAAATTGAGCATTATAACTTTACTTAATTATAAAATCACAATTTAAATAAAATAAAGCATGAAGCAATTTAATTAAAGCATTAAAACAATAATATAAGGTAAATAACAATTAATTAAAGCTTTAAACACCCAACCAACTGAGGTTGGCCCAGTTGGTAAGGAGTCAGGCCAGAGATCCTGGGTTCGATTCCCGCTGCTGATGTGAGGATCTCGTTGGTGGGCAATATATAAATTCCACTGTGAGTGCTCTCTGAGCCTGGTGGTATTCCCTGGCCCTGTGGAGCCCCCGGGGCCCAACTCCACTAAACTTTTTTTGTATAAAAAAAAAGCTTTAAACACCCAAAACACAAAGGTACTCACCAAAACACAAAGGTACTCATCAAAACAAGATCAAACCAACTTTAGAAGATTTTTCCGTTACCTCAAACTCAAGAACTTGAAGAACAACTAAGAACACTATGAATTTTGCAAGAGGTTTGTTAAGAAAAACCAAGAAAAGCTTTAAAGAAAAACTAGAGAAAACATAAAGAAACCAAGGGAATAAGTTTGGAGGAAGATGAGCAATTTTTTGAAGAGCTCTCCCCCTCTATTTATAGGAGCTTGGGCGGCCCTTAACCCTAGTGAAGGAGACCATGGTTGGCTTGGAAAGCAACCATGGTTAAGGTTAAATAAAAAAGAAAATAATTAATTAAAATCTAATTGGTTTAACCTAATGACTCACAAGGCAACTTGCACAAAAATCTTCTCACTTTCCAAGAGAAGGGCGGCCAAGAAGGGCTGGAAGGAGAGGGAGAGGATTTTACCAAAATATCCCTAGGGTTTGGATAAAAAAGGAATTTCAATTAAGGGTAAAATAGTCTTTTCATAAATCAAAAATCCAAATAATTTATTTAAAATGTGAGAATCAATGAGATTGCTTGAAAATGCCATTATATATTTTAAATAAATTCATGGTATGATTTTTGAAATTTATTGATAGTGCAATCTCTTCGGTTTTTACCGTTTTGCAGGTATAACCCCGAAAAAGTGCAAAAAATAGGATTTTCGAAACATAGACAAAAATAATTTCTAAAATCATAAATTAAATAATTAAAAATAAAATATAAAAAGCTTGTGGACCTTTGTCACGAAATTAAGCACTACGAAACAAGATTTTTTCGCTATACGCTCTCATTTAGCGTATTTTTCGGTAATTTTTGAAAGTTTTCCATAAATACCAGAAAAATTCTAGAAAATCATAAATATTAAAAGAATCAACTTTTGTAAAGGAAGTTTATTTTCTGGCTTGGTTTGATGTACTCAAGCTATTTAAATCCCCTTCCGTCAATTTAGACGTAAACTGTTTTCTGTTTAAAACCCAACGTCAACTAAAAATTAACCATTTCAGAGGTACTCTTGCACATGTATATTTAATCCCTAATTTTAAGCCAAAAATAAATCACAAAATATTTATGTCACAAGAATTCATATAAAACAGAATAAAGACGGTAAGCAAAGAAACTGATGTTACAACTAGACCCGACGTTAGCTGAAAATTAACCATTTTTAGAAGTATTCTTAAATATGTATATTTAAACCCTATTTTAAGCTAAAATTAAATCACTAAACATTTATATCACAACAATTCAAATAAAACCAAATATGGACGGAAAACAGAGAAACAGATGTTACAAAAGATTTAAGATGATTTTCGTTTGAATTATAACATCAAACGAAACTACTTATTCTATATTAGATCAAACTCTATTTGTCCTTGTAGTCTCGATCATTTCCTAGTCTCTGGGTATATATTCGTTTCCTAATTAACGTGTTACGTGCTTCATCTTAAATGGACTAAAACAATAATCTTTCTTATGTTTTTCTCTAAAATTCCAAACTTAGTTTCTAAAATCTTCAAATAATGTCAAATCACTATTTCAATCCTCAAATATCTCTTCTGAATCCAAATTGCAGTTTTCATATCATCATAAACTTATTCTGACAGTCAAAGATGTCCATGGAACACCGTGTCAGTTCTAAACCATTACATATCATCTGAAAGTCTTAAGAATAAAATCTAATCCTCCAAGGTTAACACTCTGTCTTAAAGAGTGAAAATTTGGGATGTTATAGTTGCCACATTCAATTTCTTGCAAAATGGGTTTACTGCCATGCTTCCTTTCATTCAGTGTGTGACAATCACATAGGATGGCTTAAGAGCAGCAAATACTATTACCACCATACATTTGCAAAACAATTTCCTAGAAATTACCTAATCCTAACACTAAAAATGTAAGACTTTGCACACCATTATCTATTCCAATAGGATCTTTTTGTAGTAGATTTACTTACTAATCGATTGACGGAATAGTTTAGATGTGAATTGGTGGTGCTAATAACATGTTAAGGCTGGAGCAGAAACACATGATTACATTTACTTGCTATATCTAATACAGTGCATTAGGTGCTGAATGGTCACACAGTGCATGAGGTTATATATATATATATCTTGAAGTAGATAAAAACTAATAGGTGTAGATTATAATCATAATAGCCTTTACCTATACATACATAGGCATAATGATCCCGAAAGATAATAAAAAAAAATACAAATTTAATATGCAATGTCGATGGTAATATTTTGAAATGTACAATGAACCATAGGAACCACATTATATATATCAAGCTGGTCTTTCAATTACTTTGCACCACTCTTACGCATAAGTTTAGCATTGCAAACAAGGTCATACTTTTGTGTGTTTACTTTAGCTTTCTTTTTCATATACACATGTCTTCAACGAATAGAAGCCTAATGTTATTATTAATTATTGTTTGATATATATAGAATGGCAAGAAGAATCACATTTGTCAATGACATTAAGGCTGAAAGAATTGATTAGAAAATCATGGTTCGATGTATAAGCCTATGGGAGGTGTCTGATTTCAACAAGCCTCAAATAACAAACAGTGTTGAGATGATCATGGTTGATTAAAAGGTTAGCCTTATGTCAAATATTGGAACTATAGGTGTTTTATGTTTATACTGATTTTAAGCTAAAACAGATTCTCCAATATTTATTTTGTTACTTAATTACTTCACCTGTTTGAAAATTTCATGAGATATGTCTTTTATAACAATTACAATTTGTTATTCATATATTTTGATTTTGATTTTCATCAGATGTTTTTATGTATTTCATGTAATGTAATATAACTATTATGAAATCTATATATGAAGTTTGATTATATGTGATCAATAGATGTTTATTTTTCACATTGTGTTGCTTTTTAGGGCGGTAAGATACATGCTACAGTGAGAGGCACCCTTATTAAAACATTCTGTCCATTGTTGGATGAAGGGTCTACTTATATCCTTGAAAATTTGTTGGTGGCTCCAAATGATCCTAAGTTCCAAACAACCACGCATCGGTATAAACTCAGTTTTATGGGTTGTACAAAGTGCACTGCAACTGAAGCAACAAATATACCTCTACATCATTTTGACTTTGTTGCATTTTCTGATATTTTAAGTGGAAAAGATGGTGGTCCTCTTATTGGTATGTTTTTTTAAATCTTCATACCAGTATCATGTTGAATAATATATATATATGGGGATGTATCAAGTGAGAGGAGTTTGAATATGAGAGGGTGAGAGGATTAAATCTGGACCGTATAACCATACACGGATGGTTGGGATTAAAAGTTAGTTAGTGCTCACATGCCCACTTAAAAAAGTCATGTGACTTTATGTTTTAATCTTGACATTTTATAGTTTGATCTTATGGTTATGATTTACCCCTCTCATCCTCTCATAATAAAAGTCCTCTCACTTGATATGCTCCCTATATATATATATGAAACAAAAAGCAGACAAGAGTAAAACTCAAAAACAAAGTAATATGAAAAGTAGAAGCACATCCAAAACACAGATCACACATCACCCAATTCGCACATCAAACATATATATGTTAGAACATCAAGTTATCTAAAACACATATCAAAATAGCAGATCATTCAAGACATATAAACATATCTCGTTTAAGCAGAACTTACCTTGTGCTGGAACCTTACAAAAGCAATGCATTCTCAAAAATATATCATCAAGTTAAAGTATATTTATGCATGTCACTTCAATATCTCTCAAAACACACTGGTGTATTGCTCCAAGGAGACTTTACCAACCTTAACACCATCGAGCGATTGGCTGTAGTAAACTTAACAGAATAACTAGACAGTCTCTTCAAGGCTTCCGGGGATCCTTCGGTAGTGCTAACATTTATTACTTAATGCAAATTTATGAATAGGTCAGCCAGTCAACACAACAAGAAATTGGTCATTTACTGACGGAATTTTTTCATCAGTAAATCTATCGTTACCAACGGAATTTTTCCGTCGATAAAAAAGTTTTTCCGTCGGTAAACGGATTTTTTTTGTCCGTTGCCAGTTTTTTTTAAATTATTATCGACGGAATTTTTTCGTCAACAAAGTTACCGACGGAACATTTTGCGTTGGAAACTTTACCGACGGAAAAATTCCGTTGGTAAGGACACGTTTTTTAAAAAAATTTAAAATTCAAATTACCGACGGAATTTTCCGACGAAAAATTTCGTTGGAAAAAATAAATAAACTCAGCTTCCCCCTCCTTCTTCGATCATTTCTCACAGCACCTCTCTCTCTCTCTCCGCCTCTCTATCCTCTGCTCCGAACCGCCGCCCTGCTCCGCCGCCGAACCGCCGAACCTCTCTCTCTCTCTCCACTCTTTCTCTCTCTGCTCCGACCGCTCTCTCTCTCTCTGCTCTAAACGGCCGGCCACCTCCAGCCAGCCACCGCCGACCGCCACTGCCACTGCCACCCACATAGTGCTCTCTCTTCCTTCATCCAAAGACAGATGATGATGTTTAATTTCTTGCTCTTTACTGTCCATTAATTCGGATTTGTTACTCATTAATGCAAAAACTTACATTTTTTTTTCTGTTGATATTGATTTAGAAGGCTCTTGAAGGCAAAGACAACAACTGAAGCCAAAAGTCTCACTAGCTCGGAGCATACGTCAGGAGGTAGAGATGAGTTTGCAACATTTTAATATAGATTTACATATGTTAAGTTGAACATGTTGTCTAAATTGGTGTGTTGTTTGTTAGTGGAGAGCAGAGCTCAATAGGCATAATTGTGTGCTGGAAATTTGTTGTTGCATGTGTTTGTCTTGTTTGTTAGTGGAGAGCAAAGCCCTAGTCTTTGCCTTCCTGCCTTAGCAGGATGCTGGGTTGTGTGCTGGTAGTTTGAATAATGCATGTGTTTGTCTGATTGAATTGTTTGTTAGTGGAGAGCAGAGCTCAATAGGATATCTTTTGTAGCTTTAGATTTATCATATAAATTTATTGATTGATTGTTGTTGATTTTTTTTTGAATTTTTTTTGTGGAAGTCTGAAATATAGGGGACGTGCTGTCGAATTTTTGTTTGGCATGTGACCTCGATATCTAACACGTAATGTGATTGATATGCAGAAAATGAATTGTTATCCTTCAAACCGTAGTTGGATGTATGATAGGTTATATCCTGGGAGAAGGGGTCTTAAACAAGCTTTTATGAGTGGGGTTGAAGAGTTTGTTGCTTTTGCAAAGAGACAAGAAAATTTCAAGTTAGAGGGGGGAATAAGATGTCCATGTCTGAAATGCCAATGTAGAAAGATAAAGAGTGAGGATGAGGTGGTTGGTGATTTATTTAGAGTTGGATTCAAGCCTAATTATTGGATATGGACTAATCATGGTGAAATAGCGCCTCATATTGACTTGAGAGTTGACGAGGATAACATAGGAGGTTCAAGTACTTGTACAGACATGGAAATGATGAACAGTTTGAGTTGATGCAGGAGATGATTTGTAATGCTCTTGGGGTGAATGTGTCATACGAAGAGCAGCAGTATGATGACACTGATGAACTTCCAAATGAGTCAGCACAGAGATTTTATAATCTTTTGTTAACGGCAAATAAGCCGTTGTTTGAAGGATCCGATGACTCTAAATTATCAATGTGTGTGAGGCTTTTAGCTGCGAAGTCAAATTATAATGTTAGCGAGCAGTGTTGTGATTTTATCTCAAGAATAGTGTTGGACGGGACACCTATAAAAGAAGGTTTGCCAAAAAGCTACTATGAAGCCAAGAGGTTAGTGGGAAAGCTGGGTATGGAGGCTAAAAGGATTGATTGTTGTATGAATGGTTGCATGTTGTATTACGATAATGAATTCGGCAAAAATGACGGTGAGCTGGTTGAATGCAGATTTTGTAATGCTCCAAGGTATTGTGATCGCAACAGAAGGAAAGGTAATTATAAACCGATTCCAGTAAAGGCAATGTTCTATTTGCCAATAATTCCAAGGCTTCAGAGAATGTTTGCATCAATGCAAACTGCAAGCCAAATGACGTGGCACTATGAGAATAGAATAAGTTCAGGTGTGTTGCGTCACCCGTCTGATGGCGAAGCATGGAAGCACTTTGATCGGGTGCATCCAGATTTTGCTGCAGATCCACGTAATGTCCGACTTGGGTTATGCTCAGACGGTTTTACACCATACATCCAATCCTTAGCATCTCCTTATTCTTGTTGGCCAGTTATTGTTACCCCGTACAATCTTTCTCCTGAGATGTGGATGTCTAAACCGTACATATTTTTGACTTGTTTGATACCAGGCCCATCTGATCGAACAGCTGGTATTGATGTTTACTTGGAACCACTGATTGATGATTTGAAGAGGTTGTGGAATGGTGTTGTGACATACGACGTTGCACGAAAGCAAAATTTTAACATGAGGGCTGCTTTGATGTGAACGATTAACGACTTTCCTGCTTATGGCATGTTGTCTGGTTGGGGGACTCATGGTAGATTGGCATGTCCGCATTGCATGGAGCATACAAAGGCATTTACCTTACATTTCGGGGGTAAAAGTTCTTGGTTTGACTCACATCGTAGGTTCTTGCCAAGTGATCATCCATTTAGAAGGAACAAGGTCGCCTTCACGAAGGGTCAAGTTGAAATAGATGATCCTCCCTCTAGTTTGACACCGGAACAGGTTTGGACAAAAGTGATGGATCTCCCAAAAGTAACAGATGATGGTAAAGTTTCCAGATTGCAAGGATACAGACAGTGGCATAACTGGACAAAAAGAAGTATTTTCTGGGACTTGCCCTATTGGAAAGATAATTTATTGAGACACAATCTAGATGTTATGCACATTGAGAAGAATTTTTTTGACAATGTATTTAACACGGTCATGAATGTAAAAGGCAAAACCAAAGACAATGAAAAAGCCAGAAAAGACTTGGCTGCTTATTGTAAAAGAAAAGACTTGGAGTTGAAGCTTCTTGCTAATGGGAAAATGTTAAAACCCAAAGTCGATTACACCTTAACTGTTGAGCAAGCAAAATTAGTTTGTCGGTGGGTAAAAGAGTTGAGGATGCCAGACGGCTATTGTTCCAATTTGGCAAGATGTGCAGATGTGGACAGCGGAAGAATGACTGGGATGAAAAGCCATGATTGTCATGTCTTCATGGAGTGTTTACTCCCTATCGCCTTTAGTTCATTGCCAGTGCATGTTTTGAATCCGCTCACCGAATTGAGTGTATTTTTTAAGGATTTGTGTTCTGCAACGCTGAGAGAGGCTGACCTTATTAAGATGGAACATAACATTCCTTTCATCCTATGTAAGTTAGAGAGAATTTTTCCACCTGGTTTCTTTGATTCTATGGAGCATCTTCCCGTGCATCTTGCACACGAAGCTAGACTTGGTGGACCAGTTCAATATAGGCAGATGTATCCATTTGAAAGATAGTATAACTATCCTTCATTTTAACAATTAATGATCTATTTAAAAGATAACATACCTATTAATTCCATCAACTTGTATTTTTGTAGATTTATGGGTGATGCAAAAAGATCTGTGAAAAATAAGGCTAGGGTTGAAGAATCAATATGTGCATCTTACTTACACCGCGAAACAACTCATTTTTGTTCCCATTATTTCACCAACTTCATGCTGACACCAGGCCATCGTAGGAATGAAATGGAAATTGAAATGGAAATTGAAATGGAAAGACATCCGCTAATGTTATCAGTCTTTGGCCTCCCCGGTCGTCATAGTGGGAAGGAGTCAATTGATTGGTTATTAGATAAACAGCGAAAATCAGCCCATGTTCATATGTTGATCAACTGTACCGAAGTTAAACCATATCTTACGTATGTTTAATTACATCTATTTTGGTCAATTGTCCATGTGTACTATATATGCATATTGATGTATATATGTTATTGACCTTATCAGGGCATTCCTAATAGCTGAGCCAGTCCCTGAAGAAGATAAAGAAGCTCATATTCATGCAAATTTTCCAGCATGGTTTAGTCAACAAGTGCGCGTCTGAAATTTAATTTCAACTAATGCAAATTAGTATACATAAATCAATCAATAAATTGTTTGCATGTTGTAAATGTAGGTTTACAGTGAGACACCAACTTCCATCAACCAACACTTAAGGCACTTATTTGATGGTCCACGTACAAAAGTCAAAGAATGGCACACATTCTTTGTGAACGGATACAAATTCCATACACAATCATGGATGGAGGGCAAACAAACAGTTAACAGTGGAGTACACGTGAAAGGTGTCTCTGAAGGAGGCGAAGATGACTTTTACGGCGTCATACAACACATCTATGAACTGACATACAATACTTTAGACTATACTAAAAGAATAGTGTTATTTTATTGTGATTGGTTTGATCCGTCGGCTAGTGGCACAAAAAAAAACCCAAAATATAATACCGTGGACATTCTTATGCGCGGCAAGTATGGGCCGTTTGATCCGTTTATCTTTCCACAGAATGTGAGACAAGTTTATTATGTCCCTTATCCATCAACTCGAACAGACAAACGAGGTTGGTGTGTCGCAATCAAGACAAAACCTCGGGGTTGTATTGAAGCAGATGATGTAGAGGAAGAAGTGGCATATCAAGTTGATGAAATGTCACAAGTAAATGATGTCAATGAGGTTGAACCTATTGTCTGCTTACGTGATGATCCATTCATAGGTGAAGAAGTGAATGATGGTGATGATGAATTGGATCATGAAGAAGCATTGGATGAACCATTACAATTCGAAGACAATTCCGAGGCAGAATGGCCAGACAATATCTCAATTTCTGACTAGAATGATTTGTTATGTCTATTGATTGTATTTAGCAATGTTGCATTTTTATCTCACGTAAATTTTTATGTCAATTGACCAAAATATTGTTTAATTGTTATGTCTATTTAAGTCTATGTCAATTGATTGAATTTAATATTGTTAAACTTGAGTATTGTCTCATTTAATACATGTTTTCATTAAACATATATATCAATCAATATGTAGACATGTCGAGTCCACCCAGATCACACAATATAGATAAGGGAAAGGGCAAGGCTAAGGCTACTGTCAATCGTCGAGTCCTGACTCGACAAGTTGTTGTTGATGCACTGGATGATGAGTTTGTGCCCATGCTGACTACATCTTCGCTTCCACCGCTGGCACAGCCTACGTCGGACGTACCGCCTCCACCTCAACCGAATGAGCCTCCCTTTGTATTCATGAGCACCCCGGGATTTCATCATGCTGGCCCTAGTATTGCAGGTGGTAGTAGTTCGTCAGTTGTAGATGAGCCTCAGTCTGAGACTCCTCAGGATAATCAGGATCTGCATGAAGAGGATAACAGTGATGGTTATTCACCCCAGAGGATTTCGATCACGTGGAGAAGATTGAGTTTCATAGGGATGGTCGGATGATAATCAGACTAGAAGGTAAAGGGTAAGTAACTTCTTATCTTTATTATTTGAAATTGAATATTAATTTCAATATAAAATATGCGTTAATTTATTCATTGATATGTTTTTATTTTTTCAGGTTCCTTCCTTCGAAAGCAGCTTCAAAAAGCATCACAGCTTCTATTCAGGAGAAGTATCAGACAGCTTGGGTCTCATGGAAGCAGATGAAGAAAGGCGAGGACGATATAGATCACCGAATGACTTTCTTCAATGCTTTTAAGGTACGTGTTAATTATTGTTTTTATTGTATATTATGTTCAACTATATATATATATATGTTTATACTGTTACTTATGTTCAACTAATGCAAGAGAAGGTTACATGGAAAATGATCTATGATGCGCAGGTCGAGAAGAACTTCCATGTGAAGGCCTCACACATTTTCTCTGACATGCTCTGCAGGATTCGCCATGCGAAACCACGAGTGCAGCCCAGATGGATTGGAGATGGTGTTTGGAATGCATTAGTAACACACTGGGTAGCTCTAATTTTGGGAAGGTCTCTGACCAGAACAAGAAGAATAGGGCATCAAAGAAAGGAGGGAGCTTGCACACAGGAGGCTCCATCTCTCAGGCACAGCATCATGTCTGAATGGTACATATAGAAACTTCAATTTAATATCTTTTCTAAACTTAATTAATTACCATTGACACAGATGTACAATTATCATTTCATATATGTTTCTTGCATACAGAGAAAGGAATTGGGTCGAGAGGTTGGCATTCACGAGCTGCATCGCCGCACTCATATGAGGAAAGGCACCCAAGATTTTGTAGATGAGAGATCGAAAAAAACTCAGGTAACTATGTTTATATGTTTATTTATTATGTTTATGTTTAAAACTAAAGTAATTTTTATTTGTTTAATTATTTAATTTAATTTATGAAAACCAGGAGGAGTTTGAGGAAAGGATGAGTTAATACAGGCAATCTCAAACTGAGTCTTCTGATGCCTCCACTAATGCACGTACCCCGCAGCAAGAAGAAGAGGAAGCCCTCAAAATTTGGGTGGAGGTTGTTGGCAGCAAGAAGAAGGGCTATTGCTACGGTTTAGCAGACTATGCCGCCAGCTATCCTCGGAAAGGAGGATCAAGCTCTGGTGTTGGGTTGAGCCGCTTTTCAACACCGGAGAAGCGGGAGATGTAGCATATGAGGCAGCGGGTGGCATATGCTGAGGATGCAATTGCAAAGGTATTGTCTAGTCAGCATACTCTCCTGGACATGGTTCAGAGGATGTAGTCCCAGGGCATGCAGCCGGCCCAGTGGCAGCCGACGCCCCAGTGGCAGCTGCATGCTCCTCAGCAGACACGGCATACCGCTATCTCAGTCGCTGCCTCAGTGGCAGCCGCCATCTCAGCCACCACCGCCGCCTCATTGGCAGGCGCCGCCTCAGTGGCAGCAGCCGCCTCAGTAGCAGTAGTCGGTTCAGCAGCAACAGCCTCAACAGCAGCCACCTCAACAGCAACAGCCGCCTCAGCAGCAGCCACAACAATCTAGTGCGGATGATGACGTGGAGGGTTTAGATGACAATCTCTATAGGGACTATAGAGATTTTTAGATAATTTTATGTTTGTTATTTCAATTATGTATTTTTTTCAAGTTTTATTTGGATTCTGTATCTTTTACGTATTTATGTTATCGTTTTGTTATATTTGCTTACCTTTAACATATTTATGTTATGACGTTTTGTTATATTTGTTTACTTTTAATTTAATTTAATAATTATAATAAAATATTAAATTAATTTAGAAAATAATTTGTAATAAATTATTTTATTAATAATTATAAATAGCAATGGTGAAAATTGTCATTAAAAAATAAATGGAGTTTTTTTTTTAAATTTTCGTGTGGTTACCGACGGAATAATCTGTCGAAAAGTTTTATTTCTTTTAAATTTTCGTGTGGTTACCGACGGAATAATCTGTCGAAAAGTTTTATTTTTTTTAAATTTTTGTGTGGTTACCGACGGAATAATCCGTCGGTAAAGTAAAACTTTCCGATGGTTTAGTTTCGTCGGTAATTACCGACGGAATTTTCCGTCGGTAATGTAAAATTTTCCGACGATTAATTTCTGTCAGAAATTTCCGTTGGTAATTACCGACGGAATTTTCGTCGGTAATAATTACCGACGAGTGATTTACCGACGAACTTATGCCGTCGAAAAATCCGTCGGTAATCGATCATTACCGACGGATTTTTTGCGTTATTGACGAAATTTTTCCGTTGGTAATGGCCGATTTTCTTGTAGTGCAGGTTTATCCAAGTCGGGTATACGATTCGTTTCGGCTCGAGGGGATCAACCTACACGACCATTGAGACTTTCGAAACCTGGATAATTCTAGTAGGCAATTGTAGCCCAACTAAACCCTATTCTCAACCACACTACTTTGGGTTGTAATGCTAAAAAATTCTTTATGCAAATGTCTGTCTATATTTGCACACAAATTCTCTTTAGTATCTCTTTGAAATGTAGATAACAAGGTGAAACACAAGAAGGGGGGTTGAATTGTGTTTCTTAGCTTTTAAAACTTTTCGCAAAACGTTGGACGCTGTTTTAAGAAAGATTAGATGCACAACGTATATTGGACGCACAGGTAAGTTGGACGCAGAATCGTCTACTTAGTTTAAAACAAGTTTCAGTGCGCTTAAAACGTTTGAAAGGTTGTTAAAAATAATTTCAATTCAATCCCCTCAGTTAGTATATAAATTGAAAATAAAAGAGTTAAGAGATAGAGAAATTACACACAAGTTTATCCTGGTTCACCCTTTCCTAAGGGCTACGTCTAGTCCCCTCAAACTAGAGAGATTTCACTATCAATAAGATATAATTACAAGTATTCTTCAACAGCCTCTTTAGGCCTTACAACAAGTATTATTTGCACACCTAGCCTCTCCAGGCTCAACCCAAGTATTCTTTTACAGACAAGCCTCTCTAGGCTTAAACAATTATTCTTTTCTAAACAAGCCTCTCCAGGCTCAAACAACTCAAAAGAGTGTTTTTAATGAAAATGCTGTTAACTCACACAAGTGAGAATATAGACTCTAAAGCACTTCGAGAGTTAAGCAAACTCTCTGTTTACAAGAAGATTGAACTATACAAGACTTTCTAAGCTTTATAGAGTATGAAAATATTTGCACAACGTTTTTGCTCTTTCTTTCACGTAGTTTAGTCTCTTCTGGTTCTTCTTCTTGTTCACGGTATTTATAGGCTTTGAGTGAAGCTTCAGACTTGATCTCGAATATGCTCAGCTTCAGCCTTCATAAATATAGCCATTTCCTAATAGCATTAAATGCTATTTTCCCGTTGCTATGTAGGAGTGCTTCTTTAGCGTATTTCTGTGCAGTTCTTTCTCCTTTTTCAGAAGGAACCTCTACTCAATCTCATTTACACAGTGGTTAATAGTAATATATTATTGAGACAGAGATAATACACTGTATAAGAGAAAAGATATGTTTAGAGAGATACAGAAATGTTCAGAGTACATTCTCTCTCTTAAGTACACTTTTCACAGTGCTTTATGCTTTTCATTAAATGCTAGTTTAAAACGTTGACAATTATCCATAGGAAAAGCATTTTATACAGCTATTTATTTCAAATCATTTGCTCATTAAATATGTCTCATATTAAATGCAAGAGCAATAAATAGCATGTTATAGACTCTGTGTATTGGATGCAACTTGTGAAACAGAATGGACTTTCTGTTCACTTACCAAATGGACGCATACCTTTGCTTACCATTTGGACGCAAAACTTCTCTGGTCATATGGACGCATAACTATTCTTACCATATGGGTTCATGACTTTTCTTCACTAGACGTATAGCTTTCCTGATTATTAGACGTATACCATTCTGCTCATTTGGACGCATAGCATCCAGAGTCCACTAGACAATACTTACTCAGAGTCAAGTATTAGAGTCCATTGGACGCTCAGCTCTTTGACTGTACTTATAAGTACCAAGGTCACACTAGACGATGGACTTATCTTTGCTGTACCTACAAGAGCTTGTTAGCAGACTTTGTAAAAACCTTAATAATCATTGTTATCATCAAAACCACTTAGGGATTTAAGCACTGAAAATGCTTTTAAATAATTTGGTTCCAACAATCTCCCCCTTTTTGATGATGACAAATAATATTAAGTTTTACAAGCAATATAACAGATAAACCAAATAATCAGTCAGCATAAGTATAGAAAACTCCCCCTGAGATAAACATCTCAGGGTTTCTTACTCTTTTCCCCCTGAGATAAACATCTCATGGGTTTCGGATATTCAATATATTGAGTACCTATAAAGTTTTTTTTCTCAAAGAAAACAGATTAGACCAACAACATATACATATATCAGAATACGGAGTAATTAGAGCATATATATATATATAAGCAATAAAAACTACTGCAATTTGACTTTGACTCAATCTCATTTTATTAAGACTTGAGCTTTTAAAACATAATCTTTTCTCCTTTTCTCCCCCTTTTGTCATTAGACAAAAAGGTTTGCAAGACATCATAGTCCCAAAAAAAAATTTGAAAAGAAAAGAAAAAAAATTGAGAAACAAAAACAATTCAGAAGATCCTTCAATCCTTCTTCTTGACAAGGTCTTGAACCAGAGCGATCAAATTATCCACTGTGGCCGATAGTTGTAGAAATTCTTCTCTTGATACAGGGCCTTGAGAACCATTTTCAGCCTCAGGTGCCACATCAGCAGTTTCAAAAGCTGGAGTGTTGTCTTCTATAGATACGACTGTATCAGGCTCCTGAATGGTCTGGTAGTTTAGAGATAGTTGTTCTGCTCTTCTTTTTGACCTTCTTTCTCTTGAAGAGGTTTCAGGAATCTGAATCAACTCACGTCTCTGTGACCTTGTAAAATGCCTTCTTACTTCTCTAGACAGAGGTTGATGATCAACATCAACCCTTTGAGGAGTAGTGCCCAGATTTATCTGAGATGTAGAAACTTCAAAAGGATCTACACTCATTGCAAATTCTTCTACTTGAGACGGAGTGAGCATGTCCTCAGCATTCCTCTTTCTATTTTCTTTATCCAAGAGGTTTAAGATGTGCTTGGCAACTTCTTTGCCTTTCCTTTTATTTTTCTTAGCCTCTTTTTCTCTTCTTTTAGCAGCCAGTCGTTCTTCCTTGAATTTTCTGATTTCTTCTCTTGCTCTGGTAATCCTGGCTTCTCGTTGTTCCTTTGTTTCTTCAACTCGAGAGTTTTGTTCACTCTCTTCTTCTTCTTCAGAAACTTCCTGAACAGTATCAGGGCCATCTCTCTAATCTTCCTCCACTGGTGTCAGTCTCATCCTTACGAAACTGAGTCTTTCCAGATTCGATTGAAATACTCCTTGAAGAGTTTATAGCTTTTCAGCAATAGCCTCAGGAATTTGCTTGTTTAAAACCTTTTGGAGAAGAACTCCATAGGGGATAGAATTCTTTCTGCCCACGCTTCTTGAGCCTCTTTTGAAGCAGAAAAACAAGATGGAAGGCAAGTTAATCTTGTTTAGAGACAGAAGATGTACCACCAGAAATTCATCCAAATCTAAAACAAAATCCCTTGACCCAGCCTTGTGAATGACCGCCTTGTTCAGCAGCATGTGCAAAACACGGACTTTGTCATGCATCCTTGATGCAACAATGGGGCCATTACTTACAGATTTAAGTAAGAGTCTGCGAACCGCAGAGTCTCCACCAAACTCAACTTTCCAGTTTGGTCTGTAGGTTTCTCCTTCTCTTTCACAGGAAATGGCTTAAGCAATGGAGTCACATGAAACATACACCTCTTTGTTTAGCACCATTCCCTTGATGCTGTCATCCATCATATCTCTTGAGTTCCAAAACTCTCTGATTAAATAGGGATAAACTTTGTTGTTTCCATCGAAATACCTAGACCAACCAGCCGCAGTAATCTCATTTCTGATGTCGATACCGAACTTAGTGGATAAAGAGAAGTCAACGAAAGTTTCCACATTTACTTCCATGTTGTTGATTCTCGACATTGTCTTGTTTGAGGATTTGAGAGAAATTTTGAAGTAGGATTTTGAAAGCAAAAAGAAAGCTTCAAGAGGTTTTGAGAAAGTTTGCAAGAGAGAGAGAGAGAGAAATCAGAGAAGACGTGCAAGAGAGAGTAATAGTTGAAAAGACTTTGAAACAGATAGCCTCTCTTTTCAATAAAAGCAGTTTCAACTTCGAAGAAGTTTTGAGAACATAGAGCGTTTAAAAAAACATCACTTGAAGAAGAAAATAAATTTTTGTTAAAAAAAATAGTCTAGTTTTAGTTCCAATTTGACTGACGTGTCCCACTGGACGCTAGTCATAATGGACATTCAACTATATATGTCACATAATCATATAGATTGGACTCAGCGCGGGAAGGCTAAGAGTTAAAAGACTTTAAGCCTTAAAAAAAATTCTAAGTCTCAATTAGACTGTTGTGTCCTACTGGACGCTAGTCTTATTGGACTCAGACTCAACTCAAGCATATACGACGCTAAACAAAACTCTTTTATAAAGTGCATATTTAAATGCTTCCTTATAAAAGTGAATCTATCTACAGAGAGGGGTTTTGTAAAAATATTTGCCCATTGATTTTCAGTACTAACAAACTGAATATCAAATATTCCCTTCAGTACATAGTCTCTAATGAAATGAAATGATGTTTAATTTCTATATACTTGACACTTGAGTGTAAGATTGGGTTCTTAGACAAATTGATTACAGCAGTATTATCACAAAGAACAGAAATCTTACTCTCAAAGATATTGTAGTCCTCTAATTGATGTTTAATCCATAGGAGCTGAGAACAAGAACTTGCAGTAGAGACATATTCAGTTTCAGCTGTGGACAATGCAATTGTGCTTTGTCTCCTGCTTGTCCATGACACTAGATTGGATCCAATGAAATGACATCCTCCGCTGGTGCTTTTTCTTTCAAGCCTATCTCCAGCATAATCAGCATCACAGAATCCTACTAGTTTGTACCCATCTGATTTCTTAAACAGCAAACCAAGATTAGTAGTTTCCTTCAGATATCTAAAGATTCTCTTGACAGCAGTCAAGTGAGTATCTCTAGGATCTGATTGGAATCTTGCACATAAAAAAACACTTAACATGATATCAGGTCTAGATGCAGTAAGATATAAGAGAGATCCAATCATACATCTATATACCTTTTGATCTACCTTTTTATCTTTGTCATTCAGGTTCAGTATGTAAGATGGGTGCATTGGAGTGTTCATGGGTTTGCAATCGTCCATATTGAACTTCTTCAAAAGCTCCTTTGTATATTTGGACTGATGCACATAAATCCCATCTTGAGTTTGTTTAACTTGAAGTCCAAGGAAGAATTTCAATTCTCCCATCATACTCATTTCAAACTCCTTCTGCATCAAATCAGAAAACTCTCCACACAGAGATTCATCAGTAGCACAAAAAATAATATCATCTACATAAATTTGTACTATGATGAAATGCGTGTCTATGGATTTTCTGAAAAGAGTTGTATCAACTTTTCCTCTTGAAAAACCATTTTTCATTAAAAATGAACTTAGTTTTTCATACCAAGCTCGAGGAGCTTGCTTGAGGCCATAAAGAGCCATTTTCAATTTGAAAACATGATTAGGAAAAGTTTGATCCTCAAAACTAGGAGGTTGTTCAGCATAGACTTCCTCATTTATTATACCATTCAAGAAAGCAGTCTTTATATCCATTTGATATAGCCTCATGTCATGCTGGGCATCAAATGAAAGTAAGATGTGAATGACTTTTATTCTAGCTATTGGAGCAAAGGTCTCAGTAAAATCAATACCTTCCTATTGTGAGTAACCTTGTGCAACTAACATTGCCTTGTTTCTCACATCTTTACCTTCTTCGTCCAGTTTGTTTCTGAATACCCATTTGGTTCCAATAATGGACTTATCTTCAGGTGGGGCAACCAGCGTCCAAACATCATTGCGTTTGAATTGATTCAGCTGCTCCTGCATAGCTAAAATCCATCCTTCGTCCAATAGGGTTTCATCAACATTCTTTGGCTCCAACTCAGAGATGAATGCAACATCAATTTGTTCTCTGAATGTGGACCTTGTTTTGACTCTATCATCATCATTTCCAATGATTTGATCCTCAGGATGATAAGTCTTGAAGTGCCAACTTCTTCTTCTTTCTGGATTGGACGCATCATCAGTCTCTGCGTCTGATCCATCTTCTTCATTCTTAGGTGATGCTCATTCACCTTCTTCTCGTATTCTCAAATCTGCAAGAGAATCACTTAGCTCTGACAATTCTTTGTCGGGCTTTTTGTCATTGAATTTTATATGAATTGACTCTTGAGTTATAAACTCTGTACGTCTTGGAAGTTTCAGAGTAACCCAGAAAAATTCCATTATCAACTTTAGAATCAAATTTACCAAGTTGATCCTTAGTGTTGAGAATGAAGCATTCACATCCAAAAGGATGAAAATAAGATATGTTGGGTTTTCTTCCTTTCCACAATTCATATGAAGTCTTTTTCAATATAGGCCTTACATATATTCTGTTCTACAAATAACAAGCAGTATTTACAACTTCAGCCCAAAACCTCTTAGAGTTTGAGTGATCATTGAGCATGGACCTGACCATCTCTTGTAACGATCGATTCTTTCTCTCCACGACACCATTTTGTTGAGGTGTTCTTGGTGCAGAGAAATTGTGAAGGATTCCATTCTCTTCACAGAATCTTTAGAATTTTGCATTTTCAAACTCACCTCCATGATCACTTCTAATAGAGTTAATGCAAACTCCTTTCTCATTCTGGACTCTCTTACAGAATATAGTGAAGACTTTGAAAGACTCATCCTTGTGTCCAAGGAATTTGACCCATGTCCATCTAGTATAGTCATCAACTATAACTAGTCCATATTTCTTTCCATTCAAAGATGCAGTTTGTGTGGGTCCAAACAAATCCATGTGTAAAAGTTCTAAAGGCCTAGAAGTGGAAACAATGTTTTTGGAGTTAAAAGAATTTTTCACTTGTTTCCCTTTCTGACATGCTTCACACAGAACCTCAGATTTGCACACAAGATTTGGTAGTCCTCTTACAAGGTTATGCTTATTTAGCTTTGAGATGGTTCTCAAGCTTGCATGACCAAGTCTCTTGTGTCATATCCATTGTTCATCCTTTAAGGATATGAAGCATGAGACATTTTGTTTGGAAAGATTTTCAAAATCAATTTTATAAACATTGTCATGCCTCTTTGCTTGAAAAAGTATGGACTTGTCAGGGTTTCTGACTATACATTTATCCTTATTAAAGGAAACATCAAATTCACTGTCACATAATTGACTTATGCTAAGCAGATTATGTTTGAGTCCTTCAACCAACAAGACATTTTCAATAGAGGGAAAAGGATGCTTACCAATTTTACCTATCCCAACTATTCTGCCTTTCTGGTCTCCTCCAAAGCTGACACAACCCTTTGTTCTAGGCTTTAGGTATTGGAACATAGACCTTTCTCCTGTCATGTGTAGTGAGCAACCATTGTCCAGGTACCATGAATGGAGTTTCTTTCCTGCTGTCAAACATATATGCAACAGGAATTATCATATTTTTAGGTACCCAGATTGACTTGGGTCCTTTCTTGTTAGTCCTTGGTCTGCGTCCAGACATGTTCCTTTTCTTATGGATGCATGTTGAGGTGACATGTCCAGCCTTTCCACATTGACCACAGTATAATTTAAACTTGGAAGGACTTTTAGAAAACTTTGGTTTTGGTTTTTCTTATTTCTTAGGAACATAACCTAAACCACTTTTGTCATAAGGTTTTCTCTGAATTTTTAAAATTTGATCAAATTTCTCAGAGCTATTGACAAATCTGGACAATCGTCCAGTGAGTTCATTTACTTCTTGATAAAGTACTTGTACTTCACAAGAGGTATTGGACTCAGAATCTCTTTGAGATTCATCTTTGAGTTGACTAACTTGAAGTTTCAACTCTTCATTCTCTGATCTGAGTAATTTATTTTCTAAAGTGAGCTTTTCAAAATCTTTGGTTATAAGTGAAAACTTTTCTTGAAAGATCTGTACTCATCAGATAGAATGGATGATTCTTTAAGAAGATCATCAAAATTATTTCTCAATTCAGGATAAGAAAGTACCTCTTCTTCATCCTCACTGTTTGTTGAGGGCAGGCTTGCCATTAGGCAAAGATTTGCTTCTTCTTTATCCTCCTCGTCCTCATCATCAGAAGAATCATCAAGATCTTCCCATGTTGCCATGAGACCCTTCTTCTTCTTGAAGAACTTTTTCTTTGTCCTTTCAGCCTCAGGATAGTCTGCCTTATAGTGGCCTGGTTTCTTGCAGCCATAGCACACTATTGGACTTTTCTCCTTTTGCTAAGCTTCTTTTTGTGGAAATCTTCTGTTAACTGCTTCCTTCTGAAGCCACCTTTCTTTTTCCACATGGACTTTACTTTCTTGGAGATTAAGGAAAGTTCATCATCAGAACCTTCTTCTCCTTTTGAGTTGCATGACTCTTCATCTGTGTCATGGGCCTTGAGTGGTTTTGAGGTGCTCCCTTTTTGAGCTTTAAGAGCAATGGACTTTGCCCTTTTTTCTATTCCCTCTTCTTTGAGTTCAAGCTCATGTACTTTCAGTGAACCCAGAAGTTCCTCCATAGCAAGAGTGGTAAGATCTCTTACTTCTTGTATAGCCGTTACCTTGGTCTCCATTGTCTTGGCAGACTCCTTAGGATTTTCCTGATGTGATCTTGGGTTGTGTAGATTTTTCCCAGAGACCTCAGGTTGTTTATTATTGTTTGGAATCTCCCAAACATCTGATCAATAGTCTCGTGATCCTCCATTTTAAATAGCTCATATGATGAACTAGCATGCTGATTTTGGATTCACGGACCTGAGATGATCCTTTATGAGCCAAAGCAAGAGTGCCCCATATCTCTTTGGTTGTGGTGCAGCTGTGCACTTTGTCATATTCTGACTTTGTAATGGCGCACGTCAGATAGTGCCTGGCCTTTGAGTTCAGCTAGAATCTTGTTCTCTGATCAGGTGTCCACTGCACTCTAGGCAATGGTTGCCCTACTTCACCTACTGGAGCAGTGTAACCATTTTCAACGACATCCCACATGTCAATATTCTGTGCGTCAAAGAATGTGATCATTCTTTGCTTCCAAAAATCATATTCGTCTCCATTGAATAGTGGTGGCCTGTTCACAGCTTGTCCCTCGTTCTCCATGGATCTTTGCTTCTCTGCACGGTTAGGTGCTCAACCCCTAGAGACCGAGCTCTGATGCCAACTGTAGGTAACAAGGTGAAACACAAGAAGGGGGGTTGAATTGTGTTTCTTATCTTTTAAAACTTTTTGCAAAACGTTGGACGTTGTTTTAAGAAAGATTGAACGCACAGCGTATATTGGACGCACAGGTAAGTTGGACGCAGAATCGTCCACTTGGTTTAAAACAAGTTTCAGTGCGCTTAAAACGTTTGAAAGGTTTGTTAAAAAAAATTCAATTCAATCTCCTCAGTTAGTATATAAACTGAAAATAAAAGAGTTAAGGGGTATAGAAATTACACACAAGTTTATCCTGGTTCACCTTTTCCTAAGGACTACGTCCAGTCCCCTCAAACTAGTGAGATTTCACTATCAATCAAATAGAATTACAAGTATTCTTCAACAACCTCTTCAGGCCTTACAACAAGTATTATTTGCACACCTAGCCTCTCTGTTTACAAGAAGATTGAGCTATACAAGACTTTCTAAGCTTTACATAGTATGAAAATATTTGCACAGCGTTTTTGCTCTTTCTTTCACGTAGTTCAGTCTCTTCTGGTTCTTCTTCTTGTTCACGATATTTATAGGCTTTGAGTGAAGCTTCAGACTTGATCTCGAATATGCTCAGCTTCAACCTTCATAAATATAGCCGTTTCCTAATAGCATTAAATGCTATTTTCCCGTTGCTTTGTAGGAGTGCTTCTTCAGCGTATTTTTGTGCAGTTCTTTCTCCTATTTCAGAAGGAACCTCTACTCAAAGTCTCATTTACACAATGGTTAATAGTAATATATTATTGAGACAGAGAGAATACACTGCATAAGAGAATAGGTATGTTCAGAGAGATACAGAAATGTTCAGAGTACATTCTCTCTCTTAAGTACACTTTTCACAGTGCTTTATGCTTTTCATTAAATGCTAGTTTATAACGTTGACAATTATGCACAGGAAAAGCATTTATACAACTATTTATTTCAAATCTTTTGTTCATTAAATATGTCTCATATTAAATGCAAGAGCAATAAATAACATGTTATAGACTCTGTGTATTGGACACAGCTTGTCAAACAGAATGTACTTTCTGTTCACTTACAAAATGGACGCATACTGTAACACCCTTTCTCCAAAAAGGATATTACACCATAGTAACCAAAAGTTTAAGAAAACTTAGAAAAGATTTAGATAAAAGTTAATAATCATTCTCTGAAAATGCGGTTAAAATTTTTCGTTTTTCTAAAAGATGAGAAGGATGGGGAATTAATCACTGTAAGACTTTCTCTTTGAAAATACTTTAGGTGTAAAGAGTATAATATAACTTCGTACTCAAAATTTGATCATCCCATATATAAAAATTATCAGAGTTTACAACAGAGTTTGTACAGTGGACTCTCGAGCCAGTCAAGTCTTTAGACCTCTACCCAATCTCAAATAGTAAATACCAATTCTTCTTGGAATCCCTATCAATCTACACAACATCCTCTTCGAATCTTTCTTCTAAGAGTTAGCCCATGTCTTGCATAATTTATCTACTCGGTCATGCATCAACACAACAAAGCAGGAAAGGGTGAAACTCTAAACAAAGTAATAAGACAAGTAGGTACACAATTACACATATATAAATTACTTTACACAGCAAGACACACACATTCAAAATATAGAACAATCAAGACTTATAAACAGATCTCGTTTAAGCAGATCTTACCTTTGTGCTGAAACACTGCAAAACAGTATATTCACAATAATATCTCACCAAATCCAAGTATTCTTATGCATGTCACTTCAATATCTCAAAAGTCACACCGGTGTAATGCTCCAAAGAGACTTTACCAACCTTAACACCATCGAGCAACTGGCTGTAGTAAACTTAACAGAATAACCAGATAGCCTCTTCAAGGCTTCTGGAAACCTTCGGTAATACTAACATTTATTACTTTAATACCAATTTATGAATAGGTCAGCCAGTCAGATCTATCCAAGTCGGGTATACGATTCGTCTCGGTTCGAGGGGATCAATCCTTCACAACCATTGAGACTTTCGAAACCTGGATAATCCCAGTAGGCAATTGTAGCCCAGCCAAACCCTATTCTCAACCACATTACTTTGGGTTGTAAAGCTCAAAAACTCTTTATGCAAATAATGTAACACTTCTCTTCATCATCTCTCAAAAATCCTCTTCCGTCTTACTGTAGCTCCCACACTCTGAAAAATCTTTCTGGAATCACTCACTCATTTTGAAGAAAACTCTTGCTCTTATTAAGTTATTCTTCCGGCTATATTAATTCAATTTATGACTAATCACACCGCGAAAGAGCCGAACTGAGGCGAAAAGCCCACAGAGTGATTCGATATCAGTATAACTAAGTTTTATTACTTATTTAAGAAGATCAAAGCGGGGTAGAGCCTCTCTGAATTCGATCAAGGGAGAAAGAGTAACAGTAAATAAACTTACGTCCGCTTTTGAACCCAATAACGTCTGTTCTCTGTTTTTTAAGTAAATCTTTGGTAATGGAATAATTACACGGCGGCTGAGCCGACTGCGGTAATTAGTGTCCAGTTTTAAAAACTTGATATAAGCTTGATGAACAAAATAAAGCTAACTGTTTTACCGGCTTACTTAATTTTGAAGATGAAAAGATCACACGACGGCAGAGCCATCTTTGGTGATCGGTACCTGTTTAAAATCGATCTACTATGCTAAAGTGAACGTAATCCAATTTATTTTTTTGTAAATACTTAAGCACTGATTATCTTCCCGGAAAAAGGCCCGTTGGAAGCCTATCTCACTAATTTCCACTGTCTTAAACATTGGAAATTAAACCGAGTTCATTGCATATATAAACAGATTGGATACCCACTCGATATTTCCCACAAATAACATAACAGTAGAATTCACCGAGAATCCATTACTGTTACATTAATTTCTGAAAGATGCTATAACAGTAGGTTCACCGAGAATCCATTACTGTTACCCTCTTTTATCCGACGGATGCTATAACAGTAGAATTCACTGAGAATCCATTACTGTTATACTCTTTTATCCAATCTAATCTATTTATATATACGGTATTAATAAATCACTTCTTTTCCAAATTATCTTAGGCACGTATATCCCTGGTCCCTAGCGTTAAGATTTTTAAATAGCGTATTAATACAGATCCCAGGCTAGAAAGAGACGGACTGTATAATAGCCCCTTCAAAGGTCTCTTTCCTTTCTAGATAGATCCATACTAATAAACCAATCAAATCTTAACCATCACCTTTGACCATATACATGTTAGATAATAGCAGGGTTTTTCACAAAGAATAAAACATATTTTCTTTACGGTAAAATCATATTTGCAGTAAACTAAAATTCGTCATTATAACTGTATGTTTACAAAACTCAAAATTCATTTTGCCATTCCAACCTCACTCCCACGAAAATCTCAAGAAAATTTGGATATGATAACCCCACAATAAATGAGAAGCAAAGACAAACACATTTCAAGCCACATAAACACCAAAAAGCACTCAAGCACACAACACTCAAGATCAAACACAAACTTCTCAAATTATTTTGCAAGAGGTTCCCCCTACCTTTCGCTAAAAATGGATGAAGAACAAAGCTTGAAGATTCAAGAACACAAGAACTTCAAGGAGAAAAAGAGAGTTTTTGCTTGTAAACACAAGGCTTTTGATGTGGGAAATTTTTATGAATCAAAGAGGAGTATTTCAAGAGGAGAGGGGCATATTTCTTGAGGAAAGAAGTGAGAAGAACAAAGCTTTGAAGATCAAGCTTGAACTCAAGAACAAAGAGAGAAAAAGGCTAGGATTTCAAAGGTAGAAAGAAAGGATTTTGCTTTGTTAACACAAAGACTTTGGTGTGAGATTTATGAAGAGTGAAGGAGGGTGTTTATAGGGGAAGTGGGCAGCCAAGGGGTTGGTTTAAAGAACCATGGTTAGCTTAGAAAGAAATCATAGTTTAGTTCTTAAAAATAAACCAAAACATTTATCTAATTCCTAATTGGCCTAAACTACTTTACCAGGATTGAATCCAAGTGAAAATTCATCATCCAAGGGCTCTTGGGGAAGGAGAGGGGTGGCCAAAGAGATGAAGGGAGGAAGATGGAAGATAGAATCATGATGTAAGTCATGACTACTAAATTACCATTTATCAAATTAGTTTTAATCAAACTTTTTCCTAATTGGCTTAAAGACTTTCACAAGGATTATTGACTCATGAAGAAATCTGATCCAAGGCCCCTAAACACCTCTTTCTGTTGACCAAAGCAAGGAGGAAGAAAGGCCATTGGATTGCTTGAACAAAAGCTTTATGTTTTTGTAATTATCATGTAAAATAAATGATTACATAGCCTTTACTCCAATCCTTCTTGACTAAGGCTTGTGGTTGAGTCAAAGACATTATTTCCAACTTCATAAAATTATTCTAAGGTCCTTTGAAAATTCCCAGTTCTTATTTCAACCCCGTTTGCTTCCTATACGCTTTTATACGGCAGAAATACCGCATAAAAGAATCAAAACAGTAGAAAAATGATCTTGTCTAGAACTATTTTTAAAAATCATGAAATAAAGAATAAAAAATAAAAAAATTTGTTTGGGACCTTTTTCGAAATTTTCATATATTGCATAGCAAGTTCTATACGTTATACTGACCAATTTGCGGTATATTTCGGAAGTTTTCCAAAAATTCCAGAAAAAATTCTAGAAAATCAAAACTATTAAAAGAAGAAACTTTTGTGAAGGAAGATAAAATTTTGGGTTGGTTTAACATACTTTCTCTATTTAAAACTTTATCCGTTAATAACGGTAGAATACGGTTTTCCGTAAAAACCCCAAACGTTGAAGAAAAAGCGTCTGTTTTGATAAAGTAATTTGATAAGTATACTAATATCATGATTCTAAGAATAACATAAATTACTTAGCACTTAGTTCACACAAATTCATTAAAAACAGATAATTGACAGAAAACAACATACAGAAGTCTATATAAGACTTTAACTATCTTACTGTTGTGAACTAGAATATCACACAACCTTATTATTTCTATACTATACAGAATATACAAGATCCCAAAGTCTATACCTTATCTACCTTTCTTTCTTTAGTATCTAACTCATTTCTTATTTACTGAATACGGAATTTCTCCTAAAGGGACCAAAACCGTAATTCCCTTTTATCTCTTCTGCTAAAATTCAAACTTAGTCTTTAAAACCTTTTTGAACATCCAAATAACTCATAATCTATCTTCTAATACTCTTTGGAACCTAACATGAATTTTCCATATTCACTTTCCGCTTATTTTGACTGTTCAGAATGTCCATATTTTACTGTTTGACGTTTACGTCAACTCTAAACTATCTATACTTAATTTGAAAATCCTAAGATTAATTCTACTCCTCTAAAATTAATACTCTGTCATATAGAGTGAAATTTTAGGATGTTACACATACCTTTGCTTACCATAAGTTTTTAGAAGAAATTCCTATTTGAATTCTTAAGTTTTCTTTTAACTCTAAAATCTTTAAACTTCATTTGTTTTAATAAAAGAATTATCTTTTATCTAAAACCCACTAATTCATCATAAAAGGAATTAATTAAAAACCTAATTAAATTCTTTGATAATTTTACTTAAAACTTTTACTTTAAGTATTTGTAATTCTGACCCCTTAAGAAGTTCAGTTTCTGCGTCCAGTCTCTGTGTCCAGTTTCTGCGTCCAGTTTCTGCGTCCAGTGTCTGCGTCCAATTTCTGCGTCCAGTTTCTGCGTCCAGTGTCTGCGTCCAATTTTTGCGTCCAGTTTCTGCGTCCAGTTTCTGCGTCCAATTTCTGCGTCCAGTGTCTGCGTCCAATTTCTGCGTCCAGAACTCCAGAATTTTGTATTCTTGAAATTTATCCAATTAAGTGTTATCTTGAATCCTCATTAATTTCTTTGTTTTCATTTGTAAAACTTTTTCATTAAAGTTTTTAAACTCTCTTCCCACGCTTAATCAAATCTCATCAATCCAATCCCAATCAAAGTATATGAAATACACATTAATGAATATACATCAATTAGGCAATAACACAATCAAGCCATAAATCAACATACATCATGAATATGACATTAAATCATACTTCATCAAGCACACACTTGGACATCCGAAATCACCCCAAAACATACATATGATTTTTTCCAACAACACATAGGCTCATAAAAATTATCATGCCTCAACCAAAAATCATATTTTTGCTCATATACATATACATGTAAAAATACATATTACTAAAGAATGATTCCTCATTCAAACACCCAATATGAAAACTCAGTCTTTGAGTTTTTCATGAACATATAACGTAAACCACACACATACACATCCTTTCCAACTTATTGAGAAAATCCCCTTACCTCTTGAAGACTTGAAAATGGGCTAGCTCCAAAATCACCTCCTTCACACCACACCAACACCAAGTAGTCTACTCAACACCTTGATGTTCCCACACTTAGAAAAATTTACCTTTTACAAAATACACCAAAATACAACCACAGAAATATGAGTTTTATGAAAACCAAGAAACCCTAAAGAGTAGAAATTTGAGAAGATGAATACTTACTCAAATCTTGAAAGAAAATAGATCCAATATGATTTTCAAGCTTGTAGGTTCCAATGGAGTGAACCTAAACAAAGGAAAAGCTTATTTTTTTAGTGAAATGAAGAACTCAAGCTTTCATGAAAACATGAAAGTGGTGGAAATGAAAAAAATGAAAGAAGTTTATGGATTAAAATGATGATCCAAACCTTTTTTGTGAAGCTTGGGTATGGAAAATCTCACTAGAACTTGGTCTTTTTGTGTATGGAAAAAGCTTGGGAATGGAGAGAAAATGGAAAATGGAAATTGGAGAAGATGAAGTGTATGAAGCAAATGAATTTCTCTCTCCTTTCTCCCTAGATGAATTTCGGCTGAAGCAAGGGAAGGTATGGGCTTGCATGCTTTGGTGGTTGGGAGCCATACCTCCCTCACCTAATTTTGGAAAAATTCAAAATTTGACCATTTGACTTTTGGAATTGTTTGAGAAAGGGATCAGCCCCTCATGCGCTCAGATCTGACCAAAAAAATGGTGGGATTAAGTCCCATCAAGTTAGGGTTTAATAGGTAGTTCGAAGCAGTAAAAATGCGTAGTTTTCGAACCCCTTTTTAGATAAATATTTTTCTAAAATGAGTAAAATCATGAAGAATACATTTTATGATTTGAATATGTCCTAGAAAAATTTAGAAACCCAAAACTAAATTTTTGGACTATTTTTCATGTCCCGGTTGCACCCGGTTTACCCGTAAAGCACCAAACGCGGGTAAAATAAGGTTTCTCTGAAAAATTTCCAGAAAATTTCTAAACATCACAAAATCATTAATTACATAATTTTAATTAATTTAAAACAGATTAAAAATAATTAAAACTATATATATAAAAGCAGAGTGTTACAGTACCTACAAGAGTTTGTTAGCAGACTTTGTAAAAACCTTAATAATTATTGTTATCGTCAAAACCACTTAGGGATTTAAGCATTGAAAATGCTTTTAAATAATTTGGTTCCAACATGAAAAACTTCCTTTGTTTTACTGTAGCTAGTCTTTGAAAATCTCTATATCTCACCAAAATACTTTATATGAAATAACTCATCTCTTTAGAATAGAAATACTTTTGAATAAACATATAGCTCTTAAAACCCACATCTTTCTCTTTATATCATAAAACTCTTTTACTGCTTTTAACTAAATAGCTCTTGCTCTTTTTACCCATTCTACGGATCGTTTATGAGTTAACTTGTTTGTCCGGCTTCAATAAGTCAATTTATGACTGATCACACCGTGGCAGAGCCGAACTGAGGTAAGCAGCCCAACAGAGTGATTCGATATATAAACTAAAGGTTAATAATTCATTTTAAGTAAACAAAAATGGGGCATAGCAACCTAGGATTGATCAAGAGAGAAGAGATCAACGATAATAAAAACTTATGTCCACTTTTTAATTATTAAGTATCTGTTCTCAGATTTTAGATAGATTTTGGTAAAGGAATAATTACACGGCGGCTGAGCCTACTGCGGTAATCAGTGTCTAGCTTTCTTGAAAACTTGATATAGACTTAGTGAATGAAGTAAAGCTGATTAATTACCGGCTTAATTAATTTTGAAGATGAAAGGATCACACGGCGACAGAGCCGTCTTCGGTGATCAATGCCCAACGTTAAAATGATTCGATATAGACTAAGTGAACGTAATCAAGCTGTTTCTTTTCTGAAATACTTAAGCACTAGTTATCTTCCAGGAAAGAGGCCCATTGAAAGCCTATCTCACTAATTTCCACTGCCATAAACATTGGAAATTAAACTAAGTCAATTTTATACATATACAGATTGGATACCCATTCTATCTTTTCCACTGTTAATATAACAGTAGAATTCACCGAGAACCCATTACCGTTATATTAAATTCCGATAGATGCTATAACAGTAGAATTCACTGAGAATCCATTACTGTTATACTCTTTTTTATCCAATCCAATCTATTTATATATACGTTTATTAAGAAATCACTTCTTTCCCAATTTATCTTAGTCATGTATATACTGGGTCCCTAGGTTAAGAATTCCCCAAACAACGTATCAGTACAGTTCCCAGGAAAGAGAGACGAACTTAAAATGCCCCTTCAAAGGTTTCTGTCTTTTCTAGACAGACCCATACTGATAAACCATTTATCTTAACTATCACCTTGTATATCAATGATAGACAATATCAGGGTTTTTACAAAAGAATAGATTTCACTTCTTTACGGTAAGATCATATTTATGGAAAATCTAAATTTTGCCATTATAATAGTATGTTTACAAAAGCTAAAAATTGATTTTGCCATAGCCCTCTTACTCACAAGAAATTTAATAAAAATTTGGGCATTATAATACTACAATTAATAAATAACACAAAATAATTAATTTAAAGCCATAAAACAATTATAAAGTGTAACGCCCCTTTTTCCCACAAGGAACATCACGTGAAAAACTAAAATTTAATGCGGAAAACATCTTTCATAACTCAAGGTTACTAAAATTGGTGGCTAATTTTTTTTTAAAAGAATCTTAAACGATATGATTTCTCACATCACACTTAGCCATCCTGAAACTCAGAAGAAAAGAAACATCATGCACATATATATATATATATATCATCATGTCAAAATATACAAGTCTTGCGCCCGCAAGAATAGTTTGAAACCACACCATAGTGGCCAAAATACATCATCATAACGTAAAGAAAATAAAGCGATAAATCTAAACCTAAGAAAACTGTAAATCAAAAGATGTGTCAAATACACGACACTGAACATGAACATCCCAAACCTAGGCTGGTCGCTAACAGACAACCCACAACCTAGCACTAGACACCCCCACCACTACGACCTAAGACGATGACGTCTCCTCGGGGTCCTCCTCGGGATCCTCCTTCGGGTCCTCCTCCTCCTCGGATATCTCAATGAATACCCGCTCTGGCTCATCTCGAACCTTCCTCTTCCCCCTTTCTGCGTGTCCCGACGGTCCGGCAGAAGTGTCAGAAGAGCAGCGTACGAAACGGCCATACGGTGGGACGTAAGGAACAGAAAGCGTCGGTCTCCCTGTCGCTGGTGGTGAAGCTGGTGTCACTGATGGAGCCATCCTCGGTAGGCGATCTCGCGGCAAGGTGCTCTTCCTCGGAGTGAGACACGTGCAGCGAAACATGCAACGATACTCCCGAGCGGACCCGGTTACCCGTGAGGGTAAAGGTCTCTCCTCCGCCTGAGTCTCTTGCCTCGGCTGCTCCACGGGTGCCTCGGGTGCGGCTGCCAGCCAGCTGTGCATCCTCTCAAGTGGAATGTGAACGTCCAGAACCATATCGCGCTCCAGAACCTCTTCGGGACCCAGCACCCCTCCTCTAGTCCTGACCACGTGTCCACACACAGTGGCCCATTGGGAGATGGGATCATAAGTCCATCAGCCTCTCTCGGACTCGGCCTCAAGGGGTCGGAAGCTCTCCCTCACGCGGGCTATCAAAGGCCTCATCTACGCGTAACGTACATATAGATACAGGAAAATATGCAAGGGTGAATTTCTTTTCACAAGTTGAAATCCACTGAAAGGTTGCATATGAAAAATAAAATACTACATAATACATTCCAAGAATATATTTATATAGAGTTACTCTTTCGCAAATCTTTTAGCTAAGCTATTCAGTCATCAACAAGAGACAAATCATCAAGGTAAACACACAGTCAAGCACACAAATAGCATTCTAGCATAATGCATGTCACTTCAATATCTCTTTTCATACACCGGTGCACTGCTCCATGGAGACTTCTCTTCCTCAACTAAGTAGAGCGATGTGGCGGAATCCTATACCTATCATTAATGCAAACTGACCTTCACTCTTGGCCATCGTTTGTCATTTATTCGGTACAGACCCATTGTGCTACGTCGTACACCCCATCTCAAATAAGGCAGCCGGTCAGGATCATCCAAGCCGAGTACACTACTTTTCTCGGCACAAGGGGATTCACCGCAAGGCCATTGAGAATTTCGTAACCTGGATGCCCTCAAAAACTTATAGTCAGACCATACTTATTTACAATCCCCGCATAGGATTGTGTGCTCTCATCATAGCAATAAATGCTAGCCTGGCAAAAGCCAATATCTCAAATGCATATGACAGTATATTTGCAACCACAATCAATTTGGTCCCTCGCCTTAGGGTTTTTCGTCGCCACGTGTTCGCTTTCACCCAACACCGTGTAATATATTTGTCCTTAAGACTTTTATCTTTGCCACGTATTGGTTCTCTTCCAATACCGTGTAATATTATTGTCCTTAAGACTTTTATCTTCGCCACGTATTGGTTCTCTTCCAATACCATGTAATATTGTTGTCCTTAAGACTTTTATCTTCGCCACGTATTGGTTCTCTTCCAATACCGTGTAATATTATTGTTTAACACCATAAGTTTTTAGAAGAAATTCCTCTTTGAATTCTTAAGTCTTATTTTAACTCTAAAATCTTTAAGCTTCATTTGTTTTAATAAAAGAATTATCTTTTATCTAAAACCCACTTATTCATCATAAAAGGAATTAATTAAAAACCTAATTAAATTCTTTGATAATTTTACTTAAAATCTTTTACTTTAAGTATTTGTAATTCTGACCCCTTAAGAAGTTCAGTTTTTGCGTCCAGTCTCTGCGTCCAATTTCTGCGTCCAGTCTGCGTCCAATGTCTGCGTCCAGTTTCTGCGTCCAATATCTGCGTCCAGTTTCTGCGTCCAGCGTCTGCGTCCAGTTTCTGCGTCCAGCGTCTGCGTCCAATTTCTGCGTCCAGTTTCTGCGTCTAGTTTCTGCGTCCAATTTCTGCGTCCAGTTTCTGCGTCCAATTTCTGCGTCCAGTCTCTGCGTCCAGTTTCTGCGTCTAATTTCTGCGTCCAATGTCTGCGTCTAGTTATTTCTGCGTCCAATTTCTGCCCAGAACTCCAAAATTTTGTATTCTTGAAATTTATCCAATAAGTGTTATCTTGAATCCTCATTAATTTCTTTGTTTTCATTTGTAAAACTTTTTCATTAAAGTTTTTAAACTCTTTTCCCACGCTTAATCAAATCTCATCAATCCAATCCCAATCAAAGTATATGAAATACACATTAATGAATATACATCAATTAGGCAATAACACAATCAAGCCATAAATCAACATACATCATGAATATGACATTAAATCATACTTCATCAAGCACACACTTGGACATCCGAAATCACCCCAAAATATACATATGATTTTTTTCCAACAACACATAGGCTCATAAAAATTATCATGCCTCAACCAAAAATCATATTTTTGCTCATATACATGTACATGTAAAAATACATATTACTAAAGAATGATTCCTCATTCAAACACCCAATATGAAAACTCAGTCTTTGAGTTTTTCATGAACATACAACGTAAACCACACACATACACATCCTTCCCAACTTATTGAGAAAATCCCCTTACCTCTTGAAGACTTAAAAATAATGGGCTAACTCCAAAATCACCTCCTTCACACCACTCCAACACCAAGTGGTCTACTCAACACCTTGATGTTCCCACACTTAGAAAAATTTACCTTTTACAAAATACATCAAAATACAACCATAGAAATATGAGTTTTATGAAAACCAAGAAACCCTAAAGAGTAGAAATTTGAGAAGATGAATACTTACTCAAATCTTGAAAGAAAATAGATCCAAGATGATTTTCAAGCTTGTAGGTTCTAATGGAGTGAACCTAAACAAAGGAAAAGCTTATTTTTAGTGAAATGAAGAACTCAAGCTTTCATGAAAACATGAAAGTGGTGGAAATGAAAAAAAGAAAGAAGTTTATGGATTAGAATGATGATCCAAACCTTTTTTGTGAAGCTTGGGTATGGAAAATCTCACTAGAACTTGGTCTTTTTGTGTATGGAAAAAACTTGGGAATGGAGAGAAAATGGAAAATGGAACTTGGAGAAGATGAAGTGTATGAAGCAAATGAATTTCTCTCTCCTTTCTCCCTAGATGAATTTCGGCTGAAGCAAGGGAAGGTATGGGGGAGGTATGGGCTTGCATGCTTTGGTGGTTGGGAGTCATACCTCTCTCACTTAATTTTGGGAAAATTCAAAATTTGACCCCCAATTGACCATTTGACATTTGGAAGAATTTTTAGACTTGGATCAGCCCCTCATGCGCCCAGATCTGACCAGAAAAATGGTGGGATTAAGTCTCATCAAGTTAGGGTTTAATCGGTAGTTCGAAGCGGTAAAAACGCGTAGTTTTCGAACCCCTTTTTAGGTAAATATTTTTTCTAAAATGAGTAAAATCATGAAGAATACATTTTATGATTTGAATATGTCCTAGAAAAATTTAGAAACCCAAAACTAAATTTTTTGGACTATTTTTCATGTCCCGGTTGCGCCCGGTTTACCCGTAAAGCACCAAACGCGGGTAAAATAAAGTTTTTCTGAAAAATTTCCAGAAAATTTCTAAATATCACAAAATCATTAATTACATAATTTTAATTAATTTAAAACAGATTAAAAATAATTAAAACTATATATTTAAAAGCAGAGTGTTACATAAAGCATAAATAAACAAACAAAGCTATAACACACAAACACACAAGACAAGCATAACCAAGAATCAAACTCATACTTCCCAAATTAATTTGCAAGAGGTTCCCCTTACCTTTGCCACAAATCTTGGAAGAACAAGGCTTGAAGAACCAAGAACACCAAGTAAGAAAACTAAGAACTTCAAGGAGAAAAAGAGAGAGATTTTTCTTGTCAACACAAGGCTTTTGATGTGGGAAATTTTATGAAGCAAATATGGGTATTAAAGAGGAGAGGGGGCGTGTTTATGAGGACAAAGAACAAAGCTTTGAAGATCAAAGTTTGAACTCAAGAACAAAAAGAGAAAATGAGAGGATTTTTGCTTTGTTAACACAAAGGCTTTGGTGTAGAAAATGAATGAGGCATGAGGGGGTATTTATAGGGGGGGATCAACCATGAGGAGGGACAAGGGAGGAAGGAAAAAGATCATGTGATGTAAGCCATGACTCTTAAAATTCTTAATTATTAATTAGGTTTAATCAATCTTTTTCCTAATTGGCTCTTCCTTATGACTAGGCCTCATGACTCATATGCAAAAAACTCATCCAAGGGCCTAAAATGATGGTGGATGTCGACCAAATAAGGAGGGAGGAGAGCCATTGGATGGCTTGGTTAAAAACTTTAGGTTTTGGTAGTTTTAAGTGAAAATCAAGGGTACAATAGTTTTTTTATTAATTAATAATTCAAAAATTAATTTAAATGGTTGGAACCTATAGGGAATCTCTAAAATTCCATGTAAGAGCTTCATGGAAGAGTTTCTGGATTTTTACGGTAACGATATGCTTCGCGGTTCGCATAAACAAAGGAAAACGGACGCCCTGTAAGTGCAAAACGGATATTTTTCAGAAAATTCCAAAAAAAATTCTAAGAAATTGCAAATATGATATAAACACCAATGATCTCTCTTAAAAAATGATTTTGAGCATTCACTGATCACTAAAAATCCATTTTGGTTCAGAAACCCTCGTTTCTCGTGTCTGTAGGGACTGAAAAAGTAACTTTTAATCTGTTTTTCAGAAAATTTTGACATAATTTCCAAAAATCTTAAAAAATTGTAAAAATATGATTCAACTTCTTAAAATATCTTTTTGACCTCAACTTGGTCTCTGAATCAGTTATTAGTTCTTGCTGTAAACTATAAGGACCAAAACGGTAATTTCTAAATTTTTTTCTAAAAATTATAGGAAAATTCCAGAAAATCACAAATATTAAAAGAAACAACTTTTGTGAAGGAAGTTTCTTTTCTGGGTTGGTTTCAATATACTTTTGCTTTTTAAAACTAAATCCATAAATAACGGTAGAAACTATTTTCTGTAAAAGTCTCAAACGTTAAGTGAGAAATGACTGTTTTAATGAATCAACTTAATAAGCCTATTAATACTATAATTATAAGATAGAAATAAATCATACAACACTTAGATTAGATAATTTCATATAAAACAGATAATAGACGAAAAAAAGAAAACAAAAGTTTATATAAGACTTTAACTATCTTATCGTTTTAAACTATAATACCAAACAAAACTTATTATTTTCTATGTTGTCTTAATTATACTAGATCCTAGAGTAGAGTCTCTATCTTAGCTATTTCTCCATCTCTGGTTTTTGTCTATTTCTTAATTAACAGATTATGGAGTTTCCTTAGAGGGACCAAAACTGTAATTCCCTTTATATCTTTTTCTAAAATTCCAAACTGAACTTCTAAAACTTTCATATGACATTGAGTTACTATTTATATCCTTAAATACCTCTTATGAATCAAGTCTGAAATTTCCATATCATTATAAACTTATTTTAACAGTCAAAACGTCTATAAAATACTGTTTTGATCTCTACGTCAGTTCTAAACTATTACTTATTATCCAAAAATCTTAAAGGTAATTCTAATCCTCCAATGTTAATACTTTGCCTCGTAATGTAAAATTTCGAGATGTTACAATTTCCATCCTCTCTTATTAGTATAGTAATTATAGAGGTTAATTGATGATTTTTTATTTGCATTTTTCATTGCTTTTGCAAAATTAGTTTTAATGACTAAAACTTTTGCTTCCTAATGTAGATCATAAAAATTCTACAGCCACCTTCCATTCAAGTTCGTTAGTTTCTGGTCCTAATATTGGAGACGTTATTGGCAGCATTCCATTGTCAAATATTACTAATGGTTAATGAAATAGTTATGTTAATAACTTTTTATATGAACTATATTGTTCAATTTATATGTAAAATATATGTTCTTATAAATGTTAACGATTAAAAATTTCCCAAAGCAGTGAATAATTTATCATCGAAAAGGTCAATTTGCATTGAAAGTATTCATCATGACACGGGATATTTTAGTGATAGACAAAATGACAAAGCTACTAAAAAGAAACTAAAAGCTGGAAAGTTTCAGTTGAGCAATGGCATATTTACTGAAAGAGAAAACTTTAACAAAAATTTGGATGATATTGCAATTTCATGTGAAAAGCTATCTCCACTTTCATTATCAGGTATGGTTGATTTTCCAAATTAGTAATATTAATATTTATTGCGTATAATTTTTTTTAATGATGTTCTTCATAGGTTGCAAAATTGATAATAATTATTTTAAGACTTCATTGATAATGCAAAACAATAAAATTCCATTGGATCATTATATTCCACTCCATTGGTTTGTGCTACCAATTTTGGACACAATGTTGGCAGCACTCCGTTGTCCAATATTACTAATGCTAAATGGAATTATAATGTTTTAAACTTTTATTTTTAAAGAATTGTTCAATTTAGATGTAAAAAACATATTTTTATAAATGTTCATAAATCATTGTCCTTAAAACTCTTTTCAATGCAGTCAATACTCTATCGGGTCAAACTGGAAGGTGCATTTCAAATATTGATCATAAAGCCCAAAGTTTGCGTCATCAAGAAAATGGCATCGGTAGTCAAAAAAAATTAAATGCTGGAAAATTTGTGTTAGGCAATGATATACTTAACCAAAGAGTCAATTTTCACAAAACCTTGGATGATAAACCAGTTTCATGTCAAAACATATCTCCAGAGTCATTTTCAGGTATGATAAAGTTTATCAATTTTTAAAATCGATGTTTATAGTGTATAATGTTTCTCAATCATGTTGTTCATTATTTGGCAAATTAATTTTAACTATCAAAAGTGTTGGTTGTTTTTGCAGATCATACAAATTCCAACATCTTTATATTCAAGTGGATTAGTTGATCGTCCTAATTTTGAAGACAGGATTGGAACCATTCCATTGTCCACTATTATTAGTCGTAAATGAAATTATAATATTTATATTTTTTAATACATAACATAGCGTTAAAATTATATTTATAATTAATGCTTTTAAAAACGTCCCAAAATTGTTGTGATTACAATTACAGTTTTTCCAATACAGTTAATACTCTGTCAACTAAGAGGCCAAGGCGGATTGCAAATATTGATCATGAAGACTTTATTTTGTATGACAAAGAAGATAGGAGCGTTATTAAGAAGAAACTGAATGCTGGAAACATTGTGTTAAGCAATGACATACTTACTAAAAGAGAAAACTTTGATCAAAATTTGGATTATATTCGACTTCCTGCTGAAAACCTATCCCCAATGTCGTTACCAAGTATGGCAAAATGTAAAACATTAAACATTAATCACAACCAAAAATGATGATATTGGTGTTAGTGATTTTTGGACCACAAATCATGAGACATGTAATAATAATAATAAATAATTGTGTAACTTCATTATTCTACATATGCTATTAATATTATATTTTTCCTTTAATGTATAGGAGTTTAATGTATATATTCCCCAAATACTATTTTATATAAGACTTAAATATGTTTTCAATCCCTGTAAATATCCGAATTTTGATTTTAGTCAATTAAAAAAAAGTCAAACAATTTTAGTCCTTTAAATTTTTTTTTTGGTTTAGGTCCTTTTAGTGAATTAACTTGCTAGGTGGCACATTATGACCCAGTCAGCATGCCTACGTGGCACAAAATGCTGATGTGGCCTATCTACGTGACTTAAATAAATGACACAGCACTAGACATATCCCTATAAAAAATTTAAGTTTTGAATTTAGTTCCTCTCAAAACTGAAATTTTGATTTTAATCCCCCATTTCTCCTCCACCACCTCCTCCTTCCTTCCTCCTCCACCCCCTCCTTCTCCCACCACCCCCACCACTACCCCCCTCTTTCTCCTCATTTTCCCTCCTCCTCTCTCCTCCACTACCACCCACCTCCACGCCCCCCCTCTCTCTCTCTCTCCTCTTTTTCCCTCCTCTCTCCTCCATTGCCACCCACCTCCACCCCCCTCTCTCTCATGGAAAATCGAGTTAAGGAACATGTGAACAATATTTATGTGGGCACTGTGAAAAAAAACTAAATCAAATCTGTTATTAACTCGATTTTCCATGAGTACAGTTTTGTGGACCAAGAGACAAAACTAAATCAAATCTGTTATTATATCATATCATATAAAAATACAATTCATGACCCAAAAAATCATACAAAATACAGCAAGTTCTAATTTTTTTTCCGCTAAAATTTCATCATTTTTCAGTTTTCTCTTAATACCGTGCGAGGGGGTGGAGGTGCGAGGGAAAAGGAGGAGAGAGAGAGAGGGGGTGGATGTAACATCCGCTTTTGTGACTAAATTGTTTAATTTCGTCATATATGAATTTTTGCGATATAATTATTTTGAGTTTTATTTTTAGCTTAAAAATAGGATTTAAATATGCATGTTTAAGAATACTTCTAAAAGTGGTTGATTTTTAGCTTCTGTTAGGTCTCGTTTCAATATCCGTTTCTTTGCGTTTTTTGTCTTTTTTCTATTTTATATGAATTTTTGTTCCATAAATGTTTTGTGATTTATTTTTGGCTTAAAATTAGTAATAAAATACATGTATTTTGAAATACTTCTAAAACGGTAGCTTTTCAATCAACATCGGGCCATTTTACAGAAAACGATTTACGTCAAACTGATGGAAAGAGATTTAAATAGCTTGAGTGTGTTAAAAAAAATCCAATAAATAAACTTCCTTCACAAAAGTTGGTTCTTTTATTATTTTTGATTTTCTGAAATTTTTCTAGAATTTTTGGAAAACTTTCAAAAAATACCAAAAACTACGCTACCCGGGGGCGTTTAAACATAAAAACCTTGTTTCACAGGTATAATTTTTTAGTAAAAGGTCCATAACCATTTTATATTTTATTTTTAATTATTTATTTCATGATTTTAGAAATTATTTCTGTGTGTAAGTTTTGAAAACTCTAGTTTTTTGCATTTTTGGGGTTATACCTGCGAAACGATGAAAACCGAAGAGTTTGTACTATTTATAAATTTCAAAAATGAGTGCCACGAAATTATTTAGGCTTGTCATGACATTTTCTAGCATTCTCATTGGTTCTCATCAATTTTAATTAATTATTTCAATTTTTAATTTATGAAAAGACCAAAATACCCTTGATTTTCACTCTTTTTCATCCAAACCCTAGGGGTATTTTTGGAAATTCACATCCTCTCATTCCCAGCCCTGATCTGCATGACCCTCACTCCCTCTTGAAGAGTCTTGAAGCTTCTCCATTGTTCTAGGGCATAGATATTTTATTAGATATTTTTAGAAATTAGGATTTTAGCATTTTTGTGAAAAATAAAAAATAAAATATCTCCCCCTCTTCCTCCCCAATCTGGCTGAACCCCTCCCCTATAAATAGGGAGGGGGTGCTCTTCATTCTTCACACCATCTACTTGAAGAGAAATCTTACTCAAATCCTTTTTTTTCCCTTTGTTTCCTTTGGTTTTTCTTTGTTACTAATCAAGTTCTTTTGTGTGTTGTTCTTGATTGTTCTTAGTGTGTTCTTCATCATTCATAAGGCTAAGGTATGGGGAAATCCTTTCCAAGTTGGTTTGATCTTTGTTTTGATGAGAATTTGTGTTTTGAGTGTTTATGCTTTAAATAAATTGTTATTTATTTGTAAAATTGTTTTAAAAATTATACTATGCCTTATTTTTATTTAAAATGTGATTTTTCAAATAGTAAAGTTATAATGCCCAATTTAATTATAAAGTTTAATAATTGTGTCGTTACGCTGGCGAAACTTAACGATAAAGGCTTGATCACTCAGTGGGCTATGCCTCCGTGATCAACAAATCTAAAAATTTGTAAAATTGAACCTCTTCAGTTCTTTTGGCTAATAGGGAATACTGTGGTTGGTCAGGCATAAGAGTGCATCTTTGGTGCACTGTTACGTCGGGCTCAGGGGCCGTATCTCTATTAGACATTAGTACGTGAGCAAGTGATTAAATACACTAAAATTACTAAACCAGTATTTTTCTTCCATTTCCATGTTCTTTTTCGGAAATATATATATATAGGTTGATTAGGTAAAATAAGTTAATAGTAATGGGTTCTCGGTGAACTCTACTGTTAAGTTATTTGGAAGAAATTCCTGATTTGGGACCCTGTTATATATAAAATGTTGTGATTTTTACTGTTTATATACAGACTGATGATGGGTGAAGGTAGTTCATTTGTATGGATCTGTCTAGGAAACACAAAGGTCATTGAAGGGGCCTACAAGCTCACCTGATCTTTCCTGGGAACCATACTGATGCGCTATTTTCTCTATCTTAGAAAGTTCGTATATACGAGGCGAATGTTACTTGACTAGCTTCCAAAGGGCTTTCCCAAAGAGAATGAGTTTAAGTAATAATTTCTATTAATATTATTACAGTTATGGTTGGTCACCGCGTTCGGCTCTGCCGTCGTGTGGCTATTCCATAGCAGTTTTTCCCAAAAACGAGAAATAGTCACTTACCAATTAAAAATGAACCTGAGTTTGAATAAGCGTTAATCTCCTCTCTCTTAATCAATTTCGATGGCTCTGCCCCGTTTTGATGTTCTGTTATTGCTTTAATCACTTTTATGTTATACCGATTCACTTTTGGGTAATCACCTCAGTTTGGCTCTACTGCAGTGTGGTTACTCTTAAAATAAATGAGTACAGCCGGAAAGAGTAACAAAATGGTTAAGTTTTCAAGAGATTTTTTGTGTTAATAGAATAAGAGTATTCTATGTGGTTTTGTATTATGAGAGATAATACAGTAAAACGGAGAAGGTTTTACAAGAGAAACCAAAGTGATATTATGCAATGTTTGAGTTATCATTTGCATAAAGGTTTTTGAGTTGTACAACCCAGAGAGGGTTGAGAAAGGAGTCTGGTTGGGCTACAATTTCCTTCTGGGATTATCCAGGTTTTGAAAGTCTCAATAGCCTTGCATGGCGATAGCCCTTGAGCTGAGACGAGTCGTATTCCCGGCTTGGATAAATCTGACTAACAGACCTATTTCATGATTTGGTTGAGATGCGCATTACTGAATGTTTATCCAGGAAATATGAGTAAATTCTAGTATTCTGTTAGGCTTGTCGCAGGCCTATCACTCAATGGAGTTTGGTGGGAAAAGTCTCCTTGGAGCAGCACACCGTTATATTAGCAGAGAGATTGAAGTGTCATGCATAAATATACCTATGCTTGATGTTACATCTGTGATTGATAATATATCTATGATTGATTATTACATTTGTGATTGATGATATATCTGCGCTTGATTGTCTATCCTTACTTGTGTCTTGTTCTGTGAATGTTTACTTCCAGGTGTGATCTGTGTTTGTAAGGTCCTGGAAATATACTGTATAAGTGTTGTATGTATACTCTTTGAAACTATCATTCTTAACTTGTGCAAGTTTTTCACCCTGCCTACTTTCCATACTTTGTTCATATGTGGTTGAGTAGATGATGTTGCCGAGGTTTAGATCGGGTACAAGTTGGAGGTTTGGTAACCATCCTTTTAGGTGGAGGAGCGGAAGTCTTACTCCGACTTATAGAGGAGAAAGATGAGGAAGGTGTCAGCTCTGGAGGCACCATTCATATCGTTTTATGGAAGGCGTAGGAAGTCAGCATGGAGATCTACTTTTCGTTTTAGAGTAGAAAGGATGCGTTTGCGGTTATACTTTTGGATGTGAATGGTTAATCCGGGTAGTTGTAGAGATTGGACCCGGCTTTCTTATTACTTAGTAGCTTTTTATTTCAGTCTTTTTATTTCCGTCTACTTAGAGTTTTTACTACTTTTTGATGTACAGTAGTTTTAGAAAACTCCTTGCTTGTACTGATGCAAGCTTTTGATTATATATATATTTGAAGAGGTTGCTTTTACTTCAGTGTTTCTTCTAATACTGTTCTTATTTTAACACGCAATGGAAAAGGAAAAGGAAAGAATGGACTCTACATTCTTCTCATCTTTTAAAAAGGCAAAAATTTTATTCACATTTTTAGAAACAAAACTCGGTTTTGATCAAAGGTCATTAAGGAAAATATTGCGAAAATACTTGTTACTATGGTGTAATATCCTTTTTGGAGAAAGGGTGTTGCAGTGGAGGTGGGTGGTAGTGGAGGAGAGAGGAGGAGGGAAAAGGAGGGGAGAGAGGGGTGGTGGAGGAGGAGGAGGGGGGAGAAGGAGGGGGTGGTGGTGGGAGAAGGAGGGGGTGGAGGAGGAAAGAAGGAGGAGGTGATGGAGGAGAAAAGGGGGATTAAAATCAAAATCTTAGTTTTGAGAAGGACTAAATCCAAAACTTAAAATTTTTATAGGGATGTGTCTGGTACTGTGTCATTTATGTAAGCCACGCAGATAGGCCACATTAGTGTTTCGTGCCACGTAGGCATGCTGACTGGGTCATAATGTGCCACCTAGCAAGTTAATTCACTCAAAGGACCTAAACCAAATTTTTTTTTAAAGGACTAAAATTGTTTGACTTTTTTTTAATGAACTAAAATCAAAATTCGAATATTTATAGGGACTAAAAACATATTTAAACCTTTATATAATTATTTTGTTCTGTAGATGATACACCACATAATACAGAAAACAGTGACATTGTTCCAAATAGTGCAGATCAAATAGTAAATGACAACAATTTCTCATTTGAAGGTATTTAAATTGTAATAGGTTTTTATATATGTTAAGAAAAACACATTTTTGACTACTTTTTTGTAATTGTAAAGCTTTGATAGGATATTATGACATTGACTATGGTTGAAGGTCGTGGGGGTTTGTTTTTTCATTATGGGTATGGAGGAACAGGTAAAATTATTGATTTCTTTTACAATGGTACTTAATGCTTACCATTTTATAACCAATTTGTTTCCGCTTATCATCTTAAACAATTCAATCTATTTGATTCAAATCAATTATTGGCATTTTAGTTTACTATTTTTATAACAAAAAAAATTATCAAATAATCTCATTACATGTAAAAAGGAAACTTATATTTTGAGAGCAATATATGCAACTATTCGATGTAAAGGAGAAATTGTCTTGACAAAAGCATCAAGTAGAATAGCATCGATGCTAATTCCAGGAGGTAGGATTGCTCATTCTAGATTTTGCATTCCCATTAATGTGAATGAGGATTCCACCTGCAATATAAAATAAAGGAGTGCTTTAGTTGAATTGATAGTCAAGACTAAGCTGATAATATGGGATGAAGCTCCAATGACTCATAGATATTGCTTTGAAGCAGTTGACAGAAAATTTAGAGATATAATGCGATTCTCTAATAGTGACAGTTTAAATCTCCCTTTTGGTGGAAAAGTTGTTGTACTTGGTGGTGATTTTAGAGAAATACTTCCTGTTATACCTAAGGGAACAAGACAAGATATTGTTCGTGCCACTATAAACACATCTTATCTTTGGCAATCTTGAGAAGTGCTAACATTAACTAAAAATATGAGGCTTCAATGTGGATCATCAAGTAGTGATGTTGAAGGGTTAAAACAGTTCTCAAATTGGGTCCTCAAAATTGATGACGGAGCAATTGGTAACATAAATCATGATGGCATTGTTGTTGATATACCGGATGACATGCTTAGTGCCAATGTTAGTGACCCTATCGCATCTATTGTTGATAATACATATCTGTCACATCTACAAAATATGAATGATTAAAGAAACAATGAGGCAAAAGATGATTTTAATGATTCAGAGTGTATCAATATATACACAAACTATACAGTAGAGAGAAAACGAGATATCGGGAAACAAATCTCAACAAATCCCTAAAGAATAGAAAATCACCTAATCAAATATGTACAACCCATATTTACCCCTACAAGATAGAAAAGAATCAATTACAATCTGATTTAATATCCTAATACCCCCCTCAAGTTGGAGTGTGAAGATGAAGAACGCCCAACTTGGAAAGAAGAGTGTCAAACTGTCGTTTTCCCAAGCTTTCGTAAAGATATCAACAAGTTGTCCAGAGGTGTGGACATACATAGGTTGAACATTGCCCTTGGAAATCTCATCCCTCACAAAATGACAATCAACCTCAATATGTTTGGTACGCTCATGGAACACAAGGTTATTGGCAATGTGGAGGGCAGATTGACTATCATAATAAAGATGTATTGAACAAGAATGCGCAATGCCAAGGGAACTCAATAACCCTTTCAACCATTTCAAGTCACAAGTTGCAGTAGCCATAGAGCAATACTCGGCTTCAGCGGAAGAGTGAGAAATTGTGGTTTGCTTCTTAGTCTTCTAAGAGATTGGAGAGTTCCCCAACATCACAAAGTAAGATGTCAAAGACCGTCTAGTAAGAGGACAACCAGCCCAATCAACGTCACAATATTCATACAGTCGCAAGTCACAATCAACATATAGAAAAATTCCTTGGCCTGGATTACCTTTCAAGTACCGAACAACACGCAAAGCTGCATCCCAATGCTCAAGTTTCAGATTCTACATGAATTGAGCTAGGATGTGAACACAGTAAGACAACTAAGGATGAGTAATAGTCAAATAGATGAGACGCCCAACAAGATGTCTATATTCAGTTGGATCTTTCAAATCTTCTCCTTCAACAAGAGCCAACTGATGGTTTTGTTCAATAGGCATAGCTGCAGGCTTTGCTCCAAGCAACCCACAATCAGATATGAGATCCAAAACATATTTTCTTTGAGAGAGGAAAATACCAGTGGCATTTCGCGCCACCTCAATGCCTAAAAAATATTTCAATTTTCCAAGATCTTTCATGTGAAAGCATTGCCCAAGGTAGTCTTTGAATCGTTGTATAGCATCACTATGACTTCCAGAGATAACCAAATCATCAACTAAAACCAAGACATTCAGTTCCACGCGATGAGCACGCAGTGTGAAGAGGGAATAGTCAGAGTATGACTGTTGGAAACCATAAGCTCTCAAAGCATCAGACAATTTAGCAAACCAGCACCTAGGGGTCTGTTTCAAACCTTACAAAGCCTTACGGAGTCAACACACCTTGCCAGGCGATGGAGTCTCAAACCCAGGAGGCAATTTCATATACACTTCTTCCTCCAAGTCCCCATGCAAGAAAACATTGTGAACATCCATTTGATGTAGTTCAAAATTCTTGGCAGCCGCAACAGCTAAAATAATCTGAACTGTCATGGGAGCAAATGTCTCATTATAGTCGACACCTTCGACTTGTCTATTCCCATGAATAACCAGCCTTGCCTTGTGTCGTTCAATAGATCCATCAGCATTATATTTGATCTTATAGATCCATTTGCATCCTATAGCTTTCTTACCCATAGGCAAATCTTCTATTGTCCATGTACCATTATCCTCTAAAGCTCGAATTTCCTCCTTCATGGCATCTCTCCATTTTACATCTTTAATAGCCTCTGCAAATGTGCTGGGCCCATAACCTGCAGCGATAGCTACCAAAAACCCACGATGTTGCATAGAAAACTTGTCACAATTAACAAAGTGTGCAATAGGATAACGTGTATGCTCTGCTGACGGTCAACATTCATAGCTTGGTCTACACCACTCTCAACTTGGGCTTCTTTAAGACCTCCATTTTTCACAATATCATTTGCCAATGGCACAGTGGGACCTCTCAAGTCACCACTACTCACCACATTTTGTGTTTCATTCACTTCATCATTTTCATCACTTGAATCAAGAGGCCACCCCCAACCATGTATTTGCTTTTCACTTATCTCACAAACGTCAATAAAAGGAAAAACATTTTCCACAAATCCCACATTCCGAGAAACAAAATACTCTTCACTTTCAAGATCATACACTTCCCATCCTTTTTTTCCGTAGGGGTATCCTACAAAAATGCACTTTCGACTTCGGCTAGCAAATTTATCTCTTCCTTCGTTTTCATTAAGAGCATAACACAAACATCTGAATGTTCGAATGTGCGTGTATGAGGGTTGAGCACCAAACAACAACGCATAAGGTGTTTTCCCATCAAGCAGAATAGACGGTGTTCTATTAATTAAATATGCAGTGGTGAGAATGGCTTCTCCCCAAAATTTGAGAGGCAAATTAGCTTGAAACCTCAATGCCCTTGCCACATTCAAAATATGATGATGTTTTCTCTCTACCCTTCCATTCTGTTGAGGTGTATAACGAATTGAGGCCTGATGAAGAATGCCAATTTCTTGAAAATAATTTTTCAAACTTTGAAATTATGTTCCGTTATCACTCCTTATAACTTTCATTTGTTTGTTAAATTGCCTTTTGACCATAGCAAAGAAATTTTTTAATGATGTGATGAACTTTATCTTTTGTTTTCAACAAGTATACCCACACTGCATGTGAACAATCATCCACTATAGTTAAAAAAAAAAATTGCACCACAAGAAGCAGGTGTTCTGTATGCCCCACCATAAATCACAATGAACCAAATCAAAACAATTCTTTGCATTATTCTCACTCAACAAAAATGTCTCCTTTGCTTGCTTGGTCCTAAAACAAATTTCACACCTCTCAATCCTACTAACAGTTTCTCTATCACTAACCTCAGGAAGCATACCAACTATTTTAGATGCCGGGTGTCCCATTCTTCTATGCCACAACTCACAAGATCCGGCGCCACTTGTTTTGCATGCATGGACTGGTGCCACCACACTAAAAAGGTAAAGCCCCTCAGATTGTTCACCCACTCCAATCAGCATCCTCGAATTGCGGTCCTGTATAACACACATTATGAGTAAAGAGAACAACGTGATTAGCATCATGCGACAATTGAGAGATCGAAATCAGGTTGTAATTTAATTTAGGAACAAAAAGAACATGTTTAGTATGAGTTTATCCCCAAGAATGATTGTTCCCTCTCTTGTTGCACATGTTTGTGCCATTCGACATACTAACAGGGCAAGGCTCTATATCACGAACATCTATCATGCACGTAAGAGTGCCAGTCATGTGGCGTGAGGCACTTGTGTCGATGATCCATGGGTTCTTACCTGTCAATCTCAGACTTGACTCAGCTTTATTTGTGCGAATAACATTGAGGATTGTGCTCCACTGTTCTGGACTCAATTCCAGCAGTGCTACTTGCTTGACGTCGTCCTCTACGATATTCGTTGTTGCTCCTACAACAGCCTGTGCCATATTTGCCTTAGCACTGTTTCCTCTTCCCTTTCTCGAGCCACCCATCTGCTGGTGCAATGTCTTGCCACGTCCCGAACCATGGCCTTTAGCTCGTGGTCTCTCGCCCCACCAATCTGGGTAACCCACTAGCTAAAAACAGGAATCAACCTCATGCCCAAGTCGTTTGCAATATGAGCATGGCCCTTGTGAAGCTGTTCTCACTCCCTGACGTCCGACAAGCTTTGATGGTAAAACTAATTGGGTCGCGTCTCCACGTTCCTCTGTGCCTCGCGTTATAACGCTAACTCTTTCCTCTTGCACCTCCATCTGGTATGCTTTATTCAGATTTGGCACCGGATCAAGACTCAAGATGTTAGAGCACACTGTTCTGAATTGCACATCATCGATTCCCATCAAAAATTGGTGAAGTTTCTCTTCTTCTCTTTTCTTGTTCAATGTCGCTGATATCCCGCACGTACACCCTTGCATGTGCAAGTTGGTATCTGATCAAGATCATTTAATTCATCCCATAACTTCTTAAGCCGGCCAAAATAGTTCATGATTGTGTCTCCATTTTGTTTGCAATTTGCCAGGTCGGACTTCAGTTGTTGGATGCGAGGACCATTCGTGATAGAGAACCTCTGTTCGATGTCCTCCCACAGATCCTTCGCATTTTCCTTGTAAGTAATGGTTGAGCGAAACATCGGTTCAATCGTATTGAAAATCCACGAGACAATCATAGAATTAACAGTCCACCAATCTTCAATTTCAGGAGCAATTTCAGCAGGTTTTTCGATTGCTCCATCAATGAATCCAAATTTTTTTCTCGCCCTCAACTAGCCTCGGATTGCACGAGCCCATTCATCATAATTGTCACCCCTCAGTTGTACTTGTGTAATGATATTTCCTAGGCTGTCATTCGAATACAGATCATAAGGAGAGATCCATTTCTTTGACTGAGAGCCACTTTCATTCTTTGTGTCTATCATATTATCTTCTTCCTTACCTCCTGTCATATTAGGGATCGAAGAGTTTCAGAGTCAACACTCTTGATACCATAAAGAAACAGTGAGGTAAAAGATGATTTTATTGATTTAGAGTGTATCAAAATATACACAAACTATACAACAGAGAGAAAACGAGATATCGGGAAACAAATCTCAACAAATCCCTAAAGAATAGAAAATCACCTAATGATGGCCTCCTTGTTATATGAACTTGGCCAATGACTTGATTTTCAAACTTAGAACCTGGTTGTGACTTTTGTTTTTGTATTTTTATATAAATTGAATGACAAACAAAGATGAAAAGATAGGAGTTCTTGGCTTAGTAGAAGTGAACAAACGGGTCAGATTAAGGAAAAATGAAAGAAGATGGATGAAAGGGAGACAGGGGCGCCACCTTAGTCTAGTCCAAGACAAGGATAAGCCTATGAGTGTGAGGATCACCACAAGAAAGGATTCTTGATAAGATCAATAGGTTGGTCCAATCCATAACCAAAGAGTAAGGACTCAATTACACAAGTGTAACCTTTTTGCTCAAGATAATTCTGTCCTTTATTTGCAATTTGCGCCCCCTATATATAATGAGGGAGGATGATACTGATTACAAAGAAGAGACCAAGTCTTTTGCCATTCAAGGCTACAAGGAATCCTAGGCTATCATAAAGAGGCAATTACAACTCAATATTGGCTGCTGACCCAGCTCTTGAAAGTGGCACACAGCACCTGGGAAGAAGGCAGCTTCCTCTTTGATTGCTCTTCATGACTAGGAAGGTTTCATAGCCACAATTTGATTGCAATTGAATGGGTGGCTGTTACACTTTTATTGTGATGTTGGAATTTAATCTCTTGTCTTGTGTAACTCCTTGCCTTGATTGCTTTGAATCTCTTTATCTTTCTTTGTCATCAGATGAATTACACAAAGAGAGGTGTGGGACCCTCCTCTTTGCGCCACACACACAGCCACTTGAAGTGGATTAAACACAAAAATAAACAAAGAATTAAATAACTTAGTGCCTTGGTCCCAAATAAAACAATTAGTCACTTGCACTTTTATTCAATTAAAACAAAATAACTTAACTGCCTTTGTTATGCAAGTTGCGCCTCCTCCATGGCTTGTATGACAAGCATGCTTTTTGGTGCAATTACATCTTTGCCCATGTTTGTAATTGTCTTAGTTATGAATTGGACTAAGCCTTCTTGGACCCTCCTTGACATTGCCCTAGTTGCTGGTCCTCCTAAGCTTTGAATGACCTCTTGGTGCTCCATGTCCTCATTACCTAATCAAATATGTATAGCCCATATTTACCCCTAAAAGATAGAAAAGAATCAATTACAATATGATTTCATATCCTAATATTGATTCATCATATTTTCAGCACATGGCTATTTTATCACCAAAAAATTATGTTGTTGACATGTTAAATGATTATATGTTATCCTTGGTTCCTAGAGAAATCAGGACTTACTTAAGTTTTGATAGCACGTGTTCAATTAATGCAAATGTTGATTCACCAGATGATGTGCATACTCCTGAATTTTTGAACACCATTAACTCATCAGGTCGACCAAATCATAGATTGAATCTAAAGATTGGTGTTCCAATTATGTTGTTGAGAAACATAGATCAGTCATCAGGATTGTGTAATGGTACTCGACTTATACTGGCGAAATTGGGAGAATATGTATTAGAAGCAAAATTAATTTCTGGATCCAACATTGGTCACAAGGTCTTCATTCCTTGGTTATCATTGACTCCATCTAATATTAGGATACCATTTAAATTTCAGCGTAGACAATTTCCTATCACTATCTCTTTTGCAGTAATAATAAACAAAAGTCAAGGCCAATCTCTTCAACATGTGGGCATCTATCTTCCACAACCTGTTTTTTCTCATGGACAATTGTATGTTGCAATATCAAGGATTACATCCCGAAGTGGTTTGAAGATACTTATTTGTGATGAAGATGATCAAATCACAAAATTCACTCCTAATGTTATCTATAAAGAAGTGTTTAGAAATTTAACATAGGTGAGTTGATTAAAATACATCCATATTTGTTGTAAAAAAAAATACATCCACACATTTTATATAAAACAATTTCATACTTTCATTATGTTTATATTATATACAGCAAACGAATAAGATAAGATTTTTTTTTAGGTGTGCTGCACATGTGGTGTAAATAGGGTCTGACACTTTCACATTGGCAGTGTGAATTTTGACATGACTGTGAACGCATCTGTTGTACATGTGGTGTAATTTGGGTCTGACATTTTTACACTAGCAGTGTCAATTTTTACATAATTATGAATGCATCAGCCGCACATGTGATGTAATTTGGGTATGATACTTTCACACCGACAATGTGAATTTTACATGACTGTGAACGCATCTGGATTGTATTGTTGCATCTTTCGTATTCAGGTGTAATTTTCACACCAACGATGTAAATATTTTCATTGGTGTGAACAGTTCTGTTATGGAATGATAGTTTCAAACTTGGGGTAACATTTTGTTCACAATTGTCAACACATCTATATGGAAACACTAAATTTCATATTCACACTGACAATTTAACAGTCATAGTGTGAATTTTTTCACCATTGTGAAGCGATTTGTATTGAAGTGCTGCATTTACCAATACAAAACTATTCGCGACTATCAAAACATTCACACTCTTCATGTGGAATGAAACATTTATGTTTTCGGTATGATACTTTTCACCTGAAGTGTTAATTTTTATATGGATGTGAACTCCTATGACTATGAATTAATTTATTTTATTGTGGTAATTATGACTTTCACATTCAAATTGCATCACATATTGTATTTTCAGTTTTTTAATCCATCGTTTTTGCTAAAGTGATGATCAATTATATATTTCTATATTTTGTCGCATTTATGCAATTATCTACTCTTTCATTTGTAATTTACATTATTGTCCGACCTTTTTTTTTAAATAAAAATCTGCAATATCCCACCCACACGATTACTCACCTGTGCATCGGACTGGTCCAACGACTAGTATATACAAAGGCAAGAAGGTCTACCGCAATATATAGTACAGTTTGCCACTTAGTTGCATGGAATTTTACAAAAAAATACTACAAATTGGCAAAAAAAAATAAGCAAGTTGATAAAAAGCGAATGGAGAGTGAAGTATTAAAAAGGCGGTCAATTTAAACCAAAAAAAAATCCATTCATTCTGACACTTAGTGTGTTGTACACCGCTCAAAAAACTTTAATGCGGTAGTTGAGTGTTTAGCGTAAAAGCGTGAAACCAAACAAAAAAAGTGAATTGACACTGTAGAATATCAAAAATTGAGTGTTGCACACGAAAAAAAATATGACCATTCATTTGCAGCTTATGGGGCAAGCCTGAAGGAGTGAGCAATGTATATGTCTTCCCAATTCTGGCTGCTGGTGCGCACAAAGTTTTCCTAGAAAGCTTGATCCCCAACAAAATTTTGAGGTGGGTTCGGAGATAGGGGATTGGAGGAAAAGGGGGGAAGCCACCACCAAGGAGAAGATGAGATGGAGCGACTGTCCAAGAGGCGACACAACATGGTGGTAATGGGTTGGTCGCCATGGAGGGTCGTTGGACGTTGCGGCAGCTCTGGACCGCACTTGTAGTGGTAAAATGGCAGCATTTTTTGCGGCGACAACAACCGAGAGTTGGGGTTTTGTGGTGGTCTGAGGTTGTTCACATCGGCGGAGATGGAGAGGTGGCCGGTGGTGGCTTCGATGGTAGCTTGCCGTGAGCGCAGCGGGCTTTAAGGGTGACAGTGCTTTGACAACGTACGAGAACGACGTCTCTTTGAAAGTGGAAGGAAGCAGTCTCGAGAGGCGATCATAGGGGTTCAGGTGAGGCAAAACAGGCGACGTTCGAGCAGAGGAAGAGGGAGAAGCGGATAAAGAAGGCGTAAGGAGAGGATGATGGAGTTGAAGAAGGAGATTCGGTTGAACCATTGGTGGTAAGATATTCTTCCTTTATGAGTTTCTGGGATTTTATTTTCATCTTTTTGGGTGCTGAAATTGTTGGGAAATGGCTGGATTGGAGAGGTTTTGGGGGAGAAGATGTGGCTTGCATGGTGGTGATTCACAGTGGTGGCTATTGATTGTGAGATGGTGAGATGGAGTCTGTTATTGGTAGAATTTTTTCAGTGGTGTGGGGTCACACGATACCCCTTAGTTTTTTTCTTTTCTTTTTGCAGTTTTCTGTGTCTTTCTTTTTATAAATCTATCCTGTTAGTGTTGTGTTGCTTTAATATTGTTTGTGCTTTTCTAAATGCTTCTCATGTATAGATGTTGTTATTCGTTTGGTTTTGCATATTGAGTTTCTAATATTAAATGATTCGGAATATATGTAATACATGTAGATGGGAGGATTTGAGACCGGGCAACACTTATTGAGATTTTGATGAGTGGCTATATGTTTTTTATGCATCTATCATCCGTCTTTTGATCCTTTTAAATTGTTTTTCCTTATGTTAACTCCAATGTTAATAATAAATTATTATTATTACTATTACTATGAAAACTTTTGTGGATGCAAGAATTTGGAAGGATGTTGATCAACCTGGGATGAGAACTACAATCCCACAAATTAAGGTATTACGGTTAAAGCATTAATTCCAATATTAATAGTTGATATTTTATTGATGCTTGGGTTGCATTTTTCCTATCGAAATGTCACTTTAGATAACTTTTGACTGGATTTCACTATTGTCATGTAAATCAAGTTCTTGGTCGTGATATCAAAAGTTCTCTTTTGCTAATTTATTCTGAGATTTTGATTTTATACCTTACCAAATCTATTACTCCTATTTGATGTATGTTATTCCTTTGTAGTTAAATCATATAGATGATACAGGTAATCTAAAGCTTGCAGATTTTGGATTAGCATGATCGTTTTCTAATTACACAATGCAAATCTTACAAATCGTGTCATCATATGTCCTTCGCAATTGCAAGTAGTCTTGATTCCTGTTTACTATCATTTAATAGGTAAATAGATAACTTTCTATAATGATGCAAGCTCTTTCATTAGGGGTGTGGCGGAGGCAAAAATAGATTGTTTCAAAAGGAATGATGAAAGGAGCATATTACTTGCTACTGTAATATTAAATTTGGTGTAATGTTAGGTGTGATGTTAATCCTTTAAAAATTAGAAAATACGTGTTGTAGTTCCACAAGGTTTGGGACTTTAGGCTAAACCACTTCTGCTCTTATTGTTTTCAATCAATTTATTCATGAGAGCATCACTTTAGAAGAGGAAAAGGTTTATATTGTGTATGCATGTTGTGCCATTAGCATAAGTGCATTCTGAAATAAATAGGGATGGGTAGTAAAAGAAAGGAAAGGAAAGGAATGAATTTGAGTTACCTTCCACTTTGTTTGAAAGATTAATTAGTTAAAGGAACATAAACACATTAGTATTTTGGATATTATAATTTTATCTACACAGTTTGAAATAGTTGTGATAAAGTCCGTGGATATTATTCATGGCTACTTTATGAAGCATGTGTCACTAACAGTGGTGAAAGAGCAACCATATAAAGATTACTGTTATGCGGCTTCTTAGCAGCTGTATAACAATTCTTCAATAGCTATCATTGAAGTTAGTTGATTGGATAATGGTCCAAATACAATTTCATTTCCGGAAAAGAATGTAATTGTTGACAAGAGGAGCTGATCTTGATGGGTATGTTACTAATTTTGTGGAAACAGAGCAAAATTTGCAGTTTAATGGGCACACAACATCATTTATTCAAGTAATGCTTTGTATTATGCAACAACTATATGGTGTTGTGCAAGATAGAGAGGTTTTCTTGATTTCACTTAATCTAGTGATCTTATTTATAATTCTAAGCAGCGATAACAGTTTTGAAATAGTTCTTTATTACCCTCTCAACCTATGGGAAAGATAACAATAGCTTAATTAGTAAACAACATTTTTCTAACTGATTTTTCTTTTCTTATGTTACTTTAAGGTGGGTTTGAAACTACCTAAAAATTGATTTCACTACTCTTTTATTCACTTAGTCACATGTCAGTACATGTTATGTCTTGAAAAAGCAAAAATATCTATCAATTGCATGTTCTGTTGCTCATAATTTTATTAGTTGTGTCTTGATGAGTACAAAAAATATCAAATAAAAAGCTTGAATGAATATATATCATAGGAAAGCAAAGATGAAGTGTAAACCCAATGCAAATTCGTTTTAACAATTATTTTCGGATCTGACACACATTGAATGTTAATACAAGTATTTATCATATTCATTGATTAGATTATCTCTGGGATGGAATCTGTTTAGCTCTATCTCATCCTTTATGAACTATAAAGTTTCCAAATAGGTGTGATAAAGTTTTTTGTTTCCCTTTCACATTTACCATGTCACACTGATAAAATTGGAAGAACAAGAGATGAAGTCGAAGGTGATGCTCTACTCTATGGGCTTCTTCTCATTTTATTATCTAATTATTATCTAAGGAAAGCTTTTCTCAAATTTTGGACGTTTCCAAAATTTTGTGGATATTAATTGTGAAGTTTTCTTGATTAAGAGCTAGCTATTTTTCTTTTTCCAAAAGAAAGAGATTTTGCTCAAGTTGGATATATACTTAAACTTCTGCTTCAAGTTGCATATCACATTGACATTGATATGGGTGGAAGCCTGAACTGCCAATCCCCATTGATATAGTTGGATGACCTTTCCTTAGATCATATGGAATGAATGGCTTTAATAGCAATGCAAAATCAATTGAGGCATTCACCTTAAGTGTTTTAGAAGATTTATTGTTTCTAGTATTTTTTTTTGTGTTTTTGTCTCCCTTTTATGCTTGCAATTTTTGTTAGGCAAAAAACTATGTGATTCTAAATTATTTATTTTCCAGATATAATACCTAACTGAAAAAAGTAGAGCAGGTATGTACTACTGAGTATTTTACAGATATTGACAAAGTTTGTTACAATTTTTGTCATGTGTCATTTAGATCGATTCCTATTAGTTATCAATTGAAACAAAAAAGAGTGCACACAAACTCCACAACTCACATATATGCACCATTTCTCTATCATGTATTGGTTCATTTATTTCACACTTAGGAAAAGAAAAATAGAAATTAATTATGTAAAACCTAATTGGTTAGGGTTTATGACTCATGTTCAAGAAGCAACTAGATCCTCTTGAGTCACAAGGGGAGAGGCGGCCAAGAGGCTGGAAGAGGGAGGAGAGGAAGTTACCATTTTGCCCTTAGGGTTTTAAGTGAAAAAGAAGTGGAAACCAAGGGTAAAATAGTCTTTTCATAAATTAAAATTGATATAATTTGATTTAATTGATGAGAACCAATGAGAATGCTTGTAAATGACATGTTAGCCCTAAATAGCTTCATGGTGTCATTTTTGAAATTTAAAGATAGTGCAATCTCTTCGGTTTTCACCGTTTCGCAGGTATAACTCCGAAAATAGAGCAGAAAATGGTATTTTCAAAGCATACACAAATATAATTTTTAAAATCTCCAAATAAATAATAAAAAATAAAATATAAATTATTGTGGACTTGTGTCACGAAATTTTGCACTGCGAAACAAGGTTTTTGCGCTATGTGCTCCCGTTTAGCGTATTTTTTGGTAAATTTTGAAATTTTTCCAAAAATTCCATAAAAATCTCAAAAAATCACAAATATTAAAATAAACAACTTTTGTGAAGGAAGATGAAAACCGTATTCCGTCAGTTAAAAGGAAAACCATTTTCTGTTTAAAACTCGACAGTAAATGAAAACTATCCGTTTTAATATAGAAAATGAATATGTAAACTAAAACAATTTTTCTAAGATGAAAATAAATCAATAAACACATATATCACCTAACATTCATTTAAAACAGCATAAAGACGGTAATGATACAGATGGAACTTATATAAGGTTTAAACTGGTTTTTCGTTTGACTCCCTACACCAATCGAAACTTCTAATTTCTATACTAGATAAAACTATATTTGTCCCTTTAGTTCTCATCTTAATCATTTCTTAGTCTACGGGTATTTATCCGTTTCCCAATTAACGTGTTACGCGATTCATCTTAGAGAGACTAAAACGTTCCTTATGCTCTTCTCTAGCATTCCAAACTTCAGTTTGTAAAAATCCTCTTATAACATCAAATCATTATTTCAATCTCCAAATACCTCTTCTGTATCCAACTGGAAATTTCTATATCGTTATAAACTTATTCTGACTGTCAAAAACGTCTAAAGAATATTGTTTTGACTTCTTCGTCAGTTTTTAAAACCATTACTGATCATCTGAAAATCTTAAGGATAATTCTAATCCTCCAAAATTAATACTCTGTCTCATAGACTTAAAATTTGGGATGTTACACTATGTGATATTGGATTATCACACCAACCGCACTGTGCTCCTCTGGTAGACCTTCGACAACTGCCTCAATGAGATCCCTGTGCGACACAGATTCATCGATCGACATAAGAATGTTAGCAATGACTTGAATTCTAGCGAGATATTCCGCAATCGTACGATTGACTTTGGTAATGGATTTAAGTTCAGATCGCAATTGATGTGACCTAGTGTTCATCTGCACCTGAAAGTAGTGATTAATCTCATCCCACACTTGATAGGAGTGAGTGCATCGAACAACCCTAGGAAGAATAGAATTTGAGAGAGTAGAAAGATGCCATGTGAACAGTAGAGAATCTTGTTGCTCCTAGGCATGATACGCAGGATTGACAGTATCAATGTCTCGATCCCTTTCTGATATATATTTAGGTGGAATTGTAGGATTTATCACAAACCTCTGTAATTTGTGATCTCTGAGATCTCCTTCTACTTGTTGTATTTCTCATCATAATGTATTTTTCATCGTTTTTAAATAATATTATGTGTTTCTCATCGTTTTAACTTTTTGGTGATTAATAAAAAAAAGGTAAATTTTTTAATATTTTTTTTGTATTTATTATATAAAAAAATTAGTTAATAAGTTTAAGTAAAAATAAATAAAAATATAAATATGAGGTGTCCATTGTGGGACCCATTCAAAATAAGTTAAGAACCAAAACATGGTTTGGTTCTTGCATTGGAGTGAAAATTAGTGATGGTTCTTAAAATCTATGTGACAACTTTGGGCCCACAAAAAGTAAATTAAGAACCCAAAAATGGTTCTTGCATTAAAGATGCTCTCAAGTCTTACTTTCGACCTAGACAAAAAAAGTCTTACTTTCGAGGTGCATTTCAAAGGTGATGAATATATGACATAAACCATTGGATATAATATTAATGCTTCATTATTGTTTTAGTCCCCCTAATATTGTCAATCCATAATTTTGGTCTCTCCCATTTTTAATTTCATGATTTTGATCACCTATTTTTTAAATTAAGCACATCTGGTCTAGCTGTTAGGCTACTGTCCGATAGTTAACGACAAGGCTGATGTGGCTGAGAGGAGGTGATGTGGCAGTGTTACTTGTGGACACATGTGGCATATTTTTGTTGACATGGCTAGCATCTCATTAAGGTGGATGATTCGCCATGAAGTTCATAGATCACACATAGATCGCAAAAAAATAACTCTTCAAATAGTTGGCGCACATTCAAAAAATATGCAACAGCCTCCCATAACAACAAGGTAGAAAAGATAAAAGTTTTATTTTTTTTAGATGAAGACTTTATCCTTAACAACATTTAAAATCGAAAATCTATTGTAACAACCATGGAGATTAAGATAAACCCAAAAAAATAACAAAAAATAATGGCTATAAAAGGATCTCACCTCACACTTCAGGTACAAACTCAATCTCCAATCACCTCTAATCCTCACCATTCTTCTCTAACTTTGGCATCAGAGTGTTTCTTGCCGGAAACCCCATTGTGAACATAGAAACAAGAGGATACAATCTCTCATTCATTTGATGTAACACCCGGCAGCTTTTTGGATTGACAATTGTCCCCACTAACCAACACACGTCTTTCCAGCATACTTTGTCCTTTGTAACACCCTCATTTTTAAATAGTTTTTATGGATTTTTAATCTCCTTTAAATTAATTAAAATTATTTAATTAATGAATTTTAGATCTTGGGGTGAGAATAAGGATATTAATATCTTAGATTTATTTTATTAGAGTCAAGAGTAGCCAAGTTCGCAAAACTGAGTTTTTGCGGGAACCGCATTCTCTCCTGATGCGGGGATAGGGTCCAGTATTTTTCTGGAGGTCATTTTTACTCCAAAATAAATTTTTAACGAACCAAAAGTGGTTCTTATAGTATTTGTGATTTTTAGAAATTTTTCTGGAAATTTTTCAGAAAAACTTTATTTTACCCGCGTTTGGAGCTTTACGGGTAAACCGGGCGCAACCGGGACATCAAAAATAGTCCAAAAATTTAGTTTTGGGTTTCTAAATTTTTCTATGACATATTCAAATCATAAAATTCATTTCTCATGATTTTACTCATTTTAGAAAAATATTTATCTAAAAAGGGGTTCGAAAACTACCCGTTTTTACTACTTCGAACTACCGATTAAACCCTAACTTGGTGGAATTAAATTCCACCATTTTCCAGTCAGCCTTGGGCGCATGTGAAGGGCTGATCCCACTCTCTAAAACATTCCAAAAGTCAATTGGGTCAAATGGGGTTAATATTTGAATTTTTCAAAATTAGGTGAGAGAGGTATGGCTCCCAACCACCAAAAGCATTGAAGCCCATACCTCCCCCATGCCTTCCTTGAGTCAGCCGAATTCTACTTGGGAGAGGGAAGAGAGAGAAATTCATTTTTCACTTCATCTTCTTCCTTGGTTCAAAGAAACTCCATTTTCTCTCCATTTTCCCAAGTTTTTCCATACACCAAAAGGCTAGGTTTTGTTGAGTTTTTGGCCATTCAAGCTTCACAAAAAAGGTTTGGATCATCATTCTAATCCATAAACTTCTTTCATTTTTTCATTTCCACCACTTTCATGTTTTCATGAAAGCTTGAGTTCTTCATTTCACTAAAAATAAGCTTTTCCTTTGTTTAGGTTCACTCCATTGGAACCTACAAGCTTGAAAATCATCTTGGATCTATTTTGCTTCAAGATTTGAGTAAGTATTCCTCTACTCAAATTTCTATACCTTAGGGTTTGGTGGTTTTCATGAAACTTGCATTTTTATGGTTTATTTTTGGTGTATTTTGTGTAAGGTGAATTTTTCTAAGTGTTGGAACATCAAGGCTCAAGGAGGCCACTTGGTGATTGTGTAGAGGGAAGGTGATTAGTGGTGTTTGCCCATTTTTCTAAGCTTCAAGAGGTAAGGGGATTTTCTCAATAAGTTGGGAAGGATGTGTATGTGTGTGGTTTATGTTGTATGATCATGAAAAACTCAAAGACTTGAGTTTTCATATTGGGTGTTTGAATGAAGTTTCATTCTCTTAGTAATATGTATTTTTACATGTATATGTATATGAGTAAAAAGATGATTTTGGTTGAGGCATGATAAATTTTGATGAGCTTATGTGTTGTTGGAAAAATCATATGTATGCTTTGGGATGATTTTGGATGCCTAAGTGTGTGCTTGGTGAAGTATGATTTAATGTCATATTCATGATGTATGTTGATTTATGGCTTGGTTGTGTTATTGCCTAATTGATGTATATTGATTTATGTGTATTTCATATACTTGGATTGGGATTGGATTGATGAGATTTGATTAAGTGTGGGAAGAGAGTTTAAAAGCTTTAATGAAAAGTTTCCAAATGAATTAATTAGAATTCTAATCATAAGTCTTAAATCAATTTAATACTAAATCATTTTATCCATAAAACTTTAAGAGAGTTAGAGAATTAATTAATGTGAGAGAAAAATCAAATTTTGGATGTTTAGGGGTTAAAAACGAAAACTGCAGGTTTTTGGGGTCAAAAATGCAAATTCTGGAATTCTGGGCTTTAATTGCAAAATCTGGACTTTTTGGTCAAAATTATAATTTACGAAAGTTTGGGGCAGAAAACGCGAAGTCTGGAGACTGTTGGGTCAAAAGTATAATTTACGAAAACTTGGGGCTGAAACGCGAAGTCTGGTACATTTGGGCCAGAATTATAAATTACGAAAGTTGGGGGGTAGAAAACGTAAAGTCTGGGCATTTTGGGCCAGAAACCTAATTTTTCAGAAAATTGGGAGCTGAACTGTGAAACTGAACTTCTTAGGGGGTCAGAATTACCAATACTTAAAGTAAAAGATTTTAAGTAAAATTATCAAAGAATTTAATTAGGTTTTTAATTAAATCCTTTTATGATGAATAAGTGGGAAGAAATTAATAAAGTGGGTTTTAGATAAAAGATAATTCTTTTATTAAAAACAAATGAAGCTTAAAGATTTTAGAGTTAAAGAAAAACTTAAGAATTCAAAGAGGAAATTCTTCTAAAAATTTATGGTGTTAAATAACAAGATTACACGGTATTGGGAGAGAACCAATACGTGGCGAAGATAAAAGTCTTAAGGACAATAATATTACACGGTATTGGGAGAGAACCAATACGTGGCGAAGATAAAAGTCTTAAGGACAATAATATTACACGGTATTGGGAGAGAACCAATACGTGGCGAAGATAAAAGTTTTAATGACAATAATATTACACGGTGTTGGATAAAAGCTAACCCGTGGCGACGAAAAACCCTAACACGAGGGACTGCGTTGATTGGATTGTTTGTGAGTGCAAATATAGATGTCAGTGCTACAATCCAGCTTGGAGGATTGTGCTATATATATTAAGGTTATGCTACAATCCAGCTTGGAGGATTGTGCAATAAATGTAGATGTTTTTACTACAATCCAGCTTGGAGGATTGTGTAATAAATATAGAGGTTGTTGCTACAATCCAGCTTGGAGGATTGTGCAATAAATGTGGATGTTTTTACTACAATCCAGCTTGGAGGATTGTGTAATAAATATAGAGGTTGTTGCTACAATCCAGCTTGGAGGATTATGCAATAAATGTGGATGTTTTTACTACAATCCAGCTTGGAGGATTGTGTAATAAATATAGAGGTTGTTGCTACAATCCAGCTTGGAGGATTATGCAATAAATGTGGATGTTTTTACTACAATCCAGCTTGGAGGATTGTGTAATAAATATAGAGGTTGTTGCTACAATCCAGCTTGGAGGATTATGCAATAAATGTGGATGTTTTTACTACAATCCAGCTTGGAGGATTGTGTAATAAATATAGAGGTTGTTGCTACAATCCAACTTGGAGGATTGTGCAATCCAGCTTGGGGGATTGCGAATGGAGTGTGTTTTGAGCTGTATTGAAAGATGCTGAAGTGACATGCACTATGCTAGAGTGTTTTGTGTGTGTTTGACTGTGTGCTTAATTTCATGATGTGCTCTCTTTTGGTTTATGAATATCTTAGAGAAAGATTTGTGAAAGAGTAGCTATACATATATTCTTGGAATGTATTATGTAGTATTTTTTGTTTCGTATACATCCTTTCAGTGGATTTCAACTTGTGCAAAGAAATTCACCCTTGCGTGTTTTTCTATTATTTTATGTACGTTACGTGTAGATGTCCACTTCGAGACCTCTGATAGCCCGAGTGAGGGAGTGCTTTCGGCCTTGTGAGGCCGATGGTGGGGGATGGACTTACGATCCCATTTCCCAATGGGCCACTGTGTCTGGACACGTGGTTAGGACTAGAGGAGGGGTGTTGGGCCCCGAAGAGGTTTTGGAGAGGGACATGGTATTGGACGTCTACATACCCATCGAGAGGATGCGCTACTGGCTGGGAAATGCACCCTTTGCACGCAGTATCACTTTGGAGAACCGGGAGGCCAGAGTTCCACCCACGGCGCAGCCTAGGAGAGAGACGAGGGAGGATCAGAGGCCTACACCTCAGCGGATAGCCGAATCGGTATCCAACCGTTGTCGTCTGATTCGTCGCACTCCAAGGAAGAGTTCCTTGGATAGGGTACGCTTACCAAGGATGGCTCCACCAGTGACACCAGTTCCATCATCCGAGACCGTGAGGCCGACACTTCCTGTTCCATACGTCGCACCTTCTGGACGTTTGGTGCGCTGTTCTTCTGACACTTCTGCCGGACTTGCGGGACACGTAGATAGAGGGAAGAGGAAGGTTAGAGACGAGCCAGATCGTGTACTATTCGAGGTGTCTGTGGTTGAGGAGGACCCCGAGGAGACGTCATCATCTTAGGCCTGTAGAGGTGGGGGTGTCTAGTGCTAGGTTGTAGAGTGTCTGTTAGCGACCAGCCTAGGTTTGGGATGTATATGTTCAGTGTCGTGTTTTGGACACACCTTTTGACTTACAGCTTTCCTAGGTTTAGCTTTATCGCTTTATTTTCTTCGTGTCAGGATGATGTATTTTGGCCACTATGTTGTGGTTCCAAACTATACTTGCGGGCGCAAGACTTGTGTATATTGACATGATGATATATATATATGTGTATGATGTTTCTTTTCTTCTGAGTTTCAGGATGGCTAAGTGTGATGTGAGAAATCTTTTCGTTTAAGATTCTTTTAAAAAAAAAAATTAGCCACCAATTTTGGTAACCTTGAGTTATGAAAGATGTTTTTCCGCATTAAATTTTAGTTTTTCACGTGACGTTCCTTGTGGGAAAAAGGGGCGTTACATTTGTGGTATCAGAGCTGGTCGATGTCTTTCGGGAGTGTCTAGGTTATAGGCTTACTAAGTTGAAGTTGTGTGATCTCTGATTAGCATTGTGTGACATTGTTTGTATTGTTTCCTTATGAAACAATGTGTGAAATTGATTGCTTTCTTGAATGGGTTTTGAATGGTGCAACGACAACGGTTGACTTGTAGAAACCCATGGCACGTCGAGGACGACCAATGAATCGCGTTGATGCTGAGGACCGTGATGATACGATGGAAAGGGCTATCGCGGCTATGACCAACATGGCGGCTCAGATGGCTCAACAGTCTGTTCGTGCTGAAGAAAGGGACATTGAGAGACAACAAAGAGATGCTGAGGATAGAGTGAGGGCTGAGAGAGCTGCTGAAGCCAAGAGATTGGTTGATTTTCGACACCATAATCCGCTACAGTTTTATGGCGAGACTGATCCGGAGAAAGCGGAGTTATGGATACAAGAGCTGGAGAAGATATTTGAGATTCTACACTGCACGGCAGCTGAGAAGGTACAGTACGCGGTCTATCTACTGTTGGGTGACGCGGAATATTGGTGGAAGGGAGTCCGACAACTGATGGAAGCTGGAAACCAAGCTGTGACTTGGGAAATATTCAAGGAGAAATTTCTAGAGAAGTATTTTCCACAGAGCGCGAGGTCGGAGAAAGAGCAAGAGTTTCTGCGACTGCAGCAAAGAGACATGTCTGTTGGAGAGTACGCGGCAAAGTTTGAGTCACTTGCCAAGTACTTTCGGTTTTTCCAAGTCCAACCGGACGAAGGATGGAAGTGTGAGAGGTTCGAAGCTGGGTTGAGATATGAGGTTCGCCAATCTGTCGCTTCACTTGATATCCGTCAGTTTCCACTGCTGGTGGAGAAGTGTAGGAAAATGGAGAACCTAATGAGGGGAAGAGTGAACAAGGGAAATGTGGGTGGACCGTCTAGGTCATATCCACAAGGGAAGGAAGGAAAGCGGGATCAGAACAAACCCTACTATAGGAATCAGGGGAACCAACAAAAGGACATTACCAACGAGGGGAGTCAAGGAGCGAACGCTCCAGTGAGATGTTATAAGTGTGGAAAAATAGGACATTATATAAATACCTGTAGCCAGCAAGGGATGACGTGCTATAATTGCGGAAAGGTTGGACATGTGGCAAGGGATTGCCTTATGCCCAAACCCAAGCCGGAAATCAACGCTGTCAAAGCCGTAAGACCGAAGACAAAAGGACGTGTTTATAGTATGAGCGGTGTTGAGGCTTCACCCTCAGAGGATTCCCTACAAGAAGGAAATGACATAGTTGGTAATTATGAAGACTAGGGGCTTCGTGGACGACGAAGGACTAGTTTTGTTTTGTTAAGAAACCTTTTGTGTATTGTATGTTTTAGTTTCTTATAAGTTTTAGATTCAAAATCTGACACTATGTTTTAAATTTCTTCCGCTACTACTTAATGATGTAACCTTCTAGAAATTCCTACGTCTGTCTGTTTCCAAAATTTTCCGTACTCTATGTATGAAGTTATTCAGTAACCTCATCTGTCTATCTTCTTACCTAGTTATTTCTCTATCTTCCTATCTAATACTCTTTCTGATTGTCCATCTTGTCAAACCAACTCTCACTAGTAGTGATAATCTCGTTTGTAAAATGATTTTCCTATTCTGGGTCGACTTTGAGGGAAACTAGAACCCTATAGATGATAGTGCGAGTTGTAATAGAAATTTTCATAGGAAATTTTGTCAAGGATCCTTTAGCAAAGAGTGGGTGGCGTATGAACAATAGTCGACAGTTATCTAGGAGTACTGTAACGAGTATTGAGGGACGAGTATGAGAAAAAGATAATACACTGAAGGAGTGGCAAAACATTAGTAGATCTTGAAGATGTAATAAGAGGGAAGGAATTTTTGGAAAAATCGGATAAAGAATAGTAGATATGTATTGGTGAGTATATTCAGGGATGATTTGGGCAATAATGTGAGTAGCTATACACTTATTATTGTTTTCTAACTACTTAAGGACAAGGTGTGGGACTGATCAACCCATTGGTTTGCCGGTAGTAGAGAGGGGACAATAATATTTGATATGGACTAACATTGTTGAGATCTTGAAGTTTGGATTGGATAGTGATGAGCCTTGATGGATAGTGTGAGGATACTCTGTAATGAGAGTAGGGACACTCGAAGGAACGAGAGTATGTTATTCCTAAAAATAGAAGTAACAGTAAAAAGGAAAATTTTATCGGATGAGAGTTTTTCTATATTGATGGTTAAACGTAGTTAGGTACGTAATTTCGGGGACGAAATTCTTTTTAGAGGGGTAGAGTTGTAACACCCTCATTTTTAAATAGTTTTTATGGATTTTTAATCTCCTTTAAATTAATTAAAATTATTTAATTAATGAATTTTAGATCTTGGGGTGAGAATAAGGATATTAATATCTTAGATTTATTTTATTAGAGTCAAGAGTAGCCAAGTTCGCAAAACTGAGTTTTTGCGGGAACCGCATTCTCTCCTGATGCGGGGATAGGGTCCAGTATTTTTCTGGAGGTCATTTTTACTCCAAAATAAATTTTTAACGAACCAAAAGTGGTTCTTATAGTATTTGTGATTTTTAGAAATTTTTCTGGAAATTTTTCAGAAAAACTTTATTTTACCCGCGTTTGGAGCTTTACGGGTAAACCGGGCGCAACCGGGACATCAAAAATAGTCCAAAAATTTAGTTTTGGGTTTCTAAATTTTTCTATGACATATTCAAATCATAAAATTCATTTCTCATGATTTTACTCATTTTAGAAAAATATTTATCTAAAAAGGGGTTCGAAAACTACCCGTTTTTACTACTTCGAACTACCGATTAAACCCTAACTTGGTGGAATTAAATTCCACCATTTTCCAGTCAGCCTTGGGCGCATGTGAAGGGCTGATCCCACTCTCTAAAACATTCCAAAAGTCAATTGGGTCAAATGGGGTTAATATTTGAATTTTTCAAAATTAGGTGAGAGAGGTATGGCTCCCAACCACCAAAAGCATTGAAGCCCATACCTCCCCCATGCCTTCCTTGAGTCAGCCGAATTCTACTTGGGAGAGGGAAGAGAGAGAAATTCATTTTTCACTTCATCTTCTTCCTTGGTTCAAAGAAACTCCATTTTCTCTCCATTTTCCCAAGTTTTTCCATACACCAAAAGGCTAGGTTTTGTTGAGTTTTTGGCCATTCAAGCTTCACAAAAAAGGTTTGGATCATCATTCTAATCCATAAACTTCTTTCATTTTTTCATTTCCACCACTTTCATGTTTTCATGAAAGCTTGAGTTCTTCATTTCACTAAAAATAAGCTTTTCCTTTGTTTAGGTTCACTCCATTGGAACCTACAAGCTTGAAAATCATCTTGGATCTATTTTGCTTCAAGATTTGAGTAAGTATTCCTCTACTCAAATTTCTATACCTTAGGGTTTGGTGGTTTTCATGAAACTTGCATTTTTATGGTTTATTTTTGGTGTATTTTGTGTAAGGTGAATTTTTCTAAGTGTTGGAACATCAAGGCTCAAGGAGGCCACTTGGTGATTGTGTAGAGGGAAGGTGATTAGTGGTGTTTGCCCATTTTTCTAAGCTTCAAGAGGTAAGGGGATTTTCTCAATAAGTTGGGAAGGATGTGTATGTGTGTGGTTTATGTTGTATGATCATGAAAAACTCAAAGACTTGAGTTTTCATATTGGGTGTTTGAATGAAGTTTCATTCTCTTAGTAATATGTATTTTTACATGTATATGTATATGAGTAAAAAGATGATTTTGGTTGAGGCATGATAAATTTTGATGAGCTTATGTGTTGTTGGAAAAATCATATGTATGCTTTGGGATGATTTTGGATGCCTAAGTGTGTGCTTGGTGAAGTATGATTTAATGTCATATTCATGATGTATGTTGATTTATGGCTTGGTTGTGTTATTGCCTAATTGATGTATATTGATTTATGTGTATTTCATATACTTGGATTGGGATTGGATTGATGAGATTTGATTAAGTGTGGGAAGAGAGTTTAAAAGCTTTAATGAAAAGTTTCCAAATGAATTAATTAGAATTCTAATCATAAGTCTTAAATCAATTTAATACTAAATCATTTTATCCATAAAACTTTAAGAGAGTTAGAGAATTAATTAATGTGAGAGAAAAATCAAATTTTGGATGTTTAGGGGTTAAAAACGAAAACTGCAGGTTTTTGGGGTCAAAAATGCAAATTCTGGAATTCTGGGCTTTAATTGCAAAATCTGGACTTTTTGGTCAAAATTATAATTTACGAAAGTTTGGGGCAGAAAACGCGAAGTCTGGAGACTGTTGGGTCAAAAGTATAATTTACGAAAACTTGGGGCTGAAACGCGAAGTCTGGTACATTTGGGCCAGAATTATAAATTACGAAAGTTGGGGGGTAGAAAACGTAAAGTCTGGGCATTTTGGGCCAGAAACCTAATTTTTCAGAAAATTGGGAGCTGAACTGTGAAACTGAACTTCTTAGGGGGTCAGAATTACCAATACTTAAAGTAAAAGATTTTAAGTAAAATTATCAAAGAATTTAATTAGGTTTTTAATTAAATCCTTTTATGATGAATAAGTGGGAAGAAATTAATAAAGTGGGTTTTAGATAAAAGATAATTCTTTTATTAAAAACAAATGAAGCTTAAAGATTTTAGAGTTAAAGAAAAACTTAAGAATTCAAAGAGGAAATTCTTCTAAAAATTTATGGTGTTAAATAACAAGATTACACGGTATTGGGAGAGAACCAATACGTGGCGAAGATAAAAGTCTTAAGGACAATAATATTACACGGTATTGGGAGAGAACCAATACGTGGCGAAGATAAAAGTCTTAAGGACAATAATATTACACGGTATTGGGAGAGAACCAATACGTGGCGAAGATAAAAGTTTTAATGACAATAATATTACACGGTGTTGGATAAAAGCTAACCCGTGGCGACGAAAAACCCTAACACGAGGGACTGCGTTGATTGGATTGTTTGTGAGTGCAAATATAGATGTCAGTGCTACAATCCAGCTTGGAGGATTGTGCTATATATATTAAGGTTATGCTACAATCCAGCTTGGAGGATTGTGCAATAAATGTAGATGTTTTTACTACAATCCAGCTTGGAGGATTGTGTAATAAATATAGAGGTTGTTGCTACAATCCAGCTTGGAGGATTGTGCAATAAATGTGGATGTTTTTACTACAATCCAGCTTGGAGGATTGTGTAATAAATATAGAGGTTGTTGCTACAATCCAGCTTGGAGGATTATGCAATAAATGTGGATGTTTTTACTACAATCCAGCTTGGAGGATTGTGTAATAAATATAGAGGTTGTTGCTACAATCCAGCTTGGAGGATTATGCAATAAATGTGGATGTTTTTACTACAATCCAGCTTGGAGGATTGTGTAATAAATATAGAGGTTGTTGCTACAATCCAGCTTGGAGGATTATGCAATAAATGTGGATGTTTTTACTACAATCCAGCTTGGAGGATTGTGTAATAAATATAGAGGTTGTTGCTACAATCCAACTTGGAGGATTGTGCAATCCAGCTTGGGGGATTGCGAATGGAGTGTGTTTTGAGCTGTATTGAAAGATGCTGAAGTGACATGCACTATGCTAGAGTGTTTTGTGTGTGTTTGACTGTGTGCTTAATTTCATGATGTGCTCTCTTTTGGTTTATGAATATCTTAGAGAAAGATTTGTGAAAGAGTAGCTATACATATATTCTTGGAATGTATTATGTAGTATTTTTTGTTTCGTATACATCCTTTCAGTGGATTTCAACTTGTGCAAAGAAATTCACCCTTGCGTGTTTTTCTATTATTTTATGTACGTTACGTGTAGATGTCCACTTCGAGACCTCTGATAGCCCGAGTGAGGGAGTGCTTTCGGCCTTGTGAGGCCGATGGTGGGGGATGGACTTACGATCCCATTTCCCAATGGGCCACTGTGTCTGGACACGTGGTTAGGACTAGAGGAGGGGTGTTGGGCCCCGAAGAGGTTTTGGAGAGGGACATGGTATTGGACGTCTACATACCCATCGAGAGGATGCGCTACTGGCTGGGAAATGCACCCTTTGCACGCAGTATCACTTTGGAGAACCGGGAGGCCAGAGTTCCACCCACGGCGCAGCCTAGGAGAGAGACGAGGGAGGATCAGAGGCCTACACCTCAGCGGATAGCCGAATCGGTATCCAACCGTTGTCGTCTGATTCGTCGCACTCCAAGGAAGAGTTCCTTGGATAGGGTACGCTTACCAAGGATGGCTCCACCAGTGACACCAGTTCCATCATCCGAGACCGTGAGGCCGACACTTCCTGTTCCATACGTCGCACCTTCTGGACGTTTGGTGCGCTGTTCTTCTGACACTTCTGCCGGACTTGCGGGACACGTAGATAGAGGGAAGAGGAAGGTTAGAGACGAGCCAGATCGTGTACTATTCGAGGTGTCTGTGGTTGAGGAGGACCCCGAGGAGACGTCATCATCTTAGGCCTGTAGAGGTGGGGGTGTCTAGTGCTAGGTTGTAGAGTGTCTGTTAGCGACCAGCCTAGGTTTGGGATGTATATGTTCAGTGTCGTGTTTTGGACACACCTTTTGACTTACAGCTTTCCTAGGTTTAGCTTTATCGCTTTATTTTCTTCGTGTCAGGATGATGTATTTTGGCCACTATGTTGTGGTTCCAAACTATACTTGCGGGCGCAAGACTTGTGTATATTGACATGATGATATATATATATGTGTATGATGTTTCTTTTCTTCTGAGTTTCAGGATGGCTAAGTGTGATGTGAGAAATCTTTTCGTTTAAGATTCTTTTAAAAAAAAAAATTAGCCACCAATTTTGGTAACCTTGAGTTATGAAAGATGTTTTTCCGCATTAAATTTTAGTTTTTCACGTGACGTTCCTTGTGGGAAAAAGGGGCGTTACATCCTTACTCACATGCTTCCTAGGAAACTTCTCAAGAGGTCACCCATCCTGAAATCGCTCCAAGTCAAACACGCTTATCTGTAGAGTTTGGCTACCAAAAAGATGATGCATCTTGTTGGTATGGGTAATACCAATCAATTCTATTAAGCTTTCATCAACTGTACAGTCCCATAACTGCACAGTCTCAAAATTTCTCTCATTCGGGAATGATTTCGTTTATTCATATACCCCTTTGCCTAGAAGCCTACTAAAAGCCGCTCCTTGTTCGTGCCTCTTTGCACCGACGATCACTCTCTGCCCTCATCAGCCTCAAGGTGTCACATTTGCCAGGAACATTGGGCACCCACCATGGGGCCCGAGTGATCCGTTGGGGCCTCACCTTCTTTATTCTCTACAAATGTCATGAACACAGAGTGAAGCGCTTCAAGACCATTAGAACGACGACTTGACCCACCAGAATGCATATCCTGAAGCAACATTAGGTGATAGAAGTCCACCGGTGATCGACCTCTCGTGGTAATCGCAACAATTGAGCAATTATAGAATGAAAATGCAACCATGAGGCGAAGAATTGAAGAGATGCAAATACAAGTGTTCCATTGGAAGAAACTCAAACTTCTCAAACTAAAGGAGCACCTTCGGATATGGAAGAATCAGACCAAAAACTGAAGCACTAAACCCAGCCCAGAAAGACTATGACGTTACATCCTTTTACTGAACAAATCATTTGGGAAAAGGTTCCCAAAATTTTTTAAGTACCAAATATTGAAAGCTATGATGGAACAACGGTACGTACCATTGTTCATGGCCGTTGTTGGAACTTCTGGACAAACACTCACAATCCATGGCCCTTTTCTAGTTCCTAGAACCAGATCCGGACTTGAAGGTTCTAGATCCAAAATGCATTGTCGCATGGGAGAAGATTGGGAATTTTGGAACCCTAGATGGGACAATTTAAGCGAAGGGATGAGAGATAAGTCTGATCCAACAATAAGAACCATGCAGGATGCCACACAGGATCACAAACGGACACATCAACGCGTCATTAATGTCGTTTGACTGGAACTAACAAAAGGGCCAACAGTGTTTAACCTTGAAAACATACACTACGCCAAAAGTTTGTTCAGAAAACGGCATTCAGATAGCGCTTAAAATAGGAAACGTTTTCTGAAAAACACGAGTGATTTCAGATAGCATTTTACAACATAAGCGTTATTTGTCAGAACCACTCCGATAGCGCTTTAAAGGAAAATGCTCTTGGAATCAAAATATTCAAAGAGCACTTTTAACATTAAGCGTTATTAAGAATATTTCAGTTTTAATTTTTTTATATTTTAAACAATCAGATAGCGCTTTTAATCGAAATGCTATTGGAATTTCAAAATTTAGAAAACGCTTTAGCATAAAGCGTTATCTGATTACATACAATTTTTTATTTTTAATTTAAAATTCAGAAAACGCTTTTACTTAAAAGTGCTATCTGATGATATTCAATTTTTTATTATAATTTTTTAGCCATTCCAATAGCACTTTAATATTAAAACGCTATTGGAAGCAAGTCAAACAGAAAACACTTTTACATGAAGTGCTATCTGATGTTTATTCATTTTTTTATTTAAATTTTTTGGCATTCTGTTAGCACTTTAATATTAAAACGCTATTGGAAGCAAGTCAATCAGAAAACACTTTTACATGTAAGTTGTAACATCCTGAAATTTTCACTTATAAGACAAAGTGTTAATTTCTAAAGATTAGAACTATCTTGAAGTTTTTCGGACAAAAACTTAGTAGTTTAGAGCTAAATACGGAAGTCATAAAATTATATACGGACATTCTGATTATTAGGATAAATGATACATGAATTTGGAAAAATTCATACAACACTTCCAAAAGGTATTTAAGGGAAGATATATTAGTTTGAGGACATATAAAGGTTTTAGGAATTAAGTTTGGATTTTAAGAGGAAGAAACAAAGAAATTACGGTTTTAGTCCCTTATAGATAGAACTCCGTAATCTGCTAGTTAGGAAAGGAATATATACCAGAGATAGAAAAACAGATGAGATAGGAATTACAAAGACGAGATAGGAACCTAAGAAAAATAGAATAACTAGTTTCGGTTAAGTATTACAGTATGAATAGTGAAAATAGTTAAGTTTCTATAGATTTCTGTTTTCTGTATTTCTGTCTTTTGTCTGTTTTAAATAATCTGGTATGATCTAAGTTATAAGACATTATTTTAAACTTATAATGAAGGTTTAAAAATACTTATGAAATTATTTCATTAAAACAGTAGCTTTTCCCTTACTGTTTGACATCCGTATTTACCGTTACTGATGGAAAAAGGTTTTAATAACACAAATATGTTAAACAAACTTTTTCAAACAAACTTCCTTCACAAAAGTTGGTTCTTTTGATATTTTTGATTTTCTAGAATTTTCTTAGAATTTTTGGAAAACTTTTGAAATTACCGTTTTGACCCTGTTATTTGCGGAAAGAGTAAAACCCTGATTCAGAGACCGATTTAAGGTCAGAAAAAGATTTTGAGTAGTTGAATCATGTTTTTATATTTTTTAGGATTTTTGGAAATTATTTCATAACTTTCTGAAAAACGGATCAAAACGCTACTTTTCTGAACGTTTATAAAGTACGGAAAGCAGAGGTTTCTGGTCCAAAATCGATTTATGTCGAACAATGAGGGCTCAAAATCAAATTTTAAGAGAGACCATTAGTAATTAAATTCAATTTGCAAATTTTCTGAAATTTTTCTGGAATTTTCTGAAACAGTGCTGTTTTTCACTTACGGTGGCGCGTCTGTTTTCTGTTGTTTTTACAAACTGTAAGACTTACCCTTACCGTAAAATTTCCAAAACTCTTCCATAAGACTTTTATATGCTATTTTCAAGATTCCTCATTAATTCTTACTATTCTAAATTATTTTTGAGTATTAGATTAGTAAAAAGACTATTCTGGCTCTTAATTGCGGAATAAGCCGAATTGGGACGAATAGAGGTATAGTAGCTATAACATAGAAACTTAGGAACTTTGAGGGGCTCAAATACAATTCTAAGAAGTATATAAGAGTGGGGGAACATGATGATTACCTTGAATAGTAAGGTAGGCAAGTAAAAAGACCATTTTACCCTTAGTTTCCACTTAAAACTACCTAAACCCTAGGTTTTTGTCCAAGCAATCCAATGGCTCTCCTCCCTCCTTGTGTGGTCGACATCAACACTCAATTTGGAGCCTTGGATGAGCTTTTTGGCTTATGAGTCACTAGCTTAGTCATTAGGATTAGCCAATTAGAAAAATGGATAGTTTTCTAATTAGGATTTTATGACATATTAGCTAAAAAGTAGCATGAGGTCACAAATTTTTATTGCCCTCTTGGTCCTCTCTTGGCCACCCCTCCCTCACTATAAATAGGGGTCTTTGCTTCATAAAATTTCTCACACCAATTCAAGAAGCAAGGCAACAACAAAGTTCTCTCATTTTCTCTCTAGTTTTCTTAAATTTCTCTTTGGTGTTCTTGGTTGTTCTTCATCATCTTAAGGCCAAGGTAAGGGGTTAATCTTTCAAAGTAATTTGTGAAGTATGAGTATTTGATCTTTGTTTGTGTTTGAATTGCTTGTTTTGGTGTTTATAGCTTTTATATGCTTTATGATTGTTTTATAGTCTTATTTTAATTGTTTTGTGCTATTTATGAATTGTAGAGTTATAATGCCCAATTTTAGTCTTAGAACCATGTGAGTAGAGAGGTTATGTCAAAATCATTTTTGAGCTTTAGTAAACATACCGTTATAATGGCAAATTTTATACTACCGCAAACACAATTTTACCGCAAAGGGAATACAAATTATTGTTTATGAAAACCCCGTTATTATTTGTTATTTATATACAAGGTGATGATTAAGATAGATGGTTTATCACTATGGATCTGTCTAGAAAGGAAGTGAGACCTTTGAAGGGGCTAAAGCAGTCCGTCTCACTCTGGCCTGGGATCTGTACTGATACGCTGTTTGGGGAAATCTTAACAATGAAAACCTGGTATATACGTGACAAGATAAGATTGGGAAAGAAGCAATTTTCTTAATACCGTATATATAAATAGATTGGATTGGATAAAAGAGTGTAACAGTAATGGATTCCCGGTGAATCCTATTGTTATAACATATGTCGGATAAAAGAGTGTAACAGTAATGGGTTCTCGGTGAATTCTACTGTTATAGCATCTTTTGGAATATAATGTAACGGTAATGGGTTCTCGGTGAATTCTATCGTTATATTATTAGTGGGAAATATCGAGTGGGTATCCAATCTGTATATGTATGCACATAACTCAGTTTAATTTCCAATGTCTACGGCAGTGGAAATTAGTGAGATAGGCTTTCAACAGGTCTTTTTCCTGGAAGATAAATAGTGCCTAAGTATTTCAGAAGGGAAATAAATTGTCTACGTTTACTTAGTATATAGGATCGATTTTTCAGTGGAGTATTGATTACCAAAGATGGCTCTGCCGTCGTGTAATCTTTTCATCTTCGAAAATAAATCTAAGCCGTGATTAATTAAACGTAAATTCGATCACTAAGTCTATATTAAATTTTCAAGAAAATTGGACACTGATAACCACAGTCGGCTTAGTTGCCGAGTAGTTATTCCATTTCCAAAGAGTTATCTAAAATCTAAAAGCAGACAGCTATTAATCAGAAAGTGGACACAAGTTTAAATACTATCAATCTCTTCTCTCCTTATCAATCCTAGGTGGTTATGCCCCATTTTTTATCTTCTTGAAATACAGTTAATAAGTATTTTTATACCGATTCACTCAATTGAGTAATTTAAAATAAATAAAGCCGAGATAATGAATTAGTCTGTAATAAGCAGTAAAAAGAGACGAGAGTCTTATATTTTAAAGTATACAGTAAAAGAGTTTTATGAGAAAATAATTTTTAAACAGTTTAAGTTTTTATTAAAATTCAAGTTGGTCGCTTAAGTTTTTAATAGAATTCAAGTTAGTCCCTTATGTTTGAAATAAGTTGGTCCCAACAGTCATGTTCCAGGTCGCTATAGCCACATCATCACGTTAACGACCACATCGGCAAGTTACTAACGATGTTTCATTAAAACAGACGGAAGGGACTAACGTGCAAATGTTTGCGAAGTTAAGGGATCAACTTGACAAAAAAAAGTTATGAGACCAAATTTGAAACAAATAATTAAGTTGTGAAAGAACCAAAAGAGCATTTTGCCCCATAAGTTATTTTTAGCTTATTTTCATAATTAAGCTCTCCATAATAGCTTATAAAAACAACTTATCAAAAGCCTATACAAGTTTAAACTCGTAAGCTCTTTATTGTAGAATCAACTAATAAATAATCTCTTATATATGATAAGCATTTATTGAATAAACTCTTAATAAAATTGTTTATCCAAATACACCATAAATGTGTTTAATTTGGGATTAGGAATTTTTATCCAATAAACCTCTCTAATAATTTTGCTTAAGGCCCTAAAATTTCCAGACACGATCCTGGAGTAATTTTGCCTATATATATACTATTATTTTTAAATTACACTGCTATCATATATTTTTATATAAAAGATAGGCTTAAATATGTTTTTAGTCTCTCAAGTTTAGGAAATTATTATTTTTAGTCCCCTATTTTTAAAACGCAACTTTTTAGTCTCTCATTTTTAAAAGTGTGTCATTTTTAGTCCCTGGGGCTATATTTTAAATTTAAAAAGTAGTTTCCAAATTTGAAAGGGGTCAAAATAAAAAAATTTAGAAAATCCTTAGAAGTTAAGGGAAAGGGGCTAAGGTGAGAATCAGCCAATCAGGAATTAGGAGGTGTCAAAATATAAATTTAAAAAATATTTTTCAAATTAAAAAATTGCCCCAGAGACTAAAAGTAACATATTTTTAAAATAAAGGACTAAAAAATTGCGTTTTAAAAATAGGAGACGAAAAGAAACAATTTCCTAAACTTGGAGGACTAAAAACATAAAGATCTTAAGATACTTTATATATTTTAATATAAGAGATATTAAGAAAATTTATATTTTAAAACAATATATTATATTATGTGATGTGTGGTGATTCTATAATTGCTACCTCGTTTATGAAATAAAAAATAAAAATAAATTCTTAATAAATTCTTTTGTCCACTTACTCATAGTTGTTTTAAGAATAGAAAATCAATCCAATCCAAACTGAATTAAATTGTATTGGATCAAATCGGTTTGTGATTTTAAAATCAAACCAATCGGATGATCAAAGAGCAAAACTAAAATTATTAAATCGAATGATTTTCTATTCAAAATCGATTCAACCCAATCCACAAACACCCTCGCAACAAATAATGGTTTACATCGCTCCGATGCAGAGAGGAGGCCATGCAGCTCCAGCACTAATTTACTTTCTTGTTGATTTTTTTTTTTGGTCAACTCTTTTTTTTTTGGTACTCTTTCTTTTTTTTTTTTTTGGTCATGTACTCTTTCTTTTAACTAGCCAACGTATAGTCTCATTATGGGCTGGACGACAACCTTTTATTAGGCTTGAATGGTACCTTTTTAATTTTTTTAATCACAAATTACACCAGAAGCATGTGTTTTTTTTTTACAACAAATGTATTCATTCATTCAAAATGGTAAAATATATCGAAAACAACACAGATTCAACATCGCTAAAAACCAAAAGGATAAATCTGTGAACAGACTCACAGTACCCATGTTAATAGCAAAATACAGCAAATTGTCTATAATAGTAAAACACGAGAAAATGCCTACAAAATTAACAAAATTATAAGGGCCGAAATACCAATGTCTTCTGATCTGTAAAGTTGGCGCCCAAATCATAAGTGAATCTGTACTGGATCGAAGCAGAACAACCAAGATGAAGCAAACGAACACCGCACCAAGTCGGGAAAGCAAACGAACACTGCCACACGCAGACGACGAAAACACGAAAAAACACAAAAGAAACACCATATCTATGTGGATGAACCACTTATTTAGACAAAGACAGATGAAAAACAGTATAGAGAGGTGATTCTAGACCAAAAAATGACCCATAACCACCCCTCCGATGAAAGAGGAAGAAAAGAGAACGGCACTAGAGGAACTTCCATGGTATGTTCTTTGCTCTTTTTTATCTTTGTGCTTCTTTTTATTTATTTGTATATTTTTTATCCTATAATTTTATATTATTTTTTAGGTTTAAACATTTTTTTCCCTCATTTTATAACAATTTTTGTTTTTAGTCCCTCAAAAATAAAACGAAAATTTTTAGTCCCTCATTTTTGAAAATACGACACTTTTAGTCCTTGAGGCCTTACTTTAAATTTGAAAAATATTTTTTAAATTTATATTTTAACCCCTCATTTTTTAAAATGTGTCACTTTCACTCCATATGGCCATATTTTAAATTTGAAAAATATTTTTTAAATTTATATTTTGACCCATTTCATATTTAGAAAATATTTTTTAAATTTAAAATATGACCCTAGGGACTAAAAGTGACATATTTTAAAAAATATATGACTAAAAAGACGCGTTTTATTTTTGAGGGACTAAAAACGAAAATTGTTATAAAATGAGAGACCAAAAAGAGGTTTAAGCCTATTTTTTAAATAATAAAAAAATGACACAATCAACATATTTTCTTAAATAATAAAAAATAGTAATAGTACAAAAGAACATGTCTCTGTTTCTCTTATTTATAATAGAACTTGTGTCTTATTTTATACAAAATTGTCTCTTGTCTCTAATTAAGGCAAATTCTCGGGAGCACAAGTGTCCTAGGTCTTCCATGATGCACAAGTATTATCAGCTCTCAGATCAATTTATGTCTCACGATTATAACATGGATGCTCCACACATGATTTCTTTTTCTTCCATTAGATCACCCATCGCTCTAGTCCCATGACCTAGCCACTCACGCGACCTCCTGTCAGCACAACAGCCTCGTGCGACTACCCCACGGCCGCGCACACGGCCAGTTTCGCCACAATGCATTCCAATGACCACGATGGTTCCGCTCTGAGCGATTCATTACAATACCTCCACCACCATGAATGTGATGATGTCGATTCTGATGGAGACTCGGCGGTGTTCCCCGTCGGAGACTTCGTGGTGTTCTTCGTCTCCGATGATCGATGAGGGTTTGGACGCATGACTTCTTCTTGGACTTTGAGAGGGAGTGGGGGAGCCTGAACTCGGCGGTGAACATGAGGGTTTCCTCGATCGTGAGCATGGGGAAGAGGAGGTTGTCTTGCATGACATGTGTGGAAATCACTTTCTGGAGTGTCATTGTTTAGTGTTACGGTGCCTTTCAGGCTCTCCTTGGAGATCTAGTCAGCAAGGGCATCAATCAGCGTTGACTTGCCAGAGCCCTTGGCTCCCAGGACAACCATGATCTCTTTGTCGCTGGCCTCGCCGATGATTCCATTGAGGAGAATCTTGGTGCCGTTGGGCTTGGCTCCGGCAACGGCATTCTCGTATTCCGGCTGAGTGCTGTGAAGTTGGTGAAAGAGAAGGAAAAAAGGGTGAGAGTGAAGGGTAGTGGTGGAGGTGGGGATTTGGTGTAAGGAGTCCATATTAGATTGAGTTAAATATGTTTTTGGTTCTTCATTCTTTAGTAATTTTTGTTTTTAGTCTTTAAAAAATGTATTTTTTTAGTCTCTTATTTTTTAAAATGTCACTTTTAGTCTATGGAGTCATATTTTAAATTTGAAAAGTATTTTCTAAATTTATATTTTGACATCTCTCACTTCAAAATATAAATTTAGAAAATACTTTTCAAATTTAAAATATGGACTAAAAGTGACACATTTTTTAAAATGAGAGATTACAAAGATGCGTTTTTCAGGGACTAAAAACTAAAACTACTAAAAAATGAGTGACCAAAAACAAATTTAACCCTGTTAGATTTGCTGAGACTGCTTGGTCCAAGGGCTAAAAATAGTTGTGCACGGTGCACCACCTACAAGGCGTATGCACGAGAAAGCCACCCTCTAATTAATTCGCGCTAAACCGAAGGGAAAATAATCAAAATCAAAGTATAAATAATACCAATTATATTTTCCTCTTCAAAAAAAAAAGTATAAATAATACCAATCCCGTGAGGCCTGGAATCGTGACACGAGCAAGAGCATTTGCAGCAACAAACATGAATCCGTTCGATGAACTGAGGCTGAGGAACGAGGTTATCTTTCTCCATTCTCTCTGGCACCAAGGCCCTCCTCCGCCTTCTCTACCACCACCGCCAAACCCTATCCATCTTCCTTTTCGAACACTCCACAACAACGCCATTCCTCCCTCATCCTCACATTCACAACCACCACCACCCCACTACATCCCTCAACCCCAACCCCTCCTCCGCCCCCATTCTCATACACACCCATTTGCACCCGCCCACACCAGATCACTTCCTCCCGTCGCCTCCATCGCGTTCAAGAAAAAAAATAAAAAGAAAAAGATGAAGAAGGGAAAGAAGGACCCGCCGCGGAGTCCGGGTCCGGAGTGGCCGTGCCCCGCTTCACTGGACCCGCCCGCGACGGGTTGGCCCAAATCGAAGCCCAAATCGAACCCCCCTCCTCCTCCTCATGAGGTGTCACCACAGGAGAAGGAGAGGCTCGTTGCATTGAAAGCGCAGAACAAGGCATGCCAAGCCTTCAGAGAGTTTCTGGTTGGCTCTGACGGTGACGGTGACGGTGACGATGATGGTGATGATGGTGATGGTGATAGTGATAGTGATGATGGGTTGGAAGAGTATGAGGAGTTTTTTGTGGGGGTTTTTAAGGAGGACGATGAACTGAGGGGTTATTACCAGAGGCGTTTCGAGAGTGGGGAGTTTTGCTGCTTGGTTTGTGGCGCGGTTGGGAAGAAGAAGACTGGGAAGAAGTACAAGGATTGTGTGGGTCTTGTTCAGCATTCGATGTCGGTTTTGAGGACGGTGAAGAGACGGGCTCACAGGGCTTTTGGGCAGGCCGTGTGCAAGGTTCTGGGCTGGGATATCGATCGGCTTCCCAACATTGTGATGAAGGGTGAACCACTTCTTGGGGTGGAGATGAAGCCAGCTGAGGCAGAGGTAATGAATGAATGACAATTTGAATTATGTGAGAGTTGAATTTGAGTGTGTTCATTTTGAGTAAATAGCTGTTTTTGTCCCCAATCTTGGCGAGTTGGCGAATTTTTTCATGTTAGTAGCAAAAGAAAAATAATAATACATTAATAAGTATTTGTTGAGATCCCATATTAACTAGAGATATGACAAATGTAGTCTTTATAAGGTTTCCTTATCTTATAAGCCGGTTTTGTGGGGTTGGATTAGACCCTAAGTCCAAATTCTAAGAGTGTTCTCGACTTATTTTCTGTTGAGCACGTTAATCCATGGGCATGGCAGAGGACTAGCATGACTATCAAAAGTATAGGTCAAGGACTTTTTTTTGTGTTTCTTTTTTGGTGGGATGAAACTGAGGGTTTACTTGCTTATTTATTGATGATTTGTTTTTTTAGTAAATAATAAATGTACAATTTGGTCTTTGGAAAGATTATACTTTTGTTACTTTGGTTCAAAAAGTTTCAGTCTGTACATAAAGATTTGGCTCTAAAGTGAGGGGTGCACTTTAGAGGATGATGCTTGGAATTAACAATTATGCTCGTTGATTGAAAAATTAATGGATGAGATTTTAACAACTTCATAGTTTATTCTACATGTGCATATATCTTATCATAGTCTTGAGATTTTAGCAACTTCGTAGTTCATAGATTATTATAATATGTCTATATTTTGTCACAGATCCTCATACTTTATCCTCTAAAGTGCACTCCTTAACTTTACAGGAGCCAAATTCATAAAGAAATTAGTCTCCAAAGGGTTAAGCTAAGCTTGTTACATTGTTAGTAAGTGGAGTCCGTTGACACTTTGAAACATCAATTTACATGGACAGATACTTTTGGGGACAAGAGTAATACAAGTAACATCTCTGAGGATCACATTGTGTATCTACTCCTTTTTATAAAAAAGAAGAAGTAATAAATGGGTTGGTTTGGTGTGGAATTTGAAACATTGCAGGGTGAGCCTAAGGAAAATGTTGCTGCTGCTGATGATGGAAAGGATGCTTCCTGCAAATCAGATGATATAGATGCGGTTGAGGAGCATGCACAAGGAGTTGATCGGAGCATTGGTGAGGTTAGTTGTTTACAATTATGATTTTTTACCTTTTCAGGGAGAAAAGAAAACCTAGAAGGAGACACCTTGTGATATAACTCAGTATTGAATAGTTTGATGTGTTTGTAAACTCTCTTTTGATTGTTTTGTTTGCAGTGTTCTTCCAAGCTAGGTGATATTGATGAAAAAATGGATGTTGGATTGGAAAATGGAGGGGGAGCAATATATGAGGTCATTGAGGTGAGACATTATTGTCTTTCTCAAATTAAAAATGCTACTAAAAAGAGACATAGATGCTTACTTCAGTGTTGATCTTTTCAGCTAGCATAGTCATTAACTCATTATTTAGGGAATAATCCATTGCTTTGATGTTGCCAGCTGATTACTGCATTTTAAGAATAAATTTCGTCCTTATATGGCAATCCATGCAAAATCCAATGTCTTCCTCTGGCTATATAGAAAGAAAAAAAAATTAAAGCTCAAAATTGTTTCAAGACGCAGGGTGAGCCCACGGAGAAAGTTGATGATGATGATATCCACAAATCTGATGATAAAGTTGTGTCTTTGGGGCATGATGATGAACCAGTTGAGGAGCATGCACAAGGAGTTGATCAGAGTATTAGTGAGGTTAACTGTTTATAATACCAGTTTTACCTTTTCAGAAAGAAAAAAAAAAGGAAAACAAAATGGCTGGAAGAATAATCTGTTGGCAATTAGTGATATAAATGGGTTCAAATAATTTATACTGCTTTGATGCTGTCAGCTGATTACTGTATCTTAAGAATAAATTATCTTCCTTATATGGCAATCCATGCTAAACCGGGGGTTTTCTTTTGGCTAAGTCTTAATGATAGAAACCAAAACTTTATTTGAAAGAAATAGGGAAATTCCCTTGAGTGCAGAGCACTATAGCAGATCTTCGAGGGTCTGCAAACCTCCCAAATGTCCAAAGGCTCTAACTATCCAAAATGACAAGATGATTTCACTTTAACCCCCTTCCTCCTATTTATACAGATCATTACCCAGTCCCACTTGCCCCCCTAACTACCTTACCCATTAACTAACTAACTAACTGATAGGAGTATATGTTACTCCGGTTTCTCTCTCCCTATTTTATACTTGTATTAACTGTACTAACTGTATTGTAATTACTGTTCTGTTATCTAGTTGTGCTGAGTCAGCATTGTTAGTTAGACAGTTAGGATTCTGTTAGATGAGTCAGGACTCAGCTTCTCATGCAAGCTGTACCGAGCCACTATATATAGTGAGCGCCTTGTATCAATTCAATTCAGTTGAATAATATATAGTTTCAGATCATTTCAGTTTATCCTTTCTCTCTATATATATCAAACTCTATTACTAACTAACTAACTAAGTGACTGACTAACCAGGGAGTTACCTATCACTTAAACCCATTTGTAAACTATTATAGAAATAATTGAAGCTCCAACTTGTTATAAGATGCACAAAAGTGGATTGATACCCTGCTGCAGAGCTATGACCAATGTATTTTGATGTTCCTTCAAAATTAATGAGATATTTTTCATTTTTGTAAGTGTAAAACAAAGTGATCATTACTTTACCATGAAAATTGACTACATTACTGGATTTCATACAAAGAGCTGTACGAGATAGCTGTCCTTAAGGCCTCGCTCAGATTAAAATATTCACAAATGAAAATCATACTCATGTCATGGCTTCTATGGGGTATCTGCTGTTGGCAGTGGGCTGCACTTTTTCAATTCTGTATAAATGGGAAACAGGAGGCAATCATACTTATATTGGGTTCTAGCAAATCCTGCAGATGTTTACTTGTTCCTAATAAATATACAAATGCAGGTATGTCATGAATCTCTGGTTTCTGGTGCTGAATGGGTTTGCAAAAATGCCAATTGTGAATCCTCTTCAACAGCATCTGGATGGCCTTCCTTTAACACTAAGTCATCTTCTCAGGTCTGTTCTCTTTCAGCTGAAGAGAGAACAAGTGTTGCAGTGCTGCAAATGCAGCACAAGGCATTAGAAGCTTGTCAAGAATACTTGGGTAATTCTGGTTCTGACTGTGATGATGACATCGACAATGAGGATGAAGATGAGTTATTAGAGGATCATGATCCTGAAGAATGTGAGGAGTTCAAGTTTTTTCTGAGATTGTTTACAGAAGATAGTGACTTGAGGAGATATTATGAGAACAACCATAGAGAAGGGGAATTTTATTGCTTGGTTTGTGGGGGTATGAGGAGGAAGATATGGAAGAGGTTTAAGGATTGCACTGCACTTCTTCAGCATTCAAATGCTATAAAAAGGACAAAAAGGATGAAAGCTCACAGGGCTTATTCGCGGGTCATCTGTAGAGTTCTGGGTTGGGACATCGGTCGATTACCAGCTATCGTGTTAATGGGTGAATCCCTTGGTTCTTCCTTGACAGGTTCGAGCACTCTTTTGGTGAGTTACCGTACTTGACATATCGCTATGCTCTATTTTGAGTTCAAAGAGACGAGACATTATTATTAATGCTAACTTTGTGGACTGAATTGATTTGCACAGGGTGAACCTGAGAAACATGCAGATGGTCATACTAGTGATTCTAATGTAAATATCATACATAAGATATCTGTATGTCTAGTTTAATTTGGTTTGAGATTGTGTTTGCTTGAAGTATATGCTGACTGGATTGATTTTTTCACAGGGTGAACCTGAGAAACCTGCTGATAGTCGTATTGATAATTCGAATGTTGTTCAGGAAAATCTGGCAAAGTGAATAGCAATTGATGTATAGTTTGTAGGGAGGTCAATTTGGTTCAACATGATAATACTAGCGATTCTGACTTGAAATTAGTATATATCTTTGTCAGTGGTTCATGAATTCCCCTTGCACAAAGTGATTTTCTGCAAATTTGTGGCAAATTTTGTAAACTTGAGAGATTATGCCACTCTTGGCTTGCCTATTATTTGTAGAGTACATTTGCTCATGTCCCTTCCAAAATTAATTAAATTTAGAGCACATTTGCTCATCTTGGAACACACGCTCGCATGTTTAACAACTTCAGGAGTGAATTGAAATACCTGGTTCAGAAATGATAGTGGATTTTATGTGAATTCCAATCAACTTTAGCTAAATCATATTTTGTCTATGATTGGACTTTGAACTTTTTTGTAGTTAAATTATATCTGAGACTCTTGGGGGCAAAGAAACTTTGCAAATATCAAAACCTGTGTAAATTAGTAAATTACTCTTTTTGGTCCTTTCATATTGACAAATAAAAGATTTTGGTTAACTTTTTCAAGTGAATGTACGTAAAATGAACAAATATTTGAAAGTAATTTTAAATAAATTAAAATAATAAAGAACTAACTATTTCAAAATAAATAAATAATACTTATAAAGTAAAATTTATATAAAAAGTTTATATATGCATGTCTTTTTATGTCATTTTAGATGTATTAGCTAATTCAATAGTTAATTTTATTAAACATTTCAAATTTTATCGGTCAGCTTTTCATCTATAAGCTTTCAGTCAAAAATCTTAAAATCGGACCGGTCATTTAATCGCTAAAGGCATTAGTTCAAAGTTTAGTGGTCTAATTGTGATTGAATCGGTAATAAATAAATAATAATTTTTAAAATTAATATTATATGTTTAGTAATATACAAATATTAAAAAACATAATATTCATAACTTCATAAGATTAAAAATTACACATCACTTATAAATGAAACACGCAACTTTCAATATTATACATATAACATAATATTTTAAACTTAATATTTTGGGAAAAAAGGCTTTCATTAAAGACCCAATATTCTAACCTTCCACCTCTAATTTCAATGAGAATTTTTTTTCCACAAATAGTTAAGGTATATAGGATATGCAAATATAAACAAATTAAATTGTGGGAAGTAAAAGAGTAGGGATAGAGAAGATTGCACTGAGATTTGTCCTGGTTCAGCCACCAACCACTTGTAACCTACGTCTAGTCCCCAAGCAACACCAGAGATTTTATTCCACTAAAACAATTAGAGTTATTATATTCAGGGATACCCCATCCTGAATCACCCACCACAATAGGTATACCACTAGGGGTGGCAAAACGGGTCGGCCCGACCGGCGTTGGCCCACGTGAAAACGAGCCAGCCGGCCCGACCCGTTTTCGAAAGTGGGCTCAAAATCCTAGCCTAGTCCGTTTTAAGGGAGGGCTAACGGGTCAACGGGCCAGCCCGTTTTGACGGGCCGACGGGCCAAAACGGGCTGGCCCGTCAAAATAATAATAAAAAATTTTAAAAAATTAAAAATCATTTTAAAAATAAGAAAAAATTATTATTTTTTTAAAAAAAGGGGCCAAACGGGTCAGCCCCGACCCGTTTTCGGGCCAATCCATTTTGGCACATTTTTTACGGGCCTAAACGGGCCGGGCCTAAAAAATTGACCCCGTCCGTTTTACGGGCCAAACGGACTGGCCCGTTCGGCCAAGCCCATATTGACACCCCTATATACCACACCCTATTCAACACTAAGGATATCCCACCCTTACCAGAAATCAAATAACAATAGAATAAAATTAACACTCTCAAATAGAGAAAGAATACAACTTGAAGCTCTAGCAATCTCTCAAGAATGATTCAAGAATGACTCATAGATGAAAAAGAACAAAGAAGGGTTTTTAATTTGATAATACGACTGTTTCCTTGTTCAGAAAACCCCAAAGACAGGGTTTTTTTTGGTCAATCCAAAGACAGGTTTATATAATCCCATTTTTAAATTTAGAAAGTAAATAGCCCATAGATAATAAAGATCATTGAAAGTAATTTTTACCGTTGCAAACAACTGATTTCATCGAGATAATTGATAATACCACGAGATAATCAATCATTGAAACTTCAAAATCAATTTAGATTGAAACAACGGCGTCTATAATTGATTATATCGGTCAAGCTTTTCCAACACGTGTTTTCTCAAAATACTGTATTATAGAATCGTGATGATCAATTATTATTTTTTTAATAGGCAAATATTAGTAAATTAGTATGTTATATTAGTGAGAGATATTTGAAACCATGACCTCCTTATCACTCCATTCTCTATGCATAAACCACCAAACCACATTATGAATCATGATGATCAATTATTAACACTTGAATATGAATTTTCATGAAATTTCTCAAGTGTTTAAGCTCAATTAAAGTAAATAACTTTAAAATAATTTAAAACACAAACAATTATAATTGACTTTAGAGATCTTATACTCAATTCTAAAAGGTTGGGTTGGTGACTACCCAAAGTAGAGCTTTAGCATCTTCAAACTCAGACTCTGTCGTTGGTCTTTATCAAAACTCCAACACTAGGTCATGTTTATTTACATTCCCCCCCTTTTTTATGATAGCTAACGATCTTAGTTGTTGCTCCCTTGAGGGTATGCTCCCTTTGAGTCATTGACTTTTAGAACTTGATGTGTTAACAAATTTTATATCATTTCCTGCATACAGAAGCAACAATTTACCTTCCTTACCCTTTTTGGCATTATAAAAAAATAAAATAAGGGAAGAGGTCATGTTCATTACATATGCAAGTTGCAGGAATAAATAATATAAGTCATATCTTAGATAATATTTATAGGTAGACCAAAATACATAAAAATAGAGCAAATATGTCAAGCCATGATGTTTAGGTCATGGGATAATACAAACCAACTCATATAACAAAATACAAACCAAAGTTCAACAAAGTTTTAAATAAGTATAATTAATTATAAAGCATACTACAATAAGTTGAAGCATCAGGTTCAGGGCAGTGATCCTCCAAAGTGGACATCCTAGCCTCTAGACAATCAAAACTGGTGTCCATATGCTGTTAGAAATTTGATAGGTCAGAATGTAGACCCATAACTGAGTAAGCATTTGCTGCATGGGATCAGAGGAGGAAGGTGCGGATTGGTCAACATCCATCTCAGCTACCTGGTCCTCACCCTCAACTACAGGAGCTTCTTCAGTAGAAGCGTTCCCAAAGACCCACTGACCATGAACCTTTTTCAGCCTCATTTTGATTCAGAATATTTTCTACAAGATGATTCCTATTTGGAAGCACATACTTAATCTCAGTATATAGATCCAAACTGAAGTGGGTAATGAATCGAGATATCAAATTGACATAAGGTAGATTAGAACTATGTTTCCTTCTAGCCTTCATTATCCTTTCCACGATGAACTAAGGCTAGTTAATCTTTAGCTTGTTCTTGAATGACCACATTAGGAAAATATCATCTTCAATAATCCGATCATAGTTCCAAAACCGCATGTCAATAATTCTGTAGATAGAATAATGCAACAATCTATCTTCCAGTGAAAGCATAACCAACAATTAGTGTCTTTTCATGTGGAAGCACAACAGACAAATATTTCCAACTAAATATTTCCAACTATTTAGGCAAATAAAAATTGATTTAATGATGAAGGATGGAAATGTAAAAATGAGAAGGTAGAAAAAGTAAATAATGAAAATAATAAATAACTTAGAAAGAAAATATATGAGACGAACCTGGGGTTATGATTTCCTTTATAATCCTCAATCCTTTATTCCTACGTTTATTTAGAAATGCTTATTTATTCTTACAAATACCAATCATTCTGCTAAAGCTATTAACAAACAATGGTCATGTCTTATAATAGTCTTTTCCCTAGACTAGTCCCTTGTTTGGTCATGCAAAGAATTTAAGTTAGAGAAAGCATGAAGATCAGAGAGGTTGATTAATTAAATAACCAGATTGGAAGATAATGATCAAAGTTTGATCATGCAGTAATCAAAATCCCATTTGACTTATAGGTCCATTAATTAATTGCGGTACGGCAACCGGTCAATTAATTAATTAAAACATTGCTAAGAGTGATCAGTTCCTTGACAAGAATATTAAAGCAATAAGTCAAACCTATTGCAAAACAGAATAAATAAGCAATTCAATAAACATAGGAAATAAAGTTAATCAAATTATAAATTCCATCATAACCCATGTAAAAGGGTTTAGCTACTAGCACACATAATGACAAAATACACTCTTAAGTCGGAAAACATCGGAAAGTATAGAAGAGAACTCCCTGGCTGGTCGCTAACAGACAACCCACAACCTAGCACACTAGACACCCCCCACCACTACAGACCTAAGACGACGACGTCTCCTCGGGATCCTCCTCCGAGTCCTCCTCCTCCTCGGATATCTCAATGAATACCCGCTCTGGCTCATCTCGAACCTTCCTCTTCCCCCTCTCTGCGTGTCCCGACGGTCCAGCAGAAGTGTCAGAAGAGCAACGCACGAAACGTCCATACGGTGGGACGTAAGGAACGGAGAGCATCAGTCTTCCTGTCTCTGGTGGTGAAGCTGGTGTCACTGGTGGAGCCATTCTTGATAGGTAATCCCGCGCCAAGGTACTCTTCCTTGGAATGTGACGCGTGCGACAAAACATACGACGATACTCCCGAGCAGATCCGGTTACCCGCGAGGGTAAATGTCTCTCCTCCGCCTGAGTCTCTCTCCTCGGCTACTCCACAGGTGCCTCGGGTGCAGCTGCCAGCCAGCTGCGCATCGTCTCTAAGGGAATGTAAGCGTCCAAAACCATGTCACGCTCCAAAACCTCCTCGGGGCCCAGCACCCCTCCTCTCGTCCTGACCACGTGTCCACACACTGTGGCCCATTGGGAGATGGGATCATAAGTCCATCCCCCACCATCGGCCTCAAGAGGCCTGAAACTCTCTCTTACTCGGGCTACCAGAGGCCTCATCTACGCGTAATGTACATACAGATACAGGAAAACATGCAAGGGTGAATTTCTTTGCACAAGTTGAAATCCACGAAAGGTTGCATATGAAAAATAAAATACTACATAATACATTCCAAGAATATATTTATATAGAATTACTCTTTCGCAAATCTTTTAGCTAAGCTATTCAATCATCAAACAAGAGACACATCATCAAGGTAAACACATAGTCACGCACACACATAGCATTCTAGCATAATGCATGTCACTTCAATATCTCTTTTCATACACCGGTGCACTGCTCCATGGGGACTTCTCTTCCTCAACTAAGTAGAGCGATGTGGCAGAATCGTATACCTATCATTAATGCAAACTGACCTTCACTCTTGGCCATCGTTTGTCATTTATTCGGTACAGACCCATTGTGCTACGTCGTACACCCCATCTCAAATAAGGCAGCCGGTCAGGATCATCCAAGCCGGGTACACTACTTTTCTCGACACAAGGGGATTCACCGCAAGAGTATTGAAAATTTCGTAACCTGGATGCCCTCAAAGACTTATAGTCAGACTATACTTATTTACAATCCCCGCATAGGATTGTGTGCTCTAAAATTTGGCAAAAGCCACGTCTTTAATGCAAATGACAGTATATTTGCAATCGCAATCAATAAAATCAATGCGGTCCCTCGTCTTAGGGTTTTTCGTTGCCACGTGTTAGCTTTCATCCAACATCGTGTAATATTATTGTTCTCAAGACTTTATCGTCGCCACGTGTTAGCTTTCATCTAACACGGTGTAATAACATCATTTTAAAACTTAAGTTTTATGAAAACTCCTCTTTGAAATTAAAGTTCTTCTTTTAACTTCCAACTCTCAAATTCTTATTATTTTTCTTCTCACTTCTCATTGCAAAAAGATTTAATTACAAGTCTTAGTTAAACTCTTTGATAAATTTTACTTAAGTTCCTTTACTTTAAGTATTTCAAAATCTGACCCTTAAGAATATTCTATTTCATGTTTTTAAACCACTACTTTCTGAAAAATTAGGTTTCTGCCCCAACACTGCCCAGACTTTACGTTTCTGCCCCAGAATTGTCCAGTCTTCGCGTTTCTGCCCCCAGAATTGTCCAGTCTTCACGTTTCTGCCCCAGAATTGTCCAGTCTTCACGTTTTCTACCCTAGAACTTTTATAAAATTATACTTTTGGCCCAAAGTGCCCAGTTTTTCGATTTTAAGCCCAGAACTCCAGAATTTTACATTTTTAACCTCAACACATGCAGTTTTCGTTTTTGACCCCTAAAAATTAGAAATTTGATTTTTCTCCCTCATTAATTAATTTTCTAGCTCACTTAGAGTTTTATGGAGAAAATGACTTAGTATGAAATTGACTTGAGACTTATACTTAGCAATTTTATGAAATTTATCTAAGTATGTATTAACTTGAATCCCAATTAACTTATTTGATTTCTTTTAGACAACTCTTTCATTAAAGCTTTTAACTCCTCTTACCACACTTAGTCAAATATTTCCAAACCAATCCCAATCACAAGGAAATCAAGGTATATGGAATATTCAAAGAAATCAACATACATCAATTAGGCAAGAAACACAATCAAGCCATAAACCATACATCCACTCAAAGTGACCATCCATAGCATATGAACATACATCATGAACATAGCATAAAATCATCAACTCATCAAGCATGCATTTTTCAAAAAACACATAGGCCTTTCAAACATACTCATCCATCAACCAAAAATCATGCTTGAACGCATATATAGATATAGATATATGAAAATACATATTACTAAGAGAATGAAATATTCATTCAACAACCAAGAGAAAAATTCAAGTCTTTGAGTTTAACTTAGAACAACACAACATACACCACACACATACACATCCTTCCCAACTTATTGAGAAATTCCCCTTATCTCTTGAAGACTATGAAAATGGGTAAACACCACAAGTCACCTTCACTCCTCACCAACACCAAGTGGCCTCCTTGAAGCCTTGATGTTCCCACACTTAGAAAAATTTACCTTTCACAAAATACACCAAAATAAAACCATAAAAATATGAGTTTCATGAAAACCACCAAACCCTAAAGAGTAGAAATTTTGAGTAGATGAATACTTACTCAAACTTGAAAGCAAATGGATTCAAGGTAGTTTGTCAAGCTTGTAGGTTCCAATGGAGTGAACCTAGACAAATAAAAAGATCTCTTTTAGTAAAGAGAAGAACACAACCTTCATGGAAAAATGAAAGTGGTGGAAATGAAAAAAGTTTATGGATTAGAATGATGATCCAAACCATTTTTGTGAAGCTTGACTATGCAAAATCTCAATAAAACTTGGTCTTTTTGGTGTATGAAAAGCTTGGAATATGAGAGAAAAAATGGAGTTCTTGGTTTCAAGTGAAAGAGATGAAGTGAAGAAATGAATTTTCTCTCTCCCTTTCCCTATAGGATTCGGCTGAAGCAAGGAGAGGCATGGGGGAGGTATGGGCTTGCATGCTTTTGGTGGTTGGGAGCCATACCTCTCTCACTTAATTTGGAAAATTCAAAAATTAAACCCATTTGACTTTTGGAATAATTTTGAGAGTGGGATCAGCCCTCTTGTGTGCCCCAAAACTGACCAGAAAAATGGTGGGATTAAATCTCATCAAGTTAGGGTTTAATCGGTAGTTCGAAGTAGTAAAAACGCGTAGTTTTCGAACCCCTTTTTAGATAAATATTTTTATAAAATGAGTAAAATCATGAGAAACAAATTTTATGACTTGAATATAATATAGAAAAATTTAGAAACCCAAAACTAAATTTTTGGACTATTTTTCATGTCTCGGTTGCGCCTAGTTTACCCGTAAAGCTCCAAACGCGGGTAAAATAAAGGTTTTCTGAAAAATTTCCAGAAAAATTTCTAAAAATCAAAAATATTATAAGAACCACTTTTGGTTCGTTAAAAAATTATTTTGGAGTAAAAATGACCTCCAGAAAAAAACTGAACCCTTCCTGCATCACGTGAGAACGCGGTTCTCGCAAAAACTCAGTTTTGCGAACTCTACTACTCTAAACCCTTCAAAATCAAATCTAAGATATGAATATCATTATTCATACCTCAAAATCTCAAAATCATTAATTAAATAATTTTAATTAAATTAAAACAGATTAAAAAAATCAATAAAAACTATATAAAAATCAGAGTGTTATATGTAACAATATGGCTTTTGTATCACAAGTAAATCGAGCCTAAGACCATACACTATCATAGATGAAAATTGGATCTTAGCAATGCATGAGGAGCTAAACCAATTTGAGAGAAGCGATGTTTGGGAATTGGTCCCTGAGCCCCATGATAAGCAAATAATAGGTACCCGTGTTTAGAAATAAATTAAATGAAAATGGAGTAATTGTTAGAAATATAGCTAGATTAGTGGCTAAAGGGTACAATCAGGAGGAAGGTATTGACTATGAGGAGACCTATGCTCCAATTGCTAGGATAGAAGCAATTAGGTTATAACTTGCTTATGCTTGTGTAATGGACTTTAAATTGTTTCAAATGGATGTAAAAAATGACTTCCTCAATAGACTTATACAAGAGGAAGTCTATGTAGACCAACCACCTGGATTTAAAATTTTTGAGTACCCTAATCATGTATATAAGCTAAAGAAAGCCTTATATGGATTTAAGCAAGCTCCTAGAGCTTGGTATGAGCTACTATGTAAATTCTTAATAGAAATGGGTTTTATTAGAGACAAGGTAGATACAACCTTATTCATCAAAAAGAAAAAGAATGACTTGTTCTTGTACAAATTTACATAGATGACATTATATTTAGTGCCACAAATGAATCTCTATGCAAAGACCTTTCCAAACTAATGAAAAGTGTGTTCAAAATGCCAATGATGGGTGAACTAATGCTTTTCTTAGGATTACAAATTAAACAGACAACCCATGACATTTTCATTCATCAAACTAATGTTGTAGATAATTATCAAAAAGGTCTGGAATGGAAAGTGCTAAACACATTGCAACTCCTGTGGCCACAACATACTGCTTAGATAAGGATGAGAACAGTAAATCGGTTGAATTAACTTAGTATAGAGGTATGATATTATCACTTCTATATCTTACATCTAGTACACCAGATATTATGTTCAATGTATTTATGTGTGCCAGATACCAGGTAAACCCAAAGGAATCTCATTTAACAACAGTTAAAAGAATCCTAAAGTACTTAGTTGGTACAGTGAATGTTGGTTTATAGTATCATAAAGGAGCATATATATTGTGGTTTGATTGGATATTCAGATTCTGATTTTGCAGCTTGTAAGTTAGATAGAAAGAGTACTAGTGGAACATATCATATCTTCGGTAATTCTCTTGTTTCATGGTATAGTAAGAAGCAAGTGTTGTTTTATCAACCGTTGAAGCAAAATATGTGGCAGCTAGTAGTTCTTGTGCACAAATACTATGCATGAAACAACTATTGTTAGATTTCGGTGTGTAATTAAATAAAGGTTTAAATACTTTTTTCGTCCCTGCAAAATGACTGAGTTTCATTTTTCATCCCTGTAAAAAATTTTGTTTGTTTGTGATCCTTGTAAAACAAAAAGTTTTATTTTTAGTCCCTGCAAAATTGTTTTAGTCTTTGTAAAATTTAGATCATGTTAAATTAGTCCCTGTAATATGTGAACAATTTTGTTTTTAGTCCCTATTAAATTTATTTTACAAGGACTACTTTGGCAATTATCTAAATATTACAGGGACTAATTCAACATGATCTAAATTTTACAGGGACTAAAACAATTTTGCAGGGACTAAAAATAAAACTTTTTGATTTACAGGGATCACAAACAAACAAATTTTTTTACAGGGACGAAAAATGAAACTCGGTCATTTTACAGGGACGAAAAAGATATTTAAACCTTAAATAAAATATCAATTAGGTGTGACAACACAAGTGTAATAAATCTAACTTAAAAAACAATCCTGCCTTATAGAACAAATATTGAGATAATGCATCATTTTATAAGAGACCATGTTCAAAAATGTGACCGCTATATATATATATATACTCCCACTTAAAAAATAACTTAAAAAATAGAAGGAGTACACTTTTTATTTGTACAAAAAAACCATTTTTACTTTTAAGAAATAAATTAAACTCATGGGTATTAACGTAATTTACTGAAAATCAACTGTTCAGCTTCCTTTCTCCTTCTCTCACTCGAATGGTCACTCTGTTTGGTGGCCTCAGCACTGGCATAACTTTTTGGTTGTTTTCCAGCAAGATTCTTCCATTCGTTTTTACTAGCCATCCCCTTTATTTTGGTTCTCTTACTTATGCGTTAGTTGTTCAAACTGTGTGCTGTCATTTTGTTTAAAGTAATATAGATAAAACAAGAGATGCTAGTGGCCTTCAAATTATGCAAATTGCCTCACACGGGCCTTCAAACCAACAAGAAAAGTACAAGAGGGTTGAGACTTTGAAATTTAAATAAACTCTAATTTGCATTGTTGTTACAAGCTTGAGCTGATAATGCCAACAATAAGGATGAAGTGATTTGCCTCTTTCAGCAAAATTATCCCATCTCTGTGTTACTTCCCTTTCATTTTTTCCCAACTTGCGTTGAAACAGAGTGACCATTCGAGTGAGAGAAAGAGAGGAAGCTAAACAGTTGATTCTATAAATTACGTTAATAGCCACGAGTTTAATTTATGTCTTAAAAGTAAAAATGGTTTTTTTGTCCAAATAAAAAGGTGTAGGTTGTTAATGTACTCCTTCTAATTTTTAAGTGGGAGTACATCAGCAATCCCCATATATAATATTCACCAAATCGTTAAAGAAATTAAGTTAGCCTTTTCTACATAACAAGATAATTAGGCATCACTGATGAATCTAGTATTGAGTGATATTATCTTATGATTCATTGAATGATTTTGTGAATGATTGAAAATTGATCGAGATATGAGTGATTTATTTGTGATTGCATGTTAATTGATTGATTGAGAAATATGTGATTATTGTGCTTGAGATAGCTTATTATTCGCAAAATTGGTAACTGAGACAAAAGTAGTAGAGTACTTTGTAAAGTAGTGGACTACTTGATCCAGGAATTTCAAAAATCTCATAAAAATAAAAAACTAATATCCGAATATGAGGATGACACTTCCAGGAAGATCACTTAAGGTATCTTTAATTTTGCTTTTTGTCACTATGTATTTGGACAATGTCTACCTTGTTATATTTTGACTGTACTATGTCTTTATCGTTCTGACTTGATGGTACTTTGGATCTGTATTATGACGTTATGTGTGACTTTTATGTTTTCTATATCCTTGGACTAAATTTTGTGGTTATGACTACCCGCTATGTTACATTTTTTCTGTATTATAACAACGATTGTGAATGGTCCCTCCTTTTGTTATTTCACCGTTATTATATTCTTTTTGATAATGCCAAAGGGGAAAAAATGTGTGTTGGTTCCCTGTTAATGTTTGAGATTTTGCAGATTGCATTAATTCAGGGGGAGTATAGACATACACATGTATTCACACGTACTCAATTCCCATACTTCGTAAAAGAAACTCTGCACTTGTTACAAATTTGATTTAACATTGAAGTTGTCATTATCAAAAAGGGGAGACTAAAGATGCGAATGATCCTGACATGCTTCCAACATCTTAAAGCACGCTCATAGAAGGTTTGATGATGAAGACTTTAGTAGTTATAGTTTCTTTTATTTTGAAAAGTTTTAATTAGGAATTGATGTTAGATCACGTAGTAAGTTGATAAATAATTGGCTAAGGTGTTAGCAAATAACAGTGATAAGAGACCCAATAAATGTTTGAAAATGTTTTAGAAAGTTTTTGGGAAGCTCTCAATTAACGTTTTTAAAGTGAAAAATGAATTCTTGAACAAAGTAGTAGCCTACTTTGAGAAGTAATCTACTACTTTTATTCTTGAAATAATAAACTTTAGTTTTTGACAGTAGCAACCGACTACATGGAAAAGTAATCAACTACTTGAAAGCTAACAGAATCAGAAACATATTTAATTGAAAGTAATCCGCTATTTTCAGAAGTGATCGACTACTTTAAAAAGTAATGGACTACTTGTTGTTTTAAAAATTGATTTTCAACATGTTTTTAAGACAAAATAAGTCGACTACTACGAGGAAAAATGTAATAGAATTTTTATTCCATTTTGATTCGATTTCCTATCCTTTTAGCTATAAATAGGGGTGCTTATTTACAAATTGTAACATTTGAAAATACACTATTATGCTGCCAAAATTGCTACACGCCTATTGATTCAATTCTAACAATTTTCTTGTGATCAAAGATAGCTCTATATTATTCAAACCTCCTACAGTTTGAGAGTGAATTTTGTTTGCACTTCACAAGTGCTACATTTTACCGTTTGATTCAGTTTTGGGTGTGGCAATTATCCCGGTTGTAAATGAGGTGTGGTATCCCCAAGGGTTGTTCTTGGGTGTGATATCTCAAGAAGTAGGAAGAGTGAGGTATCCCTTTCATGCAATGTTTATGGTGTTGATTTGATTAAGCATATATTAGAAAGAAATCTCAAGTTAAGCTCGAGGACTAGATGTAGGCACTAAGAGGTGATTAAACCAGGATAAATTAACTGTATGATTTTATTTATCTCTAATCTTTTACGTTACACTCTATTCTTGACGTATGCTATGCTTTATTATGTTTTTTATTAATTAATATTAATTCTGTTTCGATTCTATATATAATTACAGAATTATATATTAATGTAGTGGACACTACTGCATATATCCTCTTTTGCAACGTCTGAGTGGTAACACGAACGATGGTGTTGCCAATTCATACTTTTTGTTACATTTAAAAAATTAAGTGTTACTTTTATTACCGGTAGTAACACTTCCCAAATTTTAATACGGAACATCTGTTTTCAGATCGACTCTTGCTCTCTCCTTTTTCATAAACCCGTTGTCGCTCTCTTTCTCACTGAGTTTCATCGCACAGAGCAGAGCCTCACTCGCACGGAGCCAGAGCCAGAGCCAGAGGGAAACTCGACTAGTTCATAGCCAAAGAGAAACAAGGAGAAGACCACCACAAAAACGGAAATGCCACGGTTTGGCTTTATTGTTTTCAGATTTTAGGGTTCATGGAGTTTATTTTACTGTTTTTCTCTCTTTTTCACCAATCTTTTCTCTCCTCAAATCAGATTGTACCCTTTTTTTGTCACACATCTTATCTTAGGGTTTTCAATTTTTGGGAATTCCACCTCCATAACACTGATCATCGAGCAGACTCCTCTATATATGGCTTTGGCTGCGTTTTTGCATAATTGACGAATAAGCCTTAGCGCCACTCATTGTATTAGCATTCATTCTTGATGGTAGTACAAATTTGATCTCATATTTATGGCCATGCACTGCGCGCTTTGGTTTTGGGGTAATTGAAGTTCTGAGCATATGGTAATTTTGTTTTTCAATTAATTTGTAATTTGTCCCTAGTGGACAATAAACCTAAGGAAGAACATAATAGTCCTATTAAATAGAGAAATCTAGTTTTGGGTTTGCATTACATCTATCAAGGAAATAGGAATTAGGAATCCAGTTTCCAGTTAACTTGTTTCATTATCTTCTAGAAACCAGAGAAATCTCATTTAGAATGGCTTCCATTGTAACGTCTGTAATTTTGGGTTTCTGACTTTATTATATTTTAATATGGGGATATGTGATTTATATGGATGGATTAAGTATATTTTAGGAAGATGAAGTTGGTAGATGAAGTTTTCCTGATGTTAAAAAACAGTAGTTCAAGTCGGACGTTGAGAAACAGATAGAGTTCTGTTTACTGTAAATAGACGGAATGGTGACTTTGTGAAGTAGAAATCCTACATTTAGGTCAAGAAAGAGATTTGAAGGCATGAATAGTGATTTTAGAAATTTATTTGAGAATTTTTTGAGAAACGGATAAAAATGTTACTGTTTTGGTCCCTGTAGTTTGAGCAGGTTGAACTGTGAGTTGGTTTCGAGACCAAAACAGGTTAAGAAATATTTTTGGAGATGCCAAATGATGTTTTATATTATTTTAGAATTTATTTTGAGAATTTTTAGAATAGCAGATTAAGAATTGCGGTTTTGGTCCCTGTAGAATTAAGGACAGAGTAAATGGGAGATCAAATGGATACCAGAAAGTTAGGAAATGATCCAAAATCAAATGTAAAGGTCACCAATAGTGTTTTGATAAGATTTATGATTTTTAGGAATTTTCGGGGATCTTTCAGAGAAAGTACAGTTTAACCCTAATTTACGGGTTACGGTGAAATCGAAAAATTACCGTGTTGCTTCTGAGTTGAATTTCTACCCACCAAGACCTTTTTGGCACTTTGATTTCGTGGTCTTGGCTTCTCATAAGGGTCATGAGAGCTTTTTACCCCAATAGATTATTTTTGGACAATTTTAACCATGAAACGTAAAAGTTATCGCGGTTTATTACCGTAATTTACCTTTTACCGTGGTTAAAAGTGAAAATTTATTTACCCTGCCCCTTGACCAGCCATAGACCGCCCTGCACTCTTGTAGAAGGGTGTGGAATTTTCATGACTCATGGGAAAAGACCATTTTGCCCTTAGCTTGAATAGTTAATTACCAAAAGAGGAAATGACCACTTTGCCCTTTTTGGTTTTGCCCTTAAGTTTACCTTAAATTACAAAATGGTCATGCAGCCACCTTGTTTAATATGGACCCTTGATTTGGCACTTCATTTGATGGAGATACATCTTGGCCATTGATTTAATTTAAGTACACAAACCATAGTTAAAAACTAACCAAGTCTAGTTCCATTTTAACCATGCTTTGACTCTAGTTGGATTTTATCTCATGCCTTCCTTTTCCTTGTAAGCTGGCCGAACTATGGGAAGGGAAAGGAGAAGGTCATTTGCTCATTTGCTCACTTGATCTTCTTGTCCAAAACCAAACTCTTCCACTTTCTCTTTAACTCTTTCTTCTTCTTCATGTTTTTTCTTCCATTTCCATGGAAGTTTGTCACCATCTCTAATCATATATTTGATCCCCTACCTAAGCTTCTAGTGGAGAGAATTTGTTTTAAGACCCTAGCCTTCATCAAGATCATCAAGTTCTTCCTAGATTTTGTTCTCTTGGTTTTGAATCTTCAAGCCACAAAGGTGTTTGGTATAGGTAAGATTTTCATGAACCAAGCTCCTATTATCTTCTTTTTGGTTCATAGGATTTGGTTTATAAATATTATATCTTAAGTCTTTTTCTTGGTATTTTGGAGATGTTTATGCTTGATTGGAAGGTGGTGATCAAAGGGTAGAAAGAGATCAAAGAGCTAGGGTTTTCTACACAAGCTAAGAGTAAGAGGTAAGGGGAAATTTCTCTTGCAAAGTTATTTGTGTTCTTAACATGTATGTGACATGCTTGTTTGTGATCTTCCTTGCTCATGTGATGTTTTGGATGATGTAATATGTATGGTTGTGGGTGATAGAGATTTGTATTAAATATAAATATCAAGACAAGTGGTTGATGATGATTTTTGAGATGCTTAAATCTTGTGTGTGATGGATGTTAATCTTTGTTGTTCTATAACAATGATCTTTGAGGTGAAATAACATCTAGCTTGTTGTGTTAATCTTGTGCTCTAAGTCTTGATCATGGCTTTGATCAATAGCTTGTTTTTGATGCTTAATCTTCTATACCAAATTGGGATTTGAAATAGGAAGTATAAGATTTTATCTAAGTTTTATTAGAGTGATTTTTATGCGAGCCAAATCCTTAATTAATTTTCCCTAAAAACCAAAGTATTTATTCATGATTTGGAAAGCTTTTGAAATGGTCCAAGAACATATTTTTTTTATTTAATTGAACCTCATTAGGCTGAATCATGACAAGAACAACTTTAATTGACTTTAGTTTTGTGAACACTGGACCTGTCGCGCCCTGGGTGGGATATTCTTCAAAGCTGTGAAAATCGCATGTTCTGTTTAGAAACAGGGGACAGTTCTGTTCACGCCGTGGGTGTGAAACTCCACACGCCTGTGAACAGTTCTGGAGTCTACGAAAAATCAATCCAAAATTTATAAAATTTATTTTTAAAAGCTTATAAAATGGAGTCTTTTTAAGGTAAAAATATCAAATTTGAGTTTGGAAATCAATAGATATTTTAGTTCATTTTTTCTTGAAGTTTAAACATTGAATACGGAAAATACTATTTTTGGAAACATAATTATAATTAAGTAAGAGAATTGAATGCAAAAGAAGGAAATATTTTGATTGAGATAATCAAGAAAGAGAAGGAGATGTTTTGATTGAAATAATCAAAAAAAGATGATTATTCCATAACCAAGAGAGAAGGTTATGTGTGACTGTTACAAGAGGTAACATAAAGAAGAGATTGAGAATGTTACAAGTGGTAACATAGTGATGTGTATGAGATAAATTACAAGAGAAATCAAAGTGAAAATGATTGTGATTGACTTGGTATGCAAGGTGTTATGCCATATGCATACAAAGAAAGAGATTTTGGCAGATGGCCATGAGATGAGCATTTCAACCCGGATGGAGTTGGAAATAGGTACGGTTGGGCTATAATTGCCTACTAGGATTATCCAGGTTTCGAAAGTCTCAATGGTCGTATGGTGGATCCCAGCGAGCCGAGATCGAGTAGAGCACCCGGCTTGGATAAATCTGACTGACTGACCTATTTGTGATATGGTATTATATTTTAAATGTGGCTCTATTGAATAATTGTAAAACCAGTCCATGAAAAAGGGAACAGTTGGTTAACCAAGTCCATGAAAAAGGGGACAATTTGGTTTATTATGTTAAGTTTACGCTACAACCTATCGCTCAAATGTTGTTGAGGAAGAGAAAAGTCTCCATGGAGCATTACACCGGTGTTGAAAGAGAAATAGAAGTGTCATGCATTTTAAATATGTCTGTGTGATGATATATTGCCTTGATGATGGGTTGTGTTTTATAAGCTGTGATAGCATATTGTTGTGATGATATTCTATGTGTGTAAGTGTATATTACTAGAGTTAAATTCAATTTGCTTGTGGTAATATATTATTATGATAGAGAACTGCATGCTACAGAATAATGAGTTATGATGTACGATTTGCATGAGTTTCCTTTAGTCTTTTTATTGCTGTTGCTGTGGGATAACTTTTGTATGAGGATTTTTCACCCTTGCCTATATGTTTTGTGCTCTTTGGAACATGATTCATATAGATGTGCCACCAGTCAAGTTAATTGACCAGGACGGAGGAATGCAGAAGACTACCGTCTGGAGTGGCTTTTGGCTAGATAGTCTTTTGGGGGTGAACGGAGACTCGACCGGCTTAGGCTCATTTGGGATAGACTGTTATTATTATCTTTACCGGAGGACTGTACTATTTTATGACATTACTAGCCGTTCGGTTTGATGTACTTGTAAAACTTTGGACTAATATTATATATGATGTATATTATCCATTCAGATGATGTTTATTTCATTTTTCAGTAATACGTTACGACATAAATTAGTTTCGAAATCTAAACAACGTAAGTGAGAATTTCAATTGAAAATAATTTTCAGGAATTAAAAGAAAAAAAATTATACTCATTCTCGAAATAGACTTGAAATAATTAAAATAGAATTTTCTTTTAAAAATAAAGATTAATATTATTTTCGATAAATAAAGTTACTTATGTTGTAATATCTTTTTATGAGAAAGAGTGTTACAATTAGTGGTATCAGAGCCTGGTCGAATCTTTTGGGGGTGTACGTTGTAGGCTTATTAGGTCTAAGTTGTGTGAACTCTGATTGATATTAATTGACATTGATTGACCTTGATTGATATTGAGTGATATTGTGTGAATTGTTTCTTTGGAAGACTCGGTGCTGTGGTTATACTGGTATGAGACAGTACAAAGAAGGAAAATTGAATAGGGAACATCAGTGATTTTGAAATGTGGTTAAGATATTCCTAAGATTGTAGGAAAATGGTTGAACTTTGTTTGAATTGTCTTCCTTGTAGAAACAATTGTGAAATTATTGCTTAAATCTGGTATAAATTGTTTTTAGTTGAAAAAGTGTGTGTGGATATAACAAAGAGATATTTCTCGCTGGGAGACTGCTAGTTTTAATTTATAGGACCCCATGGCTATCGACAAATCTAGATTAAGGAAAATGACAACTACAAACGAAGTATGAAAGAGGTTTAAAGCATGATCTTAAGAATATTGTGTTATCCCTTGAGGATCTGAGATTTTGTTTGACAGAAGAATGGAAGATGATAGAGGTGATAAGAAAAGGGGTACATAGTAAGAAATGATGTTTGAGGCATGTCGAGATTGCTACCTGAAGATTAGAAGGGGAGATACTTTCAGAGGGAACTGTATTTTCAAACTAAAATGGATAACTTGAATAGGTATTTAGTAATTGTGTTCTTGTTAAAATGAAGAGTGTGAATACTTAGTTATGGGACTTTTGGGAATGAGTTCTAAATAGGTATACCTGGATTGGATGATTTGTAGGAACTCATGGCATGTAGAAGTGACGTTGATCCCGATGATGGGTTAGAAAGATTTATTGGTGCTATGACTAATATGGCGGCTACGGTGGCCCAACAAGCTGACCGTGCGGAACAAAGAGAAGTTCAGAATCAGCTGAGGGCTGGGAGAGCTATTGAGAATAAAGAATTGTTTGATTTTAAGAAGCAGGAACCACCTCAATTTGTGGGGGAACCTGTAACACCCTTTTTCCCGAAAGAGTATTACACCAAAGTAACTAAACAACCTTGCTGCGGAATTAAACAAAATCTGTTTTTTACTTTCGAAAAATGTTTCTGTTCATCATATTAGATTCTCAAACTTGTGAATTAATTTTTTTTTTCTTTTTCTTTCTTTTTAAATTAATCGGATAAGCAAATTAAAATTCTCAACGAGTCACGGTTATAAAAAATACATCACACACTAATATATAGTCATCAAAATATACAGAGTTTCTTGCACTAGCAAGCATCGTTCACGACCACAACAAAGTGGCTAAATACAAACTATCCACAGAAATAAACAAAGCGATAAAACTACGTCCTAAGAAAGACATGTAAAACAAAAGTGTGTCATCTACACAGTAGAATCATCTACGCTCCCAAAAACCTAGGCTGGTCAGCAACTAAACAACACGACAACCTAGCTCCCTCCTATGTCTACCACTAAGGATCTAAGCAGACGGATCCTCCTCGGGCTCCTCCTCGGGATCCTCCTCGGGCTCCTCCTCGGGCTCCTCATACATCTTCCTCTTTCCCCTCCCCACACATCCAGACGGTCCAGCATGCACGCCCGCAGCATTGGGCAAGACGCGACCGGATGTGGAGGGATAGAAAACAGGAACGGTGTACGTCGGCATCAGGTCTACTGGTGGAATATCAGGAGTAACAGCAGGGGCAAGCTGTGGTAGACGACCTCTCCCCAAAGTACTCTTCCTCGGAGTAATACGCGTCTTCCGGTAAAGTCGACGGTATTCCACAGCCGTACACATAGGTTGCCTTGGCTCTGGCCTCGGATCCGGCCTCGACTCCGGCCTCAGCGCCTCCCTAGGCTCTTCGATCTCCCCGCACTCACTACGTGCGTCAGCAAGTACCAATCCCATCTCCTCGAGAGGAATCCATACATCGAGCACCATGTTGCGCTCCAGTATCTCCTCCGGTCCGTGAACTCCCCCACGAGTCCTGATCAAGTGACCAGAAATCGTGGCCCACTGGGTGGTAGGGTTATAGATCCAACCCCCACCCTCGCCTCCTCGAGGCCTAAAGCTCTCCCGGACCTTCGGAAACAGGGGACCCAACTGATCCATCTATATGAATCATGTTCCAAGGAGCACAAAACATATAGGAAAGGGTGAGTTTCTCCCCAATAGTTACAATAACGAAACACGCATAAAAAAAGAAATACCACAGGCTATATTTCAAAAATAAGCAGATATCATTTTGAAAACTTTTCTCTAAGTTCACAAAACTACCAAAACCCATCATCACAAAATCATCTCTTTCAATCAAGCAGTATGCATGACACTTCAATCATCTTTTTATACACCGGTGTAAATGCTCCAAGGAGACTTCACTTCCTCAACTAAGTCGAGCGAAATGGCTGTAGCGTAAACCTAACATAATTGCCCAGTCCACTCTAGGATCCGGTCTCACAATTATTCAGTAGAGCTACTATTTAATTACCATAACATAAACAAGGCAGTCGGTCAGGATCATCCAAGCCGGGTACACTACTTTTCTCGGCACAAGAGTATTCACTAGGCAGGGCCATTGAGAATTTCGTAACCTAGATGCCCCCATAGGCTTATAGCCAGACTATACTTATTTGCAATCCTTCCTCTAGGATTGTAACTCGAATTTGGCAAAGCCAACTCTCACAAATGCAAATGGCATCAAAGTTTGCAAATCACACAAAATTCTCATCTCAAGAATTTTAACATCGTCTCGGGTTGACTCTTTTTACAACAATGTGTAAAAACTCTATTTTTTTCTTTTACTATGTGGTAATGAAAAAGTCCTCAACGTTTTTAACTATAAATTATTTTAAGCTTGGCCTGTTTATGAAAAAAAAACTCTTTTCATTATAACAATTTAATTATAAAAAATAACCCCCCACTTCCTTTTAATTTATTTTTTTTAAAACCACTTAATTCTTTAAAATTACGTTTCTGACCCCCAAACTTCCCAGTTTTGCATTTCGGCCCCTGTACTTCCGAAAATTCCATTTTTGGCCCAAAACAGAAATTTTCACAGCCTGCTCAGTTTCACACCAGGGATGTGAACAGAGATGCCCAAAACCTTATTTAAAATTCGAAAATCCTCTTTTCTTCAAGATTTGTTTACACACTTTAATTACAATGTTTTTAAACCTCAAAAATAAATTATCTCTTCATGAAACTTTGGTTGTTTAAATTGGATTTTTCAAAAGTTAATTACCTATACTTTATTTCTTCTTCTTCCTTTTCAAATTACCATATGATTTTGTTGATGAAAGACTTACTCATTTGTGATTTATTTGAAGTAAACCCCAAGTTCTCTTATTTTAGAAAATACCATTTAAAGTCCATTGGAGACTTATCAAAATTTTGAACTAGTGAATACATAAATCAAGCTTTGGCTTGAACACTAGATTAAATCAAATTTGTCTTTGGAAAAATGATTTTTCTACCAAGTCCTCTACTTCCTCTTCCATGAAGCTTGGGTCACTTGTTTTAATTTATCTTGGTTAATCTTACCCAATCACAACAAACATCACACCATCATAATAATCAAAGCATGAATCTACTTTAAATATTACAATCATCCCCAAATGAATCAAGAGCAACACAAGAAAATTAATCAAGCCAAACCACATCAAGTCATACAATATTTTCACACATCATGCAACAACAAATCACAAGTCAATACATAAATTTTCTATCATACAAAAACCATAGAGCTACCACATACTAAAAATAGTATTTTTAGACAATCCAAGCACAAACACACTTTTCCATTAATTGTTAAATGATTCTTAACTTTTCCTTTTACCCAAACAACTTAGAAATATTTTCATAGAGTTAAAAATTTTATGATACTCATACAAAAACCATAGAGGTAAAAATCTCCTCTTACAAGCTTAAGACATCAAGCATGATAAAAAAATCATTCTTTCACAAATATGAAAACTCAACCATGGAGTTATCATCAAGCCACACAACATACAACCACACAAAATCATAACTCATGAAAAGAACCTCCCCTTACCTCTTGAAGACAACAAAAAGTTTCCAAGATCACTCTCCAAAGCTTGTTGTTCCACTAGTGTCAACCCTTTCAAAATATTATACAAAATACAAGCATAAATACATTTCTTTTGTGAAAAATAACAAAACCCTAAGATCAAAATATGAGAGGATGATAACTTACTCAAGACTTTGAAGAAAGTAGATCAAGATAGGGTTTCAAGCTTCTTGGTTCACAAGATGCAAACCTATAGCCAAAAGAATGAAGCTTGGCTTTAGAATGGAAGAACACATGATTCAAAAAAATTAAAGAATGGTGATAATGGAAAAATAAGAAGGTTTCATGGTTTAGAATCATCAACCAACCTTCTTTTGTGAAGCTTGAAGTCCAAAAGCTCTTTGAACACTAAGTAGATGGCTTAGTGAAAGCTTGAAAGCTAGAGAGAAAAATGGAGTTTTTCACTCTTTGAACAAGATGAAATGAAAGAGATGAGTTTTCTCTCTCCTCTTCCCTTAGATATCTCGGCTGGTACAAAAGGATGGAAGGCCAAGATGAGTTTTGGTTTAAGTGATGTTATCATGTAATTAAATTAGGATAATTCAAGTAATTACCTCATTGGTTTAAAACATGACTTTAAGGCAATGAAGTACATGGCATTTGGACACTATTCTGGGCAATAAAGGGCGCAGAACAGCAGGTGCAAGTGGGGAGAAAATATCTCAAAAGCTAGGGCTTGTTTGGTGAAGCACAAGTGGGAAAAATGTAATTTAAATAATCTATTTTGAAATAAATACTTCCCCAAATAAGTGATTAATGAAAAAATTATTTTTGAGACCTAGTATTAATATAAAAAAGTTTAGAATCTCAAAACTAAATTTTTGATTATTTTCTGATACCCCGATTGTGCTATGGTTACCCGTAACGTGCTAAAAACGGCTAAAAATAAAATTTTTCTGAAAAAATCTAGAAAAATTCTCAAAAATCCGAAATATTCAAAGAATAACTTTTGTTTCGTTAAAATATTTTTTTGACGTAAAAACGATCTCCGGAAAAATATAAAACCTCCAACGTTTACAAACCGGGTCACGGTTTACGCTATTTTTCTGTTTTTCGAGTTCCTCCACTTTCTACCCATCTAAAAATCCCTAAAATCATATAAATCAATATTCTAAAATAAAAATATAAAAATCATAATTTAATAAATTTAAATAAATCAAAAACACACAAAAAGCAGAAAGAAACGATATGAACAAATGAGGGCGTTACAACTCTCCCTCGCTAAAAAAAATTTCGTCCTCGAAATTACGTACCTAGAATAACGCTGGATACTGCTCTCGCATCTTGTCCTCCAATTCCCAAGTTGCATCTCCGGTAACATCACTCCAGATAACCTTGACTAAAGAGATTTGTTTATCCCTGAGCTGTTTGATTCTTCTATCATCGATTCGCACAGGGTTTGTTTCATAAGTCAGGTTATCCCGTAATTGTACTATGTCGGACTCAATGATATGTGATGGATCAGAGACATATTTTCTCAATTGTGAAACATGGAAAACACTATGGAGATTAGAAAGAGATGGTGGTAAAGCAATTTGGTACGCTACAGGACCAATACGACGAAGAATTTGGTATGGTCCTATGAATTTCGGCGTGAGTTTCCTGGACTTTAGAGCTCTGCCTACCCCAGTCATCGGAGTGACTCTCAGAAAAACATGATCACCTTCTTGAAACTCGAGAGGTCGTCTCCGTTTGTCGGAGTAGCTCTTTTGTCTGCTTTGTGCTGTCCTCATTTTCTCTCGGACTTGTTTCACCTTCTCGGTGGTTTGCTGTAAAAACTCGGGTCCTAAAATTGCGCTCTCCCCATCCTGATACCAACACAATGGTGTTTGGCATTTTCTCCCATATAAAGCCTCGTAGGGTGCCATTCCTATACTCGAATGAAAACTATTGTTATAGGTGAATTCAATTAACGGCAAAAGGTCATCCCAACTACCTCTATGATCTAACACACATGCTCTCAGCAAGTCCTCTAGGGATTGAATGGTTCGCTCTGACTGACCATCCGTCTGAGGATGATACGCAGAACTCAATCTTAACTTAGTTCCTAGGGCTTGTTGCAAACTTTGCCAGAACCTAGACGTAAATCTAGGGTCTCTATCAGAAATAATGCTAGTTGGCACTCCATGCAACCTGATTATCTCCTTCACGTACAACTGAGCTAGTTTGTCTAAGGAATACTTCATGTTAACGGGTAAAAAATGCGATGACTTTGTCAGTCTATCCACAATCACCCAAATCCCATCAAATCCTTTTGATGTTCTTGGTAACCCTGTCACAAAGTCCATGGAGATGCTCTCCCACTTCCATTCCGGTATATCCAACGATTGCATCATTCCTGCAGGTCGTTGATGTTCCACTTTCGCTTTTTGACACGTCAAGCATGCTGCTACATATTCCGCAACTTGTTTCTTCAACCCCGACCACCAGAATCTTTGCTTCAAATCCTGATACATTTTCGTGGCTCCAGGGTGAATACTCAAATTGCTCTTGTGTGCTTCATCGAGAATCAGCTTTCTCATTTCAGAGTTGTTTGGCACACATATCCTTCCCTTACACCTCAAAATTCCGTCATTGCCCAAACTAAACTCTGCCACTTTTCCCTGTTCCATTAACTCCTTCTTTTCCTTCAGACTCTCATCGGTTGCTTGTTGCTCCCGTATGTCCTCAATCAATCCACTCGATACCTTAATCATGCCCACACAAATCCTGTCCTTGCACCTATCCATTGTCAAGTTCAGATCACGAAATTTTTCTATCAGCTCCAATTCCTTGATCATCATGGCAGATACATGAACAGTCTTCCGGCTTAAGGCATCAGCCACAACATTGGCCTTTCCAGGATGGTACATCAACGTGAAATCGTAATCCTTCAGAAATTCCATCCACCGTCTTTGTCTCATGTTGAGTTCCTTTTGATCGAATAGATACTTTAAGCTCTTGTGATCGCTGAAGACGTTGAATGTCGATCCATACAAGAAATGTCTCCAAATCCTCAAAGCGAACACTACAGCAGCTAACTCAATATCATGAGTCGGGTAATTTCTCTCATGAGTTTTCAGCTGACGGGATGCGTATGCCACCACCTTCCGATCTTGCATCAGTACGCACCCGAGCCCTTGGTAGGAAGCATCACAGTAGACTTCCATAGGCTCTTCAGGATTAGGTAAAATCAACACGGGTGAGGTCGTCAATAATTCTTTCATTTTCAAGAAACTAGCCTCACACTCATCAGTCCAAACAAAAGGGTGATCCTTCCTAGTGAGTTGTGTCATTGGGGCTACTATTTTCGAAAATCCCTCTATAAATCTCCGATAATAACCCGCTAATCCTACAAAACTACGGACTTCGGTCACAGTCTTGGGTCTCTCCCATGAAACTACTGCTCCTACCTTTGCTGGGTCTACCGCTATACCCTCCTTCGAAATCACATGCCCTAAGAATTGCACTTTATCTAACCAGAATTCACACTTAGACAACTTGGCATAAAGTTGTTTCTCACTCAAAATCTGCAACACTTGTCGCAAATGTTCCTCGTGTTCGTCATGACTCTTAGAATAAATTAGGATATCATCTATGAACACTACCACAAAGCGATCTAAGAAAGGTCTAAAGATCCTATTCATATAGTCCATAAATATGGCAGGCGCATTTGTCACTCCAAATGGCATCACGAGGTATTCAAAATGGCCGTATCTGGTTCTAAAAGCAGTCTTAGGCACATCTTCATTCTTAACCCTAATCTGATGGTAACCACTTCTAAGATCTATTTTCGAGAAAACAGACGCCCCACGTAGTTGGTCCATCAAATCATCAATACGTGGCAATGGGTATTTATTCTTAATCGTCACCTTGTTCAGCTGCCGATAATCTACACACAACCTGGACGTTCCGTCCTTCTTCTTAACTAACAGTACCGGCGCTCCCCACGGCGACACACTCGGTCTTACAAATTGTTTTGACAGCAAATCTTCTAATTGCTTTTTCAGCTCGGCCAATTCCATTGGCGACATTCTATACGGAGCAATGGAAATTGGACCAGTTCCGGGTACTAAATCTATGGCAAATTCTAGACCCCTCACAGGTGGTAAACCTGGAACATCATCCGGAAATAATTCCGAGAAATCTCTAACGACAGGCACGTTGCTCAATTCAACTTCCCCCTCGACTTTCAAAGAGGATAACAACATGTATCCCTGAGCTCCTTCTTTCAAAGAAGCTCTCACTTGGTTGGCAGTTAAAAATCCAGAAATCTCAGCATCAGGAAAAATCAAAGTTTTGTTCGCACAATCTAAAAGGATATGGTTGGAAGATAACCAATCCATGCCTAAAATCACATCTAATTGTGTCAAAGGCAAGCATATCAAATCAACAAGATATTCTCTATCCAGGATAACAACAGGACAGTTCAGACAAACAGTATTTGCAATAACAGTTTCAGCAGTAGGCATAGAAACAACCAGATCAAAAGACATAGAAGACACCGACAATTCAAATTGTTTCACGCAATTTTCAGATATGAAGGAATGGGTTGCACCCGAATCATATAGCACAATTAAAGGATTTCCAGATATGACACAAGTACCTTGTATGAGATCCTCTGATTGGGAAGCCTCAACTCCGCTCATAGTATAAACTCGTCCTTTTGTCGTCGGCCTTCCGACTTTGACATTGTTGACTTCTGGCTTTGGTTTGCCCGCACGACAATCCTTGGCCAAATGTCCCACCTTTCCACAGCTAAAGCATGTCGTCCCTTGCTGGCTACAGTCATTGGAATAGTGCCCTTGTTTCCCACACTTGAAACATCTCACTGGAGCGCCCGCTCCTGAACTTCCTTTGTTGGCACTCTGATTCCTAAAATATGGTTTGTTCTGATTCTGTTTCCCTTTCTGCCCTTGTGGATGCGACCTAGACGGTCCACCCACATTTCCCTTGTTCACTCTTCCCTTCATCAGGTTCTCCATTTTTCGACACTTTTCCACCAAAAGTGGAAATTCACGAATGTCTAGGGAAGCTACAGATTGCCTAATCTCGTACCTTAACCCACCTTCAAAACGCTCGCACTTCCACCCCTCATCAGGCTGGAGCTGGAAGAAACGGAAGTACTTGGCGAGCGACTCAAACTTTGCCGCGTACTCCCCCACCGTCATGTCCCTTTGTTGTAGACGTAGAAACTCTTGTTCCTTTTCGGACCTCGCACTCTGTGGAAAATATTTCTCCAAAAACTTGGTACGAAATATCGTCCACGTCACCACTTGATGTTCCGCTTCCAGTAGTTGTAACACACCTTTCCACCAATATTCAGCATCCCCCAGCAGTAGGTAAGTTGCATAGTGCACCTTCTCTGCTTCTGGGCAATGCAGAATATCAAAAATCTTCTCTAGTTCTTGTACCCACAACTCAGCTTTCTCGGGATCAGTCTCTCCACGAAACTGTGGTGGATTATGGTGCCTAAAGTCGGCTAATCTCTTAGCCTCAGCAGCTCTAACGGCCCTCGCCTGTTTCTCAGCATCTCTCTGTTGTTTCTCGATGTCCCTCTGTTCTGCACGAACAGCTTGTTGAGCCATCGCCGCTGCCATGTTAGTCATAGCGTTGATTGCTCTCTCCATAGTATCGTCGCGGTCTTCGCGGTTATTAACGTTAGTACGATCTGTTATTCGTCCTCTGCGTGCCATGGGTTCCTGCAAGTCAACCAGTTAAGTCGCACCCTCCAGAACCCATTCAAGAAAACAAACAATTTCACACATTGTTTCAAAAAGAAACAATTCAAGCAATACTAATCAGAGATCACACAACTTCAACCTAATGGACCTACAACCTACACAATCCCGAAGGATCAACCAGGCTCTGATACCACTAAATGTAACACCCTTTTTCCCGAAAGAGTATTACACCAAAGTAACTAAACAACCTTGCTGCGGAATTAAACAAAATCTGTTTTTTACTTTCGAAAAATGTTTCTGTTCATCATATTAGATTCTCAAACTTGTGAATTAATTTTTTTTTTCTTTTTCTTTCTTTTTAAATTAATCGGATAAGCAAATTAAAATTCTCAACGAGTCACGGTTATAAAAAATACATCACACACTAATATATAGTCATCAAAATATACAGAGTTTCTTGCACTAGCAAGCATCGTTCACGACCACAACAAAGTGGCTAAATACAAACTATCCACAGAAATAAACAAAGCGATAAAACTACGTCCTAAGAAAGACATGTAAAACAAAAGTGTGTCATCTACACAGTAGAATCATCTACGCTCCCAAAAACCTAGGCTGGTCAGCAACTAAACAACACGACAACCTAGCTCCCTCCTATGTCTACCACTAAGGATCTAAGCAGACGGATCCTCCTCGGGCTCCTCCTCGGGATCCTCCTCGGGCTCCTCCTCGGGCTCCTCATACATCTTCCTCTTTCCCCTCCCCACACATCCAGACGGTCCAGCATGCACGCCCGCAGCATTGGGCAAGACGCGACCGGATGTGGAGGGATAGAAAACAGGAACGGTGTACGTCGGCATCAGGTCTACTGGTGGAATATCAGGAGTAACAGCAGGGGCAAGCTGTGGTAGACGACCTCTCCCCAAAGTACTCTTCCTCGGAGTAATACGCGTCTTCCGGTAAAGTCGACGGTATTCCACAGCCGTACACATAGGTTGCCTTGGCTCTGGCCTCGGATCCGGCCTCGACTCCGGCCTCAGCGCCTCCCTAGGCTCTTCGATCTCCCCGCACTCACTACGTGCGTCAGCAAGTACCAATCCCATCTCCTCGAGAGGAATCCATACATCGAGCACCATGTTGCGCTCCAGTATCTCCTCCGGTCCGTGAACTCCCCCACGAGTCCTGATCAAGTGACCAGAAATCGTGGCCCACTGGGTGGTAGGGTTATAGATCCAACCCCCACCCTCGCCTCCTCGAGGCCTAAAGCTCTCCCGGACCTTCGGAAACAGGGGACCCAACTGATCCATCTATATGAATCATGTTCCAAGGAGCACAAAACATATAGGAAAGGGTGAGTTTCTCCCCAATAGTTACAATAACGAAACACGCATAAAAAAAGAAATACCACAGGCTATATTTCAAAAATAAGCAGATATCATTTTGAAAACTTTTCTCTAAGTTCACAAAACTACCAAAACCCATCATCACAAAATCATCTCTTTCAATCAAGCAGTATGCATGACACTTCAATCATCTTTTTATACACCGGTGTAAATGCTCCAAGGAGACTTCACTTCCTCAACTAAGTCGAGCGAAATGGCTGTAGCGTAAACCTAACATAATTGCCCAGTCCACTCTAGGATCCGGTCTCACAATTATTCAGTAGAGCTACTATTTAATTACCATAACATAAACAAGGCAGTCGGTCAGGATCATCCAAGCCGGGTACACTACTTTTCTCGGCACAAGAGTATTCACTAGGCAGGGCCATTGAGAATTTCGTAACCTAGATGCCCCCATAGGCTTATAGCCAGACTATACTTATTTGCAATCCTTCCTCTAGGATTGTAACTCGAATTTGGCAAAGCCAACTCTCACAAATGCAAATGGCATCAAAGTTTGCAAATCACACAAAATTCTCATCTCAAGAATTTTAACATCGTCTCGGGTTGACTCTTTTTACAACAATGTGTAAAAACTCTATTTTTTTCTTTTACTATGTGGTAATGAAAAAGTCCTCAACGTTTTTAACTATAAATTATTTTAAGCTTGGCCTGTTTATGAAAAAAAAACTCTTTTCATTATAACAATTTAATTATAAAAAATAACCCCCCACTTCCTTTTAATTTATTTTTTTTTAAAACCACTTAATTCTTTAAAATTACGTTTCTGACCCCCAAACTTCCCAGTTTTGCATTTCGGCCCCTGTACTTCCGAAAATTCCATTTTTGGCCCAAAACAGAAATTTTCACAGCCTGCTCAGTTTCACACCAGGGATGTGAACAGAGATGCCCAAAACCTTATTTAAAATTCGAAAATCCTCTTTTCTTCAAGATTTGTTTACACACTTTAATTACAATGTTTTTAAACCTCAAAAATAAATTATCTCTTCATGAAACTTTGGTTGTTTAAATTGGATTTTTCAAAAGTTAATTACCTATACTTTATTTCTTCTTCTTCCTTTTCAAATTACCATATGATTTTGTTGATGAAAGACTTACTCATTTGTGATTTATTTGAAGTAAACCCCAAGTTCTCTTATTTTAGAAAATACCATTTAAAGTCCATTGGAGACTTATCAAAATTTTGAACTAGTGAATACATAAATCAAGCTTTGGCTTGAACACTAGATTAAATCAAATTTGTCTTTGGAAAAATGATTTTTCTACCAAGTCCTCTACTTCCTCTTCCATGAAGCTTGGGTCACTTGTTTTAATTTATCTTGGTTAATCTTACCCAATCACAACAAACATCACACCATCATAATAATCAAAGCATGAATCTACTTTAAATATTACAATCATCCCCAAATGAATCAAGAGCAACACAAGAAAATTAATCAAGCCAAACCACATCAAGTCATACAATATTTTCACACATCATGCAACAACAAATCACAAGTCAATACATAAATTTTCTATCATACAAAAACCATAGAGCTACCACATACTAAAAATAGTATTTTTAGACAATCCAAGCACAAACACACTTTTCCATTAATTGTTAAATGATTCTTAACTTTTCCTTTTACCCAAACAACTTAGAAATATTTTCATAGAGTTAAAAATTTTATGATACTCATACAAAAACCATAGAGGTAAAAATCTCCTCTTACAAGCTTAAGACATCAAGCATGATAAAAAAATCATTCTTTCACAAATATGAAAACTCAACCATGGAGTTATCATCAAGCCACACAACATACAACCACACAAAATCATAACTCATGAAAAGAACCTCCCCTTACCTCTTGAAGACAACAAAAAGTTTCCAAGATCACTCTCCAAAGCTTGTTGTTCCACTAGTGTCAACCCTTTCAAAATATTATACAAAATACAAGCATAAATACATTTCTTTTGTGAAAAATAACAAAACCCTAAGATCAAAATATGAGAGGATGATAACTTACTCAAGACTTTGAAGAAAGTAGATCAAGATAGGGTTTCAAGCTTCTTGGTTCACAAGATGCAAACCTATAGCCAAAAGAATGAAGCTTGGCTTTAGAATGGAAGAACACATGATTCAAAAAAATTAAAGAATGGTGATAATGGAAAAATAAGAAGGTTTCATGGTTTAGAATCATCAACCAACCTTCTTTTGTGAAGCTTGAAGTCCAAAAGCTCTTTGAACACTAAGTAGATGGCTTAGTGAAAGCTTGAAAGCTAGAGAGAAAAATGGAGTTTTTCACTCTTTGAACAAGATGAAATGAAAGAGATGAGTTTTCTCTCTCCTCTTCCCTTAGATATCTCGGCTGGTACAAAAGGATGGAAGGCCAAGATGAGTTTTGGTTTAAGTGATGTTATCATGTAATTAAATTAGGATAATTCAAGTAATTACCTCATTGGTTTAAAACATGACTTTAAGGCAATGAAGTACATGGCATTTGGACACTATTCTGGGCTGGAAAGGGCGCAGAACAGCAGGTGCAAGTGGGGAGAAAATATCTCAAAAGCTAGGGCTTGTTTGGTGAAGCACAAGTGGGAAAAATGTAATTTAAATAATCTATTTTGAAATAAATACTTCCCCAAATAAGTGATTAATGAAAAAATTATTTTTGAGACCTAGTATTAATATAAAAAAGTTTAGAATCTCAAAACTAAATTTTTGATTATTTTCTGATACCCCGATTGTGCTATGGTTACCCGTAACGTGCTAAAAACGGCTAAAAATAAAATTTTTCTGAAAAAATCTAGAAAAATTCTCAAAAATCCGAAATATTCAAAGAATAACTTTTGTTTCGTTAAAATATTTTTTTGACGTAAAAACGATCTCCGGAAAAATATAAAACCTCCAACGTTTACAAACCGGGTCACGGTTTACGCTATTTTTCTGTTTTTCGAGTTCCTCCACTTTCTACCCATCTAAAAATCCCTAAAATCATATAAATCAATATTCTAAAATAAAAATATAAAAATCATAATTTAATAAATTTAAATAAATCAAAAACACACAAAAAGCAGAAAGAAACGATATGAACAAATGAGGGCGTTACAGAACCTGATCCAGATAAAGCAGATCTGTGGATCCAAAAGATAGAAAAGATATTTCTTGCTTTGTATTGTCCTGAAGAGGTGAAGGTGCATTATGTAACTTACCTGTTGGAAGGGATGCAGAGTATTGGTGGAGAGGAGTGAAACAATTATTGGAGGCTGAACATCAGGTGATAACTTAGGAAGTGTTTTGTACTAAATTTTTAGAGAAATATTTTTCACAAAGTGTAAGATCAGAAAAAATATCTATATCTATATCTATATCTATATCTATTTTTACCAAAAAAAATATATCTATATCTATCTATCTATATATATATATAAAACAATGTTGTTGTGGTACTTTTTAGTATTTCTTTAAATAATGAGGAGCAAATTAATAATCTATCTCTCTATCTATATAAAAGAGTGTTTGTTAGGGTATTTTGGGGTTTTTAGTTTAAATAAAGGACAAATAAGGAATTGTATAGGTAACTGAGACTTGATTTCCTCTTAATCGTTTGAGATTTCTTAAACGGTGTTTTAATTACTTGAAGGGTATTTTGATTTTTGAGTTTTAATTGGCCAAAGGCACCAAACCGTCGCTTACTGAGAAATGGCATTTAGAGCGATTTTTGAGAAATCGGGCGCACATGAGTAACCATTCTGTCAAGTCAACGATGCGAACTTTAGCAGGAGGAACGAGAAGCAGTACCTGATGGCGCCGTCAACATCGCGTTGGCATATAACTAGAATCATGTGCAACAATTTCTAATTTAATTGTATACATACTTTAGTGACCAGAACAATCATTCTAAAAAGTTAATTTTTGGTATTTAAATTAGCAAAAGAAAGAGGTGCATCAAGCTACCTGTAACTGTTTATGGATGTACTAATTAGAATGGACAGATCATTCTTACTGCGCCTACACGTTAATAATGAATTACCTCTTCTAAGGAAAAATAAGCACTTTAGTTGTTTACATATTCCTGAACTTACCACGTATATGCTTGGATGAACATTGTTGAGGTTCGAGAATAAGCAATTCACCTTCAAAGGGTAGTTGTGTGAATTAAGAATACGTTGTTATGAAACAATTTACTAAAAGTAAAGAATAATAGTGTCAAACACTATAACATCTTATGACATTTATTTCTGTTTTGCAATTTCCGTGTTATCCAATTAACTCGGATTATACACAAGAAACAGTATACAACAACATAATACAATGTATGTAAAAAAAAACATAATATTATAATATCAAAAAACTATTTTCTTAAATTTTTAAACCCATATAGGTAAAAAATTAAAGTTCTTCATTATAAATTATTATTATTATTATTATTTACTTAATATTTCGAATTGTTACTAATATTATTGTTGTTGTTAATAATAATAATAGTAATTTTTATTACAGTAAAAAAAATGGTGTGGAGATCCTGGAGGATTGATTCACGGGGTTGGAGGGAAATTTTGGCAATTAATGGGTGTGATTTTTCCCATGCACGTCTTATTCTATAAGCTTTTTTTTGTATTTTTATTATATTTTTATTATAATTAGTATAGTAATTTTTCATGTATCATATGAAAAAAAAGTAGGCAATATATTTTTAACTTAATTTTTTTAAACATTTTTATTTTTCATTTAAATTTGTTACTATTAAAATTTAAACTTCTTGTCATAATTGTGTATATATATATATTTGCATATGTGTATAATAAGTGTTATACCTACCTTTGTCAATTAATATTGTCCAATTTATATACACATAATTCACAAAAACAAAGTGGCCAATTATTTAATAATTTATTTTCATCATATTATATGAGAATCAGGTAAGCTAATAGCTGATAATCATGTCTGCTTCTTTCCTCCCCTATCCATGTACCTATGAGTGTGCCTAGGCTATAAATACTTTAAGACTCCCTAAACATGCACTCACCATAATCTTCTCCTTCTCCCTTTTCACAAAAGGACATATCTAAATTGATACCATGTTCTTTCAAACTAATGTATCACGTTGTTGATCATATTTCCTAACAAATATTGAAAGGATGATGAATTATTTATAGGCGAGATATTGGGCTGAATTATTTTCCTATGGATCAGCGTTACAGAGGAATTGCTCATGGTGTTGGCCAATCAGAAATATTGGGTTGAATACATGTATCTCCAATCAAGGTAATGTTTTAACAGGTCTTATCTCTTATGGAGAGAATTTTGTCTTGCTGAAGTTGTGTTTTTTATTGCTTGTTGGTATAATGTCAATATCGTTAATTTATTTTTTCAGATGTCTAGTTTGGAGATCAATCATATTTGGTGTTGTATATTTTTCTTATTTAGGGAGCAAAATTAACTGAACTATAAATCTTTCGTCTGGTATTACTTACTGATTCAGATTGTTTTAATATATAATTGAGAAGGATCTTTGTTTTTTTATGATTTAAATTTTAACATTGGTAGTTATGTACTTCTGCCTTCTTTCATATTAGTGTTTTGTGCTATTCATTTTAATGTGTTTTTTATAATTAGGGTGAAATGATTGGGTAAATATGAAATAAGTGCTTATTTCTCTTGTTGCTGTTGCAGCTGCTTGTTGAATGAGTACAAGTGTGCTATGAGGAGGATGGCAGAAGGGTTGAAGATTTAGTCAAAGAATGTGTTTAGCAAGCTTTTGATGGACAAATAGAGTGACTCTGCTTTCAGGGTACTGATGACCCTGCTTTTCCTGAATCGAACCTTTTGGAATTGGACACCATTTTTTTATAGTGGATGGTTGAAAACCTTTGTAATTATAATAATGCAAATGGTATGAATTTTTTAAGCTATTAGGGGATTTCATACCGTATTTGTAGTTTGATCATTAGGGGGTCAATTTTTTGTAAGAATCAAGTAATGGTTTTAATACTATGACCAAAGGGATGTACATTTCGGTCCTGATATTGAGTTGTGGATATCATGCACCTTGATCAATGGGAATTTCTATTTTTTGGTTTATCTGTTATGCGTAGATTTTTTTTGTAAATTAGTAACATTTTCTCTTGTAATGTGTTCAGATTAGTAACATTTTTTACATGTTACAAAAAATATATATTGGTAACATTTTTTAAATGTTACTAATGGTACTCAAAAGTGTTGCTAAAGCCTTTTAGTTACATGGGCTTTATACTACATTTGCTAAAATGTTGCTAAATCTAAATGGTAACATTTTCTCATGATTTAGCAACATTTGAAATTGCTAAATCCAAAGTATGTTGTAGTGCTAAAAAGATACATTTTCTTGCCCTACTGTCTAGTTTGGTTTGGTTTTGAACTAAGGTAGTGGCATAAGCTAAGCATCCAAAAACTTTGAAGTCTAGGAAAGTTGGTGGTGTTGCTGTCAACATTTCAAAAGGAGTTTTGTTCCCGAGGACAGGTGTAGGGAGCCTGTTAATGATAAACACAACATGGCAAACAACATAGGTCCAAAATATAGCAGGGAGATTAGAATGGAACAATAGAGCCCTAGTGACATCCATGATGTGTCTATGTTTTCGCTCAACTTTTAAGTTTTATTGGGGTGTTTCCACACATGAAGTCTGATGTACAATCCCATGGCTGTCATAGAAATCAGGCATATTAAATTCTTGACCATTATCAGACCTAATAACTTTAATTTTAAAATCAAATTGAGTCTGAACATATGCCAAAAATTTTGAAATATAGGTCCTTGTTTCAGATTTACAATGCATCAAATAAATCCAAGTATATCTACTGTAGTCATCTACAACAGTGAGAAAGTACTTAAAACCTTGAAAGGATGGAGAGTTAAGAGGTCCCCAAATGTCTATGTGGATCATATCAAACGAATTAGCAGTTTTAGTATCACTATGTGGAAAAGGAAGTCTGGATTGCTTAGCCATATGACAAGAATCACAAACAAAGGTTTTATTACATTTGACAAAAGGGAACTGATTACAAATTTGCTGTAAAACAGAATGGGATGGATGTCCCAATCTAAAATGCCAAAGCTCAATATTGTTTGTATGTAAAGAACTATCAAGAGTACTATTTACAACGGATGGAAACTGTAAATGAGCAATAGCATATAGTCCATGAAATGGTTCAGCAGTTCCAATCATTTTCTTGGAAAGGAGTCCTGAATAAGACAACCATGAGAGGAAAAAATTAATTCACAATTAAGGGAATCAGTCAAACATTTCACAGAGATCAAGTTTAACTGAAACTCAGGTATATGAATAACATCATGCAATGTAATTTGGTTTGAAAGGATGATATTCTCGGAATGATTAGCAGAAACTGTTTGTCCAGTAGGCAAGTTAACAACAATAGGAGCGTGAACAGATGTTTATGGGGACAAACGTGGATTGTGGAACCTGTGTCTAAAATCCAGTGTGCAGTATTTAAAAATTTGTTACCAGATTGGGTGACATGTGAAATCATATGGGAGGTGGATGCATCTCTGTTATCTGCAGGCTGATTCACAGAGGGTGCGAATGTGGATCCTTCAAATTTGTTCCCTTGCAGCAGGTGTAGAAGGCGCTTGCAGTCTTCAAGGGTTAGCTGAATGGAAGCATTTGAGTTCTGGCTGGAGAAAGATCATTGATCAGTGGAGTTATTGTCAGTGGTAACAGAATTTGTGCCATTTTGTTGACTCTTAGGACGGTATCCAGGTGGGAAACCATGTTTAAAGTAGCATTGGTCCACTGTGTGGTATTGCCTACCACAAAAGGAACACTACTTGTTATTGTTTCCTCTTCCACGGCCACGACCAGCTTGATTGTAGTTGTTGGAGGTGGTCGCATTGCCTCTGCCTTGTGGTCCTCCTCTATTATTTTGTTGGTTCCATCCTGATGTAGTGTTTGCAGGAGTGAGGTTAGTTGACTCGATGACTTCATTACCATTGATTGGGCATTCTTGTTGTTGAACTATAGCAAAGGCCTCACTGGCAGAGGGTAAAGGGGACATAGTGAGGATCTGACTTCTCACAGATTGGTAGGAGTCATTCAAACCCTTTAGGAAGCAGATAACCAGTTCTTTCTCTTTGTAGGCACCAACAGATCGGCTAAGAGCACAGGTGCAAGGAATCAAGTAAGAACAAGAGGGAACGGGCCTGAGGAACTCCAGCTCATCCCATATAATTTTCATATTTGTAAAGAAAGTAGAAAGATCCCTATCACCTTGCCACATGGAGTGTATTTACTGCAGCAAATCAGACATTCGAAAGTGGTTTTCTTTGGTAAATCGCCTCTGAAGATCTTTCCAGAGCTCATGTGCATTATCAATCGAAATTGTGTTGGATGCGATTTGGGCATTTAGGGTTCTGCTGATCCAAGCAACAACAGTATTGTTGCATCTTTCCCAGCTTTCAAACAAGGGGTCCAATTCTTGGGGAGGTGGTAAGGATCCATTGATGAATCTAATTTTGTTCTTTGAGGATAGAGCACGCCTCATTGCTTTGCTCCAATTGTAATAGTTGCTTCCATTGAGTGCAGGTGAAACGAGCATGGCCCCTGGGTTTTCGCCCGGATGCAGGTAGTAAGGGCTGTTGGGGTTGGATGGATCGCTGGCAGGGGGATCCATTGCTTGAGATTTTGGTGATTTGGGGTTGCTGGCAGAAGAAGAAGATTTTGGGGATGGAGGTTCACTCATCGCACAAGAATCTAAAGAAAGGGGAATTTCACAAAAGGCTCTTTGATACCATATTACTTGACATATGGCAGAGAGCAGAAATACCTGTTGGAACCAAATTGGTTAAAAACATTTATAATGCAAAAACTCCCTAAGTGGTTTTATGGTTTTGATGATAACAAAGTTTATTAAGGCTTTTACAAAGTATAACAAAGTTTATTAAGGCTTTTACAAAGTATAACAAAGTTTATTAAGGCTTTTACAAAGTCTGCTGACAAGCTCTTGTAGGTACAACAATGATAAGTCCATCGTCTAATATGACATTGGCAATATACACACAGTCTGATAGCTTTGCGTCCAATGATAAGTTCATCATGACATTGGCGCATATACACAGTCTGAGAAGCTTTGCGTCCAATATTGGCATTGGCACATATATGGACACCAAGAGTGATGCGTCCAAAGATTCTGATACTTGACCTCGAATAAGAATTATCCAATGGACTCTGAGAACTATGCGTCCAGTAATCTGTATGAGGCAATGATGTTCTGCGTCCAATAATCAGTAGGAGGCAATGCTACTCTCTACGTCCAATGTTTTCTAAAGAAGTAGAATCGCAGGAGTATAAGTATCCAAGTCATGTAGACATGCTACTCTCTGCGTCCAATGATTTCCAAAGAAGCAGAACCAGTGAGTATGCGTCCAATGTATCAGAAGGACAAAAGTCCAATGATCAGCATAAGGCAAAATGCACAACATTGCCTGCGTCCAATGTAAATGAAGGACAAAAGTCCAATAAATCAGCACAAGGCAATACGTACAACAGTCTGCGTCCAATGATGCAGAATGGAAAAGTCCAATGAAGCAGAATGGGACAAGTACATCAATCAATTGTTCTGCGTCCAATGAAGTAGAATGGGACAAGTTCAACAATCGACTGTTCTACGACCAAAGAAGCAGAAGGACAAAAGTATAACAATCAACTGCTCTGCGTCCAATGGAACAGAATTGGAAAAGGCCAACAATCAACTGCACTGCGTCCAATGGAACAGAATGGGAAAAATCCAACAGTCAACTGTTCTGCGTCCAATGAAGCAGAATTGACAAAAGTCCAACAAAACTTCCCTGCGTCCAATGGAACAGAAAGGCAATGGCAAAAGTCCAATAATCAGCATGAGGCAATACATCCAATACTGCCTTGCGTCCAATGGAATAGAATGGTAAGCATGAGGATGCGTCCAATGGATGAATGAATATCATGTGCAAATGGTAAGTACAAGGTATGTGTCCATTTGCTAAAAGGACTGAAAGTCCAACTTTATTCTACATGCTGCGTCCAATATATTCTATATATGCTGCGTCCAAAACGCAGAGTCCATAACTTGCTATTTATTGCTCTTGCATTTAATATGGAACATATTTATTGAGCAAATGATTTGAAATAAATAGCTGTATACAATGCTTTTCTGTACAACTTTGTCAACGTTTTTGAACGTACTTTTGAAAAGCATAAAGCACTGTGGAAAGTGTACTAAGAGAGAGAATGTACTCTTATATCTCTGAACACATCTTTCTGCTTTACACAGTGTATTCTCTATGTCTCAATAAGATATTACTATTAACCACTGTACAATTGAGACTTTGAGTACAGGTTGCTTCTGATTAAGGAGAAAGAAACGCAAACATACTCACTGAAGTAGAACTCCTCAGAGCAACGGGAAAATAGCATTTAATGCTATTAGAGAATGGTAATATTTATGTAGGCTGAAGCTGAGCTATTCAAGAGAAAGTCTGAAGCTTCACAACACATATAAATATCGTGATACAAGAAGAAGAAGATAGAGACAATGAGAACGAACTTCAACAATAGAAGAGACTGAACCGCTGTGCATATACTCTGTATAGAAAGTCTTGTATATTTGTCTTTCTTCTTGTAAAAGAGAGTTTGCTTAACTCTCGAAGTGCTTTAGTTTTCATATCCTCACTTGTGTGAGTTAGACAGCACTTTAAATCGAAAACACTCTTGTGAGTTGTTTGAGCCTGGAGAGGCTTGTTTAGAAAGAATACTTGGTTGAGCTTGGAGAGGCTTGTCTGTAAAAGAATACTTGATTGAGCCTGGAGAGGCTTGTCTGTAAAAGAATACTTGGTTGAGCCTGGAGAGGCTTGTCTGTAAAAGAATACTTGATTGAGCCTGGAGAGGCTTGTCTGTAAAAGAATACTTGGTTAAGCCAGGAGAGGCTTGTCTGTAAAAGAATACTTGTTGTAAGGTCTGGAGAGGCTGCTGAAGAATACTTGTTACCTATCAGGTTGATAGTGAAATCTCTCTAGTTTGAGGGTACTGGACGTAGCTCTTAGGAAAGGGTGAACCAGGATAAAAACTTGTGTTACTTCTTCTTTCCCTTAACTCTTATTATTTCTGTGCTTATTCTAACCGTGGGGATTGAATTGATTTTACTTCAACAAGTTTTTCATACACTTTAAATCGCACAAAGAAAACAAGTTTTAAACTAAGTGGAAGCCTCAGCGTCTAATCTTTTGTGCGTCCAATATTTCACAATTTTGTGCGTCCAGTGTTTTAGCACTCTGTGCGTCCAACATTTCAGAAAAACATTGTGCGTCCAATAATAAAATAAGTTGTGCGTCCAACGTTTTTCACAAGCCAGTGTCCATCATTGCGAAAAGTTTTTAAAAGCTTAGAAACACAATTCAACCCCCCTTCTTGTGTTTCATCCTGTTACCTACAGTTGGCATCAGAGCTCGGTCTCTAGGGGTTGAGCACCTAACAGTGCAGAGAAGCAAAGATCCATGGAGAACGAGGGACTAGCTGTGAACAGACCACCACTGTTCAATGGAAATGAATACGACTATTGGAAGCAAAGAATGATCACATTTTTTGACGCGCGAAATATAGACCTATGGGATGTGGTGGAAACTGGCTACACTGTTCCAGTAGATGAAGCAGGTCAACCTGTACCAAGAGCTCAGTGGACACAAGACCAAAGGACCAGATTCCAGCTGAACTCAAAGGCAAGACACTATCTGATGTGTGCCATTACAAAGTCAGAATATGACAAGGTGCACAGCTGCACTACTGCCAAGGAGATGTGGGACACTCTAGCTTTGGCACATGAAGGGTCATCTCTGGTTCGTGAGTCTAAGATTAGCATGCTAGTTCATCAATATGAACTATTCAAAATGGAAGAACACGAGTCCATTGATCAGATGTTTGGACGATTCCAAACAATCATTAACAACCTGAGTTCCTTGGGAAAAATCTACACAACCCAAGATCACATCTGGAAAATTCTGAGGAGTCTTCCAAGACAATGGAGACCCAAGGTGACTGCAATACAAGAAGCAAGGGATCTTTCCACTCTTGCCATGGAAAATCTTCTAGGCTCACTGAAAGTAGATGAGCTTGAGCTTAATGAAGAGGGAACCGAAAAAAGGGCAAAGTCCATTGCTCTTAAAGCTCAAAAAGGGAGCACCTCAAAAGTCTTGAAGGCCAATGATTCTGATGAAGAATCATGCAGCTCAGAAGCAGAAGAAGGTTCAGATGATGATGAACTCTCCTTCATCTCCAAGAAGTTAAAGGCTATGTGGAACAAGAAAGGTGGCTTCAGAAGGAAGCAATTCAACAGAAGATTTCCACAAAAGGAAGCTGAGCAAAAGGAGGAAAGTCCAGTGGTGTGCTATGGATGCAAGAAACCAGGCCACTACATGTCAGATTGTCCTGAGGCAGAAAGAACAAAGAAGAAGTTCTTCAAGAAGAAGAAAGGTCTCATGGCAACATGGGAGGATCTTGATGATTCCTCTGATGATGAGGATAAAGAAGAAGCTAATCTCTGCCTAAAGGCAAGTCTATCATCAACTGACAGTGAGGACGAAGAAGAGGTAATTTCTTATTCTGAATTAAGAAATAATTTTGATGATCTTCTTAGAGATTCATCCATTCTATCTGATGAGTACAGATCCTTAAAGAAAAAGTTTTCTCTAATAACCAAAGATTTTGAAAAGCTTACTTTAGAAAACAAAGTACGCAAATCAGATAATGAAGAGTTAAGACTTCAAGTTAGTCAACTCAAAGATGAATCTCAAAAAGATTCTGAGTCCAATACTTCCTGTGAAGTACAAGTACTTCAACAAGAAGTAAATGAACTCACTGGACGATTGTCCAAATTTGTCAGTAGCTCTGAAAGCTTGACCAAATTTTAAAAATCCAAAGAAAACCTTCTGACAAGAGCGGTTTGGGTTATGAAAAGCCAAAACCAAAGTTTTCTAAAAGTCCTTCTAAACTTAATATGTACTGTGGTCACTGTGGAAAGGCTGGACATGTCACATCGACATGCGTCCATAATAAAAGGAACATGCCTGGACGCAGACCTAGGACTAACAAGAAAGGACCCAAGTCAATCTGGGTACCAAAAAGTATGATAATTTCTGTTGCAGATATACTTGATGGGAGGAAGACAACTCCAGTCATGGTACCTGGACAGTGGCTGCTTACTACACATAACAGGAGAAAGGTCTATATTCCAAGACCTAAAGCTTAAGATCACCTAAGAATGAAGAAGATGGGCGAGACGCAGAAAACAGTGATGCGTCCAATACTGGAGTGGAAGAAGCTGGCACTTTAAGACTTATCATCCTGAAGATCAAATCATTGGGAATGCAGATGATAAAGTCAGAACAAGGTCCACATTCAGAGAACAAACTGATGTTGCATTCATCTCTGAATTGGAGCCCAAGAACATAGATGAAGCCCTATTGGACGAAGGATGGATTTTGGCAATGCAGGAAGAGCTAAATCAATTCAAACGCAATGATGTTTAGACGCTGGTAGATCCACCTGAAGAGAAGTCCATCATTGTAACCAAATGGGTATTCAGAAACAAACTGGACGAAGAAGGTAAAGTTGTGAGAAACAAAGCAAGGTTAGTTGCTCAAGGCTACTCACAATAGGAAGGTATTGATTTTACTGAAACCTTTGCTCCAGTAGCTAGAATAGAAGCCATTCGCATTTTACTTTCATTTGCTGCCCAACATGATATGAGGCTTTATCAAATGAATGTAAAGAGTGCTTTTTTGAATGGTATAATAACAGAAGAAGTCTATGTTGAACAGCCCCCTGACTTTGAGGATCAAACTTTTCGAAATCATGTTTTTAAATTGAAAAAGGCTCTTTATGGTCTTAAGCAAGCTCCTCGAGCTTGGTATGAAAAACTGAGTTCATTTCTAATGGAAAATGGTTTTTCAAGAGGAAAAGTTGATAATACTCTTTTCAGAAAATCCATAGACTCACATTTCATCATAGTACAAATTTATGTAGATGATATCATTTTTGGTGCTACTGATGAATCTCTATGTAGAGAATTTTCTGAGTTAATGCAGAAGGAGTTTAAAATGAGCATGATGGGAGAATTGAAGTTCTTCCTTGGACTTCAAGTGAAACAGACGCAAGATGGGATATATGTGCATCAGTCCAAATACACAAAGGAGCTTCTTAAAAAATTCAATATGGACGATTGCAAACCTATGAACACTCCTATGCATCCAACCTACATAATGAACCTGAATGATAAGGATAAAAAGGTAGATCAAAAGGTATATAGAGGTATGATCGGATCTCTTTTATATCTTACTGCATCTAGACCTGATATCATGTTTAGTGTTTGTTTATGTGCAAGATTCCAATAAGATCCTAGGGATTCTCATTTGACTTCTGTCAAGAGAATTTTTAGATATCTGAAAGAAACTACTAATCTTGGTTTGCTGTTTAAGAAATCAGATAAATACAGATTAGTAGGATTCTGTGATGCTGATTATGCTGGAGACAGGCTTGAAAGAAAAAGCACCAGCGGAGGATGCCATTTTATTGGATCCAATCTAGTATCATGGACAAGCAGGAGACAAAGCACAATTGCATTATCTACAGCTGAAGCTGAATATGTCTCTGCTGCAAGTTGTTGTTCTCAGCTCTTATGGATTAAACATCAATTGGAGGACTACAACATTTTCGAGAGTAAGATTTCTGTTCTTTGTGATAATACTGCTACAATCAACTTATCTAAGAACCCAATCTTACACTCAAGAGCTAAGCATATAGAAATTAAACATCATTTTATTAGAGACTATGTGCATAAGGGAACATTTGATATTCAGTTTGTTAACACTGAAAATCAATGGGCAGATATATTTACAAAACCCCTCTCTGTAGATAGGTTTACTTTTATAAGGAAGCATTTAAATATGCACTTTATAAAAGATTGATGTTTAGCGTCCAATATGCTCAAGCTGAGTCTGAGTCCAATGTGACTAGCGTCCAATAGGACACATCAATCTAATTGAGACTTAGAATTTTTTTTTAAAGACTAAAAAGCTTTTACATCTTAGTCTTCCCGCGCTGAGTCCAAATTTCTTTTTATAATGATATATTTTACACCTGCTTTGCAGTTGTTTTCCCGTTTGATGATTATTCTTGTTTTCAAGAAAAGGGGGAGAAGAAAAAGGGATAAAGTTTTAAAAATTAAAACTTAACTTTCAGATTTCCCTTCCACTCACTCTTCTTTGAAAAGTTTTTTTTTAAACTTTCAAAAATGGAGATTGCTCCTAAAATCATCTCTGCTGTTTGGGAAAGCTTGTTTAGAAAAGGGGAGAAGAAAAAGAAATTTCGTTTTAAAAAGGATTAAGTTTTAAAAGCTTAAGTCTTTTTAAAAGGATTCATTTCTCTCTGTTTTTCAAAACAGTCTTTGGACTATGATGTTATGTGAACCTTTTTGCCTGATGACAAAAGGGGGAGAAGAAAAGGAATATTAAGTTTTAAAAAGAAAGAAAAAGGGATTAAGTCTTAAAAGCTCAAGTCATTTAGAGAAAAAGAAGATTGAGCTTAAGATTGCGTTGCAGTAGTCTTATTACCATGTTTTAACTTTGTCTATTCTCGGATAAGCTATTTGCTTTATATATTGGACTAATCTTTTTATGAGTAAAAGAAATTTTCAGATACTCTGAGTATATTGAATATCCAAAACCATGAAATGTTTATCTCAGGGGGAGAAGAGTAAGAAAAACTGAGACGTATATCTCAGGGGGAGTTTCCCTTAGAAAATTTTTGTTTATATATGCTGACTGATCATTTGGTTTATGTGCTTTACTCTTTGTAAAACTTAATAATGTTTGTCATCATCAAAAAGGGGGAGATTGTTGGAACCAAATTGGTTAAAAATATTTATAATGCAAAAACTCCCTAAGTGGTTTTATGGTTTTGATGATAACAAAGTTTATTAAGCCTTTTACAAAGTATAACAAAGTTTATTAAGGCTTTTACAAAGTCTGCGGACAAGCTCTTGTAGGTACAACAATGATAAGTCCATCGTCCAATATGACATTGGCAATATACACACAGTCTGAGAGCTTTGCGTCCAATGATAAGTTCATCATGACATTGGCACATATACACAGTCTGAGAAGCTTTGCGTCCAATATTGGCACTGGCACATATATGGACACCAAGAGTGATGCGTCCAAAGATTCTGATACTTGACCTCGAATAAGAATTATCCAATGGACTCTGAAAACTATGCGTCCAGTAATCAGTATGAGGCAATGATGTTCTGCGTCCAATAATCAGTAGGAGGCAATGCTACTCTCTACGTCCAATGTTTTCTAAAGAAGCAGAATCGCAGGAGTATAAGTATCCAAATCATGTAGACATGCTACTCTCTGCGTCCAATGATTTCCAAAGAAGCAGAACCAGTGAGTATGCGTTCAATGTATCAGAAGGACAAAAGTCCAATGATCAACATAAGGCAAAATGCACAACATTGCCTGCGTCCAATGTAAATGAAGGACAAAAGTCCAATAAATCAGCACAAGGCAATACGTACAACAGTCTGCGTCCAATGATGCAGAATGGAAAAGTCCAATGAAGCAGAATGGGACAAGTACATCAATCAATTGTTCTGCGTCCAATGAAGTAGAATGGGACAAGTTCAACAATCGACTGTTCTACGACCAAAGAAGCAGAAGGACAAAAGTATAACAATCAACTGCTCTGCGTCCAATGGAACAGAATTGGAAAATGCCAACAATCAACTGCACTGCGTCCAATGGAACAGAATGGGAAAAATCCAACAGTCAACTGTTCTGCGTCCAATGAAGCAGAATTTGCAAAAGTCCAACAAAACTTCCCTGCGTCCAATGGAACAGAAAGGCAATGGCAAAAGTCCAATAATCAGCATGAGGCAATACATCCAATACTGCCTTGCGTCCAATGGAATAGAATGGTAAGCATGAGGATGCGTCCAATGGATGAATGAATATCATGTGCAAATGGTAAGTACAAGGTATGTGTCCATTTGCTAAAAGGATTGAAAGTCCAACTTTATTCTACATGCTGCGTCCAATATATTCTATATATGCTGCGTCCAAAACACAGAGTCCATAACTTGCTATTTATTGCTCTTGCATTTAATATGGAACATATTTATTGAGCAAATGATTTGAAATAAATAGCTGTATACAATGCTTTTCTGTACAACTTTGTCAATGTTTTTGAACGTACTTTTGAAAAGCATAAAGCAATGTGGAAAGTGTACTAAGAGAGAGAATGTACTCTTATATCTCTGAACACATCTTTCTGCTTTACACAGTGTATTCTCTCTGTCTCAATAAGATATTACTATTAACCACTGTACAATTGAGACTTTGAGTACAGGTTGCTTCTGATTAAGGAGAAAGAAACGCAAACATACTCACTGAAGTAGAACTCCTCAGTGCAACGGGAAAATAGCATTTAATGCTATTAGAGAACGGTAATATTTATGTAGGCTGAAGTTGAGCTATTCAAGAGAAAGTCTGAAGCTTCACAACACATATAAATACCGTGATACAAGAAGAAGAAGATAGAGACAATGAGAACGAACTTCAACAATAGAAGAGACTGAACCGTTGTGCATATACTCTGTATAGAAAGTCTTGTATATTTGTCTTTCTTCTTGTAAAAGAGAGTTTGCTTAACTCTCGAAGTGCTTTAGTTTTCATATCCTCACTTGTGTGAGTTAGACAGCACTTTAAATCGAAAACACTCTTGTGAATTGTTTGAGCCTGGAGAGGCTTGTTTAGAAAAAATACTTAGTTGAGCCTGGAGAGGCTTGTCTGTAAAAGAATACTTGATTGAGCCTGGAGAGGCTTGTCTATAAAAGAATACTTGGTTGAGCCTGGAGAGACTTGTCTGTAAAAGAATACTTGTTGTAAGGCCTGGAGAGGCTGCTGAAGAATACTTGTTACCTATCAGGTTGATAGTGAAATCTCTCTAGTTTGAGGGGACTGGACGTAGCTCTTAGGAAAGAGTGAACTAGGATAAAAACTTGTGTTACTTCTTCTTTCCCTTAACTCTTATTATTTCTGTGCTTATTCTAACCGTGGGGATTGAATTGATTTTACTTCAACAAGTTTTTCATACACTTTAAATCGCACAAAGAAAACAAGTTTTAAACTAAGTGGAAGCCTCAGCGTCCAATCTTTTGTGCGTCCAATATTTCACAATTCTGTGCGTCCAGTGTTTTAGCACTCTGTGCGTCCAATATTTTAGCACTCTGTGCGTCCAACATTTCAGAAAAACACTGTGCGTCAAATATTTGAAATAAGTTGTGTGTCCAACGTTTTTCACAAGCCAGTGTCCATCATTGCGAAAAGTTTTTAAAAGCTTAGAAACACAATTCAACCCCTCTTCTTGTGTTTCATCCTGTTACCTACAGTACTGAATATACCTCATTGATTGATCATGGATGGGAATTACAGGAACCCACTTATATAGTGGAAGAGAGGAAGGATACAAGTGATAACAGAAAAGTAGATAAACCTTCACTCTCATAACAGAAAACTAATAATGACAAACAGATAAGACTAGTTAACAAACTATCTAATAGAATGTGATCCTAGATTAAGTTGCTTCAGCGTGATCAATATCTTTAGTGTCCAATAGAAGTGATCGACTACTTTTGGAAGTAATCGACTGCTTCAAAAAGTAGTAGACTACTTGTTATTTTAAAAATTGATTTTCAACATGTTTTTAAGACAAAATAAGTCGACTACTCAGCAAAGTAGTCGACTACTATGAGGAAAAATGCAATAGAATTTTTATTCCATTTTGATTTGGTTTCCTATCCTTTTAGCTATAAATAGGGATGCTTATTTACAAATTGTAACATTTGAAAATACACTGTTATGTTGCCAAAATTGCTACACGCCTATTGATTCAATTCTATCAATTTTCTTGTGATCAAAGATAGCTCTATTATTCAAACCTTCTACAGTTTGAGAGTGAATTTTGGTTTGATTTGGTTTTGCACTTCACAAGTGCTACATTTTACTGTTTGATTCAGTTTTGTGTGTGGTATATATCCTAGTTGTAAATGAGGTGTGGTATCCCCAAGGGTAGTTCTTGGGTGTGGTATCTCAAGAAGTAGGAAGAGTGAGGTATCCCTTTTGTGAAATGTTTATGGTGTAATTGATTTGATTAAGCATATAGTAGAAAGAAAACTCAAGTTAAGCTTGAGAACTAGATGTAGGCCACTAAGAGGTGACTGCCATGATAAATTAACTGTGTGAGTTTATTTAGGCTTAAATATATTTTTAGTCCCTCAAATTAAGAAAATTGTTGTTTTTGGTCCCTCAAATTTAAAATGTCTATTTTTGGTCCTTCATTTTTGAAAATGTGTCATTTTTAGTCCTTGGGGTCATATTTTAAATTTAAAAAGTATTTTCTAAATTTGAGAGAGGTCAAAACATAAATTTAAAAAATCCTTAGAAGTTAGGGAAAATGGAGTAAGGTGAGAATTAGAATTTAAGAGGGGTCAAAATATAAATTTAAAAAATATTTTCAAATTGAAAAATAGCCCCAGGGATTAAAAATGACACATTTTGAAAAATGAGGGACCAAAAATAGGCATTTTAAATTTGAGGGACTAAAATTTGAGGGACTAAATCCTTGAGGGACTAAATCTTTTATTTATCCCTAATCTTTTACATTACGCGCTATTCTTGACGTATGCTATGCTTTATTATGTTTCTTGTTAATTGATATTAATTCTGTTTCGACTTTATATATAATTACAGAATTATATGATTATATTGTAGTGGACAACATTCTTTTTTAAAAAAAAAAACTCTTCATTTACGTTCTTGATTGAATATTGGGTATTTGCGAAAGATTTTAAAACTCAATTCACCCCCTCTTGAGTCGTGGCCATTTGTTTAAGAAGTACATCAATATAGAGGTAAATAATGAGCATAAATACATTGCAATTATGGAAATGATCCATCACAAATACATTCATTATAATTGAAGCCATTAAAATAACTAAACTTAGGGTGTCATGCACAAGAATGGATAAGGGAAACTCTATGTATAATGATGGATAAAGCCTAAAAGGGCTGATTTACTTTGAGAAATGTTTTGTTTTTATTTCCTATTTCACTTTTAATTACAAAATTGTCACTTTGTTTTTAATCTATTTCTTATTTTCAAAGATTAGTACAAGAAGCAGAAAAAAAAACAACTTAATGCAAAAAAAAATGCAATGAAGGGTGGAACTTTCATGGAAAAATGGTAAGAGATAAAATGAAGAGCTATTTTTCTCTTGTGAAGGATGAAAGCTCGGGTCTAAATATTTATTACATTTGGTCATATTGTTATGAACTTTTAGGTATTAAAAAACTAATAAATAAAAATATGTTGAGGAACATTTGATTCCATAAATGGTACAAAAGTATTAATTAATTAATAAAAAGCGACGATATTCTTATCCATGTTATCAGTTAAATTAAAGCTACAAAAAAGTACATATGTAGTAATGATAATTATTTTCTTCATGAAAATAAATAAAGTTTTGATAATGTCCGTAAAGACTAGCACATATGGTTAAATTCATTTTGCGTTGTTAGGTTAGACATGGTTCGATCCCCGATTAGAGCGCTTGTGTGTGTGTGTTTACCATTTCTACTGGATAAAAAACATAAAGTTTTGATAATTTGTAATTGTTATTTACAAATTAGTGTGTGAAAGATTCAAAGAATTATATATTCTTAACAAAAATTAATAAAATAAAGTAAAATATTTTTTGGTACAACAATTAAATTATTATATCAGTGACACGAAAGCCTTTATTTCAAGACCATTGGGGTTATTGATGATAAAGTATTGAATCATGTTTATAAAAAAAAGTATCATTACCATGATTCACATACCCAACAAGTATAGCTCATTTGGCAACACACGATGAATTTGTTGGCAACACATGTTACTTTTATTGAAATATTTTCTCAGAACTTTTTATTTAGATTATATATACTCTATCACCACAACTAATTTTTTTCAAAAACAAAAATATATATTTCAAAAAGTGTAAAATACAGAAATGTACGAAAAAATTAATATATTTTCTCACAAACATGAATCACGTTTTGTTCCCATAAAAAAAGCCACCATCCACTCTAAGATCAAGGCCAGTGACAAACTCAGAATCATTAGAGACTAGAAACAATACGGCATCTGCCACGTGTTTGGGTGTGAGCACCACTCCTTCTAGCCTTGCATATTGCTTACTTATCTCTTGTCCCTTCTCCTCGCTCACCTCAAGCCATTTACACATCAATGGTGTGGCCAACATATTTGGCGAGACGCAGTTCACCCTTATTCCATGCGCTGCAAGTTGCATACTTGCCGAACGCATCACCCCCAACACAGCATGCTTCGTTATCGCGTAATCCGTAATCGTTGAGACACCGTGGCTGGCGGCAACGCTTGCAGTGCACACTATGCTTCCCCTCACATGCCTCTCCACCATGGCACGCGCCGCGTGTTTCACACACAACACCATTCCGCGGACGTTGACAGCGAACAAACGGTCCAATAGGGATATGTCGAGTTCCAACACAGTTTGCTTGAGGGAACTACCAATCCCAGCATTGCTAAACATGATGTCAATCTGTCCGGAAATAATTTTTCCATATTTATTTCTTTACATTAATATAAATATTTTTCCATATATATATATATATATACACACATAAAGTTTGAAAGTAGAGAAATTATTAAGCATACGTAATAGATGAGTTATTGGTAAAGTTTGAGCACGCACCTGTCCATAAGCATTGACAGTTGATTGGACAAGATTTTGAACTTGATCTTCATCTACTACATCGCAGTGGATGTAGGTGCACCTGTGGGTGCCAATGTATGCAGCCACCTTATTGCCCAGCTCGTCTTGAATGTCGGCGATAACCACCATACGCGCGCCTTGGTCGGCAAAAACACGCGCTGTCGCTTCACCGATCCCACTGGCACCTCCTGTGACTATAGCTACTTTGCCTGCTAACTTGAGACCCTTGTTACTTGAGGGAGCTTCTGCCATTTTTTTTGCAGAAATAAAAATTGTTGTGTTGTGCTGGCGTACGTACTATTGTGGAAGAAAATAAATATAGAGATGTGAGTGGGTTAGAGTGGAGATAGATTGGTCATTTTAAATAGAAAGGTTAGGTGGTATTCTTAACTTGCATTGCTACCAAATAAACCCCATGGTATTATTGCGTTTGCTTTTTTGAAATTGATGAACCAAATGTTAAAAATATTTAAGAATATTTAAGTGAAAATATTCCAACTAAGTGAAAATATTTAAGAATATAACAAATAGTATCATTTACACTTAAATGATTATTCAATTTTTAATGTGTTTTTTATTTATTTAAAAAATCAAATAAATAATGATAAAAGCTTTGGTCTAAGACTACAGAAAAAAGAAAAGTGTACAATAAATGACCAAAATTGCTGAGATAATTAGTAAATCATAATAATTTTGAAGTATCAATTATAACATTTACTTCTCATTAATATTATAACATAACAGTTTCAAATAATAGTAAACGTTGTCATAAATATCTATATCTATATCTATTTTTACCAAAAAAAAAATATCTATATCTATCTATATATATATAAAACAATGTTGTTGTGGTACTTTTTAGTACTTTCTCCGGTCTCAAATATAAGAAAAAAAGTACATGCATCTGGATCGTATATGGTTCATGCATGTACTTTTTTTCTTATATTTGAGACCGGATGAAGTATTTCTTTAAATAATGAGGAGCAAATTAATAATCTATCTGTCTATCTATATAAAAGAGTGTTTGTTAGGGTATTTTGGGGTTTTTAGTTTAAATAAAGGACAAATAAGGAATTGTATAGGTAACTGAGACTTGATTTCCTCTTAATCGTTTGAGATTTCTTAAACGGTGTTTTAATTACTTGAAGGGTATTTTGATTTTTGAGTTTTAATTGGCCAAAGGCACCAAACCGTCGCTTACTGAGAAATGGCATTTAGAGCGATTTTTGAGAAATCGGGCGCACATGAGTAACCATTCTGTCAAGTCAACGATGCGAACTTAAGCAGGAGGAACGAGAAGCAGTACCTGATGGCGCCGTCAACATCGCGTTGGCATATAACTAGAATCATGTGCAACAATTTCTAATTTAATTGTATACATACTTTAGTGACCAGAACAATCATTCTAAAAAGTTAATTTTTGGTATTTAAATTAGCAAAAGAAAGAGGTGCATCAAGCTACCTTTAACTGTTTATGGATGTACTAATTAGAATGGACAGATCATTCTTACTGCGCCTACACGTTAATAATGAATTACCTCTTCTAAGGAAAAATAAGCACTTTAGTTGTTTACATATTCCTGAACTTACCACGTATATGCTTGGATGAACATTGTTGAGGTTCGAGAATAAGCAATTGACCTTCAAAGGGTAGTTGTGTGAATTAAGAATACGTTGTTGTGAAACAATTTACTAAAAGTAAAGAATAATAGTGTCAAACACTATAACATCTTATGACATTTATTTCTGTTTTGCAATTTCCGTGTTATCCAATTAACTCGGATTATACACAAGAAACAGTATACAACAACATAATACAATGTATGTAAAAAAAAACATAATATTATAATATCAAAAAACTATTTTCTTAAATTTTTAAACCCATATAGGTAAAAAATTAAAGTTCTTCATTATAAATTATTATTATTATTATTATTTACTTAATATTTCGAATTGTTACTAATATTATTGTTGTTGTTAATAATAATAATAGTAATTTTTATTACAGTAAAAAAAATGGTGTTGAGGATTGATTCACGGGGCTGGAGGGAAATTTTGGCAATTAATGGGTGTGATTTTTCCCATGCACGTTTTATTCTATAAGCTTTTTTTTTGTATTTTTATTATAATTAGTAATTAGTAATTTTTCATGTATCATATGAAAAAAAAGTAGGCAATATATTTTTAACTTAATTTTTTTAAACATTTTTATTTTTCATTTAAATTTGTTACTATTAAAATTTAAACTTCTTGTCATAATTGTGTGTGTGTATATATATATATATATATTTGCATATGTGTATAATAAGTGTTATACCTACCTTTGTCAATTAATATTGTCCAATTTATATACACATAATTCACAAAAACATAGTGGCCAATTATTTAATAATTTATTTTCATCATATTATATGAAAAAATAATTATATTTTCTGCTCAAATTATAACAAAAATATTGAATTATTATTTGTTTCATTCATGTTTAAAATATGAATTATCTCTTAGACTAACATAAAATATTAATCATGATCATACATGAGCCACCCGTGCATCGCACGAGTCACATTCTAATTAGAGTAAATTACACTCTTCTCCCATAAGTGATGACTGAATTACACTCTCCTCCCATTTTATGTGAAAATATACACTCTCCTTCACTGAAAAATAAGTATATATATGTATTGCACTTAAGTCCATTTTAATATAATCAATCTTTTTTTGCATATTTTTTATTTTATTTTTTATTCCTAAGACCATTAACATATAGTTTTGAACCCCTATTATCAACCATAAAAAAATAAAAGAAAAATAAAAATTTTGATCAAAGTTCTAAACCCGATAAAAGGGTATTTAAAACTTTATTTTATCTTCTAAAATTATAAAATCAACAATAAAATACTCAAGATCAGTTCTCCTTGATATTAGAATTAATAAAGAACGATTTTACCTTTTTCTATAAAATAATTGATCAAAGTTGTTAACCACCATTAAAATTAAGATTCATTCATGTTAAATGGACTTAAGTGCAATATATATTCATTTCTCAGGAGAGGTGACTGTATATTTTCATATAAAATGAGATAAAAGTGTAATTCAATTATCTCTCAGGGGAGGGGAGTGTAATTAATTTACTCTAAATATTATAAGTGTTTAGTTCTAATGCAAATATTAAAATTTAATTTTATGCTCTTATTTCTTTTTTATTTATCACTATTTTACTATCAAACAACATATTATAAGGATTATATTAAAAAAAATTACAAAAAAAGAATATATTCATTATTAACATTACTATATATAATACATTCCAATATTCAACCTCTAAATTTTTTTATTCTTTTTGACAAAAAAAAATTTTATTCCTAAATTAATGCTTATCAAGACCCTTTTTATTTCAACACATTATAACTTTTGTCTTTCTCTCACGCAGCGCTCTCTTTGCGTAACAACTAAGGTTGTTAATTAATTAAGCCAAGTTTTCTTTGGTCTAAGTTTGCTCTTTTGAAATTGATGAACCAAATGTTAAAAATACTCGAATATGAGAAATTTCATATTTTGGTGTATATACATCATCTTTATTTTTTTTATGATTGGTTTAAATTAATATTTTTTAATTTAAAAATATTTAAGAATATAACAAATAGTATCATTAATTTAGACTTAAATGATTATTCAATTTTAATATTATTTATTTATTTAAAATATTATTTTTATTGTTCTTACTAATTAACTTAATAAAAAATGTAATTAAAAAATAATAATTAATATTACCACAAATTCTTTAAAAAATCAAATAAATAATGATAAAAGCTTTATTCTAAGGCTATAGAAAAATGAAAAGTGTACAATAAATTACCAAAATTGGTGAGACAAGGTATAATATTCATAATAATTTAGAAGTATCAATTATAAAATTTATTTCTCATTAATATTACAACATAACATTTTCAAATAATAGTGAACGTTTTATAAATATAAGTATTTTTTTTATACAAAGGAAAGGAAAGACAAATTACAAATTATAAATATAATTATTTAGTTCTAATGCAAGTAATAAATTTTAATTTTATGCTCCCATTTTGTTATATTTTTTATTTATCACTATTTTATTATCAAACAACATATTAAAAAGAATATATTCATTTTTTTTACTAAAGGGGGAATATATTCATTATCAACATTACTATATATATAACATTTCAATATTCAAACTCTAAAAAAGTTTTTATTCACAAATACTTAATTAGCAAGACCCTTTTTATTCCAACTCATTATAACTTTATCTTTGTCTCACGCAACGCTGTCTTTGCGTAACAACTAGGGTTGTTAATTAATTAAGCCATAAAGAAGTTTTATTTGATCTAATTAATTGTTGAAAAGGTAGACAAACTTGAATTCAACTACATGGAATATATTATTTAAATTTTGTCCTATTTTATAATTAATCAACCTTGAGGTGATCGTTTATGTCATTCAGTATAATACCGATGAGTTTACTTATACTATCCTTGGTCTCTATTATAAGAGAATTTTACTTTTTTGGTTCAATGAATAACTCAGCAGGTCCAGATGGAGTACTTACTTGAGTCTTGTTTGAAGGACTTTCTTGTAGCATCCTCCTTTTTCTTTTCAACTTCACCTCCACCACGGACAGAACATGGATGTTCATACTTTTGAGGAAAAGAGTTTCAAATGTCTCTCTCTTCCTTATCTTTTTCTTATATATATGGTGCTCGCTCCGTCTTACCCATTCTTTCAAATCCATTAAATACTCCCTGACGCTCAAAGAGGAGAGAGAGCAGAACAACATAGATAAAAGGACCCTCCTCATGAGTGACAAACCGAAATAACCTATCTCTTAAATAGTTAAATACTAAATATGGTAAGTTAACTTGTCTCTTGAGAAGCAAGTTAACAAGACAAAACTTTTGAAGATCGGTTACTTCATCTTGCTCACTAGGAAAATGGTTTTACCATTTTGTTGAGAAACTTATGAAGTATTTTAGTCTTTCTATTCATCTAGGAAGCAGTTTGAAGAGTCTCAATAGGAAATGGGGCATTTTTTGCGAACCAATCACAAGTTTTTGGCAAAAGGTTCTCTTTATTCATCAAAAGAACATCCACAAACTTATCCTCCTTAAAGGGGAGTGAATCCTTCTGTAACATCCTAAAATTTCACTCTAAGAGACAGAGTATTAATTTTAGGGGATTAGCAATTACCTTGAAGTTGTCGGATAAAAACTTAGTAGTTTAGAATTAAATACGGAAGTCAGGGAATTAGATACAAACATTCATATTATTAGGATAAGTGACAAAATGAATTTGGAAAATTCATTCGTCACTTCCAAAAGATATTTGAGGAGATAAACAGTAGTAGGAGACATATAAAGATTTTTAGGAAATAAGTTTGGGATTTTAGAAGAGAATAATAAAGGAATTACAGTTTTAGTCCCTTTTTGAGAAACTTCGTAGTCTGTTAGTTAGAAAAATGATACATAGTCAAGATTGGAAAAATAGATGAGATAGGGATTACATAGACTTGGTAGAAACAGGAGAAAAATAGAATGACTAGTTACAATAAGGTATCATAGTGTGAATAGTAAAACAGTTAAGTCTATATAGATTTCTGTTTTCTGTATTTCTGTCTTTTGTCGTTTTATATGATTTGGTGTGAACTAAGTGATGAGAAAATTATGTTAGCCTTATAATTAAGGGTTTATAATACTTGTCAAATTATTTCAGTAAAACAGTCATTTCTTTTACGACGTTTCAAAATCGTACTTACCGTAATAGACGGAAAAGAGTTTAATTAGTAAACATATGTTAAATTAACCCATAAAATTATCTCGCTAACCAAAAGTTATTTCTTATAATATTTATGATTTTCTGGAATTTTTCTAGAATTTTTGGAGAAACTAATTTCTGAAATTACAATTTTGGTCCCTACAGTTTCCGGTAAGAGCTAAGAACTGATACGGAGACCCAAACGGAGTCAAAACGAAAAACTGGAACAGTACACCATGTTTTTCTATTTTTTATGAATTATGAAATTTATTTTGGAATTTTTCAAAAGACAGATAAAGAGTTACGTTTTCGGTCCCTGTGAGCACGTAAAACGAAGTTTACGGAAACCAGGATGGATTTTCAGTGGTCAGGGAGTGCTCAAAATCAAATTATAAGAGGGACCATTGTTGTTTAAATTATATTTGTGATCTTCTGGAAATTTTCTAGAATTTTTTGAAAAAATTATTGTTTTGGGCTTATGGCGCATCTGTTTTCCTTCATTAGTGCGTACCGTAAAGCCTACCCTTTACCGTAAAAATCCAGAAACTCTTGTATGAAGTCTTTAAGACTATTAGTAGCTATTTTCAAAATTTTCTTGAAGGTCCTCACCTTTTAATAAATTATTTATGAGATCTGTTTGCAAAAAGACCATATAGCCATCAGTTTCCGTTTATTTACGAAACCATAAAGTTTTTCACTATTTGATCAAATGGTTCTTCTTCTCCCTTATGGTGGTCGACATCCACCTTGAATGAGGGCCCTTGGATGAACTTTTTGGCTTATGAGTCATAAGCCTTGTCACATTTATTAACCAATTAGAAAAATAGATCTTTTATATAATTAAGCATTATGACATATACATCAAAAAGGCATATGAGGTCACAATAATTTAATTCCTCCTAGCTCCCTCCTTGGCCGCCCTCCCCTTCCTATAAATAGGGGTCTTTGCTTCATAATTTTCACACAACACCAACAAGGAGCAAGAAGGCATACAAAGTTCTCTCACTTTTCTCTCTAGTTGTCTTAAATTTCTTTGTGTGCTGTTCTTGGTGTTCTTGGTTGTTCTTCATCAAGTTTGGCCAAGGTAAGGGGCTTCTCTTCTCCTTTTAATTTAAGTAGTATGATTCTTGTTTGTGTTTGCTTTGGGTGTTTGTGTGTTTATAGGCTTGCTTGTTTATATATGCTTTATGATGCTTTATAGTCTTAAATTAATTGTTTTGTGCTAATTATAAATTGTAGAGTTATAATGCCCAAATTTATCTAAATTTTCGAGTAAAAAGATAGATTATGGCAAAATCACTTTTGAGCTTTTATAAACATACCGTTATAATGACAAATTTTAGATATACCGCAAATATGATTTTATCGCAAGGAAAATACAATTTATTGTTTGTGAAAACCCAATGTTATCTGATATTTATGTACAAGGTCATGATTAAGATACATGGTTTATCAGTATGGATCTATCTAGAAAGGAAGAGAGACCTATGAAGGGGCTAAAGCAGTCCGTCTCTCTCTGGCCTGGGATCTGTATTGATATACTGTTTGGGGAAATCTTAACATTGGAAATCTGGTATATTCGTGACAAGATAAAATTGGGAAAGAAGTATTTTTCTTAACACCGTATATATAAATAGATTGGAGAGGATTAAAGAGTGTAACAGTAATGGATTCTCGGTGAACCTACTGTTATAGCATCTTTCGGAAAATAATTTAACGGTAATGGATTCTCGGTGAATTCTACTGTTATTTTATTAGTGGGAAATATCGAGTGGGTATCCAATTTGTATATATATGCACATAACTCAGTTTAATTTCCAATGTCTACGGCAGTGGGAATTAGTGAGATAGGCTTTCAACGGGCATTTTTCTTGGAAAATAAATAGAGCTTAAATATTTCCAAAGAGAAACAGATTTACTAAGTTCACTTAGTATAGTAGATCGATTTTTAAACTGGGAAACTGATTACCAAAGATAGCTCTGCCGTCGTGTAATCTTTTCATCTTCAAAAATAAACTAAGCCGTGATTAATCAGCTTAAATTCGATCACTAAGTCTATATTAAATTTTCAAGAAAGCTGGACATTGATTACCGTAGTCAGCTCAGCCGCCGTGTAATTATTCTGTTACCAAGAAGTTATCTAAAATCTAAGAACAAACATCTACCGTTTTAAAAGTGGACGTAAATTTAAATACTGTTGATCTCTTCTCTCTTAAATCAATCCAAAGTGGCTATGCCCGGTTTGATCTTCTTGGATACAGTTAACTAGTTTTCATACATTCACTCTATTGGGTTACTTAAAATTATGAAAAACAAGAGAGAGAAATTTATTCTGTAATAAATAGTAAAAGGAGACAAGAGTTGTACGTATCTAAAGAATACAGCAATAAAGAGAGTTTTATAAGAGACAGTGATTTCTAAACAATTATCTATTCTTAATATGTGGTCTTTCCATAAAAGGATTTGACTTGTTTCTTGCAAAGAGTTTTGAAGAGGTTCAGAGATTTTCTGAGAAAGAGAGATAGTAAAACAGAGGAAGTTTTACAAAGAGAATTAAAGAGGAATGTAAGAGTATTCAAAGAGAAAATCTGTGCATGAGCATAAAGACATTTGAGCATACAACCTACGAGACGGGGTTGAAAATAGAAACTGTTGGACTACAATCTTCTACTGGGATTATCCAGGTTTCGAAAGTCTCAAGAAGCCTTGCCTGGCGATAGCCCTTGAGCTGAGACAAATCGAATACCCGACTTGGATAAATCTGACCAACAGTTCTATTTCTGATCAGGTATTAAGTTTTAAATGCAGTAATTCTGAAGTATCTTCAGGGTCTATAGACGGGATTCCCTGATTATGCTGTTAAGTTTATTGGCAGCGATCGCTCACTGGAGTTAAGGATGGAAAAGTCTCCTTGGAGCACTACACCAGTGTGATTTGAGAAATATAGAAGAGGCATGCATAAATAAAACATTGTTGAGATATATTCTTGTGAGTGCGTTGTTTTACAGGTTTTATGGATACAAGGTAAGACCTGCTCTATTGAGATTTGATTATGTATTTTCAATGCTTTACTACATTGTCATGTGATTGGAATGACTTGAGTGTCTATGATATTAATCTGTTCTCGATGTTGAGTTGAGTGTTGTGTGATCTATGCTTGATAATATGATTGTACTGCTTCTATTAACTTGAGTTAGAGTTTCACCCTGCCTGCTTTGTTGTGTTGATACATGACGGAGTAGATGGACCCTCATGACAAGGGATTGAGAACAGTTCGACACTTAACCATAGAACCTCAAGGTGGAGACTGTGTATGGTGGAAAATATGTCCTAGCACACAATGGGGAAGGTTTGTAGGAGAAGTGGAAACGTTGGATGTTGGAAGTTGAGCACCACCAACTCCACTACCCATCCAGGAACAAATGATATTAGATATTAAGTTACCCCGACGTCAATTAAGACCCTTAGGATATATCTCAGATAACTTTACTTTCGGTAGTGAGGATAGGGGTAATAGCGGAGGAGGTAGTTTACATCCTTTGGGGCATGATGGAAATGGTTCCGATCATGTACCTTCCAACTCAAGAGACAAAACCCTAGTTGAAAACCAAGACAAAACCTCTGAAGATACCTCTGCGGCAGCACCTACCAGAACTGAGGGTTCTGTGGGACTCATACTGGTTTCGCCTCAGGGAGAAGCAAATTCACCAACCCATTCCCCTTTACCCCGTCCGTCGGAGTCTGAATCCGAAGACATCATCTGGTCATCCGAATCCTTATCGGATGAGGAAATAGAAGAAGATCCCGAGGAAGAACCTGAAGAGTCTATTTACTCTTTGGCTACTTTTGATCTCACTTAAGATACCTTACCTAGACCAGACCTAACCAGAGAGACTATACCTAAATCAAATCTAACCAAGTTTGATTTTGATTGGGTTCTGGTAACTCGAATTCCGCACATGAAACCTAGCTTGCCTGGGATAGGAGGATCTACCTGGTCTTGCCCATAGATGTATCCAGGTTAAGGCATTAATGTAGTAGATTCCTTTTTGTGTAGATGACGGGATCATGGCTCGGTTGTACATAGTAGCGTATGTTTTTCTTTTACCACTTTTATACTTTTTGGTTTAGAGTAGTTTTAACTTATTTTCCTTTTGCAGTGTAAAAACCAAAGTTTGTCTTAGAACAAACTCCTTTGTAAAATATCGTGACTTATATATATATGAGAGAGAGTGAGCTTTTCTGTACATGATGGTTCACTTTGTGTTCAAATAATTACAAAGAAAACAAGGGATAATACTCCCCATCCTTCTCATCTTCTTTTATAAAAAAAGGAAAAAAATTTACCTGCATTTTGTGAAGAGTATTATAAACATTGGGCAAATATTTTCTAAATCTTTGCGAAACTTTTGGTTACCATGGTGTAATATCCTTTTTGGAGAAAGGGTGTTGCACCTTCCATCCCTCCTTATAGAAGAACCCTCATCTACACAACCAGTTACTTGGGAAATAGATTCCCGGGAAACAATGACATGCACACCAGCCACCTTTCCAACAATCGTTTCTTTGTTTAAAGATGCAATGGACCAAAAGTCCTGGATCATTCTTGCATAAACATTGGATGAATCAATGAAGAAAAACTCAACCCATCCATCCCTTGTAACTTCTTCTATGATGTCCATGCCATAGTCACAGAGGCGTTCCAAGTTAACCCTCCACTCCAAAAATATGGAAATGTACATGATGAAAGTTGGGAATGGGTTCATTTTGAGAAGGTGAAAAATGTGAAAACTTAGAAGCAAATACGTATGAAATAGAGAAAGCAACAACAAGGTAACAAAGAAGTCAAGTATAGAAAGTATGAAATTAGCCGTTTTAGGGTTCATTATATAACACTATTTAGTGGCCAATGATGATTAATTTCAGAACGAAGTGCATATCCATTAAGAGAGACTTTGATTGATATGAATGATGTGCGCTGGAAAATGTTATGTAGTTTTTATTCTCAACGAAATGCATATAATGAGAAACTGAGAAGACACTTTGCTGCGAAGAAACAATTTGTCTTTTCCATTACAACAGCGTTTCCGCAAGGAACGCTGTCTAAGAACTCCATGTTTTAAATTACAACAACGCTTCATCCAACAATCGCTGTCTAACAGCTCCGTGTTTTTCATTACAACAACGCTTCATCTAGAAAGTGTTGTCTAACATCTCCATGTTCTTTATTACAACAATGTTTGCCCAGGAATGCGTTTTGTGAAAGCTCTGTGTTTTTTACAATTGTTCGCGCTTCAAGCGTTATTAGAAAACCGTTGTTGTTATGCATTTCTGGCATAGTGATATAATTAATTACTCAAATGGTTGATTGTGACGTTTTTATTTTCCAAGCAAAATTTTAGTCTTTAATATTAAGTAGGTTGTTATTTAACTTAGGTGATCAATTGTTAAAATAATCATTACATTTGCGAATCCAAACTAAATAACATATAAAAAATATGCATGTATATATATGTGTGTGTACCTATGTCATATAACTACACACGTATCTATGATTGTATGACCGGTGCACAAACTACTATCATAGTCTGGTAAACATTAACTAAGCTCAAGTCTATATTAGAAGCCTAGAGTTGTTTAAATATGTTTTTAGTCCCTATAAATAACCACCCATTATAGTAGTGGTCCATACTAGAATTGCCCTTATTTCAAAGCATTTCACTCTCATTGAATTTTTAGTATATGTACCCGTGTACTTTTGTATGATAAAATGAGACTCTTTCCTCTATTTACCATAATGTTAAAAAGAGTTAACTATTAAAAAATCAAGGCTTAAATATTCTTTTCGTTCTTGCAAATATATTCATTTTCATTTTTAGTCCCTGTAATTTTTTTATTTGCTTTTCGTCTCTGCAATATCCAAATCGTCCATTTTTTGTCCTTACCGTCAAACTCTATTAAAAAATGTTGATGTGGCTGACGGAGTTCCATCTTGCAATGCCACGTGAGATTAATGGTGCCACCTGTCACATGACATGGATGATGACATGACCTAGGTTTTTTCTTTCTGTCTCCCCTCTCCCCTTCCTTCTTCCCTTTCCCCCTCTCCTACTACTACCCCACTGCACCCTCTTCCATGACTAGAACGAAAATAAAGAATGTAATGAACAATCACTAGAATGGATTCAACTTGTAATATGAGGAATCTACTAGAATGGAACACACAAATATAGTAAAATATAATGAAAAGATTATAACTTTATGTTGTGTCGTGTGAAGCTCTCAACCACAAGTGAAGAAATATGCCTTAGATCCACGGGCAAATCATAATGATAATTAACAAGCACCAAACTTCACTCTTCGTGTAAACCCCAACAACACCTCAGACTCATTTTTTATTCAACTAATAAACAGATAAACAACTACACCCAGAACTCATTTGAGTCATTGTTTGAAAAGAAAAAAAAAAGATGTTGACGGCAAGAGAGGGGATCTTTTCCGATGGGGGTCCTGCAATAATTCGGGGAAGAGAATGAGAAACTCCTCAATAACAACAACCACTCTGGGGGTAGAGGGTTTCTTCCGTTTGGCACCGACATCGCCGACACCAATAGATGTTTCTACCCAGCAACGACGTCGTCTTCTCTGATTCAGTTTCATAGCTACTCGCCATATTTGCTCTCCAGAATGAGTAGCCAGGACCTGTGGCTCTCTCTTCAATCCTTTCCCAGCAGCGACGAGGAGATCGTGTAACACCCTAAAAATTCACTCTATGAGACAGAGTATTTATTTTGGAGGATTAGAATTATCCTTAGGATTTTCAGATAAAGTATAAATGGTTTAGAACTGACGTAGAAGTCAAACGGTAAATTACGGACATTCTTGACAGTCAGATTCAGCTGATAAATGAATATGGAAAATTCATACTTGATTTTCCAAAAGGTATTAGAGGATAGACAAAAGTGACTTGATATTCCATAAAGGTTTTAGAAATTAAGTTTGGAATTTTAGAGAAAGATATAAAGGAAATTACAATTTTGTCCCTCTAGGAGAAACTTTTGTGATCTGTTAGTTAAGAAATTGATAAATATTGCAGATATAATTAAGATGGAGACTTTAGGATCCAGTATACTTTGGATAGTAGGGAAATAATAAGTCTTGTTCATATTACAGTTTAGAACGGTAAGATAGATAAGTCTTATATAGATTTCTGTTTGCTATTTTCCGTCAATTATCTGTTTTATATGAAATTATGTGATCTAAATGTTAAGTAATTTATGTTAGCCTTATAATGAAGGTTTTAAAATACTTATCAAGTTATTTCATTAAAACAGACGTTTTTCATTCAACGTTTGGGTTTTTACGGAAAACTGTATTTACCATAATAGACGGATAAGGGTTTAAATAGCCAAAGTATATCAAAACAAACCAGAAAACAAAACCTCCTTCACAAAAGTTGGTTCTTTTAATATTTTTGATTTTTTAGAATTTTCTGAGAATTTTTGAAAAACTTTTAGAAATTATCGTTTTGGTCCCTATAGCTACAGTAAAAGCTAATAATTGATTCGGAGACCAAATTGAGGTCAGAACAAAATTTTGAGTATCTGAATCATATTTTTACATTTTTCAGGATTTTTGGAAATTATTTCATAATTTCTTGAAAAATAGATCAAAAGCTACTTTTTTCGATCCTTGTAAAGTACGAAAAACGAGAATTTCTGGTCAGAAATGGATTTTTGGTGATCAATGAGTGCTTAAAATCAAATTTCAAGAGGGATCATTAGTGTTTAAATTCAATTTGTGATTTTCTGAGATTTTTTCTGGAATTTTCTGAAAAATATTCTTTTTGCACTTACAGCGCGTCCGTTTTCCTTTGTTAGTGCAAACCGAAAAGCCTACCCTTACCGTAAAAATCCAGAAACTCTTGTATGAAGTCTTTAGGACTATTAATTGTCATTTTTGAATTTCCCTATAGGTCCTCACCTTTTAATAATTGTTTTTGAAATTTTTCTTGTTAAAGGACTATTTTACCCTTGGTTTTTCATTTAACTACCAAACCATAAAGTTTTTAACCATGCAATCATGTGGCTCTTCTTCCTCCTAAGGCTTGTCGACATCCACTCTTCATTAGGACCCTTGGATGAGCTTTTGTCTTATGAGTCATGAGCATAGTCATGAGCTTAGGCCAATTAGATAAAAGCATGATTAAACCTAATTAATAAATACGTAATTTGTGAATCGTGGCTTACATCACACAATTTTTTTATCCCTTCCTTCTCCCTAGCTTGGCCGCCCCTCTCCCACTATAAATAGACCCCTTGGCTTCATAATTTTTCACACACCAAAGAAGCCAAGGAGCACTTGAAGACAACACACAAAGTTCTCTCTCTTTACCTCTTAGTTCTTAAATTTCTTGATTGGTGTTCTTGCTTGTTCTTCCTAAAGTTGTGGCCAAGGTAAGTGGAATTACTTCTAAAGTTGGTTTGATCTTGTTTTTATGAGTATTTTGTGGTTTGGGTGTTTATAGCTTTTAATTAAATTGTTATTTGTTTGTTTTATTGTTTTAATGCTTTTTTTTTAGTTAAAATTATGGTTTTATAATTAGTAAAGTTATAATGCCCAAATTTTCTCTTAAATTTCATGTGAGTAAGGAGGTTATGTTAAAACTATTTTTGAGCTTTTGTAAACATACCATTATAATGGCGAATTTTAGACTTACCGTAAATATGATTTTACCGCAAAGAAAAAACAATTTATTATTTTGTGCAAACCCTGATATTATCTATCCTTGATATACAAGGTCATGGTTAAGATCAATCGTTTATCAGTATGGATCTGTCTAGAAAGGAAAGAGACCTTTGAAGGGGCTTTTATTTAGTCTGTCTCTATCTGGCCTGGGATCTGTATTGATATGCTATTTGAAGAATTCTTAACCTAGGGACCCGGTATATACATGACTAAGATAAATTGGGAAAGAAGTGATTTCTTAATACTGTATATATAAATAGATTGGACTGGATAAAAGAGTATAACAATAATGGATTCTTGGTGAATTCTACTGTTATAGCATCTTTTGGAATTTAATATGATAGTAATGGATTCTCAGTAAATTCTACTGTTATATTAACAGTGGGAAATATAGAGTAGGTATCCAATATGTATATGTATGCAATTAACTTAGTTTAATTTTCAATGTTTATGACAGTGGAAATTAGTGAGGTAGGCTTCCAACGGCCTTTTTCCTAGAAAATAATTGGGGCCTAAATATTTCAATAAAGAAACAGTTTGATTTCATTTACTTAGTCCATATCAAATATGTTTTGATTCTACATTTACTTGTGATTCTGCGTTTTACTTGAAATATGTGATTTGGTATTCTTATCTGAGAAATGTGATTTTGTGTGTATTTGTGATTCCGTGTTTATTTGAAAGTTAAGTTGTAAGTTGGGGTCTGTGGTTACTAAGTAAAATCTCCAGGAGTAGCAGGCTGAATGCTCGTGGCTGTGTGCCGAAATTCCTAAGGTAAAATCTCCAGGAGTAGTGAGTGACTTACTCGTGGGTGTGTCTCGAATATAAGTGGTAAAGTCTCCAGGAGCAACGGGTTCTTTTCCCGTGGGTGTGTCTCGAAATTATATCGTAAAATCCCCAAGAGTAGCAGGTTCTTTTCTCGCGGGTGTGTCCCGAAAGTATAGAAAGTCTTGTGTGTTTGATAATTCTTTGAGATAATATTACGTGTGAAATTCTCTGTTTAAGATATGAATTGATCCATCTATTAATGTATGCATTAAGTTTACTGTATGTTGTTTATATATTCTTAACATATGAATTGAATGAAGTGGTTTGGATTCATTTTAGTACTTGTATTACTCTTATTACGTTGTTTAGAGTATTCACCCTTGCCTACTTTCTATGTTGTTGGTATATGGTTGAGTAGATGTTTTCCCAAGGAATGGGTTAGCTCTTAGAAGAGGATCTGAAGGATGTTGCTGTATAGATGGACAGAGATTCCAAGAAAAATAGATAGTTACTGTATTGTTTTGGGTAGAGGTCTAAAGATCTGACTGGCTCAGATATTCATTATCTTGTAAAAGCTCTGATGATTATACGAAATGAGATTGCATTCACAAAAAGATTGCTTTATGCTTCCGCATTGAAAACCTTTTCGAAAACCTTTAAAAAGGAATCAAGGGAATATACTCCCCATCCTTCTCATCTTCTTTTATGAAAACGAAAAAATTTTATCCACATTTTAGAAGAAGGAATATTAAGCTTTCACCAAATATTTTCTAAGTTATTTTTGAAATTCTTGGTTACTATGGTGTAATATTCTTTTTGGAGAAAGGGTATTACAGATCGACCCGGTGACGGGATACTGGTGGCAAACGAGAAGATTGCTCTTGTCCGTGCCAGTGTCGAGGACGAGATGGGTGCCAGGAGGTGAGGACCAGGTCTGATACGGTGGTCCACAATGTACATGCAGTATCGAAAATGGATTCAACCTATAAATTTGGATTAGATTTGTAATTTCGGATTGAACCTAGGTGATTGGGATCGCTCTACAGAACACAACACATATGAGGAGGAAGAGGAAGAAAGGGGGAGACAGGAAGGTGGCGGTGGTTTGCAATTAAGGGTAAGAGATGTGGCCATTTGATGTAGGTGGAGGCAATATGTGAGTTGCTATTGATGAAGGGTGGTGGGCCCGGTGGCTCTTTTCCGATGGGGATTCTGCAACAGTGAGGGTGGAAGAAGAAGAAAGGGGAGAGGGAAAAGGGAAAGAAGAAACCTAGGCCACGCCATCATCCATGTCATGTGACACGGGGGCACCATTAATCTCGCGTGGCACAACCAGATGGAGCTCTGTCTGCCACATCAACATTTTTTAACAGAGTCTGACGGTAAGGACTAAAAACAAACAATTTGAGTATTGCAGGGATGAAAAGCAAAAAAAAATTTACAAGGGCTAAAAATAAAAATGAGTATATTTGCAAGGACGAAAAGAATATTTAAGCCAAAAATCAAAGTTTCCATTACATTATGCAAATCAATTCACATGTTACGAGGAGCAGAGCCACCGGGGGGGCCTATGGGTGCCATGGTGCCCCACACCCAACTTCTAAAAAAATGTTATGATACTATGTATTTTTCTTTTTGTGGCCTACTGCACATTATTGTTAGACAAATATTAATAAATCCTATGTACGAAAAGTGTTTGGCATGTCCTAGAGTCTCCCCCTCATTCCTTCGGCTGCATCTGATGGAGGATAGAATGGGATGTAGTTCCCTGCATAGGACCAGATAGCCTTTGTGCTTCTGTTTGTTTTTCTCTTTGTTTTTTTAATTTTCCTCTTTTATAAAAAAAGATAATTTTTTATTAGTTCATTGTTTTTAAAAGGAGTGGATGCCTTGCTTATATTGCCCAATTGTCGTGGACATTAATTTTTTTTACCAAGTCATTAATTTTTTAACTAAGAAAATATTAGTCATTATAATAAAATTCTTTCACACTGTTATGGATATTTAATTTTTTTTCACCATGTCATTAATTTTTAACTGAAAAAAATTAGATATTATAGTGAAATTCTTGCAAATGTGGTTGTGGACACAAGTCTTTTTTTTTTTATCTTGGCCCACCCCTAATAAAATTTCTGGCTCTGCCCTTGCATGTTACTTAATTTGAACGAATTATTTTTTGACATTTTTTATTTAGATTAAAAAAACAAGAATATGCACTCTCTATCACTACTTCTATTTTTGTGAAAAACAAACATATATTACAAAATGTCTAAAATATAGACATATTTGTAAAAATCTGTTATTTTAATTAAATTAAAAATTAATATTTAATAAACTCAATAGCATAATAATAATAATTATTTTCTTAGGTTTAAATATGTTTTAAGTTCATGCAAATATGCCTATTTTATATTTTAGTCCCTTCAAATTTCTTTTTTTATAATAACTTAATAGAAATTTTTATTTTTGGTCCTCGTTATTTTGTTTTGATCTCAGCAATATTTTAGATAATGTTGAATTAGTCATTGTAGTATTTTGATCATGTTAAATTAGTCCCTGTAAAATAAAATTGATATAATATTTCAAGGAAAGCACTATTGTCCACATTTTATAATGACTAATTTAGCATGAACCAAATATTACAGAAACTAAAACAAAATAACGATGATCAAATACGTACAAAAAGAAATCCATTTTTTAGGGATCATAAAAACATCTGCAGGGACTAAAACCAAAGAAAGAAATATTTATAGGGACTAAAAAATATTTAAACTTATTTTATCATCTCTCAATATTTTATTTGGTTACAGTATTATTTAATTAGATTTTTAATTAGACTTATACATTAAAAAAATATTGACTGCACATTTGTTTACCAAACTTTATTTAATATATTTTTCTCAAACATGAATTATTGTTTGTCACCAGAAAAGCCACCATCCACTTTAAGGTCAAGGCCAGTGACAAACTCGGAGTCTTTAGATACAAGGAACAACACAGTGTCTGCCACATGTTTGGGGGTGAGCACCACTCCTTCCAACCACGCACATTGCTTGCTTATCTCTTGTCCCTTCTCCTTGCTCACACCTAGCAATTTGCACACCATTGGTGTGGCCAACACATTCGGTGAGACGCTGTTCACCCTTATTCCATGCACCGCAAGTTGCATACTCTCCGAACACATCACCCCCAACACCGCATGCTTCGTCATCGCGTAACTTGTAATCTTCCAGACATCGTGGCTTGCAGTAGCACTTGCTGTGCAAACTATGCTTCCCCTTACACGCTTCTCCACCATGGCACGTGCTGCATGTTTCACACACAATGCCATTCCACGGACATTGACTGCAAACAAACGATCAAGTTGGGACACATCGAGTTCCAACACTGTCTGATTAGGGGGACTAATAATCCCAGCATTGCTGAACATGATGTCAACCTGTCTAGAGTTGATTATCATTACTCTGATAATATTTATTCTTCACACTATAACTATTCTCCATAATTTTCCCTTTTTGCATAAAAAATTGAAAATAGAAAAATTAAGCATGTATAGTAGATGGGTAATTTTGATAGAACCAGAGAATGAGCGATTATATGATAAAGTAGTGTGTTAGTGCACTAAGGGGGAATGAAAGAATAGGCTTAAATATATTTGTGGTTCCTATAATATACACGTTTTTTCGTTTTAGTCCTTTTAAAATTTTGTTTCAATTTAGTCTCTATAATATTTTTTTTTAGTTATTCCGTTAATTGCTGAGGAGGCTAACAGAAGTCCACCTCAGCATTGCCACATGCAATAGGCTGACACGTTAGATGCCATATGGCATTACACGTCAGATTTTTTTACAAGTCAGATTTTAACATTTTTCTTCCTTATTAAGTTTTATAATTTTGTTTTTAGTCCTTGTAAAATCAAAACGTTTTCAAAAATAGTCCTTATAAAATTAAGACATTTTCATAATAGTCCTTATAAAATCAAATTATTATTGTTTCAATCCTATTAAATTAGTAAGTTTTGGTTTCAATCCTTTGTACACAAACACAATATTGAATGTAGTGATGCTTATATGATAATAACAACAAAACTATAAACTCATAAAATAGTTAAAATTAACACAAGTGTGTAGCATATGGTTAAGTATTAATTGTCAACTGTGCGCTACATATACCAAAAAAAGGCACACCTAAAGCACTTGTGGTCTGAAAGCATTTTTTGGAGTAGTGAACAAAATTTGGTCTATTTTTTTTTATGTAACTAGCCGGTTGACCTGTGCAACGCACGGGTTGCACGGGTCCAATTGATTTTTATATATGATATGAAATAATTGATTCATTAATTAATAATAAATTGATATATGATATATTTTAAATTTATAACAATGCTAATTTTGTGACATTGTGTATGAAAATTTATAGAAAGAGAGAAAGATGGATGAAACCCATAAGTAAACATTATTTCATTAATCATAAATACAATAAAAAAAATTTACAACCTAAAAATTTAAATAAAACAAAAAAAATGAATGAAACACATAAGTAAATATCATTTTATTCATCAAAAATAAAATCAAAAGAAAAATAATTTTGCAATATCAAGATTTACAGGAACAAAGAGATTAACAAAACCCGTAAGCTAACATTATTTAATTAATCAGAAATAAAATCAAAAGAAAAATAATGTTGTAACCTGAAAATTTACAGGAACAACGAAAGATGAATGGAACCCGTAAGTAAATATTATTATATTGATCAAGAAAAAATAATTTTGCATCTTGAAAATTTGTAGAAACAAAAAATATGAATGGAACCTGGCAAACACTATTTTATTGATCAGAAATAACATAAAAAAATAATTTTACTACATGACAATTTACAAGAAGAAATAAAGATAAACAAAACTCAAAAGTAAACATTATTTTTTATCATGAAACAATAATTTTACAACCTAAAAATCTATATGTACAAAGAAATATGAATGAAACCAATAAGCAAACTTTATTTTATTGATGAAAAATAAAATCAAAAGAAAAATAATTTTTCCAACATGAAAATTTACGGGAACGAAGAACGAAGAAAGATGAATAGAACTCAGAAGGAAACATTATTTTATTGATCAAAAATAAAATCAAAAAAAAATTCCAACAAAAAAAATTACGGGAACAAAGAAAAATAAATAAAACTCGCAAGAAAATACTATTTTATTGATCAGAAATAAAAGTAAAAGTAAAATAATTTTGTAACCTGAAAACTTACATGAATAAAGAAAGATTAATGAAACTCGTGAGTAAATATTATTTTATTTATCAGAAATAAAATAAAAATATAATTTTGTAATCTAAAAATTTGCAGGAATAAATAAAGGTGAATAAAATCCATAAGCAAACACTATTTTATTGATAAAAAATAAATTTAAAAAAATTACAATATGAAAATTTACAAAAGCAAAAAATATGAGAGGAATCATAAGAAAACAATATTTTATTTTTAACTAAAGAGATGGCATCCTAGTATAGCTGGCAAAATGGGCTTAGCCCGCTGGGCCGGCCCGAGTCCGGCCGAAAAAAACACCGGCTTGGACACACAAATTTGAGCCTGTTTTCAATTCGGGCCTTTTTGGCACGGCCCGATAAAGCCCGAACCCGTAAAAGCCCGAGTCCAAAGCGGGCTGCCCGAAAAACATAGGCCAAAGCCCGAGCCGGGCCTAAAAAAAGCCCAAAAAATAGAGGGCTCGGATATACAAATTTGAGCCCATTTTCAATCCGGGTATTTTTGGCCCGGCCGGATAAAGCCCGAACCCGATGTGGGCCGGCCCGAGCCCGACCCGAAAGCCCGAATTGCCACCTCTACATCCTGGCCTTTTTTTTTTGGTCTGAATCTCATTGTATTAAGAAAAGGGCCCTGTAGACACCCAATTTTGTCCGGATTCTTATTTATTTTTAAAAAATTGCAAGAAAAAGAGAAGAAGAATAGAAAAAAGAAAAAGAAGAGAAAAAAAGACAAAAGAAAAAGAAAAAAGACAAAAGACAAAAGAAAAAAAAGAAAAGAAAGGAAAACGCGGTTGTAGCTCCACATCGCATCTGCACAGTATTTCCGTGCACCCGCGAACACCGTAGCTGCGCCCAAAAGGAGAAGAAGGAGAGGGAACGTCTTCCTTCTTCACTCGCATCCCCACTGTAATGCCATGCGCCGGCGCACACCCCAACAATGCCCAGAAGAGGAAAGACGCAACGCAAGCAACAAGCCGCGTCCTCACTGAGACCTCACCGTGTTTCCGTGAACCCTCACACACCGTGGCGCACTCCAACTCCCCATAAAACGGAACCCACCTCCACTCATTAAAAACTCCAACAACCCTAACATTTCCGGACCCTGGACGCGAGCAGCTCCAAAGCAGAGGCGCCCCTTCATCTCCATTTTTTCCTTCATCTTTTTTGCTTCATCTAACCATCGTTTCCAGCCTCAACCATCTTTATCACTACCACCTTTCACCTTTTCTTTTTTTTTTCTTTTGCTCACTATTTCCACTTCTCCACCCTTCATCGATTCTTACCCCACTCCCCACAATGCCTTGGTTATTTTTTTATCCACCACCATCCTTCACAAAACTCCATAACCCTCTACCCAACGAACACCCATCGCCGCCCTCGAGATGGCTGTTCCTCCAAATGCAGGCCCCTATCTCACCGCCACGAGCGCCTCTGTTTGCCACTGTATAGCGTGGGTCACTCCGCTGTGAGGACGGTGATTCGGCCTCCTCCTAAGTGGTAGCTGCACTTGCCTCCTCTCCCTATTTGTCTTCTTTTTTACTTTTAGAGTATGAAACCCATCACTTCTCTCTTTCTTATCTCTCTTGCAGTTAGTTTTTTTTCTTTCTTTTATTCCTTAATTTTATGTGTTTTAATTATAATATTATGATATACGAGATTGTTTTGTTTTTGTTGAGTTAATGCTAATGTTGGTAAACGAATTTCTATGGAATGTGTAAATATATTGATGTTGATTTGGGCTTTGTCTTTTTTTTTTCTCTGTTTTGTTTTGTTGTGATCCTGTTAGTACTTGATCTTGTGAAGCTCATTTGATTGTTTAGCTTAATCTTTTTTTTTTAAATATTCAAAAGTTCCGTTGAAACACAATAACAATGAATCGAACTAAAATTAAGCATATCTTGCAAGAACATTTTAATTGTAATTCTTTTATGAAATCCTTTTTTTAAGAAAAATAAGGAGCAATTAGTGATAGCCATTTTGGATCTTCTTCCTATTTGGCTATTGCGATAATTATGCCTTCTAATTAATTAAGTAATTAGTGATAGTCAATTTTGGATCTTCTTCCTATTTGACTATTGCGAAAACATTTTAGATGAACACTCATTAGTGATAGTCGTTTTGGATCCTCTTTCTATTCGGCTATTGCGAAAAACTTCCTTATTTTTCAGTCGGTCAAAATTAGTAACCATTTTGGATCTTCCTATTTGGTTACTATGAGACCAAATGAATTACTTTCGAAAAAGCAAATTCTACAAAAATTAAAACAAATCAACACACAATCTTTTTCTACTAAAGAACTACGTAGCTTTGATTTTCTCACTGCACCTGAGGATACGTAGGAGCAGGGACATTCCCTGTCAAGCACAAAAATAATTTTTCATAATTTTTCTCCTTTATCTTGTAAATAAATCATAAATCATTTTTTGGGGTAAAATAAATATTTTTAAAAGCTAATAAAATTTGCACATTTAATTAGAGGTAACCGCTTTTTAGCGGACGTTGTAGGGTGCTAATACCTTCCCTACGCGTAATCGACTCCCGAACCCTAAATCTGGTTTCAAGACCATTTTTATCTTAAACGGGTTTTTCCAATGTTTTTCCCAATAAATAAACCTTGGTGGCGACTCCACTGGGGATGTTCGAAAGTCAAGCCTTACATAATTAAATGTGCAAAATTGTTAGTTTTTTTTCTTTATTTATTTTACCCCTTTTTTTGTTTGTTATTTTATTGCGTTTGTTGTAAATATTCTTTATTATTGTTTGTAAATATATTTGTTTGAGTAGAACCTTAGGATAGAAGACTGCTGGTTCTGTTGTACGTATGTTGTTTCCCTTTTGCAGGTTGGATAGTTTTAGGTATTGCTCCCTCCACACACTACACATACACTCTTCACACACTTGTGAGCGTGGCCCTATACCCGAGCTGAGTGCATCTTAGGGAGTGCGAGGTTGGCAGTGGTAATCATTTTGAATTCTCTTCCTATTTGATTATCGCGAGAACCTCATCTAGAGTGTGACTCTTTCATGAATGCCCACATTTTGGATCCTCTTCCTATTTGTGATCCACATTCAAGAATGGGTACTTAGCTCTAGAGGCCTTTGTAAGCAAGTGATTAGAACCACCCAAACGAGTATCCACATATTAAAAGGACCTATGGACCGCTAAGATAGAAATCCTCAATATTAAGGTGAAACCCGTGTAGGCCACAAAGGGAGCATACCCTACCCCTTGCATTTAAATAGCCCGTTTTTAAAAAAAAAAATATTTATCATCCATTGCATTTCACATCATGTATACTTCCATCTCATTCTTCCCAGCACTCATGCATCATTTGACATTCTTTCCTCGTATTAGCATAATCATAAAAAAGGTCAATGAATCTCATCTTGCATCTTATGTAGGAAAAATCATTCTTAATAAAAAGGTTCATCTAAATGTATGATTGATTCTATAAAATATGCATATAGAGCATTTGCATTGTGCCAACATTTTGTCTTTTCATCCTTAGGCATGCATAAAAAACTTAAAAATAATTCTCATGATTTTTGCATAGGTCAAGTTGTCACATTTCATGCATATGTTTTCTTCATCACATATAAAAAGAAAAAAGGATAAAAGCATGGTCATTTTTTGCATCTTTGCATGTTATAATCAAAATAAATCATGCATAGCATCCCAAAATATTCATATTGCATCCTTGCATCTTAAAAAAAATGAAGCATCATGCTTTCCGTCTTTACCTGCATATAATTTTGGCATACTAGGATATTGCTAAAAAAGTTCTCAAAGAAATTGTTTCCATTCTCAACTCCTCAAAAAAAAAAAAACTTTTATACAAGAAATAAAGGGGAAGAGCAAAATAAATAATGTCTTTCGCATGAATGTGCATAGAGAGCATATCTAGGCATGTTAGTCTTGCATAAGCATCTTCACCGCTTTCCCTTGGTGCACGTCTACCATTAAATTTCAATTGTGCATAGCATTTTAATTCCTAGCAAAAAAATACAAAATGTGTTGCATTTCATGCATGCATTTCAACATTGAAAGAAAAATTCAAAAAAAAAATAAATAAAGAGAAAATGGGATTCAGAGCTGCATATTAGAATGATTTTATCTCAAGGTTCAAAGTGGTGCTTATGAGCGAGAAGCTTTTGAACTGTGGGTCTTCTTGAAAGACCTGAATCTAGTGATCCTCAAACTCAGTTGCAAACTCAAGGTTGGGAACATGAACTCTTGGCAAACATGTGGTGCTTGAAACTCAAATCATGATGGATAGAGTCAACAAAGATGAATACAGGAGGGAAATGGAAGGGTGAGCTGGAAAGAACTAAAAGAGAGGCCATGTGCAAAAAGAGCTGAGCAACGTCTCAAGAGCCCAAATGCTATTCCAATGATGATGGTGAGCACACCACTCCCAACCCATAGTCTTCTAATAAGATGAGAGATTCCCACCGATGGCAAAGTTCATCCTCAAGAGGAATTTCATGCCAAATTACTGCTATGCCTTCTCAAAATGTTACCATATGTGAAGAGAGCATTTGCAAAAAAAGGGTTGAATTCTTGAGGATGTTCACCAATAAATGATGCAAGTGTGTCAGAAGGAAAAGAAAAGAATGAGATCGTTGAGCAAATACACAGAAAAAACAAAGCACCTTGGGATTCATACCTCTAAATGCCAGTGGCTTGGAAACAACACAAGAAGTGAAGAAGTTGAGGGTAAATCTTATGTGGTGGTAATAAGCTCGTTCATCTTACAACATGCCACCCATTTCCACCAGTCATCCATTCAATTATCCTTCTCCTACTCTACTATCCAAACCCTTTTCCATACCTTAAAAGTCATCCACCAAAGTACATTTTTGTCAAAGTCATTCATTCCACCTTGACCCAATCACTAGGCCTTACCCTCGCATCAAAGTTGCTTCAAAAAAAAAAAACCCTGAGTTGTCAGTAGTTTTAGTTTGCTTGATGGAGAACTTTGCAATCACCTGGTTAACAAATACTAGCAATTCTTGTGGGATCATACAAATCATGGCATTGAAGACTAGGGTTTCTTGGGATGGCTGTCAAAATTTTGGGCCCATGGTGAACCAAATAATCCCAAAGGAGAGATTTTCGCTATCAGTAGCTTGATCCGGATCCGAAGAGAAAAGCCATATGTCTCAACCTCTTCATGAAAAGGGGTCTCTGAGTACCACGATGGTCTAATTCGATGATTGATGTGATTATCATTATACAATTGTTTTGTCGTGTTAGCTCTCAAGGGCATTTTGAACTTAGTGTTAGCTTTCTTTGAAGCATTCATTTAATAAACTTGCATGGCATATTGTCTTCAATGTCCTCTCTGAACCATTCTTTTCGATATCACCTCAGTCACCCAAAAAATTTGACACCATAATTCTTGAGGGTTCATTTGAATGATTTTCAGTCATGAAATCTCATAGGAGAGTAGTTTGAAAATTCCACACTGGGGCAGATTTATAGTGTTTTGGATGTCTATCAAACTATTTGTCCAAGTTTGCGGGGGGCAAGTCCGTTTGGGCAAAAAAAAAATTGAATAAAAAGAAAAGCCCGTTAGGTTGAAAACCCAAAAGGGCAACCTAAGCAGAAGTTAGGGCACAAAAAAAAAGGAACAAATGTACAAAGTTCATCAAAACTTTGTTCTAAAATTAAATTTTTTGAAAAAAAAGAGCAATCAAGATTTGAAATGAGGTTTGGCCATCTTCCTCTATCCTAAAAATGATCAAATATCCCTTGCTACCCACTTTGAGCCTGAAAAGAAAATTTTCTTCATTACCCTGAACAAGGATCACCCTTACACTGAGGGCTAGTGTGGTGTTTGCATCAATCGGACTTAGCTCATGTAAAAAAAAAAAAAAAAAAACAAAAGGAAATTGAAAGTGATGCAAAAGGCTGAAAATCAAAAAGCAAAAAAGGGAGATACACATGAAGAAGGAATTGCACTAGAAATTATTGAGCTAATGTATCGCACCATGCAAGATGCATCATCATACTAGAAATCCTTGTTTGCATCAACCCCAAAACACTAATTTGAGCCTTTTATATCCTTCCTTTCATACCCTTTAAACCATGGCCACATTACAAGCCTAATAAAGTCCATTCTGATCAAAGATTGATTGCTCTTATTTTCTTAAACTTTAATTCTAGGACAAAACAACTTGATCCATTCATCATTGTTAGTATGTTTGCTCCAAAAAAAAAAAGAGAAAAAGGAAAATAAAAAGAACAAAAAGAAAAAGATGCTCTTGAGGCTTGCACATCTAAGTTTGTATCATGAAAAACATACACTGGGCAAAAATTTATTGATCATTGGAGCAAAATTGTCATGACATTCAAATTCAATAGATATGGTGCTCACCTGCTCTAAGGGAATCATTCAAATAAGAATAGAGAAATCCTAACTGGGGCAATTACTTCATGCTCACATGCATCACCCTCAATTCCATTCTGCCAAACCAAATCTGAGATGATTGCCTGACCCATCATTTCATTCTCACATCCTATCACCTAGCATCTCAACATGCAAACTGGGGCATTTGCCCAAACCTCCATTCCATCCTCACATCTTTCTTTGGTTGGGGAATTACTTGACTTTCTATTCATTTGTCATCTTGGTCATTTAGCGGCCTCAACCAAATCCATGTCTTTCAGACTTTCCTTGAATTGTCATGTATTTTTAATTTTTAATAAACAATGCTTCAAAGAGGGGTAATATGAGTTCAGTAACACGATCTAACAATTTGATGATAATCCCTCGGTTAGCACCTTGGACCAAAGAGACTCGGTTGGCCTCAGAAAGAGCTATCATCGTCATGAATTTGTGCTTCCCTTGATCACAATTAGGGGAAAATGCCACATCCAACCAGAGCATATCCATGAGGAGAAAAGAAGACACATGTCGGCATAGTTTGATGAAAACATGAATAAGCCGCAAGTTGACCAACTTGAGTTTGCCTGAAGTTGGATTCAGATGCCAATTTTTGAAATTAAAGTTTTTCAAGGAATTGATTCCGTCTAAAGGTTCACTTCTCACACTAAAAATCCCATTTCTGACAAAACAAGGTCTTTGTACCTCACCTTTTCCAAAATAAACATTCTACCCTCTACATGCTGCATTATTAGTTTCATCATGCATCATTTTCACTGCATTGCATACTAGGCATCAAATCATGCATGTTAGGTCATTACTTAGGCATGCTCATCACTTTGTGCATTATCATTGCATCAAAAAAAAAAAAAGAGAGAGAGAGAGAGAGAAAGAGAGAGGAAAAGAAAAGAAAAAAAAAGAGAAGAAAAAAAAGAAAAAGGAAAAAAGAAAAAAAGAAGAAAAAAAAGAGAGAGAAAAGAAATTCTTGTCTTGTATTTTATTTATTGCCAAAGCCGGGCAGCCGACCCGCACCCTTTTATTTTTCTACCAAAGCCGGGCAGCCGACCCGCACCCCTTTAGTTTTCCGCCAAAGCCGGGCAGCCGACCCGCACCCTTTTATTTTTCTGTCAAAGCCGGGCGTCCGACCTGCACCCCTTTACTTTTCCGCCAAAGCCGGGCAACCGACCCGCACCCTTTATTTTTCCACTAAAGCCGGGCAGCCGACCCGCACCCTTTATTTTTCTGCCAAAGTCGGGCAGCCGACCCGCATCTTTTTATTTTTCTGTCAAAGTCGGGCATCCGACCCGCACCATTTACTTTTCCGCCAAAGCCAGGCAGTCGACCCGCACCCTTTTATTTTTCCACTAAAGCCGGGCAGCCGACCCGCACCCTTTACTTTCCTGTCAAAGCCGGGCAGCCGACCCGCACTCCTTTACTTTTCTGTCAAAGCCGGGCAGCCGACCCGCACCCTTTACTTTCCTGTCAAAGCCGGGCAGCCGACCCGCATCCTTTACTTTCCTGTCAAAGCCGGGCAACCGACCCGCACCCTTTATTTTTCTGCCAAGGACGGGCAGCCGACCCGCACCCTTTATTTTCTGTCAAAGCCCGAAACCTGCCCGGCACCCATGGTCGTAGTCCAGTACCTGCCTGGTGACCTTTCTCTTCATGGTCGTAGTCCAGTACCTTCCTGGTGACCTCATCCTCTGAACGGTCATAGTCCAGTACCTGCCTGGTGACCTTATCTCTCTCAACGGTCGTAGTCCAGTACCTGCCTGGTGGCCAATTGACCAACCTAAAGCCCGGAACCTGCCCGACAACCTCTACTCAAAGCCCGAAACCTGCTCGGCATCTTTAACTCAAAGTCGGGAACCTCGCCTGTGCATTGACTTTCTTACAAGGTCATGAGTTTGGTGCGGACAGTTACCACCTCAGTCAGAGTTTGCTCCCTTGAATCGTTCTAACTTCCGAACAAAATTGGGGTTCTGGTCTTTACTTATCTTTTACTTTAATAATATGAAAACTAACATTTTCATATTCTCTAGTAAAATATAAGTAAAGAGGGGCAGCTGTAGACACCCAATTTTGTCCGGGTTCTTATTTATTTTTAAAAAATTGCAAGAAAAAGAGAAGAAAAGAAAAAAGAAAAGGAAGAGAAAAAAAGACAAAAGAAAAAGAAAAAAGACAAAAGACAAAAGAAAAAAAAGAAAAGAAAGGAAAACGCGGTTGTAGCTCCACATCGCATCTGCACCGTATTTCCGTGCACCCGCGAACACCGTAGTTGCGCCCAAAAGGAGAAGAAGGAGAGGGAACGTCTTGCTTCTTCACTCGCATCCCCACTGTAATGCCATGCGCCGGCGCACACTCCAACAATGCCCAGAAGAGGAAAGACGCAACGCAAGCAACAAGCCGCGTCCTCACTGAGACCTCACCGTGTTTCCGTGAACCCTCACACACCGTGGCGCACTCCAACTCCCCATAAAACGGAACCCACCTCCACTCATTAAAAGCTCCAACAACCCTAACATTTCCGGACCCTGGACGCGAGCAGCTCCAAAGCAGCGGCGCCCCTTCCTCTCCATTTTTTCCTTCATCTTTTTTGCTTCCTCTAACCATCGTTTCCAGCCTCAACCATCTTTATCACTACCACCTTTCACCTTCTTTTTTTTTTTCTTTTGCTCACTATTTCCACTTCTCCACCCTTCATCGATTCTTACCCCACTCCCCACAATGCCTTGGTTATTTTTTTATCCACCACCATCCTTCACAAAACTCCATAACCCTCTACCCAACGAACACCCATCGCCGCCCTCGAGATGGCTGTTCCTCCAAATGCAGGCCCCTATCTCACCGCCACGAGCGCCTCTGTTTGCCACTGTATAGCGTGGGTCACTCCGCTGTGAGGACGGTGATTCGGCCTCCTCCTAAGTGGTAGCTGCACTTGCCTCCTCTCCCTATTTGTCTTCTTTTCTACTTTTAGAGTATGAAACCCATCACTTCTCTCTTTCTTATCTCTCTTGCAGTTAGTTTTTTTTCTTTCTTTTATTCCTTAATTTTATGTGTTTTAATTATAATATTATGATATACGAGATTGTTTTGTTTTTGTTGAGTTAATGCTAATGTTGGTAAACGAATTTCTATGGAATGTGTAAATATATTGATGTTGATTTGGGCTTTGTCTTTTTTTTTTCTCTGTTTTGTTTTGTTGTGATCCTGTTAGTACTTGATCTTGTGAAGCTCATTTGATTGTTTAGCTTAATCTTTTTTTTTTAAATATTCAAAAGTTCCGTTGAAACACAATAACAATGAATCGAACTAAAATTAAGCATGTCTTGCAAGAACATTTTAATTGTAATTCTTTTATGAAATCCTTTTTTTAAGAAAAATAAGGAGCAATTAGTGATAGCCATTTTGGATCTTCTTCCTATTTGGCTATTGCGATAATTATGTCTTCTAATTAATTAAGTAATTAGTGATAGTCAATTTTGGATCTTCTTCCTATTTGACTATTGCGAAAACATTTTAGATGAACACTCATCAGTGATAGTCGTTTTGGATCCTCTTCCTATTCGGCTATTGCGAAAAACTTCCTTATTTTTCAGTCGGTCAAAATTAGTAACCATTTTGGATCCTCTTCCTATTTGGTTACTATGAGACCAAATGAATTACTTTCGAAAAAGCAAATTCTACAAAAATTAAAACAAATCAACACACAATCTTTTTCTACTAAAGAACTACGTAGCTTTGATTTTCTCACTGCACCTGAGGATACGTAGGAGCAGGGACCTTCCCTGTCAAGCACAAAAATAATTTTTCATAATTTTTCTCTTTTATCTTGTAAATAAATCATAAATCATTTTTTGGGGTAAAATAAATATTTTTAAAAGCTAATAAAATTTGCACATTTAATTAGAGGTAACCGCTTTTTAGCGGACGTTGTAGGGTGCTAATACCTTCCCTACGCGTAATCGACTCCCGAACCCTAAATCTGGTTTCAAGACCATTTTTATCTTAAACGGGTTTTTCCAATGTTTTTCGCAATAAATAAACCTTGGTGGCGACTCCTCTGTAATTTTTTGGGTTGCTTCAGGCCCGAAGGCCCAAAGGAGGGAATACACCCAAATACAGCATAAGCAATGTCCATCATGTACACACTAAAGCACAAGACATGCCGCTGAAAAACAGCATAACGCAAGGGACTAGCCCATAATACAAAGGGACACCAACTGGAAACTAATAATGACAGCACCTAATAAAAACAAAAAAAGGTGGTTGTCATAATGAGGTACCAGCTCCCAATTCTGAAGGATTAAGACCCGAAGCAAATATGACCAAAAAACCAACATCATCAAGACAAAAGCAATTCCTCAAAGTCTATCCAAATGCCATCTTCTTCGGCCACCAAGATGCAAAGCAAAGGACACACTAATCCTGAAAAGCCAATAGGAGAAGTCACTATGGCAAGGAAGAGTGTTTTGAACTCAGATCCGCACCAGCCCAGGCCGCAAGGATAAAGCCATCTGCTTCTCAACAAGAACCAAACAGCATCCAGGTCCTCAAAAAGCAAGAACATAAACCAAAAAGAAAATCAGAGGCCAACAAACAACATCAAAGCCAAGAAGTCCTATTTACAGAGGTTGTGCAAGGCCGATCTTTGTCTAAAAGCTTTCTCAAATGTTCAGGGCAATTCCATGTCCAGGTAATAGGGAGAGAACCAGCACTGGCCATATTAGCAATAGTGTTAGCCACTTCATTGCTAGTTCGGGGCGTCCAAAGAAAACCACAGGTAACAAAAGATTGTTTAATACTCCAAATATCTCTCAAAATGTTTTGTATTTGATTTTTTTCTAACTCTCCCCGACAGGCTTTGATAAGATCCAAATTGTCACTTTCAAACACCACCTTCTCAAGACCAAGATTTTTGGCAAAGGAGACTGCATCACGTAGAGCAAGTGCTTCTGCAGAAAGGCTGGATGTGGCTCTATTTTTTGAGGTAACACCTGCTACTAAATTCCCTTTGAAATCTCTTGCAATTATCCCTGCAAAACAAAACCCTATTAGTCTAGAAAAAGTGGCATCTGTATTGATTTTGGTAGTCCCCTGTAAAGGGGGTCTCCAAACTCGGCTGGGTTGCACTTGTCTTCTCACACTAGCAGTGGGCATCCTGGCCTTTTTTTGGTGACATGCCATCGTGGTTTGAATTGGACAAGAGGGACCGTTGGAATAGTAGCAAGTGAGAAGGGGAAATGAAGCAAGGATATTATGACACGTGTGATGAACAGTGGATATGTGTACAGATTTAATATATATAGATTACAACTTTGTCCAACATTTTCACTTTAGGTGTGCCTTTTCTATATGCCACATATTTGACAATTATTACTTAACTATATGCCACACATTTGTGTTAATTTTAACTAATTTATAGGTTTGCAGTAAGAATTTGATTTTATAAGGATTCTTTCGAAAATGTATTGATTTTATAATGCCTAATTTGAAAATGTTTTGTGTAACATCCGTTTTTCTAAGTTACCGTTTAAAATCTTTTTTATATGAAATTTTAAGATCTAAGTGGTAAGTAAATTATTTCAGTCTTATAATGAAGGTTTTAAAATACCTATTAAGTTATTTCTGTAATACAGTCACTCTTTCCTTGACGTTTGACATCCGTATTTACCGTTATTAACAGATAAGGTTTTAATTAGCACAAGTATGTCAAAAAAACTTAGACAAACAAACTTTCTTCACAAAAGTTGTTTATTTTAATATTTTTGATTTTCTAAAATTTTCTCAGACTTTTTAGAAAATTTTAAAAATTACCGTTTTGTCCCTATTACTTACATTAAGAGCTAAACACTGATTCAGAAACCAAACTGAGGTCAGAAAAAGATTTTGAAAAGCTGAATCATGTTTTTATATTTTTTTGGAATTTTTGGAAATCATTTCATAATTTTCTGAAAAGCAGATCAAAACGCTACTTTTTCGATCCTTATAAAGTACGGAAAACATGGATTTCTGGTCAGAAATGTATTTTCAGTAATCAATGAGTGCTCAAAATCAAAAACTAAGAGGGATCATTATGTTTAAATTCAATTTATATTTTTTTGGGATTTTTCCTGAAATTTTTTGAAAAATGTCCGTTTTGCACTTACGACGCGTCCGTTTTCCTTTGTTAGTGCAAATCATAAAGCCTACCCTTACTGTAACAATCCAGAAACTCTTGTATGAAGTCTTTAAGACTATTATTTGTCATTTTCAAAATTTCCCATAGGTCCTCACCTTTTTATAATAGTTTTTGGAATTTTACTTGTAAAATGACTATTTTACCATTGGTTTTCCGTTTATTTACCAAACCATAAAGTTTTTACTATGCAATCAAATGGCTCTCCTTCCCTCTCATCTTGGTCGACATCAAGGAGTGTTTAGAGGTCTTGGATCAGATTTCCTACATGAGTCATCAATCCTTGTGCAAGCCTTTGGTCCAATTAGAAAAAGAATGGATTAAACCTAATTAAAAATTATGTATTTTGGGAGTCATGGCTTACATCACATATTTTCTTTATTCCTTCCTTCTCCCTAGCTCTTGGCCACCCCTCCCCCTATAAATAGACCCCTTGGCTTCATAATTTTTCACACACCAAGAAGCCAAGGAAGCCTTGAAGACCACAAACACAAGTTCTCTCTCTTTACTTCTTAGTTCTTAAATTTCTTTTGGTGTTCTTGCTTTGTTCTTCCTCAAGTTTTGGCCAAGGTAAGGGGAACCTCTTTCAATATTAATTTGAGAAGTATGTGTTTGATTCTTGCTTGTGCTTGTCTTGTATGCTTTATGTGTTTTTGCTTTTATGCTTTAAATAATTATTTTATAGCCTTAAATTAATTATTTTGTGTTAATTATGAATATGAATAGTAGGGTTATAATGCCCAAATATTTTTAAATTTTCGTGAAGCAATGAGGGAATGTTAAAATTACTTTTGAACCTTTGTAAACATACCGTTATAATAACGAATTTTGGTCTTACCGTAAAAATGATTTTACCATAGAGAAAGTGAAAATATTCTTTTGTGAAAACCCTGATATTATTTATCATTGATATACAAGGTCATGGTTAAGATAAATGGTTTATCGGTATGGATCTGTCTAGAAAGGGAAGAGACCTTTGAAGAGGCTTTTATTTAGTCCGTCTCTCTCTGGCCTGAGATCTGTACGGATACGCTGTTTGGGGAATTCTTAACCTAGGGACTCAGTATATACGTGGCTAAGATAATTGGGGAATATAATGGCAATGGATTCGAGGTGAATTCTGCTGTTATATATTTTTGGTTCAATATTCTCTATGTCTTTAAAAATGAAAATTTGTGAAAGAAACTTTCAATGGGCTTTTTCTGAAAATAAACCGGTGTTCAAGTATTTTCGGAATATTTCAGTTTTGACCCTTTTTAATGAATTAATCACTTTTAGTTCTATTATATACCGATTTATTTTTGAGGGACTTGAATATAAATAAAGTATGAGTTATCTGGGATAATTGGTTCTATGTTCTATCTGAGTGGTGAAATTCTGTGTTTTCCCTGAGATGTGTGATTTGGTATTCTTATCTGTTAAATGTGGTTTTGGTGTGTTATGGTAATTCTATGTTATTTGAGATAAGTGATTCTGAGTGGTTGGAAGTGAAAGGGATATGCCTGGTGGAAGGCGATGTTCCCATATGATTTGTTTAAAGTTCCTACTCGATGTTCTCACATGATGTTCTTACTTGATGTTCCTACTCAATGTTCCCAAATGCTTTGTTGAAAGCGATGTTCCCACTAGATGTTCCCAATGTGCTGTGTTTTAAACAAAGTGCTTATTGTGTGTTATGTTGGTATACTGATTATTTAAGTATGATTCCTTAGTGTTGGTGTTGTATATTGATGTGTGCCTATACTTTTCATATTACTTTGTTTAGAGTTTCACCCTTGCCTGCTTTGTTATGTTGATGCATGACGGAGTAGATGTTTGACCCAAGAAGTGGGTTAGCTCTTAGGAGAGAATATGAAGGATGCTGCTGTATAGATGAATATGGATTCCAAGAAGAATAGATGGTTATGGTATTATTTTGGATAGAGGTCTAGAGACTAGACTGGCTCAGATGTTCACTGTATCATTTTCAGTCTTTCCTTGTAAAAACTCTGATGATTATATGAAATGAGATTACATTCATACAAGTTTTAGTTATGCTTCCGCATTGAAAATCTTTTCGAAAACACTTAAAAAGGAATCAAGGGAACATACTCCCCATCCTTCTAATCTTGTTTAAAAGAAGAAAAATTTTTACCCGTATTTTAGAAGAAGGACTTCTAAACTTTCACCAAATATTTTTCTAAGTTATTTTGAAATTCTTGGTAACTATGGTGTAATATCCCTTTTGGAGAAAGGTGTTACATTTTGATTTTATAAGGACTAAAAACAAAATTATAAAACTTTATAAGGAAAAGAAATGCCAAAATCTGATGTGTAATGGCATGTGGCATTTGATGTGTCAGTCTAGTGACACGTGGCAATGTTGAGGTGGACTTCTGTTAGCCACCTCAGTAGTTAACGGAATAATCTTCATGGTAGAGACCAAAATGATAAAACATATATTAACAAGACTAAATCAAAACAAAAATGCTTAAACGGACAAAAACAAAAAAAGCGTATATTAAAGGGACCAAAAACATTTAAGCAGAAAGAACAATACAAAAAAGAGGTGAGAGGGAGAGAGCAAAAGGAGGACCACCATGGCAAAGAGGATCATTGTCCTCACCTTACCCCACCCTCAGTCATCCTCCACCACCCGAGGGAGAGGTGCCCCATTACAGTACTAGGGAACCCCTTCACCACCTTCATCATCACCACAAGAGGGAACCCCCACCCCACCTAGTCGTCACGCCCACCCGCACCTACCCCCACCCCCACCCCCATGTTCTCGCCTTCCAACACCCTAGGGAACCCCACCCCACCCCATGGGCCTCAACCTCCCCCCACTCCCACTCCCACCCCTACCTTGCCCTAACCCCTTCATGGTGATCAATGCTTCATATGTAGAGAATCGGTGTGGCCATCCCCCCTCCAACCACTAAAAATCTTACCTTTGCTCCTTCAATATCCGTTTCAACCTCACCAAGTTCAAAATTTGACCACTAGTATTTCACACCCATCATCCATCTCACCAATAAACCCATCTAGATCTCTTAAAACTCACTTTCTCCTTTTACACATAACAGGTTGAACCCAACAACACCATCCCAGATGTCAAAAAGAATCTGTAAGATTCTATGTAGTAGATCTTATTCTAGCACCTATGTCTCTCTTGGCCAGCTCCAAGTGGACATGTTGTTTGAGTTGGTGGTTAAAACTATCCTGAACAGGTCGAGCAACACGAGTGTTCTAGCACTTTCGTTCTTCTGTTAAGAAGGCATAGAAGTAGAAGGGGTTCAAACACAAACAAAGAACTTCCATGCTTTGATTGAGGCACTAAGTGTTGAGAGTCCCACATTGACTAGATATGACCAATGCAGTCCTTATAAGACTTGGACAGTTCTCACCTTACAAGCCAGTTTTGTGATGCCCAAGCTTTATAAGAATTACATTGGTCATATCTCTAGTCGATGTGAAACTCTCAACACTAAGTAATATCAGACAATTTAAGATGATTTGGAATTTGTTGGATGACATAAACATAAAAATGTTTCTAAGTTGTGTGGTGGGAGGGGGAGGCCTGGTTAGGGGAGGGGGCGAGGAATCATGGGTGTTGGGGAGAGAAAGAGAGAGAGGGTGGGTAGAAGTGGGGAGAGAGAAAGAATAAGTTATGTATGTACTATTACAATCCTATTTATCATATTCAACAAAAACTATTTCTGAATAATATAAGAAAAGTAGAAAACTCATATCTAATTAACAATGTTAAGTGCTTTGTATACCAATTTCAACATGTTAGACGAAGCTAAAAATATGTTGATGCCGAAGGATGAGATAAATTTTTTACCTGTCCATAAGAATCACTACTAGAAAACAGGCAATCAGTGACCGACTTACTGACCGAAAATATTTGGTCACTGTAGAGACCGATTTAGTGACCAACTTCGAAGATCTTCAAAGTTTTTGTTAAATTTGGTGATACTTAAGCATTAGAGACCGAATATCATTCGTGACCGATTTTTCGGTCACTAACTTGTGACCGATTTCGAGACCGAATTTAAATGGTTGTACTGTTGAAAATTTAGTAACCGAATTTAAATGTTTGTACTGTTGGAAATTTAGTAACCGACTTTTCAGTCGCTAATTAGTGACCGATTTTTCGGTCACTAATCAATGACCGATTTAGAGACCGAATTAAAACGTTTGTACATAGAGAATTTAGGGACCGATTTTTCGGTCGCTAATTAGTGACCGATTTTTCGGTCATTTATTAGTGACTGAATTAAAACTCTTGTACGTAGTGAATTTAGAGACCGATTTTTTCGGTCACTAATTAGTGACCGATTTTTTCGGTCACTAATTAGTCTTTGTCTACCACATCGCAGTGGATGTAGGTGCACCTATTGGTGCCAATGGATGCAACCACTTTATTGCCCAAATCGTCTTGAATGTCGGCGATCACCATCATACGCCCGCCTTGGTCGGCAAACACACGCGCTGTCGCTTCACCGATTCCGCTGGCACCTCCAGTGACTATGGCTATTTTTCCTGCTAACTTGAGATCGTTGTTAGTCAAGGGAGCTTCTGCCATTTTTGGATGGAAATTATATTATGGCCGGAGAAAATAAAGAGATGTGAGTGAGTTGAAATTGGAAAGATTGGTGATTTTAAATAGGAAGGCTAGGCGCTATTTTTCACTTGAATTGCTCACAAACTAAACTCCCCATGGTATTGTAGGTGTTGGAAATGTAATTCACTGTATAGTTGTTTATTTGGTTATGTTATACAACATTACTCATGTAATAGTTTTGTAGAGTCTGTAAAGGAAGGTGGAGGTGTTTGACTTTTATAAAGTTCTCCTTTGAGACTGATGAATTATTGTGGAATTATTTGGCAAGTGCTTAGGTCTCTCTTTGAGACCATGTAAGTTACTGGAGAATTGCTTTTAATTCCTATGACCTTGCTTGTGTATTCCTTTGAGACCATATACGTTACTAAGGTAATACATTATAAAATAACTACTTATGCTAGGTGGTTGGCTTGAAAGGGAGGTTATGTATACTTGAGAGTGGGGGGTTGTTCTTTTGTGGAGGCATGGAGTCTGGGTCATGAACACTACATTGTATGAGTTTTGGATTGGACACACCTTGTGTTTCAGTTTCGTTTTAATTCAATTTGGTTTACCAAAAAAATTCAATTGTTATTTTTCTAAAATTTACAAACCAAAACATTTACAATATTCAAATATGAGAAGTTTCATATTTTTGCTGTATTACACCATCTGTATTTTTTTAAAAGCTTGATCTAAACTAATAAGTTTTAAACTACAAATATAATTAACAGTATCATTTATATAAAATTATTTTTTGACTTTAATATGTGTTTTATTTATTTATAACATTATTTTTATGATTTTTACTAATTAATTTAATAAAAATAAAAATTTAATTAAAAATAATGATTAAAACCCGAAAAAGTTTTATTTTTAAATCACAAATGCTTCCCATTTTTATTCCATTCCATTATAACAATTGTCTTTCTCTCACGCAATGTTGTCTTGGTGTAACAACTAAGGTTGTTAATTGTGCTCTACCTAAGGGGACGTACTTGGCTAGTACTCGTATTCGATCTCCGATAATAGAACCATCTGTGGTAAGACTTTACTTACCTTCCAGTCGAACACAAATTAGTCTAGGGGCCTCTTTCCCCTTGGGATACTGTGGGTATAAACAAAAAAAACGTAGGCTGTTAATTAATTAAGCCATAAAGAAATTTTTATCTAATTATCATTAAATAAATAAGAAAATTAGGTTGTGGTTGGAGTACATATGTCACCTCTCAGTCTTTTTAATTTATTTCACGGCTAGGGCACGTGCTACCTCCCAAGTCTTTTATGTTAAGAAAAGACTTGTACTTTATACAAGGCAGGTCCATCCACTAGTTAATTACTTAAAAGGTTGAAAGATTTAAATTTAGCTACACAAAATATACTAATTATTTTGAGCTATTTTATAATTAATCAACTTTGAGTTGTTTTTTTATATGTCATTTGGTATAATAGTCATGGTTTTGCATAGTTTTGCTTATATATATATTATATTTATAATAATTTCTTATAAAAAATTGGTTTAAATCTGTTTTTAGTCTCTCATTTTTTCACTGAGTTTCGTTTTTAGTCCTTTATTTTTGAAAATTTGTCACTTTTAGTCCCTGGGGCTATATTTTAAATTTCAAAAGTATTTTCTAAATTTATACATTGACCCCTCCTAAAGCCTGATGCTCATCTTAACCCGTTTTTCCGTTCTCCTCCCCTTCCACTGATGCACCGCGGCCCCCCAACCCCGCATAGCCAAGGGAGGAGCTCCTCGCGGCCAAGGGAGGCTGCGCACAATGGCGGGAAGGGAGGCGGTCACCGCAATCGCACAGGGAGGAGAACGAGAGAGAGGCCGCATCTCATGGCGGCTTCGAGGGAGGACGTTGGAACTACTCCTAGCAGGAATGGGGGATCGCGGTGCATCAGTGGAGGGGAAGGTGAACGGAAAAAACGGGTTAAGGTGTGAATCAGACTTTGGGAGGGGTCAAAGTATAAATTTAAAAAATACTTTTCAAATTTAAAATATGGCTCCAAGGACTAAAAGTGACAAATTTTCAAAAATAAAAGACTAAAAAGATGCATTTTATTTTTGAGAGACTAAAAATGGAACTCATTGAAAAATGAGGGACCAAAAAGAGATTAAAGCCTAAAAAATTATAGAAAAGTATATCACACCATGGATAATGGGCATTATGGGCCTTTAAGAAATAACACCATTTCTCTTCTCTCAACCAAACATGTTAACAAAAATATTTCAATTATAATACTACTATTTTCAAACTCAAAATTTTTATTTTTATTTTTTGGCTTAAATATGTTTTTAGTCCTTCAAATTTGAAAAATTGTTGCTTTTGGTCCCTCAAATTTAAAACACCTATTTTTGGTCTCTTATTTTTAAAAATGTGTCACTTTTAGTCCTTGGGGTCATATTTTAAATTTAAAAAATATTTTTTAAATTTGAGAGGGGTCAAAATATAAATTTAAAAAATCCTTAGAAGTTAGAGAAAAGGAAATAAGGTGAGAATCAGAATTTAAGAGGGGTATATTTTTCAAATTGAAAAATAGTACCAAGGACTAAAAATGACATATTTTTAAAAATGAGGGACCAAAAATAGGCATTTTAAATTTGAGGGACTAAAAACAACAATTACTCAAACTTGAGAGACTAAAAACATATTTAAGCCTTATTTTTTTCTTCCTCTCTAACTATTGTCACTTCTTTTGCGTAACAACTCCGGTTGTTCATAAAGCACGAAGAAATTCTCTTAGATATAATTAATCACTCAAATGGTTGATTGTGATGTTTTTATTTTCCATGCAAAATTTTAGTCTTGAATATTAAGTAGGTTGTTATTTAAACTTATGTGTCAATTGTTAAAATCAACCATATACATTAGCCAGTCTAAACTAAATAACAAATATAAAACATATGCATGTATATATACATGCATGAATATACATGTGTGTATATGTATGTATTGTTGGAAAAAGAAAGGAAGAAGAGTGATAGTTGTGCCGTGGCAATCACCACTGTCTTGAAAGTAAAATTCTGGTGGAACTCCGATGCAACCCGATATTAGGTTTCGCCCCCCAATGTTTAAACAATAATGTGTTTGGACCCTTATACTCGAGGCCAGAAGCACGATGAAACCTCACAAACAATGCCCATAATACAAAGAATCAAGGAAGGAAAATATGAAGTACGGATGCTCAAAATAAAACTCAAGTCGCCTATCAAAATAAGACTCAAGTAACCAATATATATAGCTTGCAAATATTGGTCCATTGGAAGTTTAATCCGTTGGCATCAAAGCAGTAGAGACAAAACTCAATTGATTAATGGAAAATTGGCAACGTGTCAATGACCAAATAAAGCCAACGGCTAAAAGCTTTTAGTAATAGTAATATAGGAATATATTTATTTTGTCTAACAATAATAAAAGACAAAAGACGGTTAAAGCCTTGAGTGGAGAAAAGTATGGTGGATACCCAATTTGTGGTTAAATGAAGCCATACGAATACTTCTATGCACTACACTTGTAACACCCTCTTCCCCGGAGGGCATTACACTTAAGTAACCAACTCAAATGCGGAAAATAAATTTTATTGAGTCTGGTTTTCTTTTTGACAAATACTGACAAACTTATTTAATTTTCACAAATGGATTTTCATTACCATTTTTTTTAAAGATATTAAAACAAGACATAAATAAATTAACACTCAACATATAAGAATGAAATACAGTCATTGAATACAATTTACATCTTTCTTTATAAACCAATGTTGAGAAATAATACATCATACAATAAACTTTTCCTTTCCAAAAGAGTACTGACTCCCTATGCTGGTCAAACACTAAGAACTTCTGCAAGAAGCTCTAATAAGAGAACTCTATCTCGAAACCAGGACCCGCTCGTCCTTCCACTTGGTTAACGCATCCTCAGAGTACGTCTCAATCTTCGAGTCCTGACAGGTTCACCCAGCTAGTGGTCAATCTATATGAATCATGTTTCAAAGAGCACAAAACATATAGGCAAGGGTGAAAAATCCTCATACATGAGTTATCAAAACATAGTGACATGACATAGAGAAAATAAATCATGCTTATCAAACATATGACACAGAATAAACATAATTCACACTGCATATATACACCTGTAGTGCTATACTCATCCTCAAAAGAAATCACATTTAATAATCATATGTCCAACATAGGTCACACAGACACTAGTCACACAGACCACCATTTCCAACTTCACACAGAAGCTTCACAGTTTCACACAAAAATATATCATAAGAATTCTATAACTATATATGCATGACACTTCAATCATCTTTGTATTTTTCACATGTTCGACACACAGTCACGAGCACGTAGCCCGCACTCCATGGAGATTATGTAACGCCCCAAATTTTCACTCTAAGAGACAGAGTGTTAATAAGGGAGGATTATTGTTAATATTAGGATTTTAATGAGATTAACAATGGTTTAAAACTGACGTAGAAAGTCAAACGAAAACTGTGTAGACGTTTTGACTGTCAGAATAGGAACATAATGATATAAAAACCCTAATTGGAGTCAAAAAATTGTCTGAGGATACCAATAGTGATTTGATATTATTTGAGAATTTTAGAAATTTATTTGGGAATTTTCTGAGAAACGGATCAGAAATAGTACCGTTTTGGTCCCTATAGCATGACTATAATGAAACAGCGAGTGAGTTTGGAGACCAGAACACATTAGAAAATTATTTCGATGTGCCAAAAAGTGTTTTTACATTATTTAAGATTTATAGGAATTTTTCTGGAATTTTTGGAAATTTTTTTTAAAAATTACCAAAATGCCACTGTAATTAGCAAATGACCGAAATACCCCTAGTTGGGACAGTTTAGTTACTATTCATAAAACCAAAAATGTTAATTTTTATTTATTTATTTGCATATTTTAGAAAATATTTCTAGAAGAATTTAGTGAAATTACCATTATACCCTTGATACAGGGAAAACCGAAGAACGGGTAAAAGACCGGGTACCAGAAATTAGGTTGCAGGGAAAGTGGGACCCATATTGCATAGTATAGTTGACTTTTATTATGTTGGCATGGGAAGTTATCAAAGTACCCTTGATCTCACTCTTTAATTACCAAAACCATGGAAAATACATGTTTAACCTTTGTCCTTTTTGGTAATTTCCACTCAAATGAATTTGAGCTTATCCTCTCCCTATTGGTTAGCCCAAAACCGCCCCATATGTGCCAAGAAGTGGTCTAGATTCATTTTGTGTAATTAGAGAGAGATATTTTATTTCAAAACTTTATTTGATAATGGTTTGAAATCCAACCATAGGATTTGGACAAGTGGTGATCTTTGGTTTGTCCTTCACCCATGTAAGTGACAAGCATTTTCTAGCCAAGCAATTGAGGGAGAGAGGGCGTGAGGTTAAGGGAGAGTGGAAGAGAGTTTATCTCATTTTTCATGACACCTTCTCACTCTAAAGCCATTTTCTCTAACTTCTCTCTAAAAGCTTCATCTTTCTTTTGAATTCTCCATTGTTTTCTTCAAGTTCCTTCATCCTTGATCCATATTTTTTATCTTCCACATACTAATCAAGTGTGGGTGATCACTTTTAAACACTTTAAACACAAAGCCTTCATCACTTTTGATCATCAAGTGTTCTTATTTTTCAAGAACACCAAGCTAAGGATTTTTAGACTTTGGGTAAGCCATCAATCTTGGTATCTTGTTTGCAATCAAAGTTTGTGAACAAGTTATTCTTTTTCATTTCTTTTTGGGGTTAGATGATTTTAGTAAAGAGTGAAAACCCTTTTGATTGATGTTTTGTGTTCTTGTATGTGTGTATGAAGGTGTTTGAGTTCTTGGGCTTGAGGATCAAGAAAATTTTGAAGGAGAAAGATTTAAGGTAAGGGAAAAATTCTCTTGTTATCATAGTAACATAAGCATGTGTGTTCTATGTGATTTTTCTTATGTTCTTGGTGAATGATTTCTTATATTTTTGTGTGTTTGATTTCTTAAGTGTTGGTGATGATTTCTTATGTGTGGGGTGAAGTGGATTCTTATGTGGTGATGGGTTGATTTCTCATGAATTTGGTATTGTAATATTTAAAGTAGATTTATGGCTTTAAATATTATTGTGTTTGATTGGTGATTGGAAAAGTGATGAGGAAAAATGATTCATGTAAGATTATGTAATTAAATACCCAAGCATATTGGAGCAAATGATGAGGAAAGGACAAGGGATTAAAGTAACTATTTTGAAAAGAATAAATTAGAGAACAAAGTCCAAAGCTTTGTTTAAGATTTTTCTTAATCCAATCATTGTTTCAAGAAAACTAAGTCTCCAATGGACTTTCCAAGCAAAGTTAAGAAAAAGGAATTTTTAAAGGTATCATATTTCACCAAAAAAAATGTTATGTGTTATTATCAAGTTTCAAGGTTGTGAAAAATGCTTCCAAAAGGCTATGTAAATAACTTTTATGAAATTCAATTTAAAGGATCAAAGTTCATAAAGGTAAAATCTGATTTTTGGCTTTAAAAGGGTTGGAAATAAGTTATACAATCAAATTAAAAAGGAAAAATACATTTTCGGATTTTTATAAGATTTTCCAGAACTCTTCACACCCATGATGTGAGAATTTTCACTGCCTGTGAACTCCTCTGTCTGTGAAAAATACGATTTTTAAAGTATAAGGGCCAAAAATGTAATTTTTGAAAGTTTAGGGACCGAAAAGGTAATTTTCAAAGTACAAGGTCTGAAATGGTAATTTGAATATTTAGAGGAACAAGAATGTAATTTTTTAAGTTTAGGGACTAAAAATGCAATTTGGATATTTCAAGGACCAAAAATGTAAATTTAGAAAAAGATTGACATTTTTTTATAATTAATTAAAATAAAGGGATATTTTATCAAGGTAAAGAATAATGTGGTTTTAATGAATAAGAGGAAGTGAGGGAATTTTTATTAAAGAGTTTTCTTAAAATGGGTCAAAGCCCAATAAGTTTAAACTTTTCCTACAATGAGATTCTCACAAGTTTTCCAAGTGATTTCTTAAAAATGAGAGAGATATAAGACTAGGGCTTTAAATGAGTGTTGAGCCTAGCATTTTAAAAAGGTAGATTTAAATTAATAGTTCTGAGTGAACAGTCTTTGTGACATATATTCTGAGTGAATAGTCTTTGTGATAGTTCTGAGTGAACGGTCTTTGTGACGTAATACCGTGTGATGAGAAAGAATTCTATGGGATGAGAGGATGTATTGTGCGTTTATGCATTCATAATTGGCTGTGTGTCGTTCCACCAGGCTGTGTGCCATATGAGTTACAATTCACGTCATACGTGGTTGAGAATTGATACGGTTGGGCTACAATTGCCTACTGAGGTTATCCAGGTTTCGAACTTCCACCAATGGCCAAACATTTGCGCACTTGAGCCGGGGAAAATCATATACCCGACTTGGATAAACCTGACTGACTGGTCTTTTCATGATATGGTGAGAGTGGCTTTTATGGAATGGTTGTGAGAGCAGACCCGAAAAGAAAGGGCTGTGCAATCATGTTAAGTATTTAGCTACGCCTATCACTCAAAAGGAAGTAGAGAAAAATCTCCATGGAGTAGCGGGCTAGGTGCTCGTGGCTGTGTGCCGAAAAATACGAAGATTATTGAAGTGTCATGCATATACATATATTGAATTCTTATGATATGTTTCTGTGTGAAACTGTGATACTTCTGTGTGAAGTTGGAAATGATGATCTGTGTGATTTCTGTCTGTGTGACCTATGTTGAATATGTGATTCTTGAATATGATTTCTTTTGAAGATGAGTATAACATTGTGTGTGCAAAATATTTGTTGTATGCCTTGTATCTGTTGTGTGTAGCTTGTGTAACTGTGACAATATAACTGTGAATGAGATTTTCACCCTTGCAATGTATTGTTTTCTTGTGTGCAAATATGTTTTCTTAAGTCGTTCTGTCGGAGTTTTGACTGAAGTCCAGAACGAGAAGAACAACGGTGATGCTTCAACCAAGAGGATGGACGTGTACGTTACTGCTGTGGGCTAGGTTTTCTCATTTGAGTCTCTATAGGATTTTTTAGTGCTTGACCAGCATAGAGAGTCTGTAATTATTTGGGGAAAAGGTATTCTTGTATTTGACTTTCCTTTATTAGTGAATGAATTTTAAATTCCTAATTTATTTTCATTTTGAATGTTAGTTCATGTAACATCTGTATTTTTAGGTTATTAGTTAGAATTTCTGTTTTATATGAAATACTGTGATCTAGGTGCTAAGAAAATTATTTTGGTCATATAATAATAAGTATAAAACACTTATGAAATCATTTTATTAAAACAGTAACTTTTTCCTTACTGTTTTACGTCCGTATTTACAGTTACTGACGAAAAAGGGTTTTAAAACATAAGTATGATAATCCAACTTTTTCAAACAAACTTCCTTCACAAAAGTTGTTTCTTTTAATATTTGTGATTTTCTGGAATTTTCTTCAAATTTTTGGAAAACTTTCAAAATTACCGCTTTGACCCGGTAATTTGCGGAAAGCGTAAAACCCTGATTCAAAGACCGATTTGAGGTCAGGAAAGGATTTTAAGTAACTAAATCATGTTTTTATATATTTTAGGATTTTTGAAAATTATTTCGTAAATTTATGAGAAATAGATTAAAACACTACTTTTCTGAACGTTTATAAAGTACGGAAAGCAGAGGTTTCTGGTCCAAAAATCGATTTATGTCGAGCAATGAGGGCTCGAAATCAAATTTTAAGAGAGACCATTAGTAATCAAATTCAATTTGCAAATTTTTTGGAATTTTTTTGAAATTTTTTGAAAATGTGATGTTTTACACTAACGGCACGTCGGTTTTCCGTTGTTTATACAAATCGTAAGGCTTACCCTTACTGTAAAATTTCCAAAAATCTCCCATAAGACTTTTATATGCTATTTTCAAGATTCCTCTTTAATTCTTGCTATTCTAAATTATTTTTGAGTATTAGATTAGTAACAAGACTATTCTGGCTCTTAATTGCGGAATAAGCCAAATTGGGACGAATAGAGGTATAGTAGCTATAATATAGGAACTTAGGAACTTTTAGGGGCTCAAATACAATTCTAAGAAGTATATAAGAGTGGGGGAACATGATGATTACCTTGAATAGTAAAGTGGGCAAGTAAAAAGACCATTTTACCCTTAGTTTCCACTTAAAACTACCTAAACCCTAGGTTTTTGTCCAAGCAATCCAATGGCTCTCCTCCCTCCTTGTGTGGTCGACATCAACACTCAATTTGGAGCCTTGGATGAGCTTTTTGGCTTATGAGTCACTAGCTTAGTCGTTAGGATTAGCCAATTAGAAAAATGGATAGTTTTCTAATTAGGGTTTTATGAAATATTAGCTAAAAAGTAGCATGAGGTCACAAATTTTTATTGCCCTCTTGGTCCTCTCTTGGCCGCCCCTCCCTCACTATAAATAGGGGTCTTTGCTTCATAAATTTTCTCACACCAATTCAAGAAGCAAGGCAACAACAAAGTTCTCTCATTTCCTCTCTAGTTTTCTTAAATTTCTCTTTGGTGTTCTTGGTTGTTCTTCATCATCTTAAGGCCAAGGTATGGGGTTATTCTTGCAATGTAATTTGTGAAGTATGAGTGTTTGATCTATGTTTATGTTTGAATTGCTTGTTTTGGTGTTTATAGCTTTTATATGCTTTATGATTATTTTATAGTCTTATTTTAATTGTTTTGTGCTATTTATGAATTGTAGAGTTATAATGCTCAATTTTAGTCTTAGAGCCATGTGAGTAGAGAGGTTATGCCAAAATCATTTTTGAGCTTTTGTAAACATACCGTTATAATGGCGAATTTTATACTACCGCAAACACAATTTTACCGCAAAGGGAATACAAATTATTGTTTATGAAAACCCCATTATTATCTGTTATTTATATACAAGGTAATGGTTAAGATAGATGGTTTATCAGTATGGATCTGTCTAGAAAGCAAGTGAGACCTTTGAAGGGGCTAAAGCAGTCCGTCTCACTCTAGCATGGGATCTGTGCTGATACGCTATTTGGGGAAATCTTAACAGTGAAAACCTGGTATATACGTGACAAGATAAGATTAGGAAAGAAGCAATTTTCTTAATACCGTATATATAAATAGATTGGATTGGATAACAGTAATGGATTCCCGGTGAATCCTATTGTTATAACATCTGTCGGATAAAAGAGTGTAACAGTAATGGGTTCTCGGTGAATTCTACTCTTATAGCATCGTTCGGAATATAATGTAACGGTAATGGGTTATCGGTGAATTCTATCGTTATATTATTAGTGGGAAATAACGAGTGGGTATCCAATCTGTATATGTATGCACATAACTCAGTTTAATTTCTAATGTCTACGGCAGTGGAAATTAGTGAGATAAGCTTTCAACGGGCCTTTTTCCTGGAAGATAATTAGTGCCTAAGTGTTTCAGAAGAGAGATAAAATGCCTACGTTCACTTAGTGTATAGGACCGATTTTCAGTGGAATATTGATTACCAAAGATGGCTCTGCCGTCGTGTAATCCTTTCATATTCAAAAATAAACTAAGCCGTGATTAATCAGCTCATTTTCGATCACTAAATCTGTATTAAATTTTCAAGAAAGCTGGACACTGATTTTCGCTGTCGGCTCAGCCGCCGAGTAGTTATTCCATTTCAAAAGAGTTATCTAAAATCTGAAAGCAGATAGCTATTAATCAGAAAGTGGACATAAGTTTAAATACTGTCAATCTCTTCTCTCTTGATCAATCCTAGGTGGTTATACCCCGTTTTGGTCTTCTTGAAACAAGATAAATAACTTAATTCGCAATAAGTGAGTAACAAAAGACAAACAGTACTTTTTTAGAAAGAGATACGTTTTCTATACAAAGTGGTCTTTCCATAAAAGGATTTGTTTCTTACAAAGAGTGTTGAGAAGAGTCAGAGATTTCCATAGAGAAATAGTAAAACAGAGAAAGTTTTACAGAGAAAGAGATTTCAAGAGAATATGATTTGCAAATTTAGATGATCATTTGCATCTAAGAGATGAGCATACAACCTATGAGACGGGGTTGAAAATAGATATTGTTGGACTACAATTGTCTACTAGGATTATCCAGGTTTCGAAAGTCTCAATGGCCTTGTAGGTGAATCCCCCTGAGCCAAGACGAGTTGTATACCCGGCTTGGATAAATCTGACTGGCAGATCTATTTAGGATCTGGTATTAAGTTTTAAATGCAGTATTCCGAAGTACTCTCAGGGGTCTAGAGGGATTCTCTATTTGTACTGTTAAGTTTGCTGCAGCCGATCGCTCTATGATGTGAGGTTGGATAAGTCTCCCTGGGAGCAATACACCGGTGTGATTAGAGAGATTTTGGTGTGTCATGCATATATATATGTGTAGTTAAGAAGATTGTGTTTTGTGAATGAGCATGGGATTGCAACATAAAGGTAAGTTATACTTAAACGAGATCTGTTTATAAGCTTTGATTGCTCTGTTTGACTACTTGGTATAATAATTGTTTGATGAGTGATCTATATGTTGGGTGTACTCCTACTTTTCTTATTACCTTGCTTAGAGTCTCACCCTGCCTGCTCTGTTGTGTTGATGCATGACTGAGTAGATGGTTTACCCGAGGACTGGGTTAGTTCCGATCCGACGTCTTAGGATTCAACCCCTTGAGATTGGGAAGTCGGGGTGGAAGATAAACCCTAGTACACAGTGGGGTACATATTCTGGTTATGTACTTACTACCACTGGAAGAGTGGACAAACCAAACTGGAAAGTAGAAACCCGACTAATTTTAGATGTTAAGCTACCATTGAAGCAGATGAAGGATATTATCCGGACGGAAGATGGAAACACAAAGAAGGTGGAGAAGCGGAAGAAGACTGTTCAGAAGAGAGGTTATAGGGTTAGAATTAGAAGGCTGCTACTACTGTTACATCTTCGTCTTAAGATGCTTAAGTTAGGTGGTTAGTCTAAGGTTGGTCTGGTTCACACCTACGTAGTAGCAATATTTTTTTTTTCTTTAAACACTTTTGTAATTTTTGGTTTATTAGCATTTTTAGTATTATTACTCTTGCAAACTTTATACTTAGGTTTGTACTGATGCAAACCCTTGTAAAATAGCATGTTTATATTTATATGATGAAGTACTTTTTCTAAAACCCAGAGGTATCTTCTTATACTTATCAAACATTTTAGAAAAGGAAAAATTTTATCCCTAATTTTGAAGAATACTTACAAAACTTTTATCGAATATTTACTAAGTCCTGAGAAAATTTTGGTTACTATGGTGTAATATCCTTTTTGGAGAAAGGGTGTTGCAGTTCACATAATCATCTTTTAAAAAAAAATTAACTACGGAAATTCATTTGTGAAAATTTAAATAACTTTGACATTATTTTTCGAACGAAAGTTAGTAATTAAATAAAATTTAATTTCATGATTTGGGTTAGTTACTAAATGTAATGCCCTCCGAGAAAAGGGGTGTTACAGATTACTTTCCCAACCTCCTCATATATTCGACACTCAGTCACGAGCATTTAGCTCGTACTCCATGGAGATTACTTTATTTTGCACACAGCAGTTGGCACACAACCCTTTGCACACAGCCCTTTGCACACAGCACGAAATGTCACTTAGCATTTCCCATATCACACAGCATTAAATGGCACACAGCCTTTCCCATAGCACACAGCATGAAATGACACATAGCCTATGGCACACAACCTCTCACATACCACACAACATTTAATGACACACAACTTATGGCACATAGCAATTCTCCCATCACACAACATTTCTCAATCATACAGAATTTACATCTCCTAGTACTTATCACATGGAATGTATAACACATTATGTACACCAAGTAATTATCTCAAGCATTTTTAAGTTTTGGTTTCTCTTGTAATTTCATTAACCTCTTCTCTAGGTTATCTCTGGCACAATCAATTATAACCTTCACTCTTGGTTATAGTATTCTCTTCTCTTATGATATTCTCATCTCTTTGTGTTTATTCTCAATCAACATGTCTCTTCCTCTTCAATTAATACATTTTAAAAAAATCATTTTCCAAATCCAATGTTTAAGTTCTAAAATAAATTAGCCAAAATACTAACCAACTTTTAGATTGAAAAATGACATTTTTCTCTTAAACATATTTGTTTAAAAAGCTGAAAAAGATAATTTTCGCAAAATCCTGGGTTGTTTTATATTTCAGATTACAGAACTGTTCACAGGCGCGAAGATTTCCACACCCGCGGTGCAGACAGCTCTGTCCCCTGTTTTCCAGATTTTCACAACTTCGCAAATGACCACACCCAGGGCATGGCAGAAATCCGATTTTTACAAAGTTCAAACAAAATTAATCTTTTCTTTACATAGTTAAGACCTAATGAATAAAAATGAGCAAAATTTACAATCTTTGGATCAATCACAAAGCACAACCGTTCAACATCAAGTCATGGATCTAAACTTATCAAGGCATAAAGCAAGATCATCACACACCAAGCCTATTAATTCTCCACACCAAGAACAATCCACATTAAAGACAAACCAATCTCAATCACACAACACTCAAGCAAATCAAAATCCATCAATCAAGCATGAATATATATGTCTCTTGAGTCATCCAAACCATATGAATAAAATAGCACTTACCTTCATGATTAAAACATACTCTAATTAAATTCACAAGCATATTGAACAAATCACAACAAACATACTACACATATGTCAACTAAGCCCTAATAATCATGTATAAGAAAATCTCCCCTTACCTTCTTCCGTTAGCTTATGTAAGACAAGCCCTAGCTCCAAGCCCTTTTTCTTCTTCTTCTTCTTCTCCTTCTTGATTGACTCCTTCCAAATCAAACACAACGCAATCCAAATACCAATTAAATTTACTTATTCCATGGTTGATCTTTAGCACTTGAGATATGAACTTACGATAAACCAAACTCTACCCTAAGCTCATAAACCATGAAGAAAACAATAAAAACTAACCTATGGAATCCTTACCAAATAACTTGATAGCTTGAAGATCCTAAAATCAAGAGCAAACCCTTGGAAAATTTGATTAACTTAGATGAAAATTTGGAGAGAAAAGCTTGAGAAGTGGTTATGGTGTAAGATCAAAATGGAGAAATGAAACAAGAGCTCTCCTCTTTCTCTCCCTATGTCTCGGCCTCCCCCTCCTTTCCCCTTGTCCAAGAAGATTTTTTTTTTCAAACTAATCATGACTAAAAAATGAGTCATAGTAAAAATAATTCAAGGCTTTTTTTTCTATTGGTCCAAAATTGTGAGTCATAGGATTTAAAAATGTTCCACACTCTTCTAAGGCCAGCCAAGGCGTGCAGCTGTCCAAGGGAGCAAGGTAAGTATTTTTTTTCTCACTTTTAACCATGGTTAAAGATAAATACTAGTAAAAAAATGTGGTAACTTTTGAGTTTCATAGTAAAAATTGTCCAAAAATAACCTATTGAGATACAAAACTCTCATGACCCTTATAATAAGTCAAGACCAGGAAAATAAAGTGCCAAAAAGGTCTTGGTTCATAAAAGTTAAGTTAGAAACAATACGGTAATTTTTCGGTTTCACCGTGACCCGCAAATTACGGTTAAAATTAACTTTCTTTGAAAAATTCTAGAAAATTTTCAAAAATCATAAATATTATAAAAACACTATTGGTTACTCTTTTTGTTGATTTTGGATCAATTTCCAAGTTTCTGGCATTCACTCGTTCCCCCGTTTACCCTATTCTCAGTCTACATGGACCAAAACCGCAATTCTTTGTCTGCTATTCTAAAAATTCCCAAAATAAATTCCAAAATTCTAAAATAATATTAAACATGATTTGGCTTCTCCAAAAATATTTATAAACTTGTTCTGGTCTCCAAACCAACTCACAGTTCAACCTGCTTAAACTATAGGGACCAAAACGGTAACATTTTTATCCATTTCTCAGAAAATTCTCAAATAAATTTTTAAAATCCTTAAATATTATAAAATCACTATGGGTATCCTCAAATCATTTTTCTGACTCCAATTAGGGTTTCTATATCATTATATTCTTATTCTAACAGTCAAAATGTCTACAGACTTTTCCGTTTGACTTTCCATGTCAGCACTAAACCATTATTAATCTCATCGAAATCTTAATATTAACAATAATCCTCCCTTATTAACACTCTGTCTCTTAGAGTGAAAATTTGGGGCGTTACAACACTTCTTATTCTTATGGTGTGTGGTAGTGCTTAATGTGAGGTTGAGCCATGAGCTCTTAATAGATACACTTGATAGTGCCCTAATTGGGTAGTGCTATAGAGAAGCACTTGATAGCCCTTGGAGTGGTGTGATGAAATTCAGATCATGTATAGATACAAGTCATAGCATGTTAATCTTAATACCAATGAGGATAGCTCGAGAACGTGTATCTTGGAGTGCCCATGAATAGAAGGAGACCAGAGAGACTCATCGAGAACTAGAATGAGAGCGGACTCCCCTCAATCACAATGGTTCTGTCATACTGTGTTAACCGTCTAATGAGATAACGATTAAGAACCTATCGTATGAGAGTAGGGACCTCTCCTTGGGTATTAATTGAATAGCTCGACCCATCACGGGCTATTCAGAACAAAGCCCATACACTATCCATCAATTGGTTGGGGTGCTATATTAATAATTATTGACCATAAATTAATATATAAATAATTAAAGAGCAATTTCCAATAATTGATTAATGCTAGTCCATTAATATATTGATTAACTAAATAATTAATCTAACAATCTCCCACTTGGATAGCATTAGTCAATAATCGAAGTATATAAATTTTAAGACTAGAATATCAATTATGGTCAATGCACACACCACCAAAAGTCAAAGAAACTTAAACTTTTAACAATGTAGAAATATTACCGATAGGGACATAAATCATACATGTTAAGAAGCTCATATCTCACAAATAATGATGGATAAGGGAAAGCATAATATTATTACTTAAGAGAAATATGCAATCCCAAACAATAGTCAAAGCTTCTTAAAATGCTATAAGAGATATGATAATATATTTCATAATAATATAATTTCAGACTCACTAACCCAAAATATCATAAGGCTTAACCAAAATGAGTAACATAATATTGATAAACTCCAACAATTAAGTCTTTAGGTACTGGACCTACAAGCAAACGATATGCTCATTTAAGTTTGAAATTTATAAAGGTCAGAAACATAATCCACATATGCTTAAGTGTTCACAATAGCCCAATAACAAAGTGATTACATAGGGCTAGACAAGCAAATGCTCTACAATATTTGACATTCAATTAATTTGGGTTTCACTAAATAAGTGACTATGCAAATCCAGAAACAATTCAGAAATTCAAGAATCTCCTACTTGGATGACATAGACACCTAGTTCAAATAGAAAGACACTCTAGATTAATGTGGCCACAAGAATGTCAGTAATAAGCAATCACTTAAGACTATTTGTCCAAAGATAAGATTTACAAGTACTTCAAGAGTGTAGAAATTTATACTCGATAGGAGTACAAACATTATATCTACAAAGTATTTATATATTTGTGACCTATCATAATGTGGTATTTGGGGGTAAAAGAGAAGCACATTCTAGTTATATGCTAAAGATAACAATGTGCAATCCCCAACAAAATAGCCTTAGCATCTACTTAAGATATTTTACTGAGATTCAACAGATTTTATATAAAATCTTTCAGTACAACAGGACAAGAATATAACTAAGTCCTTTTAGAATATGTCATATAATCACAAAATGTGCACAAAAATATATGGTAATATAAATCAACAAGTCTCGAGACATAATGATAGTTGACACACTCCCACTAATCCATGATACTAAAATTTTTCATGGCATAAGTTCAATAGTGGGATCACAACCTTGTGAGATAATACTCAAGGTACAATTACAAGGATAAAGCCAAATGTAGATTTTTGACCAATGGGAAACTTGCAGAATTTGAATCAGAACAACCAAACACCTGAAGTTGATTAAACTTCTTATAGGTCAACATATAATTCTTCGTTCCCCATAAAAGTCATGATCTTTTATGGCTTCAAAAAAAAAACAAAAACAAAATGGTTGCTCAAGTATATCTCTAAAGCATTACTAACAAAAGCAACATCGAGATAAATACAAACTTGAGCATACATTAAGCTATCAGTAGTAGAAGCAATAATTTTGAGGACACCCTCAATAAGGTAAGCCAAAAAACTTTCTCTTTTTAAGAATTACAAATTAGAGAGAAATAAAATAGTGCAAAATTATTAAGAAAAGTTTTTATAGAAAGACAATAGGAAACAAGACATATGATTTCTTAATCATAAAGTTTACCAAGTATGGGTTTCATAATTAATCACATATTTTGCACACAAAGAAATAAAAGATTATAAGTGTTGACATGTCAATTAATAGCACAAAATCTTCTTATGTCATCACAAGAATTGGTCATTGAAAGGATCAAATAAATTAGGTAACATTCACTTTATAAACATTTGAGTGACATCAAAAAACCCTATTATTTTAAATAAAAATATATGACAATATATACACAGGTTTTCAATTACTCACTCAAAACTCAAGCATCACATTATAAATAACATAAAAACGCACTTGAGCACAAGATTTGGTTACCAACAGCGGAAGCGCATAGGACCTACACTTAATAGATATTGAGGATATGATGATAAAAAGTCTCTAACTCCCACTATTACATTAAAGGATATAAAATAATGATATAGAAATAGAGAAATATCCCAATTCAAAATTTTCGATGACAATTCAAGATTCCAAAATATTATCTTTACAAAATCTATTGGTCACTAATAAAATAAGACAATAGATTGAGAGTGTAAAATAAAGAGACTATGACAACACCCTCAATATAGGTCCCAACAATAAAGCGATGACAAACAACATGCAAATAGAAAAGCAAATTTATCAAGAGATATTTACAAACATGACAAATTTGCGAACATAATTGTTTTTGTTTTTTTTATGTCTACTTAATTGGACATTTAATTAAGATTAAAATATTGTATCAACACAATTCCATTTGTGTCAACACAATTCCATTTATAGGAATGGGAGACTCTCCCACTTGATGGAGAATGATAGTTAAATAAAAAAAAATTAGAATGCTCAAAATTAATATTCAGCTATTTTTCTCTATCACACAATGACCATGTTAAGTAATGTCATACCAATAAGGTATGTCCATTTCTTACAAGGATATCACAATCCATTTAAAAATAAAAATTGCATGAATTTGCATTGCGATAGGCAAGTGCAAAATTTTAAGAATGACGTTGGATTCCATAAAAAATAATGTTCAACTAAAAAAAAGTAAGTAGGCTGATATTAAAAAAAACAAAGAAATCATTTAATGTGCATAAGTTATCACATAATCCAAGAATTAAATGATTTCATATATATACAACCAAAAATGCCCTTTGCACATACAATGTATAAATCTTATATTCCAAAATTCTAATACCGATAGGGTACTAAAATAAAATTAATATAAGCATGAATCTCAATGTGCATTGTGTAACAACAAATTATATTAATAACAACACACCGATCGGGTATAATCATTATTAATATAATACAAATTATAATTAAGAGAAATCATAATTATTTAACTTTACAAAATCTGCATAATTGTACTCACGACAGGTGAGCTCACAATTATACAAATTACCAACAATTATACCAAATAGAATATGACAAAATTTAAACAAAATTTACACAAAATATTCTAAGAAACAACCACACTCTCATATATAATCGTAATGTTAAAAAAAACGTAAAAGGAGAACAATATATGTCAACAAAATTCTCCCTATATGCAATTATATAATAAGTCAATAGGTTAAACGTTTCAATACTAACCTCAAAAGTGTGTGTCATAATTCATTTGTCAATAAAGATTTGATAACTCAATGAGAACATCATAGGATTTATATTATAATTAACTTGAAACACGCATTAGAAAGACAACATTATTTTCAATTGCCTCAAGAATTGCCCAAAAAATCATTTTAATAATAACTTTTCCAAGTGGACAATTAATTTTAAGAAAACTAATGAGGCGATATAAAACATATGATTAGCATAAAATAACATAAATTTCATTGTTCACTTCAAACTACAATTTATTCCAGAGTGTATAGGCTTAACCTACATTGTGATCCAAATAAAAAAAATATTTATTTGGTGACTAAGATACATTATTAGAGAGAGTATCTATTATACAAATGTTACAAAATATAAGAATAATAAATTAGAAAACTTTGGAGGAGATAGAGATCTAGAGATTCTTTTCGATCCTCATAGTTTATTCCATTAAGAGTTTTGACAGAATGTGATAAATAAGCTGAATCAAGAAATAATAAGGAACCATTATGCACACACACAAAAAAACTTCATGCAATAATAGAGAAATGGTTCCAAATATATATTCCAAATATATACATGATTTCAGCCAACCACACCTAGGGCTGTTCACGGGCTGATTTGAATCGGATTTGGCTAAATCCGTTATCCAAACTGATCAAAACACTACGAATTGGGTTGGTTCGGATTTTTCATTTTTTGCATTCCAAATCCGAACCAAACCAACCAGTACATGAACAGGTTGGATCGGATTGGAACCGCGGGTCCATGCTTTTTTAAAAAAATCTAAAAATTGAAAAAAAAAATGGGCTTGAGAGTTGAGCCCAACAAGAGAATTGAAAAACAAAAAAAAAGGGAAAGGCGATGAAAGGTTCTGAAACCCTAATATAGTAATATTAAAACAAAAGGTGGGGGTGCGCCGCACTGGGACAAAAGAATTTGGATCCATTTCATTGATTACAATTACAACACAAGATAAACAAAAAGAGAGATTTCTTTCCACTGAAAACAAATGATCGAAGCTCTTGTGCTCCATTGCCTCATCTATTGGCTGATTCGGTATCTCTTCCACCTCTTCTACTCCCTGATTCTTCTTGTTCTTCTTGTCCTCCTCTGCGTTGTTTTCATCTGCGGCGAGAAGAGCCCCTCGGTGGCCTGTATCAGCCGCGTTTTGCAGCTGCGGAGAGGGGAAGGTGAGACGGGGAGTATGGGTGCTTTGCGATGTTGGTGGGTCGCATGGGAACATCTTCCTCTTCTCTCCTTCAAGGACTATTCTGGGAGGTGGGTCGCATGGGGACATCTTGAAGAAGTATGAATAGAAACATGAGGAACTAAGGAAGTCTAAAAATCTGGGAGAAAAACCAGGGGAAGTCTAAAACTCATATTGAAAACATGAAGAATGGACTTGAGTATGGGACGAACCCTTCCTTCACTTAATTAAAATAATAAAAAAATTAAAATAAATAAATTACACATCATCAGTTCGGGCTCATGGGTTCACGGGTCCAAAAAATAAAATCCGTCATCCGAACCAAACCACTTCGGGTTTGGCCGGGTTGGTTCAGGTTGGACACGAACTCCTCAAAAAACTTAAAATTGCGGGTTGGATCGGTTCGGATTGGTTTGGATTCACGAGTTACCCCGAACCCGTGAACACCCCTAACCACACCCTTAATGGAAATTTTTTTATTTATTACGATCCCGCCTAAGGGTCCTGAATCATAACAAATAAAAAATATAAAAGAACAATACAAAATATAAACTTATATCACCAAAAATTTTCAATACCGATAGGGTATACGAAAACACAAATTCACATAAGTACAAGACAATATATATTGTATTTTCAACAAATTGCATCAATAATAGTATACCAATAGGGTATAACTATTATTAATATAACACACGCATAATTAAGAGTAAGACTTAATTATTTAGCTAACACAAATTTTGTATAATTGTACCCACGATAGGTCTATTCAAAATAATAATAGTCATACAGAAATTATGTTACAGTTATATAAATATAATTAAATATTAAAATAGCATACGATACACATGATTAAAATTCAAATGCCTAAAAATTATTCCATGACAATGACAAATTGACAGAGAATATGAAATACTAAAAGGTCATTCTAAGAATAAGGAATAAGCACACAAAAAAAAGTTCAGGCAAAAAATTCGAGAGTACAGTATGTAAATTAATAATTTAATCTCAGATTAATTAAAATAAAATTGCTTTATGTGTCCAAAAATTTCACAAAATATACCAAATTTTATAAAATATTAAATAATACTTATTTGGTAAAAAAATTGAAAATTTTGGACCACGGGAGTGGGCCCACGCGCCTGCACTCTCCCAGCCAGCGAGTGGGCATTGCGGAAGCCCCAGAAAAACAAATTTGGGTTCGAAAATGGGTTGTGTAACATCCGTTTTTCTAAGTTATTGTTTAAAATCTGTTTTATATGAAATTTTGTGATCTAAGTACTAAGTAAATTATTTTAGTCTTATAATGAAGGTTTTAAAATACCTATCAAGTTATTTCTGTAAAACAGTCATTCTTTCCTTGACGCTTGACTCCCGTATTTACCGTTATTAATAGATAAGGTTTTATATAGCACAAGTATATCAAAACAACTTAGACAAACAAACATCATTCACAAAAGTTGGTTCTATTAATATTTCTGATTTTTTGAAATTTTCTTATAATTTTTGGAAAATTTTAGAAATTACCGTTTTGACCTTGATACTTACGGTAAAAGCTAAACACTGATTCGGAGACCAATCTGAGGTCAAAAAAGGATTTTGAAAGGCTAAATCATGTTTTTATATTTTTTGAGATTTTTGGAAATTATTTCGTAATTTTCTGAAAAGCTGATAAAAACGCTACTTTTTTTATCTCCGTAAAATACGAAAAATAGGGATTTCTGGTCAAAAATGAATTTATGGTGATCAGTGAATGCTTAAAATTAAATTTCAAGAGGTACCATTAGTGTTTAAATTCAATTTGTGATTTTTTGAGATTTTTTCTGGAATTTTCTGAAAAATTAATGTTTTTCACTTACGGCGCGGCCGTTATCCTTTGTTTTTGTAAACAGTAAGGCTTGCCCTTATCGTAAAAATCCCAAAACTCTTCCATGAAGCTTTTACATGTCAATTTCGTGATTCCTCATTAGTTCTTACCATTTAAAATTATTTTTAAACATTTGATTAGTAAAAATACCATTTTAACCATTATTTACTAAATAAGCCGAATAGAGACATAGTGCTTATGATATGGAAACTTAGGAACTTTGAGGGGTTCAATTACAATTCTAAGAAGCATAAAAGATCTGTGGACATCATGATTACCTTGAATAGTATGGTGGGCATGTATAATGACCATTTTACCCTTGATTTCCACTAAAACTACCTAAACCTAACGTTTTTGTCCATGTAATCAAATGGTCTTCATTCCCTCTCATCTTGGTCGACATCAAGGAGCTTTGAGGAGCCTTGGATCAGATTTTTTCATGAGTCATCAATCCTTGTGAAGTGGTTTAGGCCAATTAGAAAAAGAATGGACTAAACCTAATTAATAATTATGTATTTTGATAGTCATTGCTTACATCACACAAATTTTTAATCCCTTCCTTCTCCCTAGCTCTTGGCCACCCCATTCACTATAAATAGGGGTGGGGTGCTTCATAGTTTTTCACACACCAAGCCAAGGAATCAAGAAGACAAACACTTTTTTCTCTTTAGTTCTTAAATTTCTTTTGGGATATTCTTGCTTGTTCTTCTTCAAGTTTTGGCCAAGGTAATGGGTTTCTCTTTTCAATATTAATTTGAGAAGTATGTGCTTTGATTCTTGTTTATGCTTGTCTTGTATGTTTTATGTGTTTTTGCCTTTGTGCCTTAAATAATTGTTTTATAGCTTTAAAATAATTATTTTGTGCTAATTATTAATAGTAGAGTTATAATGCCCAAATTTTCTCTTAAATTTCATGAAGCAAGGAAGTTATGTTAAAATTCATTTTGAGCTTTGTAAACATACTGTTATAATGACGAATTTTAGACTTACCGTAAATATAATTTTACCGCAAAGAAAATACAATTTATTAGTTTGTGAAAACCCTGATATTATCTATCATTGATATACAAGGTCATGGTTAAGATAAATGGTTTATCAGTATGGATCTGTCTAGAAAGGAAGTGAGACCTATGAAGGGGCTAAAACAGTCCGTCTCTCTCTGGCCTGGGATCTGTACCGATACGCTGTTTGGGGAATTCTTAACCTAGGGACTCGGTATATACGTGACTAAGATGATTGGGGAATATAATTGTAATAGATTCTTGGTGACTTCTACTATTATATATTTTGGTTCAGTATTCTCTATATTTTTAAACAGTGGAAATTTGTGAAACAACCTTTCCGTGGGCTTTTTCTGAAAATAAACCAGTGTTCAAATATTTTCGGAATATTTCAGTTTTAACCCCTTTTCAATAAATTAATCACTTTTAGTACCGTTATATACCGATTTGTTTTTAAGGGACTTGAATATAAACGGAGTATGAGTTAACTGAGATAAATGGTTCTATGTTCTATCTAAGTGGTGAAATTCTGTGTTTTTCCTGAGATGTGTGATTGATATTCTTATCTGAGAAACATGGTTCTGTGTTTACTTGTGATTCCGTGTTTATTTGAGAGTTAAGTCGTAAGTTGGTGTTTGTGGTTACTAAGTAAAATCTCTCGGAGTAGCGGGCTGAATTCTCGTGGCTGTGTGCCGAAATTCCTATGGTAAAATCTCCTTGAGTAGCGAGTGACTTACTCGTGGGTGTGTCTCGAATATAAGTGGTAAAGTCTGCAGGAGCAGCGAGTTCTTTTCTCGTGGGTGTGTCCCGAAATTATGTCGTAAAATCTCTCGGGGTAGCGGGTTATTTACTCGTGGGTGTGTCCCAAAATTATTAAGTAAAATCCCCAAGAGTAGCGGGCAGGATGCTCGTGGGTGTGTCCCGAAGGTATAGAAAGTCTTGTGTGAAATTCCCTGTTTGAGATATTGAATGATTCATTTGCTGCGTGCATTATACATGATGTGTGTTCCTTATACGTCCTTGACATATGAAGTAAGACCTGCGCTTGTTTTAGTGTTATACTTTTCTTATTAAGTTGTTTAGAGTTTCACCCTTGCCTGCTTTGTTGTGTTGATGCATGACGGAATAGATGAGTTACCCAAGAAGTGGGCTGACTTTTAGAAGAAGGATTTGAAGGAGGATGCTGCGTAGGCTGATATTGATTTCAAGAAGAATAGATGATTACTGTATTGTTTTGGGTAGAGGTTAAAGACCAGACTGACTCAGATGTTCACTGTATTAAAATCTTTCCTTGTAAAACTCTGATGACTTTATATATATGAAATGGATTATTTTCACATAAGTCTTGTTTTATGCTTCCGCACTAGAAAACATTTTCGAAAACATTTAAAAAAAGAAACAAGGAAGCATATTCCCTATCCTTCTCATCTTCTTTATGGAAAGCGAAAAATTTTTCCTACATTTTAGAAGAAGGATTTGCAACATACTCCAAATATTTTCTAAGTTATTTAAAATTCTTGGTAACTATAGTGTAATATCCTTTTTGGAGAAAAAGCGTTACAGGTTGCATGACCCTGCGAATTCAACCCGTTAAATTCTCCTTCCTCGTAGCATCAAATTAGACAAAATAAGAGGGCTTTTGATCGCAAGACAGACAAAGAGAAGCCCCAAACAAATTTTGAAAAATATTCATCCATTTAAGAGAATGAACACGAAAATTATAGGATTCTACGCAAATAAAAAATCTCGCAGCAAATTATCCGAGTATATGTGTCGAAATGATGCCTTTTTTCTTTTAAGGTTATGGTCGCATAACAGTGCTGAAGTGAAGCCCCAAGTTGATTTTCGATTTCATTGAACGAGAATGCCAAATTCGTTTTAAATCAAAAACGGTTATGGATGGAACCAACGAAAATTCAACCATTGATTTCAGCAAGGTACGCGATGGAATCTCATGATATTTAAGTATAATGTTCCTTTATATATAGAAAGGGAAACCCACCAATAAATTTAAAGAATCTTTGAAGGAGATTGAAGAATTTTTTTCCAGATCAAAATTGAAATAGAGCACCTGCGAACGAAACAGTGCTCTTGTGCATAAACAAAGCCCCAAAGTCAATTTCTATAAACAAGGATATAAATTGAGATATACAGAATTGGGGTTTTGTACAAAAGAATAGAAACAGAGAAAAAACTTGAAATTCTAAGCAATTGTTATATTACAAAGAACTTTTGATCCTATTCAATTATAACAACTATAATATGTATCTACGTGGCTCTGGTACCAATTGATGAAATTTATATCATATATAGATATAAGTCATAGAAATGTTAATCTTAATACCAATGAGGATAGATAGAGAACATGCACCTTGGAGTGCCCATGAATAGAAGGAGACCAGAGAGACTCGTCGAGAACTAGAATGAGAGCGGACACCTCTCAATCACGATGGTTCTGTCATACTGTGTTAACCGTCTAATGGGATAACGAGTAAGTAACCTATCGTATGAGAGCAGGGACCTCTCATTGGGCATCAATTGAATAGCCCAACCCATCACGGCTATTCAGAACAAAGCCCATACAATATCCATCAATTGGTTGGGGTGCTATATTAATAATTATTGACCATAAATTAATATACAAACAATTAAAGAGCAATTTTCAATAATTGATTAATGTTAATCCATTAATATATTGATTAACTAAATAATTAATCTAACATGCTGCTGTAGAGACGCACTAGATGTATCTACCTACGTGAGTGTAAAGGCATAGGCCACCTTCCATGAAAGACAGGCAATCTTTCTAGAGCACTCATGAGCAATCCAAGATATATATATAGAAAGGTCTTAATTATTGTGTGAATATTTTATAGCGAAACTATCACAATTCTAAAGGTAAAGTGTTTGTTGTGGAGGTCTCATTTTAAGTATATGAAGTTCAAGAGTAATTCATTTCATGGACATAAGATGTTGCCTCATCTCACTACGTGTTAATTAATCCTCAGGACATTAACACTTAAGCACTAACCCTTTCCTTGCCCAGAATTTGTTCTTCACTTAGTGGGGGATTGTTGGAATAATGGCATGCAAGTGTCTTCTATCTTTTATTATTGTTAGACAAAGTCAATATATTCCTATTACTAAAAGCTTTTAACCGTTGGCTTTATTTGGTCATTGACACGTTGCCAATTTTCCATTAATCAATTGATTTATTAGCTTCCATTTTATTAGCTTTTGAATTAAAGCCTTTGAACCGTTTTGTCTCTAATGCTTTGATGCCAACGGATTAAACTTCTAACGGACCAATATTTGCTAGCTATATATATTGGTTACTTGAGTCTTATTTTGATAGGCGACTTGAGTTTTATTTTGAGCATCCGTACTTTATATTTTCCTTCTTTGATTCTTTGGATTCTGGCATTGTTTGTGAGGCTCTATCGTGCTTCTGGCCTCGAGTGCACGGGTCTAGATACGTTGTTGTGTAAACCTTGGGGGGCAAAACTGGAGGTCTGCCGGAATTTTGCTTTCAGGGCAGTCGTGATTGCCATGACACAACTATCACTATTCTTCCCTTCTTTTTCCAACAATCTGAAAGCAAAATTTTTATTTGTGATTTGTTGTTCCAATGGCACTGCTGCTCGATTAATTGGAATAGCTTGCTACTAAAGGAACCAGATAAGTTTCTTTATCTATTTCTATTTGAGTAGATGATTTGTGTTCGTATTCACGGTATTTTGATGTTGTGATTTGTGAATTCTTGTGTTTTTTTTTCCCGGACATATACCCATGGTAATTAGCAAACAAGTTTCCTAAATGTTTCTGTGTTTTAGCAGCAATGTTGAGATGAAATGTTTTTAGCTTTGCTTGCGATTCCCTTTGGGCGCCGATTGTAACACCCCTTTCTCAAGAGGCATTACACTTTGTAACGGAACCTCTAATACGGAATTAAAATCTTTCTTCTGATTCTTCTTTCGAGAAATACTGTCAAAATTTATTTAATTTTCACAATGGATTTTCTCTGTCATTTTTTTTCTTTTTAAAGAAGAAATACTTATGTAAATAAACATCAATCAGGAAAATAACACAGGAAATAAAAACTCATTCATTTAATAATAGAGCATACCATACATAAGAAATCTCTTTACCAAATAAGTACAGACTCCCTATGCTGGTCAAGTACTAAGAACATCTGCAAGAAAACTCTAACAAGAAAACCCCAACAAACCTAAGACTCGCACATCCGTCCACTTGGTTGACACGTCTTCAAAGCACGTCTCTTTCTTTGAATTCTAACTAGTCCATCCAGCTAGTAAGCCATCGATATGAATCATGTTCCGAAGACCACAAAACATATAGGAAAGGGTGAGTTTCTCCCCAAAAGTTACAATCACGAAACATGCATAGTAAAAGAAAATACCACTGAATATACTTCAAAAATAAGTAGATATCGTTTGAAAACTTTTCTCTAAGTTCACACAACTACCAAAACACATCACCACGAAAATCACCCATTTCAATCTAGCAGTATGCATGACACTTCAATCATCTCTTTATACACCGGTGTAAATGCTCCAAGGAGACTTCTCTTCCTCAACTAAGTCAAGCAAAATGGCTGTAGCATAAACCTAACATAATTGCCCAGTCCACTCTAGGATCCAGTTTCACAATTATTCAGTAGAGTTACTATTTAAAATTTATTACCATAACATAAATAAGGCAGTCGGTCAGGATCATCCAAGTTGGGTATACTACTTTTCTCGGCACAAAGGTATTCACCAGGTAAGGTCATTGAGAATTTCGTAATCTAGACGCCCCCATAGGCTTATATCTAGACTATACTTATTCACAACCCTACACACCGGATTGTTGCTCGAATTGGCAAAACCAATTATCACAATGCAAAATGACATCTATATTTGCAATCACCCAAAATTCTTATCTCAAGAATTCAATGAATTAATGAATGAATTATCAAATTCTTTCAAGCTTTCCGCAACTATACCGTCCCATACCAGTACAGTCTCGGAATTCATCTCAAAAATTTAACATCATTACGCGTTGACTCTTTTACAACAACGTATAAAACTCTTCTCTGTTATACAAAACTTTTATAAGAGAAAGACCTCTCTATTTTTCTCCAAATCATTTTCTTAAGCATATGCTTATAAGAAAAACTCTTTGAAAAATAAAATACCACTTAGTATAATAATTTTTTTAAAAATCATATTATAGTCATAAACCTTCTTTTCTTCCACTACGTGGTAACGAAAAATGTCATCAACGTTTTAACTACATTTACTTTAGACTTGACCTTTTTAAGAAAACTCTTTCCATTACAATAAATTTAATAATAAAAATACCCCTCACTTTCTCTTAATTATTAAAACCACATAACTTTTTATAATTACATTTTTGACCACTAAAATGCCCAGATTTTAATTTCAGCCCTTACAATTCTGAAAAATTCATTTTTGGCCCAAAACATAAAATTTCACAGCTTGCAAAATTTCACACCAGGGATGTGAACAGAGCTGTCCAAAGCTCTTTAAAAATCCAAAAATCAATTCTTCTTTTAAGATTTGATTACACATTTCAATTCTAATATTTTTGAACCTCAAAACTAGATTACCTCTTCATGAACTTTGGTTGTTTAACTTGGATTTTCATAAAATTATTTATACAGATTACCTCAAAACAACACATCAAGAATGATTACAATCATTCTTTCACAAAGGTGAAACTCAACCAAGGAGTTTTCATCAAGCCACACAACATACAACCATACAAAAATTATAACTATGAAAAGAACATCCCCTTACCTCTTGAAGAGAACTTTGAACACCAAAATCACTTTCCTAGCTTGTTGTTTTCCAAACTAGGACCAAAAACATAAGCATAAGCATAAAAACATCTCCTTCATAAAATCACCCAAAACTTAAGACCAAAAACATGAGAGAATGATTTCTTACTCTTGCTCTTGACGAAAAATGGATCAAAATGAAGATCAAATTTCTTGGTTCCAAGGATAAGAACCTAAGACCAAAATAAAGAGTTTTCTTCAAAAAAAAAATGAAGAAACACATGATGTAAAAACCAAAAGAGAGAGACCATGAAAAGTATATGAAAGATTGATGGATCAAAGGTCTTGGAAATCAAAGAAATAGCTTAGAAAAAAGCTTGAAAGCTTAAGAGCAAAAATGGAGTATTTGGCTTTGGAGAGAGAAAGAAAATGAAAACTGAATCAAAACCATCTCCCCTAGCCTTGTATCACACGACCAAATGGTTAAGAAAGTGAGTCATGACAAGCTTGGAGCGAGTGGGCATTATCTTGGAACAAATTAGGAAATTAAAGGTATTTTATCATTGGCTCCAAGCAAGACTTCTAGGCATGAGCACATGGGCAAAATCACTCTTGGCAGCTGGAAATTTGGTGCAAGGCTGCTGGAGAACAAGTGGGGGAAAATATCTTCAATGTTAGGGCTTGTTTAGTGATGCACAAGTGGAAAAAATGCTTAATATATAATCTATTTTGAAATAAATACTTTTCTAAATAAGTGATTAATGGAAAAATCATTTTTAAGACACAGTATTAATATAATAAAATTTAGAATCTCAAAACTAAATTTTTGATCATTTTCTGATCCCCGATTGCGCTACGGTTACCCGTAACGTGCTAAAATTGGCTAAAAATAAAATTTTTCTAAAAAATTCTAGAAAAATTTCCAAAAATCCAAAAAATTAGAAAAATAACTTTTGTTTTATTAAAATATTTTTTTGAAGCAAAAACGGTCTTCGGAAAAATATAAAACTCTCACCGTACTAAAATCGAGATACAGTTTCCGTCAAATTTTTATTTTCGAATTTGGTCACTATCTACCCATCTAAAAATCATAAATAATCTAAAAACACTAATGATATCCCTAACTTTCCATTTGGATCATTTCTTAGTCCTCTGGTAATTATCTGTTCATTACGTGTCACGTAGTCCATTCTATAGGGACCAAAACTGTAATATCTTTATTCAATCCTAGAAAATTCCAAACTAAAATTCTTAAGTAATATAAAATACTATTTGTCTCTTTAATTCCTCGCGATGGTCTTGTCTTTGCCTTCAGATCAATACACTACTAGAATTTCGGCCTATAGCGTCGGCTTAGCCGACGCTAAAAGCAAAAAACCGACGCTAACGACCACTTTAGCGTCGGCCTTGCGTCGGCCACGGGGCGGACGCTAAAACACCCGTCGCAAAACATTAGCGTCGGCCGTCGTATGGCCGACGCTAGTTGCGTCAGAAAAGCCGACGCTAAGCCGACGCACAAAGTCAATATCAAACGGCCTACGCTAACTTTGCGTCGGCCATGGCCGACGCTATTTAGCGTCGGCTTAGCCGACGCTAACATGCTAGGTCCGACGCAACATATGTTTCTTGAGAATTAGCGTCGGCCATGGCCGACGCTACGGGCAAAATTTGCCACTTTTTCACTGATATTCATGTCATCCACTATTAAGGTTGGCCTACACTAACATTTAGTGACAGAAAAAATGTCACTACATGTCAAACATCCGCAGGTAAATATCAAATTTTCTATATAAACTTTAAAGCAAACAAACAAAACTAAACTCCATAGAGTCAGACCAAATCTTCGCATTGTATACTAGAAAAAAAAAGAAAGAATGACAAATAGACAAGGGCAGGGATAATAAAAGAGAATAGTAACAGAAGCATAAATGCAAACAATTTAAAGATATTTAACAATAGAGAATTTAACTGATAAATTTAAAATGGAGGACTTGAGCTACTCACATGGAATTTGAGATAGAGAAGGTAGTGGGAGCTGCAAATATCTATCCATTTTAAGATTGTAATGACAAAATAAAAGTACTCTGTATGTCATAAGAAGTCTATTGTCATATCATAAAATGCTCCAACCCTCTAAACATAATAAAAAAAAGTAAGAGTTGAAATCATTTAAAGGATATATGATAAGAATAGAAACCTTCACGAAGTCATTCCTATATCGCTGGTTCAACTACTAATATCCCACAACAGTGTGGTTCTAAAAGGCTATATTCACTTAAGTGGTTAATCTTGTCAATCTACATAACAAGACATTGCTTACTGCTGAATGTATTAAGTGACTTAGTATCACCTTTGGCAATGGTAGATACTAAATAAAAACCACCAAATCAATCCAAATGCTAAAAATTCTCAACATTGTAATTAGTCATAAGATAGAAGGGTCATGCATTAGTTCTTTGATATTATAGTATGTAGGCCTAAACTCACAATATAAAGCAAGAGATCACTACTGGAAAGCTGGTTTTTTGCAATTAATCAGCAGATACAACATCATTATAATGGCATATCCAAAATAACTCTGCACTGTCAATAAAATTAAAATGCACAATAGTTTTAACTTTTTATCAGTGCTAGAAATAAAGAGGTTCAACTGTTCAAGAATGTTAAGCATACCTAGTTATTTGTAATTGTATAATTCGATCGTTTCTTGCTCTTTGAACCTGACCAGCAAGAACCACCTTTTCCTTTCTTAGATGAGATGTTCTTTTTGGAGTCCAGATTCTTCAAATGTTTTATGGGCTCAGAAAGCTCTTCATTACTGCAGCATTTCGGACATCGCCATTCTTTTGTGGGAACGGATCGACTTCGAGCGAAACAAAAATATAAACATACCTTAAAACCTTAAAGATCAAGTAAAGAGAAATAAGAGAATATAATTACAACAGAAAATGTAAGTGTGCCTTAAGATCAAGGCATTCTATGTGATAAATACGCGGGCAAGTTTCGCAGCGGATTAATTCACCATCATTACATAGCTCGCATACAAAGTATCTCTGCAAAAATTTGAAGTTTTTATGGCGAAGATCAGTTATAGCATTTTGATATACTATATATGTTCATTCAATAAATACCATTGTGGGGCAAAAATCTGATGATAACTATAGTATTAATTTCAACTCTATGATACACAGACATTGAGTTCATACTTGAAGATAGAATACAACATGACTTCCCACATCATAGGAACATTTAAACATATCTACTCACTTTCAATATATGTAAATTGACTTTCCAGATATATATTCCCTCCCCCAATGGACGAGTGGGAAAATACCATGTGAAAGTACAATATCTTTAAACCAATCAACTTTTGCCCATATAAGCTAGATTACAATGTACATTACTTATGTGTTGCTCCACATGCTACTTGTGCCATGGATATATGTTAGAGGATGTGGGAAGCAAAGATCAAAAGATATCAAGTTGATATCATCAGTAGCTTCCATGATCAGAAAATTCTATTGACATGCTTGCTAAATTAAATAGCTACAAATTTGCCAAAATCTATGTCCATGGGAAATACCTATAAACAAAAGGATCCCATGCAGCTTATACTAAGGAAATGTATTGTGTCGTGCTATATATCAATAGGGGACGTACATTGTATGTTAGGATAGTGAAGAGGAGCTTAAGTATCTGGGATTAGTTAGGTCAGTTAGTTAGTTAGAAGGGATTATAAATGGGGAAAATCAGGATAAAGGGGTATGGTTGAAAAGGAGAGATCATTTGTGAATGGGAAATCCTTGTTGGGGAGAATTCTATTTTCCATTTTCTGTTTAGCTTTCAATAATACACTTCTATTCTTTTGACTCTTTATATATTTTTTTCATTATTATTTCACTGGGTTTGTAGCATTGTATCTATCAGAAAATATAAACCTATTAGTATTGCAGAAATCAAGATCAAAATCTTGAACTCTCATTGAAATGTTTTTCACAGTAAGATCAAATTTATTCAAGAATTTTTTCTGTAGTATTCTATACATTCTTATTGAATGGAAGTAATGGAACAAAACTCTTAGCCAGTTAAGAATGTTATGAAACAATTAACAGAGAGGTACTACAACATATAGACTAAAATTCTTATAAGGAATTTTTTTCCAGAATGAGCCATCTTAACTTGCAGTGGCTAAAGATAAATAATGCATGCCATAGAAACAGGGAAAGTAAAACAATACTTATGCCATCATGTCCAATTTCACGTGAGCCATCAGTTCTAGGCACATAAGATTCTGAATGGAAGGAAATGTTTTCATTGGGATCTGATACAGTTTTTCTAGAACCACTGCCTTTTCTTCTTCTTACATACACCAGATGGAAGTCTCTAGTATTCCTTTTCATACCCCCAGATGAATCCATCCTAAAATCAATATTATTCAAATGATAACCAAGATATAGGGACTATGTTGATACGTGGAAAACAAATGAATCACATAACTGAAAAAACAACTATGGAACTAATTACATAGTAATTACCCATTTTAAATCTTCTGATCAATCAAAATACATAATCTAGTACACAGGTCATTTTAAAATTTACTTTCTGGACAAAAGAAATATCAAATATTAATTAAAAAGCTAGAGATGCAATTGCATTTTCTAGATCATGTACATTCGAATTATAGAAAACTAAATTTCAAGCTGTGCTTGAGGAAAGATACTAGAAGGACCAAGGCACCTGATGCTCAAAGTATAGAAGGCTTTGTTCCTAAAAAAAAAGTTTAAAACTTTTCTCCAAGTGATAGATGAGGACAACTTCAGAGGAAGCCAAGTAGACCTAATCCCTAATCCCATTCTCATACGCCCTAATCCCTCTTCCCATTCGCACACATTAAAAGAAAAATCCTTAATCCCTCTTCCTTGTGACCTGCGCAGCCCCCTACGCTCCCTGCCCCAAGCAAAAAAAAGAAGAAGAAAAACAGCAAAAAAAAAAAAGCGAAAACAGAGAGGGACGAACTGCTACCTGAAGGGTGGAGCAATTGTAGACCGCCGGAGGGACGGACCTCACAACAGAGATGACCGCCGGAGACCGCCGCAGGAACACCGCGAAACGCACTGCCGTGGAGCACTTCATGACACCAGAGACCGCAGCTGGAGAACAAACAGGGACGGACTTCGTAATGCCTCGCCGTCGGACAAGAAGCTAATCTCCGCCGGGAACGGGCTCTCTTACGGCGGCTGGGCAAGACTACGGCGGTGACTGAGAGTGAGAGAGGGGAAAAGCTGAGAGATAGAGAGAGAGAAGGACGGGAGAAGAGAGAGATCGTGTAAGACAGTGAGTTGGGGATTCTATTTTTAATTTCCAATTTTACAATTTTGCGTCGGCTTAGCCGACTCATTTAAAAAACAAAAAAATTTAATTGGCACCAGAGATTTAGCGTGGGCTAAGCCGACGCTAATATTTCTAAAATGTTTGCGTCCAAATTTAGCGTCGGCTAAGCCGACGCAAACTATCTTAAAAATAAAAAAACAAAAAAAAAACTCAACAATGACTATAACGTCGGTAATGCCGACGCTAGACCGACGCAATTAGCGTCGGAGTCGTGGCCGACGCTAATTGCTGACGCTAAAACAACATATTCTAGTAGTGATATAATCTTATTTCTCTGTCTATAATGGGAATTGTTTTCTGTTGAAATTTTCAATTTCAACTCGAAATCTTAGTTACTTTACTATGAGCAACTATAGTCATGGCATTTCGTTTTCTAATATTATCTTATAGTATATAATTTGATCTACTAGCTTAGTAGTATAGAATTTATTACGGATCTAAAAATGCGGGTGTTACACCGATTCTTTTCGATATGAAGATATTGCGAGAAACAATACTGTCATGCTGTTACAAAGAAAAGAATATGGAAATAATATATTTTTGAGTGCAGTAAAAACAATGGACTTGTGAAAAAAAAATGACAATAGACAAGTTATTACATGTTTGTATGTGTTGACTGTTATTGGTGTTATTTCTCTTTCTCAGAACTATGGATGTGAATTTTTTTTATAGTTTTTTGTGCTATGCTTGTATATATCTACTATTGAAAGGATAAAATGGTTTGTGTACATGTTTATGGGAGGGGGTGAAAAAGGAACAAAAAGAGCCTCTAATATTCGTGTGGAGGTGCACTGTTCCGTACTTTATTATTTGGTTTTAAGAGAGATTCTGTCTTTTTAATTCACTGATTTATAGTGGATATAATTTGCCATATGAGTTAGTTTATTTTGTATCGTTGATTTATTGAAATGTATTTATGTGTTTAAATAAATAAATCACAAGGATTGTGTTGGTTTACATATGTAGTAAGATTTTGTGAGCAATCAACACTTGCCTTATGGGTTGTATGGCTATTCAATTAAATTGATTTATCAATATGCTAGTTGCTTGTTATAAACTTTAAAAAAAATCGATTTATCAATTTTTGGCATGTTGGTTGACCATCTCTAAAGAATTCTGGTATTCAAAAGATTTACTCAGAAAAAGTGTAGAGTTTATATATATATATATATATGTATATATGTATGGGGAGCATATCAAGTGAGAGGACTTTTATTATGAGAAGACGAGAGGAGTGAATCATAGCCATAAGATCAAACCATAAATGGTCAAGATTAAAACATAAAATCACATGACTTTTTTAAGTGGTCATGTGACCACTAACTAACTTTTAATCTCAACTATCCATGTATGATTATACGGTCCAAATTTAATCTTCTTACCCTCTCATATTAAAACTCCTCTCACTTGATACATCCCCTGTATGTATGTATGTATACTTGTTCACTAGTAACCAAAGTTACTATTGTGTGTGCTTTAATAGCTTTGGCATCAATCCATAACTTGGTTATACACCCAATGGATGTAGACCACTTTTCTAAATGGAGATTTAAAAGAAGAAGTTTATATGAAGTAACCAAAAGGCTTCATTATGGTAGGACAAGAATACAAGGTATGCAAGCTTTGAAAATTTTTATATGGCTTAACACAAGCACCGAAACACTGGTATGAGAAATTTAATAACACCTTGGTGAACTATGGTTTTGCGGTAAACACTTCTGATTCTTGTGTGTATGCGAAAATGATAGATTCTGATGTGTTGTTATATGCCTACATATGTGGATGATATGTTAATATTTGGAACCTTTTTTAAAAGTTGTATTAAAGAGTTTTAAGTTCCAAATTTGAAATGAAAGATGTAGGAGAAGCTGATGTGATTTTGAGTATTAAAGTATGAAAATCGAAATTTGTTTCTCTCTAAGTCAAGCTCTTTTATGTTGAGAAAATCTTAAGAAAGTGCTTGCTTGTAACATCCCGTGAGTTGTGGGAAGGTCATCATCCAAACTAATATTAATATTTAAAAATGTGGGGTTGTTTGGCTAAAGTCGGAATACCAAATTCCGACATGTATGTGATATAACTACACACATGTATGTATGTGTATGCATGCATGCATGCCTGTATATGTATATGAATATAACTATATTACAAGAGTTTGATTGGTACAAAATGTCATGACCTAATTTAGATTGTAATCACTGTACAAACTAGTTTCCTATCTGGTAGCGTTAACTAAGATCAATTCTATATGAGAATCTTAAATATGTTTTTATATATTTTTAGTCCTTATAAACATGCCTCATTTCAGTTATAGTTGTAATATCTCAAATTTTCACTCTATGAGTCAGACTGTTAATTTTAGAGGATTAGAATTTTATTCTTAGAATTTTTATAAATAATAATTTAAAGCTGACATAGAAGTCAAAACGGTATTCTGTAGATGTTTTAACTGTCAGAATAAATGTATAATGATATAAAAAAATTTAATTTGATTCAGAAATGAAATTTTGATGATCCAAATTGGGTTTTTATATTGTTTGAGGATTTTAAAAATTTTGATTGGAATTTTTATAGAAACGGATAAAAATGTTATCATTTTGGTCCCTCTAGTAGAGATGAGTCAAAATGGAGATCAGGTAGAGACCATGACAGGTCAGAAAAGAAAACTTCTGAGCCAAATAGTGTCTTTAGATTATTTGTGATTTATGGCAATTTTTCTGGAATTTTTTGAAAAATTCTAAAAAATGTCCTCTCATTGGCAAAAACATAAATACCCCAGTTAAATTGTTTTAGTCACTATTCATAAAAATATTTTCATTATCAATAACTCCGTCTTTGATGTCGTGGGCTCGCTTCCACACTTCGTGATGAGATATAATCGTCACCTCAGATTCGAACTTTTCTTGCTGCGGTAGGCACACAAGTTAATAATCATTTATAAGTTAATGTAAGACTATATGAAAACACATGCATGGTGTGACAACTTACCATTTTATGCCCGAGGCGAGCATATCCTAGGCATGATTTCCTATGAGGATGCTTCTTCACTTGTTTACAAGCTCTCTCGCTATTAGCTTTGCTTGTTTTCTATATATACAATTAATTAATTAGTAATGATGTCATAAATAAGGAATAATACACACTTAATTGTGTTGATGTTAATATTACCTGAAACTCTTTACTTAAACGATAATCTACAAATTCCCTCCAGTCATCCTCCTTGATATGGTGTGTCTTGTCAGTAGGAGACTTGTAGTTTGTGTTTTCCTCCTAATCCTAAAGACAATCACTCTTCATGTTACACCTCCATTGCTGGTGAAGCTTCCCGGTTTCCTTAAGGATGTAGTCTTCATGACAGTCATCAAGTTCAAAAACTGATTGCAAAAACAAGTATAATCAAAGAAAGTTAGGATGGATTGCATTATAAGAAACATATCATAACAAAATGTATAGAAATTAATTGTCAAACCCTGATTTGTTTCCAAACTTCATCTTTGTGTGGCTTCATTGGATCATCTTACCTTGTTACCTTCCAACTCCTTTTATTATTTGGAATTAACTGGCGGACAAGAGTTCCAAGATAACTGGCCAACTTTGCACTATTGGGTCCTACTGGTTGGTTTATCATTCCATGCAACCTATATCGTCAATGCAAAGGTTTACTAAACTAAGATTTTTGAAACAGAAATAGGTCAATGTAAAGGTTTACATTTTAGGAACTCACCGACAATGTTTCTCCCTTATTCCTAAGACGAAGAAGGTTCTTCGTCTTAACTTGTCGCTTTTTTTAGTATCTTCTCCGGCAGTAGGAGAATCTGCACGAGAGCCAGAATTAGCACGGTCATCAATTGAAGATGTCATTTAGTTACCTACAAGTTCTCTATTTTAGGATTGTAAACAAATACAAATTAGATTCTACTTGACAACCTAATCTCTAAAAATAATCTCTAATTTTTTTTTTGTCAAACGGGCCCTTAATTTAATGCATACTATTTAGTAATTTTTTAAGTAGACAGAGCTAAAAAACAAAAAAGAGATGAAAAGCTATCCCTCCCTTAGAAAGCAAACACTAGAGTCATCCGCTTGGAGAATCGCAGCCATGTCCAACGGTGGAGCAGTCGCTTGGCGAATTGCAGCCATGTCCAGCGGTGGAGCATCCAAGGCCATCCACCGATCAAGCTAATAAGGCCCCATCTTAGCGAGCTAGGTAGCACTCTGATTACCCTCCCTTAAGGTATGGTTCAAGCGCACTGTCCAGTTTCTACTCAAAAGCTCCATGATGTTGAAGAGGAACGACGCATACGAATGCTAGGCCTGTGGCTGTGGCTGTTGCTCTACTAGCAAGAGGACCGAGCTCGAGTCACAGTAAACAACAACATCAGAAGGTCACGTACGGTCCCAAGCCAACTCCAATCCCTTCCAGAGTGCCACCAACTCAGCGAGAAAATTGTCTGCAAACCTATATCGTCAATGCAAAGGTTTACTAAACTAAGATTTTTGAAACAGAAATAGGTCAATGCAAAGGTTTATTGGTCCCTCCTCATGACTCACCCTTCTTGTCGAAATAATTTTATTAAAATTTTTTTTGGCAATTATTATATGCTGTAGAAACTTAAAAGTTTCTATTCGTTGGACAACGGCCATAGTAAGTCATTATATCTTTGTTTATAAACGTTGGCTATTAAGCCATATTATTGTCCTAGTTACGTTTCCTGATTTGTACCATTTTGGAAGCCAATATCATAATATTGGTTTAATGGCTTTAACTCTAATAATTTCTGATTATGTTTCTCATGTATATAAAGTGAGGAATATAGTCGTAGAATGAACACAGTTTTTTTTAGTAGAAGAAATTCTGAAACAAAAGTGTGAAAAGATTTTGTATTTTTTAGATACCGAGTAACGTGAGTTTTTTTTCCTTGGGGGTGTTGGTTTGTTGGGTTCTCTTATGTGCAGAGAGTTCCCAAACTCAGAGTTAGATGACTGTTTTATCATGGGGACAACGAGGTTGTACACTGCTGCACACATCAGACAGAGCCACGAAACATCTTAAAGAGAGCGACCTAGTCCGCGACTTAGCCATATTTACTTATTGGTTATTGATTTATTTATTATTGTTATTATTATTTGTTAGTGTTCGACATTTGCAGCAACAATTTTAAGACATTTTTTTTATTTTCTGCCATGTTTGTCGAGCACGAAACTGTTCCAGTTGATCTCAACAAATCGTAGAAGCTCAGTCTCACAAACTCCAGAAATTTGTTCATGAAATCATCTCCGAAGGTATGACTTTAGATGAACAATTTTGAATAGCTGTAATGATTGTTAAATTACTTTATAGCTGGAAGTTTTTAAGAACCAAAGATATTTTACTCGATTGTGTATAGAGGAGGAAGTCTAAAAATAAGATAAAAATATGAGGTTCTTGTTATCAAATCTGCAACACCCTTTCTCATAAAAGAAAATTGCAATGTGAAAATAGTAAGTTATTTATTTTAATTTCAAAGAATAATATTTTGTTATTGTATTTACTTCCTAAAAATATGAATAATTTTTTTTTTCTTTTTACGATAGAAATACTTCATTAAATTGGAACCCTTAATTCGAAAACTTTGGCGTATAAGATAAATTAAACACAACGTATACAGAAACATACTTCATCTATATATATATATACTGTACATCAGACTATATGTTTGCCCATGCAAACTAGGATATCACACCATATTTACAAGAGCTGAAAGCAATAAAACAAACTAAAGTAGTGTCATAAATATTTTACAGTCATCCAAAATAAACAAAGTCATAAACCTACGCCCGTAGAGAGTCGTCACCAAAAAGAAATGGGATCCTGATTGAATCAGTCCCAAAATCTCCAGCAAAACCCTTATCTGACTGGGTTTGCCAAGACTCCTACATCATCGGTCCATCGGAACCTTGTCCCTCAAGACCCTCTCCTAAGATTCCCTTCCCCTTCTCCCCTTCCATCGCTGCCTCTCTCCTAACTCTGGCTCTCCAGACAACCAGATCCTTAGGGGTAAAAGGTTGGGGACTACCTCCAAGTAGTGCATAAGAAATAGGAACGGCAGAAACTACTGGATCAACCACCATGGCGGTTGACTCCTCAACAGGTGCTTTCCCAGCTGGCACCTCCGGAACAGATTGGGGTCTTCTCACGGTACTCTTCCTTGCAGTTTGTCGGGTCCTATGGGAGTACGTCTAAATAGGTGGAGTACTAGGTCCTCCATGCTCTGCGTCCGGTCCCACCGGTTCTTCTGGCATTGGCTCGGGACGTCTTGCTCTCTATGACTCTGAATCCTGTCTCCTCCAACGCTCTCTCAACTCATTGAGAGGCATTTGTACATCCAGAACTAAGTTCTCTTCAACCCATCTCTGCGGTCCTCCTGATACAGTCTCTAGGGACATTATGTTTCCCACATAAGTCCCCCACTGAGTATGTGGGTTAATCACCCACCCACTACCCATTCCCCCACGGGGATAGTAACTAATCTGCTTGGTGCGGAGCAACCCATTCTGTTGAGGGTCCATCTATATGAATCATGTTCAGAAGACCACAAAACATACAGGCAAGGGTGAAAAATACTCTTATGCAAGTATAAAGATATCACAGAAAACAGATATAAATCAAGAAATTAAGAAGAAATCATGCACAACATACACAAGTATTATCTCATAGCACATATCAGTTATATCCTCACCAAACAATCCATCATCAAACAAACATATCATAATGCATGTCACTTCTATTTCCCTCTCAAACACCGGTGTAATGCTCCATGGAGACTTTTCTCTTCCTCCAACTACATTGAGCGATCGGCTGTAGCAGACTTAACAGACTTATCAGAAAGTCCCTCTAGACTTCATGATAAACATTCAGATAAGCTACATTTAAACATAATACCGTATCATGAATAGTCAAGTCAGTCAAATTTATCCAAGCCGGGTTGTGCGACATGCCTCAGCTCAGGGGTTATCACCTACACTGGCTATTAGAGTGGTTTCACAACCTGGATAATCCCAATAGGCATCTGTGACCCAACTATCACTATTCTCAACCCCATCTCTGGGTTGTTATGCTCGTCTCGTGACCATTTGGCCAATTCTCTTTAGTGCAAATGACATATAGTATTTTGCACACGCAATAACATCACAATTATCTCTTTATTGCTTTGGTTTCTATTGTAATTTCTTGAATCTCTTCTCTTTGTTACCTCTTGTAACATTCAATATATGACTTTTTCTCTAGTCATTTTATAAATACTCTTTCTCTTTGGTTATTTCAATCAAATTCTCACTTTGGTTAACAAAACCGATTTACCGTCTTCACTGTTTTACTTTCAGAAATTAATATAAAATACTTAGACTAAGGCAAATTCAAAATAAGTATTTTTCCCTTAAAAAGACATTAATTTATGAGCCTTTAAGCATTAATTTTATAAATTTCGAATTTTAAAATACCTGACACTTTCACAGGTGTGAGAAAATCACAGCGCAGGTGTGAACTGGTCTGTTCTCTGTTTTCAGATTTCTAAATAAAAATCCGATTTTCACACCCATTTTCTCAAATCCACACCAGAGGTGTAACTGGTCTATTTTTGCCAAAATTCATTAGATTAGAACCTTCATTTTAATTTTAATAACACCATACCTCTTAATTTGAATTACTTAGATTAAAAATAAAATATTTGGGTTATAATTGTGACTTTTCTCCTAGTGAATCATTTTTAACTTATTAACTTATGATTAAAATCTTTATTAAAAGTCCATTGGAGACTTATTTATTTGGAAAACTCTTTGCTTAATGAATTCTAACAAAACTTTAGACTTTATTTCTAATTAATTCATCCTTAATTAATCCTTTTTGTTCATGTCCATGTCATTTTCACCATACTCCACAAAGCTTGGGTTCTTAGTTAACTTGGCATAATTTAGTCCATTCAAACCTCCTCAATCACCAATCACCAATCACCAATCACCAATCTTCAAGCATAATAATAACAAAGCAATAAACTACTTTAAATATTACAATCCCAAATTGAATAAAAAGAAAAACATAGAAAATAAAGAATAGCAAGAAGACAATTATCACAAGCCAAAGGACATCAAACATAGAATAATATCACAATCAAAAATAGAATAGCATCACCATCGAGCAAAGAATAACATCCACATCAAGCATAGAAGAATATCCACATTAAGCATAGAATAATATGAACTTCTAACATAGAGACAAAGTTACAAACACAAAGATGTCATCATCAAATACTTTTCACTACATGATCACTTAATAAAAATCATCTCTTTGATTAAAAATTATGCCTTTTTCAAAAAGGTCATCTCTTTGAAATAAAAATTATTACTTTTCAAGAAAAGATTGTCTTTTTCATAAAAGTTCTTACTTTTCAAAGAAATCACCACTTGATCAAAATCATTTCTTAGATAAAAATCAATAGTTTTCCATAAAGGTTACTTCTTTAGTAAGAAAATATATCTTTTCATAAAGATGAAACTTTTAGAATAATCAAGTCATTTTTTTGTTTTTAGTATGATTCTCTAGCTTTTAAAAAAATCATAGACAAATCACATAGCACTCCATGAATCCTATAACTCACAAAAAGAGAGATTTCCCCTTACCTTTTTCTTTCTCTTCTTGAACAAAGATCCTAGTCTCTTGGCTCCCTAGCCTTACTTGATCACCACCTTAAAACCAAGATATGAACATAGCCAAAAACACTACAAATAAGATCCTTTTTACCAAATAGAAAAGAAGAACATGAGAGGAAAAATTATTTCTTTTCAAACCCTTGTTAGTTATGAACCAAAGGAAGAAAAAAAATCAAAGCTTGGATCAAAGATCATTTACCTTCATAAGCTTGAGTTCCTTCAAGACAAAAATGAAAAAAAAAACCCACTTTTAAAAATATGAACTTGATGATCATGAATAGGAAGAAAGGATTTATGAATTAGAAGACAAAACCAACCTTGGTTGCTTGAAGTTCAAAGACGAAAAGCTTTAGAACACTTGATGAACTCTTGGAACTTTGAGAGAAAGGTGAGAGAAAATGGAAGAGATGTGTTTTGGAAAGAGAATAGAAATGAAGCAAGACTCTCCTCTCCCCTCTCTAATCACACGTCCAGCTCTCTCCCTAGAGAGGCTTGGATAAGTTTTGCAAAAAAAATCATCATTACACTTAATTTAATTTTGATAAAAAGATAAATCAAATCATTATCCTATTGGTCCTTCCTTATGACTCACCCCTCATGGATGTATCTGGCCCTCTTCTTGGCCTTGGGAGGGGGCAGTTTTGGGCTGAAGTAACAAGGGAGGATAAGATCAAACACAAACCATGGTTTAAGCTAGGTTAAAAATCAACTAAGGTGAGGTAACTTTGATCCTACCTAGTTAAAACTATTCATTCAAGGCTTGTTTGTGTGCATGGCTCACATGACTCACATGGAGCAGCCCAGCCACGAAATTATTTGGCTAAAATGGCTTTGAGTTGGCTTGCTTTATGGCTTGGCAGTTAAATACCAAACTTAGGGGCAAAACGGTCTTTTTACCGAAAAAGTAATCATTACTATTTTTTCTATTGCATCACTACCCCTACATCATCATTCCTCTACTAGTAAATGATTTAAAATCTCCTAACTTCATTTCTTGGGTTTTCCTAATTTTTTTCGATACTGCTAATTTTACCAGTAAACTCGTATTTAGGTCAAAATAGTCACCTTTTTAGAAAATTCCAAAAAAATTCCCATAATTCCTAAATAATGGAAAAACACTATTTGGTTCATCAAAATATTTTTCTAACTTGTTTTGGTCTCTAAACCCACTCGCAGTTCAGCCTAGTCAAACTACAAATACCAAAACGGTACATTTTCTTACCCGTAACTCAGAAAAATCCCAAATAAATTTCTAGAATCCTCAAATATTGTAAAATGACTATTGGTATCCTCAAATCATTTTTCCAACTTCAATTCAAGGTCTTTGTCTCACAACGCAACTATCCCGTCAATTTACCATAAATCGTATTCTGTTTTATTATCAAAATTCAACTTAAACTACTGACTTCTATGCTCGCTAGGGACATAAATCACGCATTATATTTTAAAACAGAATAAAGACAAAAATCTAAAAATACGGACGTTACAATTCTCCCCCTTTTAAATAATTTCGTCCTCGAAATTACGTACCTAAAACAACTCTGGATGCTGTTCTTGCATCTTATCCTCTAATTTCCACGTTGCATCACCAGTAACATTGTCCCAAATAAATTTAACCAAAGGAATTTGCTTATCCCTGAGTTGCTTGATCCTCCGATCGTCGATTCGCACAGGGTGTGCTTCATAAGTCAGGTTCTCTTTTAATTGTATGACGCCAGACTAAATCACATGAGATGGATCGGGTACATACTTTCTTAGTTGTGAAACATGGAAAACATCATGAAGATTGGAAAGAAATGGGGGCAAAGCAATTTTATAAGTAACAGGACCTACTCGATGAAGAATTTCGTAAGGTCCTATGAATTTCGGAGTGAGTTTTCTAGACTTGATAGCTCTACCAACCCCAGTCATCGGCATGACTCTCAAAAAAACGTGTTCGCCTTCCTGAAATTGAATGGGTCTCCTTCTTTTGTCAGAGTAATTCTTTTGTCTACTTTGTGCCACTCGCATCCTCTCTCTAATCTGTTTCACCTTCTCTGTTGTTTCTTGCACAACTTCTAGTCCTAAAATCAGATTCTCTCCATCCTGATACCAACACAAAGGTGTTTGGTATTTCCTCCAGTATAAAGCCTCATACGGTGCCATTCCTATGCTAGAATGTTAACTGTTGTTGTATGTAAATTCAATCAATGGCAACAGTTCATCCCAACTTTCTCTCTGGTCTAACACACAAGCTCTCAGCAAATCCTCTAGATATTGAATTGTTTTTTCTGTTTGACCATCCGTTTGGGGATGATAAGCAGAACTCAATTTAAGTCAAGTTCATAGAGCACTTTGCAAACTTTGCCAAAACCTAGAAGTAAATCTAGGGTCTCTATCAGAAACTATGCTAGAAGGCACACCTTGCAACCTAACAATTTCTTTTATATACATCTGAGCCAACTTCTCTAGAGAATATTTCATATTCATAGGAAGAAAATGAGATGACTTAGTCAGCCTGTCTACGATCACCCAGATTTACATCAAATCCTTTCGGAGTTCTAGGTAATCCAGACACAAAATCTGTAGATATTCCTTCCCATTTCCACTCAGGTATCTCCAAAGATTGCATTATTCCTGCTGGTCGTTGGTGTTCTACCTTCGCTTTTTGTTAGGTCAAACATGATGCTACATACTCAGCCACTTGTTTCTTCATTCTTGGCCATCAAAATCTTTGTTTTAGATCTTGATACATCTTATTGAGTCCAGGATGAATACTTAACTTACTCTTATGTGACTCATCCAAAATCAATCTCCTCATCTCCGGATTATTCCGTACACACACCCTACCTTTACACCTCAAGATACCATCATCACTTAGGCTAAACTCTATAACCTTTCCTTGTTCAAGCAACTCTTTCTTTTCCAACAGATGCTCATCAGTTGCTTGTTGCTCTTTAATCTCTCTCATCAATTCACTCGTCACCCTAATCACGTTCAGAGATATCCTATCTCTGTGCACATCCATTGACGGATTCATGTCACGAAAAACTTTCTATTAACTCTGACTCTTTGATCATCATGACCGATATATGTACAGTCTTCCTACTCAAAGCATCGGCTACAACATTAGCCTTCCTTGGGTGATACATCAGGTTGAAATCATAATCCTTAAGAAATTCTATCCATCTCCTCTGCCTCATGTTCAACTCTTTTTGATCAAACAAGTACTTCAAACTCTTATGATCACTAAACACAGTAAAAACTGACCCATAAAGGTAATGCCTCCAGATCTTTAGGGAAAAAACCACTGATGCTAACTCAAGATCATGAGTTGGATAATTCCTTTTATGAGTCTTCAATTAACGAGAGGCATAGGATACGACCTTCCTATTCTGCATTAGAACACAACCCAATCCGTGATAAGAAGCATCACAATATACTTCCATGGGTTCTTCTAGATTAGGTAATATTAAAACAGGTGAAGTCGTTAACCATCCCATCATCTCAAGGAAACTCCTCTCACACTCCTCAGTCCACTCAAACGGTTGATCATTTCTGGTTAACTTGGTCAAAGGAGCCACAGTCTCTGAAAATCCTTCAATAAACCTTTTGTAATATCCCGCTAATCCTACAAAACTACGAACCTTAGTCACAGTCTTAGGTCTATCCCACGAGAGTACTGCTTCCACCTTCGCAAGATCTACACCTATACCGTCCTTGGAAATCGCATGACCTAAAAACTACACTTCTCTCAACTAGAATTCACACTTGGATAACTAAGCATACAATTTATTCCTACTCAAAATTTGCAACACTTGTCGCAAATGTTCCTCATGTTCCTCCTCATTCTTACAATAAACCAAAATATCATCAATGAACACCACCACAACACGATATAAGAATGGACTAAAAACCCTATTCATATAATCCACAAATATTGCTGGTGCATTGGTCACACCGAATGGCATTACAAGATACTCGTAATGACCATACCGAGTTCCAAAAGCAGTCTTGGGTATATCCTCAGGCTTTACCCTAATCTGGTGGTATCCTGTTCTCAGATCTATCTTAGAGAAAACAGCAGCTCCCCTAAGCTGATACATCAAGTCATCAATATGTGGCAAAATGTACTTATTCTTAATTGTTATCTTATTCAACTGCCTATAATCTACACACAAGCTAGAAGTTCCATCCTTCTTCTTTACTAGTAGTACTGGCGCATCCCACGGAGAAACACTCGGTCTTATGAACTGTTTAGACAACAAATCTTCTAATTACTTTTTCAACTCAGCCAATTCCACTGACAACATTCACTACTAGAATTTTAGCTATTAGCGTCGGCTTTTGGCCGACGCTAAACACGAAAAACCGACGCTAACAGTCACTTTAGCGTCGGCCTTGCGTCGGCCACGGGGCGGACGCTAAAATGCTCGTCGCATAGCATTAGCGTCGGCCGTCGTATGGCCGACGCTAAGCGTCGGCTAAGCCCACGCTAAGCCGACGCACGAAGGAAACGAACATGGCCTACGCTAAATTTGCATGGCCGACGCTAATTAGCGTCGGCTAAGCCCACGCTAAGTGGCCATGTTCGACGCATTTAGAGTTAGCGTCGGCCGTGACCGACGCTAATTAGCGTCGGCTAAGCCCACGCTATGAAGCCAGATGCGACGCAAAAGATGTTCATTTAGAGTTAGCGTTGGCCATGACCGACGCTAATTAGCGTCGGCTAAGCCCACGCTATGAAGCCAGATGCGACGCAAAAGAAGTTAATTTAGAGTTAGCGTCGGCCATGGCCGACGCTAATTAGCGTTGGCTAAGCCCACGCTACGAAGCCAGATGCGACGCAAAAAAAAATCTTTCAGAATTTGCGTCGGCACTAGCTGACACTAATTTGCATGTGCTAAGCCGACGCTACTTTATTTTATTTTAATTTATTTTTACATAATTATGTGAAATTCCTGGAAAGAATGAAAGACATTTCAATAGAAAGAAAAAAGCACAAATAACTCCATAAAATGTAATCCCATCAATTAAAAAAAAACATACAAAGGTTCTAAAAGGTAACCTAAATAAGATAAGTTAGGATCTAATGCCAACCAAGACTACAAGGTACTCCAAATAAGACAACTGAGTAAAAAAAAAGGTCAATACTACAAAGTAGTCATGATCTACGACGACGATTACGCGGTGGCGAGTCTGCCTCATCTAGCGACCGGTCATCATGCTCAGCATCATAATGATGAGGGTGCTCAGGTGGAGGAGGAGGTGGAGTTGGAGCCTGACTACATGAAGCACCGCCTGACTGGCGCTCGGCTGCATAAAGTGCCATGAATGTGCGTAGCTGCTCCTCTAACATAGCGACCTTCTGATTGGCTTCATCTGCCCGATGGTTGGCTTCTTCTGCCAATCGAGTAGCAGCTTCTGCATGGTGTCGAGCTTCAGCAGTTGCTTCAGTGTCATGGGTAGTGCGAGTCGTCGTAGGTGCCCGAGACTCCTGAGTCAACGAGGAGGCACCACGGCGAACATTCACAGACATGTCTGCAGTACCATAACTTCGACCACGAGTCCTACCCCCAGCCTCACTCTGCCATATCTGAAGCCTCCTCGACCCATCCACCTCCTGCGAACCCTCATCCGTCTGTGAAGATTCCTGCCTTAAACGTTCCTGATATGCTTCCTGTTAACAACAAAACATAAACCATAATAAGTTATGTATTTTGTTTAATAAGCAAGTTATATCAAGTACATATTACACGACGAGAAAACTTACATAAGTCCTTTCAGAACGACTATCGACCCATTCCCCAGATTTCTTCTTGTGGGTGAACAAGAAGAGATCTCCTGGATCCACTGATCGCCCAAGTTGTTCAGCCTGTAAGAAAAATAGACACATTTTAGTCAAGTATGAAACATTCTAGGGTAATGGACTAAACATTAATACACAGTGAATACATACCATGTCTAGGGCCACATCAAGATGGGATCTACGCCCTGTGGTGTGGACTGCCCCGCCCTTATTTGAAGCTCGATTGGTCTTATTTTGAGCCGAGAGATCCAGATAGGTCTTATCAGTATTCCATTTGTCCTGAAGACCTATCCATGCTCCATCCCCCATCCATTTGGGCTTTGTGCCCTTCTTCTTCGCCTTTGAGAAAATATCATAAAGACGTTTTGCACCTCTTTGATTAAATACCCTAAAGATAGCCTCATGACCATGAGGATCCCAAGCCACTTTATCCTGCAAAAAAGAAGACATAGAAAGTAAGCAATTATGAAACTCAAGTTAGTCACTTAAATGTTTAAATAATTCCAATTAAATTTTGTGAAGTTACCTGAAACCATTTCCACCAGGTTTCCTTCACAGCTGCAGGCACCTCACTCCAGCAGCGGTGAGGATCTCGAAACTGTTTCTCAATGGCATACCTGAGTGCATCGGCTGCAGCCGAGCTAGGGGTCCACCTACAAAAATTATGTCAATGTCAATCATTAAATAGCAATAAATACATAAAGAAGTAAAAATAAATTATAACTTACCCTCGTCCATAAGGTCGAATGATGACTCTCCCAAGATCGTCCTTCTGATACTCCCTCCGGGGAGGAGGAGGATCATGCTCCTCCACATGATCCTCCTCATGAAGCTCGTCTCCCTCCTCCGAGCATTGCTGCTCCTCCCCCACCCCATGTACATCATTATCCTGCTGGTCATGCTGATGATGAGCTTCTGAAGACTCACCCGGCTGGTGCAATGGTGAAGGAATTAAGTATCCTGGATTAGCTACAAAAGTGAAGGTGGTAGTATGGCCAATGGGTGACCTAGGCTGGTCTGGGGGTGGGAGTGGTGTAGACTGAACTACGCGGGGGGGTGGGGGTGGTGGAGGGGTAGTCTGAACTACAGGTGGAGGTGGGGGTGGTGTGGACTGAGTCGGGGTCTATCTGTGGCGACGCATGCGCTCACCATCCTGTGCCAGTGTGCCAGGATGTATTATCCTACCCCGACCCCGACCCCGAGTAGTCGGGAGCTTTACCCTATCGGGTTGACCTCGTCCTGACATAATCTGAATGAAAAACATAATATATATAAATAATTATCTAGGTTAGAGAGAGAGTAGAAAAGAGAGTAGAAGTAGAAGATAGATAGATATCTCTAAAAACTTTACAACTGAAAACTGATTCTCATTGATTAGAGTTGTATCTTTTTAGCTAAATAATGCTCTGATTATTACAATGACAACCTAAGCTACCTAAGCTAGTCCTCATTGCTATCCTCATCCCCATCCTCCCCGTCCTCATCGTCCTCCTCGTCCTCGTCCTTGTTTATGTGCTCGTCCTCTGATTGGCCATCTTGCTCGTCCTCGTCTTCTGATTGACCATCTTGTTCCATTGGATCGTCATTATCATCAACAATCTGTTCATATTCCTTCAATGTTTCATCAAGTAAGCCTTGTATTTGTTCGACTTCCGTAATGGGTGCAACGGGTGATGTCTCATTGGCCTGATAAGGCACTTCATCTTCTGTGTCATCGACTTCCACATGACCTCTTGGTTTGGTGATGATTGCCACACACCAGCCTTTCAAATCTCTACACGTCTGGATAAGGGACAAAATAGACCTGTCTTGCCTTTTGTGCAAGGATAAATGGATCATATCGATTGTATCGTTTACTCATATCAATATTGACGATGTTATATTGTGCATGAACCTTTGTGCCTTTGTTTCTTGTTGGATCAAACCATTCACAGTAAAATACGGTGATCTTGTTAGTCAAACCATCATAATCCAACTCATAGATATGTTGGATGGTGCCATAAAAATCATCCTCCCCTCCTTCAGTTATACCTTTTATGTACACCCCACTATTTGTGGTCTTTTTACCATCACTCCAAGCCTTAGTGTGATACTTATACCCATTAACAAAGTACATATTCCACGATGTTATCTTTGATGCAGGACCCCTTGCAAGTGACAATATTTGTGTGTCGGTAATTCCATTTTCATATACCTGCATACACAAAGGCTTAGGTTGGGTTTTTATCAATACCAATGGGAAATTCATCATGCACATTACACTTACATATATTTGAAACCAAATGGGAAATTCTTCGTGAATACGGTCGGAACCATGTTTGCCATTGACGGAGTGTGTTCGCAGGAATGCACTAAAACAAATTTAATAATTGATGAGCTAAGATTATGGTAAATGGTCATAAAACTTAACGATTTGGCTATTAAGAAATTTACTTACTCAAGATATGGTTTGACTTCATTGCAGTTGATCAGGACATGTACATGAGCAGATCTCCATTCTTTATCTGATAGGTAATCATCTTTACATCTACCACTATGACGACCTAATGTGTGTAAGACTGACAATCGTGGTTGGACCCCCTCATGTCCCGATCGAGAATCATTTCTGAAAGTATTGGTTGATAACAAGTTGGAGCTCTTAAAGTAGTGGGAGCAGAAATAGGTTATCTCACGTTGCACGTAATGGGCACATATAGAACCTTCTACCCTAGCCTTATTCCTGACAGCCCGCTTTGAGTCTCCCATCAATCTGCATGTAAATGTCAGAATCTATCATGCATTATAGTTTAAATATATAATAGACATAGACATTAATTACATGCAAGACAGCCTCGTCACCTTTCAAATGGATACATCCATCGATATTGAACCGGACTGCCTAGGATTGCTTCATTAGGCAAGTGAATTGGGAGATGTTCCATTGAATCAAAGAAACCTGGGGGAAAAATCCTTTCCAACTTGCAAATAATAATGGGAATGTTCTGCTCCAATCTAATCAAGTCATCCATCCTCAATGTGTTGCAGCATAGATCTTTGAAGAACCGACTTAATTCAGTTAGCGGCTTCCATACACATTCTGGCAAGCAACGAAAGGCAATTGGGAGTAAACACTCCATGAATACATGACAGTCATGACTTTTCATCCCATGCATTCTGCCCTTCTGGACATCGGCGCACCTAGCCAAGTTTGAAGCATAACCATCTGGCATTTTTAGTTCTTTGATCCATTTACACACTAACTTTGCATGTTTTGATGTCAAAGTGTATTTTGCCTTTGGCTTTCCCAATTTACCGTTTCCTAATGATTGCATCTCCAAGTCCCCACGTGCACAAAATACAGAAATATCCTTTCTTGCCTTTTCATTATCTTTTGTTTTTCCTGTAACATTCATGACAGTGTTGAAGACGTTGTCAAAGAAGTTCTTCTCTATCTGCATGACATCGAGGTTGTGCCGTAACAAATTGTCCTTCCAATATGGAAGATCCCAAAATATACTTCGTTTAGTCCAATTATGAATCAGTCCATATCCTGGCAATCTACTGCCACAACCGTCTGTGACCTTTGGAAAATCACGAACAAATTCCCACAATTGTTGCCCTGTCAACATGTAAGGTGGACCATCCTTCTCGTCCCTATTTCTTCTAAATCCCCTTTTGCTTCTTCTAAAAGAATGATCAGCTGGCAAGAACCGGCGATGACAGTCAAACCACGAATTTTTTCCACCGAATTTCAGGGTGAAAGCTTTTGTGTCCTCCATACAATAAGGGCATGCCAACTTACCTCGTGTTCCCCATCCAGATAACATCCCATATGCTGGAAAATCATTAATTGTCCACATTAAGCATGCTCTCATGAGAAAATTTTGCTTCGTGGAGATATCGTAAGTTAAAACACCATGGCTCCACAATAATTGCAAATCATCAATCAAAGGCTGCAAGTATACATCTATCTTTACTGTCGGATCAGATGGACCAGGAATAAAACAAGTCAAAAACATGTAAGGTTTGGTCATGCACATTTCAGGGGGAAGATTGTAAGGTGTGACTATTACTGGCCAACATGAGTATGGAGAGGAAGATGCTTGAATGTAAGGCGTAAATCCATCAGCACATAAACCCAATCTTACATTTCTTGGCTCAGAGGCAAAATCAGGATAAACATCGTCAAAGTGTTTCCACGCTTTCCCATCGGAGGGATGACGCAAAACATTCGAATCATTTCTGTTTTCAAAATGCCATCTCATTTCAGAAGCAGTAAGTTTTGAAGCATACATTCTTTGTAATCTAGGAATGATAGGAAAATAGAACATTCTCTTAACCGGGACATTTTTGTACCTTCCCATTCCACTTCTTCGAGGAACATACCTTGCAGCGTCACAAAACTTACACTCAGATAAATTGCTATCTTCTTTGTAGTATAGCATGCATCCATTCACACAACAATCAATTTTCTTGGCCTTCAACCCCAACTTAGACACCAACCTCGCTGCTTGGTAGTAACTTCCAGGCAAAGAATGTTCTGATGGAGCTACATCAACAAGCATCTGCACAAAATAGTCTATACACTTTTGGGGAACATGCCAGTTAGATCTAGCAGCCAAGAGCTTAACAGATATATTACTCAACTTGGATTCGGTGGCTCCATTGTAAATGGGGTCGTTAGCAGAAGTCAACATATCATAGAAACGCTGAGCTTCTGGATTTGGCAACTCTTCCTCATTGAATGTTGACTCATCTCCCACATTACTTCTAACATTAGGGCCTCCATACAATGGGACAAAACATGCATCATGCACCATTTCATGCATTGCTTCAAAATGATCTTCAGTATCAACAAACCCACTACTATTTGACTCTTCCCCTAAGTCATTATTTAGGTCCTCAACCTCTCCATGCATAGACCAGATCAAATAGTTTGGCTGGAATCCAAACCTATATAGGTGCTCTTTGACTTCACCCTCAGTCAAAATCGCCATACACTTACACTTTGAACAAGGACACCTAACCCCTCCCTCGGACAAATAGTAGGGTTGTTCCTTAGCTTTCCTAATTAACTCGCGAACCCCATCAATAAACTCTTGTTTCAGTCCCATCCTACCAGGATTTAGCCGGTCATACATCTAGCTACGATCCATTTTCTACAATGCAAAGATTAATCACTTAGCCACTCGAATTAGAAAAAAAATTCGACAGCATAACCCTTGTGATTTGAACATTACCCTTTTTTTTTATACAAATAACTATATATGCGACATCCAATAAATAGAAACAATAGTATATTAACATAATCAAACCTATTGAGCTCAGTTCTTCACTAACAAACAACAAAACAATTCACAAACACATGCATCATTTGTAAACTACCAGCACACAATCCAGCATCTCGCATCTCAGGCAGGATCACACCTATTGAGCTCAGCTCTCCACTAACAAACAACAAAATAATTCACAAACACATGCATCATTTCTAAACTACCAGCACACAATCCAGCATCCCGCATCTCAGGCGGGATCACACCTATTGAGCTCAGCTCTCCACTAGCAAATTGCAAAACAATTCACATTGCAACTTGCACATTCACAAAGATATTCCCAAAAGAATTACATACTTACCGATGAACTCCAACACTAAGCTTCAATTATAATCTCCGAGTGCCACGAATAGTACTATCACATTTCAAGAAAAATAGAAAGAAGTCAAGATCACACGAAAGAAATTAAGAAGTCAAGAAAAAGAGAAAGAAATATTTAAGATTAAAACCAAGAAAACATGAAAAAGATTCTAAAACAGAAATTTTTCAAATAACCTACACAAGGAGCTCAAGCTTTGATCTCAAGGTATAGCACAATCCTTTTCTTCCTCGCCTTCTTCCAAAAGCTATAAAAATATTAATAGTATGCAATCAGAGAGACATAATGAAACATTGAGTGACCCCAGAGAAAGCTAAGAATATTAATATTAATATCTACAAAGTCCGAAAGTTAACGAAAACAATATCACAATATAAATCTTCATTAGTAAAAGCAAAGCAACAAAGAAAGGCTACTCGGGATCTATATGAACAACAAAGATGTATATGTCTATCACAATTCCAATCTACTACAAGTAATTTTAAAACATATACCCCAATAAAGATGTATGATAATACCGTAATAGCAATATAATAACCTCTCAATTAAGGGTCATACAAGCTGGATGTTACTGACAGTGGGCATTTTTTTCCCCTTTAGGATGGTTCTTACAAGGTAGCTCTTAGGTCTACTGGGAATCGTGAAACAATAACAGCCCTTCCCTCTAAAATGGAGGCTGTAGTACCAAGGAAATCAGATAAAATAAAGATAATGGGCGAACAATAACTTGCGTGGTACCACAGGCGTGGTTGATTGGTGTAGATGGCAATGATGGTATTGTAAAGGTATATGATACGTTGGATGTGAAGATTTTAGACTTGGTTATCTTGGCAAAGTTAGCTCAACCATCATATAAGCTTGTTGTAGAGAAATTACTTAATGCATATCTTTTTCCCCATTTATCTCTCTTCAATATGCTTTCTGCACCTTTGATTTGTTCGCCCAACTGGTTGCTTCACAGTGTTGCATATAAATTAATTACCATTATAATTATTGCTTCCCTTGCAGTAGGGTGACCAAAAAGAACAGGAATGAAATCTTTTGTTAAGAAAGAAAAAGAATATATATAAAATATTATGATATGTTTTGCAATTTCTTTTATAGAACATGTAGTTTGATTGCATGTTACTTTAAATGTAAATTCAAATAACGTAAATATAGATTTCGGATTCCTTGCTGAAGTCCAAAAATGACAGGTACAGAGCAGGAAATGTATACAAAAAGAATAATAAATCTCTACACAAATACAATCTCTACAAAGATGGAATTGCAACCCATAAGGTACAAACTTATTAAGTAATTTGAAGGGAAATATACCTTCTCACGGAATCCCAGGATCAGGTTCAACAGGATCTACACTGCTTAATGTAGGTAACAAGATGAAACACAAGAAGGGGGGGTTGAATTGTGTTTCTAAGCTTTTAAAACTTTTCGCAAATGTTGGACGCTGGCTGTTAAAACGTTGGACGCACAGCTTAGTTCAAATATTGGACGCACAGTGTTTTTGCTCTTTCTTTTTCGTTTTCCAGTCTCTTGTATTCTTCTTCTTGCTTCTCGGTATTTATAGGCTTTGATGAAGCTTCAGACTTGTTCTTCGAATAGCTCAGCTTCAGCCTTCATAAATATTACCGTTCTCCAATAGCATTTAATGCTATTTTCCCGTTGCTCTGAGGAGATCTACTTCATTGTGCATGTCTGCGTTTCTTTCTCCCAAATCAGAAGCAACCTGTACTCAAAGTCTCAATTGTACAGTGGTTAATAATAATATCTTATTGAGACAGAGAGAATACACAGTGTAAAGCAGAAAGGTGTGTTCAGAGATATATAGAGTAGTTAAAAGTACATTCTCTCTCTTAGTACACTTTCCACAGTACTTTATGCTTTTCAGAAGTACATTCACACACGTTGACAAAGATGTACAGAAAGCATTGTGTACAGCTATTTATTTCAAATCATTTGCTCAATAAATATGTTTCATATTAAATGCATGAGCAATAAATAGCATGTAATGGACTCTGCGTTTTGGACGCAGCATATAGAATCTATTGGACGCATACCTTTGCACTTACCAATTTGCACAGAACTTATGCAAACATTGGACGCATACCTGATGCTTACCAATCTATTCCATTTGAATGCAAGGCAGTATTGGACTTATTGCCTCATTCTGGTTATTGGACTTTTGCCATTTCCCTATAGTTCCATTGGACGCAGAGTTGATTGTTGTACATTTGTTCTTCTGCTTCATTGGACGCAGAACAGTTGTTTGATGTACCTTTGTCAATCTGCTTCATTGTGTTCCATTGGACGCAAAGCAATATTGTTGTCCTTCTTATTTATTGGACGCAGAACAGTGCCTTTGTCACTCTGATTTCATTGGACGCAGAGCAGTTCTTTTGTTTGTTCAGTTTCATTGGACGCAGAGCAGTTCTTTTGTTTGTTCAGTTTCATTGGACGCAGAGTTGCACTCTTGCTCACACTGAACATTGGACTTTTATCCTTCATCTGCATTGGACGCTCACTGAATCTGTTCCTTTGAAAATCATTGGACTTTTACTGTAATTCTGCTTCTCATAAAAACATTGGACTCTGCCAGTATTGCCTTGTTTTTATCATTGGACTTATGCCAGTCTTGCTCTATTGGACGCTTACTGATTCTGCTTCTTTGGAAAACATTGGACGCAGAAAGTAGCGTGTCTTCAAGACTTGATTTCTTCTACTTCTGCGATTCTGCTTCTTCAGAAGACATTGGACGCAGAACTTTGTTCTTGCCTTGTGCTCAAACATTGGACGCAGAATTCTTCCTTCTGCTCAAACATTGGACGCTGGACGCAGAATTCTTCCTTCTGCTCAAACATTGGACGCAGAACTTTTGTGTCCATTTCAGTGCCAACATTGGACGCAAAACTCTTGTGTCCATTCCAGTGCCAACATTGGACGCAAGGCTCACTTTGAATGCCAGCCAATGTCATGAAGAACTGATTGGACGCAGACTGCAATCAGCTTAGTTAGGCAGCATTTATTCATTGTACAGCTTAATACAAATTGATTATCCTTTGTAAAAACCTTAATACATTTTGTTATCATCAAAACCATAAAATCACTTAGGGAGTTTTTGTATTAAAAACACTTTTAACCAATTTGGTTCCAACAATCTCCCCCTTTTTGATGATGACAAACATTATTAAGTTTTACAAACTATAAAGCATATAAACCAAAGACAATCAGCAAAAATAGAAATTTTCTAAGGGAAACTCCCCCTGAGATAAACATCTCAGATTTTCCTTACTCTTCTCCCCCTGAGATAAACATCTCATGGTTTTGGATATTCAATATACTTGGAGTACCTGAAAATTTCTTTTACTCATAGAAACAAGATTAGTCCACAAATAGCTTATCAAAATAACAACATGGTAATAAGACTAATGCAATCAGACTTAATCTTTCTCCCCTTTTGTCAAAATCTTTCCCCAAAAACTTAATCCCATTCTTTCTCCCCCTTTTGTCATCAGGCAAAAAGGTTCATAGAACATCATAGTCCAAAGAGAGTTTTGAAAAAAAAAACTTGGAGCTTTTAAAAACAGAAACCTCTTTAAAACTAAAAAAAACCTTTTTCTTCTCCCCTTTTCTAAACAAGCTTTCTCAAACAGAAATGATTTTAGAAAAGATGTCAAGAAGAGAAAACCAACTGTAAGAAATATCTTTATGAAAAAGTTTGGACTCAGCGTGGGATTACTAAGATGTAAAAGCTTTTGAGTCTTTAAAAAACATTCTAAGTCTCAAATAGAATGTTGTATCCTATTGGACTCTAGTCACATTGGACTCAGACTCAACTTAAGCATATTGGACGCTAAACATCAGTCTTTTATAAAGTGCATATTCAAATGCTTCCTTATAAAAATGAATCTATCTACAGAGAGGGGTTTTGTAAATATATCTGCAAATATATCTGCTCATTGATTTTCAGTGTTAACAAACTGAATATCAAATGTTCCCTTCTGCACATAGTCTCTAATAAAATGATGTTTAATTTCTATATGCTTAGCTCTTGAGTGTAAGATTGGGTTCTTAGATAAATTGATTGCAGCAGTATTATCACAAAGAACAGAAATCTTACTCTCAAAGATGTTATAGTCCTCCAGTATTGGACGCATCACAGTTTTCCTGCGTCTGGTCCATCTTCTTCAATCTTGGGAGATCTTAAGCTTTAGGTCTTGGAACATAGACCTTTCTCCTGTTATGTGTCGTGAGCAGCCACTGTCCAGGTGCCATGACTGGAGTTGTCTTCCTCCCATCAAGTATATCTGCAACAGGAATTATCATATTTTTTGGTACCCAGATTGACTTGGGTCCTTTCATGTTAGTCCTTGGTCTGCGTCCAGGCATGTCTCTTTTGTTATGGACGCATGTTGATGTAACATGTCCAGCCTTTCCACAGTATCCACAGTATATATTAAATTTTGATGGACTCTTGGAAAACTTTGGTTTCGGTTTTTCATAACCCAAACCACTTTTGTCATCAGGTTTTCTCTGAATTTTTAAAATCTTATTGAGTTTTTCAGAGCTGCTGACAAACTTGGACAATCGTCCAGTGAGTTCATCTACTTCTTGTTGAAGTACTTGTACTTCACAGGAAGTATTGGACTCAGACTTCTTTGGAGATTCTTCTTTCAATTGACTTACTTGAAGTCTTAAATGTTCATTATCCAATTTGAGTACATTGTTTTCTAAAATAAGTTTTTCGAAATCTTTATTTATTTGAGAAAACTTTTTCTTTAATAATCTGTACTCATCAGATAAGATAGATGAATCTCTAAGAAGATCATCAAAATTATTGCTTAATTCAGAGTAGGAAATTACCTCTTCTTCATCATCACTGTCAGTTGAGGATAGACTTGCCTTTAGGCAGAGATTAGCTTCTTCTTTATCCTCATCATCAGAGGAGTCATCAAGATCCTCCCATGTTGCCATGAGACCTTTCTTCTTCTTGAAGAACTTCTTCTTTGTTCTTTCTGCCTCAGGACAATCTGACATGTAGTGGCCTGGTTTCTTGCATCCATAGCACACCACTGGATTTTTCTCCTTTTGCTCAGTTTCTTTTTGTGGAAATTTTCTGTTGAATTGCTTCCTTCTGAAGCCACCTTTCTTGTTCCATATGGCCTTTAACTTCTTGGAGATGAGGTAGAGTTCATCATCATCTGAACCTTCTTCTCCTTCTGAGCTGCATGATTCTTCATCAGAATCATTGGCCTTCAAGGCTTTTGAGGTGCTCCCTTTTTGAGCTTTAAGAGCAATGGACTTTGCCCTTTTTTCGGTTCCCTCTTCTCTGAGCTCAAGCTCATGTACTTTCAGTGAGCCTAGAAGATCCTCCATGGCAAGAGTGGAAAGATCCCTTGCTTCTTGTATGGCTGTCACCTTGGGTCTCCATTGTCTTGGCAGACTCCTTAGGATTTTCCTGATGTGCTCCTGGGTTGTGTAGATTTTTCCCAAGGACCTCAGGTTGTTAATGATTGTTTGGAATCTTCCAAACATTTGATCAATGGACTCGTGATCCTCCATTTTGAATAGTTCATATTGATGAACTAGCAAGCTGATTTTGGACTCACGAACCTGAGATGAACCTTCATGTGCCAAAGCTAGAGTGTCCCACATCTCCTTGGCAGTAGTGCAGCTGTGCACCTTGTCATATTCTGACTTTGTGATGGCACACATCAGATAGTGTCTTGTTCTTGAGTTCAGCTGGAATCTTGTTCTCTGATCTTGTGTCCACTGAGCTCTTGGTACTGGTTGACCTGCTTCATTTACTGGAGAAGTGTAGCCAGTTTCCACAACATCCCATAGGTCCATATTTTGAGCATCAAAGAATGTGATCATTCTTTGCTTCCAGTAGTCATATTCGTTGCCATTGAACAGTGGTGGTCTGTTCACAACCTGTCCCTCGTTCTCCATGGATCTTGCTTCTCTGCACTGTTAAGTGCTCAAACCCTAGAGACCGAGCTCTGATGCCAACTGTAGGTAACAAGATGAAACACAAGAAGGGGGGTTGAATTGTGTTTCTAAGCTTTTAAAACTTTTCGCAAATGTTGGACGCTGGCTGTTAAAACGTTGGACGCACAGCTTAGTTCAAATATTGGACGCACAGTGTTTTTGCTCTTTCTTTTTCGTTTTCCAGTCTCTTGTATTCTTCTTCTTGCTTCTCGGTATTTATAGGCTTTGATGAAGCTTCAGACTTGTTCTTCGAATAGCTCAGCTTCAGCCTTCATAAATATTACCGTTCTCCAATAGCATTTAATGCTATTTTCCCGTTGCTCTGAGGAGATCTACTTCATTGTGCATGTCTGCGTTTCTTTCTCCCAAATCAGAAGCAACCTGTACTCAAAGTCTCAATTGTACAGTGGTTAATAATAATATCTTATTGAGACAGAGAGAATACACAGTGTAAAGCAGAAAGGTGTGTTCAGAGATATATAGAGTAGTTAAAAGTACATTCTCTCTCTTAGTACACTTTCCACAGTACTTTATGCTTTTCAGAAGTACATTCACACACGTTGACAAAGATGTACAGAAAGCATTGTGTACAGCTATTTATTTCAAATCATTTGCTCAATAAATATGTTTCATATTAAATGCATGAGCAATAAATAGCATGTAATGGACTCTGCGTTTTGGACGCAGCATATAGAATCTATTGGACGCATACCTTTGCACTTACCAATTTGCACAGAACTTATGCAAACATTGGACGCATACCTGATGCTTACCAATCTATTCCATTTGAATGCAAGGCAGTATTGGACTTATTGCCTCATTCTGGTTATTGGACTTTTGCCATTTCCCTATAGTTCCATTGGACGCAGAGTTGATTGTTGTACATTTGTTCTTCTGCTTCATTGGACGCAGAACAGTTGTTTGATGTACCTTTGTCAATCTGCTTCATTGTGTTCCATTGGACGCAAAGCAATATTGTTGTCCTTCTTATTTATTGGACGCAGAACAGTGCCTTTGTCACTCTGATTTCATTGGACGCAGAGCAGTTCTTTTGTTTGTTCAGTTTCATTGGACGCAGAGCAGTTCTTTTGTTTGTTCAGTTTCATTGGACGCAGAGTTGCACTCTTGCTCACATTGAACATTGGACTTTTATCCTTCATCTGCATTGGACGCTCACTGAATCTGTTCCTTTGAAAATCATTGGACTTTTACTGTAATTCTGCTTCTCATAAAAACATTGGACTCTGCCAGTATTGCCTTGTTTTTATCATTGGACTTATGCCAGTCTTGCTCTATTGGACGCTTACTGATTCTGCTTCTTTGGAAAACATTGGACGCAGAAAGTAGCGTGTCTTCAAGACTTGATTTCTTCTACTTCTGCGATTCTGCTTCTTCAGAAGACATTGGACGCAGAACTTTGTTCTTGCCTTGTGCTCAAACATTGGACGCAGAATTCTTCCTTCTGCTCAAACATTGGACGCTGGACGCAGAATTCTTCCTTCTGCTCAAACATTGGACGCAGAACTTTTGTGTCCATTTCAGTGCCAACATTGGACGCAAAACTCTTGTGTCCATTCCAGTGCCAACATTGGACGCAAGGCTCACTTTGAATGCCAGCCAATGTCATGAAGAACTGATTGGACGCAGACTGCAATCAGCTTAGTTAGGCAGCATTTATTCATTGTACAGCTTAATACAAATTGATTATCCTTTGTAAAAACCTTAATACATTTTGTTATCATCAAAACCATAAAATCACTTAGGGAGTTTTTGTATTAAAAACACTTTTAACCAATTTGGTTCCAACACTTAACTCTTCCCTGTTTGCAGCTAGCAGACCAAGACCCTGTTTTTGAAGCAAGCAATGCAACGCTAATATTTCAGCAAGACACAGTGAACAAAACAAGAGAGGTAGATTAAAAATTCCAGCTTCAGCAAAACACAACAAACGAAAACAAATTAAAACAATGACAAAGATGGCAAAACAGTGGCATCGGAGATCAAGCAACGATGGCAAAATGGTGAGAGGAAGAAACCAGGAAACAGGAAATCAAGAAACCAGGTGGAGCTCAACACTCAGGTGTCTCTAGGCTTTCAATTGTTCATTAATAAATAGTTCAACTGCTTAAGATGAGAAAAACTAGGGGAGTTGTGCAAACGAAATTACAAAAATAACCCTAAATTATAGTAAAAACTGAAAACTGCCATTTTAACCCCTTAAACGAAAGAATTTGGCCAAAATCACGCGACGCGCAGGTTTCCTGTGTTTTGCTCAGAAGCCTGTTTCCATGCGAAAAAGTGGTCTCTTTTGTTAAAATCGGAGTTTGCACTACATTGATGAGTTAATGGCTTAATGCAAAATTTACAAATTCAAATTAAAAATCAAACACAACGTTTATCTGAGAAGCAAAGAATGCAGATTATAAAAAAAAACGTTTAAGTGGTCCACGCAAACCCATTTTCAAAATCTTAAAGATAAGGCATCATGCAACAACCACTAGTTTCAAAATGCATTCCCAAATTTAACGAACCAGTCTAATATTCCATTATTCCAAGCTATTCAACAACACTTGCAATCGAATTTCAAACAAACAATGGGACAAACATTTATCTGAGAAAAAAACGCAAGAGGAAACGAATTGGAAAAGAGGAATACCTAAAACAGTGGCAAACGTTGATAGAGATGACCGCTAGACAACCACACCGGAGTCAGTGAAGCTCAGGGCGGCACGACGCGGTGGCTAAAGGGCGTGAAACGGTGGCTAAATGGTGTGACGACTCGGTGCCTAAAGGGTGTGACGACTCGGTGGCTAATGGGCGTGAAACGGTGGCTAAAGGGCGGCGCAACACGGTGCCTAAAGGGCGTGAATGGTGGTAAGTGATGGTGGCGCTACATGGTGGCAAACGGTGAACGTGGCTGAAGGGGCGAACGACTGAGCTCTGAGAGAAAGCTGATAGAGATGGAAGAATGAGGGAGACCGTGAAGGTTAGGGATTTTGACTATAATTTTGAACTTTAGCGTCGGCCAAGCCGACGCAAACGTTTTTTAAAAACGTTTTAAATTTAATTATTACCCAGAGATCTAGCGTCGGTCCCGGCCGACGCTAATATTTCCATAAACTTTGCGTCAATCATTTAGCGTCGGCTAAGCCGACGCTAATTATTGTTAAAATAAAAAAATAAAAGAAGAGCACAACGATAACTATAGCGTCGGCTATTTCGTCGCAAGGCCGACGCTAGTAGCGTCGGTGTCGTGGCCGACGCTAACGATCCGTAGCTACAAACCAACATTCTAGTAGTGATTCTATATGGGGCAATAGAAATTAGACCGGAACTGGGTACTAGGTCTATGGTAAACCCTATCTCTCTCACAGGTGGCAAACCCGGAACATCTTCTGGAAACACTTCAGAGAATTCTCTAACTACAGGCACATTGTTCAATTCCTTATCACTCTCAAATTTCAACAAGGAAAATAACACGTATCCTTGTGCTCCTTCTTTTAAAGTTCTTGCTTGGCTGGTAGATATAAGTCCAGAAATCTTAGGATTAGGAAAAACTAGGGTCTTATTGGCACAATCTAGAAGGATATGATTGAAAGATAACCAATCCATACCAAGAATAACATCTATTTGAATCAAAGGTAGACATATCAAATCAACGAAATATTTCCTATTGAGAATAGTGACAGGGCAATTCAAACAAACAGTATTCACAACAACTGGTTCAGCAGTAGCTAGAGAAACAACTAAATCGAATGACATCAAAGAAACAGACAAATTCAATCGTTTCACACAATCATGAGATATAAACGAATGCGTCGCACCTAAATCATACAGTACAATTAAAGGATAACCAGCTATGTCGCATGTACCTTGTATGAGATCATCCGATTGCGAAACTTCAACGCCACTCAGGGTATACACGTCCCTTTGTCTTCGGTCTCACCGCCTGCATATTATTCACTGCTGGTTCAGCGTTTGGTGTCTTGGAATCCTTGGATAGATGTCCCACCTTTTCACATTTGAAACAGGTCACCCCTCTTTGATTGCAGTTGTTAGAGTAATGTCCTGGTTTCCCACAATTAAAACACCGAATCCCATTTGGCCCTTGATTTCTACGATTACCACCCCATCCTGCAGGTGTCATGTTGCGGTTCTGTTGTTGATTCCTAAAATTTTCAGGTCTTGTGTAGGGTTTTCTTTGGAATTGCTTCCCTTTCTGATTCTGTGGCCTGAACCTAGACGGTCCACCCACATTGCTCCTTATTACACTCTCCTTTTTCAATATTTCTATCTTCCTACATTTTTCCACCAGAAGTTAGAACTAACGAATCTCTAAAGGTGCTACGACTTCATTGATCTCATAGCGTAACCCTCTTTCAAATCTCTCACACTTCCATCCCTCATCAGGTTGAAGCTGAAAGAAACGAAAATACTTAGCCAGAGTTTCAAACTTTGCCGCGTAAGTATCCACTGTCATGTCCTTCTGCTGCAGATATAGGAATTCCAATTCCTTCTCAGTCCTAGCACTTTGAGGAAAATACTTCTCTAGGAATCTAACCCGAAAAACATCCCAAGTAATAGCCTGGTGTTGAGCCTCCAATAGTTGTTGTACTCCCTTCCACCAGTACTCTGCATCCCCAATCAGCAGATAAGTGGCATAGGGTACCTTAACCTCCTCAGCACAATGTAGAGCAAGAAATATCTTCTCTATTTCCTGAATCCATAAGTCAGCCTTCTCTGGATCAGGTTCCCATCGAACTGAGATGGATCATGTTTCTTGAAATCAAACAACCCTTTATTCTCAGCAGCTCTAGCAGCCCTAAGTTAATTCAGAACTTCCCTTTGTTCAGCTCGATCAGCTTGTTGTGCCATGGTAGCTGCCATATTGGTCATGGCACCAACAACTCTCTCTAACGCATCTGTATTGCGAGCCATGGATTCTTGCAATTTAACCGGCAAAGGTACAATCCAGAATCCATCCAAGCAAATCACACAATACATACATTGTTCCACAAGGAAACAATTCAAACAATGTCAATCAGAGTTCACACAAACTAACTTAATAGGCCTACACCTTAAACATCCCAAACATGACTCAACCGGGCTCTGGTACCACTAATTGCAACGCCCTTTCTCATAAAAGGAAATTGCAATGTGAAAAGATGTTTTTGTGAAAATAGTTAAGTTATTTATTTTAGTTTCAAAGAATCATATTTTGTTATTGTATTTACTTCCTAAAAATATGAATAATTTTTTTTGTTTTTATGATAGAAATACTTTATTAAGTTGGAACCCTTAATTTGAAAACTTTGGCATATAAGATAAATCAAACACAACATATAAAGAAACATACCTCATCTATATATATATATACTATACATCAGACTACATGTTTGCCTATGCAAACTAGGATATCACACCATATTTACAAGAGCTGAAAGCAATAAAATAAAGTAAAGTAGTGCCATAAATATTTTACAGTCATCCAAAATAAACAAAGTCAAAAGCCCACCCCGTAGAGAGTCATCGCCAAAAAGAAATGGGATCCTGACTGAATTAGTCCCAAAGGCTCCAGCAAAACCCTTATCTGACTGGGTTTGCCAAGACTCCTACATCATCGGTCCATCAGAACCTTGTCTCTCAAGTCCCTCTCCTAAGATTCCCTTCCCCTTCTCCCCTTGCACCGCTGCCTCTATCCAAACTCTGGCTCTCCAGACAACTAGATCCTCAGGGTAAGAAATCAGAACGGCAGAAACTACTGGATCAACCACCATGGCGGTTGACTCCTCAATAGGTGCTTTCCCAGCTGGCACCTCCGGAACGGATCGGGGTCTTCTCACGGTACTCTTCCTTGCAGTTTGTCGGGTCCTACGGGAGTACGTCTGAATAGGTGGAGTACTAGGTCCTCTATGCTCTGCGTCCGCTCCCACCGGTTCTTTTGGCACTGGCTCGGGACGTCCTGCTCTCTGTGACTCTGAATCCTGTCTCCTCCAACGCTCTCTCAACTCATTGAGAGGCATCTCTACATCCAGAACTAAGTTCTCTTCAACCCATCTCTGCGGTCCTCCTGATATAGTCTCTAGGGACATTATGTTTCCCGCATAAGTCCCCCACTGAGTATGTGGGTTAACTACCCATTCCCCCACGGGGATAGTAACTAATCCGCCTGGTGCAGAGCAACCCATTCTACTGAGGGTCCATCTATATGAATCATGTTCAAAAGACCACAAAACATATAGGCAAGGGTGAAAAACACTCTTATGCAAGTCATAAAGATATCACAAAATACATATATAAATCAAGAAATTAAGAAGAAATCATGCACAACATAGACAAGCATTATCTCATAGCACATATCAGTTACTTCCTCACCAAACAATCCATCATCAAACAAACATATCATAATGCATGTCACTTCCATTTCCCTCTCAAACACCGGTGTAATGCTCCATGGAGATTTATCTCTTCCTCCAACTACATTGAGCGATCGGCTGTAGCAGACTTAACAGACTTATCAGATAGTCCCTCCAGACTTCATGATAAACATTTAGATAAGCTACATTTAAACATAGTACCGTATCATGAATTGTCAAGTCAGTCAGATTTATCCAAGCCGGGTTGTGCGACATGCCTCAGCTCAGGGGTTATCACCTACACTGGCTATTAGAGTGGTTTCGCAACCTGGATAATCCCAATAGGCATCTGTGGCCCAACTATCACTATTCTCAACCCCCTCTCTGGGTTGTTATGCTCGTCTCGTGACCATTTGGCCAAATCTCTTTAATGCAAATGACATATAGTATTTTGCACACGCAATAACATCACAATTATCTCTATTATTTTGGTTTCTTTTGTAATTTCTTGAATCTCTTCTCTTTGTTACCCCTGGTAACATTCAATATATGACTTTTTCTCTAGTCATTTTATATATACTCTTTCTCTTTTGTTATCTCAACCAAATTCTCACTTTGGTTAACAAAACCGATTTACCGTATTCACCGTTTTACTTTTAGAAATTAATATAAAATACATAGACTAAGGTAAATTCAAAATAAGTATTTTTTCCTTAAAAATACATTAATTTATGAGCCTTTACGCATAAATTTTATAAATTTCGAATTTTAAAATACGCGAAACTTTCACATGTGTGAGACAAATCACAGCGCAGGTGTGAACTGGTCTGTTTCTCTGTTTTCTGATTTCTAAATAAAAATCCGATTTTCACACCCATTTTCTGAAATCCACACCAGAGGTGTAACTGGTCTATTTTTGCCAAAGTTCATTAGATTAGAACCTTCATTTTAATTTTAAAAACATCACACCCCTTAATTTGAATTACTTAGATTAAAAATAAGATATTTGGGTTATAATTGTGACTTTTCTCCTAATGAATCATTTTTAACTTATTAAGTTATGATTAAAATCTTTATTAAAAGTCCATTGGAGACTTATTTATTTGGAAAACTCTTTGCTTAATGAATCCTAACAAAACTTTGGACTTTATTTCTAATTAATTCATCCTTAATTATTCCTTTTTGTTCATGTCCATGTCATTTTCACCATACTCCACAAAGCTTGGGTTCTTAGTTAACTTGGCATAATTTAGTCCATTCAAACCTCCTCAATCACCAATCATCAAGCATAATAATAACAAAGCAATAAACTACTTTAAATATTACAATCCCAAATTGAATAAAAAGAAAAACATAGAAAATAAAGAATAGCAAGAAGACAATTCTCACAAGCCAAAGGACATCAAGCATAGAATAATATAACAATCAAAAATAGAATAGCATCACCATCAAGCAAAGAATAACATCCACATCAAGCATAGAAGAATATCCACATCAAGCATAGAATAATATGAACTTCTAACACAAAGATGTCATCATCAAATACTTTTCACTCCATGATCACTTAATAAAAATCATCTCTTTGATTAAAAATTATTCCTTTTCCAAAAAGGTCATCTCTTTGAAATAAAAATTATTACTTTTCAGGAAAAGATTGCCTTTTTCATAGAAGTTCTTACTTTTCAAAGCAATCACCACTTGATCAAAATCATTTCTTAGATAAAAATCAATAGTTTTCCATTACTTCTTTGGTAAGAAAATATATCTTTTCATAAAGATCAAACTTTTAGAATAATCAAGTCATCTTTTTGTTTTTAGTATGATTCTCTAGCTTTTAAAAAAATAATCATAGACAAATCACATAGCACTCCATGAATCCTATAACTCACAAAAAGAGATATTTCCCCTTACCTTTTTCTTTCTCTTCTTGAACAAAGATCCTAGTCTCTTGGCTCCTTGGCCTTACTTGATCACCACCTTAAAACCAAGATATGAACATAGTCAAAAACACTACAAATAAGATCCTTTTTACCAAAGAGAAAAGAAGAACAGGAGAGGAAAAATTATTTCTTTTCAAACCCTTGTTAGTTATGAACCAAAGGAAGAAGAAAAATCAAAGCTTGGATCAAAGATCCTTTACCTTCACAAGCTTGAGTTCCTTCAAGACAAAAATGGAAAGAAAAAACCCACTTTTAGAAATATGAACTTGATGATCATGAATAGGAAGAAAGGATTTATGGATTACAAGAGAAAACCAACCTTGGTTGCTTGAAGATCAAAGAGGAAAAGTTTTAGAACAAAGGAAGAACACTTGATGAACTCTTGGAACTTTGAGAGAAAAGTGAGAGAAAATGGAAGAGATGTGTTTTGGAAAGAGAATGGAAATGAAGAAATGAAGCAAGACTCTCCTCTCCCCTCTCTAATCACACGGCCAGCTCTCTCCCTAGAGAGGCTTGGATAAGTTTTGCAAAAAAAATCATCATTACACTTAATTTAATTTTGGTAAAAAGATAAATCAAATCATTATCCTGTTGGTCCTTCCTTATGACTCACCCCTCATGGATGTATCTAGCCCTCTTCTTGGCCTTGGGAGGGGGCGGTTTTGGGCTGAAGTAACAAGGGAGGATAAGATCAAACACAAACCATGGTTTAAGCTAGGTTAAAAATCAAGTAAGGTGAGGTAACTTTGATCCTACCTAGTTAAAACTATTCATTCAAGGCTTGTTTGTGTGCATGGCTCACATGGAGCAGCCCAGCCACAAAATTATTTGGCTAAAATGGCTTTGAGTTGGCTTGCTTTATGGCTTGACAGTTAAATACCTGACTTAGGGGCAAAACGGTCTTTTTACCGAAAAAGTAATCATTACTATTTTTTCTATTACATCACTACTGCTACATCATCATTCCTCTACTTGTAAATGATTTAAAATCTCCTAACTTCATTTCTGGGGTTTTACTAATTTTTTCGATACTGCTATTTTTACCTGTAAACCCGTATTTAGGTCAAAATAGTCAACTTTTCAGAAAATTCCAAAAAAAAATCCCATAATTCCTAAATATTGGAAAAACACTATTTGGTTCATCGAATTATTTTTCTAACTTGTTTTGGTCTCTAAACCCACTCGCAGTTCAGCCTAGTCAAACTATAGGGACTAAAACGGTACTTTTTCTTAACCGTAACTCAGAAAAATCCCAAATAAATTTTTAAAATTCTCAAATATTGTAAAATGACTATTGGTATTCTCAAATCATTTTTCTGACTTCAATTCAAGGTCTTTGTCTCACAATGCAGCTATCTCGTCAATTTATCGTAAACCGTATTCTGTTTTGTTATCAAAATTTAACTTAAACTACTGACTTCTATGCTCACTAGGGTTTTATCTAAGGAATTAACTTTCCTAATAAAATATTTAATATACATAAATCAGACATTATATTTTAAAACAGAATAAAGACGAAAATATAAAAATACGGACATTACAAAATCCACTTTAATTGTCCTGAAAAATAAACCTCCTCATGAAAGTTTAACTGATATAACTATGGTAAGCCTGACCATTTGGCTAGAAACTGCTGACTTAAGGGTCGTCCTATCCCATAGGCGAACATTATTGAGAACCAACTTATAGTTAATCAAATCGTTTTGGTGGATCCGAGGGATGGTGGGTAGACACCGGCGCAACGCATCACGTGTACTGTGATAAGTCTCTGTTTAAGACTTATTTTATTGGTGAGAATCATAAATTGTTGTTGGGACAAGGAAAATGGAATTGAAGTTTACCTCTGGAAAGATTGTGTTTTTTCAATATATTATGGATACTCCAGAGATGAGAAAGAACTTAGTTTTGGAATATCTCCTTAACAAAGCAGATTTACTCAAACCATAAGGCTGATTTGTATACGCCTTACAAAGAATGATATTTTTGTAGGGAGGGTTATGCTATTATGGATGTTAAAATTGATTGTTATGATTTTATTAAAAATAAATTTATTAGCATTAATATATAGAGTTCCCAAACTCAGAGTTAGAGGGTTGTTTTATCCTGAAGACAACGAGGTTGTACACTGTTGCACACATCGGGCAGAGCCGCGAAACATCTTAAAGAGAGCGACCTAGTCCGCGACTCAGCCTTATTTACTTATTGGTTATTGATTTATTTATTATTGTTATTATTATTTATTTGTGTTCGACATTTGCAACAACACTTCTTGAATGAATCTAGTCCCCTTCATGGCCTTAAGGAGGGGCGATTTTGGGCTGAAGAGATAAGGGAAGATAAGATCAAAATAATTACCATGGTTTAAGCTAGGTTAAAGTAACTCAAATGTGGTAACTTTTATCCTTCATGGTTAAAACTATTCCAACAAGGCTTGTTTGTGTGCATGGCTTACATGGCTCACATGGGTCAGCCAAAGCCACGAAATTAATGAGCCAAAATGGCTTTGAGTTGACTTGCTTTATGGCTTGATAATTAAATACCTGACTTAGGGAAAAAATGATCTTTTCACCAAAAAAAATCATCATTACTACTTTTCTCATGACATCACTACCCCTGCATCATCATTCCTCTACTGGTAAATTATTTATAACCTCCTAACTTTCTTTCTGTGGCTTTACTAATTTTCACGATACTGTTATTTTTACCCGTATACCCGCCGTTAGGACAAAATAGTCAACTTTTCAGAAAATCTCCTAAATATTGTAAAAACACTATTTGGTTCGTCAAAATATTTTTCTAATTTGTTTTGGTTTCCAAACCCACTCGCAGTTCAGCCTATTCAAACTACAGGGACTAAAACGGTACTATTTCTTACCCGTAACTCAGAGAAATCCCAAATAAATTTCTAAAATCCTTAAATATTGTAAAATCACCATTGGTATCCTGAAATCCTTTTTTTGACTCCAATTCAAGGTTTCTGTCTTACAACACAGTTATTCCGTTAGTTTAACCGTAAACCGAATTCCGTTTTTATTATCAACGTCAGACTTAAACTACTGACTTCTAAGATCACAAAGGTTTTATATAAGGAATTAAATTTCCTAACAAAATATTTAATATACACAAATCACACATTATATATTAAAACATAAAAAAAACATAAATCTAAAAATCCGGACGTTACAAATGACAGCTGGCCTTCTGTCTGCCACTTCAGCTTTTTTTTTAACGGAAGCTAACAGCGGGGACGAAAAAAGAAGGGACCTCTCATTACAGGGATGAAACACTAAAAAAAATTACAGGGACGAAACTCAAAAATGGGTATATTTTGCAGGGACGAAACATATATTTAAGCTTCGATACAATATCGTTTGGAAAACCAAAAAAATAATTAAATATAATGACGTTTGAAATACCTTCCAAAAAAAATCAAATATAATATCAAATACAATTAATACAATTTCAAATAACAGTTATATACATTAAATTTGAATTATGAAATAATCATTCAATAAAAAAGAATCGATGTCATGAAACCTCCACGCAGATTAAATGTGGGAGGGCCATAACGATATTTTTCAATCTTGATTTCATGTAAGCTCATCGTTTAAATAATATTATTAATAATATTATTGAAATCCTATTTAAATAATAATATTATTATCAAATTAGATTTGAAATACAATTTGCTATAGTCAAATCAAATTAACAATAAATGAGAAAAAAATCAAATATCAATGGATAAATCTGAATACAGTATCAAATGATATTAGGGATGAAATCCATTCAATACAATAAATACCATATCGAACACAATCACATAGGTGTAATTTAAAGAGCGAAGAATCGCTGGAATAAAAGAGAAAAAGAAGAATCAAGATTTTATTAATTATTGAAATGGGTGTAATCCTTTTTCTATAATGATATTGAAATCTCATTTTATTAATTATTATTTTGTTATGTACATGTGACTTCTACTCATTGTTTAAATAATATTATTAGAATTGTTATTATTATTATCAAATTAGATTTGAAAAACAATTTGCTATAGTCAAAACAAATTTATAACAATAAATGAAGAAAAATCAAATTTCAATGGATAAATCGGAATACAATATCAAATGATATTAGGGCTGAAATCTATTCAATACAATAAATACCATATCGAACACAATCAATACAAATCAATCAATAAGCTTATTCAAAGCCAATCAGTCCAATTGAGACTTGAAATGCTCACAGAGCGACACGTGTAAAAGTTAGTCTTGAAAGGGTTCGTCTATATATAGATTACTAGTATAGGGACTCGTGCCTTGCACGGGACATATAATAGACATTAACTATTAATTAATTGATTAATTCTTAACTTTAAAATAGAATATAACAAAAAATGTCTAAATTATGGTTGAAGTATTAAAAGAGTTTAAATAGTTGTGAGTTGGAAAGTCAAAAACTCAAATCAGCAGGTACTGACCTTAACCCGTGCATCATGTGATGCACGGGGCATATTAATTGGGGCGTAAATAAAAAAATGAGTAGAAGACAAAATATTATATCATAAGACTAAAATTCACTCAAAGTAATTTAAATATAAATATTACTCCATGTAAAATGTTCCAAGCAAAGCAAACTAGGTAATATGTAGGTCCATGTTGTGGACAATATATATTAAAAAATAGGCTTAAATATGTTTTTAGTCATTTATATTTGGCCTAAGTTTGTTTTTAGTCCCTCAAATACTAAGAATATTATTTTAGTCCATAATCTTTTGAAAATCAGTCACTTTTGGTCCCTCACATGATTATTTTAGTCCCTAATATTTTAAAAATGTGTCACAATTAGTCCCTCATATTTCAAGAAAAAGAACCAAAAGTGACTGATTTTCAAAAGATTAGGGACTAAAATAATATTCTTGATATTTGAGGGACTAAAAACGAACTTAGGCCAAATATGAGGGACCAAAAACATATTTAAGCCTAAAAAATATGAATTTTAATATTGAAAATTTATATTAACATTTGATTTCAACTAACATCTTCACCCATAGTAAAAAATTTTTTGAAGGATTCAACCATAGTAAATTAGATAGTAATATTATTTTATATGTAAATTGTTCAAAGCAAACTATATAATATATAGGTTTGCACTACGCACAGTATATATTAATAAGATATGAATTTTTATTTGAAATTTTTATTAATGGGTAAATTATACTAAAATTTTGATCCATATTAACTTGGATTTTAATGTTCTTTAAGTTGAACTATCAAACCTCTTTACAATATATTTTAATTTTGTATAAAATATTATATTAATTTTATTTATAATTTTTTTGATGTATTAGTTTTATTTATAATTAAGGAGTTAATTTGAAAGCACGCATTATATTTTGCTTAGTCCTTCTCGATCTTGATCTCTCTCTTCATAACCTTTGCAGGGAAAGTAATAGCATTTTCGCAATCAATGACAGGACACACCCTTTTTGCAGGGATACTATCCTCTGATTCGTTGGACAAATCAATATAATCCTTGCCCCTACAATCCGTTCCACTCTCTACAATAGTTTAATCAAACTTCGATAGTAGTTCCTGAAAAGAAGACCTTTATTAGTTATTTAACTGCACAAAAACTTTGGTGTGCATGACAATAGATCACCTGATTGACAAATACCTGAGCAACATCACGAACATTTTGGAGTTTATCAATTGAGCACTCTTTTGCATCATGCAAACCACTGTCCCCATAATTATCTCCCGAGCAAAAATAAAATTAAACCGTGTATTGAGATAAAGATCACTTCAGCATAACAAAAGTCCAAAATTTAAAAACCAAAGTAGTATGGAAGCACATTAGGAGTCTTAAGATTTTTGAACTTTTGCAAAATGACAGCATTGTTGCAAACTTTCATGACTTTATACGACTCCTCAAACCTCGAATCATTGTTAAACTCGAGCTTGAAAAGGATGGGGTTTTCCACCAAATCAGAAATTTCCTTTGGAATCGGGTGTGCCGGAGAAGCCTATAGATTTATAATGCATAAAGACATCAACAAACACAATACTAAAAAATAGTAACAGGAAAATACTTTTAAAAGCTAACATGCAATATCAGTAAATGTGACTACCACATCAATAGATGCAAGCATTTCTTCACAGGTTTTATTCAGGAGAGTTTTTGCTGTCTTTTCAAATAGCACTAATGTTTCTTCCCCAGTGTCATCTCCTATCTCAACCTTGATCCGATATCCAATAAATCAGACATAAAACCACTATGAAGTATGAAGACCAAATACAACAAAAATCAAGTAAACCAACCATAAAAAGGAAAATAATAGGAGCTGGGGATTGTTTTAACAACATGTCAATTGCCACTACTAGAAAACTTACATTTTCGGACAAAATTTTCAGACGAAAAAGTTTCCGTGCAAAGTTCTTTGAACATTTCAGATGGATTTGGCACAAAATAATCATCAAATAGATTCTATCTCAAATCCGTCTGTAGTTTGTTGGAAATGTTGCCGCCACCACCGCGCCAAAAAAAAGTTCCCACTGATTTCATACGAAATAGTGACGAGCATAGGTTATGGAGTCATTTTCATATTCCGTCCGAAATTCGACTGAAAATTTGAGATAGATTTCAAACGCACAAATGCAAGCGGTGTCCCACTTCTTGCAGTAATACATCTTTGAGTCTGGAACTACTTTCTTCCCACAAATGCAAGCGGTGTGTACCACCACTGTTCATCATCGTAAATTAGTTTCACTCCCAAGAACAACGTAGCAAGAATCCTGCAGGAAAAGCAAGGGCAGATATTTTTTATAAAGAGATATAATTGACTGGACTTGCATAAAAGTTTGAGACAATTTCAAAAAAAGATATAATCGACTGGACTCCCAAACATGCGTTCTTCCATGTTCTGGCATATGAAATTTATAACAACCATCTTCTAATCGTATCAGATATAAATTATATATATTTCAAATTAAATTGAATATCTCGGTTGGATGGCTAAGTACTTTTAAATGTTATACTTCTAAATTAGTTTTAATTTGAAATAAATATTCAGTTATAATAAATTATAATGTTTTATCCAAAAAAATTGGTTGAATTTCGTAGACAGAATCCTGAATTGAACTATTTAGTATTTACCACGCATACCGAAAGAGAAAAGGAGAGATCCGACGTGTCAAAACACAGAGAGTATTGTTGGACGCAAGTCCTGTTACTGGACGCAGAGACGCAACTCAGCTATTGGACGCACGAGCGTTTATTGGACGCAGAAAGCTCTCTGTACTACGTTATTGGACGCAGAAACACTGGACGTAGACAAAACGTCTGGTTGGACACAGCAAGCAATCCTCTCTGGTGTTTCACTCACACTCAGAGTAATCTCACACACACATTCAGAATCGAGAGAGAAGAAGACGATTACAGAAATTTTTGCGCTTACTCTTCTGCGCTTCTCATTATCACATAACGGTTTTATACAATTCATACTGGATGTTACAATCATTTAACAGACTAAGTGACTAACTAACTCTAACAACTCACTTCTCAACAGAAAACTAACTAACTAATTGAATTCAATTACACTACTCAACACACCACCTTAATTGAAATCAATCACAGACAAAACATTAAGCTTCTCCCTGAGCTCAATAAATCTCTGCTTCTTCAATGCCTTGGTTAGAATGTCCGCGAGTTGAACTCCAGTTCTGCAATGCTCCACTGTAACTCTTCCATTTGTCACTTGCTCCCTGATAAAATGGAATTTGGTTTCGATATGCTTGCTCCTGCCATGTGCAACAGGATGTTTGGCGAGTTTGATTGCTGACTGATTGTCAACAAGTAGCTTCACTGGTTCATCTTCCTTCATTCTCAGCTCCTTCATCAAGGTATCAAGCCATAGAGCTTGACAAGTGCACATTGAGGCTGCGATGTACTCAGCTTCACAAGAAGACAATGCCACCACTGCCTCTTTCTTAGAACCCCATGAAATTGGAGTTTCTCCAAGCAGGAACACAAACCCTGTTGTACTCTTCCTATCTTCTTTGTCACCACACCAATCCGAGTCAGTGTACCCCTTCAACTCAAGTTCAGAATCACAGCTACGATTGCAGGAAATTAGAACACCATAGTTTGATGTTCCCTTCACATATCTTAGTATCCTCTTAGCAGCCAACATGTGAGAAAGTCTCGGGTTGGCCATGTATCTGCTGATGATTCCAACACTGTGAACCAAATCAGGCCTTGAGTTGCACAAATATCTCAATGAACCCACCACCTGTCTATAGTAGGTAGGATCCACTGCATCATCTGAATTGTCATCACTGTTCTTCATGAGCATCTGGCCTGGATCAGCAGGTGTAGCTGCTGTGTTGCAATGCACCATATGGAACTTTTTCAACAAGTCTGCAGCATACTTGCTTTGATGCAGTATGATACCCTTCTTTGTCCTGGACAATTCCATCCCTAGGAAGTAGGATAGGTGTCCAAGATCTGTCATCTCAAACTCTTGTTTCATCCTGCATTTGAATTTCTCAAGATCCTCCTCACTATTTCCAGTCACCAACATGTCATCTACATAGAGACATAGGATCAAAATCACTTCACCTATTACTCTTACATACACTCCATGTTCTGATTGGCATTTGGTAAAACCAATCTCAGCTAGAAAACCATCTATCCTCTTGTTCCAAGCTCTTGGAGCTTGTTTAAGCCCATACAAGGCTTTCCTCAATCTGAGAACCTTTGATTCCTGGCCTGTAATTTCGAATCCAGGTGGCTGCAACACATAAACTTCCTCCTCCAATGGTCCATTTAGGAATGCAGATTTTACATCCAAATGGAATAGAGACCAGCCTTTCATGCTTGCATAGGTGATCACCAACCTCACAGTCTCAAGTCTAGCTACTGGGGCAAATACTTCCCCAAAGTCAACACCTTCCTTCTGCAGAAAGCCTTTTGCAACCAGTCTTGCTTTGAATTTGTTCACTTCACCATTTGGATTGAGCTTCACCTTGTACACCCATTTCACTGCAATAGCCTTCTTATTCTTTGGCAAATCAGTGAGCTCCCAAGTCTGATTCCTCTCTATTGAACTCAGCTCTTCCTCCATTGCCTCTATCCACTTCTGATCCTGCATTGCATCCTCCAAAGTCACTGGTTCAGATTCAGCAAGGAGAGCATAATGGATCAACTCTCCTTCTGAATTCACAGCAGTGTCAGTCACCATCTCATACTCACTGAGTTTGTGTGGAAGTTGTGTCTGCCTTTGTGTTCTTCTCAAAGCACCACCTTGCTCAGCTGATTGCTCATTCACCCTTTCACTTGTGCCTGGGTCACTTATATCGAATTCCATCTGAATAGGTGCCTGCACTCTTTCTTCCCAGTTCCACTCCTTCTGCTCATCCACTATCACATCTCTACTTGTGATAACTTGCAGGCTTCTAGGATTCAGGAGTTTGTAACCTCCTGTAGAGTGATAACCAACCAGAATCAGTTGTTCACTCTTGTCATCAAGCTTTCTCCTCAGCTGGTCTGGTATGTGTCTGAAGCATACAGATCCAAACACCTTCAAGTGAGCAACACTTGGTCTGCTTCCACATCATGCTTCTTCAGGAGTTACACCTTCCAATCTCTTGCTGGGACACCTGTTGATACTGCCTCTCCCCATAGGAACTTAGGTAACTTCTTTCCTTTGAGCATGCTTCTCACCATATTTAGGAGAGTTCTATTCCTCCTCTCTGCAGTGCCATTTTGCTGTGGTGTGAAGGGGGGAGTAATCTCATGAATTATGCCATTTGATTCACAAAATTCATGAAATTCTGTGGAGGTATACTCACCCCCTCCATCTGATTTCAGAACTTTGATACACTTCTCTGCCTGCTTCTCAACAAGAGCTTTGAATTTCTTAAAGTTTTCAAACACATCAAATTTTCTCTTAATCAGATAAATCCAGATTTTTCTGGAAAAATCATCTATAAAGCTCACAAAGTACTTATTTCCAGCTAGAGAATCTACTTGCATAGGCCCACAAACATCAGTATAGATTACCTCTAGCTTTTCTTTGGCTCGGGTTGGCACAAACTTGTTGAATGGATTCCTTGGCAGCTTTGATTCCAGACATTCTTCACACATTTCTTCAGGAATCTGAATTGGGGGAAGTCCTTGCACCATCTTCTTTCTTTGCAGCAGACTCAAATCTTTGAAGTTCAGGTGGCCAAATCTGTGATGCCACAGCCATTCCTCTCTGGTCATTGATGTTGCTAAGCATCTGTGCTCCATCAATTGAATCCCCGCCTTGAAAGTTCTATTCTTCGAGAGTGGGGCTTTGATCAGCAGCTTCTTGTTGGCATCATAGATTCTCAGCATTCTGTCTTCCATGTTCATCACAAATCCCTTTTCCAGCAATTGGCCTAGGCTCAAAAGATTACTCTTCATTCCAGGCACGTACAGGACATCAGTTATGTAGGAGGGTTGGCCATCTCTCTTTTTGATCAGAATCTTCCCCAAGCCTGCAGCATACAAGGTACTGTCATCTGCAAACTTCACCTTGCTTTGGATTGTCTCATCAAGGCTCACAAACCAATCCCTACAGCCAGTCATGTGGGTAGAGCACCCTGTGTCAAGGTACCATTCACCTGAGGCACACTCCTCTTCCTTGGTAGTCACCATGAGAAGGGCTTGAACCTCCTCTTCATCATCTTTGGCCAACTTTGCATCCTTACTCCTCTGATCTTTTGAACTGGTATTGCTGTAACATTGATCAGCAAAGTGTCCATACTTGTTGCAGTTGTAGCATTTGACTTTGCTCCTATCAATCTTCCTCCTTTCACCTTGTTGCTGGTAATTATTTCCATCCTTGCCCTTGTTGAATTTCTGATCATTTTGATCAGAATTTTGAGCCTTGCCTTTCTGCCACTTGTTCTTGTTTGCCATCCACTTTCCTTTTCCCTTCTTGGATTTAGAGGGATCACCTTCATGCTTTTGATTGGTACGAGCTTGCAGTGCTTGCTCTGACTCCTTTCCCTTTGCCCTCTCATTGATTCTTTGCTCATAGCATTCCAAGGAACCTTGCAGCTCCTCCACCTTCATCTTCTCTAGATCTCGGGTTTCTTCAATTGACACAGCTATAACATCGAATCTTGGAGGAAGTGTCCTCAAGATTTTCTCAATGATGGATTGATCTGATACCTTTTCACCACAATTTTTCATTTGATTAACAAGAGCTTGAACCCGATTGAAATAGGTTCCTATGCTCTCAGCTGCTTCCATTGCAAGCAACTCATATTGTCTCTTCAAGGTCTGCAATCTGACCTTCTTGATTTTTTCTGCACCCGCATAGGATCTCTCCAAGATGTCCCAAGCTTCCTTCGCATTCTTGACACCAGAGATTTTCTCATAGTTGTTTGCATCAACACATTGATGCAGAATGAACAGCGCCTTGTAATTCTTCTTCCTTATCTCCTTGGCCTTGGCTTCCTCCATCTTCGCCATCATCCTCTCATAGTCATTGGTGATCACTTCAAGCACATCTTGAAAGCCGAAAACAGCCTCCATTTGATTACTCCACTTATCCCAGTTCTTGCCATCAAGAATTGGCATAGAAGCGGGAAAACCACCATTATTGGAAGTGGCCATGATCTTCAGCACCACCTTCACTCGCAGCGGATCTTTGGATCTTTTCTTTATCACAGAACCTAAGCTCTGGATACCACTTGTTGGACGCAAGTCCTGTTACTGGACGCAGAGACGCAACTCAGCTATTGGACGCACGAGCGTTTATTGGACGCAGAAAGCTCTCTGTACTGCGTTATTGGACGCAGACAAAACGTCTGGTTGGACACAGCAAGCAATCCTCTCTGGTGTTTCACTCACACTCAGAGTAATCTCACACACACATTCAGAATCGAGAGAGAAGAAGACGATTACAGAAATTTTTGCGCTTATTCTTCTGCGCTTCTCATTATCACATAACGGTTTTATACAATTCATACTGGATGTTACAATCACTTAACAGACTAAGTGACTAACTAACTCTAACAACTCACTTCTCAACAGAAAACTAACTAACTAATTGAATTCAATTACACTACTCAACAAGTATTTCTTCTTGTTTACAAACAGGACAGTAACATGTATATGAAAGGATTCAAATTTGAAAATGAGAGTGTGACTGAGAAACCATACATACATTCAGAACGAGTCCTGAACAATATATCTCTGCATCCTGCTGTCGTCAAAACTGATTCTCCGAAATCGTGTCGAACAACTTCTTCCCCTTCCCAGAGGAAGAAGAGTGGCGGTTGTTGAGGGCAGTGGAAAGGGGTGCGTTGAAATCGACACTCTTGCTCTCCAAATAAATATCGTTTCTACAATTCTCCTTCAACGTTGCCCCAGGTAAATCACCCTTCACGAGTTCTTTTTGTAGAATGTAGACAAGTACTTTTATCCCATTTGCTGATAGTGAGCCACTTTTTGTGTAAATGGTAGTTCATATATTGATGCCATATTTCACCTTAATTGTACGTTTGCGCGCATGTTCTTGAATTGTTTTGTTTTGTTTTTTTATTATTCCTGATTAATTAGATCTGACTTTCTAATTCTCCAAAAGGAATTCTTTTCCCTCCACACACTTGCGAGATGCCAAAGCAATGAGTTTCCTACTAGTGAAAAAATTTCTTTAAGATTGCAACTAACAGAGCCAATCCAATGCATTCAACTTTCTTATTAGTTATTAATTAATACATTGACAACCATTAACACTCAATTTTGTTCGGGTATAAATTAATTAAAAAAATTAATGGTGACAATGGTAATAAAATAGAGGAGGTCTATTGGAAAAATAAATAATAAAAAAATTGAATTTGTATTAATGCAATTAAGGTAATTTTACAAGAGAGCATAACTAAATCAAATGGGATCATGATAAATCAAATTAAATTAAATCAAATTATCTTAATAATTAAACTTCCAAATTCATATTAATTCAAATTCAAATTCAAAACTTTTCATCAAAAGGGTTTGATTGAGATGAAATAAAGGAAAGTTTACAAGAGATAATGATTGATCAAAATCAAATCAAATGGTCCTAATAATTGAACTTTCCAATTTGATTCAAATTCAAAATCAAAAAGGATTGATTAAAATTACTATTACCTTATTACCATAATTAAAACTGCCTATTGATATCTATAAATAGAGATGTAGTCTCCAGGCAAAAACACACAAAAAACACTAGAGAAAGGTTTGGGAAGAAGAGATTCTATATTAACTAAGAGGAACGGAGGAAAGTTCTACCTTGACTTTTGTCGGTCATAGTAGCCAAATAAGTATGCAAGACTTGTTCTCTGTGCACTTATATTTTATGTTCTCTTGAATTTCTTCTCGAGTGGTCTTACTGCTGCTATTTGTGTGATGTGATGTGATATTGTTATATGACCACATATATACATGTTTTGTTGTGAGTTGCTTTATTATCATATAACTATGTATGAATACGTATCCCAACTTTACTTTGCATGAAAGAAAGCACAACAAGAATATTTCAAATTAACAAAAACAAAAAAGAATACATTTTTGTTAGAAAAAAAATAGAGTTGTAGCAAGTAAAGGGGTGAATAGCCCCTTCCAAAAAAAATAAACAGCAAGGAACGACTTTAAAAAGGTCCCCTTTTTTGCATTCCCAGAAGTCTACTACTCCCATTTGTCCTTAGGTTGAGGGTGATGAACAATAAGGTTTTGGACCTAATTCCTTTAAAACCAATAGATAAATAATAAACATATAATAATCATAAATAATTTATTCCAAATATAGAACAATAATATTTGAGGGATCAGTTGGGTGTAACATCTTTGTAAATTTCATTTTATTTTATTACAATTTGGGACAACTTAGTGGTCTTAAAATAAATAAAAGCCAAAGAATTAAGTTGAGTGTAACACACTTCCACCACACTAAAAGTCACTTTTAGCGGCAATTATTATACCATTTAGTGGCAATATAAGTGGTCACTAAAACTTTTACCAGCAATTACTTTATGGGCAGTGTATCCAATGTCGCTAAAAATTTTAGCGACCATTATAGGGAGTGCTGGTAAAGATCCATTCAATTGCCGGGAAAAGTGATAACATTTAATGAGAATTTTAGTGGCAATTTTAATGGTCACTAAATATACTTTTTTACAATACCTACTTTATCTATTTAACAACCATTAAGTATTGTCAGGAAAAGTTTTAGAAGACTTTCTATGGCAATAACTATTGCCGGTAAAAAGTTATGTGCAATTGTCATTTTATTTGTGCAATATTTGATTAATAACAATTTTAATTACAATCATAATTGCTCCAAAAAAGAATTAATAACATATATGTGCATTAAATCTAGAAAAAATATATTTCATTAAATTTATAATTTATAATAAAAAACAAACTATTATAGTACATGTCAATCATTGGATTCATAAGTGTATCCAGGAAAACAGAAAACTACTACATTCAAACTTTAAATAACTACTGTCATTACAAAGTTATATGAGTAGTGTACTCTTGATCATAATACAAAAAGTAGATAATAAACTTTTGATCTCTCGATTGAAGCAAGATCCTCCCGACTTGGATCAGTACTGCATGCAGACAAGTTGTCATTAGAACAACCATTATGACATAATACCAAAAGGAGAAGAGTGAAGAATATAAGAAAGAGAGACGAGCAACGCACCTCCTGTCAGTCTACATGCACATGCATGTTTGTGCATTCCAAAGTCATTTATCTGAAATTGTTGAAATAATTTTATTAAAAAATAGATTTGTCAAATTATTTTAGCTATATTTAATGTATAAATTGATACATTAACTTTGGATTCCTTTTGCCTTTGGATTCTATTTTTTTAGCCATATCATCAAGCAATTCATTGGAGTTTAATTTGGTTTAATTTGTGTTTATGGCTTTTAACTCCTCTTTATTTTTGTTGGTTATATCTCTTGCCTATAAAAGGACAACAACCACGAGGGAAGGTAGATATAGAGAGTGAAATGTCCGAAATTGTGAAAAGTTTTCTAAAGCTATTGTGTTTTCTATTGAGATACCGAGCAGTTGGGTTTTTGGTGGGTGTTGGTTTGTTGGGTTCTCTTTTGTGCAGAGAGTTCCCAAACTCAGTATTGGAAGATTGTTTTATCCTGAGGACGACGAGGCTGTATACTGCTGCACACATCGGGCAGAGCCGCGAAACGTCTTAAAGAGAGCGACCTAGTCCGCGACTCAGCCTATTTACTTACTTATTTATTTATTTTATTTTATCGTTATTATTTTTTATTCGTGTTAGACATTTGCAGCAATAGAAATGATAGAACAGAAGATGGCAATTTTGATTATTGTCTATCAGTTGAATACTCTAAACATTGCTCCCCAAGTGCATCAAACATATAATACCATACAACTTGTGTGTGTGTGTGAGGTTGAAAACTTACACAACATAGTGATTGTTTTTAAAAGGCAACCTGAGATGGTAAGCATAGAGTAACTGGCAATATCCTAAAAAGAAACTTTTCATCCACACGTGTTTAGATAGAATAAATTCAGTGTTCGTTCAGTAACACAGGAGGATATGCTTGATTACCATGGGTAAACCATTCTACTCAGTTGTATACTAATGGTTTAGAACTGCACTAAAAAGTAATAAAACTCAAAATAGTTTCCTAGTTTTAACCAAAATGCTTTTATACTATTGAGAAAACAAAAACTCACTGTACAAGGCAATTGGCTTTGACACATCTACACACTCCAGGAAAGCACAGATAGCTTCAAGATCGCCACTTTCTCATGTCTAACTTTATTAGCAAAACTTGACTCAGCAACCTCCAGTTGCTGCAATTTTATAGGGAAAGTATATAAGCATGAGCAACAATTTATAGGGAAAGTAAATGGGCTTAAGTAATGGTATATAAGCAAGCAATCCCTTCTTAGTTTCTACAGGCATTTCACAATGCATTATTCCCCTGCCCAAGGTCATCCACGGCACAAAAATGTCACACACAGATAATAATATCCCATTCAAATTAATCTTCTCCTTTTGGTAATAAATGTGGCAGTCCAGTTAAATGTAATTGTACCTCTAGGAAGCAGGCAACAGTCTCAAAACCTGTAACCCTATCCTAAAGTTGAGTACTAGTATTTCTACGTGTAATCAATACGACATCATAAATTAGAAAAACTCAAACAACTAATGCAAATGCTCGACAGAAAACATTTTAATTGTAATTCAAAATTCCATGTGCAAACAAGTTTCGTCCAAGGACTAAATCGATAATTCATAGAAAACATGATATCCATACACAAAAGTGAGATTTCAAGTATTGGCAGCAAAGAGAATTGACAATTGACAAAATTACCTATAAAGAGATACAACACATAAAGGTCTTATAATAAACCATTTTTATAGATCACCAAGTCTTATGCGTAGTTCATGCCTACATTGGTCCACCATTACTAATTCTAATGAAGAAGTCTATCATGCTAAATAACAAAACCGCATGTTGATGGACAAAAGGCTCAGAAAATACAGTAAAGGAAACTAATAATTGAACCTTCTTTGATATATGTGTATATAATTGAACCTGCATGTGAAAATAAGGCTAGTTGCATCATCAGCAGATGGGATCAATGCAGAAAGATTAACACCAGTAAGCTGTAGAAAGTAAAAGGCATATAATGTTAGTGCTGAGTAGAACTCTTATATATTGCCTCACTTGACCACACTTAGCACATCAATCAAGCAAATAGAAACTTGTGTACCAACTAGAAACTAAATTCTAATTAGCTCTTGTAGTTTTTTAACAACTCACTCATTAGCAGACTCAGAAATATATAAACAATTGGTGGCTAATGCTAAGTTCTTATTCAAATATGCACTGCACGTACTAAATAACTATATATTAGAGTCATATGTTCTAACTCATAAGCTTTTGTCAATATACGAGAAGAAGCAAAGGATTTTCTAATCAATTTAGTGTTGGCTAAAGATCAAATGATTAATAGATTGATAGTGTTCTGATATATGAACAAGAAAGGTTCCAGAAGATTTGTGGAGCTTGCCAGTCAAGTTCTGTTGTGCCTACAAAATGGCTAGCTATTTATGAATTATCATTTATCATAGAAGAAACAAACAATTTAGCTAGAAATTGTTTTTAAACCTCTAATACACTATTCCAAATAGTATACAAACACAATAGGCTAAAAAATTCAAAGCAAATTTTTAACGGAAATTTCCATCTATAGCTTACTGTCAACACAGTATTTGACCCTCCAAATTTCTACTCACTCTTCTCTTTGTTAGTGTCTCGGACGCTCAAGTGTTTGCACTCACTCACTCTATTGGACGCAGAATAAACACTCTATTGGACGCACGTATCGGACTCACACATCGGACGCACGCAGTGGACGCAGTGCTTATCACCAGGAATTAGGGAGAAGAAAGAAAAAAACAAGTTTTACACATGAGGGTGATCACACACACTGATCACACCACACACTTTATTCACTTATATGCTTCAAGTCTGTTACACAATTAATCCCACATCAAACACATTACACTTACACTTACACGTGGGATTACACACTTCTGTTAGCCATTCAACTAACTAACTAAAAGCTTAACAAACTTAACTAACACGAATCAGTCACTAACTGAATTACACATCACTGGTTTCAACACACCCCCTTAATTCAGATTAGTGAAAGATACAACATCCAATTTTTCCCTTAGCTCCAAAAACTTTTCTGCCTTGATTGCTTTTGTAAAAATGTCAGCCAATTGTTGATCAGTCTTGCAATGATGCAGTTCCAGCTTCCCTTGAGTCACCTGATCCCTGAGAAAGTGGAATCTGGTTTCTATGTGCTTACTCCTTCCATGAGCCACAGGGTGCTTAGCTAAGTTTATTGCTGACTGATTGTCTATCAGCAACTTCATAGGTTTTGGCACTTGCAACATCATCTCATCCATCAGTGTTTCGAGCCATAAGGCTTGACAGGCTCCTAAGGCTGCAGCTATGTACTCAACTTCACAAGAACTGAGTGCCACCACACTTTGCTTCCTAGAACTCCAAGCCACTGATCCATTGTAACACTGAAATAGGTAGCCTGCTGTACTTCTACGATCATCTCTATCCCCACACCAGTCACTATCTATAAAGCCAACCATGACTTCACCTCCTGCTTGCATCTCATTTGGGAATAACAGACCAAAGTCCATGGTACCTCGCAGATACCTTAAAATTCTCTTTGCAGCTACCCAATGTGGTGTCCTGGGCCTCTCCATGAATCTGCTTATCAGGCCTACCCCAAAAGCTAAGTCTGGTCTGGTATTGCATAGATACCTTAATGACCCAACCAGCTGCCTGAACATTGTTGCATCAACAGGTTCCTCATCACCATCTTTAGTCAGGTTTGTTCCAGTCTCAACAGGAGTTGCAACTGGTTTACAGTCTAACATATTGAACTTCTTTAAGATATCAGAAGTGTACTTTCTCTGATGCATGAAGATCCCCTTTCTGGTTGTAGAGAACTCCATGCCTAGAAAATAGCTCAACTTGCCCAAGTTTGACATCTCAAATTCAGCCATCATGCTTCTTTTGAAATCAGAAATTTCACCCTCATTGCTTCCTGTAATCAGCAAATCATCCACATATAAACACACAATTAGCAGATTAGCTGGATTAGAGGACCTCACATAGACCCCATATTCACTTTGGCATTTTCAGAAATTCAGCTGCAATAAACAAGAGTCAATCTTCTTGTTCCAAGCTCTTGGAGCTTGTTTTAAGCCATACAAGGCTTTCCTCAACTTGTACACTTTCTCCTCTTCACCTTTTATCACATAGCCTGGAGGCTGAGTGACATAGACCTCTTCATCCAAAGGTCCATTTAAGAATGCTGATTTCACATCCAGCTGGTGCAGCTTCCATCTCTTGTAGCTGGCAATGCAAGTTACTAGCCTGATTGTTTCCAGTCTGGCTACTGGAGCAAATACTTCATTGTAGTCAATCCCTTCTTGTTGTAGGAACCCTCTTGCTACTAGTCGAGCCTTGTATTTGGCAACTGAGCCATCAGGCCTCAGTTTTATCTTGTACACCCATTGAACATCAATAGGTCTTTTGGATTGTGGCAGGGTAACAAGTTGCCATGTCTGATTTTTCTCTATGGCCTGCAACTCTTCTTCCATAGCTTTCAGCCATTTTCCATCCTTAAGGGCTTCATTTACAGTCACTGGTTCAGCCTCTGCACACAAAGCCAAGTGTAGGAGATCACCATCTTCAGTTATTGCACTGTCATGCCAGACTTCATACTCGGACAGTCTTTGTGGAGCATGCCTTGTTCTTTGTGGTCTTCTTACAGAGGGTTCAGCTGTATCAGGCTCTTGATCAGCTTCAGCAGGCCTTTCTTCATCCAGTCTGATCATAACAGCACTTGGAGAGGTATTGTCTTCTAGAGAAGCATCATCCGAGTTTCTTTCCCAGTTCCAACCTTTGTTTTCAGCAAATATCACATCCCTGGAAATCACTATCTTCTTTGTTATGGGATCATAGAGCTTATAAGCTCCTGTTGAGTGATAACCAAGAAAAACCATCTGCTCACTTCTTGCATCAAGTTTCCTCCGCACCTGCTCAGGAATGTGTCTAAAACATAGAGAGCCAAAAATCCTGAAATGGGAAACATCAGGTTTGATGCCAGACCAAGCTTCCTCAGGTGTTACTGTCTTGAGGCTCTTGGTAGGACATCTATTAAGTATGAAAACAGCTGTGGAAACAGCTTCTCCCCAAAAGCTCTTAGGCATTTTCTTAGTTTTAAGCATGCTCCTTGCCATATTCAATATTGTTCTATTTCTCCTTTCAGCAATACCATTGTGCTGGGGAGTATATGGTGCTGTAATCTCATGGACAATACCCTCTGTTGGAACCAAATTGGTTAAAAGTATTTTTAATACAAATACTCCCTAAGTGATTTTATGGTTTTGATGATAACAAAATGCATTAAGCTTTTACAATGTATAACAAAGCTGCCTAACTAAGTTTATTGAAGGATGTTACAGTCTGCGTCCAATAATAAGTTCATCATGACATTGGAACATTTACACAATCTGAGAAGCTTTGCGTCCAATATTGGCACTGGCACATATATGGACACCAAGAGTTCTGCGTCCAATGATCAGTATTAGGAAATACTGTTCATCGTCCAATGATTCAGAATGCTCATCGTCCAATATTAAGAATACTGTTCATCGTCCAATATTCAGCACAAGGCAAATACTATTCTGAGTCCAATGTTCAACATAAGTATTAGGCACTGATGCTCTACGTCCACTGTTCAGCATAAGAAGGCATTGATGTTCTGCGTCCAATAAACAAGTATAAGGCATTGATGCTCTACGTCCAATGTTCAGAATATTGATCATCGTCCAATGTTTAGGATGTGCTCATTGTCCAATGTTCAGAATGCTTATCGTCCAATGATCAGTAAGGCAATACTGTTATAAGTCCAATGATTTCCAAAGAAGCAGCACCAGTAAGCGTCCAATGTATAAGAAGGACAAAAGTCCAATGTTCAGTATAAGACATTGATGTTCAACGTCCAATGAAGCTAAATGAACAAAAGAACTGCTGTGCGTCCAATGAAATCAGAATGACAAAAGTACTGTATTGCGTCCAATAAATCAGAAGGACAACAATCAAGTGTTCTACGACAAATGAAGCAGAATGGGACAAGTCCATCAGTCAACTGTTCATCGTCCAATGAAGCAGAATGACAAAAGACTGTTTTGCGTCCAATGAAGCAGAAGAACAAAAGTACAATTATCAACTGCTCTGCGTCCAATGGAACTATAAGGAAATGGCAAAAGTCCAATAACCAGAATGAGGTAATACGTCCAATGTTGCTTTGCAAATAATCATCAAAATGGTAAGCATAAAGATGCGTCCAATGAATGAATGAATTCTGTGCAATTGGTAAGTACCAGGTATGCGTCCAATATATTCTATATATGCTGCGTCCAAAACGCAGAGTTCATAACTTGCTATTTATTGCTCTTGCATTTAATATGGAACATATTTATTGAGCAAATGATTTGAAATAAATAGCTGTATACAATGCTTTTCTGTACAACTTTGTCAACGTTTTTGAACGTACTTTTGAAAAGCATAAAACACTGTGGAAAGTGTACTAAGAGAGAGAATGTACTCTTATATCTCTGAACACATCTTTCTGCTTTACACAGTGTATTCTCTCTGTCTCAATAAGATATTACTATTAACCACTGTACAATTGAGACTTTGAGTACAGGTTGCTTCTGGTTAAGGAGAAAGAAACGCAGACATACACACTGAAGTAGATCTCCTCAGAGCAACGGGAAAATAGCATTTAATGCTATTAGAGAACGGTAACATTTATGAAGGCTGAAGCTGAGCTATTCGAAGAACAAGTCTGAAGCTTCATCAAAGCCTATATATATACCGTGAACAAGAAGAAGAATACAAGAGACTGGAAAAAGAAAAAGAAAAAGACTGAACAACGAAGAAAAAGAAAGAGCAAAAACGCTGTGCAAACAATTTGTTATACTCTGTATAGAAAGTCTTGTATATTTTCTATCTTCTTGTAAAAGAGAGTTTGCTTAACTCTCGAAGTGCTTAAATTTTTCATATCCTCACTTGTGTGAGTTAGACAACACTTTATATCAAAAACACTCTGCTGAGTTGTTTGAGCCTGGAGAGGCTTGTCTGTAAAAGAATACTTGATTGAGCCTGGAGAGGCTTGAGTGTAAAAGAATACTTGATTTAGCCTGAAAAGGCTGTGTGCAAAGAATACTTGGGATTTAGCCTGGAGAGGCTGTGTGCAAAGAATACTTGGGTTATAGCCTGGAGAGGCTGAGTGCAAAGAATACTTGGGTAATAGCCTGAAGAGGCTGTGTGCAAAGAATACTTGTATTCTATCTGGTTTGATAGTGAAATCTCTCTAGTTTGAGGGGACTGGACGTAGCTCTTAGGAAAGAGTGAACCAGGATAAAAACTTGTGTTATTTCTTCTTTCCCTTAACTCTTTTTATTTCTGTGTTTATTCTAACCGTGGGGATTGAATTGATTTTTATGCAACAAGTTTTTCATTCACTCTAAATCGCACAAAGAAAATAAGTTTTAAAACTAAGTGGAAGCCTCTGCGTCCAATCTTTCTGTGCGTCCAGTGTTTCACAACTCTGTGCGTCCAGTATTTCAAAACCCTTTGCGTCCAATATTTCGAAACTCTGTGCGTCCAATATTTCAGTACGTTGTGCGTCCTACGTTTTCACAAGCCAGCGTCCAAACATTTGTGAAAAGTTTTTTAAAAGCTTAGAAACACAATTCAACCCCCCCTTCTTGTGTTTCATCCTGTTACCTACACCCTCATCCTCGCAGTATTTCCTGAAGTCATGAGATGTATACTCACCCCCTCCATCACTTCTCAAACTTTTACTGACCTCCCACTTTGTTTTTCTACTAGCATTTTAAATCTTTTGAAAACTCCCAGTACATCACTCTTTCTGGCTATCAGGTATATCCAGATCATTCTAGTAAACTCATCAATAAAGGAGACAAAGTAATTATTACCTCCTAATGACTGTGATTCAAAAGGACCACATACATCTGTGTACAACACATCAAGCTTGTCTGCTGATCTGTGAGGAGCTTTGGAGTGAAAGGCACATCAAGCTTCTTGGTTGCATTCTGCAGCTGTGTGAGACTTCTGAAGTTCAGATGGCCAAATCTGCAGTGCCACAGCCAATTCACATCATCTGTGACTGCAGCAAGGCATTTCTGTTCGAGAATTTGGATAGCAATCTTAAAAGTCCTATTTTTTGACAAAGGGGCTTTCAAGATCAGTCTATGATTTGAATCAAAGATCTTCATCTGGTTCATCTCTACAGTCACCGAGTATCCCTTCTTTACAAGTTGGCCCAAACTCAACAGATTATTCTTCATGTTTGGAACATAAAGAACATCTGATATGCAAGCCTTCACTCCATCCTTTCTTTGAATCAACACCTTCCCAATTCCTTCTGCTGAAATCACTGAATTATCAGCAAATCTGACTTTGCTTTTCACCTCCTCATTCAATTCAGAGAACCACTCCCTCCTGCCAGACATATGGTTGGAACAACTAGTGTCAAGGTACCACTGATCAGCTGCTTCATTTTCTGAGTTTGTGGTGCCATGAGTAAGACTTGTTCAGAGTCTAACTCAGATTCTTCTTCATGTGCCAGTTGTGCTTCATCATCCTTCTTTCTTGGAACCCTTTTGCCTCTACACTCATCGGCAAAATATCCAAATTTCTGACAATTGTAACATTGAATCCCTTTCTTATCAACCTTCTTTCTTGGACCCTTTCCTTTGCCATCTCCTTTCTTGAAAGATCCTTCATTTGAATTGTAATTAGAGGTACTTGCTTGGCCAGAGCTGGACCCCTTTTTGTTCTGCTTCCACTTATTCTTTTTGAACTTGCTTCCCTCTCCGTCATGCTTTCTGCTGGATTGTGCTTGCAGGGCCTGTTCCAGTGCCTTGCCTTTGTTTCTTGCTAACAGCTTCTGTTCATGAGCCTCAATTGAGCATTGAAGATCATCCATCCTCAAGTCTTCCATGTTTCTAGATTCTTCAATTGCACACACAATGTAGTCAAACTTTGAAGTCAGGCTACGAAGCACTTTTTCAACCAGAGTTTGCTCTGTGAAAGTTTCACCACATTGCTTCATTAAATTCACCAAGGTTTGCATCCTGGTGAAATAGGCTGAAGCAGTTTCTTGTTCCTCCATGTTGAGATTCTCATAATCTCTTCGCAGGGCTTGAAGCTTCACTTTCTTGATCTTATCCGCACCAGCATAGGCCTTATCAAGAATATCCCACGCCTCCTTTGCCGTATTCGCAGCAGAAATTTTCTCGAAATTCGCTGAATCCACACATTGATGAATCCAAAAGAGTGCTTTTCTGTCTTTCTTTGTAGCTTCCTTGTGTGCCAATCGTTGAGCATCATTTGGATTCTCGGGCAAGTCTTCAACTCCTCCTTGAACAATCTCTAGCACCTCCTGGTAGGCGAGAAGGACCCGCATCTGAATATACCATTTGGGATAATTTTTCCCATCAAGAATCGGAAGACATGCAGCAAAAGGACCACCACTGTTTGCCATGTCTCTCACCCTCACAAGTTTGCCAAGAACTGGAACCAGGCTCTGGATGCCACTGTTAGTGTATCGGACGCTCAAGTGTTTGCACTCACTCACTCTGTTGGACGCAGAATAAACACTCTATTGGACGCACGTATCGGACTCACATCGGACGCACGCAGTGGACGCAGTGCTTATCACCAGGAATTAGGGAGAAGAAAGAAAAAAACAAGTTTTACACATGAGGGTGATCACACACACTGATCACACCACACACTTTATTCACTTATATGCTTCAAGTCTGTTACACAATTAATCCCACATCAAACACATTACACTTACACGCGGGATTACACACTTCTGTTAGCCATTCAACTAACTAACTAAAAGCTTAACAAACTTAACTAACACGAATCAGTCACTAACTGAATTACACATCACTGGTTTCAACACTCTTGGATATAAATAAGTGAATGATTTAATAGCAACAGAAAGGGAACTCGTTTCTCACTAAACAAAAGTAGAAAATGTAGTACCTTCAACAAGAGAAGAACATAGCAATGAGTAATCCCACTGAAGCTCCAACTTTTCTTGTCCCCTCTAAAGCAAGCCATGTTGTAGCTGTTACCATTCCCTGATTAGCATTATCAAAAGGAATATTAAAAGATTAAAATAAATAAAATGACTGTGAGAAATGGAGAATAGGTAAGGAGAGAATCCAGAGTTCAAATTTCAATAAAATATTGTAGATGGAAAAAATAAATCCAAACGACAAATTTCAAAGAAAAAATAAAGAGAAACACAAACCTAGTAATAGAAATGTACAAAAATTCTTCAAAGTAGAACAAAAAAGAAAACGATGAACAGATCTTCACTTGATGTTTTAGAATGAATGCAACTGTGTAATTATCCTCTGCGATTTGGAACACTGCAGGATCCAAAAACCCTAGACTGATTAAATCTAAAAAAAAAGGAAAATTTGATCAGAAAATCAAAAACCAAAAGTAACGAATAGAAGATTAAGATAATAAAATCAAATTGAAGAGAGAAAAATTAGAAAAAAATTGAAAAGAGAGAAAATCTACTTGATAGAGCTACAAAGTGCACAAAATTTAAAAAGCTCGAGAGAAAAGAGTTGAGGGAGAGCGAGAGAGAAACTCGAGATGAAAGCAGAGCGGTCACGTACCAAAGAGAGCTCAATCCTTTTTTAGATGCATTTGAAGGAAGTTAAAAATTTATTTGTAATCGTATAGTATTACTTTTACTAACCAGTAACATTAATTGTCGGCGAATGGTAATTTAATACCGGCTAATACGTAATTGCCACAAAATTTTCAGTTTGGTAAACAAATTACCGACCATAACATTATTGCCATTGTATAATTGCCACTAAAACCTCTTTTTGTAGTAGTGTTCTTAATTTCCTACTTTAGGACACAAGTTGTTAACATGTTGAGTTTTTGTTAAATAGGAATAAGGGCTGATTACGTTAAGTTTTCAGCAACTGGGTTATCAAACATCTCAAAATCCATCTGCATCCCTTGGCGTAGTCACTTGCCATTGCATGAAATACATCTTATTAAATTTTGTTTCATTTAATTTAATGCTCAGTATATTTTTTTGTACTTGTTTTAGTCATTGATGTTTGTGGGTTACTGTAATTCAGAATCTACACAAGTTGGGTTATGTTTTGAAGATAAGTCGTTTGCATTTTCTGCATGATATTATCTTAACTTTTCCAAGATGTTGCTTTATTCAAAACCTATTTATATGTTGTAGCTTGTTAATTTAACTAGTTTAATTGGTTATATAATGGAAATTTGATGCTGAATTAGTGAGTTTGAGATGTATGACTATATGGAGATTGATTGAGTATATGTGAATGTGGCAAAGCATGGATTTTGGATACATATAGTAACCTGCACTGTGATTTCTTATTCAGCTTCGTATATGCCTATTGTAATCTTTTAGTTAAATAAAAATTACTCACACCTTTCAGTAATGAGTCAAATCAGTTTGGTGACTATTATAATTTTGGGAAAAAAGTTGTTTATGCATGATGTACAATTGTGCATTGAAATCGTAATGGGTAATTGAGTTAAGATTTGTCAGTTGGGGGTGTACAGTATTGTCAAAGATATTTGTTTTGTGCAGTATAAATATTATTCTTTCGGAGATGACTTTTCAATTAAATTTGGTAATTAATTGATGGTTTAACGTGTTTGCTAGGGGCCTATACTATATGCAGTGATTGAAGCAGGATAACATTAATAATTGTGATGGGTAGAGGTAGATGTTGGAGAACAAACCTCACACTCAATTTAGGATCACACACACAAAGAAGAAAAGTTTGAAAGAGACGAGGGAAACACACGATTACAAAAAGGTGGTGGTATTCACTTTACCACACACACACTTATTCTCATTACACATTCATTGATTACATTGCTTTATTATATACACGCACTAAGTCCCACATCGCCTGGGTCCTTAGTCTAAACATACACGGGTTACAAGTCTATTACTCACATCCAACTAACTAACAACTAACATATACAACTGAATTAACTACCAAACTTAGCACACCACCCCAATTCAGGTCAACTAAGCTCAACACACCTATCTTCTTCCTAAGTTCTTCAAATCTTTCCCTCTTCATAGGTTTAGTCAAGATATCAGCAACTTGTAGTTCAGTCCTGCAGAATTCCAAAGCCAGCTTCTCTTTGTTCACCTGATCCCTCATGTAGTGGAACCTAGTCTCAATATGCTTGCTTCTCCCATGTGCTACTGGGTGCTTAGCAAGATTAATAGTTGACTTGTTATCAATTAGTAGTCTAATGGCAGTCGGTTCCTTCATCTTCAACTCCTGCATCAAGGTGTCAAGCCAAGCTGCTTGAGATGCTGACATAGAGGTTGCCACATACTCAGACTCACATGATGACAGTGCCACAATAGGTTCCTTCTTTGATCCCCATGAAATTGGAGATTTGCTATAGAAAAACACATATCCTGCAGTGCTTTTCCTGTCTTCCTTATCTCCACACCAATCTGCATCTGTGTATCCATACAGTTTAGGCTCGGTTTGATTCACTCCTCTTTCAAACAGAATCCCAAAATCAACAGTTCCTCTAACATACCTCAGTATCCTTTTAGCAGCAAGTAGATCAGGCATCCTTGGCTTTTCCATGAACCAACTAATCAATCCAACACTGAAGGCCAAATCTGAATTGCACAAATATCTCAAGGAGCCAACAATTTTCCTGTAATAAGGAGGATCAACAGGCTCTTCTGATCCTTCATTCTCTAGGATTGAACCAGTTTCAGCTGGGGTAGCAGCTGAATGGCATTGCTCCATGTTAAACTTCTTCAACAAATCTCTGACATACTTGGATTGATGCATCACCACTCCTTTCTCAGTTCTGTTGAATTCCAACCCAAGAAAGTATGACATTTCACCTAGATCTATCATTTCAAACTCACTCATCATCTGCCTCTTGAAGCCTGCAATGTCACCTCCATTGTTTCCAGTGATTAATAGATCATCCATGTAGAGGCAAACTACTAAGACATCATGCTCAGTTCCTGTTTTCACATAAACACCATGCTCACTGACACACTTTTCAAAATCCATCTGCAGGAGGAAGCTGTCTATCCTCTTGTTCCAGGCTCTTGAAGCCTGCTTTAGGCCACACAAGGCCTTATACAATTTGTACACCTTAGACTCCTGGCCCTTTACAGCAAAGCCTTGTGGCTGACTTACAAAACCTTCTTCATCAAGGGGGCCATTTAGAAAGGCTGACTTCACATCCATGTGGTACATGGACCAATTGTTCCAAGCTGCAAAAGCTATACTTATTTATCCCACCATCTGGATTTAGTTTCACCTAGAACACCCATTTTACTGCAATTGTCTTTTTGCCAGCTGGTAAATCAACCAACTCCCAAGTCCTGTTCTTCTCTATGGCACTCAGTTCTTCCTCCATAGCTTTAATCCACTTGGCATCCTGTATTGCATCATCATAGTCTACAGGTTCTACCTCAGCAAAGAGTGCAAAGTGGATCAGATCTCCATCTGCATTTACAGCTGTGTTTGTCACCATTTCATAATCATTTAATCTCTCAGGGATGTGTCTTTCTCTTGAAGATCTCCTCACCTCAGTTGGAGCTGGAGCTAGACAAGGTACTTTATCTGTCTCAGGCTGATTCAGGTCTAGGTGTAAACTGACTGAGGATTTTGATTTTTCAGACCAATCCCAATTTCTTGCTTCATCTATCACAACATCCCTGCTTATGATGATCTGCTCACTCTTGGGATTCAGGAGCCTATAGCCACATGTGGGGCGGTATCCCAAGAGGATCATAGGTTCACCCTTGTCATGCAGTTTTCTTCTTAGTTGGTCTAGAACATGACTGTAGCAGACTGATCCAAAAATTCTCAAGTGGCTGACATTAGGCTTGGTGCCACTCCATACCTCTTCTGGTGTCTTCTGCTCAAGTCTTGTAGTTGGACTTCTATTTAGGATGTAAACTACAGTTGACACAGCTTCAACCCATAGGGACTTTGGTAGGTTTTTGCCCTTCAACATACATCTGACCATGTTCATTATGGTCCTATTTCTCCTCTCAGCTGTTCCATTCTGTTGAGGTGTATATGGGGGGGGGGGGGTGACTTCATGAACAATACCTTCCTTTTCACAGAAATCTTGAAACTGATCAGAAACAAACTCTCCACCCCCATCAGTTCTCAAGATCTTAATAGCCAGGCCACTTTGCTTCTCTATTAGATTTTTGAATTTCACAAAAACCTCAAACACCTCACTTTTTCTTTTGAGTAAGTAAGCCCAAATCTTCCTACTGTGATCATCAATGAAGCTGAGAAAGTACTTATTACCTCCAAGGGAATCTGTCTGGATGGGACCACAGACATCTGAGAATATAACCTCCAGCCTTTCTCTGGATCTTGTGGGGACCTGCTGGGTGAAGGAATTTCTGGTTTGCTTGGACTCCAAGCAATCTGAGCATAGTTCACCAAGGAGCTCAATCTGAGGCAAGCCTGACACCATCTTCTTTCTCTGTAGCAGTCTCAGGTCTTTAAAGTTCAGATGCCCATATCTATAGTGCCAAATCCACTCTTCTTGGTTGACTACTATAGCAAGGCACCTATGTTCAAGCATTTGAAGTCCCACCTTGAATGTTCTATTTCTGGCCAGTGGAGCCTTGATCAGCAACCTTTTGTCTTGATCATAGACCCTCATCTCATTGTCCTCCATCTTCATAACATAGCCCTTCTCCAATAATTGACCAAGGCTTAACAAATTACTCTTCATGCCAGGGACAAACAACACATCTGAAATGAATGAGTGTTTTCCATCGCTCCTCTTGATTAAAACCTTGCCAATACCAGTAGCTGAGAGAGTGCTATCATCAGCAAATTTTGCCTTGTTATGAATTGACTCATCAAGATTGACAAACCAATCTTTTCTGCCAGTGATGTGTGTCGAACAACCAGTATCAAGGTACCAAAAATCAGCTGCATGCTCTTCATCTTTAGTGGTCACCATGAGAATTACTTGCCCTTCATCCTCATCTCTAGCCAATTTTGCTTCATCTCCTTTGGATTCCTTTCTGTCATTGTTGAACTAGCATTCATCAACACAGTGTCCCCATTTACTGCAATTGTAAAATTGAATCTTGGTTTTGTCCCAATTCCTCTTCTCACCCTGTCTGGGTTTGTCATTGCCACCTTTGTCCTTCTGCTTTACAAATCTGCCATCACCTTGCTTTTTGTCAGAATTTTTCTACCACTTGCCCTTTTTTGCTTTCCACCTCTCTCTGCCTTGCTTGAATTTTGAGGACTCACCATCGGTTTTGGAAGGGGCACTAGCTTGTAGGGCCTGTTCAATGGTCTTGTCACCACCCCTCTCATTGACCCTTTGTTCAAAGGCCTCTAGAGAGCCCTCCAATTCCTCCAATTTCATCTTGCTCAAGTCTCGGGTTTCTTCAAGAGTGACAACAATTACATCAAATCTTTGAGGGAGAGTCCTCAAGATCTTTTCAATCACAGAATGTCTGAGACCTTCTTGCCACACCCTTTCATCTGATTTGCCAAGGCCTGAACCTGAGCAATGTACCCACCAATTCTCTCATTGGACTCCATGCACAGCAATTCATACTGTCTCTTGAGGGTCTACAAACGCACCTTTTTAATCTTGTGAGCACCCACGTAAGCTTGCTCCAAGATATCCCAGCCATCTTTGGCTGTCTTGGCCTGTGAAATCTTTTCGTAATTACTGGAATCCACAGACTGGTGGAGTATGAACAACGCTTTGTAATCTTTCCTCTTCACCTCCTTTGCCTTATCTTCATCGAGACCTTTGGAAAGTTGCACATAACCCGTGGTCACCACTTCTAACGCATCTTGAAAGCCAAGAATGGCTGTCATTTGATTACTCCACTTATCCCAGTTTTTCCCATCAAGAATGGGAAGTGAGGCTGGGAAGCCACCATTGTTCGATGTAGCCATCACTGCACGAGCACTTCACAGCGGAAAATGGCCCAAGAACTTTAGGCTCACGATACCACTTGTTGGAGAACAAACCTCACACACTCAATTTAGGATCACACACACAAAGAAGAAAAGTTTGAAAGAGATGAGGGAAACACACGATTACAGAAAGGTGGTGGTATTCACTTTACCACACACACACTTATTCTCATTACACATTCACTGATTACATTGCTTTACTATATACACGCACTAAGTCCCACATCGCCTGGGTCCTTAGTCTAAACATACACGGGTTACAAGTCTGTTACTCACTAATAGCTTTTCCCTCACATCCAACTAACTCACAACTAACATATACAACTGAATTAACTACCAAACTTAACAGTAGAAGCCAGAGATCTAAATCTAGAAAGAAGTGCAATTGCTCTGAGTCTGAGTCCAAGTCACATGATCATGAGAAGAAGGACATTATGAAGCAGGAGTCAAATGGTAAGAATTGTAAAGTGGTTTCAAAGCTGCTGCTCCCTAAAGACTTGATGATTGATATCCTTAGTCGGGTTCCTCTTAAGTGCCTGCTTAACTCTGCAAGGTACGTTTGCAAAGCTTAGGCTACTACTATCGGCAGCTCCCATTTTGCTGAGGCGTACCTACATTGTGCACATTCTAAACCTGGTCTTTATGTGGAAAATTACAAGTCAAAAAGTAGTTCTTACTTCTTTGACATTAAAGACAATGTGAATGGACTTGAATAGATTGTTTTGGGAACACCTCCAAGAATGGGACATATAATGAGTACCTGTGATGGCATATTGTTGCTTCATGATGGTCGTAGACAATTTTTAGTCGTGAACCCCATCCTCAAGTGCTGGCTTAGAATTCCTCCTTTACCCACTTCAAAACCACTTCTTATCCACACATTAATTATAGCACGTGTTCCTCGTACCACCGAATTCAAGCTGTTCTTTGTAGATATTGCAAAGGTTTCGGGCGCCCAGTGGTATGTTTTCTATGTGCTAAGAATTGGAATACATGACTCATGGAAAGAGATAGCTAGAAAAGCTTCCCTTAAGACTTGTTTTTTTTGGAAACCAGTTTGTAGTGGAGGCAGTGATCTGTATTGGATAACATTGGACGGAGTGATTGTCTTTGATATTGACAAGGAAATTATTGTACGAGAATATCCATATCCCTCTTCGCTAGTGGACGATGGTTTGGCTCGTACATTTTTATGGATGGAAAATCGCCTTTCTTGAATTATGCATAATGCTCTTAATGCAACATATCAAATCTTCATTTTGGATAATGATTCAGGAAAATGGAATCTCTATCATGAGATGGGACCTTTTGATTATGTGGCTGCTTGCGGTCATGAGCTTGATATTAGTTATATGCACCATCCTTTGTGGATCAACGACCAAATTATCTTTCAAGTAGATCTCCATCAATGGGTAAATCTCCATCAATAGGCCAGTTTGGGATCTCCTCCAGTATTCTTAAAAAGAATACATTTTAGTTACACCGTCAAGACCAGACAACGGACAAAGATTGAGGGCATTGCAGTGGGCCATTTTGATATATGGCCTCATACCAATAGTCTAGTATCATTGCCAAGTAATCCAACATAGCTAGTTTTCCTGGTATAATATATGCGATAGTATTTATGTTTCTATTTAGTTATGTACATTGGCTATGGCCAAACAAAAGATGAAGTTTTAAAGGGTGTTTTAATTTATTTATCAAACTTTTCGTTGGAAACACTTGATGCTTGTTTGCTTAGTTAGGTATTTTTTGGTCCAACTTTTTTATTTGTCACATTGTCCTCCGTTCACTGTTTATATTTTGAACATCACATCACTTTTATTAGCACAAAAAAAAGCCTCTGATGTGGAATTCAAATTTGTGATTTAACTTCTCAATTTGCACAGGTCAGTGGTAGTGCTTCTTATATACTGCAGTTGTTTCTGTATTCAATTCCTTTTTGGCTTCCATCTCTCTCTTGCCTTCTTCCTTGGCACAGATTATATCATGAATGGGGGGATGGCCATGTTCTGTTCTTTGGTTGTGTTTTTCTTCCCATCACCAAGCATTGCACATACATGAAATAGGGATTAGCAGAAAAAAAAATGCACAAATAACTGTGTCTTATGCCTTCTATTTTTCCGACACTAGATATCTATTTTTTTTATTTATTATTGTGTAGCCTCATTTTAAATGTTATTTTGAAACTATTAGTTCAATGCATAGTGTATACTTTAAAGGTGCCATTTTCTACCATTGATATATTCAATATTACCAATATTTTATTCAACAGTCTGAGTGGTATTTGTGATATTTACAAGTATTTTGCAAGTAGAGTTTTCAAATAATTATTAAATTATAAGTTGACCCACGACACTATTTTGTCTTTTAGTGTAATAAAAATAGGCTCTTACGCATGGGATTAATTTTTAGCACAATTTTCTTGCCATTGTAATTAAATGTCATGATGATTTTTTTTATATGCAAATGTAGGTAAATTAGTATGTTATATTAATGTTGTATAATAGGAAAAGTTTGAACTGTGACTTTCTTATCACTCCAACTCCTATATCGCTTTCTCAAACCACCTTATCACTCTCATAACATAACAACAAGCCATGATTATTGCGTATACTCTCTCCATTCCATATTTTTATGGTTTAATTAGTTTTTTTAATCCCAAAACTTTGGTTGTTTTAAAATTTTAGGCTTAATTGCACTTTTAGTCCTTCAAGTATCTTAAATGTGCTATTTTGGTCTCCCGCATTTCAATTGTGCCAATTGGGTCCCCTAGGTTTTTCAACTGTTGCAATTGGATCTCTCTGTTAATTTTCCATCTAATTTTTAACGGTGTTATCCTACGTGGCAAACGGCTCAATGACGTGGCAGTTAACTAGCCAACTTGGCAGGTGACGTGTCTAGCATCCAATTTGAGTCAGCAATTTTTAAGGAGATTACGTGTTGAATTCTTATCAGCCCCAATTCCTCTTCTTCTCTGTTCGAGAGTGAGCTAGGGATTTCAATGGGTGGTTCGCGAGTTAGTGAGACCTCTTCTTCTCTGTTTGCTCCATCTTCTTCTTGCTTCACGAGTTGCTCCATCTTCTTCTCTATTCGCTCCATCTTCTTCTCTGTTCGTGAGTTGCTCCATCTCCTTATCTATTCGCGAGTAAATTCCCTCTTCTCTGTTCGCAAGCAACTCTCACAGAAATCTGCAATGGGTGGTTCGAGTGCTAGTTCAGCTTCATCGCGGGGCAAAAATAGGAATGTTCCTCTCCATGAATTTTCAACTTCTTCCATTTTTCAGTTTCCCTATTGTGTTTGGTTTTGATAAATATCTATTCTGTTTTTCTACAGCTGGATGGGAAGAAAGGTTGCACCTTTTTCAAATGGCTTGATGAAGTAGGTGAACGTAACAAGAAGAAGATTGTTAGAGCTTTGTTGAAGATGAACGATGAAATGAAAAGCAGGGACAAAATAATTATGGGGGAATAGTGTCGTGATTGTAGCGAAATAGGTTGAGTGGTAATTGTAGTGAAATAGGTTGAGTAGTAGACAGTTATTGCAATTCTGGTTTTTCTATGTAAGTGACAATGTGTAAGATGTTCATTTTAATGGAATCAAATGTTATTACAATTCTGGTTTATGATTCTGCAAACTGCAAATGTTATTGCAATTCTAGTTTATGATTTTGTAAAATGAGAAATGGCTATATTGGGTACTTTGTGTGTACAAATTTGAAAAGTGTGTGCGCAAACTGTTAGGTGCAAATTGTGTGTGTGTGTGTGTGTGTGCAAACTGTGTGTGGATTATTCATGCTGCGACAGGCAATTCATGATAGGATTCAAATGAATTGTATTCTCCTTCTGTTAAAGTACTTAGTAAAAAGGATTCAAATGAATTGGATTAACATGAATATCAAATTACCTATTCAAATTTGGCCCCACGTGACAATATGAGCATATATTATTCCTATTATTCCAGGACCTATTAATTGATTGAACCGAAAAGGATATGTCCCTTTATCAAACTAGATTGATTGCAAACCAATACTGTACAGGTCCGCATAAAACTTAAATCCAGTACAGGTCATGAGCCATAATTTTGGTCCATTGCATGGTAAGATTAGGTGATTATATGTGGCTTCAAAGGTTGATTTACTGCATCAACAGGGTACAAATAATTAACCAAAAAATATAATGAACAATAAATGAAATTCATTGGTTGTTAAGAGTTACTTATAGTAAGAATTAACAAAATCCTATGGGATTTGATTATTAAACCACATGCAAGCTGTAACGTCTGTAATTTTTGACTCTGTTTTTAATTATATTTTATATGGGTGATATGTGATTTGCATATATTAGATTTATTTTAGAAAGATTAAATTTTATAGATAAAGTTTCTTGATGTTAAAAATCAGTAGTTTAAATCAAACGTTGAGTGACGGACAGAATTCTGTTTACCGTAAATAGATGGAATGGTGACTTTGTAAAGTAGAAACCCTAGATTGAGGTTAAGAAAAAGATTTGAAGGTACAAATAGTGATTTTACAATATTTGAGGATTTTAGAAATTTATTCGGGAATTTTCTGAAGAGCAGATAAATATGTTACCGTTTTGGTCCCTGTAGTTTGATTAGGTTGAACTGTGAATTGGTTTGGCGACCAGAACAAGTTGAGAAGTAATTTTGGAGAAGCCAATGATGTTTTATATTATTCTAGAATTTTAGAAATTATTTTGGAAATTTTTAGAATACCATATTAAGAATTGCGGTTTTGGTCACTGCAAACCGAGAACAGGGTAAACGGGAGAACAGATAAATGCCAGAAGCTTAGGAAATGATCCAAAATCAATCGAAAGAGTAACCAATGATGTTTTTATAATATTTGTGATTTTTAGAAATTTTTTTGGGATTTTTCTGAGAAAGTTCATTTTTACCCTAATTTACGGGTTACGGTAAAAACCGAAAAGTTACCGTAATGCTTCTAAGCTTAAATTCTATGAACCAAGACTTTTGTGGCATCTTATTCTCATGGCTTAGGACTTATTATAAGGTTCATGAGAGTTTTTACCCCAATAGGTTAAGTTTGGACAATTTTTACTATGAAATACAAAAGTTACCACACTTAATTACCTTGGAGACTTACCATTTACCATGGTTAAGGTAAAAAATATTTTTACCCTTCCTTAAACTCAGCTGGCCGCCCTTGAAGAGTGGAGAAGAGTTTGGAAGACTCTTGAAGCTCATGAGTCATTTTGCTTAACCAATTAAAAAATTTCTTAATAATTATTTTTCAAAATTATTTTTATGTGATGATGACCTAAGGGGCAAAATTGTCCAAGAAGCTTATGGGGGAGAGACAGCTCAGCCAGAACAAGGGAGAGGGAGAGAACTCTTCATTCATTTCATCCATTTGCCTCTTGTACCAAGAACACTTAGCATATTTTCTCTCTAGCTTTTCTTCCAAAAATTTCTAAGTTTTCTCAAGCTTTTCTCCTTGATTTTCAATCCACAAGCATCAAGGGAGATAGGAGAAGGTAAGAGCTTCATGGATTAAGTTTTGGTACCATCTCTTTAGGGTTCATGAGCTTAGGGATTGATTTGGGTAAATTTTATCTTAAGTTCTCTTGATATTCTAAGATTTTGTTCAAGAACTATGGAAGCTTACCTTGATTTTTGGTATGATATATATGAATTGGAAGGTGATCCTCAAGGAGTGGTAGAAGGCCAAGAGGTTAGAGTTTTCTTATGCAAGCAAGAGGAAGGAGGTAAGGGAGAAATTTTCTTCTACATGATATCCAAAGCTTAGTGTACATATGAATATTATGCTTGGAGTGATTTGTTCAAGAGGATTTTAATTTAACCTATAGGACTTGTTGATTGTTAAACCATGTATCTTTATGTTGTTATGGTGATGGATGAGCTAAAAGTTGTCTTATGCTTGATATGAATTCTCTTGAGAGACTTGATCATGAAAGCTTGCTTGATTATAGTTTGGGATTGGTTAACCTAGACTAAAATAAGACTAGTTGCTTTGATTGGGGATTGCTCTATGTTGGATGCATAATGACCCTTGTTTCATGCTTGTCTTGAGTTGATTAAGTGTTGGATTGTGACTATATTCTCTAACATGGTATGATGAAAATGATCTTGGCATGATGTATGTATGTATGATGTTTCTTTTCTTCTGAGTTTCTGGATGGCTAAATGAGATGTGGGTGATCTTTTCGTATAATGTTTTAAAAAAAATTTAGCCACAAATTTTATAAAGAAAAACCAGTTTATATTTAATTCCGCATTAATTTTTATTTAGTTTTCATGTGGCAATCCATGTGGGAAAAAGGGGCGTTACGTTTGTGGTATCAGAGCCTGGTTGATGCCTTTCGGGAGTGTTTAGGTTATAGGCTTACTAAGTTGAAGTTGTGTGATCTCTGATTAGCTTTGTGTGACATTGTTTGTATTGTTTCCTTATGAAACAATGTGTGAAATTGATTGTTTTCTTGATTGGGTTTTGAATAGTGTGATTGATTGGTTCACTTGCAGAAACCAATGGCACGTCGGGGACGACCGATGAATCGCGTTGACGCCGAAGATTGTGACAGCACCATAGAGAGGGCTATAGTGGCTACGACTAACATGGCGGCTCATATGGCTCAACAGTCTGTTCATGCTGAACAGAGGGACATTGAGAGGCAGCAAAGAGATGTTGAGGATAGACTGAGGGCTGAGAGGGGTGCTGAAGCCAAGAGGTTGGTCGACTTTTGACACCATAATCTGCCACAGTTTCATGGCAAGGCTGAGCCAGAGAAAGCAGAATTATAGATAGAGGAGCTGGAGAAGATCTTTGAGATCTTGCACTGTACAATAGCTGAGAAGTTACAGTACGTGGTATACCTACTGTTGGGTGACGTAGAATATTGGTGGAAGGGAGTCCAACAACTGTTGGAAACTGGAAACCAAGCGGTGACATGGGAACTTTTCAAGGAGAAATTTATGGGGAAGTACTTTCCACAAAGCGCGAGGTCCGAGAAGTAGCAATAGTTTTTACGACTATAGCAACATGACATGACTGTAGGGTAATACGCGGCAAAGTTTGAGTCACTTGCCAAGTATTTTCGGTTCTTCCAAGTCTAACCGGACGAGGGAAGGAAGTTTGAGAGGTTCGAAGCGGGATTGAGGTATGAGGTACGTCAAGCAGTGGCTTCGCTTGATATCCGTCAGTTTCCACTACTGGTGGAAAAGTGTAGGAAGATGGAGAACTTGATGAAAGGGAGAGTCAACAAGGGAAACGTGGGCGGACCATCTAGGTCATATCCACAAGGTTAGAAAGGGAAGCAGGCTCAACATAAGCCTTATTTCAAGAACCAGAGGAGTCTGCCGAACCGTAGTATGCCATTTTCTACTGGTGGCACTAACAAGGGTTATTAGGGAGCGGGCGCTCCGATTGTATGTTACAACTGTGGGAAACCCGGACACTTGTCCACAGCATGCAACCAGAAGGGGATGACATGCTTTAGCTACGGGAAGGTTGGACATGCTGCAAAGGATTGCCGAATGGGCAAGCCGAAACCAGAGGTGAACGCTGTCAAAGCTGGAAGGCCGACGACGAAAGGACGAGTTTACACCATGAGCGGTGTTGAGGCTTCACAATCAGAAGATCTCATACAAGGTACATGTGACATAGCTGGAAATCCCATAATTGTACTATATGATTCGGGTGCAACCCATTCCTTCATATTTGAAAACTGTGTGAAATGACTCAATTTGCCTGTGTCTTTGATGTCTTATGATCTTGTTGTTTCTATGCGTACTGTTGAAACTGTTATTCAAATTCTATATGTCTAAAATGCCCTGTTGTTATTTCCAATAGGACATATCTTGTTGATTTGATGTGTTTGCCTTTAACACAATTGGATGTGATTTTAGGCATGGATTGGTTATCTTCCAACCATATCCTTTTAGATTGTGCCACTAAAACCTTGATTTTTCCAAATGCTGAGAATTCTGGATTTTTGACTGCCAATCAAGTGAGAGCTTCTTTGAAAGAAGGAGTTCAGGGATACATGTTTTTATCCTTCTTGAAAGTCGAGGGGAAGTTGTATTGAGCAACGTGCCCGTCGTTAGAGATTTCTCGGAAGTATTTTCAGAGGATGTTCCAGGTCTACCACCTGTGAGGGACATAGAGTTTGTTATACACTTAGTACCTGGTACTGGTCCAATCTCTGTTGCCCCGTATAGAATGTTGCCAACGGAGCTAGCTGAACTGAAGAAACAATTGGAGGACTTGCTGTCAAAGCAATTTGTGAGACCAAGTGTATCGCCGTGGGGAGCTCTTGTGCTGTTGGTGAAGAAAAAGGACAGAACTTCCAGATTGTGTGTGGATTACCGTCAGTTGAACAAGGTAACGATCAAGAATAAATATCCGCTGCCACGCATCGACGATCTGATGGATCAACTTCGCGGTGTAACTGTATTTTCTAAGATTGATTTGAGGAGTGGCTATCACCAGATTAGAGTTAAGAATGATGATATTCCTAAGACTGCTTTTAGGACTAGATATGGTCACTTTGAGTATCTTGTGATGCCGTTTGGAGTGACAAATGCACCGGCAATATTCATGGATTATATGAATAGGATCTTTAGACCTTTCTTGGATCGATTTGTAGTAGTGTTCATAGATGACATTTTGATTTATTGTAAGAGTCATGAGGAACACGAGGAACACCTAAGACAAGTATTGTAGATTTTAAGTGAGAAAAAGCATTATGCAAAGTTGTCTAAGTGTGAATTTTGGTTAGAAGAAGTACAATTTCTAGGCCATGTGATTTCAAAAGAGGGTATAGCTGTAGACCCAGAGAAGGTAGAGGCAGTGATGTCATGGAAAAGACCCACAACAGTGACTGAGGTTCGTAGCTTTGTAGGATTAGCTGGTTATTATCGGAGATTTATCGAAGGATTTTCTAAGATAGTAGCCCCAATGACACAACTCACTAGGAAAGATCATCCTTTTGTGTGGACTGATGAGTGTGAGACAAGTTTCTTGAAGATGAATGAACTACTGACGACCTCACCTGTACTGATTTTGCCTAATCCTGAAGAACCTATGGAGGTTTACTGTGATGCTTCATACCAAGGACTTGGGTACATGTTGATGCAAAATCGAAGAGTGGTGGCATACGCATCCCGTCAGTTGAAAAATCACGAGAGGAACTATCCAACTCATGATATTGAGTTAGCTGCTGTAGTGTTCGCTTTGAAGATTTGGAGACATTATCTATATGGATCAATGTTTAACGTCTTTAGCGATCACAAGGGCTTGAAATATTTGTTTCATCAGAAAGAACTCAACATGAGACAGAGACGTTCGATAGAGTTCCTGAAGGATTATGATTTTACCTTGATGTATCATCCTGGGATGGCAAATGTTGTGGCTGATGCTTTGAGTTGGAAAATTGTTCATGTGTCTGCCATGATGATCAAGGAACTAGAGTTGATTGTGGAGTTTAGAGATCTAGATTTAAACATGGAGAGACACAAGGGTAAGATTAGTCTAAGCATGATTAGAGTATCAAGTGGATTAATTGATGACATTCGGGAGCAACAAAAAACCGATGAAAGTCTGAAAGAAAAGAGAGAGTTAATGGAACAAGAAAAAGTAGCAGAGTTTAGTTTGGGGAGTAACGGAATTCTGAGGTGTTTAAGGAGGATATGTGTGCCAAACAATTCTGAAATGAGAAAGCTAATTCTCGATGAAGCACATAAGAGCAATTTAAGTATTCACCCTGGAGCCACGAAAATGTATCAAGACCTGAAGCAAAGATTCTGGCGGTCGGGGATAAAGAAACAATTTGCGGAGCATGTTGCAGCGTGCCTAACCTGTCGAAAAGCGAAAGTGGAACACCAACTACCTGCGAGCATGATGGAATTGTTGGATATCCTAGAATGGAAATGGGAGAGCATATCTATGGATTTTGTGTCTGGACTACCAAGAACATCAAAAGGATTTGATGGAATTTGGGTAATTGTGGATAGATTGACAAAGTCATTGCATTTTCTACCCATCAACATAAAGTATTCCCTAGATAAGCTTGCTCAAATGTATGTGAAGGAAATAATCAGGTTGCATGGAGTGTCATCTAGTATTATTTCTAATAGGGACCCTAGGTTTACGTCCCATATTTGGCAAAGTTTGCAACAAGCCCTAGGAACTAAGCTGAGATTAAGTTCTGCTTATCATCCTCAGACAGATGGTCAGTCAGAGATAACCATTCAATCCCTAGAGGACTTGTTGAGAGCATGTGTTTTGGATCATAGGGGAAGTTGGGACAATATTTTGCCATTGATAGAGTTCACATACAACAATAGTTTTCGTTCGAGCATAGGAATGGCACCCTACGAGGCTTTGTATGGGAGAAAGTGCCAAACACCTTTGTGTTGGTACCAGGATGGGGAGAGTGCAATACTAGGACTTGAGTTTTTACAACAAACCACAGAAAAGGTGAGACAAGTTCGAGAGAAGATGAGGACGGTACAAAGCAGACAAAAGAGCTACTCCGATAAGAGGAGACAACCTCTCGAGTTCCAAGAAGGTGATCATGTTTTTCTGAGAGTCACTCCAATGACTGGGGCAGGCAGAGCCTTAAAGTCCAGAAAACTCACTCCAAAATTCATAAGACCATGCCAAATTCTTCGTCGTATTGTTCTAGGTATGTAATTTCGAGGACGAAATTCTTTTTAGAGGGGTAGAGTTGCAAGACCTTGATTTTTATATAGTTTTTATTGACTTTTAATCTGTTTTAATTTAATTAAAATTATTTAATTAATGATTTTTGGGATTTTAAAGTGTGAATAATAATATTCATATCTTAGATTTGATTTTGAAGGGTTTAGAATAGTAGAGTTCGCAAAACTGAGTTTTTGCGGGAACCGCATTCTCGAGTAATGCGGGGAAGGGTTCAGTATTTTTCTTAAGGTCATTTTTACTCCAAAATAATATTTTAACGAACCAAAAGTTATTTTTATAATATTTGTGATTTTTAGAAAAAAATTTGGAAATTTTTAGAAAAACTTTATTTTACTTGCTTTTGGAGCTTTACGGGTAAACCGGGTGCAATCGGGACACGAAAAATAGTCCAAAAATTTAGTTTTGGGTTTCTAAATTTTTCTATATCATATTCAAGTCATAAATTTGATTTCTCATGATTTTACCTATTTTAGAAAAATATTTAGCCAAAAAAGGGGTTATGAAACTAACGCGTTTTTACTACTTTGAACTACCGATTAAACCCTAACTTGATGGAATTAAATCCCACCTCTTTGGGTCTGCACTTGACCGAGTTTGTACCCTAAATTCACTCTCAAAAATATCCCAAAATCAAATGGTCAAAAGCAGTTGATTTTTGAATTTTTTTTCTAAGTTGGTAAATGAGGTATAACTCCTATCTACTCAAAACATGCAAGCTCATACCTCCCCCATACCCCTTGTAACGTCCATAAATTTTGACTGTTTTAATTTTATTTATTTTAATTGCGTGATGTGTGCTTATACATGTAGATATATTTTAGTAAGAGTAATTTCATAAACAAAGTTTCCCTGACGTTAGAAGCAGTAGTTTAAGTTGCACGTTTTGATACAGATAGAGTTCTGTTTACTGTAAATAGACAGAATGGTGACTTTGTGAAGTAGAAACCCTAGATTTAGGTTTAGAAAGAGATTTGAAGGTGATTTTCCAATATTTGAGGATTTTAGAAATTTATTCAGGAATTTTCTTAAGAACGGATAAAAATATTATCGTTTTTGTCCCTGTAGTTTGACTAAATTGAACTGTGAGTGGGTTTGGAGACCAGAACAAGTTTAGAAATATTGTCAAAGATGCCAAATAATGTTTTATATTATTTTAGAATTTTAGATATTATTTTGGGAATTTTTAGAACGACAGACAAAGAATTACGGTTTTGTTGCCTGTAGACCGAGAACAGGATAGCATGGAGAACAAGTGAATGCCATAAGCTTAGGAAATGATCCAAAATCAACCAAAAGAGTACCCAATGGTGTTTTTACAATATTTATGATTTTTAAAAATTTTCTGGGATTTTTCTGAAAAAGTTCATTTTTACCCTAAGTTACGGGTTACGGTAAAAACTGAAAAGTTACCGTAATGCATCTAAGCTTGATCTTTATGAGCTAAGACCTTTGTGGCATCTTATTTTCATGGCTTAGGACTTATTTTAGGATTCATGAGAGCTTTTACCTCAATAGGTTAATTTTGGACAATTTTTACTATGAAATACAAAAGTTACCACATTTAATTACATTTGGAGACTTACCATTTACCATGGTTAAGGTGAAAAATTATTTTTACCTCTTTGAGCCAGCTACTGCGCCAGTTTTAGAGGGAAGAGTGTAGAGGATTCTTGAGCACTATACTCAAGAGTAGTGCCAATAAGATTCATCCAAGTTACTAACTAGGGTTAGACTTATGGTTAAGTGTAATCATAACTTAGAAAAAATCTTTGTGGGTAGGAAAAAGAGAGGGAGAGGCCGAGTTTGGGAGAGAAGAAGAGGGGAGCCCATGTTCATGTTCTTTCATCTTGTTTCTTCACCATAGCCATACTTCAAGTGTTGCTTTCCAAAATTTTGTTTAAGTTAGCCAAATTCCAAGGGTTGTTCTTAATCTTGTGACCAACAAGCTACCAAAGAACCAAGCAAGAAGAAGAAGGAGGAGAAGGAAGAAGAAGGGAGTGAAGGTTAGGGTTTTCTACAAAAGCTTGGTAAGGGAAAAACTTTCTCATGCAAAATTTTAAAGCTTAGTGAATGTAACACTCTGTTTTTTTTTATATATAGTTTTTATTGATTTTTAATATGTTTTAATTTAATTAAAATTATTTAATTAATGATTTTTTTGATTTTAAGGTATGAATAATAATATTTATATCTTAGGTTTATTTTTGAAGGGTTTCGAGTAATAGAGTTCGCAAAACTGAGTTTTTGCGGGAATCGCGTTCTCACGGAATGCGAGAAGGGTTCAGTATTTTTCTGGTGGTCATTTTTACTCCAAAATAAATTTTTAACGAACCAAAAGTGGTTCTTATAATATTTGTGATCTTGAGAAATTTTTCTGGAAATTTTTTGGAAAAACTTTATTTTACCCGCGTTTGGTGCTTTACGGGTAAACCGGGACATGAAAAATAGTCCAAAAATTTAGTTTTGAGTTTCTAAATTTTCCTATGATATATTCAAATCATAAAATTCATTTCTCATAATTTTACTCATTTTAGAAAAATATTTATCTAAAAAGGGGTTCGGAAACTATACGTTTTTACTACTTCGAACTTTCGATTAAACCCTAACTTGGTGAAATTAAATTCCACCATTTTCTAGTCAAATTGGGTGCATAAGGGGGGGCTGATCCACTCTCAAAATCCTTCCAAAAGTCAAATGGTCAAATAGGGGTTGATTTTTGATATTTCCCAAATTAGGTGAGAGAGGTATGGCTCCCAACCATCAAAGCATGCAAGCCCATACCTCCCCCATGCTCCTTTGTGTTCAGCTGAGATTTCTAAGTGAGAAAGGAGAGAAAAATTCATTTGCTTCATACACTTCATCTTCTCCAAAATCTCCATTCTCCATTTTCTCTCATATTCTCAAGCTTTCCTACACACCAAAAGGCTAAGTTTCATTGAGTTTTTGGCCACCCAAGCTTCACAAAAAAGGTTTGGATCATCATTCTAATCCATAAACCTCTTTCATTTTTTCATTTCCACCACTTTCATTTTTTCATAAAGGTTGTGTTCTTCATTTCACTAAAAGTAAGTTTTTCCTTGGTTTAGGTTCACTCCATTGGAACCTACAAGCTTGGAAACTACCTTGGATCTATTTCCTTCAAGATTTGAGTAAGTATTCATCTACTCAAATTTCTACTCTTTAGGGTTTCTTGGTTTTCGTAAAACTCATATTTTTATGATTTTATTTTGGTGTATTTTGTGAAAGGTAAATTTTTCTAAGTGTGGGAACATCAAGGCTTCAAGGAGGCCACTTGGTGTTTGTGTTGAGGGAAGGTGATCTTTGGTGTTTGCCCATTTTCGTAAGCTTCAAGAGGTAAGGGGATTTTCTCACTTAGTTGGAAAGGATGTGTATGTGTGTGGTTTATGTTGTATGTTCATGAAAAACTCAAAGACTTGAGTTTTCATATTGGGTGTTTGAATGAAGTTTCATTCTCTTAGTAATATGTATTTTTACATGTATATGTATATGAGTAAAAATATGATTTTGGTTGAGGCATGATAATTTTTGATGAGCCTATGTGTTGTTGGAAAAATCATATGTATGCTTTGGGGTGATTTTGGATGCCTAAGTGTGTGCTTGGTGAAGTATGTTTTATGCTATGTTCATGATGTAGGTTGATATGTTATGAATGAGTACTTTGAGTGCATCTTTGATTTATGGCTTGGTTGTGTTTTTGGCCTAAATTGATGTATATTAATTTATGTGTATTTCATATACTTTGATTGGGATTGGTTGAAAAGATTTGATTAAGTGTGAGATGGAGATCTTAAAAGCTTTAATGAAAAAGTTTTCTAAAATGAAATCAAATGAATCAATTGGAATTCAAGTTAACACTTAATTTGATAAATTTTCATTAAGTTTCTAATCCTAAGTCCTAAATCAATTCCATACTAAATTTTTTTTATCCATAAAACTTTAAGTGAGTTAGAAAATTAATTAATGTGGGAGGAAAATCAAATTCTGGATTTTTAGGGGTCGAAAACTAGATTTTTTGGGGTCAAAAATGCAAATTCTGGAATTCTGGGCTTAAATTGCAAAATCTGGACAATTTGGGCCAAAAATATAATTTACGAAAGTTTGGGGCAGAAACGCGAAGTCTGGAGACTTTTGGGCCAAAAATATTTTACGAAAGTTTGGGGAGGCGAAGTCTGTATACCTTTGGGCCAGAATTATAATTTACGAAAGTATTGGGGTAGAAAACATAAAGTCTGGGCATTTTGGACCAGAAACCTAATTTTTTAGAAAATTTGGGGCTGAACTGCGAAACTGAACTTCTTAAGGGGTCAGAATTGCAAATACTTAAAGCAAAGGAATTTAAGTAAAATTATCAAAGAATTTAATTAAGTTTTTAATTAAATCTTTTTATGATGAATAAGTGAGAAGAAAATTAATACAGTGGGTTATAAATAAGAGGAAATTCACTTATAAACAAGTGAAGGTTTAAGAATTGAAAGTTAAAGAAAAAAAACTAAAGAATTCAAAGAGGAAATTCTTCTAAAAACTTATGATGTTAAATAACGATTTTACACGGTATTGAACGAGGATCAATACGTGGTGACGATAAAGTCTTGAGGACAATAAAAATTACACGGTGTTGGATGAAAGCTGACACGTGGCGACAAAAAACCCTAAGACGAGGGACCGCATTGATTGTATTGATTGTGGTTGCAAATATACTGTCATTTGCATTAAAGACGTGACTTTTGCCAAATTTTAGAGCACACAATCCTATGCGGGGATTGTAAATAAGTATGGTCTGACTATAAGTCTTTGAGGGCATCCAGGTTACGAAATTCTCAATGGCCTTGCGGTGAATCCCCTTGTGCCGAGAAGAGTAGTGTACTCGGCTTGGATGATCTTGACCGGCTGCCTTATTTGAGATAGGGTGTACGACGTAGCACAATGGGTCTGTACCGAATAAATGACAAACGATGGCCAAGAGTGAAGGTCAGTTTGCATTAATGATAGGTATACGATTCCGCCACATCGCTCTACTTAGTTGAGGGAGAGAAGTTTCCATGGAGCAGTGCACCGGTGTATGAAAAGAGATATTGAAGTGACATACATTATGCTAGAATGCTATGTGTGTGCTTGACTGTGTGTTTACCTTGATGATGTGTCTCTTGTTGATGATTGAATAGCTTAGCTAAAAGATTTGCGAAAGAGTAACTCTATATAAATATATTCTTAGAATGTATTATGTAGTACTTTATTTTTCATATGCAACCTTTCAGTGGATTTCAACTTGTGAAAAGAAATTCACCCTTGCATATTTTTCTATATCTGTATGTACGTTACGCGTAGATGAGGCAACTTTTGATTTACAGCTTTCCTAGGTTTAGACTTATCGCTTTATTTTCTTTGTGTCAGGATGATGTATTTTGGCCACTATGTTGTGGTTCCAAACTATACTTGCGAGCGCAAGACTTGTGTATATTGACATGATGATATATATATGTGTATGATGTTTCTTTTCTTCTAAGTTTCAGGATGGCTAAATGTGATGTGAGAAATCTTTTCGTATAATATTCTTTAAAAAAAAAATTAGCCACCAATTTTGGTAACATTGATTTATGAAAGACGATTTTACGCATTAAGTTTTTAGTTTTTCACGTGACGTTCCTTGTGGGAAAAAGGGGCGTTACAGTGGGCATATGAGAATTATGTTGATGTTGGTTTGACTAAAATGATTTTGATTTGACATAGAGAACATGATGATTATTGAGCCATATACCTTTATGTTCTTATGATGATAGATGAGCCAAGAGTTTGTCTTGTGGTTGATATGGATTTTCTTGAGTGATTGTGTTATGAAAGTTTTGCTTGATGGTAGTTTTGATTGATTTAACCTAGATTGGAAATAAGACTAGGTTGTCTTTGATTGTGGATTGCTCTTTGTTGAGAAAATTAATTGTATTTGTGGGGGATGATTTTGCCCTATGATAGATGCATGATGAGCTTTGTTTCATGCTTGCCTTAAGTCGATGGAGTGTTGGATTGTAACTATGTGTTCAATCATGGCATGATAGAATTGATCTTAGTATGACAATCTAAGCTTGGTGTGATGATGATCTTGATTCATTGCCTTGATGGGTTTGAATTCATGGCTTGATGATGAATGATTGTGTCCTGTGATTGATCCAAAGATGGTAAACTTTACTTATTTTTGTTCATTTGGACATAACCATGCAAAGAAAAGATTGATTTTGGTTGGACTTCGAAATTTCGAGCTGCTGTCATGCCCTGGGTGTGATTTTTTCTGAAGCTGTGGAAGTCTGGAAAACAGGGGACAGAACTGTCTGCACCGCGGGTGTGAAAATTGTCGCGCCTGTGAACAGTTCTGGATCCAGCATTTTTGATAATTAATGTTTTTGCGAAAATAACTTTATTACCAACTTTTTGTACCTAAAAAATGCTTAAGAGAAAAATGACATTTTAAATATAAAGATTGGTAAGTATTTTGGTCAATTAATTTTAGAGCTTAAGCAATGGTTTTGGAAAATGCATTTTTGTCAAAAAGAAGAAGAATTATAAAGAGTGTGAATGAAAGAGGAGAAAGCCATGTTGATGGAGAATCATGCACAAAGAGATGTGAATATCATAAGAGATGATAATGCTATAACCAAGAGTGAAGGTTATATGTGATTGTGCAAGTGGAACCTAGTGAAGAGGTTAATACAATTACAAGAGAAACCAAAGCTTGTCAATGCTTGAGAAAATTGCTTTGTATGCTTAATGTATGTGTCATTTTGCATAAAGAGAAAGAGAATTGGCATGAGGCCATGTGATGAGCATTACAACCCGGATGGGGTTGAGAATAGGGATAGTCTGGCCACAGTAGCCTATTGGGACTATCAAGGTTGCGAAACCCCTCAGATGCCCAGGTAGGAGATATCCACTGAGCCGAGGCAAGTCTCATAACCCTGCTTGGATAAATCTGACGGACTTGACTATTCAGGATATGGTGAGATGTAGCTTATCTGAATGATTACTATGAAGTCTGGTGGGACTCTCTGGTAAGTCTGGTACAACCAGTCACTTAATGGTGTTGGAGGTAGGGAAGTCTCCTTGGAGCACTACGAGGGTGATGTTGAGGGGAAATAGAAGTGACATGCATTGTAATATATCTAAGTTGATAATATATTGCTTGATGCTGAGTTATGTGTTGTGACTGTGATTATTTTCATTGTGTCTGTGAGAATATCTTATTTGCAGAAAAACCTTATACTCTTGTTTTGAGAAGGGTAAGTGATAAAAAATTTTCTAATGTACATATGTCTGATAAATATGGTATATTTTCTATCTGTTGTCTCTATGCTTTATTTTCTATGTGTGAGGATTTTTCACCCTTGCCTATATGTTTTGTGCTCTTTTTGAACATGATTCATATAGATGGATCGCCCACCAGAGGGGCTAACAAAGGTCCGTAGATTAAATCTAGTGCCCCGAGGGGCAGAGGGGGGGTGGATAGTGAACCCCAAGACCCAGTGGGGTACGTTCTTAGGGTATGTTACTTCACTAGAGACAACTGCGGAGGGACCACACCGATGGACCGTGGAAGATATGATTTTAGATGTAAAGATGCCAATCCAGGAGCTATGGAATACCTGGAGAGAGAGAGAGAAAGCCAAAGAGAACCAATAGCTCAACAGGAGCCTGCCCAGAGAGCTGAGCCAGTACAGCAGGAGCCTGTAAGGCCAAAGCCACAACATTAGAGATCTAGGACTCCTCCATGTAAGACGTATTTTGGTAGATGGAGACAGACCGCGCGCAAGAGCACTGTGCGTCGTTCCTAGCCAGTCAGGGTTACGTTAGCAGAGAAGGTAACTACTGAGAGGACACCTGTTATCCAGTCTGATAGACCCATTCCAGCAGTTCCGGTTTCGTTTGCAGATCGACCCTGGTGGGAGACCGAGACCTTTTCCTTCTACTGTTATGCCGTCTTGGCACGTGCTCGTCAAGAGGCCAATGATAGTAAAGGGAAAGGGAAGTAGATAGTGGAGGAGGAGAGTGATCCTTCAAAGGAGTCTGTGGGGAGTGTATAGGAGCTGACATAGCGCAGACTGTTGCATTACCTTATCTTGTTTTTTTTTTGTAGACTGACTCTGTACCGGATTGGCTTATATTTAGAGATATTTTGGATGACTGTATCTTATATTATGTGACATTACCAGTTGATCAGTTTTATGTATTTGTAAACTTTGGACTAGTAGTATATATGATGTAAATTGTCTGTTCAGTAGTTGTTTATCTCGTTTTTCAATGATACGTTACGATATAAACGAAATTTCGAAATCGAAATAACGTAAGTGAGAGTTTCAAGTTGAAATAGTTTTCAGGAATTAAAGAAAAAAATTTATACTCATTTTTCGAAAATTGACTTAAGACAATTAAAAGGAAATATTTCTTTAAAATAAAGATCACTATTATTTATTTTAAATAATCAGGTTACTTATATTGTAATATCCTTTTATGAGAAAGGGTGTTGCACCCCTTGAAGTCTGGCCGAGTTTTGAGTGGGAAAGGAGAGAGAGAAGCTTCACTTTTCACTTAATCTTCAACCTTTGGAAGTTAGAAACTCCATTTTTCTCTCATTCTCCAAGCTTTCATCCATAACCAAAGTCTAAGTTTTATTGGGTTCCTGCCTATTCAAGCTTCACAAAAAAGGTTTGGATCATCATTCTAATCCATTAACTTCTTTCGTTTTTTCATTACCACCACTTTCATTTTTCCATGAAAGCTTGAGTTCTTCATTTTACTAAAGTAAGCTTTTTCTTGGTTTAGGTTCATTCCATTGGAACCTACAAGCTTGAAAATCATCTTGGATCTATTTTGCTTCAAAATTTGAGTAAGTATTCCTCTACTCAAAATTTCTACTCTTTAGAGTTTGGTTGTTTTCATAAAACTTGCATTTTTATGGTTTTATTTTTGGTGTATTTTGTGTAAGGTTGATTTTTCTAAGTGTTGGAACATCAAGGCTTCAAGGAGACCACTTGGTGTTGGTGTTGGTGTTGGGTGAAGGTGATTTTGGTGGTTAGCCCATTTTCATTAGCTTCAAAAGGTAAGAGGATTTTCTCAATAAGTTGGGAAGGATGTATATGTGTGTGGTGTATGTTGTATGTTCTAAGTTAAACTCAAAGACTTGAGTTTTTCTATTGGGTGTTGAATGAAGTTTCATTCTCTTAGTAATATGTATTTTTATATATTTATGTATATGAGTTAAAGTATAATTTTGGTTGATGAATGGTAATTTTTGATAAGCCTATGTGTTCTTAGAAAAATCATATGTATGGTTTGAAGTGATTTGGAATGCCTAAGTGTATGCTTGGTGAAGTATGCTTTATGCCATGTTAATGATGTATGTTTATATGTTATAGATGGTTACTTTGAGTGTATGTATGATTTATGGCTTGATTGTATTCTTGCCTAATTGATGTATGTTGATTTGTGAATATTTGGATTCATTGTGATTGAGATTGGAATGGAAATATTTTACTAAGTGTGGGAAGAGGACTTAAAAGCTTTAATGAAAAAGTTTTTCCAATGAAATCAAATAAATTAATTAGGATTCAAGTTAACACTTAGATAAATTTCACCAAATTTCTAAGTATAAGTCTCAAATAGATTTCATATTAAATCCTATTTCTCCATAATACTCTAAGTGAGCTAGAAAATCAATTAATGAGGGAGAAAATAAAATTTCAGATTTATAAGGGGTTAAAAACGAAATCTGGGTGTATTTGGGTCAAAAATATAAATGTTTGGAATTCTGGGGTAGAAACGCGAAAACTGGCACTTTGGCCCACGAACATAATTTTACAGAAGTTTTGGGGCAGAAAACGCGAAACTGGGCATTTTTGGGACAGAAACCTAATTTTTCAGAAAATCAGAGGCTGAAGTGCAAGACTGGACTTCTTAAGTGGTCACTTTTGTAAATACATAAAAGTAAAGAAATTTAAGTAAAAATTATCAAAGAATTTAATTAAGACTTTTAATTAAATCTTTTTACAATAAAAAGTGGGAAGAAAAATAATGTGGATTTGAGAGTTTAAAGTTAAGAAGAACTTTAATTTCAAAGAGAAATTTTCCATAAAACTTATGTTTTTAAATAACGATTTTACACGGTATTGAAGAGAATAAATATGTGGCGACGTGTGTAACATCCTAAAATTTCACCCTAAGAGACAGAGTGTTAATTTTAGAGGATTAGAATTACTTTGAAGTTTTTTGGATAAAAACTTGGTGGTTTAGAATTAAATACGGAAGTCAGGAGATTATATACGAACATTCTAATTATAAGGATAAATGATGAAATGAATTTGGAAAATTCATATGACACTTCCAAAAGGTATTTAAGGGAAGACATAGTAGTATTGATGACATATAAAGGTTTTAGGAATTAAGTTTGAATTTTGAGAGGAGGAAATAAAGAAATTACGGTTTTAGTCCTTTTTACACGGAATTCTGTAGTCTGTTAGTTAGGAAAAGGATACATACCAGAGATAGAAAAATAGATGAGATAGGGATTACATAGATCTGATAGAAATCTAAGAAAAGTGGAATGACCAGTTACGTTTTTATAGGTTTCTGTTTTCTGTATTTCGTTCTTTTGTCTATTTTAAATGATCTGGTATGAACTAAGTGATAAGAAAATTATTGTAGTCTTATAATTAGGGGTTTAAAATACTTATCAAGTTATTTTACTAAAACAGTCATTTTTCTTACTACGTTTGAAAATCGTACTTACCGTAATAGACAGAAAAGAGTTTAATTAGTAAAAATACGTTAAACCAACCTAGAAAATTATCTTCCTTCATGAAAGTTGTTTCTTATAATATTTATGATTTTCTGAAATTTTTCTAGAATTTTTGGAGAAACTAATTTCCAAAAGTACAATTTTGGTTTCCACAGTTTACAGTAAGAGCTAAGAACTGATACGAAGACCAAAACGAAATCAAAATGAAAAAATGGAACATTACACAATGTTTTTATATTTTTTCTGAATTATGAAATTTATTTTGGAATTTTTTGGAAGACAGATAAAGAATTACGTTTTCCGTCCCTGAAATACGAAAAACAAAGTTTACGGAAACCATGATAGATTTTCAGTGATGAAGGAAGGCTCAAAATCAAATTTTAAGAGAAACCATTGGTGTTTATATTAAATTCGTGATTTTTTGGGAATATTTCTGAAATTTTCTGAAAAATTACTGTTTTGCACTTATGGCACGTCTGTTTTCCTTCGTTTGTGTAAACCATAAAACTTATTATTTACCGTAAAAATCCAGAAAATCTTGAATAAAGTCTTTAAGACTATTATTTACTATTTTCAAAATTTTCTAATGAGTCCTCACCTTTTTACTAATTATTTTTAAGATCTGTTTACAAAAGGACGAGAATGCCACCAGTTTTCCGTTTATTTACGAAACCATAAAGTTTTTCACTATTTGATCAAATGGTCTCCCTTCCTTCTTGGGCTGGTCGACATCACCCCTCCATAAGAGCCCTTGGATTAACTTTTTGGCTTATGAGTCATAAGCCTTGTCACATGGTTAAGCCAATTAGAAAAATGGATGAATTATGTATTTAGGGTTTATGACATAAGGCCTAAAAAGCTTGACGAGGTCACAAATTTTTAATTCCCTCTCACTCCCTCTTTGGCCGCCCCTCCCCCACTATAAATAGGGGTCTTGGCTTCACATTTCCACTCACACCACAAGCTTGAAGACCACTTTCTCTCTTTTTTCTTAATTGCCTTAAATTTCTTTGTGTGGTGTTCTTGGTGTTCTTGCGTATTCTTCAACAAGTTAGGCCAAGGTAAGGGGTTTCTCTTCTCATCTTAATTTTAATAGTATGAGTTTGATCTTGTTTGTGTGTGAAATTGCTTGTTTGGATGTTTATAGCTTTTTGTTTGTTAAAGTATGCTTTATGATTGTTTTACGGTCTTAATTTAATTGTTTTGTGTTAATTATAAATTGTAGAGTTATAATGCCCAATTTTACACAAGAATTCGAGTAAGAGGAGAGGCTATGGCAAAATCACTTTTGAACTTTTGTAAACAAACCGTTATAAGGGCGAATTTTACACCTACTGCAAAGAAAATATAAGGACTATTTGTAAAAACCCCAATAATATTTGTTATTTATATACAAGGTTATGGTTAAGATAAATGGTTTATCAGTATCTAGAAAGGAAGTGAGACCTTTAAAGGGGCTAAAGCAGTCCGTCTCACTCTGGCCTGGGATCTGTGTTGATACGCTATTTGGGGAAATCTTAAGATTGGAAACTTGGTATATACGTGACGAGATAAGATTGGGAAAGAAGTAATTTTTCTTAATACCGTATATATAAACAAATTGGAATGGATAAAAGAGTATAACAGTAATGGATTCTCGGTGAACCTACTGTTATAGTATCTTTTGGAATATAATGTAACGGTAATGGATTCTCGGTGAATTCTATCGTTATATTATTTGTGGAAAATAGCGAGTGGGTATCTAATCTGTATATATATGCACATAACTCAGTTTAATTTTCACTGTCTACGGTAGTGGAAATTAGTGAGATAGGCTTTCAACGGACCTTTTTCCTGGAAGATAATTGGAGTTTAAGTATTTCAGAAGAGAGATAAATTGACTACGTTCACCTAGTACGTAGGATCGACTTTATACTAGGATACTGATTACCAAAGATGGCTTTGCCGTCGTGTAGTCTTTTCATCTTCGAAAGTAAACCAAAGCCGTGATTAATCAAACGTAATTGCGATCACTAAGCTTGTATTAATTTTCAAGAAAGCTGAACACTAATTATCGCAGTCGGCTCAGCCGCCGTGTAATTATTCCATTACCAAAAAGCTATCTAAAAACTGAGAACAGACATCTACTATTTTAAAAGCGGACGTAAGTTTAAATACTGTTAATCTTTTCTCTCTCGATCAATCCAAAGTATATATGCCCAGTTTGATCTTCTTGAAATACAGTTAAATATTTTTTATAAATTCCTTTTATTGAGTACTTAAATTATTTAAAACAGAGATAATAATCTATTTCGTAATAAACAGTAAAAGGAAACCAGAGTTGTACGTTTTCAAAGTATGCAGTAAAAAGAGTGTTTTATGAGAATCAGTGACTCTTAAAACAGTTATCTGTCTATACAAGTGGTCTGTCCATAAAAGGATTTGACTTGTTTCTTACAAAAAAAATTTAAGAGATTCAGAGATTTTTGAAAAAAAGAGATAATAGAATAGAGGAAGTTTTACAAAGAGAATTAAAGAGGAATTAAAGAGAATTCAAGAGAAAATCTGTGCATTTGCATAAAGACGTTTTGAGCATACAACCTATGAGAACGGGGTTGAAAATAGAGTCTGTTGGGCTACAATTGTATACTGGGATTAGTCAGGTTTCGATAGTCTTATGTGGCCGAGTATGGTGAATACCTCGGGTCGAGACGAGTCATATTCCCGGCTTGAATAAATCTGACCGGTAGTTCTATTTTGGATCGGGTATTAAATTTTAAATGCAGTATTACAGAAGTATCTTCAGGGGTCTAGAGGGATTCCCTGATTATGCTGTTAAGTTTACCGGCAGCCGATCGCTCACTGGAGTTAAGGATGGAAAAGTCTCCTTGGAGCACTACACCGGTGTGATTTGAGAGATATAGAAGAGGCATGCATTAATAAAACATTGAGGTGATACATTGTGAAATGCATTGTTTTACAGGGTTGCATGGATACAACGTAAGATCTGCTTGGTTAAGATGTGATTGAGTGTTTTCAATGACTTGCTATACTGTTAAGTTGATTTAGATGACTTGATTGTCTATATTATCTAGTTGTCTTGATGATTGAGTGTTGTGTGATCTATGTTTGATAATATACTTGTACTATTTCTATTAATTTGAGTTAGAGTTTCACCCTGCCTGCTTTGTTGTGTTGATACATGACTGAGTAGATGGACCCAAATAACAAAGGATTGGGAACTGTCAGACACTAAACCATAGAACCTCAAGGAGGAGACCATGTATGGTGGAAAATATGCCCTAGCACACAATGGGGTCGGTTTGTAGGAACAGTGGAAACAATGGATACCGGAGGTGGAGCCCAACCAAACCCACTACCCATCCTAGAACAAATGATCTTAGATGTTAAGTTACCCTTGCAACAGCTCAGATGACATGATCTTTGATAGTGGGGATAGTGGTGACAGTGGAGGTGGTAGTTCACATCCTTCTGAACATGATGGAAATGGTTCTGGTCATGCACCGTCGAAGTCAAGAGATAGATCCTTGGATAAAAACCAAGATGGAACCTCTGAAGACACTTTTGCAGCAGCACCTGCAAGAACTGAGGGTTTTGTAGGTCACGTACCAGTTTCGCCTCTGGGAGAAGCGAATCCACCAACTTATTCCCCTTTACCCCGTCCATCTGAATCAAAATCAGAATCAGAATCAGAAGACATAATTTGGTTATCCGAATCCTTGTCGGATGAATCGAAGAAGAATCCGAAGAGTCTATATACTCTTCGGCTACCTCTGACCTTACCAGTGACACTCTACCTAGACCAAATCTATCCGGATTCAACTTCGATTGGGTTTCGATAACTAGGGTTCCGCATCTATAGTCTAGCTTGCCTAGATTAGGAGGGTCTACCTGGTATTGTCCATAAATGTATCTGAGTTAGGGTTTTAGAGTAGTAGATCCCTTTTGTGTAAATAACAGGATCATGGCTCGACTGTACATAGTAGCATGTATTTTTCTTTTACCAATTTTGTACTTTTTGGTTTAGAGTTGCTTTGCCTTCTTTTTCTTTTGCAATGTAAAATCTAAGTTTGTCTTAGAACAAACTCCTTTGTAAAATATCATGTTATATATATGAGAGGAAGTACTTTTCTATACATAAGGGTTTGCTTTACAGTTAAAATCTTTAATAAGAAAATGAGGGATTTTACTCCCCATCCTTCTCATCTTCTTTTATAAAAGCAAAAAATTTTACCTGCATTTTTTAAGAGCTTTTCAAACTTTTATGAAATATTTTCTAAGTATTTGCGAAACTTTTGCTTACTATGGTGTAATATCCTTTTTGGAAAAAAGGTGCTGTATTTTGTGGTATCAGAGCCAGGTTCAATATTTTTGGGAATGTTAGGGTATAGGTCTGCTAAGCCTAGGTTGCGTTAACCCTGATAGGATATGTGTTTTGTAAGAGTGATGTGAAACTTGTTTGATTTGTTTGATTCTTGACTATACTGGTATGAGACAGTATGGTTGGGAAGTAGTTATTAAGATAAACTAGGAGTGCGTTTGTTTTAGCTTATTTTAGAAAAAAAGTACTTTTTTTAAAAAATAATCACTTATTAAATTTTTAAATGTGTTTGTTTTAACTTTTAAAAATAATCAGAAACAAAAAAAAATCATAAAACTTATTAAAATGAGAAGCTACTAGCTTCTCAAAAATAGCAAAATCGGTAGAAGAGAGAGAAATCACACTTAAAAAACACAGAGGCTTGGACTTCACAAAAATAACCCCATCCAAAATTAATAATTACAACCTAATACCCCTAGTCTCTTTGTAATACTGTGCCGTCACTTTGAAAAATACATCGCTACTCTGCGTCTCTCCCTCTCCCTACCTCCACTTTTTTCAATGTATGTGCTTATTTTACATCGCTGCTCTGTCTACGTTTCTCCCTTTTACTTATTCTATATTCTTTTACTGTATGTGTTTTATATGCCTTTCAATTTACGTGCCAGATATGCCAAACATGCTTTTACTCAATGCATGTGCCTTTTATATGCCTTTACTGTTTTTGTTTTGTGTGCAAGAAGATTTCATTATAATTGTTTTAACGTATGTGTTTTTTATACCCTTTTTATACATGTTTGAAATTACTTTTAATATGAATCTTGAGTTTTCTTTTTTTTTCTTTTTTTTTATTATTGAGTCATATCTTTATTTTTTAAATATTAGAATGGCACTCAAGAAAGATGTAAAAGGTTCTGATGGGGATGGAAAAGTTGTTGCCAAATGGGATGACAATAAAACCGAAATATTTTTGAAAATATGTGTTGAAGAGATAGATGCCGGTAACAGACCAAGTACACACTTTAGTAGAGATGGGTGGAAGAATATCCGACAAAAGTTTCAAGAGAGAACAAGTTATGCTTATGAGAAAACACAACTGAAAAACAGATGGGATGCCTTAAAAAGGGAATTTTCATCATTTGCAGAGTTACTTGAAAAAGAGACTGGGGTCGGATGGGATCATGAGAAAAAAACCATCAGAGCTGAAGATGAATGGTGGGCTGCTAAGAGTAAGGTATGCTTGTGTTTTGTTTTACAATGTAAATATTTTTTTTTTGATTTGTAAGTTTTTGTGATGATTTATTTATGTATTTAGTTTTCATTTGATTTCAGGAGGATCTAGAGATTTTGAAATTGAAGAATGGAGGACCTAAATTCTTTGAGTTGTAGGAGAAATGTTTTAAGGGCACAGTAGCTACTGGATTTGTTATTTTAAAACCATATCAAGATCCACCACCTTATGAAGGAGTAGATCCTCATGACGAGGATATTGAAGGTCAAGAAAATAATCCAATTAGCGATGATGAAGGGGATAGTTGTGAAATTGGTCATGGAGTTCAACCAAATGCAGTGCCAAATTCTTTCGATATAAATTTAAAAAAGAGGAAGAGGGTGGGAAAATGAGAGAAAAAAATGGGGACAACAGAGAAACTTCAACGGTCTCTTGATCGTCTCATTGATGGGATGGATCATAGCTCAAATACTACTACCACTAGATCAAAACTTGAGGACCCTTTTAGTTATGAAAAGTGTTTGTCAATGCTAGATGAGGTTTCTAGCTTAGTAAAAGGATCACATCTATACTTTCTCGCTGTGAGAATCCTAGCCAAAAAAGAAAATAGGATAGCATTTTGTCACTTCATGAACAATAACCCTGAGCTGGCATTTGATTGGATAAGCACCTTTTCTGAAGAGGACATTCCGCATGCTCATCGATAGGATGCTTATTAGGACTTAGTATGGTTATCAAGACTTGTTTAGTTTTTATTATGTTGATTGGATTTTTATTTTGATTTTTTTTATAATTTGATGTTGATTTTTTTGGTACTTATGTTTGTTGCCTTGTTTTTTTTGGGATATGTAATACTTGGCAATATTTTATATTGACCCTTTAACATATTTGTTATCTTTTGTCTTTTGATTTCATTTATATATTGTGACACAGGATGACTGATAGTTCAGATGAAAGTGATAATAGTTCTGAAATGGAAATTGAAGTCCAAAATAATTTGAGATTTCGATTTTATATTGCAAAAGTTTTGGTTGCTTTTTTAGTCACAAGTCATGTGTTGAAATACGTGGTGAAAGAAAAGAAAACTACTTCAATTCTCACAGGTCACAAGTGGTATACAAAATTGATAGAGGAGAATAATAACAGGTTTTTTGAACAATTCCGAATGAGAAAACATGTCTTTCGACAATTAGTATGGGAGTTAAGCAATAACTATGGATTGACACCTACCAGAAACATCGGAGTGGAAGAAAGTGTTGCTTTATTCTTATAATGATAGGGCATGGAGCCACCTATAGAAATGTCCAAGAATGATTTCAACATTCAAATGAGACTATTCATAACCATTTTCATAGAGTTTTAGCAGTTGTATACAAGTTGGGAAATCACATAATCAGACCCGTTGATCCTGTGCACTCTACTCCCTCTCAATACATTAGAGATGATGATCGGTATTAGCCTTACTTTAAAGATTGCATAGGGGCGATAGATGGCACTCGTATTGGTATACATGTCCCAACTGATAAGCAGACACCTTTTTTCAATAGAAAAGGATTTACTAGCACAAATGTGATGGTCGTGTGTGATTTTAAAATGTGTTTCACATTTTCTCTGTGTGGATGGGAGGGATCTGTTCATGATGCAAGGATTTTTATGGATACTCTTCGTAAACCGAATTTACAATTCCCTTATCCTCCTGAAGGTCAGTGCTATACCTGAATTTTTTATTTTATATAATATTTTTTTATAATATTGTCTGATCTGTTTTCTATTTATGCATAGGAAAATATTATCTTGTCGACTCTGGATTTCCCTTGTTCAAAGGTTTCTTAGGACCATATAGGAATACAAGATATCATCTTCCCCATTTTAGACTAGCTCCACGTTTTAGATCAATAAATGAAATATTTAATTATCATCACTCTAGTTTGAGAAGTGTTATTGAAAGAACTTTTGGTGTTTGCAAAGCGAGATGGAGAATTTTGCAAAACTTGACCAATTTCAAAATTCAAACTCAAATTTCTATTATTTGGGCATGTTTTGCACTTCACAATTATATCAGAAGAATAGACTCAGGTGATTTGGATATACTTAAAGGCTTAGAAAATATTGATGGATTGCAAGATACAGAGAGAAATTTCAATGATGGAGATGGTAATAATGTACCCAATCATGATGAATGGCAAGATCCAACACATGCAGATATCAGATATATGGAAGAATTAAGAAATGCTATTAGAGACCAATTGCCGAGACGAGTGCGACACTAATTTTATTTTAATGTATATTTGATGTTGAGAATAATTGATTAGTTTGGATTGATATTTTTTAATTTTGTTGCAATGTTTTTTTATGAATATGTTAATTTTTTATTATTAATCAAGTTTATTTTTATTTTGAGTTCGTGTTAAATTGATTTATGTCCTTTATTGTAATTTTGTAAAAAAAAAAAAGCACTTCTACATAGTAGTATCCAAACAAGTTGAAAGTACTTTTTTTAAAAATAGTGATTTTTATAATAGTAAACAAACATAAATTAGCTTCTACTTTTTTTAAAAATCTCTAAAAAATAATCTCTAAATTATTTTACATCAAAATCACTTTTTTTAAAATCAATAACAAATGCACTCTAGTATTATCTATGCTAATAATATTATTGACTTGAGTGTTTTTGTGTGACATTGTTTGATCTTCCCTATAGATTTAAAAATAAGTTAAAATTACCTTGATTTTGATATTTGCTTAGTTGGGAACTATGGCAAACAAAGGAACCTATAGTATGGAAGAGTTAGTAAAAAACATTAGCGGAATGACCATTATTGATAGGAACAGGGAAGAAAGGAATTACCAGGGAATAGAGATGTGTCATACCAACTTAGAACAGTTTGGGGAAGGACATGAAGTGGAGGGAATGAACTTATGGATTCATGACTTAAAAGAGTTTGTGAGAACCCTGAACTGCACAAAGGAGCAAAAAGTGAAGTTTGCTGCTTCCATGGTGGTTAGTGATGTCGAATTCTGGTGGACCAGAATGAGCCAAGTACTGAGAGCTGATGGAATAACTCTCACTTGGGCTATCTTTAGAGATTACTTCCTAGCTAAGTACCTGCCAACAGACATGCACCAAGTAAAGGAGTTGAAATTCCTAAGCTTGAAGTAGAGAGAGATGACCGTAAAACAGTATGCCAACTGGTTTAGATCACTTTCTGAGTTTTCATAGTATTTTCAGTTCCGTCCAGATCCAGCCTGGAAATGTAAAAAGTTTCAAGAAGGGTTGAGGCCTGATCTGAAAAAGAAGGTAGTACCTCTCCAAATTTGTGAGCTAGACGAACTGATTAGGCACTGCTCTTGGGTAGAGAAGGCTAAGAAGGGAAAGTCTGTTCCTAAGTCCCAGCTTTCAGATCGAATTTGTTATCAGTGCACAGGACAAGGTCACATGGCTGAAACTTGCACTCAAAAGAGGGTCACTTGCTTTAGGTGTGAAGAACTAGGACATAAGGCAAGGGACTGCAAGTAAACAAAGACTTTAGATAGTCTGTAGTTAGGACAGAAGTAACAACGTTGTTATGTACAATGTAAAATATAGAACAGTGTCAGTAAGCTAAAATTATGATGCTCACTATGGGACATAATCTTTTTGGAAGACACTTATAGCAGTAGAGCCAAAAATAAGCGTTGCTTGTAAAGTAGTACAATATATATATATATATGTATATGTATACATATGTGTTTGCTTACCTTGATGTGATCAGGAAGATGACATGATTGGTCATAAAATTATTATTGTTTCTTTTCTGCTTAAAGTCAAGGTATGCGTCTGATCAACTCATCAGCTTGCTGGTAGCAGAAATATAACAATGGCAATTTATATGAACTAAGAGTCAAAATTCCTAAGGATGGAAGAATGCAGGACTAGATTTCTAAAAAAGAAACCTTATGACTACGTTAGAATATTTCAAGAGAAATTCAAATAGATTGCTTTGATTGCGTAAGTAAAATCTAAGTTAGTGGGTAGAATCTATTACTTGTAAAGACTTGATAATTATCGGAAATAATTTACCAAGGAATTTCAGTGATAAAGGAATCAAGGTATAGTATAATAAGAAAAGGATTATGGGAATTCTAGGAACTTACAAGTTCTTTTGGGAAATAAGAGATAACAAGATGGATTAAGCATGGATCCAAGAAAATAAGTAGAGGATATTCCTACCTTGAGAAATTGATGATAGAGAAAGTCAAGATAAGTTATACTAAGGTTTGATGGTTGGAAAGACTAAGTATTGATCTGCAAAGATATAGCAATAGGACCTGATTATAGATATACAGCTAAATCTAAGGATTTGACTAAGTATTTTTGATGTCTAGTTCAAACTTAAGGAGACATAGGAGTACAATTAAGTTGTTGAGGAAGGACTTAGTATGGACTAAGAAGGTAGATTTCAATATTAAAGGTTAAGTCCAAAAAGGAAAAGAATAAAAGACTATCTGAAGTTATAGAAAATAGAGTAATGGACAGGAAAAACAAGAGAGTATACTCCAAACCATTGGATATAAAGAGTATGTTATATCTAAAGGTTGATAGAAGGATCATAAGGATGCAATAGAATCGTGTTAGGAAGATGAAAATTGTTCTAGGAAAGGAAGGTAATAATTCTGAATGCTTATTCATGGAATTTCGAGGATGAAATTATTTTTAGAGGGGTAGAATTGTAACATCCTAAAATTTCACCCTAAGAGACAGAGTGTTACTTTTAAAGGATTAGAATTACTCTGAAGTTTTTTGGATAAAAACTTGGTGGTTTAGAATTAAATACGGAAGTCAGGAGATTATATACGGACGTTCTAATTATAAGGATAAATGATGAAATGAATTTGGAAAATTCATATGACATTTCCAAAAGGTATTTAAGGGAAGACATAGTAGTATTGATGACATATAAAGGTTTTAGGAATTAAGTTTGAATTTTAAGAGGAGGAAATAAAGAAATTACGGTTTTAGTCCTTTTTAGACAGAATTCTGTAGTCTGTCAGTTAGAAAAAGTATACATACCAGAGATAGAAAAATAGATGAGATAGGGATTACATAGATCTGATAGAAATCTAAGAAAAGTGGAATGACCAGTTATGGTTAAGTGTTACAGCATGAATAGTAAAATAGTTACATTTTTATAGGTTTCTGTTTTCTGTATTTTCGTCTTTTGTCTGTTTTAAATGATCTGGTGTGAACTAAGTGATAAGAAAATTATTATAGTCTTATAATTAGGGGTTTCAAATACCTATCAAGTTATTTTACTAAAATAGACATTTTTCTTGCGACGTTTGAAAACCGTACTTACCGTAATAGACGAAAAAGAGTTTGATTAGTAAAAATGTTAAACCAACCCAAAAAATTATCTTCCTTCATGAAAGTTGTTTCTTATAATATTTATGATTTTTTGGAATTTTTCTATAATTTTTGGAGAAAGTAATTTCCAAAAGTACAGTTTTGGTTTTCGCAGTTTACGGTAAGAGCTAAGAACTGATATGGAGACCAAAACGAAGTCAAAATGAAAAATTGGAACAGTTCACCATGTTTTTATATTTTTTATGAATTATGAAATTTATTTTGGCATTTTTTGGAAGACAGATAAAGAATTACATTTTTCGTCCCTATAAATACGAAAAACGAAGTTTATGGAAACCAGGATAGATTTTCAGTGGTCAAAGAAGGCTCAAAATCAAATTTTAAGAGAGACCATTGGTGTTTATATTAAATTTGTGATTTTCTGGAAATTCTTCTAGAATTTTTCAAAAAATTACTGTTTTGCACTTATGGTATGTTCGTTTTCCTTCGTTTGTGCAAACCGTAAAGCCTATTCTTTACCGTAAAAATCCAGAAACTCTTGAATAAAGTCTTTAAGACTATTATTTACTATTTTTGAAATTTTCTAATGAGTCCTCACCTTTTTACTAATTATTTTTAAGATCTGTTTGCAAAAGGACGAGAATGCCACCAGTTTTTCGTTTATTTACAAAACCATAAAGTTTTTCACTATTTGATCAAATGGTCCCACTTCCTTCTTGGGCTGGTCGACATCACCCCTCCATAAGAGCACTTGGATTAACTTTTTGGCTTATGAGTCATAAGCCTTGTCACATGGTTAAGCCAATTAGAAAAATGGATGAATTATGTATTTAGGGTTTATGACATAAGGTCTAAAAAGCTAGATGAGGTCACAAATTTTTAATTCCCTCTCACTCCCTCTTTGGCCGCCCCTCCCCCACTATAAATAGGGGTCTTGGCTTCACATTTTCAATCACACCACAAGCTTGAAGACCACTTTCTCTCTTTTTTCTTAATTGCCTTAAATTTCTTTGTGTGGTGTTCTTGGGTATTCTTCAACAAGTTAGGCCAAGGTAAGGGGTTTTTCTTCTCATCTTAATTTTAATAGTATGAGTTTGATCTTGTTTGTGTGTGAAATTGCTTGTTTGCATGTTTATAGCTTTTTGTTTGTTAAAGTATGCATTATGATTGTTTTATAGTCTTAATTTAATTGTTTTGTGTTAATTATAAATTGTAGAGTTTTAATGCCCAATTTTACACAAGAATTCGAGTAAGAGGAGAGACTATGGCAAAATCACTTTTGAACTTTTGTAAACAAACCATTATAAGGGCGAATTTTACACCTACCGCAAACTAGAGTTTACCGCAAAGAAAATATAAGGACTATTTGTAAAAAAACCCGATAGTATCTATTATTTATATACAACGATATGGTTATGATAAATTGTTTATCAGTATGGATCTGTCTAGAAAGGAAGTGAGACCTTTAAAGGGGCTAAAGCAGTCCATCTCACTCTGGCCTGGGATCTGTGCTGATACGCTGTTTGGGGAAATCTTAACATTGGAAACCTGGTATATACGTGACAAGATAAGATTGGGAAAGAAGCAATTTTTCTTAATACCGTATCTATAAACAGATTGGAATGGATAAAAGAGTGTAACAGTAATGGATTCTCGGTGAACCTACTGTTATAGCATCTTTCGAAATATAATGTAACGATAATGGATTCTTGGTGAATTGTATCGTTATATTATTTGTGGGAAATATTGAGTGGGTATCCAATCTGTATATATATATGCATATAATTCAGTTTAATTTCCAATGTCTACGGCAGTGGAAATTAGTGAAATAGGCTTTCAACGGGCCTTTTTCCTGGAAGATAATTGGAGTTTAAGTATTTCAGAAGAGAGATAAATTGACTACGTTCACCTAGTACGTAGGATCAAGTTTATACTAGGATACTGATTACCAAAGATGGCTCTGCCGTCGTGTAGTCTTTTCATCTTCGAAAATAAACCTAAGCCGTGATTAATCAAACGTAATTTCGATCACTAAGCTTGTATAAATTTTCAAGAAAACTGGACACTAATTACCGCAGTCGGCTCAGCCGCTGTGTAATTATTCCATTACCAAAAAGCTATCTAAAAACTGAGAACATACATCTACTATTTTAAAAGCAGACGTAAGTTTAAATATTGTTAATCTTTTCTCTCTCGATCAATCCAAAGTAGCTATGCCCAGTTTGATCTTCTTGAAATACAGTTAAATACTTTTTATAAATTCCTTTTATTGAGTACTTAAATTATTTAAAACAGAGATAATAATCTATTCCATAATTAACAGTAAAAGGAAACTAGAGTTGTACGTTTTCAAAGTATACAGTAAAAAGAGTTTTATGAGAAACATTGACTCTTAAAACAGTTATCTGTCTATACAAGTGGTCTGTCCATAAAATGATTTGACTTGTTTCTTACAAAGAACTTTTAAGAGATTCAGAGAATTTTGAGAAAAAGAGATAATAGAACAGAGGAAGTTTCACAAAGAGAATTAAAGAGGAATTCAAGATAATTCAAGAGAAAATATGTGCATTTGCATAAAGATGTTTTGAGCATACAACCTACGAAATGGGGTTGAAAATAGAGTCTGTTGGACTACAATTGTCTACTTGGATTATTCAGGTTTCGAGAGTCTTATGTGGCCGAGTATGGTGAATACCCTCGAGTCAAGACGAGTCATATACTCGGCTTAAATAAATTTGACTGGCAGTTCTATTTCGAATCGGGTATTAAATTTTAAATGCGGTATTACGAAAGTATCTTCAGGGGTCTAGAGGGATTCCCTGATTATGCTGTTAAGTTTACTGGCAGCCAATCGCTCACTGGAGTTAAGGATGGAAAAGTTTCCTTGGAGCACTACACTGGTATGATTTGAGAGATATAGATGAGGCATGCATTAATAAAACATTGAGGTGATACATTGTGAAATGCATTGTTTTACAGGGTTGCATGGATACAAGGTAAGATCTGCTTGGCTAAGATGTGATTGAGTTTTTTCAATTACTTGCTATACTGTTATGTTGATTTAGATGACTTGATTGTCTATGTTATCTAGTTGTCTTGATGATGGAGTGTTGTGTGATCTATGTTTGATAATATACTTGTACTATTTCTATTAATTTGAGTTAGAGTTTCACCATGCCTGCTTTGTTGTATTGGTACATGACTGAGTAGATGGACCCAAATGACAAAGGATTGGGAACTGTCCGACACTAAACCATAGAACCTCAAGGAGGAGACCATGTATGGTGGAAAATATGGCCTAGCACACAATGGGGTCGGTTTGTAGGAATAATGGAAATAATAGATACCGGAGGTGGAGCCCCACCAAACCCACTACCCATCCAAGAACAAATGATCTTAGATGTTAAGTTACCCTACTATCTCAGATGACATGATCTTTGATAGTGGGGATAGTGGTGACAGTGGAGGTGGTAGTTCACATACTTCGGAACATGATGGAAATGGTTCTGGTCATGTACCGTCGAAGTCGAGAGATAGATTCTCGGATAAAATCCATGATGGAACCTCTGAAGACACCTCTGCAGCAGCACCTGCAAGAACTGAGGGTTCTGTAGGTCACGTACTAGTTTAACCTCTGGGAGAAGCGAATCCACCAACTTATTCCCCTTTACCCCGTCCATCAGAATCAGAATCAGAAGACATAATTTGGTTATCCGAGTCCTTGTCGGATGAGGAAATTGAAGAGGAATCCGAAGAGTTTTATACTCTTCGGCTACGTCTGACCTTAACAGTGACACTTTACCTAGACCAGATCTATCCAGATTCAACTTCGATTGGGTTCTGGTAACTAGGGTTCCGCATCTATACTCTAGCTTGCCTGGATTAGGAGGGTCTACCTGGTCTTGTCCATAAATGTATCTGAGTTAGGGTTTTAGAGTAGTAGATCTCTTTTGTGTAAATAACGGGATCATGGCTCAACTGTACATAATAGCGTAGGTAACAAGATGAAACACAAGAAGGGGGGGTTGAATTGTGTTTCTAAGCTTTTAAAAAAACTTTTCGCAATGTTGGACGCTGGCTTGTGAAAACGTTGGACGCACAGCGTACTAAGATATTGGACGCACAAAGTTTCGAAATATTGGACGCACAATAGTTGTGAAATATTGGACACACAAAAGGATTGGACGCAGAGGCTTCTGCTAAGTTAAAAACTTGTTTTCTCTGTGCGATTTAAGGTGTATGAAAAACTTGTTGAAATAAAATCAATTCAATCCCCTTGGTTAGTGATAAGCACAGATATAAAAAGAGTTAAGGGAAAGAAGAAATAACACAAGTTTTTATCCTGGTTCACCCTTTCCTAAGATCTACGTCCAGTCCCCTCAAACTAGAGAGATTTCACTATCAAACCAGATAGGTACAAGTATTCTTTGCACACAGCCTCTTCAGGCTAAATCCCAAGTATTCTTTGAACACAACCTCTTCAGGCTAAAACCCAAGTATTCTTTGAACGCAGCCTCTTCAGGCTAAATCACAAGTATTCTTTGAACACAGCCTCTTCAGGCTAAACAACTCAGCAGAGTTTTTGATTCAAGTGCTGTCTAACTCACACAAGTGAGGATATGAAAACTAAAGCACTTCGAGAGTTAAGCAAACTCTCTTTTACAAGAAGATAGAAAAAATACAAGACTTTTTATACAGAGTATAACAAATTGTTTGCACAGCGTTTTTGCTCTTTCTTTTTCGTTGTTCAGTATCTTGTATTCTTCTTCTTGTTCACGGTATTTATAGGCTTTGATGAAACTTCAGACTTGTTCTTCGAATAGCTCAGCTTCAGCCTTCATAAATATTACCGTTCTCTAATAGCATTAAATGCTATTTTCCCGTTGCTCTGAGGAGATCTACTTCATTGTGTATGTCTGCGTTTCTTTCTCCTAAATCAGAAGCAACCTGTACTCAAAGTCTCAATTGTACAGTGGTTAATAGTAATATCTCATTGAGACAGAGAGAATACACTGTGTAAAGCAGAAAGATGTGTTCAGAGATATATAGAGTAGTTAAAAGTACATTCTATCTCTTAGTACACTTTCCACAGTACTTTATGCTTTTCAAAAGTACATTCACAAACGTTGACAAAGTTGTACAGAAAGCATTGCAGACAGCTATTTATTTCAAATCATTTGCACAATAAATATGTTTCATATTAAATGCAAGAGCAGTAAATGGCAAGTTTATGGAATCTGCGTATTGGACGCAGCATGTAGAAAGCATTGGACTTTCAGTCCTTTTAGCAAATGGACGCATACCTTGTACTTACCATTTGCATATGATATTCATTCAATCATTGGACGCATCCTCATGCTTACCATTCTGATGATTTGTTGCAAAGCAACATTGGACGTATTGCCTCATTCTGGTTATTGGACTTTTGCCATTTCCTTATAGTTCCATTGGACGCAGAGTTGATTGTTGTACATTTGTTCTTCTGCTTTATTGGACGCAGAACAGTTGTTTGATGTACCTCTGTCAATCTGCTTCATTGGTCATATGACACTTGATTGATGTCCTTCTTATTTATTGGACGCAGAACAGTACCTTTGTCACTCTGATTTCATTGGACGCAGAGCAGTTCTTTTGTTTGTTCAGTTTCATTGGACGCAGAGCAGCACTCTTGGTCATTCAGCTTTAAACTGAACATTGGACTTTTGTCCTTCTTGCTCTATTGGACGCTTACTGATTCTGCTTCTTTGGAAATCATTGGACTCTGTACTTCTGCAATTCTGCTTCCTTATAAATCATTGGACTTATGTCAGTATTGCCTTGTACTTATCATTGGACGATCAGCATTCTGAACATTGGACTTACAACAGTAATCCTTTTGCTCAAACATTGGACGCAGAACTCTTCTTTCTGCTCAACCATTGGACGCAGAATTCTTCCTTCTACTCAAACATTCGACGCAGAACTCTTCTTTCTGCTCAACCATTGGACGCAGAATTCTTCCTTCTGCTAAAACATTGGACGCAGAACTTTTGTGTCCATTCCAGTGCCAACATTGTGATGAGCTAGCTTATTGGACGCAGACTGCAATCTTCCTTCAATAAACTTAGTTAGGCAGCTTTGTTATCATTGTAAAAGCTTAATACATTTTGTTATCATCAAAACCATAAAATCACTTAGGGAGTATTTGTATTAAAAATACTTTTAACCAATTTGGTTCCAACAATCTCCCCCTTTTTGATGATGACAAACATTATTAAGTTTTACAAACAATAAAGCACATAAACCAAATATATAACCAGAAATTTTCTAAGGGAAACTCCCCCTGAGATAAACGTCTCAGTTTTTCCTTACTCTTCTCCCCCTGAGATAAACATCTCATGGTTTTGGATATTCAATATACTTAGAGTACCTGAAAATTTCTTTTACTCATAAAAACAAGATTAGTCCAATAAAAGGCAAATAGCTTATCAGATTAAAACATGGTAATAAGACTACTGCAACGCAATCAGACTTAATCCCATATTCTTCTTTCTTTTTAAAACTTAATCCCATATATTTCTCCCCCTTTTGTCATCAGGCAAAAAGGTTCATAGAACATCATAGTCCAAAGACAGTTTTGAAAAACAGAGAGAAAAGAATCATTTTAAAAAGACTTTGAGCTTTTAAAACATAATTCTTTTAAAACTTAAAAACCCTTTTTCTTCTCCCTTTTTCTAAACAAGCTTTCTCAAACAGAAATGATTTTAGAAAAGATGCCAAACGAAGAGAAAACCAACTGTAAGATATATCTTTATAAAATAGTTTCGACTCAGCGTGGGATTATTAAGATGTAAAAGCTTTCTTTAAAAAAATTCTAAGTCTCAAATAGACTGTCGTGTCCTATTGGACTCTAGTCACATTGGACTCAGACTCAGCTTGAGCATATTGGACGCTAAACATCAGTCTTTTATAAAGTGCATATTCAAATGCTTCCTTATAAACATGAATCTATCTACAGAGAGGGGTTTTGTAAATATATCTGCCCATTGATTTTCAGTGTTAACAAACTGAATATCAAATGTTCCCTTCTGCACATAGTCTCTAATAAAATGATGTTTAATTTCTATATGCTTAGCTCTTGAGTGTAAGATTGGGTTCTTAGATAAATTGATTGCAGCAGTATTATCACAAAGAACAGAAATCTTACTCTCGAAGATGTTGTAGTCCTCCAATTGATGTTTAATCCATAAGAGCTGAGAACAACAACTTGCAGCAGAGACATATTCAGCTTCAGCTGTTGATAATGCAATTGTGCTTTGTCTCCTGCTTGTCCATGATACTAGATTGGATCCAATAAAATGGCATCCTCCGCTGGTGCTTTTTCTTTCAAGCCTGTCTCCAGCATAATCAGCATCACAGAACCCTACTAATCTGTACTCATCTGATTTCTTAAACAACAAACCGAGATTAGTAGTCTCTTTCAGATATCTAAAAATTCTCTTGACAGCAGTCAAAAGAGAATCTCTAGGATCTGATTGAAATCTTGCACATAAGCATACACTGAACATAATATCAGGTCTAGATGCAGTAAGATATAAAAGAGATCCTATCATACCTCTATATACCTTTTGATCTACCTTTTTATCTTTGTCATTCAGGCTCATTATGCAAGTTGGATGCATGGGGGTATTCATGGGTTTGCAATCATCCATCTTGAACTTCTTCAGAAGCTCCTTTGTATATTTGGTCTGATGCACATATATCCCATCTTGAGTTTGTTTCACTTGAAGTCCAAGAAAGAACTTCAACTCTCCCATCATGCTCATTTCGAATTCTTTCTGCATTAACTCAGAAAATTCTCTACATAGAGATTCATCAGTAGCACCAAAAATGATATCATCTACATAAATTTGTACTATGATGAAATGTGAGTCTATGGATTTTCTGAAAAGAGTATTGTCAACTTTTCCTCTTGAAAAACTATTTTCCATTAGAAAAGAACTTAGTTTTTTATACCAAGCTCGAGGAGCTTGCTTAAGGCCATAAAGAGCCTTTTTCAATTTAAAAACATGATTTGGAAAAGTTTGATCCTCAAAGCCAGGAGGTTGTTCAACATAGACTTCTTCTGTTATTATACCATTCAGAAAAGCACTCTTTACATCCATTTGATAAAGCCTCATATCATGTTGGGCAGCAAATGAAAGTAAAATGCGAATGGCTTCTATTCTAGCTACTGGAGCAAAGGTTTCAGTAAAATCAATACCTTCCTGTTGTGAGTAGCCTTGAGCAACTAACCTTGCTTTGTTTCTCACAACTTTACCTTCTTCGTCCAGTTTGTTTCTGAATACCCATTTGGTTCCAATGATGGACTTATCTTCAGGTGGGGCTACTAGCGTCCAAACATCATTTCGTTTGAATTGATTCAGCTCCTCCTGCATTGCCAAAATCCATCCTTCGTCCAATAGGGCTTCATCTATGTTTTTGGGCTCCAATTCAGAGATGAATGCAACATCAGTTTGTTCTCTGAATGTGGACCTTGTTCTGACTTTATCATCTGCATTCCCAATTATTTGATCTTCAGGATGATAAGTCTTAAAGTGCCAGCTTCTTACACTTTCAGTATTGGACGCATGACTGTTTCCTGCGTCTGGTCCATCTTCTTCACTCTTAGGTGATGGTCCTTCACCTCCTGCTTGTATTTTCATATCTGCACGAGAATCACTTAGCTCTGACAGTTCATTGTCAGGCTTTTTGTCATTGAATTTAATATGAATTGACTCTTCAACAGTCAAGGTTCTTGAGTTATAAACTCGGTAAGCCTTGGAAGTTTCAGAGTAACCCAGAAAAATTCCATTATCTACTTTAGAATCAAATTTACCAAGTTGATCCTTAGTGTTGAGAATAAAACATTCGCATCCAAAAGGATGAAAATATGAAATGTTGGGTTTTCTTCCTTTCCACAATTCATAAGGAGTCTTTTTTAATATAGGCCTTACATAAATTCTGTTTTGCAAATAACATGTTGTATTTACAGCTTCAGCCCAAAACCTCTTAGAGGTTGAGTGATCATTGAGCATGGTCCGGGCCATCTCTTGTAAAGATCGATTTTTTCTCTCTACCACACCATTTTGCTGAGGTGTTCTAGGTGCAGAGAAATTGTGAAGGATTCCATTCTCTTCACAGAATCTCTGAAAGTTTGCATTTTCAAACTCACCTCCATGATCACTTCTAATAGAGTTGATACAAACTCCTTTCTCATTTTGGACTCTTTTACAAAAAATGGTGAATACTGTAAAAGACTCATCCTTGTGTGCAAGGAATTTAACCCATGTCCATCTAGTATAGTCATCAACTATAACTAGTCCATATTTCTTTCCATTCAAAGAAGCAGTTTGAGTTGGTCCAAACAAATCCATGTGTAAAAGTTCCAAAGGTCTAGAAGTGGAAACAATATTTTTAGAAACAAAAGAGTTTTTCACTTGTTTCCCTTTCTGACATGCTTCACAGAGAACCTCAGATTTGTACACAAGATTTGGAAGACCTCTCACGAGGCTATGCTTATTAAGCTTTGAGATGGTTCTCAAGCTTGCATGACCAAGCTTCTTGTGCCATATCCATTGTTCATCATTTAAAGAAATGAAGCATGAGACATTCTGTTTGGACAGATTTTCGAAATCAATTTTATAAACATTATCCTGCCTCTTTGCTTGAAAAAGAATGGACTTATCAGAATTTTTGACTATACATTTATCTTTGTCAAAGGAAACATCACATCCACTGTCACACAATTGACTTATGCTAAGTAGATTATGTTCGAGTCCTTCAACTAATAAAACATTTTTAATAGTAGGAAAAGGATGTTTACCAATTTTACCTATTCCAACTATTCTGCCTTTCTGGTCACCTCCAAACGTGACCCAGCCCTTTGATCTAGGCTTTAGGTCTTGGAACATAGACCTTTCTCCTGTCATGTGTCGTGAGCAGCCACTGTCCAGGTACCATGACTGGTGTTGTTTTCCTCCCATTAAGCAAATCTGCAACAGGAATTATCATATTTTTAGGTACCCAGATTGACTTGGGTCCTTTCTTGTTAGTCCTTGGTCTGCGTCCAGGCATGTCCCTTTTGTTATGGACGCATGTTGGTGTGACATGTCCAGCCTTTCCACAGTGACCATAGTATATATTAAATTTTGATGGACTTTTAGAAAACTTTAGTTTTGGTTTTTCATAACCCAAACCACTTTTGTCAGAAGGTTTTCTCTGAATTTTTAAAATTTGATCAAACTTTTCAGAGCTACTGACAAATCTGGACAATCGTCCAGTGAGTTCATTTACTTCTTGTTGAAGTACTTGTACTTCACAGGAAGTATTGGACTCGGAATCCTTTGGAGATTCATCTTTGAGTTGACTTACTTGAAGTCTTAACTCTTCATTTTCTGATTTGAGTACTTTGTTTTCTAAAGTAAGCTTTTCAAAATCTTTGGTTATAAGAGAAAACTTTTTCTTTAAAGATTTGTACTCATCAGATAAAATGGATGAATCTCTAAGAAGATCATCAAAATTATTTCTTAATTCAGAATAGGAAATTACCTCCTCTTCGTCCTCACTATCAGTTGAGGATAGACCTGCCATTAGACAGAGATTGGCTTCTTCCTTATCCTCATCATCAGAGGAATCATCGAGGTCCTCCCATGTTGCCATGAGACCTTTTTTCTTCTTGAAGAACTTCTTCTTTGTCCTCTCGGCCTCAGGACAGTCTGCCTTGTAGTGGCCTGGTTTCCTGCATCCATAGCACACCACTGGACTTTCTTCCTTTTGCTCAGCTTCCTTTTGTGGAAATCTTCTGTTGAATTGCTTCCTTCTGAAGCCACCCTTCTTTTTCCACATAGACTTTATTTTCCTGGAGATGAAGGAGAGTTCATCATCATCTGAGCCTTCTTCTCCTTCTGAGCTGCATGATTCTTCATCAGAATCATTTGCCTTCAAGGCTTTTGAGGTGCTCCCTTTTTGAGCTTTAAGAGCAATGGACTTTGCCCTTTTTTCTGTTCCCTCTTCATTAAGCTCAAGCTCATGTACTTTCAGTGAGCCTAGAAGATCCTCCATAGCAAGAGTGGAAAGATCCCTTGCTTCTTGTATGGCTGTCACCTTGGGTCTCCATTGTCTTGGCAGACTCCTTAGGATTTTCCTGATATGCTCTTGGGTTGTGTAGATTTTTCCCAAGGACCTCAGGTTGTTGATGATTGTTTGGAATCTTCCAAACATTTGATCAATGGACTCGTGATCCTCCATTTTGAATAGTTCATATTGATGAACTAGCATTCTGATTTTGGACTCACGAACCTGAGATGAACCTTCATGTGCCAAAGCTAGAGTGTCCCACATCTCCTTGGCAGTAGTGCAGCTGTGCACCTTGTCATATTCTGACTTTGTAATGGCACACATCAGATAGTGCCTTGCCTTCGAGTTCAGCTGGAATCTGGTCCTTTGATCTGCTGTCCACTGAGCTCTTGGTATTTGTTGACCTGCTTCATTTACTGGAGCAGTGTAGCCAGTTTCCACGACATCCCATAGGTCCATATTTTGAGCATCAAAGAATGTGATCATTCTCTGCTTCCAGTAGTCGTATTCATTTCCATTGAACAGTGGTGGTCTGTTCACAGCTTGTCCCTCGTTCTCCATGGATCTTGCTTCTCTGCACTGTTAAGTGCTCAACCCCTAGAAACCAGGCTCTGATACCAACTGTAGGTAACAAGATGAAACACAATAAGGGGGGTTGAATTGTGTTTCTAAGCTTTTAAAAAAACTTTTCGCAATGTTGGACGCTGGCTTGTGAAAACGTTGGACGCACAAAGTTTCGAAATATTGGACGCACAATAGTTGTGAAATATTGGACGCACAAAAGGATTGGACGTAGAGGCTTCTGCTAAGTTAAAAACTTGTTTTCTCTGTGCGATTTAAGGTGTATGAAAAACTTGTTGAAATAAAATCAATTCAATCCCCTTGGTTAGTGATAAGCACAGATATAAAAAGAGTTAAGGGAAAGAAGAAATAACACAAGTTTTTATCATGGTTCACCCTTTCTTAAGAGCTACGTCCAGTCCCCTCAAACTAGAGAGATTTCACTATCAAACCAGATAGGTACAAGTATTCTTTGCACACAGCCTCTTCAGGCTAAAACCCAAGTATTCTTTGCACACAGCCTCTCCAGGCTAAATCCCAAGTATTCTTTGAACATAGCCTCTTCAGGCTAAAACCCAAGTATTCTTTGAACGCAGCCTCTTCAGGCTAAATCTCAAGTATTCTTTGAACACAGCCTCTTCAGGCTAAATCACAAGTATTCTTTGAACACAGCCTCTTCAGGCTAAACAACTCAGCAGAGTTTTTGATTCAAGTGTTGTCTAACTCACACAAGTGAGGATATGAAAACTAAAGCACTTCGAGAGTTAAGCAAACTCTCTTTTACAAGAAGATAGAAAAAATACAAGACTTTCTATACAGAGTATAACAAATTGTTTGCACAGGGTTTTTGCTCTTTCTTTTTCGTTGTTCAGTATCTTGTATTCTTCTTCTTGTTCACGGTATTTATAGGCTTTGATGAAGCTTCAGACTTGTTCTTCGAATAGCTCAGCTTCAGCCTTCATATATATTACCGTTCTCTAATAGTATTAAATGCTATTTTCCCGTTGCTCTGAGGAGATCTACTTCATTGTGTATGTCTGCGTTTCTTTCTCCTAAATCAGAAGCAACCTGTACTCAAAGTCTCAATTGTACAGTGGTTAATAGTAATATCTTATTGAGACAAAGAGAATACACTGTGTAAAGCAGAAAGATGTGTTCAGAGATATATAGAGTAGTTAAAAGTACATTCTCTCTCTTAGTACACTTTCCACAGTACTTTATGCTTTTCAAAAGTACATTCACAAACGTTGACAAAGTTGTACAGAAAGCATTGCATACAGCTATTTATTTCAAATCATTTGCTCAATAAATATGTTTCATATTAAATGCAAGAGCAGTAAATGGCAAGTTTATGGAATCTGCGTATTGGACGCAGCATGTAGAAATCATTGGACTTTCAGTCCTTTTAGCAAATGGACGCATACCTTGTACTTACCATTTGCATATGATATTCATTCAATCATTGGACGCATCCTCATGCTTACCATTCTGATGATTTGTTGCAAAGCAACATTGGACGTATTGCCTCATTCTGGTTATTGGACTTTTGCCATTTCCTTATAGTTCCATTGGACGCAGAGTTGATTGTTGTACATTTGTTCTTCTGCTTTATTGGACGCAGAACAGTTGTTTGATGTACCTCTGTCAATCTGCTTCATTGGTCATATGACACTTGATTGATGTCCTTCTTATTTATTGGACGCAGAACAGTACCTTTGTCACTCTGATTTCATTGGACGCAGAGCAGTTCTTTTGTTTGTTCAGTTTCATTGGACGCAGAGCAGCACTCTTGGTCATTCAGCTTTAAACTGAACATTGGACTTTTGTCCTTCTTGCTCTATTGGACGCTTACTGATTCTGCTTCTTTGGAAATCATTGGACTCTGTACTTCTGCAATTCTGCTTCCTTATAAATCATTGGACTTATGCCAGTATTGCCTTGTACTTATCATTGGACGATTAGCATTCTGAACATTGGACTTACAACAGTAATCCTTTTGCTCAAACATTGGACGCAGAACTCTTCCTTCTGCTCAACCATTGGACGCAGAATTCTTCCTTCTGCTCAAACATTGGACGCAGAACTCTTCCTTCTGCTCAACCATTGGACGCAGAATTCTTCCTTCTGCTAAAACATTGGACGCAGAACTTTTGTGTCCATTCCAGTGCCAACATTGTGATGAGCTAGCTTATTGGACGCAGACTGCAATCTTCCTTCAATAAACTTAGTTAGGCAGCTTTGTTATCATTGTAAAAGCTTAATACATTTTGTTATCATCAAAACCATAAAATCACTTAGGGAGTATTTGTATTAAAAATACTTGTAACCAATTTGGTTCCAACAAATAGCATGTATTTTTCTTTTACCACTTTTGTACTTTTTGGTTTAGAGTAGCTTTGCCTTCTTTTTCTTTTGCAATGTAAAATCTAAGTTTGTCTTAGAACTAACTCCTTTGTAAAATATCATGTTATATATATGAGAGGAAGTACTTTTCTGTACATAAGGGTTTGCTTTATAGTTAAAATCTTTAATAAGAAAATGAGGGATTTTACTCCCCATCTTTCTCATCTTCTTTTATATAAGTGAAAAATTTTACCCGCATTTTTTAAGAGCTTTTCAAACTTTTATGAAATATTTTCTAAGTATTTACGAAACTTTTGGTTACTATGGTGTAATATCTTTTTTAGAGAAAGGGTGTTACAACATGGCTTTTGCCAAATTAGAACATATAATCCTATGTGGGGATTGTAAATAAGAATGGTCTGACTATAGTCTTTGAGGGCATCCAGGTTACGAAATTTTCAATGGCCTTGCGGTGAATCCCCTAGTGCCGAGAAGAGTAGTGTACCCGGCTTGGATGATCCTGACCGGCTGCCTTATTTGAGATGTGGTGTATGGCGTAGCACAATGGGGTTGTACTGAATAAATGACAAAACGATGGCCAAGAGAGAAGGTCAGTTTGCATTAATGATAGGTATATGCTTCCGCCATACTGCTCTACTTAGTTGATGAAGAGAAGTCTCCATGGAGCAGTGCACCGGTGTATTAAAGAGATATTAAAGTGACATGCATTATGCTAGAGTGATGTATGTGTGTTTGACTGTGTGTGTAATATATTCGTGGAGTGTATTATGTAGTATTTTACTTTCATATACACCCTTTCGTGGATTTCAATGCTACGTGTAGATGTTCACTTCGAGACCTCTGGTAGCCAGAGTTAGGGAGAGCTTCCGGCCTCTTGAGGCCGATGGCGGGAGATGGACTTACAATCCCATCTCCCAATGGGCCACATTGACTGGATACGTGGTCAGGACGAGAGGAGGGGTGCTAAGCCCCGAGGAAGTTTTGGAGCGTGACATGATTCTGGACGCTTATATCCCCATCGACAGTATGAGTAGCTGGCTGGCAGCCACACCAGATGTACCTGTGGAGCAGCCGAGGAGAGAGGCTCAGGAGGAGGAGAGACCTTTGCCCTCACGGGTAACCGGATCCACTCGGGAGTACCGTTGTTGCTTTCGTCGCACTCCAAGGAAGAGTTCCTTGGAGAGGGCACGTCTACCGAGGATGGCTCCACTAGTGACACCAACTTCACCACCCAAGACCGTTAGGCCGACGCTTCTAGTTCCTTACGTTGCACCGTCGGGACGTTTCGTGCGTTGTTCTTCTGACACTTCTGCCGGACCGTCAGGACACACAGAGAGGAGGAAGAGGAAGGTTCGAGATGAGCCAGAGCGAGTATTCATTGAGATATCCGAGGATGAGGAGGATCCAGAGGAGGACCCAGAGGAGGATCTTGAGGAGGACCCCGAGGAGACGTCATCGTCTTAGGTCTATAGAGGTGGGGGTGTCTAGTGCTAGGTTGTAGGTTGTCTGTTAGCGACCAGCCTAGGTTTGGGATGTACATGTTCAATGTCGTGTATTTGACACACCTTTCAATTTACTGCTTTCCTAGGTTTAGTTTCATCGCTTTATTTTCTTTATGTCAGGATGTTGTATTTTGGCCACTTTGTTGTGGTTCATGACTATACTTGCGGGCGCAAGACTTGTGTATATTGACATGATGATATATATATATATATATATATATGATGTTTCTTTTCTTCTGAGTTTCTGGATGGCTAAATGAGATGTGGGTAATCTTTCCGTATAATGTTTTAAAAAAAAATTTAGCCACGAATTTTATAAAGACAAACCAGTTTATATTTAATTCCGCATTAAGTTTTGTTTAGTTTTCATGTAACGATCCTTGTGGGAAAGAGAGGCGTTACAGGAGAGTGCACCATTGGTGTACTGTCAGGTCGGCTTTGTCGCCGTGTGATTATTTCGTAGCGAAATTTCCCAAATACGAGAAAAAGTCACTTACTGATTAAAAATGAACCAAAGTTTAAATTATTGTTAATCTCTTCTCTCTTGATCAGTCCTGGTGGCTCTGCCCCGTTTTGATCTTCTTTTATGCTTTGATCACTTTTCATTCTATACTGATTCACTTTTAACTGTTTCGAGTAATCACCTCAGTTTGGCACTGCCGCGGTGTGATTACTCTTAAAATAAATGAGTAAAGCTGGAAAGAGTAACAAAGTGGATAATTTTAAGAGTTAATTCCGTATTAATAGAATAAGAGTATTCTACGCGTTTTTGTATTATAAGAGTTAATACAGTGAAACAGAGAAAGTTTTACAAGAGAAATCAGAGAGAAATTATATGCAAATATAAACTGTCATTTGCATAAGTAGATATGAGCTTACAACCCAGAGAGGGTTGATAATAGAGTTTTGTTGGGCTACAATTACCTACTGGGATTATCCAGATTTCGAAAGTCTCAATAGCCATGTAGGTGATAACTCTTGAGCCGAGGTGAGTCGTATACTCGGCTTAGATAAATTTGATTGACGGACCTATTTCGGATCTGGTATTATTTTAAATGTAGTATTAATGAATGTTCTCCAGAAATCCAGAGAGAATTATCTGGTTATTCTCTTAAGTTTGCTACAGCCGATCGCTCAAAGGTGTGGAGGTTAGAAAGTCTCTTTGGAGCAAGTAACTGGTGGACGATGGATATAGAAGTGACATGCATCAATATTTTTGATAGAGTAATATGCTACTGAGTTGTGATTTGCATGTCATATTCTGTGTTTATCTGTACTTCTTTTAAAGTGATATATTCTGTGTTTATTTGTGCTTATATTAAAGTGACACATTCTGTGTTTATCTGTACTTCTTTTAAAGTGATATATCTTGTGTTTAACTGTACTTGATTCAAGGTGATGTATTATGTGATGATTGATATATTTTTGTGTATGTGTGGTTCTGAGAATATGAAGCGTGAATGTTATGTGTATATTTCTTGTACTATTATTCATAATTTTGTGAAGATTTTCACCTTTGCCACTTTTATGTGGTGTTGATGCATGGCCGAGTAGATGAGTGATCCTAGGAGTTGGTTAATTCCGGGGCAGCGTCTTAGTATCCAACCTCAGGAGAAGGGTAGTGCGGGGTGGGAGATAAACCCCTTTACGGAGTGGTGTACCTGTGTTGGACCCGTACTTATCACAGCAGGAAGGGTCTATGGACTCGAAACGAGGACAGGGGAGCGTATGATACTTGACTATAAGCTACCTGTAGAGCAGTGGAGAGATAGGATTTTGAGGATGTACGAAGAGACAAGAAGGCATGAAGAGGTGATGAGGAACAAAGAGCCAGCTTTGGATGCTCCATTTATATCCTACTCTAGAAGAAGAAGGCAAATGACGACACAGAGAAGTACACCCTGCTTAACTCCACCAGTTAAGAAGGTTGTTGTTACCATTATATCTTTTGCTGAAGACCCTAGTTCTAAAGGACACGTTCCTCAGTCGGTGGGATCTTTTTCACATACCCATTGTTCAAAAGGATCTACTCCTGTACCTGATCCTAATGGATCTGGTTACACTTGGGAGGCCAGAGCTCGGGTTAAAACCCTTGAGCTAGACAGGAATGGGAAATGGAAAATGGAAGAGGAATTCGAGGATTAAATTCCTAAGGGTATCTTTGGGTAGTGGACTGGATTGGCTCACGTATACATAGTAGCATATATTTTTCTTTTATCACTTATGTATTTTTAGTTTATTTAGTATTTACCGCTTTTTTTACTTTTGTAGTACCAAAACCATAGCTTGTACAGATGCAAGCTTCTTTTGCAAGATTTTGATGGTTTATATATATATATATGTGATGAGGTTACTTTCACAAAACTGTTGGTTTATATTTTTCCATTTTAAACTCTTTGAAAAGAATTAAAGGGACATATACCCCATCCTTCTCATCTTTCAGACAGGCAAAAATTTTACCCACATTTTTGGATAAGGAATACTATATTTACATCAAATATTTTCTAAGTTATTTCGAAAATCTTGGTTTCTATCATATAATATCTTTTTTGGAAAAAGGGTATTGTACTAGATCTACAAGGAGATCTAAGGAAGTCCCTGTAACAAGACAAGAGTTTGAAGAACTCAAGTATATATTAAGTCAATTTCTCTAGACAATGAAGGACGCAAAGAAGGTACTTCTTGAGATCGTGTTCTCCAAAATTTTTTGTTTTTGTTGTTTTTCTTTAAAATGTATTTGACTATAATGGTTATTCAAACCTTTTTGTCTGATGACAAAAGGGGAAGAAAATGGAAAGATTAAGTTTTAATAAAAGGCAAGAAATAATTGCAATAGTCTTTTTGGACATATATCTACTACGATTAATTGCTTATACATATATGTTGCTAGACTAACCTACTGTTTGAGGAAAAGAACTTTTCAGGAACTCAAGATTTTTCGAAAATCCAAAACCTATGAGATGTTTATCTCAGGGGGAGTTGGGCAAGTCCAAAGAAATGTTGAGATGTTCTTGAATGAGAAGTTTAATTGATTATGTATGATTGCATGTTATGTTTTATTTGCTGATAAATGCTTGTAAAACTTAATAATGTTTGTTGTCATCAAAAAGGGGGAGATTTTGGAACCAAATGGTTCAGAGACATTTTACCATGTCTAATTCCCTAAAACCTAAAGGTTTTGATGATAACAACTATTATTAAGAGTTTAACAAGTCTGATAACAAGTTCGTGCAGATACAATTAAGTTAAGTCCATCATCCAGTATAACTTTGGTACTTATATGTACAAGTTAAGAACTAAGCGTCCAATGGACTCTGATACTTGGCTTATGGTAAGTATCGTACAATGGATTCAGGACGTTAAGTGTCCAAGTTAGTAGGATAACTCCGCATCCAATTGTTTAACCTTTTACCATGCATACACGCTGTTGCTTTTCACGATACACTATTTATTGTTCATGTATTTAATTTGAGACATATTAAATCAACAAATGATTTGAAATAAATAGCTATCACAAATGCTTTTCCTTGGACTTAAAATAAATGATTTGAGATCACATTTAATGAAAAGCATCAAGTACAGTGAAAAGTATACTCTGAACTTTTTTGGTACTCTCTATACACACCTTGTCTATAGAATAGTGTTTTATCTTTGTCTCAACTGAATATTACTATTAACCACTGTGTATTTGAGACTCTGAGTACAAGCACTATGCCAAAAATTCATTCAGATAGCATTTTTTTTTGCATTCAGATAGCGCTTTTAAGCGTCGTCTGATTAGGCGTAATCTGAATTCCGATAACGCTTTTGAAGCGTTCTCTGAAGTTAGATTCCGATAGCGCTTATGCAAAAAACGCTCTCTGAAGATTTTATAACAGACAGCACTTCTTTGAAAAGTGCTCTCGGAATATTTTATAAGAGATAACACTTCCTTGAAAAGCGCTCTCAGAATGTTTATAAGAGATATCACTTTTGTTGAAAGTGTTATCTGAAATTTTATAACAGATAGCATTTTTATAAGAAAGTGTTATCTGATATCACATCAGAAAACACTTTCTCATTAAAGCGCTATCTGAGTGATTTTTTTTAAATATTTTTTTCTATTTTTCTCTTATCATACAAATCAGAAGCCAACAACACCAAACAATAATCGATTTGGCATATTAATACTAACAAGTTACACAATTCAAAACATATCAATACTAACTTACACAATTCAAATTACAATATCGATTAATAGTCATAACATAAGTAAGACATCAACCAAGATAGGCTTAAGACAACAAACAACAAGATATTTATCATCTATCTAAGACAATCATAATGTCCATGAGCTATCTCAAAACAAAAGTAAGGCATGAAAAGATCAAAAGGTCAAAACACCTATGCATCAAAAACTAGAACATACAACCAACTAGCTAGATATCTATCATTCAGCTTTAAAGGCAAGCATAATGTCCATGAGCTAGCTCTAATGTCACCTGCAGCTTCAAAACAATAAAAATTTAATATGTTCAAGTAACAAACTAATGAATTTTAATATATATCAAACCAAATCTATAATTCACATAATATAGATATATATAGCTATTTCTTTCTTCTAATTGTAATGCAGAGTATATCTTATCCAATACATTACGTTATAACATAATACTTGTGTCGGACTAAAATGCTCTAGATATTGGGCTGCTAATTATGCAAATTATTTGCAGTCCAAACAATGTCATTAATAAACAGCTTAGAAACTATACCAAAGAAAGTAAAATGTAGAAAGAAAAAAAAATTATATCCACATATTATAAGGATGCAAACCTCCTCTTGGGCCCATCTTCCTTAACTTGAATATGAGTTGCAATATCAATATCAAGCTACACAAAACAATAATAATATAGTAGATGTTTGCAAGACTAAGATATGCATTGGACATGATTAGCTGAACGACCTTCTACTGGGAAATGAAATAAACGAATTAAATATCATGTCAGAGTTTAAGGCCTAAAATTCATTCAAGCACACAAAACTTTGGACTAGCAGATAAATTGAGAAATAGCACACACAAAAAAAGTAAGGAGAATAAACGCAACCATACTAAAGTGCAATTTGAATGGGAACATGTATTTATAAGAGAATAAGTATATCTAGTTCACATTCACCAGCCAATTTGAAAAGCAAAGTTGCCTAATAGAAGACTTAATCATTGGCTAGAAAGTAAAAAAGGGTGCTTCAGAAAGCTAGCCACCCACTCCCTGTGACCTTGCAAGCCATTCAAGTCCAACCTTTTCACAGCTATCCATGCATTGCTGCCTACAAGCTTTGCTAATTTAGAGCCAATATCACATAGACTCCTTGCTTTACGACTATTTAGCAAATGCATACCAGCCTGCAAAACAAACAGCCTGCACGTAGTAAATGGCCTAGTTCCTTATTCCTTTATTTGATTTTTATTTACAGATACTGATAAAGCATATTGTTGACACTTAACCATGTTATGAAATAAATAAAAAGGAAGAGGAAAACTTACTAGAGTATCAATTTGGAGCACTATATTTGCATAATGCAAACAAAGGCCTGCAGAACCTAATCTTAGCAAACACAAATCATTCACACTTATCTCTAGTGCATGAAGATCATGAAATATACCATTTTGTAGAGATAATCAGAATTGGGTAAAAAAATTGCTTGGAAAATTAGAGTACATCAATTTTCTCTTATCCCAAAGTGGCATCTTAGATACTCCATGTTCTCTTTAATGTAATCAGTTAGATAATGCCATGTTCTCCACTCAAATTGGAAACACTAGCATAAAAGAACAGAGAATAAAAATTAAGCATGGATGCAAAGAAAAATAGATATTATATATGTACTTGATATTATATATCTATCTTCCATCTTAAGGTAAGCATAATATCCTTCAGCAAGCTTCAACACCAGCAACTTCATGACAATAAAAATTTAAGAAGGTCCAGTTAACAAATTTTTCTTTTGAAGAGGCAAAAGAATTAATGCGCTAAAAATACTTAGCAAGTGCCAAGCCAAGGAAAAGAAAGAAAAATTACTAGAGGATTAAGTTAAAACGATATCAACATTTAATACATAAATTTGATGCTATTTGCTTTGCGAATTGCAAATATGATAATAACTAGCTGTTGTGTAAGAAGAATATTCAAGTAAGGTCTAATTTATATAACAATAAGGATTCTGAAGAAACTGAAATAGGATAAGATATATGTGTTTAACATCTATAATTACAATTTTAAGCATAAGACAAAATACTGTGTGATACCACTACATAGATTCACTTGTAAAAATGCATTAGGCATGCTCATAAAATCTTAGAGGGAAAAAACTTATCCCAAATAAGCAGAAAGCTCTTCTGATAGAACAAAGTGGGGATCAAATGCTCTTGGTAAGCGTGCATTACAAATTTGATCATACAGACCACCAGATAAAGGGGTCATGTTTACAACTTTGAATGAAACAAATAAAGGAAAAAAAGAGCACAATCGAAACATCAAAATGAAACAAATAAAGAATTTGAACCACCTTAGCATACAACATTCAAGTAGTATAACATTCAAGCAAAATATCAAAGCAAAATATCAAAACTTTGACCCTTAGAGAAAAAAAAGTAAAATATTAAGCCATACTAAATGCCAGGTAAAAAATTACTCTAACCTTTTGCTAAATTGACTTGGCTAAGATAAACTCTTTCATTCTGATCAACTAATACTAGTTGAGCTTTGGCTAGTGTTGCAGACAAGTAAATAACAAAAATATTTAAAACAAATACAAACTTTCACATTAACCTTTTCCTATGAATATTTGCATTTGTCTGGGTGAACCATCAATGAGAACAACAAAAGGTTAGCAAAACTATGTGATAGAGGTCTAAAGAAAAGTTAAAGCAACCCTCAGCCAAATGAAGGAGAACCAAGCACAATCAAACTAAAATGCAATTTGAATGGAAGAGAATAAGTATATCTAGTTCACACTCGCCATGAATGAACGAAGGCCTATAAGTATGTTGCATTAATATTTCACAAATTGAAAATATCAGTACAAAAGCTAGCTTTAGAAATCAGCTTTAAGAAGAAAATCTTGACTAACAAAGCCAAAATTATTTTCCTAAAACAAATAACTCCTAGATTCACATGCCCCAAATAAAGGTGATTCAAACAACATAATTATCATTCATTATTCCCGTAGAAGAAAAAGAAAGAAACACTTTAGATATCAATTGTTCGACGCTGGGAATTGGATTCAAAATAATAACGGAATGCAAACGCAATTGATATATGGAGGGATGCTCAAATTTGACAAGAGAACATGAAATGAGAGATCGAAAAAGTGAATGAAAGATTTGGGGGAAGGGGAATTAACCTGAGACGTGAAAAAGCATGAGCACTTTCCGATCGGTCGGGATCTTTAGCAAAGTCATCTTCCCTGCACAAACGCGATAAACGAACTTAGCGCATAGAAAAGGGTTTCGTTGGGTTGAAATTTGTTAAGGTCCAAACCAAAGCAACGCGATAAACGTGACGACAGCGAGGGTTTTTCGGTAGGACTGGAAGTCCACCTAGAGCGCCACCGAGGACGACCTTGAGCCGGAGCGAACCAGAGTCCCAGGTTGTTGCACGAACGGAGATTTCTAGTGCTCCGTGTAGAAGGAACAGATCGCAGAGAGGGGATTGATGTGCAGCAGGATCACCGCCAAGTTCGCCGGCACCGTTCTGATAGGAAGCACTGCCACCGCCACCTCCGGCTCCATTGCGACATTGACACCACACAAGAGATGGAAAGAGAGGCTGGAAAAAGGGAAGCCGAAAAGTAAAGACATGGGAGGCTTTTTTCATAAGGGCTATGGTAGTGTTTCAATTAAAAATAAATAAAAAAATGAAGGTTTCTGATAACGTTTTTCAGGGAAATGTTTTTTGAATGATTTATTCAGATAATGTTTTTCTGGAAAAGTGTTATCTGTGTGTTTTAATTAAAAAAATAAAAAAATTAAAGCTTTCAGAAAACACTTTTTTGAAAAACGTTATCTGAATAATTCATTCAGAAAACACTTTACTGAAAAGCGCTATCTAAATGATTCATTTAGAAAACGCTTTCAATAGAAAGTGTTATATGAAAGTTTAATATTTTTTCAGATAACGGTTACCCATATAAGCGCTATCTGAAACGCGTTGTCTGAATTCAATTTTGGCGTAGTGAAGTTGCTTATGACTTTGGAGAAAGAGCTGAAAAACCTACACCGAGGTACAACTCCATTGAAGCAACGGGAAAATAGCATTTAATGCTATTAGTAAATGGCTATTTACAGAGGCTGAAGCAGATCAAAGCTAAAGACTTTATTTGAAGCTTCATCAAGCCTATAAATATCGTGAAGAAGAAGAAGAAGAAGAAGAAGAAGAAGAAGACAGGGTTGTTGATATTGAGCTGAATATTCATATGCTTTTGTACTTAGTTTAAACGCTGTCAGATTACTTCTTCTTAAAAAGAGAGTTTGTTTAACTCTCAACGTGCTAAAATTTCATATCCTCACTTGAGTGAGTTGTAGCACTTATAAACACTTTAACTCTTTTGAGTAATGTGAGCCTGAAGTGGCTAGGTAGAAAAGAATAGAGAGGTTTAGTGTGAAAAGAATACTTGTGGTTGAGCTTGGAGAAGCTTGTTGTTCAAAGAATACTTGTTTCAACCTGGAGAGGCTAGGTGTGCAAAGAATACTTGTTGTAAAGGCCTGAAGAGGCTATTGAAGAATACTTGTAAATATATCAAGTTGATAGTGGAAATCCTTCTAGTTGGAAGGGACTGGACGTAGCTCTTAGGAAAGGGTGAACCAGTATAAATCTCTGTGTGTTAATCTCTTATCCCTATACTCTTTTATATTCAGTTTTATTACTAATCGTGAGGATTGTTTTGAGGTTTTCTTAACCAACTTTTTTAAACGCACTTAAACTGTTTTTATACTAGTGAACGTTCTGCGTCCAAAATACTTTGTGTGTCCAATTTACTTTCGTGTGTCCAATTCCGTATCATCGTCCAACTTTTGCGAAAAGCTTTTAAAAAGTCAAGAAACACAATTCAACCCCCCTTTTTGTGTTTTAATTTGTTACCTATAATAAGAAGTTTATAACTCGAAAATGTGATCTATGATTGGAACTCATGAAAGTGAAGGTCCTCTTATCCAGGATAATACAACTTGTTTATTTCTGACTTCTTATTATAAGTTACATGTTATTTCCCTTTGGGACTCACTAAGATTATCTCACCCTTTTATCCCTAATATTGTTTCAGATAAGAAGGAGTAGTTCCTTGCTTAACTAGAGTTGAAGGGCTTGATGCAGCTATCTAGTTATGGACCCGCATTTTGTTTTAAATTCTAGTTTAAGACTCAACTGATTTCTTCTAATTGAGAATGTAATTGTGTACTTATTTCTAAATTTCAATCAAGTGGTGTGTTAACTTGAGGTAATGCTTATGTTCGGACTTGATGACTGTGTTTTGATATTCAAATAGATGTTCCATTATTATGTTGCATAAGGTGTTACAGAAACAACCCATGGTGGGCTTTTGGATCAATCATGGTTTACACTAAATAATACCATGGTTAACTTTAACCAAGTCATGAATCAACACTTGTCCTTGAAGCATGACTCACATAGGAAGAGAAACATCAAGAAACTCACCCCACTTGGAGCATGGGGCGGTTTTGAAGGCTGAGCAAGGAGGATATAAGATCAAGTACAACTTGGGTGGTGATTGGTTAAAAGACAAAAGGTTAAAATGTTCATTTCCTAGGGTGAACACAAAATATAATTAATCATTATTATTTTTGCTGACATCACCTTGACTATGTCATCATCCCTCATCTGGTAAATTCCTTGTAGCTCCTTAGTTATGCTCCTTGCAACACCATTTCTCCAAAAAGGATATTACATCACAGTAACCAAAATATTAGCAATTACTTAGAAAATATTTAGGTGAAAATTGGTAATCCTCTTTTCCAAAATGCTGGTAAAATTTTTTGCCTTTTAAAGAAGATGAGAAGGATGGGGAGTATGTCCCCTTGATTCCTTTTTAAAGTTTTTCGAAAAGCAAAGTAAGACCATTACCCATATAAAAGTACTCCATCTCATATATGTACCATGATATTTTACAAAAGAGTTTGTTCTAAGACAAACTATGTTTTTGGATACTGCAAAAGAAAAAGAAATTAAAACTACTCTAAACCAAAAATACAAAAGTGGTAAAATAAAACACACTACTATGTACAGACGAGCCATGACCCATCATCTACCCGGAAAGGATCTACTACTCCAAACTCTACCTCAACTACATCTATGGGCAAGACCAAGTGGATCCTCCAAACCTTGGTAAACTAGACTCAAGTTTCTGGGCCTGAGTCACTGGAATCCAATCAAAACCAAACATGGCTAGATTTGGCCTAGGTAACGTATCCTGGGTGAAATCAGAGGTATCCCAAGTGTCGATGGACATTTCGGGTATCTCCTCCTCTTCATCATCAGAAGCGGATTCGGATAACCATATAATAACCTCCTCCTCTGAGTGATGAGAGCGAGGGGTAAACATGGGTGGTGAATCTGCTACTCCTATGAGTGAAACTGGGGTATACCCTATGGATCCGTCGGTTCCTGTAGGTGCTGCTACTGAAGTGTCTTCAAAAGTTCAGTCTTTGCCTATATCTGAGGGCTTGCTCCTTGTCTAGGATGACAAACGGTCTAACCCGTCACCACCACGTCCTGATGGATGTGAACTGCCACCGCCGTCATCATCATTGTCGAAAAACAGGTCCTCAACTCCATGACCCATACTACCTAACTGTCGTAATGGTAACTTAACATCTAAAATTATTTATTCTTTGATGGGAGTTGGGTTCTGCTATGCTCTACCCCCACTATCTACCGTCTCCACTCTTCCCACAAATCTTCCCCACTGTGTGTGAGGGTTTATGTTCCACCACACGCAATCCCCACCTTGGGGTTTTATACTCATGTGTCGGAATTTCCCAGTCCCGTATTCGGATGAGCCATCTACCCAATCATGCATCGACACAACACAACAGTAGGCAAGGGTGAAACTCTAAACAACATAACAAGAGCAGTACAAGTACATTATCAACACAAATGACACAACACCCAATTCATATGTCAAGCACATATAAATATCAAAAACAATCACGTCATTCAAGACTGTGCAGCAGAGTAGCAAATTATTCAAGACATATAACTATATCTCAATCAAACAGGTCTTACCAGTTATTTGTAACCCTGCAAAATAATCCATTCACAATTTATATCCTTACGTTTAAAATATATTTATGCATGCCACTTCAATATCTCTCAAATCACACCGGTGTAATGCTCTAAGGAGATTTCCAACCTCACATCATATGAGCGATCGACGGCAATAAACTTATCAGAATAACTAGGGAATCCCACTTAGACCCCTGAGAATACTTTAGAAATACCGCATTTAAAACTTAATACCAAATCATAAATAGATCTGCCAGTCAAATTTATCCAAGTCGGGTATACGCCTCGTCTCGGCTCGGGGGTATTCACCGACAAGGCCATTGAGACTTTCGAAACCTGGATAATCCCAGTAGACAATTGTAGTCCAACAAAACCTATTTTCAACCCCGTCTAGTGGGTTGTATGCTCAACGTCTTTAATGCACATGATAGTCTAAATTTGCGCATAACCTCTTTGTAGTATCTCTTTGTAATACTTCCTGTTTTACTTTTCTTAAAATCTCTGAATTTCGTCAAAACTCTTTATACAAAATAAAAACCCATTTCTTTATAAAAACATTATTTGTATGTATAGATAACTGCTAAAATCACTTATTTTGTCCTTTCACTTTCTTTTGAAGAAACCTTCTACTGCATATTTTAAAGATAACTCTTGTCTGCATTATATTTTTCCTTGATCGTTTATGGGTTAATTTTATCGACTCGACTTAAATAATTCAGTTTATGATTGATTTTACCGTGGTAGAGCTGAACTGAGGAAATCAAACCATCAAAGTGGTTCGGTATATCGACTGAAGGTTCTTAACTTTGTTTAAGCAGACCAAAACGGGGCAGAGTCACCTAGGATTGGTTAAGAGAGAAGAGATCAACAATATTTAAACTTGTGTCCACTTTTTAATCCGTAAGTGTCTGTTCTCATATTTTAGATAGATCTTAGAGAACGGAATAATTACATGGCGGCTGAGCCGACTGCGGTAATAAGTTGTCCAGCTTTCTTAAAAACTTGATACAGATTTCGTGAACGAAGTAAAGCTAATTATTTAACCAACTTACTTAGTTTTGAAGATGAAAGGATCACACGACGGCAGAGCCATCTTTGGTGATCAATGCCCAACTTTAGAAACCGATTCAAAATAGACTAAGTGAACGAAGTCAAGCTGTTTCTCTTCTAAAATATTTAAGCACCAATTATCTTCCTGAAAAAAGTTTCGTTGAAAGCCTATCTCACTAATTTCCATTACCGTAGACATTGGAAATTAAACTGAGTTAATTGTCTACATATACAGATTGGATACCCACTTTACATTTTCCACTGTTAATATAATAGTATAATTCACCGAGAATCCATTATCGTTATATTAATATAACAGTAGAATTCACTTCTTTCCCAATTTATCTTAGTCACGTATGTACCGGATTCCTAGGTTAAGAATTTCCCAAACATTGTAGCAGTACAGTTCCCAAGAAAGAGTGACGGACTTAAAAGGCCCATTCAAAGGTCTCTGTCTTTCCTTGAAAGCTACATACTAATAAACCATTTATCTTAACCATCACCTTGTATATCAATAATAGGCAGTATCAGGGTTTTAACAAAAGAATAAATTGTATTTTCTTTGCGGTAAGATCAGATTTACGGTAAATCTAAATTTTGCCATTATAACGGTATGTTTACAAAAGCTCAAAATTAATTTTATCATCCTCACCTTATTCTCACAAAAATTTAAAGAAATTTGGGCATTATAACACTACAATTAATAAATAGCATAAAACAATTAATTTAAAGCTATAAAATGTTTATAAAGCATAAATAAACAAACAAAGGCTATAATACACAAACACACAAGTCAAGCACAAACAAGAATTAAACTCATACTTCTCAAATTAATTTACAAGAGGTTCTCCTTACCTTTGTCACAACTCTTGGAAGAACAAAGTTTAAAAACACCAAGAACACCCAGTAAGAAATTTAAGATTTCTAAGGAGAAAAGAGAGAGATTTTGCTTGTCCTCGAGGCTTCTTGGTGTGGGAAAAATTATGAACCAAGGATGGCTATTTATAGATGGAGGGGCGGCCAAAGGAGGGAGGAAGAGGGTATTAAAATTTTGTGTGGTCATCCTCCTTTTTAAGCATTATGTCATAATCCAATTTTAATTAAATCATCCATTTTCCTAATTGGTTCTTTCCTATGACTATGCATATGACTCATAAAGCAAAAGCACATCCAAGGGCTGAAAATGGGAGTGGATGTCGACCAAAAGGAAGGGAAAGGAAGGCCATTGGATTTCATGGACAAAAGCTTTATGTTTTGGTAGTTTTGATGTAAAATCAAGGGTAAAACGGTATTTGCAGATGTCCCTAATAATTGTGGTCAAGGGCTGAGTCAAAAATACTATTTTGGACTCCATAGATTTATTTTTAGGTCCTTTGAAAATTCTCAATTCCTCCTTCAAACCCGTTAGCTCTCTATTTGCTTCTATACGGCGAATATACCGCATAAAAGAGCCAAAATAGTAGAAAAATAATATTGTCAAGAAATATTTTTAAAAATCATAAAAATAAAATAAAAATTGTTTGGACCTTTTTCACGAAATTTTATATACTGTATAGCAAGATTTGTACGCGATACGTACCAGTTTATTGTATTTTTTAGTATTTTTGAAAGTTTTCCAAAAATTCCAGAAAATCACAAATATTAAAAGAAGCAACTTTTGTGAAGGAAGATAATTTTCTGGGTTGGTTTGATATACTTCTTATATTTAAAATCTTATCCATTAGTTTACGGTAAATACGGTTGTCTATAAAAAAACTCAAACGTCAAAGGAAAACGTCTGTTTTAATAAAATAATTTGATAAATATGTTAAAACCTCGATTATAAGACTAACATAATTTACTTAACACTTAGATCACATAATTTCATATGAAACAGATAATAGACGGAAAAATAGAAAACAGAAGTCTATAAAAGACTTTAACTATCTTACTGTTTCAAACTATAATACCAAACAAAACTTACTTTTTCTATACTATCCAAAGTATATTAGATCCTAGAGTCTTTATCTTAACTATTTCTCCATCTCCGGTATTTATCCATTTCTTAACTATCTGATGACGGAGTTTCCCTTAGAATGACCAAAACTGTAATTCTCTTTATATCTATTTCTAACAATTCCAAACTTAATCTCTAAAAACCTTTGTAGAATATCAAATAACTACTGTCTATCCTCTAATACCTTTTGGGAACCAATATGAATTTTCCATATTCATTATCAACTTATTCTAACAGTGAAGAATGTCTGTAAAGTATTGTTTGACTTTTATGTCTGTTCTAAAACTTTATACTTTATCTGAAAATCTTAAGGATAGTTTTAATTCTCTAAAATTAATACTCTATCTTATAGAGTGAAATTTTAGGATATTACACTCTCGGGTCTTTACTAGTTCCCTGATAATTACGATTTTACCTGTTACCCAAAACCGGGCCCACAATAGAATTCTAAAAATTTTAGAAAAATTCTCATAAATTCTAAATAATGTAAAAATAATATTTGACATAGTGAAATATTTTTCTGACCTTGTTCTAGTCTCCGTTCAATCCTCAGTTCAATCTATTATTATTATAAGGACCAAAACTGTAACATTTCTTATTCATTTCTCTAAAAATTCTCAAATAAATTTCTAAAATGCTCTAATAATATAAAAAATACTATTCCTCAAATAAAATTTCTAAAAATAATTTTAATTCTCTAATATTAACACTTTGTCTCATAGAGTGAAAATCACAAATGTTGCACTTTTTCATTTCTATCACAGATTTTGGTGTGGTTCAAAAATTTAGTCATAAGGTTTTGTTTATTCAATAAATTGGTAAGAATTATCAGTAAGATAGCTTATTTACAAAATATAACATGTCCTATGACAAACTATTGGTTTTCACTTTGTATTACAGATTTTGGTGCTACTAAAAAATTACAAACATCTATCAAATTTAGCTTTGCGTCTTTTTCAATTTCAAGTTGTACCACATACTGTATTTTCACTTTTTTGTCCACGTTAAGTGAATATTTAATACTTAATATTTAATTATGAATTACACGTTTTAATATTTTGTTCCATAAATGCAACTAATTATTTTTTGCTTTGCAATTTAGATTGTTGTTCTACTTTCTTTTCATGTAAAAATCTTAAATATCACACCCCCAAGATTACTCACCTGTGCAGCGTGAAACACTCTTTCTCCAAAAAGGATATTATACCATAGTAACCAAAAGTTTCACAAAGACTTAGAAAATATTTTCATAAAAGTTGGTAATCCTTCCCTATAATGCGGGTAAAATTTTTCATCTTTATAAAGAAGATGAGAAGTGTAACACCCTTTCTCCAAAAAGAATATTACACCATAGTTACCAAGAATTTCAAATAACTTAGAAAATATTTGGTGAAACCATAACATTTATTCTCTGAAAACGTGTGTAAAAATTTTTGCATTTTAAGAAGATGAGAAGGATGGGGAGTATGTTCCCTTTATTCCTTTAAATGTTTTCGAAAAGGTTTTCAATGCGGAAGTATAAATAAAACTTGTATGAATATAATCTTGTTTCATATAACCATCAGAGTTTTTATAAGGAAAGATTGAAAATAATACAGGGAACATCTGAGCCAGTCTAAATCTCTAGACCTCTACCCAAAATAATACCTTAACCATCTAGTCTTCTTGGAATCCACATTTATCTACATAGTAACATCCTTCAGATTCTTCTTCTAAGAGCTAGCCCACTTCTTGGGTAAAACATCTACTCCATCATGCATCAACACAATAAAATAGGCAAGGGTGAAACTCTAAACAACTTAATAGGAAAAGTATGGGCACACAGCAACATACAGCACAATCACTAAGGAATCATACTTAAATAATCAGTAGATCAACATAACAGACAATCAACACTTTGCTTAAAACACAGTGTAACATCCTAAAATTTCACTCTATAAGACAGAATATTAATTTTTAGAAGATTAGAACCATCCTTAAGATTTTCAGATAAACTATAATGGTTTAGAGCTGACGTAGAAGTCAAACGGTATTTTACGGACATTCTTGACTGTCAGAATAAGTTGATAATGAATATGGAAAATTCATACTATAGAAAGTATTTGAGGATATGAAAAATAGTTTAGTCCTATGTAGGTTTTAGGAACTAAGTTTGGAATTTTAGAGAAACAGTATAAAGAGATACTGTTGTCCTTTTAAGAAAAACTCTGTATTCTGTTAGCTAAGAAATGGATAGATATCGAAAATAGAAAAATAGTTAAGCTATAGACTCTAAGATCTAGTATACTTTAAATAGTATAGAAATCATAAGTTGTTTGGTATTATAGTTAAAACAGTAAGATAATTAAAGTCCTATATAGACTTCTGTTTTTCCGTCTATTTCCTGTCTTATATGAATTTATGCAATATAAAGGATTTGTGATTCATTTTTAGCTTAAAAATAGGATTTAAATATGCAAGTTTAAGATTATTTCTGAAACCGATCAATTCGCAACTTCCGTCAGATTTAGATCTAGTATCCGTTTCTTATTCTAAACCGTACTTTTTCTGTTTTATATGAATTCTTTTGCCATAAATGTTGTGATTAATTTTTAGCTTAAAATTAGGAATAAAATACATATATTCTGGAATACTTCTGAAAATGGTAGTTTTACAAACGATATTGGGTCTTTTTACGGAAAGCAGTACGTCTAACTGACGGAATAAGTTTTAAATGCTTTAAAAACAGCAAAAGACTTCAATAAATAAACTTCCTTCACAAAAGTTTGTTTTTCTAATATTTTGGATTTTCAGAAATTTTTCTAGAATTTTTGGAAGTAAAGAGATTTAAAAGTTCTATTTTGGTCCAAATAGTAAACCGCTTGAACTGATAAACTGATTCGGAGCTCAAGTTAAAGTCAGATGAAGATTTTGAATAGCCAAAACATGTTTTTCCATTTTTTAGAATTTATGAAAATTATTTCAGATTTTTCTGAAAGACGTACTAGGAGTCGCTTTTTCAAAACTCCGTAAAGGATGTAAAGTAAACGTTTTGAAACCGAAATGGATTTATACTGATCAGTGAGAGCTCAAAATCAATTTTCAAAAACGACCATTAGTGTTTAAATTATTTAGGAATTTTCTGAAAAATGTTTGTTTTTCACTTACGGCGCGTCCGTTTTTCTGTTTTTAAGATAAACGCATAGCTTACGCTTATCGTAAAATTCCAGAAACTCTTCCATGAAACTATTAGGGCTATTACATAGTATTCCCAATATTTCTTATTAGTTCTCATCTTTCAAATTCGTTTTGGGAATTTTTTATTAGTGAAATGTCACTTTTGCCCTTGATTTTGTATCCTTTTCACTTAAAAACATAGGGGCAAAAATGTAACTTCACTTCCTATTTCTTTCAGCCCTCAAAACTGTCCTACTCTAAATCCAAGAAGGGGACTAGGTTCATTTGGTTGCATGAGTCATGAGTTTGGACCAATTAGACAAAAGATAGTTTAGAACTTAAAGATTTAATCATTTAACTTTGTCTTACTTTCCTTCCTTCTTCCTCTTGCCAAAACCGCCCTCCCTCTCCATGACTCACATAGTTTAGCTTCTTTCCTAAGTCTTCCTTGATGAGTAATGACCATGAGTTATTAGTTTAAACCAATTAGGATTTAGTTAAATGTTTTGATTTATTTTAAAAGCCTAACCAAGGTTATGTTTTAAGCCAACCATGATCACTTTAACCCAACCCCTTGGCAGCCCCCTCCACTATAAATACCCCCCTTCCCTTTTCATAAGTCTCACACCAAAGTCTTTGTATTGACAAAGCAAAATCCTTTCTTTCTCCCTTCGAAATCCTAGCCTTTTTCTCTCTTTGTTCTTGAGTTCATGCTTGATCTTCAAAGCCTTGTTCTTCCCACTTTTGGCTTCAAGAAACCCGCCCCCTCTTCCTTTGTAATATCCCTCTTTGAGTCATAAAAACATCCCACATCAAAGAGCTTTGTGTTTTCAAGCCAAACTTTTCTTTTCCTCTTTCTTGATCTTCGAGCTTTGTTCTTCATCCATTTCTTTAGTGAAAGGTAGGGGGAACCTCTTGTAAAATAATTTGAGAAGTTTGTGTTTGATCTTGAGTGTTGTGTGATTAAGTTCTTTTTGGTGTTTATATGGCTTGAAAAGTGCTTGTCTTTGTTTTTCACTTGTTGTGGGGTTATAATGCCCAAATCTTCTTGAGATTTTCATGAGAGTAAGGTTGGGATAGCAAAATGAATTTTGAGCTTAGTAAACATACCGTTATAATGGCAAATTTTAGTTCACCACAATTACTGTTTACCGTAAAGAAAAATATAGCTAAATCTTTTGAGAAAAACCCTGATGTTATCTAAAGCTTATATATTCCAAGGTGATGGTTATGATTTGATCAGTTTATTAATATGGATCTGTCTAGAAAGGAATAGAGACCTTTGAAGGGGCTAATATAAAGTCCGTCTCTATCTGGCCTGGGATCTATATTAATACGCTGTTTGAAAATCTTAACACTAGAGACCGGGTGTATACGTGTTCAAGATAATCTGGGAAATAATTGATTTATTAAATAATGTATCTATAAATGGATTGGAAAGGATTTAAGAGTGTAACAGTAATGGATTCTCGGTGAACCTACTGTTATAGCATCTTTCGGAATTTAGTGTAACGGTAATGGATTCCCGGTGAATTCTATTGTTATATTAATTGTGGAAAATATCGAGTGGGTATCCAATCTGTATATATATATATGCACGTAACTCAGTTTAATTTCCCATGTTTAAGACAGTGGAAATTAGTGAGACAGACTTCCAACGGGTCTTTTTCCTGGAAGATAATCAGTGCTTAAATATTTCCAAAAAGAAATGAATTCGACTACGTTCACTTAGTGCAGTAGATCAATTTTTACAGGGTACTGATCACCAAAGATGGCTCTGCCGTCGTGTGATCTTTTCATCTTCAAAAATAACTTAAGCCAGAAATTATTCAACTATATTTCGTTCACTAAGTATATAACTAATTTTCAGAAAGCTGGACACTGATTACCGTAGTCGGCTCAGCCGCCATGTAATTATTCCATTTCCAAAGATTTACTTAAAAACAGAAAACAGACGTTATTGGGTTCAAAAGCGGACGTAAGTTTATTTACTGTTACTCTTTCTCCCTTGATCAAATTCAGAGAGGCTCTGCCCCGTTTTGATTTTCTTGAAATAAGTTAATAACCATTAGTTATATATCAAATCACTTTGTTGGGCTTTTCACCTCAATTCAGCTCTGCCGCGGTGTGATTAGTCATAAATTGAATTAATATAACCGGAAGAATAACTTAATAGGAGCAAGAGTATTTCTTCAAAATGAGTGAGTCATTCCAGAAAGGTTTTTCAAAAGAAGGAGCTACATTTTTCAAAAGAGGGAGCTACAGTAAGATGGAAAGAGGTTTTTAAGAGATGATGAAGAGAAGTATTATATCATTTGCATTATAGACGATGAGCTTACAACCTATAAGACGTGGCTGAGAATAGGGTTAAGTTGGGCTACAATTGTCTTCTGGGATTATTCAGGTTTCGATAGTCTTAAGTGGCCGAGTGCGTGAATACCCTCAAGTTGAGACAATTCGTATACCCGGTTTGAAAAAATCTGACTGGCTGACCTATTCATGATCTGGTATTCATTTTAAATGCGATATTACCGAAGTGATTCTCAAGGGTCTAAAGCGGGATTCCCTGATTATTCTGTTAAGTTTATCGTAGCCGATCGCTCAAAAGAAGCGAGGAAGAGAAAGTCTCTTTGGAGCATTACACCGGTGTGAATAGAGAATATTGAAGTGACATGCATAAAAATACTTGGCTTTTGTGATATATTATTGTGAATGTATTGTTTTGCAGAGTTTCAGCACAAAGGTAAGATCTGCTTAAACGAGATCTGTTTATAAGTCTTGATTGTTCTGTGTTTTGAATATGTGTGTCTTGCTGTGCAAAGTGATTTATATAATTGTGTTTTGATTGTGTACCTACTTGTCTTATTACTTTGTTTAGAGTTTCACCCTTGCCTGCTTGTGTTGTGTTGATGCATGACTGAGTAGATAAATTACCAAAGATGTGGGCTAGCTCTTAAAGAAGGATTTGAAGAGGATGCTGTGTAGATTGGTAGGGATTCCGAGAAGAATTGGTATTTACTATTTTAGATTGGGTAGAGGTTTAAAGACTTGACTGGCTCAAGAGTCCACTGTACAAACTCTGTTGTAAATTCTGAAAATTTTTATATATGAGATGATCAAAATTTTAAGTATGAAGTTATGTTGTACTCTTTACACTTAAAATATTTTCAAAAAGAAAACCTTACAAGGATTTATTCCCTGTCCTTCTCATCTTCTTTGGAGAACGAGAAAAATTTTACCCGCATTTTTAGAAGAAGGATTATCAACTTTTATCAACATATTCTATAAGTTTTCCTAAACTTTTGGTTACTATGGTATAATATCTTTTTTGGAGAAAGGGTATTACACACAGCACATTGGGAACATCCAGTGGGAACGTCGCTGTCAACAAAGCATTTGAGAACATCAAGTGGGAACATCGAGTAGGAACATGTAGGAACATCGTTTCGATCGAAGCATATGGGAACATCGTGTGGGAACATTGCATTAGTACTAAGCATATGGCCATATTGCCTTTCACTAGGCATATCTCTTTCACTTTCAACTGCTCAGAATCACTTATCTCAAACCACATAGAATCACCAGAATACACAAAACTACATTTAACAGATAAGAATTCCAAAACACACATCTCAGGAAAAACACATAATCTTACCACTCGAATAGACATAGAACTATTTATTCCAGACAATTCATACTTCGTTTATATTCAAGTTCCTCAAAAAGGATATTTCGGTATATAACAGTACCAAAAGTGATTAACTCATTGAAAGGGCTTGAACACCGGTTTATTTTAAAAAAAAAAGCCCATGGAAAGCTTATTTTCACAAATTTCCACCGTTAAAACATAGAGAATACTGAACCAGAAATATATAACAGTAGAATTCACTGAGAATCCATTACCATTATATTCTCCAATTATCTTAGTCACGTATATACCGAGTCCCTAGGTTAAGAATACCCCAAACAGTGTATCGGTACAAATCCCAGGCCAGAGAGAGACGGACTGCTTTAGCCCCTTCAAAGGTCTCACTTCCTTTCTAAACAGATCCACACTGATAAACCATTTATCTTAACCATGACCTGTAACGCCCCTTTTTCCCACAAGGAACGTCACGTGAAAAACTAACACTTAATGCGGAAAAACATCTTTCATAACTTAAGGTTACCAAAATTTGTGGCTAATTTTTTTTTTTGAAAAGAATCTTCAACGAAAAGATTTCTCACATAACACTTAGCCATCCTGAAACTCAGAAGAAAAGAAACATCATACACATATATACATATCATCATGTCAAAGTATACAAGTCTTGCGCCCGCAAGGATGATTTGGAACCACAACATAGTGGCCAAAATACATCATCATAACGTAAAGAAAATAAAGCGATAAATCTAAACCTAAGAAAACTGTAAATCAAAAGATGTGTCAAATACACGACACTGAACATGTACATCCCAAACCTAGGCTGGTCGCTAACAGACATCCTACAACCTAGCACTAGACACCCCCCACCACTACGACCTAAGACGATGCCGTCTCCTCGGGGTCCTCCTCTGGATCCTCCTCTGGGTCCTCCTCCTCCTCGGATATCTCAATGAGTACCCGCTCTGGCTCATCTCGAACCTTCCTCTTCCCCCTCTCTGCGTGTCCCGACGGTCCGGCAGAAGTGTCAGAAGAGCAGCGTACGAAACGGCCATAAGGTGGAACGTAAGAAACGGAAAGCGTCGGTCTCCCTGTCGCTGGTGGTGAAGCTGGTGTCACTGATGGAGCCATCCTCGGTAAACGATCTCGCGGCAAGGTGCTCTTCCTCGGAGTGAGACGCGTGCGGCGAAACATGCGACGATACTCCTGAGCGGATCCGGTTACCCGTGAGGGTAAAGGTCTCTCCTCCGCCGGAGTCTCTCGCCTCGGCTGCTCCACGGGTGCCTCGGGTGCGGCTGCCAGCCAGCTGCGCATCCTCTCTAGTGGAATGTGAACGTCCAGAACCATATCGCGCTCCAGAACCTCTTCGGGGCCCAGCACCCCTCCTCTAGTCCTGACCACGTGTCCACACACAGTGGCCCATTGGGAGATGGGATCATAAGTCCATCCCCCTCCCTCGGACTCGGCCTCAAGGGGCCGGAAGCTCTCCCTCACGCGGGCTATCAAAGGCCTCATCTACGCGTAACATACATACAGATACAGGAAAATATGCAAGGGTGAATTTCCTTTTCACAAGTTGAAATCCACTGAAAGGTTGCATATGAAAAATAAAATACTACGTAATACATTCCAAGAATATATTTATATAGAGTTACTCTTTCGCAAATCTTTTAGCTAAGCTATGCAATCATCAACAAGAGACAAATCATCAAGGTAAACACACAGTCAAGCACACACATAGCATTCTAGCATAATGCATGTCACTTCAATATCTCTTGTCATACACCGGTGCACTGCTCCATGGAGACTTTTCTTCCTCAACTAAGTAGAGCGATGTGGCGGAATCGTATACCTATCATTAATGCAAACTGACCTTCACTCTTGGCCATCGTTTGTCATTTATTCGGTACAGACCCATTGTGCTACGTCGTACACCCCATCTCAAATAAGGCAGCCGGTCAGGATCATCCAAGCCGGGTACACTACTTTTCTCGGCACAAGGGGATTCACCGCAAGGCCATTGAGAATTTCGTAACCTGGATGCCCTCAAAGACTTATAGTCAGACCATACTTATTTACAATCCCCGCATAGGATTGTGTGCTCTCATCATAGCAATAAATGCTAGCCTGGCAAAAGCCAATATCTCAAATGCATATGACAGTTTATTTGCAACCACAATCAATTCGGTCCCTCGTTTTAGGGTTTTTCGTCGCCACGTGTTAGCTTTCACCTAACACCGTGTAATATATTTGTCCTTAAGACTTTTATCTTCGCCACGTATTGGTTCTCTTCCAATACCGTGTAATATTATCGTCCTTAAGACTTTTATCTTCGCCACGTATTGGTTCTCTTCCAATACCGTGTAATATTATTAACTAACACCATAAGTTTTTAGAAGAAATTCCTCTTTCATTCTTAAGTTTTCTTTTAACTCTCAAATCTTTAAACTTCATTTGTTTTAATAAAAGAATTATCTTTTATCTAAAACCCACTTATTCATTAATTAAAAACCTAATTTAATTCTTTGATAATTTTACTTAAAATCTTTTACTTTAAGTATTTGTAATTCTGACCCCCTAAGAAGTTCAGTTTCACAGTTCAGCCCCAAATTTTCTGAAAAATCAGGTTTCTGGCCCAAAATGCCCAGACTTTACGTTTTCTACCCCAAGACTTTCGTAATTTATAATTCTGGCCCAAATGTACCAGACTTTACGTTTTCTACCCCACAACTTTCGTAATTTATAATTCTGGCCCAAATGTACCAGACTTCGCGTTTCAGCCCCAAGTTTTCGTAAATTATATTTTTGGCCCAAAAGTTTCCAGACTTCGCATTTTTGCCCCAAACTTTCTTAAATTATAATTTTGACCCAAAAGTCCAGATTTTGCAAATAAAGCCCAGAATTCCAGAATTTGCATTTTTGACCCCAAAAATCTGCAGTTTTCGTTTTTAACCCCTAAAATCCAAAATTTGATTTTTCTCTCACATTAATTAATTCTCTAACTCACTTAAAGTTTTATGGATAAAAATGATTTAGTATTAAATTGATTTAAGACTTATGATTAGAAACTTGATGAAATTTATCTAATTAAGTGTTAACTTGAATCTTTATTAATTCATTTGGAAAACTTTTTCATTAAAGCTTTTAAACTCTCTTCCCACACTTAAGCAAATCTCATCAATCCAATCCCAATCAAAGTATATGAAATACACATAAATCAATATACATCAATTAGGCAATAACACAACTAAGCCATAAATCAACATACATCATGAATATGACATTAAATCATACTTCACCAAGCACACACTTGGACATCCAAAATCACCCCAAAGCATACATATGAATTTTTCCAACAACACAGACTCATAAAAATTTATCATGCCTCAACCAAAAATCATATTTTTACTCATATACATATACATGTAAAAATACATATTACTAAGAGAATGAAAAATCATTCAACAACCAATATGAAAACTCAAGTCTTTGAGTTCATCATCAAGAACAAAATCACATAATCACACACATACACAACCCTCCCAACTTATTGAGAAAAATCCCCTTACCTCTTGGAGACTTGAAAATGGGCTAACTTCAAAATCACCTCCTTCACACCACACCAACACCAAGTGATCTACTCAACCCCTTGATGTTCCCACACTTAGAAAAATTTACCTTTTACAAAATACATCAAAATACAACCATAGAAATATGAGTTTTATGAAAACCAAGAAACCATAAAGAGTAGAAATTTGAGAAGATGAATACTTACTCAAATCTTGAAAGAAAATAGATCCAAGGTAGTTTCCAAGCTTGTAGGTTCCAATGGAGTGAACCTAAACAAAGGAAAAGCTTATTTTTAGTAAAATGAAGAACTCAAGCTTTCATGAAAACATGAAAGTGGTGGAAATGAAAAAATGAAAGAAGTTTATGGATTAGAATGATGATCCAAACCTTTTTTGTGAAGCTTGGGTATGGAAAATCTCACTAGAACTTGGTCTTTTTGTGTATGGAAAAAGCTTAGGAATATGAGAGAAAATGGTGTTTCAAGAGCATGAAGAAGATGAAGTGAGTGAAATGAATTTTCTCTCTCCCTTCTCCCACACAAAACTCGGCTGAAGCAAGGCAAGGCATGGGGGAGGTATGGGCTTGCATGCTTTGGTGGTTGGGAGCCATACCTCTCTCACCTAATTTTGGGAAAATTCAAAATCAACCCCCAATTGACCTTTTGACTTTTGGGATATTTTTGAGAATGGAATCAGCCCCTCATGCGCCCCAGCTGACCAGAAAAATGGTGGGATTAAGTCCCATCAAGTTAGGGTTTAATCGGTAGTTCGAAACGGTAAAAACGCGTAGTTTTCGAACCCCTTTTTTTTGATAAATATTTTTCTAAAATGAGTAAAATCATGAGGAATAAATTTTATGATTTGAATAGGTCACAGAAAAATTTAGAAACCCAAAACTAAATTTTTTGGACTATTTTTCATGTCCCGATTGCGCCCGGTTTACCCGTAAAGCACCAAACGCGGGTAAAAATAAAGTTTTTCTGAAAAATTTCCAGAAAATTTCTAAAAATCAAAAATATTATAAGAACCATTTTTGGTTCGTTAAAAATTTATTTTGGAGTAAAAATGACCTCCGGAAAAATACTGAACCCTTCCCGCATTTCGCGAGAACGCGGTTCTCGCAAAAACTCAGTTTTGCGAACTCTATCAATATAAACCCTTCAAAAATAAACCTAAGATATAAATATTATTATTTATACCTTAAAATCACAAAATCATTAATTAAATAATTTTAATTAATTTAAAACAGATTAAAAATAAATAAAAACTATATATATAAAAACAGAGTGTTACAACTCTACCCCTCTAAAAAGAATTTCGTCCTCGAAATTACATACCTAGAATAACGCAGGATATTGCTCTCGGATCTTGTCCTCCACTTCCCATGTTGCATCTCCGGTAACTTCATTCCAAATAACCTTGACTAAAGAGATTTGTTTATCCCTGAGCTGTTTGATTTTTCTATCATCGATTCGCACAGGGTTTGTTTCATAAGTCAGGTTATCTCGTAATTGTACCACATCAGACTCGATTACATGAGACGGATCAGGAATATATTTTCTCAGTTGTGAAACGTGAAAGACATTGTGAAGATTAGAAAGATTCGGCGGTAAAGCTATTTGGTAAGCAACAGGACCAATACGACGAAGAATTTGGTATGGTCCTATGAATTTAGGAGTGAGTTTTCTGGACTTTAAAGCTCTGCCTACCCCAGTCATCGGAGTGACTCTCAGAAAAACATGATCGCCTTCTTGGAACTCGAGAGGTCGTCTCCTCTTATCGGAGTAGCTCTTTTGTCTGCTTTGTGCCGTCCTCATCTTTTCTCGAACTAGTCTCACCTTTTCCGTGGTTTGTTGTAAAAATTCAGGTCCTAATATTGCACTCTCCCCATCTTGGTACCAACACAAAGGTGTTTGGCACTTTCTCCCATACAAAGCCTCGTAGGGTGCCATTCCTATGCTCGCATGAAAACTATTGTTATAGGTGAACTCTATCAATGGCAAAATATCGTCCCAACTTCCCCTATGATCCAAAACGCATGCTCTAAGCAAATCCTCTAGGGATTGAATAGTTCTCTCTGACTGACCATCCGTCTGAGGATGATAAGCAGAACTTAATCTTAGCTTAGTTCCTAGGGCTTGTTGCAAACTCTGCCAAAAACGGGACGTAAATCTAGGGTCCCTATCAGAAATAATACTAGATGGCACTCCATGCAACCTAATTATCTCCTTCACATACATCTGAGCGAGCTTATCTAGGGTATACTTCATGTTGATGGGTAGAAAATGCGATGACTTTGTCAGTCTATCCACAATTACCCAAATCCCATCAAATCCTTTCGATGTCCTTGGTAATCCAGACACGAAATCCATTGATATGCTCTCCCATTTCCACTCTGGGATATCCAACGATTGCATCATGCCCGCAGGTCGTTGGTGTTCCACTTTTGCTTTTTGACAGGTTAAGCACGCTGCTACATATTCCGCAACTTGTTTCTTCATCCCCGACCACCAGAATCTTTGCTTCAGATCTTGATACATCTTCGTGGCTCCAGGGTGAATACTCAAATTGCTCTTATGTGCTTCATCGAGAATCAGCTTTCTCAATTCAGGATTGTTTGGCACACAAACCCTTCCTTTACATCTCAGTATTCCATCATTACCTAAACTAAACTCTGCCACTTTGCCTTGTTCCATTAAATCTCTCTTTTCCTTCAGACTCTCATCGGTTGCTTGTTGCTCCCGAATGTCATCAATTAATCCATTCGACACTTTGATCATGCTTAGACAAATCTTATCCGTGTGTCTCTCCATGTTTAAGCCTAGATCTCTAAACTCCTCAATCAACTCTAGTTCCTTAACCATCATGGCAGACACATGAACAGTTCTCCGACTCAAGGCATCAGCCACAACATTTGCCTTCCCAGGATGATACATCAAGGTAAAATCATAATCCTTTAGGAATTCCATCCAACGTCTTTGTCTCATATTGAGCTCTTTCTGATCAAACAGATACTTTAAACTCTTATGATCGCTGAAGACGTTAAACGTTGATCCATACAGATAATGCCTCCAAATCTTCAAAGCGAACACTACAGCTGCTAACTCAATATCATGAGTTGGATAGTTCCTCTCGTGATTTTTCAGCTGACGGGATGCGTATGCCACTACTCTTCTATTTTGCATCAACACGCACCCAAGTCCTTGGTATGAAGCATCACAATAAACCTCCATAGGTTCTTCAGGATTAGGCAAAATCAGTACAGGTGAGGTTGTCAGTAGTTCCTTCATCTTCAAGAAACTTGACTCACACTCATCAGTCCACACAAAAGGATGATCTTTCCTAGTGAGTTGTGTCATTGGGGCTACTATCTTTGAAAATCCTTCGATAAATCTTCGATAATAACCCGCTAACCCTACAAAACTACGAACCTCAGTCACCGTCGTGGGTCTTTCCCATGACATTACTGCCTCTACCTTTTCTGGGTCTACAGCTATACCCTCTTTTGAAATCACATGGCCTAGAAATTGTACTTTTTCTAACCAAAATTCACACTTAGACAACTTTGCATAAAGCTTTTTCTCACTCAAAATCTGCAATACTTGCCTTAGGTGTTCCTCGTGTTCTTCATGACTCTTAGAGTAAATCAAAATGTCATCTATGAACACTACCACAAATCGATCCAAGAAAGGTCTAAAGATCCTATTCATATAGTCCATGAATATTGCCGGTGCATTAGTCACTCCAAACGGCATCACAAGATACTCAAAATGACCATATCTAGTCCTAAAAGCAGTCTTAGGAATATCATCACTCTTAACCCTAATCTGGTGATAGCCACTCCTCAAGTCAATCTTAGAAAATACAGCTGCACCGCGAAGTTGATCCATCAGATCGTCGATGCGTGGCAATGGATACTTATTCTTGATCGTCACCTTGTTCAACTGACGGTAGTCCACACACAATCTGGAAGTTCCGTCCTTCTTTTTCACCAACAGCACAGGAGCTCCCCACGGCGATACACTTGGTCTTACGAATTGCTTGGATAGCAAATCTTCCAATTGCTTCTTCAGTTCAGCCAGCTCCATTGGCGACATTCTATACGGGGCAATAGAGATTGGACCAGTACCAGGTACTAAGTCTATGGAAAACTCTATGTCCCTCACAGGTGGTAAACCTGGAACATCCTCCGGAAATACTTCCGAGAAGTCTCTAACGACGGGCACATTGCTCAAAACAACTTCCCCCTCGACTTTCAAGAAGGATAAAAACATGTATCCCTGAGCTCCTTCTTTCAAAGAAGCTCTCACTTGATTGGCAGTCAAAAATCCAGAATTCTCAGCATTAGGGAAAATCAAAGATTTATTGGCACAGTCTAAAAGGATATGGTTGGAAGATAACCAATCCATGCCTAAAATCACATCCAATTGTGTCAAAGGCAAACATATCAAATCAACAAGGTATGTCCTATTGGAAATAACAACAGGGCATTTTAGACATACAGAATTTGCAATAACAGTTTCAGCAGTAGGCATAGAAACAACAAGATCAAAAGACATCAAAGACACAGGCAATTTCAGTCGTTTCACACAGTTTTCAGATATGAAAGAATGGGTAGCACCCGAATCATACAGTACAATTAAGGGATTTCCAGTTATGTCACAAGTACCTTGTATGAGATCCTCTGATTGTGAAGCCTCAACACCACTCATGGTGTAAACTCGTCCTTTCGTCGTCGGCCTTCCGGCTTTGACGGCGTTCACCTCTGGTTTCGGTTTGCCCATCCGGCAATCCTTTGCTGCATGCCCGATCTTCCCGCAGCTAAAGCATGTCATCCCCTTCTGGTTGCATGCTGTGGACAAGTGTCCGGGTTTTCCGCAGTTGTAACATACAATCGGAGCGCCCGCTCCCTGATAGCTCTTGTTGGTACCACTAGCAGAAAATGGTACACTGCGGTTCGGCTGACTCTTCTGGTTCTTGAAATAAGGCTTGTGTTGAGCCTGCTTCCCTTTCTGACTTTGTGGATATGACCTAGATGGTCCACCCACGTTCCCTTTGTTGATCCTTCCCCTCATCAAGTTCTCCATCTTTCTACATTTTTCCACCAGCAGTGGAAACTGACGGATATCCAGCGAAGCCACAGATTGACGCACCTCGTACCTCAATCCAGCCTCAAACCTCTCACACTTCCATCCCTCGTCAGGTTGGACTTGGAAGAACCGGAAATACTTGGCAAGTGACTCAAACTTTGCCGCGTATTCCCCTACAGTCATGTCCCGTTGCTGCAGTCGCAGAAACTCTTGCTCCTTCTCGGACCTCGCGCTTTGTGGAAAGTACTTCTCAAGAAATTTCTCCTTGAAAAGTTCCCACGTCACCTCTTGGTTTCCAGCATCCAACAGCTGTCGGACTCCCTTCCACCAGTATTCTGCGTCACCCAACAGCAGGTACACCGCATACTGTAGCTTCTCGGCTGCCGTGCAGTGTAAGATCTCAAAGATCTTTTCCAGCTCCTCGATCCACAGTTCTGCTTTATCCGGCTCAGCCTCACCACGAAACTGTGGCGGATTATGGTGTCGAAAGTCGACCAACCTCTTTCCTTCAGCAGCCCTCTCAGCCCTCAATCTATCCTCAACGTCCCTCTGTTGCCTCTCGACATCCCTTTGTTCCGCACGAACAGACTGTTGAGCCATCTGAGCCGCCATGTTAGTCATAGCCGCTATCGCCCTCTCCATCGTATCGTCACGATCTTCGGCGTCAACACGATTCATCGGTCGTCCCCGACGTGCCATGGGTTTCTGCAAGTGAACCAATCAGTCGCACTATTCAAAACCCATTCGAGAAAGCAATCAATTTCACACATTGCTTCATAAGGAAACAATACAAACAATGTCACACAATGCTAATCAGAGATCACACAACTTAACTTAGTAAGCCTATAACCTAGACACTCCCGAAAGACATCAACCAGGCTCTGATACCACAAATGTAACGCCCCTTTTTCCCACAAGGAACGTCACGTGAAAAACTAACACTTAATGCGGAAAAACATCTTTCATAACTTAAGGTTACCAAAATTTGTGGCTAATTTTTTTTTTTGAAAAGAATCTTCAACGAAAAGATTTCTCACATAACACTTAGCCATCCTGAAACTCAGAAGAAAAGAAACATCATACACATATATACATATCATCATGTCAAAGTATACAAGTCTTGCGCCCGCAAGGATGATTTGGAACCACAACATAGTGGCCAAAATACATCATCATAACGTAAAGAAAATAAAGCGATAAATCTAAACCTAAGAAAACTGTAAATCAAAAGATGTGTCAAATACACGACACTGAACATGTACATCCCAAACCTAGGCTGGTCGCTAACAGACATCCTACAACCTAGCACTAGACACCCCCCACCACTACGACCTAAGACGATGCCGTCTCCTCGGGGTCCTCCTCTGGATCCTCCTCTGGGTCCTCCTCCTCCTCGGATATCTCAATGAGTACCCGCTCTGGCTCATCTCGAACCTTCCTCTTCCCCCTCTCTGCGTGTCCCGACGGTCCGGCAGAAGTGTCAGAAGAGCAGCGTACGAAACGGCCATAAGGTGGAACGTAAGAAACGGAAAGCGTCGGTCTCCCTGTCGCTGGTGGTGAAGCTGGTGTCACTGATGGAGCCATCCTCGGTAAACGATCTCGCGGCAAGGTGCTCTTCCTCGGAGTGAGACGCGTGCGGCGAAACATGCGACGATACTCCTGAGCGGATCCGGTTACCCGTGAGGGTAAAGGTCTCTCCTCCGCCGGAGTCTCTCGCCTCGGCTGCTCCACGGGTGCCTCGGGTGCGGCTGCCAGCCAGCTGCGCATCCTCTCTAGTGGAATGTGAACGTCCAGAACCATATCGCGCTCCAGAACCTCTTCGGGGCCCAGCACCCCTCCTCTAGTCCTGACCACGTGTCCACACACAGTGGCCCATTGGGAGATGGGATCATAAGTCCATCCCCCTCCCTCGGACTCGGCCTCAAGGGGCCGGAAGCTCTCCCTCACGCGGGCTATCAAAGGCCTCATCTACGCGTAACATACATACAGATACAGGAAAATATGCAAGGGTGAATTTCCTTTTCACAAGTTGAAATCCACTGAAAGGTTGCATATGAAAAATAAAATACTACGTAATACATTCCAAGAATATATTTATATAGAGTTACTCTTTCGCAAATCTTTTAGCTAAGCTATGCAATCATCAACAAGAGACAAATCATCAAGGTAAACACACAGTCAAGCACACACATAGCATTCTAGCATAATGCATGTCACTTCAATATCTCTTGTCATACACCGGTGCACTGCTCCATGGAGACTTTTCTTCCTCAACTAAGTAGAGCGATGTGGCGGAATCGTATACCTATCATTAATGCAAACTGACCTTCACTCTTGGCCATCGTTTGTCATTTATTCGGTACAGACCCATTGTGCTACGTCGTACACCCCATCTCAAATAAGGCAGCCGGTCAGGATCATCCAAGCCGGGTACACTACTTTTCTCGGCACAAGGGGATTCACCGCAAGGCCATTGAGAATTTCGTAACCTGGATGCCCTCAAAGACTTATAGTCAGACCATACTTATTTACAATCCCCGCATAGGATTGTGTGCTCTCATCATAGCAATAAATGCTAGCCTGGCAAAAGCCAATATCTCAAATGCATATGACAGTTTATTTGCAACCACAATCAATTCGGTCCCTCGTTTTAGGGTTTTTCGTCGCCACGTGTTAGCTTTCACCTAACACCGTGTAATATATTTGTCCTTAAGACTTTTATCTTCGCCACGTATTGGTTCTCTTCCAATACCGTGTAATATTATCGTCCTTAAGACTTTTATCTTCGCCACGTATTGGTTCTCTTCCAATACCGTGTAATATTATTAACTAACACCATAAGTTTTTAGAAGAAATTCCTCTTTCATTCTTAAGTTTTCTTTTAACTCTCAAATCTTTAAACTTCATTTGTTTTAATAAAAGAATTATCTTTTATCTAAAACCCACTTATTCATTAATTAAAAACCTAATTTAATTCTTTGATAATTTTACTTAAAATCTTTTACTTTAAGTATTTGTAATTCTGACCCCCTAAGAAGTTCAGTTTCACAGTTCAGCCCCAAATTTTCTGAAAAATCAGGTTTCTGGCCCAAAATGCCCAGACTTTACGTTTTCTACCCCAAGACTTTCGTAATTTATAATTCTGGCCCAAATGTACCAGACTTTACGTTTTCTACCCCACAACTTTCGTAATTTATAATTCTGGCCCAAATGTACCAGACTTCGCGTTTCAGCCCCAAGTTTTCGTAAATTATATTTTTGGCCCAAAAGTTTCCAGACTTCGCATTTTTGCCCCAAACTTTCTTAAATTATAATTTTGACCCAAAAGTCCAGATTTTGCAAATAAAGCCCAGAATTCCAGAATTTGCATTTTTGACCCCAAAAATCTGCAGTTTTCGTTTTTAACCCCTAAAATCCAAAATTTGATTTTTCTCTCACATTAATTAATTCTCTAACTCACTTAAAGTTTTATGGATAAAAATGATTTAGTATTAAATTGATTTAAGACTTATGATTAGAAACTTGATGAAATTTATCTAATTAAGTGTTAACTTGAATCTTTATTAATTCATTTGGAAAACTTTTTCATTAAAGCTTTTAAACTCTCTTCCCACACTTAAGCAAATCTCATCAATCCAATCCCAATCAAAGTATATGAAATACACATAAATCAATATACATCAATTAGGCAATAACACAACTAAGCCATAAATCAACATACATCATGAATATGACATTAAATCATACTTCACCAAGCACACACTTGGACATCCAAAATCACCCCAAAGCATACATATGAATTTTTCCAACAACACAGACTCATAAAAATTTATCATGCCTCAACCAAAAATCATATTTTTACTCATATACATATACATGTAAAAATACATATTACTAAGAGAATGAAAAATCATTCAACAACCAATATGAAAACTCAAGTCTTTGAGTTCATCATCAAGAACAAAATCACATAATCACACACATACACAACCCTCCCAACTTATTGAGAAAAATCCCCTTACCTCTTGGAGACTTGAAAATGGGCTAACTTCAAAATCACCTCCTTCACACCACACCAACACCAAGTGATCTACTCAACCCCTTGATGTTCCCACACTTAGAAAAATTTACCTTTTACAAAATACATCAAAATACAACCATAGAAATATGAGTTTTATGAAAACCAAGAAACCATAAAGAGTAGAAATTTGAGAAGATGAATACTTACTCAAATCTTGAAAGAAAATAGATCCAAGGTAGTTTCCAAGCTTGTAGGTTCCAATGGAGTGAACCTAAACAAAGGAAAAGCTTATTTTTAGTAAAATGAAGAACTCAAGCTTTCATGAAAACATGAAAGTGGTGGAAATGAAAAAATGAAAGAAGTTTATGGATTAGAATGATGATCCAAACCTTTTTTGTGAAGCTTGGGTATGGAAAATCTCACTAGAACTTGGTCTTTTTGTGTATGGAAAAAGCTTAGGAATATGAGAGAAAATGGTGTTTCAAGAGCATGAAGAAGATGAAGTGAGTGAAATGAATTTTCTCTCTCCCTTCTCCCACACAAAACTCGGCTGAAGCAAGGCAAGGCATGGGGGAGGTATGGGCTTGCATGCTTTGGTGGTTGGGAGCCATACCTCTCTCACCTAATTTTGGGAAAATTCAAAATCAACCCCCAATTGACCTTTTGACTTTTGGGATATTTTTGAGAATGGAATCAGCCCCTCATGCGCCCCAGCTGACCAGAAAAATGGTGGGATTAAGTCCCATCAAGTTAGGGTTTAATCGGTAGTTCGAAACGGTAAAAACGCGTAGTTTTCGAACCCCTTTTTTTTGATAAATATTTTTCTAAAATGAGTAAAATCATGAGGAATAAATTTTATGATTTGAATAGGTCACAGAAAAATTTAGAAACCCAAAACTAAATTTTTTGGACTATTTTTCATGTCCCGATTGCGCCCGGTTTACCCGTAAAGCACCAAACGCGGGTAAAAATAAAGTTTTTCTGAAAAATTTCCAGAAAATTTCTAAAAATCAAAAATATTATAAGAACCATTTTTGGTTCGTTAAAAATTTATTTTGGAGTAAAAATGACCTCCGGAAAAATACTGAACCCTTCCCGCATTTCGCGAGAACGCGGTTCTCGCAAAAACTCAGTTTTGCGAACTCTATCAATATAAACCCTTCAAAAATAAACCTAAGATATAAATATTATTATTTATACCTTAAAATCACAAAATCATTAATTAAATAATTTTAATTAATTTAAAACAGATTAAAAATAAATAAAAACTATATATATAAAAACAGAGTGTTACATGACCTTGTATATCAATGATAGATAATACCAGGGTTTTCACAAAATAATAAATTGTATTCTCATTGCGGTAAAATCATATTTAAGGTAGTCTAAATTTCGTCATTATAACGGTATGTTTACAAAAGTTCAAAAATGATTTTGGCATAGCCACCTTACTCACACGAAAATTTAGAGAAAATTTGGCCATTATAACTCTACCATTTATAATTTGCACAAAATAGTTATTTTAAGGCTATAAAAAAATTTATTATAGCATAAAAGTAAAAACACATAAAGCATACAAGACAAACATAAACAAGAATCAAACACTCATACTTCTCAAATTAAAATGCAAGATTAATCCCTTACCTTGGCCAAAACTTGAAGAAGAACAAGCAAGAACACCAAGAACAAATAGTAAGAAATTTAAGACAACTAAGAAGAAAAGTGAGAGCTTTTGTGTTTGCCTTTTTGATCCTTGGCTTGGTGTGTGTTAAAATTATGAAGCCAAGGTCCTATTTATAGAGAGAGGGGTGGCCAAAGCTTAGGGAGAAGGAGGTAAATAAAAATATGTGTGATGCATGCCATGACTACATAAATACCTAATTATTAATTGGGTTTAATCAATCTTTTTCCTAATTGGTTTAGGCTCATTGACAAGGATTGATGACTCATGTAGGAAATCTGATCCAAGGCCCCAAATTGCCTCTTGATGTCGACCAAGATGAGAGGGAAGGAAAACCATTTGATTGCATAGTGAAAAAGCTTTATGTTTAGGTAGTTTAAGTGAAAATCAAGGGTAAAATGATCTTTTTACATGCCCACCCTACTATTCAAGGTAATCATGATGTTCCCAACTCTTTTACACTTCTTAGAATTGTATTTGAACCTGTCAAAGCTCCTAAGTTTTCATACCATAGCCACTATGTCCCTATTCGTCTCTATTCGGCTTATTCCGCAATTAAGGGTCAAAATAGTCTTTTTACTAATCTAACATTCAAAAATAATTTTAAATGGTAAGAACCAATGAGGAATCTCAAAAATGACATGTAATAACTTCATAGAAGAGTTTTGGGATTTTTACGACAAGGGCAAGTCTTACGGTTTGCAAAAACGAAGGAAAACGGATGCGCCAAAAGTGAAAAACAGACATTTTTTAGAAAATTCCAGAAAAAAATCCCAAAAAATTGTAAATTGAATTTAATCACTAATGATCCCTCTTAAAAGTTGATTTTGAGCACTCATTGATCACTAAAAATCCATTTTGGACCAGAAATCCCGGCTTTCTGTATTTTACAAGAATCGAAAAAGTAGCGTTTTGACCTGCTTTTTAGAAAATTACGAAATAATTTCCAAATATTTCAAAAAATATAAAAACATGATTTAGCTTTTCAAAATCTTTTTCTAACCTCAGTTTGGTCTTTGAATCAGTATTTTACTCTTTCCGTAAGTAACATGGTCAAAACGGTAATTTCTAAAGTTTTCCAAAAATTCTAAGAAAATTCCAGAAAATTAGAAATATTCAAAGAAACAAATTTTGTAAAGGAAGTTTGTTTGTCTATGTTTGTCTAAGTTGGTTTGACATACTTGTTCTTTTTAAAACTTTATCCGTCTATTACAGTAAGTACGGATGTCAAACGTCAAGGAAAGAGTGACTGTTTTACTGAAATAACTTGATAGGTATTTTAAAACCTTCATTATAAGACTAAAGTAATTTTCTAAGCACTTAGATCTTAAAATTTCATGTAAAACAATTTTTAGATTGTAACTTAGAAAAACGGATGTTACAAGAAGGATGGGGAGTAAATCCCTTTGAGATTTTCTCTTTTGTAAATATTTAGATTTAGATGTAAAGAGTAAAACATAACTTCGTACTAAAAAATTCCTCGTCTTATATATGAAATCATCAGAGTTTACAACAGAGGTTTATACAGTGAACACTGAGTCAGTCAAGTCTTTAGAACTTTACCCAATCTAAAACAGTAAATATAGATTCTTCTTGTAACCTCTATCAAACTATGCAGTATCTTCCTTCAGGTCCTTCTTTTAAGAGCTAACCCACTTCTTGGGTAAGCCATCTACTTAGTCATGCATCAACACAACATAAAGCAGGCAAGGGTGAAACTCTAAACAAAGTAACAAGTAAATTTCAAGCACAAACAAAACATAGATTATATACCAATCAATTCGTACATCAAGACTCATATCAAATATAACAGATCAATCAAGACTTATAAACATACTCCAATCAAACAGGTTTTACCTTGTGTCTTGTAAGCCTGCAAAATAATCCATTTACAAAATATATTCTCACATCAAAGTATATTTATGCATGCCACTTCAATATATTTCTAATTACACTGGTGTAGTGCTCCAAGGAAATTTTTCCAACCTCACACCATTTGAGCGACTGGCTGCGGTAAACTTAACAGAATAAACAGGGAATCCTGTCTTTAGACCCCTGAGAATACTTCGGCAATACCTTATTTAAAACTTAATACCAAATTATAAATAGATCTGTCAGTCAGATTTATCCAAGCCGGGTATACGATTCGTCTCGGCTCAGCGAGATTCACCAACATGGCCATTGAGACTTTCGAAACCTGGATAATCCCAGTAGACAATTGTAGTCCAATAGAACCTATTTTCAACCCCGTCTAGTGGATTGTATGCTCAACATCTATAATGCAAATGATCGCCTAAAGTTTTGCATTTTCAATTCTCTTTAGTATCCCTCTTTAAAAACAACTTTGAATTTTGTCAAAATACTTTATAAGAAATAACTTATACTCTTTCCTTCTTTACTGTAGCTTCTCTTGAATACCATTGTATAGAATAACTTGTCTCTTTTTAGTAGAAATATTTTTGCTTTCATTACTCCTTTACGAATTTAGTTAATCTTTCGGCTGTAATAATTCAATTTATGACTAGTCATAATGCGGCAGAGCCGAACTGAGATGAGCAGCCCTAACAGAGTGATTCGATATATAAATTCAAGGTTATTAACTTATTTCAAGAAGATCAAAATGGGCAGAGCCACCTAGGATTGATCAAGAGAGAAGAGATCAACAGTATTTAAACTTACGTCCACTTTTTAGTCAGCAAGTGTTTGTTCTCATATTTTAAATAGTTCTTTGGGAATGGAATAATTACACGGCGGCTGAGCCGACTGCAATAATCAGTGTCCGTCTTTTTGAAAACTTGAAATAGACTTAGTGAACGAAGTAAAGCTAATTTTTTTTCGGCTTAGTTAATTTTTCGAAGATGAAAGGATCACACGACGGCAGAGCCATCTTTGGTGATCAGTACCCAATCTAAAAAAATCGATCTACTATAACTAAGTGAATGTAATTAAGCTGTTTCTCTTCTGAAATATTAAGCACTATTTATCTTCCAGGAAAGAGGCCCATTGAAAGCCTATCTCACTAATTTTCACTACCGTAGACATTGGAAATTAAACTGAGTTATGTGCATGTATATACAGATTCAATACCCATTCGATATTTTTCACTAATAATATAACAGTAGAATTCACTAAGAATCCATTACTATCACATTAAATTCCGAGAGATGCTATAATAGTAGAATTCACCGAGAATCCATTACTATTACACTCTTTTATCTGATAGATGCTACAACAGTAGAATTCATAGAGAATCCATTATTTTTATACTCTTTTATCCAATCCAATCTATTTATATACACAGTATTAATAAATCACTTTTTTTCCCAATTTATCTTAGTCACGTATATACCGGGTCCCTAGTGTTAAGATTTCCCCAAACAGCATATCAATACAGATCCCGGACCAGACAGAAACGAACTAACTTAAAAGCCCCTTCAAATGTCTCTATTCCTTTCTAGACAGATCCATACTGATAAACCATTTATCTTAACCATCACCCTGTATATCAATGATAGACAATATCGAGGTTTTCACAAAATAATAATTCGTATTTTCTTTGCAGTAAAATCATATTTACGGTAAGTCTAAAATTCACCATTATAACGGTATGTTTACAAAAGCTCAAAAGTGATTTTGCCATAGCCCTCTTGCTTCCACGAAATTTTAATAAAATTTGGGCATTATAACACTACAATTCATAAATAGCACAAAACAATTAATTTAAAGCTATAAAACAATTACAACGCATAAATAAACAAATAAAAAGCTATAAACACACAAACAAACAATTCAAACACAAACAAGAATCAAACTCATACTTCTCAAATTAATTTGGAAGAGATTCCCCTCACTTTAGCCACAAGACTATGAAGAACAAGCTTGAAGAACCAAGAACACAATAGTAAGAAATTTAAGACTAAAGAGAGAAAAGAGAGAGAATGGTGTTTGCCTTGCTTCTTGGATTTGTGTTGTGAGTTTTTTATGAAACCAAGGGGTCTTATTTATAGGGAGAGGGGCGGCAAACACCTAGGGAGAAGGAAGGAAATAAAAAACTTTGAGATGTAAGCCATGACTCCTAAAATACTCATTTTTTAATTAGATTTAATCAATCCTTTTTCCTATTGGTTTAGGCTAATGACTAAGCTAGGTGAGTCGTGAAGGAAAACTGATCCAAGGCCTCTAATCACTCCTTGATGTCGACCAAAGCAAGGGGAAAGGAGGGTCATTGGATTGCTTGGTCAAAAGCTTTATGTTTAAGTAGTTTTAAGTAAAAATCAAGGGTAAAATAGTCTTTTCACTAATCAAATATTCAAAAATAATTTTAAATGGTAAGAACCAATGAGGAATCTCGAAAATGACATGTAAGAGCTTCATAGAAGAGTTTTGGGATTTTTACGGTAAGGGTAAGCCTTATGGTTTGCAAAAACAAAGGAAAACGGCCATGCCGTAAATGAAAAACGGGCATTTTTCAGAAAATTCCAGAAAAAATCTCAAAAAATTGCAAATTGAATTTAATCACTAATGGTCCCTCTTAAAATTTGATTTTGAGCACTCACCGATCACTGAAAATCTATTATGGTTTCCATAATCCTCGTTTTGCGTGCTTTACAGAGATCGAAAAAGTAGTGTTTTGATTTTCTTTTCAGAAAATTATGAAATAATTTTCAACAAATATAAAAACATGATTCAACTTTTCAAAATCTTTTTCTGACCTCAGTTTGGTCTCCGAATCAGTATTTAGCTCTTACTATAAGTAACATGGTCAAAACGGTAATTTCCAAAGTTTTCCAAAAATTCTAAGAAAATTTCAAAAAATCACAAATATTAAAAGAACCAACTTTTGTCAAGGAAGTTTGTTTGTCTAAGTTGGTTTAACATACTTGTGCTATTTAAAGCCTTATCCGTTAATAACGGTAAATACGAATGTCAACCGTCAAAGAAAGAGTGACTGTTTTAATGAGTCAACTTAATAAGACTATTAATACTATAATTATAAGATAGAAATAAATCACAAAACACTTAGATCACACAATTTCATATAAAACAGATAATAGACAAAAAATAGAAAATAGAAGTCTATATAAGACTTTAACTGTTTTTATCGTTTTAAATTATAATACCAAACAAAACTTATTATCTTCTATACTATCAAAAGTATACTAGATCATATAGTCTCTATCTTAACTATTTCTATATCTCTAGTATTTATTCATTCTTTAACTAACAGAGTACGAAGTTTCTCTTAGAGGGACTAAAACAACAGTATTCCTTTATACTGTTCTCTAAAATTCCAAACTTAACTTCTAAAACTTTTATGGAACATTAAGTAACTACTTTATATCCTCCAATACCTCTTGGGAATTATGTATGAATTTTCCATATTCATTTATCAGCCTATTTTGACAGTCAAGAATGTCCATAAAATACTGTTTAACTTTTACGTCAGTTCTAAACCATTATATTTTATCTGAAAATCTTAAAGATGGTTCTAATCTTCTAATATTAATACTTTGTCTTCTAAGTGAAAATTTTAGGATGTTACACATCGCACGTGTAACATCCCAAAATTTCCACTCTATGAGACAAAGTATTCATTTTGGAGGATTAGAATTACCTTCAAGATTTTCGGATAATAAATAATGGTTTAGAGCTGACGTAGAAGTCAAATGATATTTTATGGATATTCTTGACTGTCAGAATAAGTTGATAAATGAATATGGAAAATTCATACTTGATTTCCCAAAAGGTATTAGAGGATATGGAATGGTGACTTGATATTCCATAAAGGTTTTAGAAGTTAAATTTGGAATTTTAGAGAAAGATATAAAAGGAATTGTAGTTTTAGTCCCCCTAGGAGAAACTCGGTTATCTGTTAGTTAAGAAATGTATAAATGCTGGAGATGGAGGAATAATTAAGATAGAGACTTTAGAATCTAGCATACTCTGGATAGTATGGAAATAATAAGTCTTGCTGATATTACAGTTAGAACGGTAAGATAGTTAAGTCTTATATACACTTCTGTTTGTTATTTTCCATCAATTGTCTGTTCTATATGAAATTTTAAGATCTAAGTGCTAAGTAAATTATTTTAGCCTTATAATGAAGGTTTTAGAATACCTATCAAGTTATTTCAGAAAAACAGTCACTCTTTTCTTGACGTTTGACATCCATACTTACTATAATAGACAGATAAGCTTTTAAATAGAACAAGTGTGTCAAACCAACTTAGACAAAAAAAATTCCTTCACAAAAGTTGGTTCTTTTAATATTTGTGATTTTCTGGAATTTTCTTAGAATTTTTGAAAAAATTTAGAAATTACCATTTTGACCCTGTTACTTACAGAAAGAGTAAAACACTGATTCGAAAACCAACCTGAGGTCAGAAAAAGATTTTGAGTAGCTGAATCAGATTTTTATACTTTTTGAGATTTTTGAAAATTATTTTATAATTTTCTAAAAAGCAGGTCAAAACGGTATTTTTTTCGATCCTTATAAAGTACGGAAAACAGATATTTCTGGTTAAAAATGGATTTATGCTGACCAGTGAGTGCTCAAAATCAAATTTTAAGAGAGACCATTAGTGATTAAATTCAATTTGCAAATTTTCTGGAATTTTCTAAAAAAGTACTGTTTTTCACTTACGGCGCGTCTGTTTTCCTTTGTTTTTGCAAACCGTAAGGCTTACCCTTACCGTAAAATTCCCAAAACTCTACCATGAAGCTTTTACCTGATATTTTCGCAAATCCTCATTGGTTCTTACCATTTAAAATTATTTTTGAGTGTTAGATTAGTAAAAAGACTATTTTCACCCTTAATTGCGGAATAAACCGAATAGAGACGAATAGAGGCATAGTGGCTATGATATAGAAACTTAGAAACTTTGAGGGGTTCAAATACAATTCTAAGAAGTATATAAGAGTGGGGAACATCATGATTACATTAAATAGTAAGGTGGGCATCTAAAAAGACCATTTTATCCTTGATTTTCACTTAAAACTACCTAAATATAAAGTTTTTGACCAAGCAATCCAAAGGCTCTCCTCCCTTCCTATCTTGGTCGACATCCACTCTTAATTTGGAGCCTTGGATGAGATTTTTGGCTTATGGGTCACTAGCTTAGTCATACGGGATAGCCAATCGGAAAATGGAATGATTTAATTAATTATGTATTATAACATATGGCCCTTAAAGAACCATGACCTCACAATAATTTATTTCCCTCTTGGTCCCCATTTGGCCGCCCCTCCCTTCCTATAAATAGGGGTCTTTGCTTCATAAATTCTCACACACCACAAAGCCTTGAAGACCACTTTCTCTTTACTTCTTAGTTGTCTTAAATTTCTTTGGTGTTCTTGGTTGTTCTTCATCAAGTTTTGGCTAAGGTAAGGGGTTAATCTTTCAATTTAATTTGAGAAGTATGAGTTTTGATTCTTGTTTGTGTTTAGATTATATGCTTTATGTGTTTTTACTATTATGCTTTAAATAAATTGTTTTATAGCTTTAAAATAATTATTTTGTACTAATTATTAATAGTAAAGTTATAATGCCCAAATTTTCTCTAAATTTTTGTGTGAGTAAGATGGTTGTGCCAAAATCATTTTTGAACTTTTGTAAACATACCGTTATAATGGCAAAATTTAGACTACCGTAAATATGATTTTACCGCGATGAGAATACAATTTATTACTTTGTGAAAACCCTGGTATTATCTATCATTGATATACAAGGTCATGGTTAAGATAAATGGTTTATCAGTATGGATTTGTCTAGAAAGGAAGTGAGACCTTTGAAGGGGCTAAAGTAGTTCGTCTCTCTCTGGCCTGAGATCTGTACCGATACGCTGTTTGGGGAATTCTTAACCTAGGGACTCGGTATATACGTGACTAAGATAATTGGGGAATATAATGGTAATGGATTCTCGGTGAACTCTACTGTTATATATTTTTGGTTCAATATTCTCTATGTTTTCAACAGTGGAAATTTGTGAAACAGTTTCAATGGCCTTTTCTGAAAATAAACCAGTGTTCAAGTATTTTCGAAATATTTCCATTTTGGCCCTTTTCAATGAGTTATTCACTTTTTAGTACTGTTATTTACTGATTTATTTTTTAGGGACTTGAATATAAAACGGAGTAAGAGTTATCTGGGATAAATGGTTCTATGTTCTATCTGAGTGGTGAAATTCTGTGTTTTCCCTAAGAAATGGGATTTGGCATTCTTATCTGTTAAATGTGATTTTGTGTGTTCTGGTGATTTTATGTGGTTTGAGATAAGTGGTTCTGTGTGGTTGGAAGTGAAAGAGATATGCCTAATGAAAGACGATTTTCTCATATGCTTAGTACTAATGCGATGTTCTTACACGATGTTTCCATATGTTTTGTTGAAAGCGATGTTCCTACTCGATATTCTTACATGATGTTCTTACTCGATGTTCCCAAATGCTTTGTCGAAAGCGATGTTCCCACTGGATGTTCCCAAATGTGTTGTGTTGAGTGAAATTCTTATTGTGCTGATTATCTGATATATTGATATACTGGTTATTTAAGTATGATTCCTTAGTGATTGTGTTGCATGTTGTTGTGTACCCATACTTTTCCTATTAAGTTGTTTAGAGTTTTACCCTAGCCTGCTTTGTTGTGTTGATGCATGACGGAGTAGATATTTGACCCAAGAAGTGGGTTAGCTCTTAAGAGAGGATCTGAAGAATGTTGCTGTATAGATGGATTCTTAGAAGAATAGATAGTCATAGTATTATTTTGGGTAGAGGTTTAGAGACCAGACTGGCTCAGATGTTCACTTTTTTACTTTAAATTCTTCATTATAAAAACTCTGATGATTTTATATATATGAGAAGAGATCATTCACATAAATATTGTTTTATGCTTCTGCACTTAAAACTTTTTGAAAATGGATTAATACATATTTCTCCATCCTTCTCTTTGTTTAAAAGAAGAAAAAAATTTATATACATTTTCAGAGAAGGAATGTTGAGCTTTCAATAAATATTTTCTAAGTTATTTCGAAATTCATTGGTAACTATGGTGTAATATCCTTTTTGGAGAAATGGTGTTGCAACACGGACCATCGACTAGTATTTCTAGTAGTCCTGTACTTGTTATCTTTGACTCATGACTCTGTAACTGGTCCTTCTAGGTTGGGCGAAAATTTCTTCCCTCTGCCACTATGTTTGTTTGGTGTTGCATGATTTACACCTAGTGGCCTTGTCATAGTATGTAGCTGTAGAGGCGGGGACAGGGGGCCCATTGGGGCCGTGGCACCCACCATATTTTTGAATTTTTTTTTACCATACACATGTACATACACATACATGGCCCCATCTATATACATGTGTACATACATCATACATATACCTGACAACATGGCCCCATGGTACAAACAAGTCTATTCTCGCACAGTAAACTAAAAAGCCTGCTGCGGCTAGCTTCTGAACCTTGACTTTTTAACATATTAAAATATTAAAACTTTTAACTTTTGAAACAATTTTCTCCTCTCCTAGCTTCTTGGACACAAAAGCAGCCACACCACCCATACTAAGAAAAAAGGGAAACAATTAGAGAAACACACTACTCTCTCAACTCAACTGTGTCGTCCCTGTGGCTGGATGTTCTTGTGCGGTGTCGGTGCTGAAAGACTGAAACGTGGAGAGAACTAAGCATAAAAGCATAATTATCCTTAGGATTTTCAGATAAAATATAATGGTGTAGAGATAACATAGAAGTTAAAAACGGTAATTTATGGACATTCTTGACAGTCAAAATAAGCTGATAAATGAATATGAAAAATTCATACTTGATTTCCCAAAAGGTATTAGATGATATGAAATGGTGACTTGATATTCCATAAAGGTTTTAGAAGTTAAGTTTGGATTTTAGAGAACAGTATATAAGAGAATTATAGTGTTAGTCCCTCTAGGAGAAACTCTGTGATCTGTTAGCTAAGAAATGGATAAATAAGTCAGAGATAGAGAAATAATTAAGATGGAGACTTTAGGATCTTGTATACTTTGGATAGTAGGGAAATAATAAGTCTTGTTGATATTACAGTTTAGAACGGTAAGATAGATAAGCCTTATATAGACTTTTGTTTGCTATTTTTCGTCAATTATATGTTTTATATGAAATTGTGTGATCTAAATGTTAAGTAATTTATGTTAGTCTTATAATTAAGGTTTTAAAATACTTATCAAGTTAGTTCATTAAAACAGACGTTTTCCCTTTGACGTTTAAATTTTTTCAAACAACTGTATTTACCGTAATAGATGGATTCAGGTTTAAATAGGTCAAGTTTATCAAAATATATCAAAAAATAAAACTTCCTTCACAAAAGTTGGTTCTTTTAACATTTGTGATTTTCTGAAATTTTTCTAGGATTTTTAGAAATAAAAGATTTTAAAATTACCGATTTGGTCCCTATAGTTGACAGCAAGAGCTGAGAACTGATACGGAGACCAAGCTATAGTCAAAACGAAATTTTAAGTATCTGAATTATGTTTTTACATTTTTTAGGATTTTTGTAAATTATTTCGTAATTTTTCGTAAAGCGGATCAAAAGCTACTTTTTCAAATCCCTGTAAAGCACGTAAAACGATGATTTCTGAACAGAAATAGATTTTTAGTGATCAATGAATTTTTAAAATCAAATTTTAAGATGGACCATTGGTGTTTAAATTAAATTTTTTATTTTTGAAAATTATTTGAGAATTTTCTGAAAAATATCCATTTTGGCCTTACGGCGCGTCCGTTTTCCTTTGTTTATGCGAATCAAGAAGCATACCCTTACCGTAAAAATCCAAAAACTCTTCCATGAAGCTATTAGGGCTATTACATTGCATTTCCTAGATTTCTTACTTGTTTTCACTCTTTAAATTAATTTTGAGGAATTTTGATTAGTGAAATAACATTTTTACCCTTGATTTTTATTCTTTTTCATACAAACCCTAGGGGTAAAAATGGAAAAACACTCTCCCTCTCCTTCCATCCCATTTGGCCGATCTCCATGCTGACTCCCCATGGTCTTGAAGTTTCTAAATCCTTCTAGGGCATGACTCATGGCATGAGTCATTTCTTTTAGCCAATTAGGTAATTAGGGTTTATTTAATTACCTACAATAAAGAAATTGGAAATTTTCTCCCCCTTTCCTCCTCTTGGCTGCCCCCTCATCTATAAATACCGCCCTTGTCTTCATAATTTTTCACATCAAACCAAGAAGCCATGAAGACAAGTAAATTCTCTCTCATTTCTCCTTAGAAATCTTAAATTTCTTGTTTGGTGTTCTTGGTTTTTCACGCTTTGTTCTTCATCAATTTTGTGGCCAAGGTAAGGGGAACCTCTTGCAAATTAATTTGATAAGTATGAGTTTGATTCTTGATTATGTTTGAATTGTATGTTTGTGTGTTTATAGCTTTTATATATTTATTTAATGCTTGATAATTGCTTTATGATTCTTATTCAATTGTTTTGTGCTATTTATTAAATGTAGTGTTATAATGCCCAAATTTTATTAAATTTAGTGGAGGTAAGGTGGCTATGGGAAAATTTATTTTAAGCTTTTGTAAACATACCGTTATAATGACAAAATTTAGATTTAACGTAAATATGATTTTACCATAGAGAAAATACAATTTATTCTTTCGTGAAAACCCTGGTATTGTCTATTATTTATATATAAGGTGATGGATAAAATAAATGGTTTACCCATATGGATCTGTCTAGGAAAGATAAAGGGACCTTTGAAGGGTCTTTTAGTCCGTCTCTCTCTCTTGGCAACTGTACTGATACACTATTTGGGGAATTCTTAACCTTGGAACCCGGTATATACGTGACTAAAATAAATTGAGAAAGAAGTGATTTCTTAATAAAACGTATATATAAATAGATTGGATTGGATAAAAGAGTATAACGGTAATGGATTCTCGGTGAATTCTACTGTTATAGCATCTATCGGAATTTAATATAAACAGTAACGGATTCTCGGTGAATTGTACTGTTATATTATCATTGGAAAATATTGAGTGGGTATCCAATCTGTGTGTGTGTGTGTGTATATATATATATATAATTAACTTAGTTTAATTTCCAATGACTATGGCAGTGGAAAATAGTGAGATAGGCTTCCAACAAGCCTCTTTCTGGAAAAGAACTGGTGCTTAAGTATTTCAGTAAAGAAACAGTTTGATTTTATTCACTTAGTCTATATCAAATACGTTTTGGTTCTACATTTACTCATGATTCTGTATTTTACCTGAGATATGTGATTGGGTATTCTTATCTAAGAAATGTGATTTTGTGTGTACTTGTGATTCCATGTTTATTTGAGAGTTAAGCCATAAGTTGGGGTTTGTAGTTACCATGGTAAAATCTCCAGGAGTAGCGGGTGACTTACTCGTGGGTGTGTCCCGAATATAAGTGGTAAAGTCTCCAGGAGCAGCGGGTTCTTCACTCATGGCTATGTGCCGAAATTCCTATGGTAAAGTCTCCATGAGCAGCGGGTTCTTTTCTCGTGGGTGTGTCCCGAAATTATGTTGTAAAATCTCTCGGGGTAGTGGGTTATTTACTCGTGGGTATGTCCCGAAATTATTAAGTAAAATCTCCAAGAGTAGCGGGCAGTATACTCGTGGGTATGTCCCGAAAGTATAGAAAGTCTCGTGTGAAAATACCATACTTGTTTGATAATTCCTTGAGATATATTACGTGTGAAATTCTCTGTTTAAGTTGTTGAATGATTCATCCGTTGTGTGCATTATGTCTATTGTATGTAGTTTATATGTTCTTGACATATGAATTGGGTGACGTGTGATCTGTGTTCTGGTTGTGCTTGTACTTTACTCATTACTTTGTTTAGAGTTTTACCCTTGCCTGCTTTTGTTGTGTTGATGGATGATGGAGTAGATGTTTTACCCAAGAGGTGGGCTAGCTCTTAGAAGAAGAATCTGAAGGAGGGTGCTGAATAGATTGATAGATATTCTAAGAAGAATAACTGTTTACTATATTATTTTGGGTAGACGTTTAGAGACTAGACTGGCTAAGATGTTCACTGTATTATTTTCAAACTTTCCTTGTAAAAACTCTGAAAATTATATGAAATGAGATTCCATTCACAAAAATATGGTTTTATGCTTCCGCAATTAAAACCTTTTGAAAATGGATTAATTCATATCCTCCATCCTTTTCTTCGTTTAAAAGAAGAAAAAAATTTGCATACATTTTCGGAGAAGGAATGTTGAGCTTTCACTAAATATTTTCTAAGTTATTCGAAATTCTTAGTAACTATGGTGTAATATTCTTTTTGGAGAAAGGGTGTTACACTTTCCATGCTATTTATTTTCTTTAAAATCAAGTCCATTCACTTCAAATGGATTTAGAAATTGGAGAAAAGTAAATAGCGGAAAAGAATGTTCATTTTTATCTCACGTGGGAAGAAGTCCAAATTCACCTCATAATGTTGCTCTTAGATGTTATGAAGATTTTAAGAATCACTCTTGTCATATTGATCAAGTGCTATCCAAACTGTAACATCTTAAAAATTCACTCTATGAGACAGAGTATTTATTTTGGAGGATTAGAATTATCCTTAGGGTTTTCAGATAAAATATAATGGTGTAGAGGTGACATAGAAGTCAAAACGATAATATGTAGACGTTTTCGACTGTCAGAATAAGTTGATAATGAATATGGAAAATTCATACTTGATTCCCAAAAGGTATTAGATGATATAAAATGGTAACTTAATGTTCCATAAAGGTTTTAAAAATTAAGTTTGAAATTTTAGAGAAAGATATAAAGGAAATTACAGTTTTGTCCCTCTAAGAGAAACTTTATAATTTGTTAGTTAAGAAATGGATAAGTACCGGATATGGAGGAATAGTTAATATAGAGAATCTAGGATACTTTATATGGTATAAAAATAGTAAGTCTCATTTGGTGTTATAGTTTAAAACGGTAAGATAGCTAAAGTCTTATATATACTTTTGTTTAATATTTTCTATCTATTATCTATTTTATATGAAATTCTGTTATCTAAGTGCTACGTGATTTATTTTTATCTTATAATTAGGGTTTTAATATGCTTATCAAGTTATTTCATTAAAACATACATTTGTCCTTTGACGTTTGGACTTTTTCAAACAACCATATTTACCGTAATAGATGGATAAGGTTTTAAATAGCTAAAGTATATCAAAACAACTCAGAAAACAAAAATTCCTTCACAAAAGTTGGTTCTTTTAATATTTTTGATTTTATGGAATTTTTATAGAATGTTTAGAATTAATAAGTTTTAAAATCACCATTTTGGTCCCTATAGTTGACAGCAAGAACTAATAACAGATTCAGAGACCAAATTGAGGTCAAAAAGAGATTTTTCAAAGCTGAATCATGTTTTTACATTTTTTAGAATTTATGGGATTTATTTTGTAATTTTTCGTAAAACAGATCAAAAACTACTTTTTCAAAACCCCGTAAAGCACGTAAAATGAGGATTTCTGAGCGAAAATAGATTTTTAGTAATCAGAGAAAGTCCAAAATCATTTTTCAAGAAGGACCATTAGTGTTTAAATTAAATTTGTGATTTTTGGAAATTATTTGGGAATTTTCTGAAAAATGTCCATTTTGGCCTTATAGCGCATCTGTTTTCCTTTGTTTATGCAAACCGCAAAGCATACCCTTATCGTAAAAATGAAAAAACTCTTCCATGAAGCTATTAGGGCTTTTACATGGCATTTCCCAGATTTCTTACTTGTTCTCACTTTTTAAATTAATTTTAGGAATTTTTGATTTATGAAAGTCCATTTTGCCCTTGATTTTTACTTAAACCATAGGGGCAAAGATGTAACTTCACTTTTTCCTTCTGGAGCTGTCCCAAAATCATCCTACTCTAAAGCCAAGAAGAGAACTTGGTTCATTTGGTTATGTGAGTCATAGTTTTCGACCAATTAGAAAAAAGATTGATTTACCTAATTAATTAATTAAGTGTTTTAATCATCATGACTTACACCACACAAATTTTTAATTCCATCATTCTCCCTAAGCTTGGCCTCCCCTCCTCTTCTATAAATAGCCATCTTGGCTTCATAATTTTTCACTTCAAACCAAGAAGCCTTGAAGACAAGCAAATTCTCTCTCTTTTGTCCTTCAAAATCTTAAATTTCTTATTTGGTGTTCTTGGTTTTTAAAGCTTTGTTCTTCATCAATTTTGTGGCCAAGGTAAAGGGAACCTCTTACAAATTAATTTGAGAAGTATGAGTTTGATTCTTAATTATTATGTGCTTATATGTTTTTGGTGTTTTACCTTTTTATGCTTTATAAATTGTGTTATGGCTTTAATTTAATTGTTTTGGGATACTCATTAATTGTGGGGTTATAATGCCCAAATTTCGCAAGAATTTTGTAGAAGTAAGGTGATAATGGCAAAATTAATTTTGAGCTTTCGTAAACATACTGTTATAATGGTAAAATTTAGATTTACCGTAAAATGATTTTACTGCAAAGAAAATACAATTCATTATTTTATGAAAACTCTGATATTGTCTATCATTGATATACAAAGTGATAGTTAAGATAAATGGTTTATCAGTATGGGTCTGTCTAGGAAAGACAAAGATTTTTGAAGGGACTTTTAGACCATCTTACTTTCCTGGGAACTGTACCGATACGGTATTTGGGGAATTCTTAACTTAGGGACTCAGTATATACGTGACTAAGATAAATTGGGAAAGAAGTGATTTATTAATAAACGTATATATAAATAGATTGGGTTGGATAAAAGAGTATAACAGTAATGAATTCTCGGTGAATTCTACTGTAATAGCATCTATCGGAATTTAATATAAGGGTAATGGATTCTCGGTGAATTCTACTGTTATATTATCAATGGGAAATATCGAGTGGGTATCCAATCTCTCTCTATATATATAATTAACTCAGTTTAATTTTCAATGTCTACGGCAGTGGAAATTAGTGAGGTCGGCTTCCAACGGGCCTTTTTCCTGGAAAATAATTGGTGTTTAAATGTTTCCATAAATAAACAGTTGATTTCTTTCATTTAGTCTATGTTTTATCTGAGTAGGGAGATTCTGGGTTTTAAACTTAAGATATGTGATTCGGTATTTCATCTAAGGTATGTAAAACTATGTTCTGAGTGGTTTGGAAGTGAAAGAGATGTGCTTGGTGAAAAGCAATGTTCCTATATGCTTAGTACTAATGCAATGTTCCTACACGATGTTCCCATCTGCTTTGTCGAAAGCGAGATTCCTACACGATGTTCTCATATGCTTCAGTAGAAGCGATGTTCCTACTTGATGTTCCTAATTGATGCTTTCATATGCTTTGTTAAAGCAATATTTCTATCTGATAATTTTCCTAAGATTTCCTTGACCTATTTGTGAAGTTCTTATTATTTGTTACATACTGGTGACCTAAGTGTGATTCCTTTGTATTTGTGTTTTATATTGCTGTGTGTTTCTACTTTTCATCTTACTTTGAGTTAGAATTTCACCCTTGCCTACTTTGTATGTTGTTGGTACATGGTTGAGTAGATATTTGACCCAAGGAATAGGTTAGCTTTTAGAAGGGGATCTGAAGGACGCTGCTGTATAGATGAATACGGATTCTAAGAAGAATAGATGGTTACTGTATTATTTGTGTAGAGGTTTAGAGACCAGACTGACTCAGATGTTCACTATATTATTTTAAAACTTTCCTTGTAAAAACTCTGATAATTATATCAAATGAGATTTCATTCATAAAAATATTGTTTTATGCTTCCACACTTAAAACCTTTTGAAAATGGATTAATACATATTCTCCATCCTTCTCTTTGTTTAAAAGAAGAAGAAAAAATTTTACACACAGTTTCGGAGAAGGAATGTTGAGCTTTCACTAAATATTTTCTGTTATTCGAAATTCTTGGTAACTATAGTGTAATATCCTTTTTGGAGAAAGGGTGTTGCACAAAAAATCTTCACAACAAATCTTGAGTAATCGGTTGCATCTTAAAACCTCTGTGGATGCTGTTAAATGGTTGACATTTCAGGCTTGTGCTTTTAGAGGACACGATGAAAGCTTGGGATCTAGAAGCCAAGGTAATTTTCTTGAAATGATAAAGCTTTTGGCTTCTTATAACAAAGAAGTAGATGAAGTTGTCCTGGAAAATGCCCCTCAAAATGCAAGATACACTTCACCAGCTATTCAAAAGGAAATTTTACATGTATTTACTAAGAAGGTGCAAAATGAAATTCGAGAAGAGATTGGTAATGCAAAATTTTGTTTAATTGTTGATGAAGCTCGTGATGAATCTAAAAGAGAACAAATGGCTCTTGTTATTAGATTTGTTGATGACAATGGGTATGTTAAGGAGCATTTTTTGGATATCATACATGTGAAAGATACTGCATCATCTACTCTTAAGCAAGGGATTTGTTCAATATTGTCTCATCATAGTCTCAACATTCAAAATGTTCGGGGCCAAGGATATGATGGAGCTAGTAATATGCGTCGAGAGTGGAATGGCTTACAAGCTTTGATTCTTTAAGAATGTCCGTATGCATTATGTACATTGTTTAGCTCATCAATTACAACTTGCTCTTGTTGCTTCAGCTAAAGAAGTAGTTGATGTTCATGCTTTTTTTCAAAACTTGAATATGATTGTTAATGTCGTGTGTTCTTCTTGTAAACGCAATGATGAGTCACAGGATGCTTATGCAACTGAAATTGCACGTTTGGTTGTAAATGATGAGATTGAGACTGGAAGGGGAGCTTGTAACATCCCGAAATTTTACTCTATGAGGCAAAGTATTAATTTTGGAGGATTAGAATTACCTTTAAGATTTTTGGATAATACGTAATTGTTTAGAATTGATGAAGACATCAAAACGGTATTTTACGAACATTTTGACTGTCAAAATAAGTTTATAATGATATGAAAATTTCAAACTTGATTCATAAGAGGTATTTAAGGATATAAATAGTAACTTAGTGTCATATGAAGGTTTTAGAAGCTAAGTGTGGAATTTTAGAGAACAATTTAAAGGAAATTACAAATTTAGTCCCTCTAAGAGAAACTACGTAATCTATTAGTTAAGAAATGGATAAATACAGGAGATGGAGAAACAGTTAAGATAAAAAACTCTAGGATCTAGTTTACTTTAGATAGTATAGAAAATAATAAGTTTTATTTGGTATTATAGTTTAAAACGGTAAGATAGCTAAGTCATATATAGACTTCTGTTTCCTATTTACAATCTATTATCTGTTTAATATGAAATTGTGTGATCTAAGTGTTAAGTTTATGTTGGTCTTATAATTAAGGTTTTAAAATACTTATCAAATTATTTCATTGAAACAGACATTTTTTTTTGACGTTTTGGGTTTTTCCTAAACAACTGTATTTATCGTAACTGACAGATAAGATTTTAAAAAGTAAAAATATATCAAACCAGCACATAAAATTATCTTCATTCACAAAAGTTGGTTATTTTAATATTTTTAATTTTCTAGAATTTTTAAAAATAATAAATTTTAGAATTACTGTTTTGGTCCCTATAGTTGACGGTAAGAGCTGAGAACTAATTCGGAGACCAAGTTGAGGTCAAAAAGAGATTGTGAGAAACTAAATCATGTTTTCACATTTTTTAGGATTTTTGGAAATAATTTCGAAATTTTTTTAAGAACAGATCAAAAGTTACTTTTTCGATCCATGTAAATACGAGAAACGAGAGTTTTTGGAGAGAAATGGGTTTTTAGTGATCAGGCAATGCTCAAAATCATTTTTCAAGAGAGATCATCAGTGTGAATATTAACTTTGTGATTTTTTGGAAATTATCTTGAAATTTTCTGAGAAATGTCCGTTTTGCACTTACGGCGTGTCTGTTTTCCTTTGTTTATACGAACCGCAAAGCCTACCCTTATCGTAAAAATTGAAAAACTCTTCCATGAAGCTATTAGGGCTTTGACATGACATTTTTTAGATTTCCTATAGGTTCTCACACCTTAAATTAATTTTGGAAATTTTTTATTAATGAAAAGACTATTTTACCCTTGATTTTCACTTAAACTACCAAAACCTAAAGTTTTTAACCAAACTATCCCATGACTCTTATTCCTCCCATTTTGATCGACATCCTCACTCTATTTAGCCTTGGATATGTTTTTCACTTGGATCAATCCTAGAAAGATGCTTTAAGCCAATAGGAAAAAAAGAATGGATTAATCTAATTATCTAAATATCTAAAAACCTAGTCATGAGATCTTATCCTTCTCCATCCACTTGCTTGCTTGGCTGCCCCCCTCCTTCATGACTCACATGAGTCTAGTTCCTTCTCAAGGCTTCTCAATTTTGAGTCATGCCATGAGTCACTTGCCTAAGCCAATTAGAAATTAGATAATTGTTTTGAATTTTATTAAAAGCTAAACCATGGTTACTTTCCAAGCCAACCATAGTTTCTTTAACCCAACCTCTTGGCTGCCCCTCCCCCTATAAATACCCCCCTTTCATGCTTCATAAATCCTACACCAAAGCCTTTGTGATAACAAAGGAAAAATCCTTTCATGTTCTCTCTTGAAGTCTTAGTTTTCTCCCTTAATGTTATTGGGTTCAAACTTTGATCTTCAAGCTTTGTTCTTCCAAGTCCTTGTCCTCATAAAACTCGCCCACTCTCCTCTATCAATACCCATCTTTGCTTCATAAAATTCCTACACCAAAAGCCTTGTGTTAACAAGCCAAAGAATCCTCTCTTTTTCTCTTTAAAGTTCTTAGTTTTCTTACTTGGTGTTCTTGGTTCTTCAAGCCTTGTTCTTCCAAGATTTTCTGGCAAAGGTAAGGGGAACCTCTTGCAAATTACTTTGAGAAGCATGAGTTTGATTCTTGATTGTGATTCACTTGTGTGTTTTGTGTGTTATAGCCTTTATTTATTTATGTTTTCTAATTGTTTTATGCCTTTAATTTAATTATTTTGTGCTATTTATTAATTGTAGTGTTATAATGCCCAAATTTTCTTAAGATTTTGTGGAAGTAAGGTGGTGATGACAAAATTAATTTTGAGCTTTTGTAAACATATTGTTATAATGGCGAAATTTAGATTTACTGTAAATGTGATATTACTGTAAAGAAAATGCAAAATTCTTCTTTTTGGAAACCCTGATAATGTCTATCATGGATGTACAAGGTGATGGTTAAGATAAATGGTTTATCAGTATGTGTCTGTCTAGGAAAGATAATTTGAAGGGGCTTTAAGTCCATCTTTCTTTCCTGGGAACTGTACTGATATGTTGTTTGGGGAATTCTTAACCTAGGGACCCGGTATATATGTGACTAAGATAAATTGGAAAAGAAGTGATTTCTTAATAAACGTATATATCAATAGATTGGATTGGATAAAAGAGTATAACGATAATGGATTCTCGGTGAATCCTACTGTAATAGCATCTATCATAAAAAGAGTATAACAGTAATGGATTTCCGGTGAATTCTACTGTTATAGCCTCTATCGGAATTTAATATAACGGTAATGGATTCTCGGTGAATTCTACTATTATATTATTAGTGGGTTATATTAATTTTCAATGTTTATGGCAGCGGAAATTAATGAGATGAGCTTTCAACGGGCCTCTTTCCTGGAAGATAACTAGTGCTTAAATATTTCCGTAAAGAATTAGCTAGATTTCGTTCTCTTAGTCTATATTGAATCGATTGTAAAATTGGGCATTGATCACCGAAGATGGCTCTGCCGCCGTGTGATCCTTTCATCTTCAAAGTTAATTAAGCCGGTAATTAGTCAGCTTTATTTCGTTCACTCAATTATATACTAAGTTTTTAAGAAAGTTGGACAATGGTTACCGCAGTCGACTCAGCCGCCATGTAATTATTCCTTTACCAAAATCTATCTAAAAACTGAGAACAGACACTTACTGATTAAAAAGTGGACATAAGTTTTATTATTGTTGATCTCTTCTCTCTTGATATGTCCTAGGTGGCTCTGCCCCGTTTTGGTCTGCTTAAAATAAATTAAGAACCTTTAGTTTATATACCAAATCACTCTGTTGGGCTGCTCACCTCAGTTCGGCTCTGCCGCGGTGTGATCAGTCATAAATCGAATTATTTAAGCCAAAATTAACCAAATTCGTAATGATCAGTAGAAATGGATAAGTGAAGGCAAGAGTATTTTTATCATAAAGAGATGAGTTATTTCATATAAAGTATTTTGGTGAGATTTAGAGATTTTCAAGAGCAGCTACAGTTAAACGAAGGAAGTTTTTTAAAGAGATACTAAAAAGAATTTGTGTACAAATTTAGATGGTTATTTGCATAAAGAGCTTTTTTGAGCATTACAACCCGAAGTAGTGTGGTTGAGAATAGGGTTTAGTTGGGCTACAATTGTCTACTGGGATTATCCAGGTTTCGAAAGTCTCAATGGTTGTGTAGGTTGATCCCCTCGAGCCAAGACGAATCGTATACCCGACTTAGATAAATCTAATTGGCTGACCTATTCATAAATTGGTATTAAGTAATAAATGTTAGTATTACCGAAGGATCCCCGGAAGTCCTGAAGGGGCAGCCAATTGCTCGATGGTGTTAAGGTTGGTAAAGTCTCATTGGAGCAATACACCGGTGTGTTTTAAGAGATATTGAAATGGCATGCATAAATATACTTTAACTTGATGATATATTTTTGAGAATGCATTGCTTTTGTAGGGTTCTAGCTACTATTTTGATGTGTTTTAGATTATAACTTGATGTTCTGACATATATATGTTTTGACGTGCGAATTGGGTGATGTGTCATCTGTGTTTTGGGTGTGCTTCTACTTTTCATATTACTTTGTTTTAGAGTTTCACCTTTGCCTACTTTTATGTTGTGTTGATACATGACTGAGTGGATAATTTACCCAAGAATTGGGCTAGCTCTTAGAAGAAATGTCTAAAGGAGGATGCTATATAGATTGATAGAGATTTCAAAAAGAATCAGTATTTACTGTTTTAAATTGGGTAGAGGTCTAAAGACTTGACCGGCTCAGGTGTTCGCTGTATAAACCTCTGTTGTAAACTCTGATGATTACATATATGAGATGAGGAATTCTTGAGTACGAAGTTATGTTTTACTCTTTATACCTAAATATTTACAAGGAGAAATTCTTACAGAGATTTATTCCTCGTCCTTCTCATCTTTTAGAAAAACGAAAAATTTTACCTGCATTTTTAGAAGAAGGATTATCAACTTTTATCAAAATATTTGCTAAATCATTGTGAAACTTTTGGTTACTATAGTGTAATATCCTTTTTGGAAAAAGAGTGTTACAGAGCTAATCAAATTGGCACATTACAGAGGCCTGGAGATACTAGATGGACTTCTCATTTCAATTCAATATGTAGCATGTTACGCACGTACAATGCAACTAATTCAGTTCTTGAAGATTTAGTTGTTAAAGGATCTACTTATGCTCAACGAGGTGATGCTACTTATGCTCTTAAAGCATTGATCTCATTTGATTTTGATTTTGTTGTGCATGTGATGAAAGAAATAATGGGAATTACTGATAAAATTTGTCAAGCTTTGCAGCAAAAATCTTAAGACATTTTGAATGCTATGCACTTGGTTTCTAGCACAAAAGCACTAATTAAGAAGCTAAGAGATTGTGGTTGGGATGCACTTTTAGAAAAAAGTGCGATCTTTTTGTAATAACCAAGATATTCAAATTCCTGATATGAATGCTTCTTTCTCTGACATAATTCGATCTCGTCGTCAAAAGGATTCTGTGACAGTTGAGCATCATTATCATGTAGATATATTTAATATTGTCATAGATTATCAGCTGAGAGAGTTAAATAGTAGATTCAGTGAGCAAGCAACTGAACTTTTTATATTTAGCACAGCTCTAGATCCTAAAGATGCATTCAAGTCATTTAATGCGGGTGACATTTGTAATCTTGTTGACAAATTTTACTCTTCAGATTTTTCTATCCAAGAGAATATTCAGTTGGAATATGAGTTGCAACATTATGAATTTGATGTAGCCAAAGATGTCAACTTTTAGAATTTTTCCACTGTTGGTGAATTATGTCAAAAATTAGTTGAGACAGGCAGTTGTTTATCCTTTAATTGACAGATTGCTATGACTTGTTTTGACTCTTCCTGTGTTAACTACAACCACAAAACGTGCATTTTTAGTGATGAAAGTTATAAAAACAAGGCTACGCACCAAGATGGAAGATGATTTTCTCACTGATTACATGATTGTTTATATTGAAAAGGAAATTGTTGAAAAATTTACCACGGCTGTGATAATTGATGATTTTGACTCTATGAAACAACAATGAGCACAACTTCAGAAGTGAAGGTTTATGTTTCATCCTTCTCAAATTCGTTATTAATTAAATTAAATGTTATACATGTTGGCTAAGTTTTCATTGACATTTTGCTGAAACGTTATATATTTATTATAAAGTGATGGATGACACTACTGTTATTCTTATATTTTGTAGGTCTGATCTTCACATGACTTATTCACGTGATGATGCTTGGCGATTGTATACAAGTCGCACTTGCAGGTTAGTATCTCTTGTATTTAATATAGCTATATTTCTTTTACTTCTAAAAATATTAGTTATATATAATTTTTTTTTCATATATTATGTGTGTAAAAATTTAAGTTTTTTAACGAGTCATATACTATCTCAACACCACCCAAATTAAATTCTTGGCTCCACCCCTGTGTAGGCTGTAGCCGCCTCTTCCCCCCAATGGATTTTTCGACACGGATTCACGGCATTCCTATTCCTCCCCCCCCCCCCAAAAACTGGCCAAACTGTCACTATATTATATGAGGGAGCACTTAGTATGGAGCACTATCCTTGTTCACCACGGTGGTGAACGGTCCTTTTGACTTGCTATTGTCTGTTTACCTAGTTTTTGTGTTATTATAATTTGACCCCCAAAATTTTTGTGAATAACATTTGTGTACAATCAATAAATAGCCCAAAAGTTTTGAAAATTACTTTTATTACCAAAAGTTATTTTCCCCCCAAATGTTGTATTGCCTAATCTTTCAACATCCCCATCGCCATGAACATAGCATCGCCGAAGCAGATGAATGACTTCCTCGAGTCTCTGCTGGTGATAGAACTCAAAAGCCATGAGCCTTTGGGGATGTTGAAACCCCAAATCAGTACATTACATTGGTTGTTGTTATCCCTTTCCACCTCTCCACCATCGGCACCAATGGAGTCGTCGTGACGGTGACCAAGCCAACCGCTGCACCGCCATGGCCATAACCAACCCCCATCCCCGGGACGCCGCGAGCAGTGGCTGGATTGGCCTCGGAGTCACTGGACCGCGGCTTGTACCTTTCGCATCGAATGCGGTAGAGCTCCCCTCCGTGAGTAGAGGCCACGTCGCACCGCCTCGCGTTTGCTCGGATTCGCGTCGAAGTTCCCAACCTCTGCAGTCGGGTCATTAAACGTAAGCCTCAGAACTCCGCGTTATTCTCCCTATATGTGCTGCCGTAGAGATTTTTGTGTACCCCTGCTATAACATCCGTTTTTCTGAGTTATCGTCTAAAATTCATTTTACATGAAATTTTAAGATCTAAGTGCTAAGTAAATTATTTTAGCCTTATAATAAAGGTTTTGGAATACCTATCAAGTTATTTCAGTAAAACAGCCACTCTTTCCTTGATGTTTGACATCCATACTTACCGTAATAGACGGATAAAGTATTAAAAAGCCCAAGTTTGTCAAAACAACTTAAACAAATGAACTTCCTTCACAAAAGTTGTTTCTTTTAATATTTCTGATTTTCTAGAATTTTCCTAGAATTTTTGAAAAACTTTGAAAATGACCATTTTGACCCTGTTACCTACGAAAAGAGTAAAACACTGATTCGGAGACCAACCTGAGGTCAGAAAAAGATTTTGAGTAGTTGAATCATATTTTTATATTTTTTGAGATTTTTGAAAATTATTTTATTGCTCTAGGATCTGGACTGAAATATGTTGGTGGTGGTTGTGGTGGGGGATGGTTGGGGTTGGGGTGGGAGATGGGGGCTTGGGGAGATCGGGGGATGGTGGTTGTGGTTGTGGTGGGGGATGGGGGATGGTGGTGGTTATGGTTGTGGTGGTGGTGGTTGTGGTGGTGGTGGTTGTGGTTGTGGTGGGGGATGGAGGCTTGGGAAGATCAGGGGCTTGGTTGCTGGGGGCGGTTGGAGGAAGAAGTGGGGGGAGGGAGGAGAGAGAAAGGGTTTGCTGAGAGTGTTTACAGCTTGGATTTTTTTATTTTAATTTTAAAGATGTGTAAATTTTTAATTGGATGGACTCAAACTCACTTGCCACATAGATGCCATTTCAGCCTCCCACGTCAGCAACGTTTGTCCACGTCAGCTAACTCTGTTTGTGAATTAACAGTTGGACTAAAATTGCACACTTATAAAACATAGGGGACCCAATTGGCTCAATTAAAAGATGGAGGACTAAAATCGCACAAAGACGAAAGATGAGGGACTAAAACTGCAATTAAGCCTAAAGAATAATACTAGCCATTAAGTCACAACAGTTTTTTAAAAACTAATTTTTCTGCTGCTAGCATGTTAATTTGGGTAAATGTGTAAGAACACTGTGATAATGAGTATAATTATTGAATGCATATTGAGATCACTTTTAAAACAACAGGATAAATTCTATAATGCTTTCTAAAATTTTTAGACATACACATACACATACACATATGGGCTTTTTAGATTTCACAAAATTAGTTATCAACTAATAAACAAAAATGAAGATAGATGTTTAATATAAAATTTGTACTTACATTATATTATAATATTATTGATAATTAATAATTAATACGTAATACAACTTTTGTATCTTTCTTTTTATTTCTTTTTTTAAAACTCTACTGGAGTTTGGCTGAGTTATGTTTTGCATGATTTGATGGGCATAATTTTGATAACCAACAAATTTGGTCAAATGAGAGTGTTTTAGTTTATTTCTAGTAAATATTATAATTATATTATGTAATAAACAAAATGTAATTGGTGCTATAGAATTTTTTTTTCCAAAATCAACATAGCACACTAGAAGGATCACACGAAAAGCCTATAATTGAGACACGATTTTGGTAGTTTCTTTTTTCAGAATCAATTAATTGAGATTCTATTTGAAAATGATGTGAGAAACATATTTATCTAATTCCTTTTTGGCACGGGAAGGATCACACGACATGCCTACTTGAGACATGATTAGAATTTTCTTTTTTCAGAATCAACAAACTGAGATTCAACTTGAGAATGAAGCGGGAAACATATTTATGTGCACAGTAGGCGCGGAAAAGACCAAGCCTACTTAAGACATGATAAGAGTACTTTCTACGGTGCTAGCTAATTCACAGGAGGAAACAAAATTAAATTGGAAGTCAATTTTTTTAATCCAAGAATGTTTTATGCAAGAGTATTATCCCAATGAGAGATTGCCAAACATTTCAATTAAATTATCATATTTATATTGTTGTTAAATTGGATCTATTATGTTTTATTTTGGTTGGAAAAAAACAATGTGCTGTGGTTGAATGATATTCATGTGAACAATATCACATTGACATCTTCAGCATATATATATAGCATTGTTAGTTGATTTTATTTATATGGTTATGTGAGTTTTTTGGTTACTTATGAGTGGTTTAATTTGGTTTCAATTGGGTAATACCAAAAACTAACATAGTGTGGCACAAGTAGAGTTGGCAAAAAGGGCCGGGCCAAAAAAAGCTCAAAAAAATAGAGGACTCGGTCGCACAAATTTGAACTCATTTTCAATCTGGGCCTTTTTGGCCCAGCCCATAAAGCCCAAACTTGATAAAACCCGAGCATGAAGCGGGCTGACCCAAAATGTAAGCTAAAGCCCGAACCTAGCCAAAAAATAGAGGACTCGGGTACACAAATTTGAGCCATTTTCAATCCAGGCTTTTTTTCCTGCAGGCCCGATAAAGCCCGAACCCAATGCGGGCTGGCCCAAGCTTGGCCCGAAAGCCCGGTTTGTCAGCTATAGGCACAAGTGGTAAATACATTGGTCCCGTAAGCATGATGTTAGAAGTTTCTTTTTTCAGAATCATCAAACTGGGATTCAAATTGAGAATGAAGCGAGAAACATATTTATGTGCGCAGTAGGCGCGGAAAAGACCAAGCCTACTCGAGACATGATTAGAGTACTTTCTACGGTGCCAACTAACTCACAGGAGGAAACAAAATTAAATTAGAAGTCAATTGATTTAATCCAAGAGTTTTATGCAAGAATATTATCCCAATGAGAGATTCCCAAAAATTTTGATTAAATTATCATATTTATATTGTTGTTCAATTGGATCTATTATATTTTATTTTGGTTTGGAAAAAAAAAACAATGTGCTTATATATAATTGTGGTTGAATGAGATTATGTGAACAATATCACATTGACATTTTCAGCATATATATATAGCATTGTTAGTTGATTTTATTTATATGGTTACCTGTTGCTTGCTTTATGTAACATTCGTATTTTTAGGATATTAGTTAGAATTTCTGTTTTATATGAAATACTATGATCTAAGTGCTAAGAAAATTAATTTGGTCGTATAATAATAATTATAAAATACTTATGAAATTATTTTATTAAAACAGTAACTTTTTCCTTACTGTTTGACATCCGTATTTACCATTATTGACGGAAAAGGGTTTTAATAACACAAGTAGGTTAACCCAACTTTTTCAAACAAACTTCCTTCACCAAAGTTGTTTCTTTTAATATTTTTGATTTTCTGGAATTTTCTTAGAATTTTTGGAAAACTTTGGAGATTACCATTATGACCCTGTTACTTACGGAAAGAGTAAAACACTGATCCGGAGACCAACGTGAGGTCAGAAAAAGATTTTGAGTAGCTGAATCATATTTTTATACTTTTTAGGATTTTGGAAATTATTCTGTAATTTTCTGAAAAGCAGGTCAAAACGCTACTTTTTCGACGCTTATAAAGTACGGAAAGCAGAGATTTCTGGTCCAAAATCGATTTATGTTGATCAATGAGTGCTCAAAATCAAATTTTAAGAGAGACCATTAGTAATTAAATTCAATTTGTAAAATTTTTGGGATTTTTCTGGAATTTTCTGAAAAAGTGCTGTTTTTCACTTACGACGCGTCCGTTTTCCTTCGTTTTTGCAAACCGTAAGGCTTACCCTTACCGTAAAATTTCCAAAGCTCTTCCATAAGACTTTTATGTGTTATTTTCAAGATTTCCCATTGATTCTTACTATTTTAAATTATTCTTGAGTATTAGATTAGTAAAAAGACTATCTTAACCCTTAATTGCAGAATAAACCGAAAAGAGACGAATAGAGACGTAGTGGCTATGATATAGAAACTTAGGAACTTTGAGGGGTTCAAATACAATTTTAAGAAGTATATCAGAGTGGGGAACATCATGATTACCTTGAATAGTAAGGTGGGCAAGCAAAAAGACTATTTTGCCCTTAGTTCCCACTTAAAACTACCTAAACCCTAGACTTTTGACCAAGCAATCCAATGGCTCTCCTCCCTCCTTGTGTTGGTCGACATCATCATCAATTTAGGGGCCTTGGATTAGATTTTCTTATGAGCCGTCAATCCTTGTGAAATGGTTTAGGCCAATTAGGAAAAAGATTGATTAAACCTAATTAATAAATATGGATTTATGTAGTCATTGCATGCATCACAAACTTTCTTAATTCCTTCCTTCTCCCCACTCCTTGGCCGCTCCTCTCCCTATAAATAGGGACCTTGGCTTCATATTTTTAACACACACCAACAAAGGAGCAAGAAGACACACAAAGTTCTCTCACTTTTTCTCTAGTTTTCCTAAATTTCTCTTTAGTGTTCTTGGTTGTTCTTCATCAATATTTTGGCCAAGGTAAGGGGTTAATCTTTCAATTTAATTTGTGAAGTATGAGTTTTGATTCTTGTTTGGGTTTAGATTGTATGCTTTAGGTGTTTTTGCCTTTATGCTTAGATAAATGATTTTATAGTCTTAAATTAACTATTTTGTGCTAATTACAAATAGTAGAGTTATAATGCCCAAATTTTATTAAATTTCGTGGGACTAAGGTTATTATGTTAAAATCATTTTTGAACTTTTGTAAACATACCGTTATAATGGCAAAATTTATACTACCGTAAATATGATTTTACCGCGAAGAGAATACAACCTATTATTTTGTGAAAATCCTAGTATTATCTATCATTGATATACAAGGTCATGGTTAAGATAAATTGTTTATCAGTATGTATCTGTCTCGAAAGGAAGTCAGACCTTTGAAGGGGCTAAAGCAGTTCGTCTCTCTCTGGCCTGGGATCTGTACCGATATGCTGTTTGGGGAATTCTTAACTTAGGGACTCGATATATACGTGACTAAAATAATTGGGGAATATAATGGTAATGGATTCCCGGTGAATTCTACTGTTATATATTTTTAATTCAGTATTCTCTATGTTTTAAAACAGTGGAAATTTGTGGAACAAGTTTCAAAGGGTTTTTTTCTGAAAATGAATCGGCGTTCAAGTATTTTTGAAATATTTCAGTTTTGACCCCTGTTCAAAAAAATTAATCACTTTTTAGTACAATTATATATCCTTGAACGAAAATAAAGTATGAGTTGTCTGAGATAAAGGGTTCTGTGTTCTATTTGAATGGTGAAGTTCTGTGTTTTCCTGAGATGTGTAATTTGGTATTCTTATCTGAGAAACGTGGTTCTGTGTTTACTTGTGATTCTGTGTTTATTCGAGAGTTAAGTTGTAAGCTGGTGTCTGTGGTTACTAAGTAAAATCTCTTGAAGTAGCGGGCTGAATGCTTGTGGCTAGGTGCCGAAATTCCTATGGTAAAATCCCCTTGAGTAGCGAGTGACTTACTCGTGGGTGTGGCCCGAATATAAGTGGTAAAGTCTCTAGGAGCATCTGGTTCTTTTCTCGTGTGTGTGGTCCCGAAATTATGTCGTTAAATCTCTAGGGGTAGCGGGTTCTTTTCTCGTGGGTATGTCCTGAAATTCTTAAATAAAATCCCCAAGAGTAGCGGGCAGGATGATCGTGGGTTCGTCCCGAAAGTATAGAAAGTATTGTGTGAAATTCCCTGTTTAAGATATTGAATGGTTTATTTGTCGTATAAAGTTCTCACTGGATGTTCCCAAATGTTCTGTATTTGAGCGAAATTCTTATTGTGCTGATATATTGATTTCTTGAGTATGGTTCCTTAGTGTTTGTGCGGTATGTTGTTGTGTGCCGTACTTTCCTTATTAAGTTGTTCAGAGTTTCACCATTGCCTGCTTTGTTGTGTTGATTCATGACGGAGTAGATGTTTGACCAAAGAAGTGGGTTAGCTCTTAGAAGAGGAGCTGAAGGATGCTGCTGAGTGGATGATATGGATTCCAAGAAAATTAGACGGTTACTGTATTATTTGGGTAGGGGTTTAGAGACCAGACTGGCTCAGATGTTCACTGTCTTACTTTAAACTCTTTCCTGTACAAACTCTGATGTTTTATATATATATATATATATATATATATGAGACGAGACCTTTTTCGCATAGTATTGTTTATGCTTCCGCACTTAAACCCTTTTGAAAAGAATTAATCCATATTTTTATATCCTTCTCTATGTTAAAGAAGAATAAAATTTACACACGTTTTCAGAGAAGGAATGTTGAGTTTTCAGTAAATATTTTCTAAGTTATTTCGAAATTCATTGGTAACTATGGTGTAATATCCTTTTTGGAGAAAGGGTGTTGCATTTTGTGGTATCAGAGCCTGGTTTGAGTCTTTTGGGTACTGTTGGGTATATGTTTACTATGTTTTCATTGTGTGAACTCTGATGAGTTGTTTGTGCTGTGTGAAATTGTGTGAATTTTGTGTGAATCTTGATTTGTTTGCTCAGTTTATATTGTTCTAGGAAAATTTGGTTTCAAGGTTGTGCTGGTATGGGACGGTACAACTGAGAGATTCGCAACTGTACTAGTGTGGGACGGTACAGTTGAGGGGAACTTGGTAAGATTATTCGGTACTACCTATGCCAAGAATACTGTATAGGTATGGGACTATGCAAGAAAGGATGACCTTCTGAAAAACATGTAAGTGAGGACAAAACATGTGGTTGGTATCCGTGTTGGTTTGTAGGGACAAAGTTGTAAATCTGAAAGTAGCAAGGTGATTCCAGGATAATATAGACTTAAGTAAAATTGTGTGATTAAGTACTATGTGACATATCGATCTATTAATAGTCGATTATTGGGGATTTCCTGAATGGGTTATGACTTTGTTTTACTTGGGTAGTTGCCTTGTAGGAAACCATGTCTGGAAGAGGAAGTGGAATCAATGCAGACTTAGAAAATGCTATCCGAGAGATGGCAAATGCCGTAGCACAAAGAGAAGGAAATGGGCAGGGTTTGGCAGACTTCCGTCGTGCCAAACCAACTCAGTTCAAAGGGGATTATGACCCGGAAGGGGCAGAAGTGTGGATTCAAGAATTTGAGAAGATCTATGTAGCTATGGCATGTACAGATGAACGAAAGGTAACTTTCGCTGTATACATGATGGTAGGAGATGGTGAGTTTTGTGGCGTGGGGTACGTCAGCTGTTGGAGGCCGAAGAAATACCCATTACCTAGGCTATTTTCCGGGAGCGTTTCCTGACTAAGTATTTTCCTCAGAACGTTCGTCATAACAAGGAGATGGAGTTCTTAAGTCTGAAACAGGGAGAGATGACTGTTGGAGAATATGCAGCTAAGTTTGAATCACTCTCTAAGTTTTTCTAGTACTTCCAGTTGCACCCTGATCCATCATGGAAGTGTAAGAAGTTCCAAGAGGGACTAAAGTATGACATGAGGGAGGCAATGGCACCGTTGAAGGTAGAGGAGTTCGGTGAAATGATAGAACGTTGCTCCATGATAGAGGAAACAAAAAGGGGAAAAAAAGTAGTGAATAAGGATTCAGGACCATCTAGGTCTGATAGGGGAAGAGGCAATCAGGATCAGAGGAAACCTTGCTATAGACCACTAGGAAACCAACAATCTTACCAGAATGCTGCACCTGCTTTTAGTAGTCAAGGAAGGTTTAATTCGAATGGTCAGAAAGATACCCGAAAATGCTATAGGTGTGGGAAACAAGGTCATTTAGCTGACACATGTCGGGAAAATGTAATTACCTGTTTCCAGAGTGGGAAAACTGGACACACGGCAAGAAACTGTCAAACAATGAAGAATGGACCGGTCGCAAACAGCGCTAATGCTGGTAGACCAACAACTTCTGGAAGGATTAATAATCTGACCGCTACCCAAGCCATGTATAGGAAGGCCATCGATGAATCCATTAAGTGAAAACTTTGGATTTTAGGGATTTCATGGCCGAAGTTTGTTTTGCTTTAAGTATTATATATATAGATGTCCTCTAGTTTTCCGTAGGTTTGGGTCATGAAACTTATAAGTCATGTAGAATCTTTTTGGTGATGTTTTATAGACTTATAGTCTATTAAGATTGTTTTGTTCTTACTACTATTATATGAATATATGACGTGCTTGGTTTCATTGAGATTGTGTTGATTCTATACATGTGCTTGCAAATTATCTCTTATGCTTATAACCCTGATTATCAAAATGTGTTTTTGGGATGGTATTATTAGTCATAAACTTATTATTGTTTTCTTGCTACTTAAGGTCAAGGTATGAGTCGGATCAACTCTTTAGCTTGCTAGAAGCAGTGAGATAACAATGGCATTTAGTAGGGATCCAGATGTTGACCAGAGTTCGCATAGCTAACTTTGGGACCTTAAGGATTTTGAAGCATACAAGCACCTTTGACTTAATTCCATGCCTCTAAAGAGCTCAATTATGTATGTCTCAGTTTGATTGAGACTGATTTCGTTTTAAAGAATATGCTTAATTGCAGTTTTAGTCCCTCATCTTTCGTCTTTGTGCAATTTTAGTCCTCCATCTTTTAATTGAGCCAATTAGGTCACCTATGTTTTATAAGTGTGCAATTTTGGTCCAACTGTTAATTCACAAACAAAGTTAGCTGACGTGGACAAACACTACTGACTAGGGATGCTGAAATGGCATCCTATGTGGCAAGTGAACTTTGACTGACCAATCAAAAATTTACACCTAATAAAATAAAATAAATCTCTCTCTCTCTCTCCTGCTTCGCCTTCCCCTTTCCCCCCTCTCTCGTCCTTTGCCATCATCATACTGATTCTCGAGAGAACTTCCGTTTCTCCCTTTCTTCTTCTTGTTCTTCTCGTTGCCATCGGCGTCCGGTCCAGTGCTGACGTTCCCGATCTTCCCGTATGAGGATCTGCAAGAACGCGAAGCTTTCCCCTCTTCTCTTCTCATCGTTGCAGCAAGGTGGTGATGGTGGTTTAGTTCCGGTGGAGACGTTTTGAGAGCCATGTGTGCCAGCTGAACCAGTCTCCATGGGATGTGACCAGCCTCCGGTGGAACCAGTTCCAGAGCCACGTTTCAGAACCACCTCTCTCCCTTTCTCTATTTTTCTCAGATCTAACTGATAGGGTTCTCCTCCTTCCTCACACACCCTCCAAATTCTCCTCCATTCCCTCTTAGCTCCCAATTAGGTTAATGGTTATCCCTCATTTCTCACCTATTTCGTTTCTCTCTACTCCTCCACCCAGTTCGAAGACGAAGACGATAGCTTCACCGCCGTGAATAATGGCAGCACTGGCGTTAGGGTTCTCCTCCTTCCTCACACACCCTCCAAATTCTCCTCCATTCCCTCTTAGCTCCCAATTAGGTTAATGGTTATCCCTCATTTCTCACCTATTTCGTTTCTCTCTTCTCCTCCACCCAGAGCGAAGCACTGTGCACACAATGCTTCGGGAAATGCTAAGTGACATTTCGTGCTGTGTGAAAAGTAATCTCCATGGAGTGTGGGCTAAATGCTCGTGACTGAGTGTCGAATATATATGAGGAGTTGGGAGAAAGTAATCTCCATGGAGTGCGGGCTAAGTGCTCGTGAATGCGTGTCGAACATTTGAAAAAGAGAAAGGAAATTGAAGTGACTTGTGTGAATATATATATATATATAATTCTTGTAATATGTCTTCTGTGTGAAGATGAGACGTGACTTTTGTGTAAGGTTGGTAAGGTGTGCCTGTGTGACTTATACTGAATATATTACATTATACATGTGTGAGTGATTTCTGCTATAAATTGTTATGGTATGAATTGGCATGAATTCCTGTGGTGTGCTATTTGTGTGATTAAGGTGATAACTGCGAAAGAGATTTTGACCCTTGCCTATATGTTTTGTGCTCTTTGGAACATGATTCATATAGATGGACCACTAGCTGAGTGGACCTGTCAGGACTCGAAGATGGAGACGTACTCTGAGGATCCGTTAACCAAGTAAAAGGACGTGCGGGTCCTAATTTCGAGTTAGAGTTTTCTTGTTAGAGCTTCTCGTAGAAGTTCTTAGTGCTTGACCAGCATAGGCAGTCAGTAGTATATCAGAGTGGAGAACATCATGATTACCTTGAATAGTAAGGTGGGCAAGCAAAAAGACTATTTTGCCCTTAGTTCCCACTTAAAACTACCTAAACCCTAGACTTTTGACCAATCAATCCAATGGCTCTCCTCCCTCCTTGTGTTGGTCAACATCATCATCAATTTAGGGGCCTTGGATCAGATTTTCTTATGAGCCATCTATCCTTGTGAAGTGGTTTAGGCCAATTAGGAAAAAGATTGATTAGACCTAATTAATAAATATGGATTTATGTAGTCATTGCATGCATCACAAACTTTCTTAATTCCTTCCTTCTCACCACTCCTTGGCCGCCCCTCTCCCTATAAATAGGGACCTTGGCTTCATATTTTTAACACACACCAACAAAGGAGCAAAAAGACACACAAAGTTCTCCCACTTTTTCTCTAGTTTTCCTAAATTTCTCTTTAGTGTTCTTGGTTGTTCTTCATCAATATTTTCGCCAAGGTAAGGGGTTAATCTTTCAATTTAATTTGTGAAGTATGAGTTTTGATTCTTATTTGTGTTTAGATTGTATGCTTTAGGTGTTTTTGCCTTTATGCTTAGATAAATGATTTTATAGTCTTAAATTAACTATTTTGTGCTAATTACTAATAGTAGAGTTATAATACCCAAATTTTATTAAATTTCATGGGACTAAGGTTGTTATGTTAAAATCATTTTTGAACTTTTGTAAACCTACCGTTATAATGGTGAAATTTATACTACCGTAAATATGATTTTACTGCGAAGAGAATGCAATCTATTATTTTGTGCAAACCCTGGTATTATCTATCATTGATATACAAGGTCATGGTTAAGATAAATGGTTTATCAGTATGGATCTGTCTAGAAAGGAAGTGAGACCTTTGAAGGGGCTAAAGCAGTCCGTTTCTCTCTGGCCTGGGATCTGTACCGATCCACTGTTTCGGGAATTCTTAACTCAGGGACTCGGTATATACGTGACTCTAATAATTGGAGAATATAATGATAATAGATTCTCGGTGAATTCTACTGTTATATATTTTTAATTCAGTATTCTCCATGTTTTAAAACAGTGGAAATTTGGGAACAAGTTTCAAAGGGCTTTTACTGAAAAAGAACCGGTGTTCAAGTATTTTTGAAATATTTCAGTTTTGACCCCTGTTCAAAAAAATTAATCACTTTTTAGTACTATTATATATTTTTCAACGAAAATAAAGTATGAGTTGTCTGAGACAAAGGGTTATGTGTTCTATTTGAATGGTGAAGTTCTGTGTTTTCTTGAGATGTGTAATTTGGTATTCCTATCTGAGAAACGTGGTTCTGTGTTTACTTGTGATTCTGTTTTTATTCGAGAGTTAAGTTGTAAGCTGGTGTCTGTGGTTACTAAGTAAAATCTCTTGGAGTAGCGGGCTGAATGCTCGTGGCTAGCTGCCGAAATTCCTATGGTAAAATCTCCTTGAGTAGCGAGTGACTTACTCGTGGGTGTGGTCCGAATATAAGTGGTAAAGTCTCTAGGAGCAGTTGGTTCTTTTCTCGTGGGTGTGGTCCCGAAATTATGTCGTTAAATCTCTAGGGGTAGCGGGTTCTTTTCTCGTGGGTATGTCCCGAAATTCTTAAGTAAAATTCCCAAGAGTAGCGGGCAGGATGCTTGTGGGTTCATCCCGAAAGTATAAAAAGTCTTGTGTGAAATTCCCTGTTTAAGATATTGAATGGTTCATTGTTGTATAAAGTTCTCACTGGATGTTCACAAATGTGCTGTATTTGAGCGAAATTCTTATTGTGTTGATATATTGATTTCTTGAGTATGGTTCCTTAGTGCTTGTGCGATATGTTGCTGTGTGTCGTACTTTCCTTATTAAGTTGTTTAGAGTTTCACCCTTGCCTGCTTTGTTGTGTTGATTCATGACGGAGTAGATGTTTGACCCAAGAAGTGGGTTAGCTCTTAGAAGAGGAGCTGAAGGATGCTGCTGAATAGATGATATGGATTCCAAGAAAATTAGACGGTTACTGTATTATTTGGGTAGGGGTTTAGAGACCAGACTGGCTCAGATGTTCACTGTCTTACTTTAAACTCATTCCTGTACAAACTCTGATGTTTTATATATATATATATGAGACGAGACCTTTTTCGTATAGTATTGTTTTATGCTTCCGCACTTAAACCCTTTTGAAAAGAATTAATACATATTTCTCCATCCTTCTCTATGTTAAAGAAGAAAAAAATTTACACACGTTTTCGGAGAAGGAATGTTGAGTTTTCAGTAAATATTTTCTAAGTTATTTCGAAATTCATTGGTAACTATGGTGTAATATCCTTTTTGGAGAAAGGGTGTTGCATTTTGTGGTATCAGAGCCTGGTTTGAGTCTTTTGGGTACTGTTGGGTATATGTTTACTATGTTTTCATTGTGTGAACTCTGATGAGTTGTTTGTGCTGTGTAAAATTGTGTGAATTTTGTGTGAATCTTGATTTGTTTGCTTAGTTTATATTGTTCTGGGAAAATTTGGTTTCAAGGTTGTGCCGGTATGGGACGGTACAACTGAGAGATTCACAGCTGTACTGGTATGGGACGGTACAGTTGAGGGAAACTTAGTAAGATTATTCGGTACTACCTATGCCATCAATACTGTATAGGTATGGGACTATGCGAGAAAAGATGACCTTTTGAAAAACATGTAAGTGAGGACAAAACATGTGGTTGGTATCCGTGTTGGTTTGTACGGACAAAGTCGTAATTCTGAAAGTAGCCAGGTGATTCCAGGATAATATAGACTTAAGTAAAAGTGTGTGATTAAGTACTATGTGACATATCGATCTATTAATAGTCGATTATTGGGGATTTCCTAAATGGGTTATGACTTAGTTTTACTTGGGTAGTTGCCTTATAGGAAACCATGCCTGGAAGAGGAAGTGGAATCAATGCAGACTTGGCAAATGCTATCCGAGAGATGGCAAATGCCGTAGGACAAAGAGAAGGAAATGGGCAGGGTTTGGCAGACTTCCGTCGTGCCAAACCAACTCAGTTCAAAGCGGGTTATCACCCGGAAGGGGCGGAACTGTAGATTCAAGAATTAGAGAAGATCTATGTAGCTATGGCATGTACAGATGAATGGAAGGTAACCTTCGCTGTATACATGCTGGTAGGAGATGCTGAGTTTTGGTGGCGTGGGGTACATAAGCTGTTGGAGGTCGGAGAAATACCCATTACATGGGCTGTTTTCCGGGAGCGTTTCCTGACTAAGTATTTTCCTCAGAACGTCCGTCATAACAAGGAGATGGAGTTCTTAAGTCTGAAACAGGGAGAGATGACTGTTGGAGAATATGCAGCTAAGTTTGAATCACTCTCTAAGTTTTCCCAGTACTTCCAGTTGTACCCTGATCCATCATGGAAGTGTAAGAAGTTCCAAGAGGACTAAAGTATGATCTGAGGGAGGCAATGACACCTTTGAAGGTAGAAGAGTTCGGTGAAATGATAGGACGTTGCTCCATGATAGAGGAAACAAAAAGGGGAAAAGAAGTAGTGAATAAGGATTCAGGACCATCTAGGTCTGATAGGGGAAGAGGCAATCAGGATCAGAGGAAACCTTACTATAGACCACCAGGAAACCAACAATCTTACCAGAATGCTATACCTGCTTTTAGTAGTCAAGGAAGGTTTAATTCGAATGGTCAGAAAGATACCCCGAAAATGCTATAGGTGTGGGAAACAAGGTCATTTAGCTGACACTTGTCGGGGAAATGTAATTACCTGTTTCCAGTGTGGAAAAACTGGACACATGGCAAGAAACTGTCAAACAATGAAGAATGGACCGGTCGCAAATAGCGCTAATGCTGGTAGACCAACAACTACTGGAAGGATTAATAATCTGACCGCTACCCAAGCCATGTATAGGAAGGCCATCGATGAAGCCATTAAGTGAAAACTTTGGATTTCAGTGATTTCATGGCCGAAGTTTATTTTGCTTTAAGTATTATATATATAGATGTCCTCTAGTTATCCGTAGGTTTGGGTCATGAAACTTATAAGTCATGTAGAATCTTTTTGGTGATGTTTTATAGACTTATAGTCTATTAAGATTGTTTTGTTCTTACTACTATTATATGAATATATGAAGTGCTTGGTTTCATTGAGATTGTGTTGATTCTATGCGTGTGCTTGCAAATTATCTGTTATGCTTATAACCCTGATTATCAAAATGTGTTTTTGGGATGGTATTATTAGTCATAAACTTATTATTGTTTTCTTGCTACGTAAGGTCAATGTATGAGTCGGATCAACTCATTAGCTTATTGGTAGCAGTGAGATAACAATGGTATTTAGTATGAACTGATAAGTTAAATCCCTAAGTGTAATCACAAATTTCGAGGACGAAATTCTTTTCAGAGAGGGAGAATTGTAACATCCGTATTTTTAGGATATTAGTTAGAATTTCTGTTTTATATGAAATACTACGATCTAAGTGCTAAGAAAATTAATTTGGTCATATAATACTAAGTATAAAACACTTATGGAATTATTTTATTAAAACAGTAAATTTTTCCTTACTGTTTGACATCCGTATTTACCATTATTGATGGAAAAGGGTTTTAATAACACAAGTAGGTTAACCCAACTTTTTCAAACAAACTTCCTTCACCAAAGTTGTTTCTTTTAATATTTGTGATTTTCTAGAATTTTCTTAGAATTTTTGGAAAACTTTAGTGATTACCGTTTTGACCCTGTTACTTACGGAAAGAGTAAAACTCTGATCCGGAGACCACCCTGAGGTCAAAAAAAGATTTTGAGTAGCTGAATCATATTTTTATATTTTTTAGGATTTTTGGAAATTATTTCGTAATTTTCTAAAAAGCGGGTCAAAACGCTACTTTTCCGATGCTTATAAAGTACGGAAAGTAGAGATTTCTGGTCCAAAATCGATTTATGTTGAACAATGAGTGCTCAAAATAAAATCTTAAGAGAGACCATTAGTAATTAAATTCAATTTGTAAATTTTCTGGGATTTTTCTGGAATTTTTTGAAAAAGTGCTGTTTTTCACTTACGGCGCGTCCGTTTTCCTTCGTTTTTGCAAACCGTAAGGCTTACCGTTACCGTAAAATTCCCAAAATTCTTCCTTAAGACTTTTACGTGTTATTTTCAAGATTTCCCATTGATTCTTACTATTTTAAATTATTCTTGAGTATTAGATTAGTAAAAAGACTATCTTAACCCTTAATTGCGGAATAAACCGAAAAGAGACGAATAGAGACATAGTGTCTATGATATAGAAACTTGGGAACTTTGAGGGGTTCAAATACAATTTTAAGAAGTATATCAGAGTGGGGAACATCATGATTACCTTAAATAGTAAGGTGGGTAAGCAAAAAGACTATTTTGCCCTTAGTTCCCACTTAAAACTACCTAAACCCTAGACTTTTGACCAATCAATCCAATGGCTCTCCTCCCTCCTTGTGTTGGTCGACATCATCATCAATTTAGGGGTCTTGGATCAGATTTTCTTATGAGCCATCAATCCTTGTCAAATGGTTTAGGCCAATTAGGAAAAAGATTGATTAAACCTAATTAATAAATATGGATTTATGTAATCATTGCATGCATCACAAACTTTCTTAATTCCTTCCTTCTCCCCACTCCTTGGCCGCCCCTCTCCCTATAAATAGGGACCCTGGCTTCATATTTTTAACACACACCAACAAAGGAGCAAGAAGACACACAAAGTTCTCTCACTTTTTCTCTAGTTTTCCTAAATTTCTCTTTAGTGTTCTTGGTTGTTCTTCATCAATATTTTGGCCAAGGTAAGGGGTTAATCTTTCAATTTAATTTGTGAAGTATGAGTTTTGATTCTTGTTTGTGTTTAGATTGTATGCTTTAGGTGTTTTTGCCCTTATGCTTAGATAAATGATTTTATAGTCTTAAATTAACTATTTTGTGCTAATTACTAATAGTAGAGTTATAATGCCCAAATTTTATTAAATTTCGTGGGACTAAGGTTATTATGTTAAAATCATTTTTGAACTTTTGTAAACATACCGTTATAATGGCGAAATTTATACTACCGTAAATATGATTTTACCGCGAAGAGAATACAATCTATTATTTTGTGAAAACCCTAGTATTATCTATCATTGATATACAAGGTCATGGTTAGGATAAATGATTTATCAGTATGGATCTGTCTAGAAAGGAAGTGAGACCTTTGAAGGGGCTAAAACAGTCCGTCTCTCTCTGGCCTGGGATCTGTACCGATACGCTGTTTGGGGAATTCTTAACTTAGGGAATCGGTATATACGTGACTAAGATAATTGGGGAATATAATGGTAATGGATTCTCGGTGAATTCTACTGTTATATATTTTTAATTTAGTATTCTCTATGTTTTAAAACAGTGAAAATTTGTGGGACAAGTTTCAAAGGGCTTTTTCTGAAAATGAATCGGTGTTCAAGTATTTTTAAAATATTTCAGTTTTGACCCCTGTTCAAAAAAATTAATCACTTTTTAGTACTATTATATATCTTTGAACGAAAATAAAGTATGAGTTGTCTGAGATAAAGGGTTCTGTGTTCTATTTGAATGGTGAAATTCTGTGTTTTCCTGAGATGTGTAATTTGGTATTCTTATCTGAGAAACGTGGTTCTGTGCATGTTTACTTGTGATTCTGTGTTTATTCGAGAGTTAAGTTGTAAGCTGGTGTCTGTGGTTACTAAGTAAAATCTCTTGGTGTAGCGGGCTAAATGCTCGTGGCTAGGTGCCGAAATTCCTATGATAAAATCTCTTTGAGTAGCGAGTGACTTACTCGTGGGTGTGGCCCGAATATAAGTGGTAAAGTCTCCAGGAGCAGCAGGTTCTTTTCTCGTGAGTGTGGTCCTGAAATTATGTCCTAAAATCTCTAGGGGTAGCGGGTTCTTTTCTCGTGGATATGTCCCGAAATTCTTAAGTAAAATCCCCAAGAGTAGCGGGCAGGATGCTCGTGGGTTAGTCCCGAAAGTATAGAAAGTCTTGTGTGAAATTCTCTATTTAAGATATTGAATGGTTCATTTGTTGTATAAAGTTCTCACTGGATGTTCCCAAATGTGCTGTATTTGAGCGAAATTCTTATTGTGCTGATATATTGATTTCTTGAGTATGGTTCCTTAGTGTTTGTGCGGTATGTTGCTGTGTGCCGTACTTTCCTTATTAAGTTGTTTAGAGTTTCACCCTTGCCTGCTTTGTTTGTGTTGATTCATGACGGAGTAGATGTTTGTCCCAAGAAGTGGGTTAGCTCTTAGAAGAGGAGCTGAAGGATGCTGCTGAGTAGATGATATGGATTCCAAGAAAATTAGACGGTTACTGTATTATTTGGGTAGGGGTTTAGAGACCATACTAGCTCAGATGTTCACTGTCTTACTTTAAACTCTTTCCTGTACAAACTCTGATGTTTTATATATATATGAGACGAGACCTTTTTCACATAGTATTGTTTTATGCTTCCGCACTTAAACCCTTTTGAAAAGAATTAATACATATTTCTCCATCCTTCTCTGTGTTAAAGAAGAAAAAAAATTTCACACGTTTTCGGAGAAGGAATGTTGAGTTTTCACTAAATATTTTCTATGTTATTTCGAAATTCATTGGTAACTATGGTGTAATATCTTTTTTGGAGAAAGGGTGTTGGACTTTACATGATTGTTTTTTTTCTTTATTTTTGGTTACTTATGAATGGTTTAATCTGGTTTAATTTCATTTCATTTCAATTGGGTAATACCAAAAACTAACATAATGCATGTGGCATAGATGGTAAATATATTTGTCCCTTAAGCATGATGTTAGCGGTTTATAGGAGATAATTTGTGCAACATTTTGTAGTGTCTTTAATAAACAAATCGTATTGGTGAAGACAATGTTTTTATTTTTTTCCTTTTTTATATTAAAACTGCACATTACACCAACTCATGTCTCACACCACCGACCCATATCACGGGTACACGCACTAGTTTTATATGATTATAGAAAAAATACAAAGTGTTTTTTAAAACAAAATTTCTATCTAAAATTTATTCAAAAAATTAAATTTTAACCCGTGCATCGCACGGGTACACGCACTAGTTTTATATGAATATAGAAAAAATACAAAGTGTTTTTTAAAACAAAATTTCTATCTAAAATTTATTCAAAAAATTAAATTTTAAATCAGAAAAAAATCTCACTAACTTTCATATTATATTATATTATATATTATACAAATCAAAAGACAAAAACATAAAGTTTTGTGTGATGTACGGGGAGAGTTTGAGGCTATTTTCACAAATCACAAACTTACAAAGGAGAAGAACAATATTTGTAGTTTCTGAGCTATGTTAATGATTGGTGAAAACAAGAAAATATTTGACTTATCCTTTGATTGATAGTTTAATTCGTTTAGTATTGATTCTTCCCGTTTCAACTGCTACAACTGAGAGATCATTTTCGGCTATAAAGATTGTGAAAAATAGACTCAGAAACAAGATGGAAGATGAATTTCTTTCTAATTGCTTGATTACTTACATCGAGAGAAGAATTGCTAAAAAATTTGATATAGATTCTATTATTGATGAATTTTATGATGTGAAGAAACGAAGTGCACGACTTAGATAAACAATATGATGTATTTAACTACTTTTTTATGGAATGTATTTAACTACTATGATTTAATGTTTCATAATAATTTATCATAAAAAATTGTTGGCCCACGGTTATATAGGTTTCTAGATCCGTCCCTGCTCCCCTCCCCTCTTTTTTGAAAACACACACTCCCCTCCCTTGAGAGATACCAATATTACACTCCCCTCATCTCTTGTTTAAAAGCACACACTCCTATCCCCTGAGAGATACCAATATTACACACTTCCTTCCCTTCAAAGATAAAATATGATACATTTTTTTTCCATTTTTGTAATTTTCCATTGACGTAAAAGTTAGTCTCCGTTAAAATATTTTTTATTAGCATAATAACCTTTTATCTTTCATTTTATTTCTGTTTTTGTCCCATTTTTCTTTCCAATATGATTTTAGAATGACTGTTTCAGCGTCGTTCACCACCACATTCCACTAAAACCAAAATGAATCCATTGTTGGTGGAATGAGATGGTAATTCTGATTTCAGGAATCAGAAATTGGAATGAAAAAGGAAATGGGGCAAGAAGAAAATGAAAAATAAAAAATTATTATGGTAATAAAAATTAATTTAACGGATGCTAACTTTTACGTTAATGGAAAATTACAAAAATAGAGAAAAATGTATTATATTTTATCTTTAAAGGGAAACAAATGTGTGTTTCAAACAAAAGGGGAGAAGAGTGTAATATTGGTATCTCTCAGGGGAGGGGAGTATGTGTTTTCAAATAAGGGGAGAGAAGTGTAATGTTGATATCTCAAGGGAGGAGAGTGTAAATCTCACTAGTTGTTTCTCGTGTTTTCTGATAGCAGGTGTGTTGGGAAGTAATCTTGAGGTTACTTATCAATCGAGTTAATTAGAACCGGATCAGAGTCTTAGTTAGGGATTGTATTTTCATATATTGCCTTTTTTTAATAATAAATATGATGTATCTATATTTTGTAAGCTGTATGATGAGGATCAATCGTTCAATTTGTAAGTATGTATCTATATTAGCTAGTAGTATCCTGCTGGAAAGCAGGTATTACAAATTTAATTTAAATAAATCACGGCTGATAGGCACGTTTTTAAATAATTAAATCATTCTAAGACCCCAACCAAACACCACTCACTAAAAATAATAACCCTTTATTATTATTATTATTATTATTATTGTTATTCGCATCTGGAACAGTATTTTATCCCATATTGGGTGCACGACGTGCTCCGTGTTGCACGGCCTTGCTGCAACATCAGACTGTCTGATATTCATGTGAGCATGGGAGTGCTCCCCTTGAGCATAGACATGCTCAAGTCATACTTTTCAGATTTCCAGCGTGCACGGGCATGCTCAACGATAAACAGGTCGTGCTTATGGCTTATGTTCCAAGAATGTTTTTCAGTTCTTGAAAACACGATTTGAGCGTCCAAAACACCCAAACAAATACCCAAAATGTTTTTGTATATTCGAAAAAGCATGCAAACGCAATCATATCATATCTAAACATCCAAACCATGCCCAAATCAAATCATGCCATTAAAGCATAACCTAGCTTTACATATTAATAACATAATTTGAAAACAATGCTCATAGTTTATAACGTGTTAACAGATTCGAATCACATTCAGAAAACAACAAGAAACATGTTATCAATCAAAGGCAAATATTCTTGGATTCAATGTTACAAAGACCAAAGCTCTGATACCGCTGTTGGGATTAATGGGGTAAACTGTTAAAGTTTTAATTTCAAAAGGACCCATTAGCGGAATATCTCATTCTGTCAAGATCACAATTAAAACATGGAATCACAAGAGTTTAATGTGTACCCTCTAATCACGTGACCAGGGGTTGATTGATTGATCACCAGTGTTACATATCAGGAGAACCTCTATTCAGTCCACACGAGTAAATGACAACTGAGAGCAGTACTAGCTCTATAGTGGGAGAAGGGGTCGCGACTATGACGACTATGTGGAGGGAGGCGCTATAACAACGTATTTAATCTACCGTGGTTTCCTTTTTCGGTGCCCTAACCCTGATGGGTTCATCCATTATGAGCCTAGCTTAATGAATGAAATTAAAAAAAAAAATGTCCTCAACTGTCGGTTATTAGTCACTTTAGTCCCTAAAAATGATTACTTACTGTAGTTTTGACCTCTGAAAGTGATTACTTATTGTCATTTTAGTTCCTGAAAGTGATTACTTTCCTTACGGTAGGGACTAAAGTGACAAACGGCTAACACCAGTTGATGACCTTTTTTTTTAATTTCGCATTTGTTAGGGACCAAAGTGATGCCGTCATATACTTTGAGGACGAAAGAGACAAAAGTGGTTGTTTACTCATCTTAGACTTTTGCAACAAAACAAGCATTCATATTGTTATATTTTTAACATGATACTCCATTATTCTGAGTTGCTCCAATATACCCCATCTGTCCTAAAATAAGTGACATTTAAGTTTTTTTACAAAGATTAAGAAAATAATAAACGAACGAATGAAAATAATAATTTTATCAAATTAACCTTATTATTTTATATTGCTTGAAAAACAAAGCAACAATTTAAATTTTTTTACTTCAGGTATAAATGAAAGAAAAAATAAAATGACACTTGTCTTGAGAATTTTTTAATTTCTTTACTAAACGTCAAGCTTAATATCAATGGAAGTTCTCTTGCGAATCCGAGGAGGGCATGACCTTGGTGGTTTATTTCGTAATCATCTAGGGAGTGGCTCTACGGATTCTGATCTGATTCATGCGGGGAAGTTACAAACTTATTCGCTAAGCTTATGGCTATGTTTCATGGTTTAGACCTTGTTTGGAAGAAAGGATTAACAACATTCTCTGGTTCATGGAGGCTTTGTACACTTAGGGGTGGGGGTTGGCTAATCACTTTGAGGAGGAATGGAGTTTTGTTCATGTATTGGTATTTGGATTGAATATATCTTGTGCTTTCAGTTCCGTTTTAATTCAATTTAGATTATAAAAAAGATTTTTGTCAAGTCTGACTCTATGGACTCGCGTGAACTGATACAAGATGGTTATCCAGCTCATCACCCTCATGCTCCTCTTTTGGACAGCAATTGACAATTTCAATGTCGGCCGTGGACTCTCACTTTCACTCACACTCCTATGGCTTTTTCTTTTGCGTTGTGTTGATAAAAAAAGTCAATTATTTTGGGAAGATTAATGTTACACACAGACACCAATGACATACTTATCACACACTTCATTCCCTCATTTTATTTATTAAAATAGGGTGTGGTATGGGTGTGTAGATATTAGAGTATCATTGTTCTTTTGGAAAAGTGGAAGTACCAAATTACTCTTACTTGATTCTTTAAAATAAGGAATCTATGATTGAAAAATGACGTCTCTTTATCCGATAAATAAATGGAGCTAATTATTTTCCTTATCATCATTGTGTTTATAATTGTTAAATACAAATGAGGTGGCTTGTTTTGGCTTCATTGATTGACTTCTGAAATTTCGATGTGCTCACCTTTTATGAGAGGAGCTTGAAGCAGATTTCCAAACGCATAACATTTGACAATAGTTTCCAAACAATTTTTTGAATTTTCTCAATCATTTGATTATTTCACTCCGTCACTCCATTTTATATACATATAGGCTGAGGCTCTTTTCTATAGGCATCCTGATTGATAAGCTAAATTAACTATAATACAATGTCCTTGTCAACCATTTGTTTTTAAATCAGTGGCTTATCATGTAGCCTAAAAATAAATCAATACCTTATCGGACTATATATATATATATATAGACTTTTTCTAATAACACATACATTAATTTCACTCTACACATACACATCTAAATTTATTTTCAAAATACCAAAACTACCCCTCACTCATTTCCTTTTCCCTCCCATTCTTCTTCTTCCCTTTTATTTTTCCCTCCACGCTGAAAACAGGTCCCCTCTTCCCCTTCCTCTCCTTTTGCAATTTCTCCTCCATTCTCCCTTCTCCACTCTCCTCTCTTCCCTCCAACAGCAAGGAAAGGATATTTAGGACATCTACAAGCGATCAATCGGAGTAGAAAGGCCGAGGTCGTCAGGTAAAATCGCGATGCTAATTTTTTGCTGGATTTTCAGGACACTGCGGAACTATTAGTTCCGCATGGATGCGAACTAAATAAAAACCACACATACGAACAGAACTCAAAATGCATAAAAAGAGTCACTGCGGAACTATTAATTCCGCGTATTCAAATGCTCATGCGGAACTAATAGTTCCACAACGCACTTTGGTTGGCAAAGATACACTGCGGAACTATTAGTTCCGCATGAGCATTTGAATACGCGGAATTAATAGTTCCGCAGTGTATCTTTGCCAACCAAAGTGCGCTGTGGAACTATTAGTTCCGCAGAAGCATTTGACCACGCGGAACTAATAGTTCCGCATCATATCTTTTCGTCTACATAGTACATAACTTGCAATTTTTTAAATGCTCTTAAGTTTTATGAGTGCCTTTGTGCTTGTTTGACATGACAAGTTAGAGAGTGGAATTCAAAATGGAAGACTTTATAGACATGAGTGATGATGGCGGTTTGCCAGTGCCTGGCGATGCTGCAGATGATTTTTCAGACCCCATCGAAGTGGATTGCACAAATGCATTCACCACAACAGAGGTAATTAGGAGTGTTAAATTTCCACTGTTTTATTTTTTTTTCTATCATTTAAGTTAAACATTTTGTTTGGATTTTCAGGTTTTTCCTACGAGGGATGAATTATTGTCTTGGGCCAGAGCTGTTGGGGGGCTACTTGGAATTGTTATTGTCATTTCGAGGTCAGGTGCAGAGAAACCGACAGGCCTACTAGGTAGTAGGATATATATGAGTATGGGTTGCGAGAGGAGTGGAAAATACCGTGGATCAAACAAAACACAATCTTTGAGAAGGTCTGGGACTAGAAAATGTGAATGTCCCTTCAAGTTAAGAGGAAGGCCTCTGAAAACTGGAGAAGGATGGATAGTGAAAGTTGTCAATGGACTTCACAACCATGAGTTAGCGGAGACGCTTGTTGGCCACCCTTATCCTGGTCGGCTAACAACCGAAGAGATGGAACTAGTTGGTCAAATGACAAAGAACATGGTGAAGCCAAAATATATATTATTGGCTATCAAAGAAGGTAATCAGGGTAATACCAGTACCATAAAGACAATATACAATGCACGACACAAGTATAGAAGATCTCAAAGAGGTCCCCGAACAGAAATGCAACATTTATTGAAATTGGTGGACCGTGATAGATATGTGTACTGGTATAGAGCACATGAGGCGTCTGATGTAGTTAGAGATATCTTTTGGGCACATCCAGACGCCATCAACCTCTTGAATTCTTTCAACATAGTTTTAATGTTTGATACCACGTATAAAACCAACAGGTATCATATGCCATTACTTGAGATCGTTGGTGTGACCTCAACGAATCAGACATTCTCTGTTGCTTTTGCTTACCTTGAGGCTGAGAGAACGGATAACTTTACCTGGGCTTTATTGAAATTAAAAGGGTTGTTTGTAAAAGTAGATATTGTTCCTCAGGTTTTTCTCACTGACAGAGACATTGCGCTAATGAATGCAGTGGAGGATGTATTTCCTAGCTCCAAACACATGTTATGTAGGTGGCACATTGGAAAAAATGTGGAGGCAAAATGTAAGTTGTTTGTGCACCCAAAGGAGAAATGGGAAGATGTGAGGAGTGAATGGGAAACTATTGTGGATTCTCCTACTGAGTCGGACTATGTGGATCGTCTATCAGTATTTGAGAGGACATGTTCAGCTTTTCCATTATTTGAAGACTACGTGAAGAAGACATGGTTGATTCCTTATAAGGAAAGATTCGTTTCGGCATGGGTAAATCAGGTGATGCACCTTGGAAATAGAACAACCAATAGGTATTGACTGACTTTTTGTTTGTTAAGGTGAGCTCTTACATTGTATTATGCTATGCTCATTACGTCTTATTTTAACAGGGTCGAGGCCGCTCACTCGATGTTGAAGAGGATGCTTCTTGATAGCCGAGGAGACCTGTGTACCTGTTGGGATGCAATGAACAATATGATTAACCTGCAACACAATCAAATAATTGCATCTTTCCAAATGAGCATAAATAAAATGGATCACAATCATCGCACTAATTTATACTCCAAGTTGCGGGGTTTCACATCGTGGGCTTCTATGGATCATATTGCGGCTGAATTGACCCGGGTCAAGTATGTTGGAAAGGATAGTTCAGTTTGTGGGTGCACACTGAGGAAAACCCATGGCATACCCTGTGCTTGCGAGTTGGCCAGATATACTACCTCATGCTCTCCGATCCCATTGTTTACTCTTCATTTGCATTGGAGAAGGTTAAATTTTCGTGATGAAGGATCTGAGGAGTCGGGTTCAGAGTTGTCACTCCAGGTGGAAATAGATGCACTGTTGAAGCGGTTTGAGCAACTTGATTTGGCCGGAAAAATCGCTTTGAAGACTAAGGTCCGCGAGTTAGCATTTCCTGAGACAACCTCCATGAGGCCTCCACCGGATAAGGTAAGCTACTTTATTTTGGATAGCCCACTACATTTTACATTAGTGACCATTGCACTTCATCTAATGCTTGTTTGAATTTCTGTAATATACAGGTCAAAACAAAAGGAGCGCCAAAGTCTTATGCTTCAAAGGTTGCCCATTCAACGAAGCGTGATCCTTCATATTTTGAGCACGTTGATGCTATGCTAGATCCCTCCTCAGTTGGCCCTCCTTCTAAGAAGGTTAGAAATTACATACTTAGTACCTCTAAATTGTAATTGTAATTACTATTTCACTTATTTTAATGGATGTTTCAATTTCTCTACTTTACAGGCAAAGACAAATGCATCAGTTTCAAAGAAGGGTATTTCAAAGAGCCAATCTTTTGAGAATGTTCATGTTATACCATCTGCCCAGAGTAGTACGTCAAGTCAACCTTCATTGAACAAATCAGTAAATCCAGCTAAAGTAAAATGTCTGGATCTTCTTCCTAGACTCTTGCATGAACATGTTGACAATGTCATTAATGTCGAGGGAGATGGAAATTGTGGATACCGTGCCGTTGCAGCCGGCCTTTGTATGGGTGAATACTATTGGAGTAAAGTGCGCATTGGATGCTTAAAAGAGCTTCAGGACTATAGAGAAGACTATGTTAAGCTTTTTGGATCATCTGAACGGGTGCAAACATTGGAGAAATCACTCTATCTTGAGAAGCCTATAGGTATGCAAACGAGTGATAAGTGGATGGAAATCCCAGACATGGGCTATGTTGTCGCATCTAGGTATAATGTCGTTTTTGTGTGTTTATCAATATCTGGATCATGTACAATATTTCCTCTCAGAGGTGAAGCTCCACCACTTAGTCGCCATCGTCTAATTTGTATTGGGTTAGTTGGCGGTGCCCATTTCGTACAGGTATAAATAGATTTTATGTTTTTCTCATATTGAGTTGTTAATTGTGATTCGAAATAATTATTTCCAAACTCTACAGGTCGTGTTGAAACCAGGTTGTCCATTACCGACCACACATCCTTCGTGGTCACCCTATTGCCGACCTGAATCTCTTTCGTGGCAAGCACCATACATCAGTCGCTTACATGCATACACATCATTATTGTCAAGAAGGAATGATAGAGGTAATAAGCCAAAGGAAGTAGTGGACATCACAGAAGACTAGTTACAAGCTTCTTCTCGACATTGTTTTTTGTTTTATGTATATAGCTATACAGGCAATTAATCTTTTATACCCTTATGCTCATTTCCTCTATTAATATGTTAATTCTTATCTTATTAGTATTTAAAAATTAAAAATATTATAAGACAATGCAATAAAAATAATGATAATACAACTTTATTTATGTGCTACCACTTTTATGGCATCTATGGAGTTATGTTTTAAAGTTTTTTCTTCCCTTATCTTGTTCTTCAATTTTTCCTACTAAATTTGCATTATATCCTTCAGTTAATACAAATTGATCTCCATTTAATTCATAGTTAATACTTATGGTATTTTAATAATATTGCATGACAAATGGTCCAAATATTTTCCCAATGAAAAGCGTATTTTAAAACTGATTTTAAGTTACTCAATAGAGACATCACTGAACAATGATGTATAAATGCATAAATATAATACATAAAGCGTTTACATTAACATGTTCCAAGATACAGCAATTAAGTCATAGTAGTGCAATAAAAAAAATCATGGATCTGATTGTGGTCTGGTCCTCTTCCTCTGGTAGGTCTTTTCTACCCGACCCCTCATCTCACTCTGAATCTGAGTACCTGTGCTAGACCCTCCTCCTGTGGTAAGTGTGGCTAGCAACTGAGTACACTGGTCAATACGATGCCAGAGCTCAGTGCCTTCCGTGGCAAACCCATCCTGCTGACATGATTTCAGTATCGTACACACCTGCGTTATTGTCTCGTCCTGCAATGAGTTTAAAACCAAATTAAGAACCTGAAAAAAATTAATTGTAAGCAAGTCTTAAGAAGACATATACAAGACCGGTGACTTACCACGGTCTGGCTCGAACTACCCGCAGTCGGCTGAGGGACTGGCTGGGGCACTGGCGGGGGCACTATCTGGGGGAACAGCAACGGTCGTCTAATCTCTGCGATAGCAGAAATAATGAAGGGGTGAGAGATGCTGAAGTACCACTCCAAGTATCCACCAACACAGTCTCCAGGTCGTATCACTGCATCTGCTGTCGTGAAGCGCAGGAGTGAGTGCTGGTCAAACTGCACCCACCTACCGTGCATCTCCTCTGCAGGAGTGTGGACCGCAGTAAGAACACGCGGCGAGCGGGGAATCATCTGGATAAGACCATACTGCCTCATCACCCTCTCCGGCAAGTGTGGAACTGCTAATGAGCCCCACTGGATGTATCCTGAGAACATGGAGATCGGCTGGAAGGGACGAGTCTCCCTGTGCACGGCATACGGGGTCCAGCAAACGTCGTCCACTGTCAGCTCATCTAGTGCCCGTCGATATCCGCCGGCCTGGCCCGGGCCCTTACCAGGAGTCCACCTAGATGCCCGGGGTGCATCCTCAGTATAGTCCATGTTTAGGCTCTGACACCCCATCTCTGGAAAGTGTTCGAAAATCCAACCCTGTCACAACATTTACAACTGTTAGTAACGATTAAAATACACGATACAACTTATTAACAATACAACTCCTAAAAATACCTGCAAGAGGGTCAAGTATCCAGCCAACTGCTTGCAACCAAAGAAACTAGCAGAATTGAGCTGATCGTACAGATATGCAAGGGCACCGGCACCCCATGCATATCCCCCAATGGAATCCATGTCACGGAACAACTCTAAGAATACTACATCAGCAGACGTAGCACTCTTGTTCGTGAAAATTGTGCTGCCAACTAGTCGCAATAGGAGAGCCCTCGCAGCATTCTCCCAATGCTGCTGCATGCACTGCTCGTGGTACACACGCTCGAGCCACGATAGACGCACACGGACACAATGCTGGGTCTCAGTCTCCTGGAATGCGTCAGCATACGAGACCCCGAGCAACTCAACCAAAGTATCAACCGCGGTGTCTCGGGTCATGCTCGTCAGCCTGAAGAATGAGCCAGTGATAGGGATATGCAGCAATTGAGACACGTCATCTAGTGTGATCGTCAGCTCACCCACTGGTAGGTGAAAGGTGCTCGTCTCCTGGTGCCATATCTCAGCAAAGGCAGAGCACAGCCCCTTATCTGTATGCTGGTGGCTACATGTAAGCAACGGTGCCAAACCAGAGTTGTCCAAAAAGGTGCGTATATGGTCGTTCATTGGCACATCCTTCAACTTGCGTCCATGTGCAATGCACTTCAACGCAACACGATCCTGAAAACATTAACAGATTTATTAACTTCAACATATCTAAAGTTAGAACTCATTAAAAAAATAACAAAGCAGACAAACTTATTACCTGTCCAAGCCATAGACTTTTGGCAACGTGGTCGTCGTAAGACCTAAGGATTGACGTATCCTCAGGGCCTCCAGGAAACGGAGGTTTCAATGGCTCCTCCTCTGCTACAGCATGTGCCTGGACCTCCTCTATGTCCTGTGGCTCCTCCTTGGGATGTGGGTCCATATCGGGTTCGCCTTGACGGGCACGCTCTCTACGAACAGATGCTGTAGGCCTCTGGCGAGTCGAACCTCTAGTCCTCGCCATAACTACACAAAGTACAATGGCATGCTTAGACTAGTGAGGCATAACCCATGCAAAACATGAACTTAACCAAACAAATATGAAAAAAGACAAATAAAAGCACATATGTATGCTGAAAAAGATCAGAAGAAAGGCACGTATAAAAAAAAATCAAATAAAACTCAAATATTCAGTTCAAGCATGTTCAAAAGCTCAATTATTCACATAGCACAAATATTGCCAAAACAAATGGTTCACTTGAGCCATGTTCCAAGTTATATCTTAAATTAAAACAATAAGAATTGAGTGTCATTTGTAGTCCCTTATTACCCTTGTATAATTACTGGTTTCCAATCATTGTTTTCACACCTAATTGGTTGGAAAAAAAATCCTAGTGTTTTTGTGTGTTTTTTGCAGTGCAATGTATCATCATCATAAGAACATATTCATTGCCAAAATGAGAGATAGATAACTAAAGTGATTTTATTCTCTGCCTTAATCAAATGGGAGAAGGAATAAACAGTAATGGGAAAGGGTTAACAAAATTGTGTGCATGTTAGAACTTTGGAGTTTTGATTTTAGGCTGAAGAATATCCTCTTCCCAGTTTATGCTTTCTGTTCAGTAGATGCTGAGATGCTCCAAAGTTGGTTTTTTTTGTGGTTGATAAATTAAAAAAAAACTGAAAGATTGAGTGCGGAACTATAAGTTCCGCCTCAAAACATACCTGCGGAACTATAAGTTCCGCGTGTTGTATCTCGCTGCGGAAGTTATAGTTCCGCGTGTGTGTTAAAAAAATTTAACACACACGCGGAACTATAACTTCCGCAGAGAGATACAACACGCGGAACTTATAGTTTCGCACTCAATCAAAAACCAGAAAAAAAAATAAAATCACGCAAACAACTCTAGCAGCACAACACAACAGTTACCTGAAGGAAGAAGAAGAGGCTTGCGATGGCGACGACGGCGAAGTGAAGAGGAAGACGAAGAACTTGAGGGCCACGCGCTAGAGCTGCAGAACTAAGGAAGACAGTGGCTTGGAGCTGCAGAACTGGGGAAGAGGGTGGCCGCGGTACTATGCAAGGTGGTGACTGTAGCTGTGCGGAAGTGAATGGGAAGTGAGGGAGAAGAAGGGTTTTAGCTTTTTTTTGAATTGAAGGGTAGTATGGACATTTCAATATTAAGTGTATGTGCACAAAGAAAGGTCCGTATGTGCTATTAGAAAAACCCATATATATATAACCACATGAGTTCTGGTAGGAATACGGCCCAATCTTCTTCTCAGCCCAAGAGATCCAAGAGGCCCATCAAACGCCCTGCACGTTTTGCTGATTATGTGTAACAGCTGGCATTCGGTTGTGCCAGGGGGGGCAATGGGTATAGAAGTTAGTTATTGCTGCCATTTACATTTTGCTTTATTGCATTCGCGTTTTGTGAAGATTCCTTTCTGTTCCTTAAAATTCGGATAGCCATTGATTGTAGCCAATGATTGGCATGATTGTTGGTTTAAATACCGAGAGTTGAATGAAATAAGGCAAGCAAAAAAGTCCATTTAATTCTCTTCTTACTTCTTTTCTGGGAGGAACCCTTGACCTCGAATACAAGGGAATTACTATATCCTATCAACTGGTCCGACCTGCCGGATGACCAGAACCCACGCCCCACAGCCACCACGGACCGCCTCGAGGAAGCCGTCCTCCGCCTCACCCAAAATCAAACCACACTCACCTCCACCCAAAATGACCTTGCCCTGAAACTCGATAGTATCATCGACCAGCTCAACTACCTTAGCACATTCACCCCACTCCAATCCCCACAACCACTCCTCACACCGCCACCACCACCTCCCCCTCCACCCCCACCACCACCCCCCAAACCCCCCCACCTCACCATAACCGCCCCCTCATCAAACTAGAAGTTCCACGTTTTGATGGCCAAGATGCCATGGGGTGGATCTTCAAAATCACCCAATTTTTTTACTACCAAAACACCCCTGAGGCGGAACGCATAACCATGGCCTCTTTTTACATGGATGGTCCAGCTTTAAGCTGGTACAAAATGGATGCATTGGAATGGGCTAGTTGTAACACTTTCATTTTTAAATAGTTTTTATTGATTTTTAATCTGCTTTAAATTAATTAAAATTATTTAATTAATGATTTTGGGGATTTTAAAGTGTGAATAATAATATTCATATCTTAGGTTTTCTTTTGAAGGGTTTAGAGTAGTAGAGTTCGCAAAACTGGGTTTTGCGGGAACCGCATTCTCTCCTGATGCGGGGATAGGGTTCAGTATTTTTCTAGAGGTCATTTTTACTCCAAAATATTATTTTAACGAACCAAAAGTAATTTTTATAATATTTTTGATTTTTAGAAATTTTTCTAGAATTTTTCAGAAAAACTTTATTTTACCCGCGTTTGGAGCTTTGCGGGTAAACCGGGCGCAACCGGGACATGAAAAATAGTCCAAAAATTTAGTTTTGAGTTTCTAAATTTTTCTATGACATATTCAAATCATAAAATTTATTTCTCATGATTTTACCCATTTTAGAAAAATAATTATCTAAAAAGGAGTTCGAAAACTACGCGTTTTTACTACTTTGAACTACCGATTAAACCTTAACTTGATGGGACTTAATCCCACCAATTTTCTGGGCTGTTGGGCGCACAAGAGTGCAGAATTCAATCTCAAAAATTATTCCAAAAGTCAAATGGTCAAAAAGGGGTTGATTTTTGAATTTTTCCAAATTAGGTGAGAGAGGTATGGCTCCCAACCACTCAAGCATGCAAGCCCATACCTCCCCCATGCTTCCCTTGTGTGAAGCCGAGTTGTATAGGGAGAAGGGAGAGAGAAATTCATTTTTTGTCACACTTCATCTTCTCCAAGTTTCCATTCTCCATTTTCTCTCCATTTCCAAGCTTTTTCATACACCAAAAAGACCAAGTTTTATTTAGATTTTGCATAGTCAAGCTTCACAAAAAAGGTTTGGATCATCATTCTAATTCATAAACTTTTTTCATTTTTTCATTTCCACCATTTTTATTTTTCATGAAGGTTGTGTTCTTCTCTTTACTAAAAGAGAGCTTTTTCTTGGTTTAGGTTCACTCCATTGGAACCTACAAACTTGAAAACTACCTTGGATCCATTTGTCTTCAAGATTTGAGTAAGTATTCATCTACTCAAATTTCTACTCTTTAGGGTTTGTTGGTTTTCATAAAACTCATATTTTTATGGTTTTATTTTGGTGTATTTTGTGAAAGGTAAATTTTTCTAAGTGTGGGAACATCAAGGCTTCAAGGAGGTCACTTGGTGATTTTGTAGAGGGAAGGTGATTTTTGGTGTTTGCCCATTTCATAGTCTTCAAGAGGTAAGGGGATTTTCTCAATAAGTTGGGAATGTTGTATATGTGTGTGGCTATGTGTTGTATGTTTCATGAAAAACTCAAAGACTTGAGTTTTCATATTGGTTGTTGAATGAGTTTTCATTCTCTTAGTAATATGTATTTTTATATATTTATGTATATGAGTGAAAGTATGATTTTGGTTGATGAATGATAATTTTTGAAAAGCCTATGTTTGTTTAGAAAAATCATATGTATGATTTGGAGTGATTTTGGATGCCTATGTGTATGTTTGGTGAAGTATGCTTTATGCTATGTTCATAATGTATGTTAATATGTTATGAATGATTACTTTGAGTGTATGTATGATTTATGGCTTGGTGGTGTTCTTGCCTAAATGGATGAATGTTGATTCTTGGATGTTTCATATGATTTAATTCAAAATGGTTGGAATTGGATTGAAAAGATTTGATTAAGTGTGGGAAGAGGGTTTAAAAGCTTTAATGAAAAAGTTTTCCAAAGTGAAATCAAATAAATTAATTAAGATTCAAGTTAATACATACTTAGATAAATTTCATTAAATTTCTACGTATAAGTCTTAAGTCAATTTCATACTAAATCATTTTTCTCCATAAAAGTCTAAGTGAGCTAGAAAATCAATTAATGAGGGTGAAAAAACAAATTTCGAATTTTTAGGGGGCAAAAACGAAAACTGGATGTTTTGGGGTCAAAAATTTAAAATTCGGGAATTCTGGGCTTAAATTCAAAAATCTGGACACTTTGGGCCAAAAGTATAATTTTGCAAAAGTTCTGGGGTAGAAAACGTGAAGTCTGGACAACTCTGGGGCAGAAACGTGAAGACTGGACAATTCTGGGGCAGAAACGTGAAGACTTGGCAGTTTTGGGGCAGAAACCTAATTTTCAGAAAAATAAGGGCTGAAACTTGAAATAGAATATCTTTGAGAGGTAAATTTTCAAATACTTAAAGTAAAGGAATTTAAGTAAAGTTATCAAAGCAATTAACCAAGACTTTGAATTAAATCTTTTTACAATGAGAAGTGGGAAGAAAATAATAATGAGGATTTGAGAGTTAAAGTTGAGGAAGAGCTTTAATTTCAAACACGAACTTTCCATAAAACTTAAGTTTTAAAATGACGTTATTACATGATATTGAAAGAGGATCAATGTGGCGACGATAAAGTCTTGAGGACAATAATATTACACAGTGTTGGATGAAAGCTAACACGTGGCGACGAAAAACCCTAAAAAGAGGGACTGCATTGATTGTATTGTGTGTGATTGCAAATATATTGTCATTTGCATTAAAGACGTGGCTTTTGCCAAATTAGAACATACAATCCTATGCGATGGATTGTGAATGATTGTAAAACCTGTCCATGAAAAAGGGGACCGATAGTTACCATGTCCATGAAAAGGGGACAGATTGGTTTATTATGTTGCTCTACTGAATAATTGTAAAACCTGTCCATGAAAAAGGGGACTGATGGTTACCATGTCCATGAAAAATGGGACCGATTGGTTTATTATGTTATGGTGTTAGTAGCTCTCTACTGAATAATTGTTAAACCTAACCATGGAAAAGGGGACCGATGGTTACCATGTCCATGAAAAAGGGACTGATTGGTTTATTATGGTCGGTTTATGCTATAACCATATCACTCTACTTAGCTGAGGAAGAGAAGTCTCCATGCAGTAGTGCACCGATGTATTAAAGAGATATTGAAGTGACACGCATTATGCTAGAGTGCTATGTGTGTGTTTGACTGTGTGATTAAATTGATGATGTGCTCTCTCTTGGTGTATGAATAACTTAGAGAAAGATTTGCGAAAGAGTAGCTATATATATATTCTTGGAATGTATTATGTAGTATTTTCTTTTTCGTATACATCCTTTCAGTGGATTTCAACTTGTGCAAAGAAATTCACCCTTGCATGTCTTTCTGTTATTTTATGTACGTTACGCGTAGATGTCCACTTCGAGACCTCTGGTAGCCCGAGTGAGGGAGAGCTTCCAGCCCCTTGAGGCCGATGTCGAGGGTGGGGGATGGACTTATGTTCCCATCTCCTAATGGGTCACGGTGACTGGACACGTGGTCAGGACGAGAGGAGGGGTGCTGGGCCCCGAGGAGGTCTTGGAGCGAGATATGATTCTGGACGCTTATATCCCTATCGAGAGTATGCGTAGCTGGCTAGCAGCCGCACCCATTGCACCTGTGGAGCAGCCGAGGAGAGAGGGACAGGCGGAGGAGAGACCTTTACCTTCGCGGGTAACCGGATCCGTTCCGGAGTACCAACGTATGTTCCGTCGCACGCGTTACACTCCAAGGAAGAGTATCTTGGAACAGGCACGTCTACCGAGGATGGCACCACCTGTGATATCAGCTTCACCACCGAGGACTGTGAGACCGACGTCCCCCGTTCCTTACGTTGCACCATCTGGACGTTTCGTACGTTGCTCTTCTGACGCTTTTGCCGAACCTTCGGGACACGCAGATAGGGGGAAGAGGAAAGTGAGAGATGAGCCAGAGCAGGTATTCATGGAGATATCCGAGGAGGAGGAGGACCCGGAGGAGGATCCCGAGGAGGACCCCGAGGAGACGTCATCATCTTAGGTCTGTAGAGGTGGGGGTGTCTAGTACTAGGTTGTAGGTTGTCTGTTAGCGACCAGCCTAGGTTTGGGGTATACATGTTCAGTGTCGTGTATTTGACACCTTTTGATTTACAGCTTTCCTAGGTTTAGCTTTACCGCTTTATTTCCTTATGTCGGGTTGTTGTATTTTGGCCAATATGTCGTGGTTCCAAACTATACTTGCGGGCGCAAGACTTGTGTATATTGACTTGATGATATATATATATATGTATGATGTTTCTTTTCTTCTGAGTTTCTGGATGGCTAAATGAGATGTGTGTAATCTTTTCGTATAAGATCCTTTTCAAAAAAAAATTAGCCACCAATTTTGGTAACCTTGTTTTATGAATGACGATTTTTCACATTAAGTTTTAGTGTTTTCACGTGACGTCCCTTGTATGAAAAAGGGGCGTTACATTTGTGGTATCAGAGCCAAGTCAATGTCTGTCGGGACTGTAGGTTATAGGTCTACTGTGTCTAAGTTATGTGAACTCTGATGGAGTTTGCTTAGGTTATAGCCTTTTTAGGGTAAGTTGTGTGATCTCTGATTAGCATTGTGTGACATTGTTTGTATTGTTTCCTTATGAAACAATGTGTGAAATTGATTGTTTTCGTGAATGGGTTTTGAATAGTGCAACTTGGTTGACTTGTAGAAACCCATGGCACGTCGAGGACGACCGATGAATCGCGTTAACGCTGAGGATCGTGATGGCACTATGGAGAGGGCTATCGCAGCTATGACTAACATGGCAGCTCAGATGGCTCAACAGTCTGTTCGTGCTGAACAGAGCGACATTGAGAGACAACAAAGGGATGCTGAGGATAGAGTTAGGGCTGAGAAAGCTGCTGAAGCCAAGCGATTGGTTGATTTTCGACACCATAATCCGCCACAGTTTCATGGCGAAGCTGAGCCGGAGAAAGCGGAGTTATGGATAGAAGAGCTGGAGAAGATCTTTGAGATCTTGCACTGTACAGCAGCTGAAAAGTTACAGTACGCGGTTTACCTACTTTTGGGTGACGTGGAATATTGGTGGAAGGGAGTCCGACAACTGTTGGAAGCCAGAAACCAAGCGGTGACATGGGAACTTTTTAAGGAGAAATACCTGGAGAAGTATTTCCCACAGAGTGCGAGGTCTGAAAAAGAGCAAGAGTTTCTACGACTACAGCAACGAGACATGTCGGTGGGAGAGTACACGGCAAAGTTTGAGTCACTTGTCAAGTACTTTCGGTTCTTCCAAGTCCAACTGGACGAGGGATGGAAATGCGAGAGGTTCGAAGCGGGGTTGTGGCACGAGGTGCGTCAATCTATAGCTTCACTAGATATTCGTCAATTTCCACTGCTGGTGGAAAAGTGTAGGAAGATGGAGAACCTAATGAGAGGAAGGGTGATTAAGGGGAATGTGGGTGGACCGTATAGGTCATATCCACAAGGACAGAAAGGGACGCAGGATCAGCACAAACCCTACTTTAAGAATCAGGGGAACCAGCAACAAAACCACAACTTGCCACCTGTTGTTGATAGTGGGAGTAAAGTGAACCACGGAGCGAGCTCTCCAGTAACATGTTATAAGTGTGGAAAATTGGGACACTATACCAACAATTGCGTCCAGCAAGGAAAAGCTTGTTATAGCTGTGGGAAAGTGGGACATATAGCAAAGGACTGCGATATGCCCAAACCCAAGCCGGAAATCAACTCTGCAAAGCCGAAGGCTGAAGACAAAAGGACGTGTTTACACTATGAGCGGTGTTGAGGCTTCACCCTTAGATGATCCCCTACAAGAAGGAAATGACATAGCTGGTAATTTTGAAGACTAGGGGCTTCATGGAGGATTGGAGATGGGTAGTCTTCTGTAAATTTTTAGAGATTCTGGAGGTCAACTCCAAGCCTTGACAGAAAAAAGGGTCTATACTATGAATGATGGAAGACTAGTTTTGTTTTGTTAGGGAACCTTTTGTGTATTGTATGTTTTAGTTTCTTATAAGTTTTAGATTCAAAATCTAACTCTATGTTTTAAATTTCTTCCGCTACTACTTAAATATGTAACCTCCTAGTAACTCTTATGTCTGTCTGCTTCTAAAACTTTTCGTAATCTATGCATGAAGTTATTCAGTAATTTCATTTGTCTATCTTCTTACCTAGTTGTCTTCTATCTCCCTATCTAATAATCTTTCTGATTGTCCATCTTGTCAAACCAATTCGCACTAGTAGTGGTAGTCTCGTTTGTAAAATGATTTTACATTTTTGGGTTAACTTTGAGGGGAGCAAGAACCCTATAAATGATAATGTGAGTTGCAATAGAAATTTTCATAGGAATTTTTTTTGCCATAAACCCTTTAGCAAAGAATAGTTGGGGTACTAACAATGGTCGACAGTCATCTAGGAGTACTGTAACGAGTATTAAGGGACGAGTATAAGAAAAGGATAATACAATGAAGGGGTGGCAAAGCATTAGTAATTCTTGAAGATGAAATAGGAGGGAAAGAATTTTTGGAAGAATCGGATAAAGACTAGTAGATATGTGTCGATGGTTATATTCAAGAATGATTTGGACAACGATGTGATTAGCAATGCAATTATTATCGTTTTCTGACTGCTTAAGGTCAAGGCGTGGGAGTAATTAACCCATTGGCTTGCCGGTAGTAGATGGGGTACAATGATAATTGATATGGACTTACATTGTTGAGTTCTTAAAGTTTGGATTGGATGGTTATAAGTTTTGATCAATAGTGTGAGGATACTTTATAGTTGGAGTAGGGATGCTCGAAGGAATGAGAGTGTTTTATTTCCAAAGTATGTGTGATAAAAAGATTTATCGGATGAGAATTTTTCTATAATGATGGTTAAACGTAGTTTAGGTACGTAATTTTGGGGACGAAATTCTTTTAAGAGGGGTAGAGTTGTAACACCCTCATTTTTAAATAGTTTTTATTGATTTTTAATCTGCTTTAAATTAATTAAAATTATTTAATTAATGATTTTGGGGATTTTAAAGTGTGAATAATAATATTCATATCTTAGGTTTTCTTTTGAAGGGTTAGAGTAGTAGAGTTCGCAAAACTGAGTTTTGCGGGAACCGCATTCTCTCCTGATGCGGGGATAGGGTTCAGTATTTTTCTAGAGGTCATTTTTACTCCAAAATATTATTTTAAAGTACCAAAAGTGATTTTTATAATATTTGTGATTTTGAAAAAAATTTCTAGAATTTTTCAGAAAAACTTTATTTTACCCGCGTTTGGAGCTTTACGGGTAAACCGGGCGCAACCGGGACATGAAAAATAGTCCAAAAATTTAGTTTTGAGTTTCTAAATTTTTCTATGACATATTCAAATCATAAAATTTATTTCTCATGATTTTACCCATTTTAGAAAAATAATTATCTAAAAAGGGGTTCAAAAACTACGCGTTTTTATTACTTTGAACTACCGATTAAACCCTAACTTGATGGGATTTAATCCCACCAATTTTCTGGGCTGTTGGGCGCACAAGAGTGCAGAATTCACTCTAAAAAATTATTCCAAAATTCAAATGGTCAAAAAGGGGTTGATTTTTGAATTTTTCCAAATTAGGTGAGAGATGTATGGCTCCCAACCGCTCAAGCATGCAAGCCCATACCTCCCCCATGCTTCGCTTGTGTGAAGCCGAGTTGTATAGGGAGAAGGGAGAGAGAAATTCAATTTTTTTGTCACACTTCATCTTCTCCAAGTTTCCATTCTCCATTTTCTCTCCATTCCCAAGCTTTTTCATACACCAAAAAGACCAAGTTTTATTGAGATTTTGCATAGTCAAGCTTCACAAAAAAGGTTTGGATCATCATTCTAATTCATAAACTTCTTTCATTTTTTCATTTCCACCACTTTCATTTTTCATGAAGGTTGTGTTCTTCTCTTTACTAAAAGAGAGTTTTTTCTTGGTTTAGGTTCACTCCATTGGAACCTACAAGCTTGAAAACTACTTTGGATCCATTTGTCTTCAAGATTTGAGTAAGTATTCATCTACTCAAATTTCTACTCTTTAGGGTTTGTTGGTTTTCATAAAACTCATATTTTTATGGTTTTTTTTGGTGTATTTTGTGAAAGGTAAATTTTTCTAAGTGTGGGAACATCAAGGCTTCAAGGAGGCCACTTGGTGATTTTGTAGAGAGAAGGTGATTTTTTGTGTTTGCCCATTTCATAGTTTTCAAGAGGTAAGGGGATTTTCTCAATAAGTTGGGAAGGTTGTATATGTGTGTGGCTATGTGTTGTATGTTTCATGAAAAACTCAAAGACTTGAGTTTTCATATTGGTTGTTGAATGAGTTTTCCTTCTCTTAGTAATATGTATTTTTATATATTTATGTATATGAGTGAAAGTATGATTTTGGTTGATGAATGATAATTTTTGAAAAGCCTATGTGTGTTTAGAAAAATCATATGTATGATTTGGAGTGATTTTGGATGCCTATGTGTATGTTTGGTGAAGTATGCTTTACTATGTTCATGATGTATGTTAATATGTTATGAATGATTACTTTGAGTGTATGTATGATTTATGGCTTGGTGGTGTTCTTGCCTAAATGGATAAATGTTGATTCTTGGATGTTTCATATGATTTAATTCAATGTGATTGGAATTGGATTGAAAAGATTTGATTAAGTGTGGGAAGAGGGTTTAAAAGCTTTAATGAAAAAGTTTTCCAAAGTGAAATCAAATAAATTAATTAAGATTCAAGTTAATACATACTTAGATAAATTTCATTAAATTTCTACGTATAAGTCTCAAGTCAATTTCATACTAAATCATTTTTCTCCATAAAACTCTAAGTGAGCTTGAAAATCAATTAATGAGGGTGAAAAATCAAATTTCGAATTTTTAGGGGTCAAAAACGAAAACTGGATGGTTTGGGGTCAAAAATGCAAAATTCGAGAATTCTGGGCTTAAATTCAAAAATCTGGACACTTTGGGCCAAAAGTATAATTTTGCAAAAGTTATGGGGTAGAAACGTGAAGACTGGACAATTCTGGGGCAGAAACGTGAAGACTGGGCAGTTTTGGGGCAGAAACCTAATTTTCAGAAAAATAAGGGCTGAAACTTGAAATAGAATATCTTTGAGGGGTAAATTTTCAAATACTTAAAGTAAAGGAATTTAAGTAAAGTTATCAAAGCAATTAACCAAGACTTTGAATTAAATCTTTTTACAATGAGAAGTGGGAAGAAAATAATAATGAGGATTTGAGAGTTAAAGTTGAGGAAGAGCTTTAATTTCAAACACGAACTTTCCATAAAACTTAAGTTTTAAAATGACGTTATTACACGATATTGAAAGAGGATCAATGTGGCGACGATAAAGTCTTGAGGACAATAATATTACACAGTGTTGGAAGAAAGCTAACACGTGGCGACGAAAAACCCTAAGAAGAGGGACTGCATTGATTGTATTGTGTGTGATTGCAAATATATTGTCATTTGCATTAAAGACGTGGCTTTGCCAAATTAGAGCATACAATCCTATGCGATGGATTGTGAATGATTGTAAAACCTGTCCATGAAAAAGGGGACCGATGGTTACCATGTCCATGAAAAGGGGACAAATTGGTTTATTATGTTGCTCTACTGAATAATTGTAAAACTTGTCCATGAAAAAGGGGACTGATGGTTACCATGTCCATGAAAAAGAGGATCGCTTGGTTTATTATGTTATGGTGTTAGTAGCTCTCTAATGAATAATTGTAAAACCTGTCCTTGGAAAAGGGGACCGATGGATACCATGTCCATGAAAAAAGGGACCGATTGGTTTATTATGGTATAACCATATCGCCCTACTTAGTTGAGGAAGAGAAGTCTCCATGGAGCAGTGCACCGGTGTATTAAAGAGATATTGAAGTGACATGCATTATGCTAGAGTGCTATGTGTGTGTTTGACTGTGTGATTAATTTGATGATGTGCTCTCTCTTGGTGTATGAATAACTTAGAGAAAGATTTGCGAAAGAGTAGCTATATATATATTCTTGAAATGTATTGTGTAGTATTTTCATTTTCGTATACATCCTTTCAGTGGATTTCAACTTGTGCAAAGAAATTGACCCTTGCGTGTCTTTTTGTTATTTTATGTACGTTATGCGTAGATGTCCACTTCGAGACCTCTGGTAGCCCGAGTGAGGGAGAGCTTCCGGCCCCTTGAGGCCGATGCCGAGGGTGGGGGATGGACTTATGATCCCATCTCCCAATGGGCCACGGTGATTGGACACGTGGTCAGGACGAGAGGAGGGGTGCTGGGCCCCGAGGAGGTCTTGGAGCGAGATATGATTCTGGACGCTTATATCCCTATCGAGAGTATGCGTAGCTGGCTGGCAGCCGCACCCGTTGCACCTGTGGAGCAGCCGAGGAGAGAGGGACAGGCGGAGGAGAGACATTTACCTTCGCGGGTAACCGGATCCGTTCCGAAGTACCGACGTATGTTCTGTCGCACGCGTTACACTCTAAGGAAGAGTACCTTGGAACAGGCACGTCTACCAAGGATGGCTCCACCTGTGATATCAGCTTCACCACCGAGGATCGTGAGACCGACGTCCCCCGTTCCTTACGTTGCACCATCTGGACGTTTCGTACGTTGCTCTTCTGACGCTTTTGCCGGACCGTCTGGACACGCAGATAGGGGGAAGAGGAAAGTGAGAGACGAGCCAGAGCGGATATTCATTGAGATATCCGAGGAGGAGGAGGATCCCGAGGAGGACCACGAGGAGACGTCATCATCTTAGGTCTGTAGAGGTGGGGTGTCTAGTACTAGGTTGTAGGTTGTCTGTTAGCGACCAGCCTAGGTTTGGGGTATACATGTTCAATGTGGTGTATTTGACACACCTTTTGATTTATAGCTTTCCTAGGTTTAGCTTTACCGCTTTATTTCCTTATGTCAGGTTGTTGTATTTTGGCCACTATGTCGTGGTTCCAAACTATACTTGCGGGCGCAAGACTTGTGTATATTGACATGATGATGATGATATATATATATATATGTATGCTGTTTCTTTTCTTTTGAGTTTCTGGATGGCTAAATGAGATGTGTGTAATCTTTTTGTATAAGATCCTTTTCAAAAAAAAATTAGCCACCAATTTTGGTAACCTTGTTTTATGAAAGACGATTTTCGCATTAAGTTTTAGTGTTTTCACGTGACGTCCCTTGTATGAATAAGGGGCGTTACATATTACGTCCTGGCCAGCTCTTTTACAAGCATTGGAAACCCGGTTTGCACCCACTTTTTACGATGACCCTAAGGGTGCCTTATTTAAGTTTGTGCAACGTGGCTCGGTGAATGAGTACTTGACAGAGTTTGAACGGCTTGCGAATCGCATTGTGGGCTTGCCATCCCCTTTCTTACTCAGCTGCTTCATTTCGGGTCTCTCCCCAGACATCCGGCGTGAAGTCCTAGCTCTGCAACCGGTGTCTCTAGCCTAAGCCACCGCATTGGCCAAACTTCAAGAGGACAAACTTGAAGATCGACGCCGTGGGTATCGAGGTAAAACACACACCCCAGCTTCTTCTTCCACTTCACACACTACCCCAACCTTTTCCAACCCTCCCCTGCTACCTATCCCACCCAAAACTCAATTTAAGAAGCTGACTCCCGAAGAAATGGCCGTTAGACGAGAAAAGGGTCTTTGTTACAACTGCGATGACAAATTTGGCCCAAACCATAAATGCAAGGTGCGTTTTTTCTTGCTTGTCGCCGATGAAAGTGAGGACATTCCAGCTCTTGAACCACCGCCCCCACCAGAACTATCTGACCCCACCCTTGACCCCGATACTGACCCAGCCCATATTAGTTTTAATGCCCTCTCAGGCACTTCTTCCTCCACACCCGAGTCCTTGAGTCTTTTTGGCCACGTCGGGAACTCTCGTGTTACGGTACTTATTGATGGTGGCAGTACGCACAATTTTATGCAAACACGTATGGCCAAGTTTCTTTCTTTACCCACCTCAGACACCCAGGCACTCAAGGTCAAGGTAGGTAATGGGACGCTCCTTGACTGCAATCAGATTTGCAGTGATACGATCCTCACCATTCAAGGACACTTTTTTCCTGTGGATCTACATGTCCTTCCCATCAGCGGTGCGGATATCGTCTTAGGAATCCAATGGCTCAGAAGATTTGGTCCCATCATCACCGACTACGACTCTCTCACCATGCAGTTTTTTCGCAATGGTGAGCTTATTGAGCTCCACGCGAACTCTCCCACTTCACCCACGGATGCCACAGCTAATCAGGTAAAACGTTTTTACCAAACACATGCTGCTTCTGAATTTTTTCATATTGCTATAACTACTACCGACCCCACCGCTCACACATCACAACTCACACATCCAATCCCAAAAATTGCTTCTCTGCTATCCACATTTCATACTCTCTTCCAAACACCATCTCAACTTCCCCCACCTCGTTCCATCACCCATAAAATCCACCTTATCCCAAACAACAAACCCGTAAATGTACGCCCATACAGATACCCTCATTTCCAGAAAGCTGAAATTGAAAAACAGGTCAATGACATGCTGAACACTGGTATGATACAATTAAGCCGTAGCCCTTTTTCTTCACCAGTGCTTCTTGTTAAGAAAAAGGATGGGAGTTGGCATTTTTGCGTAGATTACAGAGCGTTGAACGCCATCACAGTTAAGGATAGATTTCCGATGCCTACCATTGACGAACTACTTGACGGGTTGGAGTCTGCCTCATGGTTTTCCAAATTGGACTTGCACCAAGGGTTCCATTAGATTCTCATGGCTGAGGAGGACATTGCAAAAACAGCGTTTCGAACACACCAGGGTCATTACGAGTATAAGGTGATGCCATTTGGGCTTTGTAATGCCCCTTCAACTTTCCAAGCCACCATGAATGAATTACTCAAACCCTTCCTCCGTCACTTTGCTGCGGTATTTTTTGACGACATCCTCGTGTATAGCTCGACCTTTGAGGATCATGTCTCCCACCTTACTCGGGTTTTTCAGGCACTTTTGGAAGGCCAATTTTTTCTCAAAAGTTCTAAATGTTTGTTTGCACAGCGCCAATTAGAATATTTGGGCCACATTGTATCCCAAAAGGGCGTGGAACCATAACCTTCAAAGGTGCAGGCCATGGTGGATTGGCCCATTCCCACCACGATTAAATCGCTGCGTGGCTTCCTGGGTTTGACTGGTTTCTACCGCAAATTCATTCAAAATTATGCTACTATTGCTTCACCCTTAACTGCTCTGTTACGCAGGGATAGCTTTGGGTGGAACCCAGCTGCACAAACTGCCTTTGAGCATCTGAAGAAGGCTATGACTGAAGCCTCAGTCCTCGCACTCCCTGACTTCTCTATGCCCTTCACCCTTGAGACTGATGCGTCGGGAGTAGCCATGGGTGCTGTCTTAATGCAAAGGGACCACCCTATTGCTTTTTTCAGCAAACCGTTTTGTCCACGGCTACAACGGGCATCCACTTACGTTAGGGAGTTACATGCTATCACCACAGCTGTCCGTAAGTGGCGACAATACCTACTTGGCCATCCATTTGTGTTCCTCACCGACCATAAGAGCCTCAAGGAATTGATGTCACAAGTTGCGCAGACTCCAGATCAACAGACCTATTTGGCCAAGCTCCTCGGATATGACTACTCAATTCAATACAAGGTGGGCAAGAGCAATCTGGTCGCGGATGCACTATCCCGTTTACCTGAACCACCAGAGGCACAATATTACATTCTTTCCATGCCCAATTTCCTGTTTCTAGAAGACTTACGCAAGTCTTTACGTGATAGTACTGAATTCCAGCAACTCGTGACCCAAGTACAGCAGGACCCTCTTGATTTTCCCGACTACAAGTTGCATGATGGATTACTCCTTTTCAAAGGAAAAATTTGGCTTGATACGGCCAATCCTTTTCGATCATTATTGCTTGAAGAATTTCACAAAACTCCCTTGGGAGGTCACATGGGAATCACTAAGACTATGAAAAGAATCCAAGCCAATTTTTTCTGGGCCAACATGCGTGAGGAAGTGCACCAATTCGTGTCTCAATGCCCCACTTGCCAACAGACTAAGTATGAGACCAAGAAACCAGCAGGCCTGCTTCAACCAATTCTTATTCCTATTCCCACAGCAGTTTTGGAGGACTTATCGCTCGATTTCATCACTGGACTCCCTCCATCTCAGGGCCATACCACTATCCTTATAGTAGTGGATCGATTCTCTAAGGGTGTTCACTTTGGCCCACTCCCCTCCAACTTCTCGGCTTTCAAAGTTGCCTCACTATTTCTTGACATGGTTTGCAAACACCATGGTTTTCCGAGAAGCTTAATTTCGGATCGTGATCCTATCTTTGTGAGTAAATTTTGGCGCGAACTTTTCAAATTATGCGGCACCAAATTACGCGTATCATCCGGAGTCTGATGGACAAACTGAGGTAATTAACCGTGTCCTGGAGCAATACCTCAGAGCGTTTGTCCATGAGCAGCCTTCCAATTGGTGCAAGTTTCTGGGCTTTGCTGAATGGTGTTACAATACCTCTATACACTCCGCTACTGGGTCTACCCCATTCGAGATCATTTATGGCAAAAGTCCCCCATCCATTCCTCAATACCTACTGGGTTCAACCCTTGTGGAGGCTATTGATCAGATGCTGACCACACGCCAGGAATTGCTTTCCAGACTTACTTCCCGTTTGCTTAAAGCTCAAGCACTTATGAAGACCCATGCGGATGGCAAACGCAGAGATGTTTCTTATAATGTGGGTGATTGGGTCTATGTTAAGCTCCGCCCATATCACCAAACATCAGTTTCGGGCTCTCCATACCATAAACTTGCCAAACGCTTTTATGGCCCATTTCAGATTTCGGAAAAGATTGGTGTTGTGGCCTATAGGGTACAACTCCCTGACTCTTCAAAAATTCACCCTGTTTTTCATTCTTGCTTGCTGAAACTACACCAAGGGCCCAGGGAAACTAGTCATGATCCACTACCCCCGGTGTTTACGAGAACCATCCGTTGGTTGAACCTTTAACTGTCTTGGAACGCAAATGGGACCATACCACGCCCCCTCCCACTCTGATGGTCTTGATCCAATGGCTTGGTTTGGCTCCTGAGGACACGACTTGGGAGGTATGGGCTGACATTCAAGAGACATTCCACCTTGAGGACAAGGTGCTTCCCCAAGAGGTGGGCGATGGTAGGAATACGACCCAATCTTCTTCTCAGCCCAAGAGATCCAAGAGGCCCATCAAACGCCCTGCACGTTTTCCTGATTATGTGTAACAGCTGGCATTCGGTTGTGCCAGGGGGGGCAATGGGTATAGAAGTTAGTTATTGCTGCCATTTACATTTTGCTTTATTGCATTCGCGTTTTGTGAAGATTCCTTTCTGTTCCTTAAAATTCGGATAGCCATTGATTGTAGCCAATGATTGGCATGATTGTTGGTTTAAATACCGAGAGTTGAATGAAATAAGGCAAGCAAAAAAGTCCATTTAATTCTCTTCTTACTTCTTTTCTAGGAGGAACCCTTGACCTCGAATACAAGGGGAATTACTATATCCTATCAAGTTCCTATCAAAAGGAGGATTACACTACATTACAATTTATAAAAGCATAATTAAGGGTGCCCACTAGCAAGTCTATATATGATTGCGAATTTATCTATTATATATGCTAATTTGAATGTATAATTCTCTTCCGTTTCATTTTGTTTTTACCCACTTGTTGGGGTACGAAAATTCCTGCCTTCGAGCAAGAGAGTCAGCCTCGAAGTGTAGACTCCAAAAAATGTGGTGGCCTTTAAATGAGAATATTCGAAGATAGTGGTGGAAAATATTCGAAACGGTACGTTTTGAATTTGGTCACGAGGGCGTTTGGGTTCAAAATTCGAAAAATGGAAGTGATGATCGTTGAGAAGGAAGTTAAAAGATTCAAGGACAGTTGGGGAAACGTTATGAAGATTCGGGTCAGACGAAGCGGCTTTGCATGGCAAGTTCCACGTGGTGTCTTCTTTTCGAAGCAACAGTTATGAAACATATCTATAAATAGGAGTTTTAGGCATAGTTAGGGGGTCTTTGGATACACACACTTATACTCTGATAAAATTCTCAATATGCCTATAACATCCGTCTTCACAGGATACACGACTCCAGGGAAGAAATCACTATATGTTGTTGATTCCATTGCTCAGTAGTATAGACTTTATATTCTTTCTTTCACTTTCAAGCATATGCTCCATTTCTTCACTATTTGTATTATCGAATTCTACTTATAAATCATCTTCGTTACTTAATTAGCAAGTGCATGTATGTCGTAACATCCATTTTTTCGTTTACCGTCTGTTTTCTATTTTATATGAAATTTTGTGATCTAAGTGTTAGGTGATTTATATTTGTCTTAAAAATAGGGTTTTAATATGCTTTTTCATTCTTTTTATTGAAACAGAAACTTTTCTTTTGACATTGGGTTTTATACAGACAACGGTTTTTACCGTAATTGACGGATTATGTTTTAAATAGCAAAATTATGTCAAACCAACCCAGAAAATTATATTCCTTCACAAAAGTTGTTTCTTTTAATATTTTTGATTTTCTGAAATTTTGATGGAATTTTTGGAAAACTTTTGAAATTTACCAAAAAATACGCTTAACGGATGCATATAGCGTAAAGATCTTGTTTCAGTGTTATTTTTTCGTGACACAAATCCAAAACACTTTTATTTTTATTTTTAATTATTTATTTGGTGATTTTAGAAATTATTTGTGTGTAGGATTTTTAAAACATCGTTTTTGCTCTTATTTGCGCTATATCAGCCAAATAGAGATGAATAGGGAGTAAACAGGTATGAATTAGGAACTTAGAATTTTTTAGGGACTTTTATGCAATGTGAATAGTGATTAGTCAACTGTAGATGGTATTGTTGACCATGAATAGTGGACGGCAATGTGCAATTACCATTTTACCCTTGGTTTTACACTTAAACTACCAAAACATAAAGTTTTTAACCAAGCTATCCAAGGGCTCTCCTCCCCCCTCATTTAGTCGACATCTTCATGTCATTTTAGAGCCTTGGATTTGCTTTTTCACTTGGATTCAATCCTTGTGAGATGCCTTGGAACCAATAGGAAAAAGGGTTGATTTGCAACACCCTTTCTCATAAAAGGATATTGCAAGGTAATGAAATGTTCTTACAAAATAATTATAAAAGTTAATTTATATTTCGAAAGCTATTATTTCAAAATCTTATTTCTTATAAAAAAAATGTGAGTATTTTTTTTTAAAGATGAGAAGAATGGGGAATATTTTAAATGAAAATTCTTCTCAAAAAGGAATTACACAAATACATTCTTACAGACATATGTCTTATATTCATATTACATGGTACATATCTACAACAGACCACATAGTCAAACAAGAATTAATAACTTAATACAATCTTTTAGCAAAGACTGTAATCACAGCCTACCCAAAATGAGCCTAAGTCGGTCGAGTCTTAAAACACCCTCTAAGGGATGGTCTCCGTCCTTCTTCTTCAAGTCCTTACTAGTCCACCCAGCTGGTGGTCCATCTATATGAATCATGTTCCAAAGACCACAAAACATATAGGCAAGGGTTAAAAAATACTCCTTTGCAAGTTATAAGATAAGGCAAACATAAGAAAAGGATAAAAGAATTCATGCATCATTAGCATCTCTTCACCCTATAACATGCAATCTTTTATCACAATAATATATTACCACACACACATCTATTTTCATAGCAGTAATGTATGATCACACACAGTTAATATCAACACAGTATTATCTTATCACAATTGGTGACATGCAACTCATCATCAAAGTAATATATCATTACACAAGATATATTTAACAATGCATATCACTTCTATTACCGTCACAACACCGGTGTAATGCTCCATGGAGACTTTTATCTTCCTCAACAACATTTGAGTGATAGGCTGTAGCATAAACTTAACATAACAAACAAAGATGTCCCCTTTTTCATGGACTGTTTTACAATTATTCAGTAGAGCTACATTTAAAATTTAATACCATATCATAAATAGGTCAGCCAGTCAGATTTATCCAAGCCGGGTATTCTACTCATTCTCGGCTTTCTGGGATCCACCACACAGCCATTGAGACTTTTGAAACTTGGATAATCCCAGTAGGCAATTGTAGCCCAACCGTACCCTATTTTCAACCCCCTCTCTGGGCTGTAAGTTCATATCGCAACTGTATCATCCGTTTTTCTGAGTTACCGTTTAAAATCCATTTTCTATGAAATTTTAAGATCTAAGTACTAAGTAATTTATTGTAGTCTTATAATTAGGGTTTTAATATGTAACACCCTTTCTCCAAAAAGGATATTACACCATAGTTACCAATGAATTTTGAAATAACTTAGAAAATATTTAGTGAAACCTCAACATTCCTTCTCCGAAAATGTATGTAAAATATTTTCTTCTTTTAAACAAAGAGAAGGATGGAGAATATGTATTAATTCTTCTCAAAAAGGTTTTTAAGTGCGGAAGCCTAAACAAAACTCGTATAGATGTAATCTCATTTCATATAAGCATCAAAGTTTTTACAAGGAAAGTTGTAAAATACAGTAAATGCAACACTCTTTCTCAAAAAAGGATATTACACCATAGTTACCAATGAATTTCGAAATAGCTTAGAAAATATTTAATAGAAACTCAACATTCCTTCTCTGAAAACATGTATAAATTTTTTTTTCTTCTTTTAACACAGAGAAGGATGGAAAATATGTATTAATTCTTTTCAAAAGAGTTTAAGTGCGGAAGCATAAGACAATACTACGCGAAAAAGATCTCGTCTCATATATATATAAAACATCAGAGTTTGTACAGGAAAGAGTTTAAAGTAAGACAGTGAACATCTGAGCCAGTCTGGTCTCTAAACCCCTACTCAAATAATACAGTAACCGTCTAATCTTCTTGGAATCCATATCATCTACTCAGCAGCATCATTCAGCTCCTCTTTTAAGAGCTAACCCACTTCTTGGGTCAAACATCTACTCCGTCATGAGTGAACACAACAAAGTAGACAAGGGTTAAACTGTAAACAACTTAATAAGGAAAGTACGACACACAGCAACATACCGCACAAACATTAAGGAACCATACTCAAGAAATCAATATATCAGCACAATAAGAATTTTGCTCAAAACAGCACATTTGGGAACACCCAGTGAGAACAATATGTAACAAAGGAATCATTCAATATCTTAAACAGGGAATTTCACACAAGACTTTCTATACTTTCGGGACACACCCACAAGCATCCTGCCCGCTACTCTTGGGGATTTTACTTAAGAATTTCGGGCCACACCCATGAGAAAAGAACCCGCTACCCCTAGAGATTTTACGACATAATTTCGGGACCACACCCACGAGAAAAGAACCCGCTGCTCCTGGAGACTTTACCACTTACATTTGGGCCACACCCACGAGTAAGTCACTCCCTACTCAAGGAGATTTTACCATAGAAATTTTGGCACCGAGCCACGAGCATTCAACCCGCTACTCCACGAGATTTTACTTAGTAACCACAGATACCAGCGTACGACTTAACTCTCAAATAAACACGGAATCACAAGTAAACACAGAACCACGTTTCTCAGATAAGAATACCAAATCACACATCTCAGAAAAACGCAGGATTTCACCATTCAGATATAACACAGAACCATTTATCTCAGACAATTCATACTTCATTTTTGTTCAAAAGTGTATAATAGTACTAAAAAGTGATTAATTTATTGAACAGGGGTCAAAACTGAAATATTTCGAAAATACTTGAGCACTGGTTCATTTTCAAAAAAAGACCATTGAAAGCTTATTTCACAAATTTTCACTATTAAGAACATAGAGAATACTGTACTAAAAATATATAACAGTAGAATTCACCGAGAATCCATTACCATTATATTCCCCAATTATTTTAGTTACGTATATACCGAGTCCCTAAGTTAAGAATTCCCCAAACAGTGTATCAATACAGATCCCAGGCCAGAGAGAGACGGACTGCTTTAGCCCCTTCAAATGTCTCACTTCCTTTCTAGACAGATCCATACTGATAAACCATTTATCTTAACCATGACCTTGTATATCAATGATAGACAATACCAGGGTTTTCACAAAATAATAAATAGTATTCTCATCGCAGTAAAATCATCTTTACGGTAGTATAAATTTCGCCATTATAACGGTATGTTTACAAAAGTTCAAAAATAATTTTAACATGGTAACCTTAGTCCCACAAAATTTTAATAAAATTTGGGCATTATAACTTTACAATTAATAATTAGTACAAAATAATTAATTTAAGACTATAAAATCATTTATCTAAAGCATAAAGGCAAAAACACCTAAAGCATACAATCTAAACACAAACAAGAATCAAAACTCATACTTCACAAATTAAATTGAAAGATTAACCCCTTACCTTGGCCAAAGCTTGATGAAGAACAAAGCAAGAACACTAAAGAATTTTAGGAACTAAGAAAGTAAAAGAGAGAGAATTTGTGTTTGTTGTCTTCAAGGCTTCCTTGGCTTCTTGGATGAATGAAAAATTATGAAGCCAAGGTTGCTATTTATAGGGAGAGGGGGCGGCCAAGCTAGGGAGAAGGAAGGAATTAAGAAAGTTTGTGATGTAAGCCATGACTCTTAAAATGCTTAATTATTAATTAGGTTTAGTCAATCTTTTTTCTAATTGGTTTAGAGCTCTCCACAAGGATTGATGACAAGGTAGGAAATCTGATCCAAGGACTCCAAGAGCTCCTTGATGTCGACCAAATGAGGGAGAAAGAGGGCCATTGGATTGCTTGGACAAAAGCCTAGGGTTTAGGTAGTTTTAAGTGGAAACCAAGGGTAAAATGGTCTTTTTACTTGCCAACCTTACTGTTCAAGGTAATCATGATGTTCCCCACTCTTATATACTTCTTAGAATTGTATTTGAACCCCTCAAAGTTCCTAAGTTCCTATATTATAGCCACTATATCTCTATTTGTTTCAATTCGGTTTATTCCGCAATTAAGGGCTAAAATAGTCTGTTTACTAATCTAACACTCAAAAATAATTTTAAATAGTAAGAATCAATGAGAAATCTTGAAAATAACATGTAAGAACCTCATGGAAGAGTTTTTTGAGAATTTTACGGTAAGGGTAAGCCTTACGGTTTGCAAAAACAAAGAAAAACGGATGCGCCGTAAGTGAAAAACATCACTTTTTCAGAAAATTCCAGAAAAATCCCAGAAAATTTACAAATTGAATTTAAACACTAATGGTCTCTCTTAAAATTTCATTTTGAGCACTCATTGTTCGACATAAATCGATTTTGGACCAGAAATCTCCGCTTTCTGTACTTTATAAGCGTCGAAAAAGTAGCGTTTTGACCTATTTTTCAGAAAATTATGGAAAAATTTCCAAAAATCTCAAAAAATATGAAAACATGATTCAGCTACTCAAAATCATTTTCCGGCCTCAGGTTGGTCTTTGAATCAGTGTTTTACTCTTTCCGTAAGTAACAGGGTCAAAACGGTAATTTCCAAAGTTTTCTAAAAATTCTAAGAAAATTCCACAAAATCACAAATATTAAAAGAAACAACTTTTGTGAAGTAAGTTTGTTTGTATAAGTTGATTCGACATACTTGTGCTATTAAAACCCTTTTCCGTCAATAACGGTAAATACGGATGTCAAACAGTATGGAAAAAGTTACTGTTTTAATAAAATAATTTCATAAGTGTTTTATACTTATTATTATATGACCAAATTAATTTTCTTAGCACTTAGATCATAGTGTTTCATATAAAATAGAGATTCTAACTAATATCCTAAAAATACGGATGTTACAGTAAACATCTGAGCCAGTCTGTCATCTAAACCTCTACCCAAATAATACAGTAACCATCTATTCTTCTCGAAATATCTATCAATCTATTCAGCAACATCCTTCAGCTTTTCTCCTAAGAGCCAACCCACTTCTAGGGTAAAATATCTACTCCGTCATGCATCAATACAACAAAGCAGGCAAGGGTGAAACTCTACTCAAATTAATAGGAAAAGTATATACACTCAGCAACATACAACACAAATACTAAAGAATCACACTTAAACAATCAGTCCACCAACATATCAAACAATAAGCACACAACACATTGGGAACACCTGGTGGGAACATCGCTTTCAACAAAGCATTTGGGAACATCAAGTGGAAACATCGAGTATGAACATCATGTGGGAACATCGAGTAGGAACATCCCTTTCAACAAAGCATATGGGAACATCGCCTTTCACTAGGCATATCTCTTTCACTTCCAACCACTTAGAACCACTTATCTCAAGCCACACAAAATCACCAGAGAACACAAAACTGCATTTAATAGATAAGAATACCAAATCATATTTCTCAGGAAAAACACAAAATTTCACCAGTCAGATAGAACATAGAACCATTTATCCCAGATAACTCTTACTCCGTTTTATATTCAAGTCCCTAAAAAATAAATTGGTATATAACAGTACTAAAAAGTGATTAATTTATTGAAAAGGGGGTCAAAACTGAAATATTTCAAAAATACTTGAACACCGGTTTACCATTGAAAGCTTGTTTCACAAATTTTCACTATTAAAAACATAGAGAATATTGAACCAAATAAAATATAACAGTAGAATTCACCGAGAATCTATTACCATTATATTCCCCAATCATCTTAGACATGTATATACCGAGTCCATAGGTTAAGAATTCCCCAAACAGCGTATCGGTACAGATCCCAGGCCAGAGAGAGACGGACTACTTTAGCCCCTTCAAAGGTCTCTCTTCCTTTCTAGACAGATCCATACTGATAAACCATTTATCTTAACCATGACCTTGTATGTCATTGATAGATAATATTAGGGTTTTCACAAAATAATTAATTGTATTCTCATTGCAGTAAAATCATATTTACGGTAGTCTAAATTTTGTCATTATAACGGTATATTTACAAAAGCTCAAAAATGATTTTGACATAGCCCTTACTCACACGAAAATCTTGAGAAAATTTGGGCATTATAGCCCTATAGTTATTAATTAGCACAAAATAATTAGTTTAAAGCTTATAAAACAATTATTAAGGCATAAAAGCAAAAATGCATAAAGCATACAAGACAAGCATAAACAAGAATCAAAACTCATACTTATCAAATTAATATTGAAAGATTAACCCCTTACCTTGGCCAAACTTGAAGAAAAACAAGCAAGAATACCAAAAGAAATTTAAGAACTAAAGAGAGAAAAGTGTTTGTCTTCTTGATTCATTGGCTTGGTGTGTGAATTTTTATGAAGCCAAGGTCCCTATTTATAGTGGGAGGGGGGCGGCCAAGCTAGGGAGAAGGAAGGAATTAAGAAAATGTGAGGTAAGCCATGACTCCTAAACTACCTATTTAACAATTAGGTTAAATCATACTTTTATCTAATTGGTCCAAAGGCTTTCACAAGGATTGATGACTCATGTAGGAAGTCTGATCCAAGGCCCCTAATTGCCTCTTGATGTCGACCAAAGGAGGGAAAAGGAGAGTCATTGGATTGCTTGGACAAAAACTTTAGGTTTAGGTAGTTTTAAGTAAAATCAAGGGTAAAATGGTCATTAAAAATGCCCACCGTACTATTCAAGGCTAATCATGATGTCTACAGGTCTTTTATGCTTCTTAGAATTGTATTTGAACCCCTCAAAGTTTCTAAGTTTCTATATCATAGCAACTATGTCTCTATTCGTCTCTATTCGACTTATTCCGCAAATAAGGGTCAAAATAGTCTTTTCACTAATCAAATATTCCAAATCAATTTTAAATGGTAAGAATCAATGGAGATTCACGAAAATATCATGTAAAAGCTTCATGGAAGAGTTTTAGGATTTTTACGGTAAGGGTAAGGCTTACGGTTTGCAAAAATAAAGGAAAACGGACGTGTCGTAAAGTGAAAAACAGTAATTTTTCAAAAAAATTCCAAAAAAATTCCAGAAAATCACAAATTGAATTTAAACACTAATGATCTCTCTTAAAATTTGATTTTAAGCACTCACTGATCACTGAAAATATATTTTTGACCAGAAATCTCTGTTTTCCGTACTTTATAAGGATCGAAAAAGTAGCGTTTTGATCTGCTTTTCAGAAAATTATGAAATAATTTCCAAAAATCCTAAAAGATGAAAAAAAATGATTTAGCTACTCAAAATATTTTTTTGACCTCAGATTGGTCTCCTAATCAGTTATTTGCTCTTACTATAAGTAACAAGGACAAAATGGCAATTTTTAAAATTTTCCAAAAATTCTAGGAAAATTCTAGAAAATCAGAAATATTAAAAGAAACAACTTTTGTGAAGGAAGTTTGTTTGTCTAAGTTGGTTTGACATACTTGTGCTATTTAAACCCTTATCCATTAATAACGGTAAATACGGATGTCAAACGTCAAGGAAAGAGTGACTATTTTACTGAAATAACTTGATAGGTATTTTAAAACCATCATTATAAGGCTAAAATAATTTTCTTAGCACTTAGATCACGCAATTTCATATAAAACAGACGATTGACGAAAAATAACAAACAAAAGTCTATATAAGACTTAACTATCTTACCGTTCCAAACTGTAATATCAACAAGACTTATACTTCCATACTATCCAAAATATACTAGATCCTAAAGTATCCATCTTAATTATTCCTCCATCTCTGGCATTTATCCATTTCTTAACTAACAGATCACATAATTTCTCCTAGAGGGACAAAAACTGTAATTCCCTTATACTGTTCTCTAAAATTCCAAACTTAACTTCTAAATCCTTTAGGAAATATCAAGTAACCATTTCATATCATCTAATACCTTTTGCGAAATCAAGTATGAATTTTCTATATTCATTTATCAGCTTATTCTGACATTCAAGAATATCCGTAAAATATCATTTGACTTCCATGTCAGCTCTAAACCGTTATTTATTATCTGAAAATTTTAAAGGTAATTTTAATCCTCCAAAATGAATACTTTGTCTCATAAAGTGAAAATTTTGGGATGTTACATAATACACTTATCAAATTATTTCATCAAAATAGTCACTTTTCCTTTGACGTTTTGGAAACCGCACTTACCGTAATTAACGGATAAGGGTTTAAAAAGCCGAAGTATATCAAAACAATCCAGAAAGTAAAACTTCCTTCACAAAAGTTGGTTCTTTTAATATTTTTGATTTTCTGGAATTTTCTTAGAATTTTTAAAAAAAATTAGAAATTACCGTTTTGTCCCTATTACTTACAGTAAGAGCTAATAACTGATTCGGAGACCAAACCGAGGTTAGAAAAAGATTTTGAAAGACTGAATCATGTTTTTATATTTTTTGGTCTCTGTAAAAGCACATAAATCGAGGATTTTCTGGTCAAAAATGGATTTTTAATTATTAGTGAGTACTTAAAATCAAATTTCAAGAGGAACCATTAGTGTTTAAATTCAATTTGTGATTTTTTGGGATTTTTTCTGGAATTTTCTGAAAAATGTCCGTTTTTCACTTACAGCGTGCCCGATTTCTTTTGTTGTTTGCAAATCGTAAGGCTTACCCTTACCGTAAAAACCTCAAAACTCTTCTATGAAGCTCTTACATGTCATTTTCAAGATTCCTCATTGGTTCTTACCATTTAAAATTATTTTTGAATATTTGATTAGTGAAAAGACCATTTTACCCTTGATTTTCACTTAAAACTACTTAAACCTAAAGCTTTTAACTATGCAATCCAATGGATATCCTTTCCCCTTGCTTTGGTCGACATCAAGGAGTCTTTAGAGACCTTGGATCAGATTTCCTACATGAGTCACCAAGCTTAGTCATAAGCCTAAACCAATAGGAAAAAGGATTGATTAAAACTAATTAATAAATATGTATTTTATGAGTCATGACTTACATCACATATTTTCTTTATTCCTTCCTTCTCCCTAGCTCTTGGCCGCCCCCTCCCACTATAAATAGATCCATTGGCTTCATAAATTTTCACACACAAAAGGAGCCAAGGAGCCTTGAAGCCAACAAACACAAAATCTCTCTCTCTTTACTTCTTAGTTCTTAAATTTCTATTTGGTGTTCTTACTTTGTTCTTCCCAAAGGTTGTGGCCAAGGTAAGGGGTCTCTCTTTCAAGTTAATTTAAGAAGTATGAGTTTGATTCTTGTTTATGTTTGAATTGTTTGAATTGTTTGTTAGTATGTTTATAGCTTTTATTTATTTAAATATGCTTTATAATTGTTTTATAAGCTTTAATTTAATTATTTATGCTATTTAATAATTGTAGAGTTATAATACCCAAATTTCCCTAAATTTTCTTGAAAGTAAGGTGGCTATGTCAAAATCATTTTTGAGCTTTTGTAAACATTCCGTTATAATGGCGAATTTTAGACTTACCATAAATATGATTTTACAGCAAAGAAAATACGATTTATTCTCTGATATTATATGTCATTGATATGCAAAGTTATGGTTAAGATAAATAGTTTATCAGTATGGATCTGTCTAGAAAGGAATAGAGACCTTTGAAGGGACTTTTATTTAGTTCGTCTCTATCTGGCCTGGGATCTGTATTGATACGCTATTTGGGGAATTCTTAACCTAGGGACTCGGTATATACACGGCTAAGATGATTGGGGAATATAATGGTAATGGATTCTCGGTGAATTCTACTGTTATATATTTTTAGTTCGGTATTCTTTATGTTTTTAACAGTGGAAATTTGTGAAAACAAGCTTCAATGGGCTTTTTCTGAAAATAAACCGGTGTTCAAATATTTTTGGAATAATTCAGTTTTAAACTTCTTCAATAAACTAAAGCACTTTTAGTTCTATCATATACTGATACATTTTTGGGATTTGAACGAAAAATGAAGTATGAGTTATCGGGGATAAATGGTTCTATGTTCTATCTAAGTGGTGAAATTCTGTGTTTTTCCTGAGATGTGTGATTTGGTATTCTTATCTGAGAAACGTGGTTCTGTGTTTACTTGTGATTCCGTGTTTATTTGAGATTAAGTCGTAAGCTGGTGTTTGTCGTTGCTAAGTAAAATCTCTCGGAGTAGCGGGCTGAATGCTCGTGGCTGTGTGCCGAAATTCTTATGGTAAAATCTCGAAGAGTAGCGAGTCACTTACTCGTGGGTGTTTCCCGAATATAAGTGGTAAAGTCTCCAGGAGCAACGGGTTCTTTTCCCGTGGGTGTGTCCCGAAATTATGTCGTAAAATCTCTCGGGGTAGCGGGTTCTTTACTCGTGGATGTGTCCCAAAATTATTACATAAAATCCCCAGGAGTAGCGGGCAGGATGCTAGTGGGTGTGTCCCGAAAGTATAGAAATTCTTGTGTGAAAATACCTTACTTGTTTGATAATTCCTTGAGATATATTACCGTGTTAAATTCTCTGCTTACGACGTTGAATGATTCATCTGTTGTGTGCAGTATGTCTGCTATATGTTGTTTATCTGTTCTTGACATATGAATTTGGTGATGGGTAATCTGTGGTTTGGTCGTGCTTGTACTTTATTTATTACTTTGTTTAGAGTTTCACCCTTGCCTGCTTTGTTGTGTTGATGCATGACGGAGTAGATGAGTTATCCAAGAAGTGGGCTAACTCTTAGAAGAAGGATTTGAAGGAGGATATTGTTGTGTAGATGAATATGTATTCCAAGAAAAACAGAGGGTTACTGTATTGTTTTGGGTAGCGGTTAAAGACCAAACTGCCTCAGATGTTCACTGTATTGTTTTTGAATCTTTCTTTGCAGAAACTCTGATGATTATATGAAATGAGATTTCATCCATAAAAATACCGTTTTATGCTTCTGCACTGAAAACCTTTTTCGAAAACATTTAAAAAGGAATCAAGGGGACATACTCCCCATCCTTCTCATCTTCTTTAAAAGACAAAAAAATTTTACTCACGTTTTCGGAGAAGGAATGTCGAGCTTTCACAAAATATTTTCTAAGTATATTCGAAATTCTTGGTAACTATGGTGTAATATCCTTTTTGGAGAAAGGGTGTTACAACAACCCTGTCTGGGTATGACCACTTGGCAAAGCCAAGAAAATCTCTTTATGCAAATGACATGACATATTTTGCATACGCAATAACATCACAATTTATTCTCTATGTTACCACTTGTAACAATCACCATATAACCTTCTCTTGGTTATATACTCATCATTATGTTACCTCTTATAACAAACACCACATGACCTTATCTCTTAGTTTTTTTTATAAATTCTCTTCTCATTGTTACCTCTTGTAACATTAATGCATTACCCTCTCTCTTGGTTATGTAATACTCATCTCTCTTTTATTATCTCAATCAAAATATCTCTTTCTCTTTTATTTAATTCTCTTATTCATCTTATAAATTCACTTCTCATTGGTTATCTCTACTAAAATAATATAGTCTTCTCTTTGGTTATCTCAACCCAAAATATATTATATATGCTTCTCTTTGGTTATTCCAACAAAAATATATCTTTGTTTCACAAAAATTGGTTTACCGTATTTATCGTTTTTACTTCAAAAATTGATATAAAATAATTAGACTAATTTAAATCCAAAATAAATATTTTTCGCTTAAAAAGACATTAATTTATGAGCCTTTAAGCATAAATTCTATAAATTTCAACTTTTAAAACACCTGACAATTTCACAAGCGTGAAAAAAATCACAATGCGGGTGTGAACTGGTCTGTTTCTCTGTTTTCTGATTCTATACAAAAAAGAAATTCGATTTTCACAACATTTTCTGAAATCCACACCAGAGGTGTGACTGGTCTGTTTTTGCCAAAGTTTATTAGATTGAAACTGTTGGAACCAAATTATGCAAAAGCATTTCTAATGGATGAATTCCCTAAGTGGTTTTGATGATAACAATAATTATTAAAGGTTTTACAAAGTCTACTGACAAGCTCTTGTAGGTACAACAAAGATAAGTCCAGCGTCCAGTGTGACATTGGCACATATATGTACAGTCCAAGAGTGGAGCGTCCGATGGACTCAAAGAAGCAATACGTCCAATGAAGCTTTGCGTCCAAAGAAGTAGAACCAATAAGCGTTCAGTAATTATTCATGGAAACACACTATGCTTTGCGTCCAAAGAAGCAGAATTAATAAACGTCCAACAATTGTTATAGAGACGTACTATCAGAGAAGCAAAGTCATAAGTCCATATGGTAAGCAATGGATATGCGTCCATATGAACCAAGCTGTCTCAAGTACAAATGGTAAGCAAAGATATGCGTCCATTGTGTACATAATCTGAAAAGTCCATATATTGTATATATGTTGTGTCCAAAACGCAGAATACATAACCTGCTATTTATTGGTCTTGCATTTAATATGGAACATATTTATTGAGCAAATGATTTGAAATAAATAGCTGTATTCAACGTGTTTGAACATGCATTTAATGAAAAGCATAAAGCACTGTGGAAAGTGTACCTAGAGAGAGAGTGTACTATGATTATTTCTATATCTCTCTGAACACTACTTTCTGTTTTACACAGTGTATTCTCTTTGTCTCAACAGAATATTACTATTAACCTTTGTGCAATTGAGACTATGAGTACAGGTTGCTTCTGGCTTCGGAGAAAGAGACGCAGACATACATACTGAAGTGAAACTCCTCAGAGCAACGGAAAAATAACATTTAATGCTATTAGAGAACGATCATATTTATGAGGGCTGAAGCTGAGTTATTCAAAGAACAAGTCTGAAGCTTCATCAAAGCCTATAAATATCGTGAACAAGAAGAAAAATACAAGAGACTGAACCAAGAAAAAGAAAGAGCTGAAACGCTGTGCAAATACTCTGTCTTTGTAAAAAATCTTGTATTGTTTTCTTTCTTGTAAAAGAGAGTTTATTTAACTCTCGAAGTGTTTAAGTTTTTCATATTCTCACTAGTGTGAGTTAGATAGCACTTTAAGTCAAAAACACTCTTCTGAGTTGTTTGAGCCTAGAGAGGCTTGTCTATAAAAGAATACTTGGGATATAGCCTGGAGAGGCTGCGTGCAAAGAATACTTGGAGTTGAGCCTGAAGAGGCTTGTTTGTAAAGAATATTTGTTTTGAGCCTAGAGAGGCTAGGTGTCAAAGAATACTCGTTGTAAGGCTTGAATAGGCTGTTGAAGAATACTTGTTTTCTATCTGGATTGATAGTGAAATCTCTCTAGTTTGAGGGGACTGGACGTAGCTCTTAGGAAAGGGTGAACCAGTATAAATACTTGTGTTATTCTCTCTTTCCCTTAACTCTAGTTATTTCATCGTTTATACTAACTGAGGGGATTGAATTGAATTTTAATTTAACAAGTTTTTCATACTCTTTAAATCGCACCAAGAAAACAAGTTTTAAACTAAGTGGAAGCCTTTGCGTCCTACTTGCCTGTGCGTCCAAAGTTTTTACGGCCAGCGTCCAACATTAGCGAAAAGTTTTAAAAAAAGCTTTGAAACACAATTCAACCCCCCTTCTTGTGTTTCTCTCTGTTACCTACAGAAACTTCATTTTAATAGTGAAAACACCATACCTCTTAATTTGAATTAATTAAAATAAAAATAATATGTTTTGGTTAAAATTGTGACTTTTCTTCTAATGATTCATTTTTAACTTATCATGTTATGTTTAAAATCTTTATTAAAAGTGCATTGGAGACTTTATTTTTGAAAAACTCTTAGCTTAATGAATCCTAACAAAGCTTTGGACTTTGTACTAATTAATTCATCATGAAAAAAATCCTTTTTGTCCATGTCCATGTCCTTTTCACCACACTCCATAATGCTTGGGGTCATTAGCCAATTTGCCATACTTTAATCCTTTCATACTCTTCCTCAATCACCAATCACTAATCACCAATCATCAAGCATAATAATAACAAAACAATAAACTACTTTAAATATTACAATCCCAACTTGAATAAAATATATAAAACATAGAGCATAGAGAATAACAAAAAGATAATTCTCATAAGCCAAAGGACATAAAGCATAAAACAATATCACAATCAAGCATAGAACCATATCTCAATCAAGCATAGAACAATATCATAATCAAACATAGAGTAAGATCAACTTCTAACATAGAGACAAAAGTTATAAACACATAGATGTCATCATTACTAGATTAAAACTATATATTACTTTCCTAGAAGAGAATTTATAGTTTAGCAAAGATCATTACTTTAATTAAAAAAAATCACATCTTTAACATAGATCATAGCTTTCATAACGCTCAATTAAAAATCATGGCTTTATTAAAGATTAGCACTTTTTAAAAGAATCATCATTTGAATAAAGATCACTACTCTAGTAAATATCATTATTTTTCATAAAGATTCTTTATGAAAAAATCAAAGCTTTTTATAAAGATCACTTCCTTATTAAAAATCAAAACTTTTTATAAAAGATCAAGACTTTAGCAAAAATCATAGCTTTTAGAATGATCAAGTCATCCTTTTCAAGTATGATTCTCAAGCTCTTTGAGAAATCATAAACAATCAAAACACATATGACACAAAAATCCTATAACTCACTCAAGAGAACTTTTCCCTTACCTTGTCTTCTAGCCTCTTGAGGAAAAATCCTCACTTCTAGGATTTCCACCACTCCTTGATCACGTCCTTGAAAAACAAAACATATATCACTAAAATAAGGTTTTTCTCTTTTATGAAACAACCTTAAGAATCCCATGAAGAACTAGAAGAACTAGAGATGAAAGGATATTTTTCATACCCTTGTTACCTATGAACCAAAGAGGAGAAAAATGAAAACTTGGTTCCAAGCACAAAGTCCCTTCAAGAAAAAGTTGAAGAAACACCACTTTTAATCATATGAAATTGAAGAGTAAGAGTAGAAAATAGAATTTTATGGATTAGAGTAAGAAACCAACCTTGGTATCTTGAAGATCCAAGGTCAAAAATCCAAGAACACGATGAAGAACTTGAAGAACACATTGAAGAACATATATGAAGATCTTGATGATTTGATGAAGGCTAGTGTTTAGAAGTGTTTAAAAGAGATGCTCTACACTTGATTATTGTTTAGAGGATCAAAAACAAGGTTGAAGATGGTGAAGAGCTTCCATGGAAATGAAAGAAAAAGCTTGAAGGAAGAAGAAGAAACTTAGAGGGAAGTTAGAGAATTGGCTTGAAGAGAGAGAAGTTATCTTGCCAAATGAAATGAAATGAAATCCTTCCTCCCTTCCCTCTTCAATTTCGTACTGCCTTCCTTAGCTTGGGCAAGAGGAATTAATTTTTCTAAAGTCGCCAAACACTACGTGAAAGACAAATTGAAAATCAACACTTGTCAACTCCTAATTGGTGGATTCCAAATTACATTCTAATCAAGTTTTTAACAAATAAATATCTCCCTTGCTTAAGGAGAACATGGGGCGGCCAGGTGGTCTGTAACGCCCCTTTTTCACACAAGGAACGTCACATGAAAAACTATACTTAATGCAGAAAATCATCTCTCATAAATCATGGTTACCAAAATTGGTGGCTAATTTTTTTTAAAAGTCTTATACGAAAAGATTTGCTCACAACTCATTTAGCCATCCAGAAACTCAGAAGAAAAGAAACATCACACACATATATATATATATATATATATGTATCCTCAAGTCAATATACACAAGTCTTGCGCCCGCAAGTATAGTTTGGAACCACAACATAGTGGCCAAAATACATCATCCTGACACAAAGAAAATAAAGCGATAAAGCTAAACCTAGGAAAAACAATAAATCAAAAAGTGTGTCCAATACACGACACTGAACATGTACATCCCAAACCTAGGCTGGTCGCTAACAGACACTCTACAACCTAGCACTAGACACCCCCACCTCTACAGGCCTAAGACGATGACATCTCCTCGGGGTCCTCCTCAACCTCAGACACCTCGAATAGTACACGATCAGGCTCGTCTCTAACCTTCCTCTTCCCTCTATCTACGTGTCCCGAAGGTCCGGCAGAAGTGTCAGAAGAACAGTGCACCAAACGTCCAGAAGGTGCGACGTATGGAACAGGAAGTGTCGGCCTCACGGTCTCGGGTGATGGAACTGGTGTCACTGGTGGTGCTATCCTTGGTAAGCGTGCCATCTCCAAGAAACTCTTCCTTGGAGTGTGACGAATCAGACGACAACGGTTGGATATCGATTCGGCTATCCGCTGAGGTGTACGTCTCTGATCCTTCCTCGCCTCCCTCCTAGGCTGCGCCTTGGGCGGAACTCTGGCCTCCTGGTTCTCCAAAGTGATACTGCGTGCAAAGGTTGCATTTCCCAGCCAGTAGCGCATCCTCTCGACGGGTATGTAGATGTCCAAAACCATGTCCCTGTCCAAAACCTCTTCGGGGCCCAACACCCCTCCTCTAGTCCTGGCCACGTATCCAGTCATAGTGGCCCATTGGGAGATGGGATCGTAAGTCCATCCCCCACCATCAGCCTCATGAGGTCGGAAGCACTCCCTCACTCGGGCTATTAGAGGTCTCGAAGTGGACATCTAAGCGTAACGTACATAGAATAACAGAAAAATACGCAAGGGTGAATTCCTTTGCACAAGTTGAAAGTCCACTGAAAGAATGTATATGAAAATAAAATACTACATAATACACTCCAATAATATATATATATAGAATTACTCTTTCGCAAGTCTTTTAGCAAAGCTATTCAATCATCAACAAGAGACACCTCATCAAGGTAAACGCACAGTCAAGCACACACATAGCATTCTAGCATAATGCATGTCACTTCAATATCTCTTTAATACACCGGTGCACTGCACCATGGAGACTTCTCTTCCTCAACTAAGTAGAGCGAAATGGTTGTAGCATAAACTTAACATAATAAACCAATCGGTCCCCTTTTTCATGGACATGGTAACCATCGGTCCCCTTTTTCATGAACAGGTTTTACAATTATTCAGTAGAGCTACTATCACCATAACATAATAAACCAATCGGTCCCCTTTTTCATGGACAGGTTTTACAATTATTCAGTAGGCTACTTTGAGACCTAACATAATAAACCAATTGGTTCCCTTTTTCATGGACATGGTAACCATCGGTCCCCTTTTTCATGGACAGGTTTTACAATTATTCACAATCCATCGCATAGGATTGTATGCTCTCATCATAGCATAAATCTAGCTTGGCAAAAGCCAATATCTCAAATGCATATGACATTATATTTGCACTCACAAACAATACAATCAATGCAGTCCCTCGTCTTAGGGTTTTTCGTCGCCACGTGTTCGCTTTCATCCAACACCGTGTAATATTATTGTCCTCAAGACTTTATCATCGCCACGTATTGATCCTCGTTCAATACCGTGTAAAAGCGTTTATTTAAAAACTTAAGTTTTATGGAAAGTTCCTCTTTGAAATTAAAGCCCTTCATTAACTTTAACTCTTTAATCCTCATTAATATTTTCTTCCCACTTCTCTTTGTAAAAGATTTAATTCAAAGTCTTAGTTAATTGCTTTGATAACTTAAGTTCCTTTACTTTTAAGTATTTACAATTCTGACACCGTAAGAAGTTCAGTTTCGCAGTTCAGCCCCCAATTTTTTGAAAAATTAGGTTTTTGGCCCAAAATGCCCAGACTTTACGTTTTCTATCCCAAGACTTTCGTAAATTATAATTCTGGCCCAAAGGTACCCAGACTTCGCGTTTCTACCCCAAACTTTCGTAAATTATATTTTGGCCCAAAAGTCTCCAGACTTCGTGTTTCTGCCCTAAACTTTTGTAAATTATATTTTTGGCCCAAAAGTCTCAAAATTTTGCAATTTAAGCCCAGAGTTCCAGAATTTGCATTTTTTACCCCAAAAAATCCAGTTTTTGTTTTTGACCCCTAAAAATCCAAAATTTGATTTTTCTCCCACATTAATTAATTTTCTAACTCCCTTAAAGTTTTATGGATAAAAGGATTTAATATGGAATTGATTTAAGACTTAGGATTAGAAACTTGATGAAAATTTATCAAATTAAGTGTTAACTTGAATTCCAATTGATTCATTTGATTTCATTTTAGAAAACTTTTTCATTAAAGCTTTTAATATCCTTCTCACACTTAATCAAATCTTTTCAATCCAATCTCAATCAAAGTAAATCAAAGTATATGAAATACACATAAATCAATATACATCAATTTATGCCAAAAACACAACCAAGCCATAAATCAAAGATACACTCAAAGTACTCATTCATAACATATCAACATGCATCATGAACATAGCATAAAACATACTTTACCAAGCACACACTTAGGCATCCAAAATCACCCCAAAGCATACATATGATTTTTCCAACAACACATAGGCTCATCAAAAATTATCATGCCTCAACCAAAATCATATTTTTACTCATATACATATACATGTAAAAATACATATTACTAAGAGAATGAAACTTCATTCCAACACCCAATATGAAAACTCAAGTCTTTGAGTTTTTCATGAACATACAACATAAACCACACACATACACATCCTTCCCAACTTATTGAGAAAATCCCCTTACCTCTTGAAGCACTTAAAGAAAGATCACCAAGGGGTCTTCTTGCCAGCAAGCCACAAACACCAACACCAAGAGATCTCCTCACCACCTTGATGCTCCAACACTTACAAAATCACCCTTTTTCAAAATATACAACACACATAACCATAAAAATATGAGTTTTATGAAAATATACAAACCCCAAAATATAGAAATCTTGAGTAGAAAAATACTTACTCAAGGCTTGAAGGAAAAGAGCTCAAAAAGGATTTCAAGCTTGTAGGTTCCAAGGGTTTAAACCTTTTTTGTGAAGCTTGAATAGCCAAAAACTCAACAAAACCTAGCCTTTTGGTGTATGGAAAAGCTTGGGAAAATGGAGAGAAAATGGAGTTTCTTTGAACCAAGGAAGAAGATGAATTGAAAAATGAATTTCTCTCTCTTCCCTCTCCCAATGAGGATTCGGCTGAGCACAAAGAGGAATGGGGGAGGTATGGGCTTGCATGCTTTTGGTGGTTGGGAGCCATACCTCTCTCACCTAATTTTGAAAAATTCAAATATTAACCCCTATTTGACCATTTGACTTTTGGAAGGTTTTTGGAGAGTGAATCAGCCCCCCTTTCTGCGCCCAAACTAACTGAAAAATGGAGGAATTTAATTCCACCAAGTTAGGGTTTAATCGGTAGTTCAAAGTAGTAAAAACGTGTAGTTTTATAGCCCATTTTTTTAGATAAATATGTTCTAAAATAGGTAAAATCATGAGAAATCAATTTTACGATTTGAATATGTCATAGAAAATTTTAGAAACCCAAAACTAAATTTTTGGACTATTTTTCATGTACCGGTTGCACCCGGTTTACCCGTAAACTCCAAACACGGGTAAAATAAAGTTTTTCTGAAAAATTTCCAGAAAAATTTCTAAAAATCACAAATATTATAAAAACCACATTTGGTTCGTTAAAATTTTATTTTGGAGTAAAAATAGTCTCTAGAAAATTTTATTTTGCATTTATTTTTTATACACAGACCCACAAGGCAATTTAATCACAAGAAGAGAAAAATGGTATTAAAAACTAAATATTATCATCCTATTTAACAAACCAGAAAAACAATATTGTAAGGTTTCAACCAAAATGTGGTATAACCTACCAACAACTAAGAATGTCTTCACACTCTCCTAACCTTCCCCGCGAAACCCCCTTTAAAAAACTGCTAACCCAACCAAATGCCATTTAACGAATAAAAACAACTGCACGTTATAGTTTATATATAAAATAACTCTCGTGTTTCTCATCTTACCATCACTTCCAACATTCGATTCACCTCACGCTCCAAACTCAATACCGAGACACAATGGAGAAAAGAACCTCAAATCTTAAGGTTTTAAGAATGCAAGCCCTGTCAATTCTCTCAGTCTCTAATTCCTTCCTTTATTCTGATGACTTCGCTCCCATTGCGACAATACCTGATCCATATCGCAGCACCAGAAGACAAATTCAGAATGATGGTGAAGAAAATTTCGATGAACAAGAGTTTAGTTTTGCAAGCACTGATGCCCAAGGAACGCTTGTCTTTGCCGATCAGATCTTTGACAATGGTCAAATTCGACTGATCTTCCCTGCCTCGCCTATCCGACCTCCTATAAGGAAGCTCCTTGTCGAGCAACACAATAGTTTTTGCTCAAATCCAAAAAGTGGGGTCTCGAGAAAATCGGCCAACGAGCCATCGCTAAATATGACGCTGCTGGAGGTGGACACCTCAAATGAGTACTGCAAGAAGAGCAATTCCACGGGTTTCTCAAAGCTGTGGAGATTCCGAAATGACCTAAAGCTCCGTAGCAACAGCGATTGTAGAGACGCTTTTGTTTTCGTCAATCCTCCGATGGCACCAAAGTCCAACGAGGCAAATGTCCCTGTAAAGAAGGAAAAGGGTGGGAAGAACAAAACGGCAATGTCAGCTCACGAGAAGCTTTATGTGATGAACAGGAAGAGAAAGGAGGGCAATAAAGGAAGATCATTCTTGCCTTATAGGCAACATTTGGTAGGGCTCTTCTCCAACGCGAACAGATTCAGCAGAAACATCCATCCCTTTTGAGAACAAATTCCAAAGTTTTCATAACTATTTTAGCGTGTTTTATCTAATAAGGACAAAAACGAAGAATTTTTATGGGCATGTTTTGTATATAGGCCCTGTTTGGATAACAAGCTTATCTAGTGCTTATGGCATAAGCTGTATAAGCTACTTTTATAATCGAAGAAAAATTATAGCGAAACTTATTTTATATAAGCCATAAGCTGTTTTAATAAGCTATCCTTAGTAGCTTATGAAAAATAAGCCCAAAACAGCTTATGAATCAGTCATAAGCTGTGTTCATAAGCTCTGCATAAGCCAATCCAAACAGGCCCATAGTATGTATAGGAGTTAGCTAACTTGGTTTTGGGTTTCACCAAAATTATAATTCAGGGATTTTTTTTGCTCTTGGTGAAAACAAGAGTTTACAATTTCATGAAACATGATGTAGATTGAGTTAACCTATTGTCATATAATATGTAGTTGCTTGTAAGTCTCATTAATGACAACATTGTGGAAAACATAAATTTATGTCTTATTCATATGTCACGAGATCTATTTCACTTTATATTATAGAAAACACTCCTGGGGTGATTATTGTTGATCAGTCCCACAAATGGTGCTATTTCAAGTAACAAAAAGATTAAATTAAAAATATTATCAGCGATGATGAATTGACATGGCACAATGCGGATTTATTCAGTTCCTTTGGATAATACATAAAACTATTCCTTTTATAGCAATGATTGGCATAAATGTGCAGTACAAAAGTTGGTGTAGTTTTAACTAAAAAAAAACATGATACAACAGTATCTATTATAAAATACATATGCTAAAGCGTGAGCCAATGTGCTATCATAAGAGCTTCGATAATCACTCTATCTCAGCAAAAAAATTTAAATTTTATGCCAAAGAGAGAATGTCTCTGCATCTCTCTTTTCTCTTCGCTCAACTCTATTAATTGTTGTTCCCAGTTCTGCCTATTTGATTTTTTTAATAGCCTTTTGAGCTTTTACAATCGGTATTTGAATAGAGACTCAATTCCACTTAACTAATTGAAATATGCATATTTATATTTAAGCATAATAAGCACTTTGCAAAACAAGGGATCCTACACGTTGTAGAGAGCCATGTTTTGATATCGCCGGGTTTTGCATCATTAGAAGATTATGGTAGTTTGACTGCCCGAAAGCAACTTGTGGTGACCCACACAAAACACAAGCGTTGATCGTATATGTTTTAAAAGGATCCTATGATATGATGCTCCGTAGAACCAATTCATAAAATTAAGATAATGAACCGAAATGGAAACATGATTTTCTTGCTTAAAACCAACTTAATCTTTTTATGCACCACTCCTTTTAAACGTTAAGATTAAACCAAAAATTTTTCTACCTGGCAAGGTGCATGAATATGTCTAGTACGTATAAATTCTCACACAAGAGAGATGTTGCTGATGTCTGGTTCTCTTTTAAGTAGTTAAATTTGGGCATAACTTGTGCTCTGATTTAGTTTTTTTCTTTTCCATAATATTTGTAGCTTATGAAAAAATGATTGGCAGAAGCAAATATGCATCGATACAGCTCGACCTCGATCATGTCTAAACTTAGTCATTACCCATAATGCATGAACTAGGGCGTTTGAGGTTGGCCGAACTGAGATCGAATATGATAAACCAACTTCCCACTATGCCATATCTTTATGAACTACGCAGTATTAGTAAGTCTTGTTCCACTATGTAGTAAATCATGGGATCATGGTCTGTGAAGAGGTGACACCAAGTAGAAAACAGAAGTAGAATGACACGAGAAAAAAAATATTGATTTTCTTACCGGAAAGAACATAATCTATTTGTAAAAGAAAAAAATATGGCGACTCTATTTTCCTACAACAAAAAAAATACTATTTGAATGTACAAAAAATACTGGCATTGATCATAATTGTTTGCAAGACAATTATTTCTACAAAAGTTAAAAGCTATAATTGGGCAATTTTTAGTTTCTTGCGATGATTTTGCATTTATATTTATATGCAGACCCAGATGGCATTTTATACATGGTTTTTGCATTCTTTTATTCTTTTAGAAGCTAATGTAAAAATTTGTACTTGGGAAAGTCCCCACTAAGATCCTAAAAGAGAAGTAACTAACTATCTAAACCGAGGAGGTTACGTATATATGTGTAGTTGAGCACTGTAGCATAATAACGTGCAAGCGTATCACAAGGACAGAAAAAAGGTACTACAAACTAAATATTATCATCCTATTTAACAAAACAGAAAAACAATTTTGTAAGGTTTAAACCGAAATGTGGTATAACCTACCAATAACTAAGAATGTCTTCACACTCTCCTAACCTTCCACGCGAAACCCCCTTTAAAAAGCTGCTAACCCAACCAAGTGCCATTTAACGAACAAAAACAACTCCACATTGTAGTTTATATATAAAATAACTCTCGTGTTTCTCATCTTGCCATCACTTCCAACATTCGATTGACCCACGCTCCAATCTCAATACCGAGACGCAATGGAGAAAAGAACCTCAAATATTAAGGTGTTAAGAATGCTTGCCCTATCGATTCTCTCAGTCTCTAATTCCTTTATTGATTTTGATGACTTCGCTCCCATTGCGACAATACCTATTCCATGTAGCAGCACCGGAAGACAAATTCAGAATGATGGTGATGAAAATTTCAAGGAACAAGGGTTTAGTTTTGCAAGCACTGACGCCGAAGGAATGCTTGTCTTTTCCAATGAGATCTTTGACAATGGTCAAATTCGACCGATCTTCCCTGCTTTTGATCAATCTCTTCTCTTCGCGAGTGCATGTAGCGAGGTTACCTCGCCTCTTCGACCTCTGTAGCATTTGTTTTTTTATTAACTGTTTAATTTTGTCTTATATGAATTTTTGTGATATAAATATTTAAAGATTTATTTTTAGCTTAAAAATAGGATTTAAATATGCATGTTTAAGAATACTTCTAAAAATGATTGATTCTCAGCTTCCGTTAGGCCTAGTTACAACGTCCGTTTCTTTGTGTTTTTTGTTCTTTTTCTGTTTTATATGAATTTTTGTTCATTAAATATTGTGTGATTTTTTTTTAGCTTAAAATTAGTAATAAAATACATGTATTCTGGAATACTTCTGAAACGGTGGTTTTTCAGTCAAAATTGGGTTTTTTTACACAAAACGGTTTACGTCTAACTGACGAAAAAAGATTTAAATAGCTTAAGTGTGTTAAACCAACTCAATAAATAAACTTCCTTCACAAAGATTGGTTCTTTTATTATTTTTTATTTTTTGAAATTTTTGAAAGACTTTCAAAAATTACCAAAAACTACGCTAACCAGGGGCGTATAAGCGCAAAAACCTTGTTTCACAGGTATTATTTTCGTGTAAAAGGTCTACAACTATTTTATATTTTATTTTTAATTATTTATTGCATGATTTTAGAAATTATTTCTGTGAATGTTTTGAAAACCCTATTTTTCTGTATTTTCGGGGTTATACCTGCGAAATGATGAAAACCGAAGAGTTTGCACTATCCATAAATTTCAAAAATGAGTGCCACGAAATTATTTAGACTTGTCATGGCATTTTCTAGCATTCTCATTGGTTCTCATCAACTTTAATTAATTATTTCAATTTTTGATTTATGAAAAGACAAAATTACCTTTGATTTTCACTCTTTTTCATCCAAACCCTAAGGGTATTTTCGGAAATTCACATCTCCTTCCTTCCAGCCCAGTTCTGCACGCCCTCTCCATGCCTCTTGAAGGGTCTTGAAGCTTCTCAAGTGTTCTGGGAGCCTATATATATTTTTAGATTTTTTTAGATTTTTAATAAATAGGATTTTATGATTTTTGTGAAAAATGGAAATTAAAATATCTCCCCCCTTCCTTCATGATCTGGCCGAACCCCTCCCCTATAAATAGGGAGGGGGAGCTCTTCCATTTTCACACAAACTCACTTGGAGAAATCTTGCTCAAAAATCCTTTTTCTTTCCTTTGGTTTTCTTTGTTTACTAATCAAGTTTTTTGTGTGGTTGTTCTTGTTGTTCTTAGTGTGTTGTTCAACATTCATAAGGCCAAGGTAAGGGGAATTACTTCTAAAGTTAGTTTGATCTTTGTTTTGATGAGTATTTGTGTTTTGGGTGTTTATGGTTTTAATAAATGGTTATTTATTTGTAAAATTGTTTTAAAAATTATACTATGTCTTATTTTTGTTTAAAATATGTTTTTATAAATACTAAAGTTATAATGCCCAATTTAATTATAAAGTTTAATAATTATATCGTTACGCTGGCGAAATTCTAAATATAAATGCTTGATCACCCAGTGGGCTATGCCTCCGTGCTCAACAAATCTAAGAAATTGTAAAATTGAACCTATGGAATCTTTTGTCTAATAGGGAATATTGTGGTTGGTCAGGCTTGAGAGTACATCTTCAGTGTAGTGTCACGTCGAGCTTAGGGGTCGTATCTCTATTAGACATTAGAACGATGAGCAAGTGACTAAATACGCTAAAATTTCTAAACCAGTGTTTTCTTCCATTTCCATGTTCTTTTTCGAAAATATATATATATAGGTTGACTGGGTAAAATAAATTAATAGTAATAGGTTCTCGGTGAACTCTACTGTTAAGTTATTTGGAAGAAATTCCTGATTTGGGACCCTGTCATATATAAAAACTTGTAATTTTTACTGTTTATATACATACTGATGGTGGGTGAAGGTAGTTCATTTATATGGATCTGTCTAGGAAAGACAAAGGTCATTGAAGCAGCCCAAAAGCTCACCTAATCTTTCCTGGGACCATATCGGTGCGCTATATATTTTCTCTATCCTAGGGAGTTTGTATATACGTGGCGAAGATTACTTGATCAGCTTCCAAAGGGCTTTCTCAAATAGAATGAGTTTACCTTATGATTTTTATTAATATTATTACAGTTATGGTTAGTTACCGTGTTCGGCTCTGCCGCCGAGTGGCTATTCCATAGCAATTTTTCCCAAAAATGAGAAATAGTCACTTACCGATTAAAAATGAACCTGAGTTTGAATAAGCGTTAATCTCTTCTCTCTTAATCAATCCCGGTGGCTATGCCCCGTTTTGATCTTCTTTTTATTGCTTTAATCACTTTTATATTATACCGATTCACTTTCGGGTAATCACCTCAGTCGGCTATGCCACAGTGTGGTTACTTTTAAAATAAATGAGTACAGCCTGAAAGATTAACAAAATGGTTAAGTTTCAAGAGTATTTCTGTGTTGATAGAATAAGAGTATTCTATGTGATTTTGTATTATGAGAGATAATACAGTAAAATAGAGAAGGTTTTACAAGAGAAACCAAAGAGATATTATGCGAATTTTGAGTTGTCATTTGCATAAAGGTTTTTGAGCTGTACAACCCAGAGATGGTTGAGAATAGACTCTGGTTGGGCTACAATTGCCTTCTGGGATTATCGAGGTTTTGAAAGTCTCAATAGCCTTGCATGGTGAATACTCTTGAGCTGATACGAGTCGTATACACAGCTTGGATAAATCTGACTGAAGGACCTATTTTATGATATGGTTGAGTTGCGCATTACTGAATGTTATCCAGGAAATGCGAGTGAATTCTGGGTATTTTGTTAGATCTTGTCGCAGGCCTATCGCTCAATGAAGTTTGGTGGAAAAAGTCTCCTTGGAGCATTACACCGGTGTATTATTAATGAGATTGAACTGACATGCATCAATATTTCTGATTGAGTGATATTCTACTGAGTTGTGATATACATGTCTTGCTCTGTGTTGTCTGTACTTCTTTGAAAATGATATCTTCTGTGTTTGTCTGTGCTTCTGTTAAGGTGATACGTTTTGTATTTGACTATTCTTGACATAAGGTGATGTGTTATGTGACAAAAGATATATATCTGTGTTTGTGAGATTATGATAAAATATTGTATATATGTTGTGTGTATATTCTTTGTGATATCATTCTTAACTTTCGAAAGTTTTTCACCCTTGCCTACTCTCCATGTTTTGTCCATCTGTGGTTGAGTAGATGACTGATCGTCGGAGTGGGTTGAGTCCAGGACAACGCTTTAGTGTCTAACCTCAGGAGGATAGTAGTGCAGGGTGGGAGATAAACCCCTTTACATAGCGGTGTACCTATGTTGGTCCAGTACTTATTACTGCAGGTAGGATTGGTGGACCAGAAAAGCGGACAAGGGAACATACGTTATTTAAATTTAGCCTACCCATAGAGCAGTGGAGAAATCAGATTCTGAGGAGGTATGAAGAGATAAGAAGGCATGAGGACGTAATGAGGAGCGAAGAGCCAGCTTTGGATGCTCCATTTATAGCCTACTCCGGAGACCCTGGTTTTGAGGAACACATTCCTCAGTCGGAGGGATCTTCTTCACATGCCCATTGTTCCGAAGGATCTTCTCCTGTACTTTATTCCCACGGATCTAGTTACACTTGGGAAGCCAGAGCTCGGGTTAAAACCCTTGAGCTAGACAGGAAGGGGAAACGGAAAATGTAAGAGGAATTTGAAGAGTAAATTCCTGATGGTATGTTTGGGTAGTGGATTGGACCTGGCTTTTATATTACTTAGTTGCTTTTCATTTCAGTCATTTTATTTTACTTTACTTAGAGTTTTTCTTTACAACTTTTGATATACAATAGTTTTAGAAAAACTCCTTGCTTGTACTGATGCAAGCTTTTGGTTATATATATGAGGAGGTACTTTACTTCAGGGCTCTTTACTACTTATCGTTGTAAAATTTTTATTCAAATTTTGGGAATAAAACTCAATTTTTAATCAAAGGTTATTAGAAATATTTTACGAAAATCTTGGTTACTATGATGCATTATCCTTTTTGGAGAAAGGGTGTTACAACCTCCACTAAGGAAGCTCCTTGTCGAGCAACACAATAGTTTTTGCTTAAAACCAAAAAGTGGTGTCTCAAGAAAATCACCCAATGAGCCATTGCTAAATATGATGCTCGAGGAGGTGGACACCTCAAATGAGTACTGCAAGAAGAGCAATTCGACGGGGTTCTTGAAGCTGTGGAGATTCCGAAGAGACCTAAAGCTCCGTAGCAACAACGATTGTAGAGACGCTTTTGTTTTCGTGAATTCTCCGATGCCACCAAAGTCCGACGAGGTAAATGTCCCTATAAAGAAGGAAAAGGATGGGAAGAACAAATTGACAATGTCAGCTCACGAGAAGCTTTATGTGATGAACAGAAAGAGAAAGAAGGGCAATAAACAAAGATCATTCTTGCCTTATAGGCAACATTTGGTCGGGCTCATCTGCAACGGGAACAGATTCAGCAGAAGCATCCATCCCTTCTGAGAACAAATTCCAAAGTTTTCGTAACTATTGTATCGTGTTTTATCTAATAATTAAATCATATTAAATTAATTAGTCACTAATTAAATTTTATTTAATTAGTTAACCTCTAATTAAATCATATTTAATTAGGCAATGGTCCTTATTAAATTAAATCATATTTAGTTAAAAACTCTCTCCAATTATATCACTTTTAGCGTATGACCCCTATAGGCTCCCATTTTGTTGGCAATAATAATTAATATTAACATATTAATTAGTCATTAACTATTATAAGCAATGAGTGACATCAAGCAATATATTATTGCTACCCAATCTATGTGGAGATTGGTGATCTGACTTAGCCTATCATAACCATATTATCATGTAAAGCCCTATTCCTTTTATCCTTTAGTTTCGATTAAACATGAGGCATAAAGAGTGTCATCCTCGTTAATTTCAATCATGGTTTCTCAATCTCATAGTAGGTGTGCTAACCCATTGGACCCAATATCACATATTGACCCAATGCTAGTCTAACTAGAGATTTCTCCACACCTCGCTCCATTGAGTGGCCTAGGACATTACCCCCGTTATGCGGGAGGGGCGAATCCTTTCTGCATCACTCACACCCCTCCACATGATTTGTGGCATACCCAAGAACTACCTTTATACTAACCCTTTTACGGCGTGAAGTTTGATACCCTCAAAGATACGACTCCTGATGTAGGGATCACAGCGACTTCAATTCTAAGGACCTGCTTGACTATGGCTACCTTAGGAACGACTTATGACACTTGCATAACTATTATGAAGCCTTCCAGTAGTGGATCAATCCAATATAAATATTCTACTAACGTTTATACCTACATGCTGACTTGGCAACTCATTGACCATGGCCCGTGAGACATAGTCCCTATGTATTATTGTCGTCCTTATTAACAATAATACTTGACTACAAATACTTTAAGAATGGTATCCATATTGTTCAAAGGGGTATTGCGATCAAGTCACACTTGATTTTTCTATGAACTGGACATTATCATTCTAAGGACTTCATTACACTATAAGGAGCAACATAGGAGTGAATCTTTCCTTTGTATATAGATTTATAAATACATATAAGTCTAGGGGTCATGATACAAATATGAAATCTATTAGAATAGATTGGCCACTAGGGCTTACACCAACAGTCTCCCACTAGTATTATAGCTGATCAGGCATAACTCTTATACCCATCAACCTAGTGTACCCATCATGCTTCTGCTGCGCAAGATGGTTCCATAGTGGGACATCACTGTTGACAGTGTTCATGTTTTGCAAGTCTCCATATCACCTCTATCGACAACTCGAATGAGATGGAGGTGCCTAAGTATATTTTAGGATCGGTGATGAACTAATTATCCAATCCAAACGACTTGTGGGCTACATCAAATGCAACAACATAATTAGCCTTTATAATGGATTCAGCAATTGTTTCTTGCTTGGAACTCATCCAGCTCACAGTGCTACCATTTAGTATCAATAATTACATCTTGCCTGGAACTCTTCCAGCTCACAGTGCTATAATTCAGACAAAACACAAATGCGATCTAGAGTTATTTTATTAGTTTGGAAGCCAGCATCGGTGTAACTATTTACAACTATCTCTTCCTTACCATTAAGGATCAAGAATGGATCCTTTATTTCTTCTCAAGTACTTAAGAGCATTCTTGAGTCCAACCCAGTGACATTCACTGGTATTTTAATGGCACCCGCTCGTCATGCTCCAAGTATATAAGATATTTGATCAAGCAACCTCAATGATCTATCTTTCATAGATCTTGATTCTTAACACTTAGGAGGCTTTACCCAAATCCTTTGTCGAGAAGTAGTTCTCTAACTATGTCTTTACATGTTATAGGGTAGAATGTTATTTTCGGTCAGAAGTATGTCATCCACATACAATACCAAAAACACGTCTTAAGCTCTCATAAACTCCCACTAACCCTGTTGTAGACACAAGGTTCATCTTCGTTCCTAACATGCCCAAACTGTCTTATATTTTTGTCAAAATGAAGATTCCAATTTCTGGAAGCTTGCTTTAATCCATAAATGGGTTGTTTGCAACATGCACACCTTTACGGTCTAAGCGTGTTGTAATAGCAAGTAGAATCTAGACGGACTGTGGCACCGTCACTAGTTGAAAGGGTTTCATCACAGCCTATACTATGAATTTCGAGACTCCTTTTGACCAGTCATGCCCTGAAAGCATCAACCTTGCCATCCATGTCAGTATTCTTGTTGAAGACCCACTTCCACCCTATGTTTTATCCCTTTTAGGTGTATTAACTAAGGTCCATACCTGGTCATGTACACGAAGTCCATTTTTTATTCCACTGCTTTTAGCCACTTCACAGATTTCATGCCAATGATGGCTCCCACTAGGTAACATGCTAATCTTGATACATGAGCAATATGCCACCTTCCTGAGTCATGGGAAGCCCATATATCTCAAGTTGGCTTTGTGTCCTGTTTACCCTGTGAGGTTCTTATGCTACTTGAACAGGCGGTATTTCCACAACACCTTGTGGGTCCTGTTCTTGTTCCATCATGGGTGTACATACACTTTGTGGTTCTTGAATTTCTCCAAGTTCTATATTCCTCCACTAGCTCTCATGGGGATGTGTTCCTTCTTCAAGGAACACCTAAGTCTGAGCGACAAATACTTTGTCCTCAGAGGCTTTATAGAGGAAGTATCCCTTGGACAACCCGCAAAGGTGTACTCATCTGATTTGGGTAATAGCTCATTAAAAACTAACTGTTTCATATAAGTCTTTGTTTATGTTGGTTTTTCGTTTTGTATCAAGAATGCGGTAAACGAATAAATATTTATCAAACGAATGCATGGACGTCTAGTAATGCGATAATCTTTGTGCCCAATTGATAAAATTGCCTCTACACGAGATATAATTTGACAAGAATTAACTTGAAAATCAAGTAATTTGCCAAATAGCATGGATAGTTATCAAGGCGTAATGATGACCAAGTAAAACTTTAATTTGAAAATTACAAGAAAGAGTAAAATGCATGAAAGGATAAATTGCTGGATTTGTAAAAGTGCAAGGAATGCAAAAGAAAGTATAACACCCTCATTTTTTTAATAGTTTTATGGCTTAAATATGAATTAGGTCCCTGTAAATATTCGAGTTTTGAATTTAGTCCCTACATTTAAAGTCAACTTTTTTTAGTCCCTCTAAATTTCGAGTTTTGAATTTAGTCCCTCATTTGCGTTGACCTGTGCCATGTCATCCGAAAAACGCCTACGTGGCACATTGCTGGCCACGTCATTTGACACGTCATTTATTTACAGGGACTAAAATCAAAATATATAATTTTTACAGGGACTTCCACCACCACCCCTTTTTCTCCCCCCTCCTCCTCCACCACCACCCCCTCTCTCTCCACTACCACCCCCCTTTCTCTCAGAGCTTCTCGCTCCTCCACCACCACCCCACCCCTTTCTCTCTCTCTCATTGCTTCTCTCTCCTCCACCACCACCACCCCCCTCCTTCTCCCCCTCACCCTCTCCTCCACCACCGCCCCAAATCCCAGAAACTACCTCCAAATAAACTAACATACTCAAACCCCAATTGCAAGGCATGCAGAATGTCATGAATGCTTTCAATGCTAGTCGAAGCCTTCCCGTAACCAATGTCTCCATGTTGCCAAATGCGAAATCTGCTGTGGTTCCTCAACCGAGAGTTGGTAACAAAACCCCTTTTAAACTAATGTATTAAAAGGGGATGGATTTACAATAATAGAAATAAAAATATCATGAATTACGTTTCTTTTATCATCAAATCATGTGTATTTGTGTACTTTTGCTTTGTCCCTCTTCAACCACTGTCATCTAATTTTTCAGATTTTTTATTGGTGTGTAGCTTGAGGAGTTTTTTTTACTGTTGTAGTTCTTTCTTCTTTTTCCAATTTTTGCTTCAGTTTGGGTTTAGATCCGTGAGTGAATTTGAAGATTGGGAATCAGAGGGTTTCAAAGTTGAAATTGGGGGGTTTCTTTAGATAACTTTTTACACAAATGGCCGGGAGAACGGGGTGGGGGTGGAGGGAGGAAGCCATGAAAGGAGGGGTGGTGGTGGAGGGGGTGGTAGTGGAGGAGAGAGGAGGAGGGGGAGAAAGAGGGGTGGTAGTGGTAGTGGAGGAGAACGGTGGAGATGGGAGCAGAGAGAGGGTGGTGGTGGAGGAGAGAGAGGGGGTGGTGGTGGTGGAGGAGGAGGAGGAGGGGGAGAAAAAGGGGTGGTGGTGGAGGTCCCTGTAAAAATTATATGTTTTGATTTTAGTCCCTGTAAATAAATGACGTGTCAAATGATGTAGCCAGCAGTGTGCCACGTAGGCGTTTTTGGGGTGACATGACACAGGTCAACGCAAATGAGGGACTAAATTCAAAACTCAAAATTTAGAGGGACTAAAAAAAGTTGACTTTAAATGTAGGAACTAAATTCAAAACTCAAATATTTACAGGGACCTAATTCATATTTAAGCCTAGTTTTATTGATTTGTAATCTGCATTAATTTAATTAAAATTATTTAATTATGATTTTTGGGATTTTAAGGTGTGAATAATAATATTCATGTCTTAGGTTTGATTTTGAAGGGTTTAGAGTAGTAGAGTTCGCAAAACTGAGTTTTTGCGGGAACCGCATTTTCTCCTGATGCGGGGATAGGGTTCAGTATTTTTTTGGAGGTCATTTTTACTCCAAAATAATTTTTTAATGAACCAAAAGTGGTTCTTATAATATTTGTGATTTTTAGAAATTTTTCTGGAAATTTTTCAGAAAAACTTTATTTTACCCGCGTTTGGAGCTTTACGGGTAAACCGGGCGCAACCGGGACATGAAAAATAGCCCAAAAATTTAGTTTTGGGTTTCTAAATTTTTCTATATCATATTCAAATCATAAAATTCATTTCTCATGATTTTACTCATTTTAGAAAAATATTTATCTAAAAAGGGGTTCGAAAACTACGCGTTTTTACTACTTCGAACTACCGATTAAACCCTAACTTGATGGGACTTAATCCCACCAATTTTTTGGTCAGCTGGGCGCATAAGGGGGGGGGGCAGAATGCAGTCCCAAAAATATCCCAAGTCAAAGTGTGAGTCAAATGTTGATTTTTGAATTTTTCCAAATTAGGTGAGTGAGGTATGGCCCCCATTCCCTCCAGGTAAGCTAGCCCATACTCCCCCCATTCCCTTGTGCTGGCTAAAATCTGATTTGGGAGAGGGAAGAGAGAGGTTTTCACTTTTCTCACTTCATCTCTTTCACTCTTGCAAAATCTTCCATTTTTCTCTTCACTTCCAAGCTTTCCTCCATAGTCAAAGCTTGAGTTTTATTGGGTTTTTGGCTATTCAAGCTTCACAAAAAAGGTTTGGATCATCATTCTAATCCATAAACTTCTTTCATTTTTTCATTCCCACCACTTTCATGTTTCCATGAAAGTTGTGTTCTTCTCTTTACTAAAAGAGATCTTTTGCTTGGTTTAGGTTCACTCCATTAGAACCTACAAGCTTGAAAACCACCTTGGATCCATTTGTCTTCAAGATTTGAGTAAGCATTCATCTACTCAAATTTCTACTCTTTAGGGTTTGTTGGTTTTCATAAAACTCATATTTTTATGGTTTTATTTTGGTGTATTTTCTGAAAGGTAAATTTTTCTAAGTGTGGGAACATCAAGGCTTCAAGGAGGCCACTTGGTGATTGTGTAGAGGGAAGGTGATCTTTGGTGTTTGCTCATTTTCATAGTCTTCAAGAGGTAAGGGGATTTTCTCAATAAGTTGGGAAGGTTGTATATGTGTGTGGCTATGTGTTGTATGTTTCATGAAAAACTCAAAGACTTGAGTTTTCATATTGGTTGTTGAATGAGTTTTCATTCTCTTAATAATATGTATTTTTATATATTTATGTATATGAGTGAAAGTATAATTTTGGTTGAGGCATGATAATTTTTGATAAACCTATGTGTTGTTGGAAAAAATCATATGTATGATTTGGATTGATTTGGAATGCCTAAGTGTATGTTTGAGGAAGTATGCTTTATGCTATGTTTATGATGTATGTTGGTATGTTATGAATGATTACTTTGAGTGTATGTTTGACTTATGGCTTGGTGGTGTTTTTGCCTAAATGGATGAATATTGATTCTTGGATGTTTCACATGATTTAATTCAATGTGATTGGAATTGGATTGAAGGATTTGATTAAGTGTGGGAAGAGGGTTTAAAAGCTTTAATGAAAAAGTTTTCCAAAGTGAAATCAAATAAATTAATTAAGATTCAAGTTAACACTTACTTAGATAAATTTCATTAAATTGCTAAGTATAAGTCTCAAGTAAATTTCATACCAAGTCATTTTTATCCATAAAACTCTAAGTGAGCTAGAAAATCAATTAATGAGGGAGAAAATCAAATTTCGAATTTTTAGGGGTCAAAAACGAAAACTAGATGTTTTGGGGTGAAAAATGCAAAATTTTGGAATTCTGGGCTTAATTTCGAAAATCTGGGCAATTTGGGCCAAAAGTATAATTTTACAAAAGTTCTGGGGTAGAAAACGTGAAATCAGAAAAATAAGGGCTAAAACTTGAAAAATAGAATATTTTGGGGTAGATTTTTAAATACTTAAAGTAAAGGAACTTAAGTAAAATTTATCAAAGAGTATAACTAAGACTTGTAATTAAATCTTTTTACAATGAGAAGAACTTTAATTGCAAAGAGGAGTTTCCATAAAACTTAAGTTTTAAAATGATGTTATTACACGGTGTTGGATGAAAGCTAACACGTGGTGACGATAAACTCTTAAGGACAGTAATATTACATAGTGTTGGATGAAAGCTAACACGTGGCGACGAAAAACCCTAAGACAAGGGACCACATTGATTGTATTGTTTGTCAGTGTAAATACAATGTCATATGCATTTGAGATATTTGCTTTTGCCAGGCTAGCTTTATGCTATGATGAGAGCATACAATCCTATGCAGGGATTGTAAATAAGTATGGTCTGACTATAAGTCTTTGAGGGCATCCAGGTTACGAAGTTCTCAATGGCCTTGAAATGAATTCCCTTGTGCCGAGATGAGTCGTAATACCCAGCTTGGATGATCCTGACCAGGGCTATCTTATTTATGATGTGGTGTACGACGTAGCACAATGGGTCTGTACCGAATAAATGACAAACGATGGCCGAGAGTGAAGGCCAATTTGCATTATTGATAGGTATACGATTCCGCCATATCGCTCTACTTAGTTGAGGAAGAGAAGTCTCCATGGAGCAGTGCACCGGTGTATAAAAAGAGATATTGAAGTGACATGCATTATGCTATTGTGCTATGTCTGTTTAACTTGATGATGTGTTCTCTTTTGCTGATTGAATAACTTAGCTAAAAGATTTGCGAAAGAATAATTCTATATATATTCTTGGACTGTATTATGTAGTATTTTCTTTTCGTATACATCCTTTCAGTGGATTTCAACTTGTGCAAAGAAATTCACCCTTGCGTGTTTTTCTGTTATTTTATGTACGTTACGTGTAGATGTCCACTTTGAGACATCTGATAGCCCAGGAGGGGGTACTTCCAGCCTCGTGAGGCCGATGGTGGGAGATGGACTTACGATCCCATCTCCCAATGGGCCATTGTGTCTGGACACGTGGTCAGGACTAGAGGAGGGGTGTTGGGCCCCGAAGAGGTTTTGGAGAGGCACATGGTTTTGGACGTCTACATACCCATCGAGAGGATGCGCTACTGGCTGGGAGATGCACCCTTTGCACGCAGTATCACTTTTGAGGATCGGGAGGCCAGAGTTCCGTCCACGGCGCAGCCTAGGAGAGAGGCGAGGGAGGATCAGAGGCCTACACCTCAGCGGATAGCCTAATCGGTATCTAACCGTTGTCGTCTGATTCGTCGCACTCCAAGGAAGAGTTCCTTGGAGGGGGCACACTTACCAAGGATGGCTCCACCGGTGACACCAGTTCCATCACCCAAGACCGTGGGGCCGATACTTCCTGTTCCATATGTCGCGCCTTCTGGAGGTTTTGTGCGTTGTTCTTCTGACACTTCTGCCGGACCTTCAGGGCACGTATATAGAGGGAAGAGGAAGGTTAGAGACGAACCAGATCGTGTATTATTCGAGGTATCTGAGGATGAGGAGGACCCCGAGGAGACATCATCGTCTTAGGTCGTAGTGGTGGGGGCGTCTAGTGCTAGGTTGTGGGTTGTCTGTTAGCGACCAGCCTAGGTTTGGGATGTACAAGTTCAGTGTCGTGTATTTGACACACCTTTTGATTTACAGCTTTCCTAGGTTTAGCTTTCTTGTTTTATTTCCTGATGTCAGGTTGTTGTAGTTTGGCCACTCTGTTGTGGTTTATAACTATACATTGCAAGCGCAAGGTTTGTGTACTTTGACATGATGATGTACATATTTATGTATGATGTTTCTTTTCTTCTGAGTTTCAGGATGGCTAAATGTGATGTGAGAAATCTTTTCGTATAAGATCCCTTTTAAAAAAAAAAAATTAGCCACCAATTTTGGTAACCATGTTTTATGAAAGACGATTTTCCGCATTAAGTTTTAGTTTTTCATGTGACGTTCCTTGTGGGAAAAAGGGACGTTACAGAAAGCATGTAAATATGCGAGGAAAGTAAATTGCAAAAAGGTAAATGGGCTGAAAGAAAATTTGACTTGGATAGAAAAGGTTTGGAAGGTATACTTGATGTTAGATCGCGAATCTGCTATGTTGAGATGTAGGGATCATTAATCAAGTATCCAACCTTGATTACATTGTACAAACTAGTATTTATAGCCAAAAACAAAATAACTAACAAGCATTCTAAATGTCACGTGAGTGGCAGTTATTACATTTTAAAACAGAAAGAACTAGTCAAAACCTTTCTGACGTGACCACCTTCAAAATGAAAATATTCTTCTTAGTCTTGGCTGTCGAGGTTGCACTTTCCAACCATCCTTCGACAACGAACACGTGACATTGCCTCATCGAGAATGTCATCTTTAAGACGTCGAATGCATGGGAATCTTCTACAAAAGTCCCACACTTAACCAAAAATCCAATTTGATTTGACCCAGTATTCGTTTACGCTTGATGAAGATTCTCTCTGTCGAATCTTGGTTTCAAAATTCATTCTCTAACAGTCTGACAATCCCAAATCCTCAAGAAAGACATATTGGGCCTTTTCCTAGTCCATGTCTCATATGGTGTCTTCCAAACTGATTTCAATGGAACATGGCTAAGTGTGAAGATTGTCTTAAGCAAGCAGTTCCCAGAAAGAGGCAAAAGGTCTTAATGACTTATCATAGATTGTACAATGTCTAATAGGGTGTGATCCCTCCTCTTAGATAAGCCAATACGGCATTCCAGGAAGAGTGAGTTGGAATCTAGTTCCACACTCGCATAAATAGTCATCATACTTATGGCTTAACTATTTGCTATCACGAATTAATCATATAGCTTTAGTACTTTTGCCAATTTGGTTCTACTCTTCATTCTTGAATTCTTTGAACTTTTCAAAGGATTCCAATATGTGTTTCATTAGAAACACAAACCCGTATTAACTTATAGCAAATATAATGAAGTTAGGATAACCACCTCTCGCATTCTTGCTTAGTGGCCTACATACATCGTTATGTATCGAGCCCAAAAGATAACTAGCTCTCTCATCTTTGATTGGTGAATGGAGTCTCAGTTATCTTTCCCAATAGATAAGATTTGCATGCCTCAAATGATTTAAAATCAAATGAGTCCAAAGTCCATCTTTGTGGAGTTTAGAAATGCGTTTCTCACCTAAATGGCCTAAGCGGCAATGCCTTAGGTAGTAGGGCTCAAATCATTTTATTCGACCCTCTTAGTATTTATGTTATAGATGGGTCAATTAAGATCTAGGGCATAAACCCCACTTCTTAGAAGAATATTAGCATAGGAAATTGTCATATAAAGCTATTAAAAAAGTTCTTGTTTAAACAAGAATTCGAGACAATGTTCTTGCTAATGTTTGGAATATGATAACACTTATCCAATTCCAAAACAAGCCCAAAAGGTAAAGTTGAGACATAAGGTCCTACATCTAATGTAGCAACTCTTGCTGCATTTCCCATTGTAGGTCAACTTTGTCTTTAGTCAATGATCTTCTCCTCTTTAGATTTTTACAAGTTTCAATAAATGTGAGATCCACATCCGGTATCCAATACCCATGACGGGGAAGTAGACTACTATAACATAACTACCTGAAGTGGAAGTCTTACTTCCTTTCTTCTTCTCTTTCAGGTACTTCTGACAATTTCTCTTCCAATGATCGGCCTCACCGCAATGGAAGCAAGTGCCCTCTTTAAGGACACCACTATTTGGTTTCAATCTTGAAGCATTGGGTTTGGAGTTATCATCTCCCTCTCGGACCTTCATCATGGCCTTCCATTCCATTATTATGATTCCGCTTGGCAAATCACAACTTCACAACAAGCTTTGGCAAGGTCTGTCAGATTCGTTCATGTTGTACTTCATCGTAAACTAACTGCTACTGTCCATCAACGATTGCAAGATCAGATCAGTGGCCAACCCTTGGCTCAGAGGAAAGCCCAGTTTATCTAGATTCTCAATGTCTCTGACCACTTGGAGTACATGAGGGCCCGCTGGGTATCCCTCTACCAGCTTGCAATTGAAAAGGGGTGGAAGTCTAATATTTATCATGCCTTGCTCTCTCTTGGTAGAGCATCTCGAGGTGCATGATCATATCAAGCGCCTCCATGTTCTCATACTGCCTTTGCAGCTTGGGAGACATGTTAGCAAGCATGAGATATATACAGTGTCACCTTGATGCTTTACAGGCATCTTGATCAGCTATAGACACAGTATTAGCAGGTGGCTCAGGAAGCTGTTGCTCAAGAACTTACAACTTCTTCTTATACTTGAGGACGATCCTCAAGAATCTGTGCCAGTCTAGAAAAATGTCTCCGGATAACTAATCTTTCTCAAGAATTAATCGCAGTCGAAATAAAATTATGTGTTTTGCATGGTTATCTAAAACATTAATTATGTAGTTCATTAGTATCATGGTTAATACATATTTAATAGGGCTTTATTAAATATGCTTCCACTATTTTTCTTCAAATCAAAAAATCTCAATTATTGATTCGAAGAATCTTGTTAAAAGATTCTCATAGCAGGCCAAGATCCACATTTCACCTCATCCTGAGTCAGCTTTGGCTGATAATAACACCTTATTCCAGCTTATCTTATAAGTTGATTGATAAAGTGTTTGTAATTCAATTGAATGTAATTGGGGTAGTTGGTGTTAGTTAAAATCTGTCAGTTGGTTAATATGGCTAATAGCTTGTGTGTAAGCCATGTGCTTTAAGTGCGTGAACCCATTCGATGTAGGACTTGATTAGTGCATGCATAAATAAGTGAAGTGCAGTGAATGAAGTGTGTGAAGTTCATGTGTACCCTCTATCTCCTCTCTCTATCCTAAAGACTCAATTACAGTTTTGTGTGTGATTCATTCTTTGAGTGATAAAGTGAGTATTCCTAAATTCTAACAATTTGTATCATGAGCAACGTTCAATCCGGGAGAGATAGTGTTTTTCTGCTGCGTTGATGGCGACTTTGAACAACAATGGATTTCCAGCTACTCTACCCATTCTTGGTGGGAAGAATTGGGACAAGTGGAGCAACTAGATGACTGCAATCTTAGGCTTCCAAGATGTGTTGGAGGTGGTGACCATCGAATATAACAAGCTGAGTGAAAAGCTAGATGAACCGCAGGCCAAAGAAGTAAAGAAAAGGGATTATAACGCCCTTTTTATTCTTCATCAGTGTGTGGATTCTGGGAACTATGAGAAGATTCAATGTGCAAGACTACGAAGGATGCATGGGATATGTTGGAGCAGGCCTATGCAGGTGCAGAAAAGATCAAGAAAGTGAGATTGCAGACACTGAAGAGACAATATAAATTGCTTGCCATGGAGACTGATGAAGGAGTAGGTGCCTATTTCAATCGGGTTCAAATCTTGGTGAATCAAATGAAAAGTTGTGGAAAGAAAATCTTTGATAGGTCAATCATTGAGAAGATTTTAAGGACATTGCCCTCAAAATACGATGTAATTGTTGTGTCTATGGAATAAACAAAAGATGTTGACAAGATGAAGGTTGAGGAACTTCTAGGATCACTGGAAGCCTATGAGCAAAGAATTAATGAGAGGGGAAAGGTAAAGATTCAGAGCAAGCACTGCAAGACCGAGTCCATTCAAAGAATGATGGTGATACTTCCAAATTCAAGAAGGGGAAGGGAAAGTAGCTGGCAAATAAGAACAAGTGGCAGGAAAATAAGGCACAACATTTTGATTCAAATGATCAGAAATTCAACAAGAAGAAAGGTGTGAATGATAATCAAAAGCAAGGAGAAAGGAGGAAGTTTGACAAGAGCCTGGAATAAAAGGATAGACAATTTCCTACAGCAGATTGGCAACAAAATTTGGTGTGTATGGTTAAGGAGGAAGAACATACTTGTTGCTAGTTTGCTTATATGTGGATGATCTCTTGGTAACTAGTAGTAATGAGTTTGATATTGCAACATTCAAGAAGGAGATGATGAAAGAAATTGAGATGACAGACCTGGGCACCTAGCCTATTTCCTTGTAATTGAATTCAAGAAGGTGGAGAGTGGAATTGTAATGCATCAGGCCAAGTATGCAACAGACCTGCTGAAAAGGTTTAATAAGTTTAAATGCAATCTAGTAGCTACCCCAGCTAAGACTGGATTGGTGCTAGAGAAGGAAGGAGTTGAAGAAGAAGTGGATGCAACTCAGTATAGACAGATTGTTGGCTCACTTAGATATCTTTGCAACACTAGACCTAACATTTCCTATAGTGTTGGATTGATAAGTAGATTCATGGAAAGACCAAGAGTTCCTCATCTCTTAGCTGCCAAGAGAATAATGAGGTATGTTAAGGGGACTTTGGAGTTTAGTTTGATGTTTCCTAGCAGAAAAGATGAGCAAGAAGTGGAGTTACTTGGATACTCGGATGTTGATTGGCGTGGAGCCAGAAATGATAGGAAAAGTATTACAAGTTACTTTTTTAGGCTTGGAGAAGCACCAATTTCTTGGTGTTCTAAGAAGGAGTCCATTGTGGCCTTGTCATCATGTGAGGCCGAGTATGTAGCTGCATCAATGAGTGCTTGCCAAGCACTTTGGATTGATTCTTTGTTGCAGGAAATGAAAGTGAAAGAAGAAGGTGTTGTGAAACTATTTGTGGACAAGAAATCTATTATAAATTTGGCCAAAAGTAGGAGAAAACATATTGAAACAAGGTTCCATTTTTTAGGGACCAAGTGAGTAAAGGGAAATTGAAGCTCGAGTTTTGCAAGTCTGAATTTCAAGTAGCAAATGTTCTGACCAAGCCAATGAAGAAAGACAAATTTGATAATCTGAGAGGTGATTTAGGAGTTGTAAATTTCGTAGAATTGAATTAAGGGAGTGTGATAAAGGGTTTGTAATTGGGGTAGTTAGTGTTAGTTAAAATCTGTTAGATGGTTAGTGTGGCTAACAGCTTGTGTGTAAGCTGTGTGCTTTAAGTGTGTGAAACCATTTGATGTGGGACTTGATTAGTGCATGTATAAATAAGTGAAGTGCAGTGAATGAAGTGTGTGAAGTTCATGTGTACCCTCTATCTCTTCTCTCTATCCTAAACACTCAGTTACAGTTTTGTGTGTGATTCATTCTTTGAGTGATAAAGTGAGTATTCCTAGATTCTAACATTGATGCCCAACACTTTGCCTCTAAGTCGTTCCAATCCTACTGGATTCATTTAGATAAATCCGACCCAATGGTAGGTAAGCGGATATTACGATTATCCTATCGTGTCTCACCAAGATAGAACAAGGTGCTCTGTAACGCCCCTTTTTCCCACAAGGAACGTCACATGAAAAAAACTAAAACTTAATGCGGAAAATCGTCTTTCATAAATCAAGGTTACCAAAATTGGTGGCTAAATTTTTTTTTTCAAGATCTTATACGCAAGATTTCTCACATCACATTTAGCCATCCAGAAACTCAGAAGAAAAGAAACATCATACATATATATATATATATATATATATATATATATATATCTCATCATGTCAATATACACAAGTCTTGCGCCGCAAGTATAGTTTGGAACCACGACATAATGGCCAAAATACAATAACCTGACATAAGGAAATAAAGCGATAAAGCTAAACCTAAGAAAGTTGTAAATCAAAAGGTGTGTCAAATACACGACACTGAACTTGAACATCCCAAACCTAGGCTGGTCGCTAACAGACACTCTACAACCTAGCACTAGACACCCCCACCTCTGCAGGCCTAAGACGATGACGTCTCCTCGGGGTCCTCCTCAACCTCAGACACCTCGAATAGTACACGATCTGGCTCGTCTCTAACCTTCCTCTTCCCTCTATCTACGTGTCCCGAAGGTCCGGCAGAAGTGTTAGAAGAATAGCGCACCAAATGTCCAGAAGGTGCGACGTATGGAACAGGAAGTGTCGGCCTCACGGTCTAGGGTGATGGAACTGGTGTCACTGGTGGTGCCATCCTTGGTAAGCGTGCCCTCTCCAAGAAACTCTTCCTTGGAGTGTGACGAATCAGACGACAACGGTTGGATACCGATTCGGCTATCCGCTGAGGTGTAGGCCTCTGGTCCTCCCTTGCCTCTCTCCTAGGCTGCACCGTGGGTGGAACTCTGGCCTCCCGGTTCTCCAAGGTGATGCTGTGTGCAAAGGGTCCATCTCCCAGCCAGTAGCGCATCCTCTCGACGGGTATGTAAACGTCCAAAACCATGTCCCTCTCTAAAACCACGTTGGGGCCCAACACCCCTCCTCTAGTCCTAACCACGTGTCCAGACACAGTGGCCCATTAGGAGATGGGATCGTAAGTCCACTCCCCACCATCGGCCTCACGAGGCCGGAAACACTCCCTCACTCGGGCTATGAGAGTTCTCGAAGTGGACATCTACGCGTAACGTACATAAAATAGCAGAAAAACACGCAAGGGTGAATTTCTTTGCACAAGTTAAAATCCACTGAAAGGATGTATACAAAAAAGAAAATACTACATAATACATTGCAAGGATATATATAGCTACTCTTTCGCAAATCTTTCTCTAAGATATTCATACACCAAAAGAGAGCACATCATCAAATTAAACACACAGTCAAACACACACATAGCTCTTTAGCATAATGCATGTCACTTCAATATCTCTTTAATACACCGGTGCACTGCTCCATGGAGACTTCCTCAACTAAGTAGAGCGATATGGCGGAATCGTATACCTATCATTAATGCAAACTGACCTTCACTCTCGGTCATCGTTTGTCATTTATTCGGTACAGACCCATTGTGCTACGTCGTACACCACATCATAAATAAGATAGCCCTGGTCAGGATCATCCAAGCTGGGTATTACAACTCGTCTCGGCATGAGAGAATTCATTTCAAGGCCATTGAGAACTTCGTAACTTGGATGCCCTCAAAGACTTATAGTCAGACCATACTTATTTACAATCCCCGCATAGGATTGTGTGCTCTCATCATAGCAATAAATGCTAGCCTGGCAAAAGCCAATATCTCGAATGCATATGACAGTATATTTGCAATCACAATCAATACAATCAATGTGGTCCTTTGTCTTAGGGTTTTTCATCGCCACGTGTTAGCTTTCATCCAACACCGTGTAATATTTTTGACCTTAAGACTTTATCGTCGCCATGTATTGATCCTCTTTCAATACCGTTTAATATTATTGTCCTTAAGACTTTTATCATCGCCACGTATTGGTCCTCTTCCAATACCGTGTAATATCGTTATTTTAAAAACATAAGTTTTATGAAAACTTCTCTTAACTCCTAACTCTCAAATCTTTATTATTTTACTTCTCACTCTTCATTGTAAAAAGATTTAATTAAAAATCTTAGTTAAGTTCTTTGATAATTTTACTTAAGTTCCTTTACTTTAAGTATTTAAAATCTGCCCCAAAATATTCTATTTTTCAAGTTTCAGCCCTTATTTTTCTGAAATTTTGGTTTCTGCCCCAAAACTGTCCAGTCTTCACGTTTTTGCCCCAGAATTGTCCAGTCTTTACGTTTCTGCCCCAGAATTGTCCAGTATTCACGTTTTCTACCCCAGAACTTTTGTAAAATTATACTTTTGGCCCAAAGTGCCCAGATTTTCGAAATTAAGCCCAGAATTTCAGAATTTTGCATTTTCACCCCAAAACACCCGGTTCTCGTTTTTGACCCCTAAAAATTCAAAATTTGATTTTCTCCCTCATTAATTGATTTTCTAGCTCACTTAGAGTTTTATGGATAAAAATGACTTAGTATGAAATTGATTTAGGACTTATACTTAGTAATTTAATGAAATTTATCTAAGTGTTAACTTGAATCTTAATTAATTTATTTGATTTCACTTTGGAAAACTTTTTCATTAAAGCTTTTAAACCCTCTTCCCACACTTAATCAAATACCTCAATCCAATTCTAATCACATTGAATTAAATCATGTGAAACATCCAAGAATCAATATTCATCCATTTAGGCAAAAACACCACCAAGCCATAAATCAAACATACACTCAAAGTAATCATTCATAACATATCAACATACATCATGAACATAGCATAAAGCATACTTCCTCAAACATACACTTAGGCATTCCAAATCAATCCAAATCATACATATGATTTTTCCCACAACACATAGATTTATCAAAAATTATCATGCCTCAACCAAAATCATACTTTCACTCATATAGATAAATATACAAAAATACATATTACTAAAGAATGATTTCTCACTCAAACACCCAATATGAAAACTCAAGTCTTTGAGTTTTTCATGAACATACAACATAAACCACACACATACACATCCTTCCCAACTTATTGAGAAAATCCCCTTACCTCTTGAAGACAATGAAAATGGGCAAACACCACAATAACCTTCACTCCTCACCAACACCAAGTGGCCTCCTTGAAGCCTTGATGTTCCCACACTTAGAAAAATTTACCTTTCACAAAATACACCAAAATAAAACCATAAAAATATGAGTTTTATGAAAACCAACAAACCCTAAAGAGTAGAAATTTGAGTAGATGAATACTTACTCAAATCTTGAAGACAAATGGATCCAAGGTGGTTTTCAAGCTTGTAGGTTCCAATGGAGTGAACCTAAACCAAGAAAAAGATCTCTTTTAGTAAAGAGAAGAACACAACTTTCATGGAAACATGAAAGTGGTGGAAACGAAAAAATGAAAGAAGTTTATGGATTAGAATGATGATCCAAACCTTTTTTGTGAAGCTTGGGTGGCCAAAAACTCAATGAAACTTAGCCTTTTGGTTTGTAAGAAAGCTTGAGAATATGAGAGAAAAAGATGGAGCTTTTGATTCAAGGTTGAAGATGAAGTGAAAAATGAATTTCTCTCTCCTTCCCTTCCCTAGATGAATTCAGCTGACCAAGGAAAGAATGGGGGAGTATGGGCTTCAATGCTTTTGGTGGTTGGGAGTCATACCTCTCTCACCTAATTTTGAAAAATTCAAATATTAACCCCATTTGACCCAATTGATTTTTGGAATTATTTTTGAGAGTGAATCTGCCCTCTTGGGCGCCCAAACAGACCAGAAAAATTGGTGGGATTAAGTCCCATCAAGTTAGGGTTTAATCGGTAGTTCAAAGTAGTAAAAACGCGTAGTTTTCGAACCCCTTTTTAGATAAATATTTTTCTAAAATGAGTAAAATCATGAGAAATGAATTTTATGATTTGAATATGTCATAGAAAAATTTAGAAACCCAAAACTAAATTTATGGACTATTTTTCATATCCCGGTTGCGCTCAGTTTACCCGTAAAGTTCCAAATGCGGGTAAAATAAAGTTTTTCTGAAAAATTTCCAGAAAAATTTCTAAAAATCACAAATATTATAAGAACCACTTTTGGTTCGTTAAAAAATTATTTTTGAATAAAAATGACCTCCAGAAAAATACTGAACCCTATCCCCGCATCAAGAGAGAATGCGGTTCCCGCAAAAACTCAGTTTTGCGAACTCTACTACTCCCGACTCCTCTAAAATAAATCTAAGATATTACTATCACTATCCTCACCTCAAGATCCCAAAAATCATTAATTAAATAATTTTAATTAAATTAAATAGGATTAAAAATCAATAAAAACTATATATAAAATCAGGGTGTTATATGCTCAGCTTTGGCATGAACCAACCTTAGACGATCGAGCTCAAGGCCTGGACGAATACCCAGCATAGGAAGACATTTAAGACTTATTATTTTCTTTGAGAGAATTTTAATAAAATGATCTCACCATGCTTAGTATCTCATACAAGCACAGTCTCTCTTCATGCATCTCTCGTTCAATTATAATAGCAATGAAATAATTAAAATAAATCATACATGAAAAACATTTACCATGGTATCAAATATAACATCTAAAGCATGTTATCATACATAACATCCAAGACATGTGAAGCAATACATCAAATAAGTATTTATTTTATTAATTAAACAATTAATTAATAGCCTTGCTGTCACATGCAGCCCGTACATATATATATAAATAAAATAAATCCCGTCATGCAGCACGTACGAATAAAATCCCACGGTTAATTAATTATGGCATCCTAGATAAAATAAATAAAGACAGAAATTAAATCATGAGATGCATGCCATACTTAAATTACAACCGTCATAGCACCCAGGCTGCCCAAAAAAATTAAATAAATTACGACGCGCAGACACGTATTTAAATAATTAAATATTTACCGCCATATTAATTTTAATGCTTATAATTTAAAATTCAAATATTTGAACTTTCGATAATAGCGATAACACTTACTGTTATTATCCGCAATCATATCAAAACAGTGTTCGAATTTGGGGGAAAAAAGATCCCTACTCCTTCCGGATGCACTGTCGTGCAATGTGTCAAAGAAAGCATGCATGGGCGTGCCCAATGATTGAGCACGGGCGTGCTCAACGAAGCATGGGTGTGCTCATCAGTTTTCCAAGTGCATGACCATGCTGTTCAATGAAAAGGGTCGTGCATCGTGACCAGAAATCAAATTTTTAGGTAACAAAACATGATTTGAGCATACCAAACACCCAAACAAACATCCAAAACACTTTTGGACATTTTAGGAACACTCAAATAGTGATTACAATGCTTATAATCACATTACAAATCAGCCACAGGCAATTATGTCATAAAAGAAACATTTTTCATACTATGAACATAATCTTAAATTACCCACCAATTGATTAACATGCAAATCTATTATGGAATCATATTCAAAAACAACATATAGACATGTTATCAAACAATGATACTACTTCACTTGGACTCATGATTAAAAGGACGAGGCTCTGATACCACTCTTGGGGTTCAATGAGGTAAACTTTTAAATTTTCGATTAGAAAATAACTCACTCGTGGAAAACCTCATGGCAAGATCACGAGTACCATACAATGAATCACAAGTGTAGAGTATTACCTTCGGTAAGTCGAACAAAATGCTCCAAAGGAGGGGTATCTCTGCGTAGTCCACGCAAGTGACGTCCAACGGGAAGCGGTGCTAGCCGAGGGAAGGAGCTAGAGAGGTTAGGGTGGTGGCTACTGTTTCAACGTGTAAAATGTGTTAGACACGTCTTCTCAAGGGAGGCGCCCCCTTAGTTGTTCTTATAACAGCAATAGGGTGTGCCACTTACAGTCCACCACGTACACCGATAGGTTTAGCCATGTAGGATTAGTTTTAATTCAATCTCATTTAAAGAGTTAACCTTTTTAATTAATTAAATCATATAAATTAATTATTCAATAATCAAATTTTATTTAATTAGCTAACCTCTAATTAAATCTGATTTAATTCGACAATGCTCCTTATTTAATTAAATCATACATAAATAAATAACCCTCTCCAGTTATATCACTTTTAGCGTATAACCCTCTAGGCTCCCACAGAGTTGGCAATAATAATTAATAATAACTTATATTAACATATTAATTCATCATTAACTATAATAAGCAATGAGTGATGAATCCTCTCTACATCACTCAAACCCCTCCACATGATTCGTGACATACGCAAGAACTACCTTTATACTCACCCTGTTACGGCGTGATGTTTGATAGCATCAAAGCATATGACTCCTCATGTAGGGATCGTAGTGACTTCAAATCTAAGGACATGCTTTACTATGGCTACCTTAGGAATGACTTATGACACTTGCATAACTATTATGAAGTATTGCAGTTGCGGGTCAATCCAATATAAATATTCCACTAACATTTATACCTACATGCTAACTTGGCAACTCATTGCACATGACCCGTGAGACATGGCCATCAGTCTACTCGAGTAATAGTCTCTATGTAATATTGTTGTCCTTATTAACAATAATACTTAACTACGGATACTTTAAGAGTGACGTCCATATTGTTCAAAGGGGTCTCGCGATGAAGTCACACTTTATGTTCCTATTAACTGGATTTTGTCATTCTAAGGACTTCATTACACTATAAGAAGTAATATAGTAATGAATCTTGCTTTTGTATATAGATTTATAAATACACATAAATCTAGGGGTCACAATACAAATATAAATCTATAAGAATGGATTGGCCACTAGGGCTTACACCAACAACAATGAGTCATGCAAATTGGTGCTCAATGAAGCACTAGAGGTAAGATCCACTTGGTGCCCAAATCCTCTCAAAGGTTGAAATTCTTGTGGCTTGTTTTTGGGAAAAACACCTTGACATTGCTTCAAAAGAGAACTAACACCAAGAGGCAAAAAAGAACCAAGGTTAGCATCAGTAGTAAAACAATATGGCCTTACTAATAAGACTCTCTACTTGTTAATAAGACTCTCTACTTTTCTCTCTATCTTTTCTTCACTCTTATTTTCTCTGTTTTCTTCTCTCCTCTCTTTCTTTTCTCTTTTTCTCTAATTGTTTTTTATTTTGTCCTCAAATTTTCTCCTTTTCTTTTCATACTATGTTCTTTTCCACTCTCTTTTTCTCTCAACTCACTCTTTTCACCCTCTATTTTTATTCTCAACTTTACTTGATCTTCACATACTTCTCTTGGAGACAATGGTACAAGTGTGATTTTCAATGAATTGAATACAAAAGAGAGCTTATCAGAAAGACCATCATGACTAACATGTCTATCAAATTGCCATGGTCTACCTAACAAGCTGTGAGCCACTTCCATAGGAACTACATCACATAAAACCTCATCTTTATACTTCCCTATTTCAAATGCAAGCAACACTTGCTTATCTATATGGTCGCGGGTGTGGTGTATTTTTCAAGCCCAATTTCTCTACCATTTTTATACTAGCAACATTTGCACAACTTCCTCCATCAATAACCAAAGAGCATATCTTTTCTAGTACAAGACACCTAGTATGGAAAATCTCCCTTTGGCTACCACTCACCTCTAACATGTGACTACCGATCAACCTTCTCACCATGAATAAGTCCCCCTCTTGAGGCATAGCCAGACACTCACCCTCGTGCTCACTAGATGATAAAGAATAAGAAGATGATGAGGATGACTCACTCTCTACTACCCCATTTTCAACACCATAGTTTCTTGTTAGGACATTGAGATGTAATGTGACCATTCGCCAAGCATTTAAAACACTTAGTGTTCCTAGACTTAGTAGAAGAAGATGGATTGTAATGGTGACATTGGAAGATTTGCTTCACTTTCATCTCCTACTCGAGGTAAGCCTCCAGATCATTCTTTCCTTGAATTTTAGGTACCTTTACCTTTACTCCCTCAAGTCTATCATCTCTATCTCTCCTATGATGTCTTCGTCTCCTATCATTTTATCTCTCACTCTCATCATCATAATGTCTCTCATGTTCTCTCTCCTAACTATGTCTACTTCTATGCACGTGCCTCTTTTCTCTTTCTCTTCCATTGAAATCCCTCTTACTTTCATTCAGCCTCCTCTCTCTCATAGCCTCCAACCACTCATTAAATTCATCTCTTTGTGGCCAAGAGTCTCTCCATCCTCTCCATTTGTCTATTCAAGTGGGTAGCCAAAGTAGTCGTCGTTGGAGAGATAACATCTTCACTAATATCAAAGAATTTCCTTGACATCCTTCACAAAACACAAGTTAGCAAATAACAATAAATGATAAGAAAATCTTCACCACTCTTCCCAGGTGTTTACAGTCAAGCCACACGTGTTTTCACTCAAACAAGGCTTTTATGTAATGTACTATCTTGCTTTTTTCCACTCCCTATGGCCTGTCATGACCCATTCTTAGGCCATGACCGACGCACAGACTAACACTAACTCAACATAGACTTTGCCTAGCAAGCCTAACACATTAAAACATAAGCATCATAAATCAAAGAACTACCAAAAAATTGGCAAAGTCTCCTCTGTATTTTGGACATCTCAAAATAACAGCACCATTATAATTTAAAGGTTTAAATACCTTTTTCGTCCCTGCAAAATGACTGAGTTTCATTTTTTGTCCCTGTAAAAAAAAAATTGGTTTATGATCCCTGTAAAACAAAAAGTTTTATTTTTAGTCCCTGCAATATTGTTTTAATCCCTGTAATATTTAGATAATGTAGAATTAGTCCCTGTAATATTTAGATATTCGCTAAATTAGTCCCTGTAAAATAAAATTAATATAATATTATAGGGACTAAAAATAAAATTATCCACATATTACAAGGACTAATTTAGCATGAATTGAATATTACAGGGACTAAAACAATATTGCAGGGACTAAAAATAAAACTTTTTATTTTACAGGGATCATAAACCAAAAAAAAATTTACAGGGACAAAAAATGAAACTCGATCATTTTACAGGGACGAAAAAGGTATTTAAACCTAATTTAAATATACATAAGACCAAGATACACCAACCAGAGTTTTCAGCATATATAAACAATATTTTCATGGAAATATTGGAAATGCCATGTAATAGCCTAACAGCTTCATGGAAGAGTTTTTGGATTTTTACGGTAAGTGTATGCTTCGCGGTTCGTATATACAAAGGAAAAACGGACGCGCCGTAAGTGTAAAACGGACATTTTTCAGAAAATTCCCAGGTAATTCCCAAAAAATCACAAATTTAATTTAAACACTAATGATCTCTCTTAAAAAATGATTTTATGCATTTTCTGTTCCCTAGAAATCCTTTTCCGTTCAGAAATCCTCGTTTTACATGTCCTACAGAGACTTGGAAAAGTAACTTTTGATCTACTTTACGAAAAATTACGAAATAATTTCTAAAAATTCTAAAAAATATAAAAATATGATTCAGCTTTGGAAAATCTCTTTCTGACATCAATTTGGTTTCTGAATCAGTTACCAGTTCTTCCTGTTTAACTATAGGGACCAAAATGATAATTTTAAAACTTATTATTTCTAAAAATTCTAGAAAATCACAAATGTTAAAAGAACTAACTTTTGTGAAGGAAGTATTGTTTTCTAAGTTGTTTTGATATACTTTAGCTATTTAAAACTGAATCTGTTAATAATGGTGGAACTATTTTCTGAAAAAGCCTCAAACGTTAAGTGAAAAATGACTATTTTAATGAATCAACTTAATAAGCCTATTAATACCATAATTATAAGATATAAATAAATCACACAACACTCTGATCACACAATTTCATAGAAAACAAACAATAGACAATTAATAGGAAAACAAGTGTCATATAAAACCTAATTCTCTTACTCTTTAAGCTATAAAACCAGCTGTAACTCATCATTCCTATTTTTCTCAGATTCCTAATAGGTCTAGTATTCTCTATCTTATCCTTTCCTCAATTTTTGGTATTGATCTATTTCTTATTTAACAGATTACAGAGTTCCTCTTAGAGGGACTAAAACAACAATATTCCTTTATACTGTTCTCTAAAATTCCAAACTTAACTTCTAAAACCTTTATAACACATCAAGTTATTTTTTATATCCTCAAATCTCTTTTCTAAATCAAATTGGAACACTTTATATCATTGGAAACTTAATCTGACAGTCAAAAACGTCTACAGACTACTGTTTTGACCTCTATGTCAGCTCTAAACCATTATTTATTATCCGAAAATATGAAAGGTAATTCTAATCCTCCAAAATTAATACTTTACCTCATAGAGTAAAATTTCGAGATGTTACACGTTTACGTGCCTATCAACTATAGCCACTTGTTGTTCGGTATAACTGAGATTCTCATCAAGTTGTACTGTGTAAGTTGAATGACTCAAAAATCCTATCAAGGATTCACTTAGCGCATGCTACTCACTTAGCGCAAGATCACGCAGCTCCAGGGGCTCGTTTCTGCCCCAGATTCGCTTAAGCGAATCCTGGTCGCTAAGTGAGTTATTCCCAGTACTCCACACTGCCTCACATTCGCTTAAGCGAAAATGGCTCGCTTAAGCGAATTCCTCAGCAAGAAAACTCTGATAAATTCGCTCAACCGAATTCCAGACGCTAAGCGAGTAGACCAAAACAGAAAACGGTTATAAGGTGATCTGAAGCCTGTTTTGCGAAGCGAGATCGTTTTGGGACTTCTGGAAACACACTTTGGGTGTTGTGGGGCTCTACTAGGGTTTCATACATTGAGGAAAACACTTGAGAGTATCAATTGGGATTGAGAGAAGATTCATGAGTGATTAGCAAGGTGGGTTCAAGGGTAGTGTTATTGCATGAACGTATAGGAACCATAGAAATTGATTTGCTAAGAGGTTAACTCTGATTGTACTTGTATCCCATTGATCATAGTGAAGAACGTTTGGTTGCTCCTCCCCATGGACGTAGACTACACTGGCCGAACCACGTAAATCCGGTGTTCAATCTCTTCTCCCTAAACTCTTTACGTTTCGTTTGATTTTCTGTTCTTGCGATTCGTTTAGCGTTTAATTCTGAATTTTAGTTTGCTGCAATCTTTGCATTGTTCCATAGTTCGTTCTACTTGCATTTTCTTTATTTGCTTGATCGTAGGATTCATTCTATTTCCGTACAATCGAACCAACAAGTGGCGCCGTCTGTGGGAAGTGGATCGAATCAAGAACTACAAGAATGGGGTCAACAAGATTTGATATAGAGAAATTTTCGGGAAACAACGACTTTGGATTATGGAAAATTAAGATGGAGGCCATCTTAGTGCAGCAGGGAGTTGCAGAAGCGTTGAAAGGAGAGGCCAAAATGTCCTCTTCGCTGACACAAGAAGAGAAGCAACAAATGATTGACAAGGTGTAACGCCCCTTTTTCCCACAAGGAACGCACGTGAAAAACTAAAAACTTAATGCGAAAAAATGTCTTTCATAAAACAAGATTACCGAAATTGGTGGCTAATTTTTTTTTAAAAAGAATCTTATACGAAAAGATTTCTCACATCACATTTAGCCATCCTGAAACTCAGAAGAAAAGAAACATCATACACATATATATATCATCATGTCAAAATACACAAGTCTTGCGCTCGCAAGTATAGTTTGGAACCACAACATAGTGGCCAAAATACATCATCCTGACACAAAGAAAATAAAGTGATAAGTCTAAACCTAGGAAAACTGTAAATCAAAAGGTGTGTCAAATACACGACACTGAACATGTACATCCCAAACCTAGGTTGGTCGCTAACAGACAACCCACAACCTAGCACTAGACACTCCCACCACTACGACCTAAGACGATGACGTCTCCTCGGGGTCCTCCTCGGGATCCTCCTCCGGGGCCTCCTCCTCCCCGGATATCTCAATGAATACCCGCGTATCTGCCCCAGACTTCGCGTTTCTGCCCCAAACTTTCGTAAATTATATTTTTGGCCAAAATTGTCCAGACTTCGCGTTTCTCCAGTCTCCAGACTTTGCATTTTTGACCCTAAAAAATCCAGTTTTCGTTTTTGACCCCTAAAAAATCTAAAATTTGATTTTTCTCCCACATTAATTAATTTTCTAACTCACTTAAAGTTTTATGGATAAAAAGGATTTAGTATGGAATTGATTTAGGACTTAGGATTAGAAACTTGATGAAAATTTATCAAATTAAGTGTTAACTTGAATTCCAATTGATTCATTTGATTTCATTTTAGAAAACTTTTTCATTAAAGCTTTTAAGATCCTTCTCACACTTAATCAAATCTTTTCAGTTCAATCCCAATCAAAGTATATGAAATACACATAAATCAATATACATCAATTAGACAATAACACAACCAAACCATAAATCAAACATACACTCAAAGTACTCATTCATAACATATCAACATACATCATAAACATAGCATAAAGCATATTCACCAAGCACACACTTAGGCATCCAAAATCACCCCAAAGCATACATATGATTTTTCCAACAACACATAGGCTCATCAAAAATTATCATGCCTCAACCAAAATCATATTTTTACTCATATACATATACATGTAAAAATACATATTACTAAGAGAATGAAACTTCATTCAAACACCCAATATGAAAACTCAAATCTTTGAGTTTTTCATGAACATACAACATAAACCACACACATACACATCCTTCCCAACTTAATGAGAAAATCCCCTTACCTCTTGAAGCTTAGGAAAATGAGCAACACCACAAATCACCTTCACTCCTCACCAACACCAAGTGGTCTCCTTGAAGCCTTGATGTTCCCACACTTAGAAAAATTTACCTTTCACAAAATACACCAAAATAAAACCATAAAAATATGAGTTTTATGAAAACCAAGAAACCCTCACTAGTGCAAAATAGGGAAAAAACACTAGATTTAACATTGGACATTTGTGCAGCTGATGTTAAAAAAAAGGCGGTGGCAGTTTTGTAATTATTTCTAACTTTTTAACATCGGTTGTTAACATACCCGTTGTCAAAGGTGGTTTAACAGAATGCTAAAGGACTTTTAACATGGATTATTTAAATAACCGATGTTAAAAAGCTTAACAAATTGAAAATACTTGAAACTCGCGTCCCACTATGAACTCTTTCATTCTTTGCTCTTTGCTCTGTGAACCCCCAAACCCCCAAACCCTCAACCTCCGAACCCTCAACCCCCAAACCACCGTTCGAGCATCGCCTTTGACACATTTCACCATTCGAACACCGTCCGAGCATCATTCCTCTCAATCCGCCATTGTTGAGTTCTCTGCCACGTCGTGAGCGTTTATCTTTCCGTTCTGCGCTCCGTGAACTGTCGCGTCGTGAGATTGTCTCTCCGTTCTTCCCTTCGTGAACCGCCACGTCTGAGCTTTGTTACACGTGAGCCTGGATTCGCGAATCCCTCTGTTCTCTGTGTGACGGGTGAAGTGACGAGAGCAACGGGTCGGGAGCTGGCTGGGTCGGAGCGACGGAAGCCGACACTGACGGAAGACTCAGGTTCCTTTACGACGACATCATTTTTCGCTTGGATGTCCTATACGCCGCCGCGGGACCAGTGTCGAGGTTGAAGATGAACGACGAAGCTTCTGGGTTCGGTTTTCAGAACAAAGGACTACACGGTGGTCTTCCTCCGCCCATTGTGGCGGACAATGCGTTGAGTTCGTAAACCTAACCACACTTGAGTTCGTATTTTAATGTTTTATTTATTTATGTATTTTTTATTTTATTTTTGTGTAGGCTCAGTACCAGCAAGGCAGCAAGTGGTGAAGGAACAGTGTGGTTCTGTTTGGGGAAGGCACGACAAGTTTTTATCAAATGAATATTACGTGCTGAATGATTATTACCACTTTGTCTATTATTGCAATTGCAATATCAATAAGCACTTTGTCTAAATGAATATTACCACTTGCTAAACATTCGGGTAGTTTTTCCATTTCTCTGTTGTTTTATTCTTTAACTGAAGAAAGAGCTTTTTAAATAATTATTGGGATCAGGTTCTTCTTCTTATTTATGCTGGGAGTTGTTTTTTCTTGTAGGATAGTTTTTCTTATTGGGTTTCTTCGCTGCAGGTTTTAACAGGCTGTGGGTATTCGTCTTTGAAGTGTCTTCCATAACATATGCCATAGGTGAAAAGCGAGTTTTCTTATTTCTCAGATATACTAACTTTACCTTTTATAGTGTTTGACTTATGTTTCTTATTTTCCTTATCTTTGTTTTGTTGTTTGGTTTGTTCTTAGCACGTTGTTCAACCTGCTTTGGGGTTTGATTTATTCTTGTCATTTGTGAATCATTCTGTGTGCAAAAAACCGATCAGTACCTAAATTGGATAAGTCGATAATTCACGTATGCAAGCGCTATTTACCATTTCCAGTTTGAATTCTTTTTATATAAATATGTAGATTAGATGAGTGAATCCCCTTGTTAAAGAAGTAAAGAAGAGAAAACTCCGAGAAACTCCAAGCACATGGCGTCATATGCTAGTCTTGTCTTGTCCGTTTGGTTAGCTTAATACATGAATGTTGAGTGTTGACTAATGATTTTCTTAGTGTGGCCATGTGATGGTTCATTCGCATTAGCTTTTGCTTCAACCACGAAAAAGCTTCAAGCTTCATTGACTAGACTGCTAGGTCCCCCACAGGGACTGCAGCAGTTCCAATTGATCAAATAAATGTAAAATTTAATCTTTTTTTTGCAATGTTCTTTTCTTAATTTGATTACACACTAATCTTATAAATAGTGCTTATATTCATGATCATTGTGGAATTGTAGGTGTTGGTGTTGGGACTCCAAACAGTGATTCAAAGAGGAGACTTCCCTGATAAAGGTATAACTAAAATTTTATTCTGAGATGAAACTTCCACAAAATGGTCATTTGCTCTTAAAAAGTATTGAAAGCTTAAGTGAATTATATTAAAGTTTGTCTTTTCATAACTTCTCAGACATTGGACAAAGAAAACCTGGTTTATTGGCTCGATATTTAAAGGTAATTAGCATTATCTTTATTAGCAATAATTGTTTGCTGATACTTAATAGAAGACTAAGGATAACAGGAGTTGTTTGTAGTTTTGTGAAACACCATGTATGAAGTAGTTAAATTTTAATCAACCATAATTGTAAATTGTTTTATTGTAGAAAGAGAGTACTTTGATAGCCTTCCTTAAATTGCTATCAGGTTTGAATTTGACAGCACTTTGGATTTAATTGTTACAGTAAATGAACTATACAAGAGGGAGTGATTTTTTCTGTTTTTATAACTTGTTCTGTGTTAATTCGCTGTTGTTGTTGCTGCTGTCTTATTATTTACAATTTTAGGACCTGTTTGGATCTAGGTGAAATATGTAGAGAAGTGGGCCTTCCTCCAGGTGTCTTAAATATTGTCACAAAATTAGGCCATGAAGTTGGTGCTTCTTTGGCATCCCATCCTGATGTAAAAAAGGTTCAAATTTCTTTAGTAACTAGTAGCATCAAAACTATATGGATCTATATCTTGTTCTATATCTCGCAAGTATTGTCACTATATATGTTGTCTTTAAGTTAATTTACTTGAGTTGGTCTAATATACTGATATTATTAATTATATCCTTTATACCATTTACTTTTCATTTTCTCTTATTATTTTTTGTTTGTAGAATGATCGAAATATTGAAGGACTTGTTAGATGTGAAAGTCGTTGAAGTTTTTGGATGACTTTTATCATGTATTGAATAGTTATGCTCAATCATTTCCATTTAGTCTCTGTTTAAATCATTGAAGATGATATGTTTTGTATATATGACTTGGTAGTTGTTTTTGGTATACTTATTGGTAGTTGTTTTGTTACTTATTGGTAGTTGTTTGGTATATATTGTTTTGGTTAACTTTGTATAGACTTGTTAGTTGATTTGGTGGTTTGTTTGGTGTATATATATATATATATATAAAACTCAATTAGATTGATATTGTTAGCTATTTGAACACTAATTGTTCTGTTTTGATGGTAAAAGATATAGGTAGATCAATAAACCGAATCTGCATAAAAAAAAAAAGACTTTTAACATCGGTTAAATACACAACCGATTTTAAAAGTAAACTTTTAACATCGGTTATGTACTTAACCGATGTTAAAAGTCGATTCTGACAGCACATTTTTGGCAAAAAATGGATTTTTAACATCTGCTAAAGCCGTAACCGATGTTAAAATAGACATTTAACATCGGGTCAATAACCGATGTTAAAAGTTGCACTTTCAACATCGGCTTAATCAACATCGCCACTATAACCGATGTTAAAAGTCACTTTTAACCGATGTTAAAAGTGTTTTTTGCACTAGTGCCTAAAGAGTAGAAATTTGAGTAGATGAATACTTACTCAAATCTTGAAGGAAAATAGATCCAAGGTAGTTTTCAAGCTTGTAGGTTCCAATGGAGTGAACCTAAACCAAGAAAAAGATCTCTTTTAGTAAAGAGAAGAACACAACTTTCATGGAAACATGAAAGTGGTGGAAATGAAAAAATAAAAGAAGTTTATGGATTAGAATGATGATCCAAACCTTTTTGGTGAAGCTTGGGTGGCCAAAATCTCAACAAAACTTAGCCTTTTGGTATATGGAAAAGCTTGGCTGCAGCAAAACTCGGCTGCAGCAAGGCAAGGCATGGGGGAGTTATGGGCTAGCTTACTTGGAAGGAATGGGAGCCATACCTCTCTCACCTAATTTTGAAAAATTCAAAAATTAACCCATTTGACCATTTGACTTTTGGAATCATTTTGAGAGTGGATCAGCCCCCCCCCCCCCTTATGCCCCCAATCTGACTGGAAAATGGTGGAATTAAATTCCACCAAGTTAGGGTTTAATCAGTAGTTCGAAGTAGTAAAAATGCGTAGTTTTCGAACCCCTTTTTAGATAAATATTTTTCTAAAAAGAGTAAAATCATGAGAAATGAATTTTATGATTTGAATATGTCATAGAAAAATTTAGAAACCCAAAACTAAATTTTTGGACTATTTTTCATGTCCCGGTTGCGCCCGATTTACCCGTAAAGCTCCAAACGCGAGTAAAATAAAGTTTTTCTGAAAAATTTCCAGAAAAATTTCTAAAAATCACAAATATTATAAGAACCATTTTTGGTTTGTTAAAAATTTATTTTGGAGTAAAAATGACCTCCAGAAAAATACTGAACCCTTCCCGCATTCCGCGAGAACGCAGTTCCCGCAAAAACTCAGTTTTGTGAACTCTATTACTCTAAACCCTTCAAAAATAAACCTAAGATATAAATATTATTATTCATACATTAAAATCACAAAAATCATTAATTAAATAATTTTAATTAAATTAAAACAGATTAAAAATCAATAAAAACTATATATAAAAAAACAGAGTGTTACACAAGGCAAGAAGCGCTATCATCTTGTGCCTTGGTGATTCGAGAGAGAAAACTGCCACTTCAATGTGGACAAAGCTTGAATCACTGTACATGACGAAGTCCCTAGCACACCGTTTATGTCTAAAGCAACAACTGTATTCATTCCGAATGAATGAGTCAAGATCATTGGTTGAACAACTTTCTGAATTGAACAAGCTCCTTGACGACCTAGAGAACATCGAAGTGAAATATGGGATGATGAGGACAAGGCTCTACTGCGCCTAAGCTCATTGCCTAAAACCTATGAGCACTTCAAGGATGCCTTATTGTATGGCAAAGACCAAACCATCACTCTAGAAGAGGTGGTAACCGCAATACGCACCAAAGACTTGCAAAAACAGCAAGACCAAAGGAATGATGGCGATGGTGAGAGCTTGAACGTGCAGAGGGGGCGAAATGGCAAGAAAGGGAACAAGGGAAAGAAAAGGTCCAAGTCAAAATCCAAGTTTGCAAAGGATGGTTCTAAGGACAACAAGAACAAGTGCTTCAACTGCAATAAGTTGGGGCATTGGCGCAAGGATTGTCCAGAACCGTTAAGGAGGAGGGATCGTAATGACGCTAGTTCGATAGATTCTGCAGATGTAGTCACCGTCTCGGATGGCTATGAATCTGCAAGTGCATTGGTTGTCTCAAGTTCAAAATCGCAGAGAAATTGGGTTATGGATTCAGGGTGCTCATACCACATGTGCCCAAGGAAGGACTTCTTCGAGTCACTAGAGCTCAAGGAAGGAGGCATGGTGTTGTTAGGCAACAACAAGTCATGCAGAGTGCAAGGTATGGGATCCATCCGATTAAAAATGTTTGATAACCGTGAAATTCTGCTGCAAGAGGTTAGGTACGTTCCTGAACTTAAAATAATCTTTTATCTCTTAGTGCTTTTGATTCCTTGGGTTATTGCACTAGGATAGAACATGGCATGATTAAGATTTCGCATGGTGCTATGATCATTGCTAAGGGAACTAAAAATAATGGTTTGTATATCTTGAATGGTTCCACTGTTATTGCTCATGCATCCGTAGCTAGCCAATCGCATGATGATAAGACTAAGTTGTGGCATCTTAGACTAGGTCATGTTAGTGAGAAAGACCTGCATGAACTGTCTAAACAAGACTTGCTTAATGGTGATAAAATAAGGAAACTAGAATTCTGTCATCATTGCATATTGGGTAAACAACATAGAGTTCAATTCGGTGTTGGTACGCATCATTCTAGTAGACCTTTTGAGAATGTACACTCAGATCTTTGGGGTCCTTCAAGAGTTAAGACTCATGGTGGAGGATCCTATTTTCTCACCATAATTGATGACTACTCAAGAAGAGTGTGGTTGTTTGTCCTCAAGGATAAAATAGAAGCCTTCCTTCGGTTTAAGGAGTGGCACACACTAGTAGCCAATCAATTAGGCACCAAACTGAATGTTTTAAGGACTGACAATGGCCTGGAGTTCGTTCCAGAGCAGTTTAATCAGTTTTGCAGGAAACAGGGAATTAAGAGGCACAAAATGGTAACTCACACACCGCAGCAGAATGGTCTTGCGGAAAGAATGAACATGACTATTTTGGAAAGAGTGAGATGTATGATTTTAGGCGCGGGCTTGCCTAAAAGCTTCTGGGGTGAGGCTGCAAACACAGCAGCGTATTTGATCAACCGTTGTCCTTCGTCCGCTTTAAACTTTAAAACACCTATAAAGATGTGGAGTGGGAAGCCAGCAGACTACACCAAGCTAAGGGTGTTTGGTTCTTTAGCATTTGCACATGTGAAGGAGGGAAAGTTAGACCCTCGCGCAGTGAAGTGCATTTTCATTGGCTAACCGGAAGGTGTGAAAGGTTACAAGTTGTGGAGATTGAATGCAAGTGGAGGCTCAAGGTGCTTCATCAACAGAGATGTCACGTTTGATGAAACAAGGATGGCTATGTCAAGCAAAGACAATGATGGCAGCAGTACCGAAATAGTGAGAAAAGAGAAAGCTCAGTTTGAGGTGGAGTCTCAAGATCAAAGTGCAGAGAAAACAAGCTCCCAACCACCGGAAGAGGACGATCAATCGTAGTCGGATGTATCGGACTATCAGTTGACAAGAGATAGAGTGAGGAGGGACATTGTACCTCCTAAACGATTCGGGTATGCAGATTTGATATGCTATGCCTTGTGTAACACCCCTTTTTCATACAAGGGACGTCACGTGAAAACTAAAACTTAATGCGGAGAATCGTCTTTCATAAACCAAGGTTACCAAAATTGGTGGCTAATTTTTTTTTTTTGAAAAAGGATCTTATACGAAAAGATTACACACATCTCATTTAGCCATCCAGAAACTCAGAAGAAAAGAAACATCATACATATATATACATATCATCATGTCAATATACACAAGTCTTGCGCCCGCAAGTATAGTTTGGAATCACGACATAGTGGCCAAAATACAACAACCTAACATAATGAAATAAAGCGGTAAAACTAAACCTAGGAAAGCTATAAAATCAAAAGGTGTGTCAAATACACGACACTGAACATGTACACCCCAACCTTGGCTGGTCGCTAACAAACAACCCACAACCTAGTACTAGACACCCCCACCTCTACAGACCTAAGACGATGACGTCTCCTCGGGGTTCTCCTCATCCTCAGACACCTCGAATAATACACGATCTGGCTCGTCTCTAACCTTCTTCTTCCCTCTATCTACGTGTCCCGAAGGTCCGGCAGAAGTGTCAGAAGAACAGCGCACAAAATGTCCAGAAGGTGCGACGTATGGAATAGGAAGTGTCGGTCTCACGATCTCGGGTGATGGAACTGGTGTCACCGGTGGAGCCATCCTTGGTAAGAGTGCCCCCTCCAAGGAACTCTTCCTTGGAGTGCGACGAATCAGACGACAACGGGCGGATACCGGTTCAGCTATCCGCTGAGGTGTAGGGCTCTGCTCCTCCCCCGTCTCTCTCCTAGACTGTGCCGTGGGCAGAACTCTGGCCTCCCGGTCCTCCAAAGTGATACTGCGTGCAAAGGGTGCATCTCCCAGCCAGTAGCGCATCCTCTCGACGGGTATGTAGACGTCCAAAACCATGTCCCTCTCCAAAACCTCTTCGGGGCCCAACACCCCTCCTCTAGTCCTGACCACGTGTCCAGTCACAGTGGCCCATTGGGAGATGGGATCGTAAGTCCATCCCCCACCATCGGCCTAACAAGGCTGGAAGCACTCCCTCACTCGGGCTATCAGAGGTCTCGAAGTGGACATCTACGCGTAACGTACATAAAATAACAGAAAAACACGCAAGGGTGAATTTCTTTGCACAAGTTGAAATCCACTGAAAGGATGTATATGAAAAGGAAAATACTACATAATACATTCCAAGAACATATATAGCTACTCTTTCGCAAATCTTTCTCTAAGATATACATACACCAAAAGAGAGCACATCATCAAGTTAATCACACAGTCAAACACACACATAGCACTCTAGCATAATGCATGTCACTTCAATATCTCTTTAATACACCGGTGCACCGCTCCATGGAGACTTCTCTTCCTCAACTAAGTATAGCGAAATGGTTGTAGCGTAAATCTCACATAATAAACCAATCAGTCCCCTTTTTCATAGACATGGTAACCATCAGTCCCCTATTTCATGAACAGGTTTTATAATTATTCAGTAGTGAGCTACTAACACCATCACATAATAAACCAATCGATCCCCTTTTTCATGGACATGGTAACCATCAGTCCCCTTTTTCATGGACAGGTTTTACAATTATTCAGTAGAGCCACATAATAAACCAATCGGTCCCCTTTTTCGTGGACATGGTAACCATCGGTCCCCTATCTCATGGACAGGTTTTACAATCATTCACAATCCATCGCATAGGATTGTATGCTCTAATTTGGCAAAAGCCACGTCTTTAATGCAAATGACAATATATTTGCAATCACACACAATACAATCAATGCGGTCCCTCTTCTTAGGGTTTTTCGTCGCCACGTGTTAGCTTTCATCCAACACCGTGTAATATTATTGTCCTCAAGACTTTATCGTCGCCACGTATTGATCCTCTTTCAATACCGTGTAATAACGTCATTTTAAAACTTAAGTTTTATGGAAAGTTCCTCTTTGAAATTAAAGCTCTTCCTCAACTTTAACTCTCAAATCCTCATTATTATTTTCATCCCACTTCTCATTGTAAAAAGATTTAATTCAAAGTCTTAGTTAATTGCTTCGATAACTTTACTTAAATTCCTTTACTTTAAGTATTTGAAAATCTGACTCCCAAAATGTTTTGTTTCACGTTTCAGCCCTTATTTTTCTAAAAATTAGGTTTCTGCCCCAAAACTGCCCAGTTTTCACGTTTCTGCCCCAGAATTGTCCAATCTTCACGTTTCTGCCCCAGAGTTGTCCAGACTTCACGTTTTCCACCCTAGAACTTTTGTAAAATTATACTTTTGGCCCAGAGTGCCCAGATTTTCGATTTCTTGCCCAAAATTCTAGAATTTTGGCAAAACATCCAGTTTTCGTTTTTGAGCCCTAAAAATCCAAAATTTGATTTTTCACCCTCATTAATTGATTTTCTAGCTCACTTAGAGTATTATAGAGATATAGGATTTTTTATGAAATCTATTTGAGTCTTATACTTAGAAATTTAGTGAAATATATCTAATTGAGTGTTAACTTGAATCCCAATTAATTTATTTGATTTCATTTGTAAAATTTTTTCATTAAAGCTTGACTTAGTCAAATATTTTCAATCGAATCCCAATCACATTGAATCAAAGCATATGACATGTCCAAGAATCAACCTTTATCACTTAGGCAAGAACACAATCAAGCCATAAATCAAACATACACTCAAAGTAATCATCCATAACATATTAACATACATCATGAACATAGCATAAAGCATACTTCATCAAACATACACTTAGGCATTCCAATTCACTCCAAATCATACATATGATTTTTCTAAACACACATAGGCTTTTCAAAAATTATCATTCATCAACCAAAATCATACTTTCACTCATATACATAAATATATAAAAATACATATTACTAAGAGAATGAAAACTCATTCAACAACCAATATGAAAACTCAAGTCTTTGAGTTTTTCATGAAACATACAACACATAACCACACATATATACAACCTTCCCAACTTATTGAGAAAATCCCCTTACCTCTTGAAGCACTTAAAGAAAGATCACCAAGAGGTCTTCTTGCCAACAAGCCACCAACACCAACACCAAACACCAAGAGATCTACTCACCACCTTGATGCTCCAACACTTACAAAATCACCCTTTTTCAAAATACACCAAAAATGTAATCATAAAAATGCAAGTTTCATGCAAACAACCAAACGTTAAGGTATAGAAATTTGAGTAGAGGAATACTTACTCAAATCTTGAAGCAAAATAGACCCAAAATGATTTTCAAGCTTGTAGGTTCTAAGGGTTTGAACCTAAACCAAGAAAAAACTCTCTTTTAGAAAAATTGAGAACACAAGATTCTTGGAAAAATTAAAAATGATGAGAATGGAAAAAGAAGAAGATATTATGGTTTAGAATCATGATCCAAACCTTTTTTGTGAAGCTTGAATAGTCAAAAACTCAACAAAACTCAAGCTTTGGTTGATGGAGTGGAGTTTCTAACTTTCAAAGGTTGAAGATGAAGTGTGAAATGAATTTTCTCTCTCTCCCTTCCCTATTCAAGTTCGGCCAGAACATCAAGGAGCATGGGGGAGTATGGGCTTCCATGCTTTGGGTGGTTCGGAGCCATACCTCACTCACCTACTTTGAAAAAATTCAAAAATCAAACCCTTTTTGACCATTTGACCTTTTGAATATTTTTGGAGACTTTATTCTGCACTCTTGTGCGCCCAACAGCCCAGAAAATTGGTGGGATTAAGTCCCATCAAGTTAGGGTTTAATCGATAGTTCAAAGTAGTAAAAATGTGTAGTTTTCGAACCCCTTTTTAGATAAATATTTTTTCTAAAATGGTTAAAATCATGAGAAATAAATTTTATGACTTCAATATGATATAGAAAAATTTAGAAATCCAAAAATAAATTTTTGGACTATTTTTCATGTCCCGGTTGTGCCCGGTTTGCCCGTAAAGCTCCAAACGCGGGTAAAATAAAGTTTTTCTGAAAAATTTCAGAAAAATTTCGAAAAATCACAAATATTATAAAAATCACTTTTGGTTCATTAAAATATTATTTTGGAGTAAAAATGACCTCCAGAAAAATACTGAACCCTTCCCCGCATCATGCGAGAAAGCGGTTCTCGCAAAAACTCAGTTTTGCGAACTCTACCACTCTAAACCCTTCAAAATCAAATCTAAAATATGAATATTATTATTCACACCTTAAAATCCCAAAAATCATTAATTAAATAATTTTAATTAAACTAAAGCATATTAAAAATCAATAAAAACTATATAAACATCAGGGTGTTACACCTTGAGTGCAGCCCAAGAGGTGGAGGAAAATGAACCGAGGAACTTGAGGGAGGCATTGGAAAGCAAAGACAAGTAGAATTGGTTACATGCTATGGAAGAGGAGATGGAGTCCTTGCACAAAAATCAAACCTGGTCCCTTGTGCCACTTCCCAAGAATCAAAGGGTTGTTGGTTGCAAGTGGATCTTCAAGCGAAAGGAAGGTATCCCAGGTGTTGAAAAGGCAAGATACAAGGCAAGGCTTGTAGCGAAGGGTTTCACACAAGTAGAGGGGATAGATTACAATGAAATCTTCTTTCCTGTGGTGAAGCACTACTCCATAAGAATTTTAATGGCGATTGTTGCGTAGTTCAACCTTGAGTTAGAACAAATGGACGTTAAGACAACATTCTTACACGGAGAATTGGAGGAGACCATCTACATGGCACAACCGGAAGGGTATGCAAGTGACAAGAGTAAGGTCTGTTTGTTGAAGAAGTCTCTTTATGGGTTGAAGCAGAGCCCAAGGCAATGGTACAAGAAATTCGATGATTTTCTTTTGAAGATAGGGTTCATACGAAGCAACTACGACAGCTGCGTTTACATACTTTAGAGGGAGGAAACTTGTGTGCTTTACCTCCTCTTATATGTAGACGACATTCTCATGGCAAGCACTAGCAAGGACGAGATCAAGACACTCAAGGAACAACTCAATTCACAGTTTGAGATGAAGGGTCTTGGTGAACCAAAGCGTATTCTTGGCATGGACATTGTAAGAGACCGGAAGAAAGGGGAATTGTTCTTATCTCAGCAAGGTTACTTGAAGAAGGTTGTGGAGAGGTTCCGCAGGCATGAATGCAAGGCAGTCTCTACACCTTTAGGACATCACACAAAGCTCTCAGTTACTCAATGTCCTAACACAGATGAGTAAAGGGAAAAGATGAATTCTGCAACACCCTTTCTCCAAAAAGGATATTACACCATAGTTACCAATGAATTTCGAAATAACTTAGAAAATATTTAGTGAAATATCAACATTCCTTCTCCGAAAACGTGTGTAAATTTTTTTCCTTCTTTTAACACAGAGAAGGATGGAGAAATATGTATTAATTCTTTTCAAAAGAGTTTAAGTGCGGAAGCATAAAACAATACTATGCGAAAAAGATCTCGTCTCATATATATATATAAAGCATCTGAGTTTGTACAGGAAAGAATTTAAAGTAAGACAGTGAACATCTGAGTCAATCTGGTCTCTAAACCCCTACCCAAATAATACAGTAACCGTCTAATCCTCTTGGAATCCATATCATCTAATCAGCAGCATCCTTCAGCTCCTCTCCTAAGAGCTAACCCACCCACTTCTTGGGTCAGACATCTACTTCATCATGCATCGACACAACAAAGCAGGCAAGGGTGAAACTCTAAACAACTTAATAAGGAAATTACGGGCCACAGCAACACACAACACAATTACTAAGGAATCATACTAAGATAATCAGTATATCAATATATCAGATAATTAGCACAATAAGAATTTCACTCAACACAGCACATTTGGGAACATCCAGTGGGAACATCGCTTTCAACAAAGCATTTGGGAACATCAAGTAGAAACATCGAGTAGGAACATCGCTTCAACCGAAGCATATGGGAACATCGTGTGGGAACATCGCATTAGTACTAAGCATATGGGAACATCGCCTTTCACTAGGCATATCTCTTTCATTTCCAACCACTCAGAACCACTCATCTCAAACCACATAGAATCACTAGAACATACAAAGTCACACTTAACAGATAGGAATTCCAAAACACACATCTCAGGAAAAACACAGAATCTTACCACTCAGACAGACATAGAACCGTTTATTCCAGACAACTCATACGTCGTTTATATTCAAGTTTCTAAAAAATATATGGTATATAACAGTACCAAAAAGTAATTAACTTATTGCAAAAGGGTCAAAATGGAAATATTTCAAAAATACTTGAGCACCGGTTTATTTTCAGAAAAAACCCTATTAAAACTATTTTTACAAACTTTCACTGTTGAAAACATAGAGAATACTGAACCAAAAATATATAACAGTAGAATTCATCAAGAATCCATTACCATTATATTCCCCAATTATCTTAGTCACGTATATACCAAGTCCCTAAGTTAAGATTTCCCCAAACAGCGTATCAATACAGATCCCAGGCCAGAGAGAGAATGACTGCTTTAGCCCCTTCAAAGGTCTCACTTCCTTTCTAGACAGATCCATACTGATAAACCATTTATCTTAACCATGACCTTGTATATCAATGATAGACAATACCAGGGTTTTCACAAAATAATAAATTGTATTCTCATTGCGGTAAAATTATATTTACGGTAGTATAAATTTCGCCATTATGACGGTATGTTTACAAAAGTTCAAAAATGATTTTAACATAACCCTCTTGCTTCATGAAAACCTTGAGAAAATTTGAGCATTATAACTCTACTATTAATATTTAGCACAAAATAATTATTTAAAGGCTATAAAACCATTTATTAAGGCTTAATAGTAAAAACACCTAAAGCATACAATCCTAACACAAACAAGAATCAAAACTCATACTTCACAAATTAAATTGCAAGATTAACCCCTTACCTTGGCCAAAATCTTGATGAAGAACAACCAAGAACACCAAAGAGAAATTTAAGACATCTAGAGAGAAAAATGAGAGAATTTTGTAGGCCTTCTTGCTCCTTGTTGGTGCTGTGAAAATTATGAAGCAAGACCCCCTATTTATAGTGGTGGGGAGGGCGGCCAAGGAGGACCAAGAGGGAATAAAAATATTGTGACCTCATGCTACTTTTAGGTGTCATAATGCTTAAAAACATAAAAGATCCATTTTTCCCATTGGCTAATTCATGTGACTAAGCTAGTGACTCAAGGGCCAAAAAGTTAATCCAATGGCTCTTAAGGAAGGGTGATGTCGACTAGCATATGGGGGAAGGAGTTCCATTTGATCAAATAGTGAAAAGCTTTATGGTTTCGTAAATAAACAGAAAACTGGTGGCATTTACGTCCTTTTGCAAACAGATCTTGAAAATAATTAGTAGAAAGGTGAGCACTCATTAGAAAATTATGAAAATAGTCTCTAATAGTCTTAAAGACACTATCCAAGAGTTTCTGGATTTCTACGGAAAGGATAGGCTTTACGGTTTGCACAAACGACGAAAAACGGACGCGCCGTAAGTGAAAAATAACACTTTTTCAGAAAATTCTAGAAAAATCCCAGAAAATTTGCAAATTGAATTTAATTACTAATGGTCTCTCTTAAAATTTGATTTTGAGCCCTCATTGTTTGACACAAATCGATTTTGGACCAGAAACCTCTGCTTTCCGTATTTTATAAGCGTCGAAGAAGTAGCGTTTTGACCTGCTTTTCAGAAAATTATGAAATAATTTCCAAAAATCTCAAAAAATATAAAAATATGATTCAGCTATTCAAAATCTTTTTCTGACCTCAATTCGGTCTCCGAATCAGTGTTTTACGCTTTTCGCAAATAACAGGGTCAAAGCGGTAATTTTCAAATTTTTCCAAAAATTCTAAGAAAATTTCAGAAAATCACAAATATTAAAAGAAACAACTTTTGTGAAGGAAGTTTGTTTGAAAAGGTTGGGTTAACATACTTGTGTTATTAAAACCCTCTTCCGTCAATAACGAAAAATACGGATGTCAAACAGTAAGGAAAAAGTTACTGTTTTAATAAAATATTTTCATAAGTGTTTTATACTTATTATTATATGACCAAATTAATTGTCTTAGCACTTAGATCTTAGTATTTCATATAAAACAAAAATTCTAACTAATATCCTAAAAATACGGATGTTACAAATTCAGTACCTTACGCTAGTGGTGTTGGGAGCATTATGTATGGGATGGTTTGCAGCAGACCGGATTTAGCTCATGCAGTCAGCGTTGTTAGTAGATTCATGGGCAACCCTGGGCAAGCACATTGGGAAGCTTTGAAGTGGGTGTTGAGATACTTGAGAGGTTCACTAAGTTCTGGACTCATGTACAAGAAGACAGCAGGGAAAGTTGAAGCCATTTTGGGATATGTAGATGCAGATTATGCAAAAAATGTGGACACATGAAAGTCACTTTCTGGTTATGTGTTTACTTTGTATGGTACTGCAATTACATGGAAGTATACCTTACAATCGGTGGTGGCATTATCAACCACACAAGCAGAATATGTGGCACTTGCAGAAGGAGTGAAGGAAGCTCTTTGGTTGAAGGGGATGTTGAATGAGATGGGAATAGCTCAAGAAAGTGTTGTGGTTCATTGTGACAGTCAAAGCACAATTCATTTGGTAAGCCATCAAGTCTATCACGAAAGGACTAAACATACTGACATCAAACTTCACTTCGTTCGAGATGTTGCAGAATCAAATGAAGTGGTGATTGAAAAAATATGCACCGAAGATAACCCAGCTGACATGTTTACTAAGTCCTTGCCAAAGATCAAGTTCAAGAAATGCTTGGACTTGATAAACTTCAGAGAAAATTGATGAAGTTAAGTGGGGGAGCAACCATATCAGAGGATGAATGTTGAAACTCCGAGATTTGAAGGATTTAGAGTCAAGGTGGAGAATTGTAAGTTGAACGACTCAAATCCTGTCAAGGATTCGCTTAGCGCATGCCACTCGCATAGCGTAAGATCACACAGCTCCAGGGGCTCGTTTCTGCCCCAGATTCGCTTAAGCGAATCCTGGTCGCTAAGCGAGCTGTTCCCAGTAGTCCACACTGCCTTAGATTGACTTAACTGAAAATGGCTCGCTTAAGCAAATTTCTCAGCAAGAAAAACTCTGATAAATTCGCTCAAGCGAATTCCAGGCGCTAAGAGAACAGACCAAAACAAAAAATGGTTATAAGGTGATCTGAAGCCTGTTTTGCGAAGCGAGATCATTTTGGGACTTCTGGAAACACGCTTTGGGGAAAGATTCATGAGAGATTAGCAAGGTGGGTTCAATGGTAGTGTTCTTGCATGAACGCATAGGAACCACAGAAATTGATTTGCTAAGAGGTTAACTCTGATTGTACTTGTATCCCATTGATCATAGTGAAGAACTTTTGGTTGCTCCTCCCCGTGGACGTAGGCTACACTGGCTGAACCACGTAAATCCGGTCTTCAATCTTTTCTCCCTAAACTCTTTACGTTTCGTTTGATTTTCTGTTCTTGCGATTCATTTAGCGTTTAATTCTGAATTTTAGTTTGCTGCAATCTTCACATTGTTCCATAGTTCGATCTACTCGCATTTTCTTTATTTTCTTGATCGTAGGATTCGTTCTATTTCCGTACAATCGAACCAACATACTGATTGATGTTGAATAATATGAGAAGGGTCATGTACATACTTTCGAAGCATTGATACATGAAAAACAGGGTGAACACCTGAGAGACCACTTTCCCCACTTTTTCTAAAATTTCAAAAGGTCCGATGAACCTGGGACTTAGTTTACCTTTCCTGCCAAACAACATAATACCCTTTATCGAAAAAACACGTAGAAACACATGTTCTCCAACACTAAACTCTAAAGGTCGACGTCTCCAGTCTGAATAAGATTTTTTATCTACTTTGAGAGATCACCAAACTATCTCGAATCATCTGAACCTTCTCAATAGCATCTTGAACCAAATCTGGACCAACAAATTTAGATTCTCCAACTTCAAACCAAACAATTGGTGACTTACTGTCTTCCATACAAGGCCTCAAACGGTGCCATCTGAATGCTAGACTCATAACTATTATTATAAGCAAACTCCATTAGGGGTAAGTACTGATCCCAACTTCCTCCAAGGTCTAACACACAAGCACGAAGCACATCCTCCAAGATTTGTATTGTTCTTTTTGATTGACCATTTGTTTGAGGATGAAAAGCAATGCTCAAATCCAACTGAGTCCCTAAAGCAACCTAAAAAGATCTCCAAAAGTGAGCCGAGGTAATGACGACTATTCTCAAATATCACAAAACATAATGGGATATGATGAGATACAATGCAATAGAAACAAAGACAGGGGTAATAAGTTACCTACTCTTACTTAACGGTCAAAGCAAACCCTTTCATTCTGAATTAAAGAATTCAGAATTAATCAAATCTCCCTAAGTAGGACTTGAACCTACGACAATCGGTTAATAGCCGACCGCTCTACCACTGAGTTACTAAGGAACACCGGTAAATTAGATCTCATAGAGTTCTATGTTGAAACAAGACCCTCTCAAGCTTATAGTTTCAATGATGACATACCTTCTGAATAATAGCTTAAGTCTTCTAAGCATGTCATGTACTAATGGTTTCTTTGAGACTATTCAAAGACATAGTAGGTATTAAAGTATGGAAACCAGATAAGCTTAGAATTAAGGCTATTCATGTTGTAAAGACTGAGAAGATCCATGCAAACACACATGAAGCCTAAGAAATGAAAGAGGTTTAAAGTGAGATATGCTACTAAGATAGAAGAAAATATAATTTTTAGCAAAGGAGTAAAAGAGGAATCTTGACAAGATAAGCTTCTCTAACAGAGAATGTCATTCTACTGAATAGTTACTGAGAAGATAAGATTCTCTAGTAGAGAAGGTCAGTATGACAGATAGCTACTCCAGCAGAGAAGCTCATAGATGAAGAAGAAGCTCCTCAAGGCAAGAAGTCTCTCAACTGATTAAAAGTGTGCATTTCAGTATGACAAGGTGAGAAGATTCTTAAGGCAAGAAGCTTCTCAAAGAACTACAACATGCCTAATAAATTTATAAACCTCAAGAAGATAAGATCTCTCTACATCAAAGTATTCTTCACTCTACACAATATGAAAATGTTGAAAATATTGTAGTTTTGAATACTGAGAAGATCACAAGAGCAGAACTTATAAGCAATCATAATTCAACTATGGTGAGAACCTTCTCTAGTAACACATACCTAGAGAAGGTCCCAAAGAAGGCTCATGATTGGACCAAAGGAGATTGCAGAGAAGGTCCATACTGGTCCAGAGAAGGTTCACATTGGTCCAGAGTAGATTCATACTGTAACCAAAGGAGGTTCCTCATAAGGCTTGAAAGAAGGAACCTACTCGAGCAACAAGTTCTAGAGAAGGTCTATAGACAGCGAACATGTGAGCTATCACAATTATGTAAAAAGGTGATAAAGTACGACTGTACTTTAATGTTCTGAACCCGATAGTGATGTTTATCTCTCTTCTACCTCTCTAACAGCTAAAAGCGTAAATGAAGGGATGAGAGAACTATATTACATCAGAACTTAGTGAAGCAAAGTGTGAGAAATAAATTCAAGCTTGGAAAACGCTTAAGTTATCAAAGATTTCTCATCATTAACTTCACCCATACACTCCAACCTATTATCTGTGCTTAGACAAAAATAGGACTGTAATACAGCTTTATTCTTTGTTAGATTTCAGTCTGTAATCATTATTCTAAAGTTGTAACATAACAAACAATCTCTTCTTTTATTGTTGTGATTCCTTTCAAGTTTACCAAAGTGAGAGCTAAGCGTGTGAAAGGAAAGAGTTGTGCAATCTGTGAGATTGCTTCTATTGGGTTAGCTTGCAGAGGCTATGACAAGACCACTGGTTTTTAGCTTGCAGAGGCTAGGACAATACTACTGGTGGTAAGCCTGAGGAGGCTCGTACAAGAATACTGTGTAAGGCCTAAAGAGGCTCATTGAAGAATACTTGAGAGAATAGTGCAAAATCTCACTAGAAGTGGGGACCAGACATAGTCCAAGGTTTAGGGTGAACCAGGATAAAATATTCGTGTGTTATTCTTCTCCTGTCTCTTTTATAGTTTTTCTATTTCGTAGTTTAACTATACTGAAACACCTTCTCTAGCTGAGAAGGTACATACAAGTTTGTGAAAACTATTTTATCAACAAAACTCTTACAATTCTTATTTTACTTGTTAAAGAAATATCTTTTAAAAAGAAAGCTTTGTGAAATTGTGTTTGAGAAAGAAGATAAACTTAAAACCACTAGAGAAGATCTTTTGATCAATCTTCTCTAGCTGAGAAGCTTCTTCTTAGACCTCTGAAAACAAGGAACTTGATTTTCTGATAACATTATCTAGTTCAGAAGACCTTTTAAAACAAACAATACACTTAACTCTGCTAACCTCCTCTAGCTGAGAAGCTTATATACTGACGTTTGTTTTAAAACCTTCTCTAAACTCCAAGTTGATTAAACTTGAGAAAGGTTCAAAAGTTTGCAGGAAAAGGAAAAAGTTTTAAAAGGTCACAATTCAACCCCCTCCTTGTGACTCTCTGTACCACATCATTCTATTCCTATTCTCATCGCATATTTGTTTTCCCAATAACCAGTATTTGAGTATTTTTGTTTAAGCTGTACGGGATGAAATTCTCATATATGGTTCTCAGGGGGGGTCCTTTGGTTTACCTATCTCAATAAAGTATATGATTGGTTCAAAGAACGTCTTAAGGTTCAAGCGATTGCCGATGATATAACTAGCAAATATGTTCCTCCTCATGTCAACATATTTTATTGTTTAGGAGGAATTACACTTACTTATTTTTTAGTCCAAGTAGCGATGGGTTTTGTATGGCTTTTTATTATCGTCTGACTTGTTGGAACCAAATTAATCAGAGACATTTTACAATGTCTAAATCCCTAAAGGTTTTGATGATAACAATTATTATTGAGGGTTTTACAAAGTCAGATAACAAGCTCTTGCAGGTACAACAAAGTTAAGTCCATCGTCCATGTGACTTTGGTACTTATATGTACAAACTATGAGTTGTGTGTCCAATGGACACAACTACTTGACATATAGTAAGTATCGTTCAATGGACTTAGGACATTATACGTCCAAGTGGTAAGATAATCTCGCGTCCAAACACTTCACGCCTAAGCCTGTACTCGCGTTATTGTTTATTCACGTTTAAGCTATTTATTGCTCTTGCATTTAATTTGAGACATATTTAATGAGAAAATGATTTGAAATAAATATCTGTACATATGCTTTTCTCGGACCTTAAGTTTAAATGATTTAAGATCACATTTAATGAAAAGCATAAAGCACTGTGTAAAGTGTACAGCTTGGAGAGAGAATGTACTCTGAGCACTTCTGACACTCTCTGTACACGTCTTTCTGTTAACACAGTGTTTTCTCTCTGTCTCAACTGAACTTTACCTTTAATCATTGTGTAATTGAGACCTTGCGTACAGGTTGCTTCTGACTTTGGAGAAAGCGCTGAACACTTACGCTAAAGTACTGCTCCATTGAAGCAATGAGAAGATAGCATTTAATGATATCAGAGAATGGCTATTTTGTGAAGACTGAAGCAAAACAAGTTGAAGACCTAATTCAAAGCTTTATTCAAGCCTATAAATATCGTGAACAAGAAGAAGACGATACAAGTGATAGCAAACGAAAAAGAGAGCTTTCACTGTGCAAATTTACATATACTCTGTAATTAAGTCTGTATATTTCTTCTTGTAAAAGAGAGTTTGCTTAACTCTCGTACTGCTTAATTTTCAAATTCTCACTTGTGTGAGTAGCAGCACTTAGAAACACTTAAACACTTTTGAGTAGTGTGAGCCTGGAGAGGCTAGGTTGAAAAGAATACTTGGGTTTTAGCCTGAAGAGGCTTGTCTGTAAAAGAATACTTGGGTTTGATCCTACAGAGGGTTGTCTGTAAAAGAATACTTGGTTGAGCCTAGAGAGGCTAGGTGTGCAAACAATACTTGTTGTAAAGGCCTGAAGAGGCTGTTGAAGAATACTTATATTCTATCTGGATTGATAGTGAAATCTCTCTAGTTTGAGGGGACTGGACGTAGCTCCTAGGAAAGGGTGAATCAGTATAAAACATCTATGTAAATCTCTTATCCCTTAACCCCTTTACTTTCAGTTTTACTACTAACTGTGGGGATTGAATTGAGATCCTACGTAACAAACGATTTAAATGCTTTAAACGCACCTAAACTGTTTTTAAACTAAGTGGACGGTTCATCATCCAATTTACTTTGTGCGTCCAATACCCGCTGTGTGTCCAACTCTTCTTAATAGCGTCCAACGTTTTGTGAAAAGTTTTTAAAAGCTAAGAAACACAATTCAACCCCCCTTCTTGTGATTCATCACGTTACCTATAGTTGGCATCAGAGCTCAGTCTCTAGGAGTTGAGCACCTAACAATGCAGAGAACAAAAGATCCATGGAAAACGAGGGACAAGCTGTGAACAGGCCACTACTGTTCAATGGATGAAGAATATGATTACTGGAAGCAAAGAATGATCACATTCGTTGATGCACAAAATATTGACAACCATTGCCAAGAGCCTAGTGGACACCTGATCAGAGGACAAGATTCCAGTTGAACTTAAAAGCCAGGCACTATCAAATGTGTGGCATTACAAAGTCTGAGTATGACAAGGTGCACAACTGCACCACAGCCAAAGAAATCTGGGATACTCTAACTTTGTCTCATGAAGGATCATCTCAGGTCTGTGAATCCAAAATCAGCATGTCTGTAACGCCCCTTTTTCCCACAAGGAACGTCACGTGAAAAACTAAAATTTAATGCGGAAAAACATCTTTCATAACTCAAGGTTACCAAAATTGGTGGCTAATTTTTTTTTTTTAAAAGAATCTTAAACGAAAATATTTCACACATCACACTTAGCCATCCTGAAACTCAGAAGAAAAGAAACATCATGCACATATATATATATATATATATATCATCATGTCAAAATATACAAGTCTTGCGCCCGCAAGGATAGTTTGGAACCACCACATAGTGGCCAAAATACATCATCATAACGTAAAGGAAATAAAGGGATAAATCTAAACCTAAGAAAACTGTAAATCAAAAGATGTGTCAAATACACGACACTGAACATGAACATCCCAAACCTAGGCTGGTCGCTAACAGACATCCCACAACCTAGCACTAGACACCCCCACCACTACGACCTAAGACGATGACGTCTCCTCGGGGTCCTCCTCAGGATCCTCCTCTGGGTCCTCCTCCGGGTCCTCCTCCTCCTCCTCAGATATCTCAATGAGTACCCGCTCTGGCTCATCTCGAACCTTCCTCTTCCCCCTCTCTGCGTGTCCCAACGGTCCGGCAGAAGTGTCAGAAGAGCAGCGTACGAAACGGCCATACGGTGGAACGTAAGGAACAGAAAACGTAGGTCTCCCTGTCGCTGGTGGTGAAGCTGGTGTCACTAATGGAGCCATCCCCGGTAGACGATCTCGCGGCAAGGTGCTCTTCCTCGGAGTGAGACGCGTGCGGCGAAACATGCGACGATACTCCCGAGTTGATCCGGTTACCCGTGAGGGTAAAGGTCTCTCCTCCGCCTGAGTCTCTCGCCTCGGCTGCTCCACGGGTGCCTCGGGTGCGGCTGCCAGCCAGCTGCGCATCCTCTCGAGTGGAATGTAAGCGTCCAGAACCATGTCGCGCTGCAGAACCTCTTCGGGGCCCAGCACCCCTCCTCTAGTCCTGACCACGTGCCACACACAGTGGCCCATTGGGAGATGGGATCATAAGTCCATCCCCCTCCCTCGGACTCGGCCTCAAGGGGCCTAAAGCTCTCCCTCACGCGGGCTACCAGAGGCCTCATCTACGCGTAACGTACATACAGATACAGGAAAATATGCAAGGGTGAATTTCTTTTCACAAGTTGAAATCCACTGAAAGGTTGCATATGAAAAATAAAATACTACGTAATACATTCCAAGAATATATTTATATAGAGTTACTCTTTCGCAAATCTTTTAGCTAAGCTATTCAATCATCAACAAGGGACAAATCATCAAGGTAAACACACAGTCAAGCACACACATAGCATTCTAGCATAATGCATGTCACTTCAATATCTCTTGTCATACACCGGTGCACTGCTCCATGGAGACTTTTCTTCCTCAACTAAGTAGAGCGATGTGGCGGAATCGTATACCTATCATTAATGCAAACCGACCTTCACTCTTGGCCATCGTTTGTCATTTATTCGGTACAGACCCATTGTGCTACGTCGTACACCCCATCTCAAATAAGGCAGCCGGTCAGGATCATCCAAGCCGGGTACACTACTTTTCTCGGCACAAGGGGATTCACCGCAAGGCCATTGAGAATTTCGTAACCTGGATGCCCTCAAAGACTTATAGTCAAACCATACTTATTTACAATCCCCGCACAGGATTGTGTGCTCTCATCATAGCAATAAATGCTAGCCTGGCAAAAGCCAATATCTCAAATGCATATGACAGTATATTTGCAACCACAATCAATTCGATCCCTTGTCTTAGGGTTTTTCATCGCCACGTGTTAGCTTTCACCTAACACCGTGTAATATATTTGTCCTCAAGACTTTTATCTTCGCCACGTATTGGTTCTCTTCCAATACCATGTAATATTATTGTCCTTAAGACTTTTATCCTCGCCACGTATTGGTTCTCTTCCAATACCGTGTAATATTATTGTTATTTAACACCATAAGTTTTTAGAAGAAATTCCTCTTTGAAATTAAAGTTCTTCTTTAACTTTAACTGTCTAATTCTTATTATTTTTTTCCTTCTCACTTCTTATTAATTATTAAAAACCACATAACTTGTTAAAATTTCATTTTGACCCCAGAACGTCCAGTTCCTGCGTCCAGTTCCTGCGTCCAATCTGCGTCCAATTCCAGCGTCCAATTTCTGCGTCCAGTCTCTGCGTCCAGTGCCTACGTCCAGTCTGCGTCCAATTTCTGCGTCCAGTTTCTGCGTCCAATTTCTGCGTCCAGTCTGCGCCCAGTCTATGCGTCCAATTTCTGCGTCCAGTTTCTGCGTCCAATCTCTGCGTCCAGTCTATGCGCCAATTTCTGCGTCCAATTTCTGCGTCCAGTGTCTGCGTCCAGTTCCTGCGTCCAATTTCTGCGTCCAGTCTCTGCGTCCAATTTCTGTGTCCAATTTCTGCGTCCAATTTTTCACGTTTTCTACCCCCGAACATTTATAACATGAGTGTTATCTTGAATCCTAATTAATTTCTTTGTTTTCATCTGTAAAACTTTTTCATTAAAGTTTTTAGCTCCTCTTACCACACTTAGTCAAATATTTTCAAACCAATCCCAATCACATAGAATTAAATCATGTGAAACATCCAAGAATCAATATTCATCCATTTAGCCAAAAACACCACCAAGCCATAAATCAAACATACACTTAGGCTTATCAAAAATTATCATGCCTCAACCAAAATCATACTTTCACTCATATACATAAATATATAAAAATACATATTACTAAAGAATGAAAAATCATTCAACAACCAATATGAAAACTCAAGTCTTTGAGTTCATCATCAAGAACAAAATCACATAATCACACACATACACAACCCTCCCAACTTATTGAGAAAAATCCCCTTACCTCTTGAAGACTTGAAAATGGGCTAACTCCAAAATCACCTCCTTCACACCACACCAACACCAAGTGATCTACTCAACACCTTGATGTTCCCACACTCAGAAAAATTTACCTTTTTCAAAATACACCAAAATACAACCATAGAAATATGAGTTTTATGAAAACCAAGCAACTCTAAAGAGTAGAAATTTGAGAAGATGAATACTTACTCAAATCTTGAAAGAAAATAGATCCAAGGTAGTTTCCAAGCTTATAGGTTCCAATGGAGTGAACCTAAACAAAGGAAAAGCTTATTTTTAGTGAAATGAAGAACTCAAGCTTTCATGAAAACATGAAAGTGGTGGAAATGAAAAATTGAAAGAAGTTTATGGATTAGAATGATGATCCAAACCTTTTTTGTGAAACTTGGGTATGGAAAATCTCAATGGAACTTGGTCTTTTTGGTGTATGAAAGAGCTTGGGAATGGAGAGAAAATGGAAAATGGAACTTGGAGAAGATGAAGTGTATGAAGCAAATGAATTTCTCTCTCCTTCCCTTCCCTAGTAGATTTCGGCTGAAGCAAGAAGGGCATGGGGGAGGTATGGGCTTGCATGCTTTGGTGGTTGGGAGCCATACCTCTCTCACCTAATTTTGGGAAAATTCAAAATTTGACCCCTAATTGACCATTTGACTTTTGGAATTGTTTGAGAATGGGTTCAGCCCCCCTCCTAGGCGCCCAGCTGACCAGAAAAATGGTGGGATTAAGTCCCATCAAGTTAGGGTTTAATCGGTAGTTCGAAGCGGTAAAAACGCGTAGTTTTCGAACCCCTTTTTAGATAAATATTTTTCTAAAATGAGTAAAATCATGAGGAATAAATTTATGATTTGAATATGTCATAGAAAAAAATTTAGAAACCCAAAACTAAATTTTTGGACTATTTTTCATGTCCCGGTTGCGCCCGGTTTACCCGTAAAGCTCCAAACGCGGGTAAAATAAAGTTTTTCTGAAAAATTTCCAGAAAATTTCTAAAAATCACAAATATTATAAGAACCATTTTTGGTTCATTAAAAATATATTTTGGAGTAAAAATGACCTCCAGAAAAATACTGAACTCTATCCCCGCATCAGGAGAGAATGCGGTTCCCGCAAAAACTCAGTTTTGCAAACTCTACTACTCTAAACCCTTCAAAAATAAACCTAAGATATAAATATTATTATTTATACCATAAAATCACAAAAATCATTAATTAAATAATTTTAATTAATTTAAAACAGATTAAAGATAAATAAAAACTATATATATAAAAACAGAGTGTTACAATGTCGGTTCATCAATATGAACTATTTAAAATGGAGGATCATGAGACTATAGATCAGATGTTTGGAAGTTTCCAAACAATTATCAACAATCTGAGATCTCTGGGAAAAATCTACTCAACCCAGGATCACATCAGAAAAATCCTTAGGAGTCTGCCAAGACAATGGAGACCCAAGGTCACTGCTATTCAAGAAGCGAAAGATCTATCCACTCTTGCTATTGAACAACTTCTGGGTTCGCTCAAAGTACATGAGTTTGACCTCAAGAAAGAGAGAACAGATAAAAGAGCAAAGTTCATTGCTCTTAAAGCTCAAACAAGGAGCACCTCAAAAGCACTAAAGGCCAATGACTCAGATGAAGAGTCATGCAGCTCAGAAGGAGAAGAAGGCTCAGATGATAAACTTTCCTTCATCTCCAAGAAGATCCAATCCATGTAGAGAAAGAAGGGTGGCTTCAGAAAGAAGCAGTTCAACAGAAGATTTCCACAAGAGAAAACTGAGCAGAAAGAGAAAAGTCCTGTTGTGTGCTATGGCTGCAAAAAAACCTGGCCACTACAAGGCAGACTGTCCCGAAGCATAGAGGACAAAGAAAAAATTCTTCAAGAAGAAGGGTCTTATGGCAACCTGGGAAGACCTCGATGATTCATCAAATGATGAAGAGGAAGATGAAGAGGAAGAAGCAAATTTTTGCCTGATGACAAGCCTGCCCTCAACAGACAATGAGGATGAAGAAGACGTACTTTCTTATCCTGAACTAAAAGAAAATTTTGATGATCTTCTTAGAGAATCGTCCATTCTCTCTGATGAGTACAAATCTTTAAAGAAAAAGTTTTCTCTTATATCTAAAGATTTTGAAAAACTCACTTTAGAAAACCAAGTACTCAAAACAGAGTATGAAGAGTTGAGACTTCAAGTGACTCCACTCAAAGACGAATCTCAAAGAGATTCTAAGTCCAATACCTCTTGTGAAGTGCAAGAACTTCAATAAGAAGTAAGTGAACTCACTGGACGATTTGTAACATCCGTTTTTTTGAGTTACCGTTTAAAATTCATTTTATATGATATTTTTAGATCTAAGTGCTAAAAAAATTATTTTAGTCTTATAATGAAGGTTTTAAAATACCTATCAAGTTATTTCAGTAAAACAGTCACTCTTTCCTTGACGTTTGATATCCGTATTTACCGTTATTAACAGATAAGGTTATAAAAAGCACAAATATGTCAAACCAACTTAGACAAACAAACTTCTTTCACAAAATTTGTTTCTTTTAATATTTATGATTTTCTGGAATTTTCTTAGAATTTTTGGAAAATTTTAGAAATTACCGTTTTGTCCCTATTACCTATAGTAAGAGCTAAACACTGATTCGGAGACCAACCTGAGGTCAGAAAAAGTTTTTGAGTAGCTGAATCATGTTTTTATTTTTTTGGAATTTTTTGAAATTATTTCATAATTTTCCGAAAAGAAGATCAAAACGCTACTTTTCCGATCCTTATAAAATATGAAAAACAGGGATTTCTGGTCAAAAATGGATTTTCAGTGATCAGTGAATGCTTAAAATCAAATTTCAAGAGGTATCATTATTGTTTAAATTCAATTTGTGATTTTCTAGGATTTTTCTGGAATTTTCTAAAAAATTACTGTTTTTCACTTGCAGCGCGTCCGTTTTCCTTTGTTTTTGCAAACAGTAAGGCTTACCCTTACCGCAAAAATCCAGAAACTCTTGTATGAAGTCTTGAGGACTATTATTTGTCATTTTCAAAATTTTCCATAGGTCCTGACCTTTTAATAAGTTGTTTTTGGGATTTTCTTGCAAAAGGACTAATTTACCCATGGTTTTCCGTTTATTTACCAAAACTATAAAGTTTTTGGTCAAGCAATCAAATGGTCTTCCTTTCTCCCTATCTTGGTCGACATCAAGCTTCATTTTAGACCGTTGGATCAGATTTCCCATATGAGTCACCATGCATAGTCATGAGCCTTAGACAATCGGAAAAATGATTGATTAAATCTAATTAATAATTATGTATTTTTGTAGGCATTGCTTATATCACACAAATTTTTATTTCCTTCCTTCTCCCTAGCTCTTGGCCGCCCCACCATCTATAAATAGGACCCCTTGGCTTCATAATTTTTCACACACCAAGCCAAGAAGCATTGAAGACAAACACTAGTTCTCTCTTTTCTCTCTTTAGTCTTAAATTTCGTACTATTGTGTTCTTGGTGTTCTTGCTTGTTCTTCCCAAAGGTTTTGGCCAAGGTAAGGGGTTAATCTTTCAAATTAATTTGAGAAGTATGAGTTTTGATTCTTGTTTGTGTTTGAATTGCTTGTTTATGTGTTTATAGCCTTTAATTATTTATATATGCTTTATAATTATTTTATAGCTTTAATTTAATTGTTTTATACTATTTAATAATTGTAGGGTTATAATGTCCAAATTTCCCTAAATTTTTGTGATAGTAAGATGTCTATACCAAAATCATTTTTGAACTTTTGTAAACATACCGTTATAATGGCGAATTTTAAACTACCGTAAATATGATTTTACCGCGAATATGAAGGGGCTAAAGCAGTCCGTCTCTCTCTGGCCTGGGATCTGTACGGATACGTTGTTTGGGGAATTCTTAACCTAGGGACTCGGTATATACGTGGCTAAGATGATTGGGGAATATAATGGTAATGGATTCTCGGTGAATTTTACTGTTATATATTTTTTGTTCAATATTCTCTATGCTTTTAACAGGGGAAATTTGTGAAACAAGCTTTCAATGGGTTTTTTCTGAAAATAAACCGGTGTTCGAGTACTTTTGGAATAATTCAATTTTAAACTTCTTCAATAAACTAAAAACACTTTTAGTTCTATCATATACTGATACATTTTTGGGATTTGAAGGAATAATGAAGTATGAGTTATCTGGGATAAATGGATTCTATGTTCTATCTGAGTGGTGAAATTCTGTGTTTTTCCTAGGATGTGTGATTTGGTATTCTTATCTGAGAAACATGGTTTTGTGTTTACTTGTGATTCCGTGTTTATTTGAGAGTTAAGTCGTAAGCTGGTGTTTGTGGTTACTAAGTAAAATCTCTCGGAGTAGCGGGCTGAATGCTTGTGATTGTGTACTGAAATTCCTTTGGTAAAATCTCCAAGAGTAGCGAGTGACTTACTTGTGGGTGTGTCCCGAATATAAGTGGTAAAGTCTCCAGGAGCAGTGCAACACCTTTCTCCAAAAAAGATATTACACTATAGTAACCAAAAGTTTCGCAAAGATTTAGAAAATATTTGATAAAAGTTTATAAAGCTCTTCCAAAAATGAGGATAAATTTTTTTCTGCTTTCCTAAAAGAAGATGAAAACGATGGGGAGTAAAATCGATTGTTTTCCTTTTAAAGATTTCAACTGTAGAGTAAACCATCATGTACAAAAAAGTACCCTCTTTCTCATATATATAAGTCATGATATTTTACAAAGGAGTTTGTTCTAAGACAAACTTTGATTTTACACTACAAAAGGAAAAAGAAGTTAAAACTACTCTAAACCAAAAAGTAAAAAAGTGGTAAAATAAAAACATACGCAACTATGTACAGTCGAGCCATGATCCCATCATCTACAAAAGAGGGATCTACTACACTAAAAACCTAACTCAGATACATCTATGGACATGACCAGGTAGATCCTCATATTCCAGGCAAGCTAGACTTCAGGTGCGGAACCTAAGTTACCGAAACCCAATCAAAATCAAACGTGGTTAGATTTGGTCTAGGTAAAGTATCTCTAGTAAGGTCAGAAGTAGCCCAAGAGTAGATAGACTCTTCAGGTTCCTCTTCGGGATCCTCTTCGATTTCCTCATCTGACAAGGATTCAGATAACCAGATGATGTCTTTGGATCCTGACTATGATAGACGAGGTAGAGGTGAATATGTTGCGGGTTCGCTTCTCCCTGAGGTGAAACCGGAGCATATCCCACGGAACCCTCGGTTCTGGCAGGAGCTGCTGCAGAGGTGTCTTCTGAAGTGCCATCTTGATTCTTATCTGAGGACTTATCTCTGGATTTCGAAGGTACATGATCATATCCATTTCCATCATGCCCTGAGGGATGTGAACTACCACCTCCACTGTCACCACTATCATTACTATCAAAGATCAAGTCATTTGAGATAGTTCCTAAAGGCCTCAACTGACGCTAGCGTAACTTAACATCTAAAATCATCTGTTCATGGATGGGAAGTGGGTCTTGTGGACCTATACCATCAGTGTCTACTACTTCTACTCTCCCCATGAATCTTCCCCACTCCGTGTGAGGGTTTGTGTTCCACCATACACTATTTCCCCCTTGAGGTGCTAAGCTCAAGTGTCAGACATTTCCCAGTCCCATATAAGGATGTGTCATCTACTCAGTCATGCAATCAATATAACACTCTGTTTTTATATATATAGTTTTTATTTATCTTTAATCTGTTTTAAATTAATTAAAATTATTTAATTAATGATTTTTGTGATTTTATGGTATAAATAATAATATTTATATCTTAGGTTTATTTTTGAAGGGTTTAGAGTAGTAGAGTTTGCAAAACTGAGTTTTTGCGGGAACCGCATTCTCTCCTGATGCGGGGATAGAGTTCAGTATTTTTCTGGAGGTCATTTTTACTCCAAAATATATTTTTAACGAACCAAAAATGGTTCTTATAATATTTGTGATTTTTAGAAATTTTCTGGAAATTTTTCAGAAAAACTTTATTTTACCCGCGTTTGGAGCTTTACGGGTAAACCGGGCGCAACCGGGACATGAAAAATAGTCCAAAAATTTAGTTTTGGGTTTCTAAATTTTTTTCTATGACATATTCAAATCATAAATTTATTCCTCATGATTTTACTCATTTTAGAAAAATATTTATCTAAAAAGGGGTTCGAAAACTACGCGTTTTTACCGCTTCGAACTACCGATTAAACCCTAACTTGATGGGACTTAATCCCACCATTTTTCTGGTCAGCTGGGCGCCTAGGAGGGGGGCTGAACCCATTCTCAAACAATTCCAAAAGTCAAATGGTCAATTAGGGGTCAAATTTTGAATTTTCCCAAAATTAGGTGAGAGAGGTACGGCTCCCAACCACCAAAGCATGCAAGCCCATACCTCCCCCATGCCCTTCTTGCTTCAGCCGAAATCTACTAGGGAAGGGAAGGAGAGAGAAATTCATTTGCTTCATACACTTCATCTTCTCCAAGTTCCATTTTCCATTTTCTCTCCATTCCCAAGCTCTTTCATACACCAAAAAGACCAAGTTCCATTGAGATTTTCCATACCCAAGTTTCACAAAAAAGGTTTGGATCATCATTCTAATCCATAAACTTCTTTCAATTTTTCATTTCCACCACTTTCATGTTTTCATGAAAGCTTGAGTTCTTCATTTCACTAAAAATAAGCTTTTCCTTTGTTTAGGTTCACTCCATTGGAACCTATAAGCTTGGAAACTACCTTGGATCTATTTTCTTTCAAGATTTGAGTAAGTATTCATCTTCTCAAATTTCTACTCTTTAGAGTTGCTTGGTTTTCATAAAACTCATATTTCTATGGTTGTATTTTGGTGTATTTTGAAAAAGGTAAATTTTTCTGAGTGTGGGAACATCAAGGTGTTGAGTAGATCACTTGGTGTTGGTGTGGTGTGAAGGAGGTGATTTTGGAGTTAGCCCATTTTCAAGTCTTCAAGAGGTAAGGGGATTTTTCTCAATAAGTTGGGAGGGTTGTGTATGTGTGTGATTATGTGATTTTGTTCTTGATGATGAACTCAAAGACTTGAGTTTTCATATTGGTTGTTGAATGATTTTTCATTCTTTAGTAATATGTATTTTTATATATTTATGTATATGAGTGAAAGTATGATTTTGGTTGAGGCATGATAATTTTTGATAAGCCTAAGTGTATGTTTGATTTATGGCTTGGTGGTGTTTTTGGCTAAATGGATGAATATTGATTCTTGGATGTTTCACATGATTTAATTCTATGTGATTGGGATTGGTTTGAAAATATTTGACTAAGTGTGGTAAGAGGAGCTAAAAACTTTAATGAAAAAGTTTTACAGATGAAAACAAAGAAATTAATTAGGATTCAAGATAACACTCATGTTATAAATGTTCGGGGGTAGAAAACGTGAAAAATTGGACGCAGAAATTGGACACAGAAATTGGACGCAGAGACTGGACGCAGAAATTGGACGCAGGAACTGGACGCAGACACTGGACGCAGAAATTGGACGCAGAAATTGGCGCATAGACTGGACGCAGAGATTGGACGCAGAAACTGGACGCAGAAATTGGACGCATAGACTGGGCGCAGACTGGACGCAGAAATTGGACGCAGAAACTGGACGCAGAAATTGGACGCAGACTGGACGTAGGCACTGGACGCAGAGACTGGACGCAGAAATTGGACGCAGAGACTGGACGCAGGAACTGGACGCAGAAATTGGACGCAGACTGGACGGAGGAACTGGACGCTGGAATTGGACGCAGGGACTGGACGTTTTGGGGTCAAAATGAAATTTTAACAAGTTATGTGGTTTTTAATAATTAATAAGAAGTGAGAAGGAAAAAAATAATAAGAATTAGACAGTTAAAGTTAAAGAAGAACTTTAATTTCAAAGAGGAATTTCTTCTAAAAACTTATGGTGTTAAATAACAATAATATTACACGGTATTGGAAGAGAACCAATACGTGGCGAGGATAAAAGTCTTAAGGACAATAATATTACACGGTATTGGAAGAGAACCAATACGTGGCGAAGATAAAAGTCTTGAGGACAAATATATTACACAGTGTTAGGTGAAAGCTAACACGTGGCGATGAAAAACCCTAAGACAAGGGACCGAATTGATTGTGGTTGCAAATATACTGTCATATGCATTTGAGATATTGGCTTTTGCCAGGCTAGCATTTATTGCTATGATGAGAGCACACAATCCTGTGCGGGGATTGTAAATAAGTATGGTCTGACTATAAGTCTTTGAGGGCATCCAGGTTACGAAATTCTCAATGGCCTTGCGATGAATCCCCTTGTGCCGAGAAAAGTAGTGTACCTGGCTTGGATGATCCTGACCGGCTGCCTTATTTGAGATGGGGTGTACGACGTAGCACAATGGGTCTGTACCGAATAAATGACAAACGATGGCCAAGAGTGAAGGTCGGTTTGCATTAAGGATAGGTATACGATTCCGCCACATCGCTCTACTTAGTTGAGGAACAAAAGTCTCCATGGAGCAGTGCACCGGTGTATGACAAGAGATATTGAAGTGACATGCATTATGCTAGAATGCTATGTGTGTGCTTGACTGTGTGTTTACCTTGATGATTTGTCTCTTGTTGATGATTGAATAGCTTAGCTAAAAGATTTGCGAAAGAGTAACTCTATATAAATATATTCTTGGAATGTATTACGTAGTATTTTATTTTTCATATGCAACCTTTCAGTGGATTTCAACTTGTGAAAAGGAAATTCACCCTTGTATATTTTCCTGTATCTGTATGTACGTTACGCGTAGATGAGGCCTCTGGTAGCCCGCGTGAGGGAGAGCTTTAAGCCCCTTGAGGCCGAGTCCGAGGGAGGGGGATGGACTTATGATCCCATCTCCCAATGGGCCACTGTGTGTGGACACGTGGTCAGGACTAGAGGAGGGGTGCAGGGCCCCGAAGAGGTTCTGGAGCGCGACATGGTTATGGACGCTTACATTCCACTTGAGAGGATGCGCAGCTGGCTGGCAGCCGCACCCGAGGCACCCGTGGAGCAGCCGAGGCGAGAGACTCAGGCGGAGGAGAGACCTTTACCCTCACGGGTAACCGGATTAGCTCGGGAGTATCGTCGCATGTTTCGCCGCACGCGTCTCACTCCGAGGAAGAGCACCTTGCCGTGAGATCGTCTACCGGGGATGGCTCCATTAGTGACACCAGCTTCACCACCAGCGACAGGGAGACCTACGTTTTCCGTTCCTTACGTTCCACCGTATGACCGTTTCGTACGCTGCTCTACTGACACTTCTGCCGGACCGTCGGGACACGCAGAGAGGGGGAAGAGGAATGTTCGAGATGAGCCAGAGCGGGTACTCATTGAGATATCCGAGGAGGAGGACCCGAAAGAGGATCCCGAGGAGGACCCCGAGGAGACGGCATCGTCTTAGGTCATAGTGGTGGGGGTGTCTAGTGCTAGGTTGTGGGTTGTCTGTTAGCGACCAGCCTAGGTTTGGGATGTTCATGTTCAGTGTCGTGTATTTGACACATATTTTGATTTACAGTTTTCTTAGGTTTAGATTTATCGCTTTATTTTCTTTACGTTATGATGATGTATTTTGGCCACTATGGTGTGGTTCCAAACTATCCTTGCGGGCGCAAGACTTGTATATTTTGACATGATGATATATATATATATATATGTGCATGATGTTTATTTTCTTCTGAGTTTCAGGATGGCTAAGTGTGATGTGAGAAATCTTTTCGCTTGAGATTCTTAAAAAAAAAAAATTAGCCACCAATTTTGGTAACCTTAATTTATGAAAGACGTTTTTCCGCATTAAGTTTTAGTTTTTCACGTGACGTTCCTTGTGGGAAAAAGGGGCGTTACAATCAACACAACAAAGCAGGCAAGGGTGAAACTCTAACTCAAGTTAATAGAAGTAGTACAAGTACATAAACAACAGATCACACAACACTCAACTCAAACATCAAGAATAGATAAATATATATCACAGACAATCAAGTCATTCCAATCACAGAACAATGTAGTAAATCTTTAGAACACACAATCAGATCTCAATAGAGCAAGTCTTACCTTGTATCCAAAAAACTTGTAAAACTGTGTACTTCACAGAATATCACATCAATGTTTTAGTTATGCATGACTCTTCTATATCTCTCGAATCACACCGGTGTGGTGCTCCAAAGAGACTTTTCAAACCTCACACCATTGAGCGGTCGGCTGCAGTAAACTTAATAGCATAATCAGGGAATCCCGTCTTTAGACCCTTGAGAATACTTCGGAAATACTACATTTAAAACTTAATGCCAAATCAGAAATAGAACTGCCGGTCATATTTATCCAAGTCGGGTATTCCATTTGTCTCGGCTCGAGGATATTCACCGACACGACCTTTTGAGACAATTGTAGTCCAATAGAACCTATTTTCAACCCCGTTCTCGTGGGTTGTATGCTCAAAACGTCTTTATGCAAATGCACAGATTATAATTCTCTTTAATTTTCTCCTTGATTCTCTTTGTAAAACTTCCTTTGTTTCACTATATCTTTTTCTCAAAAATCTCTAAATCTACTCAAAACTCTTTATAAGAAACAAATCAAATCCTTTTAAGGAAAGACCACTGGTATGAACAGATAATTGTTTAAAAACACTGTTTCTCATAAAACTCCTTTTGCTGTATACTTTGAAAATGTATAACTCTTGTTTTCCTTTACTGTTTATTACGGGTTAATTTATTCTCTTGACTTCAATAATTTTAAGTAGCTCAATTGAATGAATTGTTATAAAAAGTATTTAACTGGATTTCAAGAAGATCAAACCGGGCATAATTTTAGATAGCTCTTTGGGAATGGAATAATTACACGGTGGCTGAGCCGACTGCGGTAGTCAGTGTCCAGCTTTCTTGAAAAATTTAACACAGGCTTAGTGATCGGAATAAAGCTGATTAATCACGGTTTAAGTTTATTTTCGAAGATGAAAAGATCACACGACGACAGATCCATCTTTGGTAATCAGTATCCCATTGTAAAATCGATCCTATGCACTAAGTGAACGTAGTCAATTTGTTTCTCTTCTGAAATACTTAAGCTCCAATTATCTTCCAGGAAAAAGGCCCATTGAAAGCCTATTTCACTAATTTCCATTGCCGTAGACATTGGAAATTAAACTGAGTTTTGTGCATATATATACAGATTGGATACCCACTCCATATTTCCCACAAATAGTATAACAGCAGAATTCACCGAGAATCCATTACCGTTACACTATATTCCAAAAGATGTTATAACAGTAGGTTCACCGAGAATCCATTATTATTACACTCTTTTATCCATTCCAATCCATTTATATATACGTTATTAGAAAATTACTTCTTTCCCAATCTTATCTTGTCACTATACACCGGGTCCCTAGTGTTAAGATTTCCCCAAATGGCATATCAATACAGATCCCAGACCAGAGAGAGACGGACTGCTTTAGCCCCTTCATAGGTCTCTCTTCCTTTCTAGACAGATCCATACGGATAAACCATTTATCTTAACTATCACCTTGTATATAAATGATAGATAATATCGGGTTTTTACAAATAATGAATTGTATTTTCTTCGCGGTAAAATCATATTTACAGTATGTCTAAAATTTGCCATTATAACGGTATGTTTACAAAAGCTCAAAAGTGATTTTGCCATAGCATTCTTGCTCACACGATTTTTAGAGGAAATTTGGGCATTATAACTCCACAATTCATAAATAGCACAAAACAATTAAATTAAAGCTATAAAACAATTATAAAGCATTTTTAAACAAACAAAAATCTATAAACATACAAACAAACAATTCAAACACAAACAAAAATCAAACTCATACTACTCAAATTAAATTGAAAAGAGAAACCCCTTACCTTGGCCAAAACTTGAAGAAGAACAAAGCAAGAGCACCAAAGAAATTTAAGAACTAAGAAAGTAAAGAGAAACTGTTTGTCTTCAAGAGCTCCCCTTGGTTTGGTGTGTGGAAAATTATGAAGCCAAGGGGTCTATTTATAGTGGGGGAGGGGCGACCAAGGAGGGACCAAGAGGGTATTAAATATTTGTGACCTAAAAAGCTCATCCAAGGGTCCTTACGAAGAGGTGATGTTGAACAGCTCTAGGGAAAGGAGAGCCATTTGATTTCTTGTCCAAAAGCTTTATGGTTTGGTAAATAAACGAAAAACTGAGGGTAACATAGTCCTTTTGCAAGAAAATCCCGAAAACAATTTATTAGTAAATAATTGTCTTAAAGACTTTATACAAGAGTTTTTTGGATTTTTACGGTAAAGGATAGGCTTTATGGTTTGCACTAACAAAGGAAAACGGACGCGCCGTAAGTGCAAAATAGTAATTTTTCATAAAATTCCAAAAAAAATCCCAAAAAATCACAAATTTAATTTAAACACTAATGGTCGCTCTTAGAATTTGATTTTGAGCACTCCCTAACCACTGAAAATCCATTCTGGTTTCCGTAGTCTTCGTTTTATGTGCTTACAGGGACCGAAAAAGAAACTTTTCATCTGTCTTTCAAAAAATTTAAAAGTAAATTCCATAAATCATAAAAAATATAAAAACATAGTGTACTATTCCAATTTTTAATATTGGCTTTGTTTTGGTCTCCGTATCAGTTCTTAGTACCATAAACTATAGGGACCAAAACTGTAATTTCATAAATTAGTTTTTTCAAAAATTCTAGAAAAATTACAGAAAATCTTAAATATTATAAGAAACAACTTTTGTTAGGGTAGATAATTTTTTAGGCTGGTTTAACATATTTTTTCTAATTAAACTCTTTATCCGTCTAATACGGTAAGTATAGTTTTCAAACGTCAAAAGAAAAGTGATTGTTTTAATAAAATATTTTGATAAGTATTATAAACCCTTAATTATAAGATTGACATAATTTTCTTATCACTTAGTTCACACCAGTTCATATAAAACAGATAAAAGACAAAAATACAGAAAACAGAAGTCTATATAAAATTTAACTATTTTACTATTCACACTATAATACTTAACCGTAACTGGTCACTCTATTTTTCCTAGATTTCTATCAGGTCTCTATCTCATCTTTTTTCCTATCTCTAATATGTATCCTTTTTCTATTTAACAGACTATGGAGTTCCGTCTAAAAAGGTCTAAGGCTATAATTTCTTTATATACTCCTATTAAAATCCAAACTTAATTCTTAACACCTTTATATGTCATCAAGCTACTATGTCTTCCCTCAAATACCTTTTTGGAAGTGTCGTATGAATTTTCCCAAATTCATTTCATCATTTATTCTGATAATCAAAATGTCCATATATAATCTCCTGACTTCCGTATTTAGCTCTAAACTACTAAGTTTTTATCTGAAAAACTTCTGAGTTAATATAATCTCTAAAATTAATTCTCTATCTCTTAGAGTGAAATTTTAGGATGTTACAAGCAACAGGTTCTTTTCTTGTGGGTGTGTCCCGAAATTATGTCGTAAAATCTATCGGGGTAGCAGGTTATTTACTCGTTGGTGTATCCCGAAATTATTAAGTAAAATCCCCAAGAGTAGCGGGCAGGATGCTCGTGGGTGTATCCCGAAAGTATAGAAGATCTTGTGTGAAATTCCCTGTTTAAGATATTGAATGATTCATTTGCTGCATGCATTATACCTGCTGTATGTTTCTTATATGTCATTGACATATGAATTAAGTGCAATGTGATGTGCGTTTGTTTAAGTGCTTGTACTTTTTTTATTAAATTGTTTAGAGTTTCACCCTTGCCTGCTTTATTGTATTGATGCATGACGGAGTAGATGTTTGACCCAAGAAGTGGGTTAGCTCTTAGGAGAGGATTTGAAGGATGTTGCTATATAGTTGAATACGGATTCCAAGAAGAATAGATAGTTATTGTATTGTTTTGGGTAGAGGTAGAGACCAGACTGGCTCAGATGTTCACTGTATTGTTTTAAATCTTTTCTTGTAAAAACTCTGATGATTATATGAAATGAGATTACATTCATACAAGTTTTATTTATGCTTCCGCATTGAAAACCTTTTTGAAAACATTTAAAAAGGAATCAAGGGGACATACTCCCCATCCTTCTCATGTTCTTTAAAAGGCAAAAAATTTTACCCGTATTTTAAAAAAAGGATTTCCAACATTCACTAAATATTTTCTAAGTTATTTTGAAATTCTTAGTAACTATGGTGTAATATCCTTTTTGGAGAAAGGGTGTTGCATTTTGTGGTATCAGAGCCTGGTTTGAGTCTTTTGGGTACTGTTGGGTACAGGTTTACTATGTTTTCATTGTGTGAACTCTGATGAGTTGTTTGTGTTGTGTGAAATTGTATGAATTCTGTGAGAAACTTGATTGTTTGTTTAGTTTATATTGTTCTGGAAAAATCTGGTTTTAAAGTTGTGTTGATATGAGACGGTACAGCTGAGAAATCCACAGCTGTGCTGGTATGGGACGGTACATTTAAGGGGAACTTAGTAAGATTATTCGGTACTACCTATGCCAACAATACTGTATAGGTATGGGACTGTACAGTCGAGGATGGCCTTCTGAAAAACATGTAAGTGAGGACAAAACATGTGGTTGGTATCCATCTTGGTTTGTAGGCATAAAGTCGTAAATCTGAAAGTAGCCAGATGATTTCAGGATAATATAGACTTAGGTGAAATTGTGTGATTAATTGCTGTGTGAAATCTCGGTTTATTGATAGTCAATTTTGGGGACTTCTCGAATGGGTTATGACCTACTTTCACTTGGGTAGTTGCCTTGTAGAAAACCATGTCAGGAAGAGGAAATAGAGATAATGCAGAATTGGCAAATGCTATCCGGGAGATGGCAACTGTAACATCCTAAAATTTTACTCTATAAGACAGAGTATTAATTTAGAGGATTAGAACCATCCTTAAGATTTTCAGATAAAATATGATAGTTTAGAGCTGACGTAAACGTCAAACAGTAAATTTACGGACATTATTGACAGTCAGAATAAGTTGATAATGAATATGGAAAATTCATACCATGGAAAGTATTTGAGGATAAATAGTTTAGGGATATATAAAGGTTTTAGAAACTAAGTTTGGAATATAGCAATATAAGGGAATTACAGTTTTAGTCCCTTTAAGAGAAACTCTGTACTCCGTTAGTTAAGAAATGGATAAATACCAGAATTGGAGAAATAGTTAAGATATAGACTTTAAGATCTAGTATACTTTAGATAGTATAGAAATCATAAGTTGTTTGGTATTATAGTTAAAACGGTAAGACAGTTAAAGTCCTATATAGACTTCTGTTTTTCGTCTATTATCTGTCTTATATGAATTTGAGCAATATAAATGTTTTGTGAACTATTTTTAGTTTAAAAATAGGATTTAAATACGCAAGTTTAAAATTACTTGTGAAAACGATCAATTCGCAACTTCCGTCAGGTTTAGATCCAACGTCTGTTTCTTGTTGTAAACCGTACTTTTTCTGTCTTATATTAATTCTTGTGCCATAAGTGTTTTGTGATTTGTTTTTAGCTTAAAATTAGGAATAAAATACACGTATTCCGGAATACTTCTGAAATGGTAGTTTTACAATCGATAATAGGTCTTTTTACAGAAAGCGGTACGTCTAACTGACGAAAAGAGTTTTAAATAGCTTAAAAATAGCAAATGATTTCAATAAATAAACTTCTTTCACGAAAGTTGGTTTTTCTAATATTTTAGATTTTCTGAAATTTTTCTAGAATTTTTAGAAGTAAAATGATTTAAAAGTTCTGTTTTGGTTCAAATAGTAAACCGCTTGAGCTGATAGATTGATTCAGAGCTCAAGTTAAAGTCAGATAAAGATTTTGAATAGCCAAAACATGTTTTTCTATTTTTTAGGATTTATGGAAATTATTTCGGAATTTTCTGAAAGACAGATCAAAAGTCACTTTTTCGAAACTCCGTTTAGTACGTAAAGTAAGCGTTTTTAAACCGAAATGGATTTATATTGATCAGTGAGAGCTCAAAATCAATTTTCAAATGGGACCATTGGTGTTTAAATTAAATTTTTGATTTTTGAGAATTATGTGGAAATTTTTTGAAAAATGTCTGTTTTTCACTTACGGCGTGTCCGTTTTTCTGTTTTAAAGCTAAACGCATAGCTTACGCTTACCGTAAAATTCCAGAAACTCTTCCATGAAGCTATTAGGGCTAGTACATAATGTTTTCAAGGTTTCTTATTAGTTCTCATCTTTCAAATAAGCTTTAGGAATTTTTGATTAGTGAAAAGTCACTTTTGCCCTTGATTTGTATCCTTTTCACTTGAAAACCATAAAGGCAAAGATGTAACTTCATTCCCTCCTTCTTGCAGCCTCAAAACCGTCTTACCACCATGCCATAAAGAGGACTAGATGCATTTGGGTCAATATGTCATGATTTTAAGCCAATTGGGAAAAGTTTGATTAAAACTAATTTGTTAAAAGGTTAATTTAGTAGTCATGGCTTATATCATGGTCTCATCTTCCTTCTTCCTTCTTTCCTTTTGCTTTGGCTGAACACTCTTCCTCATCTAGAGCCCTTGGATGATAATTTTCACTTGGATTCAATCCTTGTGAAAGTCTTTAAGCTAATTAGAAAAATGATGATTTAAAACTTAAGATTTAATCATTTAACCTTTGTCATACTTTCCTTCCTTCTTCCTTCCTCATAACCGCCCCACCCTCTCCATGAGTCATAAAGTTTTCCTTGCTCCCTAAGTCTTTCCTTGATGAATCATGCCATGAGTCATTAGTTTAAACCAATTAGGATTTAGTTAATTGTTTTGTTTTATTTTAAAAGCTAACCAAGGTTATTTTCTAATCTAACCATGATCACTTTAAACCCAACCCCTTGGCTTCCCCCTCTACTATAAATACCCCCTCATGCTTCATATAATTCTTACACCAAGCCTTTGTATTGACAAAGCACACTCATTTCTTTCTCCCTTTGAAAATCCTAGCCTTTTTCTCTCTTTGTTCATGAGTTCAAGCTTGATCTTCAAAGCTTTGTTCTTCCCACTTTTGGCTTCATGAAACTGCCCCCTCTTCCTTTGTTTATACCCACTTTGATTCATAAAAACATCCCACATCAAAGAGCTTTGTGTTTTTCAAGCAAAACTCTTATTTTCCTCTTTGAAGTTCTTGGTGTTCTTGCTTGATGTTCTTGATCTTCAAGCTTTGTTCTTCATCCATTTTTAGTGAAAGGTAGGGGGAACCTCTTGCAAAATAATTTGAGAAGTTTGTGTTTAATCTTGAGTGTTGTGTGCTTGAGTGCTTTTTGGTGTTTATATGGCTTGAAAAGTGCTTGTCTTTGTTTTTCAATTGTTGTGGGGTTATAATGCCCAAATTTTCTTGACATTTTCGTGGGAGTGAGATTGGAATGGCAAAATGAATTTTGAGTTTAGTAAACATACCGTTATAATGGTGAATTTTAGTTTACTACAAATATGATTTTACCGTAAAGAAAATACGTTTTATTCTTTGTGAAAAACCCTGATATTATCTAACATGTATATGGTCAAAGGTGATGGTTAAGATTTGATTGGTTTATTAGTATGGATCTGTCTAGAAAGGAAAGAGACCTTTGAAGGGGCTATTATAAAGTCCGTCTCTTTCTAGCCTGGGATCTGTATTAATACGCTATTTAAAAATCTTAACACTAGGGACCAGGGATATACGTGCCTAAGATAATCTGGGAAAGAAGTGATTTATTAATACCGTATATATAAATAGATTGGGTTGGATAAAAGAGTATAACAGTAATGGATTCTCGGTGAATTCTACTGTTATAGCATCTGTCGGATAAAAGAGTGTAACAGTAATGGATTCTCGGTGAATTCTACTGTTATAGCATCTTTCGAAAATTAATGTAACAGTAATGAATTCTCGGTGAATTCTACTGTTATGTTATTTGTGGGAAATATCGAGTGGGTATCCAATCTGTTTATATATGCAATGAACTCAGTTTAATTTCCAATGTTTAAGACAGTGGAAATTAGTGAGATAGGCTTCCAACGGGCCTTTTTCCTGGAAGATAATCCGTGCTTAAATATTTCCAAAGAGCAGTAATTGAATTACGTTCACTTAGTATTGTAGATCGATTTTAAAACAGGTACTGATCACCAAAGATGGCTCTGCCGTCGTGTGATCTTTTCATCTTCAAAATTAAGTAAGCCGGTAAAATGATTAGCTCTATTTCGTTCATCAAAGTTTATATCAAAGTTTTTAGAAAAGCTGGACACTGATTACCGCAGTCGGCTCAGCCGTCGTGTAATTATTCCATTACCAAAGATTTACTTAAAAATAGAGAACAGACGTTATTGGGTTCAAAAGCGGACGTAAGTTTATTTACTGTTACTCTTTCTCCCTTGATCGAATTCAGAGAGGCTCTGCCCTGCTTTGATCTTCTTAAATAAGTAATAAAACTTAGTTATATTGATATCGAATCACTCTGTGGGCTTTTCACCTCAGTTCGGCTCTGCCGCGGTGTGATTAGTCATAAATTGAATTAATATAGCCGGAAGAATAACATAATAAGAGCAAGAGTTTTCTTCAAAATGAGTGAGTAATTCCAGTAGGATTTTCAGAGTGTGGGAGCTACAGTAAGACGGAAGAGGTTTTTGAGGAACGATGAAGAGAAGTGTTATATCATTTGCATTAAAGACGATGAGCTTACAACCCACTAGACGGGGTTGAAAATAGATTCTGTTGGACTACAATTGTCTACTGGGATTATCCAGGTTTCGATAGTCTCAATGGTCTTGCGGTGAATCCCCCTGAACCGAGACAAATCGTACACCCGGCTTGGATAAATCTGACTGGCAGATCTATTTATGGTTTGGTATTCATTTTAAATGCGATATTACCGAAGTGATTCTCAGGGGTCTAAAGAGAGGATTCCCTGATTATTCTGTTAAGTTTATCGCAGCCGATCGCTCAAAAGAAGTGAGGAAGATAAGTCTCCTTGGAGCATTACACCGGTGTGACTTTTGAGATATTGAAGTGACATGCATAAAAATACTTGGTTATGGTGATATATTATTGTGAATGAATTGTTTTGCAGGGTTTCAGCACAAAGATAAGATTTATCTGAAACAATGTTTGTTTATAAGTCTTGATTGTTCTGTGACTTAATGTGTGTATCTTCCTGTGCAAAGTAATGTATATATATATTGTACTTTGATTGTTTACCTACTTGTCTTATTACTTTGTTTAGAGTTTCACCCTTGCTGCTTTGTTGTGTTGATGCATGACCAAGTATATTATTTATCCAAGACGTGGGCTAGCTCTTAAATGAAGGATTTGAAGAGGATGCTGTGTAGATTGATAGGGATTCTAAGAAGAATTGGTATTTATATTTTTAGATTGGGTAGAGGTCTAAAGACTTGACTGGCTCAGAAGTCCACTGTACAAACTCTGTTGTAACTCTGATAATTTTTATATATGAAATGATCAAATTTTGAGTACTAAGTTATATTATACCCTTTATACTTGAAATATTTTCAAAGAGAAAATCTTACAGGGATTTATTCCCCGTCCTTCTCATCTTCTTTAATGGAAAAGAAAAAAAATTTACTCGCATTTTCAGAGAGGGATTATCAACTTTTACTTAAATATTTTCTAAGCTTCCCTAAACTTTTGGTTACTTTGGTGTAATATCCTTTTTGGAGAAAGGGTGTTACAGCAACTGCTATAGGATGTCGAGAGGGTGATGGGCAGGGATTGGCAGACTTCCGTCGTGCCAAACCAAACCAGTTTAAAGGAGGATATGACCAAGAAGAAGCAGAATTATGGATACAAGAGTTAGAGAAGATCTTTGTAGTTATGGCGTCTACAGATGAACGGAAGGTGACCTTCGCTGTTTACATGCTAGTAGGAGATGCTGAATTCTGGTGGCATGGGGTACGTCAGATATTGGAGGCCGGAGAAATACCCATTACTTGGGCTCTTTTCCGGGAGCGTTTCCTGACTAAGTATTTTCCTCAGAATGTCCGTCATAACAAGGAGATCGAATTCTTAAGCCTAAAGCAGGGAGAGATGTCTGTTGGAGAATATGCAGCTAAGTTTGAACCACTCTTTAAGTTTTCCCAGTACTTCCAGATGCATCCTGATCCATCATGGAAATGTAAGAAGTTCCAAGAAGGACTAAAGTATGATCTGAGGGAGGCAAAGGCACCTTTGAAGGTAGAGGAGTTCGGTGAGATGATAGAGCGTTGCTCTATGATAAAGGAAATAAAAAGTGGAAAAGAAGTAGTGAATAAGGATTCTGGACCATCTAGGTCCGATAGTGGAAGAGGCAATCAGGATCACAGGAAACCTTACTATAGGCCACTGGGGAACCAACAATCTCACCAGAATGTTGCACCTACTTTTTGTAGTCAAGGGAGATTTAATAAGAATGGGCAGAGAGATACCCGGAAATGTTTTAGGTGTGGAAGACAAGGTCATTTAGCTGACACTTGTCGGGGAAATGTAATTATCTGTTTCCAATGTGGACAAACTACACACACGGCAAGAAACTGTCAAACAGTGAAGAATGGACTGATCGCAAACAGCGCTAATGCTGGTAGACCAACAACCACTGGAACAATTAATAATTTGACACCCACACAAGCAATGTATAGAAAGGCCATCAATGAAGCAATTAAGTGAAAACTTTGGATTTTTGGGATTTCAAGGTCGAAGTCTGTTTTGCTTTAGGTATTATAGATATAGATGTCTTCTAGTTATCCGTAGGTTTGGATTATGGGACTTACAAATCACATAGACTCTTTTTGGTGATGTTTTATAGCTTTACAACCTATTAGGAATGTTGTGTTTACTATTATTATATATATGAATATATGAAGCCTTTGGTTGCATTGATAGTGTGTTGATTGTGGTTATGTGCTTTCAAATTCTCTGTTATACTTAGAAACTTGGTTATCTAAATATGTGTTTTTGGGATGGTATTATTAGTCATGAACTTATTATTGCTTTCTTGCTACTTAAGGTCAAGGTATGAGTCGGATCAACTCATTAGCTTGCTGGTAGTAGTGAGATAACAATAGTATTTAGTATGAACTGATAAGTTAAATCCCTAAGTGATGAGAATCAAGAAGCAAGAAGAAGCCAATAATTCAATTTGGAAAACTTTATTTGAGTGATAACCCAGCTTCAATGTTTTGAATGTAACTTGAGTTCTAGATGTCCATTTTAGGCGTTCTTTGATGCGTTGAAAAGCTCAGAAGATTTCCTACAAGTCGTATTTTTAGTCTCAAGTCCTAATTCTGCTTTTATCATGATGAAAATTGGACTGGAAGTTAAGCACAAAATTATAGACGAAAATATTACTTTTTGTTTAGGCATTTTAGTGTAATTTTGAATTAAGGAATATGTGGTTGAAGTCCCACATTGGAAAGAAAGAGAAGGGAGGCACCACTTGTTGGCTATAAATAGCCATTCATTTGTCTTATGTAAGAAACTTTTGAGTCAATGGAAATTTGAGTACTCCTTTGGAATTTTTGGGAGCTTAGTCTCTCTTGGGTTCTTGAGTGGACCATCTCAGTTCTTATCAAAGGTTTCCATACCTTTGTGGCAAATCCTCACCGGACTTATCACTCTCTTGAGAGTGTGGCGTCTTCTTCCCCATTTCTTATCTTCTCCACTTTCTATTTCTTCTTTTTGTTCTTATTTTGTTAAAGTTTCGTTCTTGATGCATAAAGTCGTCATCTTTATTCATCATTGTTGTCTCTTGTGCACCCGAATGCAGTAAGGATCAAGTTTGCTTGTTCCTCCTTCTCCAAGAGAAGTGTGTGCTCTTACAAGAGGGATATTAAGAATCTTTCCTCAAGTTTCCATCTTTATTCATTCTTAATTCCTTTTATTTGTTATAACAAGAAGTCAATCTAAGGAAGGTCCAATAAAAACAATTGAACCCCCTTTGGTTCAAATCATGTGGTATCTTGAGCCCGGTTCCTAGAATTGGCAAATTTCTTGTGTTTGTGTGTACTGTTCTTTTGCTTTCCAACACCAAGCATAACTAGTTGCTTCGGTGCCATAATCCATTGCACACAATTTGATCTCTTGATCGTTGCCATTCTTTCCAGAGCGGCTACATTGTTTATATTCTGTTCTTTAATTCCTGTCCTTTTTTTTCTCTGTCTTTTGTTTTCGTTCTTTATCATTCCGTTCTTTTATTTCGCGTTCTTTATCCTTTGCGCAATTTACAGCTTCATTATATTCTGCTCATTTTATTGTTGTAACGACGTTATCCTGAGCACCTTATTCTGAATTGAACTCTTATTGTTCACAATTGGGCATAAACTTAAAATCATATGCTTTAGTTGAGAAAGAAAAGGGGTAGCGAATAAAAGAAAAAAGAAAAAAAAAGCAAGAGAAGCCCATAAGTACTTCTTTTAAGCTGCTTGTCGTAAAAAAAATGAAAAAAAAGGCATGAGAAGCCCAAAAATGCTTCTTATAATTATAGCAAAGGAAGCCCAGAAGTGCTTCTTCTAAGCAGCTTGTTCAAAAAAAATTAAAAAAAAAATTTGCTTGATAAGAGAACCCCTTTGCACTAAAAAAAATAAATAAATTTTTGCCAATTGTGAAAATTCTTTTTGTGTGGTGCTATAACGTTACTACTTGTGCGCATTTGATATTCCCGTTCTTAGTTCCTTTTTTTCTTTTTTGTGTGCTTTCTTTGTTAGCTTTTCTTGTTTGTCTTTTAAATTCCTTTCCAGTTTTGTCTTTGTAGTTTTCTTTTCTTTTCAGCGAATCCGGTGATCAACTCTTGTGAGGACCACTACAATTTTTATAAAAACTTTTGATTTTGAAACGCGACTGATCTTTTTAAGAACTTAAAGAGAACTTGAGTGGTAAAAGGCAAGAGAGAATCATTACACAAAAGCCTAATTGTGTGAAACACGAGTGAATTCGAGTGTAAACACGTGAGGGAGTGTAAGGGCCTATTCTTCTATTATTATGCTACTAACTTTGTTTGTTGTAGGCAACCATGTCAACGGAAAGTATGGCTAAGTTAACCACTCATTTGACAAAGGAGTATGAAAAGAGATTGAGACAAGAAGCAAAAATGAGATGAAATGAATCTAATTTTGAAAGACATGCAGAGCATCGAAAAAAACATTGGGAGGATTGGTATTGGGGGCAACAAAAGTATCTTCAAGAAGAGAGAGAAAAGAAAGAGCAAAGAAGAGAAGAAAGGAGAAAAAGAAGAGATGAGAGAGAAGAAAAGAGAAAAAGAGAAGAATGAAGAAAAGAGAAAAAGAGAAAAGAAAGAGAAGAGAAAAGAAAAGAAGGAAAATATTAGCGAAGAGAAAGAAGAGAGAAAATTGGAGAGCTTTATCAAAAAAGAGTGTGAGGAGAAAGGAACCATGTTAGCAAAATCTCATTGTTTTACTACTAATGTTAACCTTGAACTTTCTTTGCCTATTGGCGTTAGTTCTTTTTTGAAGGAATTTGAAGATGTGCTTCCCAAAGACATGCCTAAAGGACTTCCACCATTGAGAGGGATAGAGCAACCAATGGATCTCATTCCAAGTGCCTCATTGAGCAAGTTGCATGAGTCTTGCTTTTCTTTGACTTTTGTTGATATGGATAGTTTGATTGAATTACATGACTCCTGCCATAGTATTGGTTTTGTTAGGAACAATAAAGATTTGCATGTGTACTTATTTGATGGGTTAATTACTACACATTTTCTTGTAGCACCTATTCATGCAAATTCTTTGTTGATTCCATGTGAGGTTCCTGATATGTTTGACAACATTATCTTGATTCAAAAGGAACCATCATTTGTTTGCATTGAAGAGGATATCAATGTAGCTCAAAATGACATTTGTTTGCAAGAGCAAAGTGACATCTCTTTTGTCACCACAATAAAGCCAAGAAAGGTAAACATGGTGGTAGGTGCAAGCTTAAAGAGGTATAATTTACTTACTACCTTTGCACTTGAAATGTATGGCTTGATACTTGTTGTGAGTGATGAACTTCCAAGCATTGTGGCTACATTTGACGGAAACATTAGATTTGTGTTTGACCCCGGAGGTTGGGTTTGTCACACAAAAGGAATAAAAAAAGGTTTCTCAACACAAGAGAAATCGAAGGACCACACTACAATAAATGGATCATTGCAAGTAGTAGGTCAATAGATAATTTTCCAATAAGTTTGTGTTGTCTTCCATGTGACTAATGCTACATCATTTTTTTTTCAGGCCTTGAACTATTAAACTCGAGGACGAGTTCTCTTGAGGAGGGAGAGTATGATGAGAATCAAGAAGCAAGAAGAAGCCAAAAATTCAATTTGGAAAACTTTATTTGAGTGATGACCCAGCTTCAATGTTTTCCAAATTGAAGCTGGGTCATCACTCAAATAAAGTTTTCCAAATTGAATTCTTGGCTTCTTCTTGCTTCTTGATTCTCATCACTAAGTGTATTCACGAATTTCGACGACAAAATTCTTTTTAGAGGGAGAGAATTATAACATCCATTTTTCTGAGTCACCGTTTAAAATTTGCTTTATATGAAATTTTAAGATCTAAGTGCTAAGAAAATTATTTTAGTCTTATAATAAAGTTTTAAAATACCTATCAAGTTATTTCAGTAAAACAGTCACTCTTTCCTTGACGTTTGACATCTGTATTTGCCGTTATTAATGGATAAGATTTTAAAAAGCACAAGTATGTTAAACCAACTTAGCCAAACAAACTTCCTTCAGAAAAGTTGTTTCTTTTAATATTTATGATTTTCTGGAATTTTTTTAGAATTTTTGAAATTTTTTAGAAATTACTGTTTTGTCCCTATAACCTACAATAAGAGCTAAATACTGATTCAGAGACCAACCTGAGCTCAGAAAAAGGTTTTGAGTATCTAAATCATGTTTTTATATTTTTTGAGATTTTTTTGAAATTATTTCATAATTTTCTGAAAACCAGATCAAAACACTACTTTTTCAATCCTTATAAAGTACGAAAACAGGGATTTCTGGTCAAAAATGGATTTTCGGTGATAAGTGAGTGTTTAAAATCAAATTTCAAGAGCGACCATTAGTGTTTAAATTCAATTTGTGATTTTCTAGGATTTTTTTTTGAATTTTCTGAAAAATTGCTATTTTTCACTTACGGCGCATCCGTTTTCCATTGTTTTTGCAAACAGTAAGACTTACCCTTACCGTAAAAATCCAGAAACTCTTGTATGAAGTCCTGAGGACTATTATTTGTCATTTTTGAAATTTCCCATAGGTCATCACCTTTTAATAAATTGTTTTTGGGATTTTTTTGCAAAAGGACTAGTTTACCCATGGTTTTCCGTTTATTTACCAAAACCATAAAGTTTTTGGTCAAGCAATCAAATGGTCTTCCTTCCTCCCTATCTTGGTCGACATCAAGCTTCATTTTAAGCCCTTGGATCAGATTTCCCATACGAGTCACCATGCATAGTCATAAGCCTTAGCCAATTAGAAAAATGACTGATTAAACCTAATTAATAATTATGTATTTTTGTAGTCATTGCTTACATCACACAAATTTTTATTTCCTTCCTTCTCCCTAGCTCTTGGCCGCCCCACCATCTATAAATAGGACCCCTTGGCTTCATAATTTTTCACACACCAAGCCAACAAGCATTGAAGACAAACACTTGTTCTCTCTTTTCTCTCTTTAATCTTAAATTTCTTACTATTGTGTTCTTGCTTGTTCTTCCCAAAGGTTTTGGCCAAAGTAAGGGGTTAATCTTTCAAATTAATTTGAGAAGTATGAGTTTTGATTCTTGTTTGTGTTTGAATTGCTTGTTTGTGTTTATAGCCTTTAATCATTTATATATGCTTTATAATTATTTTATAGCTTTAATTTAATTATTTTATACTATTTAATAATTGTAGGGTTATAATGCCCAAATTTCCCTAAATTTTCGTGATAGTAAGATGGCTATGCCAAAATCATTTTTGAACTTTTGTAAACATACCGTTATAATGGCGAATTTTAAACTACCGTAAATATGATTTTACCGCGAAGAGAATACAATTTATTATTTTGTGAAAACCCTGATATTATCTATCATTGATATACAAGGTCATGGTTAAGATAAACGGTTTATCAGTATGGATTTGTCTAGAAAGAAAGTGAGACATTTGAAGGGGCTAAAGCAGTCCGTCTCTCTCTGGCCTGGGATCTGTACGGATACGTTGTTTGGGGAATTCTTAACCTAGGGACTCGGTATATACGTGGCTAAGATGATTGGGGAATATAATGGTAATGGATTCTCGGTGAATTCTACTGTTATATATTTTTTGGTTCATTATTCTCTATGCTTATAACAGGGAAAATTTGTTAAACAAGCTTTCTATTGGCTTTTTTTGAAAATAAACCGGTGTTCGAGTATTTTTGGAATAATTTAGCTTTAAACTTCTTCAATAAACTAAAATCACTTTTAGTTCTATCATATACTGATACATTTTTGGGATTTGAACGAATAATGAAGTATGAGTTATCTAGGATAAATGGATTCTATGTTCTATGTGAGTGGTGAAATTATGTGTTTTGCCTGAAATGTGTGATTTGGTATTCTTATCTGAGAAACGTGGTTCTGTGTTTACTTGTGATTCCATGTTTATTTAAGAGTTAGGTCGTAAGCTGGTGTCTGTGGTTACTAAGTAAAATCTCTCGGAGTAGCGGGTTGAATGCTCGTGGCTGTGTGCCGAAATTCCTATGGTAAAATCTCCAAGAGTAGCGAGTGACTTACTCGTGGGTGTGTCCCGAATATAAGTGGTAAAGTCTCCAGAAGAAGTGCAACACCCTTTCTCCAAAAAGAATATTTCACCATAGTAACCAAAAGTTTCGCAAAGATTTAGAAAATATTTGATAAAAGTTTATAAAGCTTTTCCAAAAATGAGGATAAAATTTTTTCTACTTTCCTAAAAGAAGATGAGAAGGATGGGGAGTAAAATCCCTTGTTTTCTTTTTAAGGATTTCAACTGTAGAGTAAACCATCATGTACAAAAAAGTACTCTCTTTCTCATATATATAAATCATGATATTTTACAAAGGAGTTTGTTCTAAGACAAACTTTCATTTTACACTGCAAAAGGAAAAAGAAGTTAAAACTACTCTAAACCAAAAAGTAAAAAAGTGGTAAAAGAAAAACATACGCTACTATGTACAGTCGAGCCATGATCCTATCATCTACAAAAGAGGGATCTACTACACTAAAAACCTAACTCAGATACATCTATGGACAAGACCAGGTAGATCCTTCTATTCCAGGCAAGCTAGACTTCAGGTGCGGAACCTGAGTTACCGAAACCCAATCAAAATCAAACCTGGTTAGATTTGGTCTAGGGAAAGTATCTCTAGTAAGGTCAGAAGTAGCCCAAAAGTAGATAGACTCTTCGTGTTCCTCTTCGGGATCCTCTTCGATTTCCTCATCCGACAAGGATTCAGATAACCAGATGAATATGTTGCGGGTTCGCTTCTCCTTGAGGCGAAACCGGAGTATATCCCACGGAACCCTCAGTTCCAGCAGGAGCTGCTGCAGAGGTGTCTTCTGAAGTGCCATCTTGATCTTATCTGAGGACTTATCTCTGTATTTCGAAGGTTGATCAGATCCATTTCCATCATGCCCTGAGGGATGTGAACTACCACCTCCACTGTCACCACTATCATTACTATCAAAGATCAAGTCATTTGAGATAGTTCCTAAAGGCCTCAACTGACACTAGGGTAACTTAACATCTAAAATCATCTGTTCATGGATGGGAAGTAGGTCTTGTGGACCTATACCATCAGTGTCTACTACAACATCTATTTTTTTAGTAACTGTTCTAATTTCTGTTTTATATGAATTTTTGTAAAAGAAATATTTTAAGATTTATTTTTAGTTTACAAATAGGATTTAATTATCCATGTTTAAAATTTCTTCTGAAAACGGTCAAATTCAGCTTCTGTCAGGTCTACCTACACAATCTGTTTCCTTGTCTATCCGTCCCTATTCTGTTTTATATGAATTTTTATGGAAAAAATGTTTTTTGATTTATTCTTAGCTTAAAATTAGGAATAAAATACATGTATTTCAAAATACTTCTGAAACGATAGCTTTTCAGTCAAAATCGGGTCTTTTTACAGAAAATGGTTTACGTCTAACTGATGGAAAGAGATTTAAATAGCTTGAGTGTGTTAAACCAACTCAATAAATAAACTTCCTTCACAAAAGTTGGTTCTTTTATTATTTTAGATTTTCTGAAATTTTTCTGAAATTTTTGAAAAACTTTCAAAAAATACCAAAAACTACGCTACCCGGGGGCGTTTTAACGCAAAAACCTTGTTTAACAGGTATAATTTTCGTGACAAAGGTCCATAACCATTTTATATTTTATTTTTAATTATGTATTTCATAATTTTTAAAATTATTGCTGTGTAAGTTTTGAAAACCCTATTTTTTCTGCTTTTTTCGGGGTTATACCTGCGAAACGATGAAAACCGAAGAGTTTGCACTATCTATAAATTTCAAAAATGAGTGCCACGAAATTATTTTTTCTCATCATTTTTAACTAATTATTTCAATGTTTGATTTATGAAAAGACTAAAATACCCTTGATTTTCACTCTTTTTCATCCAAACCCTAGGGGTATTTTGGTCAAATCACATCCCACCTCTTCCAGCCCATCTTTGGCCGCCTTCTTCATATGCAAGTGGAGGGGATATTCTTTTTTTTTATGCTTATGCTTCCTTTTGAACCAATTAGATTTTAATTAATTAGTTTTTAGTTATTTTAATTTCTTTTTCCTAAACCATGGTTTGTGAAAACTATGGGCCCAAAACCACCCCTAGGAGCACGAACTTTTCCCTATAAATAGAGGGGAGGGGTCTTCATAAATTTCTCATCCAATTCTTGATTCATTTCAAGGATTTCTAGTTCAAAATTTTTTAGTTTTTCTTGTCAAAGTTCTTGAGTTTTGAAGCTTTGATCTTCAAAATATTCCCTTTCTTCAAGTTTGAAGGTAAGGAAAAAATTCTTGAGAATTTTGAAGTGATTATCCACTTTTGTGGTTTTGGGTGTTATTGCTTTATTAATTGTTTTATTGCTTTTATTTAATTATAGTAATGTTATAATGGCAAGATTGGTATATGCCTTATAACCATTTTAATGCTTTTATTTAATTATGCTTTTATAGTAAGGTTATAATGGCAAGATTGGTATATGCCTTATAATCATTTATTTAAAGCTTTATAATTGTTTTATAGCTTTAATTTAATTGCTTTGAGTTTTAGAAATTGTAGTGTTATAATGCTTAAATTGTGAAAACCCTAATATTGTCTATCATTGATATACAAAGTGATGGTTAAGATTTTAGTGGTTTATTAGTATGAGTCTTTCTAGGAAAGAAACAAGAGACCTTTGAAGGGGCTTTAAGTCCGTCTCTCTTTCCTGGGAACCATACTGATACGCTATTTAAAAATCTTAACACTAGGGACTCGGTATATACGTGACTAAGATAATTTTTGGAAAGATAGTGTAACAGTAATGGATTCTCGGTGAATTCTACTGTTATATTATCTAGTGAAAAATTAAGTGAGGTAACATGAGATTCTATGTTTTATCTGAGTAAAGGGATTCCGTGTTTTAAATTGAGAAGTATGATATTTTGTTCTTATCTGATTTTGGTATATCTGAGTTATATGATTCGATGTTCCTATCTGAGTAGTGTGATTTTGTGTTTGATTAAGATATGTGACTCTGAGTTTTTATCTGAGAAACGTGGTTTTGTGTTTACTTGAGATTCCATGTTTATTTGAGAGTTTAGTCATAAATTGGTGTCTGTCGTTACTACGAAAAATCTCTCGGAGTAGCGGGCTGAATGCTCGTGGCTGTGTGCCGAAATTCCTATGGTATGAGTAGCGAGTGACTTACTCATGGGTGTGTCCCGAATTTAAGTGAAAATCTCCATGAGTAGCGAGTGACTTACTCGTGGGTGTGTCCCAAATTTAAGTGAAAGTCTCCAGGAGCAGCGGGTTGTTATACTCGTGGGTGTGTCCCGAAGGTATTGAGTAAAATCTCCATGGGGTAGCAGGCTGAGTGCTCGTGGGTGTGTCCCGAAAGTCATTAAGGAAAAATCCCCAGGAGTAGCGGGCAAAGTGCTCGTGGGTGTGTCCCGAAAGTTTAGAGAGTCTATGTGATATTACTGTACCAGCGATGTTTTGTGTTGTTTTTGCCATTACGGTACAGGCGAGGATTTTGGCAATTGTGTTTCTTTTGAGGACGAGTATAGTATCATTGGTTGTGTGCATTATATCTGCTATGAATATACTGTTTGTTTAAAATCTGTTGTACGTTACTTATGTTTTCTTTTAGTGATATAATTCAATGATAGAGATTTTCACCCTTGCCTACTTTCCATGTTTTGTCCATATGTGGTTGAGTAGATGTTTTCCCAAGGAGTGGGCTAAGCCTTAGGAGAATATATGATGGAGGTTGCTACACAAATTCCAAGAAGAACCAGTGTTTACTGTATTACTTTGGGTAGAGGTCTAGAGATTTGACCGGCTCAGATGTTCACTGTTCAAAGTACTTTGAGTATCTTGAAATTGCCTTGTAAACTCTGAATATTTTATATATGAGATGAGATTTCTTTCTGTTCACAAGTGTGTTAATTTATGTTTCCGCATTCAAAACCTTTCGAAAAGATTTAGGAAAACATATTCCCCATCCTTCTCATCTTCTTCAACAAAGTGAAAAATTTTACACTCGTTTTTAGATGAAGTTTAAGATTGAAATTAATATTATCTAAATTATTATGAAAATTCTTGGTAACTATGGTGTAATATCCTTTTTGGAGAAAGGGTGTTGCATCTACTACTTCTACTCTCTCCATGAATCTTCCCCACTCCGTGTGAAGGTTTATGTTCCACCATACACTATTTTCGCCTTGAGGTGCTAAGCTCAGGTGTCGGACATTTCCCAGTCCCATATAAGGATGTGCCATTTACTCAGTCATGCAATCAACACAACAAGGCAGGCAAGGGTGAAACTCTAACACAAGTTAATAGAAGTAGTACAAGTACATAAACAACAGATCACACAGCACACAACTCAAACATCAAGAATAGATAAATATCACAGACAATCAAGTCATTCTAATCACAGAACAGTGTAGTAAAGCATTGGAACACACAATCAGATCTCAATAGAGCAGGTCTTACCTTGTATCCAGAAAACCTATAAAACAACGTATTTCACAGAATATCACATCGATGTTTTAGTTATGCATGACTCTTCTATATCTCTCAAATCACACCGGTGTAGTGCTCCAAAGAGACTTTTCCAGCCTCACACCATTGAGCGATCGACTACAGTAAACTTAACAGCATAATCAGGGAATCCTGTCTTTAGACCCCTGAGAATAATGAAGTATGAGTTATCTGGAATTTGAACGAATAATGAAGTATGAGTTATCTGGGATAAATGGATTCTATGTTCTATCTGAGTGGTGAAATTCCGTGGTTACTAAGTAAAATCTCTTGGAGTAGCGGGTTGAATGCTCGTAGGTGTGTCCCGAAAGTATAGAAAGTCTTATGTGAAATTCCCTATTTAAGATATTGAATGATTCATTTGCTGCATGCATTATACCTGCTGTATGTTTCTTATATGTCCTTGACATATGAATTAAGTGCAATGTGATCAGCGTTTGTTTAAATGCTTGTACTTTTCTTATTAAATTGTTTAGAGTTTCACCCTTGCCTGCTTTGTTGTATTGATGCATGACGGAGTAGATGTTTGACCCAAGAAGCGGGTTAGCTCTTAGGAGAGGATTTGAAGGATGTTGTTGTATAAATGAATACGGATTCCAAGAAGAATAGATGGTTGCTGTATTGTTTTGGGTAGAGGTAGAGACCAGACTGGCTCAAATGTTGACTGTATTGTTTTAAATCTTTTCTTGTAAAAACTGTAATGATTATATGAAATGAGATTACATTCATACAAGTTTTATTTATGCTTCCGCATTGAAAACCTTTTCGAAAACATTTAATAAGGAATCAAGGGGACATACTCCCCATCCTTCTCATCTTCTTTAAAAGGCAAAAAATTTTACCGGTATTTTAGAAAAAGGATTTCCAACTTTCACTAAATATTTTCTAAGTTATTTTGAAATTCTTGGTATCTATGGTGTAATATCCTTTTTGGAGAAAGGGTGTTGCACGATTGTTTAGATTTGTCAGTAGCTCTGAAATGCTTGATCGGATTTTAAAATTTCAAAGAAAACCTTCTCACAAGAGTGGTTTGGGTTATGTTCCTAAGGAACAAGATAAGCCAAAACCAAAGTTTTCAAAAAGTTCTTCTAAGTTTAATTTATACTGTGGTCAATGTGGAAAGGCTGGACATATAACCTCGACATACGTCCACAAGAAAAAAACATGCCTGGATGCAAACCAAGGACTAGCAAGAAAGGACCCAAGTCAATCTGGGTACCTAAAAATATGATCACTTCTGCTGTAGATTTGCTTGACGGCAGGAAAATAACTCCAATCATGGTACCTGGATAATGACTGTTCACGACACATGACAGGAGAATGGTCTATGTTCCAAAATCAAACTAACTTTAGTAGAATATCCCCATACCTTGGCCTTATGAATGTTGAAGAACACACTAAGAACAACAAGAACAACCACAGAAAAAACTTGATTAGTAAACAAAGAAAACCAAAGGAAAAACAAAAGAAAGAAAAAGGATTTGAGTGAGATTTGCTTCAAGTGAGGGATGAAGAAAATGAAGAGCAACCCCCCTCTATTTATAGAGAAAATTTCGTGCAAGGCAAGTGGGGGAGGAAGAAAATATCTTTGATTTTTCATTTTTGGAAAAATAATAAAATCCTAATTATTAAAAATATCTAAAAATATCTAAAAAAATATCTAAGCTCCTAGAACACTTGAGAAGCTTCAAGACCCTTCAAGACCATGTGAAGGTCGGCCGAAATGAGCTGGGAGGAGAGGGAAGTGAGTTTACCAAAATACCCCTAGGGTTTGGATGAAAAAAGTGAAAACCAAGGGTATTTTTGTCATTTCATAAATCAAAAATTGAAATAATTAAATAAAATTGATGAGAACCAATAAGAATGCTAGAAAATTCCATGACAAGTCTAAATAATTTCGTGGTACTTATTTTTGAAATTTATTGATAATACAAACTCTTCGGTTTTCATCGTTTCGCAGGTATAAACCCAGAAATGCAAAAAAATAAGGTTTTCAAAACTTTCACAGAAATAATTTCTAAAATCATGAAATAATTAATTAAAAATAAAATATAAAATACTTATGGACCTTTTACTAGGAAATTATACCTGTAAAACAAGGTTTTTGCGTTTATACGCCCCACTTAGCGTAGTTTTCGGTAATTTTTGAAAGTTTTCCAAAAATTCTAAAAAAAATCCATAAAATCAGAAATAATAAAAGACCCAACTTTTGTTAAGAATTTTTATTTATGAGTTGTTTTAACACACTCAAGCTATTTAAATCTCTTTCCGTCAGTTAGACGTAAACTGTTTTCTGTAAAAAGACCTGATGTTGACTGAAAAGCTACCGTTTCAAAAGTATTTCCAAATACATGTATTTTATTCCTAATTTTAAGCTAAAAATAAATCACAAAACATTTATTACACAAGAATTCATATAAAACAGAAAAAAGATGGAAAACAGAAAGAAACGGATGTTACAAAAATACTCAACCCGATTTTCGTTTGAATTACACATCAAACGAACTGCTTATTCTATACTGGATCAAACTCTATTTGTCCTTGTAGTCTCCATCATTTCCTAGTCTCTAAGAATATATTCGTTCCCTATTTAACGTGTTACGTGATTCATCTTAGATGGACTAAAACAGTAATCTTTCTTTTTCTCTGAGATTCGAGACTTAGTTTCTAAAATCCTTGAATAATGTCAAATCACTATTTCAATCCTCAAATATTTCTTCTGAATCCAATTTACAGGGTTTCATATCATTATAAATTTATTCTGATAATCAAAGATGTCCACATAACACCTTTTTGACTTCTACGTCAGTTCTACCATTTCTCATCATCTGAAAATCTTAAGGATAAAAATCTAATCCTCCAAGGTTAACACTTTGTCTTAAAGAGCAAAAATTTGGGATGTTACAAAAGGTATTAGCACCCTATGACATCCGCTAAAAAGTGGTTACCTCTAATTAAATGAGCAAATTTTGTTAGCTTTTAAAATTATTTATTTTACCCCGATAGTAAATCATTTGCTTATTTATTTACAAAATGTAATTTAAATTAAGAGAAGAGAACTTATAAAAAATATTTTTTGCGCTTGACAGGTAATGTCCCTATTCCTACGTATTCTCAGGTGCAATGAGAAAATCAAAGTTACGTAGTTCTTTATAGAAAATATTTGTTGGTTGATTAATTTTAATTAATTTAAAGAAAATCTTATTGTCAAATTGACGGAACTCTTTAAGCGTCGCGCCTACAAGAGTCCCTATTAAAAAAGGTTGAACTAAAAGGACGTCACGTCCAAATAGTCCTTTTTTAGTCAAATGTTAAAGTATATATTTAATTACAGCAGGGATCAAGAAAGGCGTCGCGCCAAGAAGACCCCTTTATGTTTCGATTTTTGAAAGAAAAGAGAACTAGAAAGGCGTCACGCCCAACAAGCCTCTTACTATTCAAATATCAATTATTAAATATTTTTAAAAAAGAATTGTTTCTCTTATATAATAATAATAATAATAATAATAATAATAATAATAATAAAGGTGTGAAACATTTTTGTCATTAAGAGATGTGAAATAGAGTATGAATACAAAAAATACTCAAAAAACAAGCACAATGAGTTATCAAATATCTATTGGACTTACATAAAAAACAAAGATGAAAGAAATAAAAGAGACAATGGGTTGAGCCCAACACAAAGAAACAGATAAAAAACGAAAGGAAATAAAAACGAGATTTGGCTAAGCCCATATATCAATTAGACTTCTAACAGTAAACAAAAAACAAAGGCCATTTCTATTGACACATACAATCTCTTCTATTTACACATACACACTTAATTTTTTTTTCAAAATCCCAAAACTACCACACTCTATTTCTTCTTCCCCCACTATTCCTCTTTCCTCTTCATTTCTTCTTCCTTCTTCTGCGCGCCAACAGACTTCACTCCCTCCCCTTTTTTTTTCAAATTTCTTCTCCATTCTCCCTTCTCCACTCTCCCCTCTCCCCTCCAACTGCAAGGAAACGCCATTTACAACATCTAGAAGCAAGCTATCGGAGCAAAAACGTGGACACCGTCAGGTATAATCGCGACGTAATTTTTTTCGCGGTTTCCTGACTTTAGTTCCGCGAACAAACACACACAGATACTGTTAAAAGGCAAAAAACGTAATCCGCGGAGGGACTTTCACAACGAAAGTCTCCTCGCGGAACTAATAGTTCCGCGAGGAGACTTTCGTTGTGAAAGTCCCTCCGCGGAACTAATAGTTCCGCGTGACCATTTGTTCTCCGCGGAACTAATAGTTCCGTGGAGAGACTTTTACAACGAAAGTCTCCACGCGGAACTATTACTTCCGCGGAGGCCAAATGGTAACGCGGAACTAATAGTTCCGCAAAGAGACGACCACTGTGAATTTTTTTCCTCTTTGTTTTTCACTGAATGCATGTTTATATTTGTTTAAATTTTTAAAGTTTTATGATTTGGAAACCTTTGTGCTTGATTCACAGGACAGGATAGTGTGTGGAAGTCGAAATGGAACATGTCATGGACATGAGTGACGATGGTAGTTTGCCAATGCATGGCGATGATGTAGACGATTTTCTGGAACCCGTTGAAGTGGATTGTACAGCTGCATTCACCACAACAGAGGTAATTCACACTTTTAAATTTCCTCCGTATGTTTTTTTTTTCTTTTGTATTAGTGAAGTTAAACTTTTTGTTTGGATTTTCAGGTTTTTCTTACGAGAGCAGGGTTAGTCAGTTGGGCCAAAGCTGTTGGGAGACAACTTGGAATAGTTGTTGTCATTTCAAGGTCAGGTGTGGAGAAACAGATAGGCGTCCCAGGAAGTAGGATATATGTGAGTATGGGTTGCGAGAGGAGTGGAAAATACAGGGGATCGAAGAAAACACCATCGTTGAGAAGGTGTGGGACTAGAAAATGTGAATGTCCTTTCAAGCTAAGAGGAAGGCCTCTGAATACCGGAGAAGGGTGGATACTGAAAGTTGTTAGCGGACGTCACAACCATGAGTTGGCCGAGACACTTGTTGGCCACCCTTATCCTGGTCGCCTAACAACGGAAGAGATGGAACTAGTTGGTCAAATGACAAAGAACATGGTCAAGCCAAAAAACATATTATTGGCTATCAAAGAAGGCAATGACCATAATGCCAGTACCATAAAGACAATTTACAATGCGCGAGACAGGTATAGAAAATCTCAAAGAGGTCCCCGAACAGAGATGCAGCATTTGTTGAAATTGGTAGACCGTGATAGATATGTGTACTGGTATAGAGCACATGAGGCGTCTGATGTAGTTAGAGATATTTTTTGGGCACACCCAGACGCCATCAACCTCTTGAATTGTTTCAACATAGTTTTAATGCTCGATACCACGTATAAAACCAACAGGTATCGTTTGCCGTTACTTGAGATTGTTGGTGTGACCTCAACGAATCAAACATTCTCTATTGCTTTTGCTTATCTTGAGGGTGAGCGAACTGATAACTTCACCTGGGCTTTATTGAAATTAAAAGGGTTGTTTGTAAAAGCAGATACTGTTCCTCAGGTTTTTCTCACTGACAGAGACATTGCGCTAATGAATACAGTGGAGGATGTCTTTCCTAGCTCCAAACACATGTTATGTAATTGGCACATTGGAAAAAATGTGGAGGCAAAATGTAAGTTGTTTGTGCACCCAAAGGAGAAATGGGAAGTGGTGAGGAGTGAATGGGAAGCTATTGTGGATTCTCCTACTGAGGCAGACTATGTGGATCATCTGTCAGTGTTTGAGAGGACATGTTCAGCTTTTCCATTATTTGTAGACTATGTGAAGAAGACATGGTTGATTCCTTACAAAGAAAGATTTGTTTCAGCATGGGTAAATCAGGTGATGCACCTTGGCAACAGAACAACCAACAGGTAATGACTAACTTATTGTTTGTTAAATAATCTTTTAAAAGTTTGTTAAATAAGCTTTTAACATGTACTATGGTATGCTGATTATGTGTATGTTATCAGGGTTGAGTCCGCTCATTCGATACTGAAGAGGATGCTGCTTGATAGCCGGGGAGACTTGTGTACCTGTTGGGATGCAATGAGCAATATGATTACCCTACAGCACAATGCGATAAATGCATCATTCCAAATGAGCATAAATAAAATGGATCACAATCATCGCACTAATTTATACTCCAAGTTGCGGGGTTTCTCCTCGTGGTATTCAATGGATCATATTGCTGCTGAAATTACCCGGGTCAAGTATGTCGGAAAGGATAGTTCGGTTTGTGGGTGCACATTGAGGAAAACCCATGGGCTACCCTGTGCTTGCGAGCTGGCTAGATATACTGCCTCAAACTCTCCGATCCCATTGTTTACTCTCCATTTACATTGGAGGAGGTTAAATTTTCGTGATGAGGGATCTCATGAGTCGGGTTCAGAGTTGTCACTCCAAGTGGAGTTAGATGCACTGCTTAAGCGTTTTGAGGAACTTGACGTGGCCGGGAAAATCGCTTTGAAATCCAAGGTCCGCGAGTTAGCATTTCCTGAGACAACCTCCATGAGGCCTCCACCAGAGAAGGTAAGATATTTCACTTTCAATAACCCACTACCTTTCGATGTAATGACCATTTCACTTCATCTAATGGTTGATTGAATTTCTCTAATAAATAGGTCAAAACAAAAGGAGCTCCAAAAGCTCCAAAGTCTTATGCTTCAAAGGTTGCCCATTCAACGAAGCGTGATCCCTCATATTTTGAGCACGTTGATGCTATGCTAGATCCCTCCTCAATTGGGCCTCCTTCTAAGAAGGTTAGAAATTGCACACTTACTACCTCTAAATTTTAATGTTAATGACTATTTCGCTTATTTTAATGGATGTTGAAAATATCTCTACTTTACAGGACAAGACAAATGCATCCGTTTCAAATAAGGGTACTTCAAAGAGTCAGTCTTTTGAGAATGTTCATGTTATGCCATCTGCCCAAGCTAGTACGTCAACTCAACCTCCATTGAACAAACCAGCAGCTCCAGCTAAAGTAAAATATCTGGATCTTCTTCCTAGCCTCTTATATGAACATATTGACAATGTCATTAATGTCGAGGGAGATGGAAATTGTGGATACCGTGCCGTTGCAGCCGGCCTTGGTATGGGTGAACACTTTTGGAGTAAAGTGCGCTTTGAATGCTTAAAAGAGCTTAAGCACTATAGAGAAGACTATGTTAAGCTTTTTGGATCATTTGAACGGGTGAGCACATTGGAGAAATCACTTCATCTTGAGAAGCCTATAGGTATGCAAACGATTGATAAGTGGATGGAAATCCCAGACATGGGCTATGTTGTCGCATCCAGGTATAATGTCGTCCTGGTGTGTTTATCAATATCTGGATCATGTACAATTTTTCCTCTCAGAGGTGATGCTCCACCGCTTAGTTGTCATCGTCTGCTTTGTATCGGGCTAGTTAGCGGAGCCCATTTCGTACAGGTATACATAAGTTTTATATTTGCTTTAGATTGAGTTGTTAATTGTGATTGGAAATAATTAGTTCCAAACTATACAGGTAGTTTTGAAACCAGGTTGTCCATTACCGACCACACATCTTTCGTGGCCAACATATTGCCGTCCTGAAGCTCTTTCGTGGCAAACACCTTATATCAGCCGCTTACATGCATACACATCGTTACTGTCAATGGGCAATGGTAGAGGCAATGAGCCAAAGGAAGTAGTGGACATTACAGAAGACTAGAGTTAAGCTTCTTGAAAGCCATTTTTTGGATGTATATAGTTATAGGCTTCCTGAAAGCCACTTTTTGGATGTATATAATATAGTTATAGGCTTCTTGAAAGCCATTTTTTGGATGTATATAGTTATAGGCATCCAATTTTTGGATGTATATAATATAGTTATAGGCTTTTTGAAAGCCATTTTTTGGATGTATATAGTTATAAGCTTCCAATTTTTGGATGTATATAATATCGTTATAGGCTTCTTGAAAGCCATTTTTTGGATGCATTTTTTGGATGTATATAATATAGTTATAGGCTTCTTGAAAGCCATTTTTTGGATGTATATAGTTATAGGCTTCCTGAAAGCCACTTTTTGGATGTATATAATATAGTTATAGGCTTCTTGAAATATGGGCATTTCAAAATAATACCTGCCAACAACAGTTATACAACATATTAGAATCCACTAACCAGAGTTTTCATCGTTTACATACACAATATTTTTCACAAGTTGTCAAAGTCCTACGAGTGCAAAAAACAAAAAAACAAAAAATCAATCCTCTGGATGGGGTCTGGTCCTCTTCCTCTGGTAGGTCTTCTCCAACCGACTCCTCCTGGGACTCTGAAGCTGACTACCAGTGCTAGGCCCTTCTCCGGTGGTAAGTCCTGCTAGCAACTGAGTACACTGGTCAATACGATGCCAGAGCTCAGTGCCTTCTGTGGCGAACCCGTCTTGCTGACATGATCTCAGTATCGCACACACATGTGATACTGTCTCGTCCTACAATGAGGTTAAAACCAAATAAGTAGCTAGAACAAAATAAATTGTAAGCAGGTCGACTACAACGCACATACAAGACCAAAGACTTACCACGTTCTGGCTCGAAGTACCGCCAGACTGCTGAGGGACTGGCTGGGTCTCTGGTGGGGGCACTGGCTGGGGGAACAGCAACGGCCATCTAATATCTGCTATAGCAGGTATCAGGAAGGGGTGTGAGATCCTGGAGTACCACTCCATGTATCCATCAATGCACTCTCCAATGCGTGTCGCGACATCTACTGTCACGAATCGGATGAATAAGTGCTGATCAAACTGCACCCAGCTGGCGTGCATCTCCTCTGCAGTAGTGTGCACCCCAGTAAGAACACGCGGCGATCTCGGAATCCCCTGGATAAACCCATACTGCCTCAGCACCCTCTCCGGCAAGTGTGGAACCACTAATGAGCCCCACCGTATGTATCCCAAGAACATGCCTATCTGCTGGAACGGACGAGTCTCCCTGTGCACTGTATATGGGGTCCATACTACGTCCTCCATCGGCATCTCGTCCAGTGCCCTCCGATATCCGCCAACCTGGCCCGGGCCCTTACCAGGAGTCCACCTAGATGCTCGAGGTTCATCCTCATTGTACTCCAAGTTTAGGCTCTGGCACCCGATATTAGGAAGGTGCTCGAAAATCCAACCCTGTCACAATCATTTTCAATTTGTTAGTAACAATTAAAACAGACAACTTATTAAAAATCCAAATTAACACAATACCTGCAACAGGGTCAAGTATCCAGCCAGCTGCTTGCATCCTGCTAAACTAGCAGCATTGAGCTGATCATACATAAATGCAAGGGCACCAGCACCCCATGCATAGCCCCCGATGGCCTCCATGTCGCGGAACAACTCCAAGAATGCTACATCAGCAGCCGTAGCACTCTTGTTAGTGAAAATCGTGCTGCAGACTAGCCTCAATAGGAGAGCCCTCGCGGCATTCGTCCAATGCTGCTGCATGCACTGCTCATGGTACACTCGGTCCAGCCACGATAGACGCACGCGGGCACATCCATGCTTCTCAGTCTCATGGAATGCGTCTTGGTATGAGACCCCGAGCAAGTCAACCAAAGTCTCAACCGCGTCGTCTCGGGACATGATCGTCACCCTGAAGAATGAGCCGGTGATCGGGATGTGTAGCAGCTGAGAGACGTCGTCTAGTGTGATCGTCATCTCACCAACCGGTAGGTGGAAGGTGCTCGTCTCCTTGTGCCATCTCTCAGCAAGCGCAGAGCACAACCCCTTGTCTGTATGTTGGTGGCTGCATGTCAGCAGTGGCAGCAATCCAGAGTTCTCCACGAATGTGCGTATCTGGTCGTTCATTGGCACATCCCTGAACTTGCGTCCATGTGCAATGCACTTCAACGCAGCACGATCCTGAAACATTTACAGTTTTTTTAAGTTTAACACATCCAAAGTTATAACTGATTAGTAAAAACTAATGAATCAGACAAACTACTACCTGTCCAAGCCATAGAATTTTGGCAACGTGGTCGTCGTAGGACCTAAGGATAGATGTATCCTCAGGGCCTCCAGGAAACGGAGGTTTCAACGGCTCCTCCTCCGCAACAACAGGTGCCTCGACCTCCTCTATGTGCTGTGGGTCTATGTGTTGTGGGTCCTCAATGTCTGGGTCCTCAAAAGGGTCGCTTCGACCCGCACGCTCTCTACGGACGGATGCTGTGGGTCTCTGGCGAGTCGAACCTCTAGTCCTTGCCATATCTACACACACAATTAATCAAAATCAGATATAAATATAAATTAAAAAAAATGCAAAACTCAGTAGTATTAACAAAGCATTAGACTTACAAGGACTAATCAAATATAATGGAAATTAGACTAATAAAGGAAAACCCAACAACCAATCTCATTAGTGTTATACAAACCTCTTAACCCTTACTCACAATCAAATTATGGACAATGATATTGTAAAAGCAAATTAATCATTTGGTATGTGTATGTTAGTCCTCAAAATAGTAGGTTCCCTTACATTACTACACACAGATATAAGTAAACATCATCAACAAACAGATCGACATCTTTATTGATTATTCTTATTCTTATTCTTATTGGAAACAATTGTGGTGACATGCTTAATTAATATCAACACTGTATGAATTTTGCTTGTTACCGAATTAGCAATGCTATGGTTGCCACTGAATTCAGACTTTTTTTTTTCACCCAGGGCAGAATAATCTTTCTCTATAATATCACTTTTCTTCCGAACTTCAAGTAAATTTTTCAAATAGCTAAGTCACATTTTTAATAGAAAAAACATTTAAACTGTTACAGACTAATATTTTGATGTTTTTATAAAATATAAGATATATAAAAAAAAACAATTTAGTCCAAGATATCTAAAACATGTTTGCTCCTCAAATGTAGAAAAGAATCGTGTAATTTTCCCTTTACGCGGAACTATTACTTCCGCGAGTAGCATCTCTACGCGGAACTAATAGTTCCGCGTGTATGTTTGGAAATCCAAACATACCTGCGGAACTATTAGTTCTGCGTAGAGCTGCTACTCGCGGAAGTAATAGTTCCGCGTGTATGTTTGGATTTCCAAACATACACGCGGAACTATTACTTCCGCGAGTAGCAACTCTACGCGGAACTAATAGTTCCGCGAGAAGATAAATCACAGAAAAAAAATACGCTTGCATGGGAGAACACACAGCACACAGACCAGCACAGACTCAAGCATAAAAAAAACATATACCAACACAGACTCAGTCGTACCAGATTGGGTGCAAGAGACGACAACCTGCTGCAACGACTCGACCTCCACGGCTGTGCAACCTCCAATGGCTCGGGTGGCCTGGCGTGAGAGGGAGAAGAGCGACTATGCAGAACGGAAATGAGAGAGACGCGCGGAACTGTGAGGGAGAAGCTCTGCGGAAGTGACGAAGAAGAAGGCTCGCGGAAGAAGAGGAACGGTCGCGGAAGAAGGAGAATGTCGCGGAACTGCTCGAAGGAAAGAAGGAAACGTCGCGGAAGTGAAGAAGAGGAGATTTGAGAGTTTGTTTTAATCTGAGGATAGTTTAGACTTTTTACATACTAGTGTATGTGTATTTAGAAACCATTGTATGTGTGAATAGAAATGGCCAAAAACAAAACTAGACTCAAAGGCCCATCTCCACACATCAGGCCTTATTGATGCAAAAACGAAATAAAAAAAAAACAACAAAGATGGGCCAAGCCCCAAAGCCATGTAATCAGGTTTTATAAAGAGAACAAAGAAGTGGGCCAAAGGCCCTAAACCACACAACTTCAGACTTGTAACTATTGCCAAAAACGAAATTAATAAAACAAGTCTAACATTTAACCAAAAAAACAAATCCCCCAATGTAGCACATGTGGTTAAAAGTGCTGGGTGATGCTTTAGGGTGGGGTTCGATCCCCACCCACCCCTTCCCCCTCCCCCAATGGCCAAAAAAAATAAATAAATAAATAAAATAAAATCAAACAAAATGAAATAAAGAAAAGAAGATAAAGAAAAGGGAGGGATCGGACCCAAAAAAAAAAAGAAAGAGGAGAGAAAAAGGGGTCAAATGGGATTCAAAATCCCTAAGTTCAGATGAGAGGAGTTGAGAGAGGAAGAAAAGGGAAATGAGGGGGGTGGTGGTCATGGTGGCCATGCACGGCAGACCACCGTGAAAGGGATGCTGGAAGCCGCGATTTGCGGCGGTGGAGAGGGAAAGTTGTTGTTTTCGCGGCGATGACACGGGGGAGAGAAAGAGAAGAAAAAAAAGACGTGATGGGGAAGTATAGAGCAAGGAGCTCAGCCACCTAAGGTGATGGAAGAGATGGTCGCCGGAAAAGGAAAGAAGAAGAAGCAGCATGGCTGCATCACCGCCGGCGTTGGGGAGTGGGGTTTCCTCCTCTTTTCTCTCTAATCTCTTTCTTCTTTCTCTGGTTTTCTTTCCTTTTCTCTCTGTTTTTATTTGCTCACTGATGCTTCTTTCTCTGTCTTTTGAAAGAAAAAAAGAGCGAAAAGGGAAAAAAAACATGGGATGTTAAGGTCGCGGGCGGCAGTGGTTAACGGTGGCGGTGGTATGGCCTCTCTTTGGCTTACTACTGTTTGGGTTTTAGCTCTTTCTCTCTGATTTCTTTCTTTTTTCTCTAGTTTTCTTTCTATTGTTGACTCATATTTGGTATATTGTTACTGATACCTCTTATTACAGGAAAAAAATGAAAATGGAACACATCAAGCCACAACATATCCACACACAGCATAAGGAAGGAGAGAGCTTTCCTTTACCTGCTAGTGTCCAACGAAGTGAAGGTAACCTTCTCCTCTCTGTTGTTCCTCTTTTATGCCTCTTCTCTATTGAGTTCTATATATGCCTTGCTGAACTGTGTATATGTGTTTTTTACTCTCTCTGATTGATAAACAAAGAATGTATTTATCAACTAAACTATTTCCTCTCCTTTCTCTTTTTTTTTTCTCTGTGCACTTCACTGTTCTATTGACTATATATATCAGGGAGGGGGAGAAGCCAAGAGGCACAAAAAATGTAGGGCAAGCAAAGCTAAGAGGGTAGTGGTGTGGTGGTGTGGTGAGGTTGTGCTGTACGATTGTGTGTGTGTGCTGTAGGATTGTATGTGTGTTGCTGTGCTTTTTTTGCTCTTTGTTTGTCCTTGCTTTTAATTCCTTCCTTCTTTGCCCCTCTTCCCCTGCATTCTGATTTGTGCCTTTGGTCTTCCTTTGTGTTTCAGTTTTGTATTTGTTTTGTACACATCTTTTGTATCTTGGACTTGTACTGAAATAATAAAAACTTGTACAAAAGCCTTTTGGTCAATTGGATCACAAGAGGCCCCATCAGAAAAACATAGCCCATTTGTAGCTAATTTAATCAAACCAAGACCCAAATAAATTAAAAATAGTTTTCTTTGTGAGAGGACCAAAACACTGATGGGCTTAAATCAATTTGAAGAATGGACCCCTTTAGACCAAAACAAAATAAAAAGAAAAAATAAGGAGGGCAAAAATTGGTATCTACAAGGATGGTGATGGTGATGGTGATTTGGAGGATGGGTTTTTGGAATTAGAGACGCCCACCAGTGATGATGAAAATGAAAGTCTGTTGAATTCCGACACGGAGCAATCTAATGACAGTGAGGATGTTGAGCAACCCCACAATGAGGAGGGAGGAGTGAGGATCTAATGCCCCGTAGGCGTGTTGACTGGACTCAAAATGGGATACATCAATAGTCAACTCACTCGAGGGACTAAAAACAATATATATATATAACAGAAACTAAAAATATTTGACTTTATTTTTAAGAACTAAAAACAAAACAACCTTATATTATAAAAACCAAAATTTTAAAGTGCGTGGAACGTGGCATTGAAATTTTAACTAGAATGTAGCATCATTGAAATTTTAACTAGAATGTAGCATTAACAAAAAATAAGCCTCAGAAATTTATTCCTCATTGCATTAAATTGAATACAAAATATTTATAAATTTAACTTCTTACGGTAAGAAAATATTAACACTAACCCTTTATTTGTTCGAGGAGAAAATAGAAGAGAAATTGAGAAGAGAAAAAAAAATTGTACCATTTTGTTCTCATTTTGTATTAACTAGTCTATGGACTCGACCTATAAAAAATTTAGTATTTTTCTAACAAAAATAGTAAAAAAAATCTAATAAATAAAATAGTTTTAATTAAAAGTAAAATATTGGAGAGATGACACGTGTTAAAATCTAGAATGTGACACAGGTCACAACCTAAGAATATGGGGGGTATGATTTTCTAGAATTGTAATTGATTACACCATGATGAAATATAATTGAATTTCGTGTAAAAAAAATTTACACCATTTGTGCACAGTTATTAAACTCTTAGTTTAATCATGGGTTAACTACAGTTTGATCAATGAACCATGACTGAATGCCTTTATCAATTTAATCAGTGATCAAATTTAAAATTTTTGGTGTGTGGAACGTCGCGTTGAAATTTTAACTAGAATGTAGCATTAACAAAAAAAATGAAACAAAGCCTCAGAAATTTATTCCTCGTTACATTGAATTGAGTACAAACTCTATATTCCCTCTGGTCGATTATAAGTAAAAAAAATTCAAATGCAGTGGTCTAAAATATAAGCAAATTATAAATGATATTTTATTTTATTTAATGAACTCTTTTTTACAAAATAACATTTATTTAATATAGATATTAATTTCAATATATCTTTCATTAAGGACAATTTAGAGAATAAAACTTACTTCTTTGATAAAATCAATAAAAATAAATAATGTTAAAACCAACTTTCTTAATTAGTGTCAGTTAGTTTTTTTTATTATAATAGAGCGGATTGAGTATAAATTTAACTCAATTCGGTAAAAAAATATTAATACTGACTGTTTATCTGTTAGAGGAAAAAACATAAGAGAAATTGAGTAGAGAAAAAAATTTTACCACTTTTTCTCATTTTGTATTAATTAGTCTATGAACTCGACCCATATAAAATATAGATTTCTTTCCTAACAAAAATAGTAAAAAAAATCTAATAATTTAATATATAAAAAATTCTTAATTGAAAATAAAAAATTGAAAACATGAGATGTATCACAATCTAGGATTTTGAGGTATGATTTTACATAATAATAATTGATTGATGAGAAAGTGTGTTGGTGGGGGCGAATGAAAACCACATGAAAAGAAAATGGAAGAAAAGAAAAAATTTGTTAAAAGGACAAATTTATTTATTCATCTATTTACCTATTATTATATTAAAAGAATATAAAAATCATTTACCAGAAATAATTTTTCCCTCACTTTTCTTTTTAGCTAAACGAGAAATCTTTTCACATTTCTTTATATCTTTCCCTCAACACAAAAAATATATAAAATCGCTGTGTTTCTTTTATAGACTTAAATATATTTTTAGTCCCTCAAGTTTAAAAAATTGTTATTTTTAGTCTCTCAAATTTAAAACATGTCTTTTTTGTCTTTCATTTTTAAAAATGTGTCACTTTTAGTCCCTTGTGCCATTTTTCAATTTGAAAAAGTATTTTGTAAATTCATATTTTGACCCCTCTTAAATTTTAATTCTCACCTTATCCCATTTCCCCTAACTTCTAAGGATTTTTTAAATTTATATTTTGACATCTTCTAAATTTAAAAAATACTTTTTATATTTAAAATATAGCCCCAGAAACTAAAAGTGATATATTTTTAAAAATAAAAGACCAAAATCACATGTTTTAAATTTGAAGGACTAAAAACAATAATTTATCAAACTTGAAAGACTAAAAACATATTTAAGCCTCTTTTATATTTATTTGTTTTCCACCCATTTCTTAGATTCTCATTCTCTCCACATCGAAACAAAGCACGGATTTATATCGATATGAAAATATCAACTAACTATTCCAAATAATTAATTATTTCAATTGGTTATAACTATTGCAATGATAATTTTAAGCTTTTAGTTTCAATTTGTATTGTTATTTGTTAACAATCCTAATAGATCACCCATTCATAAGACAAACCCGATGACAAAAATTGAAATTTATATGGACTTAATTAATTCATTAAATAAATAGAACACCGAATATTGACTAAAATATCATTATGCAACAGTGTCGGACCTTCTTGGTGTAGGTAACAGGATGAAACACAAGAAGGGGGGGTTGAATTGTGTTTCTAGGCTTTTAAAAACTTTTCGCAATGTTGGACGCTAGCTTGTGAAAACGTTGGACGCACAGCGTACTAAAATATCGGACGCACAGAGTTTCGAAATATTGGACGCACAAGAGTTTTGAAACACTGGACGCACAAAGATTGGACGCAGAGGCTTCTGTTAAGTTAAAAACTTATTTTCTTTGTGCGATTTAAAGTGTATCAAAAACTTGTTGAATAAAAATCAATTCAATCCCCACGGTTAGAATAAGCACAGAAATAATAAGAGTTAAGGGAAAGAAGAAGTAACACAAGTTTTTATCCTGGTTCACCCTTTCCTAAGAGCTACGTCCAGTCCCCTCAAACTAGAGAGATTTCACTATCAAACCAGATAGAATACAAGTATTCTTCAACAGCCTCTTCAGGCCTTACAACGAGTTTTCTTTGCACACCTAACCTCTCCAGGCTCAAACAAGTATTCTTTTACAGACAAGCCTCTCCAGGCTCACACAAGTATTCTTTTACAGTCAAGCCTCTCCAGGCTCAAACAAGTATTCTTTTACAGTCAAACCTCTCCAGGCTCAAACAAATCAGCAGAGTGTTTTTGATTTAAGTGCTGTCTAACTCACACAAGTGAGGATATGAAAAACTTAAGCACTTTGAGAGTTAAGCAAACTCTCTTTTACAAGAAGAAAGACAAATATACAAGACTTTCTATATAGAGTATATGCACAGCTGTTCAGTCTCTTCTATTGTTGAAGTTCGTTCTCATTGTCTCTATCTTCTTCTTCTTGTATCACGGTATTTATATGTGTTGTGAAGCTTCAGACTTTCTCTTGAATAGCTCAGCTTCAGCCTTCATAAAAATGACCGTTCTCTAATAGCATTAAATGTTATTTTCCCGTTGCTCTGAGGAGTTATACTTCAGTGAGTATGTCTGCGTTTCTTTCTCCTAAATCAGAAGCAACCTGTACTCAAAGTCTCAATTGTACAGTGATTAATAGTAATATTTTATTGAGACAGAGAGAATACACTGTGTAAAGTAGAAAGATGTGTTCAGAGATATGCAGAATTAATCAGGGTACATTCTCTCTCTTAGTACACTTTCCACGGTGCTTTATGCTTTTCATTTTAATGCACGTTCAAAAACGTTGACAAGGTTGTACAGAAAAGCATTGCATGCAGCTATTTATTTCAAATCATTTGCTCAATAAATATGTTCCATATTAAATGCAAGAGCAATAAATAGCAAGTTATGGACTCTGCGTTTTGGACGCAGCAAGTAGAATAAAGTTGGACTCTCAGTCCTTTTAGCAAATGGACGCATACCTTGTACTTACCATTTGCACATGATATTCATTCATCCATTGGACGCATCCTCATGCTTACCATTCTATTCCATTGGACGCAAGGCAGTATTGGATGTATTGTCTTATGCTGATTATTGGACTTATGCCATTGCCTTTCTGTTCCATTGGACGCAGGGAAGTATTTGTTGGACTTTTGTCAATTCTGCTTCATTGGACGCAGAACAGTTGACTGTTGGATTTTTCCCATTCTATTCCATTGGACGCAGAGCAGTTGATTGTTGGCCTTTTCCAATTCTGTTCCATTGGACGCAAAGCAGTATTGCACTTCTGCTTCTTTGGACGCAAGGCAGTATTGCACTTCTGCTCCATTGGACGCAGAATAGTTGACTGATAGACTTGTCCCATTCTGCTTCATTGGACGCAAGGCAGTATTGCACTTCTGCTCCATTGGACGCAAAATAGTTGACTGATGGACTTGTCCCATTCTGCTTTATTGGACGCAGGGCAGCATTGTATGTATTGCCTTATGCTGTTGGACTTTCCCATTCTGCATCATTGGACGCAGGCAGTGTTGTACATATTGCCTCAAGCTTATTATTGGACTTTTGTAATTCTGTTTCATTTCACTCTCCATAGTTGACTGATGAACTTTTGCCATTTTGCTCTATTGGACGCAGAGTGGTACTGTCTGTATTGAACATTGGATGCAGAAGCGTATTGCCTTATACTGAACATTGGACGATGAACATTATTTGCCTTATACTGATTTATTGGACGATGAGCAGTATTCCCTTATTCTGATTATTGGACTCATAACTGATCATTGGACGCATAACTAACTATATTGCTTTACTGATCATTGGACGCAAAGCTCTCAGACTGTGTGTATATTGCCAATGTCATATTGGACGATGGACTTATCATTGTTGTACCTACAAGAGCTTGTCAGCAGACTTTGTAACATCCTTAATAAACTTTGTTATACTTTGTGAAAACCTTAATAAGCTTTGTTATCATCAAAACCATAAAACCACTTAGGGAATTTTTGCATTAGAAATGTTTTTAACCAATTTGGTTCCAACAATCTCCCCCTTTTTGATGATGACAAACATTATTAAGTTTTACAAGCAATAAAGCAAATAAACCAAATAATCAGTCAGCATAAACACAAATTTTCTAAGAAAAACTCCCCCTGAGATATACGTCTCAGTTTTTCTTACTCTTCTCCCCCTGAGATAAACATCTCATGGTTTTGGATATTCAATATACTCAGAATACCTGAAAATTTCTTTTACTCATAAAAGGATTAGTCCAATATATAAAGCAAACAGCTTATCAGAGAATGGACAAAAAGGTAATAAGACTACTGCAACGCAATCTTGAGCTCAATCTACAAATGACTTGAGCTTTTGAAACTTAATGCTTTTTCTTCTCCCCCTTTAAAACATCTCCCCCTTTAAAAGACTTGAGCTTTTAAAACTCAATCTCTTTTAAAAACTTTAAAACTTAGTCCTCTTTTTCTTCTCCCCCTTTTGTCATCAGGCAAAAAGGTTCACAGAACATCATAGTCCAAAGACAGTTTTGAAAAACAGAAAGAAATGAATCATTTTAAAATTAAATGAGCTTTTAAAACATAATATCTTTTTCTTCTCCCCTTTTTCTTGAAAACAAGAATAATCATCAATCGGGAAAACAACTGCAAAACAGGTGTAAAATATATCTTTATAAAGATAGTTTGGACTCAGCGTGGGAAGACTAAGATGTAAAAACTTTTTAGTCTTTAAATAAAAACTTCTAAGTCTCAAATAGACTGACGTGTCCTATTGGACGCTAGTCATATTGGACTCAGACTCAGCTTAAGCATATTGGACGCTAAACATCAATCTTTTATAAAGTGCATATTTAAATGCTTCCTTATAAAAGTAAACCTATCTACAGAGAGGGGTTTTGTAAATATATCTGCCCATTGATTTTCAGTGTTAACAAACTGAATATCAAATGTTCCCTTCTGCACATAGTCTCTAATGACATGATGTTTAATTTCTATATGCTTAGCTCATGAGTGTAAGATTTGGTTCTTAGATAAATTGATTGCAGCAGTATTATCACAAAGAACAGAAATCTTACTCTCAAAGATGTTGTAGTCCTCCAATTGATGTTTAATCCATAAGAGCTGAGAACAACAACTTGCAGCAGAGACATATTCAGCTTCAGCTGTAGATAATGCAATTGTGCTTTGTCTCCTGCTCGTCCATGATACTAGATTGGATCCAATAAAATGGCATTCTCCGCTGGTGCTTTTTCTTTCAAGCCTGTCTCCAGCGTAATCAGCATCACAGAATCCTACTAATCTGTATTCATCTGATTTCTTAAACAGCAAACCAAGATTAGTAGTCTCTTTCAGATATCTAAAAATTCTCTTGACAGCAGTCAAATGAGAATCTCTAGGATCTGATTGGAATCTTGCACATAAACAAACACTGAACATGATATCAGGTCTAGATGCAGTAAGATATAAAAGAGATCCAATCATACCTCTGTATACCTTTTGATCTACCTTTTTATCTTTATCATTCAGGCTCATTATGCAAGTTGGATGCATAGGAGTGTTCATGGGTTTGCAATCGTCCATATCGAACTTTTTAAGAAGCTCCTTTGTGTATTTGGACTGATGCACATAGATCCCATCTTGCGTCTGTTTTACTTGAAGTCCAAGAAAGAACTTCAATTCTCCCATCATGCTCATTTCAAACTCCTTCTGCATTAACTCAGAAAATTCTCTACAAAGAGATTCATTAGTAGCACCAAAAATGATATCATCCACATAAATTTGTACTATGATGAAATGTGAGTCTATGGATTTTCTGAAAAGAGTAGAGTCAACTTTTCCTCTTGAAAAACCATTTTCCATTAGAAAAGAACTTAGTTTTTCATACCAAGCTCGAGGAGCTTGCTTAAGGCCATAAAGAGCCTTTTTCAATTTAAAAACATGTTTTGGAAAAGTTTGATCCTCAAAGCCAGGGGGCTGTTCAACATAGACTTCCTCTGTTATTATACCATTCAGAAAAGCACTCTTTACATCCATTTGATAAAGCCTCATATCATGTTGGGCAGCAAATGAAAGTAAAATGCGAATGGCCTCTATTCTAGCTACTGGAGCAAAGGTTTCAGTAAAGTCAATACCTTCCTGTTGTGAGTAACCTTGAGCAACTAACCTTGCTTTGTTTCTCACAACTTTACCTTCTTCGTCCAGTTTGTTTCTGAATACCCATTTGGTTCCAATAATGGACTTATCTTCAGGTGGGGCTACTAGCGTCCAAACATCATTGCATTTGAATTGATTTAGCTCCTCCTGCATTGCCAGAATCCATCCTTCGTCCAATAGGGCTTCATCTATGTTTTTGGGCTCCAATTCAGAGATGAATGCAACATCAGTTTGTTCTCTGAATGTGGACCTTGTTCTGACTCTATCATTTGCATTTCCAAAGATTTGATCTTCAGGATGATAGGTCTTGAAGTGCCAGCTTCTTACACTTCCAGTATTGGACGCATCACAGTTTTCTGCGTCTTGTCCATTTTCTTCATTCTTAGGTGATCTTAAGCTTTAGGTCTTGGAACATAGACCTTTCACCTGTTATGTGTAGTAAGCAGCCACTGTCCAGGTGCCATGACTGGAGTTGTCTTCCTCCCATCAAGTATATCTGCAACAGGAATTATCATACTTTTTGGTACCCAGATTGACTTGGGTCCTTTCTTGTTAGTTCTTGGTCTGCGTCCAGGCATGTTTCTTTTGTTATGGACACATGTCGATGTGACATGTCCAGCCTTTCCATAGTGACCATAGTATATATTAAATTTTGATGGACTTTTAGAAAACTTTGGCTTTGGTTTTTCATAACCCAAACCACTTTTGTCAGAAGGTTTTCTCTGAATCTTTAAAATTTTATCAAGTTTTTCAGAGCTACTGACAAATTTGGACAATCGTCCAGTGAGTTCATTTACTTCTTGTTGAAGTACTTGTACTTCACAGGAAGTATTGGACTCGGAATCCTTTGGAGATTCATCTTTGTGTTGACTTACTTGAAGTCTTAACTTTTCATTTTCTGATTTGAGTACTTTGTTTCCTAAAGTAAGCTTTTCAAGATCTTTGGTCATAAGAGAAAACTTTTTCTTTAAAGATCTGTACTCATCAGATAAAATGGATGAATCTCTAAGAAGATCATCAAAATTATTTCTTAATTCAGAATAAGAGATTACCTCTTCTTCGTCCTCACTGTCAGTTGAAGGAAGACTTGCCATTAGGCAGAGATTAGCTTCTTCTTTATCCTCATCATCAGAGGAATCATCAAGATCCTCCCATGTTGCCATGAGACCTTTCTTCTTCTTGATGAACTTCTTCTTTGTCCTCTCAGCCTTAGGACAGTCTGCCTTGTAGTGGCCTGGTTTCTTGCATCCATAGCACACCACTTGACTTTCCTCCTTTTGCTCAGCTTCCTTTTGTGGAAATCTTCTGTTGAATTGCTTCCTTCTGAAGCCACCTTTCTTTTTCCACATAGACTTTATTTTTCTGGAGATGAAGGAGAGTTCATCATCATCTGAGCCTTCTTCTCCTTCTGAGCTACATGACTCCTCATCAGAGTCATTGGCCTTCAAGGCTTTTGAGGTGCTCCCTTTTTGAGCTTTAAGAGCAATGGACTTTGCCCTTTTTTCTGTTCCCTCTTCATTAAGCTCAAGCTCATGTACTTTGAGTGAGCCTAGAAGATTTTCCATGGCAAGAGTGGAAAGATCTCTTGCTTCTTGTATAGCAGTCACCTTGGGTCTCCATTGTCTTGGCAGACTCCTTAGGATTTTCCTGATATGCTCCTGGGTTGTGTAGACTTTTCCCAAGGACCTCAGGTTGTTGATGATTGTTTGGAATCTTCCAAACATCTGATCAATGGTCTCGTGATCTTCCATTTTAAATAGTTCATATTGATGAACTAGCATGCTGATTTTGGACTCACGGATCTTAGACGATCCTTCATGCGCCAAAGCTAGAGTGTCCCACATCTCCTTAGCAGTAGTGCAGCTGTGCACCTTGTCATATTCTGACTTTGTAATGGCACACATCAGATTGTGCCTCGCCTTTGAGTTCAGCTGGAATCTGGTCCTTTGATCAGGTGTCCACTGGGCTCTAGGCACTAGTTGACCTGCTTCATCTGCTGGAGCAGTGTAGCCAGTTTTCACCACATCCCAATGGTCTATATTTTGCGCGTCAAAGAATGTGATCATTCTTTGCTTCCAATAGTCGTATTCATTTCCATTGAACAATGCTGGTCTGTTCACAGCTAGTCCCTCGTTCTCCATGGATCTTTGCTTCTCTGCACTGTTAGGTGCTCAACCCCTAGAGACCGAGCTCTGATGCCAACTGTAGGTAACAGGATGAAACACAAGAAGGGGGGGTTGAATTGTGTTTCTATGCTTTTAAAAACTTTTCGCAATGTTGGACGCTGGCTTGTGAAAACGTTGGACGCACAGCGTACTAAAATATCGGACGCACAGAGTTTCGAAATATTGGACGCACAAGAGTTTTGAAACACTGGACGCACAAAGATTGGACGCAGAGGCTTCTGTTAAGTTAAAAACTTGTTTTCTTTGTGCGATTTAAAGTGTATCAAAAACTTGTTGAATAAAAATCAATTCAATCCCCACGGTTAGAATAAGCACAGAAATAATAAGAGTTAAGGGAAAGAAGAAGTAACACAAGTTTTTATCCTGGTTCACCCTTTCCTAAGAGCTACGTCCAGTCCCCTCAAACTAGAGAGATTGCACTATCAAACCAGATAGAATACAAGTATTCTTCAACAGCCTCTTCAGGCCTTACACCGAGTATTCTTTGCACACCTAGCCTCTCCAGGCTCAAACAAGTATTCTTTTACAGACAAGCCTCTCCAGGCTCACACAAGTATTCTTTTACAGTCAAGCCTCTCCAGGCTCAAACAAGTATTCTTTTACAGTCAAGCCTCTCCAGGCTCAAACAACTCAGCATAGTGTTTTTGATTTAAGTGCTGTCTAACTCACACAAGTGAGGATATGAAAAATTTAAGCACTTCGAGAGTTAAGCAAACTCTCTTTTACAAGAAGAAAGACAAATATACAAGACTTTCTATACAGAGTATATGCACAGCTGTTCAGTCTCTTCTATTGTTGAAGTTCGTTCTCATTGTCTCTATCTTCTTCTTCTTGTATCACGATATTTATATGTGTTGTGAAGCTTCAGACTTTCTCTTGAATAGCTCAGCTTCAGCCTTCATAAAAATGATTGTTCTCTAATAGCATTAAATGCTATTTTCCCGTTGCTCTGAGGAGTTATACTTCAGTGAGTATGTCTGCGTTTCTTTCTCCTAAATCAGAAGCAACCTGTACTCAAAGTCTCAATTGTACAGTGATTAATAGTAATATTTTATTGAGACAGAGAGAATACACTGTGTAAAGTAGAAAGATGTGTTCAGAGATATGCAGAATTAATCAGGGTACATTCTCTCTCTTAGTACACTTTCCACAGTGCTTTATGCTTTTCATTTTAATGCACGTTCAAAAACGTTGACAAGGTTGTACAGAAAAGCATTGCATGCAGCTATTTATTTCAAATCATTTGCTCAATAAATATGTTCCATATTAAATGCAAGAGCAATAAATAGCAAGTTATGGACTCTGCGTTTTGGACGCAGCAAGTAGAATAAAGTTGGACTCTCAGTCCTTTTAGCAAATGGACGCATACCTTGTACTTACCATTTGCACATGATATTCATTCATCCATTGGACGCATCCTCATGCTTACCATTCTATTCCATTGGACGCAAGGCAGTATTGGATGTATTGTCTTATGCTGATTATTGGACTTATGCCATTGCCTTTCTGTTCCATTGGACGCAGGGAAGTATTTGTTGGACTTTTGTCAATTCTGCTTCATTGGACGCAGAACAGTTGACTGTTGGATTTTTCCCATTCTATTCCATTGGACGCAGAGCAGTTGATTGTTGGCCTTTTCCAATTCTGTTCCATTGGACGCAAAGCAGTATTGCACTTCTGCTTCTTTGGACGCAAGGCAGTATTGCACTTCTGCTCCATTGGACGCAGAATAGTTGACTGATAGACTTGTCCCATTCTGCTTCATTGGACGCAAGGCAGTATTGCACTTCTGCTCCATTGGACGCAAAATAGTTGACTGATGGACTTGTCCCATTCTGCTTTATTGGACGCAGGGCAGCATTGTATGTATTGCCTTATGCTGTTGGACTTTCCCATTCTGCATCATTGGACGCAGGCAGTGTTGTACATATTGCCTCAAGCTTATTATTGGACTTTTGTAATTCTGTTTCATTTCACTCTCCATAGTTGACTGATGAACTTTTGCCATTTTGCTCTATTGGACGCAGAGTGGTACTGTCTGTATTGAACATTGGATGCAGAAGCGTATTGCCTTATACTGAACATTGGACGATGAACATTATTTGCCTTATACTGATTTATTGGACGATGAGCAGTATTCCCTTATTCTGATTATTGGACTCATAACTGATCATTGGACGCATAACTAACTATATTGCTTTACTGATCATTGGACGCAAAGCTCTCAGACTGTGTGTATATTGCCAATGTCATATTGGACGATGGACTTATCATTGTTGTACCTACAAGAGCTTGTCAGCAGACTTTGTAACATCCTTAATAAACTTTGTTATACTTTGTGAAAACCTTAATAAACTTTGTTATCATCAAAACCATAAAACCACTTAGGAAATTTTTGCATTAGAAATGATTTTAACCAATTTGGTTCCAACACTTGGTGTCCGATGGGGGCCACGGCTCCCCCCAAGAAAAAAAAAACTTATTTTAGAATACATTTTGTTGTTTGGTTACACCCAGAAACAAAAATTGATTGTATGTGTGTGTGAGAGAGAGAATTTTGGGATGAAAGAGAAGTACGGGAAGCAAGTTGAGTGTGTGTGTGGGACTCTTGTGAGAGTAGAAACATTTGGGGGAAGTTATTACTTTTGCATTAATATGTTGGTCTGCTGCCCTCTAAACATTTGATTATTTGTGTTTGGTATATAGTGTTCTTGTTGGTTGCTACATAGATGCTCTGTTTTAACTTTTATCCCATCTTTGGTTTCATCTTGATGTGGTGCGATCACTCCCAGTGATGGCTAAAAATACTGCATCGCTATCTAATAGCTGGAGCATGGATATAGTGCATGTTACTCTATATGTATTTAGTATCCCTAATACTCTATCTAATACATTTTTTGGCTTATAAAAAATCTAATACATCTTTTGGCTTATAAAATATATATATATGATGCATGAGTTTTAATTACATTATTTTAATTACTAGCTAGTTTGTGGCTCTCCCCAAAATTTTAGTCAAGGTCCGCCACTGCTACATCATGCACCTCTTGAACTCAGAAAATCAGAATTTGTAGAACACAATAAACAAAGCCAGCATTTGCATCCCCAGAGTTACCTGTGGAAGTAACACAGCCGCATGAAACTTCATATAAAACTCATTTTCACTGACTCACCGAAAATTATTACCTAACAACATTCTTGAGATCCTCTGGTGTTACTTATAAAATACTGTGGTCATAACTAGCTCTCAACTTGTGTCCATTTGTTCTCCACCTTCAGTTTTGTCTTTGACTAATCTCATTCCCTTTTCCACGATTCAGTTTTGCGGTTTCTTCATCGCCGTTGGTGATTTCATCCGGCTTCGTTTTATCAGGCGGTGGCGGCAATGTTTTCTTTACCAGCTCTACTATCTCAGCGATCACTTCATCTGGAAAACGGTCCTCACAATTCTCTATGATCTGTTTAATACAAGTTAAATTGATTACACAATTACAAAAGCGTACAACATAGTATTCAGCAGCATATTGTTAGTCTGATAGATCATGTCTTCCCTAGAATGGGAGAAATCGGCATCCACAGATAGAGAGGAAAATATTATTAACAGAAAATTATTATCAAACATAATAAGAAAAAGGCAGTCCAGTGCACAAGGCTCCCACCATATAGGGTCTGGGGAGGGTAGAGTACGCAGCCTTACCCCCAGCAAGTGGACAGGCTATTTCTAGATTTAAACTAGTGACTCTCAAGTCACAAGACAGCAACCTTATCGCTGCGCCAACCTGTGACCCTCATTATTAAACATAGTACAGTACACTAATTTCTTCGCTTAACAACTTGTGCACAGCTAGTTTTTCATAAACGGTATGTAACATGACAATATCGCAAACCTGATGGTCCTGACCTCCATGGACAATTCCAAGACAAACAAAAACAACTAGGAATTGACATACCCCAAAAACACATTCACAAAAAATATGACAATCAGCCTATGTCACTACAAAGAAAATATGAGATAGATAATACACCATATTGCCGCCGAAGAATGACAATCTCTAAAAGCTACACGGTACCAAGATTAATTGGGCAAAAATTACTGCAGAATTTGTAGATAAATTAATGCAACAGGTCTATGGAAGTCATTATTCCCAATGACCAAAGCTAAAGCCAATGCCTTAATGTTTTTTAAGTGCCTACATTTCCTGATATCTTTGAAGTTTGAACCCATATATTGATATTGTACAGTTGATAAAAGCTTGCAATTTAAAATTCATTAATGGTTACAAAATAGAGACCAACTTGGAAACCAGTAAACAAATGCTCCTTCTCATATATAATTGGTTGCCATCATATCTATAAATCAATTAAAATTTTACAATATATAGTTGTGGAAATAATTTCTCAGACTTACTATTAAATAATAAAATACAAGGCCTTCAAAAAATTTGGGTGATACAATAACATCACAAGGACAAGGAATCAATATTGTTTCAAAATAGAAATGAGTGCAACGGACCCTAGCATAGCAACATAACTTTGTAAATGTTTTTTATCCCAGAAATCAAGTATGAAAGATATTTTGATCTGCTCAAACATAACCAACCACCAATTAGATCAATCATAAACTAGCCATTTTTAGAACCACAGGCTGCCTGGTCTGAATGCATTCAAGTGCAGACTGCAGAGCCACCATTCTAAAATCAAATTTAGAAGTCAATAGTATTTTTTTATAAAAATATGAGAAGAAATCATGTAATTTCCTTAATTATTCTTACACCTTTGGCCCGTTTGATCCGTGTGGTGTACCTACCCAATCTGACCTAATAGGAAAAGGCTTTGGCTATTTTTGTTGTATTCTTAGACCTTTGGCAAATGGTACATTATTTGCACAAAAAGTAAGCTGCCCTCAAAAGAATAAGAAGCAGAACAAGAAACATCAAATCTTTCTAAAAGTAGTATACTATTAGGTCTCTAACTAATTAAACAATAAAGCTAGGCTATAACTATATCAACCTTCTTTAATGCCTACTCAGTGGATGTACAGGGAGAGAGTGAATAGTCAAAATGGCCCCTGAAATTGTAGGGCGTTCTCAATTTAGCCCCTGAAATTAACAAAAACTCAAAATAGTCCCTCAATTTGTAAACCGTTACTCAATTTAGTCCCTCTGTTAACCTTAGTTCGTCAGTGAGTATAACATGTCACGTTAAGTGACATGTTGGCTCCCACGTGGCGCACACGTGTCCAGGGACCAATTTGACAGTTGGTAACAGGGACTATTTTGAGAGTAGTGAATGTCAAAATCGCCCCCAAAATTGTAGAATGCACTCAAATTAGCCCCTGAAATTAACAAAAACTCAAAATAGTCCCTCATATTTTGTCTAATTGCACTTGTCCTCTGCATGACATTAATGAACATTGGTATCATAATAATACCAAATGAGCTCCAACGTTACAATCACTTTTGGATGAGCAAAAAATGGTAAAAACACAAATAAGACTATAATTGGACACTAAAAAAAAAAGTTCACTTACTGCTGCAACACCAAAAAGGTGTCCTAAGTACATATTATATTGCAAGACCAAGTAAAAAAAATAGGGTATTAATCTGTTCATTAACAACCGCAAGTAACAGCAAGCCAAAATAAAAGGGTCATAATATGTTCTTTAACATCAACTACTTGTCATAGAAGGTGCCATTGTTTTGAGTGATATAGATTGACTAGTTGTTGTTGATGAACAAATTAAGAACCTCTTTTTTGGCTTTCTATGACAAGTAGTTGATGTTAATGAACATATTATGACCCTCTTATTTTACCATTTTTTGCTCATCAAAAAGTGGTTGTAACATTGGAGCTCATTTAGTATTATCATGATACCAACGTTCATTAATGTCATGCAGAGGACAAGTGCAATTAGACAAAATATGAGAGACTATTTTGAGTTTTCGTTAATTTCAGGGACTAGTTTGAGTGCATTCTACAATTTTTGGGGCCATTTTGACATTCACTACTCTCAAAATAGTCCATGTTGCCAACTGTCAAATTGGTCCCTGGACATGTGTGTGCCACATGGGAGTCAGCATGTCACTTAACGTGACACGTCATACTCACTAACGGCGTCAACTAACTGAGGTTAACGGATGGACTAAATTGAGTAACGGTTTAGAAATTGAGGGACTATTTTGAGTTTTCGTTAATTTCAGGGGCTAAATTGAGAGCGCCCTACAATTTCGAGGGCCATTTTGGCTATTCACTCACAGGGAGATTAGTTATGCTATGAATATTGATTTGAAGTTAAGAAATCTTTGTTTGCTTCTTAATGTGCTACAACCAAATGAGCAGTGTTTGTGGTAAGTAAAAGTTCACGTAGGTGGCACAATAAAAGAAACATAAAAACTACAAAGATTAGATGATCTTGTAGATTTGGTCACCATGATTTGCCTATGCTCACTAAATTTTGCTTCTACAAGTGAAAATACAAGCTAATTCACTTCTTGGGATTTTGCTCCTCTAAAGTGAGGAGAAGAGAGTAAATTAAGTAATTTCAATCATTATTGAGAAAATCAAGGGTCGATAATCTAACACATCTATAATTTATTATGTATTTACTTTTAAATATCAATTATTGATTTATTCATCAATGGTTATATTACTTTACACTACAAAGTGAATTGCTACTTCAGAGGAGCCGGATCCCACTTCTTGAGACCCATGAAAGCAAAATCCAAGTCTAAATGCTTGCTACAGAGATGTTATCTTGGGACTCCAAAAAAATGCAAAAACAAAAAGCAATTTGGGAAATGGTAATAAAATAAATGGATAATAAATAATTCAAAATTGATTTGGTTATAAGGCCTGAGGTATGGATTATGGGACAACCCCTTACCTTTTTTCTTTTCAACCTTAAAAATTCTTAGAAATGCACTGTGTTTCCGTACTTGTTGATTACAACAGTTTTTCATATATTACCATATTATATTTTGATATACCCAGAGCAACACAATTTTAGTTAATAAAAAACCAGGAGTACTCCTAGGTTTGAGCTATGCTGGAAGCCTATCATTTGGTGAGTCATTTCCTAATCTAATTGGAAAATGCTTTCATTGGTAATGATGTTTTATTTTTACTTTTTTAATAAAAACAAGGAATTATGTTATAAAACCTATTCATTCTCAGAAAATGTGTTGCTTATATGTTAATGCTAACTAGTTAACAACACAGCTTCGAACCCAATACATCAAAGCTAAAAAAAGAATAACAGAGAAAACATATTGCAGAGAATGTGTGGGTATGGCTAAAGAAATGCAAAGTTAAGATAGTATCTGCCAGAATGCTAAGGTGTAAAAATAAACGAGAAGAACTTAGTTTTTGATGCTTACAGGGAATATTTCAACTTCAGCAACCGGTCTAATGTTTAGTATGTTCAGAACCTCAGCTTTTGCCAGGTCATGCTGTTTAACATTTGTCACGAACTCATTGATGTTCTCCCTTGTTTGATCAGAGGCAGCAGTATTAACCAAATAATCATAAACCTGTTAGAGATGCAGCACAGTCATCCACCAAAAATCTTAAACAGCATTACCATATATTAGCAAAAGCAGAAACCACCAATAAAAAATGGGCTAGCTATGCTCAATCACCTCAGCCGAATAACAAAGCTAACCTTGTATTCGGATGGTGCTACTTTGGCAATAACCATTGTTGGATCTTTCGAAGCTCCTTTAGCTCGTAAGAAATCAAGGACCTCAAAATCCGTCAAAGCACCAGCATTGGCCTCTAAGCTATGACAAAATTATTAAACATTAACCATATACCAGTAGAAAGAGAAAGATTCATTCGAAATATTTGTGCATCAATTTTGAAAACGAAAACAAAAAGGTAGAGACATACATTTTCATCTGCAAGAAACCCGAGAGAACAAAGGCAGTCACTGAGCAAAGAAGGCCTCTCCTTTACCTTTGCAACAAAGTCAAATACATAATCAAATCAACACAATTGCATAAAATGAATGCAAAATACAAATTACACTGCTAATATAGTTTAACCGCATGAGAAAAAATTAAATCAGAGGCAACAAAACTGGTTGTTTCCCCCTATTAAGGGCATAGCACTCTTCCCAAATTAAAATAACACATATTTTAGTGACTAAGCAAGGATATAAAATTTCTCCTCTGTGAAGATGCAACACACATCACGTGCAATTCACCAAACCCAAATTCAGGTTGAAAGGGACAGGAACCTCATCTGTGAAGATGCAACACACATCACGTGCAATTCACCAAACCCAAATTCAGGTTGAAAGGGACAGGAACCTCGAGCGAGAGAGAGAGAGAGAGAGAGAGAGCATGGTGATACCTACCAGGTGGCACCATCGTGCAGTGGATGAATTAATTAGAGTCGTAATAGCGTTGCTTAGTTCATAGACTATTCCATAGAGCTGGATATACGGGTCAGACCAATCCGTTTAGGCCCGGAGTGCATTAGCTTGCAAGTAAACGGACAAGACTAGATTGGCCCACAAAGTTAACAGGCCTAGCATTGTGGTAGTCCATTTCCGGCCCACTAAGCCCATTGGTTAGCGGTTGAGCTTCGTATATAGGCCAGCCCACCTGTTTATGCAAGCCCTGCAACCTAAAACAGGCCGAGGCCGAGCTGGCCTAGACTCTAAAATAAATGGGCCAATTTGTTTAGCCCGCATCCGCATAGCCCGCAGGCAAACAGGCCAGCCCGTGACCCGTGAATAAAAAACGAAAAAAATAAACAGATAAACAAATGTAACAAAAATTTAAAAATGAATAAAAATAGAAACAAATCCAAAATTGTATTCAAAAAGACCTTGAATTCCAAAGCAACAACTAAATTATGATTTGAAAGGGATAAATGCAAAACAAAACCAAAAAAAAAAAAATTCAAAGAGAACAATTACATTATGCTGATATATGATATGCAAGTGCTAGAAAACAAAAAATTCAGCTAGATTATCTTAGATAGTTAATGACTAGTCCCTTGTTTCTGTTTGTTATAATGGCAATTCTTTTTGCATAATTCAAGTCAAGAAAGGAACATGTCTACTTCTTGACTTTCAGAGACAACATATTTGTAATCAAGAGAAAAGGATCAGTATGTTTTTTGCATCTGTTAAAGACAAGGGTTACAATGCAAAACCATGAATAGCCACAATCCATGACTAGATATAACAATGAAGTAAGTACAGGGTATAACGTATAGCATATCCGAAGTAGCTATCATTGCCAGACGTAAGCATTGGACGGACATGTGATATATCTGTAACTAATTATATCTATGTTATGGTAGTTTCTTATTATTTGATTCATTCGAAATTGACAATTCTAAGCTTATAAAGGAATATTGTGTGGCGGTTGAACAATTTAGTCAAGTATTTGGGAATTGGAGTTAGCTATGTGATGTGATAAAACACAAATGATAAAAAATAAGAATGAAATAACAGCATTTAATTGTAGTTTTGCACAGACCCTCCACTTTCGGGATAAGGCTGTATACGTCTATCCCCCCCAGACCCCACATGGTGGGAGCCTAATGCACTGGACTGCCTTTTTTAATTTTAGTTTTGCACAGACTAAGAAACACAAATGACTCGGCGTTTAATTTTACCAGTGAGGCAATGACCAAAGATGATGCCGTAAAGGTTGGTGGTCCAATCAGAGGCACCGTCGACAGTGAGCATGAACACGGGGAGGGTGCAAGCTACCGTTCAGAGTACTAAGGAGGCCGGCTGCAAAAAGGGGTTTGCACGAGACTTTTTCTGGGGGGAAAAGTGAAAACGGGTACGGGCCTACGGGGTGCGGGTTGAGGAAAAAAAACGACTTTTATGAAAAATATATATTTTTTAAAAAAAGGGGTTGGCCCAGCTCATCCCGACTTGAACCCGCCCTAAGCGCGGGTTATGTGAGCCAGGCCAAAATAACCCAAATAAAAGTGAGCCTGTTTTTATAATCCAGTAAAATGGTGAGTTGGGTTGGCTCGCGGGTCAAAAACCACTTTGAGTACACCTCTTTTGCTTCCGAGCAACTTGAGAAACTGGTTCAATGTGCACAACAAGGGATTACCAAGTTTAGGCGGTTTTAAGAAAATTTAACCGTTGTCCCTAAATTGTTGTAAAATTTCAAAATGCACACATGTTAAGAACAATTAGAAGCTAATGGCATATTGAATGTTGCATAACAAAACCCAATCTGTATCTGTATTATATAAAAGCTGGATTAATATCAGCCAAGCTAATAGCCTGTGAGCAGGAGCTGACTCACTCAATACGGGTACACCAATGCTGCAATTTGGAGTTTGTTAATTACGATAATAAACAAATTTACATAACATAAGAGAGAAAAATAATATAGACAAACTTTGCTGCAATGCTAGTAACTACACATGTAATTCTCTTGATTGAGCATTTAAATCCTTTATAGAAAAGCAAAATACATAGGCAAGAAACTGATACATCGGAAGAGAATAGACTAATTGTTAAAATGAGTAAACCGTCACTTTGGTCCCTGAAAGTGACAGACATTGTCACAATGGTCCCATGGGATTTAATAAATTGAAAGAGACACAAGTCTAAGGATCGCATGATTATGGCATAAAAATGTACTGTCATCAATCATAAAGATAAGTTGGGTAAGTAGAGGTCAAAAAGAATTTTTCAGGATATAACAATTTGTACTACAATGCAAGCTATATGTCGTTTTGCATATATAAAAATCTTCTTTTGACCCTCAACAGATATAACCTTTGTTTAATAGTTGGGCTGCAAAAAACAGCTCAATTTAGGAAGAACGTAAAATCAAGAGTATAAAGTGACACATACATACACCCAAACACTTCTTTAAATTTTGTGAAGCCTATACCATTCTAAGTGGAAGTTAACGGGAGTATATTAAAACCTGACATTAAAAGAACAAAGGAAGATATCAATCTCATGTTAACCGAAGTTTAAACAAATAAAGGTCAAAACAAAAACAGTAAGGGCAATAAATAGCACTCTATAGATGCATGTTCTTTGCTTCCCTAATGGGAGTAATTATCAAATAACTAATTATTAGAGATCTCATGTGATGTGACACAATATGGTCTCTTCATATGTCACTTCTTTAAATCAAGAGTAGAAGTGACACATACATACACCCAAAAACGTGCATTTTATCACTTAATAACAGTGCATGCACAAGTACCTCACAAGAATGGTTAATAAATTTTGCAATCCCACCTCTCTTTGTAGCAAAACAGAGCACAACATAAACCTAAATGCAAGCAAGCCAATTCAATCAAACCAAACATCAAACACTTAGGGTGCATAAGTTATTAACACATATAATAATATAATACATAAAACATAGTATAAAGAGAGAATCCAAAAGATATACATACATACCACCAAAATCGCCACCCTGTAAACCAAATCCACACTTTCCAACTAGGATATAGGTGTTAACAGTGTTTAGACAAAGCAATACGAAGTTTCCAAATTAAGGGCAAGTGAGAGTATTGCAAACTATATTATGGTGATATACAAAAAAATGCCTCATGTATGACCAGGAACTCTTGAACAAAATCTAGGACTCATTCGATTTACCTCAACAGAGATCACAGAATCAACTTGTTATTATAAATAGAAAAACACACTTGCCCAAAAAGCACTCACAGGCGCTAGAGACAAAGGGTGGGACGGCGGTGGCTCACGGCAGCTGTGTTCAGGGCGGTGGGAGGAGGCGCAGCCTGAGAGGGGAGGTAGAGAGAGAATAGAGAGAGTTAGGGTGTATTTGGGACTTTTAGAGGGAGGAGAGAGAAGGATGTGTGATTGATATTTTATAAGTGTTTAAAAAGTATGTAAAAATTCTCTAAAATTCTCTAAAGTTACATTTTTAGTATATTTTTTGAATTATCTAAATTTTAGAGTTTTTAAAAATATACTCGAGAAAATAACTTTTGAAGGTTTTAGAGGACCTCAGAATGTTTTTTCTATCCTTTACCCTTGTCTATATAATTAGTGTGTGAGCTCGTGTAAAACACGGACAATAATTTTAATAAAATAGAAAAAATTAATAAAATAGAAAAAATTGTTGTGTATAAAGTATTTTTTTCATTCTCTCAAAAAAAGTATGTTTTTGATAAATTATTTAATTGGAAATGTGTTTATCAAAGTCACTCAATTAAAAAAATTCCATGATAATTGTTTTTTGTCAAAATTCATGATAAATTTATATGGTAGTGTTATTTTATGAAAAATATTAATAGCAAACTATACTATGTAAGCCCATGCTATACAAAGTGTATACATTTATATTAATATTTAATTTTTGTTAAAATATTCACCTATAGTAAGCAAAATATATAGTAAGTTAGAAAAAATACTTTTATATTAAAAGTATCATAACAACAAGTAAGCAATGAACAAAAATAATAATAAGATATAATTTTCTCTATTAATTCAATGTTAATATTATTTTTTATAAAATGTTCCTCCCCGTAAGCTAAATATAAATCTTTTGTCTGTTCTTTGATGAAAAATTTATATATAAATATAAATGCATCAAGGGGGATTCAAATTTGTCTGAATAAAAAAAATATTCAATAAATTAGTTTTTTGAAGAGATATGATATTATTATGAAAAATATTTTTTTATCATATCAAATTCTTATCATATAAAAGCCTTTCAATGGAAAAGAAATTCAATGTTAAAGTTATATAGTAGTTTCATTTTATGTAAAATATTCAAAATAAGCCATATTATGCAGACTCATACTACGCACGATGTATACTAAAAAATATGAATTTTATATTGTACAATTTATATTAATGTAAAATTTCAGTTAAAATCTTTATCCATATATAGTAAGTTAGACAATATCCAAGATACAGTAAACAAGAAAAATATGTTATATTAAAATTATCATAACGATGAGTAAGAAAAGAACAAAAATAATATTAATAAAGTATAATTTTTTCTATTAATTCAAATGTTAATATGATTTTTTGTAATCTATCAAAAAAATATTATTTTTTATAAAATGTTCCTCCCCGTGAGTAAAATATAATTTTTTTATATGTTCTTTGATGAAAAAATTCATATATAAGTATGAATACATAAAGGGAAAGGGTAAAGGAAAATATTCAATAAATTAAAATTTTGACATAATATAATATTATTTTGACGAATATTTATTGATCATATCAAATTCTTATCATATAAAATTTGTTCAATGGAAAAAATCCATGCTAAAGTTACATAGTAGCGTTATTTTTTGTAAAATATTCAAAAAACATAACATCATATTTCTCAAATAAACACAGAATCATATTTCTCAATAAACACCAAAACACACCTCTTTTATGTTGGAATCAAATTGGTCAAAGACATTTTTCAATGTTTAAATCCCTAAGTGATTTTGATGATAACAATTATTATTAAAGATTTTACAAATTCTGATAGCAAGCTCGTGCAGGTACAAAAAAGTTTAGTCTATCGTCCAGTGTGGCTTTGATACTTATATGTACAAATCAATGAGCTGAGTGTCCAATGGAGGTCCGATACTTGACCGATGGTAAATATCGTCCAATGGACTCAGGATGTTATGCATCCATTTGGTAAGGCATGTTATGCATCCAAATGGTAAGGCATGTTATGCATCCAAATGGTAAGAAAGCCGAGCGTCCATTTTGCTTAAAGCCGCATCCAACACGCATGCTGTTCTGATCTCTTGACATGCTATTTATTGCTCTTGCATTTATTTTAAAACATATTAAATGAGCAAATGATTTGAATTAAATAGCTGTATATAAGCTTTTCTCGGACTTAATTGTCAACGTTTTCAGATAGCATTTAATGAAAAGCATAAAACACTGTAGAAAGTGTACTTGAGAGAATGTAATCTGAACATATATGTCACTCTCTAAACATAACTTTCTTTTCACACAGTGTATTCTATTTGTCTCAACTGGATATTACCTTTAACCACTATGTAATTGAGACTTTGAGTACAGGTTGCTTCTGACCTTGGAGTAAGTACTGCACAACCTACGCTGAAGAAGCACTCCTTTGAAGCAACGAGAAGATAGCATTTAATGCTATCAGTAAATGGCTATTTTATGAAGGCTGAAGCAAGAACAAGTTTTTAACACCCTCTTCCCGGAGGGCATTACACTTAAGTAACCAAACCAAACGCGGAAAATAAGTTTCAATAAGTTTGGTTTTCTTCCGAAAAAATACTGACAAGCTTATTTAATTTTCACAAATGGATTTTCATTGCCATTTTTTTTCTAAAGATATTAAAAGAAGATATAAATAAATTAACACCCAACATATAAGAATGGAATACAGTCATTGGATACAATTTACACCTTTCTTTATAAACCAATGTTGAGAAATAATATATCATACAAGAAACTTTTCCTTCCCAAAAGAATACTGACTCCCTATGCTGGTCAAGCACTAAGAACTTCTGCAAGAAAACTCTAACGCGAAACTAGGACCCGCACGTCCTTCTACTTGGTTAACACATCTGCAGAGTACGTCTCAATCTTCGAGTCCTGGCAGGTCCACCCAGCTAGTGGTCCATCTATATGAATCATGTTCCAAAGAGCACAAAACATATAGATAAGGGTGAAAAATCCTCATACACAAGTTATCAAAACATAGTGACACAAAATAGAGAAAATAAATCATGCTTATCAAACATATGACACAGAATAAACATAAATCACACCACACATATACACCTGTAGTGCTATACTCATCCTCAAAAGAAATCACATTCAATAATCACATAACCAACATAGGTCATACAGACACCAGTCACACAGACCACTATTTCCAACTTCACACAGAAGCATCACAGTTTCACGCAGAAACATATCAAAGAATTCTATAAATGTATCTGCATGACACTTCAATTTCCTTTTCTTTATAACAGGTTTGACACACAGTCACGAGCACTTAGCCCACACTCCATGGAGATTACTTTATTTTGCACACAGCAGTTGGCACACAGCCCGGCACACAACCAATGAAACACAATCCATAGATATCCAGTCCAATGACAATCAGTCATAGACACCCAGTCCAATGGTCCTCCGTCCATAGACACCCAGTCCAATGACATTCCATCATAGACCCTCACAATCCAATGGCACTCTGTCCATAGACACTCACAATCCAATGACAATCAGACATAGACCCTCACAGTCCAATTACACTCTATCCATAAATACCCAGTCCAATGACATTCTGTCCTAGACCCTCACAGTCCAATGGCACTCTGTCCATAGACAGCCAGTCCAATGGCAATATGTCATAGACCCTTACAGTCCAATAAAATGGCACAAAGCCTGGCACATCTCACACCACATTTATATCACATAGCACTTTTCACACCACAAAGCATTTATATTCCACAGTATTTATGTCACGCTGACTTTATACCACACAATGTTTATATCACACAGTATTAAATGACACATACATTAAGTATACAAAGAAATCATCTCAAGCACTATTAAGCTTTGGTTTCTCTTGTAATTTTATTAATTTCTTCTCTAGGTTATCTCTTGCACAATCACATATAACCTTCTCTCTTAGTTATAATATTCTCATCTCTTGTATTATTCACATCTCTTATAAGATTCACATCAACATGTCTCTTCCTCTCCAATTATTACATTTAATTAAACTTAATCTTTTAACTAAAAAGCATTTTCCATATTCAATGTTTAAGTTCTAAAATAAATTAACCAAAATACTTATCAACCTTTAGAATAAAAATAACATTTTTCTCTTAAACATATTTGTTTTAAAAAGATGAAAAAGATGATTTTCGCAAAATCCTTGCTGTTTTATATTTCAGAATCCAGAACTATTCACAGGCGCGAGGATTTTCACACCCACGGTGCAGACAGTTCTGTCCCCTATTTTCCAGTTTTTCACAAGTTCTAAAATTTTGCACACCCAGGGTATAACAGATTCGAGTTTTGCCAAAATAAAACCATTTAGAACTATTCTTAACATGATTTTCATAACCCACCAATATTCTCAAACCATGATCCAAGATTAAAAACCATGTCACCAAGCTTTAATAGAATGATCACCACAACAACCACTCAATCAATTCCAAATCAAGACATAGAATCAAAGTCACCATACTCACAACATAGAGCAAGATCATCTCACACAACACAATCATTTCTCCACAATCAAGAGCAATCCACATCCAAGGAAACCAATCTCACTCACACAAGGTTCAAGCAAGCCAAACTCATCATCAAGTTAATCAATCATGCTAAAGCCACTTAAGAAAATTCATATTAAGCATGAACACACCTCTTGGGTCATCCAACAGCATAGGAACAAAAGAGTACTTAACTTCATGTTCAACATGCTCTCTAAATAAACTTAAAATCTTCTTGTACAAACCACCACAAACATAGCACCCATGTGTCATCCAAGCTCTAATAACCATGTATAAGAAAATTTCCCCTTACCTTGCCTTCTTCCTTGAATATGAACAACCCTAAATCCTTGGTCTTGTATCACCCCTTGAAGATCACCTTTTAAATCAAACATATCATACCAAAAACTCAAGGTAAGCTTTCATATCTATTAAGAAAAATCTTTAGAACATCAAGAGGAACTTAAGATGAAATTAACCCAAATCAAACCTTAGTCTCATGAATCCTAAAGAGATGGTACCAACTCAATCCACGAAGCTCTACCTTCACCTAACTCCCTTGATGCTTGAAGATTAAAAATCAAGAAGAAAAACTTGAGAAAACATAGAAATTTTTTTGGAAGAAAAGCTAGAGAGAAAATATGGTAAGTGTTCTTGGTTCAAGAGGCAAATGGATGAAATGAATGAGTAACTCTCTCCCTCTCCCTTGTTCTGGCCGAGCTCCCTCTCCCCCTTAGGCTTCTTGGACAATTTTGCCCTTTAGCCATCATTAGATTAAAGATAATTTTAAAAAATAATTATTAGCAATTTTTCTCATTGTGTAAGAAATATGAGTCATAAAGTTCATGAAGTCTCCAAGCTCTTCCACGGCCTTCTAGGGGCGGCCCAGCTGGGTTAAGAAAGGGGTAAAAATATTTTTCACTTTTAACCATGGTAAATGATAACTTACAGATAATAAAGTGCGGTAACTTTTGAGTTTCATAGTAAAAATTGTCCAAAAATAACCTATTGAAGTAAAAACTCTCATGAATCTTAAAATAAGCCATTGACCATGAAAATAAGATGCTAAAAAGGTCTTGGTACAAAAAAATCAAGTTTAGAAGCATTACGGTAATTTTTCAGTTTTTACCGTAACTCGTAAATTAGGGTTAAAATGAACTTTCTCTGAAAAATCTCAAAATTTTTTTTAAAATCATAAATATCATAAAAACACCATTGGTTACTCTTTTGTTTGATTTTGGATCATTTCCTAAGCTTCTGGCATTCACTTGTCCTCCCGTTTACCCTGTTCTCAATCTACAGGGACCAAAACAGCAATTCTTGCTCTTCTATTCTAAAAATTTCCAAAATAATTTCTAAAATTCTAAAATAATGTAAAAACATTATTTGGCTCATCAAAATATTTTTCTAACTTATTCTGACCTCCAAACCCACTCGCAGTTCATCCTGGTCATACTACAGGGACCAAAACGGTAACCTTTTTATCCGTTTCTCAGAAAATTCCTAAATAATTTCTAAAATCCTCAAATATTATAAAATCACTATTGGTATCCTCAAATCATCTTTCTGACTCCAATTAGGGTTTCTATATCATTACATTCTTATTCTGACAGTCAAAACGTCTACAGACTTTTCCGTTTGACTTTCGACGTCAGCACTAAACCATTATTAATCTCATCAAAATCTTAATATTAACAATAATCCTCCCTTATTAACACTCTGTCTCTTAGAGTGAAAATTTGGGGCGTTACAATTCTACCCCTCTTAAAAAAATTTCGTTCTCGAAATTTTGCAGTTACACCCAATCCTTGTTTGAAATAAAACCTCAAACTTTCACCCTTAGGAATTTGATAGATCAGTTCATGCAAATTATCATTGCAATCTCTCTGCTACCAGCAAACCAATATGTTGATTAGGCCTATACCTTGACCTTAAGTAGTGAGAAAACAATAATAAGTTTATGACTAATCCTATCATCATCCAATCACATACATCACAAACATATATATACAACCAACACAACATTGTTCACAAAGAAATACACCAATATATATATATATATTTACAAACATTCCTAACAGGCTCTATACCTATAGGACACCTCCGAAAAATACTCCTTAACATCAAGTCTCATAGTCGATCCAAACCTATGTATAACTAGAATATATATGTATATTACACACTTAACAAAACAACGCCTTCAATTCTTGTGGCATAATTTGAAACCCTTAATTCGTCGGCGCACAATCACAAGCAAGGAAACATTAACACCCAGCATGGTGTATAATTCTCCCTCTCTTAGTCTCCTCAATTGTAGAACAACGCTCTATCAACTTGCGAAAGTTATTAACTCTAAAATGTGTCATTTCCCTGATAGCATTCACCAAATCTCCATCATCACTATTCCCTCCTCTTGCCATGCCATGCGTCCCTATAACTCAACTACTCAGGTAAAATCAGTCCAAACCCATTCAAGAAGTTTCACACTCAAACAATCACACACAGTGATTTCACAAAGAAAACAACCACACAGATTTATCCAGTTCTACACTATTCTGTAATTGCATGGCTACCTTTTAGATTTACAACTTTTTCCCTACAAACCAACGCGGATTCCAACCACATGTTTTGTCCTCACTCCCATGCTTTTCAGAAGGTCATCCTTTCCTGTACAGTCCCATACCTGTACAGTATTGTTGGCATAGGTAGTACCGACTAATCCTACTAAGTTCTCCTCAACTGTACCGTCCCATTCCAGTACAACTTCAGCACCAAGATTTTCTAGAATATAACAAAACAATCCATCACTTCAAAAATTCACGCAGCACATAGCTCAATCAACCGAATCAATAACTCAAACAGAATTCATACAGAATTTACCACTCAATAAGAATCACACAGAATTCACATAGTCAATCAACTCATCAGAGTTCATACAACACAAACGTAACAAACCTATAACCCAAACATTCCCAAAAGACTTGACCAGCTCTGATACCACCAATGTAACACCCTCTTCCGCGGAGGGTGTAACATCCGTATTTTTAGGTTATTAGTTAGAATTTCTGTTTTATATGAAATATTGTGATCTAAGTGCTAAGAAAATTATTTTGGTCAAATTATAAAACACTTATGAAATTATTTTATTAACATAGTAACTCTTTCTTTGACGTTTGAGATCCGTATTTACCGTTATTGACAGAAAAGGGTCTTAATAACACAAGTGTGTTAACCCAACTTTTTCAAAAAAACTTCTTTCACAAAAATTGGTTCTTTTAATATTTGTGATTTTCTGGAATTTTCTTAGAATTTCTGAAAAACTTTAGAAATTACCATTTTGACCCTGTTACTTACGGATAGGGTAAAGTACTGATTCGGAGACCAAACCGAGGTCAAAAAAAGATTTTGAAAAGCTTAATCATGTTTTTATATTTTTTAGGATTTTTGAAAATTATTTCATAATTTTCTGAAAAGCAGGTCAAAACGCTACTTTTCCGATCCTTATAAAATACGGAAAACAGGGATTTCTAATCAAAAATAGATTTATGCTGAACAATGAGTGCTCAAAATCAAATTTTAAGAGAGACCATTAGTGTTTAAATTCAATTTGTGATTTTCTGAGTTTTTTTCTGGAATTTTCTGAAAAATGTCCGTTTTTCACTTACGGTGCGTCCGTTTTCCTTTGTTTTTGCAAACCGTAAGGCTTACCCTTACCGTAAAATTTCCAAAACTCTTGCATGAGACTTTTATATGTTATTTTTGAGATTCCTCATTTGATTCTTACTATTTAAAATTATTTTTGAGTATTAGATAAGTAAAAAGACTATTTTGATCCTTAATTGCGGATTAGGCTGAATTGAGACGAATAGAGATATAGTGACTAAGATATAGAAACTTAGGAACTTTGAGGGGTTCAAATATAATTCTAAGAAGCATAAAAGAGTGGGGAACATCATGATTACCTTGAATAGTAAGGTGGGCATGTAAAAAGACCATTTTACCCTTGATTTTCACTTAAACTACCTAAACCTAAACCTATGACTAAGCAAATCCAATGACCCTCCTTTCTCCTTGCTTTGGTCGACATCAAGGATGGATTAGAGGCCTTGGATCAGATTTCTTAAGTGACTCACCATGCATAGTCATAATCCTAAACCAATTAGAAAAATGATGGATTTAATTAAAAGGGGTTTATGACATAATCAAGGAATAGTGCCATGACATCACAAATTTTTAATTCCCTCTTCCTCCCCAAGCCTTGGCCGCCTCCTCCCTATAAATAGGACCCATTGGCTTCATAAAATTCTCACACAATCAAAGGAAGCCTCGAAGACAAACACTAGTTCTCTCTTTTCTCCTAAATTTCTTACTATTGTGTTCTTGGTGTTCTTGCTTGTTCTTCATCAAAGTTTGGCCAAGGTAAGGGGTTAATCTTTCAAAGTAATTTGTGAAGTATGAGTATTTGATTCTTGTTTGTGTTTGAATTGCTTGTTTATGTGTTTATGACTTTTATATGCTTTATGACTATGTTATAGCTTTAAATTAATTGTTTTGTGTTAATAATGATTTGTAGAATTATAATGCCAATTTTATACTAAATTTCGTGAGGCTAGAGAGGTTATGCCAAAATCACTTTTGAGCTTTTGCAAACATACCGTTATAATGGCAAATTTTAGACTACCATAAATATAATTTTATCGCAAAGAGAAGACAATTATTATTTGTGAAAACCCCGATATTATCTGTTATTTATATACAAGCTAGGTGATGGTTAAGATAAATGGTTTATCAGTATGGATCTGTCTAGAAAGGAAGTGAGACCTCTGAAGGGGCTAAAGCAGTCCGTCTCACTCTGGCCTGGGATCTGTATTGGTACGCTGTTTTCTCAACAATAGACACTCGGTATATACGTGACAAGATAAAATTGGGAAAGAAGTAATTTCTTAATACCGTATATATAAATAGATTGGATTGGATAAAAGAGTATAACAGTAATGGATTCCCGGTGAATTCTACTGTTATAGCATCTGTCGGATAAAAGAGTGTAACGGTAATGGATTCTTGGTGAACCTACTGTTATAACATCTTTCGGAATATAATGTAACGTAATGGATTCTCGGTGAATTCTACTGTTATATTATTTGTGGAAAATATCGAGTGGGTATCCAATCTGTATATATATGCACATAACTCAGTTTAATTTTCAATGTCTATGGCAGTGGAAATTAGTGAGATAGGCTTTCAACGGACCTTTTTCCTGGAGGATAAATAGAGCTTAAATCTTTCTAAAGAGAAATAAATTGATTACGTTCACTTAGTGCATAAGATCGATTTTATACTGAGGTACTTATTACCAAAGATGGTATGTCGTCGTGTAATCTTTTCATCTTCAAAAGTAAACCTAAGCCGTGATTAATCAGCTTAATTTCGATCACTAAGCTTGTATTAAATTTTCAAGAAAGCTAGACACTGATTACCGCAGTCGGCTCAGCCGCCGTGTAATTATTCCATTTCCAAATAGCTATCTAAAATCTGGAAGCAGACATTTACTAATAAAAAAGTGAACGTAAGTTTAAATACTGTTAATCTCTTCTCTCCTAATCAATCCAAAGTGGCTATGCTCGGTTTGATCTTCTTGTAATATAGTTAATAACCCTTTTTATACCAATTCACTCTGTTGAGTAACTTAAAGTAAATAAAGTCGAGATAATAAATTAGTCCGTAATAAGCAGTAAAAAGAGACAAGAGTCTTATGTTTTAAAATATACAGTAAAAGAGTTTTTATGAGAAAAATGATTTTTAACAGTTATCTATTTATACAAGTGGTCTTTCCATAAAAGGATTTGATTTGTTTCTGACAAAGAGTTTTGAGTAGATTTAGAGATTTTTTTGAGAAAGAGAGATAGTAAAACAGAGGAAGTTTTACAGAGAAAGAGATTTCAAATGATTTACAAATTTTGACGATCATTTGCATTATAGACGATGAGCATACAACCTAGAGGCTGGGGTTGAAAATAGGTTCTGTTGGACTACAATTGTCCACTGGGATTATCCAGGTTTCGAAAGTCTCAATGGCCTTGTCGGTGAATCCCCATGAGCCGAGACGAGTCTATACCCGGCTTGGATAAATCTGACTGGCAGATCTATTTATGATCTGGTATTAAATTTTAAATGCAGTATTCCGAAGTATTATCAGGGATCAAAGTGAGATTGCCTGTTTATGCTGTTAAGTTTACTGCAGCCGATCGCTCTATGATGTGAGGTTGGATAAGTCTCCTTGGAGCAATACACCGGTGTGATTAGAGAGATATTGAAGTGTCATGCATATATATGTTTAGTGAGGAGATTGTATTTTGTGAATAAGTTATAGGATTGCAACACAAAGGTAAGTTCTGTTTAAACAAGATATGTTTATAAGTCTTGATTGTTCTGATTGATTTCTTGGTGTGCAAATTGATTGATGAGTGATCTATATATGTTTGGGTGTACTCCTACTTTTCTTATTACCTTGCTTAGAGTCTCACCCTTGCCTGCTTATGTTGTGTTGATAAATGACTAAGTAGATGGTTTACCCGAGGAGTGGGTTAGTTTCGATCCGATGTCTTAGGATTCAACCCCTTGAGATTGAGAAGTCGGGGTGGAAGATAAACCCTAGTACACAGTGGGGTACATATTCTGGTTATGTACTTACTACTGCTGGAAGAGTGGACAAACCAAACTGGAGAATAGAAACCCGATTAGTCTTAGACGTTAAGCTACCCTTGAAGCAGATGAAGGATATTATCCGGACAGAAGATGGAAATGCGAAGAAGGTGAAGAAGCGGAAGAAGGCTGCTCAGAAGAAGGTTTATCGGGTTAGGGTTAGAAGGTTGCTGTTACCGTTACATCTTCGTCTTAAGTTGCATAAGTTAGATGGTTAGTCTAAGATTGGTCTGGCTCACACCTACGTAGTAGGAATATATTTTTCTTTAAACACTTTTGTAATTTTTGGTTTACTAGTAATTTTAGTTTTATTACTCTTGCAAAATCTATACTTAGGTTTGTACTGATGCAAACCCTTGTAAAATAGCATGGTTATTATCTATATGATGAAGTACTTTTTCCAAACCCAGAGGTATTTCTTTATACTAACCAATCACTTTAGAAAAGAAAAAATTTATCCGCATTTTTGAGAAATACTTACAAAAACTTTTATAAAATATTTACTAAGTCTTGAGAAACTTTTGGTTACTATGGTGTAATATTCTTTTTGAAGAAAGGGTGTTACAGAGGGCATTACACTTAAGTAACCAACCCAAATGCAGAAAATAAATTTCATTAAGTCTGGTTTTCTTTCGGAAAAATACTGACAAACTTATTTAATTTTCACAAATGGACTTTCATTGCCATTTTTTTTCTAAAGATATTAAAAGAAGATATAAATAAATTAACACCTAACATATAAGAATGAAATACACTCATTGGATACAATTTACATCTTTCTTTATAAACCAATGTTGAGAAATAATATATCATACAAGAAACTTTTCCTTCCCAAAAGAATACTGACTCCCTGTGCTGGTCAAGCACTAAGAACTTCTACAAGAAGCTCTGATAAGAAAACTCTAACTCGAAACTAGGACCCGCACGTCCTTCTACTTGGTTAACACATCTGCAGAGTACGTCTCAATCTTCGAGTCCTGGCAGGTCCACCCATCTAGTGGTCCATCTATTTGAATCATGCTCCAAAGAGCACAAAACATATAGGCAAGGGTGAAAAATCCTCATACACAAGTTATCAAAACATAGTGACACAAAATAGAGAAAATAAATCATGCTTATCAAACATATGGCACAGAATAAACATAAATCACACCGCACATATACACCTGCAGTGCTATATTCATCCTCAAAAGAAATCACATTCAATAATCACATAACCAACATAGGTCACACAGACACCAGTCACACAGACCACTATTTCCAACTTCACACAGAAGCATCACAATTTCACGCATAAACATATCAAAGAATTCTATAAATATATCTGCATGAGACTTCAATTTCCTTTTCTTTATAACAGGTTCGACACACAGTCACGAGCACTTAGCCCGCAATCCATGGAGATTACTTTATTTTGCACACAGCAGTTGGCACACAGCCAATGAAACACAATCCATAGATATCCAGTCCAATGACAATCAGTCATAGACACCCAGTCCAATGGCCCTTCGTCCAGAGACACCCAGTCCAATGACATTCCATCATAGACCCTCACAGTCCAATGACACTCTGTCCATAGACACTCACAATCCAATGACAATCAGTCATAGACCCTCACAGTCCAATGGCACTCTGTCCATAGACACCCAGTCCAATGACAATCTGTCATAGACCCTCACAGTCCAATGACACTCTGTCCATAGACACCCAGTTCAATGACAATCTGTCATAGACCCTTATAGTCCAATAAAATGACACAAAGCCTGGCACATCTCACACCACATTTATATCACATAGCACTTTTCACATCACAAAGTATTTATATTCCACAGTATTTATGTCACACAGACTTTATACCACACAATGTTTATATCACACAGTATTAAATGACACATACATTAAGTATACAAAGCAATCATCTCAAGCACTATTAAGCTTTCGTTTCTCTTGTAATTTCATTAATTTCTTCTCTATGTTATCTCTTGCACAATCACATATAACCTTCTCTCTTAGTTATAATATTCTCATCTCTTGTATTATTCACATCTCTTATAAGATTCACATCAACACGTCTCTTCCTCTCCAATTAATACATTTAATTAAACTTAGTCTTTTAACTAAAAAGCATTTTCCATATTCAATGTTTAAGTTCTAAAATACTTATCAACCAAAATACTTATCAACCTTTAGATTAAAAATAATATTTTTCTCTTAAACATATTTGTTTTAAAAAGCTGAAAAAGATGATTTTCGCAAAATCCTTGCTGTTTTATATTTCAGAATCCAGAACTGTTCACAGGCGCGAGGATTTTCACACCCACGGTGAGACAGTTCTGTCCCCTATTTTCCAGTTTTTCACAAGTTCGAAAATTTGCACACCCAGGGTATAACAGATTCGAGTTTTGCCAAAATAAAACCATTTAGAACTATTCTTAACATGATTTAGCTTAATTAGAACCAATTACACATAGAACATACTCTTGACTTAATTCAAAAGCTCCATAGGTATAGTCAATCATAACCCACCATATTCTCAAACCATGATCCAAGATTAAAACCATGTCACCAAGCTTTAATAGAATGATCACCACAACAACCACTCAATCAATTCCAAATCAAGACATAGAATCAAAGTCACCATACTCACAACATAGAGCAAGATCATCTCATACAACACAATCATTTCTGCACAATCAAGAGCAATCCACATCCAAGGAAACCAATCTCGCTCACACAAGATTCAAGCAAGCCAAACTCATCATCAAGTTAATCAATCATGCTAAAGCCACTTAAGAAAATTCATATTAAGCATGAACACACCTCTTGGGTCATCCAACAGCATAGGAACAAAAGAGTACTTAACTTCATGTTCAACATGCTCTCTAAATAAACTTACAAGCTTCTTGTACAAACCACCACAAACATAGCACCCATGTGTCATCCAAGCTCTAATAACCATGTATAAGAAAATTTTCCCTTACCTTGCCTTCTTCCTTGAATATGAACAACCCTAAATCCTTGGTCTTGTATCACCCCTTGAAGATAACCTTTTAAATCAAACATATCATACCAAAAACATAAGGTAAGCTTTCATATCTATTAAGAAAAATCTTTAGAACATCAAGAAGAACTTAAGATGAAATTAACCCAAATCAAACCTTAGTCTCATGAACCCTAAAGAGATGGTACCGACTCAATCCATGAAGCTCTACCTTCACCTAACTCCCTTGATGCTTGAAGATTAAAAATCAAGAAGAAAAACTTGAGAAAACATAGAAATTTTTTTGGAAGAAAAGCTAGAGAGAAAATATGGTAAGTGTTCTTGGTTCAAGAGGCAAATGGATGAAATGAATGAGTAACTCTCTCCCTCTCCCTTGTTCTGGCTGAGCTCCCTCTCCCCCTTAGGCTTCTTGGACAATTTTGCCCTTTAGCCATCATTAGATTAAAGATAATTTTCGAAAATAATTATTAGCAATTTTTCTCATTGGATAAGAAATATGAGTCATAAAGTTCATGAAGTTTCCCAGCTTTTCCACAGGCTTCTAGGGGCGGCCCAGCTGGGTTAAGGTAGGGGTAAAAATATTTTTCACTTTTAACCACGGTAAATGGTAACTTACAGGTAATAAAGTGCAGTAACTTTTGAGTTTTATAGTAAAAATTGTCCAAAAATAACCTATTGAAGTAAAAACTCTCATGAATCTTAAAATAAGCCCTTGACCACGAAAATAAGATGCTAAAAAGGTCTTGGTACATAAAAATCAAGTTTAGAAGCATTATGGTAATTTTTCGGTTCTACCGTAACCCGTAAATTAGGGTTAAAATGAACTTTCTCTGAAAAATCCTAGAAAATTTCTAAAAATCATAAATATCATAAAAACACCATTGGTTACTCTTTTGTTTGATTTTGGATCATTTCCTAAGCTTTTGGCATTCACCTGTCCTCCCGTTTACCCTGTTCTCGATCTATAGGGACCAAAACAGCAATTCTTGCTATGCTATTCTAAAAATTCCCAAAATAATTTCTAGAATTCTAAAATAATGTAAAAACATTATTTGGCTCATCAAAATATTTTTCTAACTTATTCTGACCTCCAAACCCACTCGCAGTTCATCCTGGTCATACTACAGGGACCAAAACGGTAACCTTTTTATCCGTTTCTCATAAAATTCCTAAATAATTTCTAAAATCCTCAAATATTATAAAATCACTTTTGGTATCCTCAAATCATCTTTCTGACTCCAATTAGGGTTTCTATATCATGACATTCTTATTATGACAGTCAAAACGTCTACAGACTTTTCCGTTTGACTTTCCACGTCAGCACTAAACCATTATTAATCTCATCGAAATCCTAATATTAACAATAATCCTCTCTTATTAACACTCTGTCTCTTAGAGTGAAAATTTGGGGCATTACAAAGTTCAAGACAAATTTGAAGCTTCACTCAAGCCTATAAATACCGTGAACAAGAAAAAGAAGACAGAAGTGATAGCAAATGAAAAAAGAGTCATTACGCTGTGCAAATATTTTCATACTCTGTAAACACTAGAAAGACTTTGTATACTTCATTCTTCTTATAAAAGAGAGTTTGTTTAACTCTCGAAGTGCTTAAGATTTCATATTCTCACTTGTGTGAGTTAGCAGCACTTAGAAACACAAACACTCTTTTGAGTTGTGTGAGCCTGGAGAGGCTTGATTCTAAAAGAATACTTGGGGTTGAGGCTGGAGAGGCTTGTCTGTAAAAGAATACTCGATTGAGCCTGGAGAGGCTAGGTGTGAAAACAATACTTGTTGTAAGGCCTAAAGAGGCTGTTGAAGAATACTTGTATTCTATCTAGATTGATAGTGAAATCTCTCTAGTTTGAGGGGAGTGGACGTAGCTCTTAAGAAAGGGTGAACAAGGATAAAACAACTGTGTGAATCTTCTATCCCTTAACTCCTTTACTTTATGTTTTAATACTAACTGTAGGGATTGAATTGAGATTTTACTTAATAAACACATCAAACGTTTTAAACGCACCTAAACTTATTTTAAACCAAGTGGACATTTCTGGTCCAACTTACCCTGTGCGTCCAATACTCGTTGTGCGTCCATTTCTTCTTAAGCAGCGTCTAACGTTTACAAAAAGTTTTTTAAAAGCTAACAAACACAATTCAACCCCCTTCTTGTGTTTCATCTTGTTATCTACATTTTATCCTCGTATAACAAACCCGTAAAATACGAACATTTCAAAAAATACTCTTATTCTTTCAACACGGAATAAATTATTGTACGCATTATCTCTTTTACTGCTTTTTACTCAGTAAGTGATTTTTCTTGGATTTAAAATAATTTTGACGATGGAATAATCACATGGCAGCAGAGCCGACTTCGATGACCAAACCATAGCAGTAAAAGTGTTAATAATATAGCTTCAGTCTGTTTTCGTAAAAAGCCCTTTGAAAGTTTATACCTAAATAATCTTTGCTACGTATACACAAACTCCCTAAGTCAGGAATTCCAAACAGCACATTAGTAAGGTTCTCAGGAAAGAGAGGTGAGCCAAGCTTCTTAGAGACTCGGTCTTTCCTTAGTAAGAACAATACCAACGAACTATTCTACCCAACCATCTTTCTGTATATCTATGGTAATAATTTCAGGTTTCATATATAAAAGGACCCCAAACCAGGAATTTCTTCCAAACAGTACAACGGTAGAGCTCCCAGGAGAACCCTACAATATATACTATTTGACCTAGTCAGCCTTTATATATAATTGCGAAATCATTTAACAGTTCAAATTAATTACAAGCAAGAAAGTTTTTACGTCTTAATTACTTTTCTCACGTAATGATTTTCAAAAGTGTTACGTACCCGAAGCAGACAGGAAAACACATCAGAAATGCACTTTCATACCAAATCGTAATATACACTAGTGGCCAAGAAAATTACAGAGGTTTTAATTTACATATTCTAAATTCGATTGTTTGGTATTGATCACACGGAGGCATAGCTCACTGGGGTGATCAAGCCTCAGCAGATAAAATTTTGCTATTATAATGGTACAATTATTAAAGCTCACAAATAATTTTGCCATGATAACATTACTAATATAAAGCTTATAAAGAATTAATAAGAAGGCTATATCACAATTAACAAGAACAACTAAATAACAAGGTTGTAACACATAAATTACTTAAATGGTTAGAAAGCAAGATCAAACACATAAAATCATGTGTTCTCTCATAACTCTCAAGAAGTTTCCCTTTACCACTTATGATGAAGAACTTTGAAGATCAAAGCTCTAAAACTCAAGACCAAGAAAAGAACTTATGGAAAAGAATTATGAAATCAATAAAGAGGGAGATAGAGAAATCTTGGAAATTCTTCAAGATTTAGGTGTAGAAAATTATGGGGTGTAGGGAAGCATGGGATTTTTATCCTTTGCTTGGTCATCCATAATGTATTAATTAGGTAAGTAGGTAATTGAATTATCAAACTAATTCTTCATTGGTTCATAGGTGTGTCACAAGGATTAAGAAGCAAAATGAACCATCCTCACTAACTTGAAGATGTCGACCAAATTGAGGAGAAAGAAGGGCCATTGGATTGCTTTGGTTGGATGCTTTAAGTTTATGTAGTTTAAGGTACAACCAAGGGCAAAATGGTAATCTTGCATAATCTATACTATTCATGGTCAACGTTTCTGTCTACAGTTGACTAATCACTATTCTTATTTTATAAAATTGGATAAAAGTTCCTCCAAAATCCTAAGTTTCTATATCATACCCGTTAATTCTCTATTCGTCCCTATTCGTCTGTTTATACCTCTTTTAGAGCAAAAACGATGTTTTAAAAATTTTATACAAAAATAATTTCTAAAATCTCCAAATAAATAATTAAAAATAAAAATAAAAGGGTTTTGGACTTATGACACGAAATTTTATACTGTGAATCAAGATCTTTGCGTTATTCGCTTCCGTTTAGCGTATGTTTTTGTAAATTTTGAAAGTTTTCCAAAAATTCTAAATAAATTCCAGGAAATCACAAATATTAAAAAAAAAAATTTGTGAAGGAAGAAAGTCATATGGGTTTGTTTTGGCATATTGGCAATATTAAAACTTATTTCGTCAATTACGACTTAAACCGTTTTCTGTTTAATACCAATGTCAAACGAAAACTATTCGTTTCAATATAGAGAATGAATATGTATATTAAAAACCTATTTCTAAGATGAAAATAAATCAATAAACACATATAACACATAATATTCAAATAAAACAAAATAAAGACGAAAATGATACAAATGGAAGTTACATATGACTTAAACTGGTTTTTCGTTTGAATAATAACGTCAAACGATAACTACTAATTTCTATACTAGATAAAACTCTATTTGTCCTTGTAGTTTTTATCTCGATCATTTCCTAGTCTACGAGTATTTATCCATTCCTTAATTAACGTGTCACATATTTCATCTTAGAGGGACTAAAACAGTAATATCTCTTATGCTCTTCTCTCAAAATTCTAAACTTAATTTGTAAAATTATCATATAATATCAAATCACTATTTGAATCGTCGAGTTCCTTTTCTGAGCCAAATTGGAATTTATATCATTATAAACATATTCTGACAGTCAGAAACGTCTGTAGAATGTCGTTTTGACTTTCATGTCCGCTTTAAATCATTACTTAACATATGAAAATTCTAAGAATAATATTAATCCTCTAAAATTAACACTCTGTCTCATAGAGTGAAAATTTGGGATGTTACAACATCCATCACTTCTGTAACGCCCATTTTTCCCACAAGGAATGTCACATGAAAAACTAAAACTTAATGTGGAAAATCGTCTTTCATAAATCAAGTTTATCAAAATTGGTGGCTAATTTTTTTTTTAAAAGATAAGTACGCTCATGAAAACTTAGCCGTCCAGAAAATCAAAAAGAATAAAACATACGTCATACATATCATCAAGTCAATGTACACAAGTCTTGCGCTCGCAAGTTTAGTTAGGAACCACAACAAAGTGGCCAAAATACATCATCATAACATAAAGAAAATGAAGCGATAAATCTAAACCTAGGAAAGTTGTAAATCAAAAGGTGTGTCAAATACACGACACTGAACATGTACACCCCAACCTAGGCTGGTCGCTAACAGACAACCCACAACCTAGCACTAGACACCCCCCACCACTACAGACCTAAGACGATGACGTCCCCTCGGGGTCCTCCTCGGGATCCTCCTCCGGGTCCTCCTCCTCCTCGGATATCTCAATGAATACCCGCTTGGGCTCATCTTGAACCTTCCTCTTCCCCCTCTCTACGTGTCCCGATGGTCCGACAGAAGTGTCAGGAGAGCAACGCACGAAACGTCCATACGGTGGGACGTAAGGAACGGAGAGCTGGTGTCGTTGGTGGAGCCATCCTCAGTAGAAGATCCCACGCCAAGGTACTCTTCCTTGGAGTGAGATGCGTGCGACAAAACATACGGCGATACTCCCGAGCAGATCCGGTTACCCGCGAGGGTAAAGGTCTTTCCTTCGCCTGAGTCTCTCTCCTCGGCTGCTCCACAGGTGCCTCGGGTACGGCTGCCAGCTAGCTGCGCATCCTCTCTAAGGGAATGTAAGCGTCCAGAACCATGTCACGCTCCAAGACCTCCTCGGGGCCCAGCACCCCTCCTCTCGTCCTGACCACGTGTCCACACACTGTGGCCTATTGGGAGATGGGATCATAAGTCCATCCCCCACCATCGGCCTCAAGAGGCCTGAAACTCTCCCTTACTCGGGCTACTAGAGGCCTCATCTACGCGTAACGTACATACAGTGTAAAAGCGTTATTTAAAAATATAAGTTTTATGGAAACTCCTCTTTGAAATTAAAGTTCTTCTTTTAACTTCAAAATCTTAAATCTTCACTTGTTATAAAAGAGTTACCTCTTATTTAAAACCCACTTTATTAATTTTTCTTCCCACTTTTCATTATAAGACGTTTAATTAAAAACTTGAGTAGATTCTTTGATAATTTTACTTAATTTATTTTACTTTTAAGTATTTACAATTCTCACCCCTAAGAAGTCCAGTTTGGCAGTCCAGCCCCTGATTTTCTAAAAAATTTGGTTTCTGGCCCAAAATGCCCAGACTTTGCTTTTTCTTCCCCAAAACTTTTGTGAATTACGTTTTTGGCCCAAAGTGCCCAGACTTCGCGTTTTCTACCCCAAAACTTTTGTAAATTATGTCTTTGGCCCAAAGTGCCCAGATTTCGCGTTTCTGCCCTAGAATTCCAGAATTTTGTATTTTTGACCCCAAAATACCCAGTTTTCATTTTTGACTCCTAAAAATCCAAAATTTGATTTTTCTCCCTCATTAATTGATTTTCTAGCTCACTTAGAGTTTTATGGAGAAAAATGATTTAGTATGAAATTGACTTGAGACTTATACTTAGCAATTTAATGAAATTTATCTAAGTATGTATTAACTTGAACCCTAATTAATTTATTTGATTTCACTTTGGAAAACTTTTTCATTAATGCTTTTAAGATCCTTCTTTCACACTTAGTCAAATATTTTCAATCCAATCCCAATCACATTGAATCAAAGCATATGACATGTCCAAGAATCAACATTCATCAATTAGGCAAGAACACAATCAAGCCATAAATCAAACATACACTCAAAGTAATCATCCATAACATATTAACATACATCATGAACATAGCATAAAGCATACTTCATCAAGCATACACTTAGGCATTCCAAATCACTCCAAATCATAGATATGATTTTTCTAAACACAGGCTTTTCAAAAATTATCATTCATCAACCAAAATCATACTTTCACTCATATACATAAATATATAAAAATACATATTACGAAGAGAATGAAAACTCATTCAACAACCAATATGAAAACTCAAGTCTTTGAGTTTTTCATGAAACATACAACACATAGCCACACACATATACAACCTTCCCAACTTATTGAGAAAAACCCCTTACCTCTTGAAGCTAATGAAAATGGGCTAACTCCAAAATCACCTTCACACCACACCAACACCAAGTGGTCTCCTCAACACCTTGATGCTCCAACACTTAGAAAAATTAACCTTTCACAAAATAAACCAAAAATAAAACCATAAAAATGTAAGTTTTATGCTAACCATCAAACCCTAAGGTATAGAAATTTGAGTAGAGGAACACTTACTCAAATCTTGAAGCAAAATAGATCCAAGATGATTTTCAAGCTTGTAGGTTCCAATGGAGTGAACCTAAACCAAGAAAAAGCTCTCTTTTAGTAAAGAGAAAAATACAAGCTTCATGGAAAAATTGAAAGTGGTGGAAATGAAAAAATGAAAGAAGTTTATGGATTAAAATGATGATCCAAACCTTTTTTGTGAAGCTTGGGTTGCCCAAAGCTCAATAAAACTTAGCCTTTTGGTGTGTAGGAAAAGTTTGAAAGTGGAGAGAAAATGGAGGATTTTGGTTCAAGTGAAGGAGATGAAATGAAAAGTGAAATTTCTCTCTCTCCTTTTCCTATTGAATCTTGGCTGAACACAAAGGAGTGGGGGGAGGTATGGGTTTGCATGCTTGAGTGGTTGGGAGCCATACCTCACTCACCTGATTTTGGAAAAATTCAAAAATCAACCCCTTTTTCACCATTTGACTTTTGGGATATTTTTTAGAGTGCATTCTTCCCTCTTGGGCGCCCAACCAGGCCAGAAAAATGGTGGGATTAAGTCCCATCAAATTAGGGTTTAATCGGTAGTTAAAAGTAGTAAAAATGCATAGTTTTCGAACCCCTTTTTAGATAATTATTTTTCTAAAATGGAAATCATGAGAAATAAATTTTATGATTTGAATATGTCATAGAAAAATTTAGAAACCCAAAACTAAATTTTTGGACTATTTTTCATGTCCCAGTTGCGTCCGATTTACCCGTAAAGCTCCAAACGTGGGTAAAATAAAGTTTTTCTGAAAATTTTTGAAAAATCACAAATATTATAAAAATAAATTTTGGCTCATTAAAAAATTATTTTGGAGTAAAAATGACCTCTAGAAAAATACTGAACCCTTCCCGCATCCCGCGAGAACGCGGTTCCCGCAAAAACTCAGTTTTGCGAACCTTACTACTCTAAACCCTTCAAAAACAAATCTAAGATATGGATATCATTATTCACACCTTAAAATCCCAACAATTATTAATTAAATAATTTTAATTAAATTAAAGCATATTAAAAATCAATAAAAACTATATAAAAATCAGGGTGTTACAACTTCCCCCACCTTCCCCCCACCCATGTCCCTCCTCCTCCTCCCCCCATGGCTTTCACTCTCTCCTCCCCAACCTCCCCCTCCCCCACAGCCCCCTCCCTCACCATCCCCACCCAAGTAGGAATGATGACTAGGCCATGAGTGTGTCACCTCAACATCTAAATGAGGCCTCAACCACTACGCCAGAAATGCATAACAACAACGACTTTCTAATAACACTTGAAGCGTGAACTGTAACACCCTTTCTCCAAAAAGGATATTACACCATAGTAACCAAGAATTTTAAAAGGATTTAGAAGTTATTTTGACAAGAGTTAATAATCATTTATCCAAAAATGTGGATAAATTTTTTTTCCAAAGAGTAATAGTATTTTTCTGTTAAAAAACGTATTTCATCATAGATAGTATCCAAACTATTTTACAAGGGTTTGTTTCAGTAAAAACCTAAGCTTCAGAATTTGTAAAAGAACATGTAATAAGTAGAAGATGCTAGTAAACTGAAAATTACAGAAGTGTTTAAAGGAAAATATATAAGTCACTACTTAAGTATGACTTTGAAAGATGAGAACTAATGAGAAACCTTGGAAATATTATGTACTAGCCCTAAAAAGTTTCATAGAAGAGTTTCTGAAATTTTACGGTAAGTATAAGTATTGCGTTTTGTATTAAAACAGAAAAATGGACGCGCCGTAAGTGAAAAATAGACATTTTTTCAGAAAATTCCCAAATAATTCTCAAAAATCACAATTTTAATTTAAACACTAATAGTCCCTTTTGAAAATTGATTTTGAGTTCTCATTGATCAATATAAATCCATTTCGGTTTGAAAACGTACACTTTCCGTACTTTACGGAGTTTTGAAAAAGCGACTTTTAGTATGTCTTTCAAAAAAATGCAAAATAATTTCCATAAATCCTAAAAATGGAAAAACATGTTCTGGCTATTTAAAAACTTCATCTGACTTTAACTCGAGCTCTGAATCAGTTATATAATTCAAGCGGTTTACTATTTGGACCAAAACAGAACTTTTAAATCTCTTTACTTCCAAAAATTCTAGAAAAATTTCAGAAAATCTAAAATATTAGAAAAACTAACTTTTGTGAAGGAAGTTTATTTATTGAAGTCATTAGATGTTTTTGAGGTATTTAAAACTCTTTCTGTCAGTTAGACGTATTATTTTCTGTAAAAAGACCCTATAACGATTGTAAAACTACCGTTTCAGAAGTATTCCGGAATACGTGTATTTTATTCCTAATTTTAAGCTAAAAATAAATCACAAAACATTTATGGCGCAAAAATTCATATAAAACAGAAAAAGTACGGTTTTGAATAAGAAACAGACGTTGGATCTAAACTTGACGGAAGCTACGAATTGATCGTTTTCAGAAGTAATCTTAAACTTGTGCATTTAAATCCTATTTTTAAACTAAAAATAATTATCAAAAGATTTATATCATACAAAATCAAATAAGACGAAAATCAAAACAGTTAACAAAAGAACGGATGTTACAACTCTATCCCTCTAAAAATAATTTCATCCTCGAAATTACATACCTAGAATAACGTCGGATAAAGATTACGCATATTGTCTTCTAATTCCCACGTTGCATCTCCTGTTATGTCATCCCAAATGACTTTGACCAAAGAGATTTGTTTATCCCTGAGTTGCTTGATTTTTCGATCCTCGACTCGTACAGGGTTTGCATCATAAGTCAAGTTTTCTTTTAATTGCACTATATTCACTTCAATAACATGAGATGGGTCGGCAACATATTTTCTCAATTAAGAAACATGAAAGACATTATGAAGATTGGAAAGAAAAGGAGGTAAAGCAATTTGATAGGCAACAGGACCTATTCGACGAAAAATCTGATAAGGTCCTAAGATTTTTGGAGTAAGTTTCTTGGATTTGATAACTCTACCTACCCCAGTCATGGGCATGACTCTCAAGAAAACATGTTCACCTTCTTGGAATTCAAGAGGTCTTCTTCGTTTATCGAAGTAGCTCTTTTGTCTGCTTTGTGTCGTTTTCATTTTCTCTTGGATTTGTCTTACTTGCGCATTTGCTTGCTGCAACAATTCTGGTCCTAAGGTTGTACTAACTCCTTCCTGGTACCAACACAAAGGTGTTTGGCATTTTCTCCCATACAACGCCTCAAAAGGTGCCATTCCAATACTGGAATGATAACTATTATTATAGGTAAACTCTATCAATGGCAACATATCATCCCAACCTCCACTTTGGTCTAATACGCATGCCCTTAACAAATCCTTTAAGGATTGAATCGTTCTTTCTGTCTGACCATCCGTCTGAGGATGATAAGCAGAACTTAACCTTAACTTAGTTCCCAATGCTTGATGCAGACTTTGCCAAAATCTAGAGGTAAACCTAGGATCTCTGTCAGACACAATGCTAGAAGGTACACCATGTAACCTAATGACCTCTCGAACATATAACTGGGTCACCTTTCTAGGAAATATTTCATGTTAATGGGTAAGAAATGTGCTACTTTTGTCAATCTATCGACAATTACCCAAATTTCGTCGTATCCTTTTGAAGTCTTAGGTAATCCTATTACAAAGTCCATAGATATACTCTCGCATTTCCAATCTGGTATATCTAAAGAATGTAATATTCCTACAGGTTTTAGGTGTTCTATCTTCGCTTTCTGACAAGTTAGACATGCTGACACATATTCCTCAACTTGTCTCTTCATTCCTGGCCACCAAAACTTCTGTTTTAAATCCTGATACATCTTCGTGGTTCCAGGGTGAATACTTAACTTACTCTTGTGTGCTTCATCTAAAATCATCTTCTTTATTTCTACATTGTCTAGCACACAAATTCTATTTTTACATCTCAAAATCCCATCATTTCTAAAACTAAACTCTGCAACTTTCCCTTGCTCTAATAGCTCTTTCTTTTTCTTCAGATGTTCATCAGTTGCTTGCTGCTCCTTAATCTCCCTCATCAAATCACTTGAAATTTTTATCATATTCAGGCAAATAATATCCCTACGCATATCAACATTGAAATTTAAATCACGAAATCCTTCTATTAACTCTAATTCTTTTATCATCATACCTGACATATGCACAGTCTTTCTACTTAAGGCATCAACTACTACGTTTGCCTTCCCAGGATGATACATCAAAGAGAAATCATAATCCTTTAAAAACTCCATCCACCTTCTTTGTCTCATATTGAGTTCCTTCTGATCAAATAGATATTTTAGACTTTATGATCACTGAAAACATTAAATGTTGATCCATACAAATAATGTCTCCATATTCTTAAAGCAAATACTACTGCAGCTAATTCTAGGTCATGGGTAGGGTAATTCTTCTCGTGAGTCTTTAATTGCCGTGATGCATAAGCTACAACCTTTCTGTGTTTCATTAACACACATCCTAATCCTTGATAAGAGGCATCACAATATACCTCCATAGGTTCATCTGGGTTTGGTAAAACTAAAATTGGTGAGGTTGTCAGTAACCTTTTTATCTTTGTAAAACTCTCCTCACATTCATCTGACCACACAAAGGGTTGATTCTTCTGAGTCAACTTGGTTAACGGAGCTACAATCTTGGAAAATCCTTTAATAAACCTCCGATAATACCCTGCTAGTCCTATAAAGTTACGAATCTCTGTTATTGTCGTAGGTTTTTCCCATGCAAGTACTGCTTCTACTTTTACAGGATCCACTGCAATTCTCTCTCTAGAGACCACATGACCTAAAAATTGTACCTTACTAAGCCAAAATTCACATTTAGACAACTTAGCATATAACTGTTTCTCATTTAACACTTGCATTACCTGTCGCAAATGTTGCTCATGTTCCTTATGGGTTTTGGAGTAGATTAAAATGTCGTCGATAAATACCACAACAAACTGATCCAGGAAAGAACTAAAGACTCTATTCATGTAGTCCATGAATATTGTCGGCGCATTGGTTACTCCAAATGGCATTACAAGATATTCATAATGGCCATATCGCGTTCTAAACACAGTTTTAGGTATATCTTCTTTCTTAACCCTAATCTGGTGGTAGCCACTTCTTAAATCTATTTTTGAGAAAACTGTGGCTCCACGAAGTTGATCCATCAAATCGTCTATACGGGGTAAGGGATACTTATTCTTAATGGTTACTTTGTTCAACTGTCTGTAGTCCACACATAGTCTAGATGTCCCATCCTTTTTCTTTACTAATAGTACTGGTGCTCCCCACGGGGATGGACTTGGCCTAATGAACTGTTTAGACAACAGATCCTCTAACTGCTTTTTCAATTCGGCGAATTCGGTGGGTGCCATAGAGATTGGTCCAGAACCAAGTACTAAGTCTATGGTAAACTCAATTTCTCTTACTGGCGACAATCCTGATATCTCTTTCGGAAATACCTCCGCGAAATCTTGAATAACAGGCACTTTGCTCAATTCATCTTTCCTCTTTCCTTTCAACAAGGTTAACATCATGTTTTCCTGAGTTTCTTCTTTCGAAAGAACATCAGATTGGTTGGTAAGTATCAATCCAGGAATCTTGGAATTCGGGAAAACTAATGTTTTATTGGAATAGTTGAAAGATAACCAATCCATGCCCAAAATCACATCTAACTGTGTTAAAGGCAAACATATCAAATTAACAAGATACTCTTTGTCCAGAATGGTGATAGGACAATTCAAACAAATAGTGTTGGCAATCACTGGTTTAGCAGTGGGTAAAGAAACAATCAAGTCAAAGGACATTAAAGACACATGTAGTTTTAATGGTTTCACACAATTATCAGAAATAAACGAATGTGTTGCCCCCAAATCATATAGTACAATTAAAGAATGACCAGCTATGCTACAATTACCTTGTATTAAGTCATCAGATTTGGAAGCCTCCTCGCCACTCATGGTGTAAACTCGTCCCTTTGCTGTTGGTCTAGCTGGTTGTGCATTTTTTATGACCGGTGCAGGCCTTTGTCCTCTACAGTCATTTGCCAAATGTCCAATCTTTCCACATTTGTAACAAGTTGTTCCCTTTTGTGTACAACTGCTGGAGTAATGACCCGGTTTTTCGCAATTGAAACATCTCATCCCATTTGGCTTTTGCTGACCAGATCCTTCGCTTCCACCAGTGGGTGCGTTGTTCCTATTTTGCTGAGATGGCCTAAAGTTTGCTGGATTCCTATTATAGGGTTTATTCTGAAATTGCCTTTTATTCTGATATTGGGGCTGAAACCTAAATGGTCCACCTATGTTGCCATTCACTATCCCTTTCTCCTTCTTCAGAATTTCCAACTTCCGACATTTTTCAACTAGAGGTTGAAATTGACGGATCTCATGAACCGACACAACTTCTTTGATATCGTAACGTAGTCCTGCTTCGAAATGTTCGCAGTTCCATGCCTCATCAGGTTGAAGCTGGAAAAAGTGAAAGTACTTAGCCAAAGTTTCAAACTTAGCCGCGTACGCATCCACAGTCAACTCTTTCTACTGCGGACTCAGGAACTCCCGTTCCCTTTCAGTTCTAGCACTCTGAGGAAAGTACTTTGTCAAAAACCTAGTACGGAAGATCGTCCAAGTTATCTCTTGTCATTCAGCTTCTAACAGTTGTTGTACTCCTTTCCACCAGAATTCCGCATCGCCTACGAGTAAGTATACAACATAAGATACCTTGACTCCTTCAGCACAGTTTAAAGCCACAAATATCTTTTTCAATTCCTGAATCCAAAGATCAGCTTTCTCCGGATCGGGTTCTTCATTAAACTGTTGCGGATCATGCTTCCTGAAGTCCGTAAGCCCTTTAGTCACAGCAGCCCTATCTGCCCTTAACTGAGACCGTATGTCCCTTTGTTCAGCTTGCTGAGCCATAGTAGCAGCCATAGCGTTCATTGCTTCGATTGCTCGTTCCATCGCTTCGTTGTTACGTGCAGCCATCGTTTTTCTAGAAATAAACTATCAAGAACAACTTTCCCTTAGAAAAACGAGTTAACAAACAATTTCGCATAATGTCAGATAGCACAAAACATCAAACATAGTTAAACAGAGTTAAACAACTTAAGCCTAATAGACGTATAACCTACACTCCCCTATAAGATTGACAAACCAGGCTCTGATACCACAAAATGTAATACCCTTTCTCCAAAAAGGATATTATACCATAGTAACCAATAATTTTAAAAGGATTTAGAAGTTATTTTGACAAGAGTTAGTAATCATTTATCCAAAAATGTGGATAAATTTTTTTTCCAAAGAGTAATAGTATTTTTCTGTTAAAAAACGTATTTCATCATAGATAGTATCCAAACTATTTTACAAGGGTTTGTTTCAGTACAAACCTAAGCTTTAGAATTTGCAAAAAAACATGTAATAAGTAGAAGATGCTAGTAAACTGAAAATTACAGAAGTGTTTAAAGGAAAATATATAAGTCACTACTTAAGTATGAGCCGGATCAATCTCAGACCGTCTACCCAACTTAACTATCTTTAAACAAAGATGTAACGGTAACAACAACCTTCTGACCCTAACGTGGTGTATCCTCTTCTGAGCAGTCTTATCCTGCTTCTTCATCTTCCCTGCGTTACCATCTTCTTTGCGGATGATGTTCCTCAATTGCTCCAAGGGTAGCTTAATGTTCAAGACCAACCGGTTTTCTACTCTCTGAGTGGGTTTGTCAACCCTTCCCATAGTGGTAAGTACATAACCAGAATATGTACCCCACTGTGTGCCACTGTCTATCTTCCACCCTGTCTGTTCTGCCTCAAGGGGTTGAATCCTAAGACGCTTGACCGGAACTAACCCAATCTTCGTATAACCCATCTACTCCGTCATGCAAACAACACAACAAAAGCAGGCAAGGGTGAAACTCTAAACAAATAATAGGAAAAGTAGATAAAAGCACATGTTTATAGGTTAGTCACCCATACACAGCGAGACACACATCAAAACATAGAACAATCAAGACTTATAAACAATCATTGTTCAAATAACTCTTACCTTGGTGGTGGCATCCCTACAACCAAAATGTTCACAAATCGATATAATCAAATTCAATTATTTTATGCATGTCACTTCAATATCTCAAAAATTCACACCGGTGTAGTGCGCAAAGGAGACTTTCCATCCTCACATCAATTGAGCGATCGGTTGCGATAAACCTAACAGTACAAACAGGGAATCCCGTCTTTAGACCCCTGAGAATACTTCAGAGAACCGCATTTAAAACTAAGTATAAGATCATAAATAGATCTGCCAGTCAGATTTATCTAAGCCGGGTATACGATTTGTCTCGGTACAGGGGGATTCATCGTCAAGACTATTGAGACTTTCGAAACCTGGATAATCCCAGTAGAAAATTGTAGTCCAACAGAACCTATTTTCAACCCCGTCTAGTGGGTTGTAAGCTCATCGTCTTTAATGCAAATGATATAACACTTCTCTTCATCATCACTAAAAAAACTCTTTCGTCTTACTGTAGCTCCTTCTTTTGAAAACCTTTCTGGAATGACTCACTCATTTTGAAGAAAACTCTTGCTCTTAAAAATTATTCTTCCGGCTATATTAATTCAATTTATGACTAATCACACCGCGGCAGAGCCGAACTGAGGTGAAAAGCCCAACAGAGTGATTCGATATATGAACTTCATTTATTCTTAACTCATTTTAAGAATACCAAAACGGGGCAGAGCCTCTCTGAATTTTATCAAGGGAGAAAGAGTAACAATAAATAAACTTATGTCCGCTTTTGAACCCAATGACGTCTGTTCTCTGTTTTTAAGTAAATCTTTTGGAAATGGAATAATTACACGGCGGCTGAGCCGACAACGGTAATTAGTGTCCAGTTTTTCTGAAAGTTAGTTATATACTTAGTGAACGAAATATAGTTGAATAATTTTCGGCTTAAGTTATTTTTGAAGATGAAAAGATCACACGACGGCAGAGCCATCTTTGGTGATCAGTGCCCCTTTAAAAATCGATCCACTATACTAAGTGAACGTAGTCCAATTTATTTCATTTTGGAAAAACACTTAAGCACTGATTATCTTCCAGGAAAAAGACCCGTTGAAAGCCTATCTCACTAATTTCCACTGTATTAAACATTGGAAATCAAACTGAGTTACGTGCATATATATACAGATTGGATACCCACTCGATATTTCCCACAATCAATATAACGATAGAATTCACCAGGAATCCATTACCGTTACATTAAATTCCGAAAGATGCTATAACAGTAGGTTCACCGAGAATCCATTACTGTTACACTCTTTAATCCTTTCCAATCCATTTATATATACATTATTCAATAAATCAATTCTTTCCCAGATTATCTTGAACACGTATACACCCGGTCTCTAGTGTTAAGATTTTCAAACAGCGTATTAATACAGATCCCAGGCCAGATAGAGACGGACTTTATATTAGCCCCTTCAAAGGTCTCTATTCCTTTCTAGACAGATCCGTACTAATAAACTGATCAAATCATAACCATCGCCTTGGAATATATAAGCTTTAGATAACATCAGGGTTTTTCTCAAAAGATTTAGCCGTATTTTTCTTTACGGTAAACGGTAATTGCGGTGAACTAAAATTTGCCATTATAACGGTATGTTTACTAAGCTCAAAATTCATTTTGCCATTGCAACCTTACTCTCATGAAAATCTCAAAAAGATTTGGGCATTATAACCCCACAACAATTGAAAAACAAAGATAAGCACTCTTCAAGCCATATAAACACCAAAAAGCACTCAAGCACACAACACTCAAGATCAAACACAAACTTCTCAAATTATTTTGCAAGAGGTTCCCCCTACCTTTTCCCACGATTTTGATGAAGAACAAGCTTTGAAAAACAAGAACACCAAGCAAAATTTATCAAGAGTTTCAAAGAGGAAACAAGAGTTTTTGCTTGAAAACACAAAGCTCTTTGAAGTGGGATGTTTTTATGAATCAAAGAGGGATATTTCAAAGGAAGAGGGGGCGGTTTCTTGATGCTTGAAATGGGAAGAACAAAGCATTGAAGAACAAGGCTTGATTTCAAGACAAAGAGAGAAAAAAGGCTAGGATTTCAAAGGGAGAAAGAAAGGATTTTGCTTTGTCAATACAAAGACTTTGGTGTGAGAATTATATGAAGCATGAGGGGGTATTTATACTAGTGGGATCAGCCAAGGGGTTGGGTTAAAGCGATCATGGTTAGCTTAGGAAGTAACCTTGGTTAGGTTTTTAAATAAATCAAAACATTTAACTAAATCCTAATTGGTTTGCATCAATGACTCATGGCATGATTCATCAAGGAAAGACTTAGTGAGCAAGCAAAACTTTATGACTCATGGAGGGGGAGGTCGGCCAAGAGCTTAGGGAAGGAAGGAAGAAGGTTTGACATAGTCAAAGTGATAAAATCTTAGGTTTTTAAACTATCTTTTATCTAATTGGCTTAAGGACTTTCATAAGGATTGAATCCAAGTGAAAAGAATCATCCAAGGCTCAAGAATAGCCCAAGGATATCGACCAAGAGGGAAGGTTTGAGAGCCATAGGATGGCTTGGTCTTAAACTATTGATTTTGTTAGTTTAAAGTGAAAACAAGGCATAAATTGATTTCTCCCTAATAAAAAATTCATAAGATGACTTTGAAAGATGAGAACTAATGAGAAACCTTGGAAATATTATGTAGTAGCCCTAAAAAGTTTCATAGAAGAGTTTCTGAAATTTTACGGTAAGTATAAGTATTACGTTTTGTATTAAAACAGAAAAACGGACGCGCCGTAAGTGAAAAACAGACATTTTTTCAGAAAATTCCCAAATAATTCTCAAAAATCACAATTTTAATTGAAACACTAATAGTCCCTTTTGAAAATTGATTTTGAGTTCTCACTGATCAATATAAATCCATTTCGGTTTGAAAATGTACACTTTCTGTACTTTATAGAGTTTTGAAAAAGCGACTTTTAGTATGTCTTTCAAAAAAATCCAAAATAATTTCCATAAATCCTAAAAAATGGAAAAACATGTTCTGGCTATTTAAAAACTTCATCTGACTTTAACTCGAACTCTGAATCAGTTATATAATTCAAGCGGTTTACTATTTGGACCAAAACAGAACTTTTAAATCTCTTTACTTCCAAAAATTCTAGAAAAATTTTAGAAAATCTAAAATATTAGAAAAACTAACTTTTGTGAAGGAAGTTTATTTATTGAAGTCATTAGATGTTTTTGAGGTATTTAAAACTCTTTCTGTCAGTTAGACGTACTGTTTTCTGTAAAAAGACCTGATAACGATTGTAAAACTACTGTTTCAGAAGTATTCTGGAATACGTGTATTTTATTCCTAATTTTAAGCCAAAAATAAATCACAAAACATTTATGGCGCAAAAATTCATATGAAACAGAAAAAGTACGGTTTGGAATAAGAAACGGACGTTGGATCTAAACGTGACGGAAGCTACGAATTGATCGTTTTCAGAAGTAATCTTAAACTTGCGCATTTAAATCCTATTTTTAAACTAAAAATAATTATCAAAAGATTTATATCACACAAAATCAAATAAGACGAAAATCAAAACAGTTAACAAAAGAACGGATGTTACATGAACCGCTGTTGTAAAAAGCATGGAGCTTTCACAAAATGCGTTTCTGAGCAAACGTTGTTGTAATGAAGAACACGGAGATGTTAGACAGCGCTTGTTGGATGAAGCGTAGTTGTAATGGAAAACACAGAGCTGTTAGACAGCGCTTGATGGGTGAAGCGTTGTTGTAATTTAAACATGGAGTTCTTGGACAGCGGTTCCTTGAGGAAACGCCATTGTAATGGAGAAGACAAATCGTTTATTCGTGGCAAAGTCTCTTCTCAGTTTCTCATTATACACGTTTCGTTGAGAATACCAACTACATAACATTTCCCAACGCACATCATTCATATCATTCAAAGTCTCTCTTAATGGATATGCATCCGACACCCAAATGTCTCGTCGCTTGAACTACTGGGTCACTTCGTTCTGAAATTAATCTTCATCGGCCACTAAATAGTGTTATATAATGAACCTTAAAAATGAACCCATTCCCAACTTTCATCTTGTGCATTCCCATATATTTTTGAAGTGGAGGGCCAACTTGGAACACCTTCGTGACTATGTCGTGGACGTCATAGAAGAAGTTACAAGGGCTGGATGGGTTGAGTTTTTCTCTATTGACTCATCCAATGTTTATGCAAGAATGATCCACGACTTTTGGTCCAGTGCATGTATATTCAAAGACACCATTGTTGGAAAGGTGGCTGGTGTGCATGTTGTTGTTTCCCGGGAATCTATCTCCCAAGTAATTGGTTGTGCAGATGAGGGGCTCATCTATGAGGAGGGATGAAAGTCTTCACTCCCCTTCAAGGAGGATAAGTTTGTTGATGTTCTTTTGATGAATAAAGAGAACATTTTGCCAGAAACTTGTGATTGGTTCACAAAAAATGTCCCCTTTCCTGTTGAGACTAGTCAGACTGCCTCCCAAATGAATTTCAAGGCCAGAGTACTTCATCAGTTCCTCAACAAAATAGTTTTACCAAACCAATTTCCTGGTGAGCAAGATGAAGTAACTTATCTTCAAAAGTTTTGTCTTGTTAACTTGCTTCTCAAGAGATAGATTAACTTACCACATTTAGTATTTAACTATTTAAAACAAAGGCTTTTTCGATTTGTCACTCATGAGGACGATCCTTTTATCTATGCTGTTCTGCTCTCTCTCCTCTTTGAGTATCAGGGAGTGTTTAATGTATTTGAAAGAATGGGTAGGGCGGAGAGAGCACCGTATAAGGAAAGAATAAGGAAAAAAGAGACATTTGAAACTCTTTTCCTCAGAAGTATGAAGATCCGTGTTCTATCCGTGGTGGAGGTGAAGCTGAAAAGAATAAGGAGGATGCTACAAAAAAGTCCTTCAAACAGGGCTCAAGTAAGTACTCCATCTGGACCTACTGAAAGTGATGATGAAGAAGTGGAATGGGATGAAGATGAAGAGGTCTCCTGAAAGGTATTTTGAAGGCCACTATTGAGAAAATGTTTTACTCTGTATCTTTCTAAAATTTACAATGTCCTCAAAGGTGTTCTAAAGGTCACTGCTGAGGAGCAATTTTACTTTGGTCTTCCAAAAATTTACAATGTCTTCTAGTTTTCATTTCTTCTCTGAAGACCTTGAAGGCAACAAGTCTTCCAGTATCTCAGCATTTGAAGGCAACAATAATACTTGGTACTGATGTAAGTGGAAAAGTATGTGAAATGTAAACATGTAAAAGTCCAAATTAATATTCAGTAAACCTTCGTTTTAGTCCTTGAAATTGTAAGACGGTGTCAAGTAGGTCCCCGAAATTAAAGAAATTAAAAATAAGTCCTTGAAATTGTCTACCGTCGGTCAAATTAGTCCCTGATGTTAGATCCATTTTCTAACACTGTTATACCTGATGTGTTGGCACGTTAAGTGCCACCTAGCATCCGACGTGTACTGCCACGTCCCATCCTAGTCAGCATTATGTTAATTTATTCAATTTAGTCCCTATGAGCCCTAAAACCCAATTTCCCCCATTTCCACCATTGTTGCTATCTCTGAGCTTGAAAAAACGGGTATCCGTTTCTTGTTAAAAAATAGGTATCGTCCCTGTGTAAAAAAAATTAATTCATCAAAAGAAATTATGAATTTTTAATGTAATTTTCTAATGCAGTAGCTTTACAATTTAAGTTTTACATTCAAAAGCACCAAGGACTCCACTTGTATTACTTTTTCACCGCACATAGAGAGTCTCAATTGTTAGGAGGAGGTTTCTCTTAATGTTTATATTTGATACAAGGTATCATCAAAACTTATCGTTGGTATGTTTTTGCCTTCCGAGGTGGGGTGACCTCAATGGATGATTTCCTAATAGAATTCTTCCCTGATGTGTATATAAAGGACGAAGCATTGGCATAACAACGAACTTCATCTGTCCAATGTTGCAATGGATTCCATTTCTCTCACTGCAGGCAAAGAAATGAGGGTTCCACTTCTTTAACAAGAAACGGATTCAAGCTCAGAGATAGCAAAAATGGTGGAAATTGGTTGTTAGGGCTCATAGGGACTAAATTGAAGAAATTAACATAATGCTGACTAGGATGGGACGTGGCAGTACACGTGGGATTCTAGGTGGCACTTAATGTGCCAATGCATCAGGTATAACAGTGTTAGAAAATGGATCTAACGTCAGGGACTAATTTGACCGACGGTAGACAATTTCAAGGACTTATTTTTAATTTCTTTAATTTTGGGGACCTACTTGACACTGCCTTACAATTTCAGGAACTAAAGTGAAGGTTTACTCAATTAATATTGTACAAGAATATTTGGTATTGATGTAAGTGGAAGAGTATATGAAATGTAAACATGTAAAAGTCCAAATCAATGTACATATATCTTGACTATTTTGAATGAAACGTTGTTTATATTTATATATATATCTTGATTGTTACCCATTTACTTATATTGATGAAAATGATTCTTTGATATATGATTATATTATTGACCTTTTGATGTGATCATTCTGAAAATGTATTATGCAAGTGATAATATTCTATTCTTCCAAGTAATTAAAGTTGTTTTTGAGTAATGTATGTAAGTCTTTCTAAAAATGTTAATAAATTATTTTTGAATTAATTTTTTTAATATTAATTATATTACAACAACGCTTCTCGTTAAAGTGTTGTTGAAATATTAGTCTGATTGATTACAACAGTTCTTTGTAAATAAAGCATTTTTTGTATCTTTATTACAACAACGCTTTTTGTATGAAGTGTTGTCTGTATCTTTAGTACAACGCTTTGCATGTGAAGCGTTTTCTATATCTTTATTACAACAACGCTTTACGTTCATAAACGTTATCGTAATGTTTAAGTGAGTTAAAAGCAAAATGATTCAATGAACGTTTTTTCCCTCCATACTTGTCTCTCCCTCCTCTCTGAAAATTAAACACGATATCTCACCTCTGCTGCGACCACAGTGCCATTGCCCTTCACTATCGGTCGTTGCCGTCACCGTCGCCCTTCACTCTTTACTGGTTTTTTCTCTTTATCTTCTCTCCTTCACGGTTCCCTTCTCTCTTTCGCCGTTCTCTATCTACCCTAATATCCTCTTTCGTCGTTCATTTGCAAGTCACAGATTCTGCCCTCGTGTGTTTGTGACCTAGTCCCTCACTCGCAATAAAAAATGACAGCTCCTTCTCTGCCCTAACATCTTCGCAGGTTTCACTCCCTTTCTCTATACTTTGTTTGCATGTAACTTGCTTTTTTTCTTACTCTATTGAGAAGCAAAATGGTCTTTGTAAGTGTATCTAGAGAGTGATTATCACTCTCTAGACACGTTCAGTAAGAGTAAAAACTCTTACTACATAATAGCTTGTTTTGAACTGAAGGTATGGATCGAAAATGGATGTCAGCTGATAGAGTGACAAAAGAATATGAGGATGGACGCAAAGAATTTATTAGGTTTGCTGTTGAGCATGCTGAAAACCCAACAAAAATCACTTGTTCTTGCATGGATTGTTGTTATTCAAATGGAGTCAATGCAGCTGAATTGTTAGATCATTTAATTATGTATGGAATTGGTAAAACCTATACAGTATGGACAAGACATGGTGAGAAAGAAGGAAGGTATGCTGATTCTGGGCATAGTAGTATGGGTGCATTAGCTGCCTTTGACATATACTCATATTCATATGACTACGACCGGGTTGATGAGATTCTAAATGTGGTTGAAAATGAGCTTCGGTGTTGTCCTCGGATGTTTGAGAGACTGAAAAATGATGCAGACATACCACTATATCCTGGTTGTACTAAATTCACAAGACTATTGGCGGTGTTGAACTTATATAATTTGAAAGCAGGCAATGGATGGTCTGATAAGCGCTTCGCATAATTGCTAACCCTTTTGAGTGATATGTTGCCTAAGGATAATGTTCTTCTTGGTCGGACATACGATGTCAAAGGATCTTGTCCTCTATTGGCATGAGCTAGAAAAGATACACGTTTGTCCTAACGATTGCATACTATTTCAAAATGAGTATGCATCATTGAACATGTGTCCCAAGTGTAATGCCTCTCGATATAGGAAGAAAGAGTCATCTCCTGTGAAGGTGGTGTCGTATTTCCCCATAATACCAAGATTTAGGCGCATGTATAGTAGTGAAGAGGATACAAGTCACTTGACATGGCATGAAGATGAAAGAGTGCGGGATGGAATGCTCTGGCACCCTGCAGATTCTCCTCAATGAAAGAGAATTGATTACGATTACCCTGATTTTGGGGTAGAACCCTACGCCTTGCATGTCGGTAACAAAGTGAAACACAAGAAAGGGGGTTGAATTGTGTTTCTTAACTTTGAAAGTTTTTTACAAAACGTTGGATGATGATATGATGTATTGGACACACGAAGTATATTGGACGCAGAACGTCCACTAGTATACAAACAGTTTGAGTGCGTTTAAAAAGTTTGTTAAGGTAACCTCAAAACAATCCCCATGGTTAGTAATAAAACAGAATGTAAAGGAGTATAGGGATAAGAGATTTACACACAGAGATTTATACTAGTTCACCCTTATCCAAGAGCTACGTCCAATCCCTTCCAATTAGAAGTGTAACACCCGCATTTTTAGATCCGTAGTCAATTCTATTCTACTAAGCTAGTAGATCGAATTACATACTATAGGATAATTTTAGAAAATGAAATGTCATGATTATAGTCGCTCATAGTAAAGCAATTAGGATTTCGAGTTGAAATTGGAAATTTCAGCAGAAAACGATTCTCGCTATAGATGGAGAAATAAGATTATATTGATCTGAAGGCCAAAACAATGCCATCATGAGGAATTAAAGAGACAAATAGTATTATTATATTATTTAAGGATTTTAGAATTTTAGTTTGGAATTTTCTGAGATTAGAATAAAGATGTTACAGTTTTGGTCCCTATAGAATGGACTACGTGACACGTACTGAACATAAAATTACTAGAGGACTAAGAAATGATCCAAATGGAAAGTTAGGGATATTTTTAGTGTTTTTAGATTATTTATGATTTTTAGTTGGGTAGATGGTGGCAAAGCTCAAAAAACAGAAAAATAGCATAAACCGTCACCCGATTTAAAAAGTCGAAGGGTTTAGTATTTTTCTGTAGGTCATTTCTACTCCAAAATAATATTTTAACGAACCAAAAGTTATTTTTATAATATTTGTGATTTTTAAAAAATTTCTGGAAATTATTCAGAAAAACTTTATTTTGCTCGCATTTGGAGCTTTACGGGTAAACCGGGCACAACCGGGAGATGAAAAATAGTCCAAAAATTTAGTTTTGAGATTTTAAATTTTTCTATATCATATTCAAGCCATAAAATTGATTTCTCATGATTTTATCTATTTTAGAAAAATAGTCATCTAAAAAGGGATTATAAAACTAAGCGTTTTTACTACTTTGAACCACCAATTAAACCCTAACTTGATGGGACATAATCCCACCATTTTTGGTCTGGTCTTGCACAAGAGCCAAAAATACACCCTTGAAATTCAAAAATTCACATTTGACCAAATTGAAAAATATCTTAAATTTTTCTAATTAAAGAAAAGGAGAAGGTGACTAACTCAAATCAAACCCATGCTTGCCCATTCCCCGTTGTCTTGGCTGACCACATTAGGGCAATAGGAAAGAGAGAAGTTTCACTTTTTCACTTCATCTTCTTCCTTGAAACTAAAGAACTCTATTTTCTCTCTTTTCCAAAGCTTTCCTCCGTAACCAAAGCTTGAGTTTTATTGAGTTTTTGGCTATTCAAGTTTCACAAAAAAGGTTTGGATCATGATTCTAAACCATAATCTCTTTTCATTTTTCCTTTCTCATCATTTTTAATTTTTCCAAGAATCTTGTGTTCTCCTTTTTGCTAAAAGAGAGCTTTTTCTTGATTTAGGTTCAAACCCTTGGAACCTACAAGCTTGAAAACCTTCTTGAGCTCTTTTCCTTCAAGCCTTGAGTAAGTATTTCTCTACTCAAGATTTCTATACTTTGGGGTTTGTATATTTTCATAAAACTCATATTTTCATGGTTTTGAAAAAGGTTGATTTTTCTAAGTGTTGGGAGCATCAAGATCTTTGGGAGAACACTTGGTGTTGGTGTGAAGGAGATCCTTGGTGTTTGCCCTTTTTATTTGCTTCAAGAGGTAAGGGGATTTTCTCAATAAGTTGGGAAGGTTGTATATGTGGGTGATTGTGTGTTTTGTTCTTGATGAGAAACTCAAAGACTTGAGTTTTTCTTATTGGGTGTTGAATGATTTATCATTCTCTTAGTAAAATATATTTTTACCTATGTATGATTAGAGTTTTAAATATATGATTTTGGTTGATGAAATGGGATTTTCGAAATTTTAATGTCTCTTGGAAAAATATATTATGACTTGAAGTGGTTTATGCCTAATGCTTTGTTTAGTATTCTTGATGTATTTAAAATGCTAAAAATGATTACTTTAAGTGTATGTGTGCTTCATGATTGGAGTTTGTATTCTTGATGTATTGATTGTATTTGATTCTTGTGTGATTTGTGTGTTTTGATTATGATGTTGGATTGTAATATTCAAAGTGGTTAAAGCTTTAAATTTATTATGATTGTTGTTGTTGTGATTGGTGATTGGATTCAAAGAGGACTAATATTATGTACCCAAGCTTATGGAAGAGGATTAAAGGACTTTAAGAAGAAGTTTTCCCAAATGAAAATCAAGATTTAATTAATTAGAATTCAAGTCAACATTTGACTAGGTATTTTCACTTGATTTGGAAATTAAGGCTTCAATGGAATTTTTTCAAATATTACTTTTCAAAAGCCCTAATTAAGTTAAAGAATTAATTGAAAAGGGAAAGAAATAGAATTTCAAATTTTTAAGGGGCTGTAATGAAAAATAGATGCATTTTGGGGTAAAACTATAATTTTCGAATGTTCTGGGATTAAAAATGAAAATTGGGTGTTTTGGGCCGAAAACGCAATTTTTAGAAGTTTAGGGGCAGAAACGAAAAACTGGATATTTTTGAGGCTGAATCATAATTTTTTAGAAATCTGAGGCTGAAACGTGAAACTGAAATTAAGTAAAGTTTTATCAAGTAGGTAAATTGAGTATTAAATTAAGACTTTTAAGTTAACCAATTTCCAAAGAGAAATACTAAGTTTGGTTTTTAATAAAAACATTTAAGTTCCTAAATGACTTTCATAAAACTATTTCAGTTTACACTCAAAAGGTATTTCTTTTGTCAAAGAGTTTAAAGATTTTGAGGCGTAAAGCTAAAGAGGGATATTTAAGAATTCTATTTCTAAAGAGAAGTTTCTTTAAAACTCATGTTTTGAATAACCTTAATAGAAAAGATTTTACACAGTATTAAAAGAGAGTCGATACGCGGCGACGTTGAAGTTTGAGGACAAATAATGCTACACGATGTTGGAAGAGAGCTAACACGTGACGACGAAAATCCTAAAAGGAGGGATTGCATTAATTGTCTTATTTGTGTTCGTAAATTTATACTGTCATTTGCATTAAAGACGTGGCTTTTACCAAAATTGGAGCATACAATCCTATGCGGGGATTGTAAATAAGTATGGTCTGACTATAAGTCTTTGAGGGCATTCAGGTCACGAAATTCTCAATGGCCTTGAGGGGAATCCCCTTGTGCCGAGAAGAGTAGTATACCCGGCTTGGATGATCCTGACCGGCTGCCTTATTTATGATATGGTGTATGACGTAGCACAATGGGTCTGTACCGAATGAATGTTAAACAAGGGCTGAGAGATGGTCAAGTTGCATTTATGTTAGGTATACGGTTCCGCCATATCGCTCTACTTAGTTGAGGAAGAGAAGTCTCTATGGAGCAGTGCACCGGTGTATTAAAGAGATATTGAAGTGACATGCGTTATGCTAGAGTGTTATGTGTGTGTGCTTAACTTGATGATGTGTTATCTTTTGGTGTGTGAATATCTTAGGGAAAGATTTGCGAAAGAGTAGTTATATATATATTATTGGGATGTATTATGTAGTATTTTCTTTTTCATGTGCATCATTTCGTGGATTTCAACTTGTGCAAAGAAATTCACCCTTGCATGCTTTCTGTTATTTTATGTACGCTATGCGTAGATGTCCACATCAAGACCTCTGGTAGCGCAGGTGAGAGAGAGTTTTCGGCCTCTTGAGGCCGATGGTGGGGGATGGACTTATGATCCCATCTCCCAATGGGCCACGGTGTCTGGACTTGCGGTCAGAAATAAAGCGAAGAGGAAGATCAGAGACGAGCCTGGATACGGTTAGCTTAAGGAGTCTGAGTCCAAGGAGGACCCGAGGAAACGACGTCTTCCTAGTTCTCTAGGTGTGGGGCGGATAGTGCTAGGTTGTGGGTTGTCAGTTAGCCGACCAGCTAGGTTTTGGGTAGTAGATGTTCATGTCGTGTATTTGACACATATTTTGTTTTACTGTTTTCCTAGGTTTAGTTTATCGCTTAATCTTCTTTTATGACAGGATGATGTATCGTGACGTGGAGTTATATATATATATATATATGATGTATGTTTTCTTGTTCTGAGTTTCTGGATGGCTAAGTGTCGTGAGCATTCTTATCTTATATGATTAAAGTTATCTTTTAAAAAAAAAATAGCTACGAAATTTGGTATACTTTAATTATGAAAGAGGTACATTTTAAGACAAACCAGTTTTTATATTAATTCCGCATTAAGTTTGTTAGTATTTTTACGTAACAATCCTTGTGGGAAAAAGGGGCGTTACAAGAAGGATTTCCACTATCAACTTGATAGATTTACAAGTATTTTTCAATAACCTCTTCAGGCCTTTACAACGAGTATTCTTTGCACACCTAACCTCTCCAGGCTCAAACAAGTATTGTTTGCACACCTAGCCTCTCCAGGCTCAACCACAAGTATTCTTTTCACACTAAGCCTCTCCAGGCACAAACAAGTATTCTTTTCTACTTAGCCTCTTCAGGCTCACACTACTCAGAAGAGTTAAAGTGTTTACAAGTGCTACAACTCACTCAAGTGTGGATATGAAATTTTAGCACGTTGAGAGTTAAGCAAACTCTCTTTACAAGAAGAATTAAATTGACTGCATTTAATCTAAGCACAAAAACATATGAATGTTCAGCTCAATAATCTCTGTATCTTTGCTATGTGTTAAATATCCTTACTATCTTCTTCTTCACAGTATTTATAGGCTTGATGAAGCTTCAAATAAATTCTTTAGCTTCGATCTGCTTCAGCCTCTGCAAATAGCCGTTTACTAATAGCATTAAATGCTATTTTCCCGTTGCTTCAATGGAATTGTACCTCAGCGTAGGTTTTTCAGTTCTTTCTCCAAAGTCATAAGCAACCTGTAGTCAGAGTCTTAAATACACAGCAGTTAATAGTAATATTCAGTTGAGATAAAGAGAAAACACTGTGTTATAGAAAAGGTGTGTATAGTGAGTACTAGAAAAGTTCAGAGTACATTCTCTCTCAAGTACACTTTTCATAGTGCTTTATGTTTTTCATTAAATGTGATCTCAAATCATTTATATTAGGTCCGAGGAAAAGCATTTGTGACAGCTATTTATTTCAAATCATTTGCTCATTTAATATGTCTCAAATTAAATATATGAGCAATAAATAGTGTATCGTAAATAATGACAGCGCGCATGCAGGGTAAAGCGTGAAACGAGTGGACGCGAAGTTATCTTACCAACTTGGATGAATAACGTCCTGAACCATTGGACGATACTTTTCATAAGACAAGTATCAAAGTCCATTGGACGCTCAGTTCATAACTTGTACATATAAGTACCAAGGTCACACTGGACGATGGACTTCACTTAATTGTACATGCATGAACTTGTTATCAGAATTGTTAAACTCTTAATAATAGTTGTTATCGTCAAAACTTTTAGGGATTTAGACATGGTAAAATGTCTCTGAACCATTTGGTTCCAACATTGCATTGTCTATCGACGGAATGAACTCACATGGTATGCAAAGCAACTCCCACAGTACATGGCCAGTGATTATCATAATTTACAATCTACCTCCACGGCTTTGCTTGAAGCAAAAATTCATGATGTTGTCTATGTTGATATCGGGTCCTAAAAAACCAGGAAACGATATAGACATATACTTGGCTCCATTGATTGAAGACTTGAAGCATATGTGGGAGACAGGCGTGCAGGTGTTTGATGGGTACAAGAAAGAAACATTCAACTTGAGGGCAATGTTGTTCGAAACAATTATCAACTTTTCGGCATATGATAATCTATCAGGTTACAACATAAAGGGCAGTGTGCATGCCCTGTATGTCAGGAGGAGACAGATTGGATGAGGTTGGAACACGGTAGAAAAAATGTCTTTCTTGGTCATCGTAGATTTTTACCTCTTGACCATCAATACCGGTAATGGACACAAACATTTATTGGGAAAATTGAAGAAATGAGGCCTTCGGCGATGATAGCGGGCACCGAGATATTTGAAAGGGTTAAGGACCTAGACACCCAATTTGGGAAGCCTTTTCCTGGACAAGTGGTCGCAAAAGGGTGGAAAAAAGGTCTATCTTCTTTGAACTACCCTATTGGAAGAAATTGTATGTGAGACATTTTCTTGATGTGATGCACATAGAGAAAAAATGTTTGTGATAGTGTTATTGGTACACTGCTCAATGTGCTTGGAAAGTCAAAGGATGGCATCAATGCACGGTTGGACATGGTCAGCATGGGAATAAGAATATAATTGACCCCAATAAAGAAGGGCAAACGTCAATATCTACCTTCGACAGCTCATACTCTATCTAGAAAGGAAAAAATTATTTTTTATAAGTCTCTTCATGGAGTGAAGGTCTCGGAGGGCTACTCTTCAAACATTAGGAGCCTGGTTGACATGAAAGACCTCAGATTAAAGGCGTTAAAGACCCATGACTGTCATGTTATGATAGAGTAATTCATACTAGTTGCCATATACTCCATTTTGCCCGAAAAGGTGCGGTGGACGATCACTAAACTTTGTTACTTCTTCAGGGCAATTTGCAGCAAGGTGATTGACCTTGAGAAGTTGCCACAATTGCAAAAAGAAATTGCTGCCACGATATGCGAGCTTGAAATGTACTTCTGCCCTTCGTTCTTTGATATAATGGTTCATTTAACCGTTCATCTGGTTAGAGAGACACAATTATGTGGTCCAGCCTATATGAGGTGGATGTACCCCGTTGAACGTTGCATGAAGGTATACAAGGGGTATGTGAGGAGTCGAAGTCGACTAGAGGGTTGTATTGCAAAACAATACTTAATTGAGGAAGCTGTTGAGTTTTGTACTGAATACCTCGCCAATGCCGATTCAATTGGACTTTCGTAGTCTCGTCACTTTGGAAGAACAGAAGGGCAAGGTATTATTGGTAATGAAATTTTGACCACAACGAGGACAGAATGGGAGCAGGCTCATTTGTATGTTCTACACAATGCCGATGAGGTAGAGCCATATGTTGAAAGACACATGGACATACTTAAGAGACTTAACCCAAGTAAAAACCAAACTTAGCTAACGAAGGAACACAACAGAAAGTTTATCGCGTGGCTAAAAGATCACATCTATACAGAGTCAGTTGCTACCCCTTCACAGATTTCTAAAAGACTGAGCTTAACAAGTGGTCCAACTGCACGCGTCTTTTCTTTCAATGCATACATGATTAATGGGTTCACATTTTATACTAAAGAACAAGATGATCAGAGCACTATGCAAAATAGTGGGGTCACCTTGATAGCTGAAGCCATGCATTTCTCGAGTACGAAGGACATAAACCCCCGATATGCAAACATGTCATATTTTGGAGTAATTGAACGCATATGGGAATTGAATTACATAGATTTTCAGGTGCCCGTATTTGGTTGCAAATGGGTTGACAATAATAATGGCGTAAGAGTGGGTAACTCAGGGTTCATGCAGGTGTACCTTAACAAGGTGGGGTATAGTGTCGAGCCATTTTATATTGGCATCACAGGCTAAACAAGTGTTCTATGTCAATGATCATGCTGATACAAGGTTGTAATATCCGTTTTTCTGTTTACCGTCTAATTTTTGTTTTATATGAAATTTTGTGATCTAAGTATTAAGTGATTTATTTTTGTCTTATAATTAAGGTTTTAATATGCTTATTCAATTATTTCATTGAACCAGACAGTTTTCACTTGACATTTGGATTTTTACAAACAACAGTTTTCATTGTAACTGACGGTATAGGTTTTAAATAGCAAAAGTACGTCAAACCAACCCATAAAATTATCTTCCTTCACAAACGTTATTTCCTTAATATTTTTGATTTTTTGGAGTTTTTAGAAAATTTTCAAAATTTATCAAAAAATACGCTTATCAAACACTAATAGCGCAAATATCTTGTTTTACAGTGTAAAATTTTGTGACAAAGGTCCACAAACATTTTATATTTTATTTTTAATTATTTATTTTAGGATTTAATAAATTAATTTTGGGCAAGATTATTTTTATATTATTTTTGTAACACTCTGTTTTTATATATATAGTTTTTAATTTATTTTTAATCTGTTTTAAATTAATTAAAATTATTTAATTAATGATTTTGTGATTTTAAGATATAAATAATAATATTTATATCTTAGGTTTATTTTGAAGGGTTTATAGTGATAGAGTTCGCAAAACTGAGTTTTTGCGAGAATTGCGTTCTCGCGAAAGGCGGGAAGGGTTTAGTATTTTTCCGGAGGTCATTTTTACTCCAAAATAAATTTTTAACGAACCAAAAATGGTTATTATAATATTTTTGATTTTTAGAAATTTTTCTGGAAATTTTTCAGAAAAACTTTATTTTACCCGCGTTTGGAGCTTTACGGGTAAACCGGGCGCAACCGGGACATGAAAAATAGTCCAAAAAATTTAGTTTTGGGTTTCTAAATTTTTCTATGACATATTCAAATCATAAAATTTATTCCTCACGATTTTACTCATTTTAGAAAAATATTTATCTAAAAAGGGGTTCGAAAACTACCCATTTTTACCACTTCGAACTACCGATTAAACCCTAACTTGATGGGACTTAATCCCACCATTTTTCTGGTCAGATCTGGGCGCATGAGGGGCTGATCCAAGTCTAAAAATTCTTCCAAAAGTCAAATGGTCAATTAGGGGTTGAATTTTGAATTTTTCCCAAAATTAGGTGAGAGAGGTATGGCTCCCAACCACCAAAGCATGCAAGCCCAGACCTCCCCCATACCTTCCTTGCTCAGCCGAGTTTCTTGTGTGGGAAAGGGAGAGAGAAATTCATTTTCACTTCATCTTCTCCACTTGAATCAAGAGCTTCACCATTTTCTCTCCATTCCCAAGCTTCTTCATACACCAAAAAGACCAAGTTCTAGTGAGATTTTCCATACCCAAGCTTCACAAAAGGGTGGTGATACATGGACACCCCACCACCCTTCCCACACCTCATCTCAATGAAATGAGAGGTGTGGGATGGGTGCAGAGTAGGGGTCCATGAATCATTAGTGTTCACAAAAAAGGTTTGGATCATCATTCTAATCCATAAACTTCTTTCATTTTTTCATTTCCACCACTTTCATGTTTTCATGAAAGCTTGAGTTCTTCATTTCACTAAAAATAAGCTTTTCCTTTGTTTAGGTTCACTCCATTGGAACCTACAAGCTTGGAAACTACCTTGGATCTATTTTCTTTCAAGATTTGAGTAAGTATTCATCTTCTCAAATTTCTACTCTTTATGGTTTCTTGGTTTTCATAAAACTCATATTTCTATGGTGGTGTTTTGGTGTATTTTGTAAAAGGTAAATTTTTCTAAGTGTGGGAACATCAAGGTGTTGAGTAGACCACTTGGTGTTGGTGTGGTGTGAAGGAGGTGATTTTGGAGTTAGCCCATTTTCAAGTCTTCAAGAGGTAAGGGGATTTTTCTCAATAAGTTGGGAGGGTTGTGTATGTGTGTGATTATGTGATTTTGTTCTTGATGATGAACTCAAAGACTTGAGTTTTCATATTGGTTGTTGAATGATTTTTCATTCTCTTAGTAATATGTATTTTTACATGTATATGTATATGAGTAAAAATATGATTTTTGGTTGAGGCATGATAATTTTTATGAGCCTATGTGTTGTTGGAAAAAAATCATATGTATGCTTTGGGGTGATTTTGGATGTCCAAGTGTGTGCTTGGTGAAATATGATTTAATGTCATATTCATGATGAATGTTGATTTATGGCTTGGTTGTGTTATTGCCTAATTGATGTATATTGATTTATGTGTATTTCATATACTTGGATTGATGAGATTTGATTAAGTGTGGGAAGAGAGTTTAAAAGCTTTAATGAAAAAGTTTTCAAATGAATTAATTAGAATCCAAATCATAAGTCTTAAATCAATTTAATATTAAATCATTTTTATCCATAAAACTTTAAGTGAGTTAGAGAATTAATTAATTTGAGAGAAAAATCAAATTTTAGATTTTTAGGGGTTAAAAACGAAAACTGCAGGTTTTTGGGGTCAAAAATGCAAATTCTGGAATTCTGGGCTTTATTTGCAAAATCTGGACTTTTGGGTCAAAATTATAATTTAAGAAAGTTTGGGGCAGAAATGCGAAGTATGGAAAATTTTGGGCCAAAAATATAATTTACGAAAACATGGGGCTGAAACGCGAAGTCTGGTACATTTGGGCCAGAATTATAAATTACGAAAGTTGTGGGGTAGAAAACGTAAAGTCTGGTACATTTGGGCCAGAATTATAATTTACGAAAGTATTGGGGTAGAAAACGTAAAGTTTGGGCATTTTGGGCCAGAAACCTAATTTTTCATAAAATTGGGGGCTGAACTGCGAAACTGAACTTCTTAGGGGATCAGAATTACAAATACTTAAAGTAAAAGATTTTAAGTAAAATTATCAAAGAATTTAATTAAGTTTTTAATTAAATCTTTTTATGATGAATAAGTGGGAAGAAATTAATAAAGTGGGTTTTAGATAAAAGATAATTCTTTTATTAAAAACAAATGAAGTTTAAAGAGTTTAGAGTTAAAAGAAAACTTAAGAATTCAAAGAGAAATTTCTTCTAAAAAACTTATGGTGTTAAATAACAATAATATTACACGGTATTGGAAGAGAACCAATACGTGGCGAGGATAAAAGTCTTAAGGACAATAATATTACACGGTATTGGAAGAGAACCAATACGTGGCGAAGATAAAAGTCTTAAGGACAATAATATTACACGGTATTGGAAGAGAACCAATACGTGGCGAAGATAAAAGTCTTAAGGACAAATATATTACACGGTGTTAGGTGAAAGCTAACACGTGGCGACGAAAAACCCTAACGCGAGGGACCGAGTTGATTGTGGTTGCAAATATACTGTCATATGCATTTGAGATATTGACTTTTGTCAGGCTAGCATTTATTGCTATAATGAGAGCACACAATCCTATGCGGGGATTGTAAATAAGTATGGTCTGACTATAAGTCTTTGAGGGCAACCAGGTTATGAAATTCTCAATGGCCTTGCAGTGAATCCCCTTGTGCCGAGAAAAGTAGTGTACCCGGCTTGGATGATCCTGACCGGCTGCCTTATTTGAGATGGGGTGTACGACGTAGCACAATGGGTCTGTACCGAACAAATGACAAACGATGGCCAAGAGTGAAGGTCAGTTTGCATTAATGATAGGTATACGATTCCGCCACATCGCTCTACTTAGTTGAGGAAGAAAAGTCTCCATGGAGCAGTGCACCGGTGTATGACAAGAGATATTGAAGTGACATGCATTATGCTAGAATGCTATGTGTGTGCTTGACTGTGTGTTTACCTTGATGATTTGTCTCTTGTTGATGATTGAATAGCTTAGCTAAAAGATTTGCGAAAGAGTAACTCTATATAAACATAATCTTGGAATGTATTACGTAGTATTTTGTTTTTCATATGCAACCTTTCAATGGATTTCAACTTGTGAAAAGAAATTCACCCTTGCATATTTTCCTGTATCTGTATGTACGTTAAGCGTAGATGAGGCCTCTGGTAGCCCGCGTGAGGGAGAGCTTCCGGCCCCTTGAGGCCGAGTCCGAGGGAGGGGGATGGACTTATGATCCCATCTCCCAATGGGCCACTGTGTGTGGACACGTGGTTAGGACTAGAGGAGGGGTGCTGGGCCCCAAAGAGGTTCTGGAGCGCGACATGGTTCTGGACGCTTACATTCCACTCGAGAGGATGCGTAGCTGGCTGGCAGCCGCACCCGAGGCACCCGTGGAGCAGCCGAGGCGAGAGACTCAGGCGGAGGAGAGACCTTTACCCTCACGGGTAACTGGATCCGCTCGGGAGTATCGTCGCATGTTTCGCCGCACGCGTCTCACTCCGAGGAAGAGCACCTTGCCGCTAGATCGTCTACCGAGGATGGCTCCATCAGTGACACTAGCTTCACCACCAGCGACAGGGAGACCGACGTTTTCCATTACTTACGTTCCACCGTATGGCCGTTTCGTACGCTGCTCTTCTGACACTTCTGCCGGACCGTCGGGACACGCAGAGAGGGGGAAGAGGAAGGTTCGAGATGAGCCAGAGCGGGTACTCATTGAGATATCCGAGGAGGAGGAGGACCCGGAGGAGGATCCCGAGGAGGACCCCGAGGAGACGGCATCGTCTTAGGTCGTAGTGGTGGGGGTGTCTAGTGCTAGGTTGTGGGTTGTCTGTTAGCGACCAGCCTAGGTTTGGGATGTTCATGTTCAGTGTCGTGTATTTAACACATCTTTTGATTTACAGTTTTCTTAGGTTTAGATTTATCGCTTTATTTTCTTTACGTTATGATGATGTATTTTGGCCACTATGTTGTGGTTCCAAACTATCCTTGCGGGCGCAAGACTTGTATATTTTGACATGATGATATATATATATATATATGTGCATGATGTTTCTTTTCTTCTGAGTTTCAGGATGGCTAAGTGTGATGTGAGAAATCTTTTCGTTTAAGATTCTTTTTAAAAAAAAATTAGCCACCAATTTTGGTAACCTTGAGTTATGAAAGACGTTTTTCCGCATTAAGTGTTAGTTTTTCACGTGACGTTCCTTGTGGGAAAAAGGGGCGTTACAATTTTTGCTCTTATTTGCGGTATATCAACTGCATAGAGACACAGAGAATTAACGGGTATGAAAGGAGAACTTAGGGTTTTTGAGGGACTCAAATGCAATTATATGGAGTTCAAATAGTGGTGTTGACGCAGCCATTGACCATGAATAATGGAGGGCAATGTTCAATTACTATTTTACCCTTGGTTGTACATTTAATTACCAAAACCTAAAGCTTTTAACCTAGCTATCCAATGGCTCTCTTCACCTTTTTGGTCGACATCAACAATTCATTTTGGAGCCTTGGATGTACTTTTTCACTTGGATCCAATCCTTGTGAAATGCATGGGAACCAATAGGATAAATGATGGATTTAACCTAATTAGTTAAATATGGATTTTAAGCCTCATGGCTTATATTACACCAACAATATCTTTGCTCCCTTGTCCCTCCCTTGGCCGCAACCCTCTCCCTATAAATACCCATCCATGCTTCATTAAAAACTGTAGGTATCAAGGTGAAGCACAAGAAGGGGGGTTGAATTGTGTTTCTTACCTTTTAAAAAATTTTCGCAAATCCTTGGACGCTGCTCGTAAAAAGGTTGGATGCACAACGTATACGTGTATTGGACGCACAGTTGAGTTGGACACAGAATCGTCCACTTAGTTTAAAACAAGTTTTGGTGCGATTAAAATGTTTGAATAACTTGTCAAAAATTGTTTCAATTCAATCCCCTCAGTTAGTATATAAACTGAAAATAAAAGAATTGAGGGATAGAGAAAATGCACAGGTGTTTATCCTAGTTCACCCTTTCCTAAGAGCTACGTCCAGTCCCCTCAAAATAGAGAGATTTCACTATCAATCCAGATAGAAATACAAGTATTCTTCAACAGCCTCTTCAGGCCTTACAACAAGTATTATTTTCACACCTAGCCTCTCCAGGCTCAACTCAAGTATTGTTTTACAGACAAGTCTCTCCAGGCTCAAGCCCAAGTATTTTTTGCTCGCAGCCACTTCAGGCTAATCCCAAGTATCATTTTACAAATAAGCCTCTCTAGGCTCAAACAAGTATTCTTTTCTAAACAAGCCTCTCCAGGCTCAAACAACTCAGAAGAGTGTTTTTAAGATATATGTGCCGTTAACTCACACAAGTGAGAATATGGACTCTAAAGCATTTCGAGAGTTAAACAAACTCTCTTTTACAAGAAGAAAGAAATATACAAGACTTTCTTAAGATTTACAGAGTATGACGATATTTGCACAGCGTTTTGACTCTTTCTTTTTGTAGATCAAGCTTCTTGTATTCTTCTTCTTGTTCACGGTATTTATAGGCTTTGAGTGAAGCTTCAGACTTGATCTTGAATATGCTCAGCTTCAGCTTTCATAAATGTAGCTGTTTCCTAATAGCATTAAATGTTATTTTCCTGTTGCTCTGTAGGAGTGCTTCTTCAGCATATATTTGTGCAGTTCTTTCTCCTATGTCAGAAGCAACCTGTACTCAAAGTCTCATTTACACAGTGGTTAATAGTAATATTTTGTTGAGATAGAGAGAATACACTGTATAAGAGAAAAGGTATGTTCAGAGAGACACATAAATGTTTAGAGTACATTCTCTATCTTATGTATACTTTTCACAGTGCTTTATGCTTTTCATTAAATGCAAGTTCAAAATGTTGACAATTATGCACAGGAAAAACATTGTATACAACTATTTATTTCAAATTATTTGCTCATTAAATATGTTTCATATTAAATGCACGAGCAATAAATAACATGTTATAGACTCTGCGTGTTGGACACAGCTTTGTGACACAGAATGGACTTTCTGTTCACTTACCAAATGGACGCATGCCTTTGCTTACCATTTGGACGCAAGGCTTCTCTGGTCATATGGACGCATAACTATTCTTACCATATGGACTCATAGCTTTGCTTCTCTGGACGTACAACTTTACTGATTATTGGACGTATATCATTCTGCTCATATGGACGCGTAGCATCCAGAGTCCATTGGACGATACTTACCCAAAGTCAAATATCAGAGTCCATTGGACGCTCAGCCCTTTGAATGTACTTATGATTACCAAGGTCACACTGGACGATGGACTTATCTTTGTTGTACCTACAAAAGCTTGTTAGCAAACTTTGTAAAAACCATAATAATCATTGTTATCATCAAAACCACTTAGGGAAATACACATTGAAAAATGCTTTTAAACAATTTGGTTCCAAGAAAAACTTGTACCAAACTTGTGAATACCCCAAGTTTCTTCTTTCCTCCTCTTTTAAGCTTTATATTTTCTCTGTGTTCTTAATTTTTAAGCTTTGTTCTTCCAAGCTTTTCTTATAAAGGTAATGGGAAACTCTTGCAAAATAATTTAAAAAGTTATAAGTTTGATTTTTGATTGCTAATTGCTTAGGTGATTTATGTTTTATAGCTTTATAATTGTTTATTTAAGCTTTATACTTGTTTTTATGGCTTTAATTTAATTGTTTGAACTTTTATTATTAGTAATGTTATAATGCTAAATTGTTTATGTGATTTTGTGATAGTATTCTTATAATGGCAAAATTGATTTTGAGCTTTAATAATTGTACAGTTATAATGGCGAATTATCGACTACCGCAATGTAATTTTACCGTAAAATTAATGCAATTTACTTCTTTGTGAAAACCCTGAGATTTGTCTACCATTGATATACAGAAAGATGGTTGAGATGAATGGTTTATTGGTATGGTTCTGGCTAGGAAAGACGGGTTCTTAGCAGCTGCGACTCGCCTTTAGATCTTTCCTGGGAACTATACTGATATGCTATTTATAGATCTTAACCTAGGGATTCGGTATATACGTGGCTAAGATAAATTGGGAAAGATTTTATTGGGATGCTACTATACACACGAATATGTTTCTTTTAATTTATCTTGAACTGTTAACCATAATTTCAGTAAATACATATACAAGGTTGTCTGGGTAAATAGTGTAATAGTAAAGAATTCTCAGTGAACTCTACAGTTATATTATTAATGGTAGAAATTCCTAGCTTGGGGTCTGTCATATATGAAAACTCAATTTAGTTTTCAATGTCATACTCTTTGACAGTGAAAATTAGTGAGATAAGCCTTCAACGGCCTTGTTCTAAAAATAAACTGGTGTTTAAGTATTTCAGTAATACTTCAGCTTATTCTCGTTCACTTAGTTCTATATCGAATCATTTTAAAAAGTTGGGCACTCATTACCGCAGTCGGCTTAGCCGCCGTGTGATCATTCTATCTTCAAAATTTAATTGAGCCGAGAAAAATCACTTACAATTAAAAAGTGAACATGGGTATAAATTATTGTTAATCACTTTTCTCTTGGTCAATCCCAGTGGCTCTGCCCCGTTTTGATCTTCTTGAAATGATTTAATCACCTTGAGTTTCGATATATACTGAATCATTCTGATTGTTATGGGTTGATCACCTCAGTTCGGCACTGCTGCGGTATGATCGCTCTTTAATTAAATAAATTAAGCCGGAGAGAGCGATAACTTAAGAAGTAATTTCATTAATTAATTTTGTGTTGGTAAAACGTTCTTGTTACCGGTTTGATGTATGGGAATGAAAGAGATGTAATATTGTATTTATTTGAGAAGAGAGACTTCTATGATTACTTGAGGGATATGAGAAACTGTGTTTAAATTGAGAAGAGTGAATTTATATGCAATCTGAATTGTCATTGCATAAAGGCGTATAAGCATACAGCCTAGAGGATGGGGTTGAAAATAGGTTCTTGTTGGACTACAATTGTTTACTGGGATTATCCAGGTTTCGAAAGTCTCAATGGCCGTGATGGTGATAACCCTTGATCCGAGACGAGTCGTATACCCGACTTGGATAAATTTGACTGGCAGATCTATTTATGATATGATATTCATTTTAAATGTCGTATTGCCAAAGCATTCTTAGGGGTCTGGAGGGATTCCCTGATTATTCTGTTAAGTTTGCCACAGCCAATCGCTCAACGGTGTTAAGGTTGGAAAAGTCTCCTTGGAGCAATGCACTGGTATGTTTTCGAGAGATATAGAAGTGGCATGCCAAAAAACATCTTGACTTGATGATATATTTTCAGTATGCATTGCTCTTGTTGTGTTTATAATACAAGGCATGATTTGTATTTGTAAGACTTGTATTGTCTTAAATGACTTGCTATTTTGATATATATATATATATATATGTTCTTGATGTATGAATTGGGTGATGCATGATCTGTGTATTGGTGTGCTTATACTTCTCTTATTACTTTGAATTAGAGTTTCACCCTTGCATCTTTATTTGTTGTGCTTGTGTATGTTCAAGTAGATGGTTTACCTGAGAAATGGGTTGGTCCCGGTCCAGTGGCTTAGAATTAAACCCCTTGAGGTTGAGAGGGTGGGGTGGAAGATAAACCCCGAGACGCAGTGGGGAACATATTCTGGGTATGTGCTTACCACTATAGGTAGGGTCAACAGACCCAACTGGAGAGTAGAGAACCAGTTAGTCTTAGACGTTATGCTACCCCTGGAGCAGATGAGAGATATCAACTGGAGAGAAGACTACAACACCAAGAAGGTCGAGAGGCATTGGGAGACTGCTCAGAGGAGAAAACCCCGCTTTAAGGTTGGAGGTTGCTGCTGCTGTTACACTTTCGTTTAAGGATGGTTATGATGGGTAGTTAATCTGGGAATATGGACATGGCTCACATATACATAGTAGCGTATATTTTCTTTTATCACTTTTGTACTTTCCAGTTTATTTAGTATTTACTGCTTTCTTTACTTTTCAGCACTTAAACCTTAAGCTTGTACTGATGCAAGCTTCTTTTGTAAAATGGTTATGGTATATATATATATATCAAAGTTTGAGATACTTTTATACAATGTGTTAGTTTATATTTCCACATTCAAGACCTTTCAAAAAGAATTAAGGAGACATATTCTCCATCCTTCTCATTATTTACTTTTTGGAGAAGGAATACTGAGTTTTTCTCTAAATATTTCCTAAGTTATTGCGAAACTTTTGGTTACTATGGTGTAATATCCTTTTTGGAGAAAGGGTGTTGCATTTTGTGGTATCAAAGCCTGGTTTACAATCTTTTAGGGGAGTGTTAGGTTATAGATCTATTAGGCTTAAGTTGTGTGACTTTGATTGACATTGTTTGATATTGTGTGTTGTGTGAAATTGTATGATATTGCTTGTTTTCTTGAGGGTAGATGTATTCCTACTAGTTTTATTCTTCTAAAGAAAGTGATGGCTGCACGTAACACTAAAGCGATGGAACGAGCGATCAGGGCAATGAGCACTATGGCTGCTACTATGGCGCAGCAAGCTGAGCGAGTAGAGCAGAGAGACATACAGTCTCAATTAAGGGCAGATAGAGCTGCTGTGGCCAAAGGACTTACTAATTTTAGGAAGCACGATCCTCAACAGTTGAATGGGGAACTTGATCCAGAGAAGGCTGATCTTTGGATCCAAGACTTGGAAAAGATATTTGTGGCTCTAAACTGTGCTGAGGGGGTTAAAGTATCTTATGTTGTGTATGTGCTTATTGGTGGTGTAGATTATTGGTGGAAAGCGGTGGTGCAGCAACTGTTGGAAGCTGAACACCAAGAGATAACCTGGGTTTTTAACCAAGTACTTTTCCTCAGAGTGCTCGGACTGAAAGGGAACGGGAGTTCCTAAGTCTACAACAGAAAGAGATGTCTATAGATGCATACGCGAGTAAGTTTGAAACTTTGGCGAAGTATTTTTGCTTTTTCCAGCTTCATCCTGGTGTGGCATGGAAGTGCGAACGTTTCAAAGTGGGACTTCGTTACGATCTTAAGGAAGTTGTATCTGTGTAAGATCCCAAAATTTCACTCTATGAGACAGGGTATTAATTTTGGAGGATTAGAATTATCCTTAAGTTTTTCAGATGATAAATAATGGTTTAGAACTGACGTAGAAGTTAAAATGGTATTCTATAGACGTTTTTGACTATCAGAATAAGTTTATAAACAATATGGAAATTTTTAGTTGGATGCGAGAGAGGTATTTGAGGATAGAAATAGTGACTTGATGTTATATGAGGATTTTAGAAGCTAAGTTTGGAATTTTATAAAAGAGCAAAAGAATATTATTGTTTTGGTCCCTCTAAGATGAAATATGTAACCTGTTAATTAAGGAATGCATAAATACCGGAGACTAAGGAATGGTCAAGATGAAGACCACAAGATCAAGTAGATTTTTAGATAGTGTAGAAATGATAAGTTTTGTTTGGTATTGTAGTTTAGCCGGTAAGACAGATAGACCTAATATAACTTTCGTTTGCATCACTTCCGTATTTATTTTGTTTTATCCAAGTACTTTGTGTATATGTGTTTATTGATTTATTTGCATCTTAGAAAAATGGTTTTAATACACTCATTCATTCTCAGTATAGAAACGGATGGTTTTTATTTGACGTTGAGTTTTAAACAGAAAATGTAAACTCTGTTTTTCCATTTACCGTTTGATTTCTGTTTTATATGTAGATAGGCCTAAGTGTTAAGTGATTTATGTTTGTCTTATAATTAAGGTTTTAATATACTTATTCATTTATTTCATTGAAACAGATAGTTTTCAATTGACGTTTGGAATTTTACAGAGAAATGGTTTTTGCCGTAACTAACGGATGAGGTTTTAAATAGAAAAAGTATCTCAAACCAACCCAGAAAATTATCTTCCTTCACAAAAGTTGGTTATTTTAATATTTGTGATTTTTTGAAATTTTGGAAAACTTTCGAAATTTACAAAAAAAATATGCTTAACAGACACGAATAGTGCAAATATCTTGCTTTACAGTGTAAAAATTTCGTGACAAAGGTTTACAACAATTTATATTTTATTTTTTATTATTTATTTTAGGATATTTAAAAATTATTTGTAGACAAGATTATTTTTTTACTGTTTTTGCTTTTGTTTACGGTATATCAGCCGAATAGAGACAAATAGAGACGTAACGAGTCTGATAAAGGAACTTACGGTTTTTGAAGGGCTCAAATTCAATTCTAAGGAGATTAAAATATCTATAGATGGAAACGTTGACCATGAATAGTATAGGGGCATGTACAATTACTATTTTACACCTAAACTACTAAAACCTAAAGTTTTTAACCAAGCTATCCCATGGCCCTTAATCCTCCTCATTTGGTCGACATACCCAGCTCATTTTGGAGCCTTGGATGTGCTTTTTCACTTGGATCCAAATCCTTGTGAGTTGCCTTAAGCCAATAGGAAAAAGGGGTTGATTTACCTAATTAAGTAATTGGGGTTTATGACATAGTTTGCATGACATAGGGCAAGGAATAGTTCTATGACCTCATGATCCTTGCCCAGCCCTCTTAGCCAATGGGAGAGATTCATTTTAGTTCCTTGATCCAAGTGGTGTGCTTAGAACCAATAAGAAAATTCCTTGATTTTTTCTTTTAATTAAATGCCTAATCTTAGATATTTAGTTAACTTGATCAGCGAGCATTACCAAGCCTTGCTCTCCCCCTCCTTGGCCGTCCCCCATTCCCTATAAATAGGGCCTTCATGCTTCATTAATTCCTTGCACCAAGTCTTGTTGATAATCCAAGCATTTCTCACTTCTCCCTCTTTATAGCTTTAAAATTCTCTCGTGTTCTTAGTTTTTAAAGCTTTTTTCTTCCAAAGGTAAGGGGAACCTCGTACAAAATAATTTGAAAAGATATAAGTTTGATTTTTGATTGCTAATCACTTAAATGATTTATGTGTTATAGCTTTATAATTATTTATTTATGCTTTATAACTATTTTATGTCTTTAATTTAATTATCACGAGCTTTTATTATTTATAGTGTTATAATGCATAAATTGTTTATGTGATTTTGTGATAGTATTGTTATAATGGCAAAATTGATTTTAAGCTTTAATAATTGTACCGCTATAATGGCGAATTTTAAACTACCGCAGTATAATCTTATCGTAAAACTAGTGCAATTTATTCCTTTGTGAAAACCCTGAAATTGTCTATCATTGATATACATATGGTTAAGATTGTAGGTAACAAGATGAAACACAAGAAGGGGGGGTTGAATTGTGTTTCTTAGCTTTTAAAACTTTTTCGCAAATGATGGACGCTGGCTGTTAAAAACGTTGGACGCACAGCTTTAGTTCAAATATTGGACGCACAGTGCTTTTTGAAATATTGGACGCACAAGTGCTAAAACACTGGACGCACAGAGTCTTTATAAAAACTGGACGCACAGGTTTTCTAAAGATTGGACGCACAGAATGCTTCCCTTTTGGTTTGAAAAACTTGTTTGAATAAAAACAATTTCAATCCCCTTTGTTAGTAATAAACACAGATATAAAAGGAGTTAAGGGAAAGAAGAAATAACACAAGTTTTTATACTGGTTCACCCTTTCCTAAGAGCTACGTCCAGTCCCCTCAAACTAGAGAGATTTCACTATCAACCTGATAGAATACAAGTATTCTTTGAACACAGCCTCTTCAGGCTAAAACCCAAGTATTCTTTGCACACAGCCTCTCCAGGCTAAAACCCAAGTATTCTTTGGACGCAGCCTCTTCAGGCTAAACCCCAAGTATTCTTTGAACACAGCCTCTTCAGGCTAAACAACTCAGCAGAGTTTTGATACAAGTGCTGTCTAACTCACACAAGTGAGGATATGAAATCTAAAGCACTTTGAGAGTTAAGCAAACTCTCTTTTTACAAGAAGATAAAGAAATACAAGACTTTTCTAATCAGAGTATAAAAGATTGCACATCAGTTCAGCTCTTTCTTTTTCGTTTTCAGTCTATTGTATTCTTCTTCTTGCTTCTCGGTATTTATAGGCTTTGATGAAGCTTCAGACTTGTTCTTCGAATAGCTCAGCTTCAGCCTTCATAATATTACCGTTCTCTAATAGCATTTAATGCTATTTTCCCGTTGCTCTGAGGAGATCTATTTCATTGTGCATGTCTGCGTTTCTTTCTCCCAAATCAGAAGCAATCCTGTACTCAAAGTCTCAATTGTACAGTGGTTAATAATAATATCTTATTGAGACAGAGAGAATACACTGTGTAAAGCAGAAAGGCGTGTTCAGAGATCTATAGAGTAGTTAAAAGTACATTCTCTCTCTTAGTACACTTTCCACAGTACTTTATGCTTTTCAGAAGTACATTCACATACGTTGACAAAGATGTACAGAAAGCATTGTGTACAACTATTTATTTCAAATCATTTGCTCAATAAATATGTTTCATATTAAATGCATGAGCAATAAATAGCATGTAATGGACTCTGCGTTTTGGACGCAGCATATAGAATCTATTGGACGCATACCTTTGCACTTACCAATTTGCACAGAACTTATGCAAACATTGGACGCATCTTTATGCTTACCAATCTATTCCATTTGAATGCAAGGCAGTATTGGACTTTTGCCATTTCCATTGGACGCAAAGTTGATTGTTGTACATTTGTTCTTCTGCTTCATTGGACGCAGAACAATCGTTTGATGTACCTTTGTCAATCTGCTTCCTTGTGCTCCATTGGACGCAAAGCAATATTGTTGTCCTTCTTATTTATTGGACGCAGAACAGTGCTTGAGTAACTCTGACTTCATTGGACGCAGAGCAGTTCTTTTGTTTGTTCAGTTTCATTGGACGCAGAGTTGCACTCTTGCTCACACTGAACATTGGACTTTTATCCTTCATGCTCACTGAATCTGTTCCTTTGGAAATCATTGAACTCTTACTGCAATTCTGCTTCTCATAAAAACATTGGACTCTGCCAGTATTGCCTTGTTCTTATCATTGGACTTATGCCAGTCTTGCCTTGTACATATCATTGGACGATCAGCATTCTGTACCTTGGTCAAGAGCACATCCTGAACATTGGACTTATGTTCTGATCATTGGACTTATAGAATTGTCCTTGTGCCTTGTACTGATTTATTGGACGCACAACATTGCTTGCCTTTGTGCTGAAACATTGGACGCAGAACTCTTCCTTTTGCTCAAACATTGGACGCTGGACGCAGAATTCTTCCTTCTGCTCAAACATTGGACGCAGAACTTTTGTGTCCATTTCAGTGTCAACATTGGACGCAAAACTCTTGTGTCCATTCCAGTGCCAACATTGGACGCAAGGCTCACTTTGAATGCCAGCCAATGTCATGAAGAACTTATTGGACGCAGACTGCAATAAACTTAGTTAGGCAGCTTTGTTATGCATTGTACAAGCTTAATACAAATTGATTATCCTTTGTAAAAACCTTAATACATTTTGTTATCATCAAAACCATAAAATCACTTAGGGAGTTTTTGTATTAAAAACACTTTTAACCAATTTGGTTCCAACAAAGATGAATGGTTTATTGGTATAGTTCTGACTAGGAAAGATAAAGGTCTTCCTAGCGGCCTTAGCTTACCTTTTCTTTCCTGGGAACTATACCGATACGCTGTTTATAGCTCTTAACCTAGGGATTCAGTATTTACGTGACTAAGATAAATTGAGAAAGATTTTTATTGGGAAGTTACCATTAAACGTGTAATTGAACATTGATCTGTTAAGATGTGATTTCTCTAAATAAATGTGTGTATATATATATATATATTGGATTGGGTAAAATAGTATAATGGTAAAGGATTCTCGGTGAATTCTACTGTTATATTATCTGTTGCAAATTTCGAGTTGGAGTCTAATATATATATATATATAAACTCAGTTTAGTTTCCAATGTCTTTCACAGTAAAAATTAGTGAGGTAGGCCTTCAACGGGCTTTTTCTGAAAGTAAAATGGTGTTTAAGTATTCCGGTAATAAATCAGCTTTATTTCGTTCACTCAGTTCTATATCAAGTTATCAAAAATTGGACACTGATCACCGCAGTCGGCTCTGCCGCTGTGTGATTATTCCTTTTCCAAAAATATTTAAAATCTGAGAAAAATCACTTACCGATTAAAAAGTGAACATAAGTTTAAATTACCTCTCTCTTGATCAATCCCGGTGGCTCTACCCCGTTTTGTTCTTCTTGAAATAAATTAATCACCTTTAGTTTTGGTATACCGAATCACTCTGATTGTTATGGGTTGATCACCTCAGTTCGGCTCTGCTTCGGTGTGATCAGTCGTTAATTGAACTATTAAAAGCCGGGACAATAACCTATCTCGTAACACTCAGTAAAATAAGTAATGAGGGCAAGAATTATTTATTTGATGATACAGTAAAAGGTTTTTACAATATGAAGTAGAGAAATAAAATGATGTGATTTTAATATTTATCTGTTAATACAAGAGTATTTTTATCCATAAGGAAATGAGTTGATTTCATATAAAGTATTTTTGATGAAATTAAGGATTTCAAGAGAAACTACAGTAAAACTGAGGAAGTTTTACAAAGAGATATTTAAGAAAATTTATGTTCAATTTAGACTGTCATTGCATAAAGACTACGAGCATACAACCTAAAGGATGTTGTCGCGGTAGGCTGACTGCGGTAGTAGATGATCAGAAACGGTGCAACCTGAGGCGTGTCGGAACACTGTCCTAAGGATTTATCCGCGGTGTGCCGCGCAAACCCCACCAGGATTCAACAGGCTCTTCTTGGCGATGAGCGTACCGGGGCTATCTGAACTCGAGAATGTAAGACAAGGCAGATGTAACCCAGGAAAACTAAAAATAATTAATTGAACCCAGAAATATGGATGTAGTAGAAGAAAGAAATTTTTTCGTTGAAGAAGAATAACAGGAGAGGGAGCTAGGCGTGAAAAAGAGTGATATTGGATCGGGTGAATAGGCCACAGATACAAGGATTAAAAATCGATGCCAAGAGGCAAACGAAATGCCAGCTGCCAAGTACAAATGCTTATCTGTTTAATGACGTTGGTGGCATAAAAGTAGGAGAAAAATGGGTCGACGTTGCAGCAAAGACTTGTTCCAATATATTAAAGCATTCTAATATTCAAAAGAAATATCAATGCAAGATTTGCACCTCAAGAATCGGAACAGACCATGATTTTCTCAAATTTGGGGAACACGTTCTGCATTATAGATATAATCAAATCATAATATAATTTTCAAACAAATAATAAGCTGACTTTAAAATAAATAATAATAATAATTTTACAACAATCCCCCACATATTTATTTTAAAGTCAAAGAAAAGAATTTTCCTGGGTTAACAACGTGAGTGTAATGCATCAAATCTGGTGAAGCAAGCTTCTATGAACCAGACCTAGACTTATAGGACTTAACACACAGTGAACTGGTGAGACAAGCTCTATGAACCAAAGACACTTTGTGTGTATTAGAGGTCTACAAATCACACTACACCCCCACAATTCTCGTGTTTAACGCTGTGTTACGCATTTAGGCCGTGCGCATGCCTGGTATTCATGAGTGCTCTAGAGACCCGCCACGGTCTCATGCAAGCGGCCCCACTTGACACTCATATAGGTGATTCCATCTAGTGTATGCTGCGACCATACACCACCCTTAAGGGCTTATGGTAATCATTAAAAGCTTTAAGCTTATCCCTCAAATTTATAAAATCTAGCACATTCTCATATCCATTACCATAACACCATAGGAAGGGACAAAATTATTTCGTGCTAGCATAACTAACAAGTGACTTGTTTTTACCCATATGAACCTTCTTCATGGGGTCTCCAATCACAAAGGTTGGGTTCCCATCACTTGTCGTTTTCAAATGGCATAAGTCCCATTCCCCTCGATGTTTCACTTATTAATTTCTTCCCAAGGGGTTTTGTCAACGGATCCGCTAAATTTAATTCTGATTTCACATAATCAATGGAAATCGTTCCATCTTTCAGCAGCTGCTTTACAACATTGTGTCTCAATTGAATATGTCTATTTTTACCATTGAAAGTTTTGTTCCTTGCAATGGCTATTGCCGCCTGGCAATCACAATGCATCGACACTGATGGGGTTGGTTTTATTCCTAAAGGAATATTTGCTAAGAAGTTTTTCAACCACTCAGCCTCACTACCAGCCAACTCTAGAGCTACAAACTCTGAAATGATCGTCTGTTTGGCTGATCTGCACGTAACCGCGCCACCACCAAGTGTAAACACATACCCACTAGTGGATTTCGTCTCATCTGAATCAGAGATCCAATTAGCATCACTGTATCCTTCTAATACAGCGGGAAATCCACTATACTTAATACCATAATTAATGGTACCTCTCAAATATCTCATGAGTCTAGCAAGTGCCTCCCAGTGATCCTTATTAGGATTATGAGTATATCTACTCAATCTACCTACTGCATAGGCTATATCTGGACGTGAAAAATTCATCAAATGCAGTAAGCTCCTAATGATTTGGGCATATTGAGATTGATCAACGGGGTCACCTTTATTTTTCTTCAATTGAGAGTTAGAATCATAAGGGGTACTCAATGACGTAAAGTCATAATAACCAAACTTCTTGAGAAGTTTCTCAACATAATGTTCTTCGGATAGTATAATACTATCATCCTTCCTTACGATTTTAACTCCTAATATAACACTTGCTTCACCCATGTCTTTCATATCAAATTTAGAAGCAAGAAAAGACTTGGTTCTAATTACCACATCATCACAAGTACCAAAAATCAGCATGTCATCCACATATAGGCAAATAATAACACATTCACCATTCACCAATTTGGAATAAACACATTTATCAACTTCAAACGGTGAAAATCCATCACTAATCAAAATATGATTAAATTTTTCATGCCATTGTTTTGGTGCTTGTTTCAAACCATACAAAGATTTAAGAAGCTTGCACACTTTATGTTCTTGTCCAGGAACGACACATCCTTCGGGTTGAGTCATGTAAATTTCTTCTTCTAAATCACCATTTAAAAACGCAGTTTTCACATCCATTTGATGAATAACAAGTTTATAAATAGAGGCCAAGGCTAATAAAATTCTAATTGAAGAAATTCTTGTCACAGGAGCAAAAGTGTCAAAATAATCAATATTTTCCTTTTGAGTAAAACCTTTTGCCACTAATCTAGCTTTGTATTTTTCAATTGACCCATCGGGTAAATATTTTCTTTTAAAAATCCATTTACAACCAATTGGTTTTGCTCCAGGAGGTAAATCAACTAAAGTCCAAGTTTTACATTTTGAAATAGAATCAATTTCAATTTTAAAAGCCTCTTTCCAAAATTTTGCATCAAAAGAAGAAATTGCTTCAGAAAAAGTTTGTGGATCATTTTCAACCAAATAAGTATAAAAATCACTTCCGAAGGATGTCTCTTTCCTTTGTCTTTTGCTTCTTCTTAAATCCTCATTCAAATTATCACATGCATCATTCGAAGGTTGTTTAGAAACACTTTCAATTTTTAAAGGAAAAACATTTTCCAAGAACTCAGCATTTTTAGTCTCAACAATTGTATTGCAATCAAGAACATCACTTTTAAGAACAAGAAATCTATAAGCAGCACTATGTTCAGCATATCCAATAAACATGCAATCAGAGGTTTTAGAACCTATTTTCCTTTTCTTGGGATCAGGCAACATAACCTTAGCTAAACACCCCCACACTTTCAAATATTTCAAATTAGGCTTATAACCTTTCAATAATTCATAGGGTGTTTTACTTGTTTTCTTATGCGGTATCCTATTTTGCAAAAAACATGCAGTTAAAAGAGCTTCACCCCAAAGATTATCAGGTGCATGTGAACTAACAAGCATAGCATTCATCATTTCTTTCAGCTACACCATTGGATTCAGGGGAATAAGGGGGAGTCACTTCATGTATTATACCTTCCTTATTACAAAAGTCATTAAAAGAAATATATTCCCCTCCTCTATCAGATCTAATCCTTTTGATTTTTCTACTCAATTGATTTTCCAATTCGTCTTTGTAAGATAAAAACATATCAAACGCTTCATCCTTATGCTTTAATAAATAAACTTTGGTGAATCTAGAAAAATCATCAATAAAGGTCACATAATACTTATTACCTCCCCTAGACAAAGTTTGTTTTAAATCTCCTAGATCAGAGTGAATTAAACTAAGAGGTTTAGATTCACGATGCACAAAATGACATGATTTTTTAGTTAATTTGGATTCAATACACACATCACATTTATCACGTTGATTATTACAAATGCCAGAAATCATACCAAGATTTTGCAACTCTTTAACATATGAAAAACTAACGTGTCCTAATCTAGCATGCCATAAATCATACGAGTCAACCAAGTAAGCAGAAGAAGATGCATTATTATTATTAATAATCTCGGAAACATTGAGTACAAAGAGTCCCTGATCACAATATCCCTTCCCAACAAAGACATTATTCTTAGTCATTACAATTTTGTCAGACTCAAATGACACTTTAACCCCTCCTTTTCCCAATAGTGCTACAGAGATCAGATTGCTTCTAATAGTAGGCACATGCAACACATCAATCAAAGCCAAGGTCTTCCCGGATGTGAGCTTCAGAAGTACTTTGCCTTTTCCATGAACTGCAGCAGTTCTTGAATCACCAAGATAAACTTGATCTACTCCATCCCCTACTGAAGTGTAGGAGGTAAAGGTAGCTTTGTTGGCACAGATGTGCCTGGTAGCCCCAGAGTCTACCACCCATTTCTTCACATCACTCACAATGTTCACTTCAGATATGACCGCAGCAATTATGTCATCTCTTTCAACCAAATTGGCTTTTGGTTTAGGAGGATTCTCATTTAATTTTCTATATCTGCAGTGATAAGCTTTATGACCTGACTTTCCACAAACAAAGCAAGTGCTTTTTCTTTTAAAGTTGGGGTTAGATGCAGCAGGAATATTATGATCAAGTTTATTATCAGATTTGTTATCGTACCTCTTTTTGCGCGCATTATTCTGGACGAGGTTTGCCCGGGACGCCAGAGCCTTAGCACGTGCAGCCTTGCATTCCTTCCTGCTGGTGTCTTCAATTATTATATGCTTGATGAGGTCTGTAAGGGTGAGTTGCTTGTGCTTGTGCTTTAACTGCTGCTTGTAGTCATTCCATGAGTTTGGCAATTTCTCGACGAGCGCTCAAGCAACGAACTCATCTTGCAAGTTGATATTCTCTGCCTTCAATTCTTCCAAGAGCTTGTGGTACTCATTGATTTGTTCCTTAATATCCTTTTCATCTACCATTTGCCATCGGAGATAGTTCCCAATAACAAACTTCTGCTTACCGGCGTCCTCGACGGTGTACTTATCATTCAAGTTATCCCATATCTCTTTTGCTACCTTATAAGAGCAATAGACATCGAAGAGTTCATCAGATAAAGTACTAATTATAGTGTGGCAAAAAACCTTATTGGCGTATGTCCACTGCTCTAATTGTCTGGGATCGGTCTCGGGTGGCTTCTGATTGGTGAGTGCGGTAGCAACCCCATGCATGTCGAGGACGGTAAAGATGCGTTCCTGCCATCTACGGAAGTTCTTTCCAGCGAACACCTCTATTTTTGAGATGTCTGGGCACACCTTGGCGTACGTGACCGGGGGAGGTGGAGCGGCTGTGACAGACTCGGGAATGGCTCCACCATTGTCGGATGCAGCGACGTAATCAGCCATACTAAATCCTTAGATTGTTGTCGCGGTAGGCTGACTGCGGTAGTAGATGATCAGAAACGGTGCAACATGAGGCGTGTCGGAACACTGTCCTAAGGATTTATCCGCGGTGTGCCGCGCAAACCCCACCAGGATTCAACAGGCTCTTCCCGACGATGAGAGTACCGGGGCTATCTGAACTCGAGAATGTAAGACAAGGCAGACGTAACCCAGGAAAACTAAAAATAATTAATTGAACCCAGAAATATGGATGTAGTAGAAGAAAGAAATTTTTTCGTTGAAGAAGAATAACAGGAGAGGGAGCTAGGCGTGAAAAAGAGTGATATTGGATCGGGTGAATAGGCCACAGATACAAGGATTAAAAACCGATGCCAAGAGGCAAACGAAATGCCAGCTGCCAAGTACAAATGCTTATCTGTTTAATGACGTTGGTGGCATAAAAGTAGGAGAAAAATGGGTCGACGTTGCAGCAAAGACTTGTTCCAATATATTAAAGCATTCTAATATTCAAAAGAAATATCAATGCAAGATTTGCACCTCAAGAATCGGAACAGACCATGATTTTCTCAAATTTGGGTACCGCGTTCTGCATTATAGATACAATCAAATCATAATATAATTTTCAAACAAATAATAAGCTGACTTTAAAATAAATAATAACAATAATTTTACAACAAAGGATGGGGTTGAAAATAGGTTCTGTTGGACTACAATTGTCTACTGGGATTATCCAGGTTTCGAAAGTCTCAATGGTCGTGTCGATGAATATCCTTGAGCCGAGATGAGTCGTACACCCGACTTGGATAAATCTGACTGGCAGATCTATTTATGATAAGGTATTCATTTTAAATGTGGTATTTCCGAAGGATTCTCAGGGGTCTGAAGGATTCCCTGATTATTCTATTAAGTTTGCTGCAGTGGATCGCTCACCGAAGTTAAGGTTGGAAAAGTCTCCTTGGAGCAATACACCAGAGTGTTTTCAAGAGATATAGAAGTGGCATGCATAAATACACCTGGACTTGATGATATATTTTTTATTATGCATTGCTTTTGTTATATTTATAATACAAGGTATGACCTGTTTGAGTGAGACCTATATATGTCTTAAATAACTTGTTATTCTGACATATGTGTCTTAAATGACTTTCTATTTTGATATATATTTCCTTGGTGTATGAATTGGGTGATGCATGATCTGTGTTTTGGTGTGCTTATACTTCTCTTATTACTTTGAATTAGAGTTTCACTCTTGCCTACTTTTATGTTGTGTTGATGCATGACAGAGTAGATGATTTACCCAAGAAGTGGGCTAACTCTTAGAAGAAGGATCTGAAGGAGGATGCTGCATGGATTGGTAGAGATTCCAAGAAGAATATGTATTTACTGTCTTATTTTGGATAGAGGTCTAGAGACTTGACCGGCTCAGGTGTTCACTGTATAAATTATTTAGTATCTTAGAATACCGAATTTTCATCGTAAACTCTGATGATTACATATATGAAATGAGGAATTTTTATGTACGAAGTTATACTTTACCTTTTGCAGTAATTAAACCATAGCCTGTGCAGACGCAAACCATAGCCGGTAAGACAGATAGGCCTAATATAACTTCCGTTTGCATCACTTCTGTATTTATTTTGTTTTATCCAAGTACTTTGTGTATATGTGTTTATTGATTTATTTGCATCTTAGAAAAATGGTTTTAATACACTCATTCATTCTCAGTATAGAAACGGATGGTTTTTATTTGACGTTGAGTTTTATACAGAAAATGTAAACTCTGTTTTTTCATTTACCGTTTGATTTCTGTTTTATATGTAGATAGGCCTAAGTGTTAAGTGATTTATGTTTGTCTTATAATTAAGGTTTTAATATACTTATTCATTTATTTCATTGAAACAGACAGTTTTCAATTGACGTTTGGATTTTTACAGAGAAATGGTTTTTGCCGTAACTAACGGATGAGGTTTTAAATAGAAAAAGTATCTCAAACCAACCCAGAAAATTATCTTCCTTCACAAAAGTTGGTTATTTTAATATTTGTGATTTTTTGGAATTTTGGAAAACTTTCAAAATTTACAAAAAAAATATGCTTAACAGACACGAATAGTGCAAATATCTTGCTTTACAGTGTAAAAATTTCGTGACAAAGGTCCACAACAATTTATATTTTATATTTTATTATTTATTTTAGGATATTTAAAAATTATTTGTAGACAAGATTATTTTTTTACCGTTTTTGCTCTTGTTTGCGGTATATCAGCCGAATAGAGACAAATAGAGACGTAACGAGTCTGATATAGGAACTTACGGTTTTTGAAGGGCTCAAATTCAATTCTAAGGAGCTTAAAATATCTATAGATGGAATCGTTGACCATGAATAGTATAGGGGCATGTACAATTACTATTTTACACCTAAACTACTAAAACCTAAAGTTTTTAACCAAGCTATCCCATGGCCCTTAATCCTCCTCATTTGGTCGACATACCCAGCTCATTTTGGAGCCTTGGATGTGCTTTTTCACTTGGATCCAAATCCTTGTGAGTTGCCTTAAGCCAATAGGAAAAAGGGGTTGATTTACCTAATTAAGTAATTGGGGTTTATGACATAGTTTGCATGACATAGGGCAAGGAATAGTTCTATGACCTCATGATCCTTGCCCAGCCCTCTTAGCCAATGGGAGAGATTCATTTTAGTTCCTTGATCCAAGTGGTGTGCTTAGAACCAATAAGAAAATTCCTTGATTTTTTCTTTTAATTAAATGCCTAATCTTAGATATTTAGTTAACTTGATCAGCGAGCATTACCAAGCCTTGCTCTCCCCCTCCTTGGCCGTCCCTGTAAAGTCCGTATTTTTAGATTTCCGTCTTTATTCTGTTTTAATATATAAGGAGTGATTTATGTATATTAAATATTTTGTTAGAAAAGTTAATTCCTTAGATAAAGCCTTAGTGAGCGTAGAAGTCAGTAGTTTAAGTTGAATTTTGATAATAAGACAGAATACGGTTTACGGTAAATTAACGGAATAGCTGAGTTGTGAGACAAAGACCTTGAATTGAAGTCGGAAAATTGATTTGTGGATACCAATGGTCATTTTACAATTGAGGATTTTGGAAATTTAGTTGGGATTTTTCTGAGTTACGGGTAAGAAAAAGTACTGTTTTGGTCCCTGTAGTTTGAATAGGCGGAACTGCGTGTGGGTTTAGTGACCAGAACAAGTTAGAAAAATATTTCGAAGAACCAAATAGTGTTTTTCTAATATTTGGGAATTATATGAATTTTTCTGGAATTTTCTGAAATGTTGACTATTTTGACCTAAATACGGGTTTACGGTTAAGAATAGCAGTATTAGGAAAATTAGTAAAACCCCAAAAATGAAGTTAGGAGGTTTTAAATCCTATATTAGAAGAAGAATGATGATGTAGGGGTAGTGATGTAATAGGAAAAATAATAATGATTACTTTTCCAGTGAAAAGACCGTTTTGCCCCTAATTCAGGTATTTAACTGCTAAGCCATAAAGCAAGCCAACTCAAAGCCATTTTAGCCAATAAATTTCGTGGCTAGGCTGCTCTTATATGAACCATGTGAGCCATGCACACAAACAAGACTTGAATGAATAGTTTTAACTAAGTGGGATTAAAGTTACCTCACCTTGGTTAGTTTTTAACCTAGCCTAAACCATGGTTGGAGTTTGATCTTATCTTCCTCTTTTCTTCAAGCCAAAACCGCCCCTCCCCAAGTCCATGAAGGGGAATAGAATCATCCAAGAGGGGTGAGTCACAAAGGAGAGCCAATAGGATAATTAGTAATTTATCTTTTTACCAAAAATTAATTTATGTGTAATGATGATTTTTTTTAGCAAACTTATCCTAGTTACTTGAGAGGGAGAGAGAACCGTGTGAGTGTCTTGAGGGAGAGGAGAAGATGGTTTGCTTCACTTGTTCATTTCATATCATACTCCAAAACATATCTCTTCCATTTTCTCTCAGTTTTCTCTAAAATTTTCCAAGAGCCATCAAGTGTTCTAGCTTTATTCTAAGGCTTTTTGATCTTTGATCTTCAAGAACCAAGGTTGGTTTTCTCTTCTAATCCATAAATCCTTTCTTCCTCTTCATGATCATCAAAGTTCATATCTCTAAAATGGGTTTTTTCTATTTTTGTCTTGAAGGAACCCAAGCTTGTAAAGGTAAGGGATCTTTGATCCAAGCTTTGATCTTTCCTCTTCTCTTGACTCATAACTATCATGGGTTTGAAAGAAATAATCTTTCTTCTCTTTTTCTTCTTCTCTTCAAGATTAAAAAGATCTTATTTGTAGTATTTGTTTGGCTATGTTTATATATTGGATTCAAGGAGGTGATCAAGAAGGCCTAGAGAGCCAAGAAGGTAGGATCTTTAATCAACAAGAAAAAGAAAGAGGTAAGGGGAAATCTCTCTTTTGTGAATCATAAGACTCATGGAGTGTTTTATGCTTGCTATGATGTTTTTTAAAAGCTTGAAAATCTTAAGATGTCTTGCTTCTTATAAAAGTTTAACCTTTATAAAAAGATAGTTTTTCTATTTAAAGAAGTAAGCTTTATGGTAAACTATTAATTTTTATCCAAGTACTATCTTGATCAAGTGGTGATTGTTGGAAAAGTAAGAGCTTTTATGAAAAAGACAATCTTTTCTTCCAAAGTAATAATTTTTATTTCAAAGAGATAATCTTTTTGAAAAAGACATGATTCTTTAATCAAAGAGAGATGATTTTTATTAGTTGATCATTAGGTAAAAAGTATTGGATGATGATCTCCTTGTCTTTGTATCTTTGTCTTCATGATTAAAGTTCATATGGTTCTATGTGTGATTGTGATATTATTCTATGCTTGATGTGGATGTTTCTTTTTGCTTGATAATGATGTTTTACTATGTTTGATTGAGATGTACTTTGAGCTTGATGTTCCTTGGCTTGAGTGGGATTGTCTTCTAGCTATTCTCTATGTTCTATGTTTCCTTTTCTTATTTTTATTCAATTTGGGAGGAATGTAATATTTAAAGTAGGTTATTGCTCTATTATTATTATGCTTGATGCTTGATGATTGGTGATTGGTGATTGATGATCGAGGAAGAGAATGAAAAGATTAAAGTGTGGCAAATTGGCTAATGACCCAAGCATTATGGAGTGTGGTGAAAAGCACATGGACATGGACAAAAATGAACTTTTCCTAATGAATTAATTAGTACAAAGTCCAAAGCTTTGTTAGGATTCATTAAAGCTAAGAGTTTTTCAAAAATAAAGTCTCCAATGGACTTTAGTAAAGATTTAAGCCATAACTTAATAAGTTAAAAATAAATCAATTGAAGGGAAGTCACCATTCTTAACTCAAATATATTGTTTTTAATTTAATTAATTTTAAGTTAAAGGGTATGGTGTTTTCAAAATCAAAATGAAGTTTCTAGATCTAATAAACTTTGGAAAAACAAACCTGTCACACCACTGGGGTGGATTTCAGAAAAGGATGTGAAAATCGGATTTTTGTATAGAAATCAGAAAACAGAGAAACAGAACCGATCACACCCGCGATGTCATTTTTACCACGCCTGTGAAAGTGTCATGGGTTTTAAAATTCGAAAATTCTGAATTTTATGCTTAAAGGCTTCTAAATTAATGTATTTTTAATGCAAAAATATTTATTTTGAAATTAAATTAGCCTAAGTATTTTATATCAATTTTTAAAAGTAAAATAGTGAATACGTATTAATCGATTTTTGAAAAATAATGAGATATTTGATTAAAATGACTAAAGAGAAAAAGTATTGAAAATGACTAGAGACAAAATCATGTTTTGAATGTTCTAAGAGATAACAAAGAAAAGAAATTCAAGAATTTACAAGAGAAACCAAAGCAATATAGAGATAATTACAACGTTATTGAGTGTGCAAAGTACTAAGTGGTATGTGGCATTAAAGAGAATTTTTATGAGACCAAGAGATGTGGTCATGTGATGATTTAATGACCAAGAGAGAAGGTCATGTGATAATGGTTACAAGAGGTAACCTAGAGAAATAAATATAACGTGATTGTTATATATGCAAAAATATTGTATGCCATTTGCATTAAAGAGATTTGGCTGAGGCCATGTGATGAGCATTATAACCCAGATTGGGGTTGAGAATAGGGATAGTTGGGCCACAGATGCCTATTGGGATTATCCAGGTTGCGAAACCCCTCTAATGGCCAGGTAGGCGATATCCCCTGAGCCGAGGCATGTCGCACAACCCGGCTTGGATAAATCTGACTGACTTGACTATTCGTGATTCGGTACGATGGTTTAAATGTAGCAGGTCCGAATGTTTATCATGAAGTCTAGAGGGACTATCTGATAATTTTCTTAAGTCTGCTACGGTCAGTCGCTCAAGGTAGTAGGAGGAAGAGAGAAGTCTCCATGGAGCATTATACTGGGGTCTGAGAAGGAAATAGAAGTGACATGCATTGTGATATGTCTTGTTTGACAATGGATTGTTTGGTGAGGATTATAAATGATATATTCTATGAGATAATAACTGTATATGTTATGCATGTTTCTTACTTGAATTTCTTGAGTTATATTTGTTATTCTGTGATATCTTATTGATTTGCTTAAGGATTGTTTTTCACCCTTGCCTATATGTTTTATGCTCTTTTGAACATGATTCATATAGACGGACCCGCAGCCGAATGGGTTGCTCCGCATTATGCGGATTAGCTACTACCCCCGAGGGGGAGTGGGGAGTGGGGAGTGGGTGGGTGATCAACCCACACACTCAGTGGGGGACATATGCTAGTAACATTATGTCCCTAGAGAGCGTGGCAGGAGGACCACAGAGATTGGTGGAGGAGAACCTAGTGTTAGATGTTCATATGCCTCTCAATGAGTTGAGAGAGTGTTGGAGGAGGCAAGACGCAGAGACTCAGAGAGCAGGACAACCCAAGCCAGTGCCAGAAGAACCGGCAAGACCAGAGCTAGAGGGGAAGGGGAAAGGGATTTTAGGAGATGGTCCTGAGGGACAAGGGGTCTGATAGACTGTTGGTGTAGGTGTCTTGGCAAGCCTAGTCTGATAAGGGTTTTTGCTAAACACTTAGGGACTGATGCATTCAGGATCCCGCTTCTTTTTGATGATGACTCTATGTAACACCCTGATTTTTATATATAGTTTTTACTGATTTTTAATCCTATTTCATTTAATTAAAATTATTTAATTAATGATTTTTGGGATCTAGAGGTGAGGATAGTGATAGTAATATCTTAGGTTTGATTTTGAATGGTTTAGAGTACTAGAGTTTGGAAAACTGAGTTTTTGCGGGAACCGCATTCTCTCCTGATGCGGGGATAGGGTTCAGTATTTTTCTGGAGGTCATTTTTACTCCAAAATATATTTTTAACGAACCAAAAGTGGTTCTTATAATATTTTTTATTTTTAGAAATTTTCTGAAAATTTTTCAGAAAAACTTTATTTTTACCCGCGTTTGGTGCTTTACGGGTAAACCGGGCGCAACCGGGACATGAAAAATAGTCCAAGAAATTTAGTTTTGGGTTTCTAAATTTTTCTATGACATATTTAAATCATAAAATTTATTCCTCATAGTTTTACTCATTTTAGAAAAATATTTATCGAAAAGGGGTTTGAAAACTACGCGTTTTTACCGCTTCGAACTACCGATTAAACCCTAACTTGATGGGACTTAATCCCACCATTTTTCTGGTCAGATCTGGGCGCTTGAGGGGCTGATCCAAGTCTAAAAATTCTTCCAAAAGTCAAATGGTCAATTAGGGGTCATATTTTGAATTTTCCCCAAAATTAGGTGAGAGAGGTATGGCTCACAACCACCAAAGCATGCAAGCCCATACCTCCTGTAGGTAACAGGATGAAACACAAGAAGGGGGGGTTGAATTGTGTTTCTAAGCTTTTAAAACTTTTCGCAAATGTTGGACGCTGGCTTATTTCAAATATTGGACGCACAGCGTTTTCTGAAACATTGGACGCACAATAGTTTTAAAACACTGGACGCACAGAGTTGTGTAATATTGGACGCACAGCGTTTTCTGAAATATTGGACGCACAATAGTTTTAAAACACTGGACGCACAGAGTTGTGTAATATTGGACGCACAAAAAGATTGGACGCAGAAGCTTCCCTCTTAGTTTAAAAACTTGTTTTCTTTGTGCGATTTAAGGTGTATGAAAAACTTGTTTAAACAAAATCAATTCAATCCCCTTGGTTAGTAATAAGCACAGATATAATAAGAGATAAGGGAAGGAAGAAATAACACAAGTTTTTATCCTGGTTCACCCTTTCCTAAGAGCTACGTCCAGTCCCCTCAAACTAGAGAGATTTCACTATCAACCTGATAGAATACAAGTATTCTTTGCACACAGCCTCTTCAGGCTAAATCCCAAGTATTCTTTGCACACAGCCTCTCCAGGCTAAATCACAAGTATTCTTTGCACACAGCCTCTTCAGGCTAAATCAAGTATTCTTTTACAGTAAAGCCTCTCCAGGCTCAAACAACTCAGCAGAGTGTTTTTGATTTAAGTGCTGTCTAACTCACACAAGTGAGGATATGAAATCTAAAGCACTTCGAGAGTTAAGCAAACTCTCTTTTACAAGAAGATAGAAAATATACAAGACTTTCTATACAGAGTATAACAAATTGTTTGCACAGCGTTTTTGCTCTTTCTTTTTCGTTATTCAGTCTCTTGTATTCTTCTTCTTGTTCACGGTATTTATATGTGTTGTGAAGCTTCAGACTTTCTCTTGAATAGCTCAGCTTCAGCCTTCATAAATATTACCGTTCTCTAATAGCATTAAATGTTATTTTCCCGTTGCTCTGAGGAGATCTACTTCAGTGAGCATGTCTGCGTTTCTTTCTCCTTAATCAGAAGCAACCTGTACTCAAAGTCTAAATTGTACAGTGGTTAATAGTAATATCTTATTGAGACAGAGAGAATACACTGTGTAAAGTAGAAAGATGTGTTCAGAGATATACAGAGTAGATAAAAGTACATTCTCTCTCTTAGTACACTTTCCACAGTACTTTATGCTTTTCATTTAATGTACGTTCAAAAACGTTGACAATGGTTGTACAGAAAGCATTGCATACAGCTATTTATTTCAAAACATTTGCTCAATAAATATGTTTCATATTAAATGCAAGAGCAATAAATAGCAAGTTTATGGATTCTGCGTATTGGACGCAGCATGTAGAAATCATTGGACGCATACCTGGTACTTACCAATTGCATATGATATTCATTCAATCATTGGACGCATCTTTATCCTTACCATTCTGATGATTAGTTGCAAAGCAACATTGGACGTATTGCCTCATTCTGGTTATTGGACTTTTGCCATTTCCTTATAGTTCCATTGGACGCAGAGTTGATTGTTGTACATTTGTTCTTCTGCTTCATTGGACGCAGAACAGTTGTTTGATGTACCTTTGTCAATCTGCTTCATTGGTCGTATGACACTTGATTGATGTCCTTCTTATTTATTAGACGCAGAACAGTAGCATTGTCTCCTACTAGTTATTGGACGCATAGCTCTCAGACTGCGTATTGCATTGGACGCAGAACAGTATTGCCTTATACTGTTTATTGGACGCAGAGAATCATTGGACGCATGGTCTCATAATGATTATTGGACGCATAGCTCTTCTTTTGATTATTGGACGCAGAGCGTCTTTGACTGTATGTACATGTGCCAATATCGGACGATGACTTTAACATTGGACGCAAGGCTTCTAACACTTTGTATATGAGCCAATGTCATGATGAACTAATTATTGGACGCAGACTGCAACATCCTTTAATAAACTTAGTTAGGCAGCTTTGTTATTCATTGTATAAGCTTAATACATTTTGTTTATCCTTTGTAAAAACCTTAATACATTTTGTTATCATCAAAACCATAAAATCACTTAGGGAGTTTTTGTATTAAAAATACTTTTAACCAATTTGGTTCCAACACCTCCCCCGTACCTTCCTTGCTCAGCCGAAATCTGCATAGGGAGAGGGAAGAGAGAGACTTTCACTTTCACTTCATCTTCTCCACTTGAATCATACAAACTCCATTTTCTCTCCATTTTTCCAAGTTTTTCCATACACAAAAAGACCAAGTTCTAGTAAGATTTTCCATACCCAAGCTTCACAAAAAAGGTTCAAACCCTTGGAACCTACAAGCTTAGAAACTACCTTGGATCTATATTCTTTCAAGATTTGAGTAAATTTTTCTAAGTGTGGGAACATCAAGGTGTTGAGTAGACCACTTGGTGTTGGTGTGGTGTGAAGGAGGTGATTTTGGAGTTAGCCCATTTTCAAGTCTTCAAGAGGTAAGGGGATTTTCTCAATAAGTTGGGAAGGATGTGTATGCGGGTGGTGTATGTTGTATGTTCATGAAAAACTCAAAGACTTGAGTTTTCATATTGGGTGTTTGAATGATTTTTCATTCTTTAGTAATATGTATTTTTATATATTTATGTATATGAGTGAAAGTATGATTTTGGTTGAGGCATGATAATTTTTGATAAGCCTATGTGTTGTTGGAAAAAATCATATGTACGATTTGGAGTGATTTGGAATGCCTAAGTGTATGTTTGATTTATGGCTTGGTGGTGTTTTTGCCTAAATGGATGAATATTGATTCTTGGATGTTTCACATGATTTAATTCTATGTGATTGGGATTGGTTTGAAAATATTTGACTAAGTGTGGTAAGAAGAGTTAAAAACTTTAATGAAAAAGTTTTACAAATGAAAACAAAGAAATTAATTAGGATTCAAGGTAACACTCATGTTATAAAAGTTCGGGGGTAGAAAACGTGAAAACTGGACACAGAAACTGGACGCAGAGACTGGACGCAGAAATTGGACGCAGGAACTGGACGCAGAAACTGGACGCAGGAACTGGACGCAGAGACTGGACGCAGACTAGACGCAGAAATTGGACGTAGGAATTGGACGCAGGAACTGGACGCAGAAACTGGACGCAGGAACTGGACGCAGAGACTGGACGCAGAGACTGGACGCAGAAACTGGACGCAGAAATTGGACGCAGGAACTGGACGCAGACTGGACGCAGAAATTGGACGCAGGAACTGGACGTTTTGGGGTCAAAATGAAATTTTAACAAGTTATGTGGTTTTTAATAATTAATAAGAAGTGAGAAGGAAAAATAATAAGAATTAGAGAGTTAAAGTTAAAGAAGAACTTTAATTTCAAAGAGGGATTTTCTATAAAACTTACATTTTTCAATAATATTACACGGTATTGGAAGAGAACCAATACGTGGCGAAGATAAAAGTCTTAAGGACAATAATATTACACGGTATTGGAAGAGAACCAATACGTGGCGATGAAAAACCCTAAGACGAGGGACCAAATTGATTGTGGTTGCAAATATACTGTCATATGCATTTGAGTTATTGGCTTTATGCCATGACTAATATTGGCTTTTGCCATGTTGGCTTTATGCCATGACTAATATTGGCTTTTGCCATGTTGGCTTTTGCCATGTTGGCTTTATGCCATGATTAGAGCACACAATCCTATGTGGGGATTGTAAATAAGTATGGTCTGACTATAAGTCTTTGAGGGCATCCAGGTTACGAAATTCTCAATGGCCTTGCGGTGAATCCCCTTGTGCCAAGAAAAGTAGTGTACCCGGCTTGGATGATCCTGACCGGCTGCCTTATTTGTGATGGGGTGTACGACGTAGCACAATGGGTCTGTACCGAATAAATGACAAACGATGGCCAAGAGTGAAGGTCAGTTTGCATTAATGATAGGTATACGATTCCGCCACATCGCTCTACTTAGTGGAGGAAGAACAGTCTCCATGGAGCAGTGCACCGGTGTATGACAAGAGATATTGAAGTGACATGCATTATGCTAGAATGCTATGTGTGTGCTTGACTGTGTGTTTACCTTGATGATTTGTCTCTTGTTGATGATTGAATAGCTTAGCTAAAAGATTTGCGAAAGAGTAACTCTATTTAAATATATTCTTGGAATGTATTACGTAGTATTTTATTTTTCATATGCAACCTTTCAGTGGATTTCAACTTGTGAAAAGAAATTCACCCTTGCATATTTTCCTGTATCTGTATGTACGTTACGCGTAGATGAGGCCTCTGGTAGCCCGCGTAAGGGAGAGCTTCTGGCCCCTTGAGGCCGAGTCCGAGGGAGGGGGATGGACTTACGATCCCATCTCCCAATGGGCCATGTGTCTGGACACGTGGTTAGGACTAGAGGAGGGGTGTTGGGCCCCGAAGAGGTTTTGGAGAGGGCACGCTTACCAAGGATGGCTCCACCGGTGACACCAGTTCCATCACCCGAGACCGTGAGGCCGACACTTCCTGTTCCATATGTCGCATCTTCTGGACGTTTGGTGCGCTGTTCTTCTGACACTTCTGCCGGACCGTCGGGACACGCAGAGAGGGAGAAGAGGAAGGTTCGAGATGAGCTAGAGTGGGTACTCATTGAGATATCCGAGGAGGAGGAGGACCCAGAGGAGGATCCGGAGGAGACGGCATCGTCTTAGGTCGTAGTGGTGGGGGTGTCTAGTGCTAGGTTGTGGGATGTCTGTTAGCGACCAGCTTAGGTTTGGGATGTTCATGTTCAGTGTCGTGTATTTGACACATCTTTTGATTTACAGTATTCTTAGGTTTAGATTTATCGCTTTATTTTTCTTTACGTCATGATGATATATATATACGTGCATGATGTTTCTTTTTTCTGAGTTTCAGGATGGCTAAGTGTGATGTGAGAAAGCTTTTCGTTTAAGATTCTTTTAAAAAAAAAAATTAGCCACCAATTTTGGTAACCTTGGGTTATGAAAGATGTTTTTCCGCATTAAATTTTAGTCTTTCACGTGACGTTCCTTGTGGGAAAAAGGGGCGTTACATTTGTGGTATCAGAGTTGGTCAATGTCTGTCGGGACTGTAGGTTATAGGTCTACTGTGTCTAAGTTGTGTGAACTCTGATGGAGTTTGCTTAGATTATAGGCTTACTAAGTTTAAGTTGTGTGAATCTTTGATTAGCATTGTGTGACATTGTTTGGATTGTTTCCTTATGAAACAATGTGTGAAATTGATTGCTTTCTTGATTGGGTTTTGAATAGTGCAACTCGATTGGTTGACTTGTAGAAATCCATGGCTAGTGGTGACTTTGGTCAAGCGAATGGGAACAGCGACAATAGTATTAAGGAGATTCTTCAGGCTATCATGGATTTGGCTGCAACAGTAGTTCAACTGACAACTACTGCGATACAATTGGTGGAAAGATATGAGAGAATGGAAAACCATATGGGAGGGAGAGTGAGCAAGGAAAATGTGGGTGGACCGTCTAGGTCATATCCACAAGGGCAGAAAGGAAAGCAGGATCAGAACAAACCCTACTATAGGAATCAGGGGAACCAACAAAAGGACATTACCAACGAGGGGAGTCAAGGAGCGAGCGCTCTAGTGAGATGTTATAAGTGTGGAAAAATAGGACATTATATAAATACCTGTAGCCAGCAAGGGATGACGTGCTATAACTGCGGAAAGGTTGGACATGTGGCAAATGATTGCCTTATGCCCAAACCCAAGCCGAAAATCAACACTGTCAAAGTCGAAAGGCCGAAAACAAAAGGACGTGTTTACACTATGAGTGGTATTGAGGCTTTACACTATGATAAAAAGAAAAAAAAAATTATTCACATTTTTGGAAAGTAAATAATATTCTTTGAAATTAAAATAAATAACTTAACTATTTTCACAAAAATAACTTTCACATTGCAATTTCCTTTTATGAGAAAGGGCGTTGCAGTCCCCCATTCCCTATAAATAGGGCCTTCATGCTTCATTAATTCCTTGCACCAAGTCTTGTTGATAATCCAAGCATTTCTCACTTCTCCCTCTTTATAGCTTTAAACTTCTCTCGTGTTCTTAGTTTTTAAAGGTTTTTTCTTCCAAAGGTAAGGGGAACCTCGTACAAAATAATTTGAAAAGATATAGGTTTGATTTTTGATTGCTAATCACTTAAATGATTTATGTGTTATAGCTTTATAATTATTTATTTATGCTTTATAATTATTTTATGTCTTTAATTTAATTATCATGAGCTTTTATTATTTATAGTGTTATAATGCATAAATTGTTTATGTGATTTTGTGATAGTATTGTTATAATGGCAAAATTGATTTTAAGCTTTAATAATTGTACCGTTATAATGGCGAATTTTAAACTACCGCAGTATATTCTTATCGTAAAACTAGTGCAATTTATTCCTTTGTGAAAACCCTGAAATTGTCTATCATTGATATACATATGGTTAAGATGAATGGTTTATTGGTATAGTTCTAACTAGGAAAGACAAAGGTCTTCCAAGCGGCCTTAGCTTATCTTTTCTTTCCTGGGAACTATACCGATACGCTGTTTATAGCTCTTAACCTAGGGATTCAGTATATACGTGTCTAAAATAAATTGGGAAAGATTTTTATTGGGAAGTTACCATTAAACGTGCAATTGAACATTGATCTGTTAAGATGTGATTTCTCTAAATAAATGTGTATATATATATATATATTAGATTGGGTAAAATAGTATAATGGTAAAGGATTCTTGGTGAATTCTACTGTTATATTATCTGTTGCAAATTTTGGGTTGGAGTCTAATATATATATATATAAACTCAGTTTAGTTTTCAATGTCTTTCACAGTAAAAATTAGTGAGGTAGGCCTTCAACGGGCTTTTTCTGAAAGTAAAATGGTGTTTAAGTATTCCGGTAATAAATCAGCTTTATTTCGTTCACTCAGTTCTATATCAAGTTATCAAAAATTGGACACTGATCACCGCAGTCGGCTCTGCCGCTGTGTGATTCTTTTCCAAAATTATTTAAAATCTGAGAAAAATCACTTACCGATTGAAAAGTGAACATAAGTTTAAATTACTTCTCTCTTGATCAATCCCGGTGGCTCTGCCCCGTTTTGGTCTTCTTGAAATAAATTAATAACCTTTAGTTTTGATATACGGAATCACTCTGATTGTTATGGGTTGATCACCTCAGTTCGGCTCTGCTGCGGTGTGATCAGTCTTTAATTGAACTATTAAAAGCCGGGAAAATAACCTATCTCGTAACACTCAGTAAAATAAGTAATGAGGGCAAGAATTATTTATTTGATGATACAATAAAAGGTTTTTACAATATGAAGTAGAGAAATAAAATGATGTGATTTTAATATTTATCTGTTAATACAAGAGTATTTTTATCCATAAGGAAATGAGTTGATTTCATATAAAGTATTTTTGATGAAATTAAGGATTTCAAGAGAAACTACAGTAAAACTGAGGAAGTTTTACAAAGAGATATTTAAGAAAATTTATGTTCAATTTAGACTGTCATTGCATAAAGACTATGAGCATACAACCTAAAGGATGGGGTTGAAAATCGGTTCTGTTGGACTACAATTGTCTACTGGGATTATCCAGGTTTCGAAAGTGTCAATGGTCGTGTCGATGAATATCCTTGGGCTGAGATGAGTCGTACACCCGACTTGGATAAATCTGACTTGCAGATCTATTTATGATAAGGTATTCATTTTAAAAGTGGTATTTCCGAAGGATTCTCAGGGGTCTGAAGGATTCCCTGATTATTCTATTAAGTGTGCTGCAGTGGATCGCTCACCGAAGTTAAGGTTGGAAAAGTCTCCTTGGAGCAATACACCAGAGTGTTTTCAAGAGATATAGAAGTGGCATGCATAAAAACACCTGCACTTGATGATATATTTTTTATTATGCATTGCTTTTGTTATATTTATAATACAAGGTATGACCTGTTTGAGTGAGACCTATATATGTCTTAAATAACTTGTTATTCTGACATATGTGTCTTAACTGACTTTCTATTTTGATATATATTTCCTTGGTGTATGAATTGGGCGATGCATGATCTGTGTTTTGGTGTGCTTATACTTCTCTTATTACTTTGAATTAGAGTTTCACTCTTGCCTACTTTTATGTTGTGTTGATGCATGATAGAGTAGACGATTTACCCAAGAAGTGGGCTAACTCTTAGAAGAAGGATCTGAAGGATGCTGCTGCATGGATTGGTAGAGATTCCAAGAAGAATATGTATTTACTGTCTTATTTTGGATAGAGGTCTAGAGACTTGACCGGCTCAGGTGTTCACTGTATAAATTATTTAGTATCTTAGAATACTGAATTTTCATTGTAAACTCTGATGATTACATATATGAAATGAGGAATTTTTATGTACGAAGTTATACTTTACTTTTTGCAGTACTTAAACCATAGCCTATGCAGGCGCAAACTTCTTTTATAAAATGGTGGTGGTTTATATGTGTGTGTGTGTGTGTATATATATATATATATCTGAGTTTGAGATACTTTTGCTAAAGATGTTGGCTTATTTTCCGCATTAAAAAACATTTCGAATAGAAATAGAGACATATTCTCCATCATTCTCATCTTTGGAAAAGCAAAAATTTTACCCGCATTTTCGGAGAAGGATTACCAAGTTCTGTCAAAATACTTTCTAAGTTATTGCGAAACTTTTGATTACTATGGTGTAATATCCTTTTTGGAGAAAGGGTGTTGCAATTTGCACATGAGATCTGTCAATTTCAACCCCTGGTTGAAAAATGTCAGAAGATGGAAATACTGAAAAAGGAAAGGGTGGTAGGAAAAGGCAATGTGGGCGGACCGTTCAGGTTCCATTCCTAATATCAGAACAAGAGGCAGTTTCAGAGCAAACCATACAACAAGAATCTGGTGAACAACAGATCACCGCAGCAGAAAAAGAATAATGTAACGACTGGTGGGAGTGGAGGTTTTGGTCAGCAAGGGCCAAATGTGTTTAGGTGTTACAATTGTGGAAGACCAGGACACCATTCTAGCAATTGTACACAGAAAAGAACAACTTGCTTCAAGTGTGGAAAGGTTGGACACTTGGCAATGGACTGTAGAGGGCAAAAGCCAGCACCGATTGTCAAGAATGTGCAACCAGCAAGACCAACAGCAAAGGGGCGAGTTTATACCATGAGTGGTATGGAGGCTTCTAAATCTGATGATTTGATACAAGGTAATTGTAGCATATCTGGTAATCCTTTAATTGTACTATATGATTCGGGTGCAACGCATTATTTCATTTCTGTTAAATATGTGAAGCAATTAAAGTTGCCTGTGTCTTTAATGCCTTTTCACTTAATTGTTTCCTTACCTAATGCTAAACCAATTGTCGCAAACACTGTTTGTTGGTATGTTTGCCTTTAACACAGTTAGATGTGGTTTTAGGCATGGATTGGTTATCTTCCTAGCATATCCTTCTAGACTGTTCCAATAAAACCTTAGTTTTTCCAAATTATGAGATTCTTGGATTTATACCTACAAACCAATTAGGAGTTTCTTCGAATGACGAAATTCAGGAAAACATGATGCTAACTGTAACACGTTTTTTCCAAAAAGGATATTATACCATAGTAATCAAAAGTTTAGCAAAGACTTAGAAAATATTTTCATAAAGGTTGGTAATCCTTCTCTAAAATACGGGTAAATTTTTTTGCTTTTCTAAAAAATGAGAAGGATGGGGAATATATTTCCCTAATTCTTTTCAAAGTGTTTTTGAATGCGGAAATAAGATCAACACCTTTTGTGAACATAATTTCATCTCATATATATGTAAAGATCTTGCTTCAGTACAAGCATAAGTTTAAATAGATTGTACATCTGAGCCAATTCAGTCTCTTGACATCTACCACAATCTAAGACAGTAAATATAGATTCTTCTCGGAAACTCTATCAATCTATGCAGCATCCTCCTTCAAATCCTTCTTTTAAGAGCTAACCCACCTCTTGGGTAAATCATCTACTCAATCATGCATTAACACAACATAAAGCATGCAAGGGTGAAACTCTAAACAAAGTAACAAGTAAAGTACAAGCACAACCAAAACACAGATTATATATCAATCAATTTGCACATCAAGACATATATCAACAATCACAGAATAATCAAGACTTATAAATAGATCGTTTATTAGATCTTACCTTGTGTCTTGTAAACCTACAAAAACAATATACTCACAAGAATATAACACCAAGTCAAGGTATATTTATGCATGTCACTTCAATATCCCTCAAATCACACCGGTGTAATGCTCCAAGGAGACTTTCCAACCTCACATCATTTGAGCGACCGGCTACAATAAACTTATCAGAATAATCAGGGAATCCCGCCTTAGACCTCTGAGAATACTTCAGAATACTGTATTTAAAACTTAATACCAAGTCATAAATAGATCTGCCAGTCAGATTTATCCAAGCTGGGTATACGACTCGTCTCGGCTCAGGGGGATTCACTGACAAGGCCATTGAGACTTTCGAAACTTGGATAATCTCAGTAGACAATTGTAGTCCAACATAATCTGTTTTCAACCCCGTCTAGTGGGTTGTATGCTCATTGTAACACCCCTTTCTCAGGAGGCATTACACTTCGTAATTGAACCTCTAATGTGGAAATTAAAATCTTTCTTCTAATTCTTCTTTCTGAAAATACTGTCAAACTTTATTTAATTTTCACAAATAGATTTTCTATGTCATTTTTTTTCTTTTTAAAAGAAATACTTATGAGAATCAACACCAACTAGAAAATAACATAGGAAATAAAATTCATTCATTTATAATAGAGCATATCATACACAGGGAATCCCTTTCCCAAATCCGTACAGACTCCCTATGCTCGTCAAACACTAAGAACATCTACAAGAAGCTCAAATAAGAAAACTCCAACAACACTAAGACTCGCACGTCCTTCCACATGGTTGACAAGTCTTCAATACCCATCTCATTCTTCAAGCCCTAACTAGTCCATCCAGCTAGTAATCCATCTATATGAATCATGTTCCGAAGACCACAAAACATATAGGCAAGGGTGAGTTTCTTCCCAAAAGTTATATCACGAAAACCATATAGTAAAAGAAAATACTACTTATTATACTTCAAAAATAAGCAGATGTTATTTGAACACTTTTCTCTAAGTTAACAAATCTATCAAACACATCACCAAGAAAAACACACATAGGCAATTAAAGCCAAACCATACTCCCTTCGCAATTCCCCAAGCTGGATTGCACAATTCTTCAAGCTAGATTGTAGCTCAATTTGGCAAATACAATCACCAAATACAAATGACCTCTATATTTATTGCACAATCCTCCAAGCTGGATTATAGCAATGACATCTATATTTATTGCACAATCCTCTAAGCTGGATTGTACCAAATGCAAATAACCTCTATATTTATTGCACAATCCTCTAAGCTGGATTGTACCGAATGCAAATGACGTCTATATTTGCTATCATCAAAAGTTCTTATCTCAAGAATTTAACATCATTACGCGTTGACTCTTTTACAACTACGTATAAAACTCTTCTCTATTATACAAAACTTTTATGAGAGAAAGACCTCTTTATTTTTCCCCAAACCATTTTCCTAGGCAATAGGCTTATAAGAAAAACCATTTGAAAAATAAAATACCGCTTATTGTAGTTATTTTTCTAAAAATCCTATTATAGTCATAAAATCCTCTTTTCTTCCACTACTTGGTAACGAAAAATACCATCAACGTTTTAACTACAAAATAAGAATTTTTCTATAAAACCCTTATTTTTAAAAGATTAATATGTTTGCAACGCCCTTTCTCATAAAAGGAAATTGCAATGTGAAAGTTATTTTTGTGAAAATAGTTAAGTTATTTATTTTAATTTCAAAGAATATTATTTACTTTCCAAAAATGTGAATAATTTTTTTTTCTTTTTATCATAGAAATAATTTATTAAATTGGAATCCTTAATTCAAAAGCTTTAGCGTATAAGATAAATAAAACACAAAGTATACAGAAACATACCTCATATATATATACAACTACATACTGTACATCAGACTACATGTTTGCCCATGCAAACTAGGATATCACACCTATTTTACAAAAGCTAAAAGCAACAAAGTAAAGTAAAGTAAAGTAGTGTCATAAATATTTTACAGTCATCCAAGGTAAACAAAATCCTAAGCCTATGCCCGTAGAGTCATCATCAAAAGAAACGAAAACTTGAATGCATCATTCCTAAAGTCTTTAGCAAAAACCCTTATTTGACTGGGCTTGCCAAGACAACTACACCAACGGTCTATCAGACCCCTTGTCCCTCAGGACCATCTCCTAAAATCCCTTTCCCCTTCTCTCCTAACTCCGCTGCCTCTCTCCTAACCCTGGCTCTCCAAACAACCAAGTCTTCAGGAGTAACAGGGGTAAAAGGCTGGGGACTACCTCCAGGTAAAGCATCTGAAATTGGAACAGCTTCAATCACAGGATCCACTACCATAGCAGTCACTTCTTCAACAGGAGCTTCCCTTGCTGGCACCTCCGGTACAGATAGAGGTCTTCTCACCGTACTCTTCCTAGCGGCCATCCGGGTCCTACGAGAATACGTCCTAAGCGGTGGAGTACTGGGTCCTCCATGCGTTGCCTCTGGTCTTGCCGATTCTTCTGGCACTAGCTCGGGTTGTCCTGCTCTCTGAGTCTCTGCGTCTTGCCTCCTCCAACACTCTCTCAAATCATTGAGAGGCATATGAACATCTAACACTAGGTTCTCCTCCACCCATCCCTGTGCTCCTCCTGCCACGCTCTCTAGGGACATAATATTACCAGCATATGTCCCCCACTGAGTGTGTGGGTTGATCACCCACCCACTCCCCGCTCCCCCTCGGGGGTAGTAGCTAATTCGCCGAATGCGGAGCAACCCATTCGGCTGCGGGTCCATGTATATGAATCATGTTCAAAAGAGCACAAAACATATAGGCAAGGGTGAAAAACAATCCTTAAGCAAATCAATAAGATATCACAGAATAACAGATATAACTCAAGAAATTCAAGTAAGAAGCATGCATAACATATACAGTTATTATCTCATAGAATATATCATTTATAATCCTCACCAAACAATCCATTGTCAAACAAGACATATCACAATGCATGTCACTTCTATTTCCTTCTCAGACCCCAGTATAATGCTCCATGGAGACTTCTCTCTTCCTCCTACTACCTTGAGCGACCGGCCGTAGCAGACTTAACAAAATTATCAGATAGTCCCTCTAGACTTCATGATAAACATTCGGACCTGCTACATTTAAACCATCGTACCGAATCACGAATAGTCAAGTCAGTCAGATTTATCCAAGCCGGGTTGTGCGACATGTCTCGGCTCAGGGGATATCGCCTACCTGGCCATTAGAGGGGTTTCGCAACCTGGATAATCCCAATAGGCATCTGTGGCCCAACTATCCCAATTCTCAACCCCAATCTGGGTTGTAATGCTCATCACATGGCCTCAGCCAAATCTCTTTAATGCAAATGGCATACAATATTTTTGCATATATAACAATCACGTTATATTTATTTCTCTAGGTTACCTCTTGTAACCATTATCACATGACCTTCTCTCTTGGTCATTAAATCATCACATGACCACATCTCTTGGTCTCATAAAAATTCTTTTTAATGCCACATACCACTTAGTACTTTGCACACTCAATAACGTTGTAATTATCTCTATATTGTTTTGGTTTCTCTTGTAAATTCTTGAATTTCTTTTCTTTATTATCTCTTAGAACATTCAAAACATGATTTTGTCTCTAGTCATTTTCAATACTTTTTCTCTTTAGTCATTTTAATCAAATATCTCATTATTTTTCAAAAATCGATTAATACGTATTCACTATTTTACTTTTAAAAATTGATATGAAATACTTAGGCTAATTTAATTTCAAAATAAATATTTTTCCATTAAAAATACATTAATTTAGAAGCCTTTAAGCATAAAATTCAGAATTTTCGAATTTTAAAACCCCTGACACTTTCACAGGAATGGTAAAAATCACAGCGCGGGTGTGAATGATTATGTTTCTCTCTTTTCTGATTTCTATTCAAAAATCCGATTTTCACATCCTTTTCTGAAATCTGCACCAGAGGTGTGACAGGTCTGTTTTTCCAAAGTTAATTAGATCTTAAAACTTCATTTTGATTTTGAAAACACCACACCCTTTAGCTTAAAATTAATTAAATTAAAAACAATAGGTTTGAGTTAAGAATGGTAACTTCCCTGCAATTGATTCATTTTTAACTTATTAGTTTATGGTTAAAATCTTTACCAAAGTCCATTGGAGACTTTATTTTTGAAAAACACTTAGCTTTAATGAATCCTAACAAAGCTTTGGACTTTGTACTAATTAATTCATTAGGAAAAGTTCATTTTTGTCCATGTCCATGTGCTTTTCTCCATCCTCCATAATGCTTGGGTCATTAGCCAATTGCCATACTTTAATCTTTTCATACTCTTCTCCAATCATCAATCACCAATCACCAAGCATCAAGCATAATAATAAAGCAATAACCTACATTAAATATAACATTCCTCCCAAATTGAATAAAAATAAGAAAAGAAACATAGAGCATGGAAGATGGCTAGAAGACAATCCCACTTAAACCAAGGAACATCAAGCACAAAGTACATCTCAATCAAACATAGTAAAACATCATTATCAAGCAAATGAAAACATCCACATCAAGCATAGAATAATCTCACAATCACACATAGAACCATATGAACTTTAATCATGAAGACAAAGATACAAAGACAAAGAGGTCATTATCCAATACTTTTTACCCAATGATCAATTAATAAAATCATCTCTCTTTGATTAAAGAATCATGTCTCTTTTCAAAAGATCATCTCTTTAATATAAAAATTATTACTTTGTAAGAAAAGATTGTCTTTCTCATAAAAGCTCTTACTTTTCCAACAATCACCACTTGATCAAGATAGTACTTGGATAAAAATTAATAGTTTACCATAAACCTTACTTCTTTAAATAGAAAAACTATCTTTTTATAAAGGTTAAACTTTTATAAGAATCAAGTCATCTTTTTGTTCTTAGTAAGATTTTCAAGCTTTAAAAAAAACATCATAGACAAGCATAAAGCACTCCATGAGTCTTATGATCCACAAAAAGAGAGATTTCCCCTTACCTCTTTCTTTTTCTTGTTGATTAAAGATCCTACCTTCTTAGCTCCCTAGGCCTTCTTGATCACCTCCTTGAAACCAATATATAAACATAGCCAAACAAATACTACAAATAAGATCTTTTTAATCTTAAAGAGAAGAAGAAAAGAGAAGAAAGATTATTTCTTTCAAACCCATGATAGTTATGAGTCAAGAGAAGAGGAAAGATCAAAGCTGGGATCAAAGATCCCTTACCTTTACAAGCTTGGGTTCCTTCAAGACAAAAATAGAAAAAACCCATTTTAGAGATATGAACTTTGATGATCATGAAGAGGAAGAAAGGATTTATAAATTAGAAGAGAAAACCAACCTTGGTTCTTGAAGATCAAAGATCAAAAAGCCTTAGAACAAAGCTAGAACACTTGATGGCTCTTGGAAAATTTTAGAGAAAAGTGAGAGAAAATGGAAGAGATATGTTTTGGAGTATGATATGAAATGAAGTGAAGCAAACTATCTTCTCCTCTCCCTCAAGACACTCACACGGTTCTCTCTCCCTCTCAAGTTGCTAGGATAAGTTTGCTAAAAAAAATCATCATTACACATAAATTAATTTGTGGTGAAAAGATAAATTACTAATTATCCTATTGGCTCTCCTTTGTGACTCACCCCTCTTGGATGAATCTAGTCCCCTTCATGGACTTGGGGAGGGGCGGTTTTGGCTTGAAGAAAAGAGGAAGATAAGATCAAACTCCAACCATGGTTTAGGCTAGGTTAAAAACTAACCAAGGTGAGGTAACTTTAATCCCACTTAGTTAAAACTATTCATTCAAGTCTTGTTTGTGTGCATGGCTCACATGGCTCATATAAGAGCAGCCTAGCCACGAAATTTATTGGCTAAAATGGCTTTGAGTTGGCTTGCTTTATGGCTTAGCAGTTAAATACCTGACTTAGGGGCAAAACGGTCTTTTCACTGGAAAAGTAATCATTATTATTTTTCCTATTACATCACTACCCCTACATCATCATTCTTCTTCTAATAAAGGATTTAAAACCTCCTAACTTCATTTTTGGGGTTTTACTAATTTTCCTAATACTGCTATTCTTAACCGTAAACCCATATTTAGGTCAAAATAGTCAACTTTTCAGAAAATTCCAAAAAAAATCCTAAAATTCCCAAATATTAGTAAAACACTATTTGGTTCGTCGAAATATTTTTCTAACTTGTTTTGGTCACTAAACCCTCACGCAATTCAGCCTATTCAAACTACAGGGACCAAAACATTACTTTTTCTTACCCGTAACTCAGAAAAATCTCAAATAAATTTCTAAAATCCTCAAATATTCTAAAATGACCATTGGTATCCTCAAATCAATTTTCCGACTTCAATTCAAGGTCTTTGTCTCACAACTCAGCTATTCCGTTAATTTACCGTAAACCGTATTCTGTCTGATTATCAAAATTCAACTTAAACTACTGACTTCTATGCTCACTAGGGCTTTATCTAAGGAAGTAACTTTTCTAACAAAATATTTAATATACATAAATCACTCATTATATATTAAAACAGAATAAAGACGGAAATCTAAAAATACGGATGTTACAATGTTCACTTTAAAACTCTTTAAATAATTGGTATAAAAATTCTATTTAACTATTTAAGTTAAATTCTCAAAAAATGCATTTTCTCTTACTTTATTCTCTTAAATTATAATTAGGTGATAAAAGATTTAACCACTTGTGATTGATTTGAATTAAATTCCAAACTCTCTTGTTTTAATAAAACCCCATTAAAGTCCATTGGAGACTTTATCAAAAATTTAAGTAATTAGCACCTAAATCAAGCTTTGACTTGAATACTAAACAATCCAATTTACCTTTAGAAAATGATTTCACTATAAAGTCCTCTACTTCCTCTTCCATGATGCTTGGATCATTTGTTTTAATTCATCTTAATTAATTTTACCCAATTACAAGAAACATCACATAATCATAATAAATAAAACATAAGTCTACTTTAAATATTACAATCATCCCAAATGGATCAAATGAAGCACAAGGAAAATAATCAAACCAAATCACCTTAAGCCATACAATATTTTCCCACATCATCAAGAATCAATCACAAATCATAGCATAAATTTTCTATCACTCAAATAACATAGAACTGCCACATGCTTAAAATGGCATTTATAGGCAAATCAAGCATACAAACACACTTCCAATTACTTAGTAATTATTCTTAACTTTTCATTTTACCCAAAGCAACTTTAGAAACTATTTCCATAGAGTTAAAAATATGATGATTCTCATAGAATCCATAGAGTTAGATTTCTCCTCTTAGCAATTTTAACACATCAAGAATGATTAAAAATCATTCTTCACAAAGATGAAACTCAACCATGGAGTTGTCATCAAGCCACACAACATACAACCATACAAAAATCATAACTATGAAAGAACATCCCCTTACCTCTTGAAGAGAAGCTTTGAACACCAAAATCACTTTCCTAGCTTGTTGTTTCCAAGCTAGTAACCAACCCTTACAAAATACAATCATAAAACATAAGCATAAAAACATCTCCTTCATGAAACCACCCAAAACCAAAGATCAAAAACACGAGAGAAGGATTTCTTACTCTTGCTCTTGAAGAAAAATGGATCAAAATGAAGATCAAGCTTCTTGGTTCCAAGGATAAGAACCAAAGACCAAAATAAAGAGTTTTCTTCAAAAAAAATGAAGAAACACATGATCTAAAAACCAAAAGAGATAGATCATGAGAGTATATAAAATATTGATGGTTTAGAATCATAAACCAGCCTTGGTTGAAGAAGATTGATGGATCAAAGCTCTTGGAAAACAAAGAAATAGCTTAGGAAAAAGCTTGAAAGCTTAAGAGAGAAAATGGAGTTTTGCTCTTGGAAGAAATGATGAAATGAAGAAGATGAAGTTTCCCTCTCCTTTCCTCTAGTATTACACAGCTGAACACCACCAAAGAGCACATAGGATAAGCTTAATTAACTTGGTATTATCTTGTAGTTTAATTAGGAAATTAAAGGTATTTTATTATTGGTTCCAAGCAAGACTTCAAGGCATGAGCACATGGGCATAGAGTGATTTTTGGCTGAAGAAATTTCGTGCTAGGTGTAACACCTTTCTCCAAAAGGATATTATACCATAGTAACCAAAAGTTTAAGAAAACTTAGAAAATATTTAGATAAAAGTGGATAATCCTTCTCCAAAATGTGGGTAAATTTTTTTTTGTTTTCTAAAAGATGAGAAGGATGGTGAATAAATCCCTGTAAGATTTTCTCTTAGAAAATATTTTAGGTGTATAGATGTATAGCATAACTTCGTACTTAAAATTTGATCATCTCATATATAAAAATTATCAGAGTTTACAACAGAGTTTGTACAGTGGACTCCTGAGCCAGTCAAGTCTTTAGACCTCTACCCAATCTAAAAATAGTAAATACCAATTTTTCTCAAAATCCCTATCAATCTACACAACATCCTCTTCAAATCCTTCTTCTAAGAGCTAGCCCGTGTATTGGATAAATTATCTACTCAGTCATGCATCAACACAACATAAAACAGGCAAGGGTGAAACTCTAAATAAGTAATAAGAAAAGTAGGTACACAACCAAAACACAATTATATAGCAATCACTTTTGCACATCAAGTCACAGAACAATCAAGGCTTATAAACAGATTTTGTTTAAGCAGATCTTACCTTTGCTCAAACCTTACAAAACAGTATACTCAATACCTGTATCATTAAGACCAAATATTTTTATGCATGTCACTTCAATATCTCATAAATCACACCGGTGTAGTGCTCCAAGGAGACTTTACCAACCTTAACACCATCGAGCAACTGGCTGTAGTAAACTTAACAGAATAACTAGATAGCCTCTTCAAGACTTCCCGAAACCCTTCGGTAATACTAACATTTATTACTTTAATACCAATTTATGAATAGGTCAGCCAGTCAGATTAATCCAAGCCGGGTATACAATTCGTCTCGGCTCGAGGGGATCAATCCTTCATGACCATTGAGACTTTCGAAACCTGGATAATCCCAGTAAGCAATTGTAGCCCAGCCAAACCCTATTCTCAACACACTACTTCGGGTTGTAAGACTCAAAAACTCTTTATGCAAATGAACGTCTAAATTTGCACACAAAATCTCTTTGTAAAACTTCCTCCGTTCTACTATAACTTCTCTTGAAATCTTTATCAAAATACTTTGTATGAAGCAACTCTTCACTTTAGAATAAAAATACCTTTAAATAAGTAGATAGCTGTTAAAAACCCATCTCTTTCTTTTTACATCAGAAAACTCTTTTAGAATAACTTACTGTTTTGGAGAAAAAGTCTTGCTCTTAGTTTATTGCGAATTCAATTACTCTCTCGGCTAAAATAATTCATTTTATGACTGATCACACCGCAGCAGAGCCAAACTGAGGTGAACAGCCCAACAGAGTTATTCGATATATAAACTTGAGGTTATTAATTTATTTCAAGAAGATCAAAACGGGGCAGAGCCACTCTGAATTTGATAAGAGAGAAGAGATTAACAGTATTTAAACTTACGTCCACTTTTGAATCATTAAGTGTCAGTTCCCTAATTTTAGATAGACCTTTGGAAATTGAATAATTACTCGGCGGCAGAGCCGACTGCAGTAATCAGTGTCTAGCTTTTTAAAAACTTGATATAACTTAGTGAACGAAGTAAAACCTGATTATATTACTGGCTTAATTAATTTTGAAGATGAAAAGAATCGCACGACGGCAAAGCCATCTTTGGTGATCAATACTCATTTTCAGAAATCGATAGAACCTAGACTAAGTGAATGCAATCCAATTACTTCTCTTCTGAAATATTTAAGCACTGATTATCTTCCAGGAAAAAGGCCCGTTGGAAGCCTATCTCACTAATTTCCACTGTTTTAAACATTGGAAATTAAACTGAGTCCAGTGCATACATAAACAGATTGGATACCAGCTCAATATTTCCCACTTGCTAAAACAACAGTAGAATGCACTGAGAACCCATTACTGTCATTTCAACTTCTGAAAGATGCTATAACGGTAGAATTCACCGAGAATCCATTGTCGCTACACTCTTGTATCCCGTTCAATCTATTTATATATACGTTTTTAATAAATTCATTCTTTCCCAGTTTATCTTGGTCACGCATATAACGAGTCCCTAATGTTAAGACTTTTTTAAATAGCGTATCAATATAGATTCCAGGCCAGATAAAGACGGACTTTATACAAGCCCCTTCAAAAGTCTCTTTCCTTTCTAGACAGATCCATACTAATAAACCAATCAAATCTTAACCATCACCTTTGTATATATAAGTGTTAGATAACATCAGGGTTTTTACAAAAGAAGAAAACGCATTTTCTTTACGCTAAAATCATATTTCCAGTAGGCATTAAATTTGCCATTATAACGGTACTATTTGTAATCTCAAAATTTATTTTGCCATTCCTATAACGCCCCTTTTTCGCACAAGGAACGTCACATGAAATAACATAAATCTTAATGCGGAAAACGTCTTTCATTATAAAGAATACTGAAATTGGTGGCTATTTTTTTTTTTGAAAAGATAAGTATGCTCATGATACTTCAAAACTCTTTTAGCCATCCAGAAACTCAGAAAGAAAACATGCATCATATAAACATAATTCCAAGTCACTGTACAAAAACCTTGCGCCCGCAAGTATAGTCAAGATACATCATCATAACATGAAAGAAAATAAGGCGATAAACTAAACCTAGGAAATCGGTAAAGCAAAAGATGTGTCAAATACACGACACTGGACATCTACTCCCCACACCTAGGCTGGTCGGCTAACTGACAACCCACAACCTCACACTACACACCCCACACCTAGAGATCTAGGAAGATACCGCCTCCTCATGGTCCTCCTCGGGCTCAGTCTCAGACTCCACAAGAAATCCGCATCTGGCTCGTCTCTAATCTTCCTTTTCGCTTTCTCTGCATGTACAGACACAGTTGCCCCTTGGGAGATGGGATCACAAGTCCATCCCCAACCATTGGCCTCAAGAGACCGGAAACTCTCCCTCATTCGAGCTACCAGAGGTCTCGGTGTAAACATCTACGCGTAACGTACGTAAAACAACAGAAAAACACGCAATGGTGAATTTCTTTTCACAAGTTGAAATCCACTGAAACGATGTGTATGAAAAATAAAATAAAACATAATACATTCCAAGAATATATATATAAGATTACTCTTTCACAAATCTTTCTCTAAGATAATCGTTCACTAAAAGAGAACACATCATCAAGTTTAACACACAGTCAAACACACACCTAGCACTCTAGCATAATGCATGTCACTTCAATATCTCTTTAATACACCGGTGCACTGCTCCATGGAAACTTCTCTTCCTCAACTAAGTAGAGCGAAATGGTTGTAGCATAAACCTAACATAATTAACCAATTGGTCCCCTTTTTCATGGACATGGTAACCATCAGTCCCCTATTTTATGAACAGGTTTTACAATTATTCAGTAGAGCTACTATCACCTTAACATAAAAACCAATCGGTCCCCTTTTTCATGGTCATGGTAACCATCAGTCCCCTTTTTCATGAACAGGTTTTACAATTGTTCGGCAGAACAACATAACAAACCAATCGGTCCCCTTTTTCGTTGACATGGTAACCATCGGTCCCCTTTTTCATGAACAGGTTTTACAATTATTCACAATCCATTACATAGGATTGTATGCTCTAATTTGGCAAAAGCCACGTCTTTAATGCAACTGACAATATATTTGCAATCCCAACAATACGATTAATGCAATCCCTCGTCTTAGTGTTTTCGTCGTCATGTGTTAGCTTTCTTCCAACAACGTATAGCATTAATGTCCTTAAGACTTCATCGTCGTCACGTATTGATTCTCTCTCAATACCGTGTAAAAGCGTTATTCAAAAACATAAGTTTTATGGAAGGTTCCCCTTTGAAATTAAAATTCTTCTTTAACTTTGAAATCTCAAATCCTCATTATTTCTTCCCACTTCTCATTGTAAAAAGATTTAATTAAACAATCTTAGTTAAGTTCTTTGATAATTTTACTTAAGTTCCTTTACTTTTAAGCTTTTGAAAATCTAACCCTCAAAATATTCTATTTCACGCTCTAGCCCCTGTTTTTTTGAAAATTAGGTTTCTGCCCCAAAAAATCCAGTCTTCGCGTTTCTGCGCCAGAATTATCCAGTCTTCATGTTTCTACCCCAGAACTTCTATAAAATTATGTTTTTAAGTGTCCAGTTTTCTGTTTTTCTACCCAGACTTTTAGAAATTTATATTTTTGACCGAAAAACACCTAGATTTCGTTTTTAACCCATTAAAAATCTAAAATTTTATTTTCTCCCTCATTAATTGATTTTCTAGCTTACTTAGAGTTTTATGGAGAAATAGGTTTTAGTATGAAATTTGTTTGAGACTTATACTTAGAAACTCAATGAAATTTATCTAATTAAGTGTTAACTTGAATTCATTAAAGCTTTTAAGCCCTCTTCCTACACTTCATCAAATATTTTCAATCCAATCCCAATCACAATAAATCCAAACATGTGAAATATCCACCAATCAACATACATCAATTAGGCAAGAACACCATCAAGCCATAAATCATACATACACTCAAAGTAACCATTCATAACATATTAGCATACGTTATAAACATAGCATAAAGCATACTTCATCAAGCATACACTTAGGCATCCAAAATCACCTCAAACCATACATATGATTTTTCCAACAATACATAGGCTTATCAAATATTATTATTCATCAACCAAAATCATACTTTAATTCATGTACATAAATATATAAAAATACATATTTACTAAGAGAATAAAACTTCATTCAACACCCAATAGAAAAACTCAGGTCTTTGAGTTTAACTCAAAACATACAACAAACACCACACACATACACATCCTTCCCAACTTATTGAGAAAATCCCCTTACCTCTTGAAGCTAATGAAAATGGGCTAATCACCAAAATCACCTTCACACCACACCAACACCAAGTGGTCTCCTCAACACATTGATGCTCCAACACTTAGAAAAATACCCTTATACAAAATACACCAAAAATGAAATCATAAAAATGCAAGTTTTATGAAAACAACAAAACCCTAAGGTATAGAAATTTGAGTAGAGGAATACTTACTCAAATCTTGAAGCAAAATAGATCTAAGTTGATTTTCAAGCTTGTAGGTTCCAATGGAATGAACATAAACCAAGAAAAAGCTCTCTTTTAGTAAAGAGAAGAACACAAGCTTCATGGAAAAATGAAAGTGGTGGAAATGAAAAAATGAAAGAAGTTTATGGATTAGAATGATGATCCAAACCTTTTTTTGTGAAGCTTGAATAGCCAAAACCCAATAAAACTGAAGCTTTTAGTATGTAGGAAAGCTTGGGAATTGAGAGAAAATGGAGGATTCTTTGCAAGAGAAAGAAGATGAAGTGGAAAAAATGAACTTCTCTTTCCTCCCTTACTATTATGAAATCAGCCAAGGAGCAAGGAGGGATGGGGAGGAATGGCTTTGATTGGGTTTGGTCACCTAATCCATGCTTTAATGTGAAAAATTCAAAGATATTTCCCAATTTGGTCAAATATGAAATTTTGAATTTCAAGGGTGTATTTTGGCTGAAAATTTCGTGCAAGACCAGACCAAAATGGTGGGATTATGTCCCATCAAGTTAGGGTTTAATTGGTGGTTCAAAGTAGTAAAAACGCGATTTTATAACCCCTTTTTAGATAAATATTTTTCTAAAATAGATAAAATCACGAGAAATCAATTTTATGACTTGAATATGATATAGGAAATTTTAGAATCTTAAAACTAAATTTTTGGATTATTTTTCATGTCCCGGTTGTGCCAGGTTTACCCGTAAAGCTCCGAACGCGGGTAAAATAAAGTTTTTCTGAAAAATTTCTAGAAAAATTTCTAAAAATCACAAATATTATAAAAATGACTTCTGGTTCGTTAAAATATTATTTTGGAGTAAAAATGATCTCCAGAAAAATACTAAACCCTATCCCCGCATCATGAGATAATGCGGTTCCCTCAAAAACTCAGTTTTCCCAACTCTACTACCCTCGACTCTTCTAAAATAAATCTAAGATATGCATATCTTTATTAACACCTTAAAAACCCAAAATCATTAATTAAATAATTTTAAACAAATTAAAAAGTCTACAGAAACTATTTAAAAATGAGGGTGTTACAATTCCAACCTTACTCCCTCGAAAATATTCAAGAAATTTGGGCATTGTAACCCCGCAACTAATGGGAAGCAAAAACAAACATTTTCAAAGACATGTAGAAAGCATATAATACCAAAAACACTCAAGCACACGACACTCAAGATCAAACACATACTTCTCAAATTATTTTGCAAGAGGTTCTCCCTATCTTTCACCAATATTTCGATGATGAACAAAGCTTGAAGATCCAAGAACACCAAGCAAAAACAAAAAGAGCTTCAAGGAGAAAAAGAGAGAGTTTTTGCTTGTAAACACAAAACTTTTGATGTGGGAAATTTTTATGAATCAAAGAGGGATATTACAAAGGAGAGGGGTCGTTTTTCATGAGGGCAAGGGTTGGAAGAACAAAGCTTTGAAGATCAAGCTTGATCTTAAGAACAAAGAGAGAAAAGGGAGAAAAGAAAGGATTTTGCTTTGTCAACACAAAGACTTTGGTGTGAGATTTATGAAGAGTGAAGGAGGGTGTTTATAGGGGAAGTGGGCAGCCAAGGGGTTGGGTTAAATGGAACTATGGTTAGTTTGGAAAGTAACCTTGGTTAGGCCTTTAAAATAAATCAAAACATTTAACAAAATCCTAATTGGCCTAAACCACTTCACAAGGATTGAATCCAAGTGAAAATTTATCATCCAAGGGTCCTAGATGAGGAAGAGGGGGTCGGCCAAGAGGTGGAAGGAAGGAAGGAGGAAGATGAGACCATGATGTAAGTCATGACTCCTAAATGGCTTAATTTAGAAATTAGTTTTTATCAATCTTTATTCTAATTGGTTTAAAACCATGACTCATGTACCAAATGAACTTAGTCCTCTTCTTGGCAAGGTGGTAAGGCAGTTTTGAGGCTGAAAGAAAGAGGGAGTGAAGTTATATTTTTGCCCCTAGGGTTTTCAAGTGAAAAGGATACAAATCAAGGGCATAATTGACTTTTCACCAATCAAAAGTTCCCAAAACTAATTTAAAGGCTGAGAACTGGCGAGAAATATTGGGAATAACATGTAATAGCCCTAATAGCTTCATGGAAGAGTTTCTGGAATTTTACGATAAGTGTAAGTTATGCGTTTAGCTCAAAGAACGAAAAAACAGATGCGCCGTAAATGAAAAACAGACATTTTTCAAAAAATTCCAGAAAAATTTCTAACAAATTGCAAATAAGTTTTAATCACCAATGGTCCCTCTTGAAATTTGATTTTGAGCTCTCATTGGTCAGTATAAATCCATTTTGGCCCAGAAATTCTCGTTTTACGTATCCAACGGAGTTTTGAAAAAGAGACTTTTGGTATGTCTTTCAGAAAATTCTGAAATAATTTCCATAAATCCTAAAAAATGGAAAAACATGATTCAGCTATTTAAAATCTTTAATTGACCTTAATTTGGCCTATGAATCTGTAACACCCTCATTTTTAAATAGTATTTATTGACTTTTAATCTGCTTTAATTCAACTAAAATTATTTAATTAATGATTTTTGGGGTCTTGAGGTGAGGATAGTGATAGTAATACCTTGGGTCTATTTTAGAAGAGTCGAGAGTAGTCAAGTTCGCAAAACTGAGTTTTTGCGGGAACCGCATTCTCGCGTGATGCGGGGAACGGTTTAGTATTTTTCTGGAAATCATTTTTACTCCAAAATAATATTTTAACGAACCAAAATTTATTTTTATAATATTTGTGATTTTTAGAAATTTTTCTGGAAATTTTTCAGAAAAACTTTATTTTACCCGCGCTTGGAGCTTTACGGGTAAACCGGGCGCAACTGGGATATGAAAAATAGTTCAAAAATTTAGTTTTGGGATTCTAAATTTTTATATATAATATTCAAGTCATAAATTTGATTTCTCATGATTTTATCTATTTTAGAAAAATATTTATCTAAAAAGGGGTTATAAAACTAAGAGTTTTTATTACTTTGAACCACCAATTAAACCCTAACTTGATGGAACTTAATCCCACCATTTTTCTGGTCTGTTTGGCCGAATCCATAGCCCTAGGATTCACTCTCAAACTATCTCAAAGTCAAAAGAGGTCATAGGGTTTAATTTTGAATTTTTCAAAATCAAAGAGTGGGAGTAGGTGACCAATCTCAATCAAGCCCATCCCTCCCCATCTCTCCTTGGTCTGGCCGAGTTTCATAGGGCATGGGAGGAGAGATATTCCACTTCCACTTCATCTTCTTCCTTGAATCAAAGAAAAACTCCATTTTCTCTCCACTTCAAAGCTCACTTCCATAACTAAAAGCTTGAGTTTTATTGAGTTTTTGGCTATTCAAGCTTCACAAAGAAGGTTTGGATCATGATTCTAAACCATAATATCTTCTTAGTTTTCCATTCTCATCATTTTTAATTTTTTCAAGAATCTTGTGTTCTCCATTTTTCTAAAAGAGAGCTTTTTCTTGGTTTAGGTTCAAACCTTTGGAACCTACAAGCTTGAAAACACTCTTGAGCTCTTTTCCTTCAAGCCTTGAGTAAGTATTTCTCTACTCAAGATTTCTATACTTTGGGGTTTGTATATTTTCATAAAACTCATATTTTTATGGTTATGTGTTTTATATATTTTGGAAAAGGTTGATTTTTGTAAGTGTTGGAGCGTCAAAGGTGGTGAGGAGATCTCTTGGTGTTGGTGTTGGTGGCTTGTTGGCAAGAAGACCCCTTGGTGATCTTTCTTTAAGTGCTTCAAGGTAAGGAGATTTTCTCAATAAGTGGGAAAGTTGTATATGTGGGTGTTGTATGTTGTGTGCTTGATGATAAACTCAAAGATTTGAGTTGTCATGTTGGGTGTTGAATGATTTATCATTAACTTAGTAAAATATATTTTTACCTATGTATGATTAGAGTTTTAAATATATGATTTTGGTTGATGAAATGAGGTTTTCGAAATTTAAGGACTCTTGGAAGAAATTATTTTTATTTGAAGTGGTTTATGCCTTGTTTAGCATTCTTGATATTTGTAAAATGCTTACTTTAAATGTATGTGTGCTTCATGATTTGAATTGGTATTCTTGATGTATTGATTTATTTGATTCTTGGGTGATATTGTGTGTTTTGATTATGTTATGGATTGTAATATTTAAAGTAGTTAAAGCTTTAAATTTACTATGATTGTTATTGTTGTGATTAGTGATTGGTTTCAAAGAGGACTAATACTATCTACCCAAGCATATGGAAGAGGATTAAAAGACTTTAAGAAGAAGTTTTCCCAAATGAAAATCAAGATTTAATTAATTAGAATCCAAGTCAACACTTGATTAGGCATTTTCACTTAATCTTGAAATTAAGTCTCCAATGGACTTTTTCTCAATTTTACTTTTAAAAAAGCCCTAATTAAGTTAAAGAATTAATGAATAAGAGGAAAAAGGGGATTTTTGAAATTTAAGGGGTTAAAAAACAGGATGCATTTTGCGTCAAAAAATATAATTTTTGAAAGTTCTGGGCTTAAAAATGAAATCTGAGTGTTTTGGGACAAAAATGAAATTTTTTGAAAACTTAGGGACCGAAATGCAAAATCGAATATTTCTGGGCCAGATTGTGATTCTCATAAGTCTGGGGCTGGAAACAATAAAAACTGGACAGTTTGGGGTTAAATTCTAATTAGTTGGAAATAAATGAATTTAAGTAAAATTTTATCAAAGATGTACTTGAGTTTTTAATTAAGACTTTAAGTCAAACTTTTACAATGAAAACTACTAAGTTTGGTTTTAATAAAAACATTTAACTCTTCAAATGACTTTCATAAAACTATTTTTGGTTTATATTCAAAATGTTAATGAGGTATTTCAAGAGTCAAGTATGTAAAGATTTTGAGGCTTAAAAACTAAATGGGGATTGATAGATGTTTTCTTTAAAACTTATGTTTTAAAACGTTCTTAATCGAAAAGATTTACACGTTGTTGAGAGAGAGTCAACACATGGCGAGTTGAAGAGTCGAGGATAAATAATGTTACACGGTGTTGGGAGAGAGCTAACATGTGACGATGAAAATCCTAAGTGAAGGATTGCATTATTTTCCTTGTATGTGTATATGAATTGTATTGTCATATGCATTTCAGATATTGGCTTTTGCCATGTTGGCTTTATGCCATGATAAGAGTATACAATCCTAAAGTGATGGATTCAGAATAAGCATAGTCTGACTATAAGTCTTTGAGGGCATTTAGGTCATGAAATTCTCAATGGCCTTGAGGGGAATCTCCTTGTGCCGAGAAGAGTAGTATACCTAGCTTGAATGATCCTGATCAGCTTGCCTTATTTATGATATGGTGCATGTAGCACAATGGGCCATACCGAATAAATGACAATGAGGACTGAGAGATGGTCAGGTTGCATTTATGTTAGGTACAAGCACCAGCCATATCGCTCTACTTAGTTAAGGAAGAGAAGTCTCCATGGAGCAGCACACCGGTGTAACAAGAGATATTGAAGTGACATGCATTTCGCTAGAGTGCTATGTGTGTTTGACTTAATGATTGTGTACTCTTTTGAGTGTATGAATAACTTAGAAATATTTGCGAAAGAGTAGCTTTACATGTATATTCTTGGAATGTATTATGTAGTATTTTATTTTTCATATACATCCTTTCAGTGGATTTCAACTTGTGCAAAGAAATTCACCCTTGCGTGTTTTTCTGTTATTTTTCTGATCGTTACGCGTAGATATCCACTTCGAGACCTCTAGTAGCCCGAGTGAGGGAGAATTTCTGGCCTCGTGAGGCCGATGGTGGGGGATGGACTTACGATCCCATCTCCCAATGGGCCACTGTGACTGGACACGTGGTCCGGACCAGAGGAGGGGTGTTGGGCCCCGAAGAGGTTTTGAAGAGGGACATGGTTTTGGACGTCTACATACCCGTTGAGAGGATGCGCTACTGGCTGGGAGATGCACCCTTTGCACGCAGTATCACTTTTGAGAACCGGAAGGCCAGAGTTCTGCCCACGGCGCAACCTAGGAGAGAGACGAGGGAGGATCAGAGGCCTACACCTCAGCGGATAGCTGGATCGGTATCCGCCCGTTGCCGTCTGATTCGTCGCACTCCAAGGAAGAGTTCCTTGGAGAGGGCACACTTGCCTAGGTTGGCTTCACCTGTGACCTCAGCTCCAGCACCTGAGTCGGTGAGACCGACACTTCCAGTTCCTTACATAGAGCCGTCGGGACTTTTCGTGCATTGCTCTTCAGGTTCTCATGCCGGACCATCAGGACATGCAGGGAGAGGGAAGAGGAAGGTTAGAGATGAGCTTGGATACGGTTGGCTCGTGGAGTCCAAGTCTGAGGATGGGCAGAACCCCGAGGAGGACCCCGAGGAGACGTCATCGTCTTAGGTCTCTAGGTGGTGAGGTGTAGAGTGCTAGGTTGTGGGTTGTTAGTTGTCCGACCAGCCTAGGTTTTGGGGATATAGATATTTCATATCGTGTATTTTGACACACCTTTGCTTTATTGTTTTCTTAGGTTTAGTTTACTGCTTTATTTCTTTTATGCTGTGATGATGTATTTTGGTCACTCTGCTGTGGTTCATGACTTTACTTGTGGGCGCAAGGTGTTGTACAATAACTTGATGATATATATAACGTATGTTTTATTTTTTTCTGATTTTCTGGATGGCTAAGTTTTCAAGAGCGTACTAATCTTTTCATAAAAAAAAATAGCCACCAATTTTGGTATCCTGAAATGGTGAAAGACTTATTTTATAAAGACAAACCAGTTTTATTTATCTTCTGCATTGAGTTTTGTTTAGTTTTCATGTGACGTTTCTTGTAGGAAAAATGGGCATTACATAATCAGTCTATCAGTTCTTACTGTTATTTATAGGGACCAAAACGAAACTTTGAAAGACTTATTTTATAAAGACAAACCAGTTTTATTTATCTTCCGCATTGAGTTTTGTTTAGTTTTCATGTGACGTTTCTTGTAGGAAAAAGGGGCATTACATAATCAGTCTATCAGTTCTTACTGTTATTTATAGGGACCAAAACGAAACTTTTAAATCTTTTTACTTCTAAAAATTCTAGAAAAATTCCAAAAACTCTAAAATATTAGAAAAACACTCTTTTGTGAAGGAAGTTTATTTATTGAAGTCATTTGATACTTTTAAGCTATTTAAAACTCTTTCCATCAGTTAGACGTACTGCTTTCTGTAAAAAGACCCGATATCGATTGTAAAACTACCGTTTCAGAAGTATTCTGGAATATGTATATTTTATTCCTAATTTTAAGCTAAAAATAAATCACAAAACACTTATGGCACAAGAATTCATATAAAACAGAATTAGTACATTTTAAACAAAGAAACAGATGTTGTAACTAAACCTGACGAAAGCTACGAATTGACTTTTTCAGAAGTATTCTTAAACTTGTGCATTTACATCCTATTTTTAAACTAAAAATAAATATCAAAATATCTATATTGCACAAATTCATATAAGACAGATAATAGACGGAAAAACAGAAGTCTATATAGGACTTTAACCGTCTTACCGTTTTTAAACTATAATACCAAACAAGACTTATTATTTCTATACTATCTAAAGTATACTAGATCTTAGAGCCTATAACTTAACTATTTCTCCATTTCCGGTATTTATTCATTTCTTAATCAACAGACTATGGAGTTTCTCTTAGAGGGACTAAAACAACAGTATTCTTTTATACTGTTTCTGAAACTCCAAACTTGGTTTCTAAAACCTTCATATGATACTAATTTACCATTTATATCCTTAAACACCTCTTATGAATCAAGCCTGAAATTTCCATATTTATCATAAACTTATTCTGACAGTCAAAAAGTCCATAAAATACCGTTTTGACCTCTACGTCAACTCTAAACCATTACTTATGATCCGAAAATCTTAAGGATAATTCTAATCCTCCAAAATTAATACCTTGTCTCTTAGTGTGAATTTTTGGGATGTTACATTTTTCCCTCTTAAAAAATTTCGTCCTCGAAATTTTGCAGCTATTTTTAGGTGAAATAACTCTTATTATCTGAAACTTTCATCCGATAACTTACTTAATATCACTTCGCCGGTTTATATACTAAGTCTACTTTAACTTTTGAATCATTAACTCACCTATATCCTGGTGTATCTTTATTTCCTCCTACTAAGTCGTTTCTTCTCCTTCCATCAAATTCTGAATTTCTTACTCTAAAATTTCGACCATGTTGGTCTACCGTAATCGTCCCTTTTCACCTTGTATCTTCAAAAGAACTTGTTAATTTCCAGAAAATCCCACAGATATCATTTTCCTATTCTTGTTATATTCCAATCATCTTAGAAAATAACCTGGTAAATTATTCCAATAACTATTGAATCCTTAAGAACAATCCTCATATGATGAAAATTTCTAACACTATTCTACTCAGCTATGGGTTTTAATTATTTTAATCTTAGAGATAACATTCTTGTATTCCTTTGGATATTGTTACCTCAACTACCGAATATTTCCTTTCCTTCTATCGGAATCAAACCTTAGGTTCCTCCATTCTTAGGAATTTTGACCTACCGAATATATATATATATAAACATAAGTGCTTGTTTGCTTTGATGTGTGTTAATTTATATATATATATAGCAACCAAGTTTAAATATTTCTTAATAGGCTCTAATCCTATGGAATGTCTTAAAAACTATACTCAAACTTTGAGTGTTATGATTCAAGCCTATTAATAACTAGATCATATCTATAAGAATAGAACGCAAACAACGTATCGTCCTAGATCCCACTAACCGTAGAAAGATCTTCATTTCCTTGCTCCCGGACTCTTATGTTGCAATGTTTGATTGTTGACCTCTGTCTTTTGCTCCCTACAATCCCTATACATGTGCCCAATTTTCCCGCACTTGAAGCAAGTCGTGCCTTTCTGATTACATTGGCTGGCCTGATGACCAATCTTTCCACAGTTATGACACTTAACCACATTTGAGCTTTGGTTTACATGATTCTTACGCCATCCAGCTGGTGCATTATTATGATTCCTGAGTCTTCCCGTGTCCCTTGTGTAAGGTGTGTTCTGAAACTGCCTTCCATTCAGAATTTGCGACTGGGACCTAGATGGTCTGCCACTATTGCCCTTCTCAACCACCTTCTCTTTCTTTAGTATCTCCATCTTCCGGCATTTTTCAACTAAAGGTTGAAATTGACGGATCTCCAATGCTGAAACAGCCTCCTTAATATCGTAATGAAGTCCCGCTTCGAAACGTTCGCACTTCCATGCCACATCAGGTTGAAGCTGGAAAAAGCGAAAGTATTTGGCCAAAGTCTCAAACTTAGCCGCGTATGCATCTACAGACATCTCTTTCTGCTGTAGACTCAGGAACTCCCGTTCCCTTTCAGTCCTAGCACTCTGAGGGAAGTACTAAGTCATAAACTTAGTGCGAAAGACTACCCAAGTTATCTCTTGTCGTTCAGCTTCCAGCAGTTGCTGCACTCTTTTCCACCAGTACTCTAAATCACCAAACGCGGGTAAAAATAAAGTTTTTCTGAAAATTTTCCAAAAATTCAAAATATTAGAAAAATAGCATTTGTTTCGTTAAAATATTATTTTGACGCAAAAAGGTCTCCAAAAAAATATAAAACCCTCACCGTACCAAAACCGAGATACAGTTTCCGTCAGATTTTTATTTTTTGAATTTGGCCACTATTTACCCATCTAAAAATCATAAATAATCTAAAAACACTAATGATATCCCTAACTTTCCATTTGGATTATTTCTTAGTCCTCTGGTATTTATCGATTCACTATATGTCACGTAGTCCATTCTACAGGGACCAAAACTATAACATCTTTATCCGAATCTCAGAAAATTCCATACTAAAATTCTAAAATAATATAAAAATACTATTTGCCTCTTTACTTCCTCATGGTGGTCTTGTCTGGGCCTTCAGATCTGTATAATCTTATTTCTTCGTCTATAACGAGAATCGTTTTTCTGTTGAAATTCCCAATTTCAACTCAAAGTCCTAGTTGATTTTCTATTGACAATTTAATCATGACATTTCATTTTCTAATATCATCTTACAATATGAAATTTGATCTACTCACTCCATGGTATAGAATTAACTACGAATCTAAAAATGTGGGTGTTACAACTCTAACCCTCTAAAAAGAATTTCATCCTCGAAATTTCGCAGATAAACTACGTTTAGCCACCAATATAAAAATTTCAATCTTTTGAGCATCCCTACTCCAATTACAGAGTATCCTCGCACTATCCATTAGAACTCATAACTATTCAATTCAACCCTTAAGAATTTAATAATGTTGGTCCATATCAAATATCATTGTCCCCTCTCTACTACCGGCAAGCCAATGGGTTAATTACTCCCACACCTTGTCCTTAAGTAGTTAGAAAACTATAATAATTGTATAGCTAATCACATTATCGTCCAAATTATTTGTGATAATAACTACTGACACACATACTATCATTTATATGGTTTTAACTTTCCTCAAGGTTGACCCTGAATAAGATAATCAATTTACAAATAGGTTTACCGCTTCTGATGAGAAATGGTTAGACATGATAAACCATCAGAAAGATAATTTGATAGGGAGATAGAAAACAGCTAGGTAAGAAAATAGATAGATGAAATCACTGAATAACTTCATACATAGGTTATGGAAAGGTTTTGGAAACAGACGGACATAAGAATTACTAGAAGGTTACATACTTAGGAAGCGTCGAAAGAAATTTAAACATAGAGTTAGATTTTTTGAAACTAAGACTTATAAGAAACTAAAACATACATCACACAAAAGATTTCCTAACAAAACAAAACTAGTCTTTCGTCGTTCATAGTATAGACCCCTCCTTCTGTCAAGACTTGAAATTGACCTCCCGAATCTCTAAAACTACAGAAGACCACCCTTCCGATCATCCATGAAGCCTCTAGTCTTCAAAATCACCAGTTACGTCATTCCTTGCTGGCTACAGGTATTTATATAATGTCCTATTTTTCCACACTTATAACATCTCACTGGAGCGCCCGCTCCTTGACTCCCCTCGTTGGTAATGTCCTTTTGTTGGTTCCCCTGATTCTTATAGTAGGGTTTGTTCTGATCCTGCTTGCCTTCCTTCCCTTGTGGATATGACCTAGACGGTCCACCCACATTTCCCTTATTCACTCTTCCTCTCATTAGATTTTCCATTTTCCTACATTTTTCCACCAGAAGTGGAAATTGGAGAATGTCTAGTGAAGCTACAGATTGTCTAATCTAGTACCTCAACCCAGCCTCAAAGAGCTCGCACTTCCACCCCTCATCAGGTTGGAGTTGGAAGAAACAGAAGTACTTGGCTAACGACTCAAACTTCGCCGCGTACTCCCCCACTGTCGTATCCCTTTGCTGTAACCGCAGAAACTCTTGTTCCTTTTCGGACCTCACACTTTGCAGAAAATATTTCTTCAGAAACCTGGCACGAAATATTGTCCACGTCACCGCTTGATGTTCAGCTTCTAGCAGTTGCTGTACACCCTTCCACCAATACTCTGCATCTCCCAGTAGTAGATAAGTTGCATAGTGCACCTTCTCTGCTTCCGGGCAATGGAGAATGTCAAATATCTTCTCCAATTCCTGCACCCATAACTCAGCTTTCTCAAGATCAGTTTCTCCATCAATCTGTGGTGGATTATGATGTCTGAAGTTAGTCAATCTCTTAGCTTCAGTAGCTCTAACAGCTCTCAATTGTTTCTCAGCATCCTTCTGTTGCTTCTCAATATCCCTTTGTTCAGCACAAACAGCTTGTTGAGCCATCGCAGCTTCCATGTTAGTCATAGCATTGATGGCTCTCTCCATCGTATCGTTGCGGTCCTCGTGGTTATTAGCGTTAGTACGATCCGTTAGTCGTCCTCTGCGTGCCATGGGTTCCTACAAGTTTTAAAACTAGTTGGGATCTATCAAGAAATACCTATTGGTTGTACTAACAAACATTGTCTTAACGAGAAAACAATTCAAACAAGATTCAAACAGAATCACACAATTATCCTTCAAGAACAACAATTCAAACAAAGTTTAGCAAAATTCACATAGGACAAACAAACTCCACTCGAAACTTATACAATTATTTTGACAAGAAACAATTTAAGCAAACTCCATCAGAGTTCACACAACATAGACACAGTAGACCTATAACTTACAGTTCTGAAAGACATCGACCAGCTCTGATACCACTAATGTAACACCCCTTTCTCAGGAGGCATTACACTTCGTAACTGAACTTCTAATGCGGAAATTAAAATCTTTCTTCTAATTCTTCTTTCCGAAAATGCTGTCAAAATTTATTTAATTTTCACAAATAGATTTTCTCATTCATTTTTTTTCTTTTTAAAAGAAATACTTATGAAAATAAACACCAACCAGAAAATAATATAGGAAATAAAATTCATTCATTTATAATAGAGCATACCATACACAAGGAATCCCTTTTCCAAATCAGTACAGACTCCCTATGCTGGTCAAACACTAAGAACATCTGCAAGAAGCTCAAATAAGAAAACCCCAACAACACTAAGACTCTCACGTCCTTCCACATGGTTGACACGTCTTCAATGCCCGTCTCATTCTTCGAGCCCTAACTAGTCCATCCAGCTAGTAATCCATCTATATGAATCATGTTCCGAAGACCACAAAACATATAGGCAAGGGTGAGTTTCTTCCCAAAAGTTATATCACGAAAACCATATAGTAAAAGAAAATACTACTTATTATACTTCAAAAATAAGCAGATATTATTTGAACACTTTTCTCTAAGTTAACAAATCTATCAAACACATCACTAAGAAAATCACACATAGGCAATTAAAGCCAAACTGTACTCCCTTCGCAATCCCTCAAGCTGGATTGTAGCTCAATTTGGCAAAGGCAATCACCAAATACAAATGCCCTCTATATTTATTGCACAATCCTCCAAGCTGGATTATAGCAATGACATCTATATTTATTGCACAATCCTCCAAGCTGGATTATAGCAATGACATCTATATTTATTGCACAATCCTCCAAGCTGGATTGTACCAAATGCAAATAGCCTCTATATTTATTGCACAATCTTCCAAGCTGGATTGTACCGAATGCAAATGACGTCTATATTTGCTATCATCAAAAGTTCTTATCTCAAGAATTTAACATCATTACGCGTTGACTCTTTTACAACGACGTATAAAACTCTTCTCTGTTATACAAAACTTTTATGAGAGAAAGACCTCTTTATTTTTCCCCAAACCATTTTCTTAAGCAATGGGCTTATAAGAAAAACTCTTTGAAAAATAAAATACCGCTCAGTGTAACTATTTTTCTAAAAATCCTATTATAGTCATAAAATCCTCTTTTCTTCCACTACGTGGTAACGAAAAATACCATCAACGTTTTAACTACAAAATAAGAATTTTTCTATAAAACCCTTATTTTTAAAAGATTAATATGTTCACTTTAAAATTCCTCTTTAAATAACTGGAATAAAAATTCTATTTAAGTATTTAAGTTAAATTCTCTAAAAATGCATTTTCTCTTACTGAATTCTCTTAAATTATAATTAGGTGATAAAAGATTTAACCACTTGTGATTGATTTGAATTAAATTCTAAACTCTCTTGTTTTAATAAAACCCCATTAAAGTCCATTGGAGACTTTATCAAAAATTTAAGTAATTAACACCTAAATCAAGCTTTGGCTTGAATACTAAACAATCCAATTTACCTTTGGACAATGATTTCACTATAAAGTCCTCTAATTAATATTACCCAATCACAACAAACATTACATAATCATAATAAATAAAACATAAGTCTACTTTAAATATTACAGTCATCCCAAATGGATCAAATGAAGCACAAGGAAAATAATCAAACCAAATCACCTTAAGCCATACAATATTTTCCCACATCATCAAGAATCAATCACAAATCATAGCATAAATTTTCTATCACTCAAATAACATAGAGCTACCACATGCTTAAAATGGCATTTATAGGCAAATCAAGCATACAAACACACTTCCAATTACTTAGTAATTATTCTTAACTTTTCATTTTACCCAAAGCAACTTTAGAAATTATTTCCATAGAGTTAAAAATATGATGATCCTCATAGAATCCATAGAGTTAGAATCCTCCTCTTAGCAATTTTGACACATCAAGAATGATTAAAAATCATTCTTCACAAAGATGAAACTCAACCATGGAGTTGTCATCAAGCCACACAACATACAACAATACAAAAATCATAACTATGAAAAGAACATCCCCTTACCTCTTGAAGAGAAGCTTTGAACACCAAAATCACTTTCCTAGCTTATTGTCTCCAAGCTAGTAACCAACCCTTACAAAATACAATCATAAAACATAAGCATAAAAACATCTCCTTCATGAAACTACCCAAAACCTAAGATCAAAAACATGAGAGAAGGATTTCTTACTCTTGCACTTGAAGAAAAATGGATCAAAATGAAGATCAAGCTTCTTGGTTCCAAGATAAGAACCTAAGACCAAAATAAAGAGTTTTCTTCAAAAAAATGAAGAAACACATGATCTAAAAACCAAAAGAGATAGATCATGAGAGTATATGAAATATTGATGGTTCAGAATCATAAACCAACCTTGGTTGAAGAAGATTGATGGATCAAAGCTCTTGGAAAACAAAGAAATAGCTTCGGAAAAAGCTTGAAAGCTTAAGAGAGAAAATGGAGTTTTGCTCTTGGAAGAAATGATGAAATGAAGAAGATGAAGTTTCTCTCTCCTTTCCCCTAGTATTACACGGCTGAACACCACCAAAGAGCACATGGGATAAGCTTAATTAACTTGGTATATTATCTTGTAGTTTAGTTAGGAAATTAAAGGTATTTTATTATTGGTTCCAAGCAAGACTTCAAGGCATGAGCACATGGGCATAGAGTGATTTTTGGCTGAAGAAATTTCGTGCTAGGCAGCTTGCAACACTATTTCTCCAAAAAGGATATTACGCCATAGTAACCAAAAGTTTCTCAAGACTTAGTAAATATTTGATAAAAGTTTTTGTAAGTATTTCTCAAAAATGCGAATAAATTTTTTCTTTTCTAAAGTGATTGGTAAGTATAAAGAAATACCTCTGGGTTTGGAAAAAGTACTTCATCATATAGATAATAACCATGCTATTTTACAAGGATTTGCATCAGTACAAACCTAAGTATAGATTTTGCAAGAGTAAGAAAACTAAAATTACTAGTAAACCAAAAATTACAAAAATGTTTAAAGGAAAATATATTGCTACTACGTAGGTGTGAGCCAAACCAATCTTAGACTAACCATCTAACTTAAGCATCTTAAGACGAAGATGTAACGGTAGCAGTAACCTTCTAACCCTAACCCGATAAACCTTCTTCTAAGCAGCCTTCTTCCGCTTCTTCACCTTCTTCGCGTTTCCATCTTCTGTCCGGATAATATCCTTCATCTGCTTCAAGGGTAGCTTAACGTCTAAGACTAATCGGGTTTCTATTCTCCAGTTTGGTTTGTCCACTCTTCCAGCAGTAGTAAGTACATAACCAGAATATGTACCCCACTATGTACTAGGGTTTATCTTCCACCCCGACTTCCCAATCTCAAGGGGTTGAATCCTAAGACGTCGGATCGGAACTAACCCACTCCTCAGGTAAACCATCTACTTAGTCATGTATCAACACAACATAAACAGGCAAAGGTGAGACTCTAAGCAAGGTAATAAGAAAAGTAGGAGTACACCCAAACATATATAGATCACTCATCAATCAATTTGCACACCAAGAAATCAATCAGAACAATCAAGACTTATAAACAGATCTTGTTTAAGCAGAACTTACCTTTGTGTTGCAATCCTATAACTTATTCACAAAATACAATCTCCTCACCAAACATATATATGCATGACACTTCAATATCTCTCTAATCACACCAGTGTATTGCTCCAAGGAGACTTATCCAACCTCACATCATAGAGCGATCGGCTGCAGTAAACTTAACAGTATAAACAGGGAATCCCGCTTTAGATCCCTGAGAATACTTCGGAATACTGCATTTAAAATTTAACACCAGATCATAAATAGATCTGCCAGTCAGATTTATCCAAGCCAGGTATACGACTCGTCTCGGCTCAGCGGGATTCACCAACAAGGTCATTGAGACTTTCGAAACCTGGATAATCCCAGTAGACAATTGTAGTCCAACAGAACCTATTTTCAACCCCAGCCTCTAGGTTGTATGCTCATCGTCTATAATGCAAATGATCGTCAAAATTTGTAAATCATTTGAAATCTCTTTCTCTGTAAAACTTCCTCTGTTTTACTATCTCTCTTTCTCAAAAAAATCTCTAAATCTTCTCAAAACTCTTTATAAGAAACAAATCAAATCCTTTTATGGAAAGACCACTTGTATAAACAGATAACTGTTAAAAATCATTTTTCTCATAAAAACTCTTTTTACTGTATATTTTAAAACATAAGACTCTTGTCTCTTTTTACTGCTTATTACGGACTAATTTATTATCTCGGCTTTATTTACTTTAAGTTACTCAACAGAGTGAATTGGTATAAAAAGAGTTATTAACTGTATTACAAGAAGATCAAACCGGGCATAGCCACTTTGGATTGATTAGGAGAGAAGAGATTAACAGTATTTAAACTTACGTCCACTTTTTTATCAGTAAATGTCTGCTTCTAGATTTTAGATAACTCTTTGGAAATGGAATAATTACACGGCGGCTGAGCCGACTGCGGTAATCAGTGTCCAGCTTTCTTGAAAATTTAATACAAGCTTAGTGATCGAAATTAAGCTGATTAATCACGGCTTAGGTTTACTTTTGAAGATGAAAAGATTACACGATGGCAGAGCCATCTTTGGTAATCAGTACCTCAGTATAAAATCGATCCTATGCACTAAGTGAACGTAATCAATTTATTTCTCTTCAGAAAGATTTAAGCTCTATTTATCCTCCAGGAAAAAGACCCGTTGAAAGCCTATCTCACTAATTTCCACTGCCATAGACATTGAAAATTAAACTGAGTTATGTGCATATATATACAGATTGGATACCCACTCGATATTTTCCACAAATAATATAACAGTAGAATTCACCGAGAATCCATTACCCTTACATTATATTCCGAAAGATGCTATAACAGTAGGTTCACCGAGAATCCATTACCGTTACACTCTTTTATTCGACAGATGCTATAACAGTAGAATTCACCGGGAATCCATTACTGTTATACTCTTTTATCCAATCCAATCTATTTATATATACGGTATTAAGAAATTACTTCTTTCCCAATTTTATCTTGTCACGTATATACTGGGTGTCTAGTGTTGAGAAAACATCATACCAATATAGATCCCAGGCCAGAGTGAGACGGACTGCTTTAGCCCTTTCAGAGGTCTCACTTCCTTTCTAGACAGATCCATAATGATAAACCATTTATCTTAACCATCACCTTGTATATAAATAACAGATAATATCAGGGTTTTCACAAATAATAATTGTCTTCTCTTTGCGATAAAATTATATTTACGGTAGTCTAAAATTCGCCATTATAACGGTATGTTTACAAAAGCTCAAAAGTGATTTTGGCATAACCTCTCTAGCCTCACGAAATTTAGTATAAAATTGGCATTATAACTCTACAAATCATTATTAACACAAAACAATTAATTTAAAGCTATAACATAGTCATAAAGCATATAAAAGTCATAAACACATAAACAAGCAATTCAAACACAAACAAGAATCAAATACTCATACTTCACAAATTACTTTGAAAGGTTAACCCCTTATCTTGGCCAAACTTTGATGAAGAACAAGCAAGAACACCAAGAACACAATAGTAAGAAATTTAGGAGAAAAGAGAGAACTAGTGTTTGTCTTCAAGGCTTCCTTTGATTGTGTGAGAATTTTATGAAGCCAAGGGGTCCTATTTATAGGGAGGAGGCGGCCAAGGCTTGGGGAGGAAGAGGGAATTAAAAATTTGTGATGTCATGGCACTATTCCTTGATTATGTCATAAATCCCTTTTAATTAAATCCATCCTTTTTCTAATTGGTTTAGGATTATGACTATGCATGGTGAGTCACTTAAGAAATCTGATCCAAGGCCTCTAATCCATCCTTGATGTCGACCAAAGCAAGGAGAAAGGAGGGTCATTGGATTTTCTTAGTCATAGGTTTAGGTTTAGGTAGTTTAAGTGAAAATCAAGGGTAAAATGGTCTTTTTACATGCCCACCTTACTATTCAATGTAATCATGATGTTCCCCATGTTGGAACCAAATTGGTTAAAAGTATTTTTAATACAAAAACTCCCTAAGTGATTTTATGGTTTTGATGATAACAAAATGTATTAAGGTTTTTACAAAGGATAAACAAAATGTATTAAGCTTGTACAATGAATAACAAAGCTGCCTAACTAAGTTTATTCAAGGATGTTGCAGTCTGCGTCCAATAATTAGTTCACATCATGACATTGGCTCATATTCAAAGTCTGAGAAGCCTTGCGTCCAATGTTGAAGTCATCATCCAATGTTGGCACTGGAACATATATGGACACCAAGAGTTCTGCGTCCAATGATCAATGTTGAGAATACTGTTCATCGTCCAATATTCAGCATAAGGCAAAGACAATTCTGAGTCCAATGTTCAGCATAAGCATAAGCAGCTCTACGTCCAATATTCATGAGAAGGCATTGAAGCTATGAGTCCAATGTTCAGAATATAGCTATACATCCAATGTTCAGGATGTGCTCATTGTCCAATGTTCAGAATGTTAATCGTCCAATGATCAGTAGGAGGCAATGCTACTCTCTGCGTCCAATGTTTTCTAAAGAAGCAGAATCGCAGAAGTACAAGGAATCACTCATGGAGACAATACTACTCTCTGCGTCCAATGATTTCCAAAGAAGCAGAACCAGTGAGTATGCGTCCAATGTATAAGAAGGACAAAAGTCCAATGTTCAGTATAAGACATTGATGTTCTGCGTCCAATGCAATACGCAGTCTGAGAGCTATGCGTCCAATAACCAGTAGGAGACAATGCTACTGTTCTGCGTCCAATAAATAAGAAGGACATCAATCAAGTGTCATACGACCAATGAAGCAGATTGACAAAGGTACATCAAACAACTGTTCTGCGTCCAATGAAGCAGAAGAACAAATGTACAACAATCAACTCTGCGTCCAATGGAACTATAAGGAAATGGCAAAAGTCCAATAACCAGAATGAGGCAATACGTCCAATGTTGCTTTGCAACTAATCATCAGAATGGTAAGCATAAAGATGCGTCCAATGATTGAATGAATATCATATGCAATTGGTAAGTACCAGGTATGCGTCCAATGATTTCTACATGCTGCGTCCAATACGCAGAATCCATAAACTTGCTATTTATTGCTCATGCATTTAATATGGAACATATTTATTGAGCAAATGATTTGAAATAAATAGTTGTATACAATGCTTTTCTGTACAACCTATTGTCAACGTTTTTGAACGTACATATGAAAAGCATAAAGCACTGTGGAAAGTGTACTAAGAGAGAGAATGTACTTTTATCTACTCTGTATATCTCTGAACACATCTTTCTGCTTTACACAGTGTATTCTCTCTGTCTCAATAAGATATTACTATTAACCACTGTACAATTGAGACTTTGAGTACAGGTTGCTTCTGATTAAGGAGAAAGAAACGCAGACATGCTCACTGAAGTAGATCTCCTCAGAGCAACGGGAAAATAGCATTTAAAGCTATTAGAGAACGGTAACTTTTATGAAGGCTGAAGCTGAGCTATTCGAAGAACAAGTCTGAAGCTTCATCAAAGCCTATAAATACCGTGAACAAGAAGAAGTATACAAGAGACTGAATAACGAAAAAGAAAGAGCAAAAATGCTGTGCAATTTGTTATACTCTGTATAGAAAGTTTTGTATATTTTCTTTCTTCTTGTAAAAGAGAGTTTGCTTAACTCTCGAAGTGCTTAAGTTTTTCATATCCTCACTTGTGTGAGTTAGACAGCACTTAAATCAAAAACACTCTGCTGAGTTGTTTGAGCCTGGAGAGGCTTGACTGTAAAAGAATACTTGATTTAGCCTGAAGAGGCTGTGTGCAAAGAATACTTGTGATTTAGCCTGGAGAGGCTGTGTGCAAAGAATACTTGGGATTTAGCCTGGAGAGGCTGTGTGCAAAGAATACTTGGGATTTAGCCTGAAGAGGCTGTGTGCAAAGAATACTTGTATTCTATCAGGTTGATAGTGAAATCTCTCTAGTTTGAGGGGACTGGACGTAGCTCTTAGGAAAGGGTGAACCAGGATAAAAACTTGTGTTATTTCTTCCTTCCCTTATCTCTTATTATATCTGTGCTTATTACTAACCAAGGGGATTGAATTGATTTTGTTTAAACAAGTTTTTCATACACCTTAAATCGCACAAAGAAAACAAGTTTTTAAACTAAGAGGGAAGCTTCTGCGTCCAATCTTTTTGTGCGTCCAATATTACACAACTCTATGCGTCCAGTGTTTTAAAACTATTGTGCGTCCAATATTTCAGAAAACGCTGTACGTCCAATATTACACAACTATGTGCGTCCAGTGTTTTAAAACTATTGTGCGTCCAATGTTTCAGAAAACGCTGTGCGTCCAATATTTGAAATAAGCCAGCGTCCAACATTTGCGAAAAGTTTTAAAAGCTTAGAAACACAATTCAACCCCCCCTTCTTGTGTTTCATCCTGTTACCTACAGTTGGCATCAGAGCTCGGTCTCTAGGGGTTGAGCACTTAACAGTGCAGAGAAGCAAGATCCATGGAGAACGAGGGACAAGCTATGAACAGACCACCACTGTTCAATGGAAATGAATACGACTACTGGAAGCAGAGAATGATCACATTCTTTGATGCTCAAAATATAGACCTATGGGATGTCGTGGAAACTGGCTACACTGCTCCAGTAAATGAAGCAGGTCAACAAATACCAAGAGCTCAGTGGACAGCAGATCAAAGGACCAGATTCCAGCTGAACTCGAGGGCGAGGCACTATCTGATGTGTGCCATTACAAAGTCAGAATATGACAAGGTGCACAGCTGCACTACTGCCAAGGAGATGTGGGACACTCTAGCTTTGGCACATGAAGGTTCATCTCAGGTTCGTGAGTCCAAAATCAGCATGCTAGTTCATCAATATGAACTATTCAAAATGGAGGATCACGAGACCATTGACCAGATGTTTGGAAGATTCCAAACAATCATCAACAACCTGAGGTCATTGGGAAAAATCTACACAACCCAGGAGCATATCAGGAAAATCCTAAGGAGTCTGCCAAGACAATGGAGACCCAAGGTGACTGCTATACAAGAAGCAAGGGATCTTTCCACTCTTGCCATGGAGGATCTTCTAGGCTCACTGAAAGTACATGAGCTTGAGCTTAATGAAGAGGGAACAAAAAAAGGGCAAAGTCCATTGCTCTTAAAGCTCAAAAAGGGAGCACCTCAAAAGCCTTGAAGGCCAATGACTCTGATGAGGAGTCATGTAGCTCAGAAGGAGAAGAAGGCTCAGATGATGATGAACTCTCTTTCATCTCCAAGAAGTTAAAGGCCATGTGGAACAGGAAAGGTGGCTTCAGAAGGAAGCATTTTAACAGAAGATTTCCACAACAGGAAGCTGAGCAAAAGGAGAAAAATCCAGTAGTGTGCTATGGATGCAAGAAACCAGGCCACTACATGTCAGATTGTCCTAAGGCAGAAAGAACAAAGAAGAAGTTCTTCAAGAAGAAGAAAGGTCTCATGGCAACATGGGAGGATCTTGATGATTCCTCTGATGATGAGGATAAAGAAGAAGCTAATCTCTGCCTAAAGGCAAGTCTATCCTCAACTGACAGTGAGGACGAAGAGGAGGTAATTTCTTATTCTGAATTAAGCAATAATTTTGATGATCTTCTTAGAGATTCATCCATTTTATCTGATGAGTACAGATCTTTAAAGAAAAAGTTTTCTCTTATAACAAAAGATTTTGAAAAGCTTACTTCAGAAAACAAAGTACTCAAATCAGAAAATGGAAAGTTAAGACTTCAAGTAAGTCAACTAAAAGATGAATCTCCAAAGGATTCTGAGTCCAATACTTCCTGTGAAGTACAAGTACTTCAACAAGAAGTAAATGAACTCACTGGACGATTGTCCAGATTTGTCAATAGCTCTGAAAAGCTTGATCAAATTTTAAAAATTCAGAGAAAACCTTCTGACAAGAGTGGTTTGGGTTATGAAAAACCAAAACCAAAGTTTTCTAAAAGTCCATCAAAATTTAATATATACTGTGGTCACTGTGGAAAGGCTGGACATGTCACATCGACATGCGTCCATAACAAAAGGAACATGCCTGGACGCAGACCAAGGACTAACAAGAAAAGACCCAAGTCAATCTGGGTACCAAAAAGTATGATAATTCCTGTTGCAGATATACTTGATGGAAGGAAGACAACTCCAGTCATGGCACCTGGACAGTGGCTACTTACTACACATAACAGGAGAAAGGTCTATGTTCCAAGACCTAAAGCTTAAGATCACCTAAGAGTGAAGAAGATGGACCAGACGCAGGAAAACTGTGATGCGTCCAATACTGGAAGTGTAAGAAGCTGGCACTTCAAGACCTATCATCCTGAAGATCAAATCTTTGGAAATGCAGATGATAAAGTCAGAACAAGGTCCACATTCAGAGAACAAACTGATGTTGCATTCATATCTGAATTGGAGCCCAAGAACATAGATGAAGCCCTATTGGACGAAGGATGGATTTTGGCAATGCAGGAGGAGCTAAATCAATTCAAACGCAATGATGTTTGGATGCTAGTAGCCCCACCTGAAGATAAGTCCATTATTGGAACCAAATGGGTATTCAGAAACAAACTGGACGAAGAAGGTAAAGTTGTGAGAAACAAAGCAAGGTTAGTTGCTCAAGGTTACTCACAACAGGAAGGTATTGACTTTACTGAAACCTTTGCTCCAGTAGCTAGAATAGAGGCCATTCGCATTTTACTTTCATTTGCTGCCCAACATGATATGAGGCTTTATCAAATGGATGTAAAGAGTGCTTTTCTGAATGATATAATAACAGAAGAAGTCTATGTTGAACAGCCCCCTGGCTTTGAGGATCAAACTTTTCCAAATCATGTTTTTAAATTGAAAAAGGCCCTTTATGGCCTCAAGCAAGCTCCTCGAGCTTGGTATGAAAAACTTAGTTCTTTTCTAATGGAAAATGGTTTTTCAAGAGGAAAAGTTGATAATACTCTTTTCAGAAAATCCATAGACTCACATTTCATCATAGTACAAATTTATGTGGATGATATCATTTTTTGTGCTACTGATGAATCTCTATGTAGAGAATTTTCTGAGTTAATGCAGGTTAGTAGGATTCTGTGATGCTGATTATGCTGGAGATAGGCTTGAAAGAAAAAGCACCAGCGGAGGATGCCATTTTATTGGATCCAATCTAGTATCATGGACAAGCAGGAGACAAAGCACAATTGCATTATCAACAGCTGAAGCTGAATATGTCTCTGCTGCAAGTTGTTGTTCTCAGCTCTTATGGATTAAACATCAATTGGAGGACTACAACATCTTCGAGAGTAAGATTTCTGTTCTTTGTGATAATACTGCTGCAATCAATTTATCTAAGAACCCAATCTTACACTCAAGAGCTAAGCATATAGAAGTTAAACATCATTTTATTAGAGACTATGTGCAGAAGGGAACATTTGATATTCAGTTTGTTAGCACTGAAAATCAATGGGCAGATATATTTACAAAACCCCTCTCTGTAGATAGATTCATTTTTATAAGGAAGCATTTGAATATGCACTTTATAAAAGACTGATGTTTAGCGTCCAATATGCTCAAGCTGAGTCTGAGTCCAATGTGACTAGAGTCCAATAGGACACGACAGTCTATTTGAGACTTAGAATTTTTTCAAAGACTCAAAAGTTTTTACCTTTTAGTAATCCCACGCTGAGTCCAATTTTTTCATAAAGATATATCTTACAGTTGGTATCTTACAAACGCTTTGCAGTAATTTTTAGTTTGATGATTATTCAAGCTTTCAAGAAAAACTTACTGTTATCTCTAATCTTGATTCAGATTTCTCTTCGTTTGGCATCTTTTCTAAATTCATTTTTGTTTGAGAAAGCTTGTTTAGAAAAGGGGAGAAGAAAAAGGTTTTTTAAGTTTCTCTCTGGACTATGATGTTCTATGAACCTTTTTGCCTGATGACAAAAGGGGGAGAAATATATGGGATTAAGTTTTAAAAAGAAAGAAGAATATGGGATTAAGTCTGATTGCGTTGCAGTAGTCTTATTACCATGTTCTAATTTGGTCTATTATCTGATAAGCTATTTGCTTTTTATTGGACTAATCTTGTTTTTATGAGTAAAAGAAATTTTCAGGTACTCTAAGTATATTGAATATCCAAAACCATGAGATGTTTATCTCAGGGGGAGAAGAGTAAGGAAAAACTGAGACGTTTATCTCAGGGGGAGTTTCCCTTAGAAAATTTCTGTTTATATATCTGGATTATGTGCTTTATTGTTTGTAAAACATAATAATGTTTGTCATCATCAAAAAGGGGGAGATTGTTGGAACCAAATTGGTTAAAAGTATTTTTAATACAAAAACTCCCTAAGTGATTTTATGGTTTTGATGATAACAAAATGTATTAAGGTTTTTACAAAGGATAAACAAAATGTATTAAGCTTGTACAATGAATAACAAAGCTGCCTAACTAAGTTTATTGAAGGATGTTGCAGTCTGCGTCCAATAATTAGTTTACATCATGACATTGACTCATATTCAAAGTCTGAGAAGCCTTGCGTCCAATGTTGAAGTCATCATCCAATGTTGGCACTGGAACATATATGGACACCAAGAGTTCTGCGTCCAATGATCAATGTTGAGAATACTGTTCATCGTCCAATATTCAGCATAAGGCAAAGACAATTATGAGTCCAATGTTCAGCATAAGCATAAGCAGCTCTACGTCCAATATTCATGAGAAGGCATTGAAGCTATGAGTCCAATGTTCAGAATATAGCTATACGTCCAATGTTCAGGATGTGCTCATTGTCCAATGTTCAGAATGCTTATCGTCCAATAATCAGTAGGAGGCAATGCTACTCTCTGCGTCCAATGTTTTCTAAAGAAGCAGAATCGCAGAAGTACAAGGAATCACTCATGGAGACAATACTACTCTCTGCGTCCAATGATTTCCAAAGAAGCAGAACCAGTGAGTATGCGTCCAATGTATAAGAAGGACAAAAGTCCAATGTTCAGTATAAGACATTGATGTTCTGCGTCCAATGCAATACGCAGTCTGAGAGCTATGCGTCCAATAACCAGTAGGAGACAATGCTACTGTTCTGCGTCCAATAAATAAGAAGGACATCAATCAAGTGTCATACGACCAATGAAGCAGATTGACAAAGGTACATCAAACAACTGTTCTGCGTCCAATGAAGCAGAAGAACAAATGTACAACAATCAACTCTGCGTCCAATGGAACTATAAGGAAATGGCAAAAGTCCAATAACCAGAATGAGGCAATACGTCCAATGTTGCTTTGCAACTAATCATCAGAATGGTAAGCATAAAGATGCGTCCAATGATTGAATGAATATCATATGCAATTGGTAAGTACCAGGTATGCGTCCAATGATTTCTACATGCTGCGTCCAATACGCAGAATCCATAAACTTGCTATTTATTGCTCATGCATTTAATATGGAACATATTTATTGAGCAAATGATTTGAAATAAATAGCTGTATACAATGCTTTTCTGTACAACCTATTGTCAACGTTTTTGAACGTACATATGAAAAGCATAAAGCACTGTGGAAAGTGTACTAAGAGAGAGAATGTACTTTTATCTACTCTGTATATCTCTGAACACATCTTTCTGCTTTACACAGTGTATTCTCTCTGTCTCAATAAGATATTACTATTAACCACTGTACAATTGAGACTTTGAGTACAGGTTGCTTCTGATTAAGGAGAAAGAATCGCAGACATGCTCACTGAAGTAGATCTCCTCAGAGCAACGGGAAAATAGCATTTAAAGCTATTAGAGAACGGTAACTTTTATGAAGGCTGAAGCTGAGCTATTCGAAGAACAAGTCTGAAGCTTCATCAAAGCCTATAAATACCGTGAACAAGAAGAAGTATACAAGAGACTGAATAACGAAAAAGAAAGAGCAAAAATGCTGTGCAATTTGTTATACTCTGTATAGAAAGTTTTGTATATTTTCTTTCTTCTTGTAAAAGAGAGTTTGCTTAACTCTCGAAGTGCTTAAGTTTTTCATATCCTCACTTGTGTGAGTTAGACAGCACTTAAATCAAAAACACTCTGATGAGTTGTTTGAGCCTGGAGAGGCTTGACTGTAAAAGAATACTTGATTTAGCCTGAAGAGGCTGTGTGCAAAGAATACTTGTGATTTAGCCTGGAGAGGCTGTGTGCAAAGAATACTTGGGATTTAGCCTGGAGAGGCTGTGTGCAAAGAATACTTGGGATTTAGCCTGAAGAGGCTGTGTGCAAAGAATACTTGTATTCTATCAGGTTGATAGTGAAATCTCTCTAGTTTGAGGGGACTGGACGTAGCTCTTAGGAAATGGTGAACCAGGATAAAAACTTGTGTTATTTCTTCCTTCCCTTATCTCTTATTATATCTGTGCTTATTACTAACCAAGGGGATTGAATTGATTTTGTTTAAACAAGTTTTTCATACACCTTAAATCGCACAAAGAAAACAAGTTTTTAAACTAAGAGGGAAGCTTCTGCGTCCAATCTTTTTGTGCGTCCAATATTACACAACTCTGTGCGTCCAGTGTTTTAAAACTATTGTGCGTCCAATATTTCAGAAAACGCTGTGCGTCCAATATTACACAACTCTGTGCGTCCAGTGTTTTAAAACTATTGTGCGTCCAATATTTGAAATAAGCCAACGTCCAACATTTGCGAAAAGTTTTAAAAGCTTAGAAACACAATTCAACCCCCCTTCTTGTGTTTCATCCTGTTACCTACACCCCACTCTTTTATGCTTCTTAGAATTATATTTGAACCCCTCAAAGTTCCTAAGTTTCTATATCTTAGCCACTATATCTCTATTCGTCTCAATTCGGCCTATTCCGCAATTAAGGATCAAAATAGTCTTTTTACTTATCTAATACTCAAAAATAATTTTAAATAGTAAGAATCAAATGAGGAATCTCGAAAATAACATATAAAAGTCTCATGAAAGAGTTTTGAAAATTTTACAGTAAGGGTAAGCCTTACAGTTTGCAAAAACAAAGGAAAACGGATGCGCCGTAAGTGAAAAACGGACATAATTCAGAAAATTCCAGAAAAAATCTCAGAAAATCACAAATTGAATTTAAACACTAATGGTCTCTCTTAAAATTTGATTTTGAGAACTCATTGTTCAGCATAAATCCATTTTTGACCAGAAATCTCTATTTTTTCTATTTTATAAGGACCGAAAAAGTAGCGTTTTGACCTGCTTTTCAGAAAATTATGAAATAATTTCCAAAAATCTTAAAAAAATATAAAAACATGATTCAACTTTTCAAAATCTTTTTCTGGCCTCGGTTTGGTCTTCGAATCAGTACTTTACCCTTTCCGTATGTAACAGGGTCAAAATAGTAATTTCTAAAATTTCCAAAAATTCTAAGAAAATTCCAGAAAATTACAAATATTAAAAGAACCAACTTTTGTGAAGGAAGTTTGTTTGAAAAAATTGGGTTAACATACTTGTGCTATTAAGACCCTTTTCCGTCAATAACGGTAAATACGGATCTCAAATGTCAAAGAAAGAGTTACTGTTTTAATAAAATAATTTCATAAGTGTTTTACAATTATCATTATATGACCAAAATAATTTTCTTAGCACTTAGATCACAGTATTTCATATAAAACAGAAATTCTAACTAATAACCTAAAAATACGGATGTTACACAGCTGGGCAAGTGGGGGAAAATATCTCCAAAGTTAGGGCTTGTTTAGTGGTGCACAAGTGGGAAAAATGCTTAATATATAATCTATTTTGAAATAAATACTTTTCTAAATAAGTGATTAATGGAAAAATCATTTTTAACACCCAGTATTAATATAATAAAATTTAGGATCTCAAAACTTAATTTTTGATCATTTTCTGATACTCCGATTGCGCTATGGTTACCCGTAATGGTCCAAACGCGGGTAAAAGTAAAGTTTTTCTGAAAAATTCCCAAAAATCCAAAATATTAGAAAAATAACATTTATTTTGTTAAAATATTATTTTGACGCAAAAACGGTCTCCAGAAAAATATAAAACCCTCACCGTACTAAAACCGAGATACGATTTCCGTCAGATTTCTATTTTTCGAATTTGGCCACTATTTACCCATCTAAAAATCATAAATAATCTTAAAACACTAATGATATCCCTAACTTTCCATTTGGATCATTTCTTAGTCCTCTGGTATTTATCTGTTCACTATATGTCACGTAGTCCATCCTACAGGGACCAAAATTGTAACATCTTTATCCTAATCTCAGAAAATTCCAAACTAAAATTCTAAAATTCTTAAATAATATAAAAATACTATTTGTCTCTTTAATTCCTCATGGTGGTCTTGTCTGGGCCTTCAGATTAGTATAATCTTATTTCTTCATCTATAACAAGAATCATTTTTCTGTTGAAATTCTCAATTCCAACTCAAAGTCCAAGTTGATTTTCTATTGGCAACTATAATCGTGACATTTCATTTTCTAATATCATCTTACAATATGAAATTTGATCTACTCACCCCGTGGTATAGAATTAACTACGGATCTAAAAAATGCAGGTGTTACACTCATCGTCTAAATTTGCACTTTAAAATCTCTTTAGCTTCTCTTTGTAAAACTTCTTCTTCAAAAACGTCTTTTAGATCTCATCAAAATACTTATAGGAAAGAACCTATCACTTTAAAAAATATTCTTGGCTTCTTTACTTGATTCTATGGATCATTACGGTTTAAGTTATTTTTCCAGCTTCAATAATCCATTTTATGACTGGTCACACTGTGACAGAGCCGAACTGAGGTGAGCATCACAACAGAGTGATTCGATATATAAACTAAAGGTTCCTTAATTCATTTTAAGATGACCAAACGGGGCATAGCCACTTAGGATTGATCAAGAGAGAAGAGATCAACAGTATTTAAACTTACGTCCACTTTTTAATCAACAAGTGTCTGTTCTCAGATTTTAAATAGCTCTTTGGGAATGGAATAATTACACGGCGGCTGAGCCGACTGTGGTAATCAGTGTCCAACTTTCTTGAAAATTTGATATAAACTTAGTGAACGAAATAAAGCTAATTATTGTCTGGCTTTAGTTAATTTTTGAAAATGAAAAGATCACACAGCGGCAGAGCCGTCTTCAGTAATCAATACTCGATTTAAAAATAAGACAATATAGTCTAAGTGAACGTAATCAAGCTGTTTCTCTTCTGAAATACTTAAGCATCAATTATCTTCCAGGAAAGAGACCCATTGAAAGCATATCTCACTAATTTCCACTGTCATAAACATTGAAAATTAAACTGAGTTAATTGCATACATATACAGATTGGATACCCTCTCTATATTTTCCACACTTAATATAACCGTAGAATTCACCGAGAATCAATTACTGTTATATTAAATTCCGAAAGATGCTATAACAGTAGAATTCACCGAGAATCCATTATCGTTATACTCTTTTATCCAACAGATGCTATAATAGTAGAATTCACCGAGAATCCATTACTGTTATGCTCTTTTATCCAATCCAATCTCTTTTGGGGTAAGCCAAAGGCTGTGTTTCTGCAACCCATTGCGAACAAAATTAAAAATAAGCTTTCCTCCTAGAAAGGCTCTATGTTGTCTATTGTAACATCCATTTTTTTGAGTTATCGTCTAAAATTTGTTTTATATGAAATTTTAAGATCTAAGTGCTAAGTAAATTATTTTAGCCTTATAATGAATCTTTTAGAACACCTATCAAGTTATTTCAGTAAAACAGTCACTCTTTCCTTACGTTTGACATCTGTACTTACCGTAAAAGATGGATAAAGTTTTAAAGAGGATAAGTATGTCAAACCAACTTAGACAAACAAACTTCCTTCACAAAAGTTGTTTCTTTGAATATTTCTGATTTTTTGTAATTTTCTTAGAATTTTTGGAGAACTTTAGAAATTACCATTTTGACCATGTTACTCACGGAAAGAGTAAAACATTGATTCGGAGACCAACCTAAGGTCAGAAAAAGATTTTGAGTAGCTTAATCATATTTTTATATTTCTTGAGATTTTTGAAAATTATTTCATAATTTTCTGAAAAGCAAATCCAAATGCTACTTTTCCGACCTTATAAAATACAGAAAACAGGGATTTCTGGTCAAAAATGGATTTATGTTGACCGGTGAGTGCTCAAAATCAAATCTTAAGAGAGACCATTAGTGATTAAATTCAATTTGCAAATTTTTTGGGATTTTTCTGGAATTTTCTGAAAAATGTCTGTTTTTCACTTACGGCGCGTCTGTTTTTCTTTGTTTTTGCAAACCGTAAGGTTTACCCTTACCGTAAAATTCCCAAAACTCTTCCATGAGGTTCTTACATGTCATTTTCGAGATTCCTCATTGGTTCTTACCATTTAAAATTATTTTTGAATGTTAGATTAGTAAAAAGACTATTTTGACCCTTAATTGCGGAATAAGCCGAATAGAGACGAATAGAGATATAGTGGCTATGATATGGAAACTTAGGAACTTAGAGGGGTTCAAATACAATTCTAAGAAGTATAAAAGAGTTGGGAACATCATGATTACCTTGAATAGTAAGGTGGCATGTAAAAAGACCATTTTACCCTTGATTTTCACTTAAACTACCTAAACATAAAGCTTTTCACTATGCAATCAAATGGTCTTCCTTCCCTCTCATGTTGGTCGACATCAAGAAGTCTTTAGGGGCCTTGGATCAGATTTTTACATGAGTCATCAATCCTTGTGAAAGCCTTTGGACCAATAAGATAAAAGCTTGATTAAACCTAATTAATAAATATGTAATTATGTAGTCATGGCTTACCACACCAATTTCTTTTATTCCCTCTTGGTTCCTAGCTCTTGGCCGCCCCATTCACTATAAATAGGGGTGGGTTGCTTCATAATTTTTCACTCTTCCAAAGTGGAAGCCTTAAAAACAAACACTTATCTCTCTTTAGTCCTAAATTTCTTACTATTTGTTCTTGGTGTTCTTGCTTGTTCTTCTTCAAGTTTTGGCCAAGGTAAGGGGTTAATCTTTCAATATTAATTTGAGAAGTATGTGGTTTGGTTCTTGTTTATGCTTGTCTTGTATGCTTTATGTGTTTTTACTTTTATGCCTTAATAAATTGTTTTATAGCCTTAAAATGATTATTTTGTGCTAATTATTAATAGAAGAGTTATAATGTCCAACTTTTCTCTAAATTTTCGTGTGAGTAAGGTGGCTATGCCAAAATTATTTTTGAACTTTTGTAAACATATCGTTATAATGACAAAATTTAGACTACCGTAAATATGATTTTACCGCGAAGAGAATACAATTTATTATTTTGTGAAAACCCTGGTATTATCTATCATGGATATACAAGGTCATGGTTAAGATAAGTGGTTTATCAGTATGGATCTGTCTAGAAAGAAAGTGAGACCTTTGAAGGGGCTAAAGAAGTCCGTCTCTCTCTAGCCTGGGATCTGTACTGATACGCTGTTTGGGGAATTCTTAACTTAGGGACCCGGTATATACGTGACTAAGATAATTGAGAAATATAATGGTAATGAATTCTCGGTGAATTCTACTGTTATATATTTTTGGTTCAGTATTCTCTATGTTTTCAACAATGAAAATTTGTGAAAACAGTTTCAATGGGTTTTTTTTCTAAAAATAAACCGGTGTTCAAGTATTTTCGAAATATTTCCATTTTGACCCCTTTTCAATGAATTAATCACTTTTTGGTACTGTTATATACCGATATATTTTTTAGGAACTTGAATATAAACGAAGTACGAGTTGTTTGGAATGAATGGTTCTATGTCTGTCTGAGTGGTAAGATTCTGTGTTTTCCTGAGATGTGTGTTTTGGAACTCTTATCTGTTAAATGTGGTTTTGTGTGTTCTGGCGATTCTATGTGGTTTGATATAAGTGATTATGAGTGGTTGGAAGTGAAAGAGATATGCCTAGTGAGAGGCGATGTTCCCATATGCTTAGTACTAATGCGATGTTCCCACACGATGTTCCCATATGCTTTGTTAAAAGCGATGTTCATACTCGATGTTCCCACATGATGTTCTTACTTGATGTTCCTACTCGATGTTCCCACTTGATGTTCCCAAATGCTTTGTTGAAAGCGATGTTCCCACCAGATGTTCCTAAAAGTGTTGTGTGCTTATTGCTTGTTATATTCTATACAGATTATATAAGTATGATTCCTTAGTGATTGTGTTGTATGTTGTTGTGTACCCATACTTTTCCCATTAAGTTGTTTATAGCTTCACCCTTACCTGCTTTGTTGTGTTGATGCATGACAGAGTAGATGTTTGACCCTAGAAGTGGGTTAGCTCTTTGGAGAGGAGCTGGAGGATGTTGTTGTATAGATGACTATGGATTCAAAGAAGAATAGATGGTTACAATATTGTTTTGGGTAGAGGTAGAGACTAGACTGGCTCAGATGTTCACTGTATCATTTTCAATCTTTCCTTGTAAAAACTCTGATGGTTATATGAAACAAGATTTTATTCATACAAGTTTTATTTATGCTTCCGCATTGAAAACCTCTTCGAAAACATTTAGAAAAGAACCAAGGGAACATACTCCCTATTCTTCTCATTTTGTTTAAAAAGGCAAAAAAAAATTACTTGTATTTAGAAGAAAGATTTCCATCCTTCACTAAATATTTTCTTAGTTATTCGAAATTCATTGGTAACTATGGTGTAATATCCTTTTTGGAGAAAAGGTGTTACATCTATTATGGGGAGAGCTCAGTTGGTGAAGTTTGTTATCCAGGGAATGCTCGTATATAGCTTCCATGTGTACGCCTGGCCTATTTCCTTGCTTAAGACTCTAGATAATTGGATAAGGAATTTTATTTGGTCTGGGGATATTTATGAGAGAAAATCTGTTACTGTTGTGTGGCATAAATTATGTGCTCCGGTTGAGCAAGGGGGCCTTGGGATTAGATCTCTTCGCTATACTAATGAGGCAACTATGCTCAAGCTCTCCTGGGACACGATCTCTTCTGACCAGCAGTGGGCCACTCTTCTCAAAGCCAGGTTTGTTCGCTTTAACAAACCTATTTCTTATTATGCTAAATCTTCCATCTAGCCGAGTATTAGAAAGTTTTTGCAATCTTCTCTTGATGGTAGTCGTTGGTGCATCGGTGATGGTAAGCAGGTGAATTTTTGGTTGGATAACTGGCTTGGCCAACCTTTGGTGGATCGTTTTAACTTTCCCAACTCTAGTCATTCCCGCTTAAAAGCGGCGGTTGTGGACTTCATCAACAATGGTAGATGGGATATTCCTACTTGTTTTGCTACCAGGTTTGCCCTATTGTGTCTGACATGCAACAAATCACTCTGTGTGATTTCCCTGGTGAGGATAAGCTTTACTGGATGGATAATGACGAGGGCCTCTTAAGCTTTAAGGACGCTTACTCCAAGGTTACTTTTTTCCATTGATTGCCACGCCTCTAAAGCCCCCTCCATCATTCAAGTTGATTGGATCAAACCCCCTTGTGCCTGGATAAAGTGCAATTCTGACGGTGCTTCTCGCGGGAACCCGGGCGAAGCCTCCTGTGGGGCAATCTTTCGTGACTCTAGCGGCGCCATCCTTGGTTGCATGGCAGATTTCATAGGCATTGAGACTTCCTTCCATGCTGAACTAATTGCAGCCATGATGTCGATTGAGACTGCTTACCATAGAGGCTGGTGGTCCCTTTGGCTGGAATGCGACTCACTGCTTGTTGTGCAATCCTTCAGTAATCAGGACCTCATCCCATGGAAGTATAAAAATAGATGGCAGAATTGTATTGGTCTCACCAAGAAGATGCATTTTCATGTCTCACACATCTATAGGGAAGGTAACTCCTGTGCAGATAAATTGGCTTCTTATGGTATTCAGAGTCACAGCTTTACGTGGTGGGATTTGCCACCCTCTTTTATTTCGGAAGACTTCTTTCGTAACAGGTTTTGTTTGCCTTACTTTAGGTTTTGCCCCTAATCTTTTTGGGGTGGTTTGTTGTCCCCTGCGTGGGGTGTCTTCTTTTCTCCCCTTTTGTTCTTGTTCGTCCCTGTGTTTGTGTGTACTCTTTTTCCTCCCCGGCTTTTTTCCCCTATTTTTGGGTTTTTAGCCGGGAAAGGTTTTAACGAGGCACACTTAGGGACTGGTCCTGCTTTCAGTCATTGTAATTTCCACTGCTTTTTCTCTGTTTCTCATGGCTTTTGGTCTGGTCCCCCAATGCTCTTTTTGTACTTTTCCTTTTTTAATAAAACTATGGTATGCTGCAGATCATTGGTAGAGACTGAGGTGCCAACCTAGTTGGCAAGGTTGTGTATGTGTTTGGCTATGTGTTGTATGCTTGATGATAAACTCAAAGATTTGAGTTTTCATATTGGTTGTTGAATGAGAAATCATTCTCTTAGTAATATCTATTTTTACATATCTATGTATTGAAGTTTCAAAGTATGATTTTGTTTGAGGGAAAAGCAATTTTTGAAATTTATGTATTCTAGGAAAATTATATATATTGTTGGAAGTGGTTTGTATGCCTAATGCATGCTTAATAAAGTAATGAATGATGCTATTGTTCTTGATGTGTTTAAGTGCTAAGAATGATTACTTTAAGTGTATGTATGTTGTATGATTTGATTATGCCTCTTTGCTTATTTGGTATATTTAATTTATTGGGTGATTTATATGATTGATTCATGTATTTAAAGTAGTGTAAAGCTTTAATTTATTATGATTGTAGTTGTGATTGGTGATTGGATCCAAGGCATTTTTACCCAAGCATGGGAAGAGGATTTAGAGGACTTTAATGAAAAAGTTTTCCCAATGAAATCAAGATGAATTAATTAGAATTCAAGTCAACACTTGATTAGGACATTTCACTTAATTTTAAGTCTCCAATGGACTTTATAACAAATTCTATTTTTCCAAAAAGCTCTAAGTAAGTTAGGAAATTAATGTTTTTGAAGAGTTAGAAAACTGGGAGTGTTTTGACCTAAAATGATACATTTCGAAAATTTTGGTGCTGAAAAACGAAAACTGAGTGTTTTGGGCCAAAATCATAATTTACAGAAGTTCTGGGGCAGAAAAGAGAAACTGGGCGTTTTGAGCCAAAAAGCATAATTTTTCTGAAGTCAGGGGCTGAAGCGTGAAACTGGATTTTGAAGGGTTTAGATTTTAGATAATTCTGAGAAACTAAATTTAAGTAAAGTTTTATCAAAGTATGTACTTAAGACTTTTAAATAAATCTTTTTACAATGAGAAGTTGGTTTTAAATAAAAGTATTTAAGTTTCCAAATGACTTTACTAAAAACTATTCTTGGTTTGCATTTAAAGGATTTTGAAACTTTAAAGCTAAAGAGGAATTTTAATTCGAGAAGTTTTCTTTAAAACTTATGTTTTAAATAACATTTTTACACGGTATTGAGAGAGAGTCAATATGTGATGACGATGAAGTCTTGAGGACGAATAATGCTACACGGTGTTGGAAGAAAGCTAACACGTGACGATAGAAATCCTAAGATGAGGGATTGCATTATTTATCTTGTATGTGTTGCAAATTAGAATTGTCATTTGCATTAAAGACGTTGGCTTTTGCCAAAATTAGAGCATATAATCATAAGGCGATGGATTGAAAATAAGTATGGTCTGACTATAAGTCTTTGAGGGCATCCAGGTTATGAAATTCTCAATGGCCTTACTTGGTGAACACCCTTGTGCCGAGAAGAGTAGTATACCTGGCTTGGATGATCCTGACTGGCTGCCTTATTTATGTTATGGTAATTAAATAGTAGCTCTACTGAATAATTGTGAGACTGGATCCTGGAGGGGACTGGGCAATTATGTTAGGTTTACGCTACAGCCATTTCGCTCTACTTAGTTGAGGAAGAGAAGTCTCCATGGAGTACTACACCGGTGTATTAAAGAGATATTGAAGTGACATACATTATGCTAGAGTGCTATGTGTGTTTGACTTGATGGTGTGTTCTCTTTTTATTGCCTAAATGTCTTAGAGAAAGATTTGCGAAAGAATAACTATATATATATTCTTGGGATGTATTATGTAGTATTTTCTTTTCCATATGCACCTTTCCTGGATTTCAACTTGTGCAAAGAAATTCACCCTTGCATGTTTTTCTGTTATCTTTTTGTACAGTACGCGTAGATGTCCACTTCGAGACCTCTAGTAGCGCGGGTGAGGGAGAGTTTCCGGCCTCTTGAGGCCGATGGTGGGGGATGGACTTACGATCCCATCTCCCAATGGGCCACGGTGTCTGGACACGTGGTCAGGACTAGAGGAGGGGTGCTGGTCCCTGAGGAGGTGCTAGAGAGGGATATGGTTTTGGACGCCTACATACCCATCGAGAGGATGCGCAGCTGGCTGGCAGACGCACCCTACGCACGCAGTGTTGCAGTGGAGAGCAGGTAGGCCAGAGTTCCTGTAACGTCCGTATTTTTAGGTTTCTGACTTTATTATATTTTAATATGGGGATATATGATTCATGTGGATTAAATGTATTTTAGGAAACTAAATCCTGTAGATATGATTCTCTTGAACTCAGAGATCAATAGTTCAAGTTCGACGTCGACAATCAAACAGAAAAGCGGTAGTGTTTTAACTGTCGAAATGGCTACGTTATGAGGAAGAAACCCTAAATTGAAGTTAGAAAAGGGATTTGAGGATATCAATATTGATTTTATAATATTTGAGAATTTTAGAAATTTATTTGGGAATTTTCTGATAAACGGATAAGAAGAATTACAGTTTTGGTCCCTATAGTATGACTAGTATGAACTGTAAGAGAGATAGGAGGTCAGAACAAGTGGGAAAAATATTTTTATGAGTTAAATAATGTTTTTACATTATTTTGGAATTTTAGAAATTATTTTCAGAATTTTTAGAATAGCAAATTAAGAATTTCGGTTTTGGTCCCTGTAGAATTGAAGATAGGGTAAATGGGAGATTAAATGGATGCTAGAGGGTTAAGAAATGATCCAAAAACAAATTTAAAGGCCACCAATAGTATTCTTATAAGATTTATGATTTTTAGAAATTTTCTGGGATTTTTTAGAGAAAGTGCAGTTTAACCCTAATTTACAGGTTACGGTGAAACCGAAAAGTTACCGTGTTACTCCTGGGTTTGATTTCTAGGTACCAAGACCCTTTGGGCACTTAATTTTCGTGGTCTTGGCTTGTCATAAGGGTCATGAGAGCTTTTTACCTCAATAGGTTAATTTTGGACGATTTTAATCGTGAACCGTAAAAGTTACCGCAGTTTATTACCGTAATTTATCTTTTACCGTGGTTAAAAGTGAAAAATTATTTACCTTGACTCTTTGACAGTCCAGAACCGCCCTGCACACTTGGGGAAGAGAGTAGAATTTTCTTGAACCATGGGAAAAGACTATTTTACCCTTAGCTTAAATAATTAATTACCAAAATAGGAAATGACCCCTTTGCCCTTTTGTTTTTGCCCTCAAGTTTGCCTTAAATTACAAAATGGTCATGCAGCCACCTTGTTTAATATGGACCCTTGATTTGGCACTTCATTTGATGGAGAGAACATCTTGGCCATTGATTTAATTTAATTACACAAATCCTAGTTAAAAGCTAACCTAGTTTGGTTCCATTTTAACCAAGCCCTAACTCTAGTTGGCATCAAGCATATTCCCTTCTTCTTGGATTATTCTTGTCCGCCCAACACACCAAGGAAATAGGATTTAAGCATTATTACTCTTATTGAGTCATTGGCTTACTCATGGTTTTTAGCCAATTAGGAAAAAGATAATTTATTAAATTATCTAGTTAATATATCAAGTGATAATTACTAAAATTAATGCAAGCTCATCCAAGTTTATTCTAGGAGGGGGCTGGCCGAACTTTAGGAAGCAAGAGGAGGGAGTTCTTTGTTCCTTTGCCCACTTGCATCTTCTTGTCAAAAAACCAAACTTTCCCATTTTCTCTCTAACTCTTTCTTCTTCTTCCAAGCTTTTTCTTCCATTTCCATGGAAGGTCTTCACCATCTCCCATCATATTCTTGATCCTCTATACAATAATTAAGTGTAGAGAATTCATTCTAAGACCCTAGCCTTCATCAAGATCATCAACTCTTTATAGATTTTGTTCTTATGGATTTTGAATCTTCAAGCTACAAAGGTGTTTGGTATAGGTAAGGTCTTCATGAACCAAACTCTTATCATCTTCCTTTTGGTTCATATGTCTAGGGTTTGATGTATGTATAATATATCTTAAGCTTTTCTTTTGGTATTTTGGGTGTATGGTGCTTGTTGGAAAGATGGTGATCAAAGAGTAGTAAGAGGTCAAGGAGTTAGGATTTTCTTCATCGAGCTAGGAGAAAGAGGTAAGGGGTGTAACACCCTCAATTTTTAAATAGTTTTATTGATTTTTGATTTGCTTTAAATTAATTAAAATTATTTAATTAATAATTTTTGGGATCTTGAGGTGAGGATAGTGATAGTGATATCTTAGGTTTGATTTTGAAGGGTTTAGAGTAGTAGAGTTCGCAAAACTGAGTTTTTGCGGGAACCGCATTCTCTCCTGATGCGGGGATAGGGTTCAGTATTTTTCTGGAGGTCATTTTTACTCCAAAATAATTTTTTAACGACCCAAAAGTGGTTCTTATAATATTTGTGATTTTTTAGAAATTTTTCTGGAAATTTTTCAGAAAAACTTTATTTTACCCGCGTTTGGAGCTTTACGGGTAAACCGGGCGCAACTGGGATATGAAAAATAGTCCAAAAATTTAGTTTTGGGTTTCTAAATTTTTCTATGACATATTCAAGTCATAAAATTCATTTCTCATGATTTTACTCATTTTAGAAAAATATTTATCTAAAAAGGGGTTCGAAAACTACGCGTTTTTACTACTTCGAACTACCGATTAAACCCTAACTTGGTGGAATTAAATCCCACCATTTTTCCAGTCAGATTTAGGCGCAAAAGAAGGGCTGATTTCACTCTCTAAAACATTCCAAAAGTCAATATGGTCAAATGGGGTTAATATTTGAATTTTTTTCAAATTAGGTGAGAGAGGTATGGATCCCACCCACTTTAAGTAAGCAAGCCCATACTCCCCCATTCTTTCTTGCTTCAGCCGAGATTCACATAGGAAAGGAGAGAGAGAAAATTCATTTCACTCACTTCATCTTCTTCATGCTCTCCAAACTCCATTTTTTCTCTCATCCTTCAAGCTTTCCTACACACCAAAAGGCTAAGTTTTATTGAGTTTTTGGCCACCCAAGCTTCACAAAAAAGGTTTGGATCATCATTCTAATCCATAAACTTCTTTCATTTTTTCATTTCCACCACTTTCATGTTTCCATGAAAGTTGTGTTCTTCTCTTTACTAAAAGAGATCTTTTCTTGGTTTAGGTTCAAACCCTTGGAACCTACAAGCTTGAAATCCTTCTTGAGTCTTTTTCCTTCAAGCCTTGAGTAAGTATTTCTCTACTCAAGATCTCTATACTTTGGGGTTTGTAGATTTTCATAAAAACTCATATGTGTATGGTTATGTCTTTTATATATTTTGGAAAGGGTTGATTCTTGTAAGTGTTGGAGCATCAAGGTGGTGAGTAGATCTCTTGGTGTTGGTGTGGTGTGAAGGTGATTTTGGAGTTAGCCCATTTTCAAGTCTTCAAGAGGTAAGGGGATTTTCTCAATAAGTTGGGAAGGATGTGTATGTGTGTGGTGTATGTTGTATGTTCATGAAAAACTCAAAGACTTGAGTTTTCATATTGGGTGTTTTGAATGAGAAATCATTCTTTAGTAATATGTATTTTTATATATTTATGTATATGAGTGAAAGTATGATTTTGGTTGAGGCATGATAATTTTTGATAAGCCTATGTGTTGTTGGAAAAATCATATGTATGATTTGGAGTGATTTGGAATGCCTAAGTGTATGTTTGATTTATGGCTTGGTGGTGTTTTTGCCTAAATGGATGAATATTGATTCTTGGATGTTTCACATGATTTAATTCTGTGATTGGGATTGGTTTGAAAATATTTGACTAAGTGTGGTAAGAGGAGTTAAAAACTTTAATGAAAAAGTTTTACAAATGAAAACAAAGAAATTAATTAGGATTCAAGATAACACTCATGTTATAAAAGTTCGGGGGTAGAAAACGTGGAAACTGGACGCAGGAACTGGACGCAGAAATTGGACGCAGACTGGACGCAGAGATTGGACGCAGAAATTGGAAGCAGAAATTGGACGCAGGAACTGGACGAAGCAATTCGACGCAAACTGGACAAAGGAACTGGACGCAAAAACTGGACGCAGAAAGTGGACGCAGGAACTGGACGCAGGAACTGGACGCAGACACTGGACGCAGAAACTGGACGCAGAGACTGGACGCAGAAATTGGACGCAGAAACTGGACGCAGACTGGACGCAGGAACTGGACGTTTTGGGGTCAAAATGAAATTTTAACAAGTTATGTGGTTTTAATAATTAATAGGAAGTGAGAAGGAAAAATAATAAGAATTAGAGAGTTTAAGTTAAAGAAGAACTTTAATTTCAAATAGGAATTTTCCATAAAACTTACATTTTTCAATAATATTACACGGTATTGGAAGAGAACCAATACGTGGCGAAGATAAAAGTCTTAAGGACAATAAGATTACACGGTATTGGGAGAGAACCAATACGTGGCGAAGATAAAAGTCTTAATGACAGAAATATTACACGGTGTTGGGTGAAAGCTAACACGTGGCGACGAAAAACCCTAAGACGAGGGACCGCATTGATTGTATTGTTTGTGAGTGCAAATATAATGTCATATGCATTTGAGATATTGGCTTTTGCCAGGCTAGCTTTATGCTATGATGAGAGCATACAATACTATGCGATGGATTGTGAACAATTGTAAAACCTGTCCATGAAAAAGGGGACCGATGGTTACCATGTCCATGAAAAAGGGGACCGATTGGTTTATTATGTTAGGTCTCATAGTAGCCTACTAAATAATTGTAAAACCTATCCATGAAAAAGGGGACCGATGGTTACCATGTCCATGAAAAAGGGGACCGATTGGTTTATTATGTTGCTCTACCGAATAATTGTAAAACCTGTCCATGGAAAAGGGGACCGATGGTAACCATGTCCATGAAAAAGGGGACCGATTGGTTTATTATGTTGTGGTGATAGTAGCTCTACTGAATAATTGTAAAACCTGTTCATGAAAAAGGGGACAGATGGTTACCAAGTCCATGAAAAAGGGGATAGATTGGTTTATTATGTTCGGTTTATGCTACAGCCATTTCGCTCTACTTAGTTGAGGAAGTCTCCATGGAGCAGTGCACTGGTGTATTAAAGAGATATTGAAGTGACATGCATTATGCTAGAGTGCTTTGTGTGTGTTTGACTGTGTGCTTAATTTGATGATGTGCTCTCTTTTGGTTTATGAATATCTTAGAGAAAGATTTGCGAAAGAGTAGCTATACATATATTCTTGGAATGTATTATGTAGTATTTTCTGTTTCGTATACATCCTTTCAGTGGATTTCAACTTGTGCAAAGAAATTCACCCTTGCGTGTTTTTCTGTTATTTTATGTACGTTATGCGTAGATGTCCACTTCGAGACCTCTGATAGCCCGAGTGAGGGAGTGCTTCCGGCCTCATGAGGCCGATGGTGGGGGATGGACTTACGATCCCATCTCCCAATGGGCCACTGTGTCTGGACACGTGGTTAGGACTAGAGGAGGGGTGTTGGGCCCCGAAGAGGTTTCGGAGAGGGACATGGTATTGGACGTCTATATACCCATCGAGAGGATGCGCTACTGGCTGGGAGATGCACCCTTTGCACGCAGTATCACTTTGGAGAACCGGGAGGCCAGAGTTCCACCCACGGCGCAGCCTAGGAGAGAGGCGAGGGAGGATCAGAGGCCTACACCTCAGGGGATAGCCGAATCGGTATCTAACCGTTGTCGTCTGATTCGTCGCACTCCAAGGAAGAGTTCCTTGGAGAGGGCACGTTTACCAAGGATGGCTCCACCGGTGACACCAGTTCCATCACCCAAGACCGTGAGGCCGACACTTCCTGTTCCATACGTCGCACCTTCTGGACATTTGGTGCGCCGTTCTTCTGACACTTCTGCCGGACCTTCGGGACACGTAGATAAAGGGAAGAGGAAGGTTAGAGACGAGCCAGATCGTATACTATTCGAGGTGTCTGTGGTTGAGGAGGACCCCGAGGAGACGTCATCGTCTTAGGCCTGTAGAGGTGGGGGGGTGTCTAGTGCTAGGTTGTAGAGTGTCTGTTAGCGACCAGCCTAGGTTTGGGATGTACATGTTCAGTGTCGTGTATTGGACACACTTTTTGATTTATCGTTTTCCTAGGTTTAGCTTTATCGTTTTATTTTCTTCATGTCCTGATGATATATATATATATATGTATGATGTTTTTTTTCTTCTGAGTTTCAGGATGGCTAAATATGATATGAGAAATCTTTTCGTATAAAAGACTTTAAAAAAAAATTAGCCACCAATTTTGGTAACCTTAATTTATGAAAGACGTTTTTTCCGCATTAAGTTTTAGTTTTTCACGTGACGTTCCTTGTGGGAAAAAGGGGCGTTACAAGGGGAAATTTCTCTTGCAAAGTTATTTGTGTTCTTAACATGTATGTGACATGCTTGTTTGTGATCTTCCTTGCTCATGTGATGTTTTGGATGATTTAATATGTATGGTTGTGGGTGATAAAGATTTGTATTAAATATAAATATCAAGACAAGTGGTTGATGATGATTTTTGAGATGCTTAAATCTTGTGTGATGGATGTTAATCTTTGTTGTTATATGACAACGATCTTTGAGGTGAAATAACATCTAGCTTGTTGTGTTAATCTTGTGCTCTAAGTCTTGATCATGGCTTTGATCAATAGCTTGTTTTTTATGTTTAATCTTCTATGCCAAATTGGGATTTGAAATTGGAAATATAAGATTTTATCTAAGTTTTATTAGAGTGATTTTTATGTGAGCCAAATCCTTAATTAATTTTCCCTAAAAACCAAAGTATTTATTCATGATTTGGAAAGCTTTTGAAATGGTCCAAGAGCATATTTTTATTTAATTGATCATAATTAGGTTAAACTATGTTTAGAACAATTTTAAATGGCTTTAACTTTGTGAAAACTGGACCTGTCACGCCCTGGGTGTGACCAGTTTCGCGATTGGGAAAAGCTGGAAAACAGGGGACAGCTCTGTTCATACCGCTGGTGTGAAAAACCCTCGCGCCTGTGAACAGTTCTGGACCCAGCATTTTTGAAAATTAATGTTTTTGCAAAAATCAGTTTTTTTCCAAACTTATTTCATAAAAATGCTTAAGACAAAATGACATTTTTAAACAAATGATTTGAAAAAAAAAAGTATTTTAGTTAAAAGACAAAGTTCAATTAGAAGGTGTTAATTTAAAAGAAAGAAATATGTTGGTTGGGAATAATCACAAAAAGATGAGAATACTATAAGAGATGAGAACATCATAGCCAAGAGGAGGTTATGTGTGATGCCAAAAGAGATTAATATTACATTACCAAGAGAGAAGGTTATGTGTGATTGTTACAAGAGGTAACATAGAGAAGAGATGAATAATGTTACAAGTGGTAACATAGTGATGTGTATGTGATAATTACAAGAGAAACCAAAGTGAAAGTAATTGATTGTGATTGATTGCGTGTATATGCAATATGTAGTGGCATTTGCATAAAGAGAAAGAGATTTTCTTGGCTTTGCCAAGTGGTCATACCCAGAGAGGGTTGTGACGTGAGCTACAACCCAGAGAGGGGTTGAAAATAGGTATGGTTGGGCTACAATTGCCTACTGGGATTATCTAGGTTTCGAAAAATCTCAATGGCCGCGTGGTGACTCCCAGCGAGCCGAGATCGAGTAGAGCACCCAGCTTGGATAAATCTGACTGACTGACCTATTTGTGATATGGTATTATATTTTAAATGTGGCTCTACTGAATAATTGTAAAACCAGTCCATGAAAAAGGGGACAATTGGTTAACCAAGTCCATGAAAAATGGGACAGTTTGGTTTATTATGTTAAGTTTACACTACAGCCTATCGTTCAAATGTTGTTGAGGAAGTGAAAAGTCTCCATGGAGCATTACACCGGTGTTGAAGAGGAAAATAGAAGTGTCATGCATTTTGAATATATCTGTGTGATGATATATTGCTTTGATGATGAGTTGTGTTTTATAAGCTGTGATAGCATATTTCTGCGGTGATACTATATGTGGGTAATTATTCATTATTGTGTCTGAATTCAATGTGCTTGTGGTAATGTATTATTGTGATAGAGAACTGTAGGTTGTAGGATAATGAGTTATGATGTATGATTTTTATGAGTTTCCTTTATTTCTTCTATTGACATTGTTGTGAGATAACTTTTGTACGAGAATTTTTCACCCTTGCCTATATGTTTTGTGCTCTTTGGAACATGATTCATATAGAAGTACCACCAGTCAAGTGAATTGACCAGGACGGAGGAATGAAGAAGACTACCGTCTGCAGTGGCTTTTGACTAGATAGTCTTTTGGGGGTGATCGGAGACTCGATCGGCTTAGGCTCATTTGGGGTAGACTATTATGATTATCCTTTGCCAGAGGACTGTACTATTTGATATGACATTACCAGCTGTTCGGTTTAATGTACTTATAAAACTTTGGATTCATTATTATATATGAAGTACATTATTCATTCAGATGAGACTTATCTAGTTTTTCAGTAATATGTTACGACGTGAATAGGTTTCGAAATATAAATAGCACAAGTGAGAGTTTCAAGTGAAAATAATTTTCAGGAAATAAAGGAAAAAAAAATGTATACTCATTTTCGAAATAGACTTGAAATAATTCAAAGAGAATTTTCTTTTAAAAATAAAGATTAGTATTACTTTCGATAAAAAGGTTACTTATGTTGTAATATCCTTTTATGAGAAAGGGTGTTGCAGTTCCGCCCACGGCACAGCCTAGGAAAGAGGCGAGGGAGGACCAGAGTCCTACACTCCAGCGGGTAGCCGGACCTGTTTCTGATCGCCGTTGTCTGATTCGTCACACCCCAAGGAAGAGTTCCTTGGAGAGGGCATGCTTGCGTAGGTTGGCTCAACCTGCAGTGACACTAGCTCAACCGCCTGAGTCTGTGAGACCGACGCTTCCAATTCCTTATGTACAGCCGTCGGCACGTTTCATGCGTTGCTCTTCAAGCTCTCACGCCGGACCGTCGGGACAAGCAGGGACAGGGAAGAGGAAGATCAGAGATGAGCCTGGATACGGTTGGCTCGTGGAGTCTGAGTCAGAGGAGGAGGAGGATCCCAAGGAGACGGCATCTTCTTAGTTCTCTAGGTGTGGGGTGGATAGTGCTAGGTTGTGGGTTTGTCAGTTAGCCGACCAGCCTAGGTTTTGGGGAGTAGATGTTCATGTCGTATATTTGATACATCTTTTGCTTTACTATTTTCTTTAGGGTAGTTTTATCGCCTTATTTTCTTTCATGTCATGATGATGTATTTTGGCCACTTGGTTGTGGTTCTTGACTATACTTGCGGACGCAAGACTTGTGTACAACGACTTGGATATATATATATGATGTATGTTTTCTCTTTCTGATTTTCTGGATGGCTAAAATATTTGTGGGCATACTTCTTCTTATAAGGTTTAAAAAAAAAATTAGCCACGAATTTTGGTATCCTTTAATTATGAAAGACGCATTTTTATAAAGATAAACCAGTTTTTATTTATTTTCGCATTAAGTTTTATTTTATTTCATGTGACGTTCCTTGTGGGAAAAAGGGGCATTACAAGGAATGAAGAAACAAGTTGAGGAGTACGTAACAGTATGTTTAACGTGCCAGAAAGCTAAGGTAGAACACCAACGACCTGCAGGAATGATGAATTCATTAGATGTTCTAGAGTGGAAATGGGAGAGTATATCTATGGATTTCGTAACCGGGTTACCTAAGACTTCAAAGGGATGTGATGGAATTTGGGTGATTGTAGATAGATTAACGAAATCATCACATTTCTTACCTGTTAGTATGAAGTATTCTTTGGAGAGGCTTACCAAATTGTATGTTAGATAGATCATTAGATTACATGGAATACCTTCTAGCATTGTTTCTGATAGAGATCCTAGGTATACCTCTAGATTTTGGCAGAGTTTACAACAACCCTTAGGAACCAAGTTAAGATTAAGTTCTGCTTATCATCCTCAAACAGATGGTTAGACAGAAGAACGATTCAGTCATTAGAAGACTTGTTGAGAGCATGTGTGTTGGATCAAGGTGGAAGTTGGGATGATATGTTGCCTTTGATAGAATTTATATTTAACAATAGTTATCATTCTAGCATAGGAATGGCACCATTTGAGACATTATATGGGAGGAAATGCCAAACACCTTTGTGTTGGTACCAGGAAGGGGTAAGTGCAACTTTAGGGCCATAATTTTTGCAGCAAACCAATGCACAAGTAAGACAGATTCAAGAAAGAATGAGAGCAGCACAGAGCATACTAAAGAGCTACTTCGACAAACGGATAAGACCTCTTGAATTTCAGGAAGGTGAGCATGTTTTCTTGAGAGTCACACCAATGATTGGGGTAGGTAGAGTTATTAAATCCAAGAAACACACTCCAAAATTCTTAGCACCCTATCAAATTCTTCGTCGGATAGGTCTTGTAGCTTATCAAATCGTTTTACCTCCTTTTCTTTCAAATCTGCATAGTGTCTTTCATGTTTCACAATTGAGAAAATATGTTGCTGACCCATCGCATATAATTGAGCGGGACATAGTGCGATTAAGAGAAAACTTGACTTATGATACAAACCCTGTACGGATCGACGATCGAAAAATCAAACAGCTCAGGGATAAACAAATCTCTTTGGTCAAGGTCATTTGGGATGACGTTATAGGCGATGCGACATAGGAGTTAGAGGACAACATGTGTGAGCTTTATCCGACGTTGTTTTAGGTATGTAATTTCGAGGGAGAAATTATTTTTAGAAGGGTAGAGTTGTAACATCCATTTTTCTGTTTACCGTCTAATTTCTGTTTTATATGAAATTTTGTGATCTAAGTGTTAAGTGATTTATTTTTGACATATAATTAAGGTTTTAATACGCTTATTCAATTATTTCATTGAAACAGACAGTTTTCACTTGACGTTTGGATTTTTACAGATAATGGTTTTCGCCGTAACTAACGATATAGGTTTTAAATAGCAAAAGTATGTCAAACCAACCTAGAAAATTATATTCCTCACAAAATTTGTTTATTTTAATATTTGTGATTTTGTAGAATTTTTGGAAAAATGTTGAAATCTACCGAAAAATACACTTAACGGACACGAATAGCGCAAATATATTGTTTTAGAGTGTAAAATTTCATGACAAAGGTCCACAAGCATTTTATATTTTATTTTTAGTTATTTATTTTAAGATTTTAGAAATTATTTTTTGACAAGATTATTTTTATATCGTTTTTGCTCATATTTATGGTATATTCGTCGAATAGAGACGAATAGAAAATTAACGGGTATGAAAAGAGAACTTAGGGTTTTTTAGGGACTCAAATGCAATTTCATGGAGTTCAAATAGTGGTGTTGACCCAGCCATTGACCATGAATAGTGGAGGGCAATGTTCAATTACTATTTTACCCTTAGTTGTACATTTAATTAGCAAAACCTAAAGCTTTTAACCTAGTTATCCCAGGGCTCTCTTCTTCCCCTTTTTTGTCAACATCAACTAGTCATTTTGGAGCCTTAGATGTGCTTCTTCACTTGGATCCAATCCTTGTGAAATGCATGGGAACCAATAGGATAAAGGGTGGATTTAACCTAATTAGTTAAATACGGACTTTAAGCCTCATGGCTTACATCACACCAACAATATCCTTCCTCCCTTGTCCCTCCCTTGACCGCAGCCCTCCCCCTATAAATAGCCCTCCATGTTTCATTAAAAACATGCACCAAACTTGTAAATACTCCAAGTTTCTTCTTTCCTCCTCTTTTAAGCTTTATATTTTCTTTCTTTGTGTTCTTAGTTTTTAAGCTTTGTTCTTCCAAGCTTTTTTCTTCTAAAGGTAAGGGGAAATTCTTGCCAAAGAATTTGAAAAGTTAGTTTGATTTTTGATTGCTAATCACTTAGGTGATTTATGTTTTATAGCTTTATAATTGTTTATTTAAGCTTTATACTTGTTTTTATGGCTTTAATTTAATTGTTATGAGCTTTTATTATTAGTAATGTTATAATGCCTAAATTGTTTATGTGATTTTGTGATAGTATTGTTATAATGGCAAAATTGATTTTGAGCATGTAAGTTAAAACCGGTCGAACCGGGAACCGGACCCCTGTCCGGTTCGGAACAACCTGAAAATCGCACTGCGCAAGAGCCGGACAAAAACTGGCAAAATCGGCTAAAAATCGGGGTTGGACCGGTTCACTCTTTTTTTAAAAAAAAATCAAAATTTTATATCACTTTCTTCAATTATTTGTAATTTTGAATATTTTATGTTATGAATTATGACATTTAGTAGTAAAGTTTAATTTTTCTTTATAAAATTATGACTTTTATGTTAATTTTTGCTCAATATTGTATAGGGTTTAGGGTTTAAAATAATATCATCAAAATTTTGAATAATTTTTGCTTCAACCGGTTGAACCCTAGTTAGACCACGGTCGAACCTCTGAGCCTCGAATCCCTGCCCTCATCGGTTCAATGATCGTTCTGGTTCTGACTACCTTGATTTTGAGCATTAATAATTGTACCATTATAATGGCAAATTTTCGACCACCGCAGTGTAATTTTACCGTAAAATTAGTGCAATTTACTTCTTTGTGAAAACCTTGAGATTTGTCTACCATTGATATATAGAAATATGGTTGAGATGAATGGTTTATTAGTATGGTTCTAGCTAGGAAAGACGGGTCTCTTAGCAGCTGCGGCTCACCTCTAGATCTTTCATAGGAAAGACGGGTCTCTTAGCAGCTGCTACTATACACGAATATGTTTCTTTTAATTGATCTTGAACTGTTAACCATAATTTCGGTAAATATATATATACGGCTGTCTTGGTAAATAGTATAATAGTAAAAGGTTCTCGGTGAACTCTGCTGTTATATTATTGGTAGAAATTCTTGGCTTGGGGTCCGTCATATATGAAAACTCAGTTTAGTTTTCAATGTCATACTTTTTGACAATGAAAATTAGTGAGGTAAGCCTTCAACAGGTTTTTTCTGAAAATAAACTGGTGTTTAAGTATTTCAGTAATACTTCAGCTTAATCTCGTTCACTTAGTTCTATATCGAATTATTTTAAAAAGTTGGGTACTCATCACCGCAGTCGACTCTGCGACCGTGTGATCATTCTATCTTCAAAATTTAATTAAGCCGAGAAAAATCACTTCCCGATTAAAAAGTGAACATGGGTTTAAATTACTGTTAATCTGTTCTCTCTTGATCAATCCTGGTGGCTCTGCCCCGTTTTGATCTTCTTGAAATGATTTAATCACCTTGAGTTTCGATATATACCGAATCACTCTGATTGTTATGGGTTGATCACCTCAATTCAGCACTGCCACAGTGTGATCGCTCTTTAATTAAACAAATTAAGTCGGAGAGAGGGACTTAAGAAGTAATTTCATTAATTAATTCTGTGCTGGTAAAACGTTCTTGTTTTACGGGTTTGATGTATGAGAATAAAAGAGATGTAATATTGTGTTTATTTGAGAAGAGAGAATTCTATGATTATTTGAGGAATATGAAAAACTGTGTTTCAATTGAGAAGAGTGAATTTATATGCAATCTGAATTGTCATTGCATAAAGACGTATGAGCATACAACCTAGAGGATGGAGTTGAAAATAGGTTCTTGTTGGACTACAATTGTCTACTGGGATTATCCAGGTTTTGAAAGTCTCAATGGCCATAATGGTGATAACCCTCGAGCCGAGATGAGTCGTATACGCGACTTGGATAAATCTAATTGGCAGATCTATTTATGATATGGTATTCATTTTAAATGTGGTATTGCTGAAGGATTCTCAGGGGTCTGGAGGGATTCCCTGGTTATTCTGTTAAGTTTGCCACAGCCAATTGCTCAAGGGTGTTAAGGTTGGAAAAGTCTCCTTGGAGCAATGCACCGATGTGTTTTCGAGAGATATACAAGTGGCATGCATAATACCAGTACTATTTCTGCTATCTGTAATTCTTGATTTTGATAATTATCTTGATCTAATCTTACTTCAAATGTAGAGGCTATATTAGATAATGAAGACTGACTAGTACTGGTTCTATTACTTCTTCGGGATCCTAGACTACTCAGGGATCTGATAGGTTGAGACATACTTACTTGGGTATTTGACTTGTTTCTTAAAAACACTACTCCTTACTCACCGGGACCGCTGCTAAGCAATGGGAACACCCTAACTCCGGGCTTACCAACGCTACCTCCCCATGGCTGACCAACGCTAAGAGCAGCAGAGTTTTTAAAAACTAGCAACAAAACTCAAGTAATTAAAACTCAACTACCAGAACCTTCTGAGAAGGCTCTGATACCAAATAGGCGGAAGAACCAGAAACTTGGTAATAAGCGGAAGAGATATATAAAATTATAAAGGTATGGAAAAGTTCATATTCGATAACAGTCTTTTTAATATACATGAAGATAGTTTACATAAGTACTAAAAACTTGTAATTAAAAACTTACAAGGCTAAAAGAATTCCTGACTTGAACGTAGAGAACTAAGCCAGAGAAAACCGATGCCTAAAACTAATGTGAAGTGCTCCTTTTATAATCCAAGGAAAGCACTATTACAACAATAATTGAATTATTCTGCCGACACAACGGCCAAAATGCTGCAGGAAAAGAAATGAATAGCAACATAAACAGTAACCGCACTAGGCTAAATAGTCAAAAAGTAAATAGTAAAAGTGTGAATAGTAATCACACGTGAACAGTAACTTGTCTGCTACCGACACTGGTAATGAGATGGAATCTCTATAATTCTGGCACTCCTTCAATGCCATAACAATCGTCCTCATTCATAGGGGCATAATTCTGAGTAGATCCTTCAGAGTCTCTGTCACCTTTATCATCTTGGCCACCAGACATAGCCATTTGTAATTTCTTCAAAAATTCTTCTTTATTGGACAAAGAAGATAATGCAGCCATAATTTTTTATTTTTCTGACAAAAATAAAGCTTCAGTATCATCTTGTTTTACTTGTTTCAAGTAGTTCGGATGTTCTCTGAACCACTTATCTAATGCTGCAGGGGATAATAAATCAGGATTGAACTTAATCCACCATTTAATTCTGAATTCTCTAACAGCTTGGGAAACTTGGCAGTCTTCCCAAATGATTTGAGTACCATAAGTCCAAGAGGTAACCCAAGTAATTCCAAAACTTGCACTAAAAGCAATTAGTTCTTTGTGCTTCGGAAAGGTAGTTTCTGTAACAAATCTATTAAAAGCAGAGAGAGCAAAAGCGGGGAAAATTGATGTGTCTGCACCAACATCAATAAACCACCAGATAAACCACTGCGGAAAGTTTAATGATATGTCCTTCTTAAACCATATGAACCAAGAATGATTATACGGCTCAAGATAAAGCATAGTGTACCAGGCTTCCATGTAATCAATGTAATTAAAAGTCTGTGGAGTAAATCTTCGAGATAATGATTTGTGCACTGTGGGGTGAGATCCCCACCCTTGAGGAGTAATAACTTTCAGAATTTTAAACTTTGAATATGTAATTCTTTGAGGATCATTAGAATCTTCTCTGTTATGAGTCAATTCTATAGATCCAGTATCAACAAGAATAAACTCATCAAATTTTCTGGTGTGTTCTAATGTTCTGGGGTAATAATGGAACTTTGGTCGGTAAAACTTGGTGACAGTTTGTAACAAGGAGCTATTTCCCCTGGTATATTCAGGTTCTAAGGTAAACAAAGGTAATTTGTAAGACTTTGGAATAAAGGGACAAGGAGGTGTGTAGAAAGGTAATTTTTCTTTGTCTTCAGAAGGGGGAGTAAATTTAGGTCGCTGGGATTGTAATGGAGTATAGGTTTCTTGTAATTGATGAGAATGTAATGGAGTATTAGCAATTTGTAAAGAGTGTAATGGAGTTTTAGCTAATTGAACTAAGTTAGAGGTAGAGGCGACTACAAGAAATTGGTCATTTACCGACGGATTTTACCGACGGAATTTTTTTCGTTGGTAAATCTGTCGTTACCGACGGAATTTTTCCGTCGGTAAAAAAGTTTTTCCGTCGGTAAACGAATTTTTTTGTTCGTTGCCAGTTTTTTTTTATTTTTAATTATTATCGAAGGAATTATTCCGTCGGAAAATCAAAAAAATTTAATTTACCAACGGAATATTTTTCGTCGGAAACTTTACCGACGGAAAAATTTCGTCGGTACGGACACGTTTTTTAAAAAAAATTGAAATTCAAATTACCGACGGAATTTTCCGTCGGAAATATTACCGACAGAATTTTCCGTCGGAAAATTCCGTAGGAAAAAATAAATAAACTCAGCTTCCCTCCTTCTTCGATCATTTCTCACAGCGCCTCTCTCTCTCTCCGCCTCTCTCTCTCTCCGCCTCTCTCTCTCCGCCTCTCTCTCTCTCCGCCTCTCTCTCCTCTGCTCCGAACCGCCGAACCGCCGCCCTGCTCCGACCGAACTGCCGCCTTGATCCGACTGAACCGCTCCTTTGCTCTGACCGCTCTTTCTCTCTCTGCTCCGACCGCTCTCTCTCTCTCTGCTCCGACCGCTCTCTCTCTCTCTGCTCCGAACGGCCACCTCCAGCCAGCCACCGCCGACCGCCACACACCAGCCACCGCCACCGCCACCGCCACCAACACAGTGCTCTCTCTTCCTTCATCCATAGACAGGTGATGATGTTTAATTTCTTGCTCTTTACTGTCCATTAATTCGGATTTGTCACTCATTAACGCAAAAACTTACATTTTTTTCTGTTGATAATCATTTAGAAGGCTCTTGAAGGCAAAGACAACAACTGAAGCCAAAAGCCTCACTAGCTCGGAGCATACGTCAGGAGGTAGAGATGAGTTTGCAACGTTTTAATATAGATTTACATATGTTAAGTTGAACATGTTGTCTGAATTGGTGTGTTGTTTGTTAGTGGAGAGCAGAGCTCAATAGGCATAATTGTGTGCTGGAAATTTGTTGTTGCATGTGTTTGTCTTGTTTGTTAGTGGAGAGCAAAGCCCTAGTCTTTGCCTTCCTGCCTTAGCAGGATGCTGGGTTATGTGTTGGTAGTTTGAATAATGTATGTGTTTGTCTGATTGAATTGTTTGTTAGTGGAGAGCAGAGCTCAATAGGATATCTTTTGTAGCTTTAGATTTATCATATAAATTTATTGATTGATTGTTGTTGATTTTTTTCTGAATTTTTTTTGTGGAAGTCCGAAATATAGGGAACGTGCTATCAAATTTTTGTTTGGCATGTGACCTCGATATCTAACACGTAATGTGATTGATATGCAAAAAATGAATTGTTATCCTTCAAACCGTAGTTGGATGTATGATAGGTTATATCCTGGGAGAAGGGGTCTTAAACAAACTTTTATGAGTGGGGTTGAAGAGTTTGTTGCTTTTGCAAAGAGACAAGAAAATTTCAAGTTAGAGGGGGGAATAAGATGTCCATGTCTGAAATGCCAATGTTCAAAGATTAAGAGTGAGGATGAGGTGGTTGGTGATTTATTTAGAGTTGGGTTCAAGCCTAATTATTGGATATGGACTAATCATGGTGAAATAGCGCCTCATATTGACTTGAGAGTTGACGAGGATAACATAGGAGGTTCAAGTACTTGTACAGACATGGAAAATGATGAGCAGTTTGAGTCGATGCAGGAGATGATTTGTAATGCTCTTGGGGTGAATGTGTCATACGAAGAGCAGCAGTATGATGACACTGATGAACTTCCAAATGAGTCAGCACAGAGATTTTATAATCTTTTGTTAACGGCAAATAAGCCGTTGTTTGAAGGATCCGATGACTCTAAATTATCAATGTGTGTGAGGCTTTTAGCTGCGAAGTCAAATTATAATGTTAGCGAGCAGTGTTGTGATTTTATCTCAAGCATGGTGTTGGACGGGACACCTATAAAAGAAGGTTTGCCAAAAAACTACTATGAAGCCAAGAGGTTAGTGGGAAAGCTGGGTATGGAGGCTAAGAGGATTGATTGTTGTATGAATGGTTGCATGTTGTATTACGACAATGAATTCGGCAAAAATGACGGTGAGCTGGTTGAATGCAGATTTTGTAATGCTCCAAGGTATTGTGATCGCAACAGAAGGAAAGGTAATTATAAACCGATTCCAGTAAATGCAATGTTCTATTTGCCAATAATTCCAAGGCTTCAGAGAATGTTTGCATCAATGCAAACTGCAAGCCAAATGACGTGGCACTATGAGAATAGAACAAGTTCAGGTGTGTTGCGTCACCCGTCTGATGGCGAAGCATGGAAGCACTTTGATCGGGTGCATCCAGATTTTGCTGCGGATCCACGTAATGTCCGACTTGGGTTATGCTCAGACGGTTTTACACCATACATCCAATCCTCAGCATCTCCTTATTCTTGTTGGCCAGTTATTGTTACCCCATACAATCTTTCTCCTGAGATGTGCATGTCTAAACCGTACATATTTTTGACTTGTTTGATACCAGGCCCATCTGATCCAACAGCTGGTATTGATGTTTACTTGAAACCACTGATTGATGATTTGAAGAGGTTGTGGAATGGTGTTGTGACATACGACGTTGCACAAAAGCGGAATTTTAACATGAGGGCTGCTTTGATGTGGACGATTAATGACTTCCCTGCTTATGGCATGTTGTCTGGTTGGGGGACTCGTGGTAGATTGGCATGTCCGCATTGCATGCAGCATACAAAGGCATTTACCTTACATTTTGGGGGTAAAAGTTCTTGATTTGACTCACATCGTAGGTTCTTGCCAAGTGATCATCCATTTAGAAGGAACAAGGTCGCCTTCACGAAGGGTCAAGTTGAAATAGATGACCCTCCCCCTAGTTTGACACCGAAACAGGTTTGGACAAGAGTGATGGATCTCCCAAAAGTAACAGATGATGGTAAAGTTTCCCGATTGCAAGGATACAGACAGTGCCATAACTGGACAAAAAGAAGTATTTTCTGGGACTTGCCCTACTGGAAAGATAATTTATTGAGACACAATCTAGATGTTATGCACATTGAGAAGAATTTTTTTGACAATGTATTTAACACGGTCATGAATGTAAAAGGCAAAACCAAAGACAATGAAAAAGCCAGAAAAGACTTGGCTGCTTACTGTAAAAGAAAAGACTTGGAGTTGAAGCCTCTTGCTAATGGGAAAATGTTAAAACCCAAAGCCAATTACACCTTAACTGTTGAGCAAGCAAAATCAGTTTGTCGGTGGGTAAAAGAGTTGAGGATGACAGACGGCTATTGTTCCAATTTGGCAAGATGTGCAGATGTGAACAGCGGAAGAATGACTGGGATGAAAAGCCATGATTGTCATGTCTTCATGGAGTGTTTACTCCTTATCGCCTTTAGTTCATTACCAGTGCATGTTTTGAATCCGCTCACTGAATTGAGTGTATTTTTTAAGGATTTGTGTTCTGCAACGCTGAGAGAGGCTGACCTTATTAAGATGGAACAGAACATTCCTTTCATCCTATGTAAGTTGGAGAGAATTTTTCCACCTGATTTCTTTGATTCTATGGAGCATCTTCCCGTGCATCTTGCACATGAAGCTAGACTTGGTGGACCAGTTCAATATAGGTGGGTGTATCCATTTGAAAGGTAGTATAACTATCCTTCATTTTAACAATTAATGATCTATTTAAAAGATAACATACCTATTAATTCCATCAACTTGTACTTTTGTAGATTTATGGGTGATGCAAAAAGATCTGTGAAAAATAAGGCTAGGGTTGAAGGATCAATATGTGCATCTTACTTACACCGCGAAACAACTCATTTTTGTTCCCATTATTTCACCAACTTCATGCTGACACCAGGCCATCGTAGGAATGAAATGGAAATTGAAATGGAAAGACATCTGCTAATGTTATCAGTCTTTGGCCTCCCCGGTCGTCATAGTGGGAAGGAGTCAATTGACTGGTTATCAGATAAACAGCGAAAATCAACCCATGTTCATGTGTTGATCAACTGTACCAAAGTTAAACCATATCTTACGTATGTTTAATCACATCTATTTTGGTCAATTGTCCATGTGTACTATATATGCATATTGATGTATATATGTTATTGACCTTATCAGGGCATTCCTATTAGCTGAGCCAGTCCCTGAAGAAGATAAAGAAGCTCATATTCATGCAAATTTTCCAGCATGGTTTAGTCAACAAGTGCGCGTCTGAAAGTTAATTTCAACTAATGCAAATTAGTATACATAAATCAATCAATAAATTGTTTGCATGTTGTAAATGTAGGTTTACAGTGAGACACCAACTCCCATCAACCAACACTTAAGGAACTTATCTGATGGTCCACGTACAAAAGTCAAAGAATGGCACACATTCTTTGTGAACGGATACAAATTCCATACGCAATCATGGACGGAGGGCAAACAAACAGTTAACAGTGGAGTACACGTGAAAGGTGTCTCTGAAGGAGGCGAAGATGACTTCTACGGCGTCATACAACACATCTATGAACTGGCATACAATACTTTAGACAATACTAAAAGAATAGTGTTATTTTATTGTGATTGGTTTGATCTGTCGGCTAGTGGCACAAAAAAAAACCCAAAATATAATACCGTGGACATTCTTATGCGTGGCAAGTATGGGTCGTTTGATCCGTTTATCTTTCCACAGAATGTGAGACAAGTTTATTATGTCCCTTATCCATCAACTCGAACAGACAAATGAGGTTGGTGTGTCGCAATCAAGACAAAACCTCGGGGTTGTATTGAAGCAGATGATGTAGAGGAAGAAGTGGCATATCAAGTTGATGAAATGTCACAAGTAAATGATGTCAATGAGGTTGAACCTATTGTCTGCTTACGTGATGAGCAATTCATAGGTGACGAAGTGGATGATGGTGATGATGAATTGGATCATGAAGAAGCATTGGATGAACCATTACAATCCGAAGACAATTCTGAGGCAGAATGGTCAGACAATATCTCAATTTCTAACTAGAATGATTTGTTATGTCTATTGATTGTATTTAGCAGTGTTGCATTTTTATCTCACTTAAATTTTTATGTCAATTGACCAAAATATTGTTTAATTGTTATGTCTATTTAAGTCTATGTCAATTGATTGAATTTAATATTGTTAAACTTGAGTATTGTCTCATTTAATACCTGTTTTCATTAAACATATATATCAATCAATATGTAGACATGTCGAGTCCACCCAGATCACACAATACAGATAAGGGAAAGGGCAAGGCTAAGGCTACTGTCAATCGTCGAGTCAGGACTCGACGAGTTGTTGTTGATGCACTGGATGATGAGTTTGTGCCCATGCCGACTACATCTTCGCTTCCACCGCTGGCACAGCCTACGCCGGACGTACCGCCTCCACCTCAACCGAATGAGCCTCCCTTTGTATTCATGAGCACCCCGGGATTTCATCATGCTGGCCCTAGTACTGCAGGTGGTAGTAGTCCGTCAGTTGCAAATGAGCCTCAGTCTAGCAGTGACGGTTATTCACCCCCAGAGGATTTCGATCACGTGGAGAAGATCGAGTTTCATAGGGATGGTCGGATGATAATCAGACCAGAAGGTAAAGGGTAAGTAACTTCTTATCTTTATTATTTGAAATTGAATATTAATTTCAATATAAAATATGCGTTAATTTATTCATTGATATGTTTTTATTTTTTCAGGTTCCTTCCTTCGAAAGCAGCTTCAAAAAGCATCACAGCTTCTATTCAGGAGAAGCATCAGACAGCTTAGGTCTCATGGAAGCAGATGAAGAAAGGCGAGGACGGTATAGATCACCGGATGACTTTCTTCAATGCTTTTAAGGTACGTGTTAATTATTGTTTTTATTGTATATTATGTTCAACTAATGCAGGAGAAGGTTACATGGAAAAGGATCTATGATGCACAGGTCGAGAAGAACTTCAATGCGAAGGCCTCACACATTCTCTCTGACATGCTCTGCAGGATTCGCCATACGAAACCACGAGTGCAGCCCAGATGGATTGGAGATGGTGTTTGGAATGCATTAGTAGCACACTGGGGTAGCTCTGATTTTGGGAAGGTCTCTTACCAGAACAAGAAGAATTGGGCATCAGAGAAAGGAGGGAGCTTGCACACAGGAGGCTCCATCTCTCAGGCACAGCATCATGTCCGAATGGTACATATAGAAACTTCAATTTAATATCTTTTCTAAACTTAATTAATTATCATTGACACAGATGTACAATTATCATTTCATATATGTTTCTTGCATACAGAGAAAGGAATTGGGTCGAGAGGTCGGCATTCACGAGCTGCATCGCCGCACCCATATGAGGAAAGGCACCCAAGATTTTGTAGATGAGAGATCGAAAAAAACTCAGGTAACTATGTTTATATGTTTATTTATTATGTTTATGTTTAAAACAAAATAATTTTTATTTGTTTAATTATTTAATTTATGAAAACCAGGAGGAGTTTGAGGAAAGGATGAGTCAATACAGGCAATCTCAAACTGAGTCTTCTGATGCCTCCACTAACGCACATACCCCGCAGCAAGAAGAAGAGGAAGCCCTCAAAATTTGGGTAGAGGTTGTTGGTGTAACACCCTCATTTTTAAATAGTTTTTATTGATTTTTAATCTCCTTTAAATTAATTAAAATTATTTAATTAATGAATTTTAGATCTTGGGGTGAGAATAAGGATATTAACATCTTAGATTTATTTTAGAAGAGTCAAAAGTAGCCAAGTTCGCAAAACTGAGTTTTTTGCGGGAACCGCATACTCTCCTAATGCGGGGATAGGGTCCAGTATTTTTCTGGAGGTCATTTTTACTCCAAAATAATATTTTAACGAACCAAAAGTTATTGTTATAATATTTGTGATTTTTAGAAATTTTTCTGGAAATTTTTCAGAAAAACTTTATTTTACCCGCGTTTGGAGCTTTACGGGTAAACCGGGCGCAACCAGGATATGAAAAATAGTCCAAAAATTTAGTTTTGGGTTTCTAAATTTTTCTATGACATATTCAAATCATAAAATTCATTTCTCATGATTTTACCTATTTTAGAACATATTTATCTAAAAAATGGGCTATAAAACTACGCGTTTTTACTACTTTGAACTACCGATTAAACCCTAACTTGGTGGAATTAAATTCCACCATTTTCCAGTCAGTTTGGGCGCAGAAAGGGGGGCTGATTCACTCTCCAAAAATATCCCAAAAGTCAATTGAGTCAAATGGGAATTAATTGGAATTTTTCAAATTAAAAGAATGGAGTAGGTGAACCAACTCAATCAAAGCCCATGCCTCCCATTTCTCCTTGTCATGGCCGTGTACTTCTTCAAGGAAAAGGAGGATAAATGCTTCATTTCCTATTCACTTCATCTTCCTCATTTTTACAAAAACTTCATTTGCTCTCATTTTCCAAGTTTTTTTTCCACACCCAAAAGCTTGAGTTTTGTTGAGTTTTTGGCTATTCAAGTTTCACAAAAAAGGTTTGGATCATGATTCTAAACCATAGTTTTCCATTCTCATCATTTTCAACTTTTTTCATGAAAGCTTGTATTCTTCTCTTTACTAAAAGAGAGTTTTTTTTTTTGTTTAGGTTCAAACCCTTGGAACCTACAAGCTTGAAATCCTTCTTGAGTCTTTTTCCTTCAAGCCTTGAGTAAGTATTTCTCCACTCAAGATCTCTATACTTTGGGGTTTGTATATTTTCATAAAAACTCATATGTGTATGGTGATGTGTTTTATATATTTTGGAAATGGTTGATTCTTGTATGTGTTGGAGCATCAAGGTGGTGAGTAGATCTCTTGGTGGTGGTGTTGGTGTTGGTGGCTTGTTGGCAAGAAGACCTCTTGGTAATCTTTCTTTAAGTGCTTCAAGAGGTAAGGGGATTTTCTCAATAAGTTGGGAAGGTTGTATATGTGTGTGGCTATGTGTTGTATGTTCATGAAAAACTCAAAGACTTGAGTTTTCATATTGGTTGTTGAATGAGTTTTCATTCTCTTAGTAATATGTATTTTTATATATTTATGTATATGAGTGAAAGTATGATTTTGGTTGAGGCATGATAATTTTTTATGAGCCTATGTGTTGTTGGAAAAATCATATGTATGCTTTGGGGTGATTTTGGATGCCTAAGTGTGTGCTTGGTGGAGTATGCTTTATGCTATGTTCATGATGTATGTTGATATGTTATGAATGAGTACCTTGAGTGTATGTTTGATTTATGGCATGGTGGTGTTTTTGCCTAAATGGATGAATATTGATTCTTGGATGTTTCACATGATTTAATTCAATGTGATTGAGTTTGGATTGAAACCATTTGATTAAGTGTGGCAAGAGGGTTTAAAAGCTTTAATAAAAAAGTTTTCCAAATGAATTAATTAGAATTCAAAGATAACACTTAATTGGATAAATTTCAAAAATACAAAATTCTGGAATTCTGGGCATGAAATCGAAAATCTGGGCACTTTGGGCCAAAAGTATAATGTTATAAAAGTTCGGGGGTAGAAAACGTGAAGACTGGACGCAGGAACTGGACGCAACGCAGGAACTGGACGCAGGAACTGGACGTTTTGGGGTAAAAATGAAATTTTAACAAGTTATGTGGTTTTTAATAATTAATAAGAAGTGAGAAGGAAAAATAATAAGAATTAGAGAGTTAAAGTTAAAGAAGAACTTTAATTTCAAAGAGGAATTTTCCATAAAACTTACATTTTTCAATAAACGATCTTACACGGTATTGAACGAGGATCAATACGTGGCGATGAAAAACCCTAAGACGAGGGACCGCGTTGATTGGATTGTTTGTGAGTGCAAATATAGATGTCAGTGCAACAATCCAGCTTGGAGGATTGTGCAATATATATTGAGGTCATGCTACAATCCAGCTTGGAGGATTGTGCAATAAATGTGGATGTTTTTACTACAATCCAGCTTGGAGGATTGTGTAATAAATATAGAGGTAGTTGCTACAATCCAGCTTGGAGGAATTGTGCAATAAATGTAGAGGACGTTGCTACAATCCAGCTCGGAGGATTGTGCGGGACGTACGTAGATGTCATTGCCACAATCCAGCATGGAGGATCGTGCAATCTACATATATAGATGTCAATTGTAATCGATGATTGGCTTTGCCAAATTTGAGCTACAATCCAGCTTGGAGGATTGTGCAATCCAGCTTGGGGGATTGCGAGCGGAGGACAGTTGAGCTGTATTAAAAGATGTTCAAGTGACATGCACTATGCTAGAGTGTTTTGTGTGTGTTTGACTGTGTGCTTAATTTGATGATGTGCTCTCTTTTGGTTTATGAATATCTTAGAGAAAGATTTGTGAAAGAGTAGCTATACATATATTCTTGGAATGTATTATGTAGTATTTTCTGTTTCGTATACATCTTTTCAGTGGATTTCAACTTGTGCAAAGAAATTCACCCTTGCGTGTTTTTCTGTTATTTTATGTACGTTACGAGTAGATGTCCACTTCGAGACCTCTGATAGCCCGAGTGAGGGAGTGCTTTCGGCCTCGTGAGGCCGATGGTGGGGGATGGACTTACGATCCCATCTCCCAATGGGCCACTGTGTCTGGACACGTGGTTAGGACTAGAGGAGGGGTGTTGGGCCCCGAATAGGTTTTGGAGAGGGACATGGTATTGGACGTCTATATACCCATCGAGAGGATGCGCTACTGGCTGGGAGATGCACCCTTTGCACGCAGTATCACTTTGGAGAACCGGGAGGCCAGAGTTCCACCCACGGCGCAGCCTAGGAGAGAGGCGAGGGAGGATCAGAGGCCTACACCTCAGCGGATAGCCGAATCGGTATCTAACCGTTGTCTTCTGATTCGTCGCACTCCAAGGAAGAGTTCCTTGGAGAGGGCACGCTTACCAAGGATGGCTCCACCGGTGACACCAGTTCCATCACCCGAGACCGTGAGGCCGACACTTCCTGTTCCATACGTTGCACCTTCTGGACATTTGGTGCGCTGTTCTTCTGACACTTCTGCCGGACCTTCGGGACTCGTAGATAGAGGGAAGAGGAAGGTTAGAGACGAGCCAGATCGTGTACTATTCGATGTGTCTGTGGTTGAGGAGGACCCCGATGAGACTTCATCGTCTTAGACCTGTAGAGGTGGGGGTGTCTAGTGCTAGGTTGTAGAGTGTCTGTTAGCGACCAGCCTTGGTTTGGGATGTACATGTTCAGTGTCGTGTATTGGACACACTTTTTGATTTATCATTTTTCCTAGGTTTAGCTTTATCGCTTTATTTTCTTTACGTTATGATGATGTATTTTGGCCACTAGGTTGTGGTTCCAAACTATACTTGCGGGCGCAAGACTTGTGTATATTGACTTGAGGATATATATATATATATATGTGATGTTTCTTTTCTTCTGAGTTTCTGGATGGCTAAATGAGTTGTGAGCAAATCTTTTGGTATAAGATCCTTTTAAAAAAAAAAATTAGCCACCAATTTTGGTAACCATGATTTATGAGAGATGATTTTCCGCATTAAGTTTAGTTTTTCATGTGACGTTCCTTTAGAGAAAAAGGGGCGTTACAATTGGCGGCAAGAAGAAGGGCCATTGCTACGGTTTAGCAGACTATGCCGCCAGCTATCCTCGGAAAGGAGGATCAAGCTCTGGTGTTGGGTTGAGCCGCTTTTCAACACCGGAGGAGCGGGAGATGCTGCATATGAGGCAGCGGGTGGCATATGCTGAGGATGCAATTGCAAAGGTATTGTCTAGTCAGCATACTCTCCTGGAGATGGTTCAGAGGATGCAGTCCCAGGGCATGCAGCCGACCCAGTGGCAGTCGACGCCCCAGTGGCAGCCGCCGTCCCAGTGGCAGCCGCATGCTCCTCAGCAGACACAGGGCATACCGCTATCTCAGTCGCTGCCTCAGTGGCAGCCGCCGTCTCAGCCACCGCCGCCGCCTCATTGGCAGGCGCCGCCTCAGTGGCAGCAGTCGGTTCAGCAGCAGCCGCCTCAACAGCAACAGCCGCCTCAGCAGCAGCCGCTTCAGCAGCAGGCACAACAATCTGGTGCGAATGACGATGTGGAGGGTTTAGATGACAATCTCTATAGGGACTATAGAGATTATTAGATAATTTTATGTTTGTTATTTCAGTTATGTATTTTTTTCAAGTTTTATTTGGATTCTGTATCTTTTACGTATTTATGTTATCGTTTTGTTATATTTGCTTACTTTTAACATATTTATGTTATGACGTTTTGTTATATTTGTTTACTTTTAATTTAATTTAATAATTAAAATAAAATATTAAATTAATTTAGAAAATAATTTGTAATAAATTATTTTATTAATAATTATAAATAGCAATGGTGAAAATTGTCAGTAAAAAATATAAATGGGTTTTTTTTTTTAAAATTTTCGTGTGGTTACCGACGGAATAATCCATCGGTAAAGTAAAACTTTCCGACGGTTTATTTCCGTCGGTACTTACCGACGGAATTTTCCGTCGGTAATGTAAAATGTTCCGACGGTTAATTTCTGTCGGAAATTTCCGTCGGTAATTACCAACGGAATTTCCGTCGGTAATAATTACCGACGAACGATTTACCGACGAACTTATGCCGTCGGAAATTCCGTCGGTAATCGATCATTATCGACGGATTTTTTGCGTTACCGACGGATTTTTTCCGTCGGTAATGGCCGATTTTCTTGTAGTCGATGCAGAGGGTAAAGCTAATGGGGCTCTTGGCCTAGGAGTAATGATTTGGTAAGGATAAAGGGGTGTATAACGGTTCTGTAATGATGACTGGGATGAAGATCCCTGTAATAATGCCTGTTTAGATGTAATAGCTTTTTGTAATTTTTGGTCCTCCAGAGGAGGTCCATAATCATCTCTGGGATCTCTTTTCGGGTCACTCATGGTGTTTTCCCTGTAAAAATTCTCTAGTAAGAAAATCAGGTAAAAAAGTTTTTTCTCCTTTAATATGTTCAATATCAAAGTCAAAACAAGAAAGTAATGCTTGCCATCTAGCGAAAATATGTTTTGAAACTAGATTTTTAACATCTTTTTGTAAAACATCTTTTGCAGCTTTGCAATCTGTTTTTAATAAAAATCTTTTTGAAAATAAATCATCTTGAAATTTAGTAATACATAAAACAATTGATAAAATCTCCTTTTTAATAGTACTGTACTTCTACTGTGCTGGGTTCCAGACTCCAGAATAATATCTCACTATTTGCTCTTTCTCTGACTTGGGTAACACTTGTTTTAATATCCCACCAAATCCTAACTCAGAGGAATCAGTTTCAGCTATCAAAAAGGTTGAAGGGTCAGGAAGGCCTAAACAGGGTAACTTCTTAACAATAGACTTTAATTTTTTAATACTCTCAGTCATAGAATCATCCCACTTTGGAGGATTCTTTCTAAGACGCTTAAACAAGGGGGTACAGATAATTCTAAGGTTGGGAATAAAATCTACAACATAGTTAATGCATCCTAAAAATCTTTGTAATTGAGTTTTTTCTTTTAATTCATTTGGAAATTTATCAGCGAATTCAATTGCTCTACTAATAGGGGTAATTGTTCCTTCATATACTTCAAATCTTAAAAATCTTATTTTATTTTGAAATAATTTCATCTTTCTTTCAGATAATACTAAACCATTATCTTTAATAATATTAAAGAACTTATTTAAATGTTCGAAATGTTGAGTAATTGAATTGGAGAATACTAATACATCATCTAAATAAACTAAAGTAAATTCAGAGTAATTATTAAATATTTCATTCATAATATTCTGAAATTCACTTGGAGCATTTTTTTAATCATAAAGGCATAACATTCCATTCGTAATATCCAAAAGGTACTACAAAAGCAGTTTTATATTTATCTTCTTCAGTTAATTGTATTTGATAATATCCTGATTTTAAATCAAACTTAGAAAATATCGCAGCATTGTATAATCTTCCAATTAAATCTTTTTTATTGGGTATTGGATACCTAATCCATTTTAAAGCTTTGTTTAATGGCTTATAATTAATAACTAATCTTGGCGCTCCTCTTTCTAATTTAGAAGCATTAAGAACATAAAAAGCTGAACAACTCCAAGGAGATTTGCTTGGCCTAATTAACCCTTTATCAAGATATTCTTTAATTTCTTTTTTACAGTAATCCAAAAATTGTTGATTCATCTGTATTGATCTAGCTTTAGTAGGTATATTTCTTTCATTAAAATTTGGTTCATAAGGTAATGAGATAATATGATCCTTTTCCAAAAAATATTTGGATGTTCTGCACATAATTCCTTAGAAAATTGCTCTTGTAATATTTTAATTTTTTCTTTTATTTGAGAAGATTTTAATTGTTAATCAGTTCTTTTATAATGAATTTCTTTATTAATCATAACTATTTGTTTTTGTTTTTGTTTAATTAAATTAATATAGGAAGTTGACTCTTCCTGAATATGATTTAATTCTTTTATATGTGGAGGTTGAATAAATTCAAAACTAACTTCCCTTCCCAGGGCTTTTGAGGTAATAGCTGTATTTGATACAAAAAATGGGTATAATAATGTTAAAAAGGGTGTTCCTAATATAATACTTTCATGTATATCTTTAACTAATACAAAGGATGTTGTATAACAAACTTTATTTTTGCATATTTTAGCTTTAGATAATTTATAAGAAATTGATAACCTAGAGCCATTAGCTCCACTTAAAGTTTTTTTGGTTTTTTCATAATACTTAGTTGGAATTAAACCTTCTTGAATACAATTTAAATCTGCTCCAGAATCCATTAAAGCAATAAGTTTAAATCTTTTATTATTAATAATTAATTCTATAGGACAATACCATTTATGAGAAATTAATCTATCTATTTTATAGACTTCTTTATAATCATTTTTATCAGAATTTTCTCCTTTTTGATCTTTAATTATTTTCATTCCTTTTAATTCTAAATATCCTAGTTCTAACCCTAAATCCTTTTGTTTTAATTGTTGTATCTCTTGTTTTAAAATTCTAATCTCATCTTGTAAATCTTTTAAAGTTATTACATTACTTTCAGGTTTCTTAAATTTTTTCATAACATCTTTAAATTTTATTTTATGTTATGTATCCTTTTGTTTTTCTTCCTCTATTATAATATCTTGTACTTGTTTCATAAATTCTTGTTTAATATCTGATTCTTCCATTTTTCCTAATATTTCAATTAAAGTATTAGCCTGACCTTTAGTAATAACATTAATTCTTTTAATACATTTATCACAATCACATATATCTATTCCTAAACATTCAGAAGTATTAGATGATTCACCTTCTGATGTTTCTCGTACTTGATTAATAATTTCTTCTTCATACCAAGATTCTTCATCAGAAGAACTCTTAGAACTATTTTCACTATAAATCATTATATCTTGTAAAATATTAATTAAACTTTCTTTTAAATCTTCTTGAATATTAAGATTATTAATTTTATTGATCTTTTCTTTAACTCTACAAGTTTTAGCATAATGACCAAATCTTCCACATTTGAAACATTTAACATCAGATAGATTTTTCTTCTGAGATTTTCTTTTATTTTGCCGTTGAGGCTTAGATTTATAATCTTGCTGAGATTTTCTATAATTTCTATAATTTTTCTTCTTATAATAAGGTCTTCCGCTATAATTCTGTTTTCTTTTCTTCATAACAATTCTACTTGGAGCCTTTAAAGGTTCTACTCCAAATTGCTCACAAAATGTTCCTAATTCTCTTTTACTCTGTAAGGCTTCATTTTTAATCTTATTTTGTAATTTATAATCAGTACATATTTGTATTCCAGTTTCTACAACATAATTTGATATTTCTCCCATAGTTAATTGATCATAAGGAATAATCCCATTAAAATTTTGACTAATATTAGTTTTTACCTTATCAGCAAATAATCTAGGTAATCTATTTCTATGTAAGAAAGTTAACCCCTATCTCCCAAATTGTGACATGTGTCATATCTCATACTATGACACATGTCATCTCCTTAACTCTTTTCTTATTTTCAATTCACTAAATATCTATATAAGAAAGTTAACCCCATCTCCCAAATCACCGCAAGTTTTTATATTTTCAACCACTAAATTTTTTTATTCGTAGAGTTTTTTTTACTATTCTTATTAGCAGATTAAAGACCCGTATTTTACGGGTCGGGTCCATATACTAGTCCTCCTATAAATCTTTCATTCCAATAATCTGCAGCGCCATCTGTTCTAAGATATAATTTAGATAAAAATATATTTTTATACCATCTATAATCAGACATTGTGGGGCAGTAAAGATTTATTAATTGATCAGATATTCTTTGTTGTAATTTTAAAGGTTCTCCTATAAAATGTTTAGTTATTCTATATAATAATGTAGTAACAGAATCTTCTACTGGATGTCCATTTTCAATTTTAATTGCATCCCATATAATATTTTTCTGTGATTCAGTTATAATGTTATCCCACCAACCTTTAAGTTGGCCTGTAAATCCCATAGTAATTACTAAAGTAGTTTTCTTATCAGAATTTCCTTTTGATTTATAAGCAGTAGCAGCCATAGTTATTTGTTGAATAATATCTAATATCTGTTGTTCACTAGCACCATCTATATTCCATTCTACTATACTATCTCCAGAATAACTATTTTCTATAAAATTAGGACGCTCTTCAAACTGAACATCAACAAAAGAGGGCCTTGGATAATAATTTCTAGTTGTAGCTTTTGGATTATTATACTTAATTTTATTTATCATATTTTCATCTTCATAGTGTAAAACATTTAATTTAGTTCCTGAGGGTGAAGCATTAATATCGTGATTTAATAATGATAATTTTTCTAATCTGGTAATCAATTCATCAGATATATTGGATTTTCCTAGTTTAAAATCTGTTAATTCTTTATCAGGACCATATTTAAATATTGGTCTCTTTGGGTCTAAAGGGAAATCTTTAGGATTTTTAATTTCTTTCTGCCCAGATATTTCAATTCTATCTAATTGTTGTGACATAGTATGTAAAATTTGATTAGTATAATTTAATTGTTCATGAACATGTAATCTTTCTTTGTGGGATTCAGTAGATTTATTAATAGTTTTAAATGGTGAGGCAACTACTTCTACTCCTTCCATAGTAGGAATTATAATTGCTTCTAATGGCAGATGAATATTATCAGCATAATTTTTCTTATCTAGTAGTTTCCATTTAGTATTTAACCTTATGTTTACATCAACATATAAATCTTTTAAAAAAGGATTTTCAATATTATTTTCTTGACAAAATAATTCAAACCACGTAAAGAAATAAATATTTAACTCTTGTAATTATAAGAAATCATAAAATTTATATAAATAATCTTCAGTCTGTTCTTTAGTAAAAGTATTAAAATACCAATCTCTCTTATATTTATTGTAATCAGAGTTAAATTCTTCTCTTATCCAATCTTTATCAATTTTAAAAGGTTCTTCACGATATAAAACTACTACTACTTGAGATCTAGTAGGTGAATATTGAGGTGATCTTTGAGAATTGTTATTATAAATTGGTTGTGGTATTTCAGGATTAAAATTAACACCAGCTAAGTTTAAATGTATTGCTGAATCTAGTGAGCTTCTTGAAGACATATTACTAGGAGTAATTGTCTCATTAATTCTTAATGACTGACTTCTATTCATTCTAATTTTTATAGATCCATCTTCCTCTTCAATAATTTCACTAACATTTCTGTGTTCTACTTTTGGTAGCTCTAGTATGTCCTTTAAAATCCATTCTTCAGAAAACTTATTTAATACTTCAGAAGCAGTTAGTCTTTTGGGGGTAGTAATATTAGATCTTTTAAGATTAGTTTCTATAATTACAGTTTCATTTTTAGGCGATGCTCGTAATGCTTTAAAGTCATAATTTATTGTAGAAACTTTATAAGTAATTTTATAAATAACATTAGCTACTCCTGTCTTAAAGATATTATCTAAGCAATGAATATTAATTGCTAAAGCATCTTTAGTAAAAGGATTTTCTAAATCCATAGAAAAATTTGGATAATAGTTAAAATATACTGGACTGTCATTTAAATTAGATTCAAGTATTGCAAGAGTAGATTCATGAAATTTTCTAATTCTTGTATCTCTTAATACTAATAATATTGGAGTATTAAGTCCTAATTTATGCAAAGGTTTAACAGCTACTTGTATTAATCCAAGATGAATATATTTAAATTTTTCATTAAGATGTTCATTTAAAGTTTCTTCACTTAATAATTTAATAGTTTCATGACTTTCAGTTAATGATTTAGACATTTCTATAGTATGAGTAACACTTTGTGTCTAGATTTATAAACATCTTTAAATTTAATTTCAGGTAATATATGTTCTTGATGTATGAATTGTGTGATACATGATCTGTGTTTTGGCGTGCTTATACTTCTCTTTTTACTTTGAATTAGAGTTTCACCCTTGCATGTTTATTTGTTGTGCTTGTGTATGTTCAAGTAGATGGTTTACCCGAGGAATGGTTGGTCCCGATCCGGCGGCTTAGAATTCAACCCCTTGAGGTTGAGAGGGTGGGGTGGAAGATAAACCCCAAGACGCAATAGGGTACATATTCTAGGTATGTGCTTACCACTATAGGTAGGGTCAACAAACCCAACTGGAAAGTAGAGAACCGGTTAGTCTTAGACGTTATGCTACCCCTGGAGCATATGAGAGATATCATCTGGAGAGAAGATTGCAACTCCAGACGTTACGCTACCCCTAGAGCAGATGAGAGATATCATCCGGAGAGAAGATTGCAACTCTAGGAAGGTCGAGAGGCGTAGGGAGACTGCTCAGAGGAGAAAACCTGACTTTAAGGTTGGGAGGTTGCTGCTGCTGTTACACCTTCGTTTAAGGATGGTTATGATGGGTAGTTAATCTGGGATTGATCTGACTCACATATACATAGTAGCATATATTTTCTTTTACCACTTTTGTACTTTCTAGTTTATTTAGTATTTACTGCTTTCTTTACTTTTCAGTGTAACGTCCGTAATTTTTAGGTATCTGACTTTATTACATTTTAATATGTGGATATGTGATTCATGTGAATTAAATATATTTTAGGAAGATTAAGTTGGTAGATGAAGTTTCTCTGACGTTAGAAAACAGTAGTTTAAGTCGGATGTTTAGATATAGACAGAGTTCTGTTTACCGTAAATAGACGGAATGGTGACTTTGTGAAGTAGAAACTGTAACACCCTGATTTTTATATATAGTTTTTATTGATTTTTAATCCTATTTAATTTAATTAAAATTATTTAATTAATGATTTTTGGGATCTTGAGGTGAGGATAGTGATAGTAATATCTTAGGTTTGATTTCGAAGGGTTTAGAGTAGTAGAGTTCGCAAAACTGAGTTTTTGCGGGAACCGCATTCTCTCCTGAAGCGGGGATAGGGTTCAGTATTTTTCTGCAGGTCATTTTTACTCCAAAATAATTTTTTAAAGAACCAAAAGTGGTTCTTATAATATTTCGAATTTTTAGAAATTTTCTGGAAATTTTTCAGAAAAACTTTATTTTACCCGCGTTTGGTGCTTTACGGGTAAACCGGGCGCAAGCGGGACATCAAAAATAGTCCAAAAATTTAATTTTGGGTTTCTAAATTTTTCTATGACATATTCAAATCATAAAATTGATTTCTCATGATTTTACTCATTTTAGAAAAATATTTATCTAAAAAGTGGTTCGAAAACTACGCGTTTTTACTACTTCGAACTACCGATTAAACCCTAACTTGGTGGAATTAAATTCCACCATTTTCCAGTCAGCTTGGGCGCACAAGAGAGGGGCTGATCCACCCTCAAAATGATTCCAAAAGTCAAATGGGTTTAATTTTTGAATTTTTCAAAATTAGGTGAGAGAGGTGTGGCTCCCATTCCTTCCAAGTAAGCTAGCCCATACCTCCCCCATACTCTTCTTGGGTCAGCTGAATTCATGTAGGGCAAGGGAGGAGAGAGAATTCATTTCTTCTTCACTTCATCTTCTCCAAGTTCCAAACTCCATTTTTCTCTCATATTCTCAAGCATTCCTACACACCAAAAGGCTAAGTTTTATTGAGTTTTTGGCCACCCAAGCTTCACAAAAAAGATTTGGATCATCATTCTACTCCATAAACTTCTTTCATTTTTTCATTTCCACCACTTTCATTTTTTCATGAAAGTTTGAGTTCTTCATTTCACTAAAAGTAAGTTTTTTCTTGGTTTAGGTTCACTCCATTGGAACCTACAAGCTTGAAAACTACCTTGGATCTATTTTCCTTCAAGTTTGAGTAAGTATTCATCTACTCAAAATTTTTACTCTTTAGGGTTTGTTGGTTTTCATAAAACTCATATTTTTATGGTTTTATTTTGGTGTATTTTGTGAAAGGTAAATTTTTCTAAGTGTGGGAACATCAAAGCTTCAAGGAGGCATAGTCTTCAAGAGGTAAGGGGATTTTCTCAATAAGTTGGGAAGGTTGTATATGTGTGTGGCTATGTGTTGTATGTTCATGAAAAACTCAAAGACTTGAGTTTTCATATTGGTTGTTGAATGAGTTTTCATTCTCTTAGTAATATGTATTTTTATATATTTATGTATATGAGTGAAAGTATGATTTTGGTTGAGGCATGATAATTTTTTATGAGCCTGTGTGTTGTTGGAAAAATCATATGTATGCTTTGGGGTGATTTTGGATGCCTAAGTGTGTGCTTGGTGAAGTATGCTTTATGCTATGTTCATGATGTATGTTGATATGTTATGAATGAGTACTTTGAGTGTATGTTTGATTTATGGCATGGTGGTGTTTTTGCCTAAATGGATGAATATTGATTCTTGCATGTTTCACATGATTTAATTCAATGTGATTGAGTTTGGATTGAAAATATTTGATTAAGTGTGGGAAGAGGGTTTAAAAGCTTTAATAAAAAAAGTTTTCCAAATGAATTAATTAGAATTCAAAGATAACACTTAATTAGATAAATTTCATCAAGTTTCTAATCATAAGTCTTAAATCAATTTCATACTAAATCCTTGTTATCCATAAAATTCTAAGTGAGCTAGAAAATCAATTAAAGAGGGAGAAAAATCAAATTTTAGATTTTTAGGGGTCAAAAACGAAAACTGGATTTTTTGGGGTCAAAATGTAAATTCTGGAATTCTGGGCTTAAAGAGCAAAATCTGGACAATTTGGGCCAAAAATATAATTTACGAAAGTTTGGGGCAAAAACGCGAAGTCTAGAGACTTTTGGGCCAAAAATATAATTTACGGAAGTTTGGGGCAGAAACGCGAAGTCTGGGTACCTTTGGACCAAAATTATAATTTACGAAAGTCTTGGGGTAGAAAACGTAAAGTCTGGGCATTTTGGGCCAGAAACCTAAATTTCAGAAAAATAAGGGCTGAAACTTGAAAAACAGAATATTTTGGGGCAGTTTTTAAATACTTAAAGTAAAGGAACTTAAGTAAGATTATCAAGGAACTTAACTAAGATTTTTAATTAAATCTTTTTTACAATGAAGAGTGGGAAGCAAAATAATAAAGATTTAAGAGTTGGAAGTTAAAAGAAGAACTTTGATTTCAAAGAGGAGTTTTCATAAAACTTATGTTTTTAAAATAACGTAATTACACGGTATTAGAAGAGGATCAATACGTGGCGACGATAAAGTCTTAAGGACAATAATATTACACGGTATTGAAAGAGGATCAATACGTGGCGACGATAAAGTCTTAAGGACAATAAAATTACACGGTGTTGGATGAAAGCTAACACGTGGCGACGAAAAACCCTAAGACAAGGGACCACATTGATTGTATTGATTGTGTTTGCAAATATACTGTCATATGCATTTGAGTTATTGGCTTTTGCCATGTTGGCTTTATGCCATGATTAATATTGGCTTTTGCCATGTTGGCTTTATGCCATGATTAGAGCACACAATCCTATGCGGGGATTGTAAATAAGAATGGTCTGACTATAAGTCTTTGACGGGATCCAGGTTACGAAGTTCTCAATGGCCTTGAAATGAATTCCCTTGTGCCGAGATGAGTCGTAATACCCAGCTTGGATGATCCTGACCAGGGCTATCTTATTTATGATGTGGTGTACGACGTAGCACAATGGGTCTGTACCGAATAAATGACAAACGATGGCCGAGAGTGAAGGTCAGTTTGCATTAATGATAAGTATACGATTCCGCCATATCGCTCTACTTAGTTGAGGAAGTCTCCATGGAGCAGTGCACCGGTGTATTAAAGAGATATTGAAGTGACATGCTTTATGCTAGAGTGCTATGTGTGTGTTTGACTGTGTGTTTAATTTGATGATGTGCTTTCTTTTGGTGTATGAATATCTTAGAGAAAGATTTGCGAAAGAGTAGCTATATATATTCTTGGAATGTATTATGTAGTATTTTCTTTTTCGTATACATCCTTTCAGTGGATTTCAACTTGTGCAAAGAAATTCACCCTTGCGTGTTTTTCTGTTATTTTATGTACGTTACGCGTAGATGTCCACTTCGAGACCTCTGATAGCCCGAGTGAGGGAGTGTTTCCGGCCTCGTGAGGCCGATGGTGGGGGATAGACTTACGATCCCATCTCCCAATGGGCCACTGTGTCTGGACACGTGGTTAGGACTAGAGGAGGGGTGTTGGGCCCCGAAGAGGTTTGGAGAGGGACATGGTTTTGGACGTTTACATACCCGTCGAGAGGATGCGCTACTGGCTGGGAGATGCACCCTTTGCACGCAGTATCACCTTGGAGAACCGGGAGGCCAGAGTTCCACCCACGGCGCAGCATAGGAGAGAGGCGAGGGAGGATCAGAGGCCTACACCTCAGCGGATAGCCGAATCGGTATCTAACCGTTGTTGTCTGATTCGTCGCACTCCAAGGAAGAGTTCCTTGGAGAGGGCACGCTTACCAAGGATGGCACCACCAGTGACACCAGTTCCATCACCCGAGACCGTGAGGCCGACACTTCCTGTTCCATACGTCGCACCTTCTGGACATTTGGTGCGCTGTTCTTCTGACACTTCTGCCGGACCTTCGGGACACGTAGATAGAGGGAAGAGAAAGGTTAGAGACGAGCCAGATCGTGTACTATTCGAGGTGTCTGAGGTTGAGGAGGACCCCGAGGAGACGTCATCGTCTTAGGCCTGTAGAGGTGGGGGTGTCTAGTGCTAGGTTGTAGAGTGTCTGTTAGCGACCAGCCTAGGTTTGGGATGTACATGTTCAGTGTCGTGTATTTGACACACCTTTTGATTTACAGTTTTCCTAGGTTTAGCTTTATCGCTTTATTTCTTGATGTCAAGTTGTTGTAGTTTGGCCACTCTGTTGTGGTTTATAACTATACATTGCGAGCACAAGGTTTGTGTACTTTGACATGATGATGTACATATTTATGTATGATGTTTCTTTTCTTCTGAGTTTTCTGGATGGCTAAATGAGATGTGTGTAATCTTTTCGTATAAGATCCTTTTTCCTTTAAAAAAAAATTTAGCCACCAATTTTAGTAACCTTGATTTATGAAAGACGATTTTCTGCATTAAGTTTTTAGTTTTTCACGTGACGTTCCTTGTGGGAAAAAGGGGCGTTACAGAAACCCTAGATTGAGGTTAAGATGAAGATTTGAAGGTACAAATAGTGATTTTACAATATTTGAGGATTTTAGAAATTTACTCGGGAATTTTCTGAGAAACGGATAGTAATGTTACTGTTTTGGTCCCTGTAGTTTGACTAGGCTGAACTGTGAGTTGGTTTGGAGACTAGAACAAGTTAAGAAATATTTTTGGAGATCCCAAATGATGTTTTATATTATTTTAGAATTTTAGAAATTATTTTGGGAATTTTTAGAATAGCAGACAAAGAATTGCAATTTTGGTCCCTGTAGGATAAGCAGGGAAACAGGTGAATGCCAGAAGCTTAGAAAATGATCCAAATCAACCAAAAGAGTAACCAATGGTATTTTTATAATATTTATGATTTTTAAAAATTTTCTGGGATTTTTCTGAAAAAGTTCATTTTTACCTTAATTTTACGGGCTATGGTAAAATCGAAAAATTACCGTAATACTTCTAAACTTGATTTTTATAAACCAAGACCTTTGTGGCACCTTATTTTCATGGCCTATGACTTATTTTAAGATTCATGGGAGTTTTTACTTCAATACATTATTTTTGGACAATTTTTACTATGAAACTCAAAAGTTACCACACTTAATTACCTTGGAGACTTACCTTTTACCATGGTTAAGGTGAAAAATATTTTTACCCCTCCCTTGGACAGCTGCAGCGCCCTGGAATGTGTGAGGAAGAGTGTGGAAAATTCAAAATATCTTTGACTCGCAATTTTGGACCAATAGGAAAAATTCTTGATTAATTAAACTTATGACTCATTTCTAAAGTTAACTTAAAAAAAATCTTGGACAAGTGGAGAGGGGAGGAGGGAGGCCGAGACTAGGAGAGGGAGAAGGAGAGCTTCTTGTTCATACTATCCATTTGCTCTTACACCATAACCACTTATCAAGCTTTTCTTTTCAAAATTTTCATCCAAGATAATCAAATTTTGCAAGATTGCTCTTGATTTGGGATCATCCTATCAAGGTATTTCATGAGAACTTCATAGATTAGGTTTCTTGTTGTCTTCTTCATAGTTTATGAGCTTAGGGTAGAGTTTCGTTTATCTTAAGTTCATCTCTCAAGTGCTAAAGATTATCCATGGATGAGGAAATTTAAATTGGTATTTGGATTGTGTTGTGTTTATTTTGGAAGGAGTCAATCAAGAAGGAGAAGAAGAGGAAGAAGAAGGGCTTGGAACTAGGGATTTTCATACACAAGTTAAAGGAAGAGGTAAGGGGAGATTTTCTTATTCTAGATTTTTAAAGCTTGGTTGACATATGTCAGCTATGTTTGAAGTGGTTTGTTCAAGGAGTTAGTAATTTTATTTAGGGAATATTTTGATCAATGAAGGTAAGTGTCTTTTTGTTCATATGGTCTTGTATGACTCAAGAAAAAATAACCATGCTTGATAGATAGATTTGGATTGCTTGTGTGTTGTGTGATTGAGATTGGGTTGTCTTTGATGTGGGTGGTTCTTGATTTGTGGAGAAATAATTGTGTTATGTGAGATGATCTTGCCCTATGTTGTATGCATGATGATCTTTGCTCCATGTTTGATTTGAGTTGATGGAGTGGTTGTTGTTGTGACTATTTTCTCAAGTTTGGTAATATGAACTTGATCTTGGATCATGGTTATCGTGGTGATTACTATTAAAGCTTGGTGACATGGTTTTGATCTTTGATCATAGATGAGAATATGGTGGGTTGTGATTAACTATAACTATTGAACTTTGGAATTAAGTCATGAGTATGTTCTTATGGGTAATTGGTTCTAATTAAGCTAAGTCATGTTAAGAATAACTCTAAATGATTTTATTATGGAAAATCTCGAATCTGTCATGCCCTGGGTGTGTAAATTTTCGAAGTTGTGAAAATCTGGAAAACAAGGGACAAAACTGTCTGCACCGTGGGTGTGAAAAGTCTCGCACCTGTGAACAGTTCTGGATTCTGAAATATGAACAGCCCAGGATTTTTGCGAAAATTATCTTTTTCAGCTTTTTAAACCAAATATGTTTAAGAGAAAAATGTCATTTTAAAATCTAAAGGTTGGTAAGTATTTTGGTTAATTTATTTTAGAACTTAAACATTGGATTTGGAAAATGCTTTTAAGTTAAAAGACAAGTTTAATTGAAAGGTGTTAATTGAAAAGAAAGAGACATGTTGAATGAGAATAAGAACAAAGAGATGAGAATGCTAAAGCACAAAGAAATGAGAGTGCTATAACCAATAGTGAATGTTATATGTGATTGTGCAAGATATAACCTAGAGAAGGGGTTATGTATGATGTCACTAAGAAAAGAGAATAACATAACTAAGAGAATGTTATGTATGATGGTGACAAAGAGTAACATAGAGAAGAGATTGATTGTGTTACAAGAGAAATCAAAGTGAAAGTGATTGTGATTGACTTTGTGTGCAATATGTTATGCCATTTGCATAAAGAGATTTTCTTGGCTTTGCCAAGTGGTCATACCCAGAGAGGATTGTGATGTGAGCTACAACCCAGAGAGGGGTTGAAAATATGGTACGGTTGGGCTACAATTGCCTATTGGGATTATCCAGGTTTTGAAAGTCTCAATGGCCACGTGGTGACTCCCAGTGAGCCGAGAACAAGTAGAGCACCCGGCTTGGATAAATCTGACTGGCTGACCTATTTGTGATATGGTGTCACTGAGTGTATTAATTAATTGTTACTTGGACTTTACTGTCTATTTAGCCTTGAACAATTATGACTTAAACATGGCTTTCCTGAATACTGTCTTGGATTTTACTGGTGGTTTAGCCTTGAACAAGTATGTTAGGGATTGACTGTGGCCTATTGCTCCAATGTTGTTGAGGAAGAGAAAAGTCTCCATGGAGCATTACACCGGTGTTGAGAGGGAAATAGAAGTGTCATGCATTTTAAATGTATATGAGTAATGATATATTGCTTGATGCTGAGTTATGTGCTGTAACTATGATGATTTTCCTTGTGTATATGAGAATGTCTCAATAGAAGAGAGAGTATATACTTTTGTGCTGAGAAAAGGTAAATGGTACAATAATGCTTAATGTAGGTTAGGTTTGATAAGTCTGATTTACTTTATTCTTATCTATTGTCACTATGTTTTATAATCTGTGTATGAGGATTTTTCACCCTTGCCTATATGTTTTGTGCTCCTTGGAACATGATTCATATAAATGTACCACCAGTCAAGTGAGTTGACCAGGACGGAAGAATGAAGAAGAATACCGTCTGGAGTGGCTTTTGTCTTGATTGTCTATTGGGGGTGATTGAAGACTCGACCGACTTAGGCTCATTTGGGGTAGACTACTATTATTATCCTTGCCAGAGGATTGTACTATTTATATGACATTACTAGCTGTTCGGTTGGATGTACTTGTAAAACTTTGGACCAGTATTATATATGATGTATATTATTCATTCTGATGAGGTTTATCTCGTTTTTCAGTAGTCCGCTACGATATAAATAAGTTTCGAAATCTAGACAACATAAGTGAGAGTTTCAAGTGAAAATAATTTTCAGGAAATAAAAGAAAAAGATTTATACTCATTTTCGTAATAGACTTGAAATAATTAAAAAAAATCTTTTAAAAATAAAGATTAGTATTATTTTCGATAAAAAAAAAAGGTTACTTATGTTGTAATACCCTTTTATGAGAAAGGGTGTTGCATTCAACACTTAAACCATAAGCATGTACTGATGCAAGTTTCTTTTGTAAAATGGTGATGGTATATATATATATCAAAGTTTGAGATACTTTTATACAATGTGTTGGTTTATATTTCTGCATTCAAAACCTTTCGAAAAGAATTAAGGAGACATTATCCATCCTTCTCATTATTTAAAAGGCAAAAATTTTACCCGCATTTTTTGGAGAAGGAATACTGAGTTTTTCTCTAAATATTTTCTAAGTTATTGCGAAACTTTTGGTTACTATGGTGTAATATCCTTTTTGAAAAAAGGGCGTTACATTTTGTGGTCTATGATGCTTCTGAAAAACAAAAAAACTAATAATGACAACAATTAAGACTACCAAGATATTGAGGATGATCCTAACGAGGGGACAGTAGGGGGAAAATTAACAAAAGATGATAGAGTTTATTTCAAGAACGATCACGAGGAGGGCATTTGGATTAATCTATCATTCTGTGTCACTACGACTCATAAAAGTCTTAATCTGACAAAGAAGAGGAAAAGGTAGAGTACTTGATTTGGAATATACTTAATTTATGTTGTCTGAATTGAATAACTCAATAACTCTTTTAAATTGTTTGAATATGTTGTTTGTCATATTTTTCTTATTTGGTAGGTAATTAATGGCTTCAATCTGTTGCTCGATAAGCTTAAGAACAACAAAGTGTTTGCTGCAGACTTGCTTCTTCATCATGTAATTTAATTTGAGTTGATTGTTTCAGCTTGATAATTGGATTGAATGTAGTTAATTTCTATTTATAATTGTATTCTGATTGTCGAAATTTCAAATTGTATCTGTCTATCTGAACATTTAAAACTTTATTGGGAAATCAGAAAAAACAAAAAACGATTTAAAAAAAATTATTTGGACAATGCTTCCCCCATAAAGCGTTGTTGTGAGGTACAATGCTATACTACAATACTTGTTGTCCGCGCTCGATCTGTATGTGTCCATCACGACAGCGCTTTGCATGTCGCGTGTTATCTTTAAAGGGAATGTGGTGTGGTTAATGTGAGACTTCAACAGCGCTTCTTAGGCGTTGTGGTAGTTGCGCGTGCGAACAATAACGGGGCAACCAACAATGCTTTTACGCGCTATTGAAATCAAATTTAAACGCTGTTGAAGACGTTTCTCGGCGTAGTAAACTCACTATAGGGACTAAAACCAAACAAAAAAATGTTTAAGGGACTAAAAATCATTGATTTTTTTTAAGGGACTAAAATCAAAGCAACCTATATTATAGGGACGTGAAACATATTTAAGCATACAAAAATTGTATACTCGACTTCTTTCATCCTTCAAATATACTAGTTTTTGCTTTTAATCTCTATAAAAAATTATTTTTGGATCCCCACAATATCCAAACCTTTCTTTTTCCTTCCTGTCGGTCTTTGTTACAAAAATGTTTATGTGGGTAGCAAAGTTCTATCTGGCATTGCCACACAAGATTAGTGATGCCATGTGGCATCTAAGTTAGATGGCGAAGTGGGTCATAGGGTTATTCTTCTCCTATCCCTCTCCCGCTCCCCCTCCCCTTCTGCCACCCCCACCCCGTCATTCTTGGCCACCCATTCCACATCTACAAATGATTGGCAATCACAAGCCTTACCCAACAAGTGCACAACAAACTCAACTTAATCATTGTGACTACACTTAACTGTCGTTCAGTTCACCAATTATATAACAAAATAACAATACAAGTACAACAAGAGTGTCGTCTCCTCCGTCTCTCTCCCTTTGTTACTGTTAGCGAGTGTTAGGAAAATGGGCATGTCTCCTACCATCTCTTCCCAGCTGTCACCCTCCCATGCCCACAATTATTGTTTTCCTTTCCCCTTTACACATTATGCTAATTAACCCTAATACCCTAATTCCACTATTCTTTTTACCAGCAAAGGAAAACTATGTAAAGAACTTGATAAAACTGAATATACCTCTGATCTTATTAGAATTGAATGAATGAAATAAAAGAGGGAAGGCTTCTTATATAGGAAGCCAACACCTAAGTAATAACAAACTCGGTCTATAATAACTACCTAATAACAGATGCAACAGATATAATAGAATACATATTACAAATCTATCCTTATGGCTAACAATTCTCCATAGAAGTATGTGAGTGAGGACAAATAATGCTGAAAAGACCCGTGTTGGTTTGTGGGAACAGTCGTCCATCCAAAAAATAGCCGGGGCGTTACAGCCACCACTAAGCTTTTTGGGGGGCTGGCATCGCACCTGATCAAGAGTCACAACCCCTTCGGCGATTCGGGTTCAATGGCCATGTTTGAGAATTCAACTTTGAAAAGGGATAGAATTGGGGCAGTGATGGAGGATGAGATGGAGCCTGACATCATTTGGGAGCATAAAGTGAAGGGCATTGAGGCGAAGCACAATAGGTGAGTCATCACCAGCCTAGCTTTAAATTTTGCTATTTGCCTTCTCTTCCATTCCAATTTCAAAGTTGCTCATATTTTCTTAATCGAAATGGTTACATGAGTGTTCTATGTTCTTGTAATAAGTTTTTGTCTACACTCTTTCTAAAAACAGTATCCAATTAGATTTTGTTTTTGAGAATTACAAATTGATATAGGAGTCAAGTTGGTGATAAGTTCTATATGTTTATCTACCATAATGTAGGGACTCGCATTGGATGCTTATGAAAGATAGGATGGCAAAAGGAGGAGGGGAGAGAGGAAAAGGAGAACAATAAAGCATAATGTGAGTCACATCACCATCTAACTTAGATGCCACGTGGCATCACTAATCTTGCATGGCAATGCAAGATAGAGCTTCATTCGCCACATAAGAATTTTTATAACATATAATGATGGAAAAAATCAAAAATAAAAGATTTAGACATTATAGAGATAAAAAAATTACAAAGACTAAATGCAAAAAGATATATTTAAGGTGTGTTTGGGAGTTTTGGAAAAGAGAGGAGAGGAGGGTTTTGAAATTTTAGGGAGCTAGGATACTCCCCTACCTTGCATATATGATGTTCATTTTTAATAAAACAAAATCAAAACCTCTAAGAACCTCCAATTTGGAGAAATTCCAAAAATATATTAGGGAGAAAGTTTTGGAGGGTTTTAAAATGTTCTTTTCATCTTTTTTTTTCCTTTTTATAAAACTAAAATATTGTTATAAATCATTCACTCTCTTCCCCTCAAAAACTCCCAAACACACCCTTCAAGGGATGGAAAAAATATTTAAACCTAGATGAACTTTTGATGAAAAATAATAATGACACTTTTTAACACATTGCTTTCCATATGTTCTTTCTTATCATATAAAATATAGTTTCACTAACTTCTTCAAAAAAATAAAATATAGTTTCACTAAATTATAGAATGTGAAACACGTTTTTATAAAGCCCACATAATGTTCCCCAGATAGAAAATAATATATTGCTAACGTTAGTCAATTTTGGTTTTTCCTGTAGAATTTAAATTATTTTAGTTTTATTTTCATCGTATAGCCTGCCACTTTTTTCAAAAAAAAAGTCAATTGTGTACTTATTTATTTATTTCCACATGCATGTCGTGTCAACAAATTTCATTAACATTTACGACCGTATTAGTGGTACTGGTAGAGATAGACTTGTTAAGTTTTAAAAAGACTTGTGACAAAAATAAAATAAAATAAAAGTATGAAACAAAAAATAAAACTTAGAATGAAGCAAAAATAAAACTTACGCGAAATACCCATCCTTCTTTTTTTTTAATTTAAAAAAAAGCTTGATTCAGGGTTGTTGTAGTCTTGTGTAGAATGAAATTATGGGACGAAAGTGTTGGCGTGTATCCAAAACTAGAAAGAAATATCAAATAAATTAGAGAAGATAACACCCAGAGTTCTACTAACAAGTAACAACATCATATATATAAAGTGTTGCTTGGATTAAATATACAGATCACAATATGGGCGCTATACACACACGCTAACAACAGAGCGGGGTGGGGGGAGCGCCGCCAGGAGAGTGGGAGGAGGGAGATCCGCGCACGGTGTTGGTCGAAAACGTCAGAGTCAAGGCTCGCTAGGAATGAAGGACTGAAGGAGTATATCCATGGTGGAGCTTTCAAGGAAGAGTTTAATGGTGTAGTGCGCTCCTATTGGTAAATCCTTATCTGGTGAAGCTGAATTTCACTTTCATGGATTAATTGTTGCAAGATTAAGCTAATCGGTGGCCCAAAGGTACTAAACAATATTAATGGGACGGGTGTTAATTTATGAGCACTACTGCGTACTGGCATGGATATTACATGCTAAGAAGGAAATCTCAAAATTATTTTGGAAGGGGAAGAAGAATGAGTGGTGAGTGAGAGTGACGACTTTGTGGCCTGTGTTGTGACTGCAGCTAAAGAAACGTGTAACCCTATCTTAATTTTTAATTAATGCCACGTCATCGGTTTGGTTCCACAGGTTCGCGATTTTGGAAAATGAAATCCGTGGGCCGAACCAAACCACCACGGGTCTACTACGGATTGGATCGGGTTCTACCCAAACAACAAAAGAAACTTGAAAATTCGGATCGGTTTGGTTTGGATTGGGCTCGCGGGTGATCCAGACCCGTGCTCACCCCTATAACCCTTCACGGGGAACTGATCTGGTGATAGCTGCCATTCACCATCTACTAAGAATTTGATTTCATACCTACATAATAATAATAATAATAATAATAATTTCGGTTTTAGAGTTAGAAGAAGACTATAGGTTATAAACTCAATTTGAAAGCTTCAGTGAGTTGATAAAAAAAGATTAAATCTGTTTTTGGTCCCTTATTTTTTAACAATTTTCGTTTTTAGTTCCTTAAATAAAAAACGCATTTTTTTAATCCCTCATTTTTTAAAATGTGTCACTATGGGGCCATATTTTAAATTTAAAAATTATTTTTTTAATTTATATTTTAACCCCTCCTAAATCCTATAATTATCACCTTAACTCCCTTTTTCCTTCTCCTCCCCCTCCCCCAATGAACAGATGCGGCCAAGAAGGGAAGTTTCACGCGGCCAAGGGAGGCCGCGCACAACAGCGGAAAGGGAGGTGGCCACCGCGACTGCATAGAGAGGAGAATGACAAAGAGGCCGCATCTCGTGGTGGCTCCAAGGGAGGACATCGGAACTACTCCTAGCGGGGACGGGGGGCTGCGGTGGTCAGAGATGTCGCAGTGCTAGAGGAGGAGGGGGACGAGAAGGGAAAGGGGGTAAGGCGAGAATCAAACTTTAAAAGGGATCAAAGTATAAATTTAAAAAATATATTTCAAAATTAAAATATGACGCTAGGGACTAAAAGTGACACATTTTCAAAAATGAGAGACTAAAAAGATGTGTTTTTTACTTGAAGGACTAAAAACAAAAATTACTAAAAAATGAGGGACCAAAAACAGATTTAACCAAAAAAAAATGGTACCTTCTAGGCCTGACCAGCAATGTAGTTGAGAACCTTGTGTAAGACCAGTACTCAGGTGAAAGGTGCTCTCCTTGGCTCCAACCATCAAAGATGCCCATAACTTGCATACTCTAATAGATACAAAAGTTTAAACAAGCAATGTAGTCATTAGTGTTGTGTAATGTGCAATAACTAATGTTATATCCTCCTAACACGAAAAAAAAAGGTATCTCCAGCAAGTGTGATCACTGGCCAAAAAAATAATAATAACTGTTTCTTATTAAAAAGTGAGATAATTTTAGCACAATAGAGAATTCTCATTATACTACACCAAACATGGAAGCTCACCGGATCAAATTCAGTATTAGTACTTCATAACTTACAGGATATTGATTGCATACAAGCTTGCCTTTGTTATAAATCACAGATTAAGAAACCCTCTAATGGAGTGCAAATAGACTATCAATTGAACCACTTTCAAGTTTATTCATCAAAAAAAAAAAACTGAGATGAATGTAGAGAAAGAAGAGAAGTGATGATTGATGAGTGCTTTCTAACATTGTGAAGATTTTTTATCGTTCACAAGGTAGGTAATGCATCAAAAAGCATTCTAAAAATAATTTAAAACAATGGCTCCATCTGTTCTCAGAAAAAGAAAAGAAAAATAACATGGTTAGGACTTAGGACAGGACAATGAAATAAATTTTTAAGATATACTTCTTCAATTCCATGTGCTAGCTTGAGAAGTCGAGAACATGACTGTAATCGAATGGCAGTTGTGGGATTTTCAAAAGAGCTCACTGGTAAGTGGTTGTGCCAAGGGCCCCTCTTCTGATTCTGCAGATGTAATGACGCAAATTCCTCTAAACTTGTAAGCATAGAATGTGTTATATATATTTTAGATTAGATCACGTGGATAAGAGGAAGGCACCGATAATCGGTTAGTGGGCAAATGATTAAGATGAATGGACGGTGAAGGATGGATCATTTTGATTGCCATTTGCCAGCTGTGTGGGTGGAGAAACCCTAAAAGGGTGTGTTTGGAAGCGGAATTTTCGAAGGGAAAGGGAGAGGAAAATTTACTCCAATATTTTAATCTATAAATAATAGAAAAGTAGGTACATCCAATAGAAAGTCCTTTTCAAGAGCTTATAAATGGCATCATTTTCTTCATAGATTTTCCTATGTGGCATTGTTCCTTTTCAAGCATTGACATGTGTCACATTTTCCTTCATTTGCATCTTTAAGAAAACTATCTTTAAAACTTTCATCTTTTAATAAGTTCTACTCACATCACATTTCCACTTTATGTGATTGGACTTGGGATGTGATGAGTGTATTACAACTGTACCACACTATATCTTGTTTTAATAATATTTTTTATTGTGCATATTTTATTTTTAATTAAATTTAAACTTAATTTGAATTTAAATATGTACAATAGAAAAATTAGGGTTATTATAAATTTTAAAATTTATAAATAATGCACATCAGATAAATTTATTATATTATTGATGAATCATAATAATGATTTATGATAATAATAATCACAGTGATAAAAAACAATTTCATAAATATTTAATCAAATAATTAAGTAAAAAAACCATTAAAAATTTTATTTTTAAATTTTATTTTATCAACAATCAACAATGATAAAGAATTAATTTAACCAACGTCCGTTGATCCAACTGGCAACTGCGGTTGGTCCTCATCCCAAGGTCTCGTATTCGAGCCTTGGGTTTGATAAAAAAAAAAAGGGCGCTGGGAGGGATTGCCTTAAATTAAGGCTTAAATATGAATTTAGTCCCTTTAAAAATTCGAGTTTTGAATTTAGTTCATAAATTTAAAGTCAACGGTTTTTAGTCTTCCTATCAAGTTTTTGAATTTAGTCACTCCTTTGCGTTGACATGTGTCATGTCACCCTAAAACGCCTACGTGGCACATTGCCTTGGCCACGTCAGCTGACACGTTATGACTTGACTTGCTTGTTTATATATAGAGACTAAAATCAAAACATATAATATTTACAGAGACTCTTCTCCACCACCACCCCTCATTCTCCCCCCTCCCCTCCACCACCACCACTGCCCCCTCTCTCTCCTCCTCCTCTCTCCTCCACCACCACACCACCCCTTTCTCTCATAGCTTCTCCCTCCTCCTCCACCACCCCCTCCTTCTCCCCCTCTCATAGCTTCTCTCGCTTGCTCAGTATCCATTCTAACAATTTCACTTTCAGATAATCCAGACAAATTAAGATAAATTAAAAAGGATGAGAAGGAGGCTTGACCTTGAAATCTCCAACAGATCAATACAAATACAACAAACAAATCCAATCCCTACACGACATTATCCTTACCCCATCAAAATTCCAAATTCGCTTCCAAATTCACGGTTTCGGGAACCACCCTATTCATTTTTTGATTTCAATCCCTTCAAATTCACACCCCACTCAAATTCCCAGCCCTTTTCCCAATTGGGTTTTAATGAAAAAAATCTGATTTTTATTATTGGAGGGGGTGGTGGAGGTGGGGGGAGAAGGAGGCGGGTGGTGGTGGAGGTCAGAGAGGGGGTGGTGATGGAGGAGGAGGAGGAGGGAGAAAGAGGGGTGGTGGTGGAGGAGAGTCCCTGTAAAAATTATATGTTTTGATTTTAGTCTCTATAAATAAATGATGTGTCAAATGACGTGACCAGGGCAATATACCACGTAGGCATTTTAGAGTGATATGGCACGAGTCAACGCAAAGGAGGGATTGAATTCAAAAACTTAAAATTTAAAAGGACTAAAAACCGTTGATTTTAAATTTAGGGACTACATCAAAACTCAAATTTTTAGAGGGACCAAATTCATATTTAAGCCTTAAATTAAAAATCGACATGCTTGTGTGCTATTTACTTTAGTTGCCCGGACGTGCGCCGTCTCTGGTTCTTTTCGCCTTCCATCCGAAGGGGCTTGAGGATTTTGATTACCGGCATGCATCCACCGCCTCGGTAAATGGCAAATAGGCATGATTCTATTTCTTCTATAACCCCTGCGAAGGAAACATGGTCTGTTGCTGTGCGTGTTGTGCGACTTTGGTTCGTTTCAGACTTCAGCAAACAAAAACTTCCGTTCTCAATGGAAATGGTGTTGATGGATGGATGACAAAGTGAGGAAGAATGGGGGCTAATGGCTTTTTTAAAAACTATCGAGGCTACATATAGGGGAAAAATAGTGAAGTGAAGGATGAAGAAAGATGGTACATATTGTGGAGAGGTGAAGGAGAGGATGGAGCCAACTCTCTTCCCTGTTATTTCTTCTCCTCTTCCTCTCTACATTTGTTTGTCCTTTTTTCACCGAATCAGTGTGAGTGCTTCTCCCTTTTTCTGTAACAGAGTTTTTGGGGTCTTTTTTGTTTCTGTTGGTTTTATTCTGTGTTTGATTCATTGAGTTTTTGTGTGTTTTTGTACAATTGAAGAGGTGGTGGACTATCACTACATGTGTAGCTACTGAGGGCTGGCTCGCAATGACTCTTGGCTGTGATGGCCCACAAGCATCGAGTTTGAAAATCTTGCTGCACTGGATTCAAGGTATGGTTTTTTCTAAATTGCTTCCTTTTCTATGAATCCTTCCTTCGACTATCAATGTCTAACGGTTGGTTTTATTGTTTTTTATGTTTGCTTCCCCCATTTGCTTCTGATTCATGGAAAATTAAGACTTGCAAATGTATATGTAAATGGTGATAATGGTGATTCTTTATAGTTTCAATATTAGCTTATATAGCAGCCTATACTTGTATCTTGGGTTCACTGTTTACAAATTAGAATATTTTTGCTAGTTAATATTTCAGAATACAATGCTTTTTAAATTGTTTTCTACAAAACAGCAAAACTCTCTTGCTGTCTTGTTTTCTTCATGTACTAATTTCTATATGCATAAACTATTGCTTCTTACATCATATGTGTTTCTGCTGCATGATGGTATGACATTTACTACATGAAGATGGTATAGCTAGATTTACAAATATCATATTTTAATTGCCAACTTTTACTCCACTCTGATATATTAATGCCAGAGATATGCTATTTCTCTTTATCGTCTCTGTTGTTTATTAAAGGCTGCCCATGATGGAACTTCTTTTGATTCATTCAATATGGAGTCTTTGGGTCAGAAGTTGCCAGTCCATATTTTTTTTATATTTTAGTTTTTATCGGTAAGTTTTGAATTTCCAGTTAAGTGAACCTTTTCTTAGAGTCTGTTGACATGCCTTCCTTTTCAACCTTTCATTTACAAAATTTCCTCTACCTTCACACCAGTAATGTGTTCGTTTCAAATGTGATATTTAGAGCTTTTGAATTTGCATTTTCTATCTGCTATTGGGTCTGATTTTCCCTCTCATTTTCTTTCAATCTTTTTCTATAAATTGATTTCATTATAACTTTACCCAATTTCATTTCGCTATTTGATCCCAGACCCAAGCTCAAAGTTCTACTTTGGTATTGTAAGAACTTCTTTTCCCTATTTGTTTTGCCTTTTGTTTTCCTTTTTCCCAGAGAAATATCATCCTGTATTTATTGGTTTTTTGTTTACGAATTTAAAAATACAATTGAGGATGCTTTTGGGTTTTAGGTTCTGCCATAAAAGAGGTGTTAAATGTAGTGACTAAGTTGGGAAAGACATTGCATGGTCTGGTCTGGGAGTGATTATTCAAGCCTTCAAGGATTTCATCTGCACAAGCCATTCAACCATTCTGACAAATCTATATTAATATGGCCTATCCATAATTTTGTACATAAGACAACCATTCAGATTATAGGATGATGATGACATTAGAATAGAGAACTTATAATATTTTCAATAGGGGTGATGTCTGGGGTTCTTTTGTATATCAGATATGATTTGAAATCCATTTATAGAAAGACTTGGTTTCAAGTAATTAAATGAGCGCCCCTTACCATTTGGAGTCCAAATATGATACCTTCATCTTTCTTCATCCAATTTAGTCTTCTATTTACTTTTTGGCAAATTATTTGGACAACCTAGAGCATGAAAGGAATGTTTTATAGTCTGGTTTTTTTTAATTGACCTACTCCTTCTCTCTTCAAATTGACTACAGATTTCTATAAACATAAACCTTTACTTATTGTTTTTTTTTTCAACAGTGCAGGAAGCATATTTTATTTTTTTCTGTTGGAGTTATTGGCCGGTGTTAGCAAGGATGGATGGTGGTGATACATCTCATGTAGATATGGTAGAAGAGTTATTTCAAATTTTGAAATGTACTACTGTAGTGGTTGTACTCTACATTAGTGGCATCTGGAGGTGAGTGTTGACTTTTATCTATACTAGTGGCCCGACGGGTACTGTCGTGCCCGTCTGTGCACACATATAAGGTCAATTGATATAATATAATTGAAGGAGGTTGTGTCAGGAAAAAGATATAATTGAAGTGGGTAATATAAGGAGCAGTTGTTTATTGTGTAAAAAGATTATGGAAACAATAAATGTGTAGAATAAAATGAGTATGAAGTAAAGCAGTTGAAGAGTATATTTGTCTACGGAAAAGGCTCTACCAAACCTTCCTACTGGCATTATATATTGTTATAGATTATAGATATAAGGTACTTAAGGTAAGGTTTGAAAGTTTCACTAAATAAAAAAAAAGGTAAGGTTTGAAAGTGCCGAAATAGATCACTTAATTTGATCCCCTTTCATTTTCCTGATTATTACAGTGTTCTTTCAGATTTCTCAAATTCCATTTCTATATTTTTGGTTGTAATGGGATTAGATAGGTAATTTTATTAGAATGTTAACTTTTAAAAATGTAATTACGTTTCCACTTATCTTACTATACATTTCAAGCACATCTTTTATTGTGGTGTCAAAATGTGTGTTAGAATTGTAGCTATGCAATGTTTCATTTTTTATTTGGAAAAACTAATGTTCAAGGATAATCAAAATAGATCCCATTATATAGATTGAATAAAAGGTATAACTGTTTCATATTATCGTGAAGGCACCATGATCGACAAACGGGAGTGTTGGTTTTTTTTCCCGTTATGATGGACGAGTAATGTTTTAATTCATAAGGTTTTGATCGAATATTATTATTCTGATTTAATTAAATATTAAATATTAATTATTTATATATAACAGATTGATAGGCAAAACATTATGGTTCCTATTGCTACTCAAGCACGACTAGGGGTTATAATGGCAAAACACTAAGGCTATGTTTGGATGGGGTTTTTGGAGGGGAAGGGAGGGGAGGGAAAAATTTATAATCTCCAATTACATTGTTTGGGAGTTTTTAAAATTAAAAAAAGGTTTTACATCTTAGTGTCTGTTACCTTCTAAAATAATATTTTATTTGTCCTATTAAAACTAAACAAGGTAATTAGGAATTATAAACCCTTTCCTCAACTCCCCTCCCCTCCTTTCTCCTCCAAAAACCCCCATCCAAACATAGTCTAAGGGATTATGTACACGTGTATTAAAAAAATTAACAATGCATGAATTTGCTTTCATCTTATTGATAACTTACGCCCTGTCCTCCATGTATTTGGAGATTGAGGGAAATGAATCTTTCTACCTTCTATATTGTAGGATATAAATACGTGTGGAAAATTTGAAGTAATAATTCATATATTGTGCATTTGAAATTTTAATAATTAGAAGACAAATATTCAATCTTTTTTAATGTGTTATATTGACGCAGAATAATTTTATAAAGGAAATTTTATGAATAAAAGTAATTTTTTACATATTATATTTAGTTCGCGGAGAGAAACATTTTATAAAAAAACCATACTTTTGATTGATTAAGTGTTTTTTAATATAAATGTGTTTTTTCTTGCTTACTATCATTTGTTCACTATCTAAATTATTATGGGTGAAGATTTTTATAGAAACTAGAATCGTACCCGTGCTATCTCACGGGTCATGTTGATTTTTACATATAATATAAAATAATTTATTTTTATAGTATTATCTCCGGTCTTTATTATAAAAAAATATTAGGTTATTTTTTTGTCCAAAATATAAGAAATATAGACCTAAATGCATTAATTGTTAAAATTTCTTTTATATCTTTATTTTATTATGAGATTTATATTCCTCGTACAAGTAGGTATAACCATTTTAACTATTCAATAAGTGTATTTTTAGAGTATAATTTAAATTAATTAAAACTAACAAACTTAATTAATTCTCCTTAGTTTAGATGAATTAGTGATTTGTTTCTTGTAAACTAATATAAGGAGATTTCGTCAAAAAATTAATATACAGAGGGACTAAATTACACTGGTATAAATACTTTAGGCAATGTTACAACATTAATAATTTTTAATCAGATAATTATATAGTTCACAGTTGGATTAAAAATTATTATCACATAGATCATTCCTATAAAAATGTACATCAATATAAAAATTATTTAATGTTTATTGAGATATGCCACAATTCAACATCTTTTTAAATGTACGAATAATATATGTTAAAAAAACATATGAATAATATTGATGTATTTCAATGACACATTAGATTAACTTTGATTTATGTAAAACTTTATTATAGGAATGATCTATGTAATACTTTTAATCTAACAGTAAGTTTTATAATATAATTATTCAGTGAAAATTTATTAATGGTATAACATTATCCAAAGTATTAAACCGGTGTAATATCATCTCTTCTCAACTAATAATCTAATATACATGATATGTACTAAATTTATAATAGTGTTGTGCTGATTTTGTGTACATATTAGTTAAATATACAAACTTGGTGTTATCGTCACAATGAAACTTGTTTTTTTCAATCACAGTAAAATTTTATACATGATTTGTGATAAAAAAAAGGTTGATTTGTTGGATTGGGTTCATTCATTGATGTAGTAATTAATGAAGGCATAACAAATCATATTTGTATCAATAAAATATGAAGACCTCAAGAAGAGTGGATAAATCATGTTTGTTAGAGCACCATTAAGATAATGTGACCGCTTCAAAGACAAATAAATTGATTGAACATCTAAGTTCTTTATCAACAACAACTTGTAATCAACTTAAAGACAATTCTTAAAATAATCATGGTCTTAAAGCAAAATCAACATTACAATACACCCGATCTACTAAATTAAATAAATAATAATTATTAAAATAAATTTTGCAATATGAGAATTTGCACGAACATAAAAACATGAATAAAACTCATAAGTAAATATTATTTACCAACAATAACATTAAAAGAATAATAATTTACTACGTGAAAATTTTAAAAAGAGAAAAATGAATGAAACCCATAAGCAGCACTATTTTATCTATCAATAATAAAATTAAAGAAATAGTTTTGCAACTTAAAAATTTACTGGGACAAAAAAAAAAGAATAAAACGAATAAGTAAACACTATTTTATTTACCCAAACAAAAAATACATAAATTAATTCTGTAAATAAATATTATTTATTTATTAAAAATAAAGTTAAAGAAAACTAAAATATTTTTTTCAACTTAAAAATTTGCAGAAGCAAAAAATCATGAATGAAATCCATTAATAAATCTTGTTTTATTTGTCAAAAATAATATTAAAATAATAATTTTTGCATATGAAAATTTATAAAAAAAAATAAAACCAATAAACAAATACTATTTTATTTATAAAAAATGAAATAGAAAACATAAAACAGTAATGTATATTAGGTTATTATCTTATGAGAAATATTTTATCCTCCTATAAATTTTCTTACATATCCTCCGATTATTTTATAAAATAGGAAAGATAATACAACTAATATATCGAAAACATAAAAAAAATTCAATACTTTCTCTATTTAGTAATTAAGAAATTTTGTAGGAATAAATGATAGAAAGATTTAGAATTATTCTTATCTTATATATTATATTATATATATTATATATTCTAATAAAAAAATATTATATATTATATATAACGTAACATACTATGTATTACTTAATATTAGTATATTATTATATTATAATATACTAAAATTGGAAAACTAAATCCAAGTGAAAAAGGAAACCAGCGGAATAGAGAAAAGGAAAAGAAATGAAGGCAAGCTTATGGAATTGAAAGTCCGGGACTGGAATGCGCTGCAAACTGGACACGTGGAAGAAACAGTGATTGATAGTGTACAGATTTTATTATAATATAGATTAAACGTTTATATAAATTGTGAAATATACAATTTATATTTTTTTAGTATATATTGTTTGTAGCATGTGCCTACATAATATATTTGAGAAAAGTAATTTACTGTTTATTTGAGAATTAAGGCAATGTTTAGCAATACGGTTGTTTAACCGGCAATGTTTTGTGAATACGACATGTCAATCTAGCAATATTTTTAATACGGTTATCCTAACTGGTGATGTTTCGCATTACGGTACTCTAACCGACAATATTTTGACACGCGATGTTCCAATCCGGCAATATGATGTTTCCAATACGATGTTTCAATATGATGTTTCAATACGATATTTTAATACGATGTTTTCATTCAATGATGTTATTAAATGTGTTTGATTTCTTTTGTTAATGAACATGGTGTTGTGTATATCTTATATCTGATGTACGTTGCTTGTATATTCTCTTATGATATAACTTGATGATAAGGTTTTCACCCCTGCATGTTTTCTATGTTGTGTTGATGCATGTGTAAGTAGATGATTTACCCAAGGAGTGGGCTAGTTCCAATCCGAAGGCTAACTCTCAGAAGGGGATCTGAAGGAGAACACTGCATGGATTGATAGGGATTCCGAGAAGAATCTGTGTTTATTGTCTTATTTTGTATAGATGTCTAAAGACTTGACTGGCTCAGATGTTCACTGTATAGATTATTTTCAGAATTTGAGTATACTAAATTTTTATTGTAAAACTCTTATGATTATATATATGAGATGAGGAATTTTCTGTACAAAGTTGTACTTTACATTTTCACGCTTAGACGTTTACAAAAAGAAATAAAAATAAAGGGTTGTTGCATTTTGTGGTATCAAAGCCTGGTTTGAGTCTTTTGGGTACTGTTGGGTATAGGTCTATTATGTTCTGTTGTATGAACTCTGATCAATTATTTGTGATGTATAAAATTTGTGTGGATTTTGTGTGAATTTTGATTGTGTGTTTGGTTTATATTGTTCTAGAAAAACCTGGCGTTGAAGTTGTACTAGAATGGGACGGTACAACTGAGAAAATCTGAGACTGCACTGGAATGGGACGGTACAGTTGAGGAGAACTTAATAGGATTGATCGATACTACCTATGCCAACTATACTGTACAGGTATGGGACTGTACAGGAAAGGACGGCCTTCTAAAAAGCATGTAAGTGAGAACAAAATATGTGGTTGAAATTCGTGTTGGTTTATAGGGAAAAAATCATAAATCTGACAGTAGCTAGGTGATTACAGAATAATATAAACTTGATTGAATCTGTGTGATTGTTTCGTTGTGAAATCTTTTTGTATAAATGTGTAATTTTGGGATTTCTTGGATGGGTTCTGATTGGTTTTACCTAGGTAGTTGCCTTGTAGGAAACCATGGCAGGAAGAGGGAATAGAGACAATGCAAATTTGGCGAATGTCATACGAGATATGGCAACGACCATAGGACAAAGAGAAGGAAATGGGCAGGGTTTGGCAGATTTTCATCGTGCCAAACCTGTAACATCTCAAAATTTCACTCTATGATACAAAGTATTAATTTTGGAGGATTAGAATTACCCTTAAGATTTTCGGATAATAAGAAATGGTTTAGAGCTGACGTAGAGGACAAAACGGTATTTTACGGACTTTTTGACTGTTAGAATAAGTTTATAATGATATGAAAATTTCATACTTGATTCAAAAAGAAGTATTTGAGGATATAAATAGTAACTTAGTGTCATATGAAGGATTTAGAAGTTAAGTTTTGAATTTAAGAAAACAGTATAAAGGAATATTGATGTTTTAGTCCCTCTAAGAGAAATTACGTAATCTGTTAGTTAAGAAATGGATAAATACCGGAGACTAAGGAATGATCAAGAATAATATTACAAGATCAAAAAGTGTTTTAGATAGTGTAGAAATGATAAGTTTTGTTTGGTGTTGCAGTTTAAACAGTAAGACAGATAGTGTAAACTCCGTTTTTCTATTTTTCGTCTGTTTTTTGTTTTATATGAAATTTTGTGATCTAATTGCTAAGCGATTTATTTTTGTCTTATAATTAGGATTCTAATATGCTTATCAAATTATTTCATTGAAACAGACGTTTTTTCCTTTGACATTTGGGTTTTTTTAAACAACCGTATTTACCGTAATTGACAGATAAGATTTTAAATAGCATAAGTATATCAAACCAACCCAAAAAATTATCTTCCTTCACAAAAGTTGGTTCTTTTAATATTTGTGATTTTTTGAAATTTTTTAGCAATTTTTAGAAATAATAAATTTTAGAATTAATGTTTTGGTCCTTACAGTTTGACAGTAAGAAACTGAGAACTGATTCGGAGACCAAGCTGAGGTATGGAAAATATTTTGAGAAGTTAAATCATGTTTTCACATTTTTTAGGATTTTTGGAATTAATATGAATTTTTTTGAAAAACAGATCAAAAGTTACGTTTTCGGTCCCTGTAAAATCGAAAAACGAGGGTTTTTGGATTAGAAATGGATTTTTAGTGATCAGGAAATGCTCAAAATCATTTTTCAAGAAAGATCATTAGTGTTTATATTAAATTTGTGATTTTTGAAAATTTTCTGGGAATTTTCTGAGAAATGTCCGTTTTGCTCTTACGGCGTGTCCGTTTTCCCTTGTTTAAGCGAACCGCAAGCATACCCTTACCGTAAAAATCCAAAAACTCTTCCATGAAGCCATTAGGACTATTATAGGACATTTTTCAGATTTCTTATTGGTTCTCACACTTTAAATTAATTTTGAGAATTTTTTATTAATGAAAAGACTATTTTGCCCTTGATTTTCACTTAAAACCTAGGGGCAAAGATGTAACTTCACTTCCCCTTCTTGATTAGCTCTCAAAACCGCCCCATGAAGCAAGGGAGAAGAACTCAATTTTGAGTCATCACCATGAGTCACAAGCCTTGTCATGAGCTTAAACCAATTAGAAAAAAGATTGATTAAACCTAATTAATAATTAAGTATTTTAAGCCTCATGGCTTACATCACAAAGACAATTTTCTTCCTTCTTTGTCCTCATGAAATTCGCCCCCTCTCCTTATAAATACCCATCTTTGCTTCATAAAATTTCTACTACAAAAAGCCTTTTTGTTAACAAGCAAAAATCCTCTCTTTTTCTCTTTATAGTTCTTAGTTTTCTTGTTTGGTGTTCTTGGTTCTTCAAGCCTTGTTCTTCCAAAATTTTGTGGTAAAGGTAAGGGAAAACTCTTGAAAATTAATTTGAGAAACATGAGTTTGATTCTTGATTGTGATTGACTTGTGTGTTTTGTGTGTTATAGCCTTTATTTATTTATGTATTTATGCTTTATAATTGTTTTATGGCTTAAATTTAATTGTTTTGTGCTATTTATTAATTGTAGTGTTATAATGCCCAAATTTCTCTTAAATTTCGTGGAAGTAAGGTGGCGATGGCAAAATTAATTTTGAGTTTTTGTAAACATACCGTTATAATTGTAACATCTCGACTGCTTTTCGGATCGACGACTATCCCCACACACCAACACGAGTCTTTTCTAAAAAGATCATCTCTTTAACTAGAATTATTATTTTTCAAGAAAAGATCATCTTTTTCATAAAATTCTTACTTCCCAAATAAATCACCACTTGATTAAAATCATCACTTGAATAAAGATTACTACTTTTCATAAAGATCATTTTTTTTAAAATAAAAATCATAGATTTTCTTAAAGATCACTTCTTTAATAAAAATCATAGTTTTTCACAAATATCCTAACTTTAATAAAAATCATAAGCAAGCAAAAACACCTATCACCCAAAAATCCTATAACTCACTCAAGAGCAATTTCCCCTTACCTTATTACCCCCACTTGGGTTGCAGGCCTGCATGTGACACCCTGAGACCGACGAGGGCGAGGAGTGATCACCGGTGCAAAGAGGCACGGACAAGGAGCGGCTCCTGGCAGGCTTCTAGGCAAAGGGGTACATGAATGAACCGAAATCATACCCGAATGAGAGGAATTCCGAGACTGTGTAGGTATGGGACTGTACAGTTGAAGAAAGTTTAATAGAATTGATTCGCACTACTCATACCAACAAGATGCATCTTCTTTTTGGTAGCCTGTCACTTAAGAACTCCACAGTTAAGCGTGTTTGACTTGGAGCGATTTAGGGATGGGTGACCTCCTGGGAAGTTTCCTGGGAAGCATGTGAATGAGGACAAAGCATGCTGAAAAGACCCGTGTTAGTGTGTGGAGACAGTCGTCAATCCGAAAAGCAGCCAAGATGTTACAAATGGTATCAGAGCCGGTCCTCTCCCAATACGGTATGGTTCGGGGACGAACCAAGCGAAAGCTGGTGGGCATGTGACACCCTGAGGCCGACGAGGGCGGGGAGTGATCGCCGGTGCAAAGAGGCACGGACAAGGAGCGGCTCCTGGCAGGCTTTTGGGCGAAGGGGTACATGAATGAACCGAAATCATACCCGAATGAGAGGAATTCCGAGACTGTACAGGTATGGGACTGTACAGTTGAAGAAAGCTTAATAGAATTGATTCGCACTACTCATACCAACAAGATGCATCTTCTTTTTGGTAGCCTGTCACTTAAGAACTCCATAGTTAAGCGTGCTTGACTTGGAGCGATTTAGGGATGGGTGACCTCCTGGGAAGTTTCCTGAGAAGCATGTGAGTGAGGACAAAGCATGCTGAAAAGACCCGTGTTGGTGTGTGGGGACAGTCGTCAATCCGAAAAACAGCCAGGATGTTACAAATGGTATCAGAGCCGGTCCTCTCCCAGTACGGTATGGTTCGGGGACGAACCAAGCGAAAGCTGGTGGGCATGTGACACCCTGAGGCCGACGAGGGCGGGGAGTGATCGCCGGTGCAAAGAGGCACGGACAAGGAGCGGCTCCTGGCAGGCTTTTGGGCGAAGGGGTACATGAATGAACCGAAATCATACCCGAATGAGAGGAATTCCGAGACTGTACAGGTATGGGACTGTACAGTTGAAGAAAGCTTAATAGAATTGATTCGCACTACTCATACCAACAAGATGCATCTTCTTTTTGGTAGCCTGTCACTTAAGAACTCCATAGTTAAGCGTGCTTGACTTGGAGCGATTTAGGGATGGGTGACCTCCTGGGAAGTTTCCTGAGAAGCATGTGAGTGAGGACAAAGCATGCTGAAAAGACCCGTGTTGGTGTGTGGGGACAGTCGTCAATCCGAAAAACAGCCAGGATGTTACAAATGGTATCAGAGCCGGTCCTCTCCCAGTACGGTATGGTTCGGGGACGAACCAAGCGAAAGCTGGTGGGCATGTGACACCCTGAGGCCGACGAGGGCGGGGAGTGATCGCCGGTGCAAAGAGGCACGGACAAGGAGCGGCTCCTGGCAGGCTTTTGGGCGAAGGGGTACATGAATGAACCGAAATCATACCCGAATGAGAGGAATTCCGAGACTGTACAGGTATGGGACTGTACAGTTGAAGAAAGCTTAATAGAATTGATTCGCACTACTCATACCAACAAGATGCATCTTCTTTTTGGTAGCCTGTCACTTAAGAACTCCATAGTTAAGCGTGCTTGACTTGGAGCGATTTAGGGATGGGTGACCTCCTGGGAAGTTTCCTGAGAAGCATGTGAGTGAGGACAAAGCATGCTGAAAAGACCCGTGTTGGTGTGTGGGGACAGTCGTCAATCCGAAAAACAGCCGGGATGTTACAATAATGGCGAAATTTAGATTTACTGTAAAGAAAATACAATTTATTCTTTTCTAAAAACCCTGATATTGTCTATCATTGATATACAAGGTGATGGTTAAGATAAATGGTTTATCAGTATGAGTCTGTCTAGGAAAGACAGAGGTCTTTGAAGGGGCCTTAGTCCATCTCTCTTTCCTGGGAACTGTATTGATATACTGTTTGGGGAATTCTTAACCCAGGGACCCGGTATATACGTGACTAAGATAAATTAGGAAAGAAGTAGATTTCTAAATAACATATATATAAATAGATTGGATTAGATAAAATAGTATAACAGTAAAAGATTCTCGGTGAATTCTGCTGTTGTAGCATCTGTCATAAAAAGTGTGTAACGGTAAAGAATTCTCGGTGAATTCTACTGTTATAGCATCTATCAAAAATTTAGTATAACGGTAAAGAATTCACATTATCAATGAAAAATATCGAGTGAGTATCCAATCTGTATATATATATATATAATTTACTCAGTTTAATTTACAATGTTTATGGCAGTGAAAATTAGTGAGATAGGCTTTCAACGGGCCTCTTTCCTAGAAGATAACTGGAGCTTAAGTATTTCAGAAGAGAATCAGCTTGATTTCGTTCACTTAGTCTATATCGAATCGTTTTAAAGTTGGCATTGATCACCGAATACGGCTCTGCCGCCGTGTGATCCTTTCATCTTCAAAATTAACTAAGCCGGTAATTAATCAGCTTTATTTCATTCACTCAGTTCTATATCAAGTTTTCAAAGAAAATTGGACACTGATTATCGTAGTCGGCTCAGCCGCCATGTAATTATTCTTTTACCAAAATCTATCTAAAATCTGAGAACAGACACTTATTGATTAAAAAGTGGACATAAGTTTCACTATTGTTGATCTTTTCTCTCTTGATCAATCCTAGGTGGCTCTGCCCCGTTTTGGTCTACTTGAAATGAATTAATAATCTTTAGTTTATATATCGAATCACTCTGTTGGGCTGCTCACCTCAATTCGGCTCTGCCGCAGTGTGAACAGTCATTAATTGAATTATTGAAGCCGAGAATATAACTTGATTCATAACGAGCGATAAAATGAGTAAAAGAGGGCAAGGAGTATATGAATGATACAGTAAAAGGTTTTTATCTGAAGTGAGCAAAGTGGTTTTAACAGTTATCTGTTCATATAAAAGAGTTTTTTTTTTATCATAAAGTGATGAGTTATTTTATATGAAGTATTTTGATGAGAAATAAAGATTTTCAAAGAGAAGTTGCAGTAAAACAAATGAAGTTTTACAGAAGAGATACTAAAGAGAAGTTGTGTGCAAATTTAGACTGTAATTTGCATAAAGAGTTTTTGAGCATTACAACCCGAAGTAGTGTGGTTGAGAATTTAGTACGGTTGGGCTACAACTGCCTATTGGGATTATCCAGGTTTCGATGGTCTTATGTGACCGAGTAGGTAATACCCTCGAGCCGAGACAATTCGTATATCCGACTTGGGTAAATCTGACTAACTGACTTATTCATAAATTGGTATTAAGTAATAAATGTTAGTATTACCGAAGGATCCCCGGAAGTCCTGAAGGGGCTGTCTGGTTATTCTGTTAAGTTTACTACAGCCAATCGCTCAGGGGTGTTAAGGTTGGTAAAGTCTTCTTGGAGCAATACACCGGTGTGTTTTGTGAGATATGGAAGTGGCATGCATAAATATACATTGACTTGATGATATATTTTTGAGAATGTATTGCTTTTGTAGGGTTACAGCACAAGGTAAGATCTGTTTAAACGAGATCTGGTTATATGTCTTGAATGATCTGCTATTTTTATGTGTTATAGATAACTTGTTGTTCTGACATATATATGTTTTGATGTGCGAATTAGGTGATGTGTGATCTGTGTTTTGGGTGTGCTCATACTTTTCCTATTACTTTGATTTAGAGTTTCACCCTTGCCTACTTTTATGTTGTGTTGATACATGACTGAGTAGATTATTTACCCAAGAAGCACTAGTGCAAAAAATGCTTTTTAAATCGGGTAAAAAGCACTTTTTAAATCGGTTATGACCCGATTTAGATACAACCGATTTTAAAAGTGGGGTTTTTAAATCGATTATTGGTAACAACCGATTTAAAAAGTCCTCCTCCACCAAAATTCTTTCCACTAGCTACAGTGTAGTATTCTGACTAAGAACTGCAAAAAGAAATAAGGACTGCCATAAGTGAAATTTCAACATGCACACAACACCATGCTTAGCAGTATACAAGTGCATTCCAACATTCCAACAATATAAAAACCACAATCTCATACTATAAACCGTGACCCTTAGTTGAAGATACAACTTGCACAGAATATTAAAACATTGAAAGGAGTGCTAACAGGAAACACAATTTTCTCCTACATTGGCAACAACATAGCACATAGATCAGCAAACACCAGCAACTGATACAAGAAGAAGAAGAAGAAGAAGAATAACAGAACAGGAACTTTGTTCTATCATTTTCCAAAAAGTATAAAACTCGAAGTACCTTAAAGGGCATTGGTTGGTTAATGAAATAACAATAGGAAATATTTATTGAAAAGTACAGTCTTTTAATAAATGTTTTCAGTAAGTACTTTTTATTTTTTTTTTGGTCAAACATTGTTTGATTTCTTAACCAATGTTTTTAGGACACCCATTACTAAGACCCAACCGGTGAGTTTCATTTCCCAGAGGTTCTCAAACCTGGTATAAGTGTTTGGGATCCATTGTATTCTTGATCACAGGATCCACAATGTTTGGAAGCTTGGATCTATCTGTGAGCTGTGGCATGGCCTGCAATCATCACAAGTAGCTTATTGTCATTCATTTCCCACATCATCACTATTTTTTTAATTTGATCAAGCAACCCATACCCATGTGACAATAGATTGGCATTGAGATGGTGCCAGTTTTTCCACAGGCTTCCTTTCTAATAGAAGCTCAAGAAGCACAACTCCAAAGGCATAGACATCACTTTTATCAGTCAATTTACCTGTAAAAATAGTTAAAATGCAATTTCCTCAGTAAACAATTCAAGTTTTACAGTAGATGAATTTCACACATAATTTCTCATTGCTTTTTGAACTAAAACTCGTATGGATCCAAGCTATTTCTCCATGTTCTCCATTTCATTTATATCTCATGTTAAAACATCTACTTTTGTTTTCTTCTTTTGCACTTCCTTGAAAAGTACTTGTCATCAAACTTATCCACATTAACTGCAGAAACATCTACTTTGGTTGAAGTGCCAATAACATATGGCTGATTCACACGTCTCAAAGGAACTCCATTAATCTTGAAAGGACCTGAAGTGGTGAGAAAGAAACGTATTAAGACCAGCAAGAGATGAGTGGAGAGTAGAGAACATCTTTAAGGAAGAGTGAAGAGTGTCATGTCTTCAAAATAGAAATCAACAGGCACCAAAAGCTACCGTCAAAGTATATTAAAACACAACCTCAGAAATAACCACAAGCATTAACACGCACACGCACATGCATTGGCATACAATGCAATTAAGAGACATTATTGGCTCAGCGCAGAAACAACTGCATAACTCTAATTCAAGTTATAAAACAAAAAAACAGAGTTTCCAAACCAATTGTTTATCACAGGTCAAAAGTGAATACCAAACATGCAATCAAATTCAACCAATCGATGTTGACAAAAAAATGAAGTGTCATCCATCGGCAAACACTTACCATGCCAAAAACTCATTAAACAAAAACAATTAGAAGCAATATAACAAGAGGCAATATTCAGTATAAGTTGAAGCCGCAATACACACACACACACTATACAGCTTTAGCAAAGACACAGAATGTAGCTGGACCAAAATGGTTATTCTTTAAGAAAATTACAAATAACTTATTAAACAAATATTGACAATAATTTACCAGTTACGAGAAGCAACCCAGAAGGAAGCTACTTCAGAAACACTACTCTCTTCCCCTTAAATCTGCCGGCAAAAAGAATCAGCACTGTCCCGGGAGTAATGCTAGCCCTAAAAACAGAAACAAGCAAGATATAAAGTCCAAATAAACTAAACAGGCGAAGAATCCAAGCAGATTGTGAAGTATGAGTGCAGGCCATCGCCATGCCTGGGTGGCTGGGTTTAGAACACAAACTAGAGACGAACAAGAGGCGCACGTTCCAAATCCGCTGAAAGTTGAGTGATTCGGTTAGAGATGGAATGGGAAGCGAACAGAGAGCGAGAACAAAAGAGAGAAACCTAACCTCAGAAGGCGGCGGCGGCATTGCTCATCGTGCTCGCGGTGCTGTCCGGAGAAGAGCTGAGAGTGACATTGAGAGTGATGAAGAGAGAGTGTTGTCCGGTGGAGAAGAGCTGAGAGTGAGAGAGACAAAGGGAGAGGGTTTTGGGAATGAGGGAGACAAAGCAAAGACCGCGCAGTGACAAAGTGAGGGAGGTGAAACGGGTATCAAATTTCAGAGGTCCACTTTTTAAATCGGTTATTTGTATAACCGATTTAAAAAATTTACTTTTTAAATCGGTTATTTTTACTTTTTTAAATCAGTTATACAAATAATCGATTTAAAAAGGTGTTGACAAAATCAAAAAATATATTTTAAATTAGTTTTTCATTCAACTGATTTAATAAATTTATCGTTATTTACAAAATTGTCATCGCGTCTAGTTTTTACATCTGATTCGCTAATAACCGATTTAACAAGTAAATTATATTCCCTATTTTGCACTAGTGAAGTGAGCTATCTCTTAGAAGAATGATCTGAAAGAGGATACTGTATAGATGGATAGAGATTCCAAGAAGAATAGGTATTTACTGTTTTAGATTGAGTAAAGGTCTAAAAACTTGACCGGCTCAGGTGTTCGCTGTATAAACATCTGTTGTAAACTCTGATGATTACATATATGAGATGAAAAAATTTTAAAGTACGAAGTTATGTTTTACTCTTTACACATGAATATTTACAAGGAGAAAGTCTTACAGAGATTTATTCCCCGTCCTTCTCATCTTTTATGACAACCGAAAATTTTTACCATATCAAAATATTTTCCAAGTCATTGTGAAACTTTTGGGTTACTATGGTATAATATCCTTTTTGGAGAAAGGGTGTTACAAAACTAACTCAGTTCAAAGGAGGTTATAACCGGAAGGGGCAGAACTATGGATTCAGGAGTTAGAAAAGATTTTTGTTGCTATGACATGTAGAGAGGAACGAAAAGTGACGTTCGCTGTATACATGCTAGTGGGCGATGCTGAGTTCTGGTGGCATGGGGTATGTCAGCTGTTGGAGGCCGGAGAAATAGTCATTACTTGAGCTCTTTTCCATGAACAATTTTTGACCAAGTATTTTCCTCAAAATGTCCGTCATAACGAGGAGATGGAGTTCTTGAGCCTGAAACAAAGGGAGATGTCTATTGGAGAGTATGCAGCTAAGTTTGAGTCGCTCTCCAAATTTTTCTCGTACTTTCAAATGCATCCTAATCCTTCATAGAAGTGTAAGAAGTTTTAGGAAGGATTGAAGTATGATTTACGTGAAGCGATGGCACCACTAAAAGTTGAGGAGTTTGGAGAGTTAATAGAGTGTTGCTCTATGATTGAAGAGACCAAGAGGGGAAAAGAAGTGGTGAACAAGGATTTTGGACCATCTAGGTCCAATAGGAGGAAAGACAACCGAGTTCAGAGGAAGCCTTGCAATAGGCCACCAGGGAATCAACAATCCTACCACAATGATGTACCTGCTTTTGGAGGAGGAGGAAAATTTAACTCTAATAATCAAGGTACCACCAGTACGTGCTATAAGTGTGGGAAACAAGGTCACTAGGCTGACAATTGTTTACAAAAAGGGAATGTATGCTATAAATGTGGAAAGCCAGGTCATTTGGCTAACTCTTGTCCACATAGGGGAATTACATATTATCAGTGTGGGAAGATGGACATGCTGCTAAGGACTGTCGTTCCAAAAAGGAGGAGCTGATTGCAAACAGTGCTAATGCTGGTAGACCAAAGACCACTGGGAGGGTTTACATTATGTTGAACCATCAAGCAATATACCCTAAGGGTCCTAAAGCGAATAAGTGAAGATCTTCCTAGGGGTTTTGGGGAAGTCTTGGGCGATGCGTGGTTTGTAACATCCGTTTTTTTAATTAACTGTTTAATTTCGTCTTATATGAATTTTTGTGATATAAATATTTTGAGATTTATTTTTGGTTTACAAATAGGATTTAAATACACATGTTTAAGATTTCTTCTAAAAATGGTTAAGTTTTAGCTTCTGTTAGGTTTAGTTACAACGTCCGTTTCTTTGTATTTTTCGTCCTTTTTCTGTTTCATATAAATTTTTGTTCCATAAATGTTGTGTGATTTATTTTTAGCTTAAAATCAGTAATAAAATATATGTATTTCAAAATACTTTTGAAACGGTAGCTTTTCAATCAACATCGGGTCTTTTTACAGAAAATGGTTTACATCTAACTAACGGAAAGAGATTTAAATACCTTGAGTGCGATAAAAAAATCCAACAAATAAACTTCCTTCACAAAAGTTGGTCCTTTTATTATTTATGATTTTTTTGAATTTTTCTAGAATTTTTGGAAAACTTTCAAAAATTACCGAAAACTACGCTAACCGGGGGGTGTATGGACGCAAAAACCTTGTTTCACAGGTATAATTTTCGAGTAAAAGGTCCATAAGCATTTTATATTTTATTTTTAATTAATTATTTCATAATTTTAGAAATTATTTCTGTGAAAGTTTTGAAAACTCTATTTTTCTGCATTTTCGGAGTTATACCTGCGAAACGGTGAAAACCGAAGAGTTTTCACTATCAATAAATTTCAAAAATGAGTTCCACGAAATTATTTAGACTTCTTATGGCATTTTCTAGCATTCTCATTGGTTCTCATCAATTTTAATTAATTATTTCAATTTTTGATTTATGAAATGACAAAAATGCCATTGATTTTAACTCTTTTTCATACAAACCCTAGGGGTAAAAATGGAAATTCACATTCCCTCTTCTTCCAACCAGTTTGCACGCCCTTTTCATGATCTTGGGGAATCTAGGAGCTTCTCAATTGTTTTAGGGTTTTTTAGATAGTTTTTTTTAGATATTTTTGTGAGATATTTGTTTTTAGATATTTTTAAAACCTAACCATGGTTTTGGATGAAAACCATGGGCTCTTACCACTTGATTTGCACGAAATTTTCTCTATAAATAAAGGGGGTTGCTCTTCATTTTCTTCATCCCTCACTTGAAGCAAATCACTCACAAATCTCTTTTCTTTCCTTTGTTTTCCTTTGGTTTTCTTTGTGTTACTAATCAATTGGATATTACTAGTCCAATTGATAGTGGGAATTTAAGAATCATTGCATAAGTCCCCAGTGCAAGGGTTCGATTCCCACGGAAGGCAAAAACTCTACATGGGGGGTAGAGAAGACTATGAGTGGAGCACTGGCGCGAGGGGAAAGCCTCATAAGCGTTAAGACCACAAAAAAGATGCCTTTTTTGTAATATCCACGGATTTACCACTATTGGGTTTTACCGGGTATATTTACTCATGATCTTCATCACCCCCCCCAAGTGATGTTTTTGCCCTCTGTGGGAATCGAACCATGCACTGGGGACTAGTCCAATTGGTAGTGGGTTTCTAAGAATCATTGCATAAGTCCCAGTGCATGGTTCGAATCCCACAGAGGGCAAAAACATCACTTGGGGGGGGGGGGTGATGAAGATCATGAGTAAATATACCCGGTAAAGCCCAATAGTGGTAAATCTTTGGATATTACATATCGACATAGTAATTCTTTCTTTTGTCCTGGGGTTTTGCTTTCATAACACCTCCCCAACATTCATTTGATGCATCTGTTTCAATAATAATTAAATCATCATCCGAAGGATGATATAATTCAGGAAGATCTTGACATAAGTGTTTTAATTTTGTAATAATTTCTTCATCTTCTTCGGTCCATGACCAAAGAGCATCTTTCTTCAATTTCTGCTGAAGTTTTCTCTTTTCAGCTGCAAGATTCTTTATAAAACCTTCATTTGATATATATGTTAGTAATCCAAGAAATCTCTGTAATTCTTTTTTATCCTTTAATTTTGTTGGAAAATTCTGAAGTTTTTCTAACACATATTTCTGCATTACTATTTTTCCTCTTTCTATTTCTAATCCTAAATAGTTAATTCTAGTTTGAGATAAAACTGCCTTTTTCCTACTTAATACTACTCCATTTTCTAAACACCTTTTAAGAACTAATTTTACTTTATAAAAATGATCTTTTAAATCCTTATTAGTAAATACTAATATATCATCAATATATATGAGGCAAAAATCTTTATAATCTTTAAGTATGGAATCCATTCTTCTTTGAAAAATACCTAGTGATTGTTTCATTCCCATTGGTAAAACATTCCATTCATATTGGCATTGAGGACAACTAAAAGCTGTTAATGCTTTTGATTCCTCTGTAAGTCTGATCTGATAGAATCCTGACTTACAATCAAAAGTACTAAACCAATTCATACTCCTAACTCTTTCAATAATTAAATCTTTCCTAGGTAGGAAATATGCATCTCCTTCCATAGCATCATTCATCTGTTTATAATTTATTACCATTCTCTTTTTTCCTCTTTTAATTTCATTATGATTTTCAACATAAAATGCTGGTGCTGAATGTTTACTTTTTGATGGTCTTACTAATCCTTTTTCACACATCTGCTTTATATCTTCTGCAAATTCATCTCTATCCTGTTTTGTGTAAATCATAGGTTTACATTTTATTTCTTTTGTAGGATCTTTTAGTTTTAATTCTACTAACTCCATATTTTTATTATTAATTTTTGGATCTAGTTGATTTTCACTACATACCTTATCTAAAAGTTCTTCAATATATGCTGGAATAATTCTTCCTTCTTCTGCATTCGTTAGTACATGTCTCATTTTTTTACATACTATTCCTATAATCTCACCACGTTTCAGCTGACTAAACTCTGAGTAATGACATTTTGTATAGTGAAGGATTGGTATCCTAATTATTTCTCTTATTTGTTTTCCTCTAATATAAGGGGTTCTTAATGTCATATAATCTAAGTATTGGCAAAAGGGTGCGTATAATCAAAGAAAATTATTTCCTAATATCATATCTACACCTGTTTATTGTTGATATATTATAGGTATTATAAATAATTTATTTTCTATTATTAAAGTTGTTTTCTTTGCTATCCAGCTTAGAGAATGTACAGATCCATCTGCAATTGATACTCTTGCTAGGTTTCTTACTTTTTCCCATTTATCAAATAATGCTTTTGTTGCTATACAAATACTAGCTCCAGTATCTATATAAGCTTCAGTTTCTTTACCATAATTTTTTATTATTATTTTAATATAAGTACTATTCTGATTCTGTCTGTGAATATAATTCATCTTCTGAATATTCATATATACTCTCTTCAGAATTACTTAATTCTTCTTCTAATGGCTCTAAATCATATATTTGGTATATTCTTTCTATTAATTTTGACTTTTCTCTTACACCTTTCTCTTTTCTCTGAGGACACTCATTTGCATAGTGGCCTTCTTGGTTACATAACCAACACATACATTTCTTCTTTCCTTTTGGACAATATTTTCTACGGATTTGTCTTTTCTTCCTAAAATATTTTTTATCTCAATTTTTGTAAGCTCTTCTCTTTGGGTATGTTTTTCTTAACTTAGGTCTCTTCCTATAATATTTTTTCCTTTTTCTAGGTTGTTTACATCCATATTTTCCTGGTAATTCTAATTCTGGTAAATCACAACATATTTCATTTCTTCCCTTATTTAATTGTCTAATTGTTTCTCTGTTTAGGCATTGATTTCTCATTTCTTCATATACTATTCGTATAACTCCTCCTAAGGTATTAGCTATTTCACCTAATCTTGTTTTCCAAATATTTTTTATCTTTATATTAAGAGGGTATGGTAATTTATCCATAAATAATTCCTTGTACATATCCTTTGATGCATTATCTAATTGATAATAATATTTTTGATATTCGTAGATAAAACTCTCTATTTGACACATATCACATATTTGCATTTTATTTAAATGTGTTTTTGCATTCTCATGTAGTAAGTTATTTACTCCTATTTTATTATGAAGACAATCATATCCAGTAAATTCTCTAGATATTAATTCACTAATTAATCTAGCAAAATCTTGATTAGTATGTACAGTAGCTGCATATCTATACCACATTTCATCACTAATACTTGTTAAATATAGTCTTACATCTCCTACTGTTTTAATTAAAATTAATCCTTTTATATTATCTAAAGAAAGATTACTAAATATATCATCCGTTGAAATTAATAATATTATTTCATTAACCCATTCTATAATTGCATCTTCTTTATTTCTAACACAATCTAGGTTTAATATATTTCCTGATTTAGTATATTCATTATGAGGTTTAAATTCATCTGGTATTTTTGACCATTTTCCATCTTTTCTAGCATATCCTTTATTTTTCATTGTTTCTTCTTCATATTTATCTCATGCACCATCTTTATTATGATAATATTCATCCCATTTTCTTTTTTCTTGTTCTATTCCACTTGCTTCACCTTTTTCCATAAATATTTCATCATATTCAGAATCAGATGGGCTATTATAGGCTAAAATTATTTCTTCATTTTCATTATTTTCTTTAGGGGTTTGGTTTTGCTCAATTTTTTGTATTTGATTATTATCATCTTCTATTATTTTTAATTGTTCTAACAATTGTTGAATTTCTTCTATATCATTTGATTTCCTTAAATTTTCCATATATTCCTCTTTTAATTCTTCCATGTAGATAATGGTTTATTAAAATTTATAGGTTTTTGTTCTCTTATTTTTAATAATTCTTCTAAGTCCTTTTTTGTTATACATCTATTATTGTCTTCGTATTCTAAAAGATTTTCAAGTTGTTGGAGAATTTCTTTAATTCTTTTTATATCAGTATTTTCCTCAATTTCTTTTTCTTCATTTATATTTTCTAAGGTCTATCTAACATTTTTTATATCATTACGTCCATTTGGAAGTTTCATATATGTATATTCTATAATTTTATTTGTGTTTTCTATTAATAAAACTATGTTTTTTTATTTCTTCTAACATTTTAATTATTTCAAAAATTTCTTCTGATAATTTCATTTTCTTCGCCATTTAATTATTTTCTAGTAGTGTGAGGTTGGGAATATAGTACGGTTGGACTACAATTGCCTTCTGGGATTATCCAGGTTTCGATAGTCTTATGTGGCGGAGATGAGTTTACCCTCGAGCCGAGACGAGTCGTATACCCGGCTTGGATAAATCTGACTGGCTGACTTATTCATAAATTGGTATTATGTAATAAATGTTAGTATTACCGAAGAATCCCCGAAAGTTCAGAGTGGACTGTCTGGTTATTCTGTTAGGTTTGCTACAGCCGATTGCCCATGGGTGTTAAGGTTGGTAAAGTCTCCTTGGAGCATTACACCGGTGTGTTTTGAGAGATATAGGAGTGACATGCATCAATATTTCTGATTGAGTGATATTCTACTGAGTTGTGATGTGCATGTCATGTTCTGTGTTTGTCTGTACTTCCTTGAATGTGATATATTTTGTGTTTGTCTATACTTCTCTAAAATGTGATATCATCGGTGATTGTCTGTGTTTTCTGTTAAAGTGATACGTTCTGTGTTGACTGTACTTGACATAAAGGTGATGAGTTATGTGGCAAAAGATATATATATATATATATATATTTGTGAGATTTTAAAAGTATATTGTATAAATGTTATATTTCTTGTGTTATCATTCTTATTTTGTGAAAGTTTTTCACCCATGCCTACTTTTCATGTTTTATCCATATCTGGTTGAGTAAATGTTTTTCCCAAGGAGTGGGCTAAGCCTTAGGAGGAGATCTGATGGAGGTAGCTGCGCGAATTCCAAGAAGAACCAGTGGTTACTGTATTGCTTTGGGTAGAAGTTTAGAGATTTGACCGGCTCAGATGTTCACTGTTCAAAGTATTTTGAGTATCTTGAAATTGCATTGTAAACTCTGAATATTTTTATATGAGATGAGATTCTCTTCACAAGTGTATTATCTTACGTTTTCGCATTTAAAACCTTTAGAAAAGAATTTAAGGGACATACTCCCCATCCTTCTCATCTTCTAGAAAAGGCAAAAAAATTTACACGCATTTTCAGAGAAGGATGTTAAGTTTTCATCAAATATTTCTTTAAGTATTTCGAAAATTCTTGGTAACTATGGTGTGATATCCTTTTTGGAGAAAGGGTGTTGAATTTTGTGGTATTAGAGTCTGGTTCAGTCTTTTGGGAGTGTTAGGGTATAGATCTATTATGCCTAAGTTGTGTGAACTCTGATGAGTTGTTGTGCTATGTGATTTTGTGTGAAATTTGATTAATTGTTTGTGTGGTTTATATTGTTCTGGAAGAATCTAGTGTCAAGGTTGTACTAGAATGGGACGGTGCAACTGAGTAATTCGCAACTGTACTGGAACGAGACTGTATAGTTGAGGAGAACTTAGTAGGATTAATCGATACTACCTATGTCAACGATACTATACAGGTATGGGACTGTCCAGGAAAAAATTTCCTTCTGAAAAGCATGTAAGTGAGGGGAAAACATGTGGTTGGAATTCGCATTGGTTTGTAGGGAAAAAGTCGTTAATTCGAAAAGTCACCAAATAATTACAGAATAGTATAGATTTTGGTTAAACTTATGTGAAATTTTTTACTTTCTTTAGGAATCTCTATGCGATAGTATTTTTATAAGTTAATTACATAGGACGTGATGGCACGTAACAACGAAGCGATGGCGAGAGCGATAGGGGCGATGGCTGATATGGCTGCCACTATGGCACAACAGGTTGAGAGGGAAGAACAAAGGGATTTGCAGAAACAGGCTAGAGCTGATAGAGCCATTTTTGGGAAAGGACTCTCAGACTTTAGGAAGCATGATTCTCAACAGTTTAACGGGGAACCCGATTCGGAAAAAGCAGATCTTTGGATTCATGAGATAGAGAAGATTTTTACATCTCTACGTTGTGAGGAAGGGGTAAAGGTATCATATGCATTTTACCTACTGATAGGGGATGTAGAATACTGGTGGAAGGGACAGTATTTCGCACCAGGTTTCTAGCAAAATATTTTCCACAGAGTGCTCAGAGTGAAAGGGAACAGGGGCTCCTAAGTCTGCAGCAGAAGGATATGTCTATGGATGCGTACGCGGCCAAGTTTGAATCCTTGGCTAAGTACTTTCGCTTCTTCCAGCTTCAGCCTGATGAATCATGGAAATGCGAACGTTTTGAAGCAGGGCTTCGTTATGAGATTAGGGAAGCAGTGTCTGCATTAGAGAATTGCCAATTTCAACCCCTGGTTGAAAAGTGCAGGAGGATGGAAACGTTGAAGAAAGAGAAAGTGGTGGTGAAAAGTAATGTTGGTGGACCGTCTAGGTTCCAGCCACAAAATCAGAATGGGAGGCAGTTTTAGAACACGCCTTACACAAGAAACTCGGGAAGTCTCAGGAATCACAATAATGCACCAGCAGGATGGAGTGGAAATCGTAGACATCAAGATTTTAATATGGTTAAGTGTCAGAACTGTGGAAAAACGGGTCACCAGGCCAGTCAGTGTAACCAGAGGGGTGCCACTTGTTTCAATTGCGGGAAGATCGGGCACATGTATAGGAATTGTTCAGAGCAAAAGCCAGCACTAGTGGTCAATTATAAGGGTTCTGGAACGAACAAGTGAAGATTTCCTACGAGTTATGTGATCTAGGATGATGCGTTAGTTGTTTTCTGTTTTATATATAGATATAATCTAGTTGTTAGTAGGCTTGAATCATGATACCCAAAGTTTGGGCATAATCTTTTGGAGACACTTCTAGATATAAAGCCTATTAGCGTTGCTTGTAAAATAATTTCTATATATAAATATATGAGTGTTTGCTTGCATTGATGTGGTATTGACTTTATAATATATTTATATATGTGTGTTTATAGTATCTTCTTTTATAGGTAGATACCTGCCCGTACAACTAAGCTTATGAACTGGATGATGACACGATCAGTCATAAGATTATTATTGTTTCTTTACTGATTAAGCTCAAGGTATGAGCCTGATCAACTCATTAGCTTGCTGGTAGTAGTAAGATAACAATGGTAATTAGCATGAACTGATAAAGTCAAATTCTTGGGAATGAAGAAATTGAGGTTTAAATTTCTGATAGAAAGCAAGAAAATACTCTGTTGTTGGAATAGAAATGTGAATATCTTTCTAAGGTTAGTTGTTGGACAAATAAAAGAGTAGAGTGGTATCAAGGATTCTTATCATACAAATGTTTTTCAAGTGATACGGGTTATTTCACTAAGAGGATAATATGTGAGAGTTGCATTCAACGTTGTTCTAGGTACGTAATTTCGAGGACGAAATTATTTTAAGGGGGATAGAGTTGTAACATCCGTTTTTTTAATTAATTGTTTAATTTCGTCTTATACGAATTTTTATGATATAAATATTTTGAGATTTATTTTTAGTTTACAAATAGGATTTAAATACACATGTTTAAGATTTGTTCTAAAAAGGGTTAAGTTTTAGCTTCTGTTGGGTTTAGTTACAACATCTGTTTCTTTGTGCTTTTCGTCCTTTTTCTGTTTTATATGAATTTTTGTCCCATAAATGTTGTGTGATTTATTTTTAACTTAAAATTAGTAATAAAATATACGTATTTCAAAATACTTTTGAAACGGTAGCTTTTCAATCAACATCAGGCCTTTTTACAGAAAACGATTTACGTCTAACTAACAGAAAGATATTTAAATAGCTTGAGTGTGATAACCAAATCCAATAAATAAACTTCCTTCACAAAAGTTGTTTCTTTTATTATTTATGATTTTTTGGAATTTTTCTGAAATTTTTGAAAAACTTTCAAAAATTACTAAAAACTACACTAACCGGGGGCGTATGAACGCAAAAACTTTGTTTCACAGATATAATTTTCGAGTAAAAGGTCCATAATAATTTAATATTTTATTTTTAATTAATTATTTGATGATTTTAGAAATTATTTCTGTAAAATTTTTTAAAACCCTATTTTTCTGCATTTTAGGGGTTATACCTGCGAAACGGTGAAAACCGAAGAGTTTGCACTATCAATAAATTTAAAAAATGAGTGCCACGAAATTATTTAGACTTCTTATGGCATTTTCTAGCATTCTCATTGGTTCTCATCAATTTTAATTAATTATTTCAAATTTTGATTTATGAAATGACAAAAATACCCTTGATTTTCACTCTTTTTCATACAAACCCTAGGGGTAAAAATGGAAATGCACATTCCCTCTTCTTCCAGCCAGTTTGCACGCCCTTTTCATGATCTTGGGGGATCTAGGAGCTTCTCAATTGTTCTAGGGTTTTTTAGATAGTTTTTTTTAGATATTTTTGTGAGATATTTGTTTTTAGATATTTTTAAAACCTAACCATGGTTTTGGATGAAAACCATGGGCTCTTACCACTTGGTTTACACGAAATTTTCTCTATAAATAAAGGGGGTTGCTCTTCATTTTCTTCATCCCTCACTTGAAGCAAATCACTCACAAATCTCTTTTCTTTCCTTTGTTTTCCTTTGGTTTTCTTTGTATTACTAATCAAGTTTTTGTGTTTGTGTTCTTGTGTTCTTAGCTTGTTCTTCTTTGTTCTTGAGGCTATGGTATGGGGAAATTCTTCTTAAGTTGGTTTGATCTTGTTTTGATGAGGATTTTGTTTTGGGTGTTTATAGTTTTAATAAATTGTTATATAATTTTTTAAATGTTTTAAAAATGATACTATGTCTTATTTTTGTTTAAAAATATGATTTTATCAAAAGTAAAGTTATAATGCCCAATTTAATTATAAAGTTTAAAAATTGTACCGTTACGCTGGCGAAATTTTAACTATAAAGGTTGGATCACCCAGTGGGCTATGCCTCCGTGATCAACAAATCTAAGAAATTGTAAAATTGAACCTCTTGAGTTCTTTTGGCTAATAGGGAATACTGTGGTTGGTCAGGCGTAAGAGTACATCTTTGGTGTACTGATACGTCGGGCTTAGGGGTCGCATCTCTATTAGACATTAGGGCGTGAGCAAGTGAGTAAATACGCTAAAAATTCCTAAACCGGTGTTTTCTTCCGTTTCCATGTCCTTTTTCAAAAAAATATATATATACAGGTTGATTGGGTAAAATAAATTAATAGTAATGGGTTCTCGGTGAACTCTACTGTTAAGTTATTTGAAAGAAATTCTTGATTTGGGACCCTGTTATATATAAAAACTTGTGATTTTTACTGTTTATATACAGACTGATGATGGATAAAGGTAGTTCATTTGTATGGATCTGTCTAGGAAAGACAAAGGCCATTCAAGGGGCCCAAAAGCTCACCTAATCTTTCATGGGAACCATACCGGTGCGCTATTTTCTTTATCTTAGAAAGTTCGTATATACGTGGCGAAGATTACTTGATCAGCATCCAAAGGTCTTTCTCAAAAAGAATGAGTTTAACTTATTATTTTTATTAATATTATTACAGTTATGGTTAGTTACCGCGTTCGGCTCTGCCGCCGATTGGCTATTCCATAGCAATTTTTCCAACAACGAGAAATGGTCACTTACTGATTAAAAATGAACCTGAGTTTGAATAAGCGTTAATCTCTTCTCTCTTGATCAATCCCAGTGGCTTTGCCCCGTTTTGATATTTTGTTATTGCTATGATCACTTTTACTTTATACCGATTCACTTTCAGGTAATCACCTCAGTTCGGCTCTGCCGCAGTGTGGTTACTCTTAAAATAAATGAGTGCAGCCGAAAAGAATGATAAAACGGTTAGGTTTCAAAAAGCTATTGCTGTGTTGATAGAATGAGAGTATTCTATGTAATTTTGTACTAATGGAGTATTTCTATCTGTTTCAATTGTGGAGAGAAGGAGAATATAATGTAAATTATTCTCGATTTAATTTGCATGGAATAAGCGGTAATTTATTCTATGTCTTGTTTGCATTGAATATAAAGTAATTTATTCTCTGTATCATTTGCATAAAGAGTTTTGAGCATTTCAACCCGATGTGGTGAGGTTGGGAATATAGTACGGTTGGGCTACAATTGCCTTCTGGGATTATCCAGATTTCGATAGTCTTATGTGGCCGAGATGAGTATACCCTTGAGCTGAGACGAGTCGTATACCCGACTTGAATAAATATGACTGGCTGACTTATTCATAAATTGGTATTATGTAATAAATGTTAGTATTACCGAAGAATCCCCGGAAGTTCAGAGTGGAGGTTTAGAGATTTGACCGACTCAGATGTTTACTGTTCAAAGTATTTTGAGTATCTTGAAATTGCATTGTAAACTCTGAATATTTTTATATGAGATGAGATTCTCTTCACAAGTGTGTTATCTTACGTTTTCGCATTTAAAACCTTTCGAAAAGAATTTAAGGGACACACTCCCCATCCTTCTCATCTTCTAGAAAAGGCAAAAAAATTTACGCATTTTCAGAGAATGATGTTAAGTTTTCATTAGATAATTCTTTAAGTATTTCAAAAATTCTTGGTAACTATGGTGTAATATCCTTTTTGGAGAATAGGTGTTACATGGTTTTGCTTTGTGTCTTATAGTTAATGATATACCTTAGTCGTCCATAGTTTTGAATCATAAGGTTTATAGCCGATGTGTACTCTTGTGGAGATGTCCTATACGTTTAGAGCCTAGTAGGAATGCTTGTACATGTTGAAATTATATATTAATATATGAGTATTTGGTTGCATTGATATTATGTTGGTTTTATATGTCTATATGTGTTTGCAATATTATGTTTTTCTATAGGTAGAGACCTATCCTTATAATTAAGCTTATGATTTGGATAATGACACGATTATTCATAAAATTATTATTCTTTTCTTACTACTTAATGTCAAGGTATGGACGTAATTAATCCATTAGCTTGTCGGTAGTAAAAAGATAATAATGGTGATTGGTATGAACTGATAGGTCAAAATTCCTAAGAGTGAAGGAATTTAAGGTTTGATTCCAACGGAAAGTGAGAAAATACCCGGTAGTTGAGGTAACAATATTCGAAGGAATGCGAGAATGTTATTTCAAATGTTAATAGTTGAACATATAGATGAGTGGAGTGGTATTAGGTATTTTTTATCAAATAAATTTTTTTCAAGTGATAGGGGTTATTACACCGAGAGGATCCGCAGAATTTCGAGGGCGCAATTTTTTTAAGGGGGTATAATTGTAACATCTCAAATTTTTACTCTATGAGATAGAGTGTTAATTTTAGAGGATTGATATTATTCTTAGAATTTTCAAATGATAAGTAATGGTTTAAAGCGAACATAGAAGTCAAAACGGTATTCTATAGACGTTTCTGACTGTCAGAATACGTTTATAATGATATAAAAATGGTTTAAATACTTTTTTCGTCCCTGCAAAATGACTGAGTTTCATTTTTCGTCCCTGTAAAAAATTTTGTTTCTTTGTGATCCCTGTACAACAAAAAGTTTTATTTTTAGTCCCTGCAAAATTGTTTTAGTCCTTGTAAAATTTAGATCATGTTGAATTAGTCCCTGTAATATGTGAACAATTTTGTTTTTAGTCCCTATTAAATTTATTTTACAATGACTACTTTGGCAATTATCTAAATATTACAGGGACTAATTCAGCATGATCTAAATTTTACAGGGACTAAAACAATTTTGCAGAGACTAAAAATAAAACTTTTTGATTTACAGGGATCACAAACAAACAAAATTTTTTACAGGGACGAAAAATGAAACTCGGTCATTTTACAGGGACAAAAAAGATATTTAAACCTATAAAAATTCAAAGTTGGCTTAGAAATGGAACTCGAGGATTCAAATAGTGATTTGATATTATTTGAGAATTTTAGAAATTAAGTTTAGAATTTTGAGAGAAGAGCATAAGAAATATTACTGTTTTAGTCTTTCTAAGATGAAACATGTGGCACGTTAATTGAGAACGGATAAATACCCGTAGACTAGGAAATGATCGAGATAAAAACTACAACGACAAATAGAGTTTTATCTAGTATAGAAATTAGTAGTTATCGTTTGACGTTATTATTCAAATGGAAAACTAGTTTAAGTCATATGTAACTTCTGTTTGTATCATTTTCGTCTTTATTCTGTTTTATTTGAATATTATGTGTTATATGTGTTTATTGGTTTATTTTCATCTTGGAAACAACCTTTTAATATACATATTCATTCTCTATATTGAAATGGATAGTTTTCATTTGACATTGAGTTTTAAACAGAAAACGGTTTACGTCGTAATTGATGGAATAAGTTTTAATAATAGAAATATGCCAAAACAAAAATTGTTTCTTTTAATATTTGTGATTTCCTGGAATTTATTTAGAATTTTTGAAAAATTTTCAAAATTTATAGAACAATATGCTAAACGGGAGCAAATAATGCAAAAATCTTGATTCACAGTATAAAATTTCGTGTCATAAGTCCAAAACCCTTTTATTTTTATTTTTAATTATTCATTTGGGGATTTTAGAAATTATTTTTGAATAAGATTTTTAAAACATCATTTTTGCTCTAAAAGCGGTATAAACGGACGAATAGAGACGAATAGAGAATTAACGGGTATGATATAGAAACTTAGGATTTTGGAGGAACTTTTATGCCATTTTATAAAATGTGAATAGTGATTAGTCAACTATAGACAGAAACATTGACGGTGAATAATATAGATTATGTAAGATTACCATTTTGCCCTTGGTTGTACCTTAAACTACATAAACCTAAATCATCCAACCAAAGCTATCCAATGGCCCTCCTTTCTCCTCATTTTGGACGACATCTTCAAGCTAATGAGGATGGTTCATTTTGCTTCTTAATCCTTGCGACACATCTATGAACCAATGAGGAATTAGTTTGATAATTCAATTACCTAATTACCTAATTAATACATCATGGATGACCAAGCAAAGGATAAAAATCCCATGCATCCCTACACCCCATGAACTCGCCACTCTCTCTATAAATAGATGGGAGGGGTCTCTATAATTTTCTACATCAAAATCTTGAAGCATTTCCAAGATTTCTCTTTCTCCCTCTTTATTGCTTTCTTAGTTCTTTTCCAAACGTTCTTTTCTTGGTCTTGAGTTTTAGAGCTTTGATCTCCAAAGTTCTTCATCTTAAGTGGTAAGGAGAAAATTCTTGAGAGTTATGAGAGAACACATGAGTTTTATGTGTTTGATCTTACTTTCTAACCACTTAAGTGGTTTATGTGTTATAGCTTTGTTATTTAGTTATTAATGTTAATTGTGATATAGCCTTCTTATTAATTGTTTACAAGCTTTATTATTAGTAATGTTATCATGGAAAAATTATTTGTGAGCTTTAATAGTTATACCATTATAATGGCAAAAATTTATCTGCTAAGGCTTGATCACTCCAGTGGGCTATGTCTCCGTGTGATCAATACCAAACAATCAAATTTAGAATATGTAAATTAAAACCTCTGTAATTTTCTTGGCCACTAGTGTATATTACGATTTGAAATGAAAGTGCATTTTTTATGTATTTTCCTGCCTACTTCGGGTACGTAACACTTTTGGACATCATTACGTGAGAAAAGTAATTAACACTTTCTTGCTTGTAATTATTTTGAACTGCTAAATGATTTTGCAATTATATATAAAGGCTGAATGGGTTAAATAATATATACTATAGGGTTCTCCTGGGAGCTCTACCGTTGTACTGTTTGGAAGAAATTCCGTGTTTGGGATCCTTTTATATATGAAACTTCAAATTATTAACACAGATATACAGAAAGATGGTTGGTTAGAATAGTTCATTGGTATTGTTCTGGCTAAAGAAAGACCGGGTCTCTAAGAAGCTTGGCTCACCTCTATTTCCTGGGAACCTTACTAATGTGCTGTTTGGAATTCCTGACTTAGGGAGTTTGTATATACATGGCGAAGATTATTTAGGTATAAACTTTCAAAGGGCTTTTTACGAAAATAGACTGAAGCTATATTATTATCACTTTTAACTACAATGGTTTGGTCACCGCAATTGGCTCTACCGCCATGTGATTATTTCGTCGTCAAAATTATTTTAAATCCAACAAAAATCACTTACTGAGTAAAAAGCAGAAACAGAGATAATGCATACAATAATTTATTTCGAATTGAAAGAATAAGAGTATTTTTCGAAATGTTCGTATTTTACGGGTTTGTTATATGAGGGTAAAACAGGTTTGTTTGTGTTTATTGAGGAATATGATTCTGTGTTTATTTGAGAAAAGTGATTTCGTATTTATTTGAGAGTTTATGCGATGTTTAGCAATACGGTTGTTTAACCGGCGATGTTTTGTAATATTGTATTTAAAACCGGCGATGTCTTGGCCATACAACACGTCAATCCGGCAATATTTTTAATACGGTTATCCTAACCAGTGATGTTTTGCATTACAATACTCTAATCGGCTATGTTTTGACACACGATGTTCCAATCCGGCAATATGATGTTTCCAATACGATGTTTCATTCAATGATGTTATTAAGTATGTGTTTGATTTCTTTTGTTAATGAACATGGTGTTGTGTATATCTTATATCTGATGTATGTTGCTTGTATATTCTCTTATGATATAACTTGATGATAAGATTTTCACCCTTGCGTGTTTTTTATGTTGTGTTGATGCATGTTTAAGTAGATGATTTACCCAAGAAGTGGGCTAGTTTCAATCCGAAGGCTAACTCTCAGAAGGGGATCTAAAGGAGAACGTTGCTTGGATTGATAGGGATTCCGAGAAGAATATGTGTTTATTGTCTTTTTTTGGGTAGAGGTCTAGAGACTTGACCAGCTCAGATGTTCACCGTATAGATTATTTTGAGAATTTGAGTATACTGAATTTTCATTGTAAAACTCTGATGAATATATATTTGAGATGAGGAATTTTTTGTACAAAGTTGTACTTTACATTTTTCACGCTTAGATGTTTACAAAAAGAAAAAAAATAAAGGTATTTTTGCCCCATTCTTTTCGTCATTTAAAGAGAAAAAATTTTATCCTCATTTTTGGAAGCAAATTATGTTTGAAAACGATTATTTTTTAAGTAATTTACAAAAATCTTGGTTGCTGTGGTATAACATCCTTTTCGGAGAAAGAGTGTTGCAGATGTGACACCCTGAGGCTCACGAGGGTGAGAGTGATTGTCGGTACAGAGAAGCATGGACAAGGAGCGGCTCCTAGGAGGCCAAGAGAAATTCCAAGACTGTGCAGGTATAGGACATTGTAACGTCTGTATTTTTGGATTTCTATCTTTATTATATTTTAAATATATAATATGTGATTTGTGTTTATTAAATATATTTTAAAAAATTTAATCCCATTGATAAAGTTTTCTTGATCTTAGAAATCAATAGTTTAAATCTGACATCAATATTCAAACGCAACTCAGTTTACGTTTTGAATGTCGGAATAACTATATTATGAGATAGAAACCCTAAATTGGAGTTAGAAAAGGGATTTGAGGATATCACTAGTTATTTTATAATATTTGAGGATTTTATAAATTTATTTGGAAATTTTCTGAGAAACGGATAAGAAATAGTACCGTTTTGGTCCCTGTAATATGATCAGGATGAACTGCGAGTGGGTTTAAAGACCAGAACAAGTTAGAAAAATATTTCACCGAGCCAAATAATGTTTTTTACATTATTTTAGAATTATGAGAATTATTTTGGAAATTTTTTGAATAGCAGATAAAAAGTTACTGTTTTGGTCCCTATAAGATGAAGAACAGGGGTTAATTGGACAGCAAATGGATACTAGAAGGTTAGGACATGATCAAAATCAAAATCTAAGAGTAACCATTAGTGTTTGTATAAGATTTATGATTTTTAGGAATTCTTCGGGGATTTTTAGAGAAATGTTAGTTTTGCTCTAGTTTACATGTTACAGGAAAACCGAAAAAAGGACCATTTTGCTCTAAAGCTTGATCCCTGTTCACCAACACCACTTTGGCTCATAAATTTCGTGGTCATGGCTAACCCATCTGAGCCATGGAAGCCATTCAATTCAATAAGTCATATTTGGATAGTTTTAGCCATGAAATACAAAAGTTAACACACTTATACTTTTAACTCACCTTTAACGATGGGTAAAAGTTTGATATTATCTCATTCCTTTCACTCAGCCATAAACTGCCCTCCTATAGGCCATGAAGGGAGCTAGATTTATCCATGGTTGTGAGTCATAATAATGGACCAATTAGATAATTCCTTGATTTTATTTTTCCTAATTACTAATTACTTGTAATGATTACATTTTGGGTGAAGCTTGTCCAAACCTAGCTTGGGGATGGGGGCAGCACGAGATTAAGGGGGAGAGAGAGTTTCTCTTCATTTTTCCATGGAGTACACTTCTCTCTAAAACCTTTGTTCCAACTTCTCTCTAAATTTCCCATTCCCTCTCTGAACTTCTTCTTTGTTCTTCAAGCTTTTTCTTCCATTTCCATGGAACATCTTCATCTTCTTACCTTGAGCTTTTGATTCTTTGCACTAACATCAAGTATAGAGAGTCTGTTTTATACACTATTAAACACTTAAGCTTCTATAACTCTTGAATCATCAAGATATTCAAATATGTTCTTCAAAGTGTTATTCAAGTTCTTTAAGTGTTCTTCATCTTTGGCTCTTAAATCTTCAAGCTAACAAGGTTGGTTTTCAATTCTAATCCATGAAATCTTTCTTTCTACTTATAAACTTCAAGTTCATGTGATTAAAAGTTGTGTTTCTTCAACTTTTTTTCGAAGGAACTTTTGCTTGTATAGGTAAATGGATCATTGAACCAAGCTCTATTTTCTTCTCTTTGGTTCGTATGTAACAAGGGTATGATAAATATCCTTTCACCTCTAGTTCTCCTTTGAATTTTAAGGTTGTTTCATGAAAGAGAAAAACTTTGTTTTAGTGATTTTTGGTATGTTTTATACTTTGTGTTTCAAGAAGGTGACAAAGAGAGCTTGTGAACCAAGAGAGTAAAGTTTCTTTCCAAAGAGCTAGGAGTAGAGGTAAGGGAAAATTTCTCTTAGTAAGTAATTAAGGTTTCATAAATTCCATGTGCTTTGTTTGTTTATGATTACTCAAAAAGCTTGAGAATCATATTTGAAAGAATGACTTGATCATTCCTAAAAGTGATCATTTTGCTTATGTGATGTTTTGATAGGATGATAATATAAGCATGTGAGAAATGTACTTATGCATGATAGTGATTTTAATTTATTGACTAGATATGCCATGAAAAGTGCTTGATAATGACTTTTTGAAGTGCTTAAACTATATACCTTGATGTTAATTATATTTATTTCCTTCATGATGATGGTTGTTTGGTGTGATGTAAAAATAATAATAACTTGATGTTGATATTTATGAGTTTATGACTTTTGTCTTTATGTTTGATGTTGGTTCTAAATAACTTGGTGTTGTTGTATGATTTGCCTATGCTATATATTTGATATCATTTTTTACTTGTGATATTTGTCTTGTTGTTATTCTTCATTTTCCTATGTTCTTTATATTAAATTTGGTGTTGTGATATTTAAAGTAGTTTTATTGCTTCGATATTATTATGATGTTGTGATTGGTGATTGATGATTGGAGATGTGAGAAAGACAAAATGAATTAATTCATGATAATTTAACAAATGACTCAAGCTTTTTGGAGCATGATGTAGATGACATGGAAATAAATTGAAAGAAATGATTGGTAATGAATAATTAGGTAACAAAGTCCAAAGCTTTATTTAGGATCTTTAATCAAATGGGTTTCAAGAAAATAAGTCTCCAATGGACTTTTAGAATAAAGTTTTAGATAATGACATTTCAAGTTAATTATGAACTTTTGGTATAAAGTTAAGGAAAAGGACATAAAGGTTATGGTTAGAAATTATTGTTATGAATGTGTAATTGAAAGTCTATTAGGTGGTTATGGCTTTGTTAGTTAGTTAGTTAGTTAGTTGTAGTAGTTAAAGTCAGTTAACAGATTGGGTTAGTAAGTGAATAAAGTGTTCCCTTTCAGTAAAAACCCGATTCCATCATCTTCTTCATTGTGTGTGTGAGTGTTACTTGTTCTTCTTCCCCAACAGAGTGGTATCCAGAGCCTCTTGATCGGAGGGCCTGGTAAGAGTGATTGCGAGGCAAAAACACGAGTGTTAGTGAGGCTTCATCTGAGTGCTTGAGTGAGAACCTTGATCTTTGATCCTGCGATGGCGAGTTCAAGTGCCAATCTCATGGGGAATCTTCCAATTCTTGATGGGAAGAACTAGGAAAGATGGTGCACACAGATGGAAGTTGTTCTTGACTATCAAGATGTGCTTAAGACAGTCCAGAACGGCTACCAGGAAATTGGTGAGAACCCTGATGATGCTGAAAGAGTCGCACATAAAGAAGCCAGGAAGAAGGATCAGAAGACACTGTTTCTCATTCATCAAAGTGTTGATAATGCCCATTTTCAGAAAATTGCTTCCGCTAAAACCTCAAAGCAAGTTTGGGACATCTTGGTGAAGTGCTATGATGGTGGTGATAAACTCAAAGAAGTCAAGCTTCAAACACTGAGGAGACATTTTGAGCTCCTGTAGATGAAATCATCAGAAAATATTGGAGACTATTTCACTCGCATCCTAAATCTAACCAACCTCATGAAAGCTTATGGAGAGCAAATGCAAGACAGGTTGATTGTACAAAAGGTGATGTGCACTCTACTCCCTAAATTTCACTACATTGTTGTCGCCATAGAAGAATCAAAGGATCTTTCAACCATGAAGAGAGAGGAGCTACAGGTCTCACTGCAGGCTCATGAGCAGAGACTACTAGAGAGATCAAATGAGAAGAGTCAGCACCAGGCACTGCAGGTCCATGTCACAAAGGGCAAAGGTACTAACAAAGGAAAAAAACTAGAAAGAAAAGGAAGAGGGAGATCCTGGAAGGGAAGCCATTATGGAAAATCTTACCAGGATAATTCAAGTGGTGAGACTGATCAGGGTGACTCCTCATACAAGAAAGGGGAAGGAAATTCGAGCGCAAAGGAAGGAGGTAAAAGGAAGTTTGATAAAAACAAAGGTGAAGTGTTATAATTGTAACAAATTTGGCCATTTTGCTAATGAATGTCACAGAAAGAATGGTCAAAACAAGCATGCTGGTGAGGCTAATATGGCTCATGATGAGGATTCTGATTCGGATCCTGTAGTTTTAATGGTCACCATAAACATTGAGCCTGGTGCTTCTGAAACTTGGTACCTTGATTCAGGTTGTTCCAATCATATGACTAGCCATAGAGAGTGGCTGGTTGACATTGATTCCTCCAAAAGAAGCAAAGTAAGGTTTGCTGATAATAGGACTGTGCCTGTTGAAGGAATGGGAAATGTGCTAATCAAGAAGAAAGATGGGAAAAGTGCCATCACCTCAGATGTGTTGTATGTCCCTGAGATGAAGAGTAAGCTGCTAAGCATAGGGCAATTGCTGTCAAAAGGTTTCAACATGCACCTGGAGAATGGATGCCTAGAAGTCTTTGACTCAGATGATACAAGAATTCTCAATGTTCCTTTGGCCCATAATCGAACCTTCCAAGTGAAGATTCAACCTGTATATCCAACTTGCTTGTCAGCTGAAGTTTGTGAAGAGGATGTATGGTTATGGCATTGCAGGTATGGCCATCTCAATTTTACAAGCTTATGTCTTTTAAGATCCAAAGAAATGGTGACTGGACTTCCTCCTTTGAAAATCCCTGATAAAGTGTGAAAAACTTGTTTAGTGAGTAAACAACCTAGAAATTCATTTTTTGTATATGTACCAATGAGATCTAAAGGCCTGCTAGGAGTAGTTCACTCTGATGTATGTGGACCATTTGATGTGCCATCTTTAGGTGGCAACAAGTATTTTGTGAGTTTTGTAGATGAATACAACAGGATGCTGTGGTTGTACCTGATCAAGACAAAAGCTGAAGTACTCTCAGTCTTTAAAAGATTCAAGGTCATGTCTGAAAGGCAGGCAAAGAAGGAGATCAAAATCCTGAGATTTGATGGTGGAGGGAAGTACACATATGGAGAATTTCAACATTTTTGTGCTAAGACTGGAATCCTCAATGAAATCACTGCTCCCTATACTCCTCAGCACAATGGCTTGGCTAAAAGAAGAAATAGGACAGTGTTGAACATGGTGAGGAGCATGCTGAAGAACAAAAGGTTACCTCATAGTTTTTGGGGTGAAGCAACTACCATAGCTGCCTACGTTCTAAATAAGTACCCTACCTACTAAGAGATTAGGGAGCAAAGTACCAGAAGAAGTGAGGACATGACAAAAACCCTGTGTAAAGCACTTGAAGGTATTTGGTTCTTTATGCTGGACGCATGCTCTAGAGGCAAAAAGGAAGAAACTTGATGATAGAAGTGAGCCTATGATATTTGTTGGTTACCACATAGTTGCATCCTACAGATTGTACAATCTAGTCTCATGAAATATTGAAACTAGTAGGGATGTTCACATGGATGAAAAAGGCTATTGGAACTGGGAAAATCAGGAGGAAGGTGAGCCATCCCAAGTTCCAATTGTGCTTGAAGAGAGTGGCACAGAACTACACCCTACACCAGGAGAAATTGAAGAACCTGCTAGACAGATTCAGACTTCAAGACCACAGAGAAACAGAATTCAACCAGCAAGGTTGAATGATTTTCATATGTTTCCTGATCATGCTGTAAATGATGTAGGTGACATAGTCTATTTGGCTCTATTTGCTGACTGTGAGCCACTTGACCGCAAAGATGCCTTGAAGCAGGAAGTGTGGAGGAATGCTATGAAAGATGAGTTGAAGTCAATAGAGAAAAATGCAACATGGGAGCTGGTGGAGCTACCTTTGAAAAAGAAACCAATTGCTGTGAAGTGGATCTTCAAGGTCAAACACAAACCTGATGGATCAAAAGCCAAGTACAAGGCTAGATTGGTGGCTAGGGGATTTTTACAACAGGCAGGATTGGATTATGAAGAAGTATTTGCTCTTGTTGCCAGACTGGAAACAGTGAGACTGGTAGTAGCAATTGCAAATGCCAAAGGATGGAGGATGTTCCAATTGGATGTAAAGTCTGCTTTCTTAAATAGACCTCTTGAGGAAGAGGTTTATGTAACTCAACCTCCAGGATTCGAAGTGAAAGGTCAAGAGGAGAAGGTGTTCAGGCTCAGGAAGGCTTTGTATGGCCTGAAACAGGCCCCTAGAGCCTGGAACAAGAAGATTGACTTGACACTATTGCAGCTGGGCTTCACCAAGTGCTCAGTTGAACATGGTGTTTATGTGAAGAAAGGACCAGTTGCAAGGTTCTTACTGATTTGCCTGTATGTTGATGATCTGCTAATAACTGGCAGTAATCAAAAGCAGATTGAGGAACTGAAAGTGAAGCTGATGTCCTAGCTTGAAATGACTGATCTGAGAGATCTTACTTACTTCCTAGGATTGGAGTTTGCAAAGTAAGAAAGTGGAATGGTCCTCCATCAAAGCAGATATATAAGTGAAGTCTTGGAGAGGTTTAATATGAAAGATTGCAATCCTGCAGCAACACCAGTCAGCTTGATACAAGATGAATCAGAGAAGCCAACTGATAGCACTCTCTTCAAATAGCTTGTGGGATCACTCAGGTACATTTGTAACAGTAGACCTGATATCTCATTTGTTGTAGGACTTGTCAGTAGATTCGTGGGAGACCCTAAGCAATCACATTTGCTAGCAGCAAAGAGAATTTTGAGGTACCTAAAGAGAACTTCAGGCTATGGCATCCTGTTTCCCAAAGTCAACAAGCAAGATGAAGTGGAACTTATAGGATTTTCTGATTCAGATTGGTGTGGGGACAAGGTCGATAGAAGGAGTACAATGGGATTTGTGTTCAAATTATTTGGAGCTTCAGTCAGCTGGTATTCAAAGAAGCAAGCTGCTGCAGCACTTTTATCATGTGAGGCTGAATATATTGTAGCCTGTCATGCAGCCTGTAAAGCTCTTTGGTTGAGATCACTATTAGAAGAAATTGATTTGAGTCCAGGAAATGTGATGCAGTTGCAGGTAGACAACCAATCCGCCATCAATTTAGCTAAAAATCCCATAGCTCATGGGAGAAGCAAGCATATTGAAACAAAGTATCACTTTTTAAGGGATCAAGTCAATAAGGGAAAGCTGGAGTTATGCTTTTGCAGAACCGATTTGCGGCTAGGCTGACATTATGACAAAGCCTTTGAAGATTGAGAAGTTTAAAGAGATGAGAGACATGTTGAATGTTGTGTCCTTGTAGACTTTGAATTAAAGGGGGTGTTGTGAATGTGTAATTGAAAGTCTGTTAGGTGGTTATGGCTTTGTTAGTTAGTTAGTTGTAGTAGTTAAAGTCAATTAACAGATTGAGTTAGTAAGTGAGGTCCCGCACGTGTACTTGTGAGTGAAGTGTGTGTGCCAGTGTAATCGATGTGGGACCTGTGTGTGTATATAAGATTTGTGAGCTGCTTGCATTATCTTCTTCGTTGTGTGTGTGAGTCTTACTTGTTCTTCTTCCCCAACAATTATAGCTTTTGAGTTTTCAAACTTATCATAAATATCATGTTTTTATCTTAATTATTTTTATTTAAAAGGTTTGAAATTTTTAAGTTAAAATGAAATTTTTAACTTGATGAATTTTCGTAAAAACATAACAGTTCACAGCTCTGGTGTGTTTTCCTTAAAAAGGCTATGAAAAATCGAGTACTATTTTGAAAATAGAAAGCTAGAAACAGACCAGTTCCCACCGCCACTGTGATTTTTTTCACACCTGTGAAAGTTTCAGGTATTTTAATAATTTTTCTAAACTCGAAATTTCTAAAATTCATGTTTAAAGACTTATAAAATAGTGTCTTTTTAAGGGAAAAATATTTATTTGGACTTACATTATTCTAAGTATTTTATTTCAATTTTTGAAGTAAAACAGTAAATATGAAGAAAAAAAGATTTTGTGAAACAGAGAAATATTTTGGTTGAGATAACCAATGAGAAGAGAATTTATATAATGACTAAGAGATAAAGTCATGTGCTGATTGTTACAAGAGGTAACAATGAGAAGAGAATTTACAAAATGACTAAGAGATAAAGTCATGTGTTGATTGTTACAAGAAGTAACATAGAAAAGAGATTAAAAATGTTACAAGAGAGAAATCAAAGCGTTAGAGAAGTAATTGTGATGTTATTGTGTGTGCAAAATATCATATGTCATTTGCATAAAGAGATTTGGCGAATTGTCATGAGCTTACAACCCATAGAGGGGTTGAGAATAGGGTACAATTGGGCTTAAATTGCCTACTAGGATTATCCAGATTTCGAAAGTCTCAATGGCCGTGTGGTGGATCCCAACAAGCCGAGATGAGTAATATACCCGGCTTAGATAAATCTGACTAGTTGACCTCTTTATGATATGGTGTCGCTGAGTGCGCTGAATAATTGGTACTTGGACTTTACGATTTATTTAGCCGAGAACAATTATGACTTAAACATGGCTTCCTGAATACTGTTACTTGGACTTTACGGTTTGTTTAGCCTTGAACAAGTATGTTAAGGATTGACTGTGACCTATCGCTCAAATATAGTTGAGGAGAAAAAGTCTCCATGGAGCATTACATCGGTGTTGTGACGGAAATAGAAGTGATATGCATTTTAAATATATCTTGTGTGATGATATATTTAGGGGTGACAATGTGGGTTGGGCTCGGTGGGCCAACCCGCCAAAAAAGGGTGGGCCGGGTTGGGTTTTCAACCCACAACCCATTTTGGCCCGCCCAAAGGTGGGTTCAAATGGGCTACCGTTTTCTTTTTTATTTTTTTTGTGCTTTTTTTGGATTTTTGGGTGGGTTAGGTGGGCCAACCCGCCACTTTTACACACATTTTCTTTGTTTTTTGTTTTTTGTTTTAGACGGGTTGTCCCGCCAACCCGCCAGCGGGCCGGGCTGGGGTACCCCAGTCCACTTTTTTTGGCGGGCCAGCCCGTCCCGCCCCGCCCCATTTTTTGGCGGGTTTTGGCGGATCTGGGCAGGCCGGCCCGCTTTGCCAACCCTAGATATATTACTTTGATGATGAGTTGCATGTCATAAATTGTGATAATACATTACTGTGATGAAATTAAATATGCTTGTGGCAATATATTATTGTGATAGAAAACTGCATGGTATAGGGTGAAGAGATGTTAATGATATATGATATACATGGTTTTCTTTTATTCTTTTCTTATTGTCTCCCTTGTGGTATAATTTGCATACGAGGATTTTTCACCCTTACCTATATGTTTTATGGTCTTTAGAACATAATTCATATAAATGGACCACCACCTGGGTGGACTAGCCAGAACTCGAAGAAGAGGGAAGAAGACTATCGTCAGGAGTTTTTAGTTGTCTAGAATGTCTTTTGGGGGTGTTTTAAGACTCAATCGGCTTAGGCTCGTTTTGGCTATGCTGTTATTACTATCCTTACTGGATGATTGCATTAAATTCTCAATTCTTATGTGACTATGTGATCTGTTGTAATTATGTACGATGTGATATAATAATGAGACATATTTCTGTGATAATGAATTTATGTTTTCTTTTTTTTGAAACTGTTTCTATTTGAGAGAAAATTTTATATAACATATTTCTCATTCTTCTTATCTCCTTTAAAGGAAAAAAAATTTACTCACGTTTTGGGAAATAAATATATGCTTCTAAAATTATTTTTCCATAGTAAAATTAATCATTTCCTTTTTTTTAAAAAAATAAAACCTTTCTTTATCTTGTAATGCTTTTTCGGAAAAAGGGCGTTACAGGCTGTACAGTTGAGGAAAGCTTAATAAATTTGATTGGTACTACCTATACTAACAAAATGCATCTTTTTTTCAATAGCCTATCACTTAAGAATTTCACAGTTAAGCGTGCTTGACTTGGAGCGATTTCGGGATGGGTGACCTACTGGGAAGTTTCCTAAGAAGCATGTGAGTGAGGACAAAACATGCTAGAAAGACATGTGTTTGTCTATGGGACAGTCGTCAATTCGAAAAGCAGCTGGGGCGTTACAAAATGGTATGAAAGCCGGTTCTCTCCCAGCACGATATGGTTCAAGAATGAACCAGGCGGAAGCTGGTGGACATGTGACACCCTGAGGCCGACTACAGTTGAGGAAAGCTTAATAGAATTGATTGATATTGCATATACCAACAAGATACATCTTCTTTTCGATAGCCTATCACTTAAGAACTCCACAGTTAAGCATGCTTGACTTGGAGCAATTTCAAGATAGGTAACCTTTTGGGATGTTTCCTAGAAAGCATGTGAGTGAAGACTTAAAACATGCTTATCGATTTAGTATTTAATAAAGGGCAAATTCTATGGTACCTGGAGAAATTTAAGTGTTTGGGTACCTTGATGAGATGGTCCAATAGAAATATGAAAAGTGAAAAAATATTAAATATATAAATGTTGATTTAACATTTACCTAAATTTAAATTATACTTTTATTATTTATATTTATATCCCCATGGACCTTTAATCAAATACTCGAGATTTAATAAAAAAAATTATGTCACTTGTTACAAAGCCATGAACCCTTCTCTCTTGCGCAAAAAACCCATCTCTAATAAGTTCAAACTGATAATTAAACCTGATTGTTGATTGATTTCATCCTATTTTATTTGTATATAATTGGTTTTCAATTTTCAATTTATTTTTGTTTTTTATTTATGGATAAAATTTTTGAATAATGATTTACTTGAAATCAGAAATTGAAACCTTAGGGTTTTTGTAGAGAAATACAAATCTATTTACATTGGTTTTGTGAATTTTTGTTGACCATAGAGAGAGAATTTTTGAAGAAAATAGTGAGGGATTATGGTTCATGTAGGCCACAATTTGAAACTTGATTTCTCGTTATTTGATTGCTTTAAATTGGGGCTTTCGTGCTATTATAGTTATAAACATGATTTTGGATAAAAATCACAAAATAATTACATCAAATCGAGTCGAATCAGAGTTTGAATAATACAAAAAGGTGCTGAACCAGTAAACCCACTTGCGCTTTTTAGAGCATGGAAATCTCTTGAATGTGCAATGAAAAATTGGTGTTTTTGTGCTAGCTAGATTCATTAGAAATATATTTGATTATAAAACCCACAAGTACTGTTGTCTCCTCCTCACTCAGATCTTGAAATTCATCCATCCATCTCCGATCTGAAAATGCCTGTCGTGCTTTGCTTGCTCAAAATTGATCTTCACTCGTAGGTCGATCGCGGCACACACATCACTACTCTGCTTTTTTTATTCGTCTGAATTCTATTAATTAATTAATTATGTCATTTAATCAGTGCTTTGGGATTAACAGCACACAATGAGTATACATTTAACCAATATCGTTTTTTTGTTGTTATATCACATTGAGTACGCTATCTGTGTGCTGTTATTGGGATTCATTGATGCTGGTTTGCTTTATGTTTTTCAAGAATGATAAAAAGAATTATTTGCAAATAAACAAAAATAAAGGAATGTATTTACAAATAAATAGAAATAAAAATGACAAGATGGCATGGTTCAAGAAATACACATGACATCTTACTATAAGTATGGTACCGATATCCATAAAATTTACCTGAGTACCGTAACAATCACCTCAATAAAGATTTTAACATTATATGATAATCTATAAATTGAAATTTCGCTCAACATCTGGTATGCAAAATTCAAAAATTCTATACCACAACATTTTGATAATCCAGTAAATAAAAAATTCACAAATAAATTCGCTATTATAACCATAAATTTTAACTCACTTTTCATGCCTATTGTCATCTGGATAGCTACACATCTCCAAAGGGGTGTGGTGGTGTCGAATTGATTTTTTTACAATTGTGACTAGCAAGTTAAAATTGGAAGTGGTTGGGTCTGACGTCTTCACACAGGTGGTGAGAATATTTTCACAGCTGTGAACTGGTCAGGATTGTATTCTACATTTTCGCACTTGGACCTAACGAATTCACATTGGGGTTGGGAATTTCTCCATAATTGTGAACTGCTTTGGATAGTACTCTGCAATTTCGTACTTGGGTTTGTCATCTTCACACACAGGGTGTCAAATTTTCCACAATTGTGAACTGCTCTGGATTATACTCTGCACTTTTGCACTTGGGTCTGACGCATTCACAGCAGGGGTGGGAATTTCTCCACAATTGTGAACTTCTCTGGATTGTACTATGCATTTTCGCCCTTGGGTCTGATGACTTCACATTGGGGTAGGAATTTCTCCACAATTGTGAACTGCTCTAGATTGTGTTCTTTGCACTTGGATCTGGCGCCTTCTCACCGGGGGTGAGAATTTCTCCACAATTGTGAATTTCTCTGGATTGTGAATTTCTCTGGATTGTGAATTTCTCTGGATTGTACTTTGTATTTTCGCACTTGAGTCTGACACCTTCACACCAGGAGTGGATTTCTTTCACAATTGTGAATGGTTATGATTTTGCTTGTTGTGTTTTTAGTAGATTAAGGGGATAGAGATGGAAAAAAAAAACTCGTGCTCGTGGGCACCTAAGAAATAATTATATAAAATCTGTTGAATCTCAGGAGGCATCTTGAGTAGATGCTTAGGCCATTTTATTGGGTATTGCACAATATTATCTTTAGCATGCGATTATATTGTGCTTCTCTTTTACCGCCCAAAACACCACATTTTGATTGGTCACGGATATTTAAGTTCTTTGGAGATATATGTTAACACTCCTATCGAGTATATTTTTCTGCACTTTTGAAGTACTCGTAAATCTTATTCTTGGACCAATAGTCTTAAGCGCTTTCTTATTATTGACATTCTTGTGGCCACATTAATCTAGAGTATCGTTCTTTTGAACTAGGTGTCTTTGACGTCCAAGTAGGAGATTCTTGAATTTCCAAATTGTTTATGGATTTGCGTAGTCACTTATTTAGCGAAATTTAGATTAATTGGATGTCGAATCTTGTAGAGCATTTGCTTGTCTGGCCCTATGTAATTACTTTTGTTATTGTGCTATTATGAGCACTTAAGACTTAAATTGAGCATATTGTTAGAGAGAACATGATTGTAGGTCCACTAACTAAAGACTTAACTATTGAAGTTTATCAATATTATGTTACTTATTTTGGTCAAGTCTTATGATGTTTTAGGGTTAGTGGGAGTCTGAAATTATATTATTATGAGATATGTTATTATATTTTTTGTAGCATGTTAAGATGCTTGGACTATTGTTTGGGATTGCATATTTATTGTAAGTAATATTATTATGCTTTCCCTTTATCCATCATTGTTTATGTGAGATATAAGTTTCTTGGCACGTATGATTTGTCCCTGTCAGTAATATTTCTACATTGTTAAGAGTTTATATTTCTTTGACTTTTGTGTGTGTTTTGACCATAATTGATATTCTAGTATTTGAATTCTTATAATTTGATAATTGGCTAATGATATCCAAGTGCGAGAATATTAGATTAATTATTTAATTAATCAATTATATGGATTAGCATTAATCAATTGTTGAGAATTACTCTTTAATTATTTATATACTAATTTATGGTCGATAATTATTAATATAGCACCACAACCAATTGATGGATATTGTATGGGTTTTTGTTCTGAATAGCCCGTGATGAGTTAGAATATTCAATTAATGCCCAGTGAGATATCTCTGCCCTCATACGATAGGTGTCACGACCCACCCTTAGGCCATGACCGGCGCACAGGCTAACACAACTCAATTTATACTTAGCCTGACAAGCCTAACACACTCTAACACATATACATCATACATTAAAGAACTACCGAAAATTCGGCAAAACCTCATCTATATTTTGGACATCTTAAGATACAAGTACCGGTCAGCACCAATTATACCAATCGATCAGAATTCACCATCAGAAGTTCTCATCATTCACATTCACATAAATAATAATTCATAAGTTCTCAGAGTACTCAAATTACCAGTGACATATCATTTACAACTACCCATGTACAATCCAAAAGAAAAGAAAGAACATGTCCCTATAGCTGCATTATACTGAAGTCGACACAACTTTATTCACCACATCAAAATAGGGGCATACCAAAAGAAAGAACCCCTGAGAAGGTATGCAAACCTCAGAACTCTGCTACCTGTGAATCTGTGGAAAAAGAAAAGAAAATGGAATGAGTCACGGGGACTCAGTGAGAGCATAATAAACAAAGTGGACCAGAAGGAGAAATGAACATAACATGAGTGTTTAATCCAATAAACATTTCAAATACAAAGTAAAAGAAGGATATGTAAAAATAATCTTGTAAAACCGATATTTAAACTCAAGATTTCAATCTTTAATAACTCAATCATGATATAAAATGCTCCAACATTAGACATAATAATTTTCTTAAAACTCATAATACTATTCCAAAGCAGGTTACATATAAGGAACTATATCAGTACCCAAAAAGAGGAGTAATCTCAACTCTCCATGTCATAAATCAATCATATCATAACCCGGGGGCCTTGCCTCACCTGGAACCAAAACATACTATGTGCACATAGGCCACATTATCTCTTCGTTGTGGCGAACGATAATCAAGACCACATTATCTCTACATTGTGGCGAACGATAATCATTTAATATACTATGAGCACTTAGCCCATAGACCGTATTATCTCTTCGTTACGGCGAACGGAAATCACGTAAGGGCTATGAGCACTTAGCTCATAGGCTGCATTCTCTCTTCGTTGCAGCAAACGGGATCATAGGGACTATGAGCACTCAGCTCATAGGCTACATTCTCTCATCGTTGCAGCAAACGGCTTTTCTTTCCTTTCATAGCATTCACAACGTAAAATCACCATATATATATATATTCCAAAACAAATCATGATAACCAAATGAAATCATCTCATAACTTCAAAACATCAATTATATCATGGAAACCACAGTGGATAAACAACACATAACTTTAAATAATTCATTGGCTCATTTCATTCTTTCAAGCTTCAAAACAAGATCATCACAATTTTATTTCAAATCAATACTTATTCACATAATCACCAATATCATCAACTTGAAAAAAATTAAAGTAAATAACTTAAGTAATATCATAAGAAACAACATGAACATCTTTAGAACCATAGAATCTAAACCAATAGCAAGAGAAATAATTTATAGTGATATCACGTATCCTCGAAATGCTCATAAACATTAAAACCATTTTTTTTCAAAGTAGAAATAACATTTCAACTCATATCCGTATCAATAAAGCAATTTACTTCTCCATATATAAAAATATAGCTATAGTAAAAATGTCACTAAGTAGATTAGCTACTCACAACTACGAAGAACCAACTAACTCTCTTCAAGATCCTTCGGGAGGAGCAACCGGGTTATTTTCCAACGAATATGAGCATCAACAACAGGTAGTAAAGAGATTAGAGACAAAACCCCCAATTTAGAGAACCTAGGGTTTTAGAGGAACCCATGAAAATCTAATATTGAGCACTTCACTACTATATACCAATACCTATTACTCAAAACATTCCTTAAAATAAATCTCTATACTCATGGGTTATAGATTTTACCTCAAAGAGCTCCAAAGATACAAACTCATAGAGTGGGTATTTTTCAATCTACCAAAAATACGAAATCCACACTTTCTCCTCTCATGGACGCTTAGAAATAAGGGGAGAGTGCAAGAAAAATGGTGGGAGAAAGAAGAACATACAAAATGAGCTTCCCCCCTTTCCTTCTTCCTCTCGATAGCCCACCCTCTCTTCTCTTTCATTTTTTTTCTCTCCCCTGTTTCTCTCTTTCTTCTCTCTGTCGAATTGTGTGTGTGTGTTTAAGAAAAAAGAGAAGGAAGCAAAAGCTTCCTGAAAGTTCAGCCCCTCTCCCTTTTTAGTTTTTTTTTTAAAAAACCCCTTAAGTGAAATGGGGCATTTCAATAGGTTACTTAATCGTTGCCACGTTAGACGATTAACACACCGGGACAGAACCAATCGTGATTGAGGGGAGTCTGCTCTCATTCCTCAAATCTCCTTCTATTCATTGCCATATAGACACTCTAGGTACATGTGATCTATCTCATTGTTATGAATATTAATATGCAATGACTTGTGTTCATCTTTGCACCCCAGACCTGCTGGGCTTGGGCTGCTCGTGGTCGCAGACCTCCAAGCTCGACGTTCTACCACTGGCTACTGCACTTTTCTAGGAGGAGACCCCATCCATGGTGCACAAAGAAACAACACAGTCTCCCGCTCCAGCACAGAAGCTGAATATAAGGCCATGGCTAACACTGCAGCTAAACTCACATGGCTAACATATCTTCTCAAAGACCTTCGCATTTCACTTGCCTCTTCTCCCATACTCTACTACGACAATATCAATTCTCTTCACATGACCATCATTCCAGTTTTCATGCCCAAAATAAACACATCGAATTGGATTATCATTTTGTTCGTGAACGAGTTGCACTTGGGCTCCTTGTCACTCATCACTTTCCACCAATGATCAAGTTGTTGTTGTCTTCATTAAACCTATGTCAAAGTCTGTTCTCACGCACGTTTAGAACAAACTCTGCCTTCAACCTCGGCCTCGTTTGAGGGAGGGTATTAGTAATATCCAGCTCACCTTGGACAAAAGTGGGGCCTATTGGACAGATAAGGAAACACCAAGCAATTGCAAAGAGAATGATGAGAATCCCCACTTCAATGGAGAGCTGTTGGGAATCAAAGAGTTTAATGGCAACAAAATCAAATCAACAAATAATCATATTGATTGCCTAAAAAAATAAAGAAACTTTGGATAGCAAATTCCTTGTGCTTTAGGTCTATCAAATCACATTATGCTGCCCATTAACCATTGTATTTTATCTTCTATATGTTTTCTTTACCTCTCTTGTATCAAGTATGTGTTCACGTTGGAAATCAATAAAATATTACCCCATTCATTCAGTTCCTCTATTTTCTTCTCCATATGGTGCACTGGTTGCGGTCTTTTGTTGTGGAGGCACTCTACATCCCTTGAATCCTTCGACTATTCTACTGTCTTCTCCAATTCAATGTATAACCCACAATAATACCATTACTTATTATATGAAAATCAGAAAGTATAAAAGGTCATGGCCCCCTCTAATAGTACTATGCATTGCACCTGGGTGGACTACTCTTTCTCTGTTTATATCATATTATTCTGGCTTGAATGTGACTATGTGAGAGCACACATTATAATTTGATCAAACATGGAAGTCTTCATTCATGATGGAGTCACGATGTTCCGGTAGTGGCGGCGGCGGAACAAGGAGTGTCGACGGTCCTGGTTTAGTTGGGTTAACATTTTGATAGGCACCAAGTTCAACCCTATTCGAGCAGGGTGAGGCTTCAAAGAAAAGGGAAGGGAATTTCAGAAAGTTTCATTGATTTAATCATTTGCTGCTCATTGCTTCATTCAAACATAATTTAATACAAAACAAATAGCATAAAAGTCGAATCTTTGGACAAGTGTCCATATCGCAAAGGTAAAATAATAGAAATAGAATCTAGGTAGATTTGGCCTAACAAACTGGCACAGCAGCAAATCTCTCAAACAAAGTCTCTCATCCAAGCTGGCTGAATCCTCTTCCTTTAGGGCCTCCCTTCAACGAACCCAGCATCTCTTGTTCCCCCATCCGGCCCAGTGTTCCTTATGGGCCCATGCGTATCATTGCCGTGTCCTTCGAGAACAACCTTGTCCTCAAGGTTGTAGTTAGGATAGGACTCCTTAAAGACCGCGGTATCTTCCCACGTCACTTCAGAATCAGGAAGTGAGTCCTAAGCAATCAATAACTGTTCCCTGGTTCCATTAGGAGTGCGAATGACTCTGGTACCCAGAATACCAAAAGGTTGTAGTTGTAAACGGGTACTATCAATGGAAGGAGGAATGGACGGAGCATGAGAAGGAGGATTCCCATGGAAAGGCTTGAGTTTACTAATGTGAAAAATTGGATGAATTCGTGCCTCTGGTGGTAACTTGAGCTCATAAGCTACAGCCCCAATGACACGCGATACTTGATAAGGACCGAAATAACGAGGTGCCAGTTTTGGAGATTGATGACCCCTTAATGTGACTTGGCGATAAGGTTGGAGTTTCAACATGACCCAATCTCCCACTGTGAAAACTCGATCCTGCCGATGAGCATCCGCTAAAGCCTTCATTCAAGATTGAGCCTTAAGCAAATTCTCCTTGATGACTTGCAACATCTGATCACGATTGAGTAAGCTCTCTTCTAAGGCCGCAACAGCAATAGAACCAACCAAATAATCAGTCAAGGTAGGCGGAGGGCGCCCATACAGCACCTCAAATGGGGTCAGACGGAGTGCAAAATGGTACTTGGTATTATACCAGTACTCAGCCAAGGGAAGATATTGGACCCATCGTTTTGGGACATCACAAACAAAGCAACGCAAGTACGTTTCAAGGGTCCTGTAAGTGACCTCAGACTGCCCATCTGTTTCAGGATGGTATGCACTGCTAAACTTGAGCGTCGTCCCGCTCGATCGGAACAACTCACGCCAAAATTTACTGATGAAGATGCGGTCTCGGTCACTAACAAACGACTTGGGCATGCCGTGCAAGTGAAAAATTTCTGCTATGAAGATAGGAGCCAAGGTAGCTGTAGAAAACTGAGCAGGGAGGGAAACAAAATGGCTATACTTGGAGAGGCGATCAACAATCACCCAGATAGTAGTTTTGCCTTGGAAAGGGGGCAGATGCGTGATAAAGTCCATGGTGATTTCCTCCCAGACACGGTTCGGAATGGGCAACGGCTGAAGCAACCCCATAGGACGCTGTGTGGAGTACTTGCTAGCTTGGAAACAGGAACACTTATGCACAGCTGCTTTGACATCACGAGCCATATGTGGCCAAGAGAAGGCCGCTGCCAAGCGGTGCAAAGTTCCCTTAACACTCGAATGACCACTCAGGGAAGAACTATGGAACTCAATAATTAAGGAAGCACGCAGATTGGTTTCTTCAGGGTTAAAAAGGCGATCTCGGTGATAAAAGACCCCATGTTTAATTGAGAACAAGGCATCTTGGCTTGATTGGCTGAATTTAGCAATGAGGTGCTTACCCACAGCATGTGAAGAATAGAATTCTTGAAGTTGTTTGAAGAGCAACGGCTGACAAAAGGTCATGGCAGCTAATGTGACGTTGTGAGTCTTAGAATCAGGGCGCCTAGACAAGGCGTCAGCAACAACATTAGTGCGGCCTGGAATGTACTAGATTTCAAAATCATACCCAAGGAGCTTGGTGAGCCATTTCTGCTGAGAGGATGTTTGAATTGTCTGAGAGACAAGCCCCTTGAGGCCTTTCTGATCTGTATAAATGCGAAAGTGCCTACCCAAAAGATAGAGACGCCATTTCTTGACTGATTCTGTAATGGCGTACATCTCGCGATCATACGCAGACACTGCTTGCACCCTAAGACACATCTTTTTGCTAAAAAAATGAAAGAGGATGCGACTGTTGGGACAACACCGTGCCAATAGCAATGCCCGAAGCATCGGTAGTAACATCAAAGGGGAGGGAAAAATTCGATAACCCTAAAATCGAAAGTGTGGTCATGGCCACTTTGAGCTGCTGAAACGCAAATTGGGCCTTCTCATCCTAACAAAAGGAGTGTTTCTTGAGTAGATCTGTTAAAGGCCCAGCAATAGCCGTGTAATTGTGAACAAAGCGTCGATAATAGCCCGACAACCCAAGAAATCCCCGTAGGGCCGAAGTAGAGGATAGAGTGGGCCAATCCTGGATTGCTTGCAGCTTGGCAGGATCTGCTGCAACACCTTGGTTGGAGATTATGTGCCCCAAGTAATCAACAGTGGTTACTCCAAATTGACACTTGGAGAACTTAGCGAAAAGTTTATGCGTTTCCAGCACATGAAGGACCTGCATTAAATGGTTAACATGGGAGTCCCAATGTGCACTATAAACAAGAATATCGTAAAAAAAAAAAAGGACGAATTTACGAAGGAAAGCACGAAAAACGTCATTCATGGTGGCTTGGAAAGTGACAGGGGTGTTGCTCAGCCCAAACGGAACCAGCAAGAATTCGAAGTGCCCATCTACCATTTTGAAAGCTGTTTTAAACGTGTCAGTCGGGTTGAGAAGAATCTAATGGTACCCTGACCAAAGGTCCATCTTAGAAAAGACTCGGGATCCATGAAGCTCATCGAGCATTCATCAACAGTGGGTATTGGAAAATGATCCTTGATCGTAATGGCGTTCAAAGCCCAGTAATCGACACAGAACCGCCATGTGTCGTCTTTCTTCCGTACCAACAACACCGGGGAGGAGAATGGGCTTGTGCTGGGTTTAATAAACCCTCCTTTAACATGTCATTGATCATGTTAGTAATTACCTCTTTTTGGAAATGAGGGTATCGGTAGGGCGCACATTGACTGGCTGGGAATCGGGGAGCAAATGGATGTGGTGGTCTTGGGAATGGGTAGGGGGAAGGCCTTGAGGTTGGGCGAAAACAGAGGCATATTGGTGTAAAAGTTGTTGAAGCGGTGGGTGCAGGGAATCGGTGGTAATGGGATTGGGGTGTGTAGGTGTTGATTCCTCAAGAGGCGTGACAGAAACAGTATGCAGAGATGCAATAGAATCAGTAAATAAAAAACGACAAAACTGAGAAAAGGTGGCAAGAGCAGGGGAATTTGTGGTAGGGCCAGCAACAGTGATTTGTTTCCCATTATGTGAAAAAGTAATGGCAGGTATGGTATAATCATATAAGAATGCGCCTAGTGTTTGTAACCATTGGACCCCTAAGACTAAGTCCGCCCCATGTATGGGTAATATATAAAAGGGAATAGAAAAGACCTCATCACCAAGCTTCACAGGTACATCATGGCAACTACCAGCACAAGAAATCGATTGACCATTACCCACAATGACTGAAAAAGGAGTGATTGCTGTGATTGGGAGCTGCAGGAACTCAGCAATACGAGGTTGCATGATGTTGTGGGAGCTCCTAGAATCAACAAGTCACTCCTAGCTCACCCACCATGCCTTGCACTCGCAGAGTTTTGGGAGTGAGTGAGCCAACTAGCGCAGTGCGAGATAGTTGGAAATGCTCACAGAGAGGGGGGCATCTTTGGGTACAAGGTCTGGTTCCTTTAAGCTTGGCTCTAAAATGGCCAAGTCCGAGGATGGTGGTGGCTCATCAAAATCAACCAAGAGCAACAAAAATTGCTTGGATTTGCAACGGTGCCCGAGATGGAATTTGTCATCACAATTGAAGCACAAGCCTTTGGCCCTTCGAGCGTCCATCTCCGCGGGATTCAAACAGCGGATGGGTAAGGAAGAGGGCGGTGGTCCAGGCCCCAGCAAGGAAGGTGGTTGTGGCTGAGACGCAGTAGGACGGGAAAAGCGTGGAGGGTTAGGTTTCGAGTCTAGGAACTTTGCCTCAAGAAGCTTAGCCATCCCAATCGCCTGGGGAAGAGTTGTGGGTTGCAAAACGGCGATTTCGCGTTGGATATCAGAACGCAATCCAGAGATGAAACAATTCAACAGTGCAGTTGGTTGTAGGCCATCCACTCGGTTGGTCAAGGATTTGAACTGTTGCTGGTAATCCATGACGGTCACAGTCTGCCTGAGCTTGAATAACGCCACTTGGTGATTCGCGAAAGAGTTCCAGGTCTCTGGTGAAAGCGTCCCACGAAGTAAGTTGCTGATTTTATGTATCCACTTGAACCATGCTAGCGCATCACCTTGCATGAAAAAGGGCACAAACATAAGCGTTGGTGAGGGGGGTCTGAGTGTAGGTGAAATATTGCTCTGCTTGAAAGATCCAATCCAATGGATTCGATCCATCAAAGGAGTTGAGGATGATTTTTGGGGGTTTGGGGACAGGTTGGGTGGAGGTGGAAGAAGTGTGAATGGAAGAAGAAGAAGAAGAATTGCATACAATCTGTTCACGTAAGGTAGCAAGTTCTACATTGAGCAGGTCACGCATTTGGGTCATATAGAGGCTGACGAGCTACTAATTTTTGTCATTTTTAGGAGGCATTGAGGCAAAATGAAAGCACCAAAATGATAGGCACCAAGTTCAACCCTATTCGAGCAGGGTGAGGCTCCAGAGAAAAGGGAAGGGAATTTCAGAAAGTTTCACTGATTTAATCATTTGCTTCTCATTGCTTCATTCAAACAGAATTTAATACAAAACAAATAGCATAAAAGTCGGATCTTTGGACAAGTGTCCATATCGCAAAGGTAAAATAACAGAAATAGAATCTAGGTAGATTTGGCCTAACAAACTGGCACAACGGCAATCTCTCAAACAAAGTCCCTCATCCAAGCTGGCTGAATCCTCTTCCTTTTGGGCCTCCCTTCAACGAACCTAGCATCTCTTGTTCCCCCATCCGGCCCAGTGTTCCCTATGGGCCCATGCGTATCACATTTTGAAATTTAATATAATTGAGGGGTTATCATTTTAAAATTTGAAGAAGTCAAGGGATTGAAAATTAATATTTTTTTTACATTTCTTTTCTTTTTTTGGTCAAAGTGATCAAGATCATTGAGAGGGCAAAGCTCAGTCATACGACATCTACATTCAACCAAATAAACTGGCTAACACTAACAGCATATGCAAAAACTCATCCAATTACAACATTCCGAACCAAGACCCATTGCTGTAGACAAGAGCAAACAAGGTGAAAACCTAGAAACTAACAACTAAAAAACACAAAACTAATTAAAACCTAACACACCAAAGACATTTCTATCATGGCTCATGGTGAGACCTATGAATGTCTCTCACTCTAGCTTGGGCCTTTTTTTTTTTGAAAGACTAACCTTGGCCTTGTACATATGGTTTTAAAACTCAAGTTGATTATCTATAGACGAGCTTGAGTTTGAGGGATATTTAGGTAATTATAACAATTAAATATCTATGATATATTTAGCATAATTAACATCATTATTTATATATAGTTATCTGGACGGATTTACATGTGACTTTGGAAATCTGGCTGTCCCTAACTTTTGTAAAGAAATACTAAAATTATTGATAGTATTAGATAGGCTCCCTACTAAAACTTGTTTTATAATTTTAGAAATATTCAAAAGGTGCTAATTGACAATGTTTTAATTTTAAAACTGGCCTATGGACATGACTCGTATGAAGTATTAGTATTTTTCTAACAAAAATAGTTAAAAATCATTTTAGTTTGAAATCAAAAGAGTTAAGAAAATGACAGGGCTCACAGTCAGGATTGTGACATGTATTACATCTCGAGAGATTATGACTTATTTTTCTTATATAGTAAATATAGTACTCCCTCCGTCTTTTTTCTTTGGTGGTTTTAGCTTTTTTATTTTTTTCCAAAATTTTGGTTATTTTAGGATTTCAAGATACAATTTATCATTTTTTCTAACTATACCCTTAGTTAATTAATGAGTTTTGAGTGGATTAATAATTAGAATAGTTGAGAATAGTAAAAATATATGAAAACTTGTAAAATAATAAATAAGAATATTTTAGTTTAAAATTTACTCAATTAATTATTTCTTAACTTATATGCCAATACCTTAAATCACAAAAAGTATAGGGAGTAATAAATAGATAATTGAATTATTATTTTTGAAGGAAAAGATAATTAAATTGTTAATTGATTTGACATTTCAAATCCCCTAAAATGGGGTTTTTAACTTTTCCCTTTTACTATTAAGAAATCATATATGCTCACATTTACTCTCATCTTTTCTTTTCAATATTCCCTCCATTATGAATGTATAACTGATATTTTAGAACATAAAATTATAAATATTTTGTATAAAAATTTAAATTGCATAATTTGTTTTATGAACTTTAATTTTTATAGTTACCCCTCCAACATCTAAACCTATCTCCGTCCCTGTATAGTTATTTGTTTTCCATATTTCTTGTGTTGATTGATCATTTTTTTCATTCATATTTATGAACCGTGCTATGCACAGAGATATATAGTGAACATTAATTATTTGATTAATTTTTAACTTTAAAGTAGAATGTAATAATAAAAATATAAAAATTAAGACTGAAGTAGTAAAATAGTTTAAATAGGTCTTGTTAGTAAACATGTCAAAAATTCAAATTTATCGGTACTCACTTGAATCTATTCCCAACTTTGACAAGAGCAACCCACTTTAAAATTTGGGGTCGAGATTGTGTTTTTCTCCTTTTTCAAAGGCAGAGACATTAGCAAGGATATTACACCCACCCTAGAACCCACCCCACTATATAAAATTTTATATTAATTTAAAAAGGATTAAAAATATTTTTAGTCTCCGTATTTAGAACAGTAAATAAGTAAAGTCTATGCACAAAATAATATCCTTATATTTTTCGAAATTTATATTTCTCCTATATTATTTAAGGAGTCATCAAATGTTTAACTGATCATCAGTTAATTGTGAAAAATTTTGAAAAAGGAAAAATACATGCTCTTTTAATAAATTTTCTAATATGACTTCAAAAGTCGTTTTAAGCTAGTCAAGTGAAGAAAGAATAAAAAATTAAGCCAATATATATAATATATGAGAGAGATCAAACTTAGACTTAAATTAATAATAGCAACTTGTTCCATTATACGACAAACAGTCCTTATGTGCATTCAATTTTTTAATATTGCAAAGGGATAGAATAAACGTATAAGAACAACAGCAAAGATTATAAAAGTAGACATCAAACCATTTGGTCCCAATTGCCTGCAGAACAATGTAGTAGGTGAATAAGTATTTAGAGCAGTAAATAAGTAAAGTCTATGCACAAAATAATATCCTTATATTTTTTCGAAATTTATATTTCTCCTATATTATTTAGCGAGTAGGAATGGTAATGGATAGGGTATGGGTAGGGTACTATAGTATCCGTCTCCATATCCGTAATTTTAAAAAATACCCATACCCGGCCCCATATCTGCGTGGGTAGCAATTTTGATCCCGCACCCTTACTCATTGGGTACCTAAGTACCCGTGCCCATTACTCACACTTTAACTATGAAAATTCAAAAATTAGTTTTTCAAATGCAATACACTATTATGTCTCAAGGACGCGTAAGGAATTTGCCGGTGAAAGACACGGGAACGAGACAAAATGGTGTCAAGAAGGCTTGTCATTGCAGATCAAGGAAGCGAGACAATAATAGCGCAAGTGAATGAGGTACAATGAAGCAAGCTTGTCGTCGTCCACAATAACGATAAAAGACGCAATAAAAGAAAGCAAAGAGTCAAAGAAATGTATCTAGTGAGAAAGGAAAAAAAATGTGCTTATGACTATAGTGTCTTGTGGGTTACTTTAGGATTAAGAATTAGTTTATAAATTTCTTTAAGAGTTATTAAATTTAATATACACACACACACACACATACATTGATAAATATAAATAAATAAATATGTATATATGTGTGCGGGTCTGGAGCGGGGTGGGTACTAAGGTACCCGTACCCGCACTCATCAAATTTTGCGGGTAATTACCCGTATCCGTGTCCGTATCCATTGAGCAGGTAATTACCCTCCCCATTGTGGGTAATTTTTGCGGGTGTCCAATGGGTATGAGTCCAATTGCTATCCCTATTAGCGAGTCATCAAATGTTGATCATTAGTTAATTGTGAAAAATTTTGAAAAAGGAAAAATACATGCTCTTTTAATAAATTTTCTAGGCTTAAACCTCTTTTTGGTCCCTCATTTTATAACAATTTTCGTTTTTAGTCCCTCAAAAATAAAAACGCGTCTTTTTAGTCCATTATTTTTTAAAATATATCACTTTTAATCCCTAGGGTCATATTTTAAATTTAAAAAGTATTTTCTAAATATAAAAGGGGTCAAAATATAAATTTAAACAATACTTTTCAAATTTAAAATATAGTCATATGGACTGAAAGTGACACATTTTAAAAAATGAGAGGTCAAAATATAAATTTAGAAAATATTTTTCAAATTTAAAGTAAGGCCTCAGGGACTAAAAGTGACATATTTTTAAAAATGAGTAATTAAAAAGACGCGTTTTATTTTTGAAAGACTAAAAATAAAAATTGTTATGAAATGAAGGACCAAAAAATGTTTAAGCCAATTTTCTAATATGACTTCAAAAGTCGTTTGAGCTAGTCAAGTGAAGAAAGAATAAAAAATTAAGCTAATATATACAATATACGAGAGAGATCAAACTTAGACTTAAATTAATAGCAACTTGTTCCATTATACGACAAACAGTCCTTATGTGCATTCAATTTTTTAATATTGCAAAGGGATAGAATAAACGTATAACAACAACAGCAAAGACTATAAAAGTAAGGGTCCATTTAATTTGAGAAAACTTAAAAATGACCCAGCAATGGGAAAGACAACTTTTACCTGTTTTTGTCAGTTGCACCGATTTCTTATAATTGTGATTTTCTCCCCATCAAATGTTAGATATTAATTTAGCAATCAACATACATTTTAGTGAGCAATCAATCACCGTGCAACAACCATTCACTGTAAATTCATATTCACCTAAGCCAATTTTCTAATATGACTTCAAAAGTCGTTTGAGCTAGTCAAGTGAAGAAAGAATAAAAAATTAAGCTAATATATACAATATACGAGAGAGATCAAACTTAGACTTAAATTAATAGCAACTTGTTCCATTATACGACAAACAGTCCTTATGTGCATTCAATTTTTTAATATTGCAAAGGGATAGAATAAACGTATAACAACAACAGCAAAGACTATAAAAGTAGGGGCCCATTTAATTTGGGAAAACTTAAAAATGACCCAGCAATGGGAAAGACAACTTTTACCTGTTTTTGCCAGTTGCACCGATTTTTTATAATTGTGATTTTCTCCCCATCAAATGTTAGATATTAATTTAGCAATCAACATATATTTTAGTGAGCAATCAATCACCGTGCAACAGCCATTCACTGTAGATTCATTTTCACCTAGGCCACAACCACACAAGACACCTCCTTATTCATTGTGAAAACCTGCAAACCCATGAGACCGTGACACTCATCCCAACCCCACTTCACCCAATTGGATCTATGCTTACAATTCAGCTGAGTCACCAGAAAATTTCAACCGCCCTCTGTCGCTCATCCAACCTCGCAAAGCCGCCAAAGACCCATTGAAATTCGCCATCCCCACTCCACAACCCATTATCTAGAGTTGATATACTTATCTCTTTTTTTTTCCTCATTGCTATTTTATGCAAGCGCCATGAACATGGTGATATATAACTATATATATTTATTTAAACAAATGAATATTATTAAATATTGAATACAAGAAATACTCAATATTGTCAAAAAAGATACATCAACAACTATTCATCAAAAGACAAAATAAGGGTCCCTGCAAACTAATTATTTCCCCAAGGCAAAAAGAACCCCCAAAGACACAAACAGATACTACTTACAAACAACGGAGGACCAATAAAATATAATAACACATCAAGGCACCACATGCTTCACAAGCCCAGCAGTAATACCCGCTCCAATTGCAAGAAACTGTGTTTTGTACACAAAACAGAAGAAAAAAAAACAACCACCACCAGTTCTTATCAGCAATCAGATTCATTATTATATTTTCCATCAATATAAAGACCGTTTATCTGTCAAACACCCTAATAGTTATAGCTATAATATTACGTAAGTAGCCATTTTTAGTTTTTACTAAGAAACATCCAATGATAGTCCTGGCGAATACAACATTAAAAAGAAACAAGCCAGCGTAGAAGGCATCTATATTTTTTAATGGAGGGCCATTTTAAAATTAATGATTTTTCTAGGCCCCATTTTGAAAATACCGGTAACTCTCTATGCAATGGCCTAATCAGGTTATAGGTTTTAGATCTCAACCGTTGAAGTTTTAGTGGGACAAATCAATGGTGAATACATGCTTTCCCAAAGTAGACTTCAAACCATTTGGTCCCAATTGCCTGCAGAATAATGTAGCAGGTGAATGCGTACAGAGGAAAACTACTTATTGAAATAGATTAATGTCAATATTTAGTATTTACCTTCAAAGCAAGTAGTCATTATATAAATCCTAATTCCTCTAGTTATAATCGAATTTGTGCTACAGATCTCAATGTGCCAATAGTGGTTTCCGCTTTCAAAGCAATTTCAATGCTTTGAACTTTGAAGTGATTGGAGGAAGGACTCTGTAGCCTTTCCGCTAGCTGTCTCTTAAAGCTTTCTTTCTTTTGCTTTCATCAGACCTTCTGGTTGTTCTTGTTGGCTTCATAGAGGTCAAGCAAGGTTTGTTCTTGTCTTAGTCATCTTGTTCCTTGGCTCTTTAATTAAGATTTTGAACAAATGCATGTTCATCTATCATCTGAATGTTTGCTCCTTATAATTTTAGATATCCATTCCTTTGCTATAACTGTGTTGATATATACTTGAATTTTCGAGATAAAATTTTTGGATCAATCAATTTAAGAAATCAACAAAAGAAATTATACACTCAACTTTGTTATCAACTTAGGTTAGCGTGAGTGATTAAAGCCTCTCGTCCCTAAAATAAGGTCTCGGGTTCGATTCTTAGTCTCTGTCGTGCAGGTAGTGACTCAACTTTGTTGAAGCACATAACTGTCAAAAGGGCGGGGGTATATATCTGTCGATCCATGCTATCTCCTTTTTATTCTTAATTTTTTTCTGGACTAACTAGCATAATATTTAAATTATTATTTACTAGGACTGAATAAGAGACTAATTAAAGACTTGATAACTTGCATAAGATAATAAATTAGGTGGTTTCTAGAATGAGGGACCTCACAAGACCCTCATGGGTGCGGGGACAAAATTACTGGTAGTTGCAGGCATGGTTGTCAAACTCTAGAGTTAACTCGTAGAAACTTACGAGTTTACGTTTCTAGGTTGGCAAATCGAGTTAACTCACATGGTAACTCGTTTTTTTGGTAGACTCGGTAAACTCGCCACTGACTCGGTAGACTCGGACAAACTCGCGAGTCCATCTGCGAGTTAGCGAGTCAGATGAAAAAACTGCACAGACCCAAAAAATTTGGCCCAATCTCGTTTGAACCCTTAAAAATTAAAATGCTTAGCCACTATAGACAAAAAAAAAAGCATAAAACGTTTGAATCCTTCCTCTAAGAAAACACACGAAGCAAAAACAAAAAGAGGAAACACGTTGTTCCCTGTCTTCTCACCCGCGAACAGCGAACAACAATAAACCACCGACCACGAACAGGCTACCGCGTCTGACCACCGATGACGGCGAACAACCTCCCTCCGCCGGCAACTGTGAACTGCGCCTCCCTCCCTCCGCAAACAAACTGAAACGAGCTGTTCTATAAGCTGCTGTTCTGTTGAAGGTTGCTGTTCCATTCTTCTGCATTGTGCTCTGTTCTATTCTTCTGTGTTTTGCTTTTGGAACTTATATTTTGATGTTTTATGTAGTATGATGTTACCTACGTACTTTGCTACCTTGTCTATTTGCTTTATTATGGAGTTGGGAATTAGAATGTTGGATTTTATCCTATTATTGTGTGTTATATCATGCATATGTGTCATTTATAGGTTATTTTAATATTATTTTTATATCAGGTAGACTCTTACGAGTCTACCGAGTCGACTCTAGATACGAGTCTATGTACCCTTCACGAGTCTACGTAGACTCTCGAGTTTGACAACCTTGGTTGCAGATAATATGGGGTACAATTTATAATATTAAAGTTTATAGTGTCAAAAATATAAAAATAAGTAAAATTGCAAAGTAGTACAACTGGGTGTTTTTCCAAAGAAAAAATAAGAACTTTGACACTCAGTCAAACAGTCACTCACCTTTTTCACCTCATCGCTCTTCTCTTTGCCTTATACCTCGATTTAAATCTATTTGCACCTACCACAACCATCATCGTCATCTTTCTGCAAAACCCCAATGCTTCTGGAGATACTAACACAAGAAAATGATAATCATGCCGAGAGACTACTGGCTTAAAAATTTTATAGTTTAATAAATTTATCCATTGATGGGTCTAGACTCTAGAGTCTTTGGCTGGCATCGACACCAATGATAAAAAAAAATGAAATAACATAAATTGAGATAAAAAAATAACATAAATTGAGATAAAAAACTTTATTGTCAAAAAAATCCATGATGCACAATTGGGGTTAATTTGAAGGTGACTCTATTACAAGATTTAGAGATATCTTAAAAAAATCAAGGTAAGTTTATCTGCAAATTGAGTTTCTAATCCTATTGGCTACTTGTTATTTCTATGCAACCATTGTTACGGTACCAAGTACCAACCCTTTTAGCCAATTCTTTCACCATTGTATTTCCTGGTTTTGTCCCTCTGATGAGCCAAACGAATGAGGGTGAAGGAGGTGGGTGCAGAGGCCGCAAATCTTGGCAAAGTCTAAAGCATAAAGGCACTACATATGACCTAAAAGACATAATGGCTACCGACAAGCTTAACGCATTGTCTCAAAATATTCTAACATATTGACAAAAAAGTATTCTAACATCAATCTAAAGACACGCATTTGATAAAGAAAATGATGATAGAATAGAAAATTAAAAGAAAACCAACAAAAGAAAAAAAAATCACATCCTCTTGTTACAAAGAAATCTTACATAACAATGGCGTTCCTTCCTTTTTTTTATAGCCTTTGGCTTTCTTTCCATTTTTATATCTTTCGGATCAGCACATGCCTAGTAACAACTCATGATACAAACCAAAAACCACCCACAATAAATCTGTCTGAGTAAGCAATGCAGTAGACCAGTACTGCGAAATAGACCTCTAGTGGCTCTAACAAGGTCACATTTAAGGGAGGAGAAATGTGATGGAAGATGGTAGAATTAGAGAGGAGATGAAAGTTGAAAAAGAGAATGAGATGAAGGTGTTGGAAGAGGTAAGGATGGGATGGTGGTGAAAAAGAAAAGGAGGTGAAAAAAAACTAACTAAAAAGAGAAAAACCCACCTAAAGTGGGAAGAACAATCTCCCATAGAGGTAGAGCAACCTGCCATGGAGGTAAAAAGCCCCCTAATTGAGGGTCGAGAAGCCCCCACAGGGGGTGTTGCGTCTCTTCTGATATAAACCAATATGGGGTTTATTGTTTTTATAGATCGTCCTCGAAAAGGCTTCTTGTTATAATAAGGAAAAGATGATCTTGAAAATAAAGATGCAAACTTTATTGAGATTAAAGTATGCAGCTTTATAAGTCAACGAAGCACCCAACGACTAGGTGCACACAAAGTGTTTGATAACACGCAACAGAGATGATATGGAAATAGAATAACAAGTGTAGCGCATATAAAGTAACAAGGACAAAAAGAAGAAATAGAAAGCGGAGAAGATAAGAAATGGCAAGAAGACGCCACACTCTAGAGAGAGTGATAAGTCCGGTGAGGATTCACCACAAAGGTATGGAAACCTTTGATAAGAACCGAGACGGTCCACTCAAGAACCCAAGAGAGACTTAGCTCTCACAAAACTCCAAAGGAGCACTCAAATTTCCATTGATTCAAAGTTTTTTTACATAAGACAAATGAATGACTATTTATAGCCAACAAGTGGTGCCTCCCTTCTATTTCTTTCCAATGTGGGACTTCAACCACATATTCCTTAATTCAAAATAACACTAAAAAGTCTAAATAAAAAAGTAATATTTTCGTCCATAATTTTGTGCTTAACTTCCAGTCAAATTTTCATCATGATAGAAGTAGAATTAAGACTTGAGACTAGAAGTACGACTTGTAGGAAATCTTCTGAGCTTTTGAACGCATCAAAGAACGCCTAAAACGGACATCTAGAACTTATGTTATGTTCAAAACATTGAAGCTGGGTCATCACTCAAATAAAGTTTTCCAACTTGAATTCCTTGCTTCTTTTTGCTTCTTGATTCTCATCATCTTCTCTGCTAGGTCAATTTGTGATTCGTATTGATTTGGACAATCTTAAAAGGTGCTGTACCCACTATAACATTTTTGGCCTACCATAACACTTATTCTTGCAATGACAAAAAAATTGTTGCCTTGAATTATAATAGACAATAGTTTTTAATTCGAGTTTAATAACTACGCACCGACAGTGTTAAAAGATTTTACACAGATATTGAATCATAGTGCTACTTTATAATATTATTTCTTAAAATATCTACTGTTATGACCCATACTAGTGGGTCTGAAGAGCTGAATGACCCAACCTCAGTTGATCCTATTCCTCATATTAGGCCTAAGAGAAATCATGTTAGACCCAAGTGGCTAAAAGATTATGTGTTGCCTTAGTTTCATTAGGAATAGAATAAGGATCTAGAAGCTTTCCTTTTGCTGCATTGCTTTCTGTTATGCTCAGGTGTATTGTTGGTTACGGTTACGTGAAATAAGTATATGTGGGTGGGGGATTCTTGATAGAGAGAATATTGACAATTGTTTTTCTGTTAGTTTGTATCAGATGTTCTCCCCTCGAAGGAGTATTTTGTTTTCAATACAATTTCTTGATTTGCATTCCTTACATTTACACAAATATCATCATAGTGATATATGATTAGACCTATATGTAAAATCTTTTACACTATCAATGTATAAAACTTAAATTCTTTTAATTCATAGATAGTTTTTAATTTCTGGAACAACAATTAATAACCAATGGCTATTTTGTTAATATAAGATATGTAAAAAAACTGCTCTATCAGATTTAAAAAAGTTTACAAAAATGTTTAATACTTCTAACTCACAATTGCAAACTATTATTGTAGAATTATTTTCGAGTGAATCACAAAAATCACGTTGAAATTGTAAAATATTATCAATTTAGTCTCTAAAATTATTAATATTTTAAATTGGTCTCTGAAATTAAAAAATTTCAATCATATTAACCCTCTTAGATTAGTTAATTTACCCCTTAAAATTGTCAAAGAGGGGTTAATATAATTGGAAACTTTAAATTTCGATGATTAATTTGAAATAGGCTTAAATGCACTTTTGGTCTCTCAGGTTTCATGTTTGTGCAATTTTTGTCCCTCAACTTCTAATTGAGCGCATTTAGTCCCCAAAGTTAGTAAACATTAGTCCTAAACGTTAGTAAACACTGGGGACCAAATGCACTCAATTAGAAGCTAGGGGACGAAAATTGCACAAACATAAAACCTGAGGACCAAAAGTGCATTTAAGCCTTTGAAATATTAATAATTTCATGAATTAAATTAATAATATTTTACAATTTTAGAGACAAAATTAGTGATTACCCGTTGATTTTATTATGTGCTGATAATATTTATTCTTGGAGTAGACAACCACTTTGATCTATAAAAATAGCAGTATCACTTTTGTTCTAACAAATATGAAATTAAAAAAGGTCTTCCACTGTACCAACCGTTACTCACTATAATCCCTACATTAGATCTGTGATATAACTCCGTTTGAAATACACCAGGGCCAAAGCCCAAACAAAGCAACTCAACAATTGCAAGGCGAGGGAAAGATATCGCTCTAACTCTAATATCGCTCTAACCCTTTGCCGCGCGTCTTTTGATTTCTCTTCGGCTCTCATTCTCCGAATCGAACTCTCACCTTCTTGCCACAACTTCGTTCTCCAAATTTCACAGCTTCGTTCTTGTTCTCCAGCGTGGTCCTCTTCAAAGCTCCCAGGCACTCCCGTGTATAGGTTGGTCTCTTCACTCTTCTCTCTGTTTCTGGTTTGGATTATTTAGGTTTCACCTTCTCTCTGTTCTAGGCCTTAGGAATGGGAGGTGTTGATGTACGTAAGGGTTTGGGATTGGGACTGGATAGATTGCCGGAATGTGATTAAGGTTGGGAACACCAAATTTGTGTTGCATGTCTGAGACTATATAGGGTTTTTGTTTTTTAATAATTGATTTTTGCTTTTATTTTCTTCCAATTTGTAATGCATTGTTGTCCTGCAACTGATTAGGGAATTTTCCAGGATGTGCCTTCCCCAAATTGCATGAGCGCCAGTGTGTTGAGCAAACTTCAGCACAATGATATCCTGAGGGTTCTATTTCAGTAGCAGGAGGAAGGAAACCTTTATATAACAGTAGCAGGTAAAAAAAAAATCCATCATAAAGACCGTCTTTTATGAAAACTCTGCTTATTAACTAAAATTGACCCTTTGAGACTGTTACTGGCTGGTTAATAACACCTATTATTGGTTTTTTTTTTGCTCTGTTTGGTTTTTTTTTTCCTCCACAATTTGTGATGCTTTGGGAAGGGAATGGATCATTTGGAACACCATATGCTTCTCTGTTTAATTTCAATGTGCAAGATGTTAAATGTTCCAATGAGAGTGTGCATGATGCTTAATTTGGATGTCAATATGACAATATGTGTTTACTAGATTGAGTTTTGTGCTTCTGCACTTGAGAACTAAAACCCCTTTTTAATGGCTTTTGTCCATCATCACATATTTATATGCATAATTGATTTATTGCTGTTGCTTATACTTTTTTTTTGTCTTTTTAATTTACAATGGATGGAAAGTGGTCATTTGATGCTTATGATGCCTTTAGCTTTGAGAACTCAAAGTTCCTATCTCTTTAATTTATGATTTATGATGACTGTTATAGGCAGCAGGCCAAACTCTATTGCTTTGACACGTTAGTTTGGTGTCAATATTTCGGACAACTTGTGCTTCATTCCTTGTTTGCTTTATTATATTGGTAAATTTATTTAGGACATGGAGTTTAATGATAAGATGCCAAGTTCCAAACATCCAGTTTTCTTTTTAAAAATGTTCAAGTTTTACTTTTTTAAATTTGTTTGTTATCCAGCAATTAGAGCAAAATACACAGGGCTTGGGTCAAATATCTCCGTAAAGTTTTTTTCTTTCTAGGTTTTTTTTTGGTATATGCTTTCCAGGTAATTTTATACTAAACTGATTTGATTGGTCTCATATGGGGGAATATTTCTATCATCACTATTGGTCTCAGGTCACAAGGCAGCAACGTTACCGTTGCCCAAGGCTTGCCCTCTACAATTTTAACTATTTATGCTCTTTAAATTTTATTTATGTTTGAAGTGGAGAATAAATATCATGCTATACATTTTCATGTAAAAACATGGTATAAAATATTATTTTTAAAGTAATCAATGATTATAAAACTTTCAATTAATTGCGTGTTTTATTTTCTAAGTAATACTCTTACACTTTAGTTTTAGAACAATGTAACCATTACACAGATAATTTTCTCAATAGAATTATATTTTATATTATATGTTTTATTAAATTTGTTTAGTATTAATTACCTTTTTTTATTTTATTTACTCTTTTAAAATATTATACTTTAATATATTTTATATTTTTAATTACTTTATTTTTATTTTACTATGCAATGAAAGAGTGCTACGAAAGTTGACCATAGCATAGAAATTAAAAGTATAATTAAGTCTACAATGAATTGCTTATATAAAAAAAGTCTACAATGAATTAAAAGAAAATAGAAAATCAAAAGATTTCACATAATAAGATCTAGCTTTATCCTTGTCATAGGTAGATTACACTAGTCTTACTAGAGCTATGCAACGAAATTCCATTATCCGTCACATGACGTATCTTTTATCATAAAACTTAACTTTCTCGGTCAAAGAAGAATAAGAGCAACAAAGCTAATCTCATTAATTTCAATTCGCTTATTTTCTTGTTGATTATAGTTAACATTTTCTTGTTTACTTCCACGCAGAAGATGTAGTGGACGATGAAGCATGGCGTCTCTAATTGATTGCTATCAATTCCTGTCGTTACCATCTGTAAAAGCGAGGCTAAGAGAGTTATTGCTTCACTTGAAGTTGTACGAGGCAAGAGTTAGGGAACTAAAAGTCGGCATTGAGAATCTCAAGAAAGCGGGAGATGATGTTAAACATAAAGTTGACGAGGAAGTAAATCGACACGATAGAGGAATCCTTGCGAAAGTTGAAGAATGGTTAGAAGAGGTGAAAGCAACAATTTCTGAATATGTGGAGTTCGATGGTGAGGCTGAAGACCATGAACTTGCTGTATTTGATTTGTTTAAAAGTGGTTACCTCCCCAAAACGGGGATAAGGTATCGTCGAAGCACAAAAGCATTTGCTATTATAAGGAAGGTCAATGGACTATTGCAACGGGCAAATCATGGTACGCTTTCTTATTGGCTTGGCCCACCCTCCATCGCTGCCTTTTTTCATAATGTTGGTTATGAAAGCTTTCCATCGAGGGAGGGAATGATGGAAAAGATTAAGGCGGCATTGAAAAGCCGAAGTGTTAGAATGATTGGGCTTCATGGGCTGAGTGGTGTGGGTAAGACCACTTTGGTCAAGGAAGTTGCTAGGGAAGCCTTACAAGCCTCAGAAGCGGCTAAGATGTTTGATGTAGTGGCCATGGCTAGCGTAACAATAAATCCTGACATCAGAAAAATTCAGGGGCAACTTGCTGACTGGCTAGGGATGAAATTGGATGAAGAAAGCGACAGTGCAAGAGCTGCTCGGATACGAGGAAGATTAAAGAATGAGAAGCAGAGCACGCTTATAATCTTAGATGATCTTTGGGCACCATTGGACTTGAATATGCTCGGGGTTCCACTTGAGAATGATGATGGAGACTGGGGCAGTAGGACAAAAACAATGAAGGCAACTCCATCTGGGACTGGAAATCTCAAAGAAGGAAAAACATCTGGTGACCAGAGCATGGCAAAGGCAGAAAAAAGCAGTAGTGCTATCAATATGATGAAATCCAGTAAACCCTCCAGCGCATCTGGTGTGAAAACAGGGGGAACTCTTAGCCATTACAAAGGGTGCAAGGTTTTGCTGATTTCTGAAAGCAAACAAATACTATCAAGTCAAATGGAAGGGTATAAATACTTTATTTACTCGGTGGAAGTCTTAAAGGAAAAGGAAGCACAAACACTTTTCAAGAAAATGGCTGGAACAAACGATAGAAATTTTGAATTTGAAAAGTTAGCCGTTCAAATTTCCAACAAGTGCAATGGGTTGCCAATGTCAATAGTCACTGCTGCACGAGCATTAAAAAGCCAGAGCCGCTTGGTATGGGAAGATTTTCACCGACAGCTTGAAATGGGAAAAGTAGCAGGAGCGTTTGAGTTCTCTACAAAGTTGAGTTATGATCTCTTGGAAAATGAGGAGCTCAAGTATACTTTCTTACTTTGTGCTCGCATGGGTCCTGATGCATTGATGATGGACTTGGTGAGATACTGTATTGGTTTGGGTTTTCTTCAAGGAATCTACACAGTCAAGGAAGCTCGAGATAGAGTTAATGCATTGGTTGGAAAGCTAAAACTGTTTGGTTTGTTGTCAGACAGTTATTCTAGCGATCATTTCACCATGCCAGGTATTGTTCGTGGTGCAGCTTTGTCAATAGCATACGAGGAAAGGCGTGTATTTACAATGACAAAGCAGAAAATAGATGAATGGCCTGACGATGATAAACTTGAGAGGTATGCTGCTATTTCCTTGCATCATTGTATGATTGAGGGGTTTCCTAGAAGCGATATACATTACCAGAGACTTAAAGTCTTCCATGTTAACAATAGTGATCGCAGTCTGAAATTTCCAGAAAATTTTTTCAATGGAATGAAAGAACTCAGAGTGTTGATATTGACTGGCATTTGTATATCACCCTTAAATTCATCAATCGCATCCCTAACAGAACTCAAAATGCTTTCTTTGGAGCAATGCATGCTAGATAAGGAACTATCCATCATAGGTGAGTTGAAGAAGTTAAGAATTCTTAGTTTTTCAGGATCTGATATTGAAAAATTGCCTGTTCAATTGAAGCAGTTAGAAAAGCTACAAATTTTTGACATAAGTAATTGCTCCAAACTTAGAGAAATCCCACCGAATGTCATATCAAGTTTGATTAATTTGGAAGAGTTGTATATGAGAAACACCTTGATATGGAAGGTTAAAGAACAGACTTATCAAAGTGAAAATGCTAGTCTGTCTGAGTTGAGTCATCTGAATAGGTTGACAACTTTAGACATACAAATCCCAAGTGCTACCCATTTGCCAAAGAACTTGTTCTTTCATATGTTGTATAGTTACAAGATTGTTATTGGAGATTCAAATGCATATTCAGAGTTGGATTTCAAGATGCCAGAGAAGTATGAAGCATCCAGATTTTTGGCAATACAGTTGAAAGATGACTTTCACATTCATTCTCAAAAGGGTATCAAGATGTTATTTGAAAGAGTTGAACATTTGTTTTTGGGAAATCTTAATGGTGTTGATGATATTTTTTATAGGTTGAATTTGAAAGGATTTCCTTATCTAAAACACTTGTTGGTTGTAAATAATTCCAACATTCGGTCTCTCATCAAGCCAGAGAAAAGGGCGCATCCTGAGACGGCTTTTTCAAAATTGGAGTCATTGTATCTCAATGAACTCGAAAAGCTTGTTGAAATATGCTCCTGCACCTGCAAACTTTCAGCACCCTCTTTTGGTAAATTGAAAGTCATCAAGATTAATCTTTGTGGTAAATTACAAAGTATTTTCTTAATTTCTGTGGTTAGCCTTTTAACTGCGCTTGAAACAATTGAAGTTTCTAATTGTGATGATTTGATGGAAATTGTCACAAAGGAAGCAGAGAGATACTCTAATGATATTGAGGTTAAGTTTCCAGGGTTACGCTCTTTGATGCTACAGTCTTTATCTGGTAAATTTAATGGATTCTATCCCATTTCACCAACAGGAGGTTCCAAAATTCTCTTCAATGGAAAGGTGTGTTTAAAACTATCATGTAAATTTGTTTATATTTCACATTTCAAACCCTGTTTTCATATTTTATTTGTTAAAACTAAAAGGAAGGGGTTTGGAAGGTGGTAAACATAAGAAAAAATGATTTTTTTTCTCTAGTGAAAGTTAACTTAAGTCAAACTCAATTCTTTAATTTTTCAAATCATTCATTATGTATGTCTCTTCGCAGGTTGTAGTTCCCAAATTAGAGAGAATGGAGTTGTCCTCAATCAAAATTAACAAGATATGGATTGACCAACCTCCACCACGGAGATCCTATTTTCAAAATATGGTGCACTTGGATGTGAATGGCTGTAGTAACTTAGAGTATTTGATATCAATTCCAATGGCCAAGAGTCTAGAGAATCTTCAAAATCTTTTTGTAAGTGAATGTGAGAAGATGAGTTCCATATTTCTACAAGGGAGTTATGCTGGAATCAAGGTATGTAGGTTAGTGAGATTAGATTCAATTTTTAGATCTCTTCGTATGCTCTTATGCATTTTAATATGGAAGTAATTCACCCATTATCTTGCATATTAGAGAATTTGAAATCTCTATTGGTTATGAGACCTGAAATATTGAAAACTTCTTCAGAAAAATACACAGGATATGCAAAAATATGAAGTACCCTACATTTTCATGTTCAAACAGAACATCAACATAATAAATGTGGACATCTAGATACCATGGTCATACAATGTACCAAAATCCTGTTGTTATAATAATGCATCATCAATCTCTCCAATAATTAAGATTTCAATTTGTTTAGTCTGCAACCACATTATTGTGATTTGGAGAATTACCGTGATGGAGTTTTGTTTGTGTATAATTTGTAAAGGTCATATTTGTCTACATTTCTTTCACTCTTGATTTTGCCATAAACCTTTATGATCAAAAGTACTTTTTGTGTGTCTTTTTTGATTTGATTTGCATTTTGTTTGACATCTAATTTAATTAACTTATGGTATTTGAACCAAAACAGGATAGCATCTTTCCAAATTTGAAGATTTTCAAACTAATTAGCATGAAGAGGTTGGGGAAGATATGGAATAGTGCACTCCATTCAAATTCCTTTGACAAGCTGGATACTCTGGACATTGAGGAGTGTGACAAATTGGTCAATGTTTTTCCATTTTACATGGAGGGAATGTTTCAGAATTTATGCAACTTGAGGGTTACAAATTGCAAATCAATGGAAGCAGTATTTGAACTAGGTGATGATGGAGGTGTAACAAACTTGCAAGATGTTTATTTAGAAACACTCCCAAAACTGGAGCATGTATGGAAATTGAGCAAAGGCTGGAATGGGACACTTAAATTGAACAATTTGCAAAAGATGTGGGTTCATGATTGTCATATCTTAGAAAATATATTTCCAGTTTGTGTAGCCAGATTTCTTCCCCGTCTTGAGCACCTTGTGATGTGGAGTTGCTTTGAATTGAGGGAAATTGTTGCCAAGGGAAAACGTGCCAAAACCAACCCAAGCAATCCTGATCAATTTGAGTTTCCCAAACTAACCACCATCAAATTTTCGGAACTGCCAAAACTTGAATGCTTCTATCCAGGTGCTTATGAATTAAGTTGTCCAGCATTGAACGACCTGTCTATTGAGCTTTGCGACAGACTGGACCCATTCAGAAAAGAAACCACAAATGCACAAAGGCCAACCCTCTTTTCTGAAGAGGTACCAGTAAACCTTTTAAACTCTTTTAACAATTCTTTCTAATTCAAAGAACAATAGAGCAAAAATTATTAAAAAATAAAAAAATCTTAATGACATGGAAAATTATTAGGACAGTATCTCTATCTTGCTGGGAAATATTGTGATTAGCTGTAAATCTTGGAAAATTAGCTATAATTAGAGTGTATTAAGGGAACTATGTTTAGTAGTTCATAGATGACGTTAGACATTATGATTAGCTATTTTGAAGATCAATACAATATAACAATTTCCCATCTTGAATTACCTCTTGATAAACATGTTTTTTTTTGCATATTTAATTTTTCATCATTTATTTCTTATAGGTAATCAATAAGTTGAAGTCCATGCAAATTGAATCGTGGCATGCAAAGTCGTCAAGCAGTTACATGAGGGAGGGGAAACATCGACAAGACAAATTAGAAGATCTTTGCTTATCTAGATTAATGAATCCTGAGATTCTCTATTCTTTCCTCCATAACAATCCTAATCTGAAAAGCCTATCGTTGAACAATTGTTCTTTTACAGACATAGTGGCTCTCAAAATGCCTCCTGAAATTGAAAACTTGGGGGTTGTTCCAACTCTGAAAAGCTTGAAGTTGATAGACTTACTGCATCTTGAGACGATAGGCTTTGAACGAGACATAATTCTTCAGTGGATAGAGTCCTTGATTTTAAAGAATTGTCCTCGTTTAGTCAATATAATTCCTTCCTCAGTAACTCTCACTCACTTGACAAATCTGGAAGTGGTTAATTGTGACGGATTAGAAAATTTAATTCCACTATCGGCCGCTAAAAGCTTGGTTCAACTGAATAGCCTGAAGGTAATCAAATGTAAATCTTTGGTGGAAATTTTTGGAAATGAAGAAGAGAATGCAGGGGAAATTGAAATTGTTTTTGGACAATTAAAAGTCCTAGAACTTGTGTCACTGAATAAGCTCAATTGTTTCTCTAAGAGTTGTGGCTTCGAGTTTCCATCATTGGAGAAATTAGTGGTGAGTGCATGCTCCAAAATGGAGTATTTTTCTGCAAAAGTTTGCAGCGCCCCACTTTTACAAAAAGTATATGTTGTACATGAAAAGGAGAATAGAGGGTGCTGGACAGGTGATTTAAAAAGTACGATAGAAGAAATATTCGAGAAAAAGGTATGTCCATATTAAGTTTCTGACTGAATTTGGATTTTCCATTTTGTTGTGTTCTTTTCTCTTTTAAATATTATATTAAAATAAAGGTTTAAATACTTTTTTCGTCCCTGCAAAATGACTGAGTTTCATTTTTCGTCCCTGTAAAAAATTTTGTTTGTTTGTGATCCCTGTAAAACAAAAAGTTTTATTTTTAGTCCCTCCAAAATTGTTTTAGTCCTTGTAAAATTTAGATCATGTTGAATTAGTCCCTGTAATATGTGAACAATTTTGTTTTTAGTCCCTATTAAATTTATTTTACAAGGACTACTTTGGCAATTATCTAAATATTACAGGGACTAATTCAACATGATCTAAATTTTACAGGGACTAAAACAATTTTGCAGGGACTAAAAATAAAACTTTTTGATTTACAGGGATCACAAACAAACAAAATTTTTTACAGGGACGAAAAATGAAACTCGGTCATTTTACAGGGACGAAAAAGATATTTAAACCTAAAATAAATAAATTAGTCTTCTTAGCTAAAACTTTGTTTGGACTGCTAGGCAACGAAAAGTATAGAAACTTAGAAAACGAATTTGTTTTCGTGCAAATTTGTTAGTGTTGGATAGATGTTCTACTTAAAATATTTATTTCTATTTTACATAGTTACTTTTAGGGTTAAAAAAACTGGCTCAATAACCAATGAGTCTTGGCCTAGTGGTGGAATACTAGGACCCTTGAGGGAGTCGACCTGTTGGTAGCAGGTTCGATTCCACCTGGGGGTAAAACCATGTCTTGGCCAGTCCAAACCTCTACGGACGAGCACAGATTAGTCCTTCGTTGAAAGCGTTGGGACACTGCGTGGGGTCGGAGCGATCTCCCCTCGAACCAAAAAAAACTGGCTCAATTGGTTGACTCACCAGTTTGCCCAGGAATTTGTCACATAACCTGTCTAACCACTAATTAGATTAGAAATACACGAGCCCAGTGAAACCGACAGTCATATCTACTGATGTTTGACTTTTGTAGGAACCAAAATCAAAATACTCCTATATTATAGGGATCAAAAATACATTTAAACTAACTAAATAAGCATATGATTTATAAGCACATGGTCCAACTAATTTTTTAAGGATTGCTTCTAGACCAACTAATATTGCTCTCAAGTACATAAAAACACCATTTACTAATAAGCTTAAAAGGTATAAAGAATGCCATGCAAAAAGTGATAGTGACATAACACACAATGATATTGCATAAAATTAAAAGGTAATATTTATATTTAGCGATTTAGGATCATCTGTCTCTCTTCATCAATTGTCATTGTTGTTGATGCTTTCCATTATTTCATCATCATCCTCCCCCCTATATCTTCCTTTCTCTATCTATTTTTCTGAAAATGTTCACAACAAATAAATCGGGGCTTTTAGGGAATGAGTCCTATATTTGTTTTCTGGTTTTAGGCCACACTCTCATCGTATCCTTCTCTCTTTTCCACCCTAAAATGTGTTTTTATTGCCAACTCACAAAGTGAGTGATTCATTCATATTCACTTCTTCCTTCACCTTTTTCTCTCAGAATTGTAACGTGTCCATAAGAAAAATAATTAAATGGTTTTGTTTCTTTGCTCAAATATAGCAAAATGACTTTCAGGTTGTATCAAATATTGATTGATTGATTGATACTCAACAAAAGAAAAAATACAATATATATAAATATGAATAGATAAACACCACGAAGAGATGCCTCACTGGCAAGTGAAAAAGATATTATAAACATGACACTTGTTCTGGATTTGAAGTATTTAGTTCAGATAGTGAATATTGGAGAATGGTGATGCCTGAATGTCACAACTCACAAGAGAGTTATATAAAGGACATATAAAATCATAAAGAACCTCAAGAACTCTTGGTGGCTTTAGCTCCCTCTGTCCTGTTCCTTCGAAGCCCCTCGCAAAGTCTAATGAGTCTAATCCAATAATATGTAGAAGACGCAACCCTGCTGTCATTTATGAAATACAAAATACATTTGGTCATACACAAAATATCACATCAATGACTACCATCCAATTTTGTATAAAAGATTCTTAAGAAATTAAAAACATTCTAACCTGCATTTGTTGTTGAAGTTTACAGAGCTATGTTGTGTCCACGTAGAAGATGAAAATGAGCATTCAAAATATAAAATGCAGAAGACAGAAACCTGAGATCTGAAATACAAAATATTAGGACCAAACTATACATAATTTCTCAACAAAGAAGATAAAGAAAATATCATAATTAGAAAAATGAATAAATTTGAGACAACAATCATTAAAATTTCGAAGTAAAGCGAACACGTTCAAACATTCCTAATCAAAACAAAGAATGCAGGAAATTCAGGGATTCTGTATCAATCAACACATTTGAATAGTTAACCTTGTGATATAATCTATCCCCGCATTAGAAGAAGTGTATGGATATATAGATAAGCAAAAATTAATCATTGAAAAAATTCATAAAAGGAAAATGATGGAGGAAGGTGAGGCTTCTTCCTTGAACACATTAAATATTTCTAGACTATTTTTCATGATGAGGCATTTGCCAATCGAGTCTAAAGAGAGAAGGAAGAAACTTCATGAGGTATGCGCATTTTCTTCTCAGTGTGTCTATTTTGATACTATGTCACCCTACAAATCATGTTCTTCCACTATATTGAAGAAATCATTTTAGTCAGGTGGCCATGATATTAGCACTTTGCCTTTGTCATACTTCCCTCTGGTTTTTTTTGGTCAAAATACTTCTGTGTGTTTATACAGTTGTAGGAACGAAAAAATGCAAAAGCCTCACCTTCCTCCACTAATCAATGTAAAAGCTCAAAAAAAAGGAAAATAAATTCAAAAGGCAAAAGGAAAAATGATGGGCACGGTAATCTATAACTATATCTATAACTATATATAATCTATACCTATATATAATGGAAACACCTTCTTTTGGTGTCCTAATTTTATTCCAATATTGCCCTTTGTAATTAAATTTTTAAAATTCAAATTCAAATTCAAATATACTAAAAACTATATGATAATTGCAAATATAACTATATATAAAGGAAACACCTTCTTTTGGTGTCCTAATTTTATTCCAATATTACCCTTTTAACTAATTTTTAAAATACAAATTCAAATGTACTAATAACTAGATAATTGCAAATATAATTAAAAAAAAGTAGAGAGACAAGCATCAAGTAATAATATATCTATAACTAATAATAAAGGTGATATACAAAATAACTATCTTTAGTGTCTTAATTTATATTTTTATCCTTAAGTGTCACTATATAATTTTAATTCAACCTAAAAAATTTAAAAAGCGGGCAGACGGGCATAGCAGTGACCATTTTTCCGCTAGTGAAAAACTAACAAAAAGACATGGTAATGAAAAATTAACCTTAAGAAAAAGGAAAAATGATGGACATGGTAATGAAAGGCATGGCAGAACAGTTTCAGTGTGATGATTCATTATCTTTTGGCATAACCGTTTTTGTATCTCAAATGCCAACCGTGTATTTTTCTGTTGCCTTTTTTTTTAATGTGATGATAGGACAATAATACCCTTCTTTTATTGTATCAATCAATAGCAGTTGAACGGGTAAAATGGTAGGAAAAAAAGTGGACACCAAACGAAATTCAAATTCAAATATACTAAAAACTATATGATAATTGCAAATATAACTATATATAAAGGAAACACCTTCTTTTGGTGTCCTAATTTTATTCCAATATTACCCTTTTAACTAAATTTTTAAAATACAAATTCAAATGTACTAATAACTATATGATAATTGCAAATATAATTAAAAAAATGTAGAGAGACAAGCACCAAGTAATAATATATCTATAACTAATAATAAAGGTAAAAAGTAGAGAGACAAGCACCAAGTAATAATATATCTATAACTAATAATAAAGGTGACATACAAAATAACTATCATTAGTGTCTTAATTTATATTTTTATCCTTAAGTGTCACTATATAATTTTAATTGAACCTAAAAAATTTAAAAAGTGGGCAGACGGGCACAGCAGTGACCGTCTTTCCGCTAGTGAAAAACTAACAGAAAGGCATGGTAATGAAAAATTAACCTTAAGAAGTTAGAAACCGTGAGATGAGAGAGGGAGAAGAAAGAAACAAACAACTTTAGATTTTCAACTACTGAAGACATAATGCACTGCCGCACTAACTTTTGTATAGGCTATCCATTAGCAGTTAGCAGAAGTTGATTTAATTGGAGTTAAAGGGCAATTTTGTCCTATGAAATGTGTACACCAAAAAGGGATATCCCCTTTATTAATTGTTATAGATTAATTGTTATAGATTTATAGACCAGGCTATTGCCTTTATAGATAGATAATGAAGTCTTATATGTATGATTAGAAAATTTTTGTTAATGATTCTTAATTTTGTTAAGTGGTTATATGTTCTCAAAAACAGAATAACACTTACAAATGATATTTTAGATTAAAACCATGAAGTTAAGAATAAATAGATTTATGAATATATTAAAGTATGTATGAATATTTATATCGGTATAAATTTTTATTGAAACTTTTTGAATTGTAAAATTTACATGTTATGATATTTTTTGGAAATTTTTAATATACATCTACCTGTAACTCACATGTTTGACGAATAACTCTTTGATTCAGTGTCATGATGATAGGTACCCAGATAATGCAACAGTGAAATAGGAATAGAAATATGTATTATTAACCACTTCCAGTCCTGCAGCTGAATAGCTCAGACTGAAAGGTCACAAGAAAAGGGAAACAAAGAAGAACAAAGGTAGGCAAATTAGAGAGTGCCTAGGTCTCTCCCAAATCCCAAAAGTCCCAATGAATTCCGAGATGCCCTCAGCTGCTACCCGCAGCTGCACAAATACCCCTTTCTTTCCACCCGCTAACTCTCTCTCCTCTGCCAACTTGCCAACTCAGCAAGTTGGTTACATAACAAATTCCATCCCTATTTTCTCTCTTGGGCTATGATACCCTGCATCAACTCTTTTCTCCTCTCTTCACATACTCTCGGGTTCCTATCACATGACTCATGACTGAGTCAATAGCTAGGCAGTTTTTTATTTTTTTGGAAGGAATAACTAGGCAGTTTTATATCATTGGTTACTTTCACTTTTCTACCACTAAGGCTATGTTTGGATGGGGGTTTTTGGAGGGGAAAGGAGGGGAGGGGAAAATTTATAATCTCCAATTACTTTAGTTTTTAAAATTAAAAAAAGTTTTACATCTTGGTGTTTGCTACCTTTTAAAATAATATTTTCTCCATCCTATTAAAGCTAAACAAGGTAATTAGGAATTATAAGTCCTTCCTTTCACTCCCCTCCCCTCCCTTCCCCTCCAAAAATCCCCATCCAAACATAGCCTAATGCTTTTTTTGTAGTTTTTTTTTATGTATCTTAGATGCGCACACGCGAATATTTGTGAAGAAGTTATTAGTATGTCAACGTATGGTTTGTCGATCCACATTATTTTTACATAATATGAAGACACTTTTATCAAACAAGAAATTTCAGAGATACCCATACATGTAATAGACCATGCTTGTATGAAATAAAAAAACATGAATGACAATTATGGCTTACTGAAAGTCAAGAGGCGTTGCAGTGTGATATATCTAATGGTAAGCTTATTTGCAATGTTCACAGAAGTTTTTTGAAGGCATGGACGAGATGAGTCTTTCAGAACATGATGATCTACAAAAAACTTGGTGTGGTGGTGATGTTGATTTGAAAAGCAGTTCGTTTTGCAATTTGAAAACTTTGAAGTTGGAAGACTGTGAAAATCTATCATGTGCAATTCCATCTAATATGCTTTCTTATTTAAAGAGCTTAAAAGAATTGGTAGTGCGAAATTGTGACCAAGTGGAGGTCATTTTTGAGAATGACGCCGACGCAATTCCATCCCAATTGAAGAATTTGACTTTAGAAGGGCTAACGAACCTGAAGCATGTGTGGAAGAAGAATTATCAAGGAAATTTCAGATATCGAAATCTTCAACAAGTCTTCGTTAGTGATTGTAAAATCCTTGAAACACTCTTTCCGGCAGCCCTGGCCAAAAATCTTAAAAAGCTCGAGAAACTTCAAATAGAATCCTGTCATCATTTGCTTGAAATTATTGGAAAGGAAGAAGATGTAGCTGCACATGTAGAAGAACCGTTTGTGTTTTCTTGTTTAACCTCGCTGGATCTTTTTGACTTGCCAGAGCTCACTAACTTTTACTCTGTGGAATGCCATGAGTTACTTTATTTACAAGTGTTGTTTTGTCCAAAGTTGGAGCTATTTCAAAATCGCGAGGGTAACGGTGAAGGTAGTAGCACTTCAATTAATAGACAACCTTTTTTCTCCGATCAAAAGGTAAGTAACATGGAATCTTTTTAGTCTTCAACTTTCTAATTTTTTTTCCTTACTTTTCTTTTCATTTTCTAATTCAGTTCTTTACTTTATGATTTGCTTTGCCTTTACTAGGCCATTTCTATCCTAGAGCAATTATTACTTGATTGGAAACACTATCTAGTGTTAAAATCAATGTTACCAAAACATAGAGAAGGCCTCAAATGTTTAAAAGAACTTCGCATGTTCTTCGATGTGGATGAGCCTACTTTGCCTATAGAAATACTTGACAGGGCAACACGTTTACAAGACATGTGGATCGGATATTGCAAAAGCCTTGAGATGTTCCGCACTGGAAATCCCAACATTAGTGAGCAGTTGAAAATATTGACACTAGACCAAGTATTTGAGCTCCTGTACATCAATTTAGAGGACTCATGGCTAAACACATTCCTTGGGAAGATCCAACAATTAAATGTTAGCAGTTGTCCTCATTTGAAAGAATTGTTCCATTCTCCTCGTGCAGGATCCTTCTCATGTCTAAAAGAATTGTATATAAATGAATGTCACAGCTTGAATTATTTATTCACGTCCTCAGTGGCAAAAGAGTTAATGCAGCTTGAGAAGATCATAGTCAAGGAAAGTCAATCAATTCAAGAAATAGTGGCAAAGGAGCAAGATGGAACAACTTCACCATCGATCCAATTTGAGCGGCTATACTGGATAGTTCTAGAGTTTTTACCAAACCTGGAATATTTTTATTCAGGCAATGACACTTTGGAGTTACCATCTCTGACTCAAGTGGACATATGGCAGTGCCCTAAGATGGAAGCTTTTTCTGAAGGAGAGACAAAAGCAAAATCTTTAAGAGGAATTCAAGCTTCGTCTGACACAAATGATGAACTGGTCCTCCTCCACAAAGATCATGACTCCTCATTCTCTCAAGGAGAGATACTTTTGGAATCTTTAAGGGGAATTCAAGCTTCGTCTGACCCAAATGATGAATTGGTCCTCCGCCACAATGATCATAACGCCTCTGTCCCTCACATTGATCTTAATGCCTCTGTAAAAAGGGTATTCCTACTCCAGGTAAGAACTTCATCCAAACCAATAGGTTACGACTCCCAACTTTTGCATAAATTTGATGTCTTGAAACGAGCTTGATATATTATGGCACTGGATAACAATAGTTATATACTCCTTACCTTGACCATCATGATTCTAATATTGTATTAATTTGTTAGTAACTCGCTTTTCAAAATAAAAATTGTTAGTAACTTATTGTTAATTTTTTTATCATTCTTCTTGTTCATATAAGTTAACTCTAAACAATTATTAAGCCATTTATCATATGAAGATATATTTTTTCAAATAATAATTTCAGTCGTGTTTGTACAATTCGGGGTAGAAATGATTCAGGTGAAGTCAAGGCGTCAAGCCTTACGTAAAATAGGTCTTGCATGTTTCTCAAAGTTAAGGTTTTGGGTGTGATTAATTTACTTGATATAGGCCTATTTTTAGGGTCTTTGTAAAGCCCGAAATTGTAAAGCCTAGTTAAATACCTATTTCTTGAGAAGCTTAGTTTTTTGGCTTAACTGAATCCCATAAAAGTAGCTTGTAAGGTGAGAATTGCTTAGGCTTTATAAATTAATTTTAGGTTAGGGCTATTGGGTCTGGTGCATGGACAATACGGGTGGCCCAACAACGGATATAAGATAGGGTTTCATACCATCTTAGATTTTTGGCTTGACTTAATCCCACAAAATTAGCTTGTAAGGTGAGGATTGCCCAAGCTTTTATAAGCTCTATTTAGGTCATAATTCTAGTCGACGTGGGACTTACTTTTGTCCAACAGAAACAAACAGACAAAGGTTTTTAGTTAGCCAAGTAGGTTCAAACAATTAAATAGGTCAACAAATATATAATTCTTGGCTTAAATAATTTTTTTATGGACCTTTTTTTATAATTCCCTGTAAAAGAACATTTTGGTTTTAGTCCTGAAAAAATAAAAAAAAATCTATTTTGATCCTTATTGTTTTGATTTTAGTCCCTATAGTATTTATTTATTCATGTGGGAATTGATCCTTATAATCCCTATTCCAATGACTAAATCGATATGGTCCACATATTACAGGAACTATTCCAACATGGACAATTATTGCAGGAACTAAAACGAAATAACAAGAACAAAAACAAAATTTTCTGTATTTTTAGAGACTAAAACTTCAAAAAATGACACGGATTAAAAATCTATTTAAACCATAATTTTATTACATCATCATAATAATAAAATATAATATAATAATGAGAACATTAATAAAAAAACTTATTTATGTACTTAAATAGGCTAGTCTGCCATACTTAAAGTCATTTTAAATGACCTAAAACCTAACCTTTTGATTAATTAAATTGTTTTTTTAAATTTTGAATAAACTGATTTAATAAATAGGCTTAGAACAAGTTAGTTATGTGCAGTAGACCCTTCTTTAAATAAAAAAAAAAAAAAGATGTTATTTACAACCAAGCTTCAGCTTCATTTATTTTATATTACTACCTTACTTTTTCTTTTCAATTTGAAAATGCTAATAGGATAAAGCATTATTATGTATTTTACAGGCTGATCATAAACTTATTTTCAATATTTACAGATGCTTTCCAAAGGTAAGGAAGAGATGAGTTTTTCAAGACACCCCGGTCTACATGAAGCCTGGCTTGGTGGACTTAGTCTGAAAAATAATCTGTTTTACAGTTTGCGAACATTGAAGCTTGACAACTGTCATAATAAACAAACCCAATATGCAGTTCCATCTAATGTTCTTCCTTGTTTAAAGAGCTTAAAAGAATTGGAAGTACGGAATTGCAACAAAGTGAAGGTAATTTTTGAGATGAATGGCATTGGGATTAAAGAAACAGTACCCCAATTGATATATTTGACTTTAGAAGGGCTATCAGAGCTGACACTTGTTTGGGAGAAGAATTGTCAAGGAATCCTCAGATTTCAAAGTCTGCAGCAAGTCATTGTTATTGACTGCAAAAGTATGCAAAGTTTATTCCCTGCTGCCCTAGCCAAAAATCTTAAAATGCTCGAGAAACTTGACATACAATCTTGTGAGGAATTGCTAGAAATTGTTGGAAAGGAAGAAGATGCAGAGTCAGACATAACACAAAAGTTTGTGTTCCCTCGTTTGACCTCACTGGAACTTTATAAGTTACCAAAACTCACTTACTTTTATAGTGAAATATTCACTGTGGAGTGCCCCAAGTTAAATTGTTTATCTGTGCTACATTGTCCTAAGTTGGAGCTATTTCAAGGCATACCACTTGCGGGTGAGAGTAAAAGTATTAGTCCTTCAATTAATAAACAACCTCTTTTCTCGGATCTCAAGGTAAGTAGCATAGAATCAAGTATCAACACTCTCAAATTTTAATTTTTTTCCTGCTTCGCTTATCATCTTCTAATTCATAACATTTTCTTTTCTACTTGTTTTGCCTTTGCTAGGCCATTTCCATCCTAAAGGAACTATTCTTCCAGTGGAAACACATTTCTGTTTTAAGGTTAGGACAAGATAGGGAAGACCTCAAATTTTTGAAGGAAATTCGCATGTTCTTTAATGTTGATGAGAATGAGAAGCCTACTTTTCCTATTGAAATACTTGAGAAGGCACTGAATTTACAACAAATGTGGATAGGACGATGCAGAAGCCTTGAGATGTTCCACACTCAAAACTGCAAAATTAGTGAACATGGGATTCTTGGACAGTTGAAAATTTTGACACTGTACAAAGTATCTAAGATCCCATACATCACTTTAGAGGACTCATGGTTAAACACATTCCTTGGGAAGCTCCAACAGTTAAATGTTAGCGGTTGTCCTCATTTGAAAGAATTGTTCCATTCTCCTTCTGCAGTATCTTTCTCATGTCTAAAAGGATTGTATATAACCGAATGTCATAGCTTGAATTATTTATTCACATCCTCAGTTGCAGAAAAGTTAATTCATCTCGAGTGGATCACAGTCGAGGAATGTCAATCAATTAAAGAAATAGTTGCAAAGGAACAAGATGGAACAACTTCGCAAGGGATCAAGTTTGAGCGGCTATTCTACATAGGTCTATATTCTTTATCTAGCCTGGAATGTTTTTATTCAGGCAATGACACTTTGGAGTTACCATCTCTACTTCATGTGGGCATATGGCAGTGCCCCAATCTGGATGTTTTCTCTCGAGGAAAGATAATTTCAGAATCTTTTAGAGAAACTCAAGTTTCGGCTGACCTAAATGTTGAACTGGTTCTCCTCCACAATGATCTTAGTGCCTCTGTTAGAAGGGTATTTCTACTCCAGGTAGAAACTTCACCAAATCAATAAATTTTGACTTCAACTTTTACATCAATTTAATGTCTTCAAATGAACTTTATATAATATAGCATTGGATAACAATAGTTGGATAACTGCTTTTCCTAACTATTTTGATTCTAATATTTTGTTAATTTGTTAATAACTTATTATGTTAATAAAATTTCAAATCGTTCTTGTTATTCATATAAGTTAACTCAAAAAAATTATTAAGCCATTTAAAATATGAAGATATTTTTTTCAAATTATAATTTAAGCCATGCTCTTACAATTAGGGGTAGAAATGAATCAGGTGAGGTCAAGTCTTTCCTTAAACAGGCCTGGCCTATATATTTCTCAAAGTTAAGGTTATGAATGTGACTTATTTACTTGATATAGGTCTATTTTTAGGATATGACTTCACTTTTGCAGAAACCTAATCTAACCGAAAGCCCATTTAAGTACCTACTTCTAGATAAGACAACAGGTTTAGGTTTTTATTTAGCCAAGTAGGCCTAAGCCGTTTTATAGGTTATCAAATATATAAATCATGACATTATAATAGTAAAAATAATATAATAACAATAACAATAATAAAAAAAATGAGTTTGTTATTTTTATTTATTTAAATAGGCATGTTTTCCAAGTCTAAAGTTTTCTTAGATGACCTAATATAAAAATATGGATTCAACTTATTTAATAAGCAGGCTACCAGGTTAGGTATAATGCGGGTTAGATCATAGGCCTCAATTGACCACATGACCTATTCCACCCAGTTGAATTCAATTTATTTGCATTCGAGATTCAACTTGAATACAATTTATAACTTTTTTTTTTTTTTCAATTTAAAGATGCTGATAGGAAAAAGCATTGTCATGTAGTTATAGGTTGATCAAGCTTTGGAATATGATACATTTTATGATAAACTTATTTTCAATATTTGTAGATACTTTCTGAAGGCATGGACGAGACGAGTTTTTCAAAACATCCTGAGCTACAAAATGCCTGGCATGTTGGACTTGGTCACCAAGACAGTTGGTTTTACAATTTGACAACTTTGAAGCTGGACAAATGTGATATTGGACAATATGCAATTCCACATAATATTCTTCCTTGTTTAAAGAGCTTAACAGTATTGGAAGTTCGAAATTGCAATAAAGTAAAGAAAATTTTTGATATGAATGACACTGAGATGATGGATATTGCATATCAATTGAACACTTTGACTTTAACGGAGCTATCAGAGCTGACACATGTTTGGGATAATTGTCAAGGAATCTGCAGATTTCGATATCTGCAACAAGTCAATGTTAGTGGTTGCAAAAGTATGCAAACTCTATTTCCTGCGGACCTGGCTAAAAATCTTAAAATGCTTGAGAAACTTGAAATACAATCTTGTGAGAATTTGCTAGAAATTATTGGAAAGGAAGAAGATGCAGCGGCAGACATAATAGAAAAGTTTGTGTTCCCTCGTTTGACCACACTAAAACTTTATAAGTTGCCAGAGCTCACTTACTTTTACTGTGAAATATTCACTGCGAAGTGCCCCAAGTTAAATTGTTTACAAGTGCTGGACTGTCCCAAGTTAGAGCTATTTCAAGGCTCACCTCCTGAGGGTGACAGTAGAAGTATTAGTACTTCAATTGATAGACAACCTTGTTTTTCGGATCTCAAGGTAAGTAACATAGAATCTGCTCTCTCAATTTTTTATTTTTATTTTTTGCTTCACTTTTCATCTTTTTAATTCACGGTTTTTTTTCTTTGTCTTGTTTTGCCTTTGCTAGGCCATTTCCATCTTGGAGGAACTATCACTTGATTGGAAACACTTTTCGGTTTTATGGTTAGGACAACATAGGGAAGATCTCAAATATTTGAAGCAAATTTGCTTGCGCTTTAGTGTTGATGAGAATAAGAAGCCTACTTTGCCTATTGAAATACTTGAGAAGGCACCCAATTTACAAAGCATGATCTTAGAATACTGCAAAAGCCTCGAGATGTTCCTCACTCAAATCCCAAAAATTAGTGAACAGGGGATTCTTGGACAGTTGGAAATATTAAAACTAATTAAAGTATATGAGCTCCCATACATCAATTTAGAAGGCTCATGGTTAAACACATTCATTGGAAAGCTCCAGCAATTAAATGTTAGTGGTTGTCCTCATTTGAAAGAATTGTTCCATTCTCCTTTTACAATATCTTTCTCATGTCTAAAAGAATTGTCTATAGACAAATGTCATAGCTTGAATTATTTATTCACATCCTCAGTGGCAAAAGTGTTAATGCACCTTGAGCAGATCACAGTCAGTGAAAGTCGATCAATTAAAGAAATAGTGGCAAAGGAGCAAGATGGAACACCTTCTCAAGGGACTAGATTTGAGCGGCTATACTACATATCTCTAGATTCTTTATCAAATCTGGAATGTTTTTATTCAGGCAATGACACTTTGGAGTTACCATCTCTGACTAGATTGGACATATTGAAGTGCCCCAAGATGGAAGTTTTCTCTCGAGGAGAGATAAATTCAGAATATTTTAGAGGAATTCAAGCTTCGTCTGACTCAAATGATGAATTGGTCTATGTTAAGGCCATTAACAAAAAGGAAAATGATCTCAACGCCTCTGTAAGAAGGGTGTTTCTACTGCAGGTAGGAACTTCATCCAAATCAATGTATTATGACTTCGAATTTTGTGTGAATTTAATGTCTTCAAATGAACTTTATAAACTCTTCAAATGAACTTCGTAGTTTATATATAGATTATGACATTTGATAACAATAGTTGCATATTGCTTTTCCTAACTAGTATGATTCTAATATTTAATTATGTGCAGTAGACCCTTCTTTAGAGTAAATAAAAAAGCTATTATTAGCAACCGAGCTTCAACTTCAATCGATTTTATATTTTTATTACTCGCTTATTTTTTTGTTTACAATTTGAAGATGCTAATAGCAAGAAGCATTATAATGTATTTTTTAGGCTAATGATAAAGTTATTTTCAATATTAATAGATACTTTCTGAAGGCATGGACGAGATGAGGTTTTCAACACATTCTGAGCTTCAAGAAGCCTGGCGTGGTGGACTTAGTCTGCAAAACAATTGGTTTTACAGTTTGACAACTTTGAAGCTGGACAAATGTGATATTGGACAATATGCAATTCCATCTAATATCCTTCCTAGTTTAAAGAGCTTAAAAGAGTTGGAAGTTCGAAACTGCAACGAAGTAAAGCAAATTTTTGGTAGGAATGACAATGAGATTATGGATATTGCATACCAATTGAACAATTTAACTTTAGCAGAGCTATCAGAGCTGACACATGTTTGGGATAATTGTCAAGGAATCCTTGGATTTCGATATCTGCAACAAGTCAATGTTAGCGGTTGCAAAAGTATGCAAACTCTATTTCCTGTTTCCCTGGCCAAAAATCTTAAAGTGCTTGAGAAACTTGAAATACATTCTTGTCCTAAATTGCGAGAAATTGTTGAAAAGAAAGAAGATGCAACAATAGACATAACAAAAAAGTTTGTGTTCCCCCGTTTAACCTCCTTGCTTCTTCGTGACTTGCCAGAGCTCACTTGCTTTTACCCTGGAATATTCACTGTGGAATGCCCTGTGTTAAATAAATTACAAGTGCTGCATTGTCCTAAGTTGGAGCTATTCCAAAGTGCACCTCCCTTGGGTGAGGGTGAAGGTAGTAGCACTTCAATTAATGTACAACCTCTTTTTTTAGAGACAGTCTGCAATTTAACTTCTTTGGTCGTGGAAGGGTGTAACTTTTTGTCAAATGCAATACTACCTTGTCATTTACTTCCTTTCCTGAGTAAGTTGAAAACATTGGAAGTGCGGAAATGTAATTCTGTGAAGGCAATATTTGTTTATACAAAGATTGAACCTCAAGGAAGTCTTAGCCTTCCAAATCTGGCAAAGCTTTGCGTGGAAAACTGTGAAAAATTAGTGGAGATTGTTGCAATGGACGAAACAACCACTGAAGAAGCAAATAAAGAGAATACTATGTTCCCAAGGGTGACCCTTCTGAGGCTATGGAATTTAGAAAATCTGAGGTGCATTTATCCTGGGATGCAAATTCTAGAATGGCCTATGTTAAAAGAATTACATGTTACACATTGTCCAATGCTGAATTTTTTTGAAACAGAATTTCAAAGCTCTCAAGATTCGCATCCAAAGTGTCAAGATAGTTTTCCAACAAACCAGCAAGCTGTTGTCTCACTTGAAAAGGTATGACTGTTTTTTATATGAATGAAAGCCCTAGCCTCAACACTTTTTGCATTGTGGTTTCACATTTATTATTGGGATATATATATCCTCCTCCTCGTGTTACAATTTTGTTACTAGCCTTATACAGTGTTTGTGTATAAAGCTATATTTTCTAGATATAAGAAATTCTAAGACAGTCATAGTTAGGGGCAAAAATACATCATTAGTCAAATGGATTTGCGAGAGATGGCAACCGTCATTAGAAAAAGGCATAAATATGTTTTTGGTCCCTATAAAAAGAATAAATTTTTATTTTAGTCTCTAATTTGTTTTTTGGTTTTCATCCCTCCAAAATTTGAAATCACTATTTGAAATCACTATTTTTTGGTCCCTATGGAGCAAATTTTAATTTTTGGTCTCTTTGATAATTTCCTTTGATTTTCATCGCTTTAAAATCTAAATAATTACTTTTTGTCCGTAGCATTCATTTTAGGGCAAATTGATAACACTTGAAAAAAGGTTTTCTGAATATTATTCAAAAATTGTCAGAAGAATACAAGCACTAATCTCTATATATAAGCAAACTCTAACTAATGGGCCTGATTAATGGGTCGAATACGCTAATACCTAATATTTACAATAATCATGTATTTACAACACTCACCCTCAAGCTGGTGAATGAATATATATCATTCCCAGCTTGCAAGTAAGTTGGTTGAATCGCTCTGTTGGCAAACCCTTTGTTAACACATCTACCAGCTGGTCTCCAGAAGGAATGTAGGCAGTTGTTATCAATCGATTATCCAATTTTTCCTTGATCAAGTGCCAGTCTATCTCAATATGTTTTGTCCTGTCACGCTGAACTGGATTGTGAGCAATGCTAATAGCCGATTTATTGTCACAAAACAATTTCATAGGACCGTCATACCTTATCTTCAAATCATCAAGCATAATTTTCATCCACAATAACTCACATACGCCTTGTGCCATGGCTCTAAATTCCGCCTCAGCACTTGATCGAGCCACTACATTTTGCTTCTTACTTCTCCAAGCAACAAGGTTCCCACACAAGAATGTGCAATAGTCTGAAGTGGACCTTCTATCACTTATTGAACCTGCATAATTTGCATCAGTCTAGGCCTCCATGGTCAAGCTTCCACCTCTTTTGAACAAGAGTCCTCTACCTGGAGTGGCTTTGAGATACTGCAGAACACGATCCACAGCTTGCAAGTGTCTCACTCTCAGGTCATGCATGAACTGACTCACAACACTAACTGCATATGCTAAATCTGGTCTGGTGTGTGCCAAGTAAATCAACTTCCCCACTAATCTTTGATATTGGACCTTGTCAACCTTAGCACTCTCCTCTTCAGTGCTCATTCTGTGATTCTGCTCGATGGGAACACCTGTAGGTTTACATCCAAGCTTGCCTATTTCCTTCAAAAGATCAATCACATACTTCCTTTAAGAAATAAAAATGCCTTTCTTGGAGTAGGCCACTTCAGTCCCTAGGAAATACTTAAGTTTCCCAAGGTCCTTCATCTCAAATTCTGCAGCTAATCTTTCTTTGAGCAGTTGTCTCTCAATCGGATCATCTCTTGTAACAATTATATCATCAACATAAACAAGAAGTACAGTCAATTTTCCTCCCTGTAAATGTTTGAAGAAAAGTGTATGATCTCCTTGGCTTTTCTTATAACCAAGGCACAACATTGCTTTTGAGAATCTCCCAAACCAAGCTCGGGGAGACTGTTTCAGCCCATATAAAGCCTTTTTCAATTTGTACACCTTATTCGATCCACTCATGGGACCAAATCCTGGAGGAATCTCCATATACACCTCTTCCTCTAAGTCTCCATGCAAGAAAGCATTTTTGCCATCAAACTGTTGTAGTTCCCACCTAGAGTGGGCAGCAAGTGAGAGCAGAATACGAATTGTGTTCATCTTTGCTACTGGAGCAAATGTCTCTTCATAGTCGATGCCGTAGGTCTGTGTGTATCCCTTTGCCACTAGTCTTGCCTAATATCGATCAAGAGTACCATCTGACTTGTGCTTGACTGTATAGATCCACCTGCAGCCAACTGGTTTCTTGTCTCCTGGCCTCTCAACAATCTCCCAAGTTCCATTCCGTTCAAGAGCTCCCATCTCTTCATCCATGGCTTGGACCCAATTCTCATCCTTTAGTGCCTCTTGAACAGATGCTGGGATTCTCACCGAGTCAACAGCTGTAATAAAACTCTGATGCTGCACAGAAAGATGTTTAGAGGAGACAAATTGAGAAATAGGGTACTTGACACTAGATCTTTTTCCTTTCCTCAAAGTAATTGGTAAGTCATCTGGATCAGAATTCTGAGAATCATCTCCAGTACTTACCTCTGGCTCAGCACTTACCTCTGGCTCGGACGATTGAAGTTGTTCTTAGAGGTTGGGTTTTTCTCTCCTCTGATACACCAATGTTGGCTCGCTAGCCTTAGTCTTTATTGGTACTGAAGGTGCTGATTCCTGCAAAACAGAAGACAAAGGAGGAACAGGGATAGGACCAGGTAACACAGAGACAGGTGACTCAGGAAGACAAGGACCAAGGAAAAGAAACTCGGACTTAGATTCCAAATTACTGCTCTCCCCTTGAAGCTGAGGGCGAGTGAAGAAGGACACGTGTTCATGGAAGGTGACATCCATAGAGACAAAGTACCTACGGCTGGAAGGACCCTTTTTGTTAGGTGTGTAGCCCACAAAGACACACCTGATTGCACAATGATCCAACTTAGTTCGATGCTGCTTATGAACATGGACAAAAGCGACACACCCAAATACTCGAAACTCAAGACTCTGCATGACAGGAGCCGAAGGAAAATGTGAGATCATAAACTGAACAGGGCTAACAATACGTAGAACACGAGATGGTAGACAATTAATCAAATAAGCTGCAGTCAATACTGCCTCTCCCCAATATGAATTTGGAACGGCCATCTAAAATAGGAGTGCCCGAGCAACCTCAAGTAAGTGACGATTTTTTTCTTTCTATGACTCCATTTTGCTGTGGAGTGTCAACACAAGTGAATTCATGAACAATTCCATGCTCTTTAGTAAACCTTGAGTGATTTTGGTTCACATATTCTCTTCCATTGTCTGACCGCAATCTCTTAATGCATTGTCCAAATTGAGTTCGTACCATTTGATAAAATTGACTGAAGATTTGTGGTACTTCTGATCATAAAAAACAACCAGGTTACTCGAGTACAATCATCAATAAAAGAGACAAACCACCTTGTTCCAGAAATGTTAGAAATAGGGGCAGGCCCCCAGACATCAGAATGAATAAGAGCAAATGGTTTATTACTTTTATGAAGACTAGGAGAATAAGTAACACGATGGTGTTTGGCAAATTCACAAGTTTCACATTTGAAAGACTTAACAGACTGTTGCAAAAACAAAGATGGAAACATAGACTTGATTAATGAGAATGGGGGATGCCCCAGACGCTTATGTTGCAGCCAGACCTGAGAGGTGGGTGAATTGGACTCTGACCGAAGACAGGAAGATAGCACCTTCTGACCAAGATTGTTTCTGCCTTTCTCTGTAATCAAGTAATACAACCCTCCCTGTTCCTTAGCAACTCCAATCACCTTCCCCGTGGTAAGATCCTGAAAAACACAATGAGAGTGAGAAAAGATTACAACACACTTTAGGTCCTGTGTGAGCTTGTTGATAGAAATAAGATTGTTGGGGAGTTTGGGAACATGTAGGACATCCTTCAATTGCAAGGAAGGTTGAAGTCGAATGTTGCCACATCCAGTAACAGAGACATGAGATCCATTAGCAACAGTAACGTGTTGCTTTCCAGACAATGTAGAGTAGGAGGATAAATATGAGGACCACGGAGTCATGCGATTAGTTGCACTGGAGTCAAGTATCCAAATATCTTCAGGCGTAGTACCGGAGACATTCAGAGATCTGAAAACAGAAATAGCCGCAGACTTTGAGTTGGACATAGTGGAGAAGGACCGCAACAGCGTCTCGTATGAGAACAAAAAAAATAGCCAATGAAAAGTCACAAGGACCAAAACCAAAAAAGGCCTTGAACACCCTCAAAAGTGGGACCCACAAGCTGGAAGGGGTCTCAAATGAACCGGCAAGAGAAGGCGAAGTCAACGACGGGAGCTCCACCGGCAGAGGTCACTGTACGCGCCTTCATGCGCTGGAGAAGGCGGCGGTGGAATTTGAAAGCGGCTGACCTGGAGGCAGAGCGTTGGGGCGCATGCAATACCTTCTGACCTTGAGACTTTGACGGTTGGACAGATCGGGAGAAGGCGCTTTTGATGAGGTGGAATCGCCATAAAACTCGCCGGAAAAATTTTCCAGTGGACGGCGGCGGATTGACGGCTGACGGCGGAGACACGGTGGGCAACGTCCAGCGGAATACAAAGGCACACTTAAGGTGCTAAATGCTGCAATTAAGGCAGCGAAAACCCCCCGCAAATAAAGCGGTGAAACAAACCACAATGAAGGCGACTAGGGTTCTATGCGGAAGCAGAGCCCCCCCTGATCGGGAGCTCTGATACCAACTTGAAAAAAGGTTTTCTGAATATTATTCAAAATTGTCAGAAGAATACAAACACTAATCTCTATATATAGGCAAACTCTAACTAATGGGTCTGATTAATGGGCCGAATACGCTAATTCCTAATATTTACAATAAATACATGTATTTACAACAATAACATTCATTAATTTCATTTTAGGAGTTAAGGGGAAATTTTTTAGAAATATATGATGCTGATACAGTGCCACAGACATTAGTGGGTGTCACTTAGGATGACCAATTTACCTTTTGTTAGACACAATCATTTAATGGATGTCACATGATAGGGACGAAAAATAGTGATTTCAGATTTTTGAGGGATAAAATTAAAATAAAAATTTACGAGGACCGAATTCAAATTTTATCATTTTATAGGGACTAAAAATATAGTTAACCTTTAGAAAATTTGCTTTTAGTCGCTTCCTAATGGTGTTGTTTCTCTTTCTTTAGATTCCTTTCTTAAGTGGTGTTGATACACACAATATTTTAGTTTCAAGTGACCTTTGATCAAGCATAGTGTCTAGGCATGATACGCTTGCCTTGACATGTAGACGTGTAGTGTGTGCATGTAATATTAACTATTGATTTATTCATCAATATTTGAGATTACTTATTGCACACTCTAAAGTGAGTAAGAGTGAGTTACTCACTTTAGAACAGCTGAATCCCATATCTAAAGAACTTGATTCTCTTGGTATGCTAGATTCTCACGGTGATTCATAACCTCTTGGATTTGTAGACATATATAGATCCCATGTTTTTTTAAAATGTCAAGTCTCTTGCGTAGTTTTTTAATTAAGAATATGATATGTTTGAAATGATATTACAATTACGCATTTTAATGTCAAGTCTTATCTTTCTTATTTCAAGGTTGCTCCCTGCATGGAGGTACTGTCACTAGGGAAGGAAGAAGCCAAGATGATTGAGCAAGGAAAACTTCATGTTGACCTCCAAGAGTTAAACACCCTCAGATTGCAGTGCTTTCATGATGATAAAACTGATGTATTTCCATTTGTTTTCGGTTCAAAGGCTCCACTGCCTCCCATTGAAAAGTTTGTGGTGCGTCATAGTGACTTCAAAGAGATATTCCCCTCTCAAACACCTGACACAGATTGTGCTAAAATCCTGTCACAGCTTAAAGAATTGGAGCTTCGAAGTCTGTCCCTGCTTAAATCCATAGGAATAGAGCACTCCTGGATGATCCCCTTCCTTGCGAATCTAGAAAACTTACTTGTTTGGAATTGTGCTGGTTTGACTAACTTGACACCATCCACTGTGTCTTTCTCCAATCTGATTCTGCTTGATGTGAAGAATTGTCGTGGATTAAGATACTTGTTCACCTGCTCAACAGCCAAAACATTGCGTGTACTGAGGGAGCTGCACATAGCCAATTGTAAATTACTAAAAGCAGTAGTGGCTAAAGAGGGAGATGAATATAAATATGAAAAGGAAGAGGAAGATGAACATGATGATAAAGGTGAAGGTGAAGGTGAAAATGAATGTGAAAATGAAGATGAAGATGAAGGTGAAGGTGAAAGTGAGGGTGAAGGTGAAAATAAAGATGAAGATGAAGGTGGAGGTGAAGATGAAGATGAAGGTGAAGGTGAAAATAAAGATGAAGGTGTAGGTGAAGATGAAGATGAGATGATATTTCAGCAACTTGTGATTTTGAAACTTAGCTCATTACCAAAACTTGGAAGTTTTTACTCTGGGAGTTCCACTTTGAAGTTTCCATCATTGGAACGAGTGTCATTCACCCAATGCTACAACACGAAAGTTTTCCATCTTGGTTTTAAGGTACCAAAGAATTTAAAGGTGACAATAGATGGAGTCCATACGAAAGGGGATATAAAATCTGTGATCATGCAACAACTTAAGGAGAGGCAACCTTCAGACATAGCATCGTGATGTCTTGTATGTAAGTACATATATGATTCTCGTGAACATGCAATATATGCTGATTAACTAACTTCATCTCTATTATAACTAACTAATTCTCATGAACATGCAATGTATGCTGATTATATTGGCTCTATTTTTAAGCATATGTCGTTTGTCAATTTCCTTCAATTGCTATTATTCATCATCTAATAATAGTCCTTTGTTTCTGCCTCTACGTATATGAAGAATTGGAAACGTTAAATTAAAATATATATTCTACCAGAATTATTTTGGTCTTCTTGGATGATCACCTCAGTTTTGTTGATAATTTGCTATAGGAAGATGTTGTTTGGTGAGAGAAGCTTATCATCATTGTGTTCCATCATGCTATCCTTGAAAACCTGGCTTATTTTTTCAAGTAGCAACAGTGCAGAAAACAGGGATTGTCGGTGAGTTAATTTTTTTTTTCCTGCATTTATTTTCCATCTCATATAAACATGGATCTACATAGTAAAATATAACATCACAAATTAATTTTGAGAAACAAAAGAAAAAGATCAGAAATCATAATGGATTCAATTTGATTTGCAATCGATTGAAAAATATAATCGTCAGAACTAGAATTATAAATCTAGGCTAGCTGAGAAATTTTGAAACACCAAAATTTGATTGTCTCACATTTTCTCATGCTTTATAAATATGGTTGAAAACCTAAATTGTCGACTTACAAAACTAGGTTCCAATCGTTGCACTCGTGAGTACGTAGATTTGGTTTTTTTTTATCATTTTTTTTTGTTTTCAAAGTTTGAAACTGTTTTAGCTTTCAACAGACTATCTAATGTATGTTTTTAATGTGAAGGTTGATCAATGAGACTCAAGGAATGCAATAAGAGGATAAGTGTATAACATCATGGCAACAAGTTGTCAAATCAAGGACTTTTCTTTTTTCTTGGGAGTGTGCTGTCAAAAAACCTGTATAGTTCTTAAGTTACATTAGCATGTTGTTTTTAATAAAGTCATCCTGTATATATACAGGAAGAGATGTGTGCTTCATGAATAAATTTGACTTGTATTTCTACAGGAGGTTTGTGCTGTTTTTAATTTAGAGAAAGGTGCTCTATGAATAAAGTTGACATGGATGTATTTCCAGAGAACAATGCTTCATGGAGAATGTTGGCTTGTTATGGATTCCTACTGGTGCTGTGTATGATTTTTAAGTTAGAGGGTGTTTACCTATATTTCTACACATGTGCCTATGGTTTTTAAGTTATTAAATGATTGTTCTGTTAAAAACGTTGACTTGTATATCTACAGGAGGTAGTAAGGTACTTTTTAATTAGAAAAAGTGTTTTATAAATTAAATTTAAGTTTAAATAAGTTTTTAGTCCCTATAATATATTCATTTTATCATTTTAGTCCTTCTAAATTGTGTTTTCATCCCTACAAAAAAAATTTCTTTCATTTTGGTCCTTGCTATTAGATTTTCTCGATTAAGTGATGAGGTGGCTAATAGAAGTCCACCTCCCCATGCCACATGTACCATATTAAGCCACATCATCTATCAATCTTAAACCCTTTTCTCTCTCTCCCTCTTCCCCTTCCCTTCCAACAACATCACATCACCATAACCATATTAGTGTAGACCTATTCTTTTTGGCTTTGATAATGACCTCACCCAGAATCTATGTTCTTCCTTCGGAAGATAGAACATGTCCATTTTTTTTTAAAAGATAAAAAAAAAAAGCCATAACTGTTCCAATCTATCTTTAATTTTTTTTTTGGTCATTGGGGGAGGGGGAAGGGGGTGGGTGGGGATGGAACCCCCACCCATCTTTAATTGATGACACTAAAAAATCAAACTTCCCTACATGGGCTTCATCGGCCCTTTGATGCATAAGACATTGATTGTTCACTATGAGATACAACCATCGTTTTTATTTTGCCTTTGAACCTTTTGTGCATTATTCAATTGACATTTGACATGGAGTGAACAATAGGGCAAGGAGTAATGATGGGCTGCATAAGTTACAGGCTCTGTGTTTGCAACACCATCATTTCCCACCCCCTTGCTTTTTCATTCTCTCCACTCTGAATTTTCCCGATTCCAATAGAGAGCGGGTAGTGAGAACTGCCACAACTACAAGCAGAGATGGAGACCTGCGCTTCAAAGAAGGCCAACCTAGCCTACAACCAGAATCAACCACTCAACCACGGCTGAAAGGGGAGTGAGCTATGAAGCATACAGGTGGTTCAGATGAAGAATAAATTTCTGATATGAAGTCCCTGTTCTTCTAGGACTAACAACCTCTGAAAAAGTGTACATATCTAACTTGAGAGAATAATTTCTAATCCAATACCTGTCTAAATTAGGTCATTCCGAAGCCTAAATTGAAATATTTTTTTGTCTACTTTCATATGAAACAAAAAACACAACATTTCAAAAAGCACACACAAAGATGTGTACACTCAAAATCATCATCAAACACTTGCGAAGTTAAGGGATCAACTTGACACAAAAAAAGTTATAGGACCAAATTGAAACAAATAAATAAGTTGTAGGACCAAAAGAGCAATTTTGCCTATTGTATATATGTGTGTAAAAAAAATTTAAAAACCTTGCAGGGGTCGTGGCCCCTCCCTGTCCCTTAAAAGATCCGCCCCTGACGAAGCAGCACACACGGTGGCGATGCTGGCTAAGAACCACCAGTTGTAGTCTTCCTGGACATGGCCCCCCACAGTGACTCAGACTCATCTTGGAAAGGGAACAAATGTTAAATCAGACTCGAGTAACACTAGCAGGATCAAAGCAAGCTTGATATAGAGCAACTGAAACGTATTTGAACTCTATTAGTCCTAACTCGGCGACAACTCAAGGAGAAGAAGAAAGAACTGGATCGTTTCAAGGAAGGGTGCAGAATGATGGAATAGTTTTGTGCACAAACCGCAGCAATCTCAACTCCTTTCCGGTTGGTTTGGGTGGCTCTTCTGGAGATATTCCTTCTACCTCTAGGCAAGGTGTGCAAGAAAGAGATCAAGATGAAAGAGTGGAGGATGATTTTGAATCAGTGGGAGTTGGTTGAGAGCTTCTTTGGTAATAGAAGAGTGAAGGAAGTGAAAGGTTGTTGCGTGTAGAGCTGTCAAAACAGCCCATAGCCCACAACCCACCCCCTTGGCCCCCTAAAATTTCAGCCCCCTATGGAGTGGGCCATGTTAAGCCCCAATCCACATATTTAACTTTTTTGGGGGTTAGGGCTAAGGTTTTTTGTGGGTCAGCCCACTTTAATTTCTCTGATTAAAAACGTGAAGCCCTCCCTCAGGTTTCCTGTTATCTGACGCCCCGAAACATTATGCCCATATACGATAAACAGTTTGAAACACTCTATCTCTTAGCGCCGATTCTGTTGCTGAGTCGCTGACTGAAAGGGCCAATTTTTAACTTCTCTCAAAGGATCCAAGGCTTGGGGATCAAAGCGCCGAAACAATAGACTATTGATTCAGCTCGCAAGGTGAGATTTTGAGTTATTGCCGTTACAGAGCAAGAAATGACTTGCACTATTATATTTATTATTTATTATTAATAGGCAATAGACAACCGTTACATTTATTATATTGTCATAGACTCATAGACTCATAGTTGTGACAAATACATTATAACTTGCACTATTATATTTATTATCAATAGGCAATAGACAACCGTTATATTTATTATATTGTCACAAAATCTCAAAATGAGATTCCGAGTTCTCAAAGACCAATAGGCTATAAATATTATCCATCATAAAATAGGCTATAAATATTTATTATTATGTTTTATATTATGAGTTCTCAAAATACATTTATTATATTCTGAGTTGTGATCAATTTTTTTATATTATGTTTTAATGTATAGGGACTATAAATTTCTAATATGGAGTCTACGAGTAACACTATGAATGTAGATGATGATATTGTTTCTGAAACACCTCTCGTGTCTGAAAGTGCTGAGATGGCTAAGAAAGAAAGCTCAAATGTATGGAAGTATTTTACAAAAATTGGTAAAGATAAGGATGACATTGAAAGGGCGGTGTGTATGCAATTGGAAAAAAACCTCAAAACCAAAATAATTATGGGACTTCACATTTAAGTCACCATATTTCTTTTTGTAAAAGTATTGCAAATTCAAGTGTTTGAATCCTAATAAAGATGGAAAGTTTGGCGTGAGAAAAATCAATCAAAGGATTCACCATGAAAAATTTGCGCAATTCATAATTAAACATCATCTCCCTTTCAGTTTTGTTGAATATGATTATTTCATATATTGGGCACCTTATGTAAATCCTGATATTGAGATGCACTCTAGAAACACTGTTGTGTCAGATGCAAGGAAAATATATGTCAGAGAGAAGGACAAACTTAAGAAAGTCATGTCTAAGGTTCGTAATAGAATTTGTTTAACTTTTGATGTTTGGACAACAACTACTACAGAAGGTTACATTTGTTTAACGGCTCATTTTGTTGATGAACATTGAAAGTTGACAAGTAAGATTCTTAATTTTTGTCGATTGAAGCCCCTACACATTGGTAGTGAAGTGGAAGCTGCTGTATTTGATTGCCTGAAGCAATGGGGAATCGATAAGAAAGTATTTTCTACTACATTGGACAATGCTTCTGCTAATGATAATATGCAAGATATGTTGAAAAACCATCTTCGTGAAGTGGCATTTAACGTCACAAGAAAGGGGGTTGAATTGTGACATCTTGAAAGTTTCCAATCTGTGATAACAAATACATCACTGATGTTTTACTCAAGTGGAACACTTGGTTATCAGAGGATAGTTCAGAAGGTTAGCTTTAGTAATGAGAATGCTTGCTTCATGCTCAGAAGGTTAGCTCATAATATATGTGGCATGCATGTGTATGAACTTATAACATTCTTCTAAGTAAACTTAGAATAATCATTCTCATCTTTAGAAGATAGTTTAAGTCTTTCATGGTATAGAGAATGATTGAATCTTCTGTGATAAAAAGCTTTGATGTTATACATTATGTAAAACTAAGAAGATTCATTTCTTAAGAATGTTCTGGTTAATGCATCAAAATGTTCAAAACATAACTCAGAAGGTTCGTAGGTGCAACATTCTGAAGCTAGAGTTACTTTGAAATATTCTCATCTTGAAATGTTGAATGTTGATATTCAGTCTTCTGAATATAAAAGATTAACAGAGATTTAAATGCATATTCAGAAGATGAGAAATCTTGTTCTATATTTAAAAGATATATTAGTTTAGAACATTCAGCAGTTTGAGAAGGTTGTTGTGTAGAAAACTTAACAGTATTTTGATGCTCAAATCTCATTTTATGATTTCATAAAAACTTCTTAACTTGATATGTAAATCATTTGAACTGAGTCAATATGTATTTGACAAATAGTAGAGTTCATACAGTTCAAATATACAGATTAAAACAAGTTAAGCTTGCTGAGAATGTTGACAGAATATTCTGATAACGAACAGAACATTCTGAGTACGAGCAGAACATTCTGAGCATGAACATGCTGATGCAAAATGTAAATGAGTAAAGGGTTAGAAGATATTGCACATTCATTTTTATCCTAGTTCACTCATCAACTTTAGGCTACGTCCAGTCCCCACACATAATGAGATTTTCCATTATGCAAATCACCTTAATACAAGTATTCTTTCCTTTGCCTCTTCAGGCAAATACACTTAGTATATCTTTCACTGCCTCTCCAGGCACTTACGGAGTATTCTTTCTCCTCAAGCCTCTACAGGCTTCGTACAACACATATTTTCTATTTTCCAGCCTACATAACAATTTCCCTACTCACTAAGTATTCTTTCACTACCTCTCCAGGCATTTACATAGTATTGACTCTCATCTCACGGATGATACATAATGTGTTTGTGGTTGGTATACAGCTTCACGACACTCTTTGAGTGGATTACCATTTAAGTACGAAGCTGTGGTCACTCCTTAACATTCTTTCTAATGTAAGAATGTTTTTCTCTGATATGAGAATGTTCCTTCTTGGTGTGAGAAGGTTGCTGGAGTGGGAAGGATGAAGAGAAATGATCTTCAAATCATGTTTCTGCGTGTGTAATCTCTCTCCCTCATGTTTTCCAATTGTCTTTTGCGTTTAAGTACTGTTCCCAAGTCAATATAGCCGTTATGTGACCATTGGAGACCTTTTGTGTCACTTTTGACTGTTGCTGCAGTGTTGTCGTCCTTTTCTGTAAAGCTGTCAAACTTTACAACTGTCACCGCGAACATTCTGACGAACATTCTGATGAACATTCTGACGAACCTTCTGATGAACGTTCTGAGGTTTCTTTTGCTAAGGCTTCTAAGCAAATTTCTGATGAAGCTTCTAAGTAGACATTTGATGAAGTTTCTGAGAATGTTCTGATGTGAACCTTCTGGTGAACATTCTGGTGTTCAACCTTTTGATGAACATTCTGATGTTCAACCTTCTGATGAACATTCTGATGCTCATCCTTCTGATAACTTTCTTAGCTATCAGATGTGTTCTTCTTCTTGATAATCCTCAAGTTTCTATCTTTAAGATGTGCGAGAACACTTATACCTTAGATGTGGTGGTACTTCTTTTCTTCAGAACTTCCTGTGGAACCTTCTGATAGTTGTACTATGCTATCTTCAGAGAAGGTTCAGCAAGTCTTCTGTTCTTGACCAATCTTTGACTTTGGGCAATATTCCAACTTGAGAGATTCTTTATGTCTGACTTTCTTATCATTCTCTTAGTAGGTGACATTTATGGTGGACCAATAGAAAAATTGGTCCACCGTACCCAAATTGATAAATTACCATTGATTTATTATATAAATAATTTAGCGGATGGGATTTTGGGGGAGTCAGCTTAAGCATGTTATTTGGAAAATAAAACATATTTGCCAATTGGTCCTTTATAATTTGATATTCATTAATCATATTTATGGATTAAACCCTTTAATAAGGTATTATTACAGTAATAGAACCATGCCAGTTTATTGGAATATTGTCATTTTAATGGAATATTGTCGCTTTAAGCTTGTAGACTAACATATTCAATTTGTTAATGACATAGAGATAGATAAGCAGGAGAACGATAGCCACCTAAGGAGGACCACCACTCTGGTTTTTGAACTATAGTTTAAAGCTAGTAAACCAACACCGACATATCAAGTTTTTAAATTAATTTCCAACGTATTGTAATCCTAAAATTTGAATTATCTATTTAACATATATTCAATTTAAATATAATACTATGACTATATTTTTCAATGTATTATAACACAAATATCTTAATTTAAAAATAAACTATATCTCTAGAAAATTAGTCAAATTCAAAAAAAGAACTTTAATAATACAATCATGAGATATCAATATCTTCACTTAGCTAAACAAAAACAATCAAAGATCAAACTCATAAACCCACAAGAAAAAAAAGAGCAAATTGTCACCATGAAAAATGCACCAAAAAGAAAAGTGTATAACCCATAAAACCAAGAACCCTACGGTAGTAATCGCAAAAAGAGAAAAAAAAGAGAGTAAAGAAGAACCCTATAGTAGCAGTAGCAAAATCTAAACATACAAAGACTGTGAAAATTCTAGACAGAATGAAGCTACGCAACTCTCAAATGATAAAAAAAATTATAGGTAGGCAATAAATCATATTACTACTTATAAATAATAAATGTAAATTGTAATGTTTAAACTTATAATTATTTTATAAATAATGGTTAAAAAATATTACAAATATATTTATTTGACATTATATTTTGTTGATATCTACCATATTTTTTATCTATTTTTGTATGTGTCTAAACTAGAGCTGGCAAAACGGGCTTTCGGGCCGGCCCGAGCCTGGCCCACATCGGGTTCGGGCCGGGCCAAAAAAGCCCAGATTGAAAACGAGCTCGAATTTGTGTGTCCGAGCCCTCCACTTTTCGGGCTTGGGCTTTAGCCTATATTTTTCGGACGGCCCGCTTCGGGCTCGGGCTTTACCGGGTTCGGGCTTTGTCGGGCCGGGCCAAAAAGGCCCGGATTAAAAATAGGCTCAAATTTGTGTGTCCGAGCCCTATATTTTTTGGGCTTTTTTGGCCCGGCCCGCCATGTCCGACCCATTTTGCCAGCTCTAGTCTAAACCAAGGTATCCCCTGTTAGTTAAATTAGGGGAGAGATTCATATCATCTTATTCAAACCCCCAAGTGGTTTTTAATCCAATTTAATTAAATTACATAACACCAAATTCGTAATATTGACAAATAAAACTAAAGTACTCTTATTAAAAAAATATTAACAAAATTATTCTTATTAATATTTAATTATTTTTATTAAAAAAAACTGGATTACTCATATTAAATTTGCATGTTAAAAAATATTATAACATTTGTTATATTTAAATGTCTTATGTGTTGAACAAAATAAAAACGTTTAATATTGATTGAAAAACAAAAACGTCTAATGTAAATTTCACATGCATTATTAATTACTAATGAATTTAATTAGATCGAGGTATAACCAAACAAACATATAATTGTATATCAAGGTGGTGAGAGTATGTACCTCCAAATTGAACCAAACGACCGACGAAGCCTTTCTCACTTTCTGCTAGGGACAATGTCTAATTTTTTAATTATTATTGGGCAAAATTTGAAATTGTTAACTAAGTTTGGGTCAATATGTATTTCTACATAAGTCGGTGTTTGTAGGTAATTTCTCAATTTGAGTACGGTGGACCAATTATTCTATGGGTCCACCATAAATGCCACCCTCTTAGTATATTGATCTTCCATACAACATGTTTATGCTTCTGATATATGGGAAGTCTTTGCTTTGGTCTTGCAAGGTGTTCATGTTGGTGTACCTTGAATCTGCTAAAAATGTTGGTTGTTCTAAGTCTTCTGAACTTGTTTCTTCTGTGAGACTTGAACATTCTTGATCTGATATAAGCTTCTGATAAATACTACAGACTTTGATGAATGAGCTTTCGATGTTTCTGTAGTAATCTTCTGATGTGATGAACAAGCTTCCAATATTGAAGAACGTTTTGAACTAAGAACATTCTGAACTATGAAACTTCAGAGAGGCTTGTCTTCTAAACATTTTGAGACCAGAGAAGCTTCAATGAATTCCTTGCTTTTGAACATTCTTGTCTAAGGGTAACCTTCTGATCTGATAGTCTTTACACCATTAACTTTCTCATGATTCTCTCAGTGCAGTAACCTTCCATTTGACATATTTGCATGGAGGTCTTTACTTTGTTTATGTAGAATGTTCATACTATGGCGTGCCATGATCCTTTTGAGAATGTCCCTTGTTCTAAGCCTTCTAATCATTCTGAGATTGTTCTAATTGTGAGGCTTGAACATTCTAATGGTGTACCTTGTAGGTACTTCTTGACATTCCTGTTCTTATACAACATTCTCAAGCACACCATTAGTAGATCACCATTCAGAACACTTATCATTTAGTTCAGAAGGTTTGTTGTCATTAAAACCATATCCTAAAGGGTTTTGGAGTCAACACTTCGGGTGCAGGGTAGTTTGTTGTGTGATGGTGAGTTCTTCCATGTGTAGTGTTCAGCTCACATACTTAATTTAATTGTCCAAGAGGGTTTGAAAGTAGCTAATGAAGCCCTCTATAAAATCAAAGAGAGTGTTAAATATGTGAGAATGGTTAAATTTGAAGATTGTGTTAGTGGTGCAGGAATAGACACAAACATGAGTTTGAGATTAGATGTGTCCACTAGATAGAATTCTAGTTATTTGATGCTTGAGAGTGCATTTAAATTTGAAAAAGCTTTTGATATTCTTCGAGTGGTTGATAAGAATTATAAACATTGTCCTTCATATGAAGAATGGAGAAGAGGGGAAAAAATTTGTCAGTTCTTAGAACCATTTTACGAGATTACAAATATGATCTCTGGTTCTTCTTATCCGACCTCAAACTTATATTTTATGCAAGTTTGGAAGATTGAGTGCATTTTAGATGAAAATCTATTTAGTAATGATGAGGTTAGGACATGTCTGCGAGGATGAAGAGGAAATTTGACAAATACTGGAAGGAATATTATAGTGTAGTACTAGCCTTTGGAGTCTTGACCCAGTATTGGTGGACGCATTCTTACGAAACATAGAAGTTATACTCTTTCGAAAAATATCCAAATGTTGATTTGCACCAGAAATTGGTTGCACGGATATTTACAAAATCCCAGTGGTAAGACTTTGTATTATAATTATAATATTTTCTAATTATGTGTTATCTTGTATAATAATAGTTATCTCATTATTTGTTGTCTAATTATATTTTCTCCCCGGTCCTTTTCCCTTGATTGGTTTTTGGCCGGGAAAGGTTTTAACGAGGCACACCTTCCCTTGGGGCAGGTTTAGCCTTTGGGCTGGTGTCTTGTATCGATTTTTCTTTCCATGGGTTTTGGTTTGGTCCCCCCATGTTTTGTTTGTTTTTTCCTCCTTTTTATTAATAAGACAATGGTATGCTGCAAATGATTGGTAGAAAAGTGTATACTTTTGTTTTTTTACCTCCTTTTTATTCCATTTTTTCATAAAAAAAATTATTGAGTTTTAGATGAAGATGAGTGTGATACTTTTGGTAATGAGGCAGTAACAGGAGAGTCCAATGTGCCTCAGGATGTTGAAGACACTTTAAGTTCAATGTGAAGTGTTTAGGTATTTCTTACCCTCTAAAGCATTTTCATTTTTGTTTCACAGGAGTACATTTTAATTTTTTGTTTCTTTCTTTTTTTGCAGAGGCCTGTGACAAGATAGAATGATAGGTTACATGATAGTTTTAGAATTTGGAATATCATACGTTTTGTTAAAGACACTTTGTTTGTGAGATACAACATGTTTGACGTGATCACACCGAGGGTATGAATTTTTCTCTAGGTGTGAACGAATCTGTCTTTGGAAGAAGCACATACAACCTATGCCTGACGTATTCACACCTGGGGTGTGAAATTTCCCCTGGTGTGAACGAATATGTCTTTGGAAGAAGCACATACAACCTATGTCTGACGTATTCACACCTTGGGTGTGAAATTTTCCCCTGGTGCAAACGAATATGTATTGACTTTTTTTTTTTCATTTTTTATTTTTTTCTCCAGATCTAGATATGTACATGAACGAATGCGTGTGTATTCTTTCTTGGTTTTGAATGATTCCCATGACAAAAAAAGAGGTTGCTTGTCAAACGGTAGCTTTATTATGCATATCTAAAAACATAGTTAAAATAAGTAGAGTTGGTTATACATTAATTCATTAAATAATTGTATCTAAAAGGATTTGGGTCAGGACCAATGCTTATTGCTTGGTTTTTCCACCATATCTTCTATTAGTAATCTTAAAAAAAGCTTTTTTGGAGTGGGCCAACCAGCCCATACAGTAGGCTAGGACATTTTATGTAATAAAGTTTTTAAAAAAAAAATTAGGCCCATGGGCCAGCCCTAGCCCATAGGGCTTTGGGGACTTTTTGGCCCTATGGGCTTTTTTCATGTGTGGGCTTTCTGGCCCTAGCCCACGTGGGCCTATTTGATAGCTCTAGTTGTGTGTTGTGCGTAGAGTGCCTTTTTGGTTTTTGATGCTAGTCTAAACTAAACTTATTGGCTTGGAGTTAATTGTTTTTGCATTTTGTTGTAATTAGGTAAAGCCAATTAAATCTATAGTTGGTAGTTGTGACATTTATGATCTTTCCAGAGCGTAGTTGTATGTGTAATGGCTTATTTCTGCTACTGCATTTCTGGTATTGGGTTGTTTAGCCTGGCCTCTGGGCTTGTTTGTATTGTGGTGGGCTTCACCCTTTTCAATATGTTACCATCTTTGACCAAGAAGAAAATGGTGGTTCTCATGGTATGATGTTGCTCGTGGAGGAGGAGGTTGCTGGAAAGGGAAAGAGGAATAAGGGGAGAGAGAAATGGGTTTAAGATTGATAGATGACATGGCTTCATATGGTACACGTGGCGTGGTGAGGTGGACTTTCGTTAGCCACGTCATCGCTTAACGGAGGTAAACTAACGGTAATAACTTGCATTTGAAAAGGCAAGTTAAGTCATTGTGAAAATCTGAGAAGGTTTAAATACACTGGTTTAAAGCATTCTCTAAATACAAACATTCTGAGATAAACCTTTTCATCAAGAACATTCTTAAAAAACAATTTAACTGTCTGTTGATTGGTTTAGTATTAACTTGCTAAAGTGTTGAATCACAAATTGTTTGTCATTTAACAAGGAAAGAACATTCTGACATCTAAGTTTCTAAACTTGAGAAAGTTTATCAGAAGTTTACAAAAGTTTTTTTGTAGGCCAAAAGTTTTGAGAGGTAACAATTCAACTCTCCAATCTTGTTACCCTTTGATCCACTTCAGTTGGTATCAGAGCTCACTTCTTATGGAGTTTATACAAACTCCTTTTTCATTCTGGACTTTCTTACTGAATATAGAAAAAACATTAAAAGACTCATCATTTTGAGCAAAGATTTTAACCCATGTCCAACTAGTATAGTCATCAACTATGACTAATCTATATTATTTTCATTCAAGGAAGCAGTTTGAGTTGGTCCAAACAAATCAATATGTAAAAGTTCCAAATGTTTAGAAGTGGGAATAATATTTCTAAAGTTAATTAAAAGAATGTCTTTTCACTTGTTTCCCTTTCTAACACGCTTCACAAAGAACCTCATATTTAATTGTACAAAAGTTTTGGTAAACCTCTTTCAAGGTTATGTTTGTTCTTTCGAGATAGTTCTCAAACTTGCATGATCAAGCTTCTTATGCCATATTGTTCATCTTTCATAGATATAAAACATGAATTATTTTGTTCAAACAATTTTTCAAAATCAATTTCATAAACTGGTTGTTTGAAAAAGAATGGACTCTTGTCAGGATTTCTGACTATACATTTTTCTTTATTGAAGGAAACATCAAATCCACTATCACATAATTGATTTATGCTAACTAAATTTTGTTTCAACCCTTTCAACCAACAAGACAGAGTACGAGTGCCCTCAACCTACATATATACTCCCTCTGTTCCTTTTTAATTGTCTATTTTTAAGAAGAAATTCATTCCTATTTTATCTGTCATTTTGGTAGTAGTTTGAGGTTATATTTTTGTCAATTATACCCTTATCACCATTAATTATTTTACACATTTTTCATACACTTTAATCTGGAGAGAGAGTAAATGGATATAGTGAGATAGTGAAAAGAGGATGGTATAATAGAAAAAATTTTGTCAATTAAATAATTCCGTGGTTATTGTGAAATAACTTTAAAAGACATAAAAAAGAACAGATGAAGTAATCTATTTATATAAAACTTTTGTGTTTAAGATATTTTGAACAATTATCTTCCACTTGAAATTATTCTTCATTTCCCCCAAAACAAAAAGGTTGGAGGAACAGATAAGATTTATCCTATTAAGAAACCCACAAAATTAAAAGGACGACTTGTTTTTGTATATATGCTTTGAACTTCCTTTTATTAGGAAAAGGTACAAGGTAAATCCGATTAAAAAGTTTCGTGCTTTTTCATGGCCATTTGAAAGAGATGTAACACCATACTCTCTCTACCTTGTAAATGAGTTATAGTATATAGGTTACGGAAGCCATATATTAAGTTTAACTTTTAATCCCAAAATTTGCTATTGCGTGGCGAACAAGCCCCTAAATGCAAGACAACCTAAACTGTTATTAATTGGTCCTCAGCTATTGACCATAGTGATAATTACGCTAAGTCACACCACCCAATAATGATAGCTCTGATGATGGAAGCACAATAATAAAGAAAAACGAGTACAAAAATATTAAAAAAAAAAGTATGGTTAATGCTAGCTAATCGTACCATTAAAGCATGAAATAATGTAGGGAAGGAAGAAAAAGAAGGGCTAAAGCACTTTCATTGGCCCCATACCATGTCCCCTCACTAGCCCCTTCGATGTGATCTCCAATTTTTTTTAATTTTAGTTAGGAAAAGTTTTGTACTCCTTGAGAGAAAAGAATTAAAAGAGAAAGAAATGATAAATATATATAATAAATAATATAATCCGACAAGATGAGAGGGATAAAAAGATATGTGAATATTGGATGGGTATATAAAGATATCCAAGTATCATAATTACCTCATTAATTAAGAAAACAGGTAGAAACACAATCTCTAAAACTCTCTTTCCAACACACTATCTAGAATTGGTTGGAATTCAAATAGGTCCCACCAGTTTGGAAATGAGTTCTATTAAATCGAATATGAAACTCACATGATTTAATGAGATCAACGTATATAAATTTTAACCAACCATAAAAGGTATATATGTTGAAAAGAGTATTAATTAAAAAGAGTGTTGCTAGCCTTCCTCCTCATATTATTAATTTTATATCATTTTCTTCCACCGCTATTCTATTCTATTATCACCCTCTCCTCCCAAAATCCCCCTCCTTGCTTCAGAAAAAGAATATAGACTAAATGAAAGATCATCAGTAACAAAGATATGTCCAGCAAAGGAAAAGATATAGCTGCTGAGGGATCATCATCAAGATCTTCTTCAGATCAACAACAGCAGCCAGTACTGAGCAGGTATGAATCACAGAAAAGGAGGGATTGGAACACATTTGGGCAGTACTTGAGGAACCAGAGGCCACCTGTGTCACTCTCAACCTGCAATTCAAACCAAGTCCTTGACTTCCTCAAATACTTGGACCAATTTGGGAAGACAAAAGTGCATGCACAAGGGTGTGTCTTCTTTGGTCAGCCTGACCCAACTGGTCCTCCTTGTACTTGCCCTCTTAGACAAGCATGGGGAAGCCTTGATGCTCTCATTGGGAGGCTAAGAGCTGCTTATGAAGAAAACGGTGGCTTGCCTGAGACTAACCCTTTTGCTACTGGAGACATAAGGGTTTACCTACGCGAGGTTAGGGACTCTCAGGCTAAGGCAAGAGGGATCCCTTATAAGAAGAAGAAAAAGATGAAGAAGAAGAGGAATCTTTTGAAGGAGGGCGGCACCACCTCATCAAACTTACCTATGCAGTAAAAATTTCAAGTTTATCTCTTTTTTTGGCTGCTTCTTCTTCAGGATATGGTAAATTAATTTTCATGCTCACTCACACTGTTGTTAATTTTATATATATATTTGCTGTGTTAATTTGAGCCATTAACAATATATTATTATATGCATCATATAAAAGGCATAATTGAACAACCAACCAATTAAGATCATTTAGATTACCGATTGGACAATAATTTTTTTAGTGGTATTGAGTATTTAATTTAATTACCGATTGATTTTTTTTTCTAATTAAACCAAGGTTAATTAGTAGAAGAGGAAATTTCATCTCAAACCCATTAAGGTATATATGGGATCACGCATGTTTATTTATTTACCTATTTAGTGCATCTTGTAATTCATTCATAGGAAACCCTAGTCCATGTGCTTCTAAACCCTAAATTGCATATAAAACTGTCATAAATGCATAATAACAGTGCTTATATATAGTTACTTTACCTTCGTTTAACTTTTTTTTTTTTAAATTACATTACATTGAATGAGCATATAGTTAGTTGGAACTACGGAATGGTAAATCTCTCATCCATTCTCTATTAGTCCTTCTCATATATGCAAGATGATGTCGACATTGTGGTTTCTAAATCTCGTAATTCTTTATTATATATGCGTATGTACATGTTTGCTTTTCCACACAATCTTACTTCTTTTGGATCGATTCTCAGTACAGTGTCTTACAGAATTGGGATAATTTATAACTCCTTTAAATATGTAATTGATCAGAATTTAAAGTTTAATTGATATATATAGATTTTATTAGAAAAGTTTTGGGATTCAAAATCTATGGTAATTGATAGAAAAATCAGATGCTGTTTCGAAAGTTTGCTTCATACATTACAATATAGTGTACCTGAATCCCGAGTCTCTAGTTTTCATAAAGCTGTCTTATTATGACAAATTTTGTTTCTTTTCTTCATATTCTTCTTGCCCATATATGTATAATAGTTCTTTTTCTTTGGTGCTTCAAATATGTATATCTGACCTCCGTACATGAACTACACTGTACTCCTCCCCACCATCTTCTGTGACAATTAAACTGACAACTAATTAAGGATAAGAGCCTTGGATGATCTCCCAGAATGGGTTAATTATTTAGTCACAAACACATTATGAAACTTATCTATTTAATGATTCTCTTTTGATTATTTTTCTAGAGTAAAATACACTCTCCTCCTCTGGTAGATAACAATATTACACTTCGCCCTCCCATCTTGTTTGAAAACACACACTCCATTTCCTTGATAGATACCAATATTATACTCCCCTCCCCTCTTGTTTAAAAACACACTCCCTTCCCTTCAAAGTTAGTCTCCGTTAAAATATTTTTTATTACCATAATAACCTTTTACCTTTCATTTCATTTCTGTTTTTGCCCAATTTTCTTTCCCATTATGATTTCTGATTCCTGAAATCAGAATCATCGTTCATTCTACTAAAACCAAAACGAATCTATTGTTGGTGGAATGTGGTGGTGAATAACAGTGAAACGGTGAATCTAATTTCATGAAACAAAAATTTGAATGGGAAAGGAAATGAGGCGAAAACGGAAATGAAATGAAAGATTAAAAGTTATTAGGGTAATAAAAAGTATTTTAACGGATGCTAACTTTTATATTAATGAAAAATTACAAAAATGGATAAAAGTATATCATATTTTATCTTTGAAGGAAAGAGAGAGTGTGTTTTCGAAAAAGAGGAGAGAAGAGTATAATTTTGGTATATATCTATCAGGAGAAGGGAGTGTGTTTCAAACAAGAGGAGACATGAGGGCAATATTGGTATCTCTCAAGGGAAGGGAGTGTGTGTTTTCAAACAAGAGGATAGGGGAGTGTGATATTGGTATCTATTAGGGAAGAGAAGTGTATTTTACTCTTTTTTCTACTAAGTATTTATAATACGAGTTTTGAGTTAATAGTTTTTTATGCAAATTGAAAGTTTTTTCTTCTATATAAGCATCATTATTTAATAGTGATTATTTAACAGTTTTTTTTCTTTTTTATATATGAGAAAATAAGAATAAGAATACAATACAAAATTAACTTCTCATAATTTAAAAGCTAGACTTCTAAATCCAAACAGGGCCAAATTAGAAACATTTACTTGATTTCTAATTACTGTTATAATCTCAAATGCATTTGACTCTGGGTTTCTGCTTTGATTGATATTTCAGGTTTCTAAATAATTTCAAAGTCCTGATCCTGTTACTAGGCCTTGAATAACTTCAGCAGCAGTCCTGGAATTGGCGTTATAATTGAGTACTCTAGCAACTAAGTTCCCCTGGTCTCTTTATGTGTCAAGGAGTGTAATTTGTTATTTGAAATGAGAACTGAACTAGACTGGAATTGACGAAGAAATTGAGTTAATATTGGGTAAGTCCTTCTACTATATTTATACCCTTATGAGTTTGCACAAGTACAGTATCAAACATAGTAGTGAAAATAATAACTTCGAATTTTATACTCCAAGTAGCTTGTGTGAATGACGCATGGTATAAGCTTTCATGCAAGTTTTTGCAGGCTTCTGGTGGTATTCTAGATCTAAGACTATATGCTTTCCTTGGTGTACACATATTGTACTTCCTTTGTTTCAAAACTATATCGGTTTTAACATTTTATTTTTGTTTTAAAACTATTGCAGTTTTACAATTTCAAAGTGTCATTTAATTATTTTTTTCACTCATATCCTTATTTAATAACTGCTAGTGGGAATAGTTGACATTAATAATATAAAGATTTATACATAATTTGTCATAAATACTTTTCCATTAAATGAGGGTATACAATAATATTTTACTTCATTAAATGTTTCTTAATCTATGTGCATTAACCTTAAATTGCTATAGTTTTAATTTGAAACGGAGAGAGTACTAAAATATGATATGGTAAGTGGTTGTTTTTTCTTAATCATATCATGTGTGCTTTTAATAAAATTTAGTATCCTTGATCTATTTTTGATATAGTGACTTAACTTATACTTACAAAATCGACTTATAAGGTGAATGATGCCCTTACTATATATTCTCTATTTAAGCCTTAGTCGATGTGGGACTTCAACTTTTCTCCAATAGTTTTCTGATACATATTTAGTACATGGCTACTACATAACATTATACATTGTGTAAGAATAATGAGAATAAGTTAGAGGTGACTCAAACATTGATTGGAAAAGTAAATCAAGAGTTAGTTGAGACTAAACTTTTCCACAATATCAGGGCTATATATCCCCCACAAGTATGTAAGATGATGTCCCACATAGGTGCATAATGCAACTCGATTAACTTAACATCATCGGATACCTCTGCTGTCTCTTCAATTTTGAATCAATATCTTTGACTACTCGATCTCCATTGCTTGTCCATGATTAAAATCTAGATCCTTCTTTCAATTATTATTGAGTTCGATTGACACTAAATCTTGTCATTTCAAATGTTGAGCTTCAGCTCATGTTTCCTTTCGTTGCGGGGGTGGGGATTTTGATCATTTCATTAGTAGCTAGCTTTTAATATTTTGATCTATATATAACATGTGACGATCCTAGCCTCACCTAATTAATATTTATTGGGCAAAATTTTTGACAACGTCGATTTGTACTATAAGAAACTGAGGTCCTTGGAGGCAGCTGTCACCTCCCGACCAACAATTTCATTTGCCTCCCAATCCCATATCTTCTATTCTACTCTATCTATTCTATCTATTACTTTAGTATTAGATAGAATAGACACCCAATATTTGTTGGGCCAAATATGAAAAATGATCGGTGGATATCCAATGTTAATCTACCACTAGAGAGAGAAAGAGAGAAATGAAAAAAATTGATAAAATAATGTGATATGTGATATGATAGTTACAAAGAAATAGAGAAAAATAAAAAGTATTGGATGAATAGATATATTTTTAGGGTGTAAGTATATCATTGCTCCGCCAAATATTTGACAACTTTGATTTGTACTATAAGAAAAAGAAAATGTCACCTCCCTCAAGAATTTCATTCCCCCCATCCCATCCCGTCCCATATATTTTCTATTCTACTCTATCTACTCTATCTATTACTTTATTAAATTATAACAAAATATTTTTTCAGCTGCAAAAAAAAAAAATTCATTCCACGTGTCAATGCTTGAGATAAAATTTTCTCTCACAAAAACATCAAATCATGTACAATACTATTCTTCTCTAAATTCTATTTTATAATAATAATTAACAAAAACAATTAAAGATTTTAGTCTACACTGTTGCAAGTGGAAAATACCGCATTCATCCAAAACAATATCACCCAAAATAATATTATAATAACTAAAAAGTGCTTATTCTCTTCCCCAAATTTTTCTTTATGATTATTTCTTCATAGAACTTATAGTTTATGTAAATTTTTATTCATGTCCTTTTTGTTCCTATAAATTTTTCAGGTTTGAAAATTATTATTCTTTTATTTTATTTTCAATAAATAAAATGGTATTTATCTACGAGTTTCGTTAATTTTTTTGTTCCTGCCAGTTTTTAGGTTGGAAAATTGTAATTTTATTTTTGATAAATAAAACAGTGTTAGTGTAACATCCATTGTTTTGACTAACTGTTTATTTTTGTCTTATTTGAATTTTTGTCATATAATTATTTTGAGTTTTATTTTTGGCTTAAAAATAGTAGTTAAATATACATGTTTAAGAATACTTCTGAAAGTGGTTGATTCATAGCTTCTATTAGGTCTAATTACAGCATTCGTTTTTTTGCGTTTTTTGTCATTTTTCTGTTTTATATGATTTTTTGTTTCAAAAATGTTGTGTGATTTATTTTTAACTTAAAATTAGTAATAAAATACATGTATTCCGAAATACTTCTGAAACGGTAGCTTTTCAATCAAAATCGAGTCTTTTTACAGAAAACGGTTTACGTTTAACTGACGGAAAGTGATTTAAATAGCTTGAGTGTGTTAAACCAACTTAATAAATAAACTTCCTTCACAAAAGTTGGTTCTTTTATTATTTTAGATTTTCTGAAATTTTTCTGGAATTTTTGGAAAACTTTCAAAAAATACCAAAAACTACGCTACCCAGAGACGTTTTAACGCAAAAACCTTGTTTAACAGGTATAATTTTCGTGACAAAGGTCCATAACCATTTTATATTTTATTTTTAATTATTTATTTCATGATTTTTAAAATTATTTCTGTGTAAGTTTTGAAAACCCTATTTTTCTGCATTTTCGGGGTTATACCTGCGAAACGATAAAAACCGAAGAGTTTGCACTATCTATAAATTTCAAAAAATGATGCCACAAAATTATTTAGACTTCTTATGGCATTTTCTAGCATTCTCATTGGTTCTCATCATTTTTAACTAATTATTTCAATTTTTGATTTATGAAAAGACCAAAATACCCTTGTTTTCATCCAAACCCTAGGGGTATTTTTGGAAAATCACATCCTCCCCTCCCAGCCTTGATTCTGGCCGCCTCAAGCATGCAAGTGGGAAGTCCAAGTGGTCCTAGTTGTATATGAGTCATAGAAGTTGGCCAATGGGTTTTTAAATAATTAATTTTGGTTTTTTCTTTAATTAAATCATGGTTAAATTAAACCAAACCATGGTTGGTCTTAACCCCACCCCCTTGCACGAAATTTTGGCTATAAATAGAGGGGGGGGAGCTCTTCATTTTCATCACAAACTCACTTGAAGAATTCCTCCCAAAATTCACTCCAAAATTCTTTTCTTTTCCTTTGTTTTCTTTTAAGTTTCCTTTATTTTCTAATCAAGCTTTTCTTGTGTTGTTCTTATTATTCTTAGCTTGTTCTTCCATCTTCATAAGGCTAAGGTATGGGGAATTTCTTTCCAAGTTAGTTTGATCTTTATTTTGTTGAGTTTTTAAGTTTTGGGTGTTTATGCTTTAAATAAATTGTTATTTATTTGTAAAATTGTTTTAAAATTATACTATGCCTTACTTTTATTTTAAAATATGATTTTTCAAATAGTAAAGTTGTAATGCCCAATTTATTTATAAAGTTTAATAATTGTATCGTTACGCTGGCGAAATTTTATCGATAAAGGCTCGATCACCCAGTGGGCTAGGCCTCCGTGATCAACAAATCTAAGAAATTGTAAAATTGAACCTCTGTAGTTCTTTTGACGGATATGGATGGGGTGCTTTGGTCAGGCGTAAGAATACATCTTCGGTGTACTCATACGGTCGGGCTCAAGGGTCGTATCTCTATTACGCCATTGGGACGAGAGCAAGTGACTAACTACACTAAAAATTCCTAAACCGGTATTTTTCTTCCATTTCCATGTTCTTTTCGAAAATATATATATAGAGGTTGATTGGGTAAAATAAATTAATAGTAATGGGTTCTCAGTGAACTCTACTGTTAAATTATTTGGAAGAAATTCCTGATTTGGGACCCTGTTATATATAAAAACTTGTGATTTTTACTGTTTATGTACAAACTAATGATGGGAGAAGGTAGTTCATTTGTATGGATCTGTCTAGGAAAGAAAAAGGTCTTTGAAGGGGCCTACAAGCTCACCTAATCTTTCCGGGGAACCATACCGGTGCGCTATTTTTCCTGTCTTAGCAAGTTTGTATATACGTGGCGAAGATTACTTGATCAGCTTCCAAAGGGCTTTCCCAAAAAGAATGAACTTAAGTAATAATTCCCGTTAATATTATTCTGGTTAAGTTCGTTACCGCGTTTGACTCTATCACAGTGTAATTATTATTAAAATAAATGTGTACAGCCGAAAAGAGTAATATAATGGTTAAGTTTTAAGAGATTTTCTGTGGTGATAGAATAAGAGTATTCTATGTGATTTTGTATTAAGAGATTTAATACAGTAAAACAGAGAAGGTTTTACAAGAGAAACCAAAGTGATATTATGTAATTTTTTTTAGTGTCATTTGCATACAGATTTTTTGAGCAGTACAACCCAGAGAGGGTTGAGAATAGAGTTGCGTTGGGCTACAATTGCCTTCTGGGATTATCCAGGTTTCGAAAGTCTCAATAGCCTTGCATGGTGAATACCCTTGAGTTGAGACGAGTCGTATACCCGGCTTGGATAAATCTGACTGACGAACCTATTTCATGATATGGATGTGAATGCGCATTTCAGAATGACTACCAGGGGGTCTGAGGGGGACTACCTAGTTGTTCTGTTAAGACTTGTCGCAGGCCTATCACTCAATGGAGTTTGGTGGGAAAAGTCTCCTTGGAGCAGCACACCGGTGTATTATGAGAGAGATTGAAGTATCATGCATAAATATATCTGTGATTGACAATTTATCTATGATTGATGTTTTATCTGTGATTGACAATTTATCTGTGATTGATGTTTATCTGTGATTGATGTTACTTCTGTGATTGGTGATCTATTCTTGATTGTTTCTTGGTTTTACAGTGTTTTATTCCTAAGTGTGATTTGGGTGGTAAGACTCTGAAAATATACTGTATAAGTATTGTATGTATACTTTTTGAAATTAACATTCTTAACTTGAGTAAGTTTTTCACCCTGCCTACTTTCCATGTTTTTCATATGTGGTTGAGTAGATGACCGACCCACGGAGGGACTCGAGTCTGGGACGACGTTTTAGTGTTCGACCCCTGGAGACAAACTGGAGAGGGTGGAGGATAGATCCTTATACGCATTGGGCAACTTTTGATGGACATGTACTTATTACTGAGCACAGGGTCGATGGACCCGACTTATATACAGTGCGTAGGATTTATGATTACACAGTATCTATGAGTTGGATCAGGGCGAGGGTCCAACAGGCAAGGATCGAGGCTAGAGGGAGAGATGTTCCCGCCATTGACGCACCGCCTATATCTTACTATGATCCGGGTAGCTGTTAGAGATTGAACCCGGCTTTTATATTACTTAGTAGCTTTTCATTTCAGTCATTTTCTTTTTAATTTGTTTTAGAGTTTTTACTGCTTTTTGATGTATAGTAGTTTTAGAAACTCTTTGCTTGTACTGATGCAAGCTCTTTTGATATATATATATATATATACTTGAGGAGGTTGTTTTTATTTCAGTGTTTCTACTAATACTGTTCTTATTTCACCACGTGATAGAAAAGGAAAGAATGGACTCTCCATTCTTCTCATCTTTTAAAAAGACAAAAATTTTATCTGCATTTTGGGAACTAAACTTGTTTTAAATCAAAGTTACTTAGAAAATTATTACGAAAATCTTGGTTACTATGGTGTAATATCCTTTTTGGAGAAAGGGTGTTGCAGTTAGCTTCGAGGTTTTATTCATGTCTTTTTGTTCCGCTAAATAATCATGTTGAAAATTTATTTTCATAAATAAAATAGTTACTTATGGGTTTCATTTATATTTTTTATTTCGATAAATTTGCAAATTGCAAACTATAAATTTGATTTTTATAAATGAAATAGTGTTTGTTTATAGTTTTCATTCACATTTTTTGTTTTGGTAAATTTTTAAGTTTCAAATAATTATTATTATTTTTTATAAATAAAATATTGTTTGCTTAATAGTTTTATTCATGTTTTTTGTCCCGATAAATTTTCAAGTTGCAACATTATTATTTTTTTATTTTATTTTTAATAAATAAAATAGTGTTGATTTGTGAGTTTATTTATATTTTTTGTTCCAGTAAAATTTTTAGATTGTAAACTTTAAGTTTTATTTTCGATAACTAAAATAGTGTTTACATATGGGTTTAACTCATTTTTTTTGTTATGGTAAATTTTTGAATTGAAATTATTTTTCTTTTAATTTCATTTCCAATAGATTAAATAGTATTTGCTTAAGGGTTTCACTCATGTTCTTTTGTTCCGGTAATTTTTTAGTTTACAAACTTTTAATTTTATTTTTGATAAATAAAATAGTGTTTGCTTAATGGTTTCATTCATTTTTTTTTGTTCCAATAAATTTTCATATCGCAAAATTATTTTTATTTTATTTTTGATAAATAATATAATATTTTTTCACGAATTTCATTCATATTTGTTTGTTTTGGTAAATTTTTAGGTTGCAAACTTTTAATTTTAGTTTAAAATACAAAAATAGTGTTTGTTTTACGGGTTTCTTTCATGCTTTTTTGTATTGATAAATTTTCAAATTGCAAAATTTTAATTTTATTTTTGATAAATAAAATTGTATTTGCATGTTTATTTATCATAGGCATTGTCCACCGGCTTCTTAATTTTGGATCAATATTGAAAATAATTATTCCATGAAATTTTGTGTGGATTGCGAAACAGGGAATCAAAACTCGAGTTGGCTACAATCCAATCCCAAATCGAAACACATTGTCGAACTCGTCACGGGACACCTTTGGGGGTTCCGGAAAGGGGAGAAGATGGGTACGACATCGGTGGTAATTAACGATGACGTCTCAGGCAATGGCGATGATGTTATGGTGAAAAAAAGGTGATGTGGAGGAGAATCATATAATTGTTGGAACCAAATTGGTTAAAAGTGTTTTTAATACAAAAACTCCCTAAGTGATTTTATGGTTTTGATGATAACAAAATGTATTAAGGTTTTTACAAAGGATAATCAATTTGTATTAAGCTGTACAATGAATAAATGCTGCACTAACTAAGCTGATTGCAGTCTGCGTCCAATAAGCTCTTCATGACATTGGCTGGCATTCAAAGTGAGTCTTGCGTCCAATGTTGGCACTGGAATGGACACAAGAGTTTTGCGTCCAATGTTGGCACTGGAATGGACACAAGAGTTTTGCGTCCAATGTTGGCACTGAAATGGACACAAAAGTTCTGCGTCCAATGTTTGAGCAGAAGGAAGAATTCTGCGTCCAGCGTCCAATGTTTGAGCAGAAGGAAGAATTCTGCGTCCAATGTTTCAGCACAAGGCAAGAACAAAGTTCTGCGTCCAATGTCTTCTGAAGAAGCAGAATCGCAGAAATAGAAGAAATCAAGTCTTGAAGACACGCTACTTTCTGCGTCCAATGTTTTCCAAAGAAGCAGAATGAGTAAGCGTCCAATAGAGCAAGACTGGCATAAGTCCAATGATAAAAACAAGGCAATACTGGCAGAGTCCAATGTTTGTATGAGAAGCAGAATTGCAGTAAGAGTCAAATGATTTTCAAAGGAACAGATTCAGTGAGCATGAAGGATAAAAGTCCAATGTTCAGTGTGAGCAAGAGTGCAACTCTGCGTCCAATGAAACTGAACAAACAAAAGAACTGCTCTGCGTCCAATGAAGTCAGAGTTACTCAAGCACTGTTCTGCGTCCAATAAATAAGAAGGACAACAATATTGCTTTGCGTCCAATGGAGCACAAGGAAGCAGATTGACAAAGGTACATCAAACGATTGTTCTGCGTCCAATGAAGCAGAAGAACAAGTGTACAACAATCAACTTTGCGTCCAATGGAAATGGCAAAAGTCCAATACTGCCTTGCATTCAAATGGAATAGATTGGTAAGCATCAGGTATGCGTCCAATGTTTGCATGAGTTCTGTGCAAATTGGTAAGTGCAAAGGTATGCGTCCAATAGATTCTATATGCTGCGTCCAAAACGCAGAGTCCATTACATGCTATTTACTGCTCATGCATTTAATATGAAACATATTTATTGAGCAAATGATTTGAAATAAATAGCTGTACACAATGCTTTTCTGTACATCTTTGTCAACGTGTGTGAATGTACTTCTGAAAAGCATAAAGTACTGTGAAAAGTGTACTAAGAGAGAGAATGTACTTTTAACTACTCTATATATCTCTGAACACACCTTTCTGCTTTACACTGTGTATTCTCTCTGTCTCAATAGGATATTATTATTAACCACTGTACAATTGAGACTTTGAGTACAGGTTGCTTCTGATTTAGGAGAAAGAAACGCAGACATGCACAATGAAGTAGATCTCCTCAGAGCAACGGGAAAATAGCATTAAATGCTATTAGAGAACGGTAATATTTATGAAGGCTGAAGCTGAGCTATTCGAAGAACAAGTCTGAAGCTTCATCAAAGCCTATAAATACCGAGAAGCAAGAAGAAGAATACAAGTTACTGAAAACGAAAAAGAAAGAGCTAAACTGCTGTGCTTATACTCTGATTAGAAAAGTCTTGTATTTCTTTATCTTCTTGTAAAAGAGAGTTTGCTTAACTCTCAAAGTGCTTTAGATTTCATATCCTCACTTGTGTGAGTTAGACAACACTTGTATCAAAACTCTGCTGAGTTGTTTAGCCTGAAGAGGCTGTGTTCAAAGAATACTTGGGGTTTAGCCTGAAGAGGCTGCGTCCAAAGAATACTTGGGTTTTAGCCTGGAGAGGCTGTGTGCAAAGAATACTTGGGATTTAGCCTGAAGAGGCTGTGTGCAAAGAATACTTGTATTCTATCAGGTTGATAGTGAAATCTCTCTAGTTTGAGGGGACTGGACGTAGCTCTTAGGAAAGGGTGAACCAGTATAAAAACTTGTGTTATTTCTTCTTTCCCTTAACTCCTTTTATATTTGTGTTTATTACTAACAAAGGGGATTGAATTTGTTTTTATTCAAACAAGTTTTTCAAACCAAAAAGGGAAGCATTTTGTGCGTCCAATCTTTAGAAAACCTGTGCGTCCAGTTTTTATAAAGATTCTGTGCGTCCAGTGTTTTAGCACTCTGTGCGTCCAATATTTCAAAAAGCACTGTGCGTCCAATATTTGAACTAAGCTGTGCGTCCAACGTTTTTAACAGCCAGCGTCCATCATTTGCGAAAAAGTTTTAAAAGCTTAGAAACACAATTCAACCCCCCCTTCTTGTGTTTCATCTTGTTACCTACAATAATGGGTGCACTTAGTATGGACCACCGTCCATGTGCACCATGGTGGTGAAATGCCACTTTTAGCCATTGATATAATAATATAAAAATTGAACGGTTAGAATCTCTTATCCGTTACTTGGGGTTTGTGTTTTCCATACAATTTTACGTTATTGCAGAAATGATCACATAATGTGTCTTATTAAAAGTATTCGCTAGACACTTAACATAATCAAGAACAAGGCAAAAATTATTTCAAATATGAAATGAACCCCAACATTATAAGTTAATTATGCTTACAACCAAAGTTAATTAAAAACCCATTTTTTTGAGAAAGTGTTAACTTGCTGTCATTTTGGTCGTTGAAAGTTGAACTTTTTGTGATTTTTGTCCCTGGTAGTGATTAGTTTTATGATGGGATGGACCAAAGTGACCAAAGGTTTCAATAGATAATGAATTTTTTTTTATTTCTCACTTGTGAGGAACCAAAGTGACAATGTGTGACACCCTAAGGAACCAAAATGAGTATTTATTGAACTTTATGCTTACAAAGATATTTTGTTGGGTTGTTTAAAAATCACTGCATTTGAGCTAAATTATTTAAGGGTTAAATATGTTTTTCGTCCCTCATTTATCACTAATTTTCAATTTTGGTCTCTCATTTTCAAAACTCATTTTTTTAGTCCCTTAGTTTTGAAAACTTCTCACTTTTAGTCCCTCAAAAATAAAACTTAGTCTCTAAAAAATAAAATGCGTCTTTTTAGTCTCTCATTTTTTAAAAATTGTCACTGGAGGGGGAGGAGAACGGAAAAACGGGTTAAGATGAACATCAAGCTTTAGGAGGGGTCAAAGTATAAATTTAGAAAATATTTTTCAAATTTAAAATATGGTCCCAGGGACTAAAAATGACAATTTTTCAAAAATGAAGAACTAAAAAGACGCGTTTATTTTTTAGGAACTAAAAGTGACAAATTTCAAAACTGAGGGACTAAACAAATGAGTTTTGAAAATGACGGATCAAAATAAAAAATTAGTGATAAATGAGGGACGAAAAACAGATTTAATCCATTATTTAAATATGAACATAATTAGTTGTAGAATATAAACTTAATACACAATCATATATGAATTTTTTGTATGTTGTACGTTGTAGATTGAGTTGATTAGTCAATTTTACACTATATTTTGTATATCTTCCAAAATTATGAATTCTTCGTTAACTAATTTGGTGTTTTGTAATCTTTTTATACGAAAATGTTTAATATTTGTTTTTATTTTAAAATCACTAAATTACCCCAATTTGTGTCCTAAAAAAATGAAACTTAGAAGGATGTTACACCCAACTAATCTCTGAAATATTTTCTTTGACAAAACCTCAAATATTATTGTTGAGCCAATGGATATTTAAGATTTGTTTATTGATTGTTGAACCTAAAATATTTTCTTTGTTACAGTTGTTGGTAAACTGTGAAGCTCTCTCACTTTCGGCCATGGAAGGAGACGAGTAGATCAATTGGTCTTTCTTTTGAGTTTTGGCTTTTCTTACAGCTGCGTGCCTTGGGTCTCACATGTATTTTGTGGCACTTTCTTTGGTCCAATATTTTTGTGGCAGTACTGCATTGGGCAATATTTGTTGTTACCTTCTTTGGGCCAATTTGGGCCCTGTTTATTCAACATGAATGAAGCTTTTCTTGACGCAAAAAAAGATTAGGTGTTTCTCCCTACACCCACGTGAATTTCTCCTACACTCCCCTTTAAATCTTTTTTGTCATAAAAAGCCAAAAATACCTCCACTCTCAAAATCCATCCCACCCCTTCTTCCTCAGCCGCTGCGCATACCAGTCGGATAGAAAAATGGGTTCATACATAGGGTGTCTCATAATCTAGTCCCCACCATTCTTCTCCACATCAGAGGGTTCATACATTAAAAATGGAGAGAAAAATGGTGTCTCAATCGGAGAACATGTACGTGCCCTCAAAGTAACTTGCAATGATGATTGTCACCTTTTTCTCACTAATTCTGAAGCTTTTATAATGTTACGCGGACTTCTTTTAGTTGCCTTAATGCTTTTAAGAGAAATAAGTACATGGAAAATCACAGAGGCCTTATTAGCAGCAATAAGATAAGCATAAGAAATAAACTGGAAAAAAAAAACATAAATTTAGCAATATAAAACAGGGTATAGGATATATAAAAAACCAATAGCAAGGATTCCAAGTTTTCACTATAGTGTTTCTTTTTCTCTCCAACTCTCGTTTTTCTCTAACTTTCTCTCTCTTTCTGGAAAGGAGCTGATGTGGATACTTTGCCTGGTCCTTGCTCGACAACTTTCTGGAAATAGTAGGAAATATCATTTCCAGAATGTTGTTTCTTTGAAAAATGAACTACCGGAAACACTGTTTCCGGAATTGTAAATTTACACTCCGAAAATAATATTTCCGGCAAACTACAGAAAACGAAAAAAAAAATTGTAGAGTCGGGATAGGGATGGCAAAAAAATCTGTACCCGTGGATATCCGCGGATAAAATCCGTTACGGGTATAGGACGGGTACCTTAACGGGTATCCGCTGATAAATTAAATGGGTATTTCAGGTACCCGCCAATAAATGGGGATAGGGGTGGGTAGTGAGGTACCCGTACCTGCGGATACCCGTACCCGTTAGTAAAATTACAAAAAATATCCTTTATTTATATACATACCTAAAAATCTAAAACACCAATGCACAATTTGACAAATATTAGAGTGTGATGCATTACTTTTAGTTATTGTCTTTCTTTGTTTTAATATTGAACAAAGTGACTCCAAAATATGTATTATTATTGTGTCATGTATTAATTCTCACACTCATATTTTTCATTTTATAGTTTTATTTGTTGTTATTTAATTGAACAATTATTGATATAACAATTGAGTTAAAATTATATGATTTGTATAATTTAGTCTTATTAATATGATGTTCATTATGACAAATATTGTGTGGAAACTTCTTTAATAAAATTTTTATAGAATTTTTTTAATTTTTTAATATCCATGGATATCCGCGAATTTCACAGGTACCCGCTTAAACCTAGGTAACGGATACCCGCGCGGGTATGGGGCAGGTACGGGTAACGAGTATATTAAACGGGGCGGGTAGCGGGGAGCTACTACCCATGCCCGCCCCGCCCCATTTACATCCCTAAGTCGGGATATCTTGCCAACGAGGGAAAAGACGCTCTGGAACGGTAGACGGATGTAGGTGTGGGGAATAAGGAGGGTGGGTGTAGGGACACACCCAAAAAGATTTGTTTATTGACTTTTTTACATCCTTTCTAATTGCCAAATGGACTCAAGGGCCTTGTACTGTTCTTCTTCTCCATCCTAAAGGAGAAAAGAGACGCAGCAGCATACCAGCGGCTTTATGACTCCAAGACGGCCCTTAGCTGGCGGTAGGTGCAATACTCTTTCTCTAAAAAAGATATTACACCGTAGTTACCAATAAATTTTGAATAACTTAGAAATTATTTAGTGAAAACTCAATATTCCTTCTTCGAAAACGTGTGTAAAATTTTTTCTTCTTTTAAAGAAGATGAGAAGGATGCGGGGTATGTTCCCTTTATTTCTTTAAATGTTTTCGAAAAGGTTTTCAATGCAGAAGCACAAATAAAACTTGTACGAATATAGTCTTGTTTCATATAACCATCAAAGTTTGTACAAGAAAAGTTGTAATACAATGAACATCTGAGCCAATCTGGTCTCTAAACCTCTACCCAAATAATACAGTAACCATCTATTCTTCTTGGAATATCCATCAATATATTCAACAGCATCCTTCAGCTCCTCTCCTAAGAGCTAACCCACTTCGAGGGTCAAACATCTACTCTGTCATGCATCAACACAACAAAGCAGGCAAGGGTGAAACTCTACTCAAATTAATAGGAAAAGTATAGGTACACTGCAACACACAGCACAAGTACTAAGGAATCATACTTAAATAATATGTATATCAACATAACAAGCAATAAGCACACAACACTTTTAGGAACATCTAGTGGGAACATCGCTTGCAACAAAGCATTTGGGAACATCAAGTGGGAACATCGAGTAGGAACATCAAGTATGAATATCATGTGGGAACATCGAGTATGAACACCGCTTTCAACAAAGCATATGGGAACATCGTGTGGGAACATCGCATTAGTACTAAGCATATGGGAACATCGCCTTTCACTAGACATATCTCTTTCACTTCCAATCACTTAGAACCACTTATCTCAAACCACATAGAATCACCGGAACACACAAAACCACATTTAACGGATAAGAATTCCAAAACACACATCACAAGAAAAACACAGAATCTTACCACTCAGACAGACATAGAACCATTTATTCCAGACAACTCGTACTTCATTTATATTCAAGTTCCTCAAAAATATATCGGTATATAACAGTACCAAAAAGTGATTAACTTATTGAAAAGGAGTCAAAATGGAAATATTTCGAAAATACTTGAACACCGGTTTGTTTTCACAAAAAACCCATTGAAACTTATTTCACAAATTTCCACTGTAAAAAACATAGAGAATACTGGACTAAAAATATATAACAGTAGAATTCACCGAGAATCCATTACAATTATATTCCCCAATTATCTTAGTCACGTATATACCGAGTCCCTAGGTTAAGAATTCCCCAAACAGCATATCAGTACAGATCCCAGGCTAGAGAGAGACGGACTGCTTTAGCCCCTTCAAAGGTCTCACTTCCTTTCTAGACAGGACCAAGAGGGAATAAAAAAAATTGGTGTGGTAAGCCATGACTACATAATTACACATTTATTAATTAGGTTTAATCAATCTTTTTTCTAATTGGTTTAAAGCCTTTCACAAGGATTGATGAATAAGGTAGGAAATCTGATCCAAGGGCCTAAAATGGAGCTTGATGTCGACCAAATGGAGGAGGAAGGATAGCCATTTGATTGCATAGTAAAAGCTTTATGTTAATCCATTTGTGAAAATTAATTAAGTTTGTCAGTATTTTTCCAAAAGAAAACTAGACTTCATGAAATTTATTTTCTGCGTTTGGGTTGGTTACTTAATTGTAATGCCCTCCGAGAAAGAGGGTGTTACACCAAAGGTGATGTGGTTTGTATTCTATGTTTTCTATAATTTTATTATATGTTGCGCTGGTTTGATTTCAAGTTGAAACTGTCTAGGCAATGAAGGAGGACATGTTTTTAGCAATAAATAGGTAATGATTTAAAACTGCAAAATTAAAATTAAACTTCTATTAGTTAATTCTCTATGTGTGAATTTACTTTAGAAAAGATAAATTATTTTATGATATATTGATTGTGCTATCTTCCCGTGGACTTTTTATAAGGTGGTAAATGGACGGGCTGAGATGACCTGGGAAGAAGCATGAGTAGCTTGCAAAGGATTTTACAGAGGCACAAGCTAGCTAGGATCAGGGGTGGGGCCTACAGCTGAAGCAGAATATGTCTCTGCTGCAAGTTGTTGTTCTCAGCTCTTATGGATTAAACATCAATTGGAGGACTACAACATCTTCGAGAGTAAGATTTCTGTTCTTTGTGATAATACTGCTGTAATCAATTTATCTAAGAACCCAATCTTACACTCAAGAGCTAAGCATATAGAAATTAAACATCATTTTATTAGAGACTATGTGCAGAAGGGAACATTTGATATTCAGTTTGTTAGCACTGAAAATCAATGGGCAGATATATTTACAAAACCCCTATCTGTAGATAGATTCATTTTTATAAGGAAGCATTTGAATATGCACTTTATAAAAGACTGATGTTTAGCGTCCAATATGCTTAAGTTGAGTCTGAGTCCAATGTGACTAGAGTCCAACAGGACACGACAGTCTATTTGAGACTTAGAAATTTTTTTAAAGACTCAAAAGTTTTCACATCTTAGTCATCCCACGTTGAGTCCAATCTATTTTTCATAAAGATATATTTTACAGTTGGTATCTTACAAATGCTTTGCAGTAACTTTCAGTTTGATGATCATTCTTGTTTTCAAGAAAATGGGGAGATTGTTTCTAAAAAGGGTTTTTCAGTTTTAAAGAGGATTCTGTTTTTAAAAGCTCCAAGTCTTTTCAAAACTCTCTTTGGACTATGATGTTCTATGAACCTTTTTGCCTGATGACAAAAGGGGGAGAAAGAATGGGATTAAGTTTTTATATCTTGACTAAAAGGGGAGAAAGATTTTGACAAAAAGGGAGAAAGATTAAGTCTGATTGCATTAGTCTTATTACCATGTTATTTTGATAAGCCATTTGTGGACTAATCTTTGTTTTATGAGTAAAAGAAATTTTCAGGTACTCTAAGTCTCAGGGGGAGAAGAGTAAGGAAAATCTGAGATGTTTATCTCAGGGGGAGTTTCCCTTAGAAAATTTCTATTTTTGCTGACTGATTTTGGTTTATATGCTTTATTGTTTGTAAAACTTAATAATGTTTGTCATCATCAAAAAGGGGGAGATTGTTGGAACCAAATTGGTTAAAAGTGTTTTTAATACAAAAACTCCCTAAGTGATTTTATGGTTTTGATGATAACAAAATGTATTAAGGTTTTTACAAAGGATAATCAATATGTATTAAGCTTGTACAATGTGTAACAATGCTGCCTAACTAAGTTTATTGAAGGAAGATTGCAGTCTGCGTCCAATAAGCTAGCTCATCACAATGTTGGCACTGGAATGGACACAAAAGTTCTGCGTCCAATGGTTGAGCAGAAGGAAGAGTTCTGCGTCCAATGTTTGAGCAGAAGGAAGAATTCTGCGTCCAATGGTTGAGCAGAAGGAAGAGTTCTGCGTCCAATGTTTGAGCAAAAGGATTACTGTTGTGCGTCCAATGCTTCAGCACAGTTCGTCCAATGAACAGTGCGTCCAATGATAAGCACAAAGGCAAGTAATGTTGTGCGTCCAATAATTCAGTACAAGGCACAAGGACAATTTCATACGTCCAATGAATCATGAGAAGGCATTGAAGACATAAGTCCAATGTTCAAGAAAAACCATACGTCCAATGATTTCCAAAGGAACAGAACCAATAAGCGTCCAATGCATATGAAGGACAAAAGTCCAATGTTCAGCATGAGCAAGAGTGCAACTCTGCGTCGTCCAATGAAACTGAACATTCTGCGTCCAATGAAGTCAGAGTTACTCAAGCACTGTTCTGCGTCCAATAATGAAGAAGGAAAATAACAAAGTGTTCCACAAGCAATGAAACAGAATGGAACAAGTTCATTATCTACTGTTCTGCGTCCGATAAATGAGAAGAACAAGAACAAAGTGTTACACGATGAATGAAGCAAAGTAGGACAAGTTCTCAGTCTACTATTCATCGTCCAATAAAGCAGCATAACAAAGTGCAATTGAAAGCATCAGGTATGCGTCCAATGTTTGCATGAGTTCTGTGCAAATTGGTAAGTGCAAAGGTATGCGTCCAATGATTTCTACATGCTGCGTCCAATACGCAGAATCCATAAACTTGCTATTTATTGCTCATGCATTTAATATGGAACATATTTTTTGAGCAAATGATTTGAAATAAATAGCTGTATACAGTGCTTTTCTGTACAACCTATTGTCAACGTTTATGAACGTACTTTTGAAAAGCATAAAGTACTGTGGAAAGTGTACTAAGAGAGAGAATGTACTTTTATCTACTCTATATACTCTGAACACATCTTTCTGCTTTACACAGTGTATTCTCTCTGTCTCAATAAGATATTACTATTAACCACTGTACAATTGACACTTTGAGTACAGGTTGCTTCTGATTAAGGAGAAAGAAACGCAGACATGCTCACTGAAGTAGATCTCCTCAGAGCAACGGGAAAATAGCATTTAATGCTATTAGAGAACGGTAATATTTATGAAGGCTGAAGCTGAGCTATTCGAAGAACAAGTCTGAAGCTTCATCAAAGCCTATAAATACCGTGAACAAGAAGAAGAATATAAGAGACTGAACAACGAAAAAGAAAGAGCTGAACTGCTGTGCAATTTGTTATACTCTGTATAGAAAGTCTTGTATATTTTCTTTCTTCTTGTAAAAGAGAGTTTGCTTAACTCTCGAAGTGCTTTAGATTTCATATCCTCACTTGTGTGAGTTAGACAGCACTTGAATCAAAAACACTCTGTTGAGTCGTTTAGCCTGAAGAGGCTGTGTTCAAAGAATACTTGGGTTTTAGCCTGAAGAGGCTGTGTTCAAAGAATACTTGGGTTTTAGTCTGAAGAGGCTGTGTTCAAAGAATACTTGGGATTTAGCCTGGAGAGACTGTGTGCAAAGAATACTTGGGTTTTAGCCTGAAGAGGCTGTGTGCAAAGAATACTTGTACCTATCTGGTTTGGTAGTGAAATCTCTCTAGTTTGAGGGGACTGGACGTAGCTCTTAGGAAAGGGTGAACCAGTATAAAAACTTGTGTTATTTCTTCCTTTCCTTATCTCTTATTATATCTGTGCTTATTACTAACCAAGGGGATTGAATTGATTTTGTTTAAACAAGTTTTTCATACACTTTAAATCGCACAAAGAAAACAAGTTTTTAAACTAAGAGGGAAGCCTCAGCGTCCAATCTTTTGTGCGTCCAATATTTCACAATTCTGTGCGTCCAGTGTTTTAGCACTCTGTGCGTCCAATATTTCAGAAAACACTGTGCGTCCAATATTTGAACTAAGCTGTGCGTCCAACGTTTTTAACAGCCAGCGTCCAACATTTACGAAAAGTTTTAAAAGCTTAGAAACACAATTCAACCCCCCCTTCTTGTGTTTCATCTTGTTACCTACAAGCACTACTGTAACGCCCCGTTTTCCCACAAGGAACGTCACGTGAAAATCTAATATTTAATGCGGAAAAACATCTTTCATAAATTAAGGTTACCAAAATTGGTGGCTAATTTTTTTTTTTTAAAAGAATCTTAAACGAAAAGATTTCTCACATCACACTTAGCCATCCTGAAACTCAGAAGAAAAGAAACATCATACATGTATATATATATATATCATCATGTCAAAATATACAAGTCTTGCGCCCGCAAGAATAGTTTGAAACCACCACGTAGTGGCCAAAATACATCATCATAACTTATAGAAAATAAAGCGATAAATCTAAACCTAAGAAAACTGTAAATCAAAAGATGTGTCAAATACACGACACTGAACATGTACATCCCAAACCTAGGCTGGTCGCTAACAAACATCCCACAACCTAGCACTAGACACCCCCACCACTACGACCTAAGACGATGCCGTCTCCTCGGGGTCCTCCTCGGGATCCTCCTCTGGGTCCTCCTCCTCCTCGGATATCTCAATGAGTACCCGCTCTGGCTCATCTCGAACCTTCCTCTTCCCCCTCTCTGCGTGTCCCGACGGTCCGGCAGAAGTGTCAGAAGAGCAGCGTACGAAACGGCCATAAGGTGGAACGTAAGAAACGGAAAGCGTCGGTCTCCCTGTCGCTGGTGGTGAAGCTGGTGTCACTGATGGAGCCATCCTCGGTAAACGATCTCGCGGCAAGGTGCTCTTCCTCGGAGTGAGACGCGTGCGGCGAAACATGCGACGATACTCCTGAGCGGATCCGGTTACCCGTGAGGGTAAAGGTCTCTCCTCCGCCTGAGTCTCTCGCCTCGGCTGCTCCACGGGTGCCTCGGGTGCGGCTGCCAGCCAGCTGCGCATCCTCTCTAGTGGAATGTGAACGTCCAGAACCATATCGCGCTCCAGAACCTCTTCGGGGCCCAGCACCCCTCCTCTAGTCCTGACCACGTGTCCACACACAGTGGCCCATTGGGAGATGGGATCATAAGTCCATCCCCCTCCCTCGGACTCGGCCTCAAGGGGCCTGAAACTCTCCCTCACGCGGGCTATCAAAGGCCTCATCTACGCGTAACGTACATACAGATACAGGAAAAATATGCAAGGGTGAATTTCCTTTTCACAAGTTGAAATCCACTGAAAGGTTGCATATGAAAAATAAAATACTACATAATACATTCCAAGAATATATTTATATAGAGTTACTCTTTCGCAAATCTTTTAGCTAAGCTATTCAATCATCAACAAGAGACAAATCATCAAGGTAAACACACAGTCAAGCACACACATAGCATTCTAGCATAATGCATGTCACTTCAATATCTCTTGTCATACACCGGTGCACTGCTCCATGGAGACTTTTCTTCCTCAACTAAGTAGAGCGATGTGGCGGAATCGTATACCTATCATTAATGCAAACTGACCTTCACTCTTGGCCATCGTTTGTCATTTATTCGGTACAGACCCATTGTGCTACGTCGTACACCCCATCTCAAATAAGGCAGCCGGTCAGGATCATCCAAGCCGGGTACACTACTTTTCTCGGCACAAGGGGATTCACCGCAAGGCCATTGAGAATTTCGTAACCTGGATGCCCTCAAAGACTTATAGTCAGACCATACTTATTTACAATCCCCGCATAGGATTGTGTGCTCTCATCATAGCAATAAATGCTAGCCTGGCAAAAGCCAATATCTCAAATGCATATGACAGTATATTTGCAACCACAATCAATTCGGTCCCTTGTCTTAGGGTTTTTCATCGCCACGTGTTAGCTTTCACCTAACACCGTGTAATATATTTGTCCTCAAGACTTTTATCTTCGCCACGTATTGGTTCTCTTCCAATACCGTGTAATATTATTGTCCTTAAGACTTTTATCTTCGCCACGTATTGGTTCTCTTCCAATACCGTGTAATATTATTGTTTAACACCATAAGTTTTTAGAAGAAATTCCTCTTTGAATTCTTAAGTTTTCTTTTAACTCTAAAATCTTTAAGCTTCATTTATTTTCAATAAAAGAGTTATCTTTTATCTAAAACCCACTTATTCATTAATTAAAAACCTAATTTAATTCTTTGATAATTTTACTTAAAATCTTTTACTTTAAGTATTTGTAATTCTGACCCCCTAAGAAGTTCAGTTTCACAGTTCAGCCCCAAATTTTCTGAAAAATCAGGTTTCTGGCCCAAAATGCCCAGACTTTACGTTTTCTACCCCAAGACTTTCGTAATTTATAATTCTGGCCCAAATGTACCAGACTTTACGTTTTCTACCCCACAACTTTCGTAATTTATAATTCTGGCCCAAATGTACCAGACTTCGCGTTTCAGCCCCAAGTTTTCGTAAATTATATTTTTGGCCCAAAAGTTTCCAGACTTCGCATTTTTGCCCCAAACTTTCTTAAATTATAATTTTGACCCAAAAGTCCAGATTTTGCAAATAAAGCCCAGAATTCCAGAATTTGCATTTTTGACCCCAAAAATCTGCAGTTTTCGTTTTTAACCCCTAAAAATCCAAAATTTGATTTTTCTCTCACATTAATTAATTCTCTAACTCACTTAAAGTTTTATGGATAAAAATGATTTAGTATTAAATTGATTTAAGACTTATGATTAGAATTCTAATTAAATCATTTGGAAAACTTTTTCATTAAAGCTTTTAAACTCTCTTCCCACACTTAAGCAAATCTCATCAATCCAATCCCAATCAAAGTATATGAAATACACATAAATCAATATACATCAATTAGGCAATAACACAACCAAGCCATAAATCAACATACACTCAAAGTACTCATTCATAATATATCAAGAACATAGCATTAAAGCATACTTTACCAAGCACATACTTAGGCATCCAAAATCACCCCAAAGCATACATATGATTTTTCCAACAACACATAGGCTCATAAAAATTTATCATGCCTCAACCAAAATCATATTTTTACTCATATACATATACATATAAAAATACATATTACTAAAGAATGAAAAATCATTCAACAACCAATATGAAAACTCAAGTCTTTGAGTTCATCATCAAGAGCAAAATCACATAATCACACACATACACAACCCTCCCAACTTATTGAGAAAAATCCCCTTACCTCTTGGAGACTTGAAAATGGGCTAACTTCAAAATCACCTCCTTCACACCACACCAACACCAAGTGATCTACTCAACCCCTTGATGTTCCCACACTTAGAAAAATTTACCTTTTACAAAATACATCAAAATACAACCATAGAAATATGAGTTTTATGAAAACCAAGAAACCATAAAGAGTAGAAATTTGAGAAGATGAATACTTACTCAAATCTTGAAAGAAAATAGATCCAAGGTAGTTTCCAAGCTTGTAGGTTCCAATGGAGTGAACCTAAACAAAGGAAAAGCTTATTTTTAGTAAAATGAAGAACTCAAGCTTTCATGAAAACATGAAAGTGGTGGAAATGAAAAAATGAAAGAAGTTTATGGATTAGAATGATGATCCAAACCTTTTTTGTGAAGCTTGGGTATGGAAAATCTCACTAGAACTTGGTCTTTTTGTGTATGAAAAAAGCTTAGGAATATGAGAGAAAATGGTGTTTCAAGAGCATGAAGAAGATGAAGTGAGTGAAATGAATTTTCTCTCTCCCTTCTCCCACACAAAACTCGGCTGAAGCAAGGCAAGGCATGGGGGAGGTATGGGCTTGCATGCTTTGGGTGGTTGGGAGCCATACCTCTCTCACCTAATTTTGGGAAAATTCAAAATCAACCCCCAATTGACCTTTTGACTTTTGGGATATTTTTGAGAATGGAATCAGCCCCTCATGCGCCCCAGCTGACCAGAAAAATGGTGGGATTAAGTCCCATCAAGTTAGGGTTTAATCGGTAGTTCGAAACGGTAAAAACGCGTAGTTTTCGAACCCCTTTTTAGATAAATATTTTTCTAAAATAAGTAAAATCATGAGGAATAAATTTTATGATTTGAATATGTCATAGAAAAATTTAGAAACCCAAAACTAAATTTTTGGACTATTTTTCATGTCCCGGTTGCGCCCGGTTTACCCGTAAAGCACCAAACGCGGGTAAAATAAAGTTTTTCGGAAAAATTTCCAGAAAAATTTCTAAAAATCACAAATATTATAAGAACCATTTTTGGTTCGTTAAAAATTTATTTTGGAGTAAAAATGACCTCCGGAAAAATACTGAACCCTTCCCGCATTTCGCGAGAACGCGGTTCTCGCAAAAAACTCAGTTTTGCGAACTCTATCAATATAAACCCTTCAAAAATAAACCTAAGATATAAATATTATTATTTATACCTTAAAATCACAAAATCATTAATTAAATAATTTTAATTAATTTAAAACAGATTAAAAATAAATAAAAACTATATATATAAAAACAGAGTGTTACAACTCTACCCCTCTAAAAAGAATTTCGTCCTCGAAATTACATACCTAGAATAACGCAGGATATTGCTCTCGGATCTTGTCCTCCACTTCCCATGTTGCATCTCCGGTAACTTCATTCCAAATAACCTTGACTAAAGAGATTTGTTTATCCCTGAGCTGTTTGATTCTTCTATCATCGATTCGCACAGGGTTTGTTTCATAAGTCAGGTTATCTCTTAATTGTACCACATCAGACTCGATTACATGAGACGGATCAGGAATATATTTTCTCAGTTGTGAAACGTGAAAGACATTGTGAAGATTAGAAAGATTTGGCGGTAAAGCTATTTGGTAAGCAACAGGACCAATACGACGAAGAATTTGGTATGGTCCTATGAATTTGGGAGTGAGTTTTCTGGACTTTAGAGCTCTGCCTACCCCAGTCATCGGAGTGACTCTCAGAAAAACATGATCGCCTTCTTGGAACTCGAGAGGTCGTCTCCTCTTATCGGAGTAGCTCTTTTGTCTGCTTTGTGCCGTCCTCATCTTTTCTCGAACTAGTCTCACCTTTTCCGTGGTTTGTTGTAAAAATTCAGGTCCTAATATCGCGCTCTCCCCATCTTGGTACCAACACAAAGGTGTTTGGCACTTTCTCCCATACAAAGCCTCGTAGGGTGCCATTCCTATGCTCGCATGAAAACTATTGTTATAGGTGAACTCTATCAATGGCAAAATATCGTCCCAACTTCCCCTATGATCCAAAACGCATGCTCTCAACAAATCCTCTAGGGATTGAATAGTTCTCTCCGACTGACCATCCGTCTGAGGATGATAAGCAGAACTTAATCTTAGCTTAGTTCCTAGGGCTTGTTGCAAACTTTGCCAAAAACGGGACGTAAATCTAGGGTCCCTATCAGAAATAATACTAGATGGCACTCCATGCAACCTAATTATCTCCTTCACATACATCTGAGCGAGCTTATCTAGGGAATACTTCATGTTGATGGGTAGAAAATGCGATGACTTTGTCAGTCTATCCACAATTACCCAAATCCCATCAAATCCTTTCGATGTCCTTGGCAATCCAGACACGAAATCCATCGATATGCTCTCCCATTTCCATTCTGGGATATCCAACGATTGCATCATGCCTGCAGGTCGTTGGTGTTCCACTTTTGCTTTTTGGCATGTTAAGCACGCTGCGACATACTCCGCAACTTGTTTCTTCATCCCCGACCACCAGAATCTTTGCTTCAGATCTTGATACATCTTCGTGGCTCCAGGGTGAATACTCAAATTGCTCTTATGTGCTTCATTGAGAATCAGCTTTCTCAATTCAGGATTGTTTGGCACACAAATCCTTCCTTTACATCTCAGAATTCCATCATTGCCTAAACTAAACTCTGCCACTTTGCCTTGTTCCATTAAATCTCTCTTTTCTTTCAGACTCTCATCGGTTGCTTGTTGCTCCCGAATGTCATCAATTAATCCATTCGACACTTTGATCATGCTTAGACAAATCTTATCCGTGTGTCTCTCCATGTTTAAGCCTAGATCTCTAAACTCCTCAATCAACTCTAGTTCCTTAACCATCATGGCAGACACTCGAACAGTTTTCCGACTCAAGGCATCAGCCACAACATTTGCCTTCCCAGGATGATACATCAAGGTAAAATCATAATCCTTTAGGAATTCCATCCAACGTCTTTGTCTCATATTGAGCTCTTTCTGATCAAACAGATATTTTAAACTCTTATGATCGCTGAAGACGTTAAACGTTGATCCATACAGATAATGCCTCCAAATCTTCAAAGCGAACACTACAGCTGCCAGTTCAATATCATGAGTTGGATAGTTTCTCTCGTGATTTTTCAGCTGACGGGATGCGTATGCCACTACTCTTCTATTTTGCATCAACACACACCCAAGTCCTTGGTATGAAGCATCACAGTAAACCTCTATAGGTTCTTCAGGATTAGGCAAAATCAGTACAGGTGAGGTTGTCAGTAGTTCCTTCATCTTCAAGAAACTTGACTCACACTCATCAGTCCACACAAAAGGATGATCTTTCCTAGTGAGTTGTGTCATTGGGGCTACTATCTTCGAAAATCCTTCAATAAATCTTCGATAATAACCCGCTAACCCTACAAAACTACGAACCTCAGTCACCGTTGTGGGTCTTTCCCATGACATTACTGCCTCTACCTTCTCTGGGTCTACAGCTATACCCTCTTTTGAAATCACATGGCCTAGAAATTGTACCTTTTCTAACCAAAATTCACACTTAGACAACTTTGCATAAAGCTTTTTCTCACTCAAAATCTGCAATACTTGCCTTAGGTGTTCCTCGTGTTCTTCATGACTCTTAGAGTAAATCAAAATGTCATCTATGAACACTACCACAAATCGATCCAAGAAAGGTCTAAAGATCCTATTCATATAGTCCATGAATATTGCCGGTGCATTAGTCACTCCAAACGGCATCACAAGATACTCAAAATGACCATATCTAGTCCTAAAAGCAGTCTTAGGAATATCATCACTCTTAACCCTAATCTGGTGATAGCCACTCCTCAAGTCAATCTTAGAAAATACAGCTGCACCGCGAAGTTGATCCATCAGATCGTCGATGCGTGGCAATGGATACTTATTCTTGATCGTCACCTTGTTCAACTGACGGTAGTCCACACACAATCTGGAAGTTCCGTCCTTCTTTTTCACCAACAGCACAGGAGCTCCCCACGGCGATACACTTGGTCTTACGAATTGCTTGGATAGCAAATCTTCCAATTGTTTCTTCAGTTCAGCCAGCTCCATTGGCGACATTCTATACGGGGCAATAGAGATTGGACCAGTACCAGGTACTAAGTCTATGGAAAACTCTATGTCCCTCACAGGTGGTAAACCTGGAACATCCTCCGGAAATACTTCCGAGAAGTCTCTAACGACGGGCACATTGCTCAAAACAACTTCCCCCTCGACTTTCAAGAAGGATAAAAACATGTATCCCTGAGCTCCTTCTTTCAAAGAAGCTCTCACTTGATTGGCAGTCAAAAATCCAGAATTCTCAGCATTAGGGAAAATCAAAGATTTATTGGCACAGTCTAAAAGGATATGGTTGGAAGATAACCAATCCATGCCTAAAATCACATCCAATTGTGTCAAAGGCAAACATATCAAATCAACAAGGTATGTCCTATTGGAAATAACAACAGGGCATTTTAGACATACAGAATTTGCAATAACAGTTTCAGCAGTAGGCATAGAAACAACAAGATCAAAAGACATCAAAGACACAGGCAATTTCAGTCGTTTCACACAGTTTTCAGATATGAAAGAATGGGTAGCACCCGAATCATACAGTACAATTAAGGGATTTCCAGTTATGTCACAAGTACCTTGTATGAGATCCTCTGATTGTGAAGCCTCAACACCACTCATGGTGTAAACTCGTCCTTTCGTCGTCGGCCTTCCGGCTTTGACGGCGTTCACCTCTGGTTTCGGTTTGCCCATCCGGCAATCCTTTGCTGCATGCCCGATCTTCCCGCAGCTAAAGCATGTCATCCCCTTCTGGTTGCATGCTGTGGACAAGTGTCCGGGTTTTCCGCAGTTGTAACATACAATCGGAGCGCCCGCTCCCTGATAGCTCTTGTTGGTACCACTAGCAGAAAATGGTACACTGCGGTTCGGCTGACTCTTCTGGTTCTTGAAATAAGGCTTGTGTTGAGCCTGCTTCCCTTTCTGACTTTGTGGATATGACCTAGATGGTCCACCCACGTTCCCTTTGTTGATCCTTCCCCTCATCAAGTTCTCCATCTTTCTACATTTTTCCACCAGCAGTGGAAACTGACGGATATCCAGCGAAGCCACAGATTGACGCACCTCGTACCTCAATCCAGCCTCAAACCTCTCACACTTCCATCCCTCGTCAGGTTGGACTTGGAAGAACCGGAAATACTTGGCAAGTGACTCAAACTTTGCCGCGTATTCCCCTACAGTCATGTCCCGTTGCTGCAGTCGCAGAAACTCTTGCTCCTTCTCGGACCTCGCGCTTTGTGGAAAGTACTTCTCAAGAAATTTCTCCTTGAAAAGTTCCCACGTCACCTCTTGGTTTCCAGCATCCAACAGCTGTCGGACTCCCTTCCACCAGTATTCTGCGTCACCCAACAGCAGGTACACCGCATACTGTAGCTTCTCGGCTGCCGTGCAGTGTAAGATCTCAAAGATCTTTTCCAGCTCCTCGATCCACAGTTCTGCTTTATCCGGCTCAGCCTCACCACGAAACTGTGGCGGATTATGGTGTCGAAAGTCGACCAACCTCTTTCCTTCAGCAGCCCTCTCAGCCCTCAATCTATCCTCAACGTCCCTCTGTTGCCTCTCGACATCCCTTTGTTCCGCACGAACAGACTGTTGAGCCATCTGAGCCGCCATGTTAGTCATAGCCGCTATCGCCCTCTCCATCGTATCGTCACGATCTTCGGCGTCAACACGATTCATCGGTCGTCCCCGACGTGCCATGGGTTTCTGCAAGTGAACCAATCAGTCGCACTATTCAAAACCCATTCGAGAAAGCAATCAATTTCACACATTGCTTCATAAGGAAACAATACAAACAATGTCACACAATGCTAATCAGAGATCACACAACTTAACTTAGTAAGCCTATAACCTAGACACTCCCGAAAGACATCGACCAGCTCTGATACCACAAATGTAACGCCCCGTTTTCCCACAAGGAACGTCACGTGAAAATCTAATATTTAATGCGGAAAAACATCTTTCATAAATTAAGGTTACCAAAATTGGTGGCTAATTTTTTTTTTTTAAAAGAATCTTAAACGAAAAGATTTCTCACATCACACTTAGCCATCCTGAAACTCAGAAGAAAAGAAACATCATACATGTATATATATATATATCATCATGTCAAAATATACAAGTCTTGCGCCCGCAAGAATAGTTTGAAACCACCACGTAGTGGCCAAAATACATCATCATAACTTATAGAAAATAAAGCGATAAATCTAAACCTAAGAAAACTGTAAATCAAAAGATGTGTCAAATACACGACACTGAACATGTACATCCCAAACCTAGGCTGGTCGCTAACAAACATCCCACAACCTAGCACTAGACACCCCCACCACTACGACCTAAGACGATGCCGTCTCCTCGGGGTCCTCCTCGGGATCCTCCTCTGGGTCCTCCTCCTCCTCGGATATCTCAATGAGTACCCGCTCTGGCTCATCTCGAACCTTCCTCTTCCCCCTCTCTGCGTGTCCCGACGGTCCGGCAGAAGTGTCAGAAGAGCAGCGTACGAAACGGCCATAAGGTGGAACGTAAGAAACGGAAAGCGTCGGTCTCCCTGTCGCTGGTGGTGAAGCTGGTGTCACTGATGGAGCCATCCTCGGTAAACGATCTCGCGGCAAGGTGCTCTTCCTCGGAGTGAGACGCGTGCGGCGAAACATGCGACGATACTCCTGAGCGGATCCGGTTACCCGTGAGGGTAAAGGTCTCTCCTCCGCCTGAGTCTCTCGCCTCGGCTGCTCCACGGGTGCCTCGGGTGCGGCTGCCAGCCAGCTGCGCATCCTCTCTAGTGGAATGTGAACGTCCAGAACCATATCGCGCTCCAGAACCTCTTCGGGGCCCAGCACCCCTCCTCTAGTCCTGACCACGTGTCCACACACAGTGGCCCATTGGGAGATGGGATCATAAGTCCATCCCCCTCCCTCGGACTCGGCCTCAAGGGGCCTGAAACTCTCCCTCACGCGGGCTATCAAAGGCCTCATCTACGCGTAACGTACATACAGATACAGGAAAAATATGCAAGGGTGAATTTCCTTTTCACAAGTTGAAATCCACTGAAAGGTTGCATATGAAAAATAAAATACTACATAATACATTCCAAGAATATATTTATATAGAGTTACTCTTTCGCAAATCTTTTAGCTAAGCTATTCAATCATCAACAAGAGACAAATCATCAAGGTAAACACACAGTCAAGCACACACATAGCATTCTAGCATAATGCATGTCACTTCAATATCTCTTGTCATACACCGGTGCACTGCTCCATGGAGACTTTTCTTCCTCAACTAAGTAGAGCGATGTGGCGGAATCGTATACCTATCATTAATGCAAACTGACCTTCACTCTTGGCCATCGTTTGTCATTTATTCGGTACAGACCCATTGTGCTACGTCGTACACCCCATCTCAAATAAGGCAGCCGGTCAGGATCATCCAAGCCGGGTACACTACTTTTCTCGGCACAAGGGGATTCACCGCAAGGCCATTGAGAATTTCGTAACCTGGATGCCCTCAAAGACTTATAGTCAGACCATACTTATTTACAATCCCCGCATAGGATTGTGTGCTCTCATCATAGCAATAAATGCTAGCCTGGCAAAAGCCAATATCTCAAATGCATATGACAGTATATTTGCAACCACAATCAATTCGGTCCCTTGTCTTAGGGTTTTTCATCGCCACGTGTTAGCTTTCACCTAACACCGTGTAATATATTTGTCCTCAAGACTTTTATCTTCGCCACGTATTGGTTCTCTTCCAATACCGTGTAATATTATTGTCCTTAAGACTTTTATCTTCGCCACGTATTGGTTCTCTTCCAATACCGTGTAATATTATTGTTTAACACCATAAGTTTTTAGAAGAAATTCCTCTTTGAATTCTTAAGTTTTCTTTTAACTCTAAAATCTTTAAGCTTCATTTATTTTCAATAAAAGAGTTATCTTTTATCTAAAACCCACTTATTCATTAATTAAAAACCTAATTTAATTCTTTGATAATTTTACTTAAAATCTTTTACTTTAAGTATTTGTAATTCTGACCCCCTAAGAAGTTCAGTTTCACAGTTCAGCCCCAAATTTTCTGAAAAATCAGGTTTCTGGCCCAAAATGCCCAGACTTTACGTTTTCTACCCCAAGACTTTCGTAATTTATAATTCTGGCCCAAATGTACCAGACTTTACGTTTTCTACCCCACAACTTTCGTAATTTATAATTCTGGCCCAAATGTACCAGACTTCGCGTTTCAGCCCCAAGTTTTCGTAAATTATATTTTTGGCCCAAAAGTTTCCAGACTTCGCATTTTTGCCCCAAACTTTCTTAAATTATAATTTTGACCCAAAAGTCCAGATTTTGCAAATAAAGCCCAGAATTCCAGAATTTGCATTTTTGACCCCAAAAATCTGCAGTTTTCGTTTTTAACCCCTAAAAATCCAAAATTTGATTTTTCTCTCACATTAATTAATTCTCTAACTCACTTAAAGTTTTATGGATAAAAATGATTTAGTATTAAATTGATTTAAGACTTATGATTAGAATTCTAATTAAATCATTTGGAAAACTTTTTCATTAAAGCTTTTAAACTCTCTTCCCACACTTAAGCAAATCTCATCAATCCAATCCCAATCAAAGTATATGAAATACACATAAATCAATATACATCAATTAGGCAATAACACAACCAAGCCATAAATCAACATACACTCAAAGTACTCATTCATAATATATCAAGAACATAGCATTAAAGCATACTTTACCAAGCACATACTTAGGCATCCAAAATCACCCCAAAGCATACATATGATTTTTCCAACAACACATAGGCTCATAAAAATTTATCATGCCTCAACCAAAATCATATTTTTACTCATATACATATACATATAAAAATACATATTACTAAAGAATGAAAAATCATTCAACAACCAATATGAAAACTCAAGTCTTTGAGTTCATCATCAAGAGCAAAATCACATAATCACACACATACACAACCCTCCCAACTTATTGAGAAAAATCCCCTTACCTCTTGGAGACTTGAAAATGGGCTAACTTCAAAATCACCTCCTTCACACCACACCAACACCAAGTGATCTACTCAACCCCTTGATGTTCCCACACTTAGAAAAATTTACCTTTTACAAAATACATCAAAATACAACCATAGAAATATGAGTTTTATGAAAACCAAGAAACCATAAAGAGTAGAAATTTGAGAAGATGAATACTTACTCAAATCTTGAAAGAAAATAGATCCAAGGTAGTTTCCAAGCTTGTAGGTTCCAATGGAGTGAACCTAAACAAAGGAAAAGCTTATTTTTAGTAAAATGAAGAACTCAAGCTTTCATGAAAACATGAAAGTGGTGGAAATGAAAAAAATGAAAGAAGTTTATGGATTAGAATGATGATCCAAACCTTTTTTGTGAAGCTTGGGTATGGAAAATCTCACTAGAACTTGGTCTTTTTGTGTATGAAAAAAACTTAGGAATATGAGAGAAAATGGTGTTTCAAGAGCATGAAGAAGATGAAGTGAGTGAAATGAATTTTCTCTCTCCCTTCTCCCACACAAAACTCGGCTGAAGCAAGGCAAGGCATGGGGGAGGTATGGGCTTGCATGCTTTGGGTGGTTGGGAGCCATACCTCTCTCACCTAATTTTGGGAAAATTCAAAATCAACCCCCAATTGACCTTTTGACTTTTGGGATATTTTTGAGAATGGAATCAGCCCCTCATGCGCCCCAGCTGACCAGAAAAATGGTGGGATTAAGTCCCATCAAGTTAGGGTTTAATCGGTAGTTCGAAACGGTAAAAACGCGTAGTTTTCGAACCCCTTTTTAGATAAATATTTTTCTAAAATAAGTAAAATCATGAGGAATAAATTTTATGATTTGAATATGTCATAGAAAAATTTAGAAACCCAAAACTAAATTTTTGGACTATTTTTCATGTCCCGGTTGCGCCCGGTTTACCCGTAAAGCACCAAACGCGGGTAAAATAAAGTTTTTCGGAAAAATTTCCAGAAAAATTTCTAAAAATCACAAATATTATAAGAACCATTTTTGGTTCGTTAAAAATTTATTTTGGAGTAAAAATGACCTCCGGAAAAATACTGAACCCTTCCCGCATTTCGCGAGAACGCGGTTCTCGCAAAAAACTCAGTTTTGCGAACTCTATCAATATAAACCCTTCAAAAATAAACCTAAGATATAAATATTATTATTTATACCTTAAAATCACAAAATCATTAATTAAATAATTTTAATTAATTTAAAACAGATTAAAAATAAATAAAAACTATATATATAAAAACAGAGTGTTACAACTACCATCCAACACAGCAGAGAATTAGCCTTAAAAAATTAAACTGATGTGAAGATGGACAATAAATTTCCCTCCTACTTTAATCATTCTATCTTACCACAATAGTATTAGCTAGCTTTGCACCGAGGAAGGGAAAACAATAGAACTAAATTAATTTGGTGCAATTTATATGGGTGCAGTTTTTGTAGAATGGGAGAAATTAAAAGGTACTTGCATCCATACCTCTATTAGCTTTGAGAAATGTTTATCTGCATGTAGTAGGTAATAAGTTCTTGGGTATGTATTAAAAGATTCCCACGATTCGTGATATATCCCAAAAAGACACCCCTCTCACACAGCACTCAAATGCATCTGTGACCAAGCACCAAACCCATTTAAGTGTATACTCAGTAACAGAACAACAACGTACCAAAAAAAAACAACAACAACGTTAGCGGAGACCGAGAAAGGAACAAAAGAAAAGAATATCCCACATGACATATTTTTTATCAGATTCAACAGCATCAGGCTTCGATCCCAACTTCATAAACAAAGGATAGATGTTAGTTTCACTTGCATGCACACATATTCCATACCATACCACTAATAGAAAAAAACTAAGCTTTACTCATCAACATATGTTCCAAATAGAGCAACATCCATCATCATGCTGCTTAAACCAAGCAAAACAAATTATTTTAGGTTGTAAAGCTGCAACAACGGTTCTATAATCAATAGCAAGAAACAACCTGTTTTAAAATGTTGTAGCAAGCTTATTTGTGCTTCCAGAACTCCATGGTGCTCACTACGTTTCAATTTCTAATTTTACCCCCTAGCAAACTTAATGGCAAATAAAAAAGAAAACAATGATTAAGTATCCTAATGGAGCATAATAAGACAGAAAATTATGAAAGTATATGAATAAATATAAATAAAGAAAACAAAATAGACAGATAACCAACCTCCCCATCCCTGCTGCATGAATGGCCCAACATCCCTGCTGCTCTCTCTCCGGGTGCCATCAAGCAAGAATTCCCGTAAGAGTGGGCGCTCTCCCCATTGCACAGCAACACCACAATCACATAGAAGAGGTAACAATAAAAATTCAAGGGAGAAGAAAGAAGTTGCAGATTCATTTTGAAGGTGAGAAGCAAGGTTCTAAATTGCGGTTGCGGTCGCGGTCGCGGTCACTGCGATTGCGGCTAATGCGGTTGCTGCGACGCGCATTGCGGTCACTGCGGCGTGAATTTATTTTATATTTGCACCGAATGCAAAATAAATTCTATAATTATTTTTATTCTTTCTATATCTTTTATATATGAAATTTTGATTTTAATGTGAAAGAGGAACAAAACAGAGTCCGTTGTGGTCTGTTACAGTCTGATGCGCCCTGATGCAGCTTGATGCGGTCTGATGCGGGTCCGATGCGGCCGTTGCGGCGTTATGTTACGGCCGTTTAGTGTGATTTCAAATCACACCGCAATTGCGGTGTGATGCGGTTGCGGAGGCCACCGCAACCGCAATATTGCGGCCGCATCACGTGATGCGGTCCGCAATTTAAAACCTTGGAGAGAAGGGGGATAGGAAATTATCAGTGTGCAAAACAAATGAAGTGGGTGAGAGAATATAAATAGAACGAACACAGCACGGTAAAACCGGCGAAGAGTTGAGACACCCAAGATACTATTTTTTCAGGTGTGCAACAATTAAAACCCATTAAATAAAGCAATAACAATTCCCAACAAATATAGCAGGAGTCCATATTATGGGCGTAAACAGAGAAGTCCAAATTGGCAAATTGTATCGAAAAAGAGAGAGAGAAATCCAAAAGATACAATTGTCAAATATGATGATTGGTTTCGAACTTTCGATAGAGTTGTTTTCCACTTCTCAATATAAGTTGAACTCGGTAAAATGGAGAGACATTAAATCCACTGTCTTTTTTTAAATATAAATCTAAATTAAATTAAAAACAGGATACATTTTACACAACATACATTTTTCAAAGCACAATAACACTTGCAGTTGCACCCTCTAACCTCTCGAACGATTTAATTTGTTTACTATTATTCCAAGACTAAAATACACCAGAATATAGACATTTTATTTTGCCCAAATTAGTAAAAGTAATTTTATTATCAAAATTAATATTTTAATTTTGTTGTTTACCAAATTAACCTTAGTTTGGGCGGGAAAAATTACCCCTAAACTTAACTATTTTTAGATATATTAAGATATTATAATATAAATGTTGGATTAAAATAGACTTTTCTTGATTTAAAATTTGAATAAGTTTTAGATAGAGTATTTGTTATTTTTGTAGATTTTTATCCTTTATATTGTACACTAGTATAGTCACCCGTGTAATGCACGGGATAAATATTTCGTGTAAATGCATATATATATATATATATTAATAATTTATATAACTTTAAAGAAATAGGTCATGTGCAAATATTTTGATGCTAAATGAATTATAAGCTATTTATTTCTACACAGTGGTTAAAAAAACACAATTTCTATTACAACTTTACCGCTCTAGCGCGTTAACCCGTACAATGCACGTGATACATAATAGACATTTACTATTTGATTAATTTTCAACTTTAATGTAGAGTACGATGAAAAAATGAATAAATTATGGTTGAAGTATGATAGTTTAAATAGTAATAAGCATGTCAAAAACTCAAATATGTGGGTACTCATCTGAACACCCTCAACTTTGATGGGGTATGGGGTCGAGTTTCGATTATCCTGTTTTTCAAAGACATAAACATTGTTAGGGATGTTGTACTCATCCCCTGAGAATGACGGGTCTTGATTTTCGTTCTTAGGTTGGTTATAGATGTTTCCACTTCTTAGAAACTATTGTTAAGCTTGATTTTTAAATTATTTCTTATTGGGTTCCTTGGGTGAAGCTTCAAACCAATTTGTTCATACCTTGCCACATGGAGAAGGGTTTCCACTTGACTTTTATGTTAAACATATCTATCAAGAGAAAATCGTTGTGGAGATTTTTTCGCGAATATGAGGTATTCAAGTCCTATTTCTTTGACGGTTTTAGAAAAGACTGCTCCTCCCCTTAGCTTGATGTTTTACAGATGATGTAACGTGTGTTGCTTCCCGTGTTGTATTGTTAATATATATTTTAAATATTAATATATTTTAATGTAGATTTTTTTTTTGAAGAAATATTTTAATGTAGATATTAATAAGTTTTCATGTATAAAATATTGTTCATCCCAATCTGTTATATTTTAATTTCCATGTGTGTGTGTGTGTACGTGTATAACGTTAAATTGAGATCATTTTAAATTTTGTCCTAATTCTAAAAAAAATCATATTCAAACTCATCAAAGATTTCTTCACCATTTTCTCATATCTATATTAATCCATAATCTGCGATCCCAATTTATACTAATTCTATCAATGAAACAAATTGGAGAATCGAAACTCATATTAATCTATTATTATACCGTAGTGAAAAACTATATCGTGCAATGTAATCTATTTAAAATTTAAAATGTGGCAAATCAATCATTAATGTAATGATACTAATCCTAAAGATATCAATTTGAATCAACAAAATCTTCAGAAAAATCAATCAATTTTAAATGAAGATCAAATAAAATTATTACCCAAGTTTGAAAATCAGATTCAAATCAAGATGGAAGAAATATTCTTTTCAAAAAAAATTGAAAAGATCTTTTATATTTTTTATAAAGTCTAAAATGTTAAATTCGAACCTTTTTAAATTTTGAATTTTTTCCTAATTCTAAAAAAATCAAATTCAATCTCAACAAAGATTTGGTCACCATTTCCTTTTTTTTTTATAGAATTTGTTGATCACCACAGTTACATTAAGCAAAATTAATAATTAATAATATAAGGAAAAAAACGTATAAACAACAACTACCAATTGAGAGTTTAACTAACCTTTTAGTGAAATCATGCGTTGAAACTGATTATTATTAACATAAATTAATATAATAAAGAATAGCTAAGTGCCCATTCTCATAAGTTTGTGTTTCCCCAATCTCCCCGTTGGGACAGTGCCTTCATCTTTGATTTCATCTCTATCAGAATGACAACTAATAGAATAATAGAATATTCAGAACAATGAACCTAGTTTTCCAGCAATATAGTGCTTAAAGAAACATAAGTACTTCTAGAATTCTCTTTACATAGGAACATGTCTATCATGAAATATAGTCCAATAAGTTTATTAGGGAAAATAATTGACAAAAAAAATACAATTATATCAGAGGACAAAAGCATAATTCTTTATAATTAGAATTAAAGAATTAATAAAAAAAGCTGAAAAAACCCACACCTCATTAGAATTTGAACATGTCCTCATCATTGTACCAATAGGTGTGTTATCTTGCTCAATGCAATATTAATCCATAATATTAATATGTATGTCATCATTGGACCAATAGGTATGTTATCTTGCTAAAAAAAATACAATCGATCGTATGACCAATCAATGCAATATACACTTCCCAACAATATACATGACTAAAAGAACAAATACAAAGAGCAAAGCAAGTAGATACAAAAACAAAAAAGAGAGGATCTCCTATGGTCTCAATTGAGCGCCACACTCCATCCATGGCTACTGACGCCCCTTTTTCCCACAAGGATTGTTACGTAAAAATAACAAGAAACTCCATGCGGATTTAATATCAATTTGTTTTGTCTTAAAAATATACTCCTTTCATAATTAAAAAAATATACCGAAATTGGTGGCTAACTTTTTTTTTTAAAGATAAGTATCATAAGAAGTATACTCATAAAACTTTAGCCATCCATAAAATCAGAAAAGAAATATACATCACATTCACAATTCTCATGTTCACTATACAAAACTCTTGTGCCATAAGTATAGTCAAGATACATCATCATAACATGAAAAAAAATAAGGTGATAAACCTATCCTAAAGAAAACGGTAAAGCAAAAGATATGTCAAATACACGACATGAACGTCTACTCCCAAAAACCAAGGCTGGTCGGCTAACTGGCACACCCACAACCTAGCACTATACTCCCCACATCTAGAGACCTAAAAAGATGCCGCCTCCTCGGGGTCCTCCTTGAGCTCAGACTCAGCCTCCATAAGAAATCCGCAACCGTACTCGTCGCTAATCTTCCTCTTCCCTTTCTCTACATGTCCAGTCACAATGTCTCATTGGGAGATGGGATCATAAGTCTATCCCCCACCATCGGCCTCAAGAGGCCGGAAAACTCTTCATCACTCGGGCTACCAGGGGTCTCGGTGTAAACATCTACGCGTATCGTACATAAAATAATAGAAAAACACGCAAGGGTGAATTTCTTTGCACAAGTTGAAATCCACTGAAAGGATGTATATGAAAAATAAAATACTACATAATACATTCCCAGAATATATGTATATAGCTACTCTTTCGCAAATCTTTCTTTAAGATATTCACACACCAAAAGAGAACACATTATCAAGTTAAACACACAGTCAAACACACAAAGCACTCTAGCGTAATGCATGACACTTCAACATCTTTCAATACAGCTCAAACCGCACTCCATTCGCAATCCCCCAAGCTGGATTGCACAATTCTCCAAGCTAGATTGCAGCTCAATTTTGGTGAAGCCAATCATCGCCAAATGCAACCGACATATATATATATATATATTGCACAATCCTCTAAGCTGGATTGTGGCAATGACCTATATATATATATTGAACAATCCTCCAAACTGGATTGTAGCAACGACATCTACATTTATTGCACAATCCTCCAAGCTGGATTGTAGCAACGACATCTACATTTATTGCACAATCCTCCAAGCTGGATTGTAGCATGGCCTCAATATATATATTGCACAATCCTCCAAGCTGGATTGTAGCACTGACATCTATATTTGCACACACATACAAGACAATTAATGTGGTCCCTCGTCTTAGGGTTTTCGTCGTCACGTGTTCGCTTTCTTCCAACACCGTGTAGCATCATTGTTCTCAAGACTCCATCATCGCCACGTATTGATGATCCTCTTTCAATACCGTGTCAAAACGTTATTTAAAAACCTAAGTTTTATGAAAAAATTCTCTTTGAAATTAAAGTTATTCTTTAACTTTAAATTCTCAAATCTTCGTTTATTTTAATAAAAGAAATATCTGTATTTAAAACCCACTTCGTTATTTTTTTCTACTTCGCATTGTATAAAGATTTAATTAAAAGTCTTAATTAAATTCTTTGATAATTTTACTTAAGTTTCTTTACTTTTAAATATTTACAAATTTGACCCCTTAAGAAGTCCAGTCTCGAACTTCAGCCCCTAATTTTTTGAAAAATTAAGTTTTTGGCCCAAAGTGCCCAGTCTTCGTGTTTCTGCCCCAAAACTTTTGTAAAATTATGTTTTTGGCCCAAAGTGCCCAAACTTCACGTTTCTGCCCCAGAATTCCAGAAATTTATATTTTTGACCCAAATACACCCAGATTTCGTTTTTGACCCCTTAAAAATCGGAAATTTTATTTTCTCCCTCATTAATTGATTTTCTAGCTCACTTAGAGTATTGTGGAGAAATATGATTTGTTACGAAATCTATTTGAGTCTTATACTTAGAAATTTAGTGAAATATATCTAATTAAGTGTTAACTTGAATCCCAATTAATTTATTTGATTTCATTTGTAAAACTTTTTCATTAAAGCTTTTAAGTCCTCTTTCACACTTAGTCAAATATTTTCAATCCAATCACAATCACATTGAATCAAAGCATATGACATGTCCAAGAATCAACATTCATCAATTAGGCAAGAACACAATCAAGCCATAAATCAAACATACACTCAAAGTAATCATCCATAACATATTAACATACATCATGAACATAGCATAAAGCATACTTCATCAAGCATACACTTAGGCATTCCAAATCACTCCAAATCATACATATGATTTTTCTAAACACACATAGGCTTTTCAAAAATTATCATTCATCGACCAAAATCATACTTTTACTCATATACATAAATATATAAAAATACATATTACTAAGAGAATGAAAACTCATTCAACAACCAATATGAAAACTCAAGTCTTTGAGTTTTTCATGAAACATACAACACATAGCCACACACATATACAACTTTCCCAACTTATTGAGAAAATTCCCTTACCTCTTGAAGCTAATGAAAATGGGCTAACTCCAAAATCACCTTCACACCACACCAACACCAAGTGGTCTCCTCAACACCTTGATACTCCAACACTTAGAAAAATTAACCTTTCACAAAATACACCAAAAATAAAACCATAAAAATGTAAGTTTTATGCAAACCACCAAACCCTAAGGTATAGAAATTTGAGTAGAGGAACACTTACTCAAATCTTGAAGCAAAATAGATCCAAGATGATTTTCAAGCTTGTAGGTTCCAATGGAGTGAACCTAAACCAAGAAAAATCTCTCTTTTAGTGAAATGAAGAACTCAAGCTTTCATGGAAAAATGAAAGTAGTGGAAATGAAAAAATGAAAGAAGTTTATGGATTAGAATGATGATCCCAACATTTTTTGTGAAGCTTGGATAGCCAAAAATCCAATATAACTCAAGCTTTGGCTATGGAGGAAAGCTTGGAAATGGAGAGAAAAATGGAGGATTCTTTGCAAGAGAAAGAAGATGAAGTGAAAAAATGAACTTCTCTCTCCTCCCTTACTATTATGAAATCAGCCAAGGAGCAAGGAGGGATGGGGAGGAATGGCTTTGATTGAGTTTGGTCACCTACTCCATGCTTTAATTAGAATAATTCAAAGATATTTCCCAATTTGGTCAAATATGAATTTTTGAATTTCAAGGGTGTATTTTGGCTGAAAATTTCGTGCAAGACCAGACCAAAATGGTGGGATTATGTCCCATCAAGTTAGGGTTTAATTGATAGTTCAAAGTAGTAAAAACGCTTAGTTTTATAATCCCTTTTTAGCTAAATATTTTTCTAAAATAGGTAAAATCATAAGAAATCAATTTTATGACTTGAATATGATATAGAAAAATTTAGAAACCCAAAACTAAATTTTTAGACTATTTTTCATGTCCCGGTTGCCCCCGGTTTACCCGTAAAGCTCCAAACGCGGGTAAAATACAGTTTTCTGAAAAAATTTTAGAAATTTTTTTAAAAATTACAAATATTATAAAAATAACTTGTGGTTCGTTAAAATATTATTTTGGAGTAGAAATGACCTCTAGAAAAATACTAAACCCTCACCGTACTAAAACTGAAATACGATTTTCTGCTAAATTTCTACTTTTCGAATCTGGCAACTATCTACCCATCTAAAAATCATAAATAATATAAAAACACTAATAATATCCCTAACTTTCCATTCGGATCAGTTCTTAGCCCTCAGATAATTATTTGTTCCCTATACGTCATTGATACCATTCTACAGGGACCAAAATTGTAACCTCTTCATTCTAATATAAAAAAATTCCAAACTAAAATTCTAAAATCCTTAAATAATATAATAATACTATTTGCCTCTTTAATTGCTCATGATGGCATTGTCTTGGCCTTCATATAAATATAATCTTATTTCTTCGTCTATAGCGAGAATCGTTTTCTGTTGAAATTTCCAATTTTAACTCGAAAATTCTAGTTGCTTTACTATGAGCGACTATAATCATGACATTCCATTTTCTAATTTCGTCTTATAATATGTAATTTGATCTACTTACTCCGTGGTGTAGAATTAACTACAGATCTAAAAATATGGGTGTTACAACTGAGAATCGACCATTGTTACGTGAACCACTGTAGCCAAGATATTTCATAAAAGAGATCGAAAACCTGAGGAAAATTGCAAGGAGGAAGTGGTAAACTCGGTTGAGATCTCAAAGAAGAAGAAGGCGAGGGCTAGGAGGAGAGGGGGAGAGTGGCATAGGTCGCAGAAATCAACTCTGCGTCTTAAAAAGATCAAAGCCAAAAAATGTATTAAAAGAAAACATGAATCAAATATAATATTGAATTATATCAATTTGCAAATCCATTTAAATTTGAAATCCATTTGACACAATATCGATTTGATTTGATATACATTAAAAAAAATTAAATACAATATCGAATAGAATCAATGTAAATCAATTCAAATCAAATCAATTCAATTGAAATGAATTAATGGAGAGGTGCTGAGAAATGCTCCCAAAGCGACACGTGTAAAACTTGGTCTTTAGAGAGTTTGTGTTTATATAGATTATAAATTATAAATTATAGATTATAGATTGTATTTTAAATAGGTTGATTTCATATTTCAAATTATTTGAATCGATGCAATAAAAGAAGAAAAGAACAATAAGGATTTTATTAATTTATTAATTATTGAAATGATGTAAAAATGGGTGTAATCCCTTTTCTTTGGTGATATTGAAATTCCATTTTAATTTGATTTGAATCAATAATAAATTATTTAAGGTTAATAATATTATTTAAATGATGATACATTCAAATCAAATCGTACTTCAAATTATTTGAATCGATGCAATAAAAGAGGAAAAAAAGAATTAGAATTTTATTAATTTATTAATTATTGAAATGGGTGTAAAAATGGATATAATCCTTTTTCTATGGTGATTTTATGGTGATGTTGAAATGTCATTTTATTTACTATTATTATTAATTATTATTAGTGTTATTTTAAATCGTATTTCAAAAAATTTGATTTGAATCGGTAATAAATTATTTGAAATCCTATTCAAATCATTTTAACAACAAAAAAATCAAATTTTAATTTTGATCATCAGAAATGAGAAAAAAAACATAGTAAATTATTTGTAAAAAATGGATTAACAAAAACATAGTAACTACACTATATTATTTTTGCATATGGGCGAGCCTGAATATTCAAATAATTGTTGATTTTTTTTATGAGAAAAAAACATAGTAACTTAATATTTTTCATTTTTTGCAAATGTCATTTTAACAACTATTTTATTTTAAATCATATTTCAAAACATTTGATTTGAATCGGTAATAAATTAATTAAAATCCTATTCAAATCATTTTAACAATAAATGTGCAAAGAATCATATTTTAATGGATAAATCTGAATGTAATATTAAATTATATTAGGGTTGAAATTCATTCAATACAATAAATACTATATCGAATACAATTAATACAAATCAATCAATAAATCTATTCAAATTCAATTAGTCAAATTGAGCCCTGAAATGCTCTAAATGCGACACGTGTCAAAAATGATATTGAGAGGGTTCGTTTTTATATATATTATAGATTATAGATTATGTTTTTAACTAGCGTGGTCACCCATGCAACGCACGGGACATACGATGCACTTTATAAAAAAATCATGAAGAAATATGTTTGAACAATTATAAATAAATTTAGGTTCTTTTAATTATGGTTCATAAATTATATAACAGATTATAAATTATCGTTATCTATTAAAAATAGTTGATTAATTCATAACTTTAAAGTATAGTACACTGAAAAATTGTATAAATTATAGTTAAAATAATAAAATAGTTTAAATAGTTGTTGCGAGTAAGTATTACAAAATCAAATTCAAATAAAGATAAAAAGAAATTATTACCTAAATTTTAAAATGAAACTCAAAGCAAGATGAAAAATATCATTTTAATTTTTTTTATATGATCTTAAATGTTAAAATCAAATCTTTTTGAATTTTGATTTTTTTTCTAATCCTAAAAGAATCAAATTTGAACTCATCATAGATGTTTTTACCACCTAAAAAAATAAAAAAAAATCAATGATTTAGAGACTATGGGAAAATAAATCAAGAATATTAAAATAAGGAAACCTTAATAGTGGGTGTTTGGAAACCCGGTGGATGCAACCAAAGGCACGGTGAAGTATAGGAAAAATCAATTTTGGAGTGTTTGGGTTATTTTGTCTCGAATTGCTTTTGGAGTTAAAATCGATCAATTCCAATGTGAAGCTAGGAATCGTAGCTTTCACGGTGGTTTGGAATCAATTCTAAGATTTTGATAATATATCTTTGAGATTTCATGGTAATTTTACACTCAAAATCAATTTTGATCCAAACTATTCAAACAACATGAACTGATAAAAATCACTTTTTTGTAAATTTATCCAAACATAAATCACATTAAAGTCAACTCACTTTTAACCAAAATTAATTTTACAAAAGCAATTCAATCAAAATTAATTTTAGTCACCGTAGAATCAAACACACACATAATACTGTTGTCGCCTTCAGAGTAATTCTAACCCACTGCCAATGTTTTTACACCCGTCACATTCTTACCACATCTCTAGCCACAACCCCAATAAAGAAATTAATTGATCAATTAATGTGTTTAATTTATATTCTATTTTTCAGTTCAAAATATTCATTGCATTCTTAATAAACCTGAAAATAGAAATAAATTAATCAATTAACCAATTAACGTGTTTAATCTATATTCTATTTTTTATTTTGATATATTCATTGTATGTCTAATAAAATCGATAAAGGAAAGGAATCAATTCATATCTAATTGATTTTGATTCTTCGAAATACTCATTGCATGTCTAATAAAATCGAAAAAGAAAAGGAATCAATTTATGTGTTTAATTGCATATAATTCTGATTGCACAATGATCTCTTTTCAAATTATGCAAACCATTCTGATGTTTCATTTTTCTATTGTTGTTTTTTCCTTCATGTATCTTTTTGTAAACTTTCATTTTCACTTTTAGCCTATTTTTCGCTAATGACATAGTCATCGTTTTGAATCTCAGATTCGCTATTTCTACAAAATAAAATTATTTTCCTTTTAATTTACTCGCTATGATATACTTCTATTTGATTTACTGCTATTAATATTAGCTTGATACACAATTACAAATTAAAAACAAAACCATTTACATCAAAATAAATTTATCGAAATGGAAATATTGAATGGAAAAATTAAATAATTTATATATATATTTTAATTAAAACAACTAATACAACATTCATATATTTTCATGCTAAAAAAGTATGACATATATTTTGCAAAACAAATATAGTAGTATGTATAATTATTATTACCCCGTACATAATTTATTGAAAAATATTAAAAAAATAAACAACTAATTTTTTTTATTTATGATGCTTCTTCTTGTTTGAGAGAGAAGAATAATGTATCTGCACAGAATACAAAAAATTAATCAAAAAGGAAATGAAAAATTAAAACACTTAGAGACATTAATTTTAAAAAAACAACAGATAACTAAAGATGATTAATAAAAAAAGAGAAAAAAGGGACTCAACTTATAAGAATAGTTTGACTTGTTGAATATATAAAAGAGTAATGGTGATCTTCAATAGATTCAAAACAAAAATCTCTTTCCCTCAGCTATAACGTTGTAGTTTGTTTGTTTTTTTGGCGCATAGGCTCCGTTAAATTTCAACAAAAAAAAAACCTCATTCTTGTTGGAGAGAGAGAAATAGTATATCTGCACATAGTAAAAAACTAATCACCAAAGAATATAAAAAATGAAAAACTTAACAACACAAAATATAGAGGCATTACTTCAAATAAACAATTGATAACTAAAAATGATTAATAAAAAAAGAGATCGACTCTTCTTAGTGAAGAAGTTTGTCTTGATGAATATATAGAAGAGTAACGATATATGGCCTTCGATAAAATCAAAATAAAAATCAAATAACATCAATTGTTTGGGAGCTATAAAAAATAAATAAACACTAAAAATAAGTAAAAATAATTAATAATAAAATAGAAAAAAATAGCAATAATTACAAACTCACCTTAGATGAGAAGTCATTGTTGATAAACAAGGGAATAACAATAATACCAAGACTAAAACAAAGTGAACAAATAAAATATATCAATACATGCATATATTAAGATTTAAGTTCGATTAAAAATACAAAAATTGAAACATATAAAGAATTAACCAATGTTTCAAGTGATAGTCACTACAATAGAAGATAATAATGAAAAAGAAAATGTATATGAAATAATAAAAGAAAACAAAAAAGAGAGAAGACATGGAAAGTCAGTATTGATAAATAGAGAAATAACAATAATAGAAATGCTAACAATATGAACAAAAAAAACATATCAATACATGTATGTATCAAGATGTAAGATTAAAAATACAAAAATTGAAAAATATAAAGAATCAACCATGAATAAAAAACAAAAACTAACATTTAATCGAGAGTTTCAAATGATTGTCACTGTAATGGAGGAGATTAATAAAGAAGAAAATGTATATAAAGTGAGAGAAAAAGAACAAAAAATAGAGAAAACAAAAAAGTCATAACAGAGAATGAATAGTTGAAAGGACACAAAAGTTTGTCAATGCGAAAGGAGAGGAGTTGAATAAAATCTTAGAAAATAAATAGGTAGAGAGATAGGTACGAAAATATTCAACCAATAAAAAGAGGAATGAGATGATGTTTATGAGATCTTTAAACATTATTTTAAAATTCAAAAAAAGCAAGTATTTATTATAAGAATCAATTAAAAATATTAGAAAAAATATTAAATGTAGAATTATCGTTCATATAATTATCAATTTGAAATACCTTCCAAAAAATTAAATACAATATCGAATTCATTCAATAATTTCAGATAACAATTAGGCACATTAAATTTAAATCATGGATAATCAATCAATAAACCTATCAATTCAATTCAATTCAATTATACCTTGAAATGCTCCCAAAGCGACACGTGTAAAAATTGATCTTGAGAGGGTTCGTCTTTATATATATTATAGATTAAGTTAATGTAATCTCAATAAATTTGGTGACAATTTAGATTTTTTTAGAAAATTTTAGATTCGATATAAGTCAAATATATGTCTATAATAAAATAATATGTAAAAAGTAAACAAAAATGACACAACAAGGAATTGAACACAAAAACTCAAGCCTAGATCCTAACAACTGGCGCACAACCGCTGCACCAACAACACTTATGTGGCATTAGTTCGATATGTTGCTATATATATTTACATTTAACTTCAATTATACTATATACATACTCTAAAAAAAATTACAGATAAGGGGGAGGCCCTAGCCCACCCTCCCCACCCCATAAATCCGTCCTTGGAAGGGAGTGTAATATCATTATCTCTCATGGAAGAGGAGGGCATTTTACTCTTTATTTAAATTAAATTTGTAATACCTGCTTCCCAGCAGGATACTCCTAGCTAATATAGATACATACTTACAAATTGAATGATTGATCCTCATCATACAACTTACAAAATATAGATACATCAGATTTATTATTAAAAAAAGACTATATGAAAAAACAATCCCTAAGTAAGACTCTGATCCGATTCTTAACTCGACTGATAAGCAACCTCAAGATTACTTCCCAGCACACCTACTATCAGAAAACACGAGAAACAACTAGTGAGATTTAAAATATTAGTGAGTCCCTACAAACATACAAGACTCAATGATAGGGATTGATGCGTACCTTATCACTTCATAGTCCAAACACTCGTATCAAATGCAACACCATTTCTCCAAAAAGGATATTACACTATAGTAACCAAGATTTTCGTAATAATTTTCTAAGTAATTTTTGATTTAAAACAAGTTAAGTTCCAAAAAATGCGGATAAAATTTTTGCCTTTTTAAAAGATGAGAAGAATGGGGAGTCCATTCTTTCCTTTTCCATTGTGCGGTATAATAAGAACAGTATTAGCATAAAACACTGAAGTAAAAACAACCTCCTCAAGTATATATATATCAAAAGAGCTTGCATTAGTACAAGCAAGGAGTTTTCTAAAACTACTGTACATCAAAAGCAGTAAAAACTCTAAACAAACTAAAAGAAAATGACTGAAATAAAAAGCTACTAAGTAATAAGAAAGCCGGGTCCAATCTCTAACAACCACCCGGATCAAAATAAGATATCAACGATGCATCAAGGGCTGGAACGTCCCTCTCTCTGGTCTCGTCCCTCGCCTGCTGGACCATATCCTTGATCCAACTCATAGGTAGCGTGTAATCTAAGATCCTACGTATTGTCCATAAGTCAGGTCCATTGACCCTATGCTTTGTGATAAGTATATATTCATTAAAAGCAGCACACTGCGTATAAGGATCGATCATCCAGCCCATCCCATCTATCTCCAGAGGTTGGACGCTAAAACGTTGTCTCGGACCCAAAACACTCCTCGAGTCAGTCATCTATTCAACCACATACAAAACAACATGGAAAGTAGGCAGGGTGAAAAACTTACACAAGTTAAGAATGATAGTTCCAAATAATATACATACAATACTTATACAGTATATTTCAGAGTCTTACCACCCAAAATCACACTTAGGAATAAAACATTGTAAAACCAAGAAACAATCAAGAATAGATCACCAATCACAGAAGTAACGTCAATCACAAATAAAACATCAATCACAGATATATTATCAATCACATCTATATCATCAACCATAAATATATTTATGCATGACACTTCAATCTCTCTGATAATACACCGGTGTGCTGCTCCAAGGAGACTTTTCCCACCAAACTCCATTGAGCGATAGGCCTGCGACAAGTCATAAGAAAACAACCAGGTAATCCCCCTCAGATCCCCTGGCAGTCATTCCAAAATGCGCATCTCAACCATATCATGAAATAGGTCCGCCAGTCAGATTTATCCAAGCCGGGTATACGACTCGTCTCAGCTCAAGGGTATTCACCAAGCAAGGCTATTCAGACTTTCAAAACCTGGATAATCCCAGAAGGCAATTGTAGCCCAACAAGACTCTATTCTCAACCCTCTCTGGGTTGTACAGCTCAAAAACCTTTATGCAAATGACACTCAAAATTTGTATAACAACACTTTGGTTTCTCTTGTAAAACCTTCTCTGTTTTACTGTATTATCTCTCATAATACAAAACCACATAGAATACTCTCATTCTATTAACACAAAAATAACTCTTGAAAACTTAGCCATTTTATTACTTTTTCTGGATGTACTTATTTATTTCATTGTGATAGAGTCGAACAAGGTAACGAATCATAACTGTATTTAATATTAACGAAAATTATTACTTAAGTTCATTCTTTTTTTGGGAAAGCCCTTTGGAAGCTGATCAAGTAATCTTCGCCACGTATATACAAATTTTCTAAGATAGGAAAAATAGCGCACCGGTATGGTTCCCAGGAAAGATCAGGTGAGCTTGTAGGCCCCTTCAATAACCTTTTTCTTTCCTAGACAGATCCATACAAATGAACTACCTTCACCCATCATCAGTTTGTATATAAACAGTAAAAATCACAAATTTTTATATATAACAGGGTCCCAAATCAGGAATTTCTTTCAAATAACTTAACAGTAGAGTTCATCGAGAACCCATTACTATTAATTTATTTTACCCAATCAACCTGTATATATATATTTTCGAAAATAGAATATTGCAAGTGAGTAATTATAATTTTCTCGGTTAGGAATTACTCAACAGTACATCAGTCGAATCACCAGGACAAGATAGGGGACACAGCCGATACCATTTCTTTCCTAGTCAGAGACGTACCAATGCACCATTTAACCCAACAAAACAGGTATATTAATACATGAAGAATCTCTTTCAGAAAAAGAACATGGGAATGGAAGAAAAACACCGGTTTAGGAATTTTAGCGTATTTAGTCACTTGCTCAAGTCCTAATGTTTAATAGAGATACGACCCCTGAGCCCAACGTATGAGTACACCGAAGATGCATTCTTACGCCTGACCAAAGCACCTCATCCCTATTAGTCAAAAGAACTACAGAGGTTCAATTTTACAATTTCTTAGATTTGTTGACCACGGAGGCATAGCCCTCTGGGTTATCAAACCTTTATCGTTAAAATTTCGCCAGCATAACAGTACAATTATTAAACTTTATAATTAAATTGGGCATTATAACTTTACTATTTGAAAAATCACATTTTAAATAAAAATATGGCATAGTATAATTTTCAAAACCATTTTACCAATAAATAACAATTATTTAAAACATAAACACCCAAAACACAAGAATCCATCAAAACAATGATCAAACCAACTTGGAAAGGATTTCCCCATACCTTAGCCTTATGAAGGAGGAAGAACACACTAAGAACACGAAGAACACAACACAAAACTTGATTAGTAACACAAAAGAAAACCAAAGAAAAACCAAGGAAAGAAAAAGGATTTTGGAGTGAGATTTGTGAGTGATTCTTCAAGTGAGAGTTGTGAGAAAAATGAAGAGCACCCCCTCCCTATTTAAAGGGGAGGGGTTCGGCCAGAATGAGGGAGAAAGTGGGGGAGATATTTTTATTTTCTATTTTTCACAAAAATGCTAAAATCCTAACTTTAAAAATATCTAATAAATATCTAAGACCTAGAACACTTGAGAAGCTTCAAGACTCCTCTAGGGCATGGGTGAGGCGGCCAGAATCAGGGATGGGAAGAGGGATATGTGAATTTCCAAAAATATCCCTAGGGTTTGGATGAAAAAGAGTGAAAATCAAGGGTATTTTGGTCTTTTCATAAATCAAAAATTGAAATAATTAGTTAAAAATGATGAGAACCAATGAGAATGCTAGAAAATACCATGACAAGTCCAAATAATTTCGTGGCATCCATTTTTGAAATTTATTGATAGTGCAAACTCTTCAGTTTTCATCGTTTCGTAGGTAAAACCCTGAAAAATGCAGAAAAATAGGATTTTCAAAACCTATACGGAAATAATTTTAAAAATCATGAAATAAATAATTAAAAATAAAATATAAAATGGTTATGAAACTTTTATACGAAAATTATACCTGTGAAACAAGGTTTTCGCGTTCATGCGCCCCCGGGGTAGCGTAGTTTTCGGTATTTTTTGAAAGTTTTCAAAAAATTCCAGAAAAATTCCAGAAAATCTAAAATAATAAAATAACCAAATTTTGTGAAGTAAGTTTATTTATTGAGTTGGTTTAACACACTCAAACTATTTAAATCTCTTTCCATCAGTTAGACGCGCGTAAACCGTTTTCTGTAAAAAGACTCGATTATGACTGAAAAACTACCATTTCAGAAATATTCCAGAATACATGTATTTTATTACTAATTTTAAGCTAAACATAAATCACACAACATTTGTGGAACAAAAATTCATATAAAACAGAAAAAGGACGGAAACGCAAAGATACGAATGTTGTAATTAACCCTAACGGAAGCTGAAAATCAACCACTTTCAGAAGTATTCTTAAACATGCATATTTAAATACTATTTTTAAGCTAAAGATAAATCTCAAAATATTTGTATCACAAAAATTCAAATAAGACGAAAATAAACAGTTAGTCACAAAAAGTGGATGTTACATCAAACATGTAATCAAAAGCAAACATTGAAATAACATATCTTCAAATTAATTTTAAATCATGAACTTTAACATCTTTAAATTTATTTTTGAAAACTTGCTATTCCACAAGCATGAGCCACTTGAGTTATCTGGCATGGCCTATGTAAGGCAAGTCATTCGTATATGACTCCAAGCCAGCGGTCCAGTCTTACTATGCACTTACCGTAAGCCTCCGTAAAGAAGGACTAAAACTACTCACAAGTTTTTGATAGTACGTTAAGTGGAATTATTTATCACTTAAACTAGGACTATCATATTAGATGTAAGCTCATGACTTATCTTCCAAAGAACAATTACATACCAATATATAATTTGGAGCATAAAGCTAATATAAACTTACTAGATCTACTCTTACATTACCTTCTAATAATAATAACAACTAGTGCACTAATTCTCCTGAGACATACATCTACAACACATCCATATATAAGATCCATTCTCCTAAGATATTACAAACTTACACATTACATTAGAATACAATAAAACATAAAATTCATTCATAACCAATTCAAACCAAAGTCATTTTATCATAAAACATGATCCATGACTTAAGGGAATGAAAACAACAACTATCAAAATTTTCACAGCATTGGCAGTAAAAGTATTTAATTTATTAGTAAAAATAGTAAATCATTCCCAAAATTCACAAAATTCTAACCCTCATTCAACCCAAGGAAGCGTGCAATCCATCATTGTATCTTAATCTTAATTTTTAACATTTTCACACCAATCTAAGGACCAAGCAAAAGGTAATTTAACCCCAATTACTAAAGTCCAACCTTTCCCACAACCAAGCTACTCCAATAACTTGATTTCATGATTTCAAAGATGCAAGCCAAAACAAAGAACAAACCAGAGCAAAATAGCATAATCATACACATCAAAATCAATGGATTCCTTTGCATGCACTCAAAGTTAACACCATCAACAACAGTACTCCCTCCTTATTAAGAAAACAACTCCAAAACCCAAAGGAAACATGCAAGTAATCACCCTCCCTTACTCAAAATCACTCTCTTGAAGCTTCAACAACATGCATAACCCTGTTAACACCTAAAAATTAGGCAAGAGTCGAGGAGCAGTGATGATCAGTCAGCTAAGCGAACTGACAGTCGAGGCGTTGGCTAGACAGCAGCCGTAGCCGAAGTTATTTCTGCCAATGCATTGGCAGCCGAGTTCCAATAAGGAAGCTGGAATATTCGGCCATGAGCAAGGCCTGGGCCCTGGCCCAGAAATATGGTTTAGAAGTGGATAAGGAACAGAAGACCAAGTCAAAGGGCAAGATGAAGGAGAAACCGTGAATATAGGAATTGGCTTGCCTTCAAGATAAGCTCAACCTAGAGGAGGGAAGATATTTTCCTATTTTGTAGGAGTCATGGCGAGATCGTGGGGAGAGTCAGTCGAGGGAGTTATAACATCCATTTTTCTGTTTATCGTCTTTTTATGTTTTATTTAAAATTTTGTGATATCAGTGACTAGTAATTTATTTTTATTTTAAAAATAGGTTTTTAATATACGTATTCATTCTTTTTATTGAAGCAGACAATTTTCGTTTAATGTTGAGTTTTAAAAAGAAAACAGTTTTCGTCGTAACTAACAATATAGGTTTTAAATAGCATGAACACACCAAACGAACCCATAAAATTATCTTTCTTCACAAAATTTGTTTCTTTTAATATTTTTTATTTCATGAAATTTTTCTGAAATTTTTGGAAAACTTTCAAAATTTACTAAAAAATACGCTAAACAGGAACAAATAGCGCAAAAACCTTGTTTCGCAGTGCAAAATTCCGTGACACAAGTCCACAAACAATTTATATTTTATTTTTAATTGTTTAATTAGGGATTTTAGAAATTATTTCTGTGTATGTTTTGAAAATACCATTTTCTGCTCTATTTTCGGAGTTATACCTGCAAAAGAGTGAAAACCAAAGAGATTGCACTATCATTAAATTCCAAAAATGACACCATGAAGCTATTTAGGGCTAACATGATATTTTCAAGCATTCTCATTGGTTCTCATCAATTAAATCAAATTATTTCAATTTTGATTTATGAAAAGACTATTTTACCCTTGATTTTCATTTCTTTTTCACACAAACCCTAAGGGTAAAATTGTCAAAGCATACCCGACTCTCACAACCCCTCTTGGCCGACCTCCTTGTGCAAGAGGGAGCCAATTTGCTTTGTGAGTCATAAACCCTAGCCAATGGGAATTTAGATAATTTATTTATTTTTTATTAAACATGAACCATGGTTGCTTTCCAAGCCAACCATGGTCATCTTCCATGGTTATTGTGGCTGCCCCTTTTCACCGTAAATAGGGGAAATTTCTTTGAAGCAATTCCAAAGAAAATTTTTTCTCCCGCTTTATAGTTTTCTCTAGTTTTCCTTTTTTTCTTTAGCAAAGTTCTTGAGTTTTTTCTTCATAAAGCTTAGTGTTCTTCAAAGTTCATAGGTAAGGGGAAAATTCTTTCAAAGTTATGTGGTTTGATCTTTGGTTGTTAGTCACTTTGGCGATTTATCTGTTTATAAGCTTTATTTAATTGTTTTAAGCTTTATATAATTATTTATATGCTTTATTTAAATTATTTTATGTGCTTATTTAATTATTTATGAGCTTTATAATTTGTATGAACTTGTTCCAAGAACACAAAACATATATTAAGAACAAAAGTTTCTCCAAAAAAATTGAAGAAATGCAATATTTAATATCAAAGTGATGGAGATCATGAATCAAGAAGAAGATTTAATGGATTGAAATAAGAAACCAACCTTGTAGCTTGAAGAATCAAGATGAAAAGCTTAAGAATTTGTATTCTTGAAATATAAGAACACATGATGATTTGATGAAGGCTAGTGTCTAGAAAGTGTATAAAATGGATTCTCTACACTTGATTCTTGTACAGAGGATCAAAAATATGATTGAAGATAGTAAAGAGCTTCCATGGAAATGGAAGAAAAAACTTGGAGGAAGAAGAAGAAGTTTAGAGAGAAGTTGGAGAAAATGGCTTGGAGAGAGAGAAGTTGTCTTGAAAATTGAATGAAATCCTCCTTCTCTTCCCTATGCATCTCACGCCTCCCTCTCCCCTTTCCTTACCAAGAAAAAGTTTTGCTAAACACACCATGCACTCCACTAAGTTAAGTGAAAGACAAATTAAAAACCAACACTTGTCAACTTCTAATTGATGGATTCCAAATTACATTCCAATTAAGCTTTGAAAGAAAAATATCTCCCTTGGCCTTTAGAGGCTCATGGGCGACCAGCTGATCCAAAGGAGGAAGGGATAAGTTCAAAGCAACCTAGGGTTAAAGCTTAGTTAAAATGGAACCAGACTAAGTTAAGATTTAACCATGATTTGTGTACTTAAATAAAATCAATGGCCAATGTCTCCCCCACTATTGGAGCTCCTAATCAAGGGTTCAAATTTTGCAAAATGGATTCTTGGTTCTTTGGTTTTTATAGAGCAAGTTCAAGGGTGAAGATAGAAGGGTAAAATGGTCTTTTCTCAGAAATTAATAATAATTACTACTTATATCTAATATGACTTCACCCTAATGACCTCACTACTATGACATCATCATGCCTATGTCATCTTCCCCCTTCTGGTAAATTTCGTTGTAACTCCAAATTTTGGTACCGGGTCTTTTCTCGTTTTGCGATTTTACCGTAATACGTAAATTAGGGCAAAACTGATCTTTCTCTAAAAATCCCCAAAAGAATTCCTAAAAATCATAAATCTTATACAAACACTAATGGTTACTCTTAGATTATGATTTTGATCATGTCCTAACTTTTTGGTATCCATTTGCTCTCCAACTAACCTTGTTCTTCATCTTAGAGAGACCAAACAGTAACTTTTTACTTGCTATTCTAAAAATTTCCAAAATAATTCTCATAATTCTAACATAATGTAAAAACATTATTTGACTTAATGGGATATTTTTCTATTGTGTTCTGGTCTCCAAACCCACTCGTAGTTCATCCTAGTCATACTAGAGGGACCAAAACGATACTCTTTCTTATCCGTTTCTCAGAAAATTTCCAACTAAATTTCTAAAATCTTCAGATATTGTAAAATCACTATTGGAATCCTCAAATCCCTTTTTTGACTCCAATTTAGGGTTTCTATCTCATAATACATCCATTTTGTCAGTTAAATACGTGAACCGATATCCGTTGTATTTTGACGTCGAACTTAACCTGCTACTTTATCAGCTTAGGAAAACTTTATCAATGGAATTATATATACTAAAATATATTTAATTCACCTGAATCACTTATCCATGCATTACAATATAATTAATACAGAAATCCCAAAAATACGGATGTTACATCCATCGAAGCTCTGAAACGCTATTTGGTCAAGAGGCCAATGAGACTCGGCCCAAACGACGCAAGAGAGCACCAACGTGGTTATCTGACTATGCATTAGGCATTTCTCAGTTTGTTAGGAAGATTCATTATTTTCAATTATAATTTTCACTGTACACCATGGCCAGAGATGCGCAACCTTAGGAAAAGTAATTGGCTATATATCATGCATGAGTAAATGAAAAAGGCAGAGAAGTAAAACAAAGTTTCTTTCTTCATTTTCCTTCCTTCTTCCTTAATTTCTTCTAGCGCTTCTCCTTGCTCGAAAAGGAGTCTATCAAGCTCTACATACAATTACAAAGTCAGTTCAGAAAAAAAATGGTTGCATATAATTTGATAGGGTAAAAATTTCAGTAAGTATCAAAGCAATAAATTGCAAAAAAGAAAAATCAAAAAATACTAATTCATATATTACACCAAAAAATTCCATAAAAACTATGAAAAAATAATAATGATGAGTGCTAAGCAAACAACAATTTGCCTTGGCACATGGTGTCACCACTTGACACACCCACATGTTCATGAAATTAGTACAGAGTCAGAAAAATCTCAACACCATTGCTAGCTTAGAGAAGAATAGTTCCAAAGAGAGAACAAATCCAACTCCTCAAAATAAAAATTGGTAGGCTCCAATAGAAACAGCAATTACCAAGTTTGCTTTGGTTCCAATGAAATTAGAACCACCTTTATCCAGATCCAATCTTTTTAAGTAATTTTCTAGCTTTAAGAAAGGTCTCCCCCCTCACCATACAATGAAGATGAAGTATATAAATAAACAATAACAATAAACAGAATGTGCACTCCATGTTTTGAGGAATAAGTTAAACTAAAGGAAGAAAAAATTAAACAAAGAAACTTGGTCCTTAAAACCACTTATCAAGTAAAGAGACAAGTAATCACTTATATTGCTTTCGATCTTGTTTATTTTTCTTATTTCTAAGTACTATGCCTTTGATTCATCACCCACTCTAAATAGAGGATTGCATAATTATTTTGTCAAATATTATAAGATATTTCATAAATTTATTTAAAAGTAGGTATAATTGATTAGGCTAAGATTTTTATGTATGATCAACAAATGTATGACAGATTAAAGTGACTATATAGGTCACCAAATTTAGACCTCTCTCAACAATTATGTATGAATAGTTGTTTATCAACTGTATTTCAAAATTCAAATCGACATCATGCCTACATATATCCTATTCAGATTTAGAAGTTTAAAATAAAAGATAAAATAAAACAAAAAACATGTTTCATGACAAAAAGAAGAAAAAGAAAGAAAGACATGGGTGCTTGCTTCCTCCTACAAAAATGTTGATGAGATTTATGTATGCGATAACACTTACTTCATCCAATTTTGAAGTTTTTTCCTCAAGCAAAAACTTATATGAACATTCACCAACTTCTACTCTTTCATGCTCAAAAGCTCCTCTCACTCATCAGCATCGTGGATAGTATCATTGTGTTCCCCCTTCAACCCAGTCCCTGTCAACGTTGTAACATCTTTGTGCAAGTCCTGCTCAAAAGCTCCATCATTTGTTGCATGATGCTCAAAAGCTCGTCTCACTTATCAGCACCATGGCTAGCATCCTTATGTTCCCCCATCAACCCTGTCAAAGCCATAAAATACAACATAAAGTTTTAAAAATCTAGAGTAATGTTCAAAGAATATATAATCATAATTGAAATAAGAGCTTAAATTAATAATAGTAGTCGTACCAGTAGTAGTAATAATAACATAATATTAAAACTATTCTACTGTGTTAGCACTTAGCAATGACACCCTTCAAACTACCACTGAGAAGAATAGGAAAAGGATACCACGGTATATTACCCTATCCTGTGGTAGGTGAGAGAAACATTTTAACCAAAAAGCAATGCAACAAACATCTGCATCAATATCACAACTCAACAAACAATAAATTTAGAATAAAAAGTTGCTAATCTAAGAGGGAAAAATGAAAATTTAAATGATAGTTGTAACATCTGCTTTTGTGACTAACTGTTTATTTCCGTCTTATTTGAATTTTTGTGATATAATTATTTTGAGTTTCATTTTTAGCTTAAAAATAGGATTTAAATATGTATGTTTAAGAATACTTCTGAAAATGGTTGATTTTCAGCTTCCGTTAGGATTAATTACAACATCCGTATCTTTGCGTTTTCTGTCCTTTTTCTGTTTTATATGAATTTTTGTTCCAAAAATATTGTGTGATTTATTTTTAGCTTAAAATTAGTAATAAAATACACGTATTCTGAAATACTTCTGAAATGGTAGCTTTTCAGTCAAAATCGAGTTATTTTACAGAAAACGGTTTACGTCTAACTGACAGAAAGTGATTTAAATAGCTTGAGTGTGTTAAACCAACTCAATAAATAAACTTCTTTCACAAAAGTTGGTTCTTTTATTATTTTAGATTTTCTGAAATTTTTCTGGAATCTTTGGAAAACTTTCAAAAAAATATCGAAAACTACACTACCCGGGGACGTTTTAACGCAAAAAACTTGTTTAACAAGTATAATTTTCGTGACAAAGGTCCATACCCATTTTATATTTTATTTTTAATTATTTATTTCATGATTTTTAAAATTATTTCTGTGTAAGTTTTGAAATACCTATTTTTCTACATTTTTCGGGATTATACCTGCGAAACGGTGAAAACCGAAAAGTTTGCACTATCTATAAATTTCAAAAATGGATGTCACAAAATTATTTGGGCTTGTCATGGCATTTTCTAGCATTCTCATTGGTTCTCATCAATTTTAACTAATTATTTCAATTTTTGATTTATGAAAAGACCAAAATACCCTTGATTTTCATCCAAACCCTAGGGTTATTTTTGGAAAATCACATCCTCCCCTCCCAGCCCTAATTCTGGCCGCCTCATGCATGCAAGTGGGAAGTCCAAGTGGTCCAAGTTGATTATGAGTCATGGGTGTTGGCCAATGGGTTTTTAAATAATTAATTTTGCTTTTTTTTAAATTTAATCATGGTTAAATTAAACCAAACCATGGTTGCTCTTTTACCCCACCCCTTGCACGAAATTTTGGCTATAAATAGAGGGGGTTGCTCTTCATTTTTCTCATCAACTCTCACTTGAAGAATCACTCACAAATCTCACTCCAAAATCCTTTTTCTTTCCTTGGTTTTTCTTTGATTTTCCTTTGTGTTACTAATCAAGTTTTGTGTTGTGTTCTTTGTGTTCTTAGTGTGTTCTTCCTCCTTCATAAGGCTAAGGTATGGGGAAATTCTTTCCAAGTTGGTTTGATCTTTGTTTTGATGAGAAATTGTGTTTTGGGTGTTTATGTTTTAAATAAATTGTTATTATTTGTAAAATTGTTTTAGAAAGTAAACCATGTCTTATTTTTATTTTAAAATGTGATTTTTCAAATAGTAACGTTATAATGCCCAATTTAATTATAAAGTTTAATAATTGTACCGTTACGCTGGCAAAATTTTAACGATAAAGGCTTGATCACCCAGTGGGCTAGAGCTGGCAAAATGGGCTTAGCCCGCCGGGCCGGCCCGAGCCCGCCCGAAAAAACACCGGGTTTGAACACACAAATTTGAGCCCGTTTTTAATCCGGGCCTTTTTGGCCCGGCCCGATAAAAGCCCGAACCCGTAAAAGCTCGAGCCCGAAGCGAGCCGCCCGAAAAACATAGGCCAAAGCCCGAGCCCGGCCCGAAAAAAGCCCAAAAAATAGAGGGCTCGGACACACAAATTTGAGCCTGTTTTCAATCTGGGTTTTTTGGCCCGGCCCGATAAAACCCGAACCCGATGTTGGCCGGCCCGAATTGCCACCACTACAGTGGGCCATGCCTCCGTGATCAACAAATCTAAGAAATTATAAAATTGAACCTCTGTAGTTCTTTTGACGGATAGTGGATGGGGTGCTTTGGTCAGGCGTAAAAATATATCTTCGGTGTACTCATACGGTCGGGCTCAGGGGTCGTATCTCTATTACGCCATTAGGACGTGAGCAAGTGACTAAAAATGCTAAAAATTCCTAAACCGGTATTTTTCTTCCATTTCCATGTTCTTTTCGAAAATATATATATACAGGTTGATTGGGTAAAATAAATTAATAGTAATGGATTCTCGGTAAACTCTAATAGTAATGGATTCCAGAGAGGGTTGAGAATAGAGTCTTGTTGGGCTACAATTGCCTTCTAGGATTATCTAGGTTTTGAAAGTCTCAATAGCCTTGCATGGTGAATACCCTTGAGCTGAGACGAGTGGTATACCCGGCTTGGATAAATCTGACTGGCGGACCTATTTCATGATGTGGTTGAGATGCGCATTTCAGAATGACTGCCAGGGGGTCTAAGGGGGATTACCTGGTTGTTATGTTAAGACTTGTCGCAGGCCTATCGCTCAATGGAGTTTGGTGGGAAAAGTCTCCTTGGAGCAGCACACCGGTGTATTATCAGAGAGATTGAAGTATCATGCATAAATATATCTGTGATTGACAATATATCTGTGATTGATGTTTTATCTGTGATTGACGTTACTTCTGTGATTGGTGATCTATTCTTGATTGTTTCTTGGTTTTACAGTGTTTTATTCCTAAGTGTGATTTGGGTGGTAAGACTCTGAAAATATACTGTATGTGTTGTATGTATATTTTTACTATCATTCTTAACTTGTGCAAGTTTTTCACCCTGCCTACTTTCCATGTTTTTTTTCATGTGGTTGAGTAGATGAGTTAACCTCAGACAAGATTGGACCCAGTGAGACGTCTTAGTATCATCCCGTTGGGGGGTTCGAATGTGATCTGGGAGATAGATCATATCACCCAGTGGGGTACGTTCGTGGGAAGGATTTGTGTCACTGATGGCACTGTTGGGGGACACTGTAGAGAGTGGAAGGAACCAGTGGTACTTTCTGTGAAGTTACCACTCAGGCAGATTACGGAGGGACCTACCGACTCAGAGAGTAGGCCGGAGTACATTCCTAGGCATCCTACAGCTAGGCGTGTTTATGGTAGATGGGAAGATTTTATGGGAGGATGCGGAGGTCAGCTTTTAGGACTCCGTCTTCACATCCCAGCAGAGAGGTTGTTACTGCACATGATGGGACTTCTGACGATGAGCCGAGGACTTACACGCCTCGATCACCACCTGTAGAGGCACAGAGTAGAATGAGAGCAGCAAGTGTTGAGAGGTATCACCCTACCTCGCCAGGATTTTCTGCAGAGACGGGCGTCTCAGAGAGATCTCCTGAGGCTCAGGCGAGGACTTGGGAGCGTCTCCGCAAGGGCAAGGGAAAGATGTTTGAGGAGCACGAGGGTGATGTTCCTGGAGGCTCGGCTGCTGAGTCTCATCGTCATTAGTAGTTTAGATTGAACCTGGCTTTCTTATTACTTAGTAGCTTTTTATTTCAGTCATTTTCCTTTTAGTTTGTTTTAGAGTTTTTACTACTTTTTGATGTATAGTAGTTTTAGAAAACTCATTGCTTATACTGATGCAAGCTCTTTTGATATATATATTTGATGAGGTTGTTTTTATTTCAGTGTTTTTACTAATACTGTTCTTATTTCACCACGTGATAGAAAAGGAAAGAATGGACTCCCCATTCTTCTCATCTTTTAAAAAGGCAAAAATTTATCCGCATTTTTGGGAACTTAACTTGTTTTAAATCAAAGTTTACTTAGAAAATTATTACAAAAATCTTGGTTACTATGGTGTAATATCCTTTTTGGAGAAAGGGTGTTGCAATAGTAAGCCTACCTCCTATACATAGGAAATAAGAAAATTTTTATTTTAGAATGACAGTAAACATATATACCAAAACAACCTTCATAGTCATAGGGAGGATTTTGAATGCAAATTAACCACAGAAGCAATAGAAACCCTCTACACATGCAATACACCTCACTAAGAATGAAAGCAGACCACAGAACTAATTAACAATGATTATCCAAGATTCAAAGAACCAATGTATATATGTGTAAAATATTTGGTATGTCATATACACAGTCTAATACTCCACAAATTTATTTTTCTACTTTTTCTAAATAGACAAAACCACGTTACAGAGGAAAAATATAAACTAACTTTCTATGACCTTTTCATATCAGAGCCTGCCTGTAATAAACCCAAAACACCAAATAATAAGGGTCCTTCAAATACATTGTTTTGGAAGGGTCCCCAACCCACACAAAATGAAAGGAAAAGTTCAAAATCAATGATTTGAAATCTTACCCTTAGAAGACGGTTTAACCCAAGAAAAAAATGGATTATAGAATGCAACCTCCAAGGTGAATGCAAGCCACCGCTTCGCCTTCCCACAATCTGTAGCAGTGCGTTTCCCATCTTTGGTTTTTTGGGCGGTGCATGTGTGAAAAAGGGCCACCATTTCGCCTCCCACTGTGCTGACACCCAATAGCGGCCATGCACGCAACTTCTCTCTCGTCTTCATACCGATGTACTCTATTAGCCCCCTCCTGACCATCCATGCCCCTCCACAATCTGCTCTCTCTTCATGTCGTTGTGCGTAAAGCCTCTGTTCTTGCCACAGCTGCACGAGGCAACCACTACGATACTCGGTCCTTTTTCTTCCACTATCATTGTCGCGAGTGCTCACCTCTGTAGCACCCTGTAACACCCTCATTTTTAAAAAGTTTTTATTGATTTTTAATCTGCTTTAATTTAATTAAAATTATTTAATTATGATTTTTGGGATTTTAAGGTGTGAATAATAATATTCATATCTTAGGTTTGATTTTGAAGGGTTTAGAGTAGTAGAGTTCGCAAAATTGAGTTTTTGTGGGAACCGCATTCTCTCCTAATGTGGGGATAGGGTTCAGTATTTTTCTGGAGGTCATTTTTACTCTAAAATAATTTTTTAACAAACCAAAAGTGGTTCTTATAATATTTTTGATTTTTAGAAATTTTTCTGGAATTTTTTCAGAAAAACTTTATTTTACCCGCGTTTGGAGCTTTACGGGTAAACCAGGCGCAACCGGGACATGAAAAATAGTCCAAAAATTTAGTTTTGGGTTTATAAATTTTTCTATGACATATTCAAGTCATAAAATTTATTTCTCATGATTTTACCCATTTTATAAAAATATTTATCTAAAAAGGGGTTCGAAAACTATGCGTTTTTACTAATTCGAACTACCGATTAAACCCTAACTTGATGGGACTTAATCCCACCATTTTTCTGGTGTGTTTGGGCGCATAAGAGGGCAGATTCACTCTCAAAAATATTCCAAAAGTCAAAAGGTCAAAAAGGATTTGATTTTTGGAATTTTCTCAAATTAGGTGAGTGAGGTATGGCTCCCAACCACTCAAAGTAAGCAAGCCCATACCTCCCCCCATCCCTTTGTGTTCTGGCCGAGTTCTTCAAGGCAAGGGAGGAAAGAGATTTCATTCTTTTTCATTTCATCTTCTCCAAAACTTGCAAAAGTCCATTTTTTCTCTCTTTTCCAAGCTTTTCTCCATAACCAAAAGCTTGAGTTTTGTTGAGTTTTTGGCTATTCAAGCTTCACAAAAAAGGTTTGGATCATGATTCTAAACCATAATATCTTCTTCTTTTTCCATTCTCATCACTTTTGATTTTCCAAGAATCTTGTGTTCTTCATTTTACTAAAAGAGAGTTTTTTCTTGGTTTAGGTTTACTCCATTGGAACCTACAAGCTTGAAAACTACCTTGGATCTATTTTCCTTCAAGTTTGAGTAAGTATTCATCTACTCAAAATTTCTACTCTTTAGGGTTTGTTGGTTTTCATAAAACTCATATTTTTATGGTTATGTGTTTTATATATTTTGGAAAGGGTTGATCCTTGTAAGTGTTGGAGCATCAAAGGTGATGAGGAGATCCCTTAGTCTTGGTGTTGGTGTGAAGGAGATCCTTGGTGTTTGCCCATTTTCATTATCTTCAAGAGGTAAGGGGATTTTCTCAATAAGTTGGGAAGGTTGTATATGTGTGTTGTAACATCCGTATTTTTAGGGTATTAGTTAGAATTTCTGTTTAATATGAAATACTAAGATCTAGGTGCTAAGAAAATTAATTTGGTCATATAATAATAAGTATAAAACATTTATGAAATTATTTTATTAAAACAGTAACTTTTTCCTTACTGTTTGTTATCCGTATTTTCTGTTATTGACGGAAAAGGGTTTTAATAACACAAGTGTGTTAAACCAATCTTTTCAAACAAACTTCCTTAACAAAAGTTGGTTCTTTTAATATTTGTGATTTTCTGGAATTTTCTTAGAATTTTTGGAAAACTTTGGAAATTACCATTTTGACTCTGTTACGTACAGTAAAAGCTAAACACTGATTCGGAGACCAAACTAAGGTCAGAAAAAGGTTTTAAGTAGCTGAATCATGTTTTTATATTTTTGGGGATTTTTGGAAATTATTTCATAATTTTCTGAAAAGCAGATAAAAATGCTACTTTTTCTGACGTTCATAAAGTACGGAAAACAGGGATTTCTGGTCAAAAATGGATTTTTAGTGATCAGTGAGTGTTCAAAATCAAATTTCAAGAGCGACCATTAGTGTTTAAATTCAATTTGTGATTTTCTGGGATTTTTTTTGGAATTTTCTGAAAAATGTCCCCTTTTCACTTACGGCGCGGCTGTTTTCCTTTGTTTTTGCAAACCGTAAGGCTTACCCTTACCGTAAAAATCCCAAAACTTTTCTATGAAGCTATTCCATGGTATTTTCATGAATCCCCATTGGTTCTCACCATTTTAATTTATTTTGGAAATAGTTGATTTGTGAAAAGTCCGTTTTACGCTTGATTTTCATCTGTTTTCACTTGAAAACCTTAGGGGCAAAGATGTAACTTCACTCCCTCCCTATTCAGCCCTCAAAACCGCCTCATGAAGCAAGTAGAAGAACTCAATTTTGAGTCATCACCATGACTCACTCCTTTGGACCAATTAGAAAAAGATTGATTTTCCTAATTACCTAAATAAGCATTATGACATAGGTTGCATGACATAGGGCAAGAAAAGCTCCATGACCTCATGATCCTTGTCATGCCCTCTTAGCCAATAGGAGAAATTTGTGTCTTCAAGAAGCCTTGAGTCATGCCATGAGTCATAAGTTTAAGCCAATTAGGAAAAAAGCTTGAATTAACTTAATTAATAAAAGTGTATTTATGTAGTCATTACTTACCACACAAAAGCCTTTTATTCCTTATATGTCCTCCCTCTTGGCCACTATAAATAGACCCCATTGGCTTCATAAAATTCACACACCAAGCCAAGGAGCAAGACAACATACAAGTTCTCTCTCTTTTTCTTCTTAGTTTCTTAAATTTCTTTTGGTGTTCTTGGTTGTTCTTCATCAAGTTTTGGCCAAGGTAAGGGGTTAATCTTTCAATTTAATTTGTGAAGTATGAGTTTTGATTCTTGTTTGTGTTTAGATTGTATGCTTTAGGTGTTTTTGCCTTTATGCCTTAGATAAATGATTTTATAGTCTTAAAATAATTATTTTGTACTAATTATTAATAGTAGAGTTATAATGCCCAAATTTTCTTAAGATTTTCGTGAAGCAAGGTGGGAATGTTAAAATCATTTTTGAGCTTTGTAAACATACCGTTATAATGACAAAATCATTTTTGAGCTTGTAGACACCCAATTTTGTCCGGATTCTTAATTATTTTCAAAAATTCCAAAAAAATAAAATAAAAGGAAAAACGCCGCAGCTCCACCATAAGATCCATGCACCGCCTACACCCTAACCGCGCCTCCAAAGAAGAAAGAGAACTCTGAATGCGGAATCAGCTTCGCATGTCCACCGTAAGTGTCCGTACACTTTGCTGCATGTTAGCAACATCCCTTTTGAGTGAGGCTGAAGCGCTTAACGCGTAACAAGACTGAGTCTCCACCGTAGCGTCCATACGCCCTCATGCACCATAACATCCACTCGAATCTCACCTTCACCCAACTCAGCGTGCAACCTTCTCTCCGAATTTCTCTCCACCTTCAGCTTTTAACTCCCCTTCAACTCCACATCCAGCCTGTTATTCCCAAAAAAATCTCATCCAATTTTCCTCAAATCTCTCCACTACAGCATTATCTTCCCAAGATTTCAGCACCACTTCCCCTCACCTCACACAGCAAAGTTTCACTATAAAATGATAGACACGGTTGGAATAGGGGGGGGGGGGGGGAATTTTTTGGAAAAGGAAAAAACACAGTGTGTGAGAGGGCCTTTTTTGGGCTAAGAAGCAGAGAGAGCGCATAGAGAAAAAGGGAGAAGAGTTCTTGAGAGGAGAGAAATACAGTCAATTGGTGGATACCATTTTTATTCATCAGTTATCAGAGAGCGAAAGGAAAAGAGAGTAGGAGAAGTGCGAAGAAGGGTAGAGGATTCACGTGGAAAAGAAAACCAGAATCAGGGGAGGAGTTGCTTCCCATCGCTGCCAAGAGGTAAGTCCTAAGCTTATTCTTCCATGAATTGATGGTATATTTGGTTGTAATATAAGCATCGATGGCATACTCTGTAACCAAATTGTAAGTAGACTCCAAAGGAAATGTTGTATTTGTTCCGCTGCGGCTCTATCTTGTTCTTTTTTTTTTTTTTTATGTATACAGTGGTCTCATACTTTAGAAAAATGAAATATGGTGGACCCCTGGTGATGCGTTTTGTCCTTTTCCTTTTGGTTTGAAATGGTTTCCTCTAATTGCATTTGTCTTTACATGTGCCTCCTGATTTGTGTTTGTTTGTTTAGTTAAATTAAATTAGATAGATAAATAAGAGATAAATACAAGAATGGAGGTTGATTATTGGTTATAAAACTCAATGTTTGACGCCATCTGCAATATTTGATTTAAATTTGCATAGTTTTTAACTTCTATATCGTGGGTTAATATTAAAACTTGGGTTAGTTTGAGCATGACGCACTACTAATCCTATATTTTGGAAATCGCTTGAGTGATAAAAGCTTAGTAATTTCCACTAGTAAAATTTATAAAATTAGGATCAATTGAAGCATAGCGCATTATTAATCCTATGATTTTTTGGAAAGCGCTTGAGTTACGAAAGCTTAGTAATTCCCACCGTTTTTGAAACCATAGTTAGTTTGAGCAAGACGCACTACTTAACTCTGCCTGTTTTAGAGCTTTGCCTGTGACATGACGACTTGGCAAGCTCCACCAAAGATATTTCTAAAAATCATTTGAACCTAGAACTACGTAAGCTTTGAATTCCTCGTTGCACCCGAGGATACGTAGGAGCAGATATTAATCATGTCAAGCCCAAAAATAATTTCTCAACATTTTCTCTTTAAAAATCAAATTCCCAAAAAACAAACAAAAATATTTTTTTGAATCTGATAATGAGGGTAAAATAAATTTTTTGAAGTTAACGTAATTTGCACATTTAATTAAAGGTAACCGTTTTTTAACGGATGACGTAGGGTGCTAATACCTTCCCTACTCGTAATTGACTCCCGAACCTTAAATCTCTATCGTAGACCATCTTTGGGTTTTTCTAAGGTTTTCCAATTAATAATAAATCTTAGTGGCGACTCCATTGACCGTCAAAAATCTGGTCGCGACAGAGCTTTTGTAAACATACCATTATAATGGCGAATTTTAGACTTACCGTAAATATGATTTTACCGCGAAGAAAATATAAATTATTATTTTGTGAAAACCATGGTATTATCTGTCATTGATATACAAGGTCATGGTTAAGATAAATGGTTTATCGGTATGGATCTGTCTAGAAAGGAAGTGAGACCTTTGAAGGGGCTAAAGCAGTCCGTCTCTCTCTGGCCTGAGATTTGTACCGATACGCTGTTTGGGGAATTCTTAACTTAGGGACTCGGTATATACATGGCTAAGATGATTGGGGAATATAATGGTAATGAATTCTCGGAGAATTCTACTGTTATATATATATTTGGTTCAGTATTCTCTATGTTTTTAACAGTGAAAATTTGTGGAACAAGCATTCAATGGACTTTTTCTGAAATTAAACCGGTGTTCAAGTATTTTCGAAATATTTCAGTTTTGACCCCTGTTCAATAAATTAATTACTTTTTAGTACTATTATAAACCTTTGAACGAAAAGGAAGTATGAGTTGTATGAGATAAGTGGTTCTTGTTGGAACCAAATTGGTTAAAAGTATTTTTAATACAAAAACTCCCTAAGTGATTTTATGGTTTTGATGATAACAAAATGTATTAAGGTTTTTACAAAGGATAAACAAAATGTACTAAGCTTTTACGATGTATAACAAAGCTGCCTAACTAAGTTTATTGAAGGATGTTGCAGTCTGCGTCCAATAATCATTATGAGACCATGCGTCCAATGATTCTCTGCGTCCAATAAACAGTATAAGGCAATACTGTTCTGCGTCCAATGCAATACGCAGTCTGAGAGCTTTGCGTCCCATAATCAGTATTAGGAAATACTGTTCATCGTCCAATGATTCAGAATGCTCATCGTCCAATATTAAGAATACTGTTCATTGTCCAATATTCAGCACAAGGCAAATAAACATAAGTATAAGGCATTGATGCTCTACGTCCAATGTTCAGAATGCTTATCGTCCAATGATCAGTATAAGGCAAATACTGTTATAAGTCCAATGATTTCCAAAGAAGCAGAACCAGTAAGCGTCCAATGTATAAGAAGGACAAAAGTCCAATGTTCAGTATAAGACATTGATGTTCAACGTCCAATGAAGCTAAATGAACAAAAGAACTGTTCTGCGTTCAATGAAATCAGAATGACAAAAGTACTGTATTGCGTCCAATAAATCAGAAGGACAACAATCAAGTGTTCTACGACAAATGGAACAGAATGAAGCAGAATGGCAAAAGTCCAACAATACTGCTCTACGTCCAATGAAGCAGATTGACAAAGGTACATCAAACAACTGTTCTGCGTCCAATAAAGCAGAAGAACAAAAGTACAATTATCAACTGCTCTGCGTCCAATGGAACTATAAGGAAATGGTAAAAGTCCAATAACCAGAATGAGACAATACGTCCAATGTTGCTTTGCAACTAATCATCAGAATGGTAAGCATAAAGATGCGTCCAATGAGTGAATGAATATCATATGCAAATGGTAAGTACAAAGTATGCGTCCATTTGCTAGAAGGACTGAAAGTCCAATGATTTCTACATGCTGCGTCCAATACGCAGAATCCATAAACTTGCTATTTATTGCTCATGCATTTAATATTAAACATATTTATTGAGCAAATGATTTGAAATAAATAGCTGTATGCAATGCTTTCTGTACAACCATTGTCAACGTTTTTGAACGTACATTAAATGAAAAGCATAAAGCACTGTGGAAAGTGTACTAAGAGAGAGAATGTACTTTTATCTACTCTGTATATCTCTGAACACATCTTTCTGCTTTACACAGTGTATTCTCTCTGTCTCAATAAGATATTACTATTAACCACTGTACAATTGAGACTTTGAGTACAGGTTGCTTCTGATTAAGGAGAAAGAAACGCAGACATGCTCACTGAAGTAGATCTCCTCAGAGCAACGGGAAAATAGCATTTAATGCTATTAGAGAACGGTAACTTTTATGAAGGCTGAAGCTGAGCTATTCGAAGAACAAGTCTGAAGCTTCATCAAAGCCTATAAATACCGTGAACAAGAAGAAGTATACAAGAGACTGAATAACGAAAAAGAAAGAGCAAAAACGCTGTGCAATTTGTTATACTCTGTATAGAAAGTCTTGTATATTTTCTATCTTCTTGTAAAAGAGAGTTTGCTTAACTCTCGAAGTGCTTTAGTTTTCATATCCTCACTTGTGTGAGTTAGACAGCACTTAAATCAAAAACACTGCTGAGTTGTTTGAGCCTGGAGAGGCTTGACTGTAAAAGAATACTTAATTTAGTCTGAAGAGGCTGTGTGAAAAGAATACTTGTGATTTAGCCTGGAGAGGCTGTGTGCAAAGAATACTTGGGATTTAGCCTGGAGAGGCTGTGTGCAAAGAATACTTGGGATTTAGCCTGAAGAGGCTGTGTGCAAAGAATACTTGTATTGTATCAGGTTGATAGTGAAATCTCTCTAGTTTGAGGGGACTGGACGTAGCTCTTAGGAGAGGGTGAACCAGGATAAAAACTTGTGTTATTTCTTCCTTCCCTTATCTCTTATTATATCTGTGCTTATTACTAACCAAGGGGATTGAATTGATTTTGTTTAAACAAGTTTTTCATACACCTTAAATCGCACAAAGAAAACAAGTTTTTAAACTAAGAGGGAAGCTTCTGCGTCCAATCTTTTTGTGCGTCCAATATTACACAACTCTGTGCGTCCAGTGTTTTAAAACTATTGTGCGTCCAATATTTCAGAAAACGCTGTGCGTCCAATATTTGAAATAAGCCAGCGTCCAACATTTGCGAAAAGTTTTAAAAGCTTAGAAACACAATTCAACCCCCCCTTCTTGTGTTTCATCCTGTTACCTACAGTTGGCATCAGAGCTCGGTCTCTAGGGGTTGAGCACTTAATAGTGCAGAGAAGCAAGATCCATGGAGAACGAGGGACAAACTGTGAACAGACCACCACTGTTCAATGGAAATGAATACGACTACTGGAAGCAGAGAATGATCACATTCTTTGATGCTCAAAATATGGACCTATGGGATGTCGTGGAAACTGGCTACACTGCTCCAGTAAATGAAGCAGGTCAACAAATACCAAGAGCTCAGTGGACAGCAGATCAAAGGACCAGATTCCAGCTGAACTCGAAGGCAAGGCACTATCTGATGTGTGCCATTACAAAGTCAGAATATGACAAGGTGCACAGCTGCACTACTGCCAAGGAGATGTGGGACACTTTAGCTTTGGCACATGAAGGTTCATCTCAGGTTCGTGAGTCCAAAATCAGCATGCTAGTTCATATTTAGTTCATCAATATGAACTATTCAAAATGGAGGATCACGAGTCCATTGATCAAATGTTTGGAAGATTCCAAACAATCATTAACAACCTGAGGTCCTTGGGAAAAATCTACACAACTCAGGAGCATATCAGGAAAATCCTAAGGAGTCTGCCAAGACAATGGAGACCCAAGGTGACAGCCATACAAGAAGCAAGGGATCTTTCCACTCTTGCCATGGAGGATCTTCTAGGCTCACTGAAAGTACATGAGCTTGAGCTTAATGAAGAGGGAATCAAAAAAAGGGCAAAGTCCATTGCTCTTAAAGCTCAAAAAGGGAGCACCTCAAAAGCCTTGAAGGCAAATGTTTCTGATGAAGAATCATGCAGCTCAGAAGGAGAAGAAGGCTCAGATGATGATGAACTCTCCTTCATCTCCAGGAAAATAAAGTCTATGTGGAAAAAGAAGGGTGGCTTCAGAAGGAAGCAATTCAACAGAAGATTTCCACAAAAGGAGGAAAGTCCAGTGGTGTGCTATGGATGCAGGAAACCAGGCCACTACAAGGCAGACTGTCCTGAGGCCGAGAGGACAAAGAAGAAGTTCATCAAGAAGAAGAAAGGTCTCATGGCAACATGGGAGGATCTTGATGATTCCTCTGATGATGAGGATAAAGAAGAAGCTAATCTCTGCCTAATGGCAAGTCTTCCCTCAACTGACAGTGAGGACGAAGAGGAGGTAATTTCTTATTCTGAATTAAGTAATAATTTTGATGATCTTCTTAGAGATTCATCCATTTTATCTGATGAGTACAGATCTTTAAAGAAAAAGTTTTCTCTTATAACAAAAGATTTTGAAAAGCTTACTTCAGAAAACAAAGTACTCAAATCAGAAAATGGAAAGTTAAGACTTCAAGTAAGTCAACTAAAAGATGAATCTCCAAAGGATTCTGAGTCCAATACTTCCTGTGAAGTACAAGTACTTCAACAAGAAGTAAATGAACTCACTGGACGATTGTCCAGATTTGTCAGTAGCTCTGAAAAGCTTGATCAAATTTTAAAAATTCAGAGAAAACCTTCTGACAAAAGTGGTTTGGGTTATGAAAAACCAAAACCAAAGTTTTCCAAAAGTCCATCGAAATTTAATATATACTGTGGTCACTGTGGAAAGGCTGGACATGTCACATCAACATGCGTCCATAACAAAAGGGACATGCCTGGACGCAGACCAAGGACTAACATGAAAGGACCCAAGTCAATCTGGGTACCAAAAAGTATGATAATTCCTGTTGCAGATATACTTGATGGGAGGAAGACAACTCCAGTCATGGCACCTGGATAGTGGCTGCTTACTACACATAACAGGAGAAAGGTCTATGTTCCAAGACCTAAAGCTTAAGATCACCTAAGAATGAAGAAAATGGACAAGACGCAGAAAACTGTGATGCGTCCAATACTGGAAGTGGAATAAGCTGGCACTTTAAGACTTATCATCCTGAAGATCAAATCATTGGGAATGCAGATGATAAAGTCAGAACAAGGTCCACATTCAGAGAACAAACTGATGTTGCATTCATCTCTGAATTGGAGCCCGAAAACATAGATGAAGCCCTATTGGACGAAGGATGGATTCTGGCAATGCAGGAGGAGCTAAATCAATTCAAACGCAATGATGTTTGGACGCTAGTAGCCCCACCTGAAGATAAGTCCATTATTGGAACCAAATGGGTATTCAGAAACAAACTGGACGAAGAAGGTAAAGTTGTGAGAAACAAAGCAAGGTTAGTTGCTCAAGGCTACTCACAACAGGAAGGTATTGACTTTACTGAAACCTTTGCTCCAGTAGCTAGAATAGAGGCCATTCGCATTTTACTTTCATTTGCTGCCCAACATGATATGAGCCTTTATCAAATGGATGTAAAGAGTGCTTTTCTGAATGGTATAATAACAGAAGAAGTCTATGTTGAACAGCCCCCTGGCTTTGAGGATCAAACTTTTCCAAATCATGTTTTTAAATTGAAAAAGGCTCTTTATGGCCTTAAGCAAGCTCCTCGAGCTTGGTATGAAAAACTGAGTTCTTTTCTAATGGAAAATGGTTTTTCAAGAGGAAAAGTTGATAATACTCTTTTCAGAAAATCCATAGACTCACATTTCATCATAGTACAAATTTATGTAGATGATGTCATTTTTGGTGCTACTGATGAATCTCTATGTAGAGAATTTTCTGAGTTAGTGCAGGTTAGTAGGATTCTGTGATGCTGATTATGCTGGAGATAGGCTTGAAAGAAAAAGCACCAGCGGAGGATGCCATTTTATTGGATCCAATCTAGTATCATGGACAAGCAGGAGACAAAGCACAATTGCATTATCAACAGCTGAAGCTGAATATGTCTCTGCTGCAAGTTGTTGTTCTCAGCTCTTATGGATTAAACATCAATTGGAGGACTACAACATCTTCGAGAGTAAGATTTCTGTTCTTTGTGATAATACTGCTGCAATCAATTTATCTAAGAACCCAATCTTACACTCAAGAGCTAAGCATATAGAAATTAAACATCATTTTATTAGAGACTATGTGCAGAAGGGAACATTTGATATTTAGTTTGTTAGCACTGAAAATCAATGGGCAGATATATTTACAAAATCCCTCTCTGTAGATAGATTCATTTTTATAAGGAAGCATTTGAATATGCACTTTATAAAAGACTGATGTTTAGCGTCCAATATGCTCAAGCTGAGTCTGAGTCCAATGTGACTAGAGTCCAATAGGACACGATAGTCTATTTGAGACTTAGAATTTTTTCAAAGACTCAAAAGTTTTTACATCTTAGTAATCCCACGCTGAGTCCAAACTTTTTTCATAAAGATATATCTTACAGTTGGTATCTTACAAACGCTTTGCAGTATTTTTCAGTTTGATGATTATTCAAGCTTTCAAGAAAAACTTACTGTTATCTCTATAAACTTGATTCAGATTTCTCTTCGTTTGGCATCTTTTCTAAAATCATTTGTGTTTGAGAAAGCTTGTTTAGAAAAGGGGAGAAGAAAAAGGTTTTTTTAAGTTTCTCTCTGTTTTTCAAAACTGTCTTTGGACTATGATGTTCTATGAACCTTTTTGCCTGATGACAAAAGGGGGAGAAATATATGGGATTAAGTCTGATTGTGTTGCAGTAGTCTTATTACCATGTTCTAATTTGGTCTATTATCTGATAAGCTATTTGCTTTTTATTGGACTAATCTTGTTTTTATGAGTAAAAGAAATTTTCAGGTACTCTGAGTATATTGAATATCCAAAACCATGAGATGTTTATCTCAGGGGGAGAAGAGTAAGGAAAAACTGAGAAGTTTATCTCAGGGGGAGTTTCCCTTAGAAAATTTCTGTTTATATATCTGGTTTATGTGCTTTATTGTTTGTAAAACTTAATAATGTTTGTCATCATCAAAAAGGGGGAGATTGTTGGAACCAAATTGGTTAAAAGTATTTTTAATACAAAAACTCCCTAAGTGATTTTATGGTTTTGATGATAACAAAATGTATTAAGGTTTTTACAAAGGATAAACAAAATGTACTAAGCTTTTACAATGTATAACAAAGCTGCCTAACTAAGTTTATTGAAGGATGTTGCAGTCTGCGTCCAATAATCATTATGAGACCATGCGTCCAATGATTCTCTGCGTCCAATAAACAGTATAAGGCAATACTGTTCTGCGTCCAATGCAATACGCAGTCTGAGAGCTTTGCGTCCCATAATCTGTATTAGGAAATACTGTTCATCGTCCAATGATTCAGAATGCTCATCGTCCAATATTAAGAATACTGTTCATTGTCCAATATTCAGCACAAGGCAAATAAACATAAGTATAAGGCATTGATGCTCTACGTCCAATGTTCAGAATGCTTATCGTCCAATGATCAGTATAAGGCAAATACTGTTATAAGTCCAATGATTTCCAAAGAAGCAGAACCAGTAAGCGTCCAATGTATAAGAAGGACAAAAGTCCAATGTTCAGTATAAGACATTGATGTTCAACGTCCAATGAAGCTAAATGAACAAAAGAACTGTTCTGCGTTCAATGAAATCAGAATGACAAAAGTACTGTATTGCGTCCAATAAATCAGAAGGACAACAATCAAGTGTTCTACGACAAATGGAACAGAATGAAGCAGAATGGCAAAAGTCCAACAATACTGCTCTACGTCCAATGAAGCAGATTGACAAAGGTACATCAAACAACTGTTCTGCGTCCAATAAAGCAGAAGAACAAAAGTACAATTATCAACTGCTCTGCGTCCAATGGAACTATAAGGAAATGGCAAAAGTCCAATAACCAGAATGAGACAATACGTCCAATGTTGCTTTGCAACTAATCATCAGAATGGTAAGCATAAAGATGCGTCCAATGAGTGAATGAATATCATATGCAAATGGTAAGTACAAAGTATGCGTCCATTTGCTAAAAGGACTGAAAGTCCAATGATTTCTACATGCTGCGTCCAATACGCAGAATCCATAAACTTGCTATTTATTGCTCATGCATTTAATATTAAACATATTTATTGAGCAAATGATTTGAAATAAATAGCTGTATGCAATGCTTTCTGTACAACCATTGTCAACGTTTTTGAACGTACATTAAATGAAAAACATAAAGCACTGTGGAAAGTGTACTAAGAGAGAGAATGTACTTTTATCTACTCTGTATATCTCTGAACACATCTTTCTGCTTTACACAGTGTATTCTCTCTGTCTCAATAAGATATTACTATTAACCACTGTACAATTGAGACTTTGAGTACAGGTTGCTTCTGATTAAGGAGAAAGAAACGCAGACATGCTCACTGAAGTAGATCTCCTCAGAGCAACGGGAAAATAGCATTTAATGCTATTAGAGAACGGTAACTTTTATGAAGGCTGAAGCTGAGCTATTCGAAGAACAAGTCTGAAGCTTCATCAAAGCCTATAAATACCGTGAACAAGAAGAAGTATACAAGAGACTGAATAACGAAAAAGAAAGAGCAAAAACGCTGTGCAATTTGTTATACTCTGTATAGAAAGTCTTGTATATTTTCTATCTTCTTGTAAAAGAGAGTTTGCTTAACTCTCGAAGTGCTTTAGTTTTCATATCCTCACTTGTGTGAGTTAGACAGCACTTAAATCAAAAACACTGCTGAGTTGTTTGAGCCTGGAGAGGCTTGACTGTAAAAGAATACTTAATTTAGTCTGAAGAGGCTGTGTGAAAAGAATACTTGTGATTTAGCCTGGAGAGGCTGTGTGCAAAGAATACTTGGGATTTAGCCTGGAGAGGCTGTGTGCAAAGAATACTTGGGATTTAGCCTGAAGAGGCTGTGTGCAAAGAATACTTGTATTGTATCAGGTTGATAGTGAAATCTCTCTAGTTTGAGGGGACTGGACGTAGCTCTTAGGAGAGGGTGAACCAGGATAAAAACTTGTGTTATTTCTTCCTTCCCTTATCTCTTATTATATCTGTGCTTATTACTAACCAAGGGGATTGAATTGATTTTGTTTAAACAAGTTTTTCATACACCTTAAATCGCACAAAGAAAACAAGTTTTTAAACTAAGAGGGAAGCTTCTGCGTCCAATCTTTTTGTGCGTCCAATATTACACAACTCTGTGCGTCCAGTGTTTTAAAACTATTGTGCGTCCAATATTTCAGAAAACGCTGTGCGTCCAATATTTGAAATAAGCCAGCGTCCAACATTTGCGAAAAGTTTTAAAAGCTTAGAAACACAATTCAACCCCCCCTTCTTGTGTTTCATCCTGTTACCTACAGTTGGCATCAGAGCTCGGTCTCTAGGGGTTGAGCACTTAATAGTGCAGAGAAGCAAGATCCATGGAGAACGAGGGACAAACTGTGAACAGACCACCACTGTTCAATGGAAATGAATACGACTACTGGAAGCAGAGAATGATCACATTCTTTGATGCTCAAAATATGGACCTATGGGATGTCGTGGAAACTGGCTACACTGCTCCAGTAAATGAAGCAGGTCAACAAATACCAAGAGCTCAGTGGACAGCAGATCAAAGGACCAGATTCCAGCTGAACTCGAAGGCAAGGCACTATCTGATGTGTGCCATTACAAAGTCAGAATATGACAAGGTGCACAGCTGCACTACTGCCAAGGAGATGTGGGACACTTTAGCTTTGGCACATGAAGGTTCATCTCAGGTTCGTGAGTCCAAAATCAGCATGCTAGTTCATATTTAGTTCATCAATATGAACTATTCAAAATGGAGGATCACGAGTCCATTGATCAAATGTTTGGAAGATTCCAAACAATCATTAACAACCTGAGGTCCTTGGGAAAAATCTACACAACTCAGGAGCATATCAGGAAAATCCTAAGGAGTCTGCCAAGACAATGGAGACCCAAGGTGACAGCCATACAAGAAGCAAGGGATCTTTCCACTCTTGCCATGGAGGATCTTCTAGGCTCACTGAAAGTACATGAGCTTGAGCTTAATGAAGAGGGAATCAAAAAAAGGGCAAAGTCCATTGCTCTTAAAGCTCAAAAAGGGAGCACCTCAAAAGCCTTGAAGGCAAATGTTTCTGATGAAGAATCATGCAGCTCAGAAGGAGAAGAAGGCTCAGATGATGATGAACTCTCCTTCATCTCCAGGAAAATAAAGTCTATGTGGAAAAAGAAGGGTGGCTTCAGAAGGAAGCAATTCAACAGAAGATTTCCACAAAAGGAGGAAAGTCCAGTGGTGTGCTATGGATGCAGGAAACCAGGCCACTACAAGGCAGACTGTCCTGAGGCCGAGAGGACAAAGAAGAAGTTCATCAAGAAGAAGAAAGGTCTCATGGCAACATGGGAGGATCTTGATGATTCCTCTGATGATGAGGATAAAGAAGAAGCTAATCTCTGCCTAATGGCAAGTCTTCCCTCAACTGACAGTGAGGACGAAGAGGAGGTAATTTCTTATTCTGAATTAAGTAATAATTTTGATGATCTTCTTAGAGATTCATCCATTTTATCTGATGAGTACAGATCTTTAAAGAAAAAGTTTTCTCTTATAACAAAAGATTTTGAAAAGCTTACTTCAGAAAACAAAGTACTCAAATCAGAAAATGGAAAGTTAAGACTTCAAGTAAGTCAACTAAAAGATGAATCTCCAAAGGATTCTGAGTCCAATACTTCCTGTGAAGTACAAGTACTTCAACAAGAAGTAAATGAACTCACTGGACGATTGTCCAGATTTGTCAGTAGCTCTGAAAAGCTTGATCAAATTTTAAAAATTCAGAGAAAACCTTCTGACAAAAGGGGTTTGGGTTATGAAAAACCAAAACCAAAGTTTTCCAAAAGTCCATCGAAATTTAATATATACTGTGGTCACTGTGGAAAGGCTGGACATGTCACATCAACATGCGTCCATAACAAAAGGGACATGCCTGGACGCAGACCAAGGACTAACATGAAAGGACCCAAGTCAATCTGGGTACCAAAAAGTATGATAATTCCTGTTGCAGATATACTTGATGGGAGGAAGACAACTCCAGTCATGGCACCTGGATAGTGGCTGCTTACTACACATAACAGGAGAAAGGTCTATGTTCCAAGACCTAAAGCTTAAGATCACCTAAGAATGAAGAAAATGGACAAGACGCAGAAAACTGTGATGCGTCCAATACTGGAAGTGGAATAAGCTGGCACTTTAAGACTTATCATCCTGAAGATCAAATCATTGGGAATGCAGATGATAAAGTCAGAACAAGGTCCACATTCAGAGAACAAACTGATGTTGCATTCATCTCTGAATTGGAGCCCGAAAACATAGATGAAGCCCTATTGGACGAAGGATGGATTCTGGCAATGCAGGAGGAGCTAAATCAATTCAAACGCAATGATGTTTGGACGCTAGTAGCCCCACCTGAAGATAAGTCCATTATTGGAACCAAATGGGTATTCAGAAACAAACTGGACGAAGAAGGTAAAGTTGTGAGAAACAAAGCAAGGTTAGTTGCTCAAGGCTACTCACAACAGGAAGGTATTGACTTTACTGAAACCTTTGCTAGCTTGGTATGAAAAACTGAGTTCTTTTCTAATGGAAAATGGTTTTTCAAGAGGAAAAGTTGATAATACTCTTTTCAGAAAATCCATAGACTCACATTTCATCATAGTACAAATTTATGTAGATGATGTCATTTTTGGTGCTACTGATGAATCTCTATGTAGAGAATTTTCTGAGTTAGTGCAGGTTAGTAGGATTCTGTGATGCTGATTATGCTGGAGATAGGCTTGAAAGAAAAAGCACCAGCGGAGGATGCCATTTTATTGGATCCAATCTAGTATCATGGACAAGCAGGAGACAAAGCACAATTGCATTATCAACAGCTGAAGCTGAATATGTCTCTGCTGCAAGTTGTTGTTCTCAGCTCTTATGGATTAAACATCAATTGGAGGACTACAACATCTTCGAGAGTAAGATTTCTGTTCTTTGTGATAATACTGCTGCAATCAATTTATCTAAGAACCCAATCTTACACTCAAGAGCTAAGCATATAGAAATTAAACATCATTTTATTAGAGACTATGTGCAGAAGGGAACATTTGATATTTAGTTTGTTAGCACTGAAAATCAATGGGCAGATATATTTACAAAATCCCTCTCTGTAGATAGATTCATTTTTATAAGGAAGCATTTGAATATGCACTTTATAAAAGACTGATGTTTAGCGTCCAATATGCTCAAGCTGAGTCTGAGTCCAATGTGACTAGAGTCCAATAGGACACGATAGTCTATTTGAGACTTAGAATTTTTTCAAAGACTCAAAAGTTTTTACATCTTAGTAATCCCACGCTGAGTCCAAACTTTTTTCATAAAGATATATCTTACAGTTGGTATCTTACAAACGCTTTGCAGTATTTTTCAGTTTGATGATTATTCAAGCTTTCAAGAAAAACTTACTGTTATCTCTATAAACTTGATTCAGATTTCTCTTCGTTTGGCATCTTTTCTAAAATCATTTGTGTTTGAGAAAGCTTGTTTAGAAAAGGGGAGAAGAAAAAGGTTTTTTTAAGTTTCTCTCTGTTTTTCAAAACTGTCTTTGGACTATGATGTTCTATGAACCTTTTTGCCTGATGACAAAAGGGGGAGAAATATATGGGATTAAGTCTGATTGTGTTGCAGTAGTCTTATTACCATGTTCTAATTTGGTCTATTATCTGATAAGCTATTTGCTTTTTATTGGACTAATCTTGTTTTTATGAGTAAAAGAAATTTTCAGGTACTCTGAGTATATTGAATATCCAAAACCATGAGATGTTTATCTCAGGGGGAGAAGAGTAAGGAAAAACTGAGAAGTTTATCTCAGGGGGAGTTTCCCTTAGAAAATTTCTGTTTATATATCTGGTTTATGTGCTTTATTGTTTGTAAAACTTAATAATGTTTGTCATCATCAAAAAGGGGGAGATTGTTGGAACCAAATTGGTTAAAAGTATTTTTAATACAAAAACTCCCTAAGTGATTTTATGGTTTTGATGATAACAAAATGTATTAAGGTTTTTACAAAGGATAAACAAAATGTACTAAGCTTTTACAATGTATAACAAAGCTGCCTAACTAAGTTTATTGAAGGATGTTGCAGTCTGCGTCCAATAATCATTATGAGACCATGCGTCCAATGATTCTCTGCGTCCAATAAACAGTATAAGGCAATACTGTTCTGCGTCCAATGCAATACGCAGTCTGAGAGCTTTGCGTCCCATAATCTGTATTAGGAAATACTGTTCATCGTCCAATGATTCAGAATGCTCATCGTCCAATATTAAGAATACTGTTCATTGTCCAATATTCAGCACAAGGCAAATAAACATAAGTATAAGGCATTGATGCTCTACGTCCAATGTTCAGAATGCTTATCGTCCAATGATCAGTATAAGGCAAATACTGTTATAAGTCCAATGATTTCCAAAGAAGCAGAACCAGTAAGCGTCCAATGTATAAGAAGGACAAAAGTCCAATGTTCAGTATAAGACATTGATGTTCAACGTCCAATGAAGCTAAATGAACAAAAGAACTGTTCTGCGTTCAATGAAATCAGAATGACAAAAGTACTGTATTGCGTCCAATAAATCAGAAGGACAACAATCAAGTGTTCTACGACAAATGGAACAGAATGAAGCAGAATGGCAAAAGTCCAACAATACTGCTCTACGTCCAATGAAGCAGATTGACAAAGGTACATCAAACAACTGTTCTGCGTCCAATAAAGCAGAAGAACAAAAGTACAATTATCAACTGCTCTGCGTCCAATGGAACTATAAGGAAATGGCAAAAGTCCAATAACCAGAATGAGACAATACGTCCAATGTTGCTTTGCAACTAATCATCAGAATGGTAAGCATAAAGATGCGTCCAATGAGTGAATGAATATCATATGCAAATGGTAAGTACAAAGTATGCGTCCATTTGCTAAAAGGACTGAAAGTCCAATGATTTCTACATGCTGCGTCCAATACGCAGAATCCATAAACTTGCTATTTATTGCTCATGCATTTAATATTAAACATATTTATTGAGCAAATGATTTGAAATAAATAGCTGTATGCAATGCTTTCTGTACAACCATTGTCAACGTTTTTGAACGTACATTAAATGAAAAGCATAAAGCACTGTGGAAAGTGTACTAAGAGAGAGAATGTACTTTTATCTACTCTGTATATCTCTGAACACATCTTTCTGCTTTACACAGTGTATTCTCTCTGTCTCAATAAGATATTACTATTAACCACTGTACAATTGAGACTTTGAGTACAGGTTGCTTCTGATTAAGGAGAAAGAAACGCAGACATGCTCACTGAAGTAGATCTCCTCAGAGCAACAGGAAAATAGCATTTAATGCTATTAGAGAACGGTAACTTTTATGAAGGCTGAAGCTGAGCTATTCGAAGAACAAGTCTGAAGCTTCATCAAAGCCTATAAATACCGTGAACAAGAAGAAGTATACAAGAGACTGAATAACGAAAAAGAAAGAGCAAAAACGCTGTGCAATTTGTTATACTCTGTATAGAAAGTCTTGTATATTTTCTATCTTCTTGTAAAAGAGAGTTTGCTTAACTCTCGAAGTGCTTTAGTTTTCATATCCTCACTTGTATGAGTTAGACAGCACTTAAATCAAAAACACTCTGCTGAGTTGTTTGAGCCTGGAGAGGCTTGACTGTAAAAGAATACTTAATTTAGCCTGAAGAGGCTGTGTGCAAAGAATACTTGTGATTTAGCCTGGAGAGGCTGTGTGCAAAGAATACTTGGGATTTAGCCTGGAGAGGCTGTGTGCAAAGAATACTTGGGATTTAGCCTGAAGAGGCTGTGTGCAAAGAATACTTGTATTCTATCAGGTTGATAGTGAAATCTCTCTAGTTTGAGGGGACTGGACGTAGCTCTTAGGAAAGGGTGAACCAGGATAAAAACTTGTGTTATTTCTTCCTTCCCTTATCTCTTATTATATCTGTGCTTATTACTAACCAAGGGGATTGAATTGATTTTGTTTAAACAAGTTTTTCATACACCTTAAATCGCACAAAGAAAACAAGTTTTTAAACTAAGAGGGAAGCTTCTGCGTCCAATCTTTTTGTGCGTCCAATATTACACAACTCTGTGCGTCCAGTGTTTTAAAACTATTGTGCGTCCAATATTTCAGAAAACGTTGTGCGTCCAATATTACACAACTCTGTGCGTCCAGTGTTTTAAAACTATTGTGCGTCCAATGTTTCAGAAAACGTTGTGCGTCCAATATTTGAAATAAGCCAGCGTCCAACATTTGCGAAAAGTTTTAAAAGCTTAGAAACACAATTCAGCCCCCCTTCTTGTGTTTCATCCTGTTACCTACAGTTCTGTGTTCTGTCTGAATAGTGAAATTTTGTGTTTTCCTGAGATGTGTGATTTAGTATTCTTATCTGAGAAACGTGGTTCTGTGTTTACTTGTGATTCTGTGTTTATTTGAGAGTTAAGTCATAAGCTGGTATCTGTGGTTATTAAGTAAAATCTCTTGGAGTAGCGGGCTGAATGCTCGTGGCTCTGTGCCGAAATTCCTATGGTAAAATCTCCTTGAGTAGCGAGTGACTTACTCGTGGATGTGGCCCGAATATAAGTGGTAAAGTCTCCAGGAGCAGCGGGTTCTTTTCTCGTGGGTGTGATCCCAAAACTATGTCGTAAAATCTCTAGGGGTAGCGGGTTCCTTTCTCGTGGCTGTGGGCCGAAATTCTTAAGTAAAATCCCCAAGAGTAGCGGGCAGGATGTTCGTGGGTTTGTCCCGAAAGTATAGAGAGTCTTGTGTGAAATTCCCTGTTTAAGATGTTGAATGATTCCTTTGTTGTATACTGTTCTCACTGGATGTTCCCAAATGTGCTGTGTTTGAGCGAAATTCTTATTGTGTGGATACATTGATTTCTTTAGCATGATTCCTTAGTGTTTGTGTGGTAAGTTGTTGTGTGCCGTACTTTCCTCATTAAGTTGTTTAGAGTTTCACCCTTGCCTGCTTTGTTGTGTTGATGCATGACGGAGTAGATGTCTGACCCAGGAAGTGGGTTAGCTCTTAGGAGAAGAGCTGAAGGATGCTGCTGATTAGATGATATGGATTCCAAGAAGATTAGATGGTTACTGTGTTATTTGGGTAGGGGTTTAGAGACCAGACTGGCTCAGATGTTCACTATCTTACTTTAAATTCTTTCCTATACAAACTCTGATGATTTTATATATATATATGAGACGAGATCTTCTTCATAGTATTGTGTTATGCTTCCGCACTTAAACTCTTTTGGAAAAGAATTAATACATATTTCTCCATCCTTCTCTGTGTTAAAAGAAGAAAAAATTTTACTCACGTTTTCGGAGAAGGAATGTTGAGTTTTCACTAAATATTTTCTAAGTTATTTCGAAATTCATTGGTAACTATGGTGTAATATCCTTTTTGGAGAAAGGGTGTTGCATGTGTGGTCATGTGTTGTATGTTTCATGAAAAACTCAAAGACTTGAGTTTTCATATTGGATGTTGAATGAGTTTTCATTCTATTAGTAATATGTGTTTTTATATATTTATGTATATGAGTGAAAGTATGATTTTGGTTGAGGCATGATAATTTTTGATAAACCTATGTGTTGTTGGAAAAATCATATGTATGATTTGGAGTGATTTGGAATGCCTAAGTGTATGCTTGATGAGTTGATGATTTTTATGCTATGTTCATTATGTATGTTCATATGCTATGGATGGCCACTTTGAGTGGATGTATGATTTATGGCTTGATTGTGTTCTTGCCTAATTGATGTATGTTGCTATCTTTGAATATTTCATATACCTTGAATTCAATGTGATTGGAATTGGATTGAAATATTTGACTAAGTGTAGTAAGAGGAGTTAAAAGCTTTAATGAAAGAGTTTTCTAAAAGGAATCAAATAAATTAATTAAGATTCAAGTTAATACATAGATAAATTTCATAAAATTGCTAAGTAGAAGTCTTCAATCAATTTCATACTAAGTCATTTTTATACATAAAACTCTAAGTGAGCTAGAAAATCAATTAATGAGGGAGAAAATCAAATTTCAAATTTTTAGGAGTCAAAAACGAAATCTGGATGCTTTGGGGTCAAAACTGCAAAATTTTGAAATTCGGGGCATAATTTCGAAAATCTGGGCACTTTGGGCCAAAAATATAATTTTCAAAAGTTTTGGGGCAGAAAACGCGAAGTCTGGGCACTTTGGGCCAAAAACATAATTTACGAAAGTCTTGGGGGCAGAAAACGCAAAATCTGGGCATTTTGGACCAGAAACCAAATTCTTCAAAAAATCAGGGGCTTGAATGCAAAACTGGACTTCTTAGGTGGTCAAAATTGTAAATACTTAAAAGTAAAGGAACTTAAGTAAAATTATCAAAGAACTTAACTAAGATTTTTAATTAAATCTTTTTACAATGAAGAGTGAGAAGTAAAATAATAAAGATTTGAGAGTTAGAAGTTAAGAGAAGTTTTCATAAAACTTATGTTTTTTTAAAATAACGTTATTACACGATATTGGAAGAGGACCAATACGTGGTGATGATAAAAGTCTTAAGGACAATAATATTACACGGTATTGGAAGGGACCAATACGTGGCGATGATAAAAGTCTTAAGGACAATAATATTACACGGTATTTAAAGAGGATCAATACGTGGCGACGATAAAGTCTTAAGGACAAAAATATTACACGGTGTTGGATGAAAGCTGTAACATCCGCTTTTATAACTAACTGTTTATTTCCGTCTTATTTGAATTTTTGTGATATAATTATTTTGAGTTTTATTTTTAGCTTAAAAATAGTATTTAAATATGCATGTTTAAGAATACTTCTGAAAGTGGTTGATTTTCAGCTTCCATTAGGGTTAATTCCAACGTCCGTATCTTTGCATTTTTTGTCCTTTTTCTGTTTTATATGAATTTTTGTTCCAAAAATATTGTGTGATTTATTTTTAGCTTAAAATTATTAATAAAATATACGTATTCCGAAATACTTCTAAAACGGTAGCTTTTCAATCAAAATCGAGTCTTTTTACAGAAAACGGTTTACGTCTAACTGACGGAAAGTGATTTAAATAGCTTGAGTGTGTTAAACCAACTCAATAAATAAACTTCCTTCACAAAAGTTGGTTCTGTTATTATTTTAGATTTTCTGGAATTTTTGGAAAACTTTCAAAAAATACCGAAAACTACGCTACCCGGGGACGTTTTAACGCAAAAACCTTGTTTAACAGGTATAATTTTCGTGACAAAGGTCCATAACCATTTTATATTTTATTTTTAATTATTTATTTCATGATTTTTAAAATTATTTCTGTGTAAGTTTTGAAAACCCTATTTTTCTGCATTTTCGGGGTTATACCTGCGAAACGATGAAAACCGAAGAGTTTGCACTATCTATAAATTTCAAAAATGAGTGCCACGAAATTATTTGGACTCCTTGTGGCATTTTCTAGCATTCTCATTGGTTCTCATCATTTTTAACTAATTATTTCAATTTTTGATTTATGAAAAGACCAAAATACCCTTGTTTTCATCCAAACCCTAGGGGTATTTTTGGAAAATCACATCCTCCCCTCCCAGCCTTGATTTTGGCCGCCTCAACCATGCAAGTGGGAAGTCCAAGTGGTCCTAGTTGCATATGAGTCATAGAAGTTGGCCAATGGGTTTTTAAATAATTAATTTTGGTTTTTTCTTTAATTAAATCATGGTTAAATTAAACCAAACCATGGTTGGTCTTAACCCCACCCCCTTGCACGAAATTTTGGCTATAAATAGAGGGGGGGAGCTCTTCATTTTCATCACAAACTCACTTGAAGAATTCCTCCCAAAATTCTTTTCTTTTCCTTTGTTTTCCTTTAAGTTTCCTTTATTTTCTAATCAAGCTTTTCTTGTGTTGTTCTTATTATTCTTAGCTTGTTCTTCCATCTTCATAAGGCTAAGGTTTGGGGAATTTCTTTCCAAGTTAGTTTGATCTTTATTTTGTTGAGTTCTTAAGTTTTGGGTGTTTATGCTTTAAATAAATTGTTATTTATTTGTAAAATTGTTTTAAAATTATACTGTCTTATTTTTATTTTAAAATATGATTTTTCAAATAGTAAAGTTATAATGCCCAATTTATTTATAAAGTTTAATAATTGTACCGTTACGCTGGCGAAATTTTATCGATAAAGGCTCGATCACCCAGTGGGCTAGGCCTCCGTGATCAACAAATCTAAGAAATTGTAAAATTGAACCTCTGTAGTTCTTTTGACGAATATGGATGGGGTGCTTTGGTCAGGCGTAAGAATACATCTTCGGTGTACTCATACGGTCGGGCTCAGGGGTCGTATCTCTATTACGCGATTGGGACGAAAGCAAGTGACTAACTACGCTAAAAATTCCTAAACCGGTATTTTTCTACCATTTCCATGTTCTTTTCGAAAATATATATATAGAGGTTGATTGGGTAAAATAAATTAATAGTAATGGGTTCTCGGTGAACTCTACTGTTAAATTATTTCGAAGAAATTCCTGATTTGGGACCCTGTTATATATAAAAACTTGTGATTTTTACTGTTTATATACAGACTAATGATGGGAGAAGGTAGTTCATTTGTATGGATCTGTCTAGGAAAGAAAAATGTCTTTGAAGGGGCCTACAAGCTCACCTGATCTTTCCTGGGATCCATACCGGTGCGCTATTTTTCCTGTCTTAGCAAGTTTGTATATACGTGGCGAAGATTACCTGATCAGCTTCCCAAGGGCTTTCCCAAAAAGAATGAACTTAAGTAATAATTCCCGTTAATATTATTCTGGTTAAGTTCTTTACCGCATTTGACTCTATCACAATGTAATTATTATTAAAATAAATGTGTACAGCCGAAAAGAGTAATATAATGGTTAAGTTTTAAGAGATTTTCTGTGGTGATAGAATAAGAGTATTCTATGTGGTTTTGTATTAAGAGATTTAATACAGTAAAACAGAGAAGGTTTTACAAGAGAAACCAAAGTGATATTATGCAATTTTTTTTTAGTGTCATTTGCATACAGGTTTTTTGAGCAGTACAACCCAGAGAGGGTTGAGAATAGAGTTGCGTTGGGCTACAATTGCCTTCTGGGATTATCCAGGTTTCGAAAGTCTCAATAGCCTTGCATGGTGAATACCCTTGAGCTGAGACGAGTCGTATACCCGGCTTGGATAAATCTGACTGACGGACCTATTTCATGATATGGATGTGAATGCGCATTTCGGAATGACTGCTAGGGGGTCTGAGGGGGACTACCTGGTTGTTCTGTTAAGACTTGTCGCAGGCCTATCGCTCAATGGAGTTTGGTGGGAAAAGTCTCCTTGGAGCAGCACACCGGTGTATTATGAGAGAGATTGAAGTATCATGCATAAATATATCTGTGATTGACAATTTATCTATGATTGATGTTTTATCTGTGATTGACAATTTATCTGTGATTGATGTTTATCTGTGATTGACATTACTTCTGTGATTGGTGATCTATTCTTGATTGTTTCTTGGTTTTACAGTGTTTTATTCCTAAGTGTGATTTGGGTGGTAAGACTCTGAAAATATACTGTATAAGTATTGTATGTATACTTTTTGAAACTAACATTCTTAACTTGTGTAAGTTTTTCACCCTGCCTACTTTCCATGTTGTTTTGTATGTGGTTGAGTAGATGAGTTATCCTCGGACAGGATTGGACCCAGTGAGACGTCTTAGCATCACCCCGTTGGGGGGTATAGATGTGATCTGAGAGATAGATCACATCACTCAGTGGGGTACCTTTGTGGGCAGGATATGTGTCACTGATGGCACTGTTGATGGTAACTGTAGGGAATGGAGGGAACCAGTGGTACTTTCTGTGAAGTTACCACTCAGGCAGATTACAGAGGGGTCTACAGACTCAGAGAGTGGGCCGGAGTACATCCCTAGGCACCCAGCAGCTAAGCGTGTCTATGGTAGATGGGGAAGATTTTATGGGAGGATGCGGAGGTCAGCTTTTAGGACTCCGTCTTCACATCCCAGCAGAGAGGTTGTTACTGCACATGACAGGACTTCTGATGATGAGCCGAGGACTTACACGCCTCGATCACCACCTGGAGAGATGCAGAGTAGAGTTAGAGCAGCCAGTGTGGAGAGGTATCACCCTACCTCAGCAGGGCCTTCTGGAGAGACGGGCGTCTCAGATGGATCTCTAGAGGCCCAGGATAGGATTTGGGAGCGTCTCCGCAAGGGCAAGGGGAAGGTATCTGAGGAGCATGAGGGCGATGTTCTTGGAGGCTCAGCTACTGAATCTCTCCGTCATGAGTAGTTTAGAGTGGACCTGGCTTTTATATTACTTAGTAACTTTCATTTCAGTCTTTTATTTCAGTCATTTTCTTTTTAGTTTGTTTTAGTGTTTTTACTGCTTTTTGATGTATAGTAGTTTTAGAAACTCCTTGCTTGTACTGATGCAAGCTCTTTTGATATATATACTTGAGGAGGTTGTTTTTATTTCAGTGTTTCTACTAATACTATTCTTATTTCACCACGTGATAGAAAAGGAAGGAATGGACTCCCCATTCTTCTCATCTTTTAAAAAGGCAAAAATTTTATCCTTATTTTTTTGGAACTTAACTTGTTTAAATCAAAGTTACTTAGAAAATTATTATGAAAATCTTGGTTACTATGGTGTAATATCCTTTTTGGAGAAAGGGTGTTGCAAAAGCCAACACATGGCGACGAAAAACCCTAAGACAAGGGACCACTTTGATTGTATTGATTGTGGTTGCAAATATACTGTCATATGCATCTGAGATATTGGCTTTTGCCAAGCTAACATTTATTGCTATGATGAGAGCACACAATCCTATGCGGGGATTGTAAATAAGTATGGTCTGACTATAAGTCTTTGAGGCCATCCAGGTTACGAAGTTCTCAATGGCCTTGAAATGAATTCCCTTGTGCCGAGACGAGTCGTAATACCCAGCTTGGATGATCCTGACCAGGGCTATCTTATTTATGATGTGGTGTACGACGTAGCACAATGGGTCTGTACTGAATAAATGACAAACGATGACCGAGAGTGAAGGTCAGTTTGCATTAATGATAGGTATACGATTCCGCCATATCGCTCTATTTAGTTGAGGAAGTCTCCATGGAGCAGTGCACCGGTGTATTAAAGAGATATTGAAGTGACATGCATTATGCTAGAGTGCTATGTGTGTGTTTGACTGTGTGTTTAATTTGATGATGTGCTCTCTTTTGGTGTATGACTATCTTAGAGAAAGATTTGCGAAAAAGTAGCTATATATATCCTTGCAATGTAATATGTAGTATTTTCTTTTTTGTATACATCCTTTCAGTGGATTTCAACTTGTGTAAAGAAATTCACCCTTGCGTGTTTTTCTGCTATTTTATGTACGTTACGCGTAGATGTCCACTTCGAGACATCTGATAGCCCGAGTGAGGGAGTGCTTCCAGCCTCGTGAGGCCGATGGTGGGGGATGGACTTACGATCTCATCTCCCAATGGGCCACTGTGTCTGGACACGTGGTTAGGACTAGAGGAGGGGTGTTGGGCCCCGAAGAGGCTTTGGAGAGGGACATGGTTTTGGACGTTTAGATACCCGTCGAGAGGATGCGCTACTGACTGGGAGATGCACCCTTTGCACGCGGTATCACTTTGGAGAACTGGGAGGCCAGAGTTCCGCCCACGGCGCAGCCTAGGAGGGAGGCGAGGGAGGATCAGAGACCTACACCTCAGCGGATAGCCGAATCGGTATCCAACCGTTGTCGTCTGATTCATCACACTCCAAGGAAGAGTTTAATTGGAGAGGGCACGCTTACCAAGGATGGCTCCACCGGTGACACCAGTTCCATCACCCAAGACCGTGAGGCCGACACTTCCTGTTCCATACGTCGCGCCTTCTGGACGTCTGCTGCGCTATTCTTCTGACACTTCTGCTAGACCTTCGGGACACGTAGTTAGAGGGAAAAGGAAGGTTAGAGACGGGCCAGATCGTGTACTATTCGAGGTGTCTGAGGTTGAGGAGGACCCCGAGGAGATGTCATCGTCTTAGGCCTGTAGAGCTGGGGGTGTCTAGTGCTAGGTTGTAGAGTGTCTGTTAGCGACCAGTCTAGGTTTGGGATGTACAAGTTCAGTGTCGTGTATTTGACACACCTTTTGATTTACAGCTTTCCTAGGTTTAGCTTTATCGCTTTATTTCCTTATGTCAGGTTGTTGTATTTTGGCCACTATGTCATGGTTCCAAACTATACTTGCGGGCGCAAGACTTGTGTATATTGACATGATGATATATATATCTATATATGTATGATGTTTCTTTTCTTCTGAGTTTCTGGATGGCTAAATGTGATGTGAGAAATCTTGCGTATAAGATCTTGAAAAAATATTTAGCCACCAATTTTGGTAACCTTGATTTATGAAAGACGATTTTCCGCATTAAGTTTTTAGTTTTTCACGTGACGTTCCTTGTGTGAAAAAGGGGCGTTACACACCCCACACGGCATGTTGGTACAACTGCACACACGGTTCTTCTTCCTCCTGCTAGCCGCTTGGCGCGACCATTGTTGCGTCACATAGCTCTTTATCCGTGCCGTTGTGGTGCGGTCCTTCTCTATCCCTGGTCACAGCAAGGCGGCTTTAGCTGCTGCTTTGCCTTCTTTGTCCAACTTTCCAGCTCACTTTCTGGTCATCTATTAGCATTTTGAATTTTGAATTGTGAGACAACCTAATGGCTCCATGCCCGCAGTATGTGTGCTCTGTTTTAATTACCCACAAATAATCCAATCCAGATATCCCTCGGTAAACAAAGACATGGGAACAACGAAAATGCATTTAATTAATGGCTTAAATATATTTGACATCCCTGCAAATATAGCGAGGTTTTGGTTTTGGTCCCTCCAAAAAAAATTTAGTATTTTATCCCCGCAACCTTGAAATCTACTATTTTGGCCCCCACCGTCCGTCCTCGTCTAAAAAATGTCGATGTGGCAAACGGCAGTCCACCTGCGCCCACCCACGTCAAATTACTATGACACGTAGGCTTAGTGATAAGGACTTTGACATGGCACCCCCAATTTGTACCCCATTGTGTCCGCACGTGAAATCAGATTAGGGCACACTCCTCCATTTTCAATATTTGTATCTGTTGCGTTTCAGAATGGGGGGAGCAAGAGAAGCAAGGCATCGTTCAGTGGGTCGTCATCGTATCCTGATGTAATGTGCGATTATGGGCTGAAGGTTGAGATTTACACCTCTGGGCAAGATACCATTACTCCCGGTCGCAGACTCCTGAGATGCAAGAACTGGATAGTAATGTTCCAAGCTAATTTGGGGTATTTGTGTTTGTTATTTTCGCTGACCTCTGACCAAGTAATGTTTTGTTTTTTGCAGAGGAAAGATACCTGCGATTACTTTCTTTGGCTGGATGAGTTATTTGATGTCAATGGCAATGGCAAAAGCAAAGGTCCTAGGTATAGCTACTGCTGCTCGAAGATTATGAGTGTGGAGTATTATGCGAAGAGGATAGTGAAGATTGAAAGGAGATTGGAAATGGACAACATGAAACTTAATTTTGTACTGGTGTTTGTGGCCATTTCAGATGTATCTGTTTTGGTTTATCAGTGTTTTAGGTATTGAAACAATCAATTGTAATTTTGGGGTAGACATATATGCGCCCATTTGAATGGTTATGTATGGTTAGGTGTGGTGTTGGAACAAACAATGTATCAGTTTATGTTGATTATGTGTTATGCAATGTGATCAGTTTAGGTTTGGTTAACCAATTTGGTTTCTTATCGATCATTTTTTTGTTAGTCATTGAACCAGTATTTTACTTCTTAAACCAATGGTCATTAAACTAGTAAGCATTAAACCAGCATTTTAGGCATTAAACCAGTAAGCATTAAACCAATATTTCTCTAGCATTATAGCAGTAAGCATTAAACCAATATTTCTCTAGCATTATAGCAGTAAGCATTAAACCAGTATTTTAGCCAATTTTTATCAGCACAAAGCATTAAACATCATAGCAGCATTAAACCGACATTAAACTAGTATACAACATTTAACCAACATTAAACTAGTATACCCAAATGCAGAACATTAAACCAAATAAAGAGCATTAAGCATAGCACTAATGCATTACATTAAACAAATATGTCCTGATGTCCCAAGGTTCATAACCACAAATCCAATGGCTTAATAGATATAGAGTAAACAACAACTTTAGTCCCTAAGAGTGTCAGGCGGTGGCTTTGGTCTCTAACAGATGCGAAATTAAAAAAAAAGGTCTTCAATTGTGTCAACTGTTAGTCACTTTGGTCCCTGTCGTCGGAAAAGTAATCACTTTGAAGGACAAAAATGCCAGTAAGTAATAATTTTTTAAGCACTAAGATGACAGTAAATAATCATTTTTAGGGACTAAAGTGACTAACGACTGACAGTCGAGGACATTTTTTTAATTTCGTATCTGTTAGAGACCAAAGTGACACCACCTGACACTCTCAGGGACCAAAGTGGCCATTTACTCATAAATATAACCAAAAGACTAAGTACTGGTCATATAGACCATAAATCCAAAGGCTTAATACATATAACCAAAATGCTAAAAGGTCATATAGACCACAAAACAAATAAATCATCCCCAGTTGTTCATAATTTCATCTTGTGCTACTCGAGTTGTTTATGAGCTTTTTGCTGCACTTCTATTGTTGACTTGAGACAAGTAATTGTAGGTAACAAGATGAAACACAAGAAGGTGGGGTTGAATTGTGTTTCTAAGCTTTTAAAACTTTTTGCAAAAGTTGGACGTTGGCTTATTTCAAATATTGGACGCACAACGTTTTCTGAAATATTGGACGCACAATAGTTTTAAAACACTGGACGCACAAAGTTGTGTAATATTGGACGCACAGCGTTTTCTGAAATATTGGACGCACAATAGTTTTAAAACACTGGACGCACAGAGTTGTGTAATATTGGACGCACAAAAAAATTGGACGCAGAAGCTTCCCTCTTAGTTTAAAAACTTGTTTTCTTTGTGCGATTTAAGGTGTATGAAAAACTTGTTGAAATAAAAACAATTCAATCCCCTTGGCTAGTAATAAGCACAGATATAAAAAGAGTTAAGGGAAAGAAGAAATAACACAAGTTTTTATCCTGGTTCACCCTTTCCTAAGAGCTACGTCCAGTCCCCTCAAACTAGAGAGATTTCACTATCAAACCAGATAGGTTACAAGTATTCTTTGCACGCAGCCTCTTCAGGCTATAACTCAAGTATTCTTTGCACACAGCCTCTTCAGGCTAAAACCCAAGTATTCTTTGCACACAACCTCTCTAGGCTAAATCTCAAGTATTCTTTGCACACAGCCTGATCCCAAGTATTCTTTGCACACAGCCTCTTCAGGCTAAATCACAAGTATTCTTTGCACACAGCCTCTTCAGGCTAAATCAAGTATTCTTTTACAGTCAAGCCTCTCCAGGCTCAAACAACTCAGCAGAGTGTTTTTGATTTAAGTGCTGTCTAACTCACACAAGTGAGGATATGAAAACTAAAGCACTTCGAGAGTTAAGCAAACTCTCTTTTATAAGAAGATAGAAAATATACAAGACTTTCTATACAGAGTATAACAAATTGCACAGCGTTTTTGCTCTTTCTTTTTCGTTGTTCAGTCTCTTGTATTCTTCTTCTTGTTCACGGTATTTATAGGCTTTGATGAAGCTTCAGACTTGTTCTTCGAATAGCTCAGCTTCAGCCTTCATAAATATTACCGTTCTCTAATAGCATTAAATGCTATTTTCCCGTTGCTATGAGGAGATCTACTTCAGTGTGTATGTCTGCGTTTCTTTCTCCTAAATCAGAAACATCCTGTACTCAAAGTCTCAATTGTACAGTGGTTAATAGTAATATCTTATTGAGACAGAGAGAATACACTGTGTAAAGTAGAAAGATGTGTTCAGAGATATACAGAGTTAATCAGAGTACATTCTCTCTCTTAGTACACTTTCCACAGTGCTTTATGCTTTTCAAATGTACGTTCAAAAACGTTGACAATAGGTTGTACAGAAAAGCATTATATACAGCTATTTATTTCAAATCATTTGCTCAATAAATATGTTTCATATTAAATGCAAGAGCAATAAATAGCAAGTAATGGACTCTGTGTTTTGGACGCAGCATATGGAATGTATTGGACGCAGCATGTAGAATATATTGGACTTTCAGTCCTTTTAACAAATGGACGCATACCTTTGCTTACCATTTGTATATGATATTCATTCATCTATTGGACGCATCCTCATGCTTACCATTCTATTCCATTGGACGCAAGGCAGTATTGGATGTATTGCCTCATGCTGATTATTGGACTTATGCCATTGCCTTTCTGTTCCATTGGACGCAGGGAAGTATTTGTTGGACTTTTGTCAATTCTGCTTCATTGGACGCAGAACAGTTGACTGTTGGATTTTTCCCATCGTGCTCTATTGGACGCAGAGTGGTACTGTCTGTATTGAACATTGGACGCACAACAGTATTGCCTTATACTGTTTATTGGACGCAGAGAATCATTGGACGCATGGTCTCATAATGATTATTGGACGCATATCTCTCATTTTGATTATTGGACGCAGAGCGTCTTTGACTGTATGTACATGTGCCAATATCGGACGATGACTTTAACATTGGACGCAAGGCTTCTCAGACTTTGTATATGAGTCAATGTCATGATGAACTAATTATTGGACGCAGACTGCAACATCCTTCAATAAACTTAGTTAGGCAGCTTTGTTATACATTGTAAAAGCTTAATACATTTTGTTTATCCTTTGTAAAAACCTTAATACATTTTGTTATCATCAAAACCATAAAATCACTTAGGGAGTTTTTGTATTAAAAATACTTTTAACCAATTTGGTTCCAACAGTAATTGCTTTATTCTACATTTCTCTACTACCTTCATCTGTTTGGCTATTGTTCAGTTTTTCCATTGCAGACATGGACAACTTGAGTACTTCTTGAATATCACCAGTCTTGGTTAAGTCCTCCATAGAGGAATTGTGGATGTTAATTGTTTCCTCAGCTTGAGTAAGACATTCTTCAAGTCCACCACCAGTGGCTGAAATAACTTGGCTTGCAGACTGTAACACCATTTCTCAAAAAAGGATATTACACCATAGTAACCAAAAGTTTAAGAAAGCTTAGAAAATATTTTAGTAAATGTTGATAATCCTTCTTTGAAAATGCGGGTAAAATTTTTTCTCGTTCTCTAAAAGAATGAGAAGGACGGGGAATAAATCCCTATAAGATTTTATCTTTGAAAATACTTTAGGTGTAAAGAGTATAACATAACTTCGTACTCAAAATTTGATCATCTCATATATAAAAATTATCAGAATTTACAACAGAGTTTGTACAGTGGACTCTTGAGCCAGTCAAGTCTTTAAACCTCTACCCAATCTAAAATAGTAAATACCAATTATTCTCGGGATCCCTATCAATCTACACAGCATCCTCTTCAAATCTTTCTTGTAAGAGCTAGCCCATGTCTTAGATAGATTATCTACTCAGTCATGCATCAACACAACACAAGCAGGCAAGGGTGAAACTCTAAACAAAGTAATAAGACAAGTAGGTACACAAGCAAAACATAATTATACATATATAAATCACTTTACATGGCAAGACACACACATCCAAAATACAAAACAATCAAGACTTATAAATAGATCTCGTTTAAGCAGATATTACCTTTGTGCTAAAACTCTGCAAAAATATACATTCACAATAATATATCAGAAAAATAAAGTATTTTTATGCATGTCACTTCAATATTCTCTATTCACATCGGCGTAATGCTCCAAGGAGACTTTCTCAACTTCCCAACTTCTTGAGCGATTAGCTGCGATAAACTTAACAGAATAATTAGGGAGTCCAGCTTTAGGCCCCTAAGAATCACTTCGGTAATACCGCATTTAAAATGAATACCAGATCATGAATAGGTCATCCAGTCAGATTTATTCAAGCCGGGTATACGAATTGTCTCAACTCGAGGGTATTCACTCACTCGGCCACTTAAGACTATCGAAACCTGAATAATCCCAGAAGGCAATTGTAGCCCAACTTAACCCTATTCTCAACCACGTCTTATACGTTGTAAGCTTATCGTCTATAATGCAAATGCTAATCTAAGATTTCTCTGCACAATCTCTTTCTCACTTATCTTCATCATCTCTTAAAAACTTATTCCGTCTTACTGTAGCTCCCTCTTTTGAAAAAACCTTTCTGGAATGACTCACTCATTTTGAAGAAATACTCTTGCTCCTATTCTATTGCGCATTAAGTTATTCTTCTGGCTGCAATAATTCAATTTATGACTAATCACACCGCGGCAGAGCCGAACTGAGGTAAAAAGCCCAACAGAGTGATTCAAGCAAACCAAACGGGGCAGAGCCACTCTGAATTTGATCAAGGGAGAAGAGATTAACAATAATTTAAACTTACGTCCGCTTTTTAAGCCAATAACGTCTGCTTTCTGTTTCTAAGTGAATCTTTGGAAATGGAATGAATACATGGCGGCTGAGCCGACTGCGGTAATCAGTGTCCAGTTTTTCCTAAAATCTTGATATAAACTTTATGAACGAGATAGAGCTAATCATTTTACTGGCTTACTTAATTTTGAAGATGAAATGATCACACGACGACAGAGCCATCTTTTGTGATTAGTACCCTTTTTCAAAAATCGATAGAACTTAGACTAAGTGAACGCAATCCAATTACTTCTCTTCTGAAATATTTAAGCACTGATTATCTTCCAGGAAAAAGGTCCATTGAAAACCTATCTCACTAATTTCTATTGTTTTTAAACATATATATACAGATTGGATACCCACTCGATATTTCCCACAATGAATATAACGATAGAATTCACCGAGAATCCATTATCATTACATTAAATTCCGAAATATGCTATAACAGTAGGTTCACAGAGAATCCATTACTGTTACACTCTTTAATCCTTTCCAATCCATTTATATATGTGTTATTTAATAAATCAATTCTTTCCCAAATTATCTTGAACACGTATACACCCGGTCTCTAGTGTTAAGATTGTCAAACAACGTATTAATACAGATCCCAGGCCAGATAGAGACGGACTTTATATTAGCCCCTTCAAATGTCTCTATTCCTTTCTAGACAGATCCATACTAATAAACCGATCAAATTATAACCATCACCTTGGAATATATAAGTGTCAGATAACATCAGGGTTTTTCTCAAAGATTTAACCTTATTTTCTTTTACGGTAAACGGTAATTGTGATAAGCTAAAATTTGCCATTATAACGGTATGTTTACTAAACTCAAAATTTATTTTGCCATTCCAACCTTACTCCCATGAAAATCTCAAGAAGATTTGGGCATTATAACCCCACAATAATTAAAAATCAAAGACAAGCACTTTTCAAGCCATACAAACACCAAAAAGCACTTAAGCACACAACACTCAAGATCATAACGGTATGTCTCAAATTATTTTGCAAGAGGTTCCCTCTACCTTTCACTAAAAAATGGATGAAGAACAAAGCTTGAAGATCAAGAACATCAAGCAAGAACACCAAGAACTTCAAAGAGGAAAAGAAGAGTTTTGCTTGAAAACACAAAGCTCTTTGATGTGGGATATTTTTATGAATTAAAGAGGGTATAAACAAAGGAAGAGGGGGCAGGTTTCTTGAAGCCAAAAGTGGGAAGAACAAAGCTTTGAAGATCAAGCTTGAACTCAAGAACAAAGAGAGAAAAAGGCTAGGATTTCAAAGGGAGAAAGAAATGATTTTGCTTTGTCAATACAAAGACTTTGGTGTGAATTTTATGAAGAGGGAAGGGGGTATTTATAGTAGTGGGATCAGCCAAGGGGTTGGGTTAAAAGTGATCATGGTTGGCTTAAAACATAACCTTGGTTAGGCTTTTAAATAAATCAAAACATTTAACTAAATGCTAATTGGTTTAAACCAATGACTCATGGCATTACTCATCAAGGAAGACATAGAAAAGAAGCTAAACTATGTGAGTCATGGAGAGGGAGGTCGGTTTTGAGGAAGGAAGAAGGAAGGAAAGTAAAACATAGTCAAAATGATTAAATCTTAAGTTTTAAATCATCATTTTTCTAATTGGCTTAAAGACTTTCAGAAGGATTGAATCCAAGTGAAAATTATCATCCAAGGGTCCAAGAGAAGGAAGAGGGGTCAGCCAAGGCAAAAAGGAAGGAAGGAAGGAAGGTGAAGCCATGATATAAGCCATGACTACTAAGATACACATTTAACTAATTAATGTTGGAACCAAATTATTTAAAAGCATTTTTAATGCATAAATTCCCTAAGTTGTTTTGATGATAACAATAATTATTAAAGGTTTTACAAAGTCTGCTGACAAGCTCTTGTAGGTACAACAAAGATAAGTCCATTGTCCGGTGTGACTTTGGCACATATATGCACAAGAGTGGAGCGTCCAAAGAAGCAGAACCTATAAGCGTCCTAGTAACTATTCATGAAGACATGCTATACTTTGCGTCCAAAGAAGCAAAAGTGATAAACGTCCAATAAGTGTTATAGAGACGTACTCCATCAGAGAAGCAAAGTCATAAGTCCATATGGTAAGCAATGAGTGTAACACCCCCATTCTCGGAGGGCGTTACATTTAGTAACTAACCTAAAATATGGAATTAAATTTTTAAAATTACTAACTTTCGTTCGAAAAATAATGTCAAAGTTATTTAAATTTTCACAAATGAATTTTCATAGTTGATTTTTTTTTTAAAGATGATTATGTGAACTAACATCCAAAATGAAAATAAATTAGGAATTGAAAATTCATTCATTACTAAAGGAAAATCAAATACAAGAATACCTTTTCCCCAAATAATTACAAACTCTCTATGTTGGTCAAGCACTAAAAATTCTATAGAGACTCAAATGAGAAAACCCAGCCCACAGCTAAAGCGTACACTTCCATCCTCTTTGTTGAAGCATCATCGTTGTTCTTCTCGTTCTGAACCTCTATCAAATCTCTGGCAGAACGACTTAAGAAAACATATTTGCACACAAGAAAACCATACATAGCAAGGGTGAAAATCTCATTCACAGTTATATCGTCACAGTTACACAAGCTACACACAACAGATACAATGCATACAACAAATATTTTGCACACACAGTGTTATACTCATCCTCAAAAGAAATCATATTCAAGAATCACATATTCAACATAGGTCACACAGACAGAAATCACACAGATCATCATTTTCAACTTCACACAGAAGTATCACAGTTTCACACAGAAACATATCATAAGAATTCAATATATATATATGCATGACACTTCAATAATCTTCGTATTTTTCGGCTCACAGCCACGAGCACCTAGCCCGCTACTCCATGGAGATTTTTCTCTACTTCCTTTTGAGTGATAGGCGCAGCTAAATACTTAACATGATTGCACAGCCCTTTCTTTTCGGGTCTGCTCTCACAACCATTCCATAAAAGCCACTCTCACCATATCATGAAAAGACCAGTCAGTCAGGTTTATCCAAGTCGGGTATACGATTTTCCCCAGCTCAAGTGCGCAAATGCTTGGCCATTGGTGGAAGTTCGAAACCTGGATAACCCCAGTAGGCAATTGTAGCCCAACCGTATCAATTCTCAACCACGTATAACGTGAATTGTAACCCATATGGCACACAGCCTGGTGGAACGGCACACAGCCAATTATGAATGCATAAACACACAATACATCATCTCATCCCATAGCGTTCTTTTTCATCACGCGATATTACGTCACAAAGACCGTTCACTCAGAACTATGTCACAAAGACTATTCACTCTGAATATATTTTACAAGAACCGTTCACTCATAACTATATCACAGAGACCGTTCACTCAGAACTATTTATTTAAATCTATCTTTTTAAAATGCTAGGTTCAACACTCATTTAAAACCCTAGACTTACATCTCTCTCATTTGTAAGAAATCACCTGATAAACTTGTGGGAATTTTATTTTGAGAAAATTTTGAACTCATTGGGCTTTGGCCCCTTTTAGGAAAACTCTTTAATAAAAGTTCCCCCACTTTCTCTTAATCTTTAAAACCTCACTGTTCTTTCCTTTGATAAAATATCCATTTATTTTAATTAATTATCAAAATGTCAATTTTCTTCAAAATTTACATTTTGGTCCTCGAAATATCTAAATTGCATTTTTAGTCCCTAAACTTCAAAAATTACATTCTTGGTCCTCTAAATATTCAAATTACCATTTCAGTCCCTGTACTTTAAAAATTTACTTTCGATCCTTGAACTTTCAAAAATTACACTTTTGTCCGTAATCTTTCAAAAATTACATTTTCGGCCCTTATACTTCAAAAATCGTATTTTTCATTGGCAGAAGAGATCACAGGCTGTGAAAATATCACACCAGGGGTGTGAACAGTTCTGGGAAATTAGAAAAATCTGAAAAATGTATTTTTCTTTTAGAATTTGATTACTTGATTTATTCCCAACATATTTAAGCATCAAAACCAAATTTTATCTTCATGAACCTTGGTTCATTTACTTAGATTTTCAAAAGTTTCTTTACATAGCCCTTTGGAAGCATTTTTCACAAAATTGAAACTTGACAATAACACATAGCATTTTTGGTGAAATATGATACCTTTAAAAATTCATTTTTCTTAACTTTGCTTGGAAAGTCCATTGGAGACTTAGTTTTCTTTAAAGAATGATTGGATTAAGAAAGATCCTAAACAAAGCTTTGGACTTTGTTCTCTAATTTATTTTCAAAATAGTTACTCTATTCCCATGTTCTTTCTTCACCACTTGCTCCAATATGCTTGGGTATTTAGTTACATAATCTTACATAAATCTTTTTTCCTTGTCACTTTTCCAATCACCAATCAAACACAATAATATTTAAAGCCGTAAATCTACTTTAAATATTACAATACCAAACTCATGAGAAATCAACCCATCACCACATAAGAATCCACTTCACCCCACATAAGAAATCATTACCAACACTTAAGAAATCAAACACACACAAAAATATAAGAAATCATTCACCAAGAACATAAGAAAATCACATAGAACACACATGCTTATGTAACTATGATAACAAGAGAATTTTCCCCTTACCTTAAATCTTTCTCCTTCAAAATTTTCTTGATCCTCAAGCCCAAGAACTCAAACTCCTTCATACACACATACAAGAACACCAACCACCAATCAAAAGGGTTTTCACTCTTTACTAAAATCATCCAACCCCAAAAAGAAATGAAAAAGAATAACTTGTTCACAAACCTTGATTGCAAACAAGATACCAAGATTGATGGCTTACCCAAAGTCCAAAAATCCTTAGCTTGGTGTTCTTGAAAAATAAGAACACTTGATGATCAAAAGTGATGAAGGCTTTGTGTTTAAAGTGTTTAAAAATGGATTCTTTACACTTGATTATTGTGTAGAGGATCAAGAACATATGCCAAGAGGTTATGGAAGCTCATGAAAATGGAAGAAAAGGATGAAAGAAGAGATGAAGACTTAGAGAGAAGTTAGAGAAAAATTGAACTTAGAGAGAGAAAGTGTCATGAAAAATGCATAAACTTTCTTCCTCCCTCTCCTTAACCTCACGCCCTCTCTCCCTCAATTACTTGGCTAGAAATTGCTTGTCACTTTGTTAAATGAAGGACCAATCACAAGCCTACACTTGTCAAATTCCTATGGATGGATTCCAAACCATAATCAAATAAAGCTTTGTAAAATAAATATCTCTCTTGGCTTCCAAGCATCTTCCACACAAGATGAACCTAGACTACTTCTTGGCCTTGATTGGGGCGGTTTTGGGTGATGGGGAAGGAGAGGATAGGATCAATTTCACTTAAATGGAATTTACCAAAAAGGACAAAGGGTAAAAATGTATTTTCCATGGTTTTGGTAATTAAAGAATAAAATCAAGGATATTATAGTAACTTCTCATGTCAACACAATAAAAGTTAACTATACTATGCTACATGGGTCCCACTTTCCCTGCAATCCAATTCTTGGTATCCGGTCTTTACCCGTTCTTCGGTTTTCCTTGTACTAAGGGTATAATGGTAATTTTACTAAACTCTTCTAGATATATTTTCTAAAATCTCCAAATAAATAAATAAAAATAAAAATTACCATTTTTGGTTTTATGAATAGTAACCAAACTGTTCCAGCTAGGGGTATTTCGGTCATTTGCTAATTACAGTGGCATTTTGGTAATTTTTAGAAATTTTTCAAAAAATTCCAGAAAAATTTCCATAAATCCTAAATAATGTAAAAACACTTTTTGGTTCATCGAAATAATTTTCTAATGTGTTCTGGTCTCCAAACTCACTCACAGTTTCATTATAATCATACTATAGGGACCAAAACGGTACTATTTCTGATCCGTTTCTCAGAAAATTCCCAAATAAATTTCTAAAATCCTCAAATATTATAAAATCATTATTGGTATCCTCATATATCTTTTCTGACTCCAATTAGGGTTTCTATATCATTATGTTCCTATTCTGACAGTCAACGCATCTACAGAGTTTTCGTTTGACTTTCTATGTCAGTTTTAAACCGTTGTTAATCTCATTAAAATCCTAATATTAACAATAATCATCCCTTATTAACACTCTGTCTCTTAGAGTGAAAATTTGGGGCGTTACAATGAGTATGTGTCCACATAGACCAAGCTGTCTCAAGTACAAATGGTAAGCAAAGGTATGCGTCCGTTTTGTACATAACCTGAATAGTTCATACATTCTAAATGCTGCGTCCAAAACGCAGAATACATAACTTGCTATTTATTGCTCTTGCATTTAATATGGAACATATTTATTGAGCAAATGATTTGAAATAAATAGCTGTATTCTACGTGCTTTGAACATGCATTTAATGAAAAGCATAAAACACTGTGGAAAGTGTACTTAGAGAGAGAATGTACTATGTTTATTTCCATATCTCTCTGAACACTACTTTCTGATTTACACAGTATATTCTCTTTGTCTCAACTGAATATTACTATTAACCTTTGTGCAATTGAGACTATGAGTACAATGAGTACATGTTGCTTCTGAGTTAGGAGAAAGAGACGCAGACATACATACTGAAATGAACCTCCTCAGAGCAACGAAAAAATAGCATTTAATGCTATTAGAGAACGATCATATTTATGAAGGCTGAAGCTGAGATATTCAAAGAACAAGTCTGAAGCTTCATCAAAGCCTATAAATACCGTGAGCAAGAAGAAGAATACAAGAGACTTGACGAAGAGACTGAATTAAGTGACTGAACCAAGAAAAAGAAAAGAGCTGAAACACTGTGCAAATACTCTGTCTTTGTAAAAAGTCTTATATTATTTTCCTTCTTGTAAAAGAGAGTTTGCTTAACTCTCGAAGTGCTTAAGATTTTCATATTCTCACTTGTGTGAGCTAGATAGCACTTTAAGTTAAAAACACTCTTCTGAGTTGTTTGAGCCTGAAGAGGCTTGTTTATAAATAATACTTGTGTTGAGCCTAGAGAGGCTTGTCTGTAAAAGAATACTTGGAATTTAGCCTGGAGAGGCTGCGTGCAAAGAATACTTGGGGTTGAGCCTGGGGAGGCTTGTTTGTAAAGAATACTTGTTTTCAGCCTGGAGAGGCTAGGTGTGCAAAGAATACTTATTGTAAGGCCTGAAGAGGCTGTTGAAGAATACTTGTCTTCTATCTGGATTGATAGTGAAATCTCTCTAGTTTGAGGGGACTGGACGTAGCTCTTAGGAAAGAGTGAACCAGTATAAATACTTGTGTTTTTCTCTCTTTCCCTTATCTCTAGTTATTTATTTGTTTATACTAACTAAGGGGATTGAATTGAATTTTGTTTTAACAAGTTTTTCAAACTCTTTAAATCGCACAAAGAAAACAAGTTTTAAACTAAGTGGAAGCCTCTGCGTCCAACTTGCTTGTGCGTCCAAAATCGATATACGCTGTGCGTCCAAAGTTTTCACAGCCAGCGTCCCATATTTGCAAAAAGTTTTAAAAAGCTTAGAAACACAATTCAACCCCCTTCTTGTGTTTCTCCCTGTTACCTACAGTTGGCATCAGAGCTCTGTCTCTAGGGGTTGAGCACCCAACAGTGCAGAGAAGCAAAGATCCATGGAGAACGAGGGACAAGCTGTGAACAGGCCACTACTATTCAATGGAGACGAATACGATTATTGGAAGCAAAGAATGATCACATTCTTTGATGCGCAAAATATAGACATGTGGGATGTCGTGGAAACTGGCTACACTGCTACAGCAGATGAAGCAGGTCAACCAGTACCAAGAGCTCAGTGGACGCAAGATCAAAGAACCAGATTCCAGCTGAACTCAAAGGCAAGGCACTATCTGATCTGTGCCATCACTAAGTCAGAATATGACAAGGTGCACAGTTGCACCACTGCCAAAGAAATATGGGACACTTTAGCTTTGGCGCATGAAGGATCATCTCAGGTCCGTGAGTCCAAAATCAGCATGCTAGTTCATCAATATAAACTATTCAAAATAGAGGATCACGAGACTATTGATCAGATGTTTGGACGATTCCAAACAATCATCAACAACCTGAGATCCCTGGGAAAAATCTACACAAACCAGTATCATATCAGGAAAATATTAAGGAGTCTGCCAAAACAATAGAGACCCAAAGTAACTGCCATACAAGAAGCAAGAGATCTTTCCACTCTAGCTATGGAGAATCTCCTAGGCTCACTCAAAGTGCATGAGCTTGTGCTCAATGAGGAAGGAACAGAAAGAAGAGCAAAATCCATTGCTCTTAAAGCCCAAAAGGGAAGCACCTCAAAGGCACTGAAGGCACTTGACTCAGATGAGGAGTCATGCAGCTCAGAAGAAGAAGAAGGCTCAGATGATGATGAACTTTCCTTCATCTCCAGGAAAATAAAGTCTATGTTGAAAAAGAAAGGTGGCTTCAGAAGAAAGCAATTCAACAAAAAATTTCCACAAAAGGAAGCTGAGCAAAAAGAGAAAAGTCCAGTAGTGTGCTATGGATGTAAGAAACCAGGCCACTACAATGCAGACTGTCCTGAGGCTGAAAGGACAAAGAAGAAGAAGGGTCTCATGGCAACATGGGAAGATCTTGATGAATCTTCTGATGATGAGGATGAGGAGGATAAGGAAGAAGCAAATCTTTGCCTAATGGAAAGTCTACCCTCCACTGACAGTGAGGATGAAGAAGAGGTACTTTCTTACGCTGAACTAAGAGACAACTTCAATGATCTTCTTAGAGAATCATCCATTTTATCTGATGAGTACAGATCTTTGAAGAAAAAGTTTTCACTCATAACCAAAGATTTTGAAAAACTTACTTTGGAAAATAAAGTACTCAAATCAAAAAATGAAGAGTTAAGACTTCAAGTAAGTCAACTCAAATATGAATCTCAAAAGGATTCTGAGTCCAATACTTCCTGTGAAGTACAAGTACTTCAACAAGAAGTAAATGAACTCACTGGACGATTGTCCAGATTTGTCAGTAGCTCTGAAAAACTTGATCAAATTTTAAAAATTCAGAGAAAACCTTTTGACAAAAGTGGTTTGAGTTATGAAAAACCGAAACCAAAGTTTTCTAAGAATTCTTCAAAATTCAATTTATACTGTGGTCAATGTGGAAAGGTTGGACATGTCACCTCAATGTGCATCCATAACAACTGAAACATGCCTGGACGCAAACCAAGGACTAACAAGAAATGACCCAAGTCAATCCAGGTACCTAAGAACATGATAATTTCTGTTGCAGATATGCTTGATGGGAGGAAGACAACACCAGTCATGGTACCTGGACAGTGGCTGCTCGCGACACATGACAGGAGAAAGGTCTATGTTCCAAGACCTAAAGCCTAGATCAAAAGGCTGGGTCACCTTTGGAGGAGACCAGAAAGGCAGAATAGTTGGAATAGGTAAAATTGGTAAGCATCCTCTTCCCTCTATTGAAAATGTCTTACTGGTTGAAGGACTCAAACATAATCTGCTTAGCATAAGTCAATTGTGTGATAGTGGATTTGATGTTTCCTTTAACAAGGACAAATGTATAGTCAGAAATCCTGACAAGTCCATACTTTTTCAAGCAAAGAGGCAGGACAATGTCTACAAAATTGATTTCGAAAATCTGTCCAAACAAAGAGTCTCATGCTTCATATCTTTAAAAGATGAACAATGGATATGGTACAAGAAACTTGGTCATCCAAGCTTGAGAACCATCTCAAAGCTAAATAAGCATAACCTCGTGAGAAGACTACCAAATCTTATGTACAAATCTGAAGTTCTGTGTGAAGCATGTCAGAAAGGGAAACAAGTGAAAAACTCTTTTAATTCTAAAAATATTGTTTCCACTTCTAGACCTTTGGAACTTTTACACATGCATTTGTTTGGACCCACTCAAACTCCTTCTTTGAATGGAAAGAGATATGGATTAGTTATAGTTGATGACTATATTAGATGGACATGGGTCAAATTCCTTGCACACAAGGATGAGTCTTTCAAAGCCTTCACCATATTCTGTAAAAGAGTCCAAAATGAGAAAGGAGTTTCTATCAACTCCATTAGAAGTGATCATGGAGGTGAGTTTGAAAATGCAAACTTCCAGAGATTCTGTGAAGAAAATGGGATCTTTCACAATTTCTCTGCGCCAAGAACACCTCAACAGAATGGTGTGGAGGAGAGAAAGAATCGATCTTTACAAGAGATGGCTAGGTCCATGCTCAATGATCACTCAACATCCAAGAGATTTTGGGCTGAAGCTGTAAATACTACGTGTTATTTACAAAAGAGAATATATGTGAGGCATATATTGAAAAAGACTCCATATGAATTGTGGAAAGGAAGAAAACCCAACATTTCATACTTCCATCCTTTTGGATGTGAATGTTTCATTCTTAACACTAAGGATCAACTTGGCAAATTTGATTCTAAAGTGGATAATGGAATTTTTCTGGGTTACTCTGAAACTTCCAAGGCCTATCGAGTCTATAACTCAAGAACCTTGACTGTAGAAGAGTCAATTCATATTAAATTCAATGACAAAAAGCCTGACAAGGAATTGTCAGAGCTAAGTGATTCTCTTGCAGATATGAGAATACAAGCAGAAGATGAAGGACTACCACCTAAGAATGAAGAAGATGGATCAGACGCAGAAAACAATGGTGCGTCTAATACTGAAGGAAGAAGAAGCTATCACTTCAAGACCTATCATCCTGAAGATCAAATCATTGGAAATGCAAATGATAGAGTCAGAACAAGGTCCACATTCAGAGAACAAACTGATGTTGCATTCATCTCTGAATTGGAACCCAAAAATATAGATGAAGCCCTATTGGACGAATGATGGATTTTGGCAATGCAGGAGGAGCTGAATCAATTCAAACGAAATGATGTTTGGACGCTAGCAGCCCCACCTGAAGATAAGTCCATTATTGGAACCAAATGGGTATTCAGAAACAAACTGGACGAAGAAGGTAAAGTTGTGAGAAACAAGGCAAGGTTAGTTGCTCAAGGTTACTCACAACAGGAAGATATTGACTTTACTGAAACCATTGCTCCAGTAGCTAGAATTGAAGCCATTCGCATCTTACTTTCATTTGCTGCTCAACATGATATGAGGCTTTATCAAATGGATGTAAAGAGTGCTTTTCTGAATGGTATAATAACAGAGGAAGTCTATGTTGAACAGCCCCCTGGCTTTGAGGATCAAACTTTTCCAAATCATGTTTTTAAATTGAAAAATGCTCTTTATGGCCTCAAGCAAGCTCCTCGAGCTTGGTATGAAAAACTAAGTTCTTTTCTAATGGAAAATGGTTTTTCAAGAGGAAAAATAGATACTACTCTTTTCAGAAAATCCATAGACACAAATTTCATCATAGTACAAATTTATGCGGATGATATCATTTTTGGTGCTACTGATGAATCTCTATGTGGAGAGTTTTCTGAGTTAATGCAGAAGGAGTTTGAAATGAGCATGATGGGAGAATTGATGTTCTTTCTTGGACTTCAAGTAAAACAGACGCAAGATGGGATCTATGTGCATCAATCCAAATACACAAAGGAGCTTCTTAAAAAGTTCAATATGGACGATTGCAAACCCATGAACACTCCTATGCATTCAACTTGCATAATGAGTCTGAATGATAAAGATAAAAAGGTAGATCAAAATATATACAGAGGTATGATTGGATCTCTTTTATATCTCACTGCATCTAAACCTGATATCATGTTCAATGTTTGTTTATGTGCAAGATTCCAATCAGATCCTAGAGATTCTCACTTAACTGCTGTAAAGAGAATCTTTAGATATCTGAAAGAGACTACTAATCTTGGTTTGCTGTTTAAGAAATCAGATGAATACAGATTAGTAGGATTCTGTGATGCTGATTTCACTACTCAGATAAAACACAGAACCATTTATCTCAGACAACTCATACTTCATTTTCATTCAAAGGTACGTAATAGTACTAAAAAGTAATTAATTTATTAAACAGGGTCAAAACTGAAATATTTTGAAATACTTGAACACCGGTTCATTTTTCAGAAAAAAAGCCCATTGAAACTGTTTCACAAATTTCCACTGTTGAAAACATAGAGAATACTGATCCAAAAATATATATAACAGTAGAATTCATCAAGAATCCATTACCATTATATTCCCCAATTATCTTAGTCACGTATATACCGAGTCCCTAGGTTAAGAATTCCCCAATCAGCGTATCAATACAGATCCCAGGCCAGAGTGAGACAGACTGCTTTAGCCCCTTCAAAGGTCTCACTTCCTTTCTAGACAGATCCATACTGATAAACCATTTATCTTAACCATGACCTTGTATATCAATGATAGACAATACCAGGGTTTTCACAAAATAATTAATTGTATTCCCTTCGCGGTAAAATTATATTTGCAATAGTATAAATTTCGCCATTATAACAGTATGTTTACAAAAGTTCAAAAATGATTTTGGCATAGCCATCTTACTATCTCGAAAATTTAGAGAAAATTGGGCATTATCACTTTACTATTAATAATAAGCACAAAATAATTATTTAAAGGCTATAAAACTATTTATTAAGGCTTAATAGTAAAAACACCTAAAGCATACAATCCTAACACAAACAAGAATCAAAACTCATACTTCACAAATTAAATTGCAAGATTAACCCCTTACCTTGGCCAAAACTTGATGAAGAACAACCAAGAACACCAAAAGAAATTTAAGAAACTAAGAAGAAAAAGAGAGAGAACTTGTATGTTGTCTTGCTCCTTGGCTTGGTGTGTGAATTTTATGAAGCCAATGGGGTCTATTTATAGTGGCCAAGAGGGAGGACATATAAGGAATAAAAGGCTTTTGTGTGGTAAGTAATGACTACATAAATACACTTTTATTAATTAAGTTAATTCAAGCTTTTTTCCTAATTGGCTTAAACTTATGACTCATGGCATGACTCAAGGCTTCTTGAAGACACAAATTTCTCCTATTGGCTAAGAGGGCATGACAAGGATCATGAGGTCATGGAGCTTTTCTTGCCGTATGTCATGCAACCTATGTCATAATGCTTATTTAGGTAATTAGGAAAATCAATCTTTTTCTAATTGGTCCAAAGGAGTGAGTCATGGTGATGACTCAAAATTGAGTTCTTCTACTTGCTTCATGAGGCGGTTTTGAGGGCTGAATAGGGAGGGAGTGAAGTTACATCTTTGCCCCTAAGGTTTTCAAGTGAAAACGGATGAAAATCAAGGGTAAAACGGACATTTCACAAATCAACTATTTCCAAAATAAATTAAAATGGTGAGAACCAATGGGGATTCATGAAAATACCATGGAATAGCTTCATAGAAAAGTTTTGGGATTTTTACGGTAAGGGTAAGCCTTATGGTTTGCAAAAACAAAGGAAAACGGCCACGCCGTAAGTGAAAAACGGACATTTTTCAGAAAATTCCAGAAAAAATCCCAGAAAATCACAAATTGAATTTAAACACTAATGGTCACTCTTGAAATTTGATTTTGAACACTCACTGATCACTAAAAATCCATTTTTGACCAGAAATTCCTGTTTTCCGTACTTTATGAACGTTAGAAAAAGTAGCGTTTTTATCTGCTTTTCAGAAAATTATGAAATAATTTCCAAAAATATAAAAACATGATTCAGCTACTTAAAATCTTTTTCTGACCTTAGTTTGGTCTCCGAATCAGTGTTTAGCTTTTACTGTACGTAACAGGGTCAAAATGGTAATTTCCAAAGTTTTCCAAAAATTCTAAGAAAATTCCAGAAAATCACAAATATTAAAAGAACCAACTTTTGTGAAGGAAGTTTGTTTGAAAAGGTTGGGTTACCATGCTTGTGTTATTAAAACCCTTTTCCGTCAATAACAGAAAATACGGATGTCAAACAGTAAGGAAAAAGTTACTGTTTTAATAAAATAAGTTCATAAGTGTTTTATACTTATTATTATATGACCAAATTAATTTTCTTAGCACTTAGATCTTAGTATTTCATATAAAACAGAAATTCTAACTAATACCCTAAAAATACGGATGTTACAATCTCCCTTTGTTGTTTCTCCTATTTTTCTCTCTAACCAATGCTCCTTGTTTTTCTTCTTTCTTTTAAGCTCTCCAACGTGAACTAGGGATAGCACTGTTATCCTATTTTTGTTGAACGTGGGTTTAACTTCCAATTCCTATCCCCTCTCTTTTTTGTTCTAAACTACTACTCCTTTTTAAGTGGAAGTGGCCCAAGCCTTTTCCTTGCTACGTGGGTGCACTCACTTCCTCTTTCCATTTCTTTTAATTAAATTATCCACTAAATACTAACAATTCTATTTCTAATAAATAATTATTCCCATAATTTTTTTAACACTATACTATTTAATCAATTAACCTATTTCTTTTTCACACATTGAAGGTTCTAAAATAAAATAGGATATTACACCTTACCCTAACTTTGTCATTTTTTGCAAACCTCACCTGTCTACCATAAAAAACTGACCACTTCAATATTGCTTCCATATCTGAAAATGTCACCTCAAAGAGTCATGAGGGTAAGGATAATGATATTGACTATATCTCAGCATAATGGCAAAGAAATTTTATACGAAATATAGCAACTATAGTGGCAAACAAAACTCAAACAAAAAATTCAACCAAATAAGAGATCAAATTAAACTTTTCAAGCAAATTGCCTAAATTTGAGATTGGATGTTGTTGTAGATTTTGTATTGAAGATAATCAATAATAGAAAAATAAGAAATGAGAGAAATAAAAGTAAATGAAAAAAATGGGAGAGATGAATAGTTGAGGAGAAGAAGAATGACAGAAAAATTGAGTTATATTAGACAAAGAAGAGTTAGAGAATCAATAAAAAATGAAATGAAAGGCAAAAAAGTGAGAAAAAAGACACAATTGGTATTCAAAAATTGATAAAAAGAGTTGTTAGAGAGATAATATATAAAAATAATTATATAGATATATATATATATATATATATATATATATATTAATTTAATTTAATTTAATTTGAAATTTAAATTTGAATTAATTGATGGTTTTTTTTCTAATATTTTTTATTGATGATTTGCTATAGTTACTAATTAATTTGCCTTAATATTAGTTATTATAAATTATCAACTGAAAAAATTTAGAATAGAATAATTTTGTTTATATTTGTACCGTAAACTAATTGATGATAATATGTAACATAGCTAGCCGTTAAAATTATTAGTTACAAATTTTTTATTACTTGTTAGTTGCAAAGTTATTGTATCAAAATATTAGTTGAAATGCAATAACATAATAAAAATGAATTTCAAAAGTGTAAGACATTGAAAATAGTAATATGGAAATAAATAATAATTAAAATTGATATGCCTAAAAATGATTTTAATAAAAATATCAATTTAATTATAAATTAATAAAATATCATGCCTATGGGAATCAATTAAATGATTTTGCCTTCACTTACTAATTTATTTTTCAAAAAATGGAATTGCATTTAGTGCTAATTTATTACCATGATTATTACTAATGAATTGTGATTGGTATATTAATGAAATTTGTAACATCCGTTTTTCTGAGTTACAGTTTAAAATCTGTTTTATATGAAATTTTGAGATCTAAGTGCTAAGTGATTTATTTTAGTCTTATAATGAAGGTTTTAAAATACTTATCAAGTTATTTCATTAAAACAATCACTCTTTCATTGACATTTAACAACCATATTTTACCATTATTAACGGATAAGGTTTTAAATAACATAAGTATGTCAACCCAACTTAGAAAAATAAATTTCTTTCACAAAAATTGGTTATTTTAATATTTATGATTTTTTGGAATTTTCTTAAAATTTTTAGAAAATTTTAGAAATTACCGTTTTGTCCCTATTACTTACAGTAAGTGTTAAACACTGATTCAGACACCAAGTTGAGGTCAGAAAAAGATTTTGAAAGGCTGAATCATGTTTTTATTTTTTTGTGATTTTTGAAAATTATTTCATAATTTTCTGAAAAGCAGATCAAAAACTACTTTTTCCAATCCCTATAAAGTACGAAAAATGAGGATTTCTAGTCAGAAATGGATTTTTAGTGATCAGTGAGTGCTTAAAATCAAAATTTAAGAGGGATAATTAGTGTTTAAATTTAATTTGTGATTTTCTAGGATTTTTCTTGGAATTTTCTGAAAAATGTCCATTTGCACTTACGGCGCGCTCGATTTCCTTTGTTTTCGCAAACTGTAATGCTTATCCTTACCGTAAAAAGCCAGAAACTCTTGCATGAAGCTCTTACATGTCATTTTCAAGATTCCTCATTATTTCTTACCATTTAAAATTGAATATTTGATTAGTGAAAGGACTATTTTGACCCTTATTTATGGAATATTAGCGAATAGAGACGAATAGAGACATAGTGGCTATGATATAGAAACTTAGGAACTTTGAGGGGTTCAAATGCTATTCTAAGAAGTCTAAAATATCTGTGGACATCATCAGTAGCCTTGAATAGTATAGGGGCATGTAAAAAGACCATTTTACCCTTGATTTTTGCTTAAAACTACCTAAACCTAAAGCTTTTGTTCAAGCAATCCAATGGCTCTTCTTTCTCCCTCCTTTGGTCGACATCAAGGTGTAATTAGCGGCCTTGGATCAGATTTCCTACATGAGTCACTAGGCCTAGTCATAAGGAAGAGCCAGTTAGAAAAAGGATTGATTAAACCTAATTAATAATTATGTATTTTGTGAATCATGGCTTACATCACACAAATTTTTATTTCTTTCCTTCTCCATAGCTCTTGGCCGCCCCATTCACTATACATAGGGGTGGGGTGCTTCATAATTTTTCACTCATCCAAGAAGCTTGAAGACTATAAACAAAGTTCTCTCTCTTTTCTCTTAGTTTCTCATATTTCTTACTTTGGTGTTCTTGCTTTGTTCTTCCCAAAGGTTGTAGCCAAGGTATGGGGAACCTCTTGCAAATTAATTTAAGAAGTATGTGTTTGATTCTTTTTGTGCTTGTCTTGTATGCTTTAGGTGTTTTTACTTTTATGCTTTAAATAAATTGTTTTATAAGCGTTAAGTAATTATTTTGTGCTAATTACTAATAGTAGGGTTATAATGCCCAAAATTCTTTAAATTTTTGTGTAAGTAAGGTGGTTATGTTAAAATTAATTTTTGAGCATTGTAAACATACCGTTATAATGGCAAAATTTAGACTTACCGTAAATATGATTTTATCGCAGAGAAAGTATAATTTATTCTTTTGTGAAAACCCTGATATTATCTATTATTGATATACAAGTGGTCATGGTTAAGATAAATGGTTTATCAGTGTGATCTGTCTAGAAAAGAATAGAGACCTTTGAAGGGTCTTTTATTTAGTTCGTCTCTCTCTGGCCTGTGATCTGTATTGATGCGTTGTTTGGGGAATTCTTAACCTAGGACTCAGTATATACATGGCTAAGATGATTGGGGAATATAATGGTAATGAATTCTCGGGGAATTCTACTGTTACATATTTTTGGTTTAGTATTCTCTATGTTCTTAACAGTAGAAATTTGTGAAAACAAGTTTCAATGGGCTTTTTCTAAAAATAACTGGTGTTCAAGTATTTTTAGAATAATTCAGTTTTAAACTTCTTCAATAAACTAAAGCACTTGTAGTTCTATCATATACTGATATATTTTTGGGATTTGAACGAAAAATAAAGTATGAGTTATCTGGGATAAATGGTTCTATGTTCTATCTAAGTGGTAAGATTGTATGGTTTTGCTGAGATGTGTGATTTGGTATTCTTATCTAAGAAATGTGGTTTGGTGTGTACTTGTGATTACATGTTTTGAGAGTTAAGTCGTAAGTTGGGGTCTGTGGTTACTAAGTAAAATCTTTTGGAGTAATGGGTTGAATGCTCGTGGCCGTGTGCTGAAATTCCTATGGTAAAATCTCCTCGAGTAGCAAGTGACTTACTCGTGGGTGTGTCCCGAATATAAGTGGTAAAGTCTCCAGGAACAACAGGTTCTTTTCTCGTGGGTGTGTGATATGAACCCCACTAAGGATTAGCGAGATTCTATCGAATTGATGTTCCCGGGATCGTCCTCTAATCAGAATTGTATGGAAGCCTCAAGTTGATGATAATGAGAGCGAGAACCGAATGCTATGGAAGACCGCGACCCGTTGCCCTACGGGGAGCAAGAACCTTGGTATGATCCGCACAAAGACCCACGTTCTACGATTATCAAGAACCGTTAGCGGTGAAGACGCCACAATCGGTTATGGAAGGTCCGATTGATAAGTCAAGGTTTGAACACCACAGATGAATCCGATAAGTTCGCTTAGTTCACGAAGAACAAAAGAGACTTTCTCTCAATAATAATAATAATCTAAATTCTCCATTCTCATCATGGTTTGATTACATTATATAGGAAGAGTCAAATCTTAATCAAATCCGATAAGATCAAATCCTAACCAAAACAAATTCAAAATTTAACTAATCCTATTTTGAAATAAAGAGATCTCAAATCCTATTTAATCCCTAATTTTAAATAATGAAAGAAATCCTAATATAATAAGAGATCTCAAATCCTATCTAATCCAAAATGACAATAAATGACATTTAAAGTCATACGACTTTCCTAAAATAAAAGATATACAAAATAATTAAGAAAATCTAAATAATAATTATTCGAGGACTTGAATCATGTAAATTAAGGTTGACTTGAGGGACGCTTGTGCCTTCCTTAATGGATCTCCATGCATTTGCTCGAATTAATGGAATAATTGCTTCGTTGAACCTTTTTGAGAGACCTCTTGTTATGGGAACTAAAAATGGGATCCGAATATATTTCCTTCCACATATTTAAGGCCTCTGTTCTCATATCATTCTCCTCTTCTTGAGAAGGATTTGTCCCCAAATCCGCTCCGTCCTCTCCTGGCAAAAGCGTGGACCTTTTTGCCTTAGGCACCTGTTCTTGTGTGATTGCGTCCACACCCAATTATAGGGGTTGAAGACTAGCCTGACTTTCTCAATTTCAGCTTCCCTTTCCTCAACTTGAAATCTATCATTCGAGTCATCGAATAATGCAGCAACATTGGGATCATAGAAATATTTCAAGTGATCTCTTGGGACTAGTGCAACACCCTTTCTCATAAAAGCATATTACAACATAAATAACTCTTAATCGAAAAGGAGTATTTATTTTATTTCCGAAAACTCTTTTAATTGTTTCAAGTTAATTTTGAAGTGAGTATAATTTTTTTTCCTTTTATTCCGGAAGAATCATTTTAACTTGAAACTCTCACTTACCTCGTTTAATTTTCAAAACTTATTTAAGTCATAATATATAATTGAAAAACGAGATAACGTCATCTGAATAGGTACTATAGATCATATAAAATGTTGTTATCAAATAGTTTCTCAGTACATCAAATTGAACCTCTAGTAATGTCATATAATATATACAGTACAGTCATCCAAAATATCTCTAAACATGAGCCCAACCAGTATAGAGTCACTTTACAAGACAAGACAAGGTAACTCAGTAACTTGCACCATGTCTACTCTTAGACCTTATCCACCGTCTCCTCTGAAGAGTCACTATTATCCTCCTCTATCTGCTTCTCTTTCCCTTTACTGTCATTAACCATTGGCGAGCTCATGCTCTCCAAGATGATGTGATGGTAGGCGGAAAAGACATCAACCCTCCACCTGGTTTCACAAAAAAAATAGGAACGGCTGGAATGGGTCCATTAGCCCACATGGTAGATGTCCTCTCAGTAGGCACCTTTACATATAATATCATATTCTCCACTGTCCACTGGTGAGATCCTACCGCAGACATCTCTAAAGAAAACACATACCCTAGGTATATGCCCCATTGGGTTTCAGGGTTCACTCTCCACCCCTCAACCTTGTCTCTCTGGCAGCAAGCTCAGTCTACGAACCTTAGTCAGCCCCTCTGGCGGCAGTCCATCTATATGAATCATGTTCCAAAGAGCACAAAACATGTAGGCAAGGGTGAAAAATCCTCATACACCAATTCCAAAGCATAGCGACACAAGACACAGAAAATAAATCATGCTTATCAAACATATCTACATAATACATTTCTCTATCATTTACCTTTTCTCAGCACCAAAGTATATAGTTTTCCTGCTAAAGAGATATTCACATATACACAAGGAAGAAAACAATCACAGTCACAGTACATATCTCTGCATCAAGCAAAATATCATCACATGAAAAGATTTAAAATGCATGACACTTCTAATTCCCTCTCAACACCGGTGTAATGCTCCATGGAGACTTTTCTCTTTCTCATCAACCTTTGAGCGATAGGCCACAGTCAATCCTTAACATACTGTTCAAGGTTAAACCTCCAGTAAAATCCAAGACAGTATTCAGGAAAGCCATGTTTAAGTCACAATTGTTCAAGGCTAAACAAACAGTAAAGTCCAAGACAATTATTTAATACACTCTGTGACACCATATCACAAATAGGTCAATCAGTCAGATTTATCCAAGCCGGGTGCTCTACTCAATCTCGGCTCGCTGGGATCCACCACACGACCATTGAGACTTTCGAAACTTGGATAATCCCAGTAGGCAATTGTAGCCCAACCATACCTATTTTCAACCCCATCCGGGTTGTAGCTCATCATTTTGGCCATCCACCAAATCTCTTTCTCTTTATGCATATGACATAACACATTAAGCACACAATATCACTTGGCCATCCGCCAAATCTCCTAGTCATCCGCCAAGTCTCTTTATGCAAAATGACACATACATTTGCATTTCAAAATAATCATCACAAGCTCAAGCACAATCAATTCACTTTGATTTCTCTTGTAATTGCATTAATCTCTTCACTAGGTTATCACTTGTACAATCACATATAACCTTCACTCTTGGTTATAGCTTTAATATCTCTTATGATATCCACATCTCTTTGTGTATAATTCTCCATCACATGGCTTTTTCCTCTTTTATTCACACACTTGTCAATGTTTCATCTTTTTAACAAAATGTATTTTCCCAAAACCATTGATTAAGTTCTAAAATCAATTAACCAAACTACTTACCAATTTTCATATTTAAAATGTCATTTTTTCTCTTAAGCATTTTCATATAAAAAGTTGGAAAAAGAGTAATTTTCGCAAAACATTTATCATCAAAAATTCTGGATCCAGAATTGTTCACAGGCGCGAGAATTTTCACACCCGCGGTGTGAACAGGACTGTCCCCTGTTTTCCAGTTTTTCCCAACTACGAAAATGGTCACACCCAGGGCATGACAGGGACTCGAATTTTCCTAGTTTAGCCAAAACCAATCTTTTCTTTGGGTAGTTATGACCAATTGAATGAAAATAAGCAAAGTTTACCATCTTTGGATCAATCACAAGACACAATCATTCAATCATCAAGCCATGGTTCCAAACTCATCAAGACATAGAGCCAAATCATCACACCAAGATCATACTAATCAAACCATGATCTAGTTCTTTATCATACCAAGCTTTTAAAATATGCCATAACCATCTTTCCAATTAATTCAACTCAAGCATGGAACAAGGTCATCATGCTACCAACATAGGGCAAAATCATGTCACACCACACACTTGAGTCTCCACAATCAAGACAATCCACTATCAAAGACAACCTAGTCTTAGTTACACCTAGGTTAAATCAATCAAAACTACCATCAAGCAAGTTCTTCATAACCATAGCCACTCAAAAGAATTTATATCTAGCATAATCATAACTCAAGGGTCATATATAATCATAAGAACACAAAGCTACATGACATACCAATCAACATGAACCCTAAAATAATTTAGCATCATCTTCATCAAAACAACACAAGCATAGCCCTAATATGTCCACTAAGCTTTAAAAATCATTTATGAGAAACTTTCCCCTTACCAAACTTGTAGAAAACCCTAACCACCAATCCCTTCTTCTTCCTCTCCTTCTCCTTCTTGCTTGGCTCTTTGTAGCTTGTTGATCACAAGTTTAAGAACAATCTCTTTGAATTTGGCTAACTTGGACAAGATTTTTGGAAAGAAAAACTTGAAGTTTGGTTATGGTGCAAGAACAAGATGAAAGTGCAAAGCAAGGAGCTCTCCCTCCTTTCTCCAAGTCTCGGCCCTCTCCCCTCTTCTCCTCTTGTCCAGATTTTTTTTCATTTATGCCATGATTAAAACTAACCATGATTAAGCTTAACTATGAGTCATAACCCTAGTTAGTCACTTGGTTTGATCTTATTGGCCACAAACCATGAGTCATGGAGTCAAGAATCTTCCACACACTTCCCTTAAAACTGGCGCACAGCTGCTGTCCTAAAGGGGTAAAAATAATTTTTCACCTTAACCATGGTAAATGGTAAGTCTCCAAGGTAATTAAGTGTGGTAACTTTTGTATTTCATAGTAAAAATTGACCAAACTTAACCTATTGGGGTAAAAACTCTCATGAACCTCATAATAAGTCCTAAGCCATGAAAATAAGATGCCACAAAGGTCTTGGTTCATAAAGATCAAGCTTAGAAGTATTACGGTAACTTTTCGATTTTTACCGTAACCCGTAACTTAGGGTAAAAATGAACTTTCTCAGAAAAATCCCAGAAAATTTCTAAAAATCATACATATTGTAAAAACACCATTGGGTACTCTTTTGGTTGATTTTGGATCATTTCCTAAGCTTCTGGCATTCACCTGTTCTCCCTGCTCTCCTGTTCTCAGTCGACAGTGACCAAAACCGCAATTCTTTGTCTGTCATTCTAAAAATTTCCAAAATAATTTCTAAAATTCTAAAATAATATAAAACATCATTTGGCATCTTTAAAAATATTTCTAAACATGTTCTGGTCTCCAAACCCGTTCACAGTCCAACCTAGTCAACTACATGGACCAAAACGGTAACACTTTTATCTGCTTCACAGAAAATTCCCGAATAATTTTCTAAAATCTTCAAATATTATAAAATCACTATTGGTACCTTCAAATCTTTTTCTTAGCCTCAATCTAGGGTTTCCACTTCACAAAGTCACCATTTCGCCTATTTACGGTAAACAGAATTCTGTCCGTATCTCAACGTTTGACATAAACTACTGGTTTCTAGCATCAGGAAACTTTATCCATAAAATTTAATCTTCCTAAAATAAATCTAATATATACAAATCACATATCACACATATAAAACATAATTAAAATAGAATCAAAAATTACGGACGTTACAACTAGAACAACAGGGACTCGAACATGATCCGAATATGCATTTTTCCACGTGCTCAAGCCATCCATCTTTGTATCATTCCCCTCCTCTTGAAAGGGATTTGTCCTCAAATCCAAACCTACATCAGAAGTTAGTGGATCATATAAAAATATATCTCCTTCGTGATCTCCACCTTTTTCTTGAAGGTTGCCTTCTTCCTTCGCTACCCTCTCAAAGCTCTCACTTTTTACAATATGATTATCATTGTTTTTCTCTCCCTCTTCTTTTCTCTCATGGGTGTCCTTTTCCTCTTCTTCTTTCTCATCATTTACTCTATTCTCTATTTTTATCTCGTTCCTTTTCTTTTCTCTATCATCAACTCTCCTCCTTCTAGGAGTTTGGTGTGATTGCTCCGCAAATGTATTTAAGGAGTCTGCCATTCTCTTCATCTTCTCCTCTATTGGTTCTAGCATTCCCTTTAATTGTCGATTTATCTCAGCTATCATGGCTTCCCATGTTAGTTCAGGTTCATTCATAAAGCTATCACTTTTATGAGACAACTTCCTGCAAAACATGGGTTAGCAAACAAACAATAGGACCTCATCACTCTTCCTTACGTGTTTCACTCGAACAATTTGAATCACTCAATTCGCTCGTGTTTACACTCAAGAATATGGCTTTTTCCCTTTATTATTCTCACCACTTTTGCCTTTTTCCCATCTAAAATCCTCACTAAGTTCTTGGAGAACTAAGCAAACCAATATAAAGAATTTTCCGTAACACCCAAAGTTGACTTGTTGATGGTCAAGAAGAAGGTTCCACTAGCAAAGCTTCAAACTTTCCCAAAGAATACAAATAATGGATCTAGATACAATCCAATGAGTAATGAAGTAAAAGATAGATAAAGAAATTCTGATTTTCTTCCTTTTTTTTCTTTATTTTTGAATAACTTTTTTTTTGCTCTTTTTTTTTGGATTTTTTTTAATATATATATTTTTTTCTTTTTTTCTTATACTTAAGATAAACAAAAATTTACAACAGAAAATTAAAGATACGAAAAAAAAACCTGATTAGAACCGGAGCTCTGAATACCAAATGATATGAACCCCACTAAGGATTAGCGAGATTGTGTCGAATTGATGTTTCCGGGTGTTGGGAAACTATGCAAAATTTTCCCATAATAATCAGATTAGTGCAAGCGAAAAATGCAGAATAATAACACACAAGTTGATAACGGAGTTCGGCCAATTATGCCTACGTCTCCGGGCTGCTGCAAACCTTTTATTAAAAGAGAAAAATAAAACAAGTGTTTACAACACTCTCAACTCACAACCCAATTTCACAAAGAAAATAAGACTTCTCTAAGCTTTCTTTTTCTCTCTTGATGTTGGAATGAATACAAAGGTGCTAATGGGGTAAAAGAGAGCTTAGAGAAGTCTTATTTTCTTTGTGAAATTAGGTTGTGAGTTGAGAGTGTTGTAAACATTTGTTTTATTTTTCTCTTTTAATAAAAGGTTTGCAGCAGCCCGGAGACGTAGGCATAATTGGCCGAACTCTGTTATCAACTTGTGTGTTATTATTCCGCATTTTTTCGCTTCCACTAATCTGATTATTATGGGAAAATTTTGCATAGTTTCCCAACAATTGGTATCAGAGCCAGTTGGTTATATCTGCTAAGTTTGGCGAAGTTGCTGTTCACATGAATAGTAATTTTTGTTAATAGTGAAATTGGTCGGCGTTACCAATTTGTCCACGAAGGTGTTCTAAAGCACGGTGGTTTGCAGAAATTGTCAGAAACGATCTTGAAGAAGTCAGATTTGAGTGGGAGTGATGGCCGCAGACGAAGGAAAAGTGAAAATTGAAAAGGTCAATGGTTCGGACTTTGGCTTTTGGAAGATGCAGATTGAAGATTATCTGTATCAGAAAAATATGTACCAACCTCTCACAGGAAAGAAACTGGTGGAGATGAAGGAAGATGAATGGACCCTTCTCGATAGACAAGCCCTCGGTGTTATCCGATTAACGTTATCCCGTAATGTTGCTTTTAACATTGCAAAGGAAAAGACCACGGCGAGTCTTATGGCGGCTCTTTCAAGCATGTACGAAAAGCCGCCAGCCTCAAACAAAGTTCATTTAATGAGGCGGTTGTTTACGTTGCGAATGACAGAAGGCGCATCAGTGGCACAACATCTCAATGAACTCAACATCGTCACAACCCAGTTGAGTTCAGTTGGAATCGAATTTGATGATGAGGTACGAGCATTGATACTTTTGTCTTCTCTACCAGAAAGTTGGAATGCTACTGTCACGGCTGTGAGTAGCTCAACAGGAAGCAATAAGTTGAAATTCGACGATGTTCGTGATCTGGTTCTCGGTGAAGAGATCCGACGTAGAGAGTCGAGTGAATCTTCAACCTCTTCAGTATTGCATACAGAGTCAAGAGGAAGAAATTCAACTAGATGAAATGGACGTAGCAGAACAAAGGGCAGGCGGTCTAAATCCAGAAATCATCATAGTTCTCATAGCTCTAACTCGAAGACTATCAAGTGTTGGAATTGTGGGAAGACCGGGCACTATAAAAATCAGTGCAAGAGTGCACCTAAAAATCAGGAGGCGAAGGACAAGGCAAATGTTGCTTCCACCTCAGGAGGATGTGATGCTTTGATATGTTCTATAGAGAGCAAGGAAGAGTCTTGGGTGTTAGACTCTGAAGCATCCTTTCATGCCACTTCGCAGAAAGAATTCTTCGAGAATTATGTCTCCGGAAATCTCGGTAAAGTTTACCTTGGTAATGAGCAATCTTGTGAGATTGTGGGTAAAGGTGTAGTGAAGATTAAGTTGAACGGGTTTGTATGGGAATTGAAAAATGTCAGACATATTCCCGACCTGACGAAGAACTTAATCTCAGTAGGCCAGTTGGCCAGTGATGGCTACACAGCAGTCTTCCACGGTGATCATTGGAAGATTTCAAAGGGTGCAATGACGATTGCTCGCGGTAAAAAGAGTGGTACTCTTTACAAGACAGCAGGAGCATGCCATTTGATTACAGTTGCAGCAACTGATAATCCCAATCTATGGCACCAGAGACTAGGCCATATGAGTGAGAAAGGGATGAAGATCATGCACGCAAAGGGAAAATTATCAGGTCTTCAGTCAGTAGAAATTGACATGTGCGAAGACTGTATACTTGGAAAGCAGAAACGAGTCAGCTTTCAAACAAGTGGAAGAACCCCAAAGAAGGAGAGACTAGAGCTTGTTCACTCTGTCCAACGGCAGTCTCATCCATTGGTGGGAAGCAATACTTCGTGACTTTTATCGATGATCACTCTAGGAAGGTGTGGGTATACTTTCTGAAACATAAGTCTGAAGTATTTGAGGCTTTCAAGATGTGAAAAGCCATGGTAGAAAATGAGACAGGGTTGAAGATCAAAAAGCTCAGAACCAACAATGGTGGTGAATATGAAGACACCAAATTTAAGAAGTTTTGCTATAAGCACGGGATCAGAATGGAAAGGACTGTGCCAGGTACACCTCAACACAATGGTGTAGCTGAGCGTATGAATCGAACGTTGACTGAAAGAGCCAGAAGCTTACGTGTGCAGTCAGGCATACCGAAGCAATTTTGGGCAGAAGCAGTCAATACAGCAGCTTACTTGATCAATTGAGGTCCCTCGGTACCATTGGAGCACAAAATACCAGAAGAGGTATGGAGCAGGAAAGAGGTAAAACTCTCACATCTTAGAGTTTTTGGTTGTGTAGCATATGTGCACATCAGTGATCAAGGCAGGAATAAGCTTGATCCTAAATCAAAGAAATGCACTTTCCTCGGTTATGGTGAGGATGAGTTTAGCTACCGCTTATGGGATGATGAAAACAGAAAGATGATCCGTAGTAGAGATGTGATCTTCAACAAAAGAGTGATGTACAAGGACAAGCATAACACAGATGCCAACAACTCAGAACAGAGTGGCCCAGTGTATGCAGAGCTGGACGATGTCCCAGAAAGTCCTATAGTTGAGAATCCTCAGTCATAGGAATCAATTGAACAGAGCAGTGAGCAGCAATCTGACACACTAGAGCCTCCTACTCCGACTCCTGTATTGAGAAGGTCTTCCCGACCTCACGTGCCTAATAGGAGATACTTGGACTATATGTTGTTGACTGATGGAGGGGAACCTGAAGACTATGCAGAAGCATGTCAGACCACAGATGCCAGCAAGTGGGAGCTTGCTATGAAAAATGAGATGAAGTCTTTGATCTCTAACCAGACATGGGAGCTAGCTGAGTTACCTATGGGAAAGAAGGCACTTCACAATAAATGGGTGTATCGGGTGAAAGAGGAACATGATGGCTCCAAGAGATACAAAGCCCGACTAGTTGTCAAAAGAATTTGACATGAAGAACTTGGGTCCAGCAAAAAAGATCCTTGGAATGCAAATCACGAGAGATAAGCAAAGGGGGATTTTGCAGTTATCTCAGGCAGAGTACATCAACCATGTTTTGTAAAGATTCAACATGAGCAACGCCAAGCCAGTTAGCACACCTCTGGCCAGTCATTTTCGCCTATCCAAGGATCAGTCCCCTCAGAAGGAGGAAGAAAGAAGGTTCATGGCTAAGATTCCATATGCTTCAGCCATAGGAAGTTTGATGTACGCAATGGTCTGTACGAGGCCAGACGTTGGCCATACAGTGGGAGTTGTAAGCAGGTTTAAGTCAAATCCAGGTAAAGCTCATTGGGAAGCAGTTAAGTGGATTTTGAGGTATCTACGAGGCACCACAGAGAAGTGTTTGTGCTTTGGTAAAGGAGAATTAAGAGTACAAGGCTACGTAGATGCAGACTTTGGAGGTGAAGTCGATCACCGAAGAAGTACCACCGGTTACATTTTCACTGTTAGTACTACAGCTGTTAGTTGGATGTCGCGGATACAGAAGATTGTTGCTTTATCCACTACAGAGGCTGAGTATGTAGCAGTAACAGAAGCCAGTAAAGAGCTGATATGGCTTCAAGGATTGTTAGCAGAGCTGGGATTCATTCAGGAGAAGAGTGTTTTGCACAGTGATAGTCAGAGTGCAATCCATCTTGCAAAGAACTCGGCATTTCATTCTAGAATAAAGCACATTGATCTTCGTTATCACTTCATCAGGTCTCTGCTTGAGGATGAAGTGTTAATATTGAAGAAGATCCAAGGAAGTGAGAACCCAGCAGATATGTTAACGAAGGTGCTGACTATTGACAAACTGAAGTTGTGCTCAACTTTAGTTGGCCTGCTAGGATGACAGACCAGATAAGGCTGCTGCATTGATCGAGGTGTGAAGACAGATTGAAATCAGTCTTCAAGTGGGAGATTGTTGGACAAAGTGAAGCGAGAGAGAGAGACATTCCACAAAAATAAAGGAGTGGAGCACGTATGTTTTTGGAGAGAAGGAAAACCATTGTAACTATTAGATGGCATAAAAATAGGAAGAAAATTGTGTGAACAATAACCTCTACGTGCTTGTATAAATAACACCCCCCATTAGCACCTTTGTATTCATTCCAACATCAAGAGAGAAAAAGAAAAGAGAGCTTAGAGAAGTCTTATTTTCTTTGTGAAATTGGGTTGTGAGTTGAGAGTGTTGTAAACACTTGTTTTATTTTTCACTTTTAATAAAAGGTTTGCAGCAGCCCGGAGACGTAGACATAATTGGCCGAACTCCATTATCAACTTGTGTGTTATTATTCCGCATTTTTCCGTTTCCACTAATATGATTATTATGGGAAAATTTTGCATAGTTTCCCAACACCGGGATCGTCCTCTAATCGGAATTGTATGGAAGCCTCAAGTTGATGATAATGAGAGCGAGAACCGAATGTTGTGGAAGACCGCGACCCGTTGCCCTACGGGGAGCAAGAACCTTGGTATGATCCGCACAAAGACCCACGTTCTACGATTATCAAGAACCGTTAGCGGTGAAGACGCCACAATCGGTTATGGAAGGTCCGATTGATAAGTCAAGGTTTGAACGCCACAGATGAATCCGATAAGTTCGCTTAGTTCACGAAGAACAAAAGAGACTTTCTCTCAATAATAATAATAATCTAAATTCTCCATTCTCATCATGGTTTGATTACATTATATAGGAAGAGTCAAATCTTAATCAAATCCGATAAGATCAAATCCTAACCAAAACAAATTCAAAATTTAACTAATCCTATTTTGAAATAAAGAGATCTCAAATCCTATCTAATCCCTAATTTTAAATAATGAAAGAAATCCTAATATAATAAGAGATCTCAAATCCTATCTAATCCTAAATGACAATAAATGACATCTAAAGTCATACAACTTTCCTATAAAATATATACAAAATAATTAAGAAAATCTAAATAATAATTATTCGAGGACTTGAATCATGTAAATTAAGGTTGACTTGAGGGACGCTTGTGCCTTCCTTAATGGATCTCCATGCATTTGCTCGAATTAATAGAATAATTGCTTCGTTGAACCTTTTTGAGAGACCTCTTGTTATGGGAACTACAATGGGATCCGAATATATTTCCTTCCACATATTTAAGGCCTCCGTTCTAATATCAGTGTGTCCCTAAATTATTTCGTAAAATCTCTCGGGATAACGGGTTCTTTACTCGTGGGTGTGTCCCGAAATTATTAAGTAAAATCCCCAAGAGTAGCGGGTATGATGCTCGTGGGTGTGTCCCGAGAGTATAGAAAGTTCTGTGTGAAAATTCCTTACTTGTTTGATAATTCCTTGAGATCTATTACCATGTTAAATTCTTTGTTTATGATGTTGTATGATTCATCTGTTGTGTTCAGTATGTCTGCTACATGTTGTTTATATGTTCCTGACATATGGACTGGGTGATGGGTGATCTGTGTTCTGGTTGTACTTATACTTTTCCTATTAAATTATTTAGAATTTTACCATTGCCTGCTTTGTTGTGTTGATGCATGACCGAGTAGATGTTTGACCCAAGAAGTGGGTTAGCTCTTAGGAGAGGATCTGAAGGATGTTGCGATATAACTAAATATGGATTCCAAGAAGATTAGACGATTACTGTATTATTTAGGTAGAGGTTTAGAGATCAGACTGATTCAGATGTTCACTGTTTTATTTTTCCCCTGTAAAAACTCTGATAATTTTATGAGATGAGGTTGCATTCACAAAAATGTTGTTTTATGCTTCCGCACTTAAAACCTTTTGAAAAAGAATTAATACATATTCTCTATCCTTCTCTTTGTTTAAAAGAAGAAAAAATTTTACACACATTTTCAGAGAATGAACGTTGAGCTTTCATTAAATATTTTTTAAATTATTTCGATATTCATTGGTAACTATGGTGTAATATCCTTTTTGGAGAAAAGGGTTACAAAATTAATTGACATCTCTAAAATTACTAACATAAATTAATTATAAAAATAATAAAATAAAATAAAATGAAAAATAGCTTTAGGCAGGAAATAGAATGAATTTGGGAGTGCAACGTGGCATAATCCTACGTGGTATAACCCTGCTTTATAATATATAATAGATAGATAGATAGATAGATTAGTTGCAAATTTTTTATTACTTATTAATTGCAAAGTTATTGTATCAAAATATTAGTTGAAATGCAATAACATAATAAAAATGAATTTCTAAAGCATAAGACATTGAAAATAGTAATATGGAAATAAATAATTATTAAAATTGATATGCCTAAAAGTGATTTTAATAAAAATATCAATTTATTTATAAATTAATAAAATATGATACCTATGGGAATCAATTAAATGATTTTGCCTTCAATTACTAATTTATTTTTCAAAAAATTGAAAAAATTGCATTTATTGCTAATTTATTTTCGTGATTATTACTAATGAATTGTGATTGGTATATTAATGAAATTAATTGACATCTCTAATAATGACTAACATAAAATATAAAATAATTATAAAAATAATAAAATAACATAAAAATAGCTTTAGGCGAGAAATGGAATGGATTTGGGAGTGCCACGTGGCATAATCTTACGTGGCATAACCCTGCTTTATAATATACTAGTTTAATAACTCGTGTCTTGCACTGGATATTATTGTATTTACTTAATAATAAAATTTGGCTAAATTGATAGATTTAATTTTTTTTGTATCAAATTATATATTATGTATTACTAAATTGAATTAACTAATTAGTAAATTAGAAAAAGAAATCTCTAATTCTAAATTTTGAGATAATATTAGACAATAGTGTAGGTTAAATCAAACCTTTTATGAATGACATAATTTTATATTAAAGTAATATTATTAATTATTCATGTATCACAATGTTAGTAATTGCTTAGATTATATTAATAATTAGTAATTTAAATTTGAATATTAAGTTTGGTCGATAATATTAATAGTAGTATTTTTTTTCAAAAATTTTGTTTAATATTTTATATTTCAATTTCCTATGTAATGAACTTCTAATTAGTATTATTGGCTTAGTTTTTTTATTTTATTCAGTATTATATTATAAATTCAATTTAAGTTTTTATTAATTTATTATCGTATATTTGCTAATTAGCATTTTAGAATTAACATTTTAAAATTGGTCTTTTCAATTAATATATTTTTAGAAAGCATATTATAAATTGTGATTTAAAATATTATCATTCAATGAAGAGCAAACAACCACTTTGGTCCCTGAGAATGTTAAGCGGAATCACTTTGATCCCTAACATATAGAAAGTTAAAAAAAAGGTCATCAATTGTTGGCCATTAGTCACTTTGGTCCTTGAAAGTGATTATTTAATATCATTTTGGTCCCTGAAAGTTACTTACTGTTACTTTCCTTCCTAACGGCAGGGACCAAAATGTTAGTAAGTAATCACTTTTAGGGACCAAAGTGACTAAAGACGGACAGTTGATGACCTTTTTTAATTTTGTATCTGTCAGGAACCAAAATGACACCGTCTGACACTCTCAAGCATCAAAGTGGTTGTTTACTCTTCAATGAATTGTTAATTTAGTTTTTCAAATTTTGATTATATACTGAATTATATAGTATTTTCACGAATGTTAATTAATATTTGAAATCAAATATTCTACAGTAATAATATATGATTTGATGTAAATTGGCATTGCATATATAATTATATTTCACGTCAATAAATAAAATATGTTAGTACAGAGATAAAGTGACCACAAAATTTTTGAATAATTATGTAAGCAAAAAAAAATATTTGAATAATTTGTGTTGTGGCAAGCGTAATTGTAATTCCAACTTCATCTTCCTCTCCATCATAAATGAAGTTTGAAGAAGGAATGCAATAACAACTTGGGCATATACATAAGAAGGTTTATGCAATCCAATTTTTCCATAGAAACCAGCCAACCAAAAGTCTTAATGAAATCATTTTACCTATAGGTAATAGGGATGGAAATAGGCCAGGCCGCTCGACAGGAGCCTATGGCCCAGCCTACATCAGGCCCAGGCCAGGCCAGGCTTTTTCATGAAATATATCAGGTCAAGACTTTTTTCAAAGCCTATTTAGCTAAAAAGGTCAGGCCTAGGCCATCTAAAAAGCTTTTTAAGTCTAACAGGCCGACCTATTTAAGTAGACATCGATATAATTTTTTATAATATTATCATTATATTAGATTTTTTATAATATATTAAAATTATATACTTATTTACATTTTAAATATTTAAACACATGTTAATCTACATAAATAATCAAGTTTATAAAGCTTATTGAAGGATAAAGTTGTGATTTATTTAGAGGTTTTATCACAAAAATATTTCATTCTTACTCGCCCTTGTGTCTCTATCATAAATAAGACTGAATTTAATTGTCATATTTTATAATTTGTTATACATAGCGATTTTCTTCATTAGCCTATTTAGGAGTAGGTTAGACTACTTTTTTTTCAGTTGAAGGTCGGACAACTTATTTGAATGCCTTATTAGGAATCGGGCCTTTAAATAGGCTAAAAGGCCAAATCAGGCTTTTAAAAAGGTCAGGCCAGACTTAAAAAAAAACCTATGACAGGTAACAGACCAGACTTAGACTTTGGACTTTTTAGACAGGCCAAACCTATTTAGGCAAAGCCCAGCCCAGGCAAGCCCAGCCTACTTCCATCCCTAATAGGTAACACTTATTCTATCGAAAATTCAAATTACAAATCAAAACAAATGAACTTCTAATTAGTATTATTGACTTATTTTTTTTATTTGATTCAGTATTATATTATTAATTCAATTTAATTTTTTATCCTATTTTTGCTAATTAGCATTTTAAAATTAACATTTTAAAATTGGTCTTCTCAATTAATATATTAATATATTTTTAGAAATTATATTATAAATTGTGATTTAAAATATTACCATTCAATGAATTGTTAATTTAGTTTTTCAAATTTTGATTATATACTGTATTATATAGTATTTTCATGAATGTTAATTAACATTTGAAATCAAATATTCTACAATAACAATATATGATTTGAGGTAACCAACTGAGGTTGGCGTGAGTGGTTAAGGCCTCTCTCCCCTTAACCAAGGTTTCGAGGTTCAAGCCTTGGGTATGGAAAAAATCTCAGTTGGGAGGGATGCCACCCATTAGAGGTGCCGAACAAACTCCCGCGGGAGATTAGTCTCCGTCGTGTAGGCAGTGGGATACTCCTCAATGTAGAATAAAAAAAATATGATTTGATGTAAATTAGCATTGCATATGTAATTATATTCCACATCAATAAATAAAATATGTTAGAACAGAGTTGAAGTGACCACAAAATTTTTGAATAATTTTGTAAGCAAAAAAAATATTTGAATAATTTGTATTGTGGCAAGTGTAATTGTAATTCTAACTTCATCTTCCTCTCCATAATAAATGAAGTTTGAAGAGGGAATGCAATAACAACTTGCGCATGTACATAAGAAGGTTTATGGAATCCAATTTTCCCATAGAAACCAACGAAACTATTTCATTAGCAGCCAACCAAAAACCTTAATGATATCATTTTACCTATAGTAACACTCGTTCTATCAGAAATGCACATTATAAATCAAAACAAATGATAGTTTTCTCTTTATCTATGTAAGAAAAGAGATATGGTATTAGGCATGGTATTAATAATACAAATAGAGCATTAGGATTTTGAAAATATTATACAAAGCGAAAGTGACTTCTCCTAATCCCAAAATTATCAGGCTAAACCTATTTCTGATAATACATTTAAAAAAACTTTAAAAAAATAGAAAAAGAAATTAATCTTATATACTTTCAGATTTTTGGCTTAAATAAACCTCACAAAATGGATTTGTAAGGTGAGAATTACTGAAGCTTAATAAGATCTATTTATATAAATTTAGCCAAATTTGGCATGGGTTGTCAATTTAAAATTTGGCTAAATTAATAATTTAAAATTACTTTCATTAAAAAGTAAATATGATAATATCCCTTGCAAGACACGTTTTATTAAGCTAGTATGATAAAATATCAATCATTTAGCAAAATGTAGTATTGTTTTAGTCGAATTAGAGAATTCTAATGTTTCGGTTATAATTTGTTATTGTAACGGCCCTTTTTTTCATAAAGATTATTACGTAAAATTACCAAGAAACTTAATGCAGAATTAAATATAAACTGGTTTATCTTCAAAAATTCATCTTTCATAATTAAAGGATACCGAAATTGGTGGCTAAATTTTTTTTCTTAAAAGATAAGTACACTCATGAATACTTAGCCATCTAGAAAATCAGAAAGAAGAAAACGTACATCATATATATATCATCAAGTTACTGTACAAAACCTTGTGCCCGCAAGTAAAGTCAGGAACCACAACCGAGTGGCCCAAATACATCATCACAACATAAAAGAAATAAAACAGTAAACTAAACCTAAGAAAAGCAATAAAGCGAAGGTGTGTCAAAATACACGACATGAAATATCTACCTCCCCAAAACCTAGGCTGGTCGGCCAACTAACAACCCACAACCTAGCACTCTACACCTCTCCGCCTAGAGATCTAAGACGATGACGTCTCCTCGGGGTCCTCCTCTGGATCCTCCTCGGGGTCCTCCTAAACCTCAAACTCGGACTCCATGAGCCAACCGCATCCAGACTCATCTCTGACCTTCCTCTTCCCTCTCCCTGCGTGTCCTGATGGTCCGGCCTGAGAGCCCGAAGAGCAATGCACGAAATATCCCGATGGCTCTACATAAGGAACTGGAGACGTCGGTCACGCAGACTCAGGTGGTGGAGCTGGGGTCACAAGTGGAGCCAACCTAGGCAAGTGTGCCCTCTCCAAGGAACTCTTCCTTGGAGTGTGACAAATCAGACGACAACGGTCAGATACCGATCCGGCTATTCGCTAAGGTGTAGGCCTCTAATCCTCCCTCGTCTCTCTCCCAGGCTGCGCCGTGGGCATACTCTGGCCTCCCGGTTCTCCAAAGTGATACTGTAACATCCTAAAATTTTACTCTAAGAGACAGAGTGTTAATTTTGGAGGATTAGAAGTACTCTGAAGTTTTTTGGATAAAAACTTGGTGGTTTAGAATTAAATACGGAAGTTAGGAGATTATATACGGACGTTCTAATTATTAGGATAAATGGTGAAATGAATTTGGAAAATTCATATGACACGTCCAAAAAGCATTTAAGGGAAGACATAGTAGTATTGACGACATATAAAGATTTTAGAAATTAAGTTTGGATTTTAAGAGGAAGAAATAAAGAAATTATGGTTTTAGTCCTTTTTTACAGAATTTCGTAATCTGTTAGTTAGAAAAAGGATACATACCAGAGATGGAAAAATAGATGAGATGGGGATTACATAGATCTGATAGAAACCTGAGAAAAGTATAAAGACCAGTTACGGTTAAGTATTACAGCATGAATAGTAAAATAGTTACATTTTTATAGGTTTCTGTTTTCTGTATTTCTGTCTTCTGTCTGTTTTAAATGTTCTGGTAGAAACTAAGTGATAAGAAAATTATTGTAGTCTTATAATTAGGGGTTTAAGATACTTATCAAGTTATTTTACTAAAACAGTCATTTTTCTTACGATGTTTGCCAATTGTACTTACCATAATAGACGAAAAAGAGTTTAATTGATAAAAATAGGTTAAAACAACCCAAAAAATTATCTTCCTTCACGAAATTTGTTTCTTATAATATTTATGATTTTCTGGAATTTTTCTAGAATTTTTGGAGAAACTAATTTTCAAAAGTACAATTTCGGTTTCCACAGTTTACGGTAAGAGCTAAGAACTGACACGGAGACCAAAACGAAGTCGAAACGAAAAACTAGAACAGTACACCATGTTTTTATATTTTTTATGAATTATGAAATTTATTTTAGAATTTTTTGAAAGACAAATAAAGAGTTATGTTTTCCGTCCCTGTAAATATGGAAAACGAAGTTTATGGAAACCATGATAGATTTTCAGTGGTCAAGGAAAGCTCAAAATCAAATTTTTAAGAGAGACCATTGGTGTTTATATTAAATTTGTGATTTTTTGGGAATTTTCTGAAAATTACTATTTTGGACTTACGGCGTGTCCGTTTTTCGTCGTTTGGGCAAACCGTAAAGTCTATTATTTACAGTAAAAATCAAGAAACTCTTGTATAAAGTCTTTAAGACTATTAGAGCTATTTTTGAAATTTTCAAATGAGTCCTCACCTTCCTATTAATTATTTTTAAGATCTGTTTGCAAAAAGACGAGAATGCCACCAGTTTTCCGTTTATTTACGAAACCATAAAGTTTTTCACTATTTAATCAAATGGTCCCCCTTCCTTCTTGGGCTGATCGACATCCTCTCTTCATGGGGACCCTTGGATGAACTTTTTGGCCCTTGAGTCACTAGCTTAGTCATATGTATTAGCCAATAGGAAAAATGGAAAGTTTATGAATTCTTGGTTTATGACATATACATCAAAAAGGCATGTGAGGTCACAATTTTTCAATTCCCCCTCACTCCCTCTTTGGCCGCCCCTCCCCCACTATAAATAGGGGTCCTTGCTTCATAAATTTTACACAACACCAACAAGGAACAAGAAGACATAACAAAGTTCTCTCATTTTCTCTCTAGTTTTCCTAAATTTCTCTTTAGTGTTCTTGGTTGTTCTTCATCAAGATTTTGGCCAAGGCAAGGGGTTTCTCTTCTCATCTTAATTCTAGTAGTATGAGTTTGATCTTGTTTGTGTGTGAAATTGTTTGTTTGGATGTTTATAGCTTTTTGTTTGTTAAGTATGTTTTATGATTGTTTTATGGTCTTAATTTAATTGTTTTGTGCTAATTATAAATTGTAGAGTTATAATGCCCAATTTTATACACGAATTCGAGTAAGAGGAGAGACTATGGCAAAATCACTTTTGAACTTTTGTAAATATACCGTTATAATGGCGAATTTTACACATACCGCAAACAAGAGTTTACCGCAAAGAAAATACAATAATTATTTGTGAAAACCCCAATAGTATATGTTATTTATATACAAGGTTATAGTTAAGATAAATGGTTTATCAGTATGGATCTGTCTAGAAAGGAAGTGAGGCCTTTGAAGGGGCTAAAGCAGTCCGTCTCACTCTGGCCTGGGATCTGTGCTGAGACGTTGTTTGGGGAAATCTTAACATTGGAAACCTGGTATATACGTGATGAGATAAGATTGGAAAAGAAGCAATTTTCTAAATACCATATATATAAATAGATTGGAAAGGATAAAAGAGTGTAACAGTAAATGGATCCCCGGTGAATTCTACTGTTGTAGCATCTTTTGGAATATAATATAACGGTAATGGATTCCCGGTGAATTCTACTGTTGTAGCATCTTTTGGAATATAATATAACGGTAATGGATTCTCGGTGAATTCTATCGTTATATTATTTGTGGAAAATATCGAGTGGGTATCCAATCTGTATATATATGCACGTAACTCAGATTAATTTCCAATGACTATGGCAGTGGAAATTAGTGAGATAGGCTTTCAACGGGTCTTTTTCCTGGAAGATAATCAGAGTTTTCAGAAGAGAGATAAATTAACTACCTTCACCTAGTACGTAGGATCGGTTTTATAAATGGTGTACTGATTACCAAAGATGGCTCTGTCGTTGTGTAATCGTTTCATCATTGAAAATAAACCTAAGTCGTGATTAATGAAACGTAATTTCGATCACTAAGCTTATAATAAGTCTTCAAGAAAACTGGATACTGATTACCGCAGTCGGCTCAGCTGCCGTGTGATTATTCCATTACCAAGAAGCTATCTAAAAACTGGGAACAGATATCTACTATTTCAAAAGCGGACGTAAGTTTAAATACCGTTGATCTTTTCTCTCTCGATCAATCCAAAGTGGCTATGCCCGAATTGATCTTCTTGAAATACAGTTGAATACTTTTTATAAATTCACTTTATTGAGTACTTAGAATTACTTAAAACAGAGATAATAATCTATTCCGTAATAAACCGTAAAAGAAAGCCAGAGTTGTACGTTTTCAAAGTATACAGTGAAAAACAGTTATTTGTCTATACAAGTGGTCTGTCCATAAAAGGATTTGACTTGTTTCTTACAAAGAGTTTTGAGAGATTCAGAGATTTCTGAGAAAGAGAGATAGTAAAACAGAGGAAGTTTTACGAAGAAAATTAAAGAGAATTCAAGAGAAAATCTGTGCATTTGCATAAAGACGTTTTGAGCATAAACCTACAAGAGAACGGGGCTGAAAATAGAGTCTGTTGGACTACAATTGTCTACTGGGATTATTCAGGTTTCGATAGTCTTGTGTGGCCGAGTATGGTGAATACCCTCGAGTCGAGACGAGTTGTATACCTGGCTTGAATAAATCGGACTAGCAGTTCTATTTATGATCTGGTATTAAGTTTTAAATGCGGTATTACGGAAGTATCTTCAGGGGTCTAGAGGGATTCCCTGACCATGATGTTAAGTTTATAGGCAGTCGATCGCTCACTGGCGTTAAGGATGGAAAAGTATCCTTAAAGCACTACACCGGTGTGATTTGAGAAATATAGAAGAGGCATGCATTAATAAAACATTGATGAGATATATTCTTGTGAAATACATTGTTTTACAGGTTGGCATGGATACAAGGTAAGATCTGCTTGGTTGAGATGTGATTGAGTGTTTTCAATGACTTGTTATACTGTTATGTTGATTTGAATGACTTGATTGTCTATGTTATCTGTCTGTCTTGATGATTGAGTGTTGTGTGTTCTATGTTTGATAATATACTTGTACTATTTCTCTTAATTTGAGTTAGAGTTTCACCCTGCCTACTTTGTTGTGTTGATACATGACTGAGTAAATGGACCCAAAGGACAAGGGATTGGGAACCGTCCGGCACTTAACCACAGAACCTCAAGGTGGAGACCATATATGGTGGAACATATGCCCTAGCACACAATGGGGTCGATTTGTAGGAATGGTGGAAACAATAGATACCGGAGGTGGAGCCCCACCAAACCCAGTACCCATTCAGGAACAAATGATCTTAGATGTTAAGTTACCCTGGCAACAGTTGAGACCCTTAGGTACTATCTCAGATGAGATGATCTTTGATAGTGGGGATAGTGGTGACAGTGGAGGTGGTAGTTCACATCCTTCGGATCATGATGGAAATGGTTCTGGTCATGTACCGTCGAAGACAAGAGACAAATCCTCTGACAAAAACCAAGAAGGAACTTCTGAAGACACATCTGCAGCAGCACCTGCAAGAACTGAGGGTTCTGTAGGTCACGTACAAGTTTTGCCTCTGGGAGAAGCAAACCCTCCAACTTATTCCCCATTACCCCGTCCATCTGAATCAGAGTCAGAAGACATAATTTGGTTATCCGAATCCTTGTCGGATGAGGAAATCGAAGAGGAATCCGAAGAGTCTATATACTCTTGGGCTACCTCTGATCTTACTAGTGACACTCTACCTAGACCAGATCTATCCGGATTCAACTTTGATTGGGTTCCAGTAACTAGGGTCCCGCATCTATACTCTAGCTTGCCTCGACTAGGAGGGTCTACCTGGTCTCGTCCATAAATGTATATGAGTTAAGGTTTTAGAGTAGTAAATCCCTTTTGTGTAAATAACGGGATCATGGCTCGACTGTACATAGTAGCATGTATTTTTCTTTTACCACTTTTGTACTTTTTGGTTTAGAGTAACTTTGACTTCTTTTTCTTTTGCAGTGTAAAAACAAAGTTTGTCTTATAACAAACTCCTTTGTAAAATATCATGTTATATATATATATGAGAGGAAGTACTTTTCTGTACATGAGAGTTTGATTTACAGTTAAAATCTTTAATCAGAAAACAAAGGATTTTCCTCCCCATTTTCTCATCTTCTTCTATTAAAGCAAAAAAAAAATTTACTCGCATTTTTTATTAGCTTTACAAACTTTTATGAAATATTTTCTAAGTATTTGTGAAACTTTTGGTTCTTATGGTGTAATATCCTTTTTGGAGAAAGGGTGTTGCATTTTGTGGTATCAGAGTCTGGTTCAGTCTTTTTGGGAATGTTAGGGTATAGGTCTACTAAGCCTAGGTTGCGTTAACCCTGATAGGATATGTGTTTTATAAGATTGATGTGAACCTTATTTGATTTGTTTGATTCTTGACTATACTGGTATGGAACAGTATGGTTGGAAAGTAATTATTAAGATAAACTAGTATTATCTATGCTAATAATATTATTGACTTGAGTGTTTTTGTGTGACATTTCTTGATCTTCCCTATAGATCTAAAAAAGAGTTAAAGTTACCTCGCTTTTGATATTTGATTAGTAGGGAACTATGGCAAACAAATGAACCTATAGTATGGAATAGTTAGTGAAAGACATTAGTGGAATGACCATTACCGATAGTAAGACGGAAGAAAGGAATTACCAGGGAATAGAGATGTGTCATACCAACTTAGAACAGTTTGGGGAAGGACATGAAGTGGAAGGAATGAACTTGTGGGTTCAAGACTTAAAAGAGTTTGTGAGAACCCTGAACTGCACAGAAGAGCAAAAAGTGAAGTTTGCTGCTTCCATGGTGGTTAGTGATGCAGAATTCTAGTGGACCAGAATGAGCCAAGTACTGAGAGCTGATGGAGTAACTCTCACTTGGGCTATCTTTAGAGATTACTTCCTAGCTAAGTACATACCAACAGACATGCGCCAAGTAAAGGAGTTGAAATTCCTGAGCTTGAAGCAGAGGGAGATGACTGTAAAACAGTATGCCAACTGGTTTAGATCACTTTCTGAGTTTTCACAGTATTTCCAGTTCCGTCCAGATCCAGCCTGGAAATGTAGGAAGTTTCAAGATGGGTTGAGGCCTGATCTTAAAAAGAAGGTAGCACCTCTCCAAATCTGTGAGCTAGACGAACTGATTAAGCATTGCTCTTGGGTAGAGAAGACTAAGAAGGGAAAGTTTGTTCCTCCGTCCCAGCTTTCTAATAGGATTTGTTATCAGTGCACAGGGCAAGGTCACATGGCTGAAACTTGCACTCAGAAGAGGGTCACTTGCTTCAGGTGTGGAGAACTAGGACATAAGGCAAGGGACTGCAAGTAAACAAGACTTTAGATAGTCTGTAGTTAGGACAAAAATGGCAACGTTGTTATGTACCATGTAAAATATAGAATAGTGTCAGTAAGCTAAAATTATGTTGCCCACTATGGGACATAATCTTTTTGGAAGACACTTATAGCAGTGGCGCCAAAAATAAGCGTTGCTTGTAAAATAGTACAAAATATATATATATATATATATATATACACACATATGTGTTTGTTTACCTTGATGTGTTATTATTTGTAATATTGTTTTTATACTTATATTATTTGTGTTCTATCAACACCTAACCTTAGAAAACTAAGAATGTGATCAGGATAATGACATGATTGGTCATAAAATTATTATTGTTTCTTTTCTGCTTAAAGTCAAGGTATGAGTCTGATCAACTCATCAGCTTGCTGGTCGCAGAGATATTACAATGGCAATTTATATGAACTAAGAGTCAAAATTCCTAAGGATGGAAGAATGCAGGACTAGATTTCTAAAAAGGAAACCTTATGACTAAGTTAGAATATTTCAAGAGAAATACGAATAGGTTGCTTTGATTGGGTAAGTAAAATCTAAGTTAGTGGGTAGAATCTGATACTTATAAAAACTGGGTAATTATTGGAAATAATTTACCAAGGAATTTCAATGATAAAGGAATCAAGGTATAGTATAATAAGAGGACTATGGGAATTCTAGGAACTTACAAGTTCTTTTAGAAATAAGAGATAAAAAGATGGATTAAGCATGGATCCAAGAAAATAAGTAGAGGATATTCCTACCTTAAGAAAATTGAAGATAGAACAGTCAAGATAAGTTATACTAAGATTTGATGGTTAGAAAGATTAAGTATTGATCTGAAGAGATATAGCAATAGGACCTGATTATAGACATACAGCTAAGTCTAAGGAATTGAAATTTATGGAGACATAGGAAGTACAATTAAGTTGTTGAGGAAGGACTTAGTATGGATTAAGAAGGTGGATTTCAATATTAAAGGTTAGACCGAAATGTAAAGGATAGTGATAGTAGACTATCTGAAGTTATAGAAAATGGAGAAATGGACAGGAAAAGCAAGAGAGTATATTCCAAACCATTGGATATGAAGAGTATGTTATATCTAAAGATTGATAGAAGGATCATATGGATGCAATAGAGTGGTGTTAGAAGATGAAGAATTGTTTTAGGAAAGGGAAGGTAATAATTCTGAAGGTTTATTCACGGAATTTCGAGGACGAAATTATTTTTAGAGGGGTAGAATTGTAACATCCTAAAATTTCACTCTAAGAGACAGAGTGTTAATTTTGGAAAATTAGAAGTACTCTGAAGTTTTTCGGATAAAAACTTGGTGGTTTAGAATTAAATACGGAAGTTAGGAGATTATATACGGACATTCTAATTATTAGGATAAATGGTAAAATGAATTTGGAAAATTCATATGACACTTCCAAAAAGTATTTAAGGGAAGACATAGTAGTATTGATGACATATAAAGATTTTAGAAATTAAGTTTGGATTTTAAGAGGAAGAAATAAAGAAATTACGGTTATAGTCCTTTTTTACATAATTCCATAATCTGTTAATTAGAAAAAGGATACATACCAGAGATAGAAAAATAGATGAGATGGGGATTACATAGATCTGATAGAAACCTAAGAAAAGTAGAAAGACCAGTTACGGTTAAGTATTACAGCATGAATAGAAAAATAGTTACGTTTTTATAGGTTTCTGTTTTTTGTATTTCCGTCTTTTGTCTGTTTTAAATGTTTTGGTAGGAACTAAGTGATAAGAAAATTATTTTAGTCTTATAATTAGGGGTTTAAGATACTTATCAAGATATTTTACTAAAACAGTGATTTTTCTTACGACGTTTGCAAACTGTACTTACCGTAATAGATAGAAAATAGTTTAATTGATAAAAATAGGTTAAAACAACCCATAAAATTATCTTCCTTCACGAAAGTTGTTTCTTATAATATTTATGATTTTCTGAAATTTTTCTAAAATTTTTGGAGAAACTAATTTTCAAAAGTACAGTTTCGGTTTCCGCAATTTACGGTAAGAGCTAAGAACTGATACGAAGACCAAAACGAAGTCGAAATGAAAAACTGGAACAGTACACCATGTTTTTATATTTTTTATGAATTATGAAATTTATTTTAGAATTTTTCGAAAGAAAGATAAAGAGTTATGTTTTATGTCCCTGTAAATACGAAAAATGAAGTTTACGGAAACCAGAATAGATTTTCAGTGGTCAAGGAAAGCTCAAAATCAAATTTTAAGAGAGACCATTGGTGTTTATATTAAATTTGTGATTTTTTGGAAATTTTTCTGGAATTTTCTGAAAAATTACAGTTTTGCACTTACGGCACGTCCGTTTTTCGTCGTTTGGGCAAACCGTAAAGCCTATCCTTTACAGTAAAAATCCAGAAACTCTTGTATAAAGTCTTTAAGACTATTAGAGTCTATTTTCAAAATTTTCAAATGAGTCCTCATCTTCCTACTAATTATTTTTAAGATCTGTTTGCAAAAGGACGAGAATGCCACCCTTTATTTACGAAACCATAAAGTTTTTCACTATTTAATCAAATGGTCCCCCTTCCTTCTTGGGCTGGTCGACATCCTCTTTTCATGGGGACCCTTGGATGAACTTTTTGGCCCTTGAGTCACTAGCTTAGTCACATGTATTAGCCAATAGGAAAAATAGTAAGTTTATGAATTCGTCGTTTATGACATATACATCAAAAAGGCATGTGAAGTCACAATTTTTTAATTCCCCTTCACTCCCTCTTTGGCCGCCCCTCCCCCACTATAAATAGGGGTCCTTGCTTCATAAATTTTACACACCACCAACAAGGAACAAGAAGACATAACAAAGTTCTCTCATTTTCTCTCTAGTTTTCCTAAATTTCTCTTTAGTGTTCTTGGTTGTTCTTCATCAAGATTTTGGCCAAGGTAAGGGGTTTCTCTTCTCATCTTAATTTTAGTAGTATGAATTTGATCTTTTTTGTGTGTGAAATTGTTTGTTTGGATGTTTATAGCTTTTTGTTTGTTAAGTATGCTTTGTGATTGTTTTATGGTCTTAATTTAATTGTTTTGTGCTAATTATAAATTGTAGAGTTATAATGCCCAATTTTATACAAGAATTCGAGTAAGAGGAGAGACTATGGCAAAATCACTTTTGAACTTTTGTAAACATACCGTTATAATGGTGAATTTTAGACATACCGCAAACAAGAGTTTACCGCAAAGAAAATACAATAATTATTTGTGAAAACCCCAATAGTATCTGTTATTTATATACAAGGTTATTGTTAAGATAAATGGTTTATCAGTATGGATCTGTCTAGAAAGGAAGTGAGGCCTTTGAAGGGGCTAAAGCAGTCCGTCTCACTCTGCCCTGGGATCTGTGCTGATACGCTTTTTGGGAAAATCTTAACATTGAAGACCTGGTATATACGTGACGAGATAAGATTGAGAAAGAAGCAATTTTCTAAATACCGTATATATAAATGGATTGGAAAGGATTAAAGAGTGTAATAGTAATGGATTCCCGGTGAATTCTACTATTATAGCATCTTTCGAAACATAATGTAACGGTAATGGATTCTCGGTGAATTCTATCGTTATATTATTTGTGGGAAATATCAAGTGGGTATCCAATCTGTACTTATATGCACATAACTCAGATTAATTTTCAATGTCTAGGGCAGTGAAAATTAGTGAGATAGGCTTTCAACGGGCCTTTTTCCTGGAAGATAATCAAAGTTTTTCAGAAGAGAGATATATTTACTACGTTCACCTAGTACGTAGGATCGGTTTTATAGAGGGGGTACTGATTACAAAAGATGGCACTGCCGTCGTGTAATCTTTTCATCTTTGAAAATAAACCTAAGCCGTAATTAATCAAACGTAATTTCGATCACTAAGCTTATAATAAGTCTTCAAGAAAACTGGACACTGATTACCGCAGTCGGCTCAGCTGCCGTGTGATTATTCCATTACCAAGAAGCTATCTAAAATATGAGAACAGATATCTACTATTTCAAAAGCGGACATAAGTTTAAATACTGTCGATCTTTTCTCTCTCGATCAATCCAAAATGGGTATGTCCGGTTTGATCTTCTTGAAATACAGTTGAATACTTTTTATAAATTCACTTTATTGAGTACTTAGAATTATTTAAAACAGAGATAATAATCTATTCTGTAATAAACAGTAAAAGGAAACCAGAGTTGTACGTTTTCAAAGTATACAGTGAAAACAGAGTTTTTATGAGAAACAGTGACTCTTAAACAGTTATCTGTCTATACAAGTGGTCTGTCCATAAAAGGATTTGACTTGTTTCTTACAAAGAGTTTTGAGAGATTCAGAGATTTATGAGAAAGAGAGATAGTAAAACAGAGGAAGTTTTATGAAGAAAATTAAAGAGAATTCAAGAGAAAATCTGTGCATTTGCATGAAGACGTTTTGAGCATACAACCTACGAGAGAACGGGGTTGAAAATAGAGTCTGTTGGACTACAATTGTCTACTGGGATTATTCAGGTTTCGATAGTCTTATGTGGTCGAGTATGGTGAATAACCTCAAGTCAAGACGAGTCGTATACCCGGCTTGAATAAAGCTGACTGACAGTTCTATTTATGATCTGGTATTAAGTTTTAAATGCGGTATTACGGAAGCATCTTTAGGGGTCTAGAGGGATTCCCTAATCATGCAGTTAAGTTTAAAGACAGCCGATCGCTCACTGGTGTTAAGGATGGAAAAGTCTCATTGGGGCACTACACCGGTGTGATTTAAAAAATATAGAAGAGACATGCATTAATAAAACATTGATGAGATATATTCTTGCGAAATACATTGTTTTACAGGTTTGCATGGATACAAGGTAAGATCTGCTTGGTTGAGATGTGATTGAGTGTTTTCAATGACTTGTTATACTGTTATGTTGAATTGAATGACTTGATTGTCTATGTTATCTGTCTGTCTTGATGATTGAGTGTTGTGTGCTCTATGTTTGATAATATACTTGTACTATTTCTGTTAATTTGAGTTAGAGTTTCACCCTGTCTACTTTGTTGTGTTGATACATGACTGAGTAGATGGACCCAAAGGACAAGGGATTGGGCGGCACTTAACCATAGAACCTCAAGGTGGAGACCATATATAGTGGAACATATGCCCTAGTACACAATGGGGTCGATTTGTAGGAATGGTGGAAACAATAGATACCAGAGGTGGAGCCCCACCAAACCCACTACCCATTCAGGAACAAATGATCTTAGATGTTAAGTTACCCTAGCAACAGTTGAGACCCTTAGGTACTATCTCAGATGATATGATCTTTGATAGTGGGGATAGTGGTGACAGTGGAGGTGGTAGTTCACATCCTTCGGATCATGATGGAAATGGTTCTGGTCATGTACCGTCGAAGACAAGAGACAAATCCTCTGACAAAAACCAAGAAGGAACCTCTGAAGACACATCTGCAGCAGCACCTGCAAGAACTGAGGGTTCTGTAGGTCACGTCCAAGTTTCGCCTCTGGGAGAAGTGAACCGAACCTCCAACTTATTCCCCTTTACCCCGTCCATCTGAATCAGAGTTAGAAGACATAATTTGGTTATCCGAATCCTTGTCGGATGAAGAAATCGAAGAGGAATCCGAAGAGTCTATATACTCTTGGGCTACCTCTAATCTTACCAGTGACACTCTACCTAGACCAGATCTATCCGGATTCAACTTTGATTGGGTTCCAGTAACTAGGGTCCTGCATCTATACTCTAGCTTGCCTCGACTAGGAGGGTCTACCTGGTCTCGTCCATAAATGTATATGAGTTAAGGTTTTAGAGTAAATCCCTTTTGTGTAAATAACGGGATCATGGCTCGACTGTACATAGTAGCATGTATTTTTCTTTTACCACTTTTGTACTTTTTGGTTTATAGTAGCTTTGACTTCTTTTTCTTTTGCAGTGTAAAAACAAAGTTTGTCTTAGAACAAACTCCTTTGTAAAATATCATGTTATATATATATATGAAAGGAAGTACTTTTCTGTACATGAGAGTTTGATTTACAGTTAAAATCTTTAATCAGAAGACAAAAGATTTTACTCCCCATCTTTCTCATCTTCTTCTATTAAAGCAAAAAAAAAAAAATTACTCGCATTTTTTATGAGTTACAAACTTTTATGAAATATTTTCTAAGTATTTGCGAAACTTTTGGTTACTATGGTGTAATACCATTTTTGGAGAAAGGGTGTTGCAGAAAGTCCACTGAAAGGATGTATACGAAAAGAAAAATACTACATAATACATTCCAAGAATATATATAGCTACTCTTTCGCAAATCTTTCTCTAAGATATTCATACACCAAAAGAGAGCACATCAAATTCAACACACAGTCAAACACACATATAGCACTCTAGCATAATGCGTGTCACTTTAATATCTCTTTAATACACTAGTGCACTGCTCCATGGAGACTTCCTCAACTAAGTAGAGCGATATGGCGGAAGCGTATATCTAACATTAATGCAAACTGACTATCTCTCTCGGCCATCGTTTGTTATTGATTCGATACAACCCCATTGTGTTACGTCGTACACCACATCTTAAATGAGATAGCCCTGGTCAGGATCATCCAAGCTGGGTATTACGACTCGTCTCGGCACAAGGGAATTCCTTTCAAGGCCATTGAGAACTTCGTAACCTGGATGCCCTCAAAGACTTATAATCAGACCATACTTATTTACAATCCCCACATAGGATTGCATGCTCTAATTTGGCAAAAGCCACGTCTCTAATGCAATGACAGTACAATTTGCAAACACACACATAAGACAAATAATGCGATCCCTCATCTTAGGATGTCGGTGTCACGTGTTAGCTTTCTTACAACACCGTGTAGCATTATTTTCTTCAATACTTCATCGTCGCCACGTATTGATCCTCGTTCAATACCGTGTAAAAACGTTATTTAAAAACATAAGTTTTATGTAAGGCTCCTCTTTGAAATTAAAGTTCTTATTTAACTTCCAACTCTCAAATCCTTATTATTTTACCTTCCACATTTCATTGTAAAAAGATTTAATTAAAACTTAGTTAAGTTCTTTGATAATTTTACTTAAATTCCTTTACTTTTAAGTATTTACAAATCTAACCCTAAAAAATATTCTATTTTACGTTTCAACCCCTATTTTTCTGAAAAATTAGGTTTCTACCCTAGAATTGTCCAGTTTTCACGTTTCTACCCCAGAATTTTTGTAAAATTATGTTTTTGGCCCAAAGTGCCTAGATTTTCGATTTTTATACCCATAATTCCAGAATTTTATATTTTTGACCCAAAAAACCCAGATTTCGTTTTTAACCCTTTAAAAATCTGAAATTTTATTTTCTCCCTCATTAATTGATTTTCTAGCTTACTTAGAGTTTTATAGAGAAATAGGTTTTAGTATGAAATTTATTTGAGACTTATACTTAGAAACTCAATGTAATTTATCTAATTAAGTGTTAACTTGAATCCTAATTAATTCATTTGATTTTCATTTGGAAAACTTTTTCATTAAAACTTTTAAACTCTCTTCTCACACTTGATCAAATATTTCAATTCAATCCCAATCACATTGAATCAAAACATATGAAATATCCAAGAATCAACATTCATCAATTAGGCAAGAACACAATCAAGCCATAAATAAAACATACACTCAAAGTAATCATTCATAACATATTAACATACATCATAAACATAGCATAAAGCATACTTCACCAAGCATACACTTAGGCATCCAAAATCACTCCAAAATATACATATGATTTTTTTCCAACAACACATAGGCTTATCAAAAATTATCATTCACCAACCAAAATCATATTTTAACTTATGTACATAAATATATAAAATCCCCTTACCTCTTGAGAAAATCCCCTTACCTCTTGAAGCTAATGAAAATGGGCTAACACTGTAACACCCTTTCTCCAAAAAGGATATTACACCATAGTTACCATAAATTTCAAAATAACTTAGAAAATATTTAGTGAAAGTTGGAAATCCTTCTTCTAAAACATGGGTAAAATTTTTCGCCTTTTAAAGAAGATGAGAAGGATGGAGAATATGTTCCCTTAATTCCTTTTTAAATGTTTTCAAAGAGGTTTTCAGTGTGGAAGCATAAATAACACTTGTATGAGTGTAATCTCATTTCATATAACCAACAGAGTCTTTACAAGAAAAGATTGAAAATGATACAGTGAACATCTGAGCCAGTCTAATCTCTAGACCTCTACCCAAAATAATACCGTAATCATCTAGTTTCCTTGGAATCCATATCCATCTATACAGCAGCATCCTTCAGATCCTCTCCTAAGAGCTAACCCACTTCTTGGGTCAAACATCTACTCCGTCATGCATCAACACAACAAAGCAGGCAAGGGTGAAACTCTAAACAAATTAATAGGAAAAATACAGGCACACAGCAACATACATCACTTAGATACACTGGAAATATACCACATTAATTAGTATACCAACATAACAAACTATAAGCACTTTGCTTAAAACACAGCACAATGGGAACATCCAGTGGGAACATCGCTTTCAACAAAGCATTTGAAGTAGGAACATCAAGTGAGAACATCATGTGTGAACATCATGTGGGAACATCAAGTAGGAACATCGCCTTTCACTAGGCATATCTCTTTCACTTCCAACCACTCAGAATCACTTATCTCAAACCACTCAGAATCACTTTATCTCAAACAACATAGAATCACCAGAAAGCACAAAACCACATTTTAACAGATAAGAATACGCAATCACACATCTCAGAAAAAACACACAGTCTTACCACTCAGATAGACATAGAACAATTTATTCCAAACAACTCATACTTCGTTTATATTTAAGTCCCTCAAAAGTAAATCGGTATATAACAGTACTAAAAAGTAATTAAGTGTCAAAACTGAATTATTCCAAAAATACTTGAACACTGGTTTATTTTCAGAAAAGACCCATTGAAAGCTTATTTAACAAATTTCCACTGTTAAAACATAGAGAATACTGAACCAAAAATATATAACAGTAGAATTCACCCATAATTCAATACTATTATATCCCCCAATTATCTTAGTCATGTATATACTGAGTCCCGAAGTTAAGAATTCCCCAAACAGTGTATCGGTATAGATCCCAAGCCAGAGAGAGACAGACTGCTTTAGCCCCTTCATAGGCCTCTCTTCCTTTCTAGACAAATCCATACTGATAAACCATTTATCTTAACCATGACCTTGTATATCAATGATAGATTATACCAGGGTTTTCACAAAATAATAATTTATATTTCCTTTGCGGTAAAATCATATTTACGGTAGTCTAAAATTCGCCATTATAACGGTATGTTTACGAAAGCTCAAAAGTGATTTTGGCATACCCTCCTTACTTCATAAAAATCTTGAGAAAATTTGAGCATTATAACTCTACTATTAATAATTAGCACAAAATAATTATTTTAAAGCTATAAAACAATTTATTAAGGCATAATAGTAAAAACACATAAAGCATACAAGACAAGCATAAACAAGAATCAAACCACATACTTCTCAAATTAATATTGAAAGATTAACCCCTTACCTTGGCCAAAATATTGATGAAGAACAAGCAAGAACACCAAGAACAAATAGTAAGAAATTTAAGACAAAAGAGAGAAAAGAGAGAATTGTGTTTGTTCTTCAAGCTTTCCATTTTGATGAGTGAAAATTTATGAAGCCAAGGGGGTTTATTTATAGGTGAGGGGGCTGCCAAAGCTTGGGGAGAAGAAAGGAATTAAGAAAGTTTGTGATGCATGCAATGACTACATAAATCCATATTTATTAATTAGGTTTAATCAATCTTTTTCCTAATTGGCCTAAACCATTTCACAAGGATTGATGACTAAGGTGGGAAATCTGATCCAAGGCCCCTAAATTGATGAGGATGTCGACCAACACAAGGAGGAATGAAGGCCATTGGATTGCTTGGTCAAAAACTACAAGTTTATGTAGTTTTAAGTGGGAACTAAGGGCAAAATGGTCTTTTTACTTGCCCACCTTACTATTCAAGGAAATCATGATGTTCCCCACTCTTACATACTTCTTAGAATTATATTCAAACCCCTCAAAGTTCTTAAGTTTCCATATCATGGCCACTATACCTCTATTCGTCTCAATTCGGCTTATTCCGCAATTAAGGGTTAAAATAGTCTGTTTACTAATCTAACACTCAAAAACAATTTTCAATAGTAAGAATAAATAAGGAATCTCAAAAATGACATGTAAGAACCTCATGGAAGAGTTTTGGGAATTTTACGGTAAGAATAAGCCTTGCAGTTTGTAAAAATAACGAAAAACGGACGCGCCATAAGTGAAAAACAACACTTTTTCAAAAAATTCCAGAAAAATCCCAGAAATTTGGCAAATTGAATTTAATTACTAATGGTCTTTCTTAAAATTTGATTTTGAGCCCTCATTGTTGGACATAAATCGATTTTGGACTAGAAACCTCCGCTTTCCGTATTTTATAAGCGTCGAAAAAGTAGCGTTTTGACCTGTTTTTCAGAAAATTACAAAATAATTTCCAAAAATCTCAAAAAAATATGATTCAGCTACTCAAAATCTTTTTCTGACCTCAAATCAGTCTCTGAATCAGGGTTTTACGCTTTCCGCAAATAACAGGGTCAAAACAGTAATTTCCAAAGTTTTCCAAAAATTCTAAGAAAATTCCAGAAAATCAAAAATATTAAAAGAAACAACTTTTGTGAAGGAAGTTTGTTTGAAAAGGTTGGGTTAACATACTTGTGTTATTAAAACCCTTATCCGTTAATAACGGTAAATACGGAAGTCAAACGTCAAGGAAAGAATGATTGTTTTATTGAAATAACTTGATAGGCATTTTAAAACCTTCATTCTAAGGCTAAAATAATTTACTTAGCCCTTAGATCACAAAGTTTCATATAAAAATAGATTTGAAACAGTAACTCAGAAAAACGGATCTTACAAACACCAAAGTCACCCTCACACCAACACCAACACCAACACTAACACCAAGAGGTCCTCTAGCAAACAAACCACCAAAAGATCTCCTCACCACCTTGATGTTCCAATACTTACAAAATCACCCTTATTTCAAAAATACACAAAAACACAACCATAAAAATGCAAGTTTTATGAAAATAACCAAACCCTAAAAAGTAGAAATTTAAGTAGAGGAATACTTACTCAAACCTTGAAACAAAATGAATCCAAGATGGTTTTCAAGCTTATAGGTTCCAAGGGAATGAACCTAAACCAAGAAAAAGCTTACTTTTAGCAAAATGAAGAACACAAGCTTTCATGGAAAAATAAAAGTGGTGGAAATGAAAAAATGAAAAGAGATTATAGATTAGAATGATGATCCAAACCTTTTTTGTGAAGCTTGAATAGCCAAAAATCCAATAAAACTTAGACTTTTGGTGTGTAGGAAAGCTTTGAAGATGGAGGGAAAATGGAGTTTTGCAAGTTTGGAGAAGATGAAGTGAATGAAGAAAATGAACCTCTCTCCTCCCTTACCTAAAGAATTCGGCCACACTACAAGGAAGAGTGGGGAGGGATGGACTTGATTGAGTTTGGTCACCTACTCCCTCTCTTTGATTTGAAAAAATTCAAAATTAACCCCTTTTGACCCATTTGACTTTTGAACTATTTTGAGAGTAAAAATTAGCCCTCTTACTAACCCAAATCAGACCAGAAAATTTGTGGGATTAAATCCCATCAAGTTAGGGTTTAATTGGTAGTTCAAAGTAGTAAAAGCGTTTAGTTTTATAATCCCTTTTTAGCTAAATATTTTTCTAAAATAGGTAAAATCATGAGAAATCAATTTTATGATTTGAATATAATATAGAAAAATTTAGAAACCCAAAACTAAATTGTTGGACTATTTTTCATATCCCAGTTGCGCTCGGTTTACCCGTAAAGCTCCAAACACGGGTAAAATAAAGTTTTTCTGAAAAATTTCCAGAAAAATTACTAAAAATCATAAATATTATAAAAATAACTTTTGGTTTGCTAAAATATTATTTTGGAGTAAAAATGACCACCAGAAAAATACTGAACCCTATCCCCGCATTAGGAGAGAATGCGGTTCCCGCAAAAACTCAGTTTTGCGAAATCTACTACTCTCAAGTCTTCTAAAATAAATCTAAGATATGAATATCCTTATTCTCACCTCAAGATCCCAAAATCATTTCATAAACTAATTTTAATTGAATTAAAGTAGATTAAAAATCAATAAAAACTATTTAAAAATGAGAGTGTCAATATTAATTAATTGTCATGAAATATCATTAAGTGAATTAACATATATGTATCCACAAATGTATCATTATTAAATAAATATATTAAAAATAATTTAAATATTTGTTTGTTTTAAGTGAAAAAATGAATAAATTTGAAGGCGACACATGGTATAATCTTACGGGACAGAACCCTGCTATATATATTACTAACATAAGTACCCAAAAGATACACATATTTTAAATATAATTTATTAGATAATATATATAAAATTAATAATTAGAAAAAATAATAATATCATAATTGAATATTTTAAATAAATCATATTTTTTTCAAGGAAATCGTTATTTAATTAATTCTAAAATCTCAAAAACAAATCTATATATTCTATGACAATATGAAAATGATATTTTTTCAAGGAAATCATTATTTATATATGTTTTGTTATTTAAAATAATAGTACTTTTATATTTATAAATGAAATAATTTCAACTAATATGTATGTTTATTAAAAATTGAAAAAATGACATTTAATATGAGAGAATTAATTTGCATTAAACTTATGATATTAATTGTGTGATATGGTTTAACTGGTTTAAATGAAAATTAGAATAATAATTAAAAAATAAAATATAAATCATTTTAGGCGAAAAACTCAATGAGTGAGGTGTTGACACGCGGCATTACTAACCGTTATATAACCTTGCTTTATAATAGATAATAGATAAATAGATAATAGATAGATTATATACATGTACTCTTTGTACATTAAAGTATATGAAAAATGTGTAAAATAATCTATATCTTCTATACATATAATAAAGGAGATATTCCCATTTTAGTGTACACATTTTTCCCAATTTTATTCCTAAAACTGCAATTGCCTACTAATCCCTCACCCCCTTTAACAGTTAACCTATGTAAAATGTACATGTCAACCTTATGCAGTGACAGATCGATGTAACTGAGTTTGGTGATCTAATTAAATCTTGTAAGAACTTGCTTAGTTTTAAACCAGGATTTACTATCCAGTTTGTTAAGAGACAAGCCAATATGGTTGCTCATTCTCTTGCTAAGAGAGCAGCTACTCAAGCTTGGTCTCAGACTTATAGTTATCTTCCAACTTGTATTGCTTCAATTGTTTTTAATGAGATGAGATAAGCTTCCTTTTGTCAAAAAAAAAAAAAAGATCGATGTAACGGGTCCAAAGAAAATTAACTAATTATACATATCAAACTCGATGGTGCAGCCTCATGGCTATGGACATTTTTATGTACTCTAACTCATTAAATCAAACTTGAGGATTATTATTGTAATAAAAAACAAAAATAATGAGATATAAAAATAGAAAAAGTGGATAGACGGACACGGTCCGTCTATCCTCTAGTTAATTATAAGAGTAAAATACACTCCCTTCCCCTGATAGATACCAATATTACACTCCTCTTCCCTCTTGTTTGAAAACACACACTCCCCTCCCCCAAGAGATACTAATATTACACTTCTCTCCCTTCTTGTTTAAAAACATGCGCTCCCTTCCCTTCAATGATGAAATATGATACACCTTTCTCCATTTTTTGTAAGTTTTCATTAAAGTAAAAGTTAGCATCCGTTAAAATTTTTATTACCATAATATTTTTTTTATTTTTTATTTCATTTCTATTTTTGCCTCATTTTTTTTCCATTCCAATTTCTGATTCCTGAAATCAGAATCACTGTTTCACTGCCGTTCACCACCACATTTTACCAACAATGGTTTCAATTTGATTTTAGTGGAATGTGATGGTGAACGGCGGTGAAACGGTCCTATTTTAGAAATCAGAAATTGTAATGGTAAAGAAAATGAATCAAAAACGGAAATGAAATGAAATATAGAAGTTTATTATGGTAATACAAAAATATTTTAACAGAGACTAACTTTTATATTAACAGAAAATTACAAAAATAGAGAAAAGTGTCTTATATTTTATTCTTAAAGGGAAGGAAGTGTGTGTTTTCAAATAAGAAGGAAGGAGAGTGTAATATTTATATCTCTCATGGGAGGGAAGTGTATGTTTTCAAATAAGAGAGGAGAAGAGTGTAATATTAGTATCTCTAAAAAAAGAGTATATTTTACTCTAATTATAATAAAAATATAGTTGTCAAAATATAACTTTAAATTATCAAAACAGTAGATAAAAAAGGAACACAATTCTTCTCAAAAACCGATAGATAAAAGAAACGGAGGGAGTAGGTATTTTTTTAAGGGTTCATTTAATTTGGGAAGGGATAAAACTTTCCTAGCAATGGGAAAGTCATCTTTCTACCATTGATTAGTTTGACTTTTAAATGAATGACTGAGATTGATTACCGGTTACCTGACTACTCAGTTTCTAACATATTTTATATTATTTGCTAAAAGGGGTCTAAAAAATAATAAAATTGAAAATATACCCAGTTATTAAAAAATTTAATTTAATATTAAAATTTTATTATTGGTTATATAATTCATTAAACGGATATAATTGTTGGATTTTTTTTTATTTTGGATATAGTCATCACACAAATTGTAACCTCACCTATTTTTTTTTGTCAAAATAACTTCACCTTTCAAATTTGCATGTTACAACTATGGCAAACTAATGGGTGAAAACGTATGGGTCCAATTGTTGTGGCGCCGCAAAGTGCTCTGCCCAGATCTACTCTTACAGACTGCAATGGTACAACAAGAGGAACAATAGAAGATGCTACAAGATGCCAATGACGAGACGAACTCGACTCTGAAGGTATAAAAGACCAATGAGGGAGAGGAAGGGTATAAGAGGGCAATGAACACGAGAGGAAGGGTAGAAGATGAGTTTAAAATTTCTTTTTTTTTTCAGTTTCTCAACTAATGAAAATGGAATGGGCAGGAAAATGACTGAGACAAAGATTTACTAATGTCCGGTATTTTCTTTTTTTTATATATAAATTAAAAACTGCAATATTGGCAATCTGATGTGGACAAAAATAATTTATGCATTCTACTGGGGAAAAACTACAAATAACCATTTATTGGTTTACTTCGTATCACCAGTAAAAGTCAACTTTCCCATTGCTAGGAAAGTTTCACTCTTTCCCAAATTAAATGGACCCTTTTTTTAATCGTATGAGAGTGAGAGCATAAACAGTGAACAAAACTACCAACTACCCTTGAAGCAAGAATCTTTGAAAAACTGAAGGCATATTCCTCTTCACACAATTTTGGAATGGCAATAAACGCACACCAATAATCACTGCCTGCTACAAAACAACTTGCTACAGTTGTAGTAGTAGTCGTGTCTATTACAGAAAGAGAGTGTTTTCCCCCCATTTCAGTTTTAATTTGCCAAAATTAATTCTTTTTAATATTTTAAAAATTACCTTTTATCTCATCATATTTTAATAAAATAATTAATTTATTTATTAAATATTGTTGTTTCGGATGACTTACTTTTTCCTCAACAACACATCCTCTTAAACACTTTTTCTAATACAATTTTTTATAATATTAAGTGAGTCTTATTATTTTAGAAATAAATTATACTAAATAAAATATAAAATCTATATGATTTAATAGAATTGATGAGATCATAGATAATATATTAGAAAAAAATGTTAAAAAGTATTATTTTTTTTCTACTTTTTAAGAATATCTCCATAAATAATTGTAGAGATTAATATCTCAAATTATGGCAATCCATTTAAAGAGTATTGTATTGTATTATTGGATCACACAAAAACCCTCTAGTTTTTTCTATATAAACACACCCACTGCACCACTTTGGATCTGAGGTCTTTCCCTTCTCTCCTCATCTGTTTTTCTTTTATTGTCATCGTCGTCTGCATCTCCTACTTCTTATCTGATTGGCCCTTTACGAAGGTACTGTGTCAGATCCCACTTACTGATTCATCAGGTGTCTCATCCACATGCTTAGTAGTAGTAGCAGCAGCAAACACTAACAGCATGATCCCTCTACTTTATCTCTCTTCCAACATCTAATTTTTGGTTGATATTGTTTTGATTTGTCCTATGATTTTATTTTATATGTTACACTTCTCGACTACTTAGACTTGAGTGACATGACACATGTCTTTTTCAATTTAACAAGAAATCCTGGGTTTGAAATCAAAGAGATTAGTCTACGCACGCGGGGATACCTTGGCCTAGACCCAAAAATATATGTCCCATTTCTTTATGTTTTATGTTGTTGTCGGTTTTGTTTGGTTTTTTTCTTCTGATCTTTTTGGTGTGACCCTTTTGGTGTTGGCAGGTGAAGGGATTGGAAAAAAAGAAGTTGCAATGGCGAATAGGAACTTGGAAAAGATGGCATCCATTGATGCTCAGCTTCGGCAATTGGTTCCAGCAAAAGTGAGTGAGGATGACAAACTTGTTGAGTATGATGCTCTGCTCTTGGATCGGTTCCTTGATATCCTGCAGGATTTACATGGGGAGGATCTGAAGGAAACGGTGAGACCTTTTTCACTCTTTTGATTTTGAAGCCTTTTTTATTTTGGATTTTCTTTTGGACTTGTTTTGTGTTTCTCATAATAATTGGGTTTTTGTTGCTCACCCCCTTTAATCCCAGGTGCCTCAATTTTGTTTTCAAAGTTGATGTGGTTGGTTTGGTTTGAAAAAGCATGGAACTTTACATGAATTAAGGGATTTTGGGCACTGGGCGGGGTCTAGTAGTGGTTTGGAAAGTGTTAGGAAACAGAACTTTTGGTATGCTCTTGTGTGTGCAAGATACCTTTGCCTAATGGAATCTAGAGGGAAAAATATTCTATGTTCACAAGTGTTCATTTTTTATTTTTAGATTAGGTTAAAATTAATAAAATACAAATTGCTCTTTTCAACTTTGACAGTTGACTCTGAAGTTTCAATTGTCAATTAAACTTGAAGATTATGTGCTGTATATTGTATATTGAAAGTTTAAGCATTTTAATTGATAAGCATTTCAACCCTTTGTTTATTTTAAGTACTTTGACTATTGGTTTAGCCTACCTATAAGGAGACAAAACTTGAACCCTTTGGAAGATTGCAAAAGTACGTTTGAACACAAAGTAATTATAGAGTTCCTTTTGGACAAATATATTTTTAGACCCAAACGTATGTTTGTAACTGAAAACCAATCATGTATGTCTCTTGGTGCTTGGAGATTCAGAAGGAAAATGATAGGTAAGTAAGTGAAATGAAATCAGCAATTGGGATATATATATATATATATATAGAGGAGTAACTTTTTTGGTCAGTTGATTCACTTTATAGTTAGCCCTAACTTTATATTCCAGGTCTTGCATGCTCTTGCATTTCTCTTTTGACATTATGAACTGAAAAATTGTTTCACAGTGATGGTTAATCAATTTGTCCTTATGCAGGTTCAAGAAGTATATGAGCTTTCTGCTGAGTATGAAGGAAAGCATGACCCGCAGAAACTGGAAGTACTTGGAAATCTTATAACTAGTTTGGATGCTGGAGATTCTATTGTTGTTGCCAAGTCCTTCGCCCACATGCTTAACTTGGCAAACTTGGCTGAAGAGGTCCAAATCGCTCACCGCCGAAGGAATAAGTTGAAAAAAGGGGATTTTGCTGATGAGAACAATGCAACCACTGAATCAGATATTGAAGAAACACTCAAGAAACTTGTAGTGGAAATGAAGAAGTCTCCCCAGGAAGTCTTTGATGCACTGAAAAACCAGACTGTTGATCTTGTTCTTACTGCTCATCCTACGCAATCAGTTCGTAGATCTTTGCTTCAAAAGCATGGAAGGTTTGTTTCAAGAATTAGTACTTTTCAGCTTCAGCTCTTTCTTTTTTTTTTTTCCTTCTTATTTTCAATTAGATTTACTGAAAAATGAAGAAATTTAAGCTTTCATCTGTTCTACTTCACAGGATAAGGAATTGTTTAACACAGTTGTATGCCAAAGACATCACTCCTGATGATAAGCAGGAGCTTGATGAGGCTCTACAGAGGGAGGTGAATATCAAAACTCTTGGGATTTTGTTTAATGCTTTTCCAAATAGTGATGATTCTGTCATTTTTCTTTTGGCTGCAAGTGCTTTTTGTCACCTACACTACACCTGTGAATTTAGAAATACAAATTCCGCACAACTTAATAATTATCTATGGCATAATGTAATTGTTTATATCTGCACTATCTATGAATGCATGGCTGTCTTTCCTAGTATTTTCAACTAGCCACCAGTGCCTTACTGTATCTTTAAGCCAGTAGTGAAAATCAAAAATGACTTTTGTGATTCCCTTTATTTATTTATTTATTTATTTATTTTCCTCTAATACTGGAAACAAAATCATACTTTTGAAACATTTATTGTTGAAATTCTGACATTCAATTCAGAATATTCATTAGTATAGAGTGGTTATTCTCCTCATGACTTTGTGATTCCCATTTTTTCTGTCTTCCTTTAGTGGTGGAAACAAAATCATACTTTTGAAACATTTATTGTTGAAATGCTGACATTGAAATCAGAATATCCATTAGTAAAGAGTGGTTATTCTCCTCATTTCCTAGATGACACATGGACAGATTTTATTTTGTTTGCTACCTTTATATGGAGCCTGCTCTACAAATGAGAATATTATATAAAAAACAAATCCTTATTGAGTCTCTTAGAATTTGAGCTTAGGGTCAATCTCAACCCCACAAAACCGGCTTGTAAGTGAGGACTGCCCATGCCTTATAAGGACTACATTGGTCATATCTCTAGTTGACGTGAGACTCTCAATAGAGTCCATGTTATTAAAAATATTTTCACTACGTTGCAAGTTGCAAGCTATGGTTTTATTTTATTAATCCATGGTAGTTATTGAAAAAGTTTCTTTTATTACTACTTGTGTTCATGTAGATCCAAGCTGCTTTCCGTACTGATGAAATCAGGAGGACCCCTCCAACCCCACAAGATGAGATGAGAGCAGGAATGAGCTACTTCCATGAAACAATTTGGAAGGGGGTACCTCAATTTCTACGCCGTGTTGACACAGCTCTGAAGAACATAGGGATTAATGAACGTGTCCCATATAATGCTCCTCTAATTCAATTTTCTTCTTGGATGGGTGGTGATCGTGATGGTATGGTTCTTATCTTTGATCAATAATAATATGATAGGGACTTGGGTAATATGGGGTGCCCAAGTCCCACATCGAGTAGTATGGGATGCTCGGTGGAGTGCTTAAGTGCTTGGGTTCTTTCCCCTTGATAGCTAGCTTTTCAAGGGAGGGTTCCCCAAGTGCTTAGGTACTTATCATAATATTTCTCAATATAAAGAAGAAATGGAAAGACCTTAATTGTTATCTTCGAAATGCTAAAACAAAATCTTGTATGATTTTGAAACATAATGATCATTTAATGAAAAATAAAGGTAGAGATTGTGAAGCTTTTAATTATAAATGCTGCCAGGTTGTCATATCAAGCTATGTTCAATATGATGCAGGTAATCCGAGAGTAACTCCTGAAGTGACCAGAGATGTTTGCTTATTGGCTAGAATGATGGCTGCTAATTTGTATTATTCCCAGATAGAGGATCTTATGTTTGAAGTAATTAATAGCTCTCCAACACTTTTGAAATAATCGTTTTTGATATGGAACCATTGCTGACTTCCCTTTTTTTTTTTTTTTTTCTGTTTCCGTAGCTGTCAATGTGGCGCTGCAATGACGAGCTACGTGTCCGTGCAGAGGAACTTGACAGGTGTTCCAAGAAAGATGCAGTTGCAAAACACTACATAGGTGTTTATTTAAATCTTTCTTTTAAAAATTCAGGAGTAAAAAAACTCCCCCAAATTATGACATCCACTTAAGGTTGCATCGTAGTAGGTTGGTTAGTTCACTTTTGTGATACTGATACTCCTTACTTAATTCATGATACAGAGTTTTGGAAAAACATTCCTCCAAATGAACCATATCGTGTGATACTGGGTGAAGTAAGGAATAGGCTCTACCAGACTCGTGAGCGTTCTCGCCATTTGCTAGCTCATGGGTACTCTGACATTCCAGAGGAAGATACATTCACCAATGTTGAGGAGGTATATTTTTCTGTTTTAACTTTCTCTAAAACAAATAATAGTACAATCCAGTCTAGCTTCTGGATTTAGCAGTTTACAAATCATCAAATGTTATGCAATTATTGCCTCCACTGTTTGTTTTGTAGTTTGAGGAAGTCTCTCATGACCTGGTTTGCTGTTAATACAGTTTTTCTTCAAATTAATTTTCTTTTGTTAGCATTGTTGGAAGGAAGGAACAGTTAATTTGTTCTTCAGTTTTGTTGGTAGTAAAGAAGGAAGGAATAGACAGAACATGAATATGTAGATTGTTGTATGACTTTTTTTTATCGGCAAATTTTAGTTATTAGTATGTTATGTTATGGTACATTTAGTTCGATTACATGTTAGTTTTTGGTTTCCAGATACTAACTGAACTTTCAAATTTTGTCTAGTTTTTGGAACCTCTGGAACTCTGTTATAGATCACTTTGTGCTTGTGGTGATCGTGCAATTGCTGATGGAAGCCTTCTAGATTTCTTGAGGCAAGTCTCTACTTTTGGTTTGTCAATAGTGAGGCTTGATATAAGGCAAGAGTCGGACCGTCATACTGATGTGCTGGATGCCATTACCAAACATCTGGAAATTGGCTCCTACCAGGAATGGTCCGAAGAGAAGCGGCAGCAGTGGCTTTTGTCCGAATTGAGCGGAAAACGCCCCTTGTTCGGACCAGACCTTCCCCAAACCGAAGAAATCAGAGACGTATTGGAGACTTTCCATGTCATAGCAGAACTACCACCAGACAACTTCGGAGCATACATCATATCAATGGCAACCGCGCCGTCCGATGTGCTCGCGGTCGAACTCCTGCAACGCGAATGCCACGTCAAGCATCCGTTAAGAGTTGTCCCGTTGTTTGAGAAGCTTGCAGATCTGGAGGCTGCTCCTGCTGCTCTGGCTCGGCTGTTCTCAGTAGACTGGTACAGGAACCGGATCAACGGGAAGCAAGAAGTCATGATTGGCTATTCTGATTCCGGTAAAGATGCTGGAAGGTTTTCTGCGGCGTGGCAGCTATACAAGGCTCAAGAGGAACTCATCAAGGTGGCTAAGCAATACGGTGTTAAGCTAACGATGTTCCATGGCCGCGGAGGGACTGTTGGGAGAGGAGGTGGTCCCACTCACCTTGCTATATTGTCTCAGCCTCCGGATACAATCCATGGATCGCTTCGTGTGACTGTCCAGGGTGAAGTTATTGAGCAATCGTTTGGAGAGCAGCACTTGTGTTTCAGGACACTTCAACGTTACACTGCAGCTACTCTTGAACATGGAATGCATCCTCCTATTTCTCCCAAACCTGAATGGCGTGCCTTGATGGATCAGATGGCCGTCATTGCCACAGAGGAGTACCGCTCTATGGTATTCAAGGAACCCCGTTTTGTTGAGTATTTCCGGCTGGTAAGATTCCTACCACAAAAGATCATTTACTATTGTTCCCATTTCTTGTTTTCATTTACTATTTTCACTTGTAATTACAAAATTGCCACTTTATTTTCATTTTGTTTCTGATTTTTAAAAATTTATACAAGACACAAAGAAAACAGAAAATTGTTGTTTATTTGTTTTCATGGTTTCCTGTACAAACTTTTGAAAAAAGGTAGTAGTTTTGTAATTAAAAGTTAAAATAGGAAATGAAAACAGAAAACATACTCTCAAAGTAAATGGGCGCTTAGATTTCTCTTCTTTAAAGAAACTGACATTTATATTTAACAATCACTGTCAACTTTCTAAAATGCAGGCGACACCGGAGTTGGAGTATGGCCGGATGAATATCGGAAGTCGACCAGCAAAGCGAAAGCCGAGTGGAGGTATTGAGTCACTCCGAGCTATCCCTTGGATCTTTGCCTGGACACAAACAAGGTTCCATCTTCCAGTGTGGCTAGGCTTTGGGGCAGCATTCAAACATGTTATTGACAAGGATATTAGGAACCTTAATATGCTTCAAGAGATGTACAACCAATGGCCTTTCTTTAGGGTCACCATTGATTTAGTGGAAATGGTGTTTGCCAAGGGAGACCCGGGAATAGCTGCTCTGTATGATAGGCTCCTTGTTTCAAAAGATCTGTGGCCATTTGGGGAGCAGTTGAGGACCAAGTATGAAGAAACTAAGAAACTTCTACTTCAGGTAAAGCTACTTTTACCATGTATTCCCACTAGACTCTAATATAAGCAAAAAAAAAAAAAACTAAATTATAGTTGTAAGTGGTCTAAAATATAAGCAAATTTTAACTGATTTCACTCTGTTTAATGGATTCATCTACAAAATACCCTTTATTTAATTCAAATTTTAATTCCAATGACTCCTTTTATCAAAGGCAATTTAGAGAATTAAGTTTATTTTTAAGAAAATTAAATGAAGTAGCATGAGTTGGTTATTTTTTGGTTATATTTGAGTCCTTGGGAGTAACATTTTATTTCGGTTTGTTTCAAAAAATACACGCTAGTTGACAAACAGTCTACATTTGCCATTTAATTTAAAACTATATAGTAGCTGTTTATTCTTTATTAAAACCGGTTTGGATATTTTTTTTCTATAAGCACTTATAGTGTCAAATCAACTTTTACACTTCAATTTTTTCAAAAGCTCTTTTTTATCTTCTTCATAAACACTTATCTATCTAACAATGACTATTTAACAACTTTTTCTCTTTTTCATATATGAAAAAAATAAAAATACAAAGCAAAACTAATTTCTCCATAAGCTAGAATTCGGAGTTCTGAACTCAAACTGACCTTAAACATTGAACTATTTCCTAAGAATGAGATACTGATTCAAAAGCTCTTTTTTTTTTTCCCCGTTGTTCTGGTAGGTGGCTGGGCACAAGGATCTTCTTGAAGGAGACCCCTACTTGAAGCAAAGACTCCGCTTGCGTGATTCCTACATTACTACCTTAAATGTGTGCCAGGCTTACACATTGAAACGTATCCGTGATCCTAACTACAATGTGAAGCTACGCCCACACATCTCTAAAGAGTATAAAGCTGCTGATGAACTTGTAACACTGAACCCAACAAGTGAATATGCACCTGGTTTGGAAGACACCCTCATTCTCACCATGAAGGGTATTGCTGCTGGCCTCCAAAACACTGGCTAAGACAATTTGGGGTTTCTTCTGCTGTATTCTCTTTTTCCATTTTACTTTTGTTTTCTGTTTTTCTTATTACCATAAATAATGAATTTAGTTGCATGTACCAAAAGGGTGTGTGTGTGTGTTTTTCCTCACCCCCTTGTATCCATCATAATATAATTTATAAAACTGTATTTCCATCCTTTGCTGTACAACATAGTTGGCTGCATAGCTGCCGCAGAATGAATCAAATGCAAGTATGCAACTGATTGTTATGTTCCAATATACTAAATTATTCTGATGGATATTGGTTGCACTTGTTTGTATCACTTATTGGAAATAACACTTTGGTACATCAACATTTTACATGATGGGGTATTTAAGATACCAAACTATATATGCTGTATGCATAGCAGTGTTGCAAATGGTTGGAATGGGATCTGGTAATCTAAAACCAACATTCCCTCCTTGAGTATATATTTTTAATCTATTTTGGTACATAAAAATGTGACACGCTCCTTAATTCTCAAGTGGAACCTAAGCAATACATTGGGCTGAATAGTAATAATGGGCCAAGGCCAGGAAGATCCAAAGAGTTAAGAAGAGGCCTCATTGGATGGATGATTATTTCCGAGTGGTTATTAGGAAAATACGCAGGCGTGCTGAGATATCCTTTTCTGTTATTTCCCATTTGTTGCTTTTTAATTATGTTAGTCATGTTGCAAGCATCTGTTGACACTTGTCCATTGATCCCTTGTATACATGTTGCAAGCTATATGTTGAGCTTCTAGCCATGAAATCAGTAGCAGAAAATTAACCAGCAAATTCTCTCTTAACCCCTTACCCTATGGAGCCTTACCCAGCTCGAATAGGGTCTCTTCATCTGGTTACTATCATTTGGTGCTTTCATTCTCTATCTCATGCCCGCTGCGCCGATGTCGGAGATGGAGATTTCAGTGTTTGACAGAGAAGAAGATGCCTACTAGTGGGTTCTTTGCATGGAGAAATACTTTGCTGCGTAAGGAATACCAGAAGCGGAGAAAATGGTGGAAGCTACAACGGAACTGGTGGTCTCCACGTCACCCACAGGTGAGTTGGGACTCATTTACTGGTTTCTTTCTTTGGCGTTTTAAGCCGGAATGAAGCATACACCTTTGAAACATACACTAGCGGGAAAAGGCGGGTAGCACTAACAACTAAGACACAACATGACAAGTTATGGTCTCCTCACTCCATGTCGTCGTGTCGTGAGGTCTCTGTTCACACTACCGCTGCGCCCAACAACTGCCGCAATACTTCCGCCATTACTGCCACGCGAGTTCACCGCCGTCGTGCCCCACACGGCCTATTCGTATTGATGCATATGCGGTTCTTCTTCCTCCAGCCACAATGACTGCCGCACTGCGCGACCTCTGCTATCATCGTCGTAAGAGGATCTTGCTGCATCACACAACTCCTTACCCGCGCCGTTGTGGTGCAATCCTTCTCCAGCCACAACAAAGCCATCACCGCCCCTCAGGATTTAGCCATCACTCTGCTCTCGTTCTCCTTGGCACGCAGCACACTCGAAAGGTGGTCATCTATTTTAGGTTTTTGAATTGTTAAATGCAAACTTGTTGCTCTAGAGAACTAAAGAGTTGTGAGTCTCTAACCACAAATAATAATCTAACAGCAACTATGAACCTTGTGTAAACAAAAAGACGTACAGTGTCTAGCAATAATAAAAAAGTATTAAATGTGAACAGATGTGTGGGGGACAATTAAAAACATATTACAGATATTGACATCAACATTCTCCTACTTTATATATAAGGATTATGCGCGCTGCACACTCTCGGACGATGGTAATCTATTTTAGGATTTTGAATTGTGAATGCAAACTTGTAGCTCCGAAGAACTAAAGAGTTGTGAGTCTCCATTCACAAACAATAATCTAATAGCAGCTATGAACCTTGGGTAAACAAAGAGACGTACAGTGTCTAGGAACAACAAAAAAGTATTAAATGTGAACAGATGTGTGGGGGACAATAATTAATTGAAACATAATTACCAAATCTATTAATCAATCTAAGTAATTGATACAAATATTAAAAATACGAAAATAAAAGAAAAATTAAGATAAAGTGTCTGAATTGCCCGCAATTTGAGTGGAAAAATATTACAGATAGTGCCATCAGCATTCTCCTACTTTATATATAAGGATGATGCGCGCAAAACACTCGAACGGTGGTCATCTATTTTTAGGTTTTTGAATTGTGAATGCAACTTGTTGCTCTAGAGAATTAAAAAGTTGTGAGTCTCTATCCACAAATAATAATCTAACAGCAGCTATGAACCTTGGGTAAACAAAAAGACGTACAGTGTCTAGGAACAACGAAAAAGTATTAAATGTAAACAAATGTGTGGGGGACAATAAAAAAACATATTACAGATATTGACATCAGCATTCTCCTACTTTATATATAAGGATGATGCACGCAGCACACTTGGATGGTGGTCATCTTTTTTAGGTTTTTGAATTGTGAATGCAAACTTGTTGCTTAAGAGAACTAAAGAGTTGTAAGTCTCTATCCACAAATAATAGTCTAACAGTAGCTATGAACCTTGGGTAAAGAAAGAGACGTACAGTGTCTAGGAAGAGTAAAAAAGTATTAAATGTGAACAAATGTGTGGGGGACAGTAAAAAAAACATATTAAAATGTAATTAATTGAAACGCAATTACCAAGTCTATTAATCTGTTTAAGTAATTGGTACAAATATTAAAAATACGAAATAAAAGAAAAATTAAGATAAAGTATCTGAATTACCATCAATTTGAGTGGGAAAATATTACAGATATTGACATCAACATTCTCATACTTTATATATAAGGATGATGCGCGCAGCACACTCAGACGGTGGTCATCTATTTTAGGTTTTTGAATTGTGAATGCAAACTTGTTGCTCCAGAGAACTAAAGAGTCGTGAGTCTCTATCCACAAATAATAAATCTAACAGCAGCTATGAACTTTGGGTAAACAAAGAGACGTACAGTGTCTAGGAACAATAAGAAAGTATTAAATGTGTACAGATGTGCGGGGGACAATAAAAAAACACATTACAGATATTGACATCAGTATTCTCCTACTTTATGTATAAGGATGATGTGCGCAGCACACTCGGGTGGTGGTCATCTATTTTAGGTTTTTGAATTGTGAATGCAAACTTGTTGCTCCAGAGAACTAAAGAGTCGCGAGTCTCTATCCACAAATAATAAATCTAACAGCAGCTATGAACTTTGGGTAAACAAAGAGACGTATTGTGTCTAGGAACAATAAGAAAGTATTAAATGTGTACAGATGTGTGGGGGATAATAGAAAAACACATTACAGATATTGACATCAGTATTCTCCTACTTTATGTATAAGGATGATGTGCGCAGCACACTCAGGTGGTGGTCATCTATTTTAGGTTTTTGAATTGTGAATGCAAACTTGTTGCTCCAAAGAACTAAAGAGTTGGGAGTCTCTATCCACAAATAATAGTCTAACAGCAGCTATAAACCTTGGGTAAACAAAGAGACGTACAGTGTCTAGGAACAATAAGAAAATATTAAATGTGAACAGATGTGTGGGGGACAATAAAGAAAGTCTTAAAATCTTTATATATATAAAGTAAAGTACACTTGATGTTACATTTTTCCGCCCAAAATATGAGCTATTATTGGGAATATATAATTGTAATAATATTGAAAAATATGTGGTTGTTTTTTTGTTATTAAATGCAATGAATTATTTCAACATGACTTAATTAATTATTTTGTATTTAATGTTGGAGTTGGTTAGTTGGGAGAATTATTACTTCTTCTTTGAAGTTTTAAATATATAATTGTTGAAAAGATTCTGAGTTTTGTAATTTAGTATTAAAATTATTTGGTGTAAAATAGTTATATTTGAATATATGTTATTGTTGAATCTTACAAAGAAAAGTAAAATAGTGATGATAACAAATTAAATGTAATTCTACATAAATAGTGTTATTTTTTAAAAAAATAGCTGAAAGGGTCCTCATCCAGTTTTTTATCTTTATCTATAAATTAAGGTGCACTTGAAGTTACATTTTTCGCCTAAAATAGGAGCAATTTGGCACTATATAATTAAAATAATATTAAATAAATATGTAGTTGGGATTTTTTTTAATTGTTTTAAAATTAAAAAATGTTGTTTCTCATACATAATTCACCAGTTCACCCTGTGCACTGCACGGGGTACAAGGTCTAGTGTAATTAATTGAAACACAATTGCCAAGTCTATTAATCTATTTAACTAATTGTTACAAATATTAAAATACGAAAATAAAAGAAAAATTAAGATAAAGTGTCTGAATTGCCCTCAATTTGGGCAAAAAATATTTCAGATAGTGATATCAGTATTCTCGTACTTTATATATAAGGATGATGCGCGTAGCACACCGGTAGTCATCTATTTCAGGTTTTTGAATTGTGAATGCAAACTTGTTGCTACAGAGAACTAAGGTGTTGTGAGTCTCTATATACAAATAATAATCTAGCAGCAGCTATGAACCTTGGGTAAACAAAAAGACGTACAATGTCTAGGAACAACGAAAAAGTATTAAATGTAAACAAAAGTGGGGGGGGGGGGGGAGAATAAAAGAACATATTAAAATGTAATTAATTGAAACACAATTACCTAGTCTATTAATCTATGTAAGTAATTGATACAAATATTAAAAATACGAAAATAATAGAAAAATTAATATAAAGTGTCTGAACTGCCCTCATTTTGGGAAAAATATTACATATAGTGACACCAGCATTCTCCTACTTTATATATAAGGATGATGCGTGCAGCAAACTCAAACAATCGTCATCTATTTTAGGTTTTTGAATTATGAATGCAAACTTGTTGCTCCAGAGAACTAAAGAGTTGTGAGTCTCTATCCACAAATAATAATTTAACTGCAGCAATGAACCTTGGGTAAACAAAGAGACGTATAGTCTCTAGGAACAATTAAAAATGTATTAAATGTGAATAGATGTGTGGGAGACAATAAAAAAACATATTAAAATGTAGTTAATTGAAACACAATTACCAAGTCTATTAATCTATTTAAGTAAGTGATACAAATATTAAAAATACAAAAATAAAAGAAAAATTAAGATAAAGTGTCTTTACTGCCCTCAATTTGGGTGAAAAAATATTATAGATAGTGACATCAACATTCTCCTACTTTATATATAAGGATGATGCATGCAGCACAAATGGTGGTCATCTATTTTAGGTTTTTGAATTGTGAATGCAACCTTATTGCTACATAGAACTAAAGAGTTGTGAGTCTTTATCCTCAAATATATAATCTAACAACAACTATTAACCTTGGGTAAACAAAGAGATGTACCGTGTTTAGGAACAATAAAAAATATATTAAAATGTAATTAATTGAAACACAATTATCAAGTCTATTAAAAGAAAAATTAATATAAAATGTCTGAACTGCCCTCAATTTGGGCAAAAAATATTACATATAGTGAAATTAACATTCTCCTACTTTTTTATATAAGGATTTTTTTTTATTTTAATACTTAAGTTGAGTTGATCTCATTTATATCCAACCCTCCTTTTTTCTTTGGTAACAACACTCTATCCAATCTAACCCGAGCAGTTTTGTTTACATTTCTACAACAAGACCACAAGAAACTTCTCTAAAGTCCCACAAGAGTATTAAGCACTTTCTTTGGCATCTTTTTTTATTTTATTTTATATGATAGTCAAATGTTAATAATTAATATGTTGAGTTAGAGCTGTCAAAACGAGCTAGCTCGGCCCGCACAAGCTGGCAGATAAACGAGCTGAGCCGAGCTAGCTCGCATTTTCAAGGGCCAGAAAATGGCCAACTTGGCTCGGCTCGCACTGAGCTCGCGGGTTACTCAAGCTGGCTCACGGGCTGCCTCCGGGCTAAATCAATAAAAAAATATTAAAAATGATTAAAAAAATATTAAAAAATAAAAAAATATTTAAAATGATTAATTTTTATTTTTTTGTGTGGCTCACGAGCCAATTCGGCTCGTGATAAGCTGGCTCTCTTCAGCTGCGGGTTAAATGAGCCGAGCCAAAAAGATCCAAAGTTAAACGAACCAGCTATTTAGTAACCCTTTTAACCCACAAGCGAGCCAAGCCAAACTGACTCACGAGCCACAGCTCATTTTGACAGCTCTATGTTGAGCTACGCTATATCGCCCGAAGCAATTCATCCACAAATTGCAAGAAAGCATGTGTGTCAGCTTTTTAAAGAAACAACTGAAAAGCACCGTGGGTTTAACAGAAGAAACCAACCAATCATACACATTCGTTTTTGTTTTGTGTAATTAGTTTTGTAAAATTGAGCATTTTTCTAATATGTTACGTTAGTGGGGGACTGATTTGAACTCATGATATTTTTATCACTCTAATTTTTGTGTCTCTTTTCCAAACCACCAAACCTTTATTTGGCATCTTGAAAAAAGAAAGAAAATAAAGAGGTAAGCACAGTTAAAATCAATAATATAATTATTTTATACTCTCTATTTTTTAATTGTCCATTTTTAAAAGAATTTTGTTTCTATTTATTTTTTATTTTAATAATTTAATATTATATTTTGTCAATTATACTCTTATCGCCATTAATTGTTTTACACAATTTTTATACATCTTAATGTGGAGAGAGAGAATAAATATAGTGAGATAGTAACAAAAAAGAGTGTACAACTGAAATTTTTTTGTCAATTTAAATTATTCTTTGATTAATGTGAATGCATTTAATATCTTGAAAATATATAAAAAGACAAAATTGTTTTTTTTGTTCTATAACTTATTTATTTATTTCAATTTGGTTGATAATTTTTTTTCTTAATTACTAAATTAAAAAATATTTTTTATTTTTTATTTTTTTAAAATATTAAAAATGTATTTACTTTTTTGGCTTAAATAAGTTTTTGGTCCTTGTAAATATCCGATTTTTGATTTTAGTCCATTAAAAAAAAGTTAAACTATTTTAGTCCTTTAAAGTTTTTTTTGGTTTTGGTCCTTTTAGTGCTAGGTGGCACATTATGACCCAATCAGCATGTCTACGTGGCAAAAAACGCTGATGTGGCCTATCTACGTTTATAATTTAGTCCCTATAAAAATTTTAAGTTTTGAATTTAGTCCCTCTCAAAATTGAGATTTTGATTTTAATCCCCTTTTCTCCTCTACCACCACCTCCTCCTCCTTCCTCCACCCCCGACCCCGACCCCCACCCACACCCACCCTCTCTCTCTCTCTCTCTCTCTCCCCACCACCACCACCACCACCACTCAAACTCTCTCTCTCTCTCTCGTTTTCTCTCTCTCCCCACCACCACCACCACCACCCAAACTCTCTCTCTCTCTCTCGTTTTCTCTCTCTCTTACTTTGGTTTGGTTACTTTGGTGGTGGGGAGAGAGAGAGAAAACGAGAGAGAGAGTGTGTTTGGGGGGTGGTGGTGGTGGGGAGAGAGAGAGAAAACGAGAGGGAGTGGGTGTGGGTGGGGTGGTGGTGGTGGAGGTGGTAGTGGAGGAGAGAGGAGGAGGGAAAAGGAGGAGGAGAGAGAGGGGGTGGTGGGAGAAGGAGGGGGTGGAGGACAAAGGAGGGGTGGGGGTGGGGTGGGGTGGGGGACGAAGGGGAAAGAGGGAGGGGGGAGCAACTTGCACTTATAAATTTGGACTCTGTTGATGTATTTTAGTCCCTATAAAAATTATAAGTTGTTTAATTAGACCCTATAAAAATTATGATTTTTGATTTTAGTCCCGTGATAGGAAGACAATCCTAGTCAACAGGTCCTTATAAATTTTAAATGACATGTCAAGTGATGACAGAGACATACGTATGCCACATCAGCACAATACAGTAGTAATTCACTAAAAGGACTAAAATAAATTTTTTTTTTAAAAGACTAAAATAGTTTAACTTTTTTTAATAGACTAAAATTAAAAATCAAATATTTACAGGGACCAAAAACTTATTTAAACCTACTTTTTTATTTAGTACTTGCGTTATAAATTTGAAGGAGATTGCTCTTTGCTCTTTTGAAAACAAAAAAAAAAAAAGTTTCCAAGCTCCCAAATTTTCAATCGAAACCAGCCTTGCTCATTTGTATTAGTGAGAGAAACTCTCTCTCTCTCTATAAACCCTATTGCGTTCTTTGCAATCGAACACGATAATGGCCAACAGTAATCTCCCTGGAAGAATCATCAAGGTTCGTGTCCATTTCCTTGTAGATATCCCAATTTCAATTTCTCCTATCGATTTGTTTGGCTGCTGAGAAAACGAAAGAAACTAGAAAATCTGGTCATGGCTTACTGGCTCATAATTCTTCGCCACTATCGCGTTGGCGAAGAGCGTTCTTTGAGCGAAGAACTCTGCAGTCAATTTTTGGTGGATTCCGAAATTGTGTCTTTTCCACTTTGTCTTGCTTAAATTCAGCTACAAAATGTAAAAAAGAAAAGAGAGTTGTAGTTCTGGCTTTTTTTGTAAATTTTGTAATTCAATTTTGATCTTTGTGAATTATTTGATCACTGTTTTATTTTATTTTGGATATAAACAGGAAACGCAGCGTCTGCTCAGCGAGCCAGGTAACTTGTTATTCTCACTTTCCCTTTGTTGCTTTATTTGGTATTTGAATATTTCCATAGTCAATTCAGTGCTTTTGAGGCTCGCCCTCAGTTGAGTTAGTAGTGCTTGTCCATGGTGCCACTTAGCATGGACCACGCGCTAGGTGGTCCATGAAGGACCAGTACGGAAATGACCCCCTAACAGCGGTGGCACTTGTTTTGTGACTAATTACAAAAGTTCCCCATAAATTTATTAAATGACAAATATAACTTTTTAGTGTAATTCCAAAATATGCCCAATAGTTGTTAAATTTAAAAAGTAGTAGACCGATATCTACCTCCATTAATGAGCTTCATCTACCCACATTAATGAGGTTCAGTTACGTTTTATCATTTGAGAAAATTTTTTTTGAAGTACATTTGCGAACTGGTGATGGGATAATAGAATAGCAGTACCCATTGGTGTTTGAAAGCTCTGTTTGAGTTTGAAGAATTATTTCGGACCCTATTTGTGGCACCCATTCGCCGATCTGGAAAGGTGCAGAACCGGTGAGGTGTTTTGGTTCATTTATGGTTACGAAAGTAACATTTTCAAATCTGTATTTGCAATTTTGCTGATGGATTCGAAAACCTGTGTGTAACATGTTTTTTTAAACTGAAAAATAACAACTTTGTAACATGTTTTTTTTTTTAAACTAAAAAATACACACCTTTGGACCAAAAAAAAATAAAAAAAATACTAACCTCATTTCGTTCTAAATAATATAACCAACACAACATGGGGATTTTTTTACTGTTCTTGACCTATGTTAATTACTAAGCTTTGTTACATTCAACTAAATAATCCACATCACCAGCCAAATGGGGTTTTTGCACAAATTTTCAAATCTTTTGGTTTGTATTTAATTTTTTACTTTCCTGGGCAATTTTTGTAATTACCAAATCTATAAATGGCACTATAGCAATTAAGTTTATATTTTAAATGTAACCTCTAGTCCAGGTCACCCTTCTTTAATCCTGACCATTGCATTATTTTATTACTATATCAACGGATGTTAGACTCACTGGTCTTTCATGGACCACCTGCCCTTGTCCATGTGTTTTGGTCTTTATTAAGCCTTGGCGCAACGGTAAGATTGCTACCTTGTGACCCGAGGATCACAGGTTCGAATCTGGAAACAGCTTCTCCACTTGCGAGGGTAAGGCTGCATACTGTGTCTTCTGAGATACCTTGAATCTTATTACCGTGGTGATTTGATAATTCAAATTATGATGCAAGGGTTGTTATGTTATGTTTTACCTTTATCTTTTGTTCCACAAAAAAAAAACCCTTATTTTTTTATTCCTCTAATTACTTGAATTCACCTCAGTCTCTGATATTATGATGATATGCTAATGCAGCACCTGGAATTAGTGCTTCCCCTTCAGAAGCCAATATGCGATATTTCAATGTGATGATCTTTGGCCCGACCCAGTCACCTTATGACGGTAATATTGAGTTCAACAGCATGATCATGCTTCCTTGAAATGCTTAACAATATATTGTCTCTGTTTAAACAATATTTAATGAGATGATGTGTAATGAATTTCCATTTGATTTAGGTATGTTTAAGATCTAGGAAATACATGGAGAATTCCTTTAAACTATTATGCTCTACAGTTAAATGTATTATGGGAATCATTTTTGGTTGTGAATTTACTTTTTATTATATATATTTGTGCTCTGCTGACTGTCTCAGTGTGTGTTTGGGTAAGCGTTGCAGACTTAATTTTGTAAAATCAATTTGGGTTGAAATGGATTTTAGGTAATCTATGTTTTGGATACCTTCATCTGAAAAGCGGTTTATGTGTAAGGTTAATGTTCTCTCTAATATTCCAAACCCCCAACAAAAAAAGCAAGTACATGTTGTTTCTCTTCATACCCATGTTGATGGCCAAACTTGATTCAAAGAAAAAAATAGCCAAACAAGATTTTAAACATAAAAATCACATGCAGAAGGTGTCAAGCATGGGTTTGGGTTTGACAAATGCCAAATAAGACTATTAATCTTCTTGTGGCCTAGTTATATAGAAGGTTGCTGGTAGTTTTCTGGGCTACTATGTGTAACTGTCAGGAACCCGGGGAACAAAAATGGGAAATTGATAGAAGGAATGAAAAGAACAATTTTATTGAAGACTGAAAATAGGAGATCTCTCCTCCAAGGTTTTCCCCTTACAACTGAGCCACTGCTCTATTTACCTTGCTATGATGATATCTCTACACCCAACCCGCTCTACTTATCTAACTAATCCTCTCTAACTAACTAGCCAACTAATCTAACTGTCCCTAACTTATTTGCCCTTCCCTTCTGTCATGGAAATGCTTTTTTAGATCCAATGTTTGTTCCTTCTTTCTCGATTCTATTTTTTTGGAGTGCAGGAAAGGACAGTTATTGTCTTATATACACTTTTAATATCAGTAATGGTGATGATATTTATGATTCCTTTTTTTACCTCCAAATATCCATCATGCTTTTACTTATATACATACTTTGTTTGTTTATATTACTAGGAGGAGTTTTCAAGTTAGAACTATTTTTGCCTGAAGAATACCCAATGACTGCTCCAAAGGTTAATTTGATATTATTCTTTCAAATGACACATTCTTATGTTGAGTTTCTGCTAAATTCTTATATACCAAGAAGAAATTGAACTGATTAATAAAACATTTACATCTATATGATAGCTTATAGTTCTAAGCTAAGATGTTTAATAAATAATTTTTTTATTTTTTGGTATTTGATATATAATAGGATAGGACCCCTACGCAATTATTGAGTAGCCTTCAGCTCCACTCCATCTTTTCCTTCTTGCCTTCCCTTGTTGAAACTGACACAGTCGGAACTTGGAACTGATAAACATTATTGAATGTCTTTTTTTTTATTTCTTATTAAATTTAAACCTTCATAAGTTAGGGTGTCGAAACATTCAACTTTCCCATGCGGTCTGAGATACTATTGTAAGTTGCTAGATTTCTTTAGGATATAGAGCTAGGATACTGATTAAGGTTTGATATTCTCTCAATGGATTTAATTTGTTTGTTGCTTTTTGCAGGTTAGGTTTCTAACGAAAATATATCATCCGAACATTGATAAGGTGCATTTTTCGTTCCCTAATTTCTCAGCTCTTCTTCAGTATTATTTTTCTCATACAATTTCTTGTTTGATTTAGCTTGGCAGGATTTGTCTTGATATTCTGAAAGATAAGTGGACTCCTGCCCTTCAGATACGCACTGTTCTTTTGAGGTATCTTTTATCTTTTAGGCTACTGGATGTCCTTAATATTTTTGGATCTATTTATTTTCTGAATAAATGAGACAGGACTAATAGTTGGTATTTTATTCTTGACATTAATGTTGAGTTTGCCTAGAACATGTGATTTTTATTTTTGGATAGGCAAATGTTAGTATATTAATATGTTATGTTAGTGCAGGAGGTTTAAATCCATGATCTCCTTATCACTTCAACCCCTAAGTCCCTCCTCCAAACCACCAAATCACCTTATGACTCCTAGAACACGTGATGATACTCAGTACATACATAGAGAAACACAGATGGGCATGTGTGCATATTTGTGAGTTTGGGAATTGAACATTTTTTAAATCATCTTAATCACTGTTGGTGGGGAAGAATTAATCAGTTTGTTTGGTAAACTTGGGAAAATAGAATAGTTGTTCGAGGTCTTCAGATTTTTTGCTCATTTTGTGTTTGTCTGAATCTTAGTTTTGAACACGATGAGGGAACTACTGCAGAGCAAGTCAACAGAAACTGTTTAACTAACTTGCTCTTAGTTTGAAGATCATGATGTACTGATTATATGAATTTGTTGGCTCGTTGTAGCATTCAAGCTCTTTTGAGTGCACCAAACCCAGATGATCCACTTTCGGAGAACATTGCCAAGCATTGGAAATCTAACGAGGCTGAGGCTGTTGAAACAGGTATGTTTTCTGCGCGTGACTTGTATATGAAAAATTAGTTGGTAATGATGGCATTAAGAGGGCGAGTCTTGGCGCAACGGTTAGGTTGCTGCCTTGTGATCTGAGGGTCATGGGTTCGAATATGGAAATAGCATCTCCGCTTGCAGGGGTAAGGTTGTGTACGTCTACCCTCCTCAGACTCCGCATAGTAAGAGCCTCGTGCATTGGGTTAATGATGGCATTAAACTTGTGACATGCATATTTTCTTATTAAAATGGGCATTGGAATCTGCAGCAAAGGAATGGACCCGATTATATGCCATTGACCGCCAAATTTGAATTGGAAATCTGGAGTTGATGCCTGAACAATTGGAGTTAATATTCATCTCTTGGAAGCTGCCCTATCTTGGAACTTGTATGAATGTGTTGATCACTAATCTGTCTCACATTTTAGAAGTGCTTCATCTTCAACTGCTAAGTAATTTGGGATTCCCAACATCAATCAAAGGCTAAAATTTGTGAATAAGTCTATGTTCTCTTCATTTCTATGAATCGTGTTCCATAATGTGTTTGGTTATGAAACCAGTAGCAATGGTCCTAAACGTGTAGACAATTATTTCAAAAAGTTAGGTCCTAACTATGGGAGCATTAACGCTCCTTAAAACTTAGGCCATTATTCTTCTGTTTTTCTTTTTAATCCCCAGAAGATATTTTATTTGCATGGTAATTTATAACGATGTCTACACTTTCACCCTAAAATTTCCTTCCACTAGTGAACTCTCATTTTTCATATTAATTCCTACACTAAAGATTTTTCATATTGGCAAAGGATTAACATGACTGATAGAAATAAGAAATATTAAAAACAATGTGACAATTTTGCAAGTGTGGAACATGAAAGTAAAAACAAAAACAAGAAATAGAGCCTCAAATCAAACGGGTCCTAATAATTTCATGATGTTTTTAAATGGAAATTGATAAATACACTCTCCAAAATAGCCATACACCCTACTTTTAATTTTGTTGGTACTTGAAATCCCAAATTACTCCCTCTTAATATTGTGTTTTGGTATTTAAAATTTTGAAATTACGTTTTTCTTGGAAATTCAATGTCCAGAATAAAAATATTGTATTCCGAAAATTGAAATTATTGTATGTAACTTGGAGTTTTTGTATTCCATAAATTCAAGATTTTGGAAGACAATTTTATTATTTTTGATATTTACCGGAAATTGAATTTTTGGCGGAATGTGCACTCCCAAGATTTTTGTGATTCGAGTGCAGCCGCAAATCCACCAAGGCCTACATTCATGTCCATAAAACTCCGATATCTAGTAGGGAATTTCTATCCGCACATGTATAGTTTTCTATCTGTACATATATGTCCGTGGAATTATTAGTTCTGCGAGTTTATTTTTTTCAGCACACACATGTCTGCGGAACTATTAGTTCCGTGGGTCATAATTTTCTGCGGAATTATTAGTTCCGCAGGTTGTAATTCAACACATACATGCCTGCAAAACTAATAGTTTCGCGGAGAAATACAACCCGTAAAACTAATAGTTTCGCGGACATGTGCGTGTTGAAAAAAAAATAAACCCGCAGAACTAATAGTGCCGCTGACATGTATGTGTAGATAGAAAACTATATATGTGCGGATAGAAACTGCCTATCTTGTAGTGCCAATCAATCTGTTCATTCTCTTGAAAGCATTAACATGCTTTTTCCATAATTTGTTGTCCTCTTGATAAGATTCTGCTGTAACGCCTGGACTAATGCCCTTAGCTATTCGAGAAGGGACTGCAAGAAGCCTAGCAGGAAACTTCTTCAATTCCCCTCCAGCGAATTTTCGGAATACATTTTTTATATTCTGGATTCTGGTACATAATGGACTTCCGGAATCTCAAATTTGTGGGGAATACAAAAATTCAAATTATATACCGTAATTTCAATTTTTGGAATTCAACCTTATTGTTCTGGAAATTGAATTTAAAAAAAAAAAAATACGATTTAGGAATTTTAAGTACCAAAAAACACGACATAGCACCCATCTATTACAAAAAATTTCAAGTTTTTGTTCACGTTTCATTCAAAACCTTTGATTTTTCATCAAAGGGATATATATGTTTCAGTTTTTTATTTGTTTACTTTCTTGAATTTTCACGGCAAATTTGTATGTTAATAGCCAAACGTTCAAAATTATTACGCGATTGAATTGGAGTTTATAGAATTAATTTTGCTGGTGTAGCTTCACCAAAAAAAAAAATTTGCATAAATTAATTTAACGTGCTTAGCCTGATTTTAGCTATCTAGACGGCAATCATAAGTTCCTTTTTGCCAAACCTCATTTAGGCTTTACATATGAACTAGTTCGGCAAAAAATAGAAGTAACTGGCCACTTGAACCATGCGATGCACGGTGGTTCAATGCATGGTCCGTCGGTCAGTTTCTACATATGACAAGAAATGACCAACTTATATAGTAATAAATTGATACATAAATAAATATTATTTTGGTGATCGAAAATAAAATTAAAAAAAAATAAATTTATAGTCCATAGAAAATTATTAGAATAAATAAATGAGTAAAATTATTATAGCGATTGCTGTAGAGATTACTATAGCGAAAATAAAATCGAAAGAAAAATAAATTTATAATCCGTAGAAAGTTATCAAAACAAATAAATAAGTGAAATTATTGTAGCGATTGCTGTAGTGATTAACTGGAGCGATTTGCTATGTCAATTGACTATATCGATTGACTGTGGCAATTGAATAAGCAAACACCGTTTTGGTGATCGAAAATAAAATCGAAAGAAAAATAAATTTATAACCTATAGAAAGTTATTAGAATAAATAAATTAATAAAACCTGTAAGCAAACACCGTTTTGGTGATCAGAAATAAAATCGAAAGAAAAATAAATTTATAGCTCGTGGAAAGTTATTGGATCAAATAAATGAGTGAAACCTATAAGCAAACAACATTTTGGTGATCGAAAATACAATCAATTATAGCCTGTAGAAAGTTATTGGAACAAATAAATGAGTGAAATTATTTTAGTGATTGCTACAGCGATCTACTGTAACGATTTACTGTAGTGATTACTGTAACGAAAATAAAATCAAAAAATAAATAAATTTATAGCCCATAGAAAGTTATTGAAACAAATAAATGAGTGAAACCTGTAAGCAAACACCTTTTGGTGATCGAAAATAAAATCGAAAAAAAATAATTTATAACCCGTAAAAGTTATTGGAACAAATAAATGAGTGAAATTGTTGTAGTGATTGCTGCAACGATTTACTTTAGCGATTGTTGTATCGAAAATAAAATAGAAATAAAAATAAATTTATAGCCCGTAGAAAGTTATTAGAACAAATAAATTAGTGAAATTATTGTAGCGATTGCTATAGCGAGATTGTTGTAGTGGATTACTATAGTGATTTGCTGTATCGATTGGCTGGAGCAATTCACTGTAGCGGATACTGTAGCAATTCACTGTAGCGGATACTGTAGCGATCTTAACATGTGTTGAACAAAGAACTTGCCATGTGTCGCACAAAGAACAAATTACTATTTGGGGGGAGAAGTTTCTTATATAGTAAATAGAACTAGGAATGGCAATGGGTAGGGTACTATAGTACCCCTCCCCATACCCGCAATTTTAAAATATACCCGTACCCGGCCTCATACCCGCTTGGGTAGCAACTTTGATCCCGTACCCTTACCTGTTGGGTACCTAAGTACCCGTACCCGTGCCCGTTACCCGCACTTTAACTATGAAAATTCAAAAATTAATTTTTCAAATGCAATATACAATATTATGTCTCAAGGACGCATAAGGAATTTGTGGGTGAAGGACACGGGAACGAGACATAATGGTGTCAGTGAAGAAGACTTGTCATCCCAGATTAAGGAAGCGGGACAATAATAGCGCAAGTGAATGAGGTACAATGAAGCAAGTTTGTCGTCGTCCACATTAATGATGAAAGACACGGTAAAGAAAAGCAAAGAGTCAAAGAAATGTATCTCATGGGAAAGGAAAAGAAACATGTCTTATGACTATAGTGTCTTGTGCATGGGTTACTTTAGGATTAAGAATTAGTATATAAATTTCTTTAAGAGTTATTAATTTTAATATATATACACACACACACACATATACATATATAAATTTAAATATAAATAAATATGTATATATGTGTGCGGGTCTGGGGCGGGGTGGGTACCTTAGTACCCGTACCCGCACCCGTTCCCATCAAATTTTTCGGGTAATTATCCGTACTCGTGCCCGTATCCATTGAGCGGATAATTACTCTCTCCATTGTAAGTATTTTTTGCGAGTGTCCAATGGATATGAGTCCAATTGCCATCCCTAAATAGGACAGAAGGAAGGAAAAAAATTTTAATGAATTTTTCTTAGTTTTGTATGCAAAATGTGTTTAATTATGAAATCCAATTTAGTACGACACCTTCCTGACTAAGGCCCACCAATGTGGAGAAATCGCCATCACCTCCTAATACTATAAAACCGTTTAACACACAAAGCATGACATCAACCGACTTTTTGAAGTCTTCAGGAAGGTGACATTTTGGGTAGTATACTCTCAAAGTGAACTACGGCAGTACACCAACCTATAAACCAAGAATAACCTATCTTATGTGTATTATGAAATTAACCTTAATTTTTTAACTAAATAAATAATAACCCCAAAACTTCTGAATATTTGAAAAATAACATAAACCCCTTATTTATTATTTTATAATAAGATAATAAGATTTTATAAGTTATATGTAGGATACAAATCTGTGTTTTGTCATTAAAAAATAATGAAATTAATTATTCAATTAATAGTATGCACATTGGGTTCACTTCTTATATGAGTGGGTACAAATCTAACATCTCAAATAGAAAAAATTACATCTAATAAAAAACAACCGAAAACGTAGTTTTCTTTTTTTATTTTATTGGTTCAAATGTTAACTGTAATTTTTTAGTTCTTGATGTCTTTGTTGCCAAATTTATTACTTAACTGCTTTGTTATCATAAATACTCAATAATCTATTACTATGTAACTAATTTATAACAAATGAATCAAAGCCCATCATGACAAAAAAATATCCAAAAAAAATTATAATTTCATGACAAAAAATATTAATCTAGGAACATTTATCATTAAAAAATATATTTATAACGTTTTAATTAATATATTCTTCAAACCCTTCTTTGCAAATAAGTTTATTCTTAAGCATTATATATTGGGCAGGTTACCTGTAATACCCAGCTGCCTAGCAGGATACTACTAGATCGCAAAGAAACAAACTTAACTTTTATTTTCACAAAAATAGTACAACTCCAATATAAAAATACAAAGTTAGAAACCAAGACATAAAGTCCGAACTAAGACTCTGATCCGGTCTTCTCCACTTATTGAATAACTTGCAAGCAACTTCGGATATTGCTATTCAGTTTCCAATATGTACCTGTTATCTGAAACATGAGAAACAACTAGTGAGATATAAAATCTCAGTGAGTCCCTACCAATATAAAATACTTCAATAGGGATTTATGGTTACCCTATCACCTCATAATCCATTAGCTTACACTAATGGTACATATATATATATATATATACATAATCATATCCTCACCTCAACCATCATAACCTCCTCTTTGTGGTATAGTTTAACATACTCATTTACTCATTATACTTTGATCAGAGTACACATCATAAGAATATACATACTAAATAAAGAATAGTTAAGATCTATACCACTCTTAAAGTAACTCACCCTTTCATCACTGGCTCTTGGACCAGATCCTTACTCGGTGTAGAGTTATTCCTCAATGTTGTTTCTTGTTAAGAAACAAGCCTCTAAGTCACGAACTTATCCTCTTCATTTTATTTTGAAAACTTGCTATGCCACCAAGCATGAGCCACTTGAGTTAACTGACATAGCCTATATGTAAGGCAGGTCACACGTCTATGACCACAAGCCAGCGTCCCGGATTTGCTATGCACTTACCCTCATGCCTCCATTAAGAAGGACTAAAACTTACTCACAATTTATTGATAGCTTGCTTAAGTGAAATTCTTCCCCACTTAAACGAAGACTATCCTGCTAGATGAAAGGTCATGACTTATCCTCCAAATTCATTTTTCATTTCAAGGTATCACTTGAAACATATAACATTCTCATCCTTGCTAATTCTATTAAATACTTTACATATACATTACTCATTCAACTAAACTAATATTGGATTCAATAATACATGGATCTACACGTTAAACATAGAATTCATACTCATAAATCAATATTTAACCCACACATACAAATAAATTAAATAACTCTATAATATGGTTTTATTCTCAATTTATAAGCATCTCAATTAAAGCATAAAGCAATCATACATATCTATAACATATATTCTTTCATTCATCTCACCATATCATCAATTCACTCATTACATTAGAGCATAATAAACAATAGAATTTCATGCATAACTTACTTGAAATATATCACAAAGGATATATACATAATGCATACTTCATCCCTTCCAATCATAAAATCTCACATCACCTCCCTTGAAGTACTCCTATCATATAGATTCTATATTTAAATATCTCAAATCATAGTCATTTAATAGCCAAATATAAGTCACAAAGTAAAGGTTGAAGCATTTAAAGCATCACATCATTAAAATTCTATTTTCAGAATTTTCATAGCTGTGAATCGATTCACAATAGGGTGTGAATCGATTCATACTGCGCAGGAACCTCAAGAACTAGAATTTTCTCTCTGTGAATCGATTCCCAGCTCCATGGAATCGATTCACACTGTCAAAAAATGCAGAAAACACGGTTTTGATGCAGGGGAAAGCCAAGAACTCATTCCAATCCAACCCTAACTCATCAAATCACTCTATTTCTTCCTTCCCAACATATAATCACTTCCCAAAACGTGAATTTGAGTTTAAACCTCGCATCCAAATAGGAAGAACAACCAATCAAAACCCTAACTCATAGATATAACCCAAAACCAAAATCAACCACAATCAAACACTAACAACAACAACAACAACCAACCCAAACATCAACAAACCATAAACAATCATCATCAACAACCACAAATTCAAGTCTACAACAAGAAAGGAGAAAGAAATGAAAGGAAAATCAAGTAGAAAGGGGAAGAGGAACTCACTTTGGGCTCAAGAACAACAACCCCAAACCTTCTCTTAATCTTCTTTTCCTCTTCTTCTTCTTCTTCTTCTTCTTCTTCTTCTTCTTCTTCTTCTTCTTCTTCTTCTTCTTCTTCTTTCTTCTTCTTCTTCTTCTTCTTCTTCTTCTTTCTTCTTCCTTCCTCTTCTTCTTCTCCTTTTTCTCTCTTCTCTCTCTTTCTTCTTTTCTTTCTTTTTCCTTTTCCTCCCTCACGGTTCCCTCTCTCTCTTTCCTTTCTCTTTTTATTTCTTTTATAATAAGTGGATGTGTGCGAGTGTGTAAGAGAGTGGGTGAGAGTGAAGAAAATGAGTGGTAGTGGATAAGTGTGAGTATTAGAGTGTGTTAAGTGAGTGAGAGTAAATTTGAATATTAAGTTGGCGTGTAATACCCTTTTATTCCCAATTATTTTGGTCCTCCTACTTTTACCGTCTCACCACTACTATCTTCGTCTAAAATTAACCTTTCTAACCCATTTCTAATCAAACACATGAAGAATAAAATAAATAAAATCAAACATCAAACAATCACATACATATTAACTTCACATCTAGCATATAAGGCACTAAAATTGGGATGTTACACTCTCCCCTCCTAAAAGAAATTTTGTCCTCAAAATTTCAGTTTGATTTATCTAAAAAGACAAAAAAATACTAGTTCCTCAAGTTTCGTCTTCATTATAGAATTGTTCCTCGTGGAGTTGGCTCTTGGCACATTTAGTACCAACTTCCGCTGCGAATTCTGAACAGGAAAATATCAAGAATAATCCACAATATTGATTCACAACAATATATATATATATATATATCCTAGTATACTGTAACATCCTCGGCCACCCTCTCGTGTTCCGAGTCCTCCCCACGGCCACCCATTCGTGCTACTGTGACATGTTACGCATACTGTTTAAAACTAAGTTTTTAAGGAAGATATAGTTGTGAATCTCATATGAACTCTATGGATATTCAATTCGCAGAGAATAATAAACCTCATATGAATTGATTCACATCTCTAACTTACAATTCAAACATCATTTCCTTGAGTTTATGCAGAGTACCATTCCAAGATATAAAATTAGGAGAAAGAGGAAAACTCCTTCATTTTATTCTCATACGAATACTAAACCAAAGGTTTTGATATAATACATAAACAGAAGCTCTGTTAATATCTTTCAGGCTGTGAATCGATTGAAGACTTGCTTGAATTCAATTCAACTATCAAATTTATAGCATACACGATTTGAACATAAAACCTGGTAGTTTTCACATCCCTTTCATTCTTACTTCAAATACACATTAGAAGTAAGCAAGAGCAGAATTAAACCACTACATGTATCCACTTAAACTATGTCATTAACATTCAAAATCATATGCATCAATTCAGAATGGGAAAAGCAATTCACACAGTTCTGAAAGATGCAACATGGGTCAAAATACAAGGTATGTTAAACTTGAATGACAGTAAACAACTCATAATAATATAGTGGATCCTAAAAAGTCTTACCGCATATGGTCTTGGTTTACTACTTCTTCAAGTTTAGGATTTAAGCTCTTAAACCAGCATTAAAACCTTAGGGTTCAAATTAATCAATACTCATATAATGGATCTCAAAGTTGGTAGACACACTATATTAGGTATAACAAAACTGAGGGTAAAGGTTTCAACTTAAAATTGTTTCTGGTTTGAAAACTGTGCACTAAAACCTCTTGTTGAAACCTTAACTCTCCGTTTTAGTCCAAGGGGTGCATACTGGGATATAGTGGCCGAGTGACCTGAAATATGTGTCCAAGGTTATTTTGTCATAGGAAAATTGGGTGCAAAATCTCAGGTTCAAAATTCAAAGGGAAGTCAGATTTCTGCAAACACTTCCCATTTGGCTCTTATAAGTGTTTTCTTTGCAACCTTAAGGTCTAATATAAGCTATATAGCCCCAAAGTTGGTCATTTCTATAGTTTTGGTCATAAGTCCATTTGGCACATTTCCAAGTTATGGCCCTCTTTGGTTCATCGATAACTCCAGTAACTTAGGGAAACAAAATCTGGCCTATGAGGATAGCTAATGGGATTATCCAATGGATATTTCTACAATATTTAATGGGATGACTTGGTAACTCATTTCCTTGCATTTTCTCTACTCTTTCTCCCAGAGCAGTATGACTTAAAGCTATGTCTGGTTTTTCTTTTCCTCTCTACTCTAAGGGCTGAGACTTACTTAATCATCAATTTCCTATTCCTAATATCCTCTTATGATTACTAACTCTCCTTTCATCAATTAGCCATCCTACGAACTTGTACTATATCTTAATCACAACTCATGCATCATCCAACACGCAAATGGCAATGACATGCATGTTTTTTTTTTTGCATACATTTCATGGATATGCTATAACAGGATTCTAAGCATGGAAAGCTCCTCAATCATCAATTACAACATGATTTTCTACACATGTCCACACACCTCAATTCTTAACTTCAAGTTTCCAAAACCTCTCTTCTAATTCAACATGTCAAGTAGAAACAATTAAAAACAATATAAATAAACATGCACATATTGAGACACAAACCTCCAATGCTACACATAGAAGGAAACCAATCAACATGCATTCTATCCCATTCACCCTCATATACAACACAATGTCATTATTAAGAACATTCAAAAGCAATCATCTATCTTTTCACTCCAACCAAAATCAAAACGATAAAAGAAGAATCACTCATGTACTCCCCCTCAAGATCTCATAGACCCTTACCATTGATTAAAATAAAACTTTATTTCATCAACCCTGACAATAAGTATATAAAAATCAGTCACATCCATTTTGTCCAATACTTTTGACCATAATGCATGTTAAATACACATAAAAGAAAACATTATTTGCGCATGTCATTTTCAATATATATATAAACTGCAATATCCATTATTTGCGCATGTCATTTTCAATATCCATCACTAGTGAAGATACACTTATTCCTCCAAATTTGAATCAAATTCACAACTTTAAAATTGCATAAAATTGTGAAATCCATCTTTTAGAAAAAATAATTTTGATCCAAAACTTCTAATGAAAAAGTTACTTCATATAAGACAATTCCTATAGGTTAGCATTTTCACCATTCCTTATACAAATACCTGAGGTGGTCTGCCTCATTAATTTGCATAAAGAATTTAGAAAAGTACCAACGTTATAGGAACACTGAGACAAACACCCTAAACCAGATCATTCTAGACTCAACTTCACAGCCGATTGGATCAACCTGCTCTGATACCATAATGTAATACCCAGCTCTCTAGCAGGATACTACTAGATCGCAAAGAAACAAGCTTAACTTTTATTTACACAAAAATAGTATAACTCCAATATAAAAATACAAAGTTAGAAACCAAGACATAAAGTCCTAACTACGACTCTGATCCGGTCTTCTCCACTTATTGAATAACTTGCAAACAACTTCGGATATTGCTATTCAGTTTCCAATATGTACCTGTTATCCGAAACATGAGAAATAACTAGTGAGATATAAAATCTCAGTGAGTCCCTACCAATATAAAATACTTCAATAGAGATTTATGGTTACCCTATCACCTCATAATACATTAGCTTACACTAATGGTACATATATATATATTTATTAATATACATAATCATATCCTCACCTCAACCATCATAACCTCCTCTTTGTGGTATAGTTTTTAACACACTCATTTACTCATTATACTTTGATCAGAGTACACATCATAAGAATATACATACTAAATAAACAATAGTTAAGATCTATACCACTCTTAAAGTAACTCACCCTTTCATCACTGGCTCTTGGACCAGATCCTTACTCGGTGCAGAGTTATTCCTCAATGTTGTTTCTTGTTAATAAACAAGCCTCTAAGTCACGAACTTATCATCTTCATTTTATTTTGAAAACTTGCTATGTCACCAAGCATGAGCCACTTGAATTAACTGACATAGCCTATATGTAAGGCAGGTCACACGTCTATGACCACAAGCCAGCGTCCCGAACTTGCTATGCACTTACACTCATGCCTCCATTAAGAAGGACTAAAACTTACTCACAATTTATTGATAGCTTGCTTAAGTGAAATTCTTCCCCACTTAAACGAAGACTACCCTGCTAGATGAAAGTTCATGACTTATCCTCCCAATTCATTTTTCATTTCAAGGTATCACTTGAAACATATAACATTCTCATCCTTGCTAATTCTATTAAATACTTTACATATACATTACTCATTCAACTAAACTAATATTGGATTCAATAATACATGGATCTACACGATAAATATAGAAGTCATACTCATAAATCAATATTTAACCCACACATACAAATAAATTAAATAACTCTATAATAAGGTTTTATTCTCAATTTATAAGCATCTCAGTTAAAGCATAAAGCAATCATACATATCTATAACATATATTCTTTCATTCATCTCACCATATCATCAATTCACTCATTACATTAGAGCATAATAAACAATAGAATTTCATGCATAACTTACTTGAAATATATCACAAAGGATATATACATAATGCATACTTCATCCCTTCCAATCATAAAATCTCACATCACCTCCCTTGAAGTACTCCTATCATATAGATTCTATATTTAAATATCTCAAATCATAGTCATTTAATAGCCAAATATAAGTCACAAAGCAAAGGTTGAAGCTTTTAAAGCATTACATCATTAAAATTCTATTTTCAGAATTTTCACAGCTGTGAATCGATTCACAATAGGGTGTGAATCGATTCATACTACGCAGGAACCTCAAGAACTAGAATTTTCTCTCTGTGAATCGATTCCCAGCTCCATGGAATCGATTCACACTGTCAAAAAATGCAGAAAACACGATTTTGATGCAGGGGAAAGCTAAGAACTCATTCCAATCCAACCCTAACTCATCAAATCACTCCATTTCTTCCTTCCCAGCATATAATCACTTCCCAAAACGTGAATTTGAGTTCATACCTCACATCCAAATAGGAAGAACAACCAATCAAAACCCTAACTCATAGATATAACCCAAAACCAAAATCAACCACAATCAAACACTAATAACAACAACAACAACAACCAACCCAAACATCAACAAACCATAAACAATCATCATCAACAACCACAAATTCAAGTCTACAACAAGAAAGGAGAAAGAAATCAAAGGAAAATCAAATAGAAAGGGGAAGAGGAACTCACTTTGGGCTCAAGAACAACAACCCCAAACCTTTGTAGGTAATAGGGAGAAACACAAGAAGGGGGGTTGAATTGTGTTTCTAAGCTTTTTAAAACTTTTTGCAAATATGGGACACTGGCTGTGAAAACTTTGGACGCACAGTGTATATAGATATTGGACGCACAAGCAAGTTAGACGCAGAGGCTTCCACTTAGTTTGAAAAACTTGTTAAATCAAAATTCAATTCAATCCCCTTAGTTAGTATAAACAAATAAATAACTAGAGATAAGGGAAAGAGAGAAAAACACAAGTATTTATACTGGTTCACTCTTTCCTAAGAGTTACGTCCATTCTCCTCAAACTAGAGAGATTTCACTATCAATCCAGATAGAAGACAAGTATTCTTCAACAGCCTCTTCAGGCCTTACGATAAGTATTCTTTGCACACCTAGCCTCTCCAGGCTCAAAACAAGTATTCTTTACAAACAAGCCTCTCCAGGCTCAACCCCAAGTATTCTTTGCACGCAGCCTCTCCAAGCTGTATCCCAAGTATTCTTTTACAGACAAGCCTCTCCAGGCTCAACACAAATATTCTTTCTAAATAAGTCTCTTCAGGCTCAAACAACTCAGAAGAGTATTTTTGACTTAAAGTGCTATCTAACTCACACAAGTGAGAATATGAAAATCTTTAGCACTTCGAGAGTTAAGCAAACTCTTTTTTACAAGAAAGAAAATAATACAAGACTTTTTACAAAGACAGAGTATTTGCACAGCGTTTCAGCTCTTTTCTTTTTCTTGGTTCAGTCACTTAGTCCAGTCTTTTCGTCAAGTCTCTTGTATTCTTCTTCTTGTTCACGGTATTTATAGGCTTTGATAAAGCTTCAGACTTGTTCTTTGAATATCTCAGCTTCAGCCTTTATAAATATGACCGTTCTCTAATAGCATTAAATGCTATTTTTCCATTGCTCTATGGAGTTTCATTTCAGTATGTCTGCGTCTCTTTCTCCTAACTCAGAAGCAACCTGTACTCATAGTCTCAATTGCACAAAGGTTAATAGTAATATTCAGTTGAGACAAAGAGAATACATTGTGTAAAGCAGAAAGTAGTGTTCAGAGAGATATAGAAATAAACATAGTACATTCTCTCTCTAAGTACACTTTCCACAGTGCTTTATGCTTTTCATTAAATGCATGTTCAAAGCACGTTGAATACAACTATTTATTTCAAATCATTTGCTCAATAAATATGTTCCATATTAAATGCAAGAGAAATAAATAGCAAGTTATGTATTCTGCATTTTGGACGCAGCATTTAGAATGTATGAACTATTCAGGTTATGTACAAAACGGACGCATACCTTTGCTTACCATTTGTACTTGAGACAGCTTGGTTTATATGGACGCATATTCATTGCTTACCATATGGACTTATGACTTTGCTTCTCTGATGGGTACGTCTCTATAACACTTATTGAACGTTTATTGTAACACCCTCATTTTCAATAGTTTTTATTGATTTTTAATCTTCTTTAAATTAATTAAAATGATTTAATTAATGATTTTTGAGATCTTGAGGTGAGGATAGTGATAGTAATATCTTAGATATATTTTAGAAGAGTTGAGAGTAGTAGAGTTCGCAAAACTGAGTTTTTGCAGGAACCGCATTCTCTCCTAATGCGGGGATAGGGTTTAGTATTTTTCTGGAGGTCATTTTAACTCCAAAATAATATTTTAACAAACCAAAAGTGATTTTTATAATATTTGTGAGTTTTAGAAATTTTTCTGAAAATTTTTCAGAAAAACTTTATTTCACCCGCGTTTTGAGCTTTATGGGTAAACCGGGCGCAACCGGGACATGAAAAATAGTCCAAAAATTTAGTTTTAAGATTCTAAAATTTCTTATATCATATTCAAGTCATAAAATTGATTTCTCATGATTTTATATATTTTAGAAAAATATTTATCTAAAAAGGGGTTATAAAATCGCGCGTTTTAGTACTTTGAACTACCGATTAAACCCTAACTTGATGAGACTTAATCCCACCAATTTTCTGGGCTGTTGGGCGAGTTTTGGGGCAGAATTCACTCCCCAAAAATATTCCAAAGGTCAAATGGTCAAAAAGGGTTGATTTTTGAATTTTTCCAAAGTAGGTGAGTGAGGTATGGCTTCCAATCACCCAAAGCATACAAGCCCATACTCCCCCATGCTCCTTGATGTTCTGGCCGAAATTGACATAGGGAAGGGAGAGAGAGAAAATTCATTTCACTCACTTCATCTTCTCCAGGCTCTCCAAACTCCATTTTTTCTCTCCATTTCCAAGCTTTTCTATACACCAAAAGGCTAAGTTTTGATGAGTTTTTGGCCATCCAAGATTCACAAAAATTTTTTTGGATCATCATTCTAATCCATAAACTTTTTTTCATTTTTTCATTTCCACCACTTTCATTTTTCCAGGAAGGTTGTGTTCTTCTCTTTACTAAAAGAGAGCTTTTTCTTGGTTTAGGTTCACTCCATTGGAACCTACAAGTTTGAAAACTACATTGGATCCATTTGTCTTCAAGATTTGAGTAAGTATTCATCTACTCAAATTTCTACTCTTTAGGGTTTGTTGGTTTTCATAAAACTCATATTTTTATGGTTTTATTTTGGTGTACTTTGTGAAAGGTAAATTTTTCTAAGTGTGGGAACATCAAGGCTTCAAGGAGGCCACTTGGTGATTGTGTAGAGGGAAGGTGATTTTTGGTATTTTCCCATTTCATAGTCTTCAAGAGGTAAGGGGATTTTCTCAATAAGTTGGGAAGGATGTGTATGTGTGTGGTGTATGTTGTGATTGTTCTAAGTTAAACTCAAAGACTTGAGTTTTTCTCTTGGTTGTTGAATGAATATTTCATTCTCTTATGTGTCCAAACATGATTTTTGGTTGATGGAGGAGTATGTTTGAAAAGCCTATGTGTTCTTTGAAAAATGCATGTTTGATGAGTTGATGATTTTAGACTATGGTCATGATGTATGTTCATATGCTATGGATGGTCACTTTGAGTGGATGTATGGTTTATGGCTTGATTGTGTTCTTGCCTAATTGATGTATGTTGATTTCTTTGAATATTCCATATACCTTGATTTCCTTGTGATTGGGATTGGTTTGGAAATATTTGACTAAGTGTGGTAAGAGGAGTTAAAAGCTTTAATGAAAAAGTTTTCTAAAAGAAATCAAATAAGCTCATTTGGAATTCAAGTTAATACATACTTAGATAAATTTCATAAAATTGCTAAGTATAAGTCTCAAGTCAATTTCATACTAAGTCATTTTCTCCATAAAACTCTAAGTGAGCTAGAAAATTAATTAATGAGAGAGAAAAATCAAATTTCTAATTTTTAGAGGTCAAAAACGAAAATTGCATGAGTTGGGGTTAAAAATGCAAAATTCTGGAGTCCTGGGCTTAAAATCGAAAAACTGGGCACTTTGGGCCAAAAGTATAATTTTATAAAAGTTATGGGGTAGAAAACGTGAAGACTGGACAATTCTGGGGTAAAAATGTAAAGTCTGGGGTAGTGTTGGGGCAGAACCTAATTTTTCAGAAAGTAGTGGTCTAAAAACATGAAATAGAATATTCTTGAGGGTCACATTTTCAAATACTTAAAGTAAAGGAACTTAAGTAAAATTTATCAAAGAGTTTAACTAAGACTTGTAATTAAATCTTGGTTTAAATACCTTTTTCGTCCCTGCAAAATGACTGAGTTTCATTTTTCGTTCCTGCAAAAAAAAATTTTAGTTTATGATCCTTGTAAAACAAAAAGTTTTATTTTTAGTCACTGCAATATTGTTTTAGTCATTGTAATATTTAGATCATGTTAAATTAGTCCCTGTAATATATAGATATTTGCTGAATTAGTCTCTGTAAAATAAAATTGATATAATATTATAGGGACTAAAAACAAAATTGTCCACATATTACAAGGACTAATTTAGCATGAATTGAATATTACAGGGACTAAAACAATATTGCAGGGACTAAAAATAAAACTTTTTATTTTACACGGATCATAAACAAAATTTTTTTTACAGGGACAAAAAATGAAACTCGGTCATTTTGCAGGGACGAAAAAGGTATTTAAAGCTTAAATCTTTTTACAATGAGAAGTGAGAAGAAAAATAATAAGGATTTGAGAGTTGGGAGTTAAAAGAAGAATTTTAATTTCAAAGAGGAGTTTCGATAAGACTTAAAAATGACGTTATTACACGGTATTGAAAGAGGATCAATACGTGGCGACGATAAAGTCTTGAGAACAATAATATTACACGGTGTTGGATGCAAGCTAACACGTGGCGACGAAAAAAAGACCCTAAGACGAGGGACCGCATTGATTGTATTGATTTTGGTTGCAAATATATTGTCATGTGCATTAAAGACGCGACTTTTGCTAAATTAGAGCACACAATCCTATGCGATGGATTGTGAATAATTGTAAAACCTGTCCATGAAAAAGGGAACCGATGGTTACCATGTCCATGAAAAAGGGGACCGATTGGTTTATTATGTTGCTCTACCGAATAATTGTAAAACCTGTCTATGAAATAGGGGACCGATGGTTACCATGTCCATGAAAAAGGGGACCGATTGGTTTATTATGTTATGGTGATAGTAGCTCTACTGAGTAATTGTAAAACCTGTTCATGAAAAAGGGGACAGATGGCTACCAAGTCCATGAAAAAGGGGATAGATTGGTTTATTATGTTCGGTATACGCTACAGCCATTTCGCTTTACTTAGTAGAGGAAGAGAAGTCTCCATGGAGCAGCACACCGGTGTATTAAAGAGATATTGAAGTGACATGCATTATGCTAGAATGCTATGTGTGTGCTTGACTGTGTGTTTAGTTCGATGATGTGTCTCTTGTTGATGATTGAATATCTTAGTTAAAAGGTTTACGAAAGAGTAATTATATATATATATATATTCTCGGAATGTATTATGTAGTATTTTGCTTTTCGTATACATCCTTTCAGTGGATTTCAACTTGAGCAAAGAAATTCACCCTTGCGTGTTTTTCTGTTATTTTATGTACATTACGTGTAGATGTCCACTTCGAGACCTCTGATAGCCCGAGTGAGGGAGTACTTTTGGCCTCGTGAGGCCGATGGTGGGGGATGGACTTACGATCCCATCTCCCAATGGGCCACTGTGACTGGACACGTGGTCAGGACCAAAGGAGGGGTGTTGGGCCCCGAAAAGGTTTTGGAGAGGGACATGGTTTTGGACATTTACATACCCGTTGAGAGGATGCGCTACTAGTTGGGAGATGCATCCTTTGCACACAGTATAGCTGAATCGGTATCCGCCCGTTGCCATTTGATTCGTCGCACTTCAAGGAAGAGTTCCTTGGAGAGGGCACGCTTATCGAGGATGGCTCCACCGGTGACACCAGTTCCGTCACCCGAGAGCGTCAGACCGACACTTCCTGTTCCATACGTCGCGCCTTCTAGACGTTTTGTACGCTGTTCTTCTGACACTTCTGCCGGATCTTCGGGGCACGTAGATAGAGGGAAGAGGAAGGTTAGAGACAAGTCAGATCGTGTATTATTCGAGGAGTCTGAGGATGAGGGGAACCCCAAGGAGACGTCTTCGTCTTAGGTCTGTAGAGGTTGGGGTGTCTAGTGCTAGGTTGTAGGTTGTCTGTTAGCGTCCAGCCTAGATTTGGGGGTATACATGTTCAGTGTTGTGTATTCGACACACCTTTTGATTTACAGCTTTTCTAGGTTTAGCTTTACCGCTTTATTTCCTTATGTCAGATTGTTGTATTTTGGCCACTATATCGTAGTTCCAAACTATACTTGCGGGCGCAAGACTTGTGTATATTGACATGATGATATAAATATATATATATATATATATGATGTTTCTTTTCTTCTGAGTTCTGGATGGCTAAAAGAGTTTTGAGTATTCGTTTCGTATAAGACTTTCTTTTTCAAAAAAAAAAAATAAACCACCAATTTTGGTAACCTTGGTTTATGAAAGACGATTTTCCGCATTAAGCTTTAGTTTTCATGTAACGTTCCTTGTGGGAAAAAGGGGCGTTACATTTATCAATTTTGCTTCTTTGGATGCAAAGTATAGCATGTCTTCATGAATAGTTACTGGACGCTCATAGGTTCTGCTTCTTGGACGCAAAGCTTCATTGAACGTGTTGCTTTTCAAAGTCCATTGGACGCTCCACTCTTGTACATATATGTGTCAAAGTCACACTGGACAATAGACTTATCTTTGTTGTACCTACAAGAGCTTGTCAGCAGACTTTGTAAAACCTTTAATAATTATTTTTATCATCAAAACAACTTAGGGAATTCATGCATTAAAAATGCTTTTAAATAATTTGGTTCCAACAACCTTCTCTTAATATTCTTTTCCTCTTCTTCTTCTTCTTCTTCTTCTTCGTTCCTTCCTTCTTCTTCCTTCCTCTTCTTCTTCTTCTCCTCCTTTTTCTCTCTTCTCTCTTCTCTCTTCTCTCTTTCTTCTTTCTTCTTTTCTTTCTTTTTCCTTTTCCTCCCTCATGGTTCCCTCTCTCTCTTTCCTTTCTCTTTTTATTTCTTTTATAATAAGTGGATGTGTGTGAGTGTGTAAGAGAGTGGGTGAGAGTGAAGAAAATGATTGGTAGTGGATAAGTGTGAGTATTAGAGTGTGTTAAATGAGTGAGTGAGTGAGAGTAAATTTGAATATTAAGTTGGCGTGTAATACCCTTTTATTCCCAATGTTATTTTGGTCCTCCCACTTTCACCCTCTCACCACTACTAACTTCTTCTAAAATTAACCTTTCTAACCCATTTCTAATCAAACACATGAAGAATAAAATAAATAAAATCAAACATCAAACAATCACATACATATTAACTTCACATCTAGCATATAAGGCACTAAAATTGGGATGTTACTGTTGGAACCAAATTGGTTAAAAGTTTTTTTAATACAAATACTCCCTAAGTGATTTTATGGTTTTCATGATAACAAAATGTATTAAGCTTTTACAATGTATAACAAAGCTGCCTAACTAAGTTTATTGAAGGATGTTGCAGTCTGCGTCCAATAAATTAGTTCATCATGACATTGGCTCATATTCAAAGTCTGAGAAGCCTTGCGTCCAATGTTGAAGTCATCATCCAATATTGGCACTGGAATGGACACCAAGAGTTCTGCGTCCAATAATCATTATGAGACCATGCGTCCAATGATTCTCTGCGTCCAATAAACAGTATAAGGCAATACTGTTCTGTGTCTAATGCAATACGCAGTCTGAGAGCTTTGCGTCCAATAATCAGTAGGAGGCAATGCGTCCAAAGAAGCAGAACCTATATGTATCCAAGTCATGTAGACATGCTACTCTCTGCGTCCAGTGTTTTCTAATGAAGCAGAATCGCAGAAGTACAAGGAATCACTCATGGAGACAATACTACTCTCTGCGTCCAATGATTTCCAAAGGAGCAGAACCAGTGAGTATGCGTCCAATGAATCAGAATGGGACAAGTCCAACAGTCAACTGCCCTGCGTCCAATGGAGCAGAAGTGCAATATTGCTTTGCGTCCAATGGAACACAATGAAGCAGAATTGACAAAAGTCCAACAAATACTTCCCTGCGTCCAATGGAACAGAAAGGCAATGGCAAAAGTCCAATTATCAGCATGAGGCAATACTGCCTTGAATGGAATGAAATGGTAAGCATGAGGATGCGTCCAATGATTGAATGAATATCATATGCAAATGGTAAGTACAAGGTATGCGTCCATTTGCTAAAAGGACTGAAAGTCCAATGATTTCTACATGCTGCGTCCAATACGCAGATTCCATAAACTTGCTAGTTACTGCTCTTGCATTTAATATTAAACATATTTATTGAGCAAATGATTTGAGATAAATAGCTGTATGCAATGCTTTTCTGTACAACTTTGTCAACGTTTTTGAACGTACTTTTGAAAAGCATAAAGCACTGTGGAAAGTGTACTAAGAGAGAGAATGTACTCTGATTAACTCTGTATATCTCTGAACACATCTTTCTACTTTTCACAGTGTATTCTCTCTGTCTCAATAAGATATTACTATTAACCACTGTACAATTGAGACTTTGAGTACAGGTTGCTTCTGATTTAGGAGAAAGAAACGCAGACATACACAATGAAGTAGATCTCCTCAGAGCAACGGGAAAATAGCATTTAATGCTATTAGAGAACGGTAATATTTATGAAGGCTGAAGCTGAGCCATTCGAAGAACAAGTCTGAAGCTTCATCAAAGCCTATATATACCGTGAACAAGAAGAAGAATACAAGAGACTAAACAACGAAAAAGAAAGAGCAAAAATGCTGTGCAATTTGTTATACTCTGTATAGAAAGTCTTGTATTTTTTCTATCTTCTTGTAAAAGAGAGTTTGCTTAACTCTCGAAGTGCTTTAGTTTTCATATCCTCACTTGTGTGAGTTAGGCAGCACTTGAATCAAAAACACTCTACTGAGTCGTTTAGCCTGAAGAGGCTGTGTTCAAAGAATACTTGAGATTTAGCCTGAAGAGGCTGTGTTCAAAGAATACTTGGGATTTAGCCTGGAGAGGCTGTGTGCAAAGAATACTTGTACCTATCTGGTTTGATAGTGAAATCTCTCTAGTTTGAGGGGACTGGACGTAGCTCTTAGGAAAGGGTGAACCAGGATAAAAACTTGTGTTATTTCTTCTTTCCCTTAACTCTTTTTATATCTATGCTTATTACTAACCAAGGGGATTGAATTGATTTTATTTCAACAAGTTTTTCATACACCTTAAATCGCACAAAGAAAACAAGTTTTTAACTTAGCAGAAGCCTCTGCGTCCAATCCTTTTTGTGCGTCCAATTTTACACAACTCTGTGCGTCCAGTGTTTTAAAACTATTGTTCGTCCAATATTTCAGAAAACGATGTGCGTCCAATATTACACAACTCTGTGCGTCCAGTGTTTTAAAACTATTGTGCGTCCAATATTTCGAAACTTTGTGCGTCCGATATCTTAGTATGCTCTGCGTCCAACGTTTTCACAAGCCAGCGTCCAACATTGCGAAAAGTTTTTTTAAAAGCTTAGAAACACAATTCAACCCCCCCTTCTTGTGTTTCATCTTGTTACCTACAGTTACACTAGCCCAATTGGTAGTGGGAATTTAAGAATCATTGCATAAGTCCCCAGTGCAAGGGTTCGATTCCAACAGAAGGCAAAAACTCTACATGGAGGGTAGAGAAGACTATGAGTGGAGCACTGGCGCGAGGGGAAAGCCTCATAAGCGTTAAGACCACAAAAAGGGCGCCTTTTATTGTAACATCCCCTTTTCGGGTCCTCCCCACGGCCACCTCTCGTGCTACCGTGGGATGTTACTCATAGAACTTCACCACTCCCCATTGTGGTGTCTTTTACCCTCCGTGGGATTCGAACCAAGGACTTGGGGGTAAGTACCTTGATTCTTAGAAACCCACTACCAATTGGGGTCCACTTGGTACTTACCCCCAAGTCCTTGGTTCGAATCCCACGGAGGGTAAAAGACACCACAATGGAGAGTGGTGAAGTTCTATGAGTAACATCCCACGGTAGCACGAGAGGGTGGCTGTGGGGAGGACCCGAAAAGGGGATGTTACATTACCCTTCCGAAATCTTGGCCCTCTAATTTTTTACTAATATATCCATGGCTATAAAGGTCACTATACTACCATAGTTCACTTTGATGGTGTACCATCCAAAATGCCACCCTTTAGGAAAGGCTGAGTGCTCCATTTGAAAAATAGCACCAAGAAATGCCCACGTGATCATAACCCCCACATGCCCATTGTTGCTTGTATAAACGTTTGTGCAAGTATAGGTAGTCAAAGAAATAGTAAAATGTAAATAAGATTGTTCTCACAGAGATTTTTTTTTTGATAGGCAAATGTTAGTGGGGGAGGTTTGAACCCATAACCTCCTTATCACTCTAATCCTATGCTCCTCCCCCAAACCACCAAACCACCTATGCTCCTCACAGAGATTGAACACGGTTAAATTCACAAAATTCTCAAGTTGATTATTGTAATTAGTGAGCAAGAAAAGTGGCAAGTACACATTAAAATGATTGATTCAAATAGTGATTTAAATAGTTAAATGACATTAAAATTAAACGTAGAGATTATATTGTAAAAACAGTGGTTTAAAAACTGGTTAATGACACTATCTCTTTACAAGTCATTTTACATGGTCAGGAATGCTATAATATTTTGCACAACATATGGGTCTAGAATTTTAATGTGTTTTCCAACACTTTCAAAATGATATTCATTAAACTAGTCTTATCCCTGATTTCACATTAATTACTCTCATCACAATTAAAGCATGATTCAACTATTCTATGAACTTGAATGAATATTCCTATCCTATTTAATATTAATTAATTTTCCCGTTAATTAACTTAACTCACATACATCAAACATTTCCACTCACTAACTCTTCCAATATTAGTGAGCTTTAATTCAAGCTAAAGAGATCAATCTCAACTCAAATATATAAACAAGCAAAACATGTAACTATTACATATATATAAAAATCCTTACAAATTCATAGTGCCCTAACCAAAAGGGACTTATCTCATGTTGAGCTCAAAGTCAACAAACAGAAAATAATCACTAAAAATAGAGATATCACAGTACCTAAATGGTGATTAACAATAAAAAGATAAAAACAAAAAAGAATTTAAGAAGAAGAACAATGCTTTCTCAAGAGTGCTCCCTTCCTATGCCTTCACTTCCAAGGTGGAATATGAGATGAAAAATGGAGATAAAAGATAATAATGGAAAATGGTGGTTGCTGTGTAATGGAACAGTGGTGTCTTCTCAATTAGGGTATGTCTCTTTGGTGATATATATATAAGAAAATGTCCCCTTTTTGGCCTTTTCTCTTTTCTTGCCTTTTGGGCCCCCTTTTTGCTCATCTAATCTAATAGTATATATAAATCTGCACAATTCTCCACTGTTGAACCATACACGTGTCACAATTTTGTTTAATTTGTCAATTCTTAGATTAGATATAAACCGGTTAGTTAGTACACATAAATCTACACAATTCTCCACTGTTGAACCATACACGTGTCACAATTTTGTTTAATTTGTCAATTCCTAGATATAAATCGGTTATTAGTTCATGCGCGGCAAATCTTTGAGTTTTAATAATTTTTTAATTAATTAATTAATTTTCTATTATCTATATATTTATCTCTTTTAATTTTGTTTCTACAAATTTCAAGCTATATTTTTTAATTTTGTTTTTTATAAATAAAATAATATTGCTTACAGATTTTATTTATGTTTTAATTACTATGGAGCAGAAAATTATTTTAATTTATTTTATTCATCTGATTTGGATTTTATTTTTATCGATATGAACAATTGTTGACGACTTTTAACATAGAGTTTGCATATATATTTTTTTTATCAAATGGAGGTCCTTAGAACAATTATATTAACACTTTGCGGGTATACAAAACACTTGAGAAGTCATTCCACAATAATGGAACACACTTTCTGGGAGTTTGCATATTTACCTAAGATACAAAATATCACAGAAGTAGCACTATTATAAATTTGGAGTATATCATATATCAAATAATAAATTTATTTTTTTCGATTTTATTTTCCACCGGCCAAAACGGTGTTTGCTTACATGTTTTACTAATTTATTTGTTTCAATAATTTTCTACGGGCTATAAATTTATTTTTTTCAATTTTATTTTCGATCAGCAAAACGATGTTTGCTTACAGTTTTCACTTATTTATTTATTCTTATAATTTTCTACGAGCAATAAATTTATTTTTCTTTCGATTTTATTTTCCACCAGCAAAACGGTGTTTCCTTCCATGTTTCACTCATTTATTTGTTGCAACAATTTTCTATCGGCTATAAATTTATTTTTCTTTCGATTTTATTTTCGATCAATAAAATGGTGTTTGCTTACAGATTTCACTCATTTATTTTCTATTGATTTTATTTTCGATCAGCAAAACGGTATTTGCCTACATGTTTCTCTCATTTATTTCTTTCAAAAACTTTATACAGGCTATAAATTTATTTTTCTTTCGATTTTATTTTCGATCAGCAAAACGGTGTTTGCTTATAGGTTTTACTCATTTATTTTTTCCAACAACTCTCTACGGGCTATAAATTTATTTTTTCTTCGATTTTATTTTCCACCAGCAAAACAGTGTTTATTTATAGGTTTCACTTATTTATTTGTTCCAATAATTTTTTAAGGGCTATAAATTTATTTTTTTCGATTTTATTTTCGATTAGCAAAATGACGTTTGCTTACCGGTTTCACTTATTCATTTGTTTCAATAACTTTCTACTGGTTATAAATTTATTTTTCTTTCGATTTTATTTTTGATCAGCAAAACGACATTTGCTTACCTGTTTCACTTATTTATTTGTTCCAATAACTTTCTACGGGCTATAAATTTATTTTTTTTCGATTTTATTTTTCACCAGCAAAACGGTGTTTGCTTACATATTTCACTCATTTATTCGTTCTAATAATTTTCTACAGGCTATAAATTTATTTTTCTTTCAATATTATTTTCGATCAGCAAAATGATGTTTCCTTACAGGTTTCACTCATTTATTTTCGATAAGAAAAACTGTGTTATAATCGTTTCATGTCATATGTAAAAACCAACTCGCACTGGTCTACTGTTGTTTTATTCATTTTTATTTATTTCTTTAAATTTTCAAATTAAAAAAATATTTTTCTTTTAATTTTATTTTTGATCAATAAAATAGTATTTATTTATGGTTCTATTTGTGTTTCTTAGTTCATATAAATTTTCGTGCTTAATGTCACAAAATTAATATTATTATAGATTTATAGTATATCACATATCAATTTATCACTATATAAATAAATTATTTTATATTATATATAAAAATCAACCGACAGACCCGTGCGATGCACGGGTCAACCGTCTAGTTTTTATTAAAAGAGAATTAAATGACCTATTTCGCAAATACCCAGCTTCAATAAATGGTAGAGACCACTTGATAAAATGCTACTCTACATTGGGTTTTGGGTCCAAACCTCAAAAAGTTGAGTTTTCAGGAGCTGACAGTGCACTTCTCATTGCTCTCACTCAACTACTCAAGTGCCATAGAATATGTTGTAGCATTCATTTTTGAACTTACCGGTTCTCATTCTGCATACTAAATCAACACATTATACACAACAAAAGTAGCACTAAAAGTGCCAAAAGCAGCAAAAAACTCAAATCTAACAAATTACTTCTAAACTAAACATAATGCAACTTTGGACGTAGAAATCACTCATTGAATTAATAAATTCAAGATTAAGCATGTTAAATAACCTATTTTTAAGAGTTATCACATCCCCAAACTTGAATCATTACTCGTCCTCGAGTGATAAAAAAAAAGAACACAAATAAACCTTTAAACACCAATAACATAACGAGAAATGCTATATCTTCCTACAAATCCTCATACATATCCTCCTACTACTTTATAAAGTAAGAAAGAGAATACAACTAATATCTTGAAAACATAAAAAGCATTCAATACTTTCTCCATTTAGTAATTAGGAGGAATTGTAGAAATAAAAGGTAGGAGGATTTAGAATTATTGATAACATATAACTCTACACCAAGTGACTCATCAACAACAATAACAAAAAAAACATAATTAATACAAAAAGGTTTTTGGACTTGAAGTTCAACTCTCAGACTTACACCTTTTCAAGCAAAACTCATTGGGCCTAAAGATTTTTTATTACCCCCGCTCATTCAGATTGTGTGTGTGCCCTGTTTATGCTTGAAAACCAAGATGCCCCAAGAGTTAAGATCAACCCTTTACCCAAAGGAATCCCTCACTTACTTCTCCTTTCCAAACAAGAAAGTCATAGACACAATCAAGAGAAAACCACATGGGGGAACATATAGATTCAGACACTAATACATAGAAATACAACAATTTGCCTCACTTATGCACATTATTCACATATATTATTTTTTAATAAGTAATTCTCTAGTAACCTATATGGTCTCAAAGGGATACCTTAGTGGTGAACAATACATGCACCAAAGATAAGAGACTATACTGAGGGAAATTTTAATGGCCAAGGCATCGGATGTTGTGAGCCTCCAAGAGCACCATAGGCCGACAAGGAACAACATAACACTTGGATATGTGAAAATGTTAATGGATAAAATATTGGTTTTTTTGGTTTTAATGATAGGAGAAACAAAATAAGAATAATAAGAGCCTTTACATGGTGTTAAAATAAGAATTTAATTGCCATATAGTATAAAAAAAGTTTTTCACAAACGTTCAATCATATTTTACTATGCAGATCTTTGTACAAATAATTTAGGAAATAATGTTACAAGGTGATACTAAGGTGGGATATGATTGGATGTCTATATAAAATCTTTTTATATTATCGGTGCATAGTTATCAAACTTTAAAAATAAATGCACAAACATTTAATTTGAACTTTTGTGCTGATAAATAAGAATATATTTAAAATTAACAAATTATGTGGCGAACACGTAAGAAAGGTGTTATGACATCATTCTATCGTGTATTGAAAATATATAGCCATTTTCACATATAAATTCTAGAACCACGATGACTATGTGTTTATTTTAAATTCTCCCCGACGCAAATGAAGAAATATCGTGTCCCAAGGGTCTTTTCCAAAAACTATCTCCTTGTAGCTTTGCATCAATGGAACTGTCAATGTGATTTTGGTGCAGCCAAGATCTCAAACAAACAAGCCGTAAATAATTGAATAAGATTCTTAGTGATACCACTTTTTAGGATAAAATACCTTTGGCTGCATGGCAAGAAAAAAGTAATGGAAATCAAAACTTATAGTCAAATATGAATTATATAACCAAACATGTAATTCATACTATCAAATATAGGATAATAAAAGTTAAAATAACTATTTTGGCGAAGTTTTAAAGTTGATAAATGGATACTTAAAACTTCACCTATCTTTTAAAATTTTAAAATAAAAAATAAATTGTCTAAAATTAATATTTTAGTATTAAAAGTCATAGAGAAAAGAGAAATTTTGTTTGAATGCTTGTTTTATATACCGTTATTATAACACACACATTTACGAGAGAGTGTGTAAATTTTGAAACGAAAGATAGGAGGAAAGGAGGAATTAAGGCTTACTAATTAATTTATTATAAATCATTCTGTGTTATACAGAGAATTCATAAAATTAAAATCCCACAACTGATAAGATTCGTAAATCATTCAATTTTAAATGGATTCTTTACAATTCTAGCAAGGTCATTTCCCCGTCCATTCAAACAAGTTCAAGGAATTTGGAAATCAAAGTGGTTTTAAGAAAAATGTACAAAACCATAAGAACCCCTTGTGTAGAATAATTTTCTAAAAAACAAGGAAATTATATTGATACGAACCCCTCGGATTCATGCTTCAAACTCACTAAACAACTTAGTCATTCTTTACCAACATGGTTTGACATGGATGGTAGATACATGAGTCCCTTAGCTGGGGGTTCAATTCTAGGTTGTGTGCATGGAAGAATATCTATTGAGAGATGTCAATCCCTTAAATGGATCTCAGTACCTCGATGATTAGTCTTTACAATTGCACATGAAAGATATCCGGGTTCACCCAAAAAACTTAGCTATCCTCTCTGTAGGCGCCAAAGGCAAATACGCTGAAACCAACCCTTCTCTGCAGCGGCCACAACTGCCTCATTGTACTTCTTTGTACAATACATGGCCTTGGGAACAACAACCGCATTTGCCACCTGAGGGAACAGCGGAAACCGCTTCAGCCTTTGCCACGTTGATGCCACACATTGCTCCACCACAGGCTCACACTTGGCGTAAAGCCTCGTTGCCATCTTCGATGCGGTGGCCCGAGGGGCGGCAGGAGTCCCATGCGTGACACTGTGGTGGTGGCCAGTGTCGGCATGGCGGAGGATCTCATCGGGAACGAGATGGAACTTGTCGTAGACGGGGCCCACCACGCTCTTCACGGCTTCCTCAATGGTCTTGACACTTGGCGTGAGGGGACCAGTCCGCTCCTTGGCGCAACTGTAGACGGTAGTGATCCGCATGAGGAGGAGTTGAGCGCTCGTAAGACTTGCAACAAGAACTCGTTCTTCTCACCCCAAAAAAATAAGGGGAAGAAGAATAAGAAAAATGAATGCTTGAAAATGAAAGTGATTGAAATATTGAAGGACAGGATAACAAAGTGGATGGGGTGTGAGGGTGTGAATGGGAGGCCACCATGAGTGGTGGATTTGATTTAGAATTGTGTGTATGTGAGAGTAATTTGGGTTATTAATAGGAATGGTGAAGCAGATGAGTCGCCAAACCCATGGCTCTATTTGTGAAGCTATCTACACACCTGCAAATTTGGCAAATGAAATGACTTTATGTTTGTTGTACATAGAGGGAATTAATTGAGTAGTTATTGGCAAGTTCAATGACCTCATATCACAATGTTAGTCAAATTTCTTCTGATTTCTATTTAGAAAAAAGATAAAAAAAATGGATCCGATTCCTCTAAAGTGATTAGCAATTCACTTTAAAGTGTAAAATAAGTAATCTCAATAATTGATGAATAAATCAGTGGTTGATATTAAAGGTACTAGAGAATAAAGGTGAGGAAGAGAGAAAGAGAATCAGAATTCAAAGAATGAAATCTATCGTGTATTGTGTGTAATGAGAGTTCTTACATAAGCTTGTACATTACAAGGTATTTATAGTAATAGTAAAGCATAACCGAATATGTTGGTGTGTAACAACTATTCTAACAGAAAGCTAACTAACATCTGAACTATCTATTTCCTTTACATCCCCCCTCAAACTCAGGGGCAGGGGTGACCCTGATTTGTAAGTACAAGACTGAAACATTGCAAGTGGAACTGCTTTAGTTAACACATCAGCTGTTTGCTCAGAGGCAGGAATATGGTGAACTGAAAGCTGCTTCTTCTGAACCTTGTCTCGCACAAAATACAGATCTAGCTCAAAGTGTTTTGTTCTTGAGTGAAGAATTGGGTTTGCAGCTAGTAGTACAGCGCTAAGATTATCACAAAAAACAATTGGTGGATGAGCTGGAACAATGTACAATTCCTGTAACAGAGAATTAATCCAAGATATCTCAGCTGTGACAGCAGCCAAGCTCCTATACTCAGCTTCAGTACTTGATCTAGAGACCACATGTTGCTTTTTAGAGGACCACGACACAAGATTTGCACCAAGATAAACACAGAAGCCACTTGTAGATTTTCTATCATCCAAATCAGAACCCCAGTCAGAATCACGGAAAGCTGATAAATTAAGATGAGAGGATTTTACTAAAGACAAACCATGGTTGATAGTGCCTGCAAGATATCTTAGAATCCTTTTTGCAGCCTGCCAATGCTGTTGTTTGGGAGCATGCATGTACTGACAAACTTTGTTCACTGCAAACGTTATTTCAGGCCGAGTTATAGTTGAATATGGTAAGCCTCCCACTATTGATCGATAAAGTGTAGGGTCATCAAAGGGATCACTTGCATCAGCTGTGAGTTTGAGGCCTGTAGCCATGGGAGTGGTCATTGGCTTGGCTGAAGACATATTACTTTTCTCAAGAAGGTCTTGAATGTACTTGGTCTGAGAGAGATGGATGCTCCCACTGGTAGCTCTTTTAACTTGAATGCCCAAGAAATAATTAAGAGGGCCAAGATCCTTAAGTGGGAATACTGCATTCAGAGAGGCAATGAGATTCTGAACAACATGAAAAGAGTCACTTGCTATGATAATATCATCTACATATACTAAGACTAGTATAGTGTGCTTGGTATGTGTGTGAATGAACAAGGACACATCTGATTTGGCCGACTGAAAACCGAACTTAAGAAGTGTTTGCTGTAATTTTGCAAACCATGCTCTAGGGGCTTGTTTAAGCCCATACAATGCTTTGTTAAGTCTGCAAACTAGTGAGCCATCACCATGAACAAAACCTGGAGGTTGGGTCATAAAGACTTCTTCTTCTAGATCACCATTCAGAAAAGCATTATTAATATCTATTTGATGAAGAATCCAACCTTTTGAGAGTGCTAGAGTCAGAACAATCTTGATAGTAGAAGGTTTCACAACTGGCTGAACGTCTCAAAGTAATTAAATCCTTCTTGTTGATTGAATCCTTTTGCAACGAATCGTGCTTTGTGCTTGTTAATACTCCCATCTGCATTTTTTTTCAACTTGAACACCCATTTGTAGCCTATAGCAGTCCTGCCAGGAGGCAAAGGAACTAAGGTCCAGGTGTTATTGTGCATAAGAGCTTGAAATTCTGCTTCCATCGCACTTTTCCATGGAGCAGATTTTAGTGTAGCTTCAACTGTTCTTGGCTCAACGAGGCTAGATTCTTCTTGAGACAAGAAAATATGCTTTGGCTTAGATATACCAGCTTTGGCTCTAGTAACCATCGGATGAGCATTCTGAGGTGAATTCTGAGCTGGAACTGGAGAACCATGACTGTAAGCCTGTTCTGAATCAGGGACAGAACCCAAGGTGTCTGTGGGTGGATCATGTGGTGTCTCCACACGAACCTGCTCGTCCTCAATTAATGGGCTATAAACCTGTTCATTCTCAAACAAAGGAATGTTAGGAGATGTAGCATTAGTAGGTGCAGCAGCAACAGGGCCAATTCCAGACTTATTATGAGGAACAACAATAGGAATAGAAGGAGACAAGTGAGGAATAGACATGGAGGAGGGAGACTGAGACTGAGGTGGGACACAGAATTTTGAATTGGACTGGAAAGGAAACAACAACTCATCAAATTTGACATGACGGGAAATATATGTTTTACCACAAGGAGCAAGACACAAGTAACCCTTATGATTTTGGCTATATCCCATAAACACACACTGCTGTGATTTGAACTCCATCTTATGCTTGTTGTAGGGTCTCAAGTACGGATAGCAAGCACATCCAAAAGTGCGCAGGTCAAGATAGTTGGGTGCTTGCTTGAATTAAGTCTCGAGTGGTGACAAATCCTGCAATATAGGTGTTGGCAAGCGGTTTATAATGTACACAGCAGCCTGAAAAGCTTCTCCCCAAAACTTGAGTGGCATGTGAGCATTAGCAAGCATTGTCAATCCCATTTCAGTGATGTGTCTGTGTTTCTGTTCTGCAGATCCATTCTGCTCATGAGTATAAGGACAACTGAGCCTATGAATTATCCCAAAACTGTGCAGATACTTGGTAAAAGGACTATACTCTAATCCTCCATCAGATTGAAAGGCTTTGATTTTCAACCCAAGTTGGTTCTCAATCATAGTTTTGAAGTGTATAAACGAGGTAAGAGCCTGAGACTTGTTGTGTAAGAGATAAATCCAAGTAAATTTTGAATAAGCATCTATAAAGTGAATGTAATATTTACAGCCATCGGAAGATTGGATAGGAGCAGGACCCCATATATGAGAATAAATCATTTGCAAGGGTTGATCATATACAGTTAGGGAATCATGAAAAGGTAATTTGTGAGCTTTTCCCATACAGTAGGCTTCACACACAGAACTCATTTTATTGCTAGTAAATGGAACATTACATTTATTCAGTACAAGCGAAACCACTTTAGAAGAAGCATGGCCTAATCTAGCATGCCAAGTGGACAAAACAGCATCATCACTGGACTTACAGGACTGTGTAACATGATTACAAAAATTGTATTTGAGATTACAAGAACTACAACTAGGAGACAACTTTGCAACAGAAAAGGGATTATTAGGAATATTAATATCATCAAACGCATAGAGACCATTTCTAAGCTTGCCTTCCAAAAGAATTTGACTGGTTTCCTGAGATTTGACATAACACTTGTCAGCATGAAACTCAAAGAATACTTTGTTATCTCTAGCAAATTGAGACACACTTAACAAATTTTTGGAAATACTTAGAACATGTAACAGATTATGGAGAAAGAGAGGTTTAAGACCTTTAGGAGAAAGAAAGAAGGAATTACCAATGTGACTTATATTTGCTGCTGCACCAGTAGCTACCTTAATCCTGTTATCACCAGTATAATTTCCCTTAGTCATCAGATTGGCTGCATCTGGAGTGATGTGATTGGTTGCACCCGAATCAGGGTACCAAGCGGAGTCAAAAATTGTCTCAGGAACTGTAACCATTGCTGTGCTCATCTCCTCACAGTTGTCCATCTCACTGACATTGGCAGAACCTTGAGTGGAAGCAGATTTATCCTGTTGATATTGAGGATTAAACCTATGATAGCAATTCAAAGCTATATGTCCAAATTTTCCACAAACTTGACATTGAGGTCTATCACCATTATTGTATCGACCACCTCTATTATTATTATACCTACCACCTCTGCCTCTATTATTATTCTAAAATTGTTGTTTTGAGAATTATTATGGTAATTATTATGCTGATACCTGCCTCCTCTGTTAAATCCACAGCCTCTGCCTCCTCTTGAGGATTGTTGGTGCTGAACCAAATTAGCTTGTGCAGTGAATGCAGTGGTGTCAGTTTTCTGCCTCTCCATTCGAACTTCTTGAGCCATCAAGAGTGCTTCCATTTCTTCAATTGTATATGGTTCAAGTCTAGACATGACTGATGTAATGAAAGGATCATATTTAGAAGGTAAACCATTGAAGATCGCCTCAATCTGGTCTTCGGTACTAATTGGAGAACCAACCGCTGCAAGTGTATCTACAATCTTCTTGATCAAAAGCAAGTATTCAGTTATAGATCCAGTTTTCTTGATACCTTTGAGTTGCAATTTCAATTGACTGATCTTTGCTCGAGTCTGCGAAGCGAAGAACACCTCCAATTTCTTCCAGATCTGATAAGAAAATTCACAACCAACCATCCTTGTGGTCAAATTTTCAGACATTGAGGCAAGTAGCCACGAAGCACGCAATTGATCCTGCTGCTCCCAATTTGTATACTCCGCATTGATCACTCCTCTAGCTTCATCTTCTTGATTCACATACATTTTAGGTTTTCCACCTGAGTCACCAATATGCTTCTGAAGTTTGTAGCCTTTTATCGTGAATAAGGTTTGCTGTTTCCATGGCAGAAAATTGTTTTCATCCAATTTGATTGCTACTGGATTAGAGAACGTTTGAGCAACGAAGCGTGAGCTTTCTCCCATTGCTGGATCGAAAGCTCTGATACCATAAAGGTACCAAAGAATAAAGGTGAGGAAGAGAGAAAGAGAATCATAATTCAGAGAATGAAATCTATCGTGTATTGTGTGTAATGAGAGTTCTTACATAAGCTTGTACATTACAAGGTATTTATAGTAATAGCAAAGCATAACCGAATCTGTTGGTGTGTAACAACTATTCTAATAGAAAGCTAACTAACATCTGAACTATCTATTTCCTTTACAGATATTAAAAGTACATGCATAACAAATAATGGATATATTGGAATATCAACCCTTGATTTTTTCATTAATGGTTGTAATTATTTACTTTACACTCTAAAGTGATTTGCTCACTTTAGAGGAGCCAAATTCTAAAAAACTAGAGGCTGAGCTCAGCCGTGTTGTCCTTTTTTAGTCAAATCCAGTTGTTAAATTAATCTAATCGCTAAAAATATTAATCTTTCAACTATTAGATTACACAACGGTTGAGGTTTGGCTGAAGAATACTGCACGACTGCATATGACATAATTTGATATCTCATCTTATGGCAAGTTATATCAAATCATATATTATTTCCAATTATATTTAATCATCTTACAATGTCATCTCATGATAAGAGTGTTTCTACATTTTATGGATATTACAAGATAATGAAATATAATTAGACATGTGTAAAAACTTTTGTTTATACTATTGTTATCATAATATTTAATTATTATTATTACTAGTTAAATTACGGTTAATCATAGTTGGATTGAACCAATGAACTAATATCTTTATTGATTTAATGATCATTTCAATTCTTGAAACATTAATACGGATTTTTTTTTTATAAAAACTAATACAAAAAATATTTGTAAAAATGTAATGCGAATGGAGTAGATGGATGGTAGTTCTTCTTTTTTTTGGGTAAATAATGGATGGTAATTCAAATAGCTAAAATTAAAAAGAGGTAAAAGACGTATAGGTGAAACCTCTAAATGACATGATTTATAATAAGATATTATAGCATGGTACGTCTTCTTGCTCCAATTTGTCAAGAAATATTTTGTAAGAGAAGTAAAACATAGATAATGTGTAACAACCATTAATCTCCAAGCCAGGTAATGCCTTAAGCATTAATTTCCGATTTAGTGGGTTCTTTGGAATTGGGAGAAAGGGCACAAATAAACCCTTGAAGGTTTGATTTCAATCTTGAGATATACAATCTCCGATGCCTTCGGAATTTTCTCTCTATTGTCTTTAAGAAAGAGTGAATAGTCAAATTAGTCCTTGAAATTGTAGAGTAGTGTCAATTTGGTCCCTAAAATTAATAAAACTTCAAAATAATACTTGAAATTGTAAACTATTAGGAAAATTAGTCCTTCTATTAACTCCGATTTACTGACATCGTTAGTGGAACTGACGTGGCACGTTAAGCCTCTGTTGGCTTCCACACAGGCACACACGTGTCATGTAGGGAACATTTTGACCTTCTCCTTCTTCACCTTCGATCTCTCTCTTCTACTTTTCCCCTGTTGGCCCTCTCTTCCCTCCTTTTGCTTCGTTCTGCATTTCCCTCCCCAACTCTCTTTGGCTTTCGCTAACTAACTAGAACGAGATTCTGGTCAGTCAGCAAATAATGATCTCCATGGCATGCTTGATAATCCTCACAGCCATTAGTTTCTACTGTGCATCATGAGGGAGTTGGTGAGTCTCTCAACTATGGGACACGGGCTTTCCTGGACCATTTGTTTCAGTGCTTCCCGGTAAAAGCCACCCAGATTTTATTGGAATAATTCTTTGCTGGAGCAAAAATTTTATTGGGGGCCAATATTTAAATTTATCACCAGCCTACTACACGCTTGCTGGGAAATTTTTGTACAAGTTATTTTTTTTCCTGCACTTTTTATCATTGAAGGAAGGTTTATTTTCCATATTAGGTGTATGAAATTTTAAAGAATGAGTTGTTGATGATTCGATGAAGCCCACTCTTGATTTGCTTTGAAGATTGATGTTGTTTTACTTGATTTACTTGTTCAAAATGTTCACCAATGCACCAATTTAAATGATTGGGAATCAATCAAAAAGTGAGATCACTAGAAAGAAAAGAAACACCTAGAATATGTCAAAAGAAGGATGTGCTAATCTGGACTTTAAAGAACACAAAAACTACGTTTAACAAAAACCGTGTTTAGGTTCAGTAAGCCTTCAGGCAACCCATAGAGATGTCAAGTGTGGACAACAAAACTGCAAAATTTGGATGATTTGGAATGGATCTAATATCGAGGCTTTTCAAACCAGTTCTAAAGTTTGAGGCTTTTAAAAAGTTGATTGGCAATGCAAACTTGATAGAATTGGATGTGGTAGCTTAACTGTGTAACCAATTAACCAGAGAGTTGGGGGGGTAAGGGAATTGCAGAACGAAGCAAAAAGGGAGAAGAAGAAAGAGAGGGTCAGCAGGGGAAAAGTAGAAGAGAGAGGGGGTGAAGAAGGAGAAGAGTCGACTGTCAAAATGGTCTTATATGACACGTGTGTGCCTATGTGGAAGCCAATAAGGCACTTAACGTGCCACATCAGCCTCACTAACGGCGTCAGTTAACGGGAGTTAACAGAAGGACTAACTTGCCTGACAGTTTACAATTTCAGGGACTACTTTGAGGTTTTATTAATTTCAGGGATCAAATTGACACCGCTTTATAATTTCAGAGGCTAATTTGACTGTTCTCGGACTTATTAGGTACTACAATTGGCCATTGTTCATGTTATGTGGTTATTTTTTTTTATCATAATTATGCTGAACCATTCTCAAAGGCTATACACCTCAAGCTGTCGGCATCAAGCATTTTAGTTCATGAAACTGACAGTGACATGTAAGTCACATATTTGCTTTCTTTTTTAAAAAAATTGTCTTAATTACCTTACTAATGCAAAATTTGTTTATATCAAATTAAAACTGGTGAATTTTTCAAACTCTCACTTGACAATATCAAATGTGTTTATGTACATGCCAAATTGGTCATTTGATTGACCAGGTAAGGAAGAAGCAGAAATGCTTCTAACAAATGTGAGTTCAACTTGGCATAGCTTTTTGCAAGGTTCTAAATTGCAAATTGCATCACCTAATGCGGCCGCGATATTGCGGTTGCGGAGGCCACTTCAATGATTTTGAAATCACGTGAAACGGCCGCAACATAACGTCATTACAACCGCAACGGGGCGGCATCGGACTGCATCGAACCGCAAACGACCGCAACAGAGCCCGTTCTGTTTATCTACCACTTCAAAATCAAAAAGTTCAAAAGAAATCTTACTCATCTCTGCTCTTCATCACTTCATTTCATCTTCCTGTGAGCTCTGTTGTGGATGTGGTGCTGCATCACCCCTTGGGCTACATCTTTGTTACGATCCGATGGGAGGAGGTAGGAAAATGGGGGGTTCTTCTTTGTTAGGAGGGGAGTGAGGTAAGGAAATGGGGGTTAAGATTATCATAGATAGAAGGGAGAGGGTTAGCCGGTTAGGAAATTGGGGGTGGGGGGCGATTTCTTCTTCTCTGTAGGAGGTGGGCAATTTCTTCTCTGTTGGTGGGGAGTGGGGTAAGGAAACAGGGTTGGGATTTGGGAACTAGGGATTTCTTCTTCACTGACTGATATGTGAATAAAAAAAAATGGGGAGGGGAGGTTCTAAATTTTAATGTCGTTGTACGAGCCTACTTGGGGGGCGGGTTTCTTTTTTATTTTGGGGGGAGTATTAATTTGGGAAAACTTTTGTGGGGAAATTTTTAGAATTTTTTATGGATTTAGATTAATTAGATTTAAGTTAGTCGTATACTTGTAACAAACTAATTTATATTTATTTAATAAATATATAATTTATATTTATTCAATTAATTAGATTTAAGTTAATCATATACCATGTGATAGCAAGTATCATGTAAGTTCTATATTTCTATTATCTTTAATTTATATATTTGTTAATTATTTCTCATTATTGTTTTAAATTTAATAATTTGCTTAGCTATCAAGTTACATTTATTTTATTATTTGTCATGAAGAAAAAATATTGATGCTCTTTTTTTCTCTCTCAGTTTTTCAGAGGACAGAGGAGATAGCACCACAAAAAATAATGTTTTAAAGTGGTATCTTTAAATGGTGACAATGTAACATTGTTTTCCAGACAATTGCTTATAATCAAAATTATATCTAGTTGTATTCTCTCTGTGTGAATCTAATTCTTATTAAATTTACAATTGTGATTTGTTTGAATTTATATACTTTTAAGGTTTTACTCTCTCATTTTTTTATTAATTTCATGCTTAAATGTGCTTAAACAATATATATTAAAATATTTATTTATAATAATGTTATTATTACTATATTTCATTTTATATTATTTATAAAGATGATGCAATGTCTTAAAAATGAATAAAAAATTAAATATTATCATACATAAAAGATATAGAAAGAATAACAATAATTATAGAGTTTATTTTGCGTGCTGTGCAAACATAAAATAAATTCACGCCGTAGTGGCCGCAATGCGCGTCGCAGCAACCGCATTAACCGCAATCGCAGCAACCACAACTGCGACCGCATCCGCGACCGCAACCGCAATTTAGAACCTTGGCTTTTTGTACTAGGGGGAACGATGGTTTCACTTGACATAAGCAACGGTACAACCATAATTCATTGGACTTTCTGGTTCATAATTAGTGACACGTGGGTGAGGTTATTGGTATCTTAACAGAGTGAGGTCATTGGATAATGCACACACAAATAAGCCATATCAAAGTATTATTGTAGAAACAAGTTATATAGCGACATAGTCTATGGTGATAAAAAATAATGTTTGGGTCTGAAATTACTTGATTCGGCAGAATGTGCAAAATATCCAAGTGATAGACATGTGTGAATTTTTGAATAAATCAAATCAGGTTAAGAAGTTTGTTTTAAAATGCAGACAAAGATTAATTTTATAGATATAAGATTCAATGTGCCTACATTATAGGATTATCTAAGGTTATAAACATGATGTTAGGAACCTATTATGTATTAGTATATTACAAAGAAATGGGGGATGTCTCCCCAAATTACAAAGGTGAACAACACAACAAAACTTCGATGGTCTGTATCTCTGTATGTCCAAAGTCCCAAATTCCCACTCGAATGACAAGAAACTCTCCCTCTCAACGCCTCGTCCTTTTTATATACAATATCATAACCTACCTCTCTAACTACCTTATGCTAACTACTCTAAACTAACTAATGGGGGTCAAGTACTAACATATGAATATCAACAATATTAATGCTTGCACAATCACTTTCTTAATGGAAAAGTATATCACTTTGCATTTTTCCCTGACAGGTCAATTATATCAATCGAGCATTTACATGACAAAAAAAGATTTGCTCTTCTTTATGCATACCTGCCTCCACTACTACAATGTGGTGTTTTAGCGTCGGAAAGTTTGCGTCGGCCACGACTCCGACGCTAATTGCGTCGAATTTGCGTCGGCCAAGCCGACGCTTTAGTTATACTGAGCTTTTTATTTATTTTTTAATTTTAATAATAATTTGCGTCGGCTAAGCCGACGCTAAGTCCTGGACGCAAACTTTAATGAAATATTAGTGTCGGTCTGGCCGACGCTATGTCTCTCGGCAGCAATTAAAATTAATTTTTTTACAAATAATTTTTGCGTCGGCTAAGCCGACGCTAAGTTGTAAAATTGGAAATTAAAATCAAAATCCCTAACTCAGTGTTACACGATCTATCTCTTTCTCTCAGCCTTCTCTCTCTATCTCTCAGCTTTCTCTCTCTCTCTCTCTCTCTCTCTCTCTCTCTCAGTCTCCGCCATGGTGAGCCTGTTCCCGGCGAAGGTTAGCATCTTGCTGCCGTTTGACGTCGTCCCTGTTCACATCGTCCTTGTTCACGCCGTTTCACGCCCTCATTCACACGACTTCTCTCTCTGTCTCATAGCCACTGTTCACCTGCACCGTCGCCACCATTCGCCGCAAACAACGAAGCCCACGGTAGCCTGTTGGTCCGGCGGTCACCAACGACAGCCTCACCGGAGCCAGATCAGCGACAATCGCCCCGGAGCCATTTCAGGTAACCCTCTCGCTCTCTCTACGCATTGTCTTTGTCTCGTCACGCCTCCTTTCTCTTCTCACTTTTCCTCTCTGTCATTGGAGGTGTTCCACTGCCGCTGTTTTGCTACGTGATGTCGTGACGGAGTAAGGTCGCCGCCGTGCCAGAGCAAGGTCATCGTTTTGTTACTCTTCATTTATTTGTGCCTACGCATATCTGTCTTATGACCACAAATTGTTTATGAAGACACTTAGAGGTAATAACCATCTGAAAAATCAAAATGAGCATAAATTTTGAAATTCCTAAAAAAACAAGTGATATTCCACATTTGATTTTAAAAAGAAAGCATCAAAAGGACAAAAATTTGTAAGGTTGCTGACTATGGAGATAAAGGAGAACATATTTATTTATTTTAAATAGGATAGGGAAGCTTTAAAAGGAAGTGGCTTGTGTTGCTACATGTTTTATTCAATTTGTTGCATAGTTGTTTCACATGGTTCTGCAATACAGTACTTCATAGGTGTTCTCTATACCAATTGGAATTTTCATTTTGGCTTGTAACGGGTTGGGGACAGTGTACTTATTTGAATATTGTATCTAGGATTGGTGAATTTTACTTCAGTTTTTTGTTGTAACAGTACTGGTGTTCCACTGGTTTGGTCATTTGTGTTTGTGTTGGCATCCATTGGCTCATCTTGTGCTTTTGGTTAATGCCTCTTCTTTAATAAAATTTCCTATTTTATAAGGCTTTAAAAGGAAGACTAGTCTCTAGTTTGCATCCGATCCTACTCTTCTCTCTTCCTTTTTTTATTCTGATTTCTGAGAGGGAACTTCTTGTGTGTATTTATTTCATTCAAATGGATTTGCAAAAACACAAGCAAGCAAATCACATGTATTCCAATACAAACATTGAGATGAGAATGAGTTAAAAGACCCAACCTCCTTGCAGCAAATCAGAATTAAAGGTCATCTTTTTTTTTCCTTTTTTCACTCTTGAGATATAGTAAATCAGAATCAAGATTTTTTTGGCTAAATTAAATTATGAAAGTGGAAGTTTATGAGTTCATTTCTTACTAAATCCTTTGGTCACATAGTCCCCCTCATCCTAGATTTCATTGCATATTTATTTATTATCGTATTTATATGCTTCGTTGAATTTGCACCAAGAACTTTAGTGGCATGTTTGTCATTTATGCTAAGTAATTCTACAATCTTTTCCTAATATTCTTAGCCATTAATTTGGATTTTCACCCTAATTGTCCAGTCTATAATTTAGAATTGAAATTTCACTATTCTCCTTCTTTTCTCCTTTTCTCCCCCTTGTTCTATATGCTTTCGTTCTCTCTTATCTAAATCTACTCCTCTTCTCTTATGTTCCTTTTTTTCGATTCACTCTTGAGGTATAGCTTTGTTGTTATTCCTTATTGTGGCAAGTGTTAAACTTGTGAGGAAGATGATAAATTGGAGGCTACTCTGATTGTCAAGGTGGAGGATCATTGAGGCTAGGAGTAGTTATGGTAAAGTTCTATTGTGCCATATTTGTTGTCAGATAATCTCTTAGCTGGCTATTAGTGATAAGTGGTTCCAATACAAGCTATGTGTTATGCTTTATGCTAATACAGGAAAGAGATCAAACAAAGGATCAAGACAAGAGAAAGAAGACCATGAGGCTGATTTTCCAGGTATGATATTGCAGAATGTGTGGGAAAAATGATGCTTCTTTCTTTTGGTCTTGATCTCTGTATGTATTTTTGTGTAACAACTGAGGTTATTGTCTTTTGAATCTTAAGGAAGAGAAATTAATTAAGAACAACACCAGACTAGCTATAAGCATCTCAATGAAGTGGTAGATTTTCCTACCTTACCTTTCTTTAGATTGTTTTTCTTATTATCAAGGGTGATAATTTTTTTACTATTGTATTTGCTGATTTATTGGTTAAGTGAACTTCCCGAGTTAAAAAATCTCAAGCATTTGGAGTTGGTTGCTTGTGATAATGATATCACACTTAGTGGTTGTGCTATGTTATTAAAGGTATCACGTTCTCACTATAGAGGTTCACACTCAAGGTGAATATGTATTCTTGCTTGCCATTTTCTGACAGCATTATGCTATTCCTAGGATGAGCTGATTACTGTGGCAGTGTATTGCTTTGTTACTGTGAACTTGTGGCTTACATAGACCCAACAACTCATCTACTAGTTCGAGACTCCAAAAAGATTATTCTAATGTTAGTGAGAGTCTAATTCATTGCTGCATTACTGATATGCATTGAGGGAGTTTGGATCGGTCTAGAGCAACTAAGAATTGTTGCATTACTGGTAGTTTTTGTGTGTCATGATGCAATTTTTGCTCTGTAGCTCTGTTGTTTGCTGTATTAGTTTTTTTATTATAATATCAAGAACACTTTTCAATACATTGCTCATGTGCTTCTCAAGACATAGGCATTCACTATCCACCATTCGTATTCTAGCAGTAAGTGCTGATTTTATTTTACTATGTTTTTCTCTCCTTAATGATCTTGAAAGGTCAAAGAGGGGGAAATGATAAAATATAAGGTGACATGTACTGGTCATAGGAGTTGTAATGGATTATTTCTTTGTCTCTTATATGTACAAATTGCATTCACTCGCGTAGTAACCATTTTAATGACACGGAAATCTCATTTTAGTGCTACTTTTATATATTCATTTCTTCCTCATCAAGTTTTAGTTTGATTACTTTTCTTTTCTTGAACTTAGTTTTGCAATTTATCTCCTTGTACTAAAAATATATTAACTGTTTAAACTTGATTGATTAGGAAGAATACGTGCTTGCATAGAATAGCTATGAATTTAAAGTCGATTAACTTGTTTTGTAATTAGTTTATTTACAGTTGAAATTATAGAGAAGGAAGAATATGATCTTGTGTACAACTATATGGAATTTGACAGTCAACAGATACTTGACATCTAGTGACAGTTTATCTGTCACTAAAAATTAGCGTAGGCCAAGCCGACGCTAACTCCAACCAGCATTTTCCAAACTTCAAATTAGCGTCGGCCAAGCCGACGCAAATTAGCGTGGGCCAAGGCCGACGCAAAGTTAGCGTCGGCCATTTGGGATTAACTATTGTGTCGGCTTAGCGTCGGCTTTTTTGACGCAACTAGCGTCGGCCGTCGTATGGCCGACGCTAATACTTTGCGTCGAGGGTTTTAGCGTCTACCCCGTGGCCGACGCAAGGCCGACGCTAAAATGGTCGTTAGTGTCGGTTTTTTGCCTTTAGCGTCGGCTTTTGGCCGACGCTACAGGCCAAAATTCTAGTAGTGCTCCCATGATGTGTGGAAGACCTAGTTTGTACATGACTCTTTGCACTTGGTTGAATAGCTCTAATGCTATTTTTCTTCACACATACTCTCAAATATGAGATAGAGAGAGGGAAAGCAAAGATATAAGCAACTACAAATATGATTGTATTCAATTAAAAGTCCGCTGGCAAATGCTCAATAATTCTATTGCTGAACAAATTTTTTCCGCAATGACTAATGACATTATGAACATTTTGGATGGAAGAATCTATGTACTTCTTTTATAATTGTGAACATAGTCATCCAGAAAGTCATGTTGTAGAAGTAACTCCCTCAAAAATATTGAAATTAACAGTTGTTGGCCATCCCCAAGGAGTGATCACATCTACTAAAAGTTATCAGGCACTACATGATGTGTAAGTGATCAAATCTTTGCAACATTCTGATAAGATACAGGCACCACAAAAATAGTCTCAAAAGTAAATTACAAATGCCAATTAAATTAGTAAGGAATATTCTAGATAGGATAGGATGTACACTTTATTGTTGTAACGTCCTTAATTTTAGGTTTCTGACTTTATTACATTTTAATATGTGGATATGTGATTCATGTGAATTAAATATATTTTAGGAAGATTAAGTTGGTAGATGAAGTTTTCCTGACATTAGAAAACAGTAGTTTAAGTCGGACGTTGAGATCCAGACAGAGTTCTGTTTACTGTAAATAGACGGAATGGTGACATTGTGAAGTAGAAACCCTAGATTTAGGTTAAGAATAAGATTTGAAGGTACAAATAGTGATTTTACAATATTTGAGGATTTTAGAATTTTATTCAGGAATTTTCTGAGAAGCGGATAAAGATGTACCGTTTTGGTCCTGTAGTTTGACTAGGTTGAACTGTGAGTTGGTTTGGAGACCATAATCAGTTAAGAAATATTTTTGGAGGTTCCAAATGATGTTTTATATTATTTTATAATTTTAGAAATTATTTTGGGAATTTTTAGAATAGCAGACAAAGAATTGCGGTTTTGGTCCCTGTAGACCGAGAACAAGATAGCAGGGAGAACAGGTGAATACCAGAAACTTAGGAAATGATCCAAAATCAACCAAAAGACTAACCAATAGTGTTTTTACAATATTTATGATTATTAGAAATTTTCTGGGATTTTTCTGAGAAAGTTTATTTTTACCCTAGTTTACGGGTTACGGTAAAAATTGAAAAATTACCGTAGTGCTTCTAAGCTTGATCTTTTTGAACCAAGACTTTTGTGGCACCTTATTTTCATGGCTTAGGACTTATTTCAAGGTTCATGAGAGTTTTTACCTCAATAGGTTAATTTTGGACAATTTTTACTATGAAATACAAAAGTTACCACACTTAATTACCTTAGAGACTTACCATTTACCATGGTTAAGGTGAAAAATTATTTTTTTACACCCTTGGAATAGTGCTGCGCCAGATTTGAGGAAGGGAAGAATGTGGAGAATTCTTGACTCCATGACTCATGAGAAGTGGCCAATAAAATCCATCCAAATTTCTAACTAGAGTTATGACTTGTAGTTAAGTGTAACCATGGTTAGCTTAATCATAATTTAATACAAGAAAAATCTGGAAAAAAGGAGAAGGGAGGGCTGCACGAAATTTCAAGGAGAGGAAGAGGAGGAGAGCTCTTGTTCATCTTCTCCATTTTTACTCTTTCACCATAACCATACACAAAGCTTTGTTTCCACAATTTTGTCCAAAATTAGCCAATTTTCAAGAGTTTGTTCTTAATCTTGTGAGCAACAAGCTAAAAGGAACCAAGCAAGAAGAAGAAGGAGAAGGAAGAAGAAGGGATTGGAGGTTAGGGTTTTCTACAAAAGCTTGGTAAGGGGAAAGTTCTTATACATGATTTTTAAAGCTTAGTGGACATCTTAGTGCCATGCTTGTGTTGGTTTGATTTAGATGATGTTAAAATTGTCTTAGGGTTCATGTTGATTGGTAAGCCATGTGTCTTTGTGTTCTTATGATCATAGGTGGTCCTTGAGCCATGATTATGCTAGATATGAATTTATTTGAGTGACTTGCTCATGAAGAACTTGATTGATGATGGTTTTTGAATTGATTTAACCTAGGTGTGTACAAGATGAGTTTGTACTTGATTGTGGATTGCTCTTTGTGAGAAAAATGACTTGTGTTTGTGTAAGATGAGATTGCTCTATGTTGGTTACATGATGATCTTGTTCCATGCTTGATTTGAATGGATTGGAGTGGTGGTTGTATGACTATTTACAAAAGTTTGATTTGGAAATTAATATGATCTTGGTGTGAGGTTTTAGCTTGATGCTTTGGTGAGATTGGAACCATGGCTTGATGATTGAATGATTGTGTCTTGTGGTTGATTTAAAGATGATAAACTTTGCTTATTTTCACTCAATTGGTCATGACAATACAAAGGAAAAATTGATTTTGGTTTAACTTTGAAAAATCGCATGTCTGCCACGCCCTGGGTGTGGTGATTTTTTGAAGTTGTGAAAATCTGGAAAACAGGGGACAGAATGGTCCGCACCGCGGGTATGAAAATTCTCGCGTCTGTGAACAGTTCTGGATCCTAAATTTTTACAGCAAATGATTTTGTGAAAAATTAACTTTTTAAGCTTTTTAAACCAAATATGGTTAATAGAAAAATGTCATTTTTGAGTCTAATAGTTGATAAATATTTTGGTTAAGTTATTTAAGTATTTAAACAAATGATTTGAAAAAAAAAATGTATTTTTGTTAAAAGTTAAAGAATGTGAATACAAGGGAAAAAGCCATGATGATTGTGAATATGCACAAAGAGATGAGAATGCTATAACCAAGAGTGAAGGTTATACGTGATTGTGCAAGTGATAACCTAGTGAAAAGGTTAATGCAATTATAAGAGAAATCAAAGTGAATTGATTGGGCTTGAGCTTGGGATGATTATTGTGTATGCTTAATGTATGTGGCATTTTGCATAGAGAGACTTGGCGGATGGCCAAGTGATATTGTGTGCTTAATGTGTTATGTCATATGCATAAAGAGAAAGAGATTTGGCGGATGGCCAAAATAATGAGCTACAACCCGGATGGGGTTGAAAATAGGTATGGTTGGGCTACAATTGCCTACTGGGATTATCCAGGTTTCGAAAGTCTCAATGGCCGTGTGGTGGATCCCAGCGAGCCGAGATCGAGTAGAGCACCCGGCTTGGATAAATCTGACGGGTATTGAATAATTGTCTTGGACTTTACTGTTTGTTTAGCCTTGAACAATTTTGACTTAAACATGGCTTTCCTGAATACTATCTTGGACTTTACTGGAGGTTTAGCCTTGAACAAGTATGTTAAGGATTGACTGTGGCCTATTGCTCAAATGTTGTTGAGGAAGAGAAAAGTCTCCATGGAGCATTACACCGGTGTTGAGAGGGAAATAGAAGTGTCATGCATTTTAAATGTACCTGAGTTAATGATATATTGATTGATACTGTGTTATGCGTTGTGACTGTGAAAATTTTCATTGTGTTTGTGAAAATATCTCATTTGCAGGAAAACTATATACTCTTGTGTTTGAGAAGAGTAAGTGGTAGATAATTTTCTAATATAGATAGGTTTGATAAGTCTGATTTATTTTATTCTTACCTGTTGTCTCTATGCTTTATTATCTGTGTATGAGGATTTTTCACCCTTGCCTATATGTTTTGTGCTCCTTGGAACATGATTCATATAGATGTGCCACCAGTCAAGTGAATTGACTAGGACGGAGGAAGGAGGAAGACTACCGTCTGGAGTGGCTTTGGCTAGATAGTCTTTTGGAGGTGATCGGAGACTCGACCGGCTTAGGCTCATTCGGGGTAGACTGTTATTATTATCTTTACCGGATGGCTGTACCATTTTATATGACATTACTAGCTATCTAGTTTTGATGTACTTGTAAAACTTTGGACCAGTATATATATCTATATATGATGTATATTATTCATTCAGATGATGTTAGTCTTGTTTTTCTTCAGTATTACGTTATGACATAAATAAGTTTTGAAATCTAAACAATGTAAGTGAGAGTTTCAAGTGAAAATAATTTTCAGTAATTAAAAGAAAAAAAAAATTATACTCATTTTTGAAATAGACTTGAAATAATTAAAAGAGAATTTTCTTTTGAAAATAAATATTAATATCATTTTCGATAAATAAGGTTAATTATGTTGTAATATCCTTTTATGAGAAAGGGTGTTGCAATTGTCATTTATGTTTAGTTTGTTATTCCTTTTAGCAAGTTTGTTATGCTAGGTGGCATATGGCCTTAAAAATTAGGAACGAAAGAATGAATGTAGAAGGTCTATAAAAAGAGTATGAAAGAATGAATGAGAGAAGAGGAAAATTGATAACAAATCTCTCTCTTCCCCAAGGCTTTCCTATTCAATAGGAATTCAATCTCCTCCCTAAATTTCACTTCTTATCACATTCCCATTGCAATTTGATTTTCTGGTCAATTTACTGAGTCCTTACTTATGAAGGTTGCAAATTTCAGATACATTTAAAAAGGAACAACATTGATTGAAGTACAATGTCGACCAGTGAGAAAAAACTATAGTCAAGAAATAGAGAATCTCTTTCTAACTAAACATCTAGATTGTACCTCACGGTATACGTTCACAATTTCTGCATGAATGGAAGCATCCTTTTCAGCTTGAGCCTTTAACTGGTTTCTTTCCTCATGTAATGACTGGTTGCTAGAGCATTCCTCTCCGTTCTTGTTGCTATTCCATCTCTACCCATTTTTGTGCATGATCAATTTATATTTCCATCAAAGCCAATAGATTGTGCTATGCTTAATGCATTCGAATCACCAATACATCCCCAGATGATCCTATAAGTTGGTTGTAATGTTTCAAGTGAAAATTCCATTGCTGCATTGTCAAAACAAGTATCCTTTTCTTTAATACTACTTACATCAGCATAATGATTGGTCACTGTTGGTTCGATTGTGCAGAAATAGAAACGAATCCTACGATCAAGCAATACAGAGAGCGAGTAGAACGAACAAAAGAACAATATGAAATTGCAGTAAACTAAAACTCAGAACAAACGCTAAACGAATCGAAAGAACAGAAATCAAACGAAACGTAAAGAGTTTAGGGAGAAGAGATTGAACACCGGATTTACGTGGTTCGACCAGTGTAGCCTACATCCACGGGAGAGAGCAACCAAACGTTCTTCACTATGATCAATGAGATACAAGTACAACAGAGTTAACCCCTTAGCAATTCGTTCTCTTTGGTTCTTATGTGTTCATGCAAGCACATTACCCTTGAGACCCACCTTGCTAATCACTCTTGAATCTTCTCTCAATCCCAATTCATCCTCACATGTATTTTCCCCAATACATGAAACCCTAGCAGTGCTCTCAAAATTCCCCAAAACGTGTTTCCCAAAGTCACAAATGATCCACTACACGAAACTGGCTTCCAAACGAACTTATAACTGTTTCTGTTTCGTGATTTTCGCTAAGCTATTCAGATTCGCTAAGATTAAAATGACAGGACTGAAAAACTATTGTTTTACTGCGGAATTTCAGGTTCAGCGAGCCAGATTGGCTTAAGCGAATTTGAGGCAAGATGGAACACTTGGAGGTCTGCACATTCTGAGCTAAGCAAATCCATTCGAGCTAAGCGAATCCTTGACAGGAAAAACCAGATTTTGAGTCGCCAACTTACAATTGTTCACCTTGACTCTAAATCTCTCCAACAAAACTCAGAGTTTCAACAATCTTCCTCTGATATGGTTGCTCCCCCACTTAACTTCATCAATTTCTCTGAAGTTTGATCAAATCCAAGTGCCTCTTAAACTTGATCCTTGGTGGTGACCTTGCAAACCTATCCATGGATTTCTTTTCTGTTGCATACTTCTCACTTGCAACTGCACTTGCCTCCACCACATCTACTTCATGGAACTTTCTGATATCTTTTGCTTCTCCTTGACCCCTCTGCACTGGATCCTTTGATTGTGAGTCTTCAATCCCTTGAATAGCACTTGGAGCAAAACTGATCAAATCTGCACCTCTGAATCCCTTTGGAGATACTCTCTTGCTTTCTCTTCTTTCCTTTGCTAGCTGATAAACTGATTCCTCTTGTGCCGGTTGATCTTCAACTTCTTCTTTCTCTTGTTGGGGACTGTCTTCACTTGTAACTTTACTCGAAAACTACTCCACCTCAAGTTGAGCTGTCTCACTGCTCACTTTTTCTGCATTGCTTCCATCAATGTCCTTGTTTGCTATGACCATTCTTTTCTCATCAAACGTGACATCTCTACTGATGAAGTGACTTGAGCCTCCACTTGAAGACAAACTCCTCAACATGTTATCTTTCATGCCTGGAGGATAACCACTGAGACACCTTTTCACAACCATGCCCTTTGGTTGCGAAGTACTTGTGACTGTTTTGCGACTCTTGGCTCTTTTCTTTCTGCAAAACTTATCACACTACTCTGAACCAAACTCCAGGCTATTGTTAGTACTTAAGACCCTTGGTTTTGATCCTAGTTGATTACCTTTCTTACCAACATGATCAAACGTTTGATGCCACACCTTAGACTCACTTTCTAGTGATTGGTTAGCTAATGATGCATGACTAGTACCAGTGGAACCACACAAAATGTACAAACCATTAATCTTGGTTCCCTTAATTATTATAGCACCTCTAGAAATCTTAAGCATACCATGTTCAATTACAATCACATAACCCAACTTATCAAACATGCTTATAGACAAAAGATTTCTTCTTTGTTCAGGGACATACCTCACTCCTTGCAATAGGAATTCGCGGTTATCAAACAACTTGAGTTGGATCGTTCCCATACCTTGAACCTTACATGATTTGTTGTCACCTAGAAGCACCGTTCCTCCTTCCTTGAACTCTAAGGACTTGAAGAGCTCTCTTCTATGGCACATGTGATATGAACAACCGGAATCTATAACTCAATTCCTCTGTGAATCTGAACTTGAAGCTACCAACGCGTCTGCGGACTCATAGCCTTCCATAGCAATCGCTATGTCCGTTGTCTCGTCTAAACTTGCATCATTACTGTCTCTTCCTCTTGGTGGTTCTGGGCAATCTTTCCTCCAATGCCTCACTTTGTTACAGTTGAAACACTTATTCCTTAATTCCTTTGAGGATTCATGTTTCTTGCCTTTACGCCCCCTCTTCTCACCTCTTCCTTTCTGAACATTCAAACTTTATCCATCGCCATCATCCTTATTCTCTCGCTGTTTCTGCAGCTCCTTGGTGCGAATTGCGGTAAGCACCTCTTCAAGTGTGATGGTGGATTCTTTGCCATAAAGAACTGCATCAGTAAAATGTTCAAAGGACTTTGGTAGAGAGCTTAGGAGCATCAACGCCTTGTCCTCATCCTCCAACTTGACTTCGATGTTTTCCAAGTCATCTAGGATTTTGGTAAAATCTGAGAGTTGCTCAACAATCGATCTTGATTTACTCATGCGGAATGAATACAACTGCTACTTCAAACACAGTTTGTTTGCAAGCGACTTCGTCATGTATAGGGACTCTAACTTCGTCCACATCGTTGCTGCTGTCTTCTCCTTAGCCACTTCTCTTAGTGCCTTATCACCAAGACACAAGATGATTGTACTTCTTGCCTTTTCGATCATTTGCAGTTTGACTTCTTGCGATAAGGGAGGCGACATTTTTGCCTCTCCCTTCAACGCCTTTGCAACTCCTTTCTGAACCAAGATGGCCTCCATCTTAATTCTCCATAAGTCAAAGTCGTTGTTACTCGAGAACTTCTCTATATCAAATCTTGTTGACCCCATTCTTGTAGTTCTTGATTTGATCCAATCTCCCCACAGACGGCGCCACACTTGTTGGTTCGGTTGTGCGGAAATAGAAACGAATCCTACGATCAAGCAATACAGAGAGTGAGTAGAACGAACAAAAGAACAATACGAAATTGCAGTAAACTAAAACTCAGAACAAACGCTAAACGAATCGAAAGAACAGAAATCAAACAAAACGTAAAGAGTTTAGAGAGAAGAGACTGAACATCGGATTTACGTGGTTCGGCCAGTGTAGTCTACATCCACGGGAGAGAGCAACCAAACGTTCTTCACTATGATCAATGAGATACAAGTACAACAGAGTTAACCTCTTCGCAATTCGTTCTCTGTGGTTCCTATGTGTTCATGCAAGAACATTACCTTGAGACCCACCTTGCTAATCACTCTTGAATCTTTTCTCAATCCCAATTCATCCTCACATGTGTTTTCCCCAATACATGAAACCCTAGCAGAGTTCTCAAAATTCCCCAAAACGTGTTTCCCAAAGTCACAAATGATCCACTACACGAAACTGGCTTCAAAACGAACTTATAACTGTTTCTGTTTCGTGATTTTCGCTAAGCTATTCAGATTCGCTAAGCTAAAATGACAGGACTGAAAAACTGCTGTTTTGTTGCTGAATTTCAAGCTAAGCGAGCGAGATTGGCTTAAGCGAATTTGGACCAGAAACAATATCTTGAGCTGCTAGCTTAGCGAGCTAGATTGACTTAAGCGAATTTGAGGCAGGATGGAACACCTGGAGGTTTGCACATTCTGAGCTAAGCGAATCCATTCGAGCTAAGCGAATCCTTGACAGGAAAAACTAGATTTTGAGTCACCAACTTACAGTCACAACTGCAACACCCTTTCTCCAAAAAAGATATTACACCATAGTAACAAGTATTTTTGAAATATTTTCCTTAATGACCTTTGATTACAATCGAGTACTGTTCTAAAAAATGTGGATAAAATTTTTGCAACGATAAATAGTAAAGAACACTGATGTAAAAATACCTCCTCGTAAATATATAACCAAAAGCTTGCATCAGTACAAGCAAGGAGTTTTTCTAAGACTACTATACATCAAAAAGTAGTAAAAACTCTAAGCAAACTAAAATAAAAAGACTGAAATAAAAAGCTACTAAGTAATAAGAAAGCCGGGTCCAATCTCTAACATTTACCCAAATTAACCGTCCTCATCTGAAAGTATAAAAACAAACGCCTCCTTCCTACTCTAAAACGAACAGTAGATCTCCATGCTGGCTTCCTACGCCTTCCATAAAATGATATGAACGGTGCCTCCAGAGCTGGAGTAGAACTTTCGCTCCTCGACCTTGGAAAGATGGTTACCAGACCTCCAACCCGTACCCGATCTAATCCTCGGAAACATCATCTACTCAGCCACATATGGGCAAAACATGGAAAGTAGGCAAGGGTGAAAAACTTACACAAGTTAAGAATGATAGCACAAGAAATCTAACATTTATATAGTATACTTTCAGAATCTCTCAAACACAGATATATATATCTCTTATCACATAACACATCACCTTTATATTAAGTATCGTCAACACAGAACGTATCACTTTCACAGAAGTACAGATAGACATAGAATATACCACTTTCAAGAAAGTACAGACAAACACAGAATAAATCACTTTCAAAGAAGTACAGGCAAACACAGAACATGACATGCACATCATCACTCAGTAGAATATCACTCAATCAAAAACATTGATGCAAGTCACTTCTGTATCTCTCAAAACACACCGGTGTAATGCTCCAAGGAAACTTTACTAACCTTAACACCCATGAGCGATCGGCCATAGCAATACCTAATATCATCAACCAATTCAGCCCTCCTGTTTCAAGGACTTGGGAACCATTTGGCCATCTGTTTCATTGGCTTGGTTTTACAATCATTCAGTAAGGCTATATTTAAAATCAAAATTACCATATCATGAAATAGGTCAGTTAGTCAGATTTATCCAAGTCGGGTATACTACTCGTCTCGGCTCGCTGGGATCCACCACACAACCATTGAGACTTTCGAAACCTGGATAATCCTAATAGCCAATTATAGCCCAACTAAACACTATTCTCAACCCGTCCTCTAGGTTGTAAGCTCATATCTCTGTATGCAAATGACAACTCATAATTACATACTATCTCTTTGATTTCTCTTGTAAAACCTTATCTGTTTTACTGTATTATCTCTCATAATACAAAATCGCATAGAATACTCTTATTCTATCAACACAGAAATAACCCTTGAAAACTTAACCATTTTGTTACTCTTTTCGGCTGTACTAATTTATTTTAAGAGTAACCACACTACGGCAGAGCCGAACTGCGGTGATTACCCGAAAGTGAGTTGGTATAACATAAAAGTGATCAAAGCAATAACAGAATATCAAAACGGGGCAGAGCCACCAGGATTGATCAAGAGAGAAGAGATTAACGCTTATTCAAACTCAGGTTCATTTTTAATCGGTAAGTGACTATTTCTCATTTTTGGGAAAAACTGCTATGGAATTGCCACACGGCGGGAGAGCCGAACGCTGTGACCAACCATAACTGCAATAATATTAATAGAAATTATTACTTAAACTCATTCTCTTTGGGAAACCCCTTTGGAAGCTAATCAAGTAATCTTCGCCATGTATATACAAACTTTTTAAGATAGAGAAAATAGCGCACCGGTATGGTTCCCAGGAAAGATCAGGTGAGCTTGTAGGCCCCTTCAATGACCTTTGTCTTTCCTACACAGATCCATACAAATGAACTACCTTAACCCTATCATCAGTCTGTATATAAACAGTAAAAATCACAAGTTTTTATATACAACAGAACTCCAAACAAGGAATTTCTACCAAATAACTTAACAGTAGAGTTCATTGAGAACTCATTACTATTAAATTATTTTACCCAATCAGCCTGTATATATATATTTTCGAAAAGAACTTGGAAATGGAAAAAAAAACACTGACTTAGCAATTTTAGTGTATTTAATCACTTGCTCACGTCCTAATGGCGTAATAGAGATACGGCCCCTGAGCCCAACGTATGAGTACATCGAAGATGCACTCTTACGCCTGAGCAAAGCACCGCGTTCCCTATCTGTCAAAAGAACTACAGAGGTTCAATTTTACAAATTCTTAGATTTATTGATCACGGAGGCATAGCCCACTGGGTGATCAAACCTTTATAGATAAAATTTCGCCAGCGTAACGGTACAATTATTAAACTTTATAATTAAAATTGGGCATTATAACTTTACTATTTGAAAAATTACATTTTAAATAAAAATAAGACATAGTATAATTTATAAAACGATTTTACAATAAATAACAATTATGAAGATTGAAGATCAAACCAACTTGGAAATGATTTCCCCATACCTTAGCCTTATGAAGATTGAAGAACACACTAAGAACACAAAGAACAACACACAAAACTTTGATTAGTAACACAAAGAAAGTTTAAAGAAAACAAAGGAAAAGAAAAGGATTTTGGAGTGAGCGTGAGTGAATCTTCAAGTGAGAGTTGATGGGTAAATGAAGAGCACCCCCTCCCTTTTTATAGGGGAGGGTTCAGCCAGATTAGGAGCAGAGAGGGGGAGATATTTTAATTTCTACTTTTCACAAAAATAACAAAATCCTAATAATTAAAAAATATCTAACAAATATCTATGCCCTAGAACACATGAGAAGCTTCAAGACTCTTCAAGAGGAGGTGGGGGTCGTGCAGATCAGGGCTGGGAAGGAGAGGATGTGAAATTCCAAAAATACCCCTAGGGTTTGGATGAAAAAGAGTGAAAACAAGGGTATTTTGGCCTTTTCATAAATCAAAAATTGAAATAATTATTTAAAAATGATGAGAACCAATGAGAATGCTAGAAAATGCCATAACAAGTCCAAATAATTTCGTGGCACTCATTTTTGAAATTTATTGATAGTGCAAACTCTTCGGTTTTTATCGTTTCGTAGGTATAACCCCGAAAAATGTATAAAAATAGGGGTTTTCAAAACTTACACAGAAATAATTTTAAAAATCATGAAATAAATAATTAAAAATAAAATATAAAATACTTATGGACCTTTTACTCGAAAATTATACTTGTGTGGTTTTTGCGTTTAAACGCCATCGGGTAGCGTAGTTTTTGGTATTTTTTGAAAGTTTTTCAAAAATTCCAAAAAATTTTTAGAAAATCTAAAATAATAAAATAACTAACTTTTGTGAAGGAAGTTTATTTATTGGATTTTTTAAACATTTTTAAGCTATTTAAAATCATTCCGTCAGTTAGACGTAAACCGATTTCTGTAAAAAGACTCGATATTGACTGAGAAATTACCGTTTCAGAAGTATTTTGGAATACATGTATTTTATTACTAATTTTAAGCTAAAAATAAATCACACAATATTTATGGAACAAAAATTCATATAAAACAGAAAAAGGACAGAAAACGCAAAGAAACGGATGTGTAACTAGACCTAATGGAAGCTGAAAATTAACCATTTTCAGAAGTATTCTTAAACATGCATATTTAAAGGTTTCGGCTACGGTGAACCACCAAATAGGTGGTTCATTGTGGTGAACTTAAGTTTTAAAAATGGAAATGAGTGGTTCACCGTCAGATTCATTTAAAAAACAATGAATGATCCAGATCTTTTTTAGATAAAAGTAAGAATACGAACATTTTTCCCACCCAATCACTCTCCCCTCCTTCCCCACACACACCCCGATGGTGAGAAGGCCACCAGCCAAACCTTCAAGCACCCTGGCCGCTGCCTTGGCCACTTGCAGTTCGAACACCATGGCCTTCGCTCGAACCATAAATCCGATCGTCGGCCGGATGAAACCACCGTCCCAACAACCACCTCAACTAGCTGCTTCGTCTTCCTCCCTCCATCAAACCACCGTCTCCATCCACTGCATCGTGCGAGGCCATCACTTCCTGACCGCCGCCACGAACGCAAAGTTCCTTAAGCGTTGCAGCCATCAGTTTTGCTCTGCCATTGCGGTAGCCTTATTGTTGCGGGTAGCTTCGTTGACTTGGTCCACCCTTAAAATCCAAGACCTTGCTCCCGTGGCAGTGCTATACTCTAATTTGATTGGCGAGTGCACCACCCCATTTGACACCAACAACACCAATCTCTCCATCTTTCGCCAAACACAAACTCATCAGAGAACACGATGCAATGAATGGCGAGAATGCCGCTGTCGAAACAGGGGGAAGAGGCCTCGTAGCAGCAGTGCGGCGAAGAAGCAGAAGATGTCGTTCTCGGTCATAGAGGGTCTTTCTTTTGTTCTCCGTTCTCGGTGTACATCCAGGGAAGGGGGTTAGTGGGAGAGAAATTGGGTGAGGTAGTATTCACTTACTCTCATGCTTTTTTTTTCAATTGATCTGGGCCCTTCATTTTTTTATCAAAAAATCAATGGCTGTTAAAGTTTTGCAAAAGTGTGTTTCTATTTCATCACGGGAAGTTGTCCACCCTAGACGCAACCCATTCCTATTTTTAAGCTAAAAATAAAACTCAAAATATTTCTATCGCAAAAATCCTATAAGACGAAATTAAACAGTTATTCATAAAAATAGATGTTACAACAACAACCAATGTTTTCATGGAAGCTGTTTTCCCTCCAGTATTAGGTCCTGAGATCACCACCACTCTAGTTCCATGTCTAATTTTGAAGTCAAGTAGCACAGGGAAGTCTGTTATGCCTTGTGATATATGTTTAGAAGCCATTGCTCCATTTCTATTATCCAACTTGGCAACGTCTGTGCAATTAATTTGTCAGTCTGGACTTCTGCTCCCTAACTTCACTGCAGTCACTTAACACTGTTTAAGAGGCTACGTTGGCACGATTATTAATGTGTACGATACCAAGTGTCAGTCCACGTATGTGTCTCGTCACACTCATGTCTCTTCCATTTGATGAGGAACACACGTGGACTGACACATAGTGTTCGACATGTCAATAAACGTGACAACTCAGCATCTCAATTGTTGTTAAGTAACTGTAGTGATATCAGGGACCAGGATGACTAACGGATTGCACAGTTAAAGACTTTTTTTAATTTCGTTACTTTCATGGCCAAAGTGGTAGTATACTCTATATTTTAATATATTAAAATGAAAAAATATTTAATATTTTAATAATTTAATAATTAAAAAAATTTATTTGTAACAAACAATAGAGGAATTTGGAATTATTTTATGTAAAATATAAATTGTTTGGGATCCACTCCAAACAATAGTCGTCCATGGAACTTGGAAGCATACTAGGAAACCGCTGCGTGAATGACCAAACTACCCTTGTGTAGTTACATGACCATGTTGTTTTAGAGAAGAACAACACAATTACACCGAACAAGGATGATGCCGGAGCAGTGGACATCTCCATGTGGAAACCAATGCAACGATAAATACGCAGCCCTTACCAAAATCCCATGTAATGTCACCCCCTTTTCTCTTCAATTTTTTTCCTTTTTGGTGTTTTTTTTTGCCTTTCTTTCTATTTTTGTAATTTTCATGGACGTTCAGTCTACCGAATGCATGCATATAAGCATTATGTTCCACAATTTTGGAATTGTATACTCCTGTTGAATATTTAGGTAGATTGTATAAGGAATCATTCAAATCAATTTTTTCTATTTTATAATTTTGAATATATTATTATGTGCTGTGAAGTTCCTTTACGAAGGATTGTTTGGATTATGGCTTTAAGGAAGCAATATTGTTTGATGATTGTATCAGGATTGTTTTGCGTTTCTTTGTTTTTTCACTCACAAATCCTTCATGTTTAATTGTAGGGCGAGTATTCTGCAAAAAGGGTTGCGATTCTGATGGAGAGACATGGGAGGAATGTGAGATCACTTTCCTGATTCATTAATTTATTTCATTGTACAATTGGTTAGTCATTCTGGTCCCTGATGTCACTGTAGTTACTTAACACCGTTTGAGAAATTGAGTTTACACGTTTATTGACGTGTAGCACACCTAGCCCACGTGTGTTCCTCGTCAAATGGACAAGGCATGAGTGTGATGAGGAACACACATGGATTGAAATGCGGCCTCCCAAATGGTGTTAAGTGGCTGCAATACGTCAGGGACCAAACTGACTAATGAATTGCACAATCAATGACTTTTTTTAATTTCGTTACTTTCAAGGACCAAAGTGATAATACCTGCTACTTTCAGGGATCAAAGTGTCAATTTACTCTAAAAAAACTTAAACACCCAAAATCTAGTTTAGGCTTTATAAATTTCAATTTCTTGTATTCCTGCATTAATAGTCAATTGGGTTTTTGTTCCTTCCTATCCTTGATAGATTTTTAAAATTTTATAAAATTCGTTTTGATTCAATAATGCTGGTTGAACACAATAACTGCCTGAGTACAAAGGTTTACCTTTGACAATTTGGTTAAGTATATATTGAAGTTTGGCTCCAATTTTTCAATAGATAAACCACTTTAGCAATAAAAAAGTAGAACGATATATTATATATCCTTGATAAAACATAGTTTATCTCAGTTTTCTTCTTGGCACATTCTGAGAAAAAGAAAGGAAAAATTAAAAATGTGATTTTAAAAGTGAACTTGCTAGTTGACAAAACTTGATTCTGATTTACAAATTGATAAGTACTGGTTAACCAGGTTTGGAGGACTGCAAGCAACTATGCTACAAGAATCCTGTACTAAAGGACCAGCAGTGGAGTGCTTATATTGATCGTTCTCCTGGAGCTGCCAGTTATTCAGAGGTATTTTCCATTCACACCCATGCTTTTTTTTACTTTCCAGCTTCCACATTAGTGATTGCAACACCCATACAGCTTAATTTATATAAAGCTGGTCTGATGTATTATGACAAAGTTATTCTCTAATGGTTTCTCTCTCTTAACTGTTTTAACGTTTGATCCTGCAACTTTTTTTTTTAGGATAAGCCAAAAATTTATTAAGAAATTAAACAAAACATATATGCAAAAGACGCGCCAGTTTTGTGACCAACGCTACAACAGTTAAGTACAAATTGGTATAGACAACGGCCTCAGAAAGAACCCTAGTGACCCTGATACAAATAAACAGTAAAATGAATAAGTTCAATCAAGGGAAATGGTAGGAAACTGATAATCATCAGACGTTTTGGCGGATCCTGACATTTTCCCAGCTGTGAATAATATCCCATGGTAGGTGTGAACAGAACTGGATGCAGTGTGAACCTATGTTGAGCTCTCGTCAGAGAAAAAGTGTAACCAGCATTTAGGATTTGTCAACTAATTGTCTAACCAGCATCAGAAATCTAGTTTTGAGCTTTGAAATTTAGATGGTGATGGGAAGCCATGGTCCTACAGCCAATTAATCACAACATGCTTGCAACTTTTTTTAATAGCTTAACATTAATTATATAATGTGGCTCTCTTTGCAAATTAATGATAATTCACCCTTTATTGTACAGGAATGTTTCCATGCTTGTGTATCTGGATGCGGTTACAAGGTCAGTTTGATATCAAGAATTTTGGTTAAGATATCACACACAGTCACACACACAAAAAAGGCTTTTGGATGAGGTTGTAAGAAAGGACTATTACAAAGCACATGAGTGTTGAACTATAATGCTTGCTTCATATAAGCAATTTTTTCTTCCATATATTTGAAAAAGGAAAGATAAAGAACCATGCATGTAACGATTGTGATTTTTTACTTTTGCACATTGAAACCTCTTACATATATATACACGTGACCATGTCATGTATCTTCCTATAGCTAGGTTCTCTTGCACACATGATCCTTATCTGCAGGAATTTCAGTATCACAAATCAAATTGATGGCCTTCAATGAATCTCATTTTTTTATTTTGAAAAATTAAATATAGAAATGCACCCTGGATTCCATTTGGGTAATCCTGTCCTATCCAAATGGTTCATACTTGCGATTTCAGACGTGACTACATTTCTGTGAAGTGCCAAAGTGGATTCTTTCATTTTTTTTTTGGTTTCAACTAAAGTCTAGTTGGAATAATTATTCAATAATCTTTGATTTGTTAAGCAAATTGAATGACCAATTTATTTTAGTGAATCTGTTAGTAAACTACCCCTTAATTAAGTGGATGTATAACAAAAGATTAAAACCACATAATAATAATGGTGTTAATAATAATAGAAAATGTCCAATAGACAATTAATTTTATCAAGAGTTAAGATTCTTTCCATTTCTTTCATTACAATATTTTTGGGATATAAATGGAATAAATGTCACTCTCTACTATGTATGTATCAAATGTATCATAGTAATGGATGAAATGGAGATGATCTTAATCCTTTTGTCAGAAAGGGGAGGAATAAATAGGGAAGAGGGAGAGTTAGTGAGGGCACTTTGGATTTAGTTGGAAATTTCAATGGTAGGCGGGTCAAGGTCTCTCAAATACCTCTGAGTGGGACCCTTTTTTTTTCATTTATGCTTTTCTGTATTTACCATATCTATCTCAGTTCTTGTATCAACTTGATACTGGACTAGAGGTTGGGTTTCACTTGAATAAAATTGCTATTAGTTCTATTAGAATCATGGTATATTATTGAGTAAACACTATTGAATGGCCAATTTATTTTACTGAATCATGTTGCAGACGTACCACTTTCCTCTTTTTTGCATTGTATGTCAAGGCTCGAGAATTTACAAAAGTCTACATAACTCTAATGGATATATTCAAACTTTCATGTGTCATAACCCAATTTTATACCTTTGCATATTGCAGTTTGAGGTTAAACCAGATGAGGTGGATAAAGTTTGTCCTAACAGGCTATCAAAGCTTGAGCCTGTTCAGAAGCCGAAGCCAAAACATGTAGACCATATTGACCCGCCTGATATGCCCGAAACTTCTGCATAGTAAAAGACAACCTAAGTTTACAAAAACCAAAAATATGTTTGAGAAAATATTTTCTGTTTTCACTTTTAATTATAAAAATGTCACTTTATTTTCAATTTGTTCTAACTTTAATGTTTTCAAATTTTTGTATAAGAAACTATGGAAACAACGGGAAAGAAGGTGATATTTCTTGATTAAAAGTCAAATTAAAAAATAAAAAATGAAAATGTTTTCTCATACATTAATTATCCTTTATTTGCTATATTTTTGCAAGAATTTATGTTTTTTAACCTTAAATCTTGCTCTTTATTGGCATGATTATTGTTTAAGGTATATTTTGTAGGCAATACCACAACGGCAGGATATGTCTTTTTTTAATCTTCTTAATTTATTTGTCCCTTTGTCTTGAGATTTTGGAAGCGACATGTTGCCAGAGAATATTGGAAGTTCTGGTAGTTGGATAATTAGAGTGTAACAGTGGCTGCTATGATGTTATTATTGAAGACCGGTTTCGTCCAAATCCAGTTTTGATTCCGGTTTTAGCCTTCAAAAAATCTGGATTCGTCTAAATCCAGTTTTGAATCAGGGTTTAGCCTTCAATAATCCGGATTTTTGTCCAAATCCCAGTTTAATTTTCAATCTGATTTTAAGCATTTGAAAATCCGATTTTGTCCAAATCCAGTTTTGAGGCTAGCTTTTGGCCTTCAAAAATTGGAAAAAGCCTTCAAAAGTCCAATTTTAACGGTAAACCCAGTTGTATGCTAAAAATGATATCCACCACTCTTGCGGATGAATATTATATGATATCAACATTATAAGTGAAGTAGATTCAATCATTTTATTGGTGACTTCTGTGGTGGTGAACCCTGGAAACTTCACCATCATGGTAAAGTGGACCCATACCATCATGGTAAAGTGGACCCATAATCTGCAATAGTAAGTAATCCGGTCTATTGTAAAACTATATATTCCTCCACTCAACTTATCCTAATGGAATATTATGCCCAAAACTTAATGTATTACAAAAATTTTCATGACAGAGTGTAATAATTGCAAATCCTCCCTTATTTTAAAAAAATCATGTAATTGGTGGTTGGGTGACATAAATGACAGGTAAACGAATTAATATGTAATAATTGCAAATCCTCCTAAACGAGAAGGTTGCTGGGCGACGCTGCTTGGGTTGGATTTGCAACGAAGGAGGACGGCTAAGGTAAGTGACCTCCGTTCAAATATCCTTTGGCTGAACTTGTTTTAGTATAAATTTGTATTTTTAATGTGTGAAGTAACGATTTTGAAGAGTACCCAGGCGGTGCAGGTCCATTTTGAAAACGCAACTATAGTATAATCATAGTCAAATATATTAGATGATAATATTTTTTTTAGTGAAAAATGCATTGTGTCTTCGGTTGTTATGTCTTTGTGCTAACCCACTTAAATTTCGTATATTGATGAAGTTTTTTGTTTAAATATTTTTTAGGAGTTTGTGGACATAATATTTTGCCAAGCATTGAACGTTTGAAATAGATGAGAGGAACAGGTTATAAGTAACTTAGAGGAAGTAGCACAGCAGGTCTGTACTGAATAATTTTTTTTTATTTATAAATTTGATAGTTATATGCACTAAATTAACAATGTACGTGTAGGGGCTTGATGAGATATGTTTGTCGGATCAGCATGAATGCTCCAATGTGAATGAAGGGTCTGATGTGAGCGAGTCTGAGTCTGATGAAGAACATGTGGGTGGTGAAGGTAATGGAGAATGGACAAACTGTTTTTAACAGTGATTATGCGCTCAATTCTGTTGTGGACTTTGGAAATATTAACATTAGTGAGTTAAGTACCAACGAGATATTGAGATATCATTTTTCAGATTTGGGTCTTGCATTTAGTTTTTATAATTGGTATGGTAGCTTGCATGGCTTTAGTGCACGAAAAAGCAAAATATTGTGGGACGTTAATGGTGAAGCGATGCAACAGACCTTTTTATGCCATAGCCAAGGGCGTAGAGATCAAAAACAGTTGAATAGAGAGATTAAGAAGTGCGAGCCAAAACAAAACTTCAGATGTGGATGTGAAACAAAATGCAAGGTTCACATTGAAGGAAACTCTGGTAGGTGGTATATAAAGTACTTGAATGATGTTCATAATCATGGCCCTATGGATGAAAAGTACACGGGTATGTTGCCGGCTCATATGACAATTAGTGAGCATGACAAATCCTAGATGAATACAATGCGAGAAGTTGGCATCAAAACTTCACAGCAAACGCAAATAAATTGTATTCATCTAGAAGGGCTACCCCAAACGCAGTGAGCCACATTCAATTGTCCTTCACAAAATACATAATTAAAAAAAAATCATTATTACCAAAATTATTCAATATAGCATTGGGTCTAAATATTGCTTAAGGGAATGGACTCCTCCAAAGTCACAGGTCCATCGCACCTCAAATACATCAATAGAAGATGCTATTGTGGAGCAACAGCAGCCATCAAGGTGTCTTTGACAGAGCAAAATCTTCATAAACTATTCTACACATGTGCAACTAGAACTTGTATATATTTTTTCTGGTGTCACCCGATTGATATGGACCCATCCGATAATTATGAAGCTAAAGTTAACTCTCCAAACATGTGTCTCTCACGCATGGAGGGACAACTGTCTGAGGTTAACACAAGACTACAGTCCATGGAGAAAAGGAATTCTACGTCCTGGGTGTTTGCTGTGCCAATGGCATTCCTTATATTCTTTTATTTCTTCACCATTATATCCGAGTGAACTAATGACTCTGATATGACTACATAGTGTTATTATGGCCTTTCTTCACATGTATTCTCACTAAATATTTTATTTCACTTCTCTTCCCTCTATTTCTTTCTCTCTCCAGGTTATACAGCTTTGTGGGTGTACAAGTAACATTTTTCATATAATTATGTCGCTAATCCCACTTTAATATTAAGAACTTAATCCGGTCTACATTACACATATTTTTACTTCTTTTTCTAAACTCTTCAAATATATCTAATTACTTTATTACGTTACTAATTCACAAATAACCCAATAATAACTTCACCACATTTTAATTTTAATCCTGCACAAGACCCTTCCAATTAGTAAATGTTCTTTCACAAATCACTAATTACGATTTTTGAAAAAACAAAATCAATAAGATTCATTTTTCCACATATTAATAATAACGAGTATTTTTTGCAGCTTAATTTAAATCAAATAGATTCAATTATCTAAAAATAGCAAAATTATTGTCACACAACCAATGATTTTACTCAAAATCACCTATTGACTCTAATATTTTCCACTTTAATGTATGGGAAAATCACACATACTGTGCACTAAGGTGAAAATTTATTATCCAATTTTACTCATACAACTAACTTAATCATACCTACTCCTAGTTGGCTCGATCAATATTAGTGCCAAATAAACATAAATTAAATCAACTAAAACTATTAATTAGTACATTATTACATTATATAACATAGGAAATCTACAACTGCTTTTTTGTACAATCTTATCATGTCACCATCACAACACTTTTTCAGGCACAAAAAGAAAAAATTGGGGAATCTAGCGAGATATATATATTTACTGGGTCTAACTGATATATTATAAAAGTCAAAGAAAGTAATGTAATTTTCACAAATATTATCACTCTCTCTGCAATATCATAAAATAATAACCTAAACCTGAGCTAAAGGTTTCCGGTACAGCATCTCAACCATCGAATATATTAATAACATATCTACGACTATGACAGCAGGGCTGACCCACTTCACCATGATGGTGAAGTTTTCCGGGTTCACCACTACAGACGTCACCTTTTTATTATAGAAGAACAAAAAGACGAATTCATTTCCTTTTATTATAGAAGTAAATGGGAACCTACGTGCTGAACTCCAACTCATGAGGAAGTTACTTAAAAGCATATGATACAATCCATCTCACTGACGATTTTCAGCTGACTATTATCAAAATCAAAAAGAAAATTACATTTTTTTTTGTGCCACTGTTGTTACTATTTAGAAAGATGAAACATAGAAATTAGAGGAAAAGGGGACCTCAAAATTAAGCTTCACGCAAAGCGGATTCAACTTCTTAGATATTCCCTTCACTAAGCTTGGCCTCAACTTTGGTGGTCTTCATGCAGCTTCCATTGGCACAAACATCTCAAATTGACACATTCTCGTACTCACTCGCACTACGCCGAGAAACGTCTTGATCAATGTTTAAATTTGATTCTAACGGTGCATAAAAGCATTGTTGATCGCCCTGTTATTGTTCGCATGCGCAACTACCACAACGCCTAAGAAGCGCGGTTGATGTCTCACATTAACCACGCCGCGTTCCCTTCAAAGATAACGCACGGCGCTGTTGTGATGGACACATACAGATCGCACACGGACAACATAGCATTGTACCTCACATCAACACTTTATGGGGGAAGTGCTGTCCAAATATTTTTTTTTTAAATCATTTTTGTTTTTCTAATTTCCCAAGACTTATTCAAATGTTCAGCCAGATAGATACAATTTGAAATTTTCACAATTAGAATACAATTATAAATAGAAATTAAATTAATTAACCACATTCAATCAAATTGTCAAGCCAAAACAATCAACTCAAATTAAATTACATGATGAAGCAGCAAGTCTACAGCAAACACTTTGTTGTCCTTAAGCTCATCTAGCAACAGATTGGAGCCATTAATTACTGCCAAATAAGAAAATGTGATCAGACAACATATTTAAACAACTTAAAAGGGTTATTGAGTTATTCAATTTAGACAACATAAATTAAACCTATTCCAAATCAAGTACTCTACGTTTTCCTCTTCTTTATCAGATTGAGACTTTTATGTGTCGTATTGACGCAAAATGATGGATTGATCCAAATGCCCTCCTTGTAATCATCCCTGAAATAAACTATATCATCTTTTGTTAATTTTCCCCTGTTGTCCCCTCGTAAGGATCATCCTCAATATCTTGGTTGTCTTGATGATTGTCGTTATCAGTTATTTTATTTGTCAGAAGCACCATAGATGACTTTGTATCAGCAAGATCAATGACATAGAACACTCGTTTAGCCTGTGATGCCAATATAAAGGGCTCGTCACTATACTTCACCTTGTTAAGGTCCACTTGCATGAACCCTGAGTTATCCACTCTTATGCAATTATTGTTGTCAGCCCATTTGCAACCAAATACGGGCACCCGGAAATCTACGTAATCCAACTCTCGTATCTGTTCAATTACTCCAAAATATGACATGTTTGCATATTGGGGGTTTCTGTCCTTCGTACTCAAGAAATGCATGCCTTCAGCTATCAAGGTGACTCCACTATTTTGCATAGTGCTCTGATTATCTTATTCTTTTAATATAAAATGTGAACCCATTAATCGTGTAAGCATTGAAAGAAAAAACATGTGCAATTGGATCACTTGCTAAGCATTTCAACCTTTCAGAAATCTGTGAAGGGACAGCACTGGCTCTGTATAAATGTGATCTTTCAGCCACGAAATAAACTTTCTATTGTTTTATTTTGTTAGCCAAGTTTGGTTTTTAATTGGGTTAAGTCTGTTAAGTATGTCCATGTGTCTTTCAACATATGGCTCAACCTCATCGACATTGTGTAGAAAATACAAATGCGCCTACTCCCATTTTGTCCTCGTTGTGGTCAAAATTTCATTACCAATAATACCTTGCCCTTCTGTTCTTCCAAAGTGACGAGACTTCGAATGTCCATTTGAATCGGCATAGGCGAGTTATTCAGTACAAAACTCAACAGCTTCCTCAATTATGTACTGTTATGTGTCGCGACTGGATTTTTGACGGTCAATGGAGTCGCCACTAAGATTTATTATTAATTGGAAAACCTTAGAAAAATCCAAAAAATGGTCTCTGGAAGAGATTTAAGGTTCGGGAGTCAATTATGAGTAGGGAAGGTATTAACACCCTACGTCGTCCGTTAAAAAATGGTTACCTTTAATTAAATGTGCAAATTACGTTAACTTTAAAAAATTTATTTTGCCCTCATTATCAGATTCAAAAAATATTTTGTTCGTTTTTTTTGGAAATTTATTTTTAGAAGGAAAACGTTGAGAAATTATTTTTTTGGGCTTGACAGGGTTAATACCTGCTCCTACGTATCCTTGGGTGCAATGAGGAATTCAAAGCTTACGTAGTTCTGGGTTCGAATGGTTTTTGAAAATATTTTTGGTGAAGTTTGCCAAGTCGTCATGTCTCAGGCAGAGCTCCAGAAACTTATGGGTTAGTAGTGCGTCTTGCTCAAACTAACCCAAACTTTAGAAAATGACGGAAATTACTAAACTTTCATAACTCAAGCGCTTTCCCAAAAATTATGGGTCTAATAGTGCGTCATGCTCAAACTAACCCAAGTTTTAAAATAAGGTTTTGGTCTTCATTAGCTAAATATTGCAGTATTGAATTTTATCACATTAATATATGTATGTAACGTAGCCATGATACATATACATCTCAGGATTTTTTTGGTAACACATATACATCTCAGAATTAGTTCACGCTGCAATGCACCCATGACATAACATAACATGATAAGAAAAAGAAAGGTCAAAATAGGTTACATTCCAAAGTACTTATATTATAATATGATGATAGGTGGAATTAATATCATACTTACTTTACTTATAGTCAGCAACGAACGGGAAAGATACGGGGAAAGGAAAAAAAATAAAAATAAAAAAGATACAAAACTTTAAAAACTAAAGCTACTGAACTTAAGGCCCCAAATTTCATAAACAGGGGATGACGAAAAGTTCCTGGAATTAACTGGAATACCACCGCAAGCAAACATGTTTCCGGGGGGGGGGGGGGCGGGGGGGAATGAGGTCCCTCCTTCTAAAAACGGTGTTGAAATCTTACCTGTGTGATGAGCAAATGGAGGCAGGCGACCCGTTTCCACACACCCACGAAATTTCTTCTCCCTTGCAACACCCTCTTTTCCTTGCGTGATCCTTCTCTATTGACTCTGTGCTTCCTACTTTTTAGAAAATCCTCTTTCTATTTGTTTCAGTTCCAACTCTCTATTTTTCTTTACGTTTCCGATCTTTTTCTCCTTTTTCCTCTGTTCTTCCCCCGAGACCTTCCGTGTCTCCCCTTTTTATAGTGAAACTTTTCTGTGTGAGGTGAGGGGGAGTGGTGCTGAAATCTTGAGAAGATAATGCCGTAGTGGAGAGATTTGGGGAAAATTAGATGAGATATTTTTGGGAATAACAGGCTGGATGTGGAATTGAAGGGGAGTTAAAAGCTGAAGGTGGAGAGAAATTCGGAGAGAAGGTTGCACGGTGAGTTGGGTGAAGATGAAATTTGAGTGGATGTTATGGTGCGTGAGGGCGTATGGACACTACGGTGGAGACTCAGTCTTGTTGCGCGTTATGCGCTTCAGCCTCACTCAAAAGGGATGCTGCTAACATGCAGCAAGGTGCACGGACCCTTACGGTGGACATGCGGAGCTGATTCCTCATCAGCGTTCTCTTTCTTCTTTGGGGGCCGCGCTAGGGTGTAGGTGGTGCATGGATCTTATGGTGGGGATGCGACTTTTTTTTTATTTTTTGTTCTTTTACTTTTCTTTTTCTTCTTTGTTAATTAATTTTTTTAAAATAATAAAATAAAATAAAACAAAATAAAATAAAATAAAATAAAATGAATCCGGACAAAATTGGGTGTCTACATTATGCAATACAACCTCTGGTTGATTTTGACTCCTCACATACCCTTTGTATACCTTCATGCAACGCTCAATGGGGTACATCTACCTCATATAGGCTGGACCGCATAATTGTGTCTTTCTGACTAGATGAACAACTAAATGAACCATTATATCAAATAACGAAGGGGAAAAATATATTTCGAGTTCGCATATCATGGTAGCGATTTCTTTTTGCAGTTATGGCAACTTCTCAGGCTCAATTACCTTGCTGCAAATTGCCCTGAAGAAGTAACAAAGCTTAATGATTGTTCACCGCACCTTTTCGGGCAAAATGGAGCGTATATATGGCGATTGGTACGAACTGCTCTATCAGAACATAACAATAATGGGTCTTTAACCACTTTAATCTGAGGTCTTTCATGTCAACCAGACTCCTAATGTTTGAAGAGTAGCTCTCCGGGACCTTCACTCCATTAAGAGACTTACAAAAAATAATTTTTTCCTTTCTAGATAGAGTATGAGTTGTCAGAGGTAGATATTGACGTTTGCCCTTCTTCATTGTGGCCAAATCTGTTCTTATTTCCATGTTGACCATGTCCAACCGTGCATTAATGTCATCCTTTGACTTTTCAGGAACAATGAGCAGTGTACCAATAACACTATCACACATATTTTTTGAACATTTTTCTCTATGTACATCACATAAAGAAAATGTTTCACATACAGTTTCTTCCATAGGGTAATTCAAAGAAGATAGACCTTTTTTAATTTTCCACCCTTTTGTGGCCACTTGTCCTGCAAAAAGCTTCCCAAATTTGGTGTCTAGGTCCTTCACCCTTTCAAATATCTCAGTCCCTGCTATCATCCTCCTTTCTTCAGTTTTCCCATTAAATGTTTGTGTCCATTGTCGATATTAATGGTCAATTGGTAAAATTCTATGATGGCCAAGCAAGACAATTTTTTTACCTGTTCTAACATCATCCAATCTGTCTCTTCATGACATACAAGGCATGCACACTGCATTTCATAATGTAACCTGATAGATTACCATATGCCGAAAAGTCGTTAATTGTTCCGAACAACATTGCCTTCAAGTTGAATGTTTCTTTCTTGTAAGCATCATACACCTCCACACCTGTCTCCCACATATGCTTCAAGTCTTCAATCAACGGAGCCAAGTATACGTCTATATCGTTTCCTGGTTGTTTAGGACCCAATATCAACATAAACAACATCATGAATTTCAGCTTCATGCAAAGCCATGGAGGTAGATAGTAAATCATGATAATCATTGGCCATGTACTGTGGGAGCTGTTTTGCATTCCATGTGGGTTCATTCCGTCGGCAGAAAATGCAAGGTGCAAGTTTCTTTGTTCTACCCCTAAATTAGGTTAATCGTAATCAATACTACTCCATTGAGGAGAATCTACAAGGTGTCAGAGCATTCCATTCTGCAACCTTTCATCTTCATGTCATGTCAAGTGCCTTGCATCCTCTTCACTACTATACATGCGCCTAAATCTTGGTATTATGGGGAAATACCACACAAGCTTCATAGGAGATGACTCTTACTTCCTATACCGGGAGGTATTACACCTGGGACACATGTTCAACAATTCATACTCATTTCGATATAGTATATAATCTTTAGGACAAGCGTGTATCTTTTCGTCACTCATGCCAACAGAGGACAACATCTTTTTAGCATCGTATGTTCGACCAAGAAGCACATTATCCTTAGGCAGCATATGTAACTTCCCAAAATTTTATTCTATGAGGCAGAATATTAATTTTGGAGAATTAGAATTATCCTTAGGATTTTCAGATAAAACATAATGGATTAAGAGCTGGCGTAGAAGTCAAAACGATGTTTTACAGACATTTTTGACTGTTAGAATAAGTCGATAATGAATATGGAAAATTCATACTTGATTCATAAAAAGGTAATTGAGGATATAAATAGAAACTTAGTGTCATATGAAGGTTTTAGAAGTTATGTTTTGAATTTTAGAGAAGAGCATAACAGAATACTGCTACTTTGGTCCCTCTAGAACAAACTATGTAATCTATTAGTTAAAAAATGGATAAATACTGAAGAATAAAAAAGGGTCAAGATAGAGACTATAAGATCTAGTAGAATTCTATATAGTATAGAGATGATCAGTTTCAACTAGGGTTATAGTTTAAACGGTAAGACAGCTAGGTCTTAAGTAACATCTGTTTAATGCTATTTCTGTTCTATATGAAATTTTGTGATTTAAGTGATGAGTGATTTATTTTTTCTTATAATTAAGGTTTTAATATGCTTGTTTACTTGTTTCATTGAAAGAGTCATTTTTCACTCAACGTTTAAATTTATACAGAAATTTTTTTTTTAGTAATTGACAGATTCAGTTTTAAATAGGAAAAAGTATATCAAACCAACCCATAAAATTATCTTTCTTCACAAAAGCTGTTTCTTTTAATATTTTTTATTTTCTAGAATTTTTAGAAAACTTTCAAAATTTACCAAAAAATACGCTTAACTGGTACGTATAGCGTACAGATCTTATCTCACAGTTATTTTTCGTGATACAAGTCCTGAAATATTTATTTTTTGTTTTTTATTCTTTATTTGGGTATTTTTAAAATTATTTGTGCATAAGGTTTTTAAAATACTATTTTTACTCTTATATGCAGTATATTAGTCGTATAGAGACGAATAGAGAATTAACGAGTGTGAAAGAGGAACAGGAATTTTAAGGGACTTAAGGGTAATTTTTTGGAGTTCAAATAGTGGTGTTGACCCAGCCATTGGCCATAATTAGTAGAGACATGTGCAATTTGTAACGTCCCAAACTTTCACTCTAAGAGACAGAGTGTTAATAAGGGAGGATTATTATTAATATTAGGATTTTGATCGGATTAACAAAGGTTTAGTGCTGACGTGGAAAGTCAAACGGAAAAGTCTATAGGCGTTTTGACTGTCAGAATAAGAACATAATGATATAGAAACCCTAACTGGAGTCAGAAAGATGATTTGAGGATACCAGTAGTGATTTTATAATATTTGAGGATTTTAGAAATTTATTTGAGAATTTTCTGATAAACGGATAGAAATGTTACCGTTTTGGTCCCTATAGTTTGACCAGGTTGAACTATGGTGGGTTTGGAGACCAGAACAAGTTGAGAAATATTTTTGGAGATGCCAAATGATGTTTAATATTATTTTAGAATTTTAGAAATGATTTTGGGGATTTTTAGAATAGCAGACTAAGAATTACGATTTTGGTCCCTGTAGACTGAGAATAGGGCAAACAGGAGAACAGATATAGGCCAAAAGCTTGGAAAATGATCCAAAATCAACCAAAAGAGTAACCAATGATGTTTTTACAATATTTATGATTTTTAGAAATTTTCTGAGATTTTTCAGAGAAAGTTGATTTTAACCCTAATTTACGGGTCACGGTAAAATCGAAAAATTACTGTAATGCTTCTAAACTTAATTTCTATGAACCAAGACTTTTGTGGAACCTTATTTTCATGGCTTTGGACTGATTTTAAGTTCCATGTGAGTTTTACCTCAATAGGTTATTTTTAGAATAATTTTTACTATGAAATACAAAAGTTACCACACTTTATTACCTTTTACCATGGTTAAGGTGAAAAATTATTTTTACCCAACCTTTAGGACAGCTGCACGCCCCTGGACTGTGTAGAAGAGTGTGGAGACTTCAAAATATCTTTGACTCACAATTGTGGACCAATTAGAAAAAGCCTTTGAATTAATTGGTTAATGACTCATTTTTGGTCATAATGAACTTAGAAAAAATTTCATAAGAGGAAAAAAAGGAGAGGGATGGCCGAGACTTAAGAAAAGGGGAGGAGAATGTCTTGCTCCATTTTTTCATTTGCTCCCACATCATAAACCTTTCCCATGCTCTTTTCTCTAATTTTGCACTTAAAATAATCAAGGTTTTCCAAGGTTACTCTTGATTTTGGGATCTTCAAGTTGTCAAAGTAGTTGGTAAGGACTCCATAGCTTAAGCTTTTAATTTCTTCTTCATGATTCATGAGCTAGAAATCATCTATGAGGTGAGAAAATTCATTTGGTACTTGGGTATGTTATGTTTGATTTGGAAGGAAATAATCAAGAAGGAGAAGGAGAAGAGGAAGGAGGGCTAGAGGTTAGGGTTTTTCTTTCACAAGCTAGAGGAAAAGGTAAGGGAAAACTCTCTCTAGCTACCATAATTATATAAGTTTGTATTGGATGTGATTTCTTGTGCTTGATGATGATTTTCATGTTCTTGGTGGAAGCTTTATTATGTTTCTTAAGAGGGTATTTTTCATATGTTCTTGGGTGATGATTTTACTATGTGGTGGTGGATGTTTGAGGTATATATATATATTGGCTTGAGGTGCATGATTATTGGTGTGTTGGTGAATGATTTATTATGTATTGATGGAGTAATTTTCTATGTGTGAGTGAAGTGATTTTTCATGAGCTTGGTGGTGTATGATCCCGAGTAGAGTCATGGCTATGATGTCCTATGTGGTGGTGGTTGAGAGATGGATAAGTTTAAACTATGTCTTTCAAGAAAATTCAATCTCTAGATGGTAACTTAGTTGTCTTCTTGAAAATCAATTTAATGAATCAAGGTTCATGAAGCTAAAATCTAGTTTTGGTACCTAAAAATGATAGGAATGGAGTAAAGAATTAAATCCCAAAAAGAAAATCAATTTTCGGATTTTTAGACAATTTTTCAGAACTGTTCACGTCCTGGATGTGAGAGTTTTCACAGGTGTGAACTGCTCTTCCCTGGATACACTGTATGCGTGAATTCAGGGGTCAAAATGTAATTTTTCAAAAGTTTAGGGGAAAAAGTGTAATTTTGGAAAGTTTTCAAAACAGAAAGTGGAAATGTAATTTTAAAAAATATAGGGACTGAATCTATAAAAGAAATGTTCTTGGGCCAAAAATGTAATTTTTAGAAGTTTGGGGCAAAAATGGAAATCTAAGCATTTTGGGCCAGAAACATAATTATAGAAAAGTTTTCTGAAAAAGGGCTAAGCCTAAAGGAAATTAGTTTTTCCTGGAAAAGTTCTTCCTAAGTGGGTTGTGGAAGTAAAAGAGGATATAATATAAGTCTAGGGTTTTAAGAGAAATTAACCTAGCATTTAAAAGAACGTTTTAGAATAAATTATAAATTAGCAATAGTTATGTGCTTAAGGAGGTTGTGAAATAAATGATGAGAAATGATTGTAGGGACTAAGTGTCAATAAGGGGAGATGAATAAGTACAGTGGAATGTAAAGGGTGTTTGATTTGAGAAAATGTTTTGTGATGTAAAAGTGCTATGTGATATAACTGCTGTGTGTTGTGTGCAAGGCTATGTGCCATAAGCTGTGTGCCATTAAATGATGTGTGCTGTGTGAGAGGTTGTGTGCTGATTCATTGGCTGTGTGCCATTTCATGCTGTGTGCTATGAGAAAGGCTGTGTGCCATTTAATGCTGTGTGTTATGTGACGGGTATATGACTGATTGTCATTGGACTGAGTATCTATGGACAGAGTGCCATTGGACTGTGAGGGTCTATGACAGAATGTCATTGGACTGGATATCTATGGAATTGTGTTTTATTGGGTTGTGTGCCAAGTGCTGTGTGCCGAGGGTTGTGTGCCGGGCTGTGTGCTAACTACTGGGTGCAAAACAAAGTAATCTCCATGGAGTGCGGGCTAAATGCTCGTGACTGAGTGTCGAATAAATGAGGAGTTTGGGGAAAAGTAATCTCCATGGAGTGCGGGCTACGTGCTCGTGACTGTGTGTCGAATCTGTTATGAAGAAAAGGGCCCATAGAAGTGTTTTCTGTGTATAGATATACTGAATTCCTGTGATATGTTTCTGTGTGAAACGGTGATGATTCTGTGTGAAGTTGAATATGGTGATTTGTATGACTAGTGTCTGTGTGACCTATGTTGTATATGTGAAGATGAGATGTGACTTCTGTGTGAAGAGGTATCTGTGTGACTTAAACTGATTATGCTACATTATACATGCGTGAGTGATTTCTGCTATAAATGATCATAGTATGACTTTGCATGAATTTCTGTGGTATGCTACTTGTATGATTATGGTGATAACTGCGAAAGAGATTTTGACCCTTGCCTATATGTTTTGTGCTCTTTGGAACATGATTCATATAGATGAACCACTAGCTGGGTGGACCTGTCAGGACTCGAGGATTGAGACGTACTCTGGAGATGAGTTAATCTAGTGGAAGGACGTACGGGTCCTAGTTCTGAGTTAGAGTTCTCTTGTTAGAGCTTCTTGCAGAAGTTCTTAGTGCTTGACCAGCATAGGGAGTCTGTACTTATTTGAGAAAAGGTTTCATGTATATGATACACTTTATTATTAATAAATGAATTTTTATTCCCTATGCTATTTACTATTCGATATCTGTTCACTTAAGTACTTCTTAAAAAAACTTTACAATAAAGAAAAATCCAATTGTGAAAATTAATATACTTTTTGACAGTATTTTTCCAAAAGAAAGATCAAAAGAAAAATTTTAATTCCGCATTAAAGGGTTGGTTACTTAAGTGTAATGCCTTCGTGGAAGAGGGTGTTGCACAATTACTATTTTATCCTTGATTTTACACTAAAACTACTAAAACCTAAAGTTTTTAACCAAGGATACCCAAGGGCTCTCCCTCCCCCTCACTTGGTTGACATCTTCTTTTAATTTGGAGCCTTGGATGTGCTTTTTCATTTTCCTTGTCTAGGAACCTAAGAAAAATGGAATAACTAGTTCCGGTTAAGTATTACAGTATGAATAGTGAAAATAGTTAAGTTTCTATAGACTTCTGTTTTCTGTATTTCTGTCTTTTGTCTGTTTTAAATAATCTGGTATGATCTAAGTTATAAGAAAATTATTTTAGACTTATAATGAAGGTTTTAAAATACTTATGAAATTATTTCATTAAAACAGTAACTTTTCCCTTACTGTTTGACATCCGTATTTATCGTTACTGACGGAAAAAGGTTTTAATAACACAAATATGTTAAACAAACTTTTTCAAACAAACTTCCTTCACAAAAGTTGGTCCTTTTAATATTTGTGATGTTATGGAATTTTCTTAGAATTTTTGGAAAACTTTTGAAATTATCGTTTTGACCCTGTTATTTGCGGAAAGCGTAAAACCCTGATTCAAAGACCGATTTAAGGTCAGAAAAAGATTTTGAGTAGCTGAATCATGTTTTTATATTTTTTAGGATTTTTGAAAATTATTTCATAATTTTCTGAAAAACGAATCAAAACGCTACTTTTTCGACGCTTGTAAAGTACAGAAAGCAGAGGTTTCTGGTCCAAAATCGATTTATGTTGAACAATGAGGGCTCAAAATCAAATTTTAAGAGAGACCATTAGTAATTAAATTCAATTTGCAAATTTTTTGGAATTTTTCTGGAATTTTCTGAAACAGTGCTGTTTTACACTTACGGCGCGTCCATTTTTCGTTGTTTTTACAAACTGTAAAGCTTACCCTTACCGTAAAATTTTCAAAACTCTTCCATAATAATTTTATGTGTTATTCTTAAGATTTCTCATTGATTCTTACTAGTCTAATTTATTTTTGAGTATTAGATTAGTAAAAAAAACTATTATGACTCTTAATTACGGAATAAGCCGAATTGGGACGAATAGAGGTATAACGGGTATGATATAGGAACTTAGGAACTTTGAGGGGTTCAAATACAATTCTAACAAGTATCTAAGAGTGGGGAACATCATGATGGCCTTGAATAGTAAGGTGGGCAAGTAAAAAGACCATTTTGCCCTTAGTTCTCACTTAAAACTACCTAAACCTTAGGTTTTTGTCCAAGCAATCCAATGACCCTCTTTCTCCCTAATTTGATCGACATCAAGGAGCTCTTGGAGGCCTTGGATCAGATTTCCCACCTTGTCATCAATCCTTGTGAAGAGCTCTAAGCCAATTAGAAAAAGGATTGATTAAACCTAATTAATAATTATGGATTTTAGGAGTCATGGCTTACCTCACACATTTTCTTAATTCCTTTCTTCTCCCCAAGCTTGGGCAGCCCCCTCACCTATAAATAGACCCCCTTGGCTTCATAAATTTTCACTCATCACAAGTGGAAATCAAGAAGACAAACACCTTTCTCTCTTTTCTCTCTTTTCTCCTAAATTTCTTACTTTGTATTCTTGGTGTTCTTGGTTGTTCTTCATCATCTTAAGGCCAAGGTAAGGGGTTAATCTTTCAAAGTAATTTGTGAAGTATGAGTGTTTGATCTTTGTTGGTGTTTGAATTACTTGTTTTGGTGTTTATAGCTTTTATATGCTTTATGATTGTTTTATAGTCTTATTTTAATTGTTTTGTGCTATTTATGAATTGTAGAGTTATAATGCCCAATTTTAGTCTTAGAACCATGTGAGTAGAGAGGTTATGTCAAAATCATTTTTGAGCTTTTGTAAACATACCGTTATAATGACGAATTTTATACTACCGCAAACACAATTTTACCGCAAAGGGAATACAAATTATTATTTATAAAAACCCCGTTATTATCTGTTATTTATATACAAGGTGATGGTTAAGATAGATGGTTTATCAGTATGGATCTGTCTAGAAAGGAAGTGAGACCTTTGAAGGGGCTAAAGCAGTCCGTCTCACTTTGGCCTGAGATCTGTACTGATACGCTGTTTGGGGAAATCTTAACAGTGAAAACCTGGTATATACGTGACAAGATAAGATTGGGAAAGAAGCAATTTTCTTAATACCGTATATATAAATAGATTGGATTGGATAAAAGAGTGTAACAGTAATGGATTCCCGGTGAATCCTACTGTTATAGCATTTGTCGGATAAAAGAGTGTAACAGTAATGGATTCTCGGTGAATTCTACTGTTATAGCATCTTTCGGAATATAATGTAACGGTAATGGATTCTCGGTGAATTCTATCATTATATTATTAGTGGAAAATATCGAGTGGGTATCTAATCTGTATATGTATGCACATAACTCAGTTTAATTTCCAATGTCTACGACAGTGGAAATTAGTGAGATAGGCTTTCAACGGGCCTTTTTCCTGGAAGATAAGTAGTGTATAAGTATTTCAGAACTGAAATAAATTGTCTACGTTTACATAGTATATAGGATCGATTTTACAGTGGGGTACTGATTACCAAAGATGGCTCTGCCGTCGTGTAATCTTTTCATCTTCGAAAATAAACCTAAGCCGTGACTAATTAAACGTAAATTCGATCACTAAGTCTATATTAAATTTTCCAGAAAACTGGACACTATTTACCGTAGTCGGCTCAGTCGCCGTGTAGTTATTCCAGAGTTATCTAAAATCTGAAAGTAGACAGCTATTAATCAGAAAGTGGACATAAGTTTAAATACTGTCAATCTCTTCTCTCTTGATCAATCCTTGGTGGTTATGCCCCGTTTCGATCTTCGTGTAATGCAGTTAATAAGTCTTTTTATACCGATTCACCCAGTTGAGCAACTTAAAATAAATAAAGCCGAGAAAATGAATTAGTCCGTAATAAGTAGTAAAAAGAGATGAGACTCTTATATTTTAAAGTATATAGTAAAAGAGTCCTATGAGAAAATGATTTTTAAACAGTTTTCTGTTCATACGAAGTGGTCTATCCATAAAAGGATTTGACTTATTTCTTACAAAGAGTTTTTAAGAGATTCTGAGATTTTTGAGAAAGAGAAGTTACAGTAAAACAGAGAGAGTTTTACAGAGATAGAGATTTCAAGAGAAAATGGTTTGCAAATCTAAGATGAGCATTTGCATTATAGATGATGAGCATACAACCTTTGAGAGAACGGGGTTGCAAATAGGTTCTGTTGGACTACAATTGTCTACTGGGATTATCCAGGTTTCAAAAGTCTCAACGGCCTTGTAGGTGAATCCCCCTGAGATGAGACGAATCGTATACCCGACTTGGATAAATCTGACTGGCAGATCTATTTAGGATTTGATATTAAGTTTTAAATGCAGTATTTCTGAAGTATCTTTAGGGGTCTTGAAGGGATTTCCTATTTATGCTGTTAAGTTTACTGCAACCGATCGCTATGATGTGAGGTTGGATAAGTCTCCCTGGGAGCAATACACCGGTGTGATTAGAGAGATATTGGTGTGTCATGCATATATATATGTGTAGTTAAGAAGATTGTGTTTTGTGAAATGAGTATGGGATTGCAACACAAAGGTAAGTTCTACTTAAACGAGATCTGTTTATAAGCCTTGATTGTTCTGATTAATTGATTGGTGTGCAAATTGATTTATCTGTTATCTTGGTTATGTGTCTTGAGGTGTGAATTGATTGGTACATAATCTATGCTTTGCTTGTGTTTGTACTTTGCTTACTACCTTGTTTAGAGTTTGACAATTGCCTGCTCTGTTATGTTGATGCATGACGGAGTAGATAGTTTGCCCAAGAAGTGGGTTAGCTCTTAGAAGAAGGATCATAAGAAAGAAGCTGGATAGTTTGATAGAGATTACGAGAAGAACCTATATTTACTACTTTAGATTGGGTAGAGGTCTAACAACTTTACTGGCTCAGTATTCACTGTATAAACCTCTGTTGTAAACTCTGATGATTTCATATATGAGATGAGGAGTTTTTAAGTATTAAGCTATGTTTTATTTGTTACATGAAAACATTTGAGAAAAGAAAATCTTAAAGGGATTTATTTCCCATCCTTCTCATCTTCTTTAGGAAAAGAGAAAAAAAATTTATCCGAATTTTAGAGAAGGATTACCAACTTTTATCAAATATTTTCTAAGTCTTTGCGAAACTTTTGGTTACTATTGTGTAATATCCTTTTTGGAGAAAGGGTGTTGCAGTACTGGTCACCAAAGATGGCTCTGCCGTCGTGTGATCTTTTCATCTTCAAAATAACTTAAGCCGGAAATTAATCAGCTATGTTTCGTTCACTAAGTATATAACTAATTTTCAGAAAGCTGGACATTGATTACCGCAGTCAGCTCAGCCGCTGTGTAATTATTCCATTTCCAAAGATTTACTTAAAAACAGAGAACAGACGTTATTGGGTTCAAAAGCGGACGTAAGTTTACTTACTGTTATTCTTTCTCCCTTGATCAAATTCAGAGAGGCTCTGCCCCGTTTTGGTCTTCTTAAAATAAGTTAATAAATAAATGAAGTTTATATATCGAACCACTCTGTTGGGCTTTTCACCTCAGTTAGGCTCTGCCGCGGTGTGATTAGTCATAAATTGAATTAATATAGCCGAAAGAATAATTTTTAAGGGCAAGAGTTTTCTTCAAAACGAGTGAGACATTCCAGAAAGGTTTTTCAAAAGAGGGAGCTACAGTATGACAAAAGAAGTTTTAAAGAGATGATGAAGAGAAGCGAGAAAGAGATTGTGCATAGAAATCTTAGACGAGCATTTGCATTATAGACGATGAGCTTACAACCTATAAGACGTGGTTGAGAGTAGGGTTAAGTTGGGCCACAATTGCCTTCTGGGATTATTCAGGTTTCGATAGTCTTAAGTGGCTGAGTGAGTGAATACCCTCAAGTTGAGACAATTTGTATACCCGGCTTGAATAAATCTGACTGGCTGACCTATTCATGATTGATATTCATTTTAAATGTGGTATTACCGAAGTGATTCTCAGGGGTCTAAAGACGGGATTCCCTGATTATTCTGTTAAGTTTATTGCAGCCGATCGCTCAAGAAGTTGGGAAGAAGAGAAAGTCTCCTTGGAACATTACACCGGTGCGAATGGAGAATATTGAAGTGACATGCATAAAAATACTTGGTTTTTGTGATATATTATTGTGAATGTATTGTTTTGCAGAGTTTCAGCACCAAGGTAAGATCTGCTTAAACGAGATCTATTTATAAGTCTTGATTGTTCTGTGTTTTGAATATGTGTGTCTTGCTGTGCAAAGTGATTTATATAATTGTGTTTTGATTGTGTACCTACTTGTCTTATTACTTTGTTTAGAGTTTCACCCTTGTTTGCTTGTGTTGTGTTGATGCATGACTGAGTAGATAAATTACCAAAGATGTGGGCTAGCTCTTAGAAGAAGGATTTGAAGATGATGCTGTGTAGATTGATAGGGATTCCGAGAAGAATTGGTATTTATTATTTTAGATTGGGTAGAGGTCTAAAGACTTGACTGGCTCAAGAGTCCACTGTACAAACTCTGTTGTAAACTCTGATAAATTTTATATATGAGATGATCAAATTTTGAGTACAAAGTTATGTTATACTCTTTACACCTAAAATATTTTCAAAGAGAGAATCTTACAGTGATTTATTTCCCGTCCTTCTCATCCTTTTAGTAAAACGAAAAATTTTATCCGCATTTTCAGAGAAGGATTATTAACTTTTATCTAAAATATTTTCTAAAGCTTTCCTAAACTTTTGGTTACTATGGTGTAATATCCCTTTTTGGAGAAAGGGTGTTACAGGTAGCATGTTGTCCCATGTTCATTTTATCTCAAAAATTAAAGTTATTGAAGTCCAAGCTCAAGGAATGGAACAAGGTAGTTTTTGTGGATGTTCATTCCGGTGTTAACTCCGCGAGGGAGAGGCTAGATCAAATACAAGAGAATATTAATACTTCCGGTGGCTCAGACCATTTATTTCAAGAGGAAAAAGATGCCCAAATTCTCTTACAACAAGCTTTGACATGTGAGGAGGCCTTCTAGAGGGAGAAATCCCGAATAAATTGGTACAATGATGGTGATTGAAACACGGCTTTTTTCCACAAATCAGCTACGATTAGAAGCGCCACACAACGTATCTCAATGATGAGAGTCGATGATCAGGTACTCCTTGATAATGCTGATATTGAGACTCACATTTTGAATTATTACAAGAAACTTTTTGCATCAGATAATATATATCAGCCAAATGAGTTAGTGGATGTTATTCCACCTTTGGTCACTACCCAGGATAATGCTATGCTTACTAATCTACCCATGATGGATGAGGTGAAGAACGCGGTTTTCTCTATGAATGTAAATGGGGCTCCTGGTCCAGATGGCTTTGGCGGATTTTTCTATCACATTTTCTGGGATATTATTGCACAGGATGTGTTCAATGCGGTTTTGCAGTTCTTTCAAACTGGGTGGCTTATGCTGAATCTTATTTCAAATGTTGTTGTTCTTATCCCCAAGCAGCCCGGTGCAGATAAAATTGAGCAATTTCGGCCTATAGCCTTGGCTAATTTTCGTTTCAAAATTATTACGAAGGTATTGGCTAATCGATTGGCTATAGTAGCTCCAAAAATTATCTCGGCAAATCAAAGAGGTTTCATAAAGGGTAGGCAAATTTCTGATTGTATTTGTGTAGCTTCAGAGTCCATTAATCTTCTCCATAAAAAGTCTTTTGGTGGACAAATTACAATAAAAATAGATATTAAAAAGGCCTTTGGTACTTTGAACTGGGATTTCCTGCAGACAGTGTTGCATAATTTTGGTTTCGATGAGGTTTTCTGTAGGTGGATTCAGGCCATCTTGCTCTTGGCTAGGCTCTCCATCTCGGTTAATGCCAAGGCCGTCAGATATTTTTCTTGTTCCAGAGGTGTTCAACAAGGGGATTATCTTTCCCCCCTTCTTTCCCCCCTTCAACAAGGGGATCATCTTTACCTTTTAGGGTTTTAAGTGAAAAGGATAGAAAAGAAAGGTTAAAATTGTCTTTTGATAAATAAAAATTCAAAATAATGTATTTAATTGATGAGAACCAATGAGAATGCTTGAAAATGTCATGTTAGCCTTAAATAGCTTCATGGTATCATTTTTGGAATTTACTGACAGTGCAATCTCTTCGATTTTCGCCGTTTTCTCTGGTACAACTCAGAAAATGGAGCAGAAAATGGTATTTTAAAAAATACACAAAAATAATTTATAAAATCCCTAAACAAACAATTAAAAATAAAATATAAATTTTTTGTGGACTTGTGTCACAAAATTTTACATTATGAAACAAGACCTTTGCGCTATTCACTCCCGTTTAGCGTATTTTTCTGTAAATTTTGAATGTTTTCCAAAAATTATAGAACAATTTCAAAAAATCAAAAATATTAAAAGAAACAACTTTTATGAAGAGAGATAATTTTCTGGATTGGTTTGGCATATTCGTGCTATTTAAAACTTATTCCGTCAGTTAAAACGTAAACCATTCTCTGCTTAAAACTCAACGTCAACTGAAGACTATCTGTTTCAATATAGAGAATGAATATGTCATTAAATTCCTATTTTTAAGATAAAAATAAATCACTAATCACTCATATCGCAAAATTTCAAATAAAATAGAAAAAAGACAGTAAACGAAAAACAGATGTTACAGAAGATCCTATAAACAGAAATAAGGAAATATTGTAACCATATAACCATATCAAAGAGAACCATACACCATAAAAGATTAACAGATTTAATAGAATAAAATGTAAATGAAAAAATATCAAATTTAAATAAATGAAATCAAATGATATGAAATTAAATTAAATGAATTCAAATGAAATAGAAAATAAATAAATAATACCTCAAAAAGGGAAGAACTGCCAATCATTGTTTCCTTCCCATCAGACAAAGAAACACTCACCCCATTACCTTCCTGTTGTACAAAAAAAATTTCATATTTAGTTAAACTACAATTTAGTTAAAGTGTAAATTACTGACAATTGACATTAAAACAACACAACCATTACCAAACCTTTATTGCAACACCCTTTCTCATAAAAGGATATTACAAGATAAGTAACCTAATTATTTATAATACGTAATATTGATTTTCATTTTAAAAGAAATTTCTCTTTTAATTATCTCAAGTCAATTTCGAAAATGAGTATAATTTTTTTTTAAATCTTGAAATATATTTTAACTTGAAACTCTCACTTATATTGTTTAGATTTCGAAATTCATTTATGTCGTAACGTATCATTGAAAACGAGATAAACAACTATTGAATAAATAATATACATCACATATACTACTAGCTCAAAGTTTACAAGTACATCATATTGATCAACTGGTAATGTCACATAATATAAGATACAGTCATCCAAAATATGTCTAAACATAAGTCCAATCCGGTACAGAGTCAGTCTCCAAAAAAAAAACAAGATAAGATAACGCAACAGCCTGCGCTATATCAACTCCTACACACTCCCCACAGACTCCTCTGAAGGATCACTCTCCTCCTCCACTATTTGTTTCCCCTTCCCTTTACTGTCATTGACCTCCTAACGAGCTCGTGTTCGCCAAGACGGTATGGCAGTAGAAGGAAAAGGCATCTGTCTCCCACCAGGTTCAACAAAAGAAACTGGAACAACTGGAATGGGTCTATCTGACTGTGTAGTAGGTGTCTTCTCAGTAGGCACCTTTTCTCCTGAAGAAATTCTAACTAGATGGGTACGGCGCATAGTACTCTTTCGAGCAGTCTGCCTCCATCTACCATAGTATCTCTTGCAAGGTGGAGTCTTGGGTCTCTAGTGCTGTGGCTCTGGCCTTGCAGGCTCCTGCTGCATCGGCTCAAATCTTTGTGCAGGCTCCTGTTGAGCTACCTGTTCTCTTTGCCTTTCTCTCTTTCTCCAGGTATCTCATAGCTCCTGAATGGGTATCTTTACATCTAAAATCATATCTTCCATGGTCCATCGGTGTGGTCCCTCCGCAGATGTGTCTAGTGAAGTAACATACCCTAAGTACGTACCCCACTAGGTCTCGGGGTTTATTATCCACCCCTCCCCATTTCCCCCTTGGGGCAGCAGACTTAATCTACAGACCTTCGTTAGCCCCTCCGACAGGCGATTCATCTATATGAATCATGTTCAAAAGAGAGCACAAAACATATAGGCAAGGGTGAAAAATCCTCATACACAGATAATAAAACATAGAGACAACAGATAGAAAATATATCATACTCATCAAACATGTCTACATTAGGAAATCATCTACCACTTAACCATCTCAACACAAGCGTGTATAATTTTTCCTGCAAATAAGACATTCTCACAAACAAAATGTAAAGGGTCACAATCACAACACATAACTCAGCATCAAGCATTATATCATCAACTTAGATATAATATAATGCATGTCACTTCTATTTTCCCTCACATCACCCTCATAGTGCTCTAAGGAAACTTCCCTACCTTTAACACCATTGAGCGATTGGTTGTAGCAAACATACCAAACTTACCAGAGAGTTCCACCAGACTTCATAGTAATCATTCAGATAAGCTACATCTCACCATATCATGAATAGTCAAGTCCGTCAGATTTATCCAAGAAGGGTTGTGCGACTTGCCTCGGCTCAGGGGATATCGCCTACCTGACCATCTGAGGGGTTTCGCAACCTGGATAATCCCAATAGGCTACTGTGGCCAGACTATCCCTATTCTCAACCCCATCCAGGTTGTAATGCTCATCACATGGCCTCATGCCAATTCTCTTTCTCTTTATGCAAAATGACACATACATTAAGCATACAAAGCAATTTTCTCAAGCATTGATAAACTTTGGTTTCTCTTGTAATTGCATTAACCTCTTCACTAGGTTATCACTTGCACATTCACATATAACCTTCACTCTTGGTTATAGCATTATCATCTCTCATGATATTCACATCTCTTTGTGCATATTCTCATTCATCATGGCTCTTTCTCTTTCATTCACCCTCTTTATTAATCTTTGTCTTTTAACAAAAATACATTTTTCCAAATCCATTGTTAAGTTCTAAAATCAATTAACCAAAATACTTACCAATCTTTAAATTCAAAATGTCATTTTTCTCTTAAGCATTTTGTTTAAAAAGCTGGAAAAAAGTGATTCTCACAAAATCATTAGCTGTTCAAAATCCAGGATCCAGAACTGTTCACAGGCACGAGAATTCCCACACCCGTAGTGCAGACAGTTCTGTCCCCTGTTTTCTAGTGTTCCACACCTTCAGAAATGATCACACCCAGGGCATGACTGTAACATCCGTATTTTCAGGATATTAGTTAGAATTTCAATTTTATATGAAATACTAGGATCTAAGTGCTAAGAAAATTAATTTGGTCATATAATAATAAGTATAAGACACTTATGAAATTATTTTATTAAAACAGTAACTTTTCCTTACTGTTTGACATCCGTATTTTTTGTTATTGACGGAAAAGAGTTTTAATAACAAAAGAGTGTTAACCCAACCTTTTCAAACAAACTTCCTTCACAAAAGTTGGTTCTTTTAATATTTGTGATTTTCTGGAATTTTCTTAGAATTTTTGGAAAACTTTGGAAATTACTGTTTTGACCTTGTTATTTGCGGAAAGCGTAAAACCATGATTCAGAGACCGATTTGAGGTCAGAAAAAGATTTTGAGTAGCTGAATCATGTTTTTATATTTTTTTAGGATTTTTGGAAATTATTTCGTAATTTTCTGAAAAGCAGGTCAAAACGCTACTTTTTCTGACGTTTATAAAGTACGAAAAGCGGAGGTTTCTGGTCCAAAATCGATTTATGTCGAACAAGTGGAGGTTTCTGTGCCGAAATTCCTATGGTAAAATCTCCTTGAGTAGCGACTACTCGTGGGTGTGGTCCTGAATATAAGTGGTAAAGTCTCCAGGAGCAGCGGGTTCTTTTCTCGTGGGTGTGGTCCCGAAATTGTGTCGTAAAATCTCTAGGGGTTGCGGGTTCTTTTCTCGTGGGTGTGGTCCCGAAATTCTTAAGTAAAATCCCCAAGAGTAGCGGGCAGGAAGCTCGTGGGTTTGTCCCGAAAGTATAGAGAGTCTTGCGTGAAATTTCTTGTTTAAGATGCTGAATGATTCCTTTGATGTTCCCACTGGATGTTCCTAAATGTGCTGTGTTCGAGTGAAATTCTTATTGTGTTGATATACTGGTTATTTTAGTATGATTCCTTAGTAATTGTGATGTGTGTTGCTGTGGGACGTACTTTCCTTATTAAGTTGTTTAGAGTTTCACCCTTGCCTGCTTTGTTGTGTTGATTCATGACGGAGTAGATGCTTGACCCAAGAAGGGGGTTAGCTCTTAGGAGAGGAGCTGAAGGATGCTGCTGAGTAGATGATATGGATTTCAAGAAGATTAGATGGTTACCGTGTTATTTGGGTAGGGGTTTAGAGACCAGACTGGCTCAGATGTTCACTGTCTTACTTTAAATTCTTTCTTGTACAAACTCTGATGATTATATATATATATGAGACGAGATCTTTTTCACATAGTATTGCGTTATGCTTCCGCACTTAAACCCTTTTGAAAAGAATTAATACATATTTCTCCATTCTTCTCTGTGTTTAAAAGAAGAAAACTTTTTACTCACGTTTTCGGAGAAGGAATGTTGAGTTTTCATTAAATATTTTCTAAGTTATTTCGAAATTCATTAGTAACTATGGTGTAATATCCTTTTTGGAGAAAGGGTGTTGCATTTTGTGGTATCAGAGCCTGGTTGAGTCTTTTGGGTATTGTTGGGTATAGGTTTACTATGTTTTCATTGTGTGAACTCTGATGAGTTGTTTGTGCTATGTTAAATTGTGTGAATTTGGTGTGAATCTTGATTTGTTTGCTTAGTTTATATTATCCTGGGAAAATCTAGTTTTAAGGTTGTGCTGGTATGGGACGGTACAACTGAGAAATCCACAACTGTGCTGGTATGGGACGGTACAGTTGAAGGGAACTTAGTAGGATTAATCAGACTACCTATGCCAACAATACTGTATAGGTATGGGACTATGCAGGAGAGGATGACCTTCTGAAAAGCATGTAAGTGAGGACAAAACATGGGGTTGGTATCCGTGTTGGTTTGTAGGGATAAAGTCATAAATCTGAAAGTAGTCAGGTGATTTCAGGATAATAGAGACTTAAGTAAAATTGTGTGATTAAGTACTATGCGACATATCGATTTATTAATAGTCGATTATTGGGGATTTCTTGAATGGGTTATGACTTAGTATCACTTGGGTAGTTACCTTATAGGAAACCATGTCTGGAAGAGGAAGTGGAATCAATGCAGACTTGGCAAATGCTATCCGAGAGATGGCAACTGCCATAGGACAGAGAGAAGAAAAGGGGCAGGGTTTGGCAGACTTCCGTCGTGCCAAACCAACTCAATTCAAAGGGGGTTATGACCCGGAAGGGGCAGAATAGTGGATTCAAGAATTAGAGAAGATCTATGTAGCTATGGCATGTACCGATGAATGGAAGGTAACCTTCGCTGTATACATGCTGGTAGGAGATGTTGAGTTTTGGTGGCGTGGGGTACGTCAGCTGTTGGAGGTCGGAGAAATACCCATTACCTGGGCTATTTTCCGGGAGCGTTTCCTGACTAAGTATTTTCCTCAGAACGTCCGTCATAACAAGGAGATGGAGTTCTTAAGTCTAAAGCAGGGAGAGATGACTGTTGGAGAACATGCCGCTAAGTTTGAATCACTCTCTAAGTTTTCTCAGTACTTCCAGTTGCACCCTGATCCATCATGGAAGTGTAAGAAGTTCCAAGAGGGACTAAAGTATGATCTGAGAGAGGCAATGGCACCTTTGAAGATAGAGGAGTTCGGTGAAATGATAGAACGTTGCTCTATGATAGAGGAAACAAAAAGGGGAAAAGAAGTAGTGAATAAGGATTCAGGACCCGTTAGCTCTGATAGGGGAAGAGGCAATCAGGATCAGAGGAAACCTTACTATAGACCACCAGGAAACCAACAACCTTACCAGAATACTACACCTACTTTTGGTAGTCAGGGGAGAAGTAATATGAATGGAGATACCCGAAAGTGTTATAGGTGTGGGAAACAAGGTCATTTAGCTGATGCTTGTCGGGGAAATGTAATTACCTGTTTCCAGTGTGGACAAACTGGACACACGGCAAGAAACTGTCAAGCAATGAAGAATGGACCGGTATCTAATCGCACAAATGCGGGTAGACCAACAACCACTGGAAAGATTAATAATCTGACTGCTACCCAAGCCATATATAGTTATCCGTAGGTTTGGATCATAAAGTTTATAAGTTAGTATAAAATCTTTTTGGTGATGTTTTATAAACTTATAGTCTATTAAGAATGTTTTGTTCTTACCGCTATTATATGAATATATGAAGTGTTTGGTTTCATTGAGATTGTGTTGATTCTATACGTGTGCTTGCAAATTATCTGTTATGCTTATAACTCTGAATATAAAAAGATGTTTTTGGGACGGTATTATTAGTCATAAACTTATTATTGTTTTCTTGCTACTTAAAGTCAAGGTATGAGCCGGATCAACTCATTAGCTTGCTGGTAGCAGTGAGATAACAATAGTATTTAGTATGAACTGATAAGTTAAATCCCTAAGTGTATTCACGAATTTCAAGGACGAAATTCTTTTTAGAGGGAGAGAATTGTAACATCCGTATTTTCAGGATATTAGTTAGAATTTCTATTTTATATGAAATACTAGGATCTAAGTGCTAAGAAAATTAATTTGGTCATATAATAATAAGTATAAGACACTTATGAAATTATTTTATTAAAACAGTAACTTTTCCTTATTGTTTGACATCCGTATTTTTCGTTATTGACGGAAAAGAGTTTTAATAACACAAGAGTGTTAACCCAATTTTTTCAAACAAACTTCCTTCACAAAAGTTGGTTATTTTAATATTTTTGATTTTCTGGAATTTTCTTAGAATTTTTGGAAAACTTTGGAAATTACTGTTTTGACCCTGTTATTTGCGGAAAGCGTAAAACCCTGATTCAGAGACCGATTTGAGGTCAGAAAAAGATTTTGAGTAGCTGAATCATGTTTTTATATTTTTTAGGATTTTTGGAAATTATTTTGTAATTTTCTGAAAAGCAAGTCAAAACGCTACTTTTTCTGACATATATAAAGTACGGAAAGCGGAGGTTTCTGGTCCAAAATCGATTTATGTCGAAGAATGAGGGCTCAAAATCAAATTTTAAAAGAGACCATTAGTAATTAAATTCAATTTGCAAATTTTTTGGGATTTTTTTGGAATTTTCTGAAAAAGTGCTGTTTTTCACTTACGGCGCGTCCGTTTTCTGTTGTTTTTACAAACTGCAAGGCTTATTCTTACCATAAAATTCCCAAAACTCTTCCATGAGGTTCTTACATGTCATTTTCAAGATTCCTCATTTATTCTTACTATTTAAAATTGTTTTTGAGTGTTAGATTAGGAAACAGACTATTTTAACCCTTAATTGCGGAATAAGCCGAATTGAGGCAAATAGAGGTATAGTGGCCATGATATGGAAACTTAGGAACTTTGAGGGGTTTGAATACAATTCTAAGAAGTATATAAGAGTGGGGAACATCATGATTGCCTTGAATAGTAAGGTGGGCAAGTAAAAAGACCATTTTGCCCTTAGTTCCCACTTAAAACTACATAAACTTGTAGTTTTTGACCAAGCAATCCAATGACCTTCATTCCTCCTTGTGTTGGTCGACATCATCATCAATTTAGGGCCCTTGGATGAGTTTTTTTTCATATGATTCATAAGGCTTAGTCATTGGAAGAAGCCAATAGGAAAAATGGAAGAATTATGTATTTAGGGTTTATGACATATGCACTAAAAAGTAGCATGAGGTCACAATATTTTATTACCTCCTTGGTCCTCATTTGGCCGCCCCTCCCTCACTATAAATAGGGGTCTTGGCTTCATAATTTTTCACACACCAAAGTGGAAGCCTTGAAGAGAAACACAAACTCTCTCTTTTCTCTCTTAGTTCTTAAATTTTTTTGGTGTTCTTGCTTTGTTCTTCATCAAGTTTTGGCCAAGGTAAGGGGTTAATCTTTCAATTTAATTTGTGAAGTATGAGTTTTGATTCTTGCTTGTGTTTAGATTGTATGCTTTAGGTGTTTTTGCCTTTATGCTTTAGATAAATGATTTTATATTCTTAAATTAATTATTTTGTGCTAATTATTAATAGTAGAGTTATAATGCCCAAATTTTCTTAAGATTTTCGTGAAGCAAGGTGGGATATGTTAAAATCATTTTTGAGCTTTGTAAACATACCGTTATAATGGCAAAATCGTTTTTGAACTTTTGTAAACATACCGTTATAATGGCGAAATTTATACTACCGCAAGTATAATTTTACCGCGAAGAGAATACAATTAATTATTTTGTGAAAACCCTGGTATAATCTATCATTGATATACAAGGTCATGGTTAAGATAAATGGTTTATCAGTATGGATCTGTCTAGAAAGGAAGTGAGACCTTTGAAGGGGCTAAAGCAGTCCGTCTCACTCTAGCCTGGGATCTGTACCGATACACTGTTTGGGGAATTCTTAACTTAGGGACTCGGTATATACGTGACTAAGATAATTGGGGAATATAATGGTAATGAATTCTCGATGAATTCTACTATTATATATTTTTGGTTCAGTATTCTCTGTGTTTTTAAACAGTGGAAATTGTGAAAATAAGCTTTCAATGGGCTTTTTCTGAAATAAACCGGTGTGCAAGTATTTTTGAAATATTTCTATTTTGACCCCTGTTCAATAAATTAATTACTTTTTAGTACTATTATATACCTTTGAACGAAAAGGAAGTATGAGTTGTATGAGATAAGTGGTTCTGTGTTCTGTCTGGATAGTGAAATTCTGTGTTTTCCTGAGATGTGTGATTTGGTATTCTTATCTGAGAAACGTGATTTTGTGTTTACTTGTGATTCCGTATTTATTTGAGAGTTAAGTCGTAAGCTGGTATCTGTGGTTATTAAGTAAAATCTCTTGGAGTAGCGGGCTGAATGCTCGTGGCTCTGTGCCGAAATTCCTATGGTAAAATCTCCTTGAGTAGCGAGTGACTTACTCGTGGGTGTGGTCCCGAATATAAGTGGTAAAGTCTCTAGGAGCAGCGGGTTCTTTTCTCGTGGGTGTGGTCCCGAAATTCTTAAGTAAAATCCCCAAGAGTAGCGGGCAGGAAGCTCGTGGGTTTGTCCCGAAAGTATATAGAGTCTTGCGTGAAATTTCTTGTTTAAGATGCTGAATGATTCCTTTGATGTTCCCACTGGATGTTCCTAAATGTGTTGTGTTCGAGTGAAATTCTTATTGTGTTGATATACTGGTTATTTTAGTATGATTCCTTAGTAATTGTGATGTGTGTTGCTGTGGGACGTACTTTCCTTATTAAGTTGTTTAGAGTTTCACCCTTGCCTGCTTTGTTGTGTTGATTCATGACGGAGTAGATGCTTGACCCAAGAAGGGGGTTAGCTCTTAGGAGAGGAGATGAAGGATGCTGCTGAGTAGATGATATGGATTTCAAGAAGATTAGATGGTTACCGTGTTATTTGGGTAGGGGTTTAGTGACCAGACTGGCTCAGATGTTCACTGTCTTACTTTAAATTCTTTCCTGTACAAACTCTGATGATTATATATATATATGAGACGAGATCTTTTTCACATAGTATTGTGTTATGCTTCCGCACTTAAACCCTTTTGAAAAGAATTAATACATATTTCTCCATTCTTCTCTGTGTTTAAAAGAAGAAAACTTTTTACTCACGTTTTCGGAGAAGGAATGTTAAGTTTTCATTAAATATTTTCTAAGTTATTTCGAAATTCATTGGTAACTATGGTGTAATATCCTTTTTGGAGAAAGGGTGTTGTAATGACAGGGACTCGAATTTTCATAGTTTAACCAAAATAAATCTTTTCTTTACATAGTTATGACCAAATGAATAAAAATGAGCAAAATTTACCATCTTTGGATCAATCACAAGACACAATCATTCATCTTCAAGCCATGGTTCCACACTCATCAAGCCATAAAGCAAAATCATCACACCAAGTTCATATTAATTTTCATACCAAGCTTTTAAAAGATAATCACCATAACAATCTCTCAATCAATTTAATTCAAGCATGGAACAAGGTCATCATGCAACCAACATAGAGTAAAATCATGTCACACAACACAATCTATTTTTCTCAACAAAGAGCAATCCACAATCAAAGACAACCTAGTCTTATTTACACCTAGGCTAAATCAATCAAAAACTACCATCAAGCAAAACTTTCATAACCAAATCACTCAAGAGAATTCACATCAACCACAAGACAAACTCTTGGCTCATCTATCACCATAAGAACATAAAGATACATAGCTTAAAAATCAACATGTTCGCTAGGTTAAATTAGACTCCTCTTGAACAAATCACTACCATATCATACTAACATGTCCACTAAGCTTTAAAATCTTGTATAAGAAAACTTTCCCTTACCAAGCTTGTGTAGAAAACCCTAACCTCCAATCCCTTCTTCTTCCTTCTCCTTCTCCTTCTCCTTCTTGCTTGGCTCTTTGGTAGCTTGTTAATCATAACTCAATGGCAAACCCTTGGAATTTACTAACTAGGATGAAAATTTGGAGAAAAAGCTTGAAAACTATGACTATGGTGCAAGAGCAAAAGTGAAGAAAATGAACATGAGTTCTCCTCTTCTCTCCCTGCACTCGGCCTCCCCTCTCTTCTCCTCTTGTCCAGATTTTTTTTTTAAAGTTATCATTACACTTAAGCTTAGTCATAAGCTGGGTAACATTTGGTTCCTTTTCATTGGCCAATAATCATGAGTCATAGGGTTCAAGAATTTTCCACTTTCTTCCCTCAAATCTGGCGCAGCAACTGATCCAAGGCTGGGTTAAATAATTTTTTACCTTAACCATGGTAAATGGTAAGTCTCCAAGGTAATTAAATGTGGTAATTTTTGTATTTCATAGTAAAAATTGTCCAAAAATAACCTATTGAGGTAAAAACTCTCATGAATCCTAAAATAAGTCCTAAGCCATGAAAATAAGGTGTCACAAAGATCTTGGTTCAAAATAATCAAGTTTAGAAGCATTACGGTAATTTTTTCAGTTTTATCGTAACCCGTAAACTAGGGTAAAAATGAAATTTCTCAGAAAAATCCCAGAAAATTTCTAAAAATCATAAATATTGTAAAAACACCATTGGATACTCTTTTGATTGATTTTGGATCATTTTACAAGCTTCTGGCATTCACCTGTTCTCCCAGTTATTCTGTTCTCAGTCTACAGGGACCAAAACCGCAATTCTTTGTCTGCTATTCTAAAAGTTTCTGAAATAATTTCTAAAATTCTAAAATAATATAAAATATCATTTGGCATCTCCAAAATATTTCTTAACTTGTTTTGGTCTCCAAACCAACTCACAGTTCAACCTGCTCAAACTACAGGGACCAAAACGGTAACATTTTTATCTGTTCTTTAGAAAATTCCCAAATAAATTTCTAAAATCTCCAAATATTATAAAATCACTATTTGTACCTTCAAATCTCTTTCTTAACCTAAACCTAGGGTTTCTACTTCACAAAGTCACCATTCCGTCTATTTACGGTAAACATAACTCTGTCTATATCTAAACGTCCAACTTAAACTACTGTTTTCTAACGTCAAGAAAACTTTTTCTATGAAATTAATCTTAATAAAATACATCTAACATGTACAAGCACACATCACACAAATAAAATAAAATAAAAACAAAATCAAAATTACGGACGTTACATTTATCATTCAGATCCTCAAATTTTTGAATTATTACAGGATCATTGCAAATCCTCCTCACAAAGAATGTTTGCTCAAAAAGAGGATTGGCAGACTTCTTGAACTCAATTTTAAACAGAAACGATTTCCCTCTAAGATCACATATTTCTTTCGGAATTGCATGATTTCCTGTCTCCTGTAACATTTTAACATGAAAAGTTAGAACAAATTAATTAATCAATTAATCAATAAGTTAATAAGTAAACATGGTACCAATTGGTGCATTTCTATTTGCATGTTTGAACCTTAACAACAAATAAGAAATGATTTGTTTAACTATTTGTTTAACTATACCTTATCCTCTTGCTAGAATAGCTCTCCAGCAGACTTGTTCAAAAGGAATTCTCCATCACATTCAAAGAGAATAAAGATAGTTTCTCCAGTTCCATCCTTAACATGCAACTTTATACAATATCTAAAGTTTCAACCACACAATAAAAAGCATACTTCAGATAAACTGCCTACTTAAAACAACTAAATATTGATGCATTCATGTAACATTAAATATGATATTATGATGTAACATTAAAGTAAATAACTTGGCACAACCTTCACCACATGCTTGTAACACTTCTTGCAAAAATACATATTAGAATCTGCAAACACAACTTTAGAACACAAGCAAGTGTACCACCATGGAGTTCCATGGACAACATCCTTCACACTTGCAAGAACAACATAAGTTGAAACTTGAAACATGTAATTAAAACCAATATCAATCTTTTTTCTCCTAGAACATGCTCAAAATAATAAAGTTGAAGTACATAATAAATAAATATAAAAATATAAATATAAAAATAAAAATAAACATTAACTTAAATTACAGACAAAAATAACAACTGTTTGCAATTTTTAACACCCTCAATGGTGTTGCTTGGAGTCAGCTCCGGAAACTCTTCTTCAATTGATATTTTTGTAGTCTCAGTGATTTGACTCAGTGCTTGGGTAGGTGATTGAAGCATAAAACTCATCCTTCATATAAAGATAGAACATGGTCAAATAAAATACTCAAGTACTCAACTGAGGAACAATTAGAAATTAAAAATGACAATAGAAAAATAGATAAAATCAGTTACCTCGTCTTGAGATCCATAGTAGGCTTACAAGTAGGATTAAATAACAACTTAGTGCAGCTCATGCAGTTCTGCAAATTAACTCTCTACACAAAACAATAAAAAAAAACATTTTGACATTGCATATGAAACAATACCACTTTCGGATGGTAAATCAATCATATACTATAGCATTAATAAAATGAAGATAAATATATACCTTGGAAAATCTTGACCTTAGCAAACTAAACAACTACTACAACATTCTCAACATCTACAGAAGCAATGAAGGTGTTGAGTTCATCAATATAGGGTCCAAAAAGTGTGCAATGGCATTAAATAGTGGTGTTAAGAACAAAGATAAATAAAGACCATAATGCATTAAATACTTCACAAATGAATGAATATAATGAATGAATGAATGAATACTTATGACAATGGTGTACTGTGTCTGTGTCTTACCCATTAGCCTCCAGACCTATGACATTCAACTTAGTCTTTGAGCCATTCCTCTCATACTGTCTTTCAGATCCATCTCCAATCAGTATTCCAACAACATCTACAACATTAAGTACAAAATAAATTTAGTGCATCATTATCGTATCATATAATCATCCATCATCAATAGTAATCATTAGTAAATACGGAATGACTAATGTACATATATAAGTGGAAAGCCAATGTTTATATTAACACCATAAGTGCAAAAAGTGGAATAACTCATAACTCATAAGTGCAAAATGACATAAGTGCAAATAACTCACCAACCAACAAGTACGTCTATGTTAACACCAGCAGCTACAGTCAAATCTGAAATAGGTACAAACTCAAAACCATCGCCCAGAACACGACCACTCTCCATCGGATTCACTGTACTGGTAAATTGGAAGTTCAACTCGTAGGAATGGCAACAGGTCCGATATGATCCAACATTTGCAGAAACACCCAAAAATTGCAGATAATAAACACTACCCTCCTTCAAGTCCTTCATAAACTTATAGACCAAGGTCCTCTTGACAGAAGCATGAATCCTTTTTCCCTACAGCAACAAAAATTAAATTAAATAAATTTAAAAAACTTGTAATAGCAACAACTGGAAATTAATAACACCATAACTAAAATAAGAAAAAAAATTGTAGACCAAACAAAAATATAACAAAGACATTCACCTCTCTATCCAAAAGAACCATTTCAATTGAAAAGGGAATTTTGTGTTTGGATAAGTTTGAGACAACCCACACCTAACCACTTTTGCTAGTATGCTCCATGTCTCTTTGCACCCGAAATTTCAGAAATAGGACTGAAAAGCAAAGCCATTTTTCTCTCAACGATTTCTTAACTCAATAGTAATATTTTCTATCAGTTCTAATCTCAAGCAAGTGAAGCAAGTGCAAAACAAACGAACCTTAGGACCAAATATATAAGCAGTAGGAGGGATGAAGAATATGAAATAGAACCTAAGCTTAAATGAATAAATAAAATAACTAAAATTAAAACAAAATAACTTAAACAAATCTGATTTATAAAAGTAGATTAATGCACATCAAATGATGAAATTTGCTGGTGATCAGAGTTCAAAAGATATAGAAAAGTGAAGCAAGGAGATGAAGGTATATCAGAGTTCCAATGTTTTGGTCACTAATGTCTCCTCCTCCTTCTCACAATGGAGTCTATTGCACACCAAAAAGTTTCAGCTATTAGACTTGCATATGTGCGCATGGTCTTCGACCTAGCTCTTCAAACCTTGCGCATGGCTTTTGGCTTCCAAAAATGGGGTATAGTGTGTCATAGAGGAAGACTGAAAGTAGATAGTTTGAGTGGAATGATGTACAATGGGTCCTCTGATTGGCAGAAAGAAGAAGAGGATTTTTCATCTTCTTTATGCAGTGTATCACTTCAATCGGCTAGTGGTGCAGCTTTTGGAGGCCGAAAACTTGGTGGTTGTCTATCCATGCATTTAATGTTCTCTGCCGGGTAAGTGAAGGGGTCTGCATGCATTAAATGATACTTCTTTTCTTTCAAACTCTCCATTTGTTTATACTATTTTTGAAAAACTTTTCAGACAGCTTTCAAATAGATGCTGTCAAGTTAAAAAAAATGGTGTGTTGTGCAAGCTTTGTGATTCCCGGTTGGGTCACTAAAGCTATTCGAATGAGTGGGTATGTCTACTTTCTCTCTACTCTTTGTGGTGGGTGTGTAACACCCTGAGGCCGACGAGGGCGGGAAGTAATCGTTGGTGCAGAGAGGCACGAACAAGGAGCGGCTCCTGGCAGGCTTCTAGGGAAAGGGGTACATGAATGAACCGAAATCATACCCGAGTGAGAGGAATTATGAGACTGTGCAGGTATGGGACTATACAGTTGAAGAAAGCTTAATAGAATTGATTCACACTACTCATACCAACAAGATGCATATTCTTTTCAGTAGCCTATCACTTAAGAACTCCATAGTTAAGTATGCTTGACATAGAGCGATTTCGGGATAGGTGATCTCCTGGGAAGCATGTGAGTGAGGATAAAACATGCTGAAAAGACTCGTGTTGGTGTGTGGGGATAGTCGTCAATCTGAACGGCAGTCGGGATCTTAGAAATGGTATCAGAGCCAGTTCTCTCCCAGTACGGTATGGTTCGGGGACGAACCAAGCGGAAGCTGATGGGCATGTAACACCCTGAGGCCGATGAGGGCGGGGAGTGATCGCTGGTGTAGAGAGGCACGGACAAGGAGCGGCTCCTGGCAGGCTTCTAGGCGAAGGGGTACATGAATGAACCGAAATCATACCCAAGTGAGAGGAATTCTGAGACTGTGCAGGCATGGGACTGTATAATTGAAGAAAACTTAATAGAATTGATTCGCACTACTCATACCAAGAAGATGCGTCTTCTTTTCGGTAGCCTATCACTTAAGAACTCCATAGTTAAGTGTGCTTGACATGGAGTGATTTCGGGATGGGTGACCTCCTGTGAAGCATGTGAGTGAGGACAAAATATGCTAAAAAGGCTCGTGTTGGTGTGTGGGGATAGTTGTCAATCCAAACGGCAACCGGGATGTTAGAGGGTGTGTCCACATTATCTCTCCTGTTTGTCTCTATCTCTCTCTTATTTGAGGGTGATTATTTCCTTAATTGATATGTTTTGGCCCGAAAATTGCTCGAGAAGCTACCTAATCCAGGATTTCCACGTATAACAACCTCTCCAACCAATGATCTCCAACTGTATAATATTATGATGATTATGATAGGGGTTAGCTTTTTAAAATTTGATTTGGTTAAAGGATTGAAATTTTTTTTTTTTCTAAGATAGTCTCGCTCACGGTGACAGACCTATAAATTTCTCTCAGCTAAGAAGGGGCCGTTAGTTTTTATGTTCCATTCTATTTGTTTCCCTATCTTGTGGATCAAATCAAACTGCATATTGCTAGCTATATCAATGTAGGTTTAAAATTCAAGCGAAAGATAAATTCTAATCAAAATATTAATACCCAATTGTGTGAGAATATGAGCAAAATAATTAATGAGTTTATATATATATATATAAGAGTTTAATTGTTGTTATATATTGTTCTAATACACCAACACTCTTTTTTGAAAACTCTTTTTCTTAACTTTATCACTATACTTGGTTATCATTATCATGACAATTTTGTTTTGGTTCGATCTCAATGATTTCCCGTCCATTCACCCTTATGTCGCATATAGACCCCAGCTTCCACTGGGTTGCTTTTTGGTTCTGCCTTGATTGGGACTATTGTCATCCACCTCCCACGGATGTCATCTCCCTCTTCTCCTTCTTCCATGTTTCTTAAAAAAAAAGGGTTATAGGTATGTTTTCCAAGATGAAGAAGAGAGAGAAAGTTTCATATTTATTCCATCAATTTGGCATCTGACTTTTTAAAAATCCCCTGACCTTGTAGGATTATATGTGTGTGTACTAATATGACACTTAACGTACATATTAGCAACAATGTTAATATCGTTACCTGAGTGACACTAATGGAGTAAAAAACTAACTTGACGGACGATTATCAATTTTGTAGACCAAATTGCTTATTTCGAAATGTCAGGTTTCAAAATGTCAATATCGTACAATTGCAAATATCAAAGTGATTAACTACTCAAAAAAGAAGGTATGTGGGTCCAAAATTTTATTTAGTGCTAATATTTTCAAGTAAATATCGTCATAAATTGCTTTACCAATTACCATGCCTTAAACCTTTTTTTTTGTTTGGTCAACCCATGCCTTAAACCTTAAAAAGGACAAACGACAACAACCGCGGGGAAAGTAGCTAGTGGGACAGTTGGTAGTTGGCCCCAAACCCTTAATCGACGTCGGTTATTAGTTTTCGCAAACAATTTTTTTTTTTTGTTCTATGCTCTACATCTTCTTGACCTGATGTTCGTTCATAGCTTTACCTCTACCTAACAAAAGTGAGAGCTTCTTCTTCAATTTTCATTTCATTTATTTATTTTTTTATCTTTCTAGAAATGTACTTTTCTTTCTTCCGTGAGAAAATGCAGGAAGGTTAAAATAGGAAATAACTTCTTAGCTTTACAGTTTTGTGGGCTGATTAATTTAGTATTTGTTTTTTTTTTCAACATTTATTTCCCCCTTTTCCAAATCCCACCATCATTTTTGAATAATTCTCTTGGTCCCTTTTTGATCAATGAAAACTTGGATAAGCCATAGTTGACTTTTACTGGGAAAAAAAAAAGGAATGTTAAGTTTGACTTAGATTTGCGTGTTTAGAATAACTAATATTGAAAATTACTTTTTTGGTTGAATGATAATTCAATATTATTAATAGTTGTTTGTACTTTGTATAGAAAGTAAGATAAGATTATGCATAAGTTCCTTATCCTTCTGCAACTGCCGCTGTTGAGTAATTGTGAAATTCAATAAGCTTGAAGATTTATTTTTTTTTGTGTTGTGTGTGTGAGAAATGGAAAATTTCAAGCTTCTGGGAGCTGTTGGATGATTACATATTGATTCTCAGTTATCAATTTTACAGCTCTAGCTAGGCTTTGATCAATTGAAGCACCAGAGTAAAGAGTTACTGTGATGACTTGTTGCTCTCATCTTTTCAGAAAAAAAGGGTCTTCTTCCTCAGCCACACGATTTACTGGAGTTGATATAGGTAAACTGTGAGCAATATTCCACGTATGATCCCTCTGCTTTGTGAAATTATGCATTTGATTGAATTGTTCTATGACTTGGTTTGTGTTGGTATTTAAGCAAGACTTAGTCTAAGAATCCCATTTGTGTGTATGTGTGTTGAACTTTTCTTCTTGAGAAAAAGTTTGGTTGGAAGAGGTTACACTAATCTAGGATCTATATGCTACATTCTCTGAAGCATGAGCCCAATTTTCATATGCTGTGTTTTTATTAGCAGATTCTGTGCTTAAATCAAGTTAATGTGTCTGTCTATGCTGCAACAGATATTTCGGATATTCAGAATATCAACATTTATGCCTACAAGGAACTGCGAATTGCCACCGAAGGTTTTAGTCCCGCAAATAAGATAGGGCAGGGAGGTTTTGGATCAGTCTATAAGGTGAATATTGGAGTAGTATAGAATCAATCATCTAGAATAAATCACAAAGATCTGGTTGTGCTTCTTCTTCCCTACATTTCTTATTGTTCAGTGACTGATGACTTCTTCTGTTGTATAGGGAAAGCTGAGAGATGGTTCTGTGGTAGCTATAAAGGTTTTATCAGCTGAATCAAGACAAGGGGTCCATGAGTTCTTGACAGAAATCAAGGTGATCACTAGTATAGAGCATGAGAATCTAGTTAAGTTGTATGGATGCTGTGTGGAAGACAACCACAGGATTTTGGTATATGGCTATCTTGAGAATAATAGCCTAGCACAGACACTTCTTGGTAAGTGGTATAATGTTATAATACTATCTGTGATACTCCCTCCAAACTCATATATAAGCAAAAGAACAAAAACTAGCACACGCTAATTATGAAAGTTAGTTAACATCATTAAATTTTATTGATTTTATCAAAGAAATGAACTTCATTCTCTAAATTGTCCTTAATAAAAGAGCCATTGAAATTAAAATCTGCATTAAATGAAGGGTATTTTGTGGAAAAGAGTTCATTAAATAAGGTGAAATAATTTATATTTGCTTATATTTTGGACCACCACATTTGAATTTTTTTGCTTATAATCGAGTCTGGAGAGAATATGATTATGAATGTATTAAAACTATTCTGATTAATCAATCCTCATGATGAGTTTATAGGTTCAGGCCATAGTAGCATCCAATTCAGCTGGCATGTAAGGCGCAGCATTTGCATAGGTGTTGCCAGGGGCCTTGGATTCCTTCATGAGAAGGTTCGGCCGCATATTATTCATAGAGACATAAAAGCCAGCAATGTACTACTTGATAAAGACCTCCAGCCCAAAATTTCAGATTTTGGCCTTGCAAAGCTTATTCCTCCAAACCTGACCCATATTAGTACAAGGGTTGCCGGAACGGCGTAAGTTCACTATTCTGTCTTCAATTGTTGGAGAATTTTGCAGTTAGTCAATACCAGGAAATGTCAGATTTTGGAACTTTTGAAGTTTGTCAAGGCATGTTTGGTTTGAGAAAACGTTTTGTTTTCGCAAACCGCCTTTTTCACCCCCCTCAATCATGCCCCTGTTTGGTTTTGTAGTGGTTATTTGGCACCTGAGTATGCAATAAGAAACCAAGTGACAAGAAAATCAGACATCTATAGTTTTGGAGTTCTACTGTTAGAAATTGTTAGTGGGAGGCCTAACACAAATAGACGTTTACCTGTTCAAGAACAGTATCTTCTTATAAGGGTAAGGACCATTCTTTTTTAACAATACTGAATGAGCAAGAGCAATTAGATGTAGTTGAGGATTTGACTCGTAAGATAATGCGAGTGAAATGTTGATTCAGATTGACATGTATATCAATAGAGAATTTTTTTATTCTTGGTGCTCCTTAAATGTCACTTCACTTTCTTTTTCCCTCTACTAGTTTTAAAATATGTTTGCTGCAACCACATCATTTTCCCATCTTCACTATGTTTAAATCAACCTGTTGAAATTGGGTATCAGTCTTTTGAAAGATTATCATTAATAGGAGATCCATATTTAGAGCTTTTGTTCATTCCATTCACTGCTTTATTACAGATCTATTGTAGGCATATCCTTACCTCACATTTACAAGAGGGTGATTTTGCAACTTGAATATGTGACCTCATACCCACTTGGCAGCAACTCTTTCAATGACTTGGTTAATTCTGTCTTTTTTTCATTCTGATACTATTTGCCAGGAAATTTATATATATGCTTGCTACAAAACATGAAAGAATGTAGTTAGAAATTCTAAACGAATGAGCTCGTAATGTAAAATTTGTAGAACCAAGACATGCTTAGCCTGAGGACGATTTCTTTGAGTGTCTGAGTGAAAACCTATTCCCTCAAACTTTGGAATCTTTACATGGTTTCAAGGGTTTACAGCAAACTGCATATAGATCCCTTCTCATATATATCATGTGAAAAACTGTGTTTTATTCACTTGAAAAATAACTGTGTATACATCAGAATAAATAGCCTAGGCTGTACAGTAAAAACAGGAAACAAGAATCACTAAAAATATTTACAGAATCTGTCCTTAATGACTGCATTAATGCAGCCGGCCCTAATAAGACAGCATTAGGAGAATCAGATCTCCTAATAAAGTAAAGAAAATAAAGCCTTGATTCTGTAGTAATTGCAGCCGGCCCTAGGCACTGCAGGTCCGCAACCAACACTCCCCCTCAAGTTGGGTCATAGATGTCAATCATGCCTAACTTGGATCTCAAGTTCTCATAATTTGCTTTAGGCAGTGCCTTGGTCAGAATGTCTGCAGTTTGGTCACTTGAAGGGGTGTGTTCTAGAGTAACCAGCCCATCATCAATTTTCTCCTTAATGAAATGTCGATCGATCTCCACATGCTTTGTCCTGTCATGGTGCACAGGATTTTTTGCAATACTGATGGCAGCTTTGTTGTCACAGAGTAAGTTAACTGTGTAGTTGGTTGGAACCCGAAGTTCCGTAAGCATCCTGTGTAGCCACATTCCTTCACAGATTCCTTGGGCCAAAGATCTGAACTCAGCTTCTGCACTGCTTCTAGCCACCACAGATTGTTTCTTGCTTCTCCATGTTACCAAGTTCCCCCATACAAATGAGCAATACCCACTTGTTGATCGTCTATCGGTCACAGAACCAGCCCAATCTGCATCTGTGAACATCTCAATTTTTCTGCCTGAATCCTTCTTGAAAAACAGTCCCTTTCCAGGTGCGCTCTTGAGGTACTGCAGGATACGGGTAACAGCTCTCATGTGGACCTCCCTTGGGTCATTCATGTAGCGACTGGCCATGCTAACGGCGAAGCCTATATCTGGCCGAGTGTGGGTTAGGTAGATGAGTTTCCCAACCAACCTTTGGTACCTTTCCTTGTCAGCATGAGGACTATCTTCTTCCATGCCAATTTTCACATAGGACTCCATAGGCGTATCTGCTGGCCTGCACCCCAACATCCCAGTTTCAGTGAGTAAGTCAAGGGTGTATTTCCTCTGAGACACACATATCCCCTTCTTGGAACGGGCCACTTCCATCCCAAGGAAGTACCGTAACTGGCCAAGGTCTTTAACTTCAAATTCTTTGGCTAGGAACAACTTCAACTCTTCGATTCCTAGATGATCATCACCTGTAATGATGATGTCATCTACATAGACGATGAAGATGGTTGTCTTACCTTCCTTCGAATGTCTTACAAACATTGTGTGATCAGTTTGGCATTGGGAGAAGTTATGCCTCTTTACTACTCGAGTCAGCCTGTCAAACCATGCTCGGGGGGACTGCTTGAGACCATAAAGCGATCTCTTGAGCTTACACACCTTGCCAGAATTTTCTGATGTTTCAAGTCCTGGTGGTATCTTCATGTAAACGTCTTCCTCCAATTCGTGGTTTAAGAATGCATTCTTTATATCTAATTGATGCAGAGGCCAGTCCAAATTTACTGCCAAGGAGAGGAGAACCCGGACTGAATTTAACTTTGCCACCGGAGCAAATGTCTCTTCATAGTCCACCCCATAAGATTGGGTGAACCCCTTTGCCACCAACCGAGCCTTGTACCGATTGATACTCCCATCTGCATTGTATTTTACTGAGAATATCCACTTGCATCCAACTGCCTTCTTCCCTTCTGGTAGTTGTGAGAAGTGCCATGTCCCATTCTTTTCCAATGCCTTGATTTCTTCCTCAACTGCAGCTTTCCATTCGGGCACCAGGACAGCCTCATGAAAATCTTGGGGTATGAAGGTGTTGTCCACAGAACTGATAAATGCCCTGTATTCCTGTGACAACCTTTCAAACGAAACATGATTGCCAATTGGGTGTTTGGTACAAGACCTCACGCCCTTTCTTAAAGCAATAGGTAAGTCCAAATCACTAGTCAAGGGAGTATTATCCAATAATTCTAAGGAAGAGTCAATCGATGGAGTGTTACCTGTGGGAGTAATCTCAGAATCTAAAATTTGGTCAGAATCTTGGTTTTGCCTTGGAAGGTTGCAGGTTTCTACCTCCTTGAGAATTGGTTGTTTCCTCCTCTTCCTTATGTAGACCTGTAGTTCCCCTTCCTTGCTGGGTTTGTCACTGTTTTCAGGTTCAGGTACGGTGGGTGAAGGTGTAGGGACATATTCGGTAATGGCAGGTTCAGAAATCTGATCAAGTATTTCCCAAGGTTGGGATTCACTATGTGTCACTCTCTCCCCCTGAATGCCAATAGCGGGATAGAAGGGTTTATCTTCAAAAAAGGTGACGTCCATGGTGTGATAGAACCGCCGCTTGATGGGGCAATAACACTTGTATCCTTTCTTGGTTGGGGAGTAGCCCAAGAAGATACACTTGATGGCTTTGGGATCTAATTTGTTTGGGTTAGGTTGTAGGTTATGGACAAAGGTTGTGCAGCCAAATATTTTTAGTGGGAGGTTTGAGAGGAGTTTAGTGTTTGGGTAAAGGGACAAGAGGGTTTGGTGTGGTGTATTGAAGTTGAGGGTTTTTGAGGGCATTCGGTTAATTAGGTAGGCTGATGATAAGACAGCATCTCCCCAAAAAATGGTTGGGAACATTCATAGAAAGCATAAGGGCCCGAGTGACTTCCAAGAGGTGCCTATTCTTCCTTTCTGCAGTCCCATTCTGTTGGGGAGAGTGGGAACATGACGTTTGGTGTACAATGCCATATTGGACCAGATATGCTCCAAGGGAGTGATGGAAATATTCCCCAACATTGTCAGTTCGCAGAACCTGAATGTAGCTCTGGAATTGAGTTTGAATCATTTTATGGAAGTCTTGAAATATGCTCCCCACTTCTGACTTTTCTTTCATGAGGAACACCCAAGTGACCCTTGTATGGTCGTCAATGAAGGTGACAAACCACCGAGATCCTGTGACATTGCGAATTTTGGCCGGACCCCACACATCGCTATGGATTAGGGTGAAAGGCTTAGAGGGCTTGTATGGCTGTATAGGGTAATGGGACTTGGTATGTTTGGCTAATTCACACACTTCACACTTCAACAATTCAGAATTTTTATTAAATATGGAAGGGAAAAGCTTTTTCAAGTACATAAAGTTTGGGTGTCCTAGGCGGTAATGCCACAACATAACATCATTCTTTGATGAGCACATAAGCGCAGACTTGTAGGATCTCTTGGGTGGGTCTTCAACTCTTAGAAGGTAGAGCCCTGCACTTTCCTTAGCATTGCCAATCATCCTCCCCGATTCCCGATCCTGAAACTCACACAAATGAGGAGAAAATTTAGTAACACAACCCAAATCGTGTGTTAGCTTGCTGATTGATAAAAGATTGCAGTCCAAATTTGGGACATGTAAAACTGAATCGAGAGAAATATCCTTAGAAATAATGACTGAACCTTTACCAGCCACCCTGGAGGTGGTACCATCCGCTATACGAACAATGGAACCATCATGGCAGGGGTCGTATTTGGTAAATACATTGAAGTCCCCAGTCATGTGATCCGATGCACCAGAGTCAACGATCCAAGTGTTTGTTTTCTTGTGGCTGGCATGAAAAGCATAAAGGGGATTACCTTTTTGGGCAAGGTTGGCAGTGGAAGAGGATGTACTAGAGTTTTGAAGTGTTTGCTGCAGTAGTTTCTGCAACATCTCCATTTGTTCTTTGCTGAAAGGGCTAGATTCTGCAGGGCTTTTGGACTTGTTCTCCTCCGTTGAAGTGGCATATGCATGGTTACCCTTGCTGCATGGTTTCAAGTCTGCAGGCCTCCCATGGATCTCCCAGCATGTGTCCTTTGTATGACCATGTTTTTTGCAGTGATCACACCACCCTCGTCCCTTCTTGGGTGGTCCTTTTGCGGCAAGTGCAGAGCCTTCTATGTCGGAGGTGGAGGACTGGCCTCCTAACATAATTTTCCTTCTGCTCTCTTCCCGTCTTACTTCTGCGAAGGCTTCACGGATACTTGGGAGTGGTTTCTTGCCAAGTATCCTTCCTCTCACATCATCTAAATTTTTGTTCAGTCCCAAAAGGAATTGGTAGATCCTATCTTTTTCCACCAGTTTCCGGTAGAGCTTGTCGTCTTCTGAACACTTCCACACAATGTCCGTATAGATGTCCAGCTGCTGCCAATACTTGGTGAGTGTCTGGTAGTATTCTGTGACCGGAGAATCTCCTTGTCGCAGATCGTGCAAGAGGCTTTTAATCTCGAATATGGCCGAGGTGTTGTCGACATTCGAGTAAGTTTCCTTGGCAGCATCCCAGATTTCTGCTGCAGTATCGTAGTACATGAAGTTTTCGCCTGACTCATTTGTCATGGAGTTTAACAACCATGACATCACCAGGCTGTTTTCAAGCTCCCACTTCGCATACTTTGGGTCAGATTTTGCTGGCTGCTTGGCAGCACCAGTGATGTAATCTGCTTTGCCTTTTCCTTGCAGGAAGATGCGGACCGATCTAGCCCACTGGGTGTAATTCTGGCCATTTAATTTGTGGCCAGTGATTGGTACAGTTTCGGACCGACTGGTGGTGATTCCAGCCGCCACCTTTGGGTCTTCTGCCATGGGAAACCCTGCTGCCGCGGATCAGAACGGTAGCTTTGATACCATGTGAAAAACTGTGTTTTATTCACTTGAAAAATAACTGTGTATACATCAGAATAAATAGCCTAGGCTGTACAGTAAAAACAGGAAACAAGAATCACTAAAAATATTTACAGAATTTGTCCTTAATGACTGCATTAATGCAGCCGGCCCTAATAAGACAGCATTAGGAGAATCAGATCTCCTAATAAAGTAAAGAAAATAAAGCCTTGATTCTGTAGTAATTGCAGCCGGCCCTAGGCACTGCAGGTCCGCAACCAACATATCATGTATTTGAATTGCTAATGAATTTTGGTTCCCACAAGGATATTAATCAATTACTATATAAGAAAAATAGGTCGCAACGTATAACCTCCCAGGCTATGACATGTGTCACCTCTCAAGTCGGGGACACGTGTCACTTCCAAGTTTTTTTATTTCCCGCCAAAATTTTTCGTTCATTGGATTCTTTTTACTGTTTATGTTAAAAAAAACTCATATTTTATACGAGTCCATTGGCTAGTGTTCACTATAGTTAAGTGGATGGGAACTCAAGTCTTGAGAAAGTAGTGATAAAATAATGTGTGTTGCAGGCATGGGATTTGTATGAGAAAGGGGAGCTAGAAAGTTTGGTGGATGGTTTTCTAGATGGTGACTTCAATGTTGAGGAGGCAGTAAGGTTTTGCAAGATTGGTCTTCTTTGCACACAGGACTCTCCTCAGCTCCGGCCGTCAATGTCCACCGTGCTTGACATGCTTACAGGTGAAAAAGATGTGAATGAGGATAACATTGTAAAACCAGGGATGATATTTGAATTTGTAGAAGCCAATGATGGTGAAGGGAATAAGAAAGGCAAGGCTGCTGAAGTGGAAAGTACAAGTACATCTTTGTTGCCTTGTTCAGGGAAGCAAGATGATTCATCTTCATCAGAAACTGTGACCTCTGTTGCTACCATGACTTTCACTGCAATTTATGATCGAAGCAATTGATTTGAGTGTTACTAGGTAAACCTTGTTTCAGGCCCTTGATGCTTTTTTTTTTTTTGTGTCAAAGGTTACCTATCTTTACTGCCTTTTTCTTTGCCAGAACCTGCAGTAAATTTTTGGTCCATGTATAGCTTCTTCTGGTCCATGATGATATTCAATTTTGGAATCCTTTTGGTCATAAAGAAACCGACAACCTTTTTGTAAATAGGAATTTGGTTGGTCTAAGCCATACATAACACAAAAAAATTTTGACAAAATATATCACAATGTTTTGAGTCAGGTAATTGCTTATTTTTGGCTTGTTTGTGTGTGTCTCTTACGCTGATTTTATGAATAATGCTACTTCCATTAGTAATACAAAAAATGTTTAAATATATTTTTAGTCCCTGTAAAAATAATTTTGTTTATTAGTCCCTGTAATATTTAGATATTGTTGAATTAGTCTTTGTAAATTAAAAGTGATATTATATTTTAGGGATGTTTAAGTGGATTTTTGGTTTCGAACTCGAATCTGATCAGTCGAAGGTGCGGTCACCCAACTGACAGGTTTACGGGCCGAAAGTATGGGAAATAGAGTTAGGAGAACAAAGAATGAACAAACTTGAATACTTCGAATGAAAGAAAATGATTACAGAGTAACGAGTTTCAGAAAATAAAAGACAATAAACGGGAAATAAATCTTAAGCTACTGGTGACGGTATCACCACATACGTTTGCTTCCAAATGGTCAACCGTGTCCCTTGCTTCCGATGTCCAAATGGTCAAGTGTGTTTAGATGAACAACCGTGTCCCTTGCTTCCGATGAGCCTCTATTTATAGGCTTCTCTTAGTTGGCAGTTTTCCTCAGCTTGGTCCAATGTAGCACATTCCCACAACCCACTCTCCACGATCTTACTTATGGGCACTGAGTTATAACCACTGCACGTTGTGGGTCATGGGTGTAGCAGCGTCGTGCCTTGTTCTCCTTTCTAGATATTTTTCCGTGGAAATATCCTTGGCGTTGACCCAGTCGGTCTCCTTCGAATGTCTCTTGCTTTGACTTGGTCTTCTAGCATTTCGAGTGTTCCTCTTTCGACAAACGCTTTCGAGTCTTTCACTTCGAGTCCTTCATTTCGATTCTTCTTCAGCCTTGGTTCAATGGACAGTGAACTTGTTTCTGTTCTACTAGAGGAAAAGAACTTACATAACCCTTTTGTTATCATCATCCATCTTGATTTAATAGTAACTATACATTAAATTAGTGCTAAAAATTTCAATAACCAATTCATGTGCAGTAATTACACATGGTGAAGGAGACCATAGTACTTACACAGAGGAAGTTAAATATCAGAACAACAATTATTACAGAGTTGTATTATTTACTAGTATTGATAGCCCGCGCAATACACGGGCTAGGTAATTGTATTTGTAGGAAAATGCTAGTGTTATCTCATTAAAAAAATTAGTCATATTGGTTGCATATAAAATGAGAGCTAATAGATATATAAGTTAAATCCAGATCCAGAAACATTCACAACCATGAAAAACTTCACAGTCATATTGTGGAATCGTCTCGCTATTCATGAAAATTGAGTCTTCTAATTCCAGAATCAGTCACAACAGTGATAAATTTCACATCACCAGTGTGAAAGCGTAAACGTATCCACGAAATGCAGTTTGAAGATGCCATAACTATTCATATCTGTGAATATTTTCACAATGGTAGTGTGAAAGCGTCAGGCCTATCCGTGAAAATGGAAGTTGTCATTCCAGAACTACTCACAATTGTAAAGCATTTCACACCGTGCGTGTGAATCCATCAGACCTCACGGAATGAACTTATGAATACAGAACCGTTCACAACTGTAAAAAAATTCACAGCACGGATGTGAATCCGTCAGACCTGAGGGAAACGAACTTCTGCATCAGCCTCGTTCACAATTGTGAAAAAATTCACACCCATATTGTGAAAGTGTCAGAGACAATTTGTGAAAATACAACCTTCCCCTCATCACATTATACAGAAGGTGTAGAAAACTTTCAGTCAAAAAAAAAAGGTGTAGAAAACTTAAGAAGATTAAGAAATAATTTATTCATTATGAGTTCACCCAACCTTCCCAATCATCATATTTGCCATAATTTGGGTCTAAATTGTTAGTTATGTGAATGTGAATAACATGTTATTCACAATTTTATACAAAAAGAAAAAAAGTATATGTAGAATTCTTCAAAATTTAATTGTTAGTTGTGGTTTTTGATAAAGTTAACTTTCGAACATTTAAAATAAAAACCAATAGTATTTGGTCTGAATCTACATGGTTGGGCCAGCTGTATTCTAGACCTTCCCCAAGGCCCCAATCTACCTAGGCAAACCGTGTGTGTGTGGGTTTGTGTCTGTAGTGTGCTAGTTTTTTTTTTTGTTCAAAAGTCTATAGTGTGTTGTATGTGTGTGCAATTGTGATGTTTGTGTGTTAAGATTTGCTAATAGCCCATTTAAGGTAAATTTTGTGGGAAAGATTGCTGCTGAAGCTATTTAATGTAAGCATGCCACGTCAAAAAAAAGATCCAAAGAGTGATCTCCATGTGTAAACTATTGAGATGTGTGTGCAATTGTGATGTTTGTGTGTTAAGATTTGCTAATAGCCCATTTAAGGTAAATTTTGTGGGAAAGATTGCTGCTGAAGCTATTTAATGTAAGCATGCCACGTCAAAAAAAAGATCCAAAGAGTGATCTCCATGTGTAAACTATTGAGATTTGCACGTAAACACGAACCGTGCTCCTCAGTATTCATTGGTAATAAAACAAATAGAATAAAAATGTCAAAGCAAGAACTTTAACAAGTGATTATTACTATCACAAATCTTACTTATTTTCTGGTTCTGTAAACCAAAGAGTGAAAAAAGCAAAGCACTCCATGCCTCATTATTATGAAGCTCGACATATTAACAAAATTGGTCCATTTTTGGGACTCATTCAGACCTTGTTGTCTTAAGAACTCAACTCCATGTGAAGGAGAGAAGGAGAAGGGGCTAGGGTTGGGGTGATAGGGACTATAATGAATAGTGAGAATTTTAGAAGGACTAAAATGTAAAAGCAAATCCACCTGTCATAAGTTGGTGCCATGTGTCACTATCTACATGGAGATCGATGTATCTAATTAACCGTAGAGACTAAAATGAAAAACAAAATCTTTTACAGGGACGTAAACACAAAAAAATTTTAAGGACTAAAGTGATAAAATTGGTCGGAACTAAAAACTTATTTAAGCCTTATAAAAATATATATTTTACACTGGTCATAACTGAAATTAAACTTTTATTTTACATAACTATTTTTTTATAACTTCACGCATCACTCACGCGAGTGTTAATTGAGATATATAAATTCTTGTTAATTATATTGTATATATTAGCCCACAAAAATTACCTTTCCCCAAAAAATTGTGAAACCATACTTTAGTATATCAACAAAGTTTGGAATCTGATTATCTCATATTGCTTAATATTGCTTAAATATGTATAATTTCATTGTCCAATTAATTAAGGGATCATGCACATTGCGATAATATACGCAAAAATTGAAGTAGGGGGATTAATGCATTTACCAACATAAAAAGAAGTAGGAAGAATGCAACATTCGTGTGTTTTCAATAAGAAAGGAACTTGCAAACAATCATCATGTGCATGATGTCTGGGCGTGTCAATATATAATATTAGACTGTGTTCCTAACAAGAATAAAACTAACTAAAGAAACAAAAGAAAAATGATATATGGGAAGACATAAAGATTGTGTGAACCATTAAGATATACAAAGGCATAAATGAAAACTACTTTCATCCCTTCACTCCTAAACATGATATATAAAAAGGATCAAATCATAATTGAAAACAAGTCAATAATTCAATCCAATGGTACTCACAAAATGCCTATTAGAATCGTTGCAAATAGAGGGCATATATGCATGCCTAACAAACGAGTTTGCTTTGTTTAGATAATTAGATCAAACAATTGATCATTAGAAAATGGTTTTGGCCACATTTGTCTTAACCTTACTCTTGTCAGCATTAGCCTCTAAAATCATTCGGCACTGGCTAATAGGAAGGTTTTTCTCTTTGTACACGAACAAGAACCTTCCTCCTGGCCCACCAAGATGGCCTATTGTTGGTAACCTCCTCCAATTAGGGCAACTCCCTCATAGAGACTTGGCATCTTTATGTGACAAGTATGGACCCTTAGTTTATTTGAAATTGGGCAAAATCGATGCTATTACTACTAATGACCCTGAAATTATACGTGAAATACTTGTTTGTCAAGATGATGTTTTTGCCTCGCGTCCACGCACTCTTGCCGCGGTTCATTTAGCATATGGGTGTGGTGATGTTGCACTCGCCCCTCTAGGCCCACATTGGAAGCGCATGAGAAGGATTTGCATGGAACACTTGTTGACCACAAAGAGGCTTGAAGCCTTCTCAAAACACCGTCAAGATGAAGCCCAACACCTTGTCAAGGATGTTTGGGCCCAGGCCCAAGAAGAAAAGCCCATCAACTTGAGGGAGGTTTTAGGTGCTTTCTCAATGAACAATGTCACTAGAATGTTGTTGGGGAAACAATACTTTGGTTCTAAATCTGCTGGCCCACAAGAGGCTTTGGAGTTTATGCACATAACCCATGAGTTGTTTTGGCTCTTGGGTGTGATATATTTAGGTGACTACTTGCCAATGTGGAGGTGGGTGGACCCTTATGGGTGTGAAAAGAAAATGAGGGAAGTGGAAAAAAGAGTGGATGACTTTCACTCCAGAATTATTGAAGAGCATAGAAAGGCAAGGAAAGATACGAAGGGGATAGGAGAAGGTGATGAGGAAATGGATTTTGTGGATATTTTACTATCTTTGCCAGGTGAAGATGGAAAAGAGCACATGGATGATGTTGAAATAAAAGCTTTGATTCAGGTACTGGCCTTTTATATGAATAAGGTTCATTGTCTATTAAACATTTAACAACCTATAACCGTAACATCTTACAATTGATAATGGTTAATAGTCATTTGGTAGAGATTATATTTGAATTTGAATTGAATCCATAGTATTACTCCCTCTATTTAAAATCTTTGGTGGTTTTACCTTTTTTTTCCAAAACTTTTGGTTAGTTTAGGATTTCAAAAGATAATTTACCACTTTTTCTAACTATACCTTTAGTATAATTAATAAGTTTTGACTGGAGTAATAATAAGAATAGTTAGAATAATAAAAAATATCAAAATTTGTAAAATAATAAATAGGATCATTTTAATAAATTTATCCAATTAATTATAGTTCAAATGGTAAGACACAAAAATGTTTCTATGTATTTAAGTCTCAGGTCATGGGTTTGAATCCTTGACCATGAGTGACAAAACTTGCTAGCAAGAGAGGTGATTATCCGTTACAAGAAAAACCTCCCACGAGGATTCGAATCAGTGGCGTATCCAGGACCCTGGCCAGTGGGGGCAATTCATATAAAAAATAAAATTTAATAATAATTAGTATTCTTTTCATGCATATAAAGATAAAGACATAAATGTCAAAATCATAAAATTTTAATATATCTAAGACTTGATTACATTTTTTGTCCTAGTTATAGCGATTGTGTGATTTTGATCCCCAATTTCATTTGAACAAATTGGTTTCTATTCCAATTATCACAATGAGGTTTCTCCGTCACTATGACGTCTAATTTTTAACACCAATGGCCTATGTGGCACATGTGAGATTAATTTGACACTAAAACAAGTCGCATTGGGCACTAAATAGAACCATTTTGGCACTGATGACATGACAAAGACCCTCAAACATAAGAAATTTTAAGCATGTATTGCATTATTTGCATTACCGACTTTCTTTGTAAAATTTTCTACCAACCTATACCATGCCAAGGTGAGCTAACTTAGTGTTAAATTTATCTTACGTGTGCTACATAAGCTCTAGGTGCTAAAAAGTGAAAGACATAGTGACAGAGGAACCTGATTTGGACAATTGGGGGATCCAAAATTAGAAATCAGTGGACCAAAATTGCACAATCACAATAAGTAAGAGACCGAAAGTGCAATTAATTAAACCTATATCTAATAAAACAAATTACATACTTTATAATTGTCTATGTGATTTTATCTTTTGAAATTGTTGAATGATCAGCTTATTGTCAATATTATTGAACACATCTCTCTCGATATAAGTCACTAAACAATAATTCATTCATGTATCATTAGAATTCTATTGAGTGGGGTCAAAAATAAAATTTTGGTGGGGTCAAAATTGAAAAAATATAAATAATAAATAACATTTTTAAAATTTGAATGGGGGCATGTGGCCACCCTCATTTGTATGTAGATCTGCCAATGATTCGAACCATGACCTGGGATAAATACATGGATGCATCATTGTATCTTACCACTTGAGCTAGTGTACCAAAACTTTAAACCACCTAAGATTTGTAAAAAGGGGGAAATATTTTGTAAATAATGATTAGAAATAATGTTTATAATTGTTTAGGATATGATAGCTGCTGCAACAGACACTTCGGCTGTTACAAATGAGTGGGCGATGGCAGAGGTAATCAAACACCCACATGTTCTCCACAAGATCCAAGAAGAGCTTGACACGGTGGTTGGTCCCAATAGAATGGTAACAGAGTCCGACTTGCCACACCTTAATTACTTGCGATGTGTTGTGCGTGAAACCTTCCGCATGCACCCAGCGGGACCATTCCTCATTCCACACGAATCCCTTCGTGCTACCACCATCAACGGCTACTACATACCCGCGAAGACACGTGTCTTCATCAACACCCATGGGTTGGGTCGAAACACCAAGATTTGGGACAACGTGGGTGAGTTTAGACCCGAGAGACACGTGTCGGCTAATGGGAGCAGAGTTGAGATTAGTCATGGACATGATTTCAAGATACTTCCGTTTAGTGCTGGGAAGCGCAAGTGTCCTGGTGCACCACTTGGTGTGACTTTGGTTTTAATGGCTTTGGCTAGACTCTTTCATTGCTTTGATTGGACCCCACCAAAGGGTTTGGATCCTCAAGATATTGATACTGAAGAGGTTTATGGGATGACTATGCCTAAGGTTCACCCCTTGATTGCTGTTGCTACACCACGTTTGGCAAATCATATGTATAATTGATTTAAGTGGCAACTCAAATTTGAAATAATTATGTGATGATTAATAAACAAAAGTTACCAACATGGTGTGGCACAAGTGGTAGGTATTTGAGTACTTTAAGCTATATTTAAGTTTTCTTTAGTTAAACTACTGTTAGGATCTTTGACCCCTGATTCGGTGCTTAGTCACACTTAAAGTTTCTCACCCTTTCTCAAAAGTGTGTTTTTGTGATGATCAAACATTGGTTCTCCTACCCACAAGTTCAGCGTGTGTTGGTAACTGAGTCACTCCTATTGGGTTATCTATAAGTAAGTTCGAAAATGGAATTAAATGAAAAGTATATGAAAAAAAATAATTATTTTAAAAAAAATATTTATAATTTTGAAGTTTTTAGATTTTAGTTATGACATATATAAGTCACAATGATGTTATACCTATTTATGTAAATAACAATGTATATCGGTCTATATGGTAAGAAATATGATTCTTTTAAATAAAGTCTCAAATTCGAGCATGTGAATGGGGAAAAAATAAATTATGGAAGAGGTTTGAACTCTAAGTAGGAAGCATTAGTCTTGTCTAGGATTAATCAAGACCTGAAGTTTCTATTGCTAAAAATCTCAAGTAAAATAAAATATTAATTTATATTTCTCAAAATTTAAAAAGCAATGTTAATTTCAAATCATAGTAACAAAGTGACTTCAAGGGATTTGTTCAGCAGAAAGACGAACATATAACTTTAGGTGGATATGTAGTTACAAGTTGATAGTTTGTTTTGAAGTGAACTAAAATAGTAAATTAATCAAAATGCACACAAACTAGTGCATGAACTACCAAACTGCAATTAAAATAATAAAGGTAATGATAGGGAGACAAGGAAAGAAGTGTTTTTTTTTTCAATCTTTTTTCTCCAAATTTCTCCCTACCTCATCAGGGAAGACCAATAGCACATCACAACAACTAGAATAGTAATCATACGAGAATATAGAGATTTTTGAAGAATACCATACAGAATGTGGGCAGTTTTGAAGAAGGGAACAACTCCTCTCTAAAATCCACAATGGCTTTTAAGCAATGTTGTAGTCGCGAATCCAAAAATTTATCATTAAGGGTGTGTTTGGGTGTTTTGGAGAAAATGAGAGGGTTTGGATATTTTAAAGGGAAAGTGAAGGGAAAGAAAAATGCATACCTTGCATGGATGCTCATTTTATAATAGAAAAATCAAAATTTTCAAAAATCTCCAAATTGGAAGAACTCCAAAAATGTACTGTGGAGAGGGTTTTGGAGGGTTTTTAAAAAAAAATTACCCCCTTTTCCCTTTTTATAAAACTAAAATTTTGCTATAAACCCTACCATTCCTTCCAAAACTCCCAAACACACATCCTAAGGGGTTAATAGTCAAAGACACTAAGCCAAAGATTTATTAGAGGGCCTATATAGTCAAAGATAATAAGCCAAAAGTTTACTGTGTCACATATAATAATAAAAGACACAAGAGAAATAATGAAAGAGTCATGATCCATAGTATTATTTACTAAACCTACCCAATGGCCAATGCAGTATAGAGACTTTACCCAAAGCAAAAGGATAATTCCTCTTATTTCCAAAAAGTGACTTAATTTTTTTTTTCATTGAAGCTGTTGTCTCATTACTACACATCGAAGGGGGAAAAAGAGTCATATGCCTAAATTTGACAGCAAGAGATAAGTGGTTTTTTTTTAACAAAGAAATAGAGAAAAAGGAATAAAAGCAAAGGAGTTGGAATCCAAAGCCTAGTAAAGGCATGGACATCATAAGATTAAACTATTCAGACCAGTTTCCAATTCTACTACCAACAAACTACCAATCTACATATACTCAATTGAGATATGCTAGCAACACACTCTCTGACACACTCTTTCCAACATACATTCTATGATTGGTTAAAATCCATATAGAACCCACTACTTTGGACATGGGTCCCACCAAATAAGATATGACACCCACATGAATTTCACCAAATCATAGAGAGTGGTTGGAAAGAGTGTATTGCTAGCACTCCTCATACCTCATTAACTATTTGTCACAACATAGAAACTAAAATACAAATATAAACTTCCAAGAATGTGAAGAAGATTCCTCATGAGTGTAGTTTTCCCTTTCTGAGTCTAGCAGCTTGGATCTGATCTGCAAGTGATACTTCTTTCTGCATTTTTTCTCTCCTGATAAGCTCTAAATCCAATTTATTGTAAGTTGGAAAAATGGAATAAAAAACGTCTCCTTCTCTGGCTACTCCACTTCTGATGTTCTTAGCGATGAGAGCCTAAAGACAGGACAAACATACCATCATTACTAACAAAGCGGGATAAATAAATAAATAAATAAGAGGTTGGTCAACATACAGAAACTTGAAAACAAAGGAGAGATTGAAATATTTTCACTTGATTGAAAGGAGAAACAGATACAAAATATCTAGATCCCTATGAGGCTATCCTAATTAAGGAAATAAGGAAACAAAAAATACAATCAATCCCCTAATTACTGTGATTACGATCCTACATAATTACAAATCTAATCATATCTGATACAACTATTATACAGCCACACTAACACACAAGCTTTTAAGAACTATATATCACTCTTGAAAGGATGCTTCTAAGACTATTTTCAAAATTGACATATTCCTGAGATAAAAGCCTTTTTACTTAGCTTCTTTACCTTCTTGTTCCAAATACAAACTATCACAGGATGAGGTTTAAGTTTCCAATAAGATGACCAAGAGTGCAAGTGTTTTCAAATTTCAACTGAAAAAGGCAACCAATTAGTTACTGGATTCAACAAGTGAATTTCCTATTTCTATACTCTGACCAAAGTAACTCTGAGCAGTATTCTCCTTTGTCTTTCAAATGAATTATGACTACACAATTCAGCTGAGATTTAAATTCAATTGCCATCTCAATAGGTACACTACTCTCATTCTTAATTGTTTCATCATGTTGCATTTATAAACCGCCAATAAAATGAGGATACCATAAATGCCTACCTTAGTTAATTTAGAGCTGAGTTTGAACTCTTGAGGAACTTCCGAGGCACCTTCTTCGCCTTCCTTTGCATTTTTGTACGGTTGACTCTTTACATTCCCTCTTGCTTTAGTCTTCTCTCGATGATCTCTTCTCTTTTGAGTGAGCATTACCTTTTTTATTGCTTTTATCCGTGCTGCTTTCTCCGCTTTTACCCTTGCCATCTCTTTGGCCTTTGCCTTTTCTGTAGTACGCTGAAGCTGATTGAGGAGAACCATTTCTTCCTGTATCTTTTCATAGCTATCCCAGTCTAGTTCTTGTTCTCCACTCCCTCCTTTATTAGCTGCTTTGGCTATGCTCTCCCTCCATGACTGGATGAATTTCTTCGCTCCGACAATTGCCATCTGCTTTTCTTTTTCCTTTTCCTCTGCCTGCAGAATTTGGTGGAACTCCAGTTGTTCTTTTATCTTGTCGTAGCTATCCCAATCTAGCTCTTCCTGATCACTCCCTCCTTTCTTGGCTGCATTCGCTATGCTTTGTTCCCATGAGAGGAAAAATCGCTCCCCCAGCCGCTTTGACTTCAGCCGCTCTTCCCAAACACGTCTCAGCGAATAACTTATTTTTACCTTGATTTGATCACTGCATGAAGGTTCAACACACGATGAAAGATTGGAGATTGAATTGCCATTGGCTACATTCATTAAATATTCATGCCAAAGATTCCAACAATAATACTAGAACAAGTAGTAGTAACTAGTAACTGTTACATTTGGTTTCTCTAAGCTAAGTAACATACAATACTGTGTCATTGTCACAACCTTATTGCCTATGCTTTTCCATCATGACTATATATGGTAGGAACTTCCATATGTTATCAACAAAAGAGTAGGAATCCTACTCTTTTTTTGCGAAATATTTCTAAATTATGGATACCCAAGAGTCCAAGAACGGCTAATATGTTTTACCTATGACAACGGGGATGTTCAGCCATCTTCTTCTTTACCTGAAAATTTTTCAGAAAGGGAGGGGAAAGTGAATATAAATCACTGGGTGAATCAACAGAAAGGAACTACCTAGTAACAGGAAAATATTCTTTTGTAAGGTAACTAACATTTGAAATCTTATAATAAGGAGAGAAAGGAAACAGAACCAAAATAGGCAATAACAATTAAAATCATTGCAACTACAATAAGGCATGCCATGCTGTGAACACTTAACACTCCAAAAAAACAAAACTGACTCTTACTTGACTTCACCTTGGGGTCCCTCAAAGCCTCTAAAGTTCTTAGCCTGATTCGCTCCCGAGTCTCTGCATTGTGCACAGAATCACTCAACACAAAATTATCCAACCATAAAGCATCAATAGAGGGTGAGCCTTGGCGCAACAGTAAGGTTGCTGCCTAGTGACCCGATGTCACGGGTTCGAATCTGGAAACAGCCTCTCTACTTGTGGGGGTAAGACTGCCCCTCTCCAGAGCCCACATGGTAAGAGCCTGGTGCACTAGGCCACCCTTTTTTTATAAGGCATATCAATCAATGTCCATTTTTTTTTCAAAAAAAGAAACTAAACTACCTGCAGTGTGTTTCCTTCCCTTGTTCCAAGGTACTCTTCCTTTGTTTGCTAGTCCTATTTTAATTCTTCTCATCCTCTCCTTTAGTACTTTCTTGCTGAGAGATGATTCTAGAGAGTCACTAAGGCCAACAACTCCATTCCCATCATCATTCAAACAATCAGAAGAATCAACACTTATCTGCAGCTCTTCAATTGGGGGGAGATTAACAACCCTTTGGGAGGAACAACAGACGAATGCTGATTTAGTCTTCACCTTGTAAGACATGTGAGGAAGCACGTGCAGTGTTGTTGTTGATGTTGGAGGGAAAAATGTACAAGCGCAATCCACCATATTGCTCAGGAATTCAGTGTTGGAAATATGAGTCAAGAAGGGAGAGTATGGAACAATCATTCCTCTGACACTGACAGAAAAATCATATGAAAAAAAAATCTAGATTAAATAAAGCACAAGGCAGAGAACAAACTTAAAACTAGTCGATGTTCTCAATCAATCATCAATTACTCAATTACTATATAAGCAAATTATGTCTTGTCTTCCTTGGGTGGGACATGTATCACCTCCTAGACCTTACACGTGTCTTCTCTGATACCTTTTTATTTCTAATTAAAATTGTTTTGTTTGATGGTTTTTTTTTTACTCTTTTTGTTGAGAAAGACACGTACTTTATACGGACGGGTACATCAACTAGTTTTTTTTTCCTTAACATAAACACTAAAAAAATCTAATAGACGAACCAATTTTGGCTAGAATTAAAAAAAAAATGAGAGCAAGTGTCCAGAGTAACGAAGCTGCCTATTAATGCATATATTTTGAGTTACTCATGCTCGTGTCGTGAAGAAAGAATCTTTAACAATATAATAACAATGTAGTATTTTTTTTTTTGGTTCATGTCATTCGTTCAGGCTACCTAGCATGCCGTGATATTTTGAGAAGAAGAAATAACAATATAATAACCATTAAATGAGAAAAGAGCATAAGCGACGTGTGCTGTTCAAAATGGGAACAAACTTTGTGCTGAAATTAGAGAGAGAGAGAGAGAGAGAGACAGGGCTCACAATGAGTCGAAGCGGAGCATGTTGGATAAAAGCAGGTGGTGTTTCCTTCCTTCCGCAGAGGCCGAAAAAGGAGTTAGGCAAAATGGAACATGAATGAGTTGTAGCTCAGAAAGAGGCAGCTCCAATTATATCTAATCTCTTCTCATCTTTATTATGAAGGACTTCACTCTCACTATATTATTGCAAGAAAAATGATTGGTGGACACCCAATGCCAATCTACCACTAGAGAGAGAAAGAGAGAGATGAGAGAAAAGTGATAAAATAATGTGATATGTGATGTGATAGTTAGAGAGAGATAGAGAAAAATGAGAGGTATTGGATGGATGGATATATTTTTTAGGTGTATGTGTATCATTACTCTTATTGCAAAGAGAACTGATACACGGACACCTTACTTTTGTGCTCCACCCTTCCCACACCTTAGCCAGCTGGCAATTTAGTGAGTCAGCAAAGAAAAAGTGGCGAGTCAGCAACAATTGATTTAACTGGAAAAACGAAAAAGAAAATGAAAGGTTGCATAGCAAAATAAAGGCGGGAGAGCATGAGAAATGACCCATTATTGTTCCCAAATCAAACTCTCTCTTTCTCTGTGTGAAGAAGCTCTGTTTGAAGAAGCTCTCTGAGGAAGCCATTGTACTTGCGACTCATTCTCACTTGCCATCGCGGAGAAGACATCGTTGTGGTTGAACATTTTCCTCTCTGGTTCTATACATTTTCCTCACCTTAGTTTGTAGATATTTTTTATGAGCACCGTCACTCACTGTCGACGGGATGTGTGCGGTGAGAAGCGGCACTACGACGGGAAGATCCTGCTCAGGGTCAATAACATTGTCGAGATCCCCCACATTTCTGACGAGAACGCCAAAGAGGACCCCGAGGTTAGGGTTACGGTCAAGGATGACGTGGGACTTTTCAGGAAGAGGTTGAAGGAGACGATGGCCCGAGAAGGACGAGCTCGAGCCGCCGCAGAAGAGCAACGTGGAACATGTTCGTCTCTATTTTCTGCACCCGAAGTGGTGACCCGCTGGTGCTGACCGCGGATTCTGTGACCTTCCCATACTGCGAGTTCTTCTGTGCTCTATGTTCCTCAGTTGTAGGTAGTCTATGAACACGGAATTGCTGTAGAGTTGTTGCAAATAAAGAGGGTTTTTTTTTCCTCTTTTGTTTACTTGGTACGTTCACTACAAGAATTTTGGTGGCCGATTTGCTACCTAATATTGGAATTGATTGATAATTGTGTATTTTAATATTTGTTTAGGATTTGATAATATTGGAGTTTCATTTTTGTTACACAATTCGAATCTGCTGGTGAGAAGAGTTGATACCCCAAGATTAGGACGCAGATATCTGATATAAAGAGCAGGTATAAAACTATTTGAGATTCACATGATGTGTGCTCTGTTCTCTCTCTCTCTATATATATAGGATAACATATGGCTGAAGCCAGTTGCCAAATTCTGTTATGAGAGGACCAATTTGAATTATCTGTAGTTAGAGTTAAAAACAGATAAGGATGCATAACTTATCTAGATCAATTCTAATCCACTGGAGGTGAAAGTAGACTCGAAGTGCAAACAAATATTAAATACTATCAATATTTGATTCAATGCCTAATAAGTATTCCTTAGGTTCTTGTTTACGTTGAAGTTTTATTCTTTTGTTTCCCTTGATTGAATTTTTGATTCAGTGAATATTTATTTGTTTATTGGGAGATTCTTTGATTATGTAAGTTTTTGGCAGTTTTGATTAATTATATTTGCATTTGTGCTTTTGTGGTTGAGTTCAGAATGGGGAGTTCTTGATATCTATGGGTGCTCTGTATTACTTGGCAAATTATCATAGCTTACTAGTTGTCACTTACTAAAACAAGTTTTGTTTTGCATCCATATTGTTTATTAATCAAATGGCTCAGTAGTTGAAACTTGAAAGACCTGTTTAAGTTTTAAATTTGTCTGTGTATAATTTCAAAAACAAATGTGAACTAGACCTTTAACTTGTCACTCTTTTGGACTATCTCAACTCATGATTGATTTTTGAAAGCTCTCCAAATCAATGAATGGATTTAAGGACTTGATTACTTTTGTAGTATTTGATTTGTATTTTCCAAGTCTAATAAGAGTATCTGATCTCTTTCTCTTTGATTCTACACTCTCTCAAATTCTCTTAATTTTCTCCAAGTCTAATCTACAAGGTCCCTTCCCTAGTGTTGGTCTAGGACTCCAGGGCAAGAAAGTGACAATATAAGAAAGTGATGTGGTGAGTGCAAGAAAATTTAGAAATAGAATTTGAGAGATAGAAACAATTGCAATTTGAGAGATACTATTTCTGGTGTTGTTATCTTTAGCGTTGTTTTTATGCTTACATAAGAGGCTGTGTTTATGAAGGTCTCATGAGTTTTCTATAAACATGATAATAATAAGCAACTCAAAGAGGACCCTTGCCAAAACTTCCAAGACCCAAAGAACTATGGAACCTACTGATATGGAAATCCAAATACTACCCTGTACAAAATATGAATTCCTACACTAGCTGGAAACGAAACAGAAGCAGGACTTATGTACAAAATAAATCAACTAAGTCTGCTAAAGCCACTGCTAAAAGATGTTTACCGGCTGCTTAATTACTTTGATGCAGTGCAGACATCTATTTGTTTATGCTTTTTATTGTTTGGCTATATGTTTATGCTTTTTATTCCCTTGACCTTTAATGCTTTGAATTGAACACATGATTTTGTAAAATTTCTCTCCTTTGATTTTGTACTTTGTTTCTTCTTTGCAGACATCTATATAAGGGAACATATGGTTAGCACCAAATACTAAAGATTTTGAACTCGCATGGTATAGTTATTAATAGAGCAAATGTTGTTCTTGGAGATTGGATATGTGCACAAGGATTCAGTGATGCTAATGCTTCAGAACCGAGAACCATTAGTCACAGCACTTGGACAAAACCTCATCATGGGTTTATGAAGTGCAATGACCATTAGTCATAGCCTGTAAACAATCTATCTTCATAGTACATGGCCATCAGAGGAATGATATCAGATAGCATGTACAGGAAATTTCATTTAACCATATGGATCACATGATTAACCCGTTTTGTGTATACTATTAACCATATTTAAAATGACTAATTCATGGTATGGAAATAATAGACTCTGAACCTAATAATGAATTTTACAAGTTTTAAACGACCTATGTCGATAGTACATACCTATTGAAAAAATGATTGATTCAAATATAAAGAATGATTTAGACATTCATTTAACCATATGCATCGCTAGATTAACCAATTATTTGTCTTCTATTAACCGGATCTCAAATGACTGAATAAATTAGAGAACTATTCACTCACATGCAATGGATAAAATACAAACTTTGAATCCTCAATGAATTTTACTAGCTTTAAACAACCAATCTAAGTTGCGCATAGCTACTGAGAGAGTGGCTCAGATAGCACGTACTTAATCACATGGAGCCGTAAATTAACCATATTTTCAATTGGAACTAAAGGCAAATGTGCTTATAAAAAAAAATCATTTCAGCACTAGTTGCCTAATTTTAATTGAAAAATAGTTTTAACGTTCAACAATATCATCCCATAAATAGCTTTTTCAAGTTATTAATATAATTTTGTTGTAGTAGGACATGAAATTGCATGTAACCACATGTATCACAAGATTAACCAATTATTTGTCTTCTATTAATCAGAGTTCAAATGACTAGTTCAATTATAGAGAACTATTCACTCACATGCATTGGAAACAACACAAACTCTGAATTATCAATGAATTTTACATGCTTCAAACAACCTATCTAAATTTGGATCAGATAGCATGTACTTAACCAAGTGAAACCTGCATTTAACCATATCTGCAAATGAAATTAACCACAAAAATGTGTTTATTAAAAAATTTCATTTCATCACTAGTTAGCTAATTTTTCCTGAAGACTAGGTTTAGTTTTTATGAAATATTCTCCCATAAAGTGTTTTCTACAGTTATTAATCTAATTTGGTTGTAGTATGAGAGAAAATTCGATTTAACCATATGGATCACAATATTAACCATATTAGCAAATGGAATTAACCACACCTATGTGTTTATTGAAAGTTTTTGTATTTCATCACTAGTTGACAATTTTACTTGAAGAACAACTTTAATGTTCATCAAATATCCTCCAAGAAAGTTTTTTTTTTTTATAGTTATCAATCTAATTTGGTTGTAATAGGACAAAAAATTCAATTTAATAAATCAGATCACTTTATTAACCAATACTTGGTCTCCTATTAACCAGATAGCAACAAACAGATTCAATTGTGGATTATTCACTCATATGCATTGGAAACAATACAAACTCTGAATTCTCAATGAATTTCACAAGCTTTAAATAGTATACCTAAATAGTACAAAAACTATTTGTACTTGACCACGTGTGGCTTACAATTAACCACACTTGTAAATAGAATTAACCACACTTATAACTCCAAAACAGAAGTATCCCTTACATCAACTGTTAGCATATTTGTAAAAAGTCAAATATGTGGAAGATTATATTAAATTTAAAGATAAAAATAGTGGTTGTCTTCTCAAATTCAAAAGAAATCATCCAAGAATATAGGTCTTTGACATCATTCTTCTACATCTCAAGGCTCAAGGATGATCGTCTTCATGTCCAAGCTGCAAATATGAAAACAAGATACTAAGCAAGAAAGAAGCAAAAAAGAAACCAAAAAAATGTATTAATGGTAGTTGCTTAAATCAAATAAATTCTTAAAGAAGAATGCTTCAATAACAAACATTTTGATTCCCTATACACACATATGGTAGAGTTTTGATTCACATACAAATACCATTCTAACATGTTAAATTTTGGATATGGGCCAAATGCTCTTTTCCAATGGCAATGTAACACGAAAAAATGATAAAATTACAACCCTGCCTCTCGTTCTAACCAACTAAGTCAGGCAAATCGAAGTGGAGCCCCTTTCAATGCAGTTTGTTATCTTTTTCCTACCTAAAACATTTGATAAATTTCAGAAATCTGTTTCATCTCAAACTTTTAGTTTTCTATTCCAAAACATAACTTGATGTTATAAGTAAATAGTCATGTTGCAATAAATGTACGAGGAGCTTAAAATCTTGATTGTACATCAAGAGGAGAAATGAAATGCTATAACTAATATGGCATGAGAACAACAGGAGGGGAGTATTGGCATTATTTTCAGGCCTCTAAAAATTCAATCCAAGTTGGTCACAACAACTGGACAACTGGATCATAGGTAACCACACAAAAATACAAGTTAACCACTTCTGGGAACACAGTTAACCGTTTAACTTTCTTTAAAAAAAAATTCATCTCATGAAAATGACAACTTGTGTGAATCGAAGGGGAGGTTTTCAGTTTATCATGTATCATACCAAGAAGTGTTTTCAAGCTAGTTTAGTCGTGGCAGTAGCAGAAATCATGTGTCACCATATTCAGAGCCTAACTAACCACTTTTTTGTGAGAGACTAACCATGACCTTAATAAATTTATCAGTGACAGAATTATTCTAACTCACATGGCATGGGAACAATAAGATGGGAGTATTGGCATTATTTTCAGGCCTCTAAAAATTCAATCCAAGTTGGTCCCAACAACTGGAGAACTAGATCATAGGTAACCACACAAGAATACAAGTTAACCACTTCTGGGAACACAGTTAACCGTTTAACTTTCTTCGAAAAAAATTTCACCTCAGGAAAATGACAACTTGTGTCAATCGAAGGGGAGGTTTTCAGTTGATCATGTATCATACCAAGAAGTGTTTTCAAGCTAGTTTGGTCGTGGCACTAGCAGAAATCAGATGTCACCATTTTCATATCCTAACTAACCACTTTTTTGTGAGAGACTAACCGTGACCATAATAAATTTATAAGTGACAGAATTATTCTAACTCACATGGCATGGGAACAATAGGAGGGGATTATTGGCATTATTTTCAGCCCTCTAAAAATTCAATCCAAGTTGGTCACAACAACTGGAGAACTGGATCATAGGTAACCACACAAGAATACAAGTTAACCACTTCTGGGAACACAGTTAACCGTTTAACTTTCTTTGAAAAAAATTTCATCTCATGAAAATGACAACTTGTGTCAATCGAATGGGAGGTTTTCAGTTGATCATGTATCATACCAAGAAGTGTTTTCAAGCTAGTTTGGTCGTGGCAGTAGCAGAAATCAGGTGTCACCATTTTCATATCCTAACTAACCACTTTTTTGTGAGAGACTAACCGTGACCACAATAAATTTATCAGTGACAGAATTATTCTAACTCACATGGCATGGGAACAACAGGAGGGGATTATTGGCATTATTTTCAGCCCTCTAAAAATTAATCCAAGTTGGTCACAACAACTGGAGAACTGGATCTTAGGTAACCACACAAGAATACAAGTTAACCACTTCTGGGAACACAGTTAACCGTTTAACCTTCTTTGAAAAAAATTTCATCTCATGAAAATGACAACTTGTGTCAATCGAAGGGGAGGTTTTCAGTTGATCATGTATCATACCAAGAAGTGTTTTCAAGCTAGTTTGGTTGTGGCAATAGCAGAAATCAGGTGTCACCATATTCATATCCTAACTAACCACTTTTTTGTGAGAGACTAACCATGACCTTAATAAATTTATCAGTGACAATTATTCTAACTCACATGGCATGGGAACAACCGGAGGGGAGTATTGGCATTATTTTCAAGCCTCTAAAAATTCAATACAAGTTGGTCACAACAACTAGAGAATTGGATCATAGGTAACCACACAAGAATCCAAGTTAACCACTTTTGGGAACACAGTTAACCGTTTAACTTTCTTTAAAAAAAATTCATCTCATAAAAATGACAACTTGTGTCAATCGAAGGGGAGGTTTTTAGTTGATCATGTATCATACCAAGAAGTGTTTTCAAGCTAGTTTGGTCGTGGCAGTAGCAGAAATCAGGTGTCACCATATTCATATCCTAACTAACCACTTTTTTGTGAGAGACTAACCATGACCTTAATAAATTTATCAGTGACAGAATTATTCTAACTCACATGGCATGGGAACAACAGGAGGGGATTATTGGCATTATTTTCAGCCCTCTAAAAATTAATCCAAGTTGGTCACAACAACTGGAGAACTGGATCTTAGGTAACCACACAAGAATACAAGTTAACCACTTCTGGGAACACAGTTAACCGTTTAACTTTCTTTAAGATAAAATTCATCTCATGAAAATGACAACTTGGGTCAATCGAAGGGGAGGTTTTCAGTTGATCATGTATCATGCCAAGAAGTGTTTTCAAGCTAGTTTGGTCGTGGCAGTAGCAGAAATCAGGTGTCACCATATTCATATCCTAACTAACCACTTTTTTGTGAGAGATTAACCATGAACTTAATAAATTTATCAGTTATAAAAGGGGAGCAAAGCAAGTGTTATCACTTACCAGGCTTTCCTCCAGACAGTACGGGACTTTCTGCTGGTTCCAAACATATAGCTGTATAAAAGAAAAAACATAAAAAAAGGAATAAAAGGAACCAAAGGGAGCAAACAATCAGTGAGACATCTACTCATGCAAATGTTGTGCACAAGTACCTCACCTTGTTGTATAGAAAAATAAAAGTGGCACTATCCAACAAGTCACTAAAAAGAAACGATGTGAATAGACAAAATAAGACCCACTTACGAAGAAAGCAAGTTGAAAATGAAAACAGAAGGAAACAAATAAAGACTAGTTAAAATCACAGAATTTTGGATATACCAGTTAAAATCCTTCACAAAACAAATTTGTTCATGAAAGATAGTTAGTAGTCATTTTATCGAATAGGTGGGGTACGTTATGTAAAAAAGGGATAAATAAAAAGTCTGCCATATAATAGAAAGAAAGATACTATGGAATCCAGCCATACTATCATATAGGAGTATTATGGCAAACATCACCTACTTCAGCCAAGCATTGATGGCACCCCAAGTTACTCAAATGTTCCTCGACAAATACAGGGGGACATTTATTGGAGTCTCGCTCTCTTTGAACAGTGTCCTTGCAAGATCTTTCATGCTCACACATGGTAATTTCTTTATCACACAGAGACGTGGCTCAGTGGAGCACGGTGGTGGACTGCGCAGCTCCGACGACATCTCACACCAGCGCACGGTGGGCAAACGAAGTTTCTATAGGGTGAAACAGAATGTAAATGAAACCGAGAAACTCTTAATCGGAGTATAAAGTTTATTCCCAGCCTGTAGTGGCCGAAAAATCACAAGTGAAGGGGTGGGTTTTGTTCGTAATGAGCCCCACCAGCAAAGATTGAAAACGAGAGAGAGCTACGAGAGAGCAAGGCAAATGGTTTTGTGTCGATGAGTCCGCGCCCTTTCTTTCGAAAATCTCCCTCCCTCTTTGTTGAGTCACGCTACTTGCTGAGTCACTTTCTGAGTCAGAAAATTTCCCACGTTTCCGGGTGTCGTTCAGTGGTATGAAAACGGGAGTGGTCCAAGAAACATTAGCCTATTGCAAATACGTGTCTTAGTTTTTGTGTCTCCGTCTCTCTTAGATATTTGAGTAAACAAATATTTTGGTCTTTGAGAGTGTCAAGTAGTGTTGTTTTGATCTCTAACATATAGAAAATTATTAAAAGGTCTTCAACTCAAGTTTTTTGTTGGTCACTTTCGTCCCAGCCACCAAGAATGTAATCACTTTTAGAGACCAAAATGACAGTTAAGTAATCACTTTTAGAGACCAAAATGATAGTGAGTAATCACTTTTAGGGACCAAAGTGACTAACGACTGATAATTGAGGACCTTTTAATAATTTCTTATCTGTCAGGGACTAAAATGACATCGTTTGACACTCTCAGTGACCAAAGTGAGTATTTATTCTATTTGAGATGAGATATATACACTTTGTATGGATGTGAAAGAAATTGACAAGATAGAAATAGAAGAGAAGTGAAATACTAGCGAAATTGAGTAGAAATTATATGTTATTCTGAGTAAATAGAAATAAATAAAAAAAGAAATACTTAAGGTTCTGTTTTATTTTTTTTTGTTTTACACAAATATTTTTTTAAATAGTTTTTAGAAACTACATTTATGAAAAAAAGAAAAAAGAATTTAATTAGTATACATCAATAGTATAAAAATGTTTTACACAGATTCTTGTGCAGATGGTTTTTTACACAGAATTTAATTAGTATTACCATGTTGATTTTTGTACAGATATTATAATAATTATTGTTGTAAGGTGGCACTATGATGAGATATGATTGGATATATGTGTAAAATATTTTTACAATGTTAGTACATAGTAATTAAACTCAAGAAAAAAATGTTTAATGATATTAATGTAAAAACAATTTTAAGACTTAAAAAAGTGTTTGGTAAGCTCTCATCCTACTGTAAAAGTGTTTAATAACTCTTGACACATTTTATTGGTCTCTATCTTTCTAATAACAGAAAACACAAAATAAAAACAACAAATATGTTTTTATTTTGATTATGCAATTTTGATCCCTTATTTTTTAATTGTGAAAATTGGGTCACCTACTATTTCAGTTGTTACAATCAGGTCCCTTCGTCACTATGTCGCCCAATTTTTAACATCAGAAGTCTACGTGGCATACTTGAAACTAATTTAACATCAAATCAAGTAACCTGAGGGACCAAAATTACACAATCACAATACATATAAGACAAAAAGTATAATTAATCTAAAATTTAATTAAAAAAACAAATTCATAAAAATCATAATAAAATATTATATTTATATATTGTTTACTTAATTCCTATACAACATGCGAGTTATTACACTGGTTAAAAAAAGGTAGAAAAGTGTGAAAAGAAATTAGGGATAAAAAACCAGTGTCTTGAATATAAAACGGTGGCCCAAAACGCTACTCTACAGAAGGCTAATTTAATCATTTATGATTATTTTGGCCATTGGTCGAAAATTTCAACAAGGTCTTGCCCCCCTAGAAATTCATAAATGGAAGCTAAGATTTGGAGACTCCCTATTTCGGGCATATTTATTCTTAATGGTCACTTTGTTCAATTGCCTATAATCAACACACAACCTAGAATCCCATCGGGAACACACAACCCAGACGTTCCGTCCTTCTTCTTTACTAATAGTACTAGCACTCCCATGGGGATATGCTTGGCCTAACGAACTGTTTAGACAACAAATCTTCTAATTGCTTTTTCAGCTCAGCCAATTCTTTTGGTGCCATTCTATATGGAGCTATAGAGATTGGTCTGGAACCGGATACTATATCTATTGTAAACTCTATCTTCCGCACTGGTGACAAACCTGGTATCTCTTCCGAAAATACCTCCGCGAAATCTTGAATAATAGGCAATTTGCTCAATTCAACTTCCCTCTCGCCTTTCAACAAGGTTAACATCATGTTTTCCTGTGTTTCTTCTTTTGAAGGAACTTCTGATCGGTTTGCAGGTATAAATCCAGGAATCTCAGAATTGGGAAAAACTAAGGTTTTATTGGAACAATCTAAAATGATATGGTTGAAAGATGATCAATCCATGCCCAAAACCACATCTAACAATGTTAAAGGCAAACATATTAAGTTAAGACGATACTCTTTACTAAGAATTGTGATAGGACAATTCAAACAAAAAGTGTTTGCGACAACTGGTTTAGCAGTAGGTAAGGAAACAATTAAGTCAAAAGACATTAAAGATACAGGCAACTTTAATTGCTTCACACAATTAACAGAAATGAAAGAATGTGTTGCACCCAAATCGTATAGTACAATTAAGGGATTACCAGATATGCTACAAATTACCTTGTATCAAATCATCAGATTTAGAAGCCTCCACACCACTCATGGTATAAACTCGCTCCTTAGCTGCTAGTCTTGCCGGTTGTGCATTCTTGATGGCTGGTGCCGGCTTCTGTCCTCTACAATCAATTGCCAAGTGTCCAATCTTTCCACACTTCAAGCAAATTGTTCCTTTCTGTGTACAATTGCTAGAATGGTGTCCTGGCCTCCCGCAATTATAACATCTTATCACATTTGGCCTTTGCTGACCAAAACCTCCATTCACACCAGTCGGTGCATTACTCCTATTTGGTTGTGACAGCCTGAAGTTCACTGGACTCTTATTGTATGGCTTGTTCTGAAACTGCCTATTTTTCTGATACTGCGGCAGGAACCTAGACGGTCCGCCTACACTGCCCTTTGCAACACCCTTTCTCCAAAAAGGATATTACACCATAGTAACCAAAAGTTTTGCAAAGACTTAGAAAATATTTGATAAAAGTTAGTAATCCTTCTCTAAAATTTGGGTAAAATTTTTCGCTTTTCTAAAGAGGAATGAGAAGGACGGGGAGTAAACCCCTTAAAGATTTTCTCTTTGTAAATGTTCTTATGTAAGAAATAAAACATAGCTTTATACTTAAAAATTCCTCATCACATATATAAAATAATCAGAGTTTACAACAGAGGTTTATACAGTGAACACTGAGCCAGTTGAGTCTTTAGACCTCTACCCAATCTAAAGTAATGAATATAGAATCTTCTCGTAATCTTTATCAAACTATGCAGCATCTTTCTTCAGATCCTTCTTCTAAGAGTTAACCCACTTCTTGGGCTAACTATCTACTCCGTCATGCATCAACACAACAGAGCAGGCAAGGGTGAAACTCTAAACAAGGTAATAAGAAAAGTACAAGTACAACCAAAGCATAGATTATGTACCAATCAATTCACATATCAATACATAACCAAGATAACAGATCAACCAAGACTTATAAAGAGATCTCGTTTAAGTAGAACTTACCTTTGTGTTGCAATCTCATACTCATTCACAAAACACAATCTTCTTAACTACACATATATTTATGCATGACACACCAATATCTCTCTAATCACACCAGTGCATTGCTCCCAGGGAGACTTATCCATCCTCACATCATAGAGCGATCGGCTGCAGTAAACTTAACAGCATAAACAGGAAATCCCTTCAGGACCCCTGAAGATACTTCGGAAATACTGCATTTAAAACTTAATAGCAAATCCTAAATAGATCTGCCAGTCAGATTTATCCAAGTCGGGTATACGACTCGTCTCGGCTCAGGGGTATTCACCGACAAGGCCATTGAGACTTTTGAAACCTGGATAATCCCAGTAGACAATTGTAGTCCAATAGAACCTATTTGCAACCCCGTTCTCTCGAAGGTTGTATGCTCATCTCTATAATGCAAATGATCATCTAAATTTGCAAACCATTTTCTCTTCAAATCTCTTTCTCTGTAAAACTCTCTCTGTTTTACTATTTCTCTATAAAAATCTCTAACTCTTCTCAAAACTCTTTGTAAGAAATAAATCAAATCCTTTTATGGAAAGACCACTTCGTAGGAACAGAAAACTGTTTAAAAATAATTTTCTCATAGGACTCTTTTACTATATACTTTAAAATATAAGACTCTCGTCTCTTTTTACTGCTTATTACGGACTAATTCATTATCTCGGCTTTATTTATTTTAAGTTGCTCAACTGGGTGAATCGGTATAAAAAGACTTATTAACTGTATTACAAGAAGATCAAAACGGGGCATAACCACCTAGGATTGATCAAGAGAGAAGAGATTGGCAGTATTTAAACTTATGTCCACTTTCTGATTAATAGCTGTCTGCTTTCAGATTTTAGATAACTCTTTGGAAATGGAATAACTACATGGCGACTGAGCCGTCTGCGGTAATCAGTGTCCAGTTTTCTTGAAAATTTAATATAGACTTAGTGATCGAATTTACGTTTAATTAGTAACGACTTAGGTTTATTTTCGAAGATGAAAAGATTACACGACGGCAGAGCCATCTTTGGTAATCCGTACCCCACTGTAAAATCGATCCTATATACTAAGTAAACGTAGACAATTTATTTCCCTTCTGAAATACATAGGCACTATTTATCTTCCAGGAAAAAGGCTCGTTGAAAGCCTATCTCACTAATTTCCACTGCCGTAGACATTGGAAATTAAACTGAGTTATGTGCATACATATACAGATTGGATACCCACTCGATATTTTCCATTAATAATATAACGATAGAATTCACCGAGAATCTATTACCGTTACATTATATTCCGAAAGATGCTATAACAGTAGAATTCACCGAGAACCCATTACTGTTACACTCTTTTATCCGACAGATGCTACAACAGTAGGATTCACCGGGAATCTATTACTGTTACACTCTTTTATCCAATCCAATCTATTTATATATACGGTATTAACAAAATTACTTCTTTCCCAATCTTATCATGTCATGTATATACCGGGTGTCTAGTGTTGAGAAGACAGCGTACCAATACAGATCCCAGGCCAGAGTGAGACGGACTGCTTTAGCCCCTTCAAAAGTCTCACTTCCTTTCTAGACAGATCCATACTGGTAAACCATTTATCTTAACCATCACCTTGTATATAAATAACAGATAATAACGGGGTTTTTATAAACAATAATTTGTATTCCCTTTGCGGTAAAATTGTGTTTGCGGTAGTATAAAATTTGCCATTATAACGGTATGTTTACAAAAGCTCAAAAATGATTTTGGCATAACCTCTCTACTCACATGGTTCTAAGACTAAATTTGGGCATTATAACTCTACAATTCATAAATAGCACAAAACAATTAAAATAAGACTATAAAACAATCATAAAGCATATAAAAGCTATAAACACCAAAACAAGGAATTCAAACACAAACAAAGATCAAACACTCATACTTCACAAATTACTTTGAAAGATTAACCCCTTACCTTGGCCTTAAGATGATGAAGAACAACCAAGAACACCAAAGAGAAATTTAAGAAAACTAGAGAGAAAATGAGAGAATTGTGTTTGTTCTTCAAGCCTTCCACTTTGATGAGTGAAAATTTATGAAGCACCCCAGCCCTATTTATAGTGAATGGGGCGGCCAAGAGGAGGGATCAAGAGGGAAATAAAAATTTGTGAGGTCACCTAGCTTTTTAAGGCATATGTCATAAAACCCTAATTAAAAAACTATCCATTTTTCTAATTGGCTAATCCTAATGACTAAGCCTCATGACTCATGAGAGAAAAACTCATCCAAGGGCCCTAAATGGGTGTGGATGTCGACCAAGTGAGGCCAAATAAGAGCCATTAGATTGCTTGGACAAAAGCCTAGGGTTTAGGTAGTTTTAAGTGGGAACTAAGGGCAAAATGGTCTTTTTACTTGCCCACCTTACTATTCAAGGTCATCATGATGTTCCCACCACTCTTAGATACTTCTTAGAATTGTATTTGAACCCCTCAAAGTTCCTATGTTCCTATATCATAGCCACTATACCTCTATTCGTCTCAATTCGGCTTATTCCGCAATTAAGAGTCAGAATAGTCTTTTTACTAATCTGGTACTCAAAAATAATTCAGAATAGTAAGAATCAATAAGAAATCTTAAGAATAACACATAAAAGTATTATGGAAGAGTTTTGGAAATTTTACAGTAAGGGTAAGCCTTACGGTTTGTAAGAACAAAGGAAAACCGACGCGCCGTAAGTGAAAAACAGCACTGTTTCAGAAAATTCCAGAAAAATTCTAGAAAATTTACAAATTGAATTTAATTACTAATGGTATCTCTTAAAATTTGATTTTGAGCCCTCATTGTTCGACATAAATCGATTTTGGACCAGAAACCTCCGCTTTCCGTATTTTGTAAGCGTCGGAAAAGTAGCATTTTGATCTGTTTTTCAGAAAATTATGAAATAATTTCCAAAAATCTTAAAAAATATAAAAACATGATTCAGCTACTCAAAATATTTTCTGACCTCAAATCGGTTTCTGAATTAGGGTTTTACGCTTTCCAAAAATAACAGGGTCAGAACGATAATTTTAAAAGTTTCCCAAAAATTCTAAGAAAATTCCAGAAAATCACAATTATTAAAAGAACCAACTTTTATGAAGGAATTTTGTTTGAAAAAGTTGGATTATCATACTTGTGTTATTAAAATCCTTTTCCATCAATAACGGTAAATACGGATGTCAAACAGTAAGAGAAAAATTACTGTTTTAATCAAATAATTTCATAAGTATTTTAAAACCTTCATTATAAGTCTAAAATAATTTTCTTATAACTTAGATCATACCAGATTATTTAAAACAGACAAAAGACAGAAATACAGAAAACAGAAGTCTATAGAAACTTAACTATTTTCACTATTCATACTGTAATACTTAACCGTAACTAGTCATTCTATTTTTCTTTAGGTTTCTATCAAGTCTCTGTAATTCCTATCTCATCTATTTTTCTATCACTGGTATGTATTCCTTTCCTTACTAACAGACTATGGAGTTCTGTCTACGAAGGACTAAAACTGTACTTTCTTTATTTCTTCCTCTTAAAATCCAAACTTAATTCCTAAAACCTTTATATGTCCTCAAACTAATATATCTTCCCTCAAATACCTTTTGGAAGTGTTGTATGAATTTTCCAAATTGATTTGTTATTTATCCTAATAATTAGAATGTCCGTATATAGTTTCCTGACTTCCGTATTTAGCTCTAAACTACTAAGTTTTTGTTCAAAAAACTTCAAGGTAGTTCTAATCCTTAGAAATTAACACTTTGTCTTATAAGTGAAAATTTCGGGATGTTACACCCTTTGCTACTACCTTCTCTTTCTTCAGTATTTTCATCTTCTGACATTTTTCAATCAAGGGTTCAAATTGACGGATCTCATGAACAGAAACAGCTTCCTTGATATCGTAACGAAGTCTCGCTTCGAAATGCTCGCACTTCCATGCCTCGTCAGGTTGAAGCTGAAAAAATTGAAAGTACTTGGGCAAAGTTTTAAACTTAGCCGCATACGAATCCACAGACATCTCTTTTCTGCTGTAGACTCAGGAACTCCCATTCCCTTTCAGTCCTAGCACTCTGAGGAAAGTACTTGGTTAAAAATCGGGTGCAAAAAATCGCCCAAGTTATCTCTTGTTGCTCAGCTTCCAGTAGTTGATGTACCTCTTTCCACCAGTACTTCGCATCACCAATAAGCAGGTACACAACATAGGATACCTTGACTCTCTCAGCACAGTTTAGAGCCACAAATATCTTTTCCAAGTCTTGGATCCAAATATCAGCTTTCTCTGGATCAGGTTCCCCATTGAACTGTTGTGAATTGTGCTTCCTAAAGTCAATAAGTCCTTTAGCCACAGCAGCCTTATCCACCCTCAACTGAGACTATATGTCTCTCTGTTCTGCCCGTTCAGCTTGCTGGGCCATGGTAGCAGCCATAGTGTTCATCGCCCCAATCGCTCGTTCCATTGCCTCAACGTTACGTGCAGATATCGCTTTCTAGAATAAAAACTAATAAGAATATTTCTACCCTCAAGAAAACAAGAAAACAAGCAATTCAACATAATATCACACAACACGCAATGTCAAATAATGTCAATCAAAGTCAAACAACTTAAGCCTAATAGACCTATAACCTATACTTCCCTAAAAGATTGTAAACCTGGCTCTGATAATGCAACACCCTTTCTCCAAAAAAGAATGGTGACCAAAAGTTTCGCAATAACTTAAAAAATATTTTGATAGAAACTTGGTAATCCTTCTCCAAAAATGCGGGTAATTTTTTTTTCCTTTTTAAATGATGAGAAGGATAGAGAATATGTCTTCTTAATTCTTTTTGAAAGATTTTAGATTCATAATATAATCACCACACTTGTAATAGTACTTCATTTCATATATATGAACCATGATATTTTACAAAGAGTTTGCTTCAGTATAAACTATGGTTTAGATACTATAAAAGTAAAGAAAGCGGTAAATACTAAATGAATTGAAAATACAAAATTGGTAAAAGAAAACATATGCTACTATATATATGTGAGCCATATCAATCCCAGATTAACTTCCCAACATAACCATCCTTAATCGAATGTGTAACAGCAGCAACAACCTTCCAACCCTAAAGCGGGGTTTCCTCCTCTGAGTAGTCTTCCTCCGCCTCTCCACATTCCTAGTGTTGCAGTCTTCTTTCCAGATGATATCTGTAACACCCTTTCTCCAAAAAAGATATTAAACCATAATAACCAAAAGTTTCACAATGACTAAGAAAATATTTTGATAAAAGTTGATAATCTTAACCAAAAGTTTAAGATTTTTCCTCTGTACCTTCTCTTCTCTGAGCACTTTTGCCTTTTCGTTTGCTTAACTAAGAGCTCATCAATGGACATTTTCATGGAAGGCTAAACACTTTTCAATCCTTGGCATCGCAACAATTTGGTTTGAATTCGGAGTTCCTCGTTCTTCTTTGTGTTTTCGTATGCATGCTTTCCTTTTGTTAATTTCGATTATGAATTCAATTTGTTGAGCATGATTATATTTGAATTATATTTGATTAGATATAGGGATGAATTCGTGATTGAAATTTAACTGAGACGAGATAACCGATTGGTTATCCGTGTTAATCCAATATGCACATAATTCGACATTCCTCTTAAATTGCGATTGTAACTTAAGGTTTGTTGAGTATATACTATATGATTATATAGATGAATTTGGATTAACAAAGTAGCATTCGGATTTTAAACTTTTCGAACTGTGATGAATTCGTCCAATGCGAGCGATGTCTGGGATTGATTCTTTGATCAATTGCATTTTATCCTGTTACTGTTATTTACTATATTTCAATCCTGAAAATCACAAACCCCCCCTTTGTTTTTATTTATCAGTTACGATTTGATAACATAAATATTGTGTCCTAAGGAAGAATGACCTGAGTTGCCTTATACTACAAATAGGGGGACTTTGACCATTTTGGTTGTGAGCGCGACAATGCTATCATATGTATCGGATCCCTAGGTTAAGAATTCCCCAAATAGCATATCAGTACAGTTCCCAGGAAAGAGAGATGGACTTGAAAAGCCCCTTCGAAGATCTCTGTCTTTCCTAAACAGACCCATACTGATAAACCATTAATCTTAACTATCACCTTGTATATCAATGATAGACAATATCAGGGTTTTCATAAAAGAATAAATTGTATTTTTTTTACGGTAAGATCATATTTACGGTAAATCTAAATTTCGCCATTGTAACGGTATGTTTACAAAAGCTCAAAATTAATTTTGCCAACACCACCTTACTTCCACGAAATTCTTGAGAAATTTGGGCATTATAACCCCACAATTAATTAATAGCACAAAACAATTTAAATTAAAGCCATATAAATAGTTATAAAGCATAAAAAGCTATAACACCAAAAACACATAAGCACATAACAATGATGAATCAAACTCATACTTCTCAAATTAATGTGCAAGAGGTTCCCTTTACTTTTTCCACAAGAACTTGGAAGAACGAGGCTTGAAGAACCAAGAACACAAAGTAAGAAAACTAAGAACTTCAAGGAGAAAAAGAGAGAGATTTTTTATTGTCAACACAAAGCTTTTGATGTGGGAATTTTTATGAAGCAAAGACACGTATTTAAAGAGAAGAGGGGCGTGATTCATGAGGACAAGGGTTTGGAAGAACAAAGAGAAAAATGATAAAACTTCAAAGGAGATTTGAAAGGATTTTTGCTTTATTAACACAAAGGCTTTGGTGTAGGATTTAAGAAGCATGAATGGGGTATTTATAGGGGGAAGGGCAGCCAAGGGGTTGGGTTAAAGAAACTATGGTTGGTTTTGGAAAGCAACCATGGTTTAGCTTTTAATAAAAATCAAAACAATTATCTAATTTCTAATTGGCTTAGGCCAATAACTCATGGCATGACTCAAAATTGAGAAGCCTTGAGAAGGAACTAGACTTATGTGAGTCATGAAGGAGGGGGCGGCCAAGCAAGCAAGTGGATGGAAGAAGATCAGATCAAAATTAATGACTAGATAATTAGGTTTTAATATATCTTTTTCCTAATTGGTTCAAGATTTTTCCCTAGGATTGGAATTGTACCACCCCCATCCCTGGAGGGCATTACATTTAGTAATCAACCCAATACATGGAATTAAATTTAATCAGTTATTGGCTTTCTTTCAAAAAATAATAATGTCAAAGTTATTTAATTTTTCAGAAATGGATTTTCATGGTTAATTTTTCTTCTTCTAAAAGATATTAAATGAAGGCATGATTAAGATAACACTTAGCATATAAGTTCAGAAAACAGTCCTTGAATAAAATTTACATATTTCTCTACAAATCAATGTTTGGGAATAATGTATCATACAAGAAACTTTTCTTTCCCAAAAGAATACTATCTCCCTATGCTGGTCAAGCACTGAAAATTCTACAGAGAATCAAATGAGAAAACCCAACCCACAAACTAAAACGTGCATGTCCATCCTCTGCTCGACGTACCGCCTATCCTTGCCTCCTCATGAACTTCACTCTAAACTCCGGAGTAGCGACTTAAGAAAACATTTTTGTACACAGGAAAATAATACATTACAAGGGTGAAAATCTTGTTCGCAGTTATATTGTCACAGTTAAACAAGCAGCACACAGCAGATATAATGCATACATAGTGTTATACTCATCCTTAAAAGAAATCACATTCAAGAATCACATATTCAACATAGGTCACACAGACAGAAATCACACAGACCACCATTTCCAACTTCACACAGAAGTATTATAGTTTCACACAGAAACATATCATAAGAATTCAATCTATATATACATGACACTTCAATAATCTTCGTATTTTCAGCATACAGCCACGAGCACTCAGCCCGCTATTCCATGGAGATTTTTCCCTACTTTGTTTGAGTGATAGGTGTAGCTAAATACTTAACATGATTTCAAAACCCTTTCGCTTTGGGTTTGCTCTCACAACCATTCCATAAAAGCCACTCTCACCTTATCCTAAAAGGTCCAGTCAGGTTTATCCAAGTCGGGTATACGATTTTTCCCGGCTCAAGGATGCTATTTCTTGGGCATTGGTCGAAGTTCGAAACCTGGATAATCCCAGTATGTAGTTGTAGCCTAACCGTATCAATTCGCAACCACGCATAACGTGAGTTGTGACTCAATGGCACTCAGCCTGGAACACAACCAATGAAATGGCACACAGCCTAATAAAATGGCACACAACCAAATAAAACGGCACATAGCCCAATGACACACAACCAAATAAAACGGCACACAACCTTTTCTTCCCTCAATCGCATTAATTCATCTTTATTCATTATCTTTTAGTCACACAGACTTTTCACTATGCAATTTTATTCATATATTAAGAACGTCATTTTCCAAACTCGGACACTCAGTCCCAACACATCTCACAACCCCAAACACTCAGTCCAAAACAATTTCACAACTCCAGACACTCAGTCCATAATCATTTTATAACTCTAGACACACAGTCCAAAAATATCTCACCGTTATAAATACTCAGTATGTGACACCCTAAGGCCGACGAGGGCGGGGAGTGATCGCCGGTGCAGAGAGGCACGGACAAGGAGCGGCTCCAGCAGGCTTCTAGGCGAAGGGGTACATGAATGAACCGAAATCATACCCGAATGAGAGGAATTCCGAGACTGTGCAGGTATGGGACTGTACAGTTGAGGAAAGCTTAATAGAATTGTTTCGCACTACTCATACCAACAAGATGCATCTTCTTTTCGGTAGCCTATCACTTAAGAACTCCACAGTTAAGCGTGCTTGACTTGGAGCGATTTCGGGATAGGTGACCTCCTGGGAAGTTTCCTGGGAAGCATGTGAGTGAGGACAAAGCATGGTGAAAAGACCCGTGTTGGTGTGTGGAGACAGTCGTTAATCCGAAAAGCAGCCGGGATGTTACACAGTCCACGACCTCACATCTCATTGTTTTTAAACGCTAGATCCATTCTCTCTTGGAACACTAGACTTATATTGTCCACACTTCAACTTTTAAGAATTCAATTAGGAACTTTCTTTTGGAAAAACTCAATCGATTAGACTTTGACCTCTTTGATAACAATCTCTCTCACTTGACTTTATTGATAATATTATTTTCATATAACCACCTTGTACATCACTTTAGTAAAAATATCCCTTTATTGAATTAATTGTCTAAGATGTCAAATTTCTTCAAAATTTACCTTTTTAGTCCTCTAATTATCCAAATTACATTTTTAGTCCTCCAAATATCCAAATTACCATTTCAGTCCCTATACTTTAAAATTACACTTTTGGTCTCTAAACTTTCAAAAATTACATTTTTGGTCCCTGAACTTTCAAAACAGTGTTTTACGAGACAGAGAAGTTCACAGCCTGTGAAAATTTGCACACCCAGGGTGTGAACAGTTCTGAAAATTTTTATAAAAAACCAAAAATGTATTTTTTTTTCCTTTTTAATTTGATTGTATAACTTATTTCCACCCCTTTTAAACCCAAAAACCAGTTTTCACCTTTATTGATCCATTAACTTGGATTTCACAAAAGTTATTTACATAAACTTTTGGAAGCATTTTTCACAAACTTAAACTTGATAATAACATATAAAATGTTAATTTAAATATGACACCTTTAAAAGTTCATTTTCTTAACTTGGAAAGTCCCTTGAAGACTTGGTTTTCTTGAAAGAATGATTGGATTAAGACAAACCCTAAACAAAATATTGGACTTTGTTCTCTAATTTATCCTTTCAAAATAATTACTTTATTTCCATGTCCTTTCCTCATCACTTGCTCCAATATGCTTGGGTATTTAGTTACATAATCTTACATAAATCCTTTTTCCTCATCACTTTTCTAATCACCAATCAAAGACAATAATATTTAAAGGCATAAATGTAGCTACTTTAAATATTACAAACCCAAACTCATAAGAAATGACTTCACCACACATAAGAAATCATTACCAACGCATGAGAAATCAATCACCACAACTAAGGAATCATTTCACAAAGAACTTAAGAAAATTACTTTCACAAAGAACTTAAGAAAATTACTTTCACAAAGAACATAAGAAACCATCACCAAAGCATAAGAAATCACATACAACACACAAGCTTATGTAACCATGATAACTAGAGAATTTTCCCCTTACCTTGTGGTCTTCCTCCTTCACTTCTTCCTTTTAACAAGTTGATAACCAAGTCCACAAAATCAATCACCTTAAAAAAATCACAAACAAAGAAATACAACCACTACAAACATAAGTCTATTCTCTTCATAAAACCACCTCTAATCCCATAAAGAAAGGGTTGATCAAACCCTCTTTGGAAAATGAATCAAAGGGTTGATCAAAGACTTGGCTCCAAGAACACAACCTAAAGCAAAATAAGAGTTTCTCCAAAAACATTGAAGAAACACATGATTTAGTGAAAGGATGATGAAGATCATGAATAGAAAATAAGGATTTATGGATTGGAAATACAAACCAACCTTGTTTGCTTAAAGATTCAAGGCCAAAAACTCAAGAACACTTGAAGAACAACTTGATGATTCCAAGCATAATGGAGGTTGAAGCGTTTATAAGTGTTTAAAATGGATCAATCACACTTGATTGGTGTATGAATGATCAAAACATAAATCAAGGATGAAGAAAGCTTCACAAAAAAAATGGTGAAAAGCCAAGGAAGAAGATGAAGAACTCTATAGAGAAGTTGGAGAAAATGGAAACTTAGAGAAAGAAATGGTCTTGGAAATGAATGAAATGAAGCAAAACACTCTCCCTCCCCTCTCAATATTTCCTTCAACCCTCCCCCAAAGGAGACTTGGAGGTTAAGTTTTGCTAAAATCATCTTTAGGTTACATGAAAGACAAATAAAAACTTAACACTTGTCAACTTCTCATTTGTGGATTCCAAACCACATTCCAATCAAGCTTTGAAAAGAATAAATATCTCCCTTTGCTTAAGTGCTCATGGGCAGTCAGCTAAGGGGAAAGGATAAGAAGATAAGACCAAATGCAACTAGGGTTAAAGCTTAGTTAGAAAGTAACCAAACTAGATTGGTTTTTAACCATGATTTGTGTAATTGAATAAAGTCAATGGCCAAGATGTTTCCCCCCTAGTGGAGCTCCTAATCAAGGGTCCAAATTGTGCAAGATGGCTTTTTGGTTCTTTGGTAATTATAGAGCAAGTTCAAGGGTATAGATAGAAGGGCAAAATGGTATTTTCTCAAAAATTAATAATAATTACTAATTATATCTAATATGACTTTACCCTAATGACCTCACTACTATGACATGAACATGCCTAGGTCATCTTTCCCCTTCTGGTAATTTTCCAGTAACCCCAAGGTCTGGTATCGGGTCTTTTCTCGTTTTGCAGTTTTACCATAATACATAAACTAGGGCAAAATTGATCTTTCTCTAAAAATTCCCGAATAATTCCAAAAAATCATAAATCTTATACAAACAGTAATGGTTACTCTTAGATTTTGACTTTATCTCCTAGTATCCATTTACGCTCCAATTTACCCCCGTTCTTCGTTCTATAGGGACCAAAACAACAATTGTGAATCTGCTACTCTAAAAATTCCCAAAATAATTTTCAAAATTCTAAAATAATGTAAAAACATTATTTGGCTCATCAAAATATTTTACTAACTTGTTCTGGTCTCCAAACCCACTCGTAATTCATCCTGGTCATACTACAGGGTCCAAAACGGTACTATTTCTGATCTGTTTCTCAGAAAATTTCCAAATAAATTTATAAAATTCTCAAATATTATAAAATCAGTATTGATATCCTCAAATATCTTTTCTGACTCCAATTAGGGTTTCTGTATCATTATGTTCCTATTCTAACAGTCAAAACGTCTACAGAATTTTCGTTTGACTTTCTACGTCAGTTTTAAACCATTGTTAATCTCAACGAAATCCTAATATTAACAATAATCCTCCCTTATTAATACTCTGTCTTTTAGAGAAAAATTTTGGGACATTACAGGAATCCATGTGACAAGCTCATCCAAGGCTTAAGAACAGCCTAATGATGTTGATCAAGATGGGAGAAATAAGGGCCATGGGATACTTTGATTAAAAACTTTAGGTTTTGGTAGTTTAAGTGACAATCAAGGGTAAAAATAGTCTTTTCACTAATCAAAAATTCCCAAAATTAATTTAAATGGTGAAAACCAATAGAAAAATCTCGAAAATGCCCCATAATAGCCCTAATGGCTTCATGGAAGAGTTTTTGGATTTTTACAGTAAGGGTAAGCTTTGCGGTTTGCATAAATAAAAGGAAAACAGACGCGTCGTAAGTGCAAAACGGACATTTTTCAGAAAATTTCCAGAAAATCACAAATTTGACTCAAACACTAATGATGCCTCTTGAAAAATGATTTTGAGCATTCCCTGATCACTAAAAATCCATTTCGTTTAGAAATCCTCGTTTCTCATGTCCACAAGGACTAAAAAAGTAACTTTTGATATGCTTTTCGAAAAATTTCAAAATGATTTCGAAAAATCCTAAAAATTATAAAAACATGATTCAGCTTTGAAAAAATCTCTTTCTGACCTCAACTTGGTCTCTAAATCGGTTCTCTATTCTTGCTGTTTACTAAAAATTATAAAAACATGATTCAGCTTTGAAAAAATCTCTTTTTGACCTCAACTTGATCTCTAAATCGGTTCTCTGTTCTTGCTGTTTACTAAAGAGACCAAAACAGTAATTTCTAAATTTATTTTTTTCAAAAAATTCTAGAAAAATTTTAAAAAATCACAAATATTAAAAGAACCAACTTTTGTGAATGAAGTTTTGTTTTCTGGGTTGTTTTGATATACTTTTGTTATTTAAAAATCTTATCCGTTGATTATGGTAAATACGGTTGTCTGAAAAAGTCCAAACGTCAAAGGAAAAACATTTGTTTCAATGAAATAATTTGATAAGTATTTTAAAACCTTAATTATAAGACCAACATAATTTACTTAACACTTAGATCACATAATTTCATATAAAACAAAAAATAGACAGTAATTGGGAAAACGGAGTTTACACTATCTGTTTAAAACTTAACGTCAAATAAAACTATCTGTTTCTATTCTAAAAATGGATAAGATTATTGAAACCATTTTTTTATAAGATGAAAATAAATTAATAAACATATACACAAAGTATTTTGAATACTATAGGACAAATATGGAAGTGATGCAAACAGAAGTTATATAAAGTCTATCTGTCTTACCGGTTAAACTATAATACCAAACAAAACTTGTCATTTCTACACTATCTAAAATTCTATTTGATCTTGTAATCTTTATCAAGATCATTTCTTAGTCTCCGGTATTTATCCAATTTTTAACTAACAGATTACTTAGTTTCTCTTAGAGGAACTAAAACAACAATATTCCTTTATACTGTTCTCTAAAATTCCAAACTTAATTTCTAAAATCTTCATACATCACTAAGTTACTATTTGTATCCTCAAATACCTCTTTAGAAATATAGTATGAATTTTCCATATTCATTATCAACTTATTCTGACAGTCAAAAATGTCTATAAAGTACTGTTTGACTCATATGCCATCTCTAAACCATTATACTTTGTCTAAAAATCTCAAGGATGGCTCTAATCTTCTAAATTTAATACTCTCTCTTGTAGAGTGAAATTTTAGGATGTTACAGCGAACACCTGAGCCGGTCAAGTCTTTAGACGTCTACCCAATCTAAAACAGTAAATACCGATTCTTCTCGGAGTCTCTATCAATCTATAAAACATCCTCCTTTAGATCCTCCTTCTAAGAGCTAGCCACTTATTGGGTAAATTATCTACTCAGTCATGTATCAACACAACATAAAAGTAGGCAAGGGTGAAACTCTAAATCAAAATAATAGGAAAAGTAGGAGCACACCCAAAACATAGATCACACATCACCCAATTCGCACATCAAAACATATATAGTTTAGAACAACAAGTTATCTAAATTACATATCAAAATAGCATTTCCTTTAAGACATATAATCATATCTCGTTTAAACAGATCTTACCTTGTGCTGTAACCCTACAAAAGCAATGCATTCTCAAAAATATATCATCAAGTCAGAGTATATTTATGCATGCCACTTCTATATCTCTCAAAACACACCGGTGTACTGCTCCAAGGAGATTTTGCCAACCTTAACACCATTGAGCGATTGGCTATAGTAAACTTAACAAAATAACTAGACAACCCCTTCAGGACTTCTGGGGATCCTTCGATAATACTAACATTTATTATTTAATACCAATTTATGAATAAGTCAGTCAGATTTATCCAAGTTGTCTCGACTCGATTACCTACTCGGCCATTCAAGACGATCGAAATCTTGATAATCCCAATAGGCATTTGTAGCCCAACCTTACTATATTCTCAACCACACTACTTCGGGTTGTAATGCTCAAAAACTCTTTAATGCAAATGATTGTCTAATTTTGCATACAACTTCTCTTTAGCATATCATTGTAAAACTTCATCTGTTTTACTGCAACTTCTCTTTGAAAATCTTTATTTCTCATCAAAATACATCATATAAAATAACTCATCACTTTATGATAAAAATACTCTTTGTATGAACAGATAACTGTTAAAACCACTTAGATCACTTCAGATAAATACCTTTTACTGTATCATTTAAATAATTCTTGCCCTCTTTCACTCATTTTATCGCTCGTTATGAATCAAGTTATATTGTCGGCTTCAATAATTCAATTAATGACTGTTCACATCGCGATAGAGACAAACTGAGGTGAGCAGCCCAACAGAGTGATTCGATATATAAATTAAAGGTTATTAATTCATTTCAAGCAAACCAAAACTGGGCAGAGCCACCTATGATTGATCAAGAGAGAAGAGATCAATAATAATTAAACTCATGTCCACTTTTTAATCAGTAAGTGTCTATTCTCAAATTTTTAGATAGATTTTGGTAAAGGAATAATCAGACGGTGGCTGAGCCGACTGCGGTAATCAGTGTCCAACTTTCTTTGAAAACTTGATATAGAACTGAGTGAACGAAATAAAGCTAATTAATTATCGGCTTAGTTAATTTTGAAGATGAAATGATCACACGGTGGCAGAGCCGTCTTCGATGATTAATGCCCAACTTTAAAACGATTCGATATAGACTAAGTGAACGAGATCAAACAGTTTCTTTACTGAAATATTTAAGCACCAGTTATCTTCCAGGAAAGAGGCCCGTTGAAAGCCTACCTCACTAATTTTCACTGCCAGAGACATTGAAAATTAAACTGAGTTAAGTATATAAATATACAGATTGGACACCAACTCAAGATTCCCCACAGGTAGTATAACAGTAGAATGTAGGTAATAGGATGAAACACAAGAAGGGGGGTTGAATTGTGTTTCAAAGCTTTTAAAACTTTTTTGCAAATGCTGGACGCTAGTTGTAAAAACGTTGGACACACAGCGTATTTGATTCTTGGACGCACAGTTAAGTAGGACGCAAAAACGTCCACTTATGTTACAACAAGTTTTAGTGCGATTAAAACGTTTGAATAACTTGTTGAAAACAGTTTCAATTCAATCCCCTCAGTTAGTATATAAACTGAAAATAAAGGAGTTAAGAGATAGAGAGATAGAACAATTATTTATCCTGGTTCACCATTTCATAAGAGCTACGTCCAGTCCCCTCAAACTAGAGAGATTTCACTATCAAAACAGATAGAATTACAAGTATTCTTCAACAGCCTCTTCAAGCCTTACAACAAGTATTCTTTGCACACCTAGCCTCTCTAGGCTCAACCCAAGTATTGTTTAACAAACAAGCCTCTCCGGACTCAAAGCTAAGTATTCTTTTACAGACAAGCCTCTCTAGGCTCAAACAAGTATTTTTTACTAAACAAGCCTCTCCAAGCTCAAACAAGTATTCTTTACTAAACAAGCCTCTCCAGGCTCAAACAACTCAGAAGAGTGTTTTTGATGAAAGTGCTATCAACTCACACTAGTGAGAATATGGACTCTAAAGCACTTTGAGAGTTAAACAAACTCTTTTTAACAAGAAGATAGAAAATATACAAGACTTTCTCAAATTTACAGGGTATGACAATATTTGCACAGCGTTTCAACTCTTTCTTTCAGTAGTTCAGCACACTTGTATTCTTCTTCTTGTTCACGATATTTATAGGCTTTGATGAAACTTCAGACTTGTTCTTCGAATAGCTCAGATTCATCCTTCATAAATGTAACCGTTCTCTAATAGCATTAAATGCTATTTTCCCGTTGCTTTGAGGAGTTCTTCTTTAGCGTATTTGTCTGCGTTTCTTTCTCCTAAGTCAGAAGCAACCTGTACTCAAAGTCTCAATTGTACAAAGGTTAATAGCAATATTCTATTAAGACAAAGAGAATACGCTATGTAAAGAAAAAGGTGCGTTCAGAGAGATATAGAAATGATCAGAGTACATTCTCTCTAGGTACACTTTCCACAGTGCTTTAGGCTTTTCATTTAATGTACGTTCAAACGTTGACATTGTTGCACAGAAAAAGCATTGTATACAGCTATTTGTTTCATATCATTTGCTCATTAAATATGTCTCATAGTCATATTAAATGCAAGAGTAATAAATAGCAAGTTATAGATTCTGCGTTTTGGACGCAACATGTAGAACAGATTAGACTTTCTGTTCTCTTACCAAGTGGACGCATACCTTTGCTTACCATTTGGACGTGAAGCCTCTTAGTTCATATGGACGCATACTCATTGCTTACCATATGGGCTTATGCCTTTGCTTCTCAAACGTATAGCTTCATGATGATTATTGGACGTTTATCATTCTGCTTCTTTGGACGCAAAGCATCATTGGACACATTGCTCACAGAGTCCGTTGGACAATACTTACCTGAGGTCAAGTATCAGAGTCCATTGGACGATCTACTCTTGGACTGTACCTATGTTTGCCAAAGTCACACTGGACGATGGACTTATCTTTGTTGTACCTACAAGAGCTTGTCAGCAGAGTTTATAAAACCTTTTAATAATCATTGTTATCATCAAAACCATTTAGGGAAGTTATGCATTAAAAATGCCTTTAAACAATTTGGTTCTAACAATCTCCCCCTTTTTGATGATGACAAACCTTATTAAGTTTTACAAGCAATAAAACAGATAAACCAAATAATCAGTCAGTATATACCTTTAATAGATTTTCTTAGGGAAACTCCCCCTGATATACACGTCTCAATTTTTCTTACTCTTCTTCCCCTGAGATAAACATCTCATGGTTTTGGATATTCAGTATGTTTAGAGTACCTGAAAATTTCTTTTTCTCGTAAAATAGATTCGTCCATCATAGTATATAAAATTAGAGCAATCATACACAGAGTATAGAATAATCAAAGCATGTATGAGTAATAAGACTACTGCACTGCAATTTAGACTCAATCTCATTTTATTAATAAGACTTTTGAGCTTTTAAAACTTAATCTTCTTCTTTTTCTTCTCCCCCTTTTGTCAGCAGACAAAAAGGTTCACAGAACATCATAGTCCAAAATTTTTGAAACAAAAATTGGAGAACAGGAACAAAAAGATGGAGTCAAGGCTTCTGCTGATCCTTCTGGATGTACTTGATATATTGTTCAAAGAGAAACACAAGGTCTTCAACTTCTTCTCTTGGAACTAAAGCTTGTGCTTGACTTTGTTCAAAGGCAGTTTGTGGTTGTACATCTTCTATGACCTCAAGATCTTCAGGCTCAGGAGGCAGCTCAACTATGGGCTCAGTAGATCGAGTTAGTGCACCAAAGACATCATCAAACATATATCTTTGATGCTCCTCATTCACTGAAAGTGATCCTATTGTTGGTGTTTCAGCCTTTTCAGCAGTAGAGACCCCTCAAGACGAAGCTTCTTGCTCACATAGTCTGAGGTATCTTTCCCAGACAGTTTTTACTTCCTACTCCATTGCTTGTTCTGTCTTAGACAAGAACATTAAGAAATCCAAGTCAACATTAGTCATGGATTTCTTAGCCCAATCCGTATCAATCCTGTCAACTTGTCTTCAACCTCAGCTGTCAACCAGAACTGCTTAATAAGATTAGGGTACACTCTGACTTCCCCCCTAAAGAAGTTACTCCAACCGGCACTGGTGATTTCCTCAGCCACAAAGATTCCTAGTTTAGCCAACTCGGAGGGATAGAAATGATATTCCACAAGGACTTCCATGTTCTCAATGTTCTCCATTTTTGAAGGTAAATGTTTGATTTTTCGAAAGAGAAGGGTTTTGGAAGGGTTTTTCAAAAACAAGAGCAAACACAGAGAGAGTTTTCAGGAAGATAGAGAGTGGAAGAGAATGGGGTAAAGACGTGTGTAAGAAGGAAGTTTTGGAGAGAGAAAACAGTAACTTTTTGTTGAAAATTGGCGTAATCATCAAATGGGAAAACGACTTCAGAGCAGGTGGACAGTTAGTGATAAAAATATATTATTATAAAAATAACTTAGACTCAGTGCGGGAAGACTAAGAGGTAAAATTCCTTTAAATCTTAATAAAAATACTAAGTCTCAAATAGACTGACGTGTCCTATTGGACGCTAGTCATATTGGACTCAGACTCAGCTTGAGCATATTGGACGCTAAATATCACTCTTTTATAAAGTGCATATTTAAATGCTTCCTTATAAAAGTGAATCTATCTACAGAGAGGGGTTTTATAAATATGTTCGCCCATTGATTTTCAGTGCTAACAAACTGAATATCAAATACTCCCTTCTGCACATAGTCTCCAATAAAATGATGTTTAATTTCTATATGCTTAGCTCTTGAGTGTAAGATTGGGTTCTTAGACAAACTGACTGCAGCAGTATTATCACAAAGAATAGAAATCTTACTCTCGAAGATGTTGTAGTCCTCCAATTGATGTTTGATCCATAGGAGTTGAGAACAACAACTTGCAGCAGAGACATATTTAGCTGTGGATAATGTAATAGTGCTTTGTCTCCTGCTCGTCCATGATACTAGATTGGATCCAATAAAATGGCATCCTCCGCTGGTGCTTTTTCTTTCAAGCATGTCTCCAGCATAATCAGCATCACAGAACCCTACTAATCTGTATTCATCTGATTTCTTAAACAGCAAACCAAGATTCGTAGTCTCCTTCAGATATTTAAAGATTCTCTTGACAGTAGTCAAGTGAGAATCTCTAGGATCTAATTGGAATCTTGCATATAAACAAACACTGAACATGATATCAGGTCTAGATGCAGTACAATATAAGAGAGATCCAATCATACCTCTATATATCTTTTGATCTACCTTTTTATCTACCTTTTTATCTTTATCACTCAGGTTCATTATCCAAGTTGAAGTCCAAGGAAGAATTTCAATTCTCCCATCATACTCATTTCAAACTCCTTCTGCATTAACTCAGAATATTCTCCACATAGTGATTCATCAGTAGCACCAAAAATAATATTGTCCACATAAATTTGTACTATGATGAAATGTGTGTCTATGGATATTCTGAAAAGAGTAGTATAACTTTTCCTCTTGAAAAACCACTTTCCATTAAAAATGAACTTAGTTTTTCATACCAAGCTTGAGGAGCTTGCATGAGACCGTAAAGAGCATTTTTCAGTTTAAAAACATAATTAGGAAAAGTTTGATCCTCAAAACCAGGAGGTTGTTCAACATAGACTTCCTCTGTTATTATACCATTCAGAAAAGCACTCTACACATCCATTGATAAAGCCTCATATCATGTTGGGCAGCAAATGAAAGTAAGATGCGAATGACTTCTATTCTAGCTACTGGAGCAAAGGTTTCAGTAAAGTCAATACCTTCCTGTTGTGAGTAACCTTGAGCAACTAACCTTGCTTTGTTTCTCACCACTTTACCTTCTTTGTCCAGTTTGTTTCTGAATACCCATTTGGTTCCAATAATGGACTTATCTTCAGGTGGGGCTACCAGCGTCCAAACATCATTATGTTTGAATTGGTTCAGCTCCTCCTGCATTGCTAAAATCCATCCTTCATCCAATAGGGCTTCATGAACATTCTTTGGCTCTAACTCAGAGATGAATGCGACATCAGTTTGTTTTCTGAATGTGGACCTTGTTTTGAACCTATCATTTGCATTTCCAATGATTTGATCTTCAGGATGATAGATTTTGAAGTGCCAGCTTCTTCTTTCTGGATTGGATGCATCCTCAGTTTCTGCGTCTGATCCATCTCCGTCATTTTTAGGTGATGCTCCTTCACCTTCTTCTTGTATTGTCATATCTGCAAGAGAATTACTTAGCTCTGACAATTCTTTGTTAGGCTTTTTGTCATTGAATTTTATATGAATTGACTCTTCGACAGTCAAGGTTCTAGAGTTATAGGCCCTGTAAGCCTTGGAAGTTTCAGAGTAACCTAGAAAAATTCCATTGTCAACCTTGGAATCAAAATTCCCAAGTTGATCCTTAGTATTAAGAATAAAACATTTGCATCCAAACGGATGAAAATAAGAAATGTTGGGTTTTCTTCCTTTCCACAATTCATATGGAGCCTTTTTCAATATAGGTCTCACATATATTCTGTTTTGTAGATAACAGGCACTATTTACCGCTTCAGCCCAAAACCTCTTAGAGGTTGAGTGATCATTGAGCATGGACCTGACCATCTCTTGTAAGGACCGATTCTTTCTCTCCACCACACCATTCTGTTGAGGTGTTCTTAGTGCAGAGAAATTGTGAAGGATTCCATTCTCTTCACAGAATCTCTGGAAGTCTGCATTTTCAAACTCACCTCCATGATCACTTCTAATAGAGTTGATACAAACTCCTTTCTCATTTTGGACTCCTTTCTCAGATTTATACACAAGATTTGGTAATTCTCTCACGAGGTTATGCTTATTCAGCTTTGAAATGGTTCTTAAGCTTGCATGACCAAGTTTCTTTTGCCATATCCATTGTTCATCCTTTAAGGATATGAAGCATGAGACATTTTGTTTAGACAGATTTTCGAAATCAATTTTGTAGACATGGTCCTGCCTCTTTGCTTGAAAAAGTATGGACTTATCAGAATTTCTAACTATACATTTATCCTTGTTAAAGGAAACATCAAATCCATTATCACACAATTGACTTATGCTAAGCATATCATGTTTGAGTCCTTCAACCAATAAGACATTTTCAATAGAGGGAAACTGATGCTTACCAATTTTACCTATCCTAACTATTTTGCCTTTCTGGTCTCCTCCAAAGGTGAACCAGCCCTTTTTTTAGGTTTTAGGTCTTGGAACATAGACCTTTCTCCTGTCATGTGTCGTGAGCAGCCACTGTCTAGGTACCACGATTGGAGTTGTCTTCCTCCCATCAAGCATATCTCTTCTTCATCCTCACTGTCTGTTGAGGGCAGGCTTGCCATTAGGCAAAGGTTTGCTTCTTCTTTATCCTCCCCATCCTCATCATCAGATGAGTCATCAAGATCTTCCCATGTTGCCATGAGACCTTTCTTCTTCTTGAAGAACCTTTTCTTTGTCCTTTCAACTTCAAGACAATCTGCCTTGTAGTGGCCTGGTTTCTTGCAGCCATAGCACACTACTGGACTTTTCTCATTTTACTCAGCTTCCTTCTGTGGAAATCTTTTGTTGAACTGCTTCCTTCTGAAGCCATCTTTCTTTTCCACATGGACTTTATTTTCTTGGAGATGAAGAAGAGTTCGTCATCATCTGAACCATCTTCTCCTTCTGAGCTGCATGATTCTTCATCAGAATCATTGGCCTTCAAGGCTTTTGAGGTGCTCCCTTTTTGAGCTTTAAGAGCAATGGATTTTGCCCTTTTTTCTGTTCCCTCTTCCGTGAGCTTAAGCTCATGCACTTTGAGTGGGCCTAGAAGATTCTCCATAGCAAGAGTGGAAAGATCCCTTGCTTCTTTGATGACAGTTACCTTGGGTCTCTATTGTCTTGGTAGACTCCTTAGGATTTTCCTGATATGATCCTGGGTTGTGTAGATTTTTCCCAAGGACCTCAGGTTATTGATGATTGTTTGGAAACTTCCAAACATCTGATCAATAGTCTCGTGATCCTCAATTTTGAATAGTTCATATTGATGAACTAGCATGCTAATTTTGGACTCACGGACCTGAGTTGATCCTTCATGTGTGAAAGCTAGAGTGTCCCATATCTCTTTGGCAGTGGTGCAGCTGTGCACCTTGTCATATTCTGACTTTGTAATGGCACACATCAGATAGTGCCTTGCCTTTGAGTTCAGTTGAAATCTGGTCCTCTGTGTAGATGACAGGATGAAACACAAGAAGGGGAGGTTGAATTGTGTTTCTAAGCTTTTAAAACTTTTTGCAATGTTGGACGCTGGCTTGTGAAAACGTTGGACGCACAGCGTACTAAAATATCGGACGCACAGAGTTTCGAAATATTGGACGCACAAGAGTTTTGAAACACTGGATGCACATAGTTGTGAAATATCGGACGCACAAAAAGATTGGACGCAGAGGCTTCCACTAAGTTAAAAACTTGTTTTCTTTGTGCGATTTAAAGTGTATGAAAAACTTGTTGAATAAAAATCAATTCAATCCCCACGGTTAGAAAAAGCACAGAAAAAGAAATCAGAGTTAAGGGAAAGAAGGAATAACACAAGTTTTTATCCTGGTTCACCCTTTCCTAAGAGCTACGTCCAGTCCCCTCAAACTAGAGAGATTTCACTATCAAACCAGATAGAATACAAGTATTCTTCAACAGCCTCTTCAGGCCTTACACCGAGTATTCTTTGCACACCTAGCCTCTCCAGGCTCAAACAAGTATTCTTTTACAGACAAGCCTCTCCAGACTCAAACAACTCAGCAGAGTGTTTTTGATTTAAGTGCTGTCTAACTCACACAAGTGAGGATATGAAAAACTTAAGCACTTCGAGAGTTATGCAAACTCTCTTTTACAAGAAGATAGAAAATATACAAGACTTTCTATACAGAGTATAACAATTTGCACAGCGTATTTGCTCTTTCTTTTTCGTTGTTCAGTCACTTGTATTCTTCTTCTTGTTCACGGTATTTATATGCTTTTATGAAGCTTCAGACTTGTTCTTCGAATAGCTCAGCTTCAGTCTTCATAAATGTTACCGTTCTCTAATAGCATTAAATGTTATTTTCCCGTTGCTCTGAGGAGATCTACTTCAGTGAGTATGTCTGCGTTTCTTTCTCCTAAACAGAAGCAACCTGTAATCAAAGTCTCAATTGTACAGTGGTTAATAGTAAAATTTTATTGAGACAGAGAGAATACACTGTGTAAAGTAGAAAGATGTGTTCAAAGATATACAGAGTTAGTCAGGGTACATTCTCTCTCTTAGTACACTTTCCACAGTGCTTTATGCTTTTCATTTAATGCACGTTCAAAAACGTTGACAATGGTTGTACAGAAAAGCATTGCATGCAGCTATTTATTTCAAATCATTTGCTCAATAAATATGTTCCATATTAAATGCAAGAGCAATAAATAGCAAGTTATGGACTCTGAGTTTTGGACGCAGCAAGTAGAATTTATTGGACGCAGCATGTAGAGTAAAGTTGGACTTTCAGTCCTTTTAGCAAATGGACACATACCTTGTACTTACCATTTGCAAATGACATTCATTCATCCATTGGACGCATCCTCATGCTTACCATTTTGACTTAGTTCGTTTCAGTTGTATAGCCTTATGCTGATTATTGGACTTATGCACTTATGCTCCATTGGACGCAGAGCAGTATTGTTGGACTTTTGTCATTCTGCTTCATTCTGTTCCATTGGACGCAAAGCAGTATAGCACTTTTACTCCTTTGGACGCAAGGCAGTATTGCACTTCTGCTCCATTGGACGCACGGCAGTATTGCACTTCTGCTCCATTGGACGCAGGCAGGATTGTACTTCTGCTCCATTGGACGCAGGCAGTATTGCACTTCTGCTTCTTTGGATGCAGGGCAGTTGACTGTTGTACTTTTGTCCTTCTGCTTCATTGGACGCAGAGTATCATTGGACGCAGAGAGTAGCATATCTACATGACTTGGATACATATAGGTTCTACTTCTTTGGACTCATTGCATCATACTGATTATTAGACGCAGAGCGTCATTGGACGCAGAGCTCTTAGACTGTGTGTACATGTGCCAATGTCACATTGGACGATGGACTTATCTTTGTTGTACCTACAAGAGCTTGTCAGCAGACTTTGTAAAATCCCTTAATAAACTATGTTAGACTTTGTGAAAACCTTAATAAGCTTTGTTATCATCAAAACCATAAAACCACTTAGGGAATTTTTGCATTAGAAATGCTTTTAACCAATTTGGTTCCAACAATCTCCCCCTTTTTGATGATGACAAACATTATTAAGTTTTACAAGCAATAAAGCAAATAAACCAAATAATCAGTCAGCATAAACACAAATATTTTAAGAAAAACATCTCATGGTTTTGGATATTCAATATACTCAGAGTACCTGAAAATTTCTTTTACTCATAAAAAGATTAGTCCAATATATAAACCAAATAGCTTATCAGAGAATGGACAAAAATGTAAAAAGAGTATAAGACTACTGCAACGCAATCTTAAGCTCAATCTACAATATGACTTGAGCTTTTGAAACTTAATGCTTTTTCTTCTCCCCCTTTAAAACATCTCCCCCTTTGAAAGACTTGAGCTTTTAAAACTCAATCTCTTTTAAAAACTTTAAAACTTAATCCTCTTTTTCTTCTCCCCCTTTTGTCATCAGGCAAAAAGGTTCACAGAACATCATAGTCCAAAGACAGTTTTGAAAAACAGAAAGAAAAGAATCATTTTAAAAATAAAATGAGCTTTTAAAACAAAATATCCCTTTTTCTTCTCCCCTTATTCTTGAAAACAAGAATAATCATCAACCGGGAAAACAACTGCAAAGCAGGTGAAAAATATATCTTTATAAAGATAGTTTGGACTCAGCGTGGGAAGACTAAGATGTAAAAACTTTTTAGTCTTTAAATAAAAACTTCTAAGTCTCAAATAGACTGACGTGTCCTATTCGACGCTAGTCACATTGGACTCAGACTCAGCTTGAGCATATTGGACGCTAAACATCAATCTTTTATAAAGTGCATATTTAAATGCTTCCTTATAAAAGTAAACATATCTACAGAGAGTGGTTTTGTAAATATATCTGCCCATTGATTTTCAGTGTTAACAAACTGAATATCAAATGTTCCCTTCTGTACATAGTCTCTAATGAAATGATGTTTAATTTCTATATGCTTAGCTCTTGAGTGTAAGATTGGGTTCTTAGATAAATTGATTGCAGCAGTATTATCACAAAGAATAGAAATCTTACTCTCAAAGATGTTGTAGTCCTCCAATTGATGTTTAATCCATAAGAGCTGAGAACAACAACTTGCAGCAGAGACATGTTCAGCTTCAGCTGTAGATAATGCAATTGTGCTTTGTCTCCTGCTCGTCCATGATACTAGATTGGATCCAATAAAATGGCATCCTCCGCTGGTGCTTTTTCTTTCAAGCCTGTCTCCAGCGTAATCAGCATCACAGAATCCTACTAATCTGTATTCATCTGATTTCTTAAACAGCAAACCAAGATTAGTAGTCTCTTTCAGATATCTAAAAATTCTCTTGACAGCAGTCAAATGAGAATCTCTAGGATCTGATTGGAATCTTGCACATAAACAAACACTGAACATGATATCAGGTCTAGATGCAGTAAGATATAAAAGAGATCCAATCATACCTCTGTATACCTTTTGATCTACCTTTTTATCTTTATCATTCAAGCTCATTATGCAAGTTGGATGCATAGGAGTGTTCATGGGTTTGCAGTCGTCCATATCGAATTTTTTAGGAAGCTCCTTTGTGTATTTGGACTGATGCACATAGATCCCATCTTGCGTCTGTTTTACTTGAAGTCCAAGAAAGAATTTCAATTCTCCCATCAGGCTCATTTCAAACTCCTTCTGCATTAACTCAGAAAATTCTCTACAAAGAGATTCATTAGTAGCACCAAAAATGATATCATCCACATAAATTTGTACTATGATGAAATGTGAGTCTATGTATTTTCTGAAAAGAGTAGAGTCAACTTTTCCTCTTGAAAAACCATTTTCCATTAGAAAAGAACTTAGTTTTTCATACCAAGCTCGAGGAGCTTGCTTAAGGCCATAAAGAGCCTTTTTCAATTTAAAAACATGATTTGGAAAAGTTTGATCCTCAAAGCCAGGGGGCTGTTCAACATAGACTTCCTCTGTTACTATACCATTCAGAAAAGCACTCTTTACATCCATTTCATAAAGCCTCATATCATGTTGGGCAGCAAATGAAAGTAAAATGCGAATGGCCTCTATTCTAGCTACTGGGCAAAGGTTTCAGTAAAGTCAATACCTCCCTGTTGTGAGTAACCTTGAGCAACTAACCTTGCTTTGTTTCTCACAACTTTACCTTCTTCGTCCAGTTTGTTTCTGAATACCCATTTGGTTCCAATAATGGACTTATCTTCAGGTGGGGCTACTAGCGTCCAAACATCATTGCGTTTGAATTGATTTAGCTCCTCCTGCATTGCCAGAATCCATCCTTCGTCCAATAGGGTTTCATCTATGTTTTTGGGCTCCAATTCAGAGATGAATGCAACATCAGTTTGTTCTCTGAATGTGGACCTTGTTCTGAGTCTATCATTTGCATCTCCAATGATTTGATCATCAGGATGATAGGTCTTGAAGTGCCAGCTTCTTCTTCTTTCAGTATTGGACGCATCATTATTTTCTGCGTCTAGTCCATCTTCTTCATTCTTAGGTGATGGTCCTTCACTTTCTGCTTGTATTCTCATATCTGCAAGAGAATCACTTAGCTCTGACAATTCCTTGTCAGGCTTTTTGTCATTGAATTTAATATGAATTGACTCTTCAACAGCCAAGGTTCTTGAGTTATAGACTCGGTAAGCCTTGGAAGTTTCAGAGTAACCCAGAAAAATTCCATTGTCCACTTTAGAATCAAATTTGCCAAGTTGATCCTTAGTGTTAAGAATGTAACATTCACATCCAAAAGGATGGAAGTATGAAATGTTGTGTTTTCTTCCTTTCCACAATTCATATGGAGTCTTTTTCAATATAGGTCTCACATATATTCTGTTTTGTAAATAACACGCAGTATTTACAGCTTCAGCCCAAAACCTTTTAGAGGTTGAGTGATCATTGAGCATGGACCGAGCCATCTCTTGTAAAGATCGATTCTTTCTCTCCACCACACCATTTTGCTGAGGTGTTCTTGGTGCAGAGAAATTGTGAAGGATTTCATTCTCTTCACAGAATCTCTGGAAGTTTGCATTTTCAAACTCACCTCCATGATCACTTCTAATGGAGTTGATACAAACTCCTTTCTCATTTTGGACTCTTTTACAGAATATGGTGAAGACTTTGAAAGACTCATCCTTGTGTGCAAGGAATTTGACCCATGTCCATCTAATATAGTCATCAACTATAACCAATCCATATTTCTTTCCATTCAAAGAAGCAGTTTGAGTGGGTCCAAACAAATCCATGTGTAAAAGTTCCAAAGGTCTAGAAGTGGAAACAATATTTTTTGAATTAAAAGAGTTTTTCACTTGTTTCCCTTTCTGACATGCTTCACACAGAACTTCAGATTTGTACACAAGATTTGGAAGTCCTCTCACGAGGTTATGCTTATTTAGCTTTGAGATGGTTCTCAAGCTTGCATGACCAAGTTTTTTGTGCCATATCCATTGTTCATCTTTTAAAGATATGAAGCATGAGACATTCTGTTTGGACAGATTTTCGAAATCAATTTTGTAAACATTGTCCTACCTCTTTGCTTGAAAAAGTATGGACTTATCAGAATTTCTGACTATACATTTATCCTTGTTAAAGGAAACATCAAACCCGCTATCACACAATTGACTTATGCTAAGCAGATTATGTTTGAGTCCTTCAACCAATAAGACATTTTCAATAGAGGGAAAAGGATGTTTACCAATTTTACCTATTCCAACTATTCTGCCTTTCTGGTCTCCTCCAAAAGTGACCCATCCCTTTGATCCAGGCTTTAGGTCTTGGAACATAGACCTTTCTCCTGTCATGTGTCGTGAGCAGCCACTGTCCAGGTACCATGACTGGAGTTGTCTTTCTCCCATCAAGCATATCTGCAACAGGAATTATCATACTTTTAGGTACCCAGATTGACTTCGGTCCTTTCATGTTAGTCCTTGGTCTGCGTCCAGGCATGTCCCTTTTGTTATGGACGCATGTTGATGTGACATGTCCAGCCTTTCCACAGTGACCATAGTATATATTAAATTTTGATGGACTTTTAGAAAACTTTGGTTTTGGTTTTTCATAACCCAAACCACTTTTGTCAGAAGGTTTTCTCTGAATCTTTAAAATTTTATCAAGTTTTTCAGAGCTACTGACAAATTTGGACAATCGTCCAGTGAGTTCATTTACTTCTTGTTGAAGTACTTGTACTTCACAGGAAGTGTTGGACTTGGAATCCTTTGGAGATTCATCTTTGTGTTGACTTACTTGAAGTCTTAACTTTTCATTTTCTGATTTGAGTACTTTGTTTTCTAAAGTAAGCTTTTTAAGATCTTTGGTCATAAGAGAAAACTTTTTCTTTAAAGATCTGTCACTACTAGAATGTGATCTTGTAGCGGCGGAAGTTAGCGTCGGCCACGACACCGACGCTAATTGTGTCGAGTTAGCGTCAGCCAAACCGACTCTAAGTTGACGTTTCAGTTTCTTTTTTATTTTTTTATTTTTTTAATATTTAGCGTCGGCTTAGCCGTCGCAAAAAATCTGATGCAATATTTTAAATTATTGTAGTGTCGGCTTGACCGACGCTATGCCTAAGGTCCAATAAAATATTTTAAAAAATTTAAAATTTGAAGCTAGCGTCGGCCAGACCGTCGCTAAAAGATAAAAAAGAAATATATGGGTCGAGCCCTACATCAGATTGGTCACTAACATTAAACCTGAGAGGGGAAGAAAAGGGGTGGCGCAGCCAGAGCCACTTGGAAGAAGGGGGGGCTGTCTTCGTGGCGAGGGCGTGACGGTGGTCAAGCTCACGGTGGTGTCCGCGGCGGAGCGACCCACACGACGCGATGGCGGAGAAGGGAAGCCACAGATTTTGCGGCAGACAATGACGGTGGGGACACTATGTCGTGATGACGGCGACGACGCAGTACATCTTCTGACCCCATCAACGCCTGCCACCGCAAGATCTAGTCCTTCCACGACAACCAGCGCGTCACTGCCACTTAGTAGGAAGGTACTGTTGCACCACGAGATTGAACGCGTTTGTGGCTTCTTGTATATACTGTATGTGTATTGGTTGCTTTTCATGTGCTCTGTATAATGCTAATTATAAGCATGGATCTCATGATTTTGACAGAGAATCTTCTAGGAGTAGAGAAAAGGATCGAGAAAAAGTGAGAGAAAAAGAGAGAAAAAGGAAAACCCCTAATCTGTTCTATGTTGCAGAGTGTTCCTGTGCAAGCTGGGCAAACTCATCCACTATTGCAGTATTTTGTAACTCTTCTGACGAGGAAAGTTGAATGCCTTTGAATCATTTGAATTTGACTTTTTTATCTGTAATTTTGTCCCTGGACATTTAGTTATTGGACACCAATTTTATTGAGATTATTAGGGAACAACTAATAATATTTGATTAAAGGCTTGTAGGATATACTGTTAGGCACCTTTGCTATGGTGCTCTGATTGACCTGTGTCTGTGAATATATTACTGAACCAAAGTTATTCTATTTTTTCTTTTTTTGTAGCTGCCATTTTGCTTGCTTTTTTCAGTTAAGATTTAAGAATTTGTAATTCTATTGTTTAGTTGGAGCATATAGAATGGAATAGTATAGAAATTGAAGAAATGAAGTTTTAACTTGTCCACTGTCAAGGGTATCTAAAGATTTATATGCTCCGGCTCATGGTGGGATTATGTTGTCAGTTGGAATAAGATTATCCATAGATGATTTTGCTCTTGCATCCAAAAGGTGTGACTTTCATTACTACTTTATTTTCTGCTTATTTTTTAATAAGTGAGGTAATGGAACTTCTTCCAATATTCATTATTTTGATACTGTTTCAGGCCTTTGCCACTTTCCCTTGGATTTATTGTGCATGTGTTGAAACCTTCTCTTCGAGTCTTCATTTTTTTTTTGTTTCTGTAAGTGCTTTGGGGTTTGTATTTATTGTGTTATATTTTTTTTTGTAATTGTATTTCCAAAATGCTGTAGATTACTGTCATCAAGCCATCAGTGACCTACATTGCTGCAGAGGAAATAATGAGCCTCATAACAGATCAAGGTTATTAGTCTTTGTTCTCTTCTTAATTGAGCCTGAATTGCTGTGGTATATTTTTTGTTTGTCAATATAAAATTTATATTTTGAACTTGAAAACCAGCTGAGAAGAGTGATACTTTATTTTTTTTGTAAATATTCATCCCAAAATGTAATACATGTGAAGGTATTATTACATGAATCATTATGACAGAGCAACTGATTGACTAAAAAGAATTGTTTTATAATTTTGTGATATGTCCCCGAAGGTGTATGTGAGGAGGAGTAAGAGAGTAGCAGGGAATAATAACCCTGAGATAGTGGAGGGAAATGTGACTAACTAACTGCTGATGTGGCAGCTAGAGTGTGTGGGTGAGTGTCTGATATAACAGAATAGAGAGAGAATGAGAGGGAGGCTGGAATTGGGATTTTGGGAATAGGAGACTGAGCATCTCAAATAGCTCATCCTTTACCTTCTGTTATTCATCTTTGTATCACAGAGTTGGAATTATACCGATTCCAGGTTCTGTTTCCATTTCAATACAATCACTATATTCTGTCCTATTTCTGCCTACTTTTGTCCTTATCAATTGGTATCATCGCCATCGATCCTCGGAGGTTGTATGGTTATCACCCGAAGCACAATGGAGAACAGAGTCGAGAGTCTCGAGCAGGCCTTCCACGAATGGCGCCTTGAGAGTGACCGCACCTTCCACGAATGGCGAGTTGCGCAGCAGAATCAGATGGATGAGCTCCGTCAGCTCCTCCGTCCGGGCCGTCGGCGGCGTCGAGGCCGAACACGTCCGCGCGATGACGACAGTCAAGTGAGTGATGGGGGTGGCTCGCGTTCACGATCGCGAGTACGGGCCGAGGTCACACCACCACCGCCTCCTTATGGTGGTCGGAAAATGGAGGTACCCGTGTTCAATGGCGGCGACGCGTATGGGTGGTTGGTCCGAGTGGAGCGCTATTTTCGACTCAATGCCATACGCGAGGGTGAAAAGGTCGACGCTATTATTTTGGCAATGGAGGGACGCGCTCTTAATTGGTACCAATGGTGGGAGGAACAAACATCGGATATGTCATGGGCTGAGTTCAAACGCGCGGTGCTCCGCTGTTTTCAACCGGGGTTAGTTCAAAACCCTCTTGGGCCTCTGCTGAGCATACGGCAAACCGGAACGGTGATGCAATACAGGGAACAGTTCGAGCTCCTCATCGCCCCACTCCAGCGTGATGAACGTGTGATGCTGAACAGCATCTTCATCAATGGCCTTCAGGAGGAGATACAAGCGGAGTTGCGTCTGCATGAGACACGTTCCTTGGCTGATCTGATGGACAAGGCGTTGTTGATCGAGGAGAAAATTTGGGCATCTCAACGAGGAAAAGGGGTGTCGAGGGAGAAAGGTGACTGGGGCAGTAAAGGGGGTGCGTGGAGAAACAGAGGGGGTGCGAGCGGAAGTGAGGGGGGTAGTTTTAGGCCCAATACTGTACGGCTCACTGCAGTACAATCAGACACTGGGGGTTCTAAAACAGAGAGCGTAACAGGGGAGAAGAAGTCAGGATTGGGAAAAAAATTATCACAAGAAGAGTTGAGTGATCTCAGCAGAAAGGAGTTGTGTTTTAAATGTGGTGAGAACTGGGGGAAGGAGCATGTGTGCAAATTTAAACACTTTCAATTGGTGTTGTGTGAGGGAGATGTAGATGAGCAGAGTGAAACAGAGGCTGAAAAGGAGGACGAAGTGGCATTCGAGGTGAAAACTCTCCAACTCTCCTTGAAGAGTAAGGAAGGATTAACCTCCAATCAATCCTTCAAGTTGTGGGGCAGTATTCAGGGCAGAGAGGTACTGATCTTGGTGGATTCGGGGGCGAGCAGTAATTTTATTTCTCCAAAATTGGTTGCAGAACTGGCGCTGAACGTCCACCATACCTCGGCTTACACTGTTGAACTGGGCTCAGGTGAATTGGTGAGTAACCAGGGGGTGTGTCAGGATGTAGCCTTCGTGGTACAGGGCATTACTTTCCACCAGAACTTCTTCATGATGAATTTGGGGGGCACTGAAGTGGTTTTAGGAATGGATTGGCTGGCCAGTTTGGGCGATATTGAGGCCAATTTCCGCAATTTGATCATTAAGTGGGGCAGTGGTTCAGCCAAAAGAATTTTGCGAGGTGATCCAGCTCTATGTAAGGGAACAGCTTCGTTAAAAACCCTGTTAAAAGCTATGCAGAATGAGGGAGAGTGCTATTATGTGGATTACTATCAGTTGCTGAAAACAGAGTCTGTTGAGGAGGGCCTGCCGCCACATTGGGAGTCTGTTTTGCAGGGATTCAGTGATGTGTTTCGGGACCCCAAGGCCTACCCCCAAAAAGATCGTGTGACCATGCGATTGTCTTGAGAGAGGGTGCTCAAATTCCAAATTGCAGACCTTACAGGTACCCTTACTACCAGAAAAATGAAATTGAAAAGTTTGTCACTGAAATGTTACATGCGGGAATAATTCGTCCTAGCACGAGTCCTTTCTCTAGTCCTGTCATTTTGGTTAAAAAAAAAGATGGGGGATGGCGGTTTTGCACCGACTATAGAGCATTAAATAAGGTGACTGTTTTGGATAAGTTTCCTATTCCTATTATTGATGAATTATTGGATGAGTTGGGGGGAGCCACCATTTTTTCAAAGCTGGACCTTAAATCAGGTTACCACCAGATTCGCATGAAAGAAGAAGACATTCCTAAAACAGCTTTTCGGACTCATGAGGGGCATTATGAGTATTTGGTAATGCCTTTTGGCTTAACCAATGCCCCCTCAACATTTCAAGCCCTGATGAATAGAGTCCTCCAACCTTTCCTACGACGTTTTGTACTAGTATTTTTTGATGATATTCTGATTTATAGTAAAGATGAGACTGCCCATACAGAACATTTGGGGTTGGTGTTACAGGTCTTACGAAAAAATCAGTTGGTGGCAAACCGAAAAAAGTGCTCTTTTGGCAAGACTCAGTTGGAATATTTAGGTCATTTGATTTCTGGTGATGGGGTCTCTGCTGACCCAAGCAAGATCCAAGACATGTTGAAATGGCCTCCGCCTAAGGATGTGAAGGCATTGAGGGGTTTTTTGGGCCTTACGGGTTACTATAGACGGTTCGTCAAGAACTACGGGAAGATTGCTTGGCCCCTAACGCAACAATTAAAGAAAGACAACTTCCATTGGGATGCAGAAGCACAGTTGGCTTTTGATCACTTGAAGCAAGCCATGACCTCCTTACCTGTGTTAGCAACCCCGAATTTTGAGGAGACTTTTATTTTGGAGACCAATGCTTCGGGCCGAGGTGTTGGGGCGGTTTTGATGCAAAAGGGTAGACCAATTGCATATATGAGTCAGACTTTGTCTGATAGGGCCCAGCAGAAATCAGTTTATGAAAGAGAGCTTATGGCCATTGTGTTGGCTATTCAGAAATGGCGCCATTACTTACTGGGCAGGCACTTTATAGTACATACAGATCAGAAAAGTTTGAGATTTTTGACAGATCAAAGGTTGATGGGTGAGGAGCAACAAAAGTGGGTGACCAAGTTGCTTGGCTTCGATTTTGAAATTAAATACAAACCTAGAAAAGAAAATAATGTGGCTGATGCCTTATCTCGCCAAATGCAGTGTATGATGCTTACAACTATCCATTGTCCTACATGGGATGGCTTGGAGGAAGAGGTGCACCAAGATCCGAAGCTGCAAAGCATTGTGCAGGCCTTGTTGGGGAATGATCAAGCTCACCCGGGGTATCAGTTGAAGAACGGCAGATTGTTTTATCGAAACAGAATCGTTATCCCTAAAACGTCTCCTAGAATCCTACCGATTTTACAAGAGTTTCATGATTCAGCCATAAGGGGTCATTCTGGCTATTTTCGTACTTACAAACGAACTTCCAACTTGGTCTTTTGGGAAGGGATGAAGAAAGATATTCAAGAGTATGTTCAAGCTTGTGAGATTTGCCAAAGGAATAAACATCAGACCCTTAGTCCAGGGGGTTTATTGCAGCCCCTCCCTATTCCCACTCAGGTTTGGAGTGATATAAGCATGGATTTTATTGGTGGTCTCCCTAAAGCTCAAGGAATGGATACTGTTATGGTGGTGGTAGACCGATTAACGAAGTATGCGCATTTTATTCCCTTGTGTCACCCTTTTGATGCCAAGGAGGTGGCTGGAAAATTTGTTCAGGAGATTGTCCGGCTTCATGGGTTCCCTTCCTCTATTGTTTCGGACAGAGACAAGATTTTTCTCAGTTCTTTTTGGACTGAGCTGTTCAAGCAAGCTGGAACCAAGCTCAAGTACAGTACTGCATATCATCCCCAATCTGATGGCCAGACGGAGGTGGTCAATAGATGTCTAGAGGCTTATCTCAGGTGTCTCACTGGCAGCAAGCCCAAACAATGGCCTGCTTGGTTAAACTGGGCAGAATATTGGTATAACACTAATTATCATTCCTCCATTAAGACAACTCCTTTTCAGGCTTTGTATGGTAGAGACTCGCCGGTTTTGCTCAAAGGAGATGTGCAAGAATCTTCGGTTGATGCGATTTCCCGACTTACAGCCCAAAGGAACCACATTTTAGATGAGATGAAGGCACACTTGGTACAGGCCCAGAACAGAATGAAAACCCAGGCCAATAAACATCGCAGGGATGTGGAGTATGAGATTGGTGATATGGTCTATCTGAAAATCCAACCCTATAAGATGAAAAGTTTGGCTAGAAGGGTGAACCAAAAATTAAGCCCCCGGTTTTATGGTCCGTATGAGGTGCTGCAGAGGATTGGCGCAGTGGCATACAGATTGAAACTCCCTCCTGATAGTAAGGTTCATCCGGTATTCCATGTATCTTTACTTAAAAAATCTGTGACTCCTAATGTGCCTTCCCAGCCGCTCCCCCCTTTTATCAGCGATGAATGGGAATTAAATGTGCAACCTGAACAAGCCTTAGACACTCGGAAGAATGCTGCTGGTCAAGTAGAGGTGTTGATCAAATGGACAGGATTGCCTGCATTCGAGAATTCATGGGAACTAGTGGATGAAATGAGAACCAGTTTTCCAGGTTTCCTCCTTGAGGGCAAGGAGAGTGTTAAAGGGGGGGGGGTATTGATATGTCCCCGAAGGTGTATGTGAGGAGGAGTAAGAGAGTAGTAGGGAATAATAACCCTGAGATAGTGGAGGGAAATGTGACTAACTAACTGCTGATGTGGCAGCTAGAGTGTGTGGGTGAGTGTCTGATATAACAGAATAGAGAGAGAATGAGAGGGAGGCTGGAATTGGGATTTTGGGAATAGGAGACTGAGCATCTCAAATAGCTCATCCTTTACCTTCTGTTATTCATCTTTGTATCACAGAGTTGGAATTATACCGATTCCAGGTTCTGTTTCCATTTCAATACAATCACTATATTCTATCCTATTTCTGCCTACTTTTGTCCTTATCATTTTGGTATGATAAGAAATTGTTAATGGCATCTATTGGTATGATCAAAGCAAAAGGATTTACCTTCATAATTAAATTAAGTCTTTCCTATGGCCTTCTTTTAGAATAGACATTTTCTCTCTTAACTTTGTGCATCATTAACTAAGATCACTAGCAGTACGCTACTGGTTAAATAGCACCGCTGTTGCCACTTATGAAAATGTGGTTATATATGATAGTGGTTCATAGCTTTTCAAATCAAATGAGACTGTGGTTTCTAATTCATGGAAGAGCTGATCAACAAACTCTTGAATTCTAGATTGTACGTGGTTCTGGCAATGGAAGGGTCACCAAAAGTGTATTGATAAGAAACTTCAATGCGAATGTTAGCAAGCAAAAGAAAATAAAAACCAGAGCAAAGAAAAGAAAATCAATTGAATAAAGCATACAAGTCTTCACGTGCCCCATCTTGGATAGCCATTGGCCAATAGTCTCCATTCTTATATTCTTTTAGCTGGTATTGTACTTTATCTAAAAAATAAATCTGATACTATGTAGTAAATAACTTAATGTCGGTAGCTTGGAGTCATGATGTTCTTGCTTTCAATCATCTTTAATACTATATAGTAAATATTGTATTATAAGACACGTTAAGAGTTTCCACCGATAATTGTATGATGTAAAGCCTTGTTAGGTAATCTTACTTGTTCATGTCATTTCTATACTTTTCAAGAGGATTTCCCGTCTCCTACTTATACTTAGCACTAATGGTCTAATGCTTTTCATATTATTGAAGTTTAGTATGTTGCTTACTCTTATGTGTTGATTTTCAATGTTTTCAGTATGGTATGAATCAAACTTGTGAGCAATTTTGATCATTCTTCAAGTAAAATCAGCTCCAAGGTATTATTATGATTACCCAATGATTAATTTTTGTGTCCTTATTTCAATGTCTGTACTTAAAAATTCCTTGTTGAATACACCCTTTTAGAACCATTAATAGTGGATGACATGAATGGAATATCAGTAAAAAAGTGGCAGATTTTGCCCGTAGCATCGGCCATGGCCTACGCTAACTTTAGCGTCGGCCATGGCCTACGCTAATTCTCAAGAAACATATGTTGCGTCGGACCTAGCATGTTAGCGTCGGCTAAGCTGACGCTATTTAGCGTCGGCCATGACCGACGCAAGGTTAGCGTAGGCCATTTGATATTGACTTCGTGCGTCGGCTTTTCTGACGCAACTAGCGTCGGCCATACGACGGCCGACGCTAATGCTGTGCGACGGGTGTTTTAGCGTCCGTCCCGTGGCCGACGCAAGGCCGACGCTAAAGTGGTCGTTAGCGTCAGTGTGTACTGATCAGATAAAATGGATGAATCTCTAAGAAGATCATCAAAATTATTTCTTAATTCAGAATAAGAGATTACCCCTTCTTCGTCCTCACTGTCAATTGAAGGAAGACTTGCCATTAGGCAGAGATTAGCTTCTTCTTTATCCTCATCATCAGAGGAATCATCAAGATCCTCCCATGTTGCCATGAGACCTTTCTTCTTCTTGATGAACTTCTTCTTTGTCCTCTCAGCCTCAGGACAGTCTGCCTTGTAGTGGTCTGGTTTCTTGCATCCATAGCACACCACTTGACTTTCCTCCTTTTGCTCAGCTTCCTTTTGTGGAAATCTTCTGTTGAATTGCTTCCTTCTGAAGCCACCCTTCTTTTTCCACATAGACTTTATTTTTCTAGAGATGAAGGAGAGTTCATCATCATCTGAGCCTTCTTCTCCTTCTGAGCTACATGACTCCTCATCAGAGTCATTGGCCTTCAAGGCTTTTGAGGTGCTCCCTTTTTGAGCTTTAAGACAATGGACTTTGCCCTTTTTTCTGTTCCCTCTTCATTAAGCTCAAGCTCATGTACTTTGAGTGAGCCTAGAAGATTTTCCATGGCAAGAGTGGAAAGGTCCCTTGCTTCTTGTATAGCAGTCACCTTCGGTCTCCATTGTCTTGGCAGACTCCTTAGGATTTTCCTGATATGCTCCTGGGTTGTGTAGACTTTTCCCAAGGACCTCAGGTTGTTGATGATTGTTTGGAATCTTCCAAACATCTGATCAATGGCCTCGTGATCTTCCATTTTAAATAGTTCATATTGATGAACTAGCATGCTGATTTTGGACTCACAGACCTGAGACGATCCTTCATGCGCCAAAGCTAGAGTGTCCCACATCTCCTTGGCAGTAGTGCAGCTGTGCACCTTGTCATATTCTGACTTTGTAATGGCACACATCAGATAGTGCCTCGTCTTTGAGTTCAGCTAGAATCTGGTCCTTTGATCAGGTGTCCACTGGGCTCTAGGCACTGGTTGACCTGCTTCATCTGCTGGAGCAGTGTAGCCAGTTTCCACCACATCCCATAGGTCTATATTTTGCGCGTCAAAGAATGTGATCATTCTTTGCTTCCAATAGTCGTATTCATTTCCATTGAACAGTGGTGGTCTGTTCACAGCTAGTCCCTCGTTCTCCATGGATCTTTGCTTCTCTGCACTGTTAGGTGCTCAACACCTAGAGACCGAGCCCTGATGCCAACTGTAGATGACAGGATGAAACACAAGAAGGGGGGTTGAATTGTGTTTCTAAGCTTTTAAAACGTTTCGCAATGTTGGACGCTGGCTTTTGAAAACGTTGGACGCACAGCGTACTAAAATATCGGACGCACAGAGTTTCGAAATATTGGACGCACAAGAGTTATGAAACACTAGACGCACAAAGTTGTGAAATATCGGACGCACAAAAAGATTGGACGCAGAGGCTTCCACAAAGTTAAAAACTTGTTTTCTTTGTGCGATTTAAAGTGTATGAAAAACTTGTTGAATAAAAATCAATTCAATCCCCACGGTTAGAAAAAGCACAGAAAAAGAAATTAGAGTTAAGGGAAAGAAGGAATAACACAAGTTTTTATCCTGGTTCACCCTTTCCTAAGAGCTACGTCCAGTCCCCTCAAACTAGAGAGATTTCACTATCAAACCAGATAGAATACAAGTATTCTTCAACAGCCTCTTCAGGCCTTACACCGAGTAATCTTTGCACACCTAGCCTCTCCAGGCTCAAACAAGTATTCTTTTACAGACAAGCCTCTCCAGGCTCAAACAAGTATTCTTTTACAGTCAAGCCTCTTCAGGCTCAAACAACTTAGTAGAGTGTTTTTGATTTAAGTGCTGTCTAACTCACACAAGTGAGGATATGAAAAACTTAAGCACTTCGAGAGTTAAGCAAACTCTCTTTTACAAGAAGATAGAAAATATACAAGACTTTCTATACAGAGTATAACAATTTGCACAACGTTTTCGCTCTTTCATTGTTCAGTCACTTGTATTCTTCTTCTTGTTCACGGTATTTATATGCTTTTATGAAGCTTCAGACTTGTTCTTCGAATAGCTCAGCTTCAGCCTTCATAAATGTTACCGTTCTCTAATAGCATTAAATGCTATTTTCCCGTTGCTCTGAGGAGATATACTTCAGTGAGTATGTCTGCGTTTCTTTCTCCTAAACAGAAGCAACCTGTAATCAAAGTCTCAATTGTACAGTGGTTAATAGTAAAATTTTATTGAGACAGAGAGAATACACTGTGTAAAGTAGAAAGATGTGTTCAGAGATATACAGAGTTAGTCAGGGTACATTCTCTCTCTTAGTACACTTTCCACAGTGCTTTATGTTTTTCATTTAATGCACGTTCAAAAACGTTGACAATGGTTGTACAGAAAAGCATTGCATGCAACTATTTATTTCAAATCATTTGCTCAATAAATATGTTCCATATTAAATGCAAGAGCAATAAATAACAAATTATGGACTCTGAGTTTTGGACGCAGCAAGTAGAATTTATTGGACGCAGCATATAGAGTAAAGTTGGACTTTCAGTCCTTTTAGCAAATGGACGCATACCTTGTACTTACCATTTGCAAATGACATTCATTCATCCATTGGACGCATCCTCATGCTTACCATTTTGACTTAGTTCGTTTCAGTTGTATAGCCTTATGCTGATTATTGGACTTATGCACTTATGCTCCATTGGACGCAGAGCAGTATTGTTAGACTTTTGCCATTCTGCTTCATTCTGTTCCATTGGACGCAAAGCAGTATAGCACTTCTGCTCCTTTGGACGCAAGGCAGTATTGCACTTTTGCTCCATTGGACCCACGACAGTATTGCACTTCTACTCCATTGGACGCAGGCAATATTGTACTTCTGCTCCATTGGACGCAGGCAGTATTGCACTTCTGCTTCTTTGGACGCAGGGCAGTTGACTGTTGTACTTTTGTCCTTCTGCTTCATTGGACGCAGAGCATCATTGGACACAGAGAGTAGCATGTCTACATGACATGGATACATATAGGTTCTGCTTCTTTGGACTCATTGCATCATACTGATTATTGGACGCAGAGCTCTTAGACTGTGTGTACATGTGCCAATGTCACATTGGACGATGGACTTATCTTTGTTGTACCTACAAGAGTTTGTCAGCAGACTTTGTAAAATCTCTTAATAACTATGTTAGACTTTGTGAAAACCTTAATAAGCTTTGTTATCATCAAAACCATAAAACCACTTAGGGAATTTTTGCATTAGAAATGCTTTTAACCAATTTGGTTCCAACACTATGATCCTGTGTCCACTGAGCTCTAGGCACTGGTTGCCCTACTTCACCTACTGGAGCAGTGTAACCATTTTTAACGACATCCCACATGTTGATATTCTGTGTATCAAAGAATGTGATCATTCTTTGCTTCCAATAGACATATTCATCAACACTGAAGAATGGTTGTCTGTTCACAGCTTGTCCTTTGTTTTCCATGGATCTTTGCTTCTGTGCACTGTTAGGTGCTCAACCCCTAGAGACTGAGCTCTGATGTCAACTGTAGGTAACAGGATGAAATACAAGAAGGGGGGTTGAATTGAGTTTCAAAGCTTTTAAAACATTTTCGCAAATGTTGTACGCTGGTTGTAAAAATGTTGGATGCGCAACGTATTTGATTATTGGACACATTTAGTGCGATTAAAACATTTGAATAACTTGTTGGAAACAGTTTCAATTCAATCCCCTCCGTTAGTATATAAACTGAAAATAAAGGAGTTAAGGGATAGAGAGATAGAACAAGTATTTATCCTAGTTCACCATTTCCTAAGAGCTACGTCCAGTCCGCTCAAACTAGAGAGATTTCACTATCAAAACAGATAGAATTACAAGTATTCTTCAATAGCCTCTTCAGGCTTTACAACAAGTATTCTTTGCACGCCTATCCTCTCCAGGCTCAACCCAAGTATTGTTTAACAAACAAGCCTCTCCAGGCTTAAACCCAAGTATTCTTTTACAGACAAGCCGCTCCAAGCCCAAACAAGTATTCTTTACTGAACAAACCACTCTAGACTCAAACAAGTATTCTTTACTAAACAACCCTCTCCAGGCTCAAACAACTCAAAGAGTGTTTTTGATGAAAGTGCTATTAACTCACACTAGTGAGAATATGGACTCTAAAGCACTTCGAGAGTCAAGCAAACTCTCTTTAACAAGAAGAAAGAAAATATACAAGACTTTCTCAAATTTACAGAGTATGACAATATTTGCACAGTGTTTCAACTCTTTCTTTCAGTAGTTCAGCACACTTTGTTGGAACCAAATTGGTTAAAAGTATTTTTAAACAAATACTCCCTAAGTGATTTTATGGTTTTGATGATAACAAAATGTATTAAGGTTTTTACAAAGGATAAACAAAATGTATTAAGCTTTTACAATGTATAATAAAGCTGCCTAACTAAGTTTATTGAATGATGTTGCAGTCTGCGTCCAATAATTAGTTCATCATGACATTGGCTCATATTCAAAGTCTGAGAAGCCTTGCGTCCAATGTTGAAGTCATCATCCAATATTGGCACTGGAACATATATGGACACCAAGAGTGATGCGTCCAATGATACTGATACTTGACCTCGGATAAGAATTGTTCAATGGACTCTGAGAGCTATGCGTCCAATAATCATTATGAGACCATGCGTCCAATGATTCTCTGCGTCCAATAAACAGTATAAGGCAATACTGTTCTGCGTCCAATGCAATACGCAGTCTGAGAGCTTTGCGTCCAATCATCAGTATTAGGAAATACTGTTCATCGTCCAATATTGAGCATAACGCAAAGACAATTCTGAGTCAAATGTTCAGCATAAGCATAAGGCGTTCTACGTCCAATGTTCAGGATGTGCTCATTGTCCAAGGTTCAGAATGCTTATCGTCCAATGATCAGTATAAGGAAAATACTGTTATAAGTCCAATGATTTCCAAAGAAGCAGAACCAGTAAGCGTCCAATGTATAAGAAGGACAAAAGTCCAATGTTCAGTATAAGACATTGATGTTCAACGTCCAATGAAGCTAAATGAACAAAAGAACTGCTCTGCGTCCAATGAAATCAGAATGACAAAAGTACTGTATTGCGTCCAATAAATCAGAAGGACAACAATCAAGTGTTCTACGACAAATGGAACAAAATGAAGCAGAATGGCAAAAGTCCAACAATACTGCTCTGCGTCCAATGAAGCAGACTGACAAAGGTACATCAAACAACTGTTCTGCGTCCAATAAAGCAGAAGAACAAAAGTACAATTATCAACTGCTCTGCGTCCAATGGAACTATAAGGAAATGGCAAAAGTCCAATAACCAGAATGAGGCAATACGTCCAATGTTGCTTTGCAACTAATCATCAGAATGGTAAGCATAAAGATGCGTCCAATGAATGAACGAATTCTGTGCAATTGGTAAGTACCAGGTATGCGTCCAATGATTTCTACTTGCTGCGTCCAAAACGCAGAATCCATAAACTTGCTATTTACTGCTCATGCATTTAATATGGAACATATTTATTGAGCAAATGATTTGAAATAAATAGTTGTATGCAATGCTTTTCTGTACAACCTATTGTCAACGTTTATGAACGTACTTTTGAAAAGCATAAAGCACTGTGGAAAGTGTACTAAGAGAGAGAATGTATTTTTATCTACTCTGTATATCTCTGAACACATCTTTCTACTTTACACAGTGTATTCTCTCTGTCTCAATAAAATTTTACTATTAACCACTGTACAATTGAGACTTTGATTACAGGTTGCTTCTGTTTAGGAGAAAGAAACGCAGACATACTAACTGAAGTAGATCTCCTCAGAGCAACGGGAAAATAACATTTAATGCTATTAGAGAACGGTAACATTTATGAAGGCTGAAGCTGAGCTATTCGAAGAACAAGTCTGAAGCTTCATAAAGGCCTATAAATACCGTGAACAAGAAGAAGAATACAAGTGACTGGAAAACGAAAAAGAAAGAGCAAAAACGCTGTGCAATTTGTTATACTCTATATAGAAAGTCTTGTATATTTTCTATCTTCTTGTAAAAGAGAGTTTGCTTAACTCTCGAAGTGCTTTAGATTTCATATCCTCACTTGTGTGAGTTAGACAGCACTTAAATCAAAAACACTCTGCTGAGTTGTTTGAGCCTGGAGAGGCTTGACTGTAAAAGAATACTTGATTTAGCCTGGAGAGGCTGTGTGCAAAGAATACTTGGGTTTTAGCCTGAAGAGGCTGTGTGCAAAGAATACTTGTACCTATCTGGTTTGATAGTGAAATCTCTCTAGTTTGAGGGGACTGGACGTAGCTCTTAGGAAAGGGTGAACCAGAATAAAAATTTGTGTTATTTCTTCTTTCCCTTAACTCTTATTATTTCTGTGATTATTCTAACCAAGGGGATTGAATTGATTTTATTTCAACAAGTTTTTCATACACTTTAAGTTGGACAAAGAAAACAAGTTTTTAAACTAAGAGGGAAGCCTCTGCGTTCAATCCTTTTGTGCGTCCAATCCTTTTGTGCGTCCAGTATTACACAACTCTGTGCGTCCAGTGTTTTAAAACTATTGTGCGTCCAATATTTCAGAAAACGTTGTGCGTCCAATATTACACAACTCTGTTCGTCCAATGTTTTAAAACTATTGTGCGTCCAATATTTCAGAAAACGTTGTGCGTCCAATATTTGAAATAAGCCAGCGTCCAACATTTGCGAAAAGTTTTAAAAGCTTTGAAACACAATTCAACCCCCCTTCTTCAGTTTCATCCTGTTACCTACAGTTGGCATCAGAGCTCGGTCTCTAGAGGTTGAGCACCTAACAGTGCAGAGAAGCAAAGATCCATGGAGAACGAGGGACAAGCTGTGAACAGACCACCACTGTTCAATGGAAATGAATACGACTACTGGAAGCAGAGAATGATCACATTCTTTGATGCTCAAAATATGGACCTATGGGATGTCGTGGAAACTGGCTACACTGCTCCAGTAAATGAAGCAGGTCAACAAATACTAAGAGCTCAGTGGACAGCAGATCAAAGGACCAGATTCCAGCTGAACTCGAAGGCAAGGCACTATCTGATGTGTGCCATTACAAAGTCAGAATATGACAAGGTGCACAGCTGCACTACTGCCAAGGAGATGTGGGACACTCTAGCTTTGGCACATGAAGGTTCATCTCAGGTTCGTGAGTCCAAAATCAGCATGCTAGTTCATCAATATGAACTATTCAAAATGGAGGATCACGAGTCCATTGATCAAATGTTTGGAAGATTCCAAACAATCATTAACAACCTTAGGTCCTTGGGAAAAATCTACACAACCCAGGAGCATATCAAGAAAATCCTAAGGAGTCTGCCAAGACAATGGAGACCCAAGGTGACAGCCATACAAGAAGCAAGGGATCTTTCCACTCTTGCCATGGAGGATCTTCTAGGCTCACTGAAAGTACATGAGCTTGAGCTTAATGAAGAGGGAATCGAAAAAAGGGCAAAGTCCATTGCTCTTAAAGCTCAAAAAGGGAGCACCTCAAAAGCCTTGAAGGCAAATGATTCTGATGAAGAATCATGCAGCTCAGAAGGAGAAGGCTCAGATGATGATGAACTCTCCTTCATCTCCAGGAAAATAAAGTCTATGTGGAAAAAGAAGGGTGGCTTCAGAAGGAAGTAATTCAACAGAAGATTTCCACAAAAGGAAGCTGAGCAAAAGGAGGAAAGTCCAGTGGTGTGCTATGGATGCAGGAAACCAGGCCACTACAAGGCAGACTGTCCTGAGGCCGAGAGGACAAAGAAGAAGTTCTTCAAGAAGAAAAAAGGTCTCATGGCAACATGGGAGGACCTCGATGATTCCTCTGATGATGAGGATAAGGAAGAAGTCAATCTCTGTCTAATGGCAGGTCTATCCTCAACTGACAGTGAGGACGAAGAGGAGGTAATTTCCTATTCTGAATTAAGAAATAATTTTGATGATCTTCTTAGAGATTCATCCATTTTATCTGATGAGTACAAATCTTTAAAGAAAAAGTTTTCTCTTATAACCAAAGATTTTGAAAAGCTTACTTTAGAAAACAATGTACTCAAATCAGAAAATGAAAAGTTAAGACTTCAAGTAAGTCAACTAAAAGATGAATCTCCAAAGGATTCTGAGTCCAATACTTCCTGTGAAGTACAAGTACTTCAACAAGAAGTAAATGAACTCACTGGACGATTGTCCAAATTTGTCAGTAGCTCTGAAAAGTTTGATCAAATTTTAAAAATTCAGAGAAAACCTTCTGACAAAAGTGGTTTCGGTTATGAAAAACCAAAACCAAAGGTTTCTAAAAATCCTTCAAAATTCAATTTATACTGTGGTCACTGTGGAAAGGCTGGTCATGTCGCCTCGACATGCGTCCATAAAAGGAACATGCCTGGACGCAGACCAAGAACTAACAAGAAAGGACCCAAGTCAATCTGGGTACCAAAAAGTATGATAATTCGTGTTGCAGATATACTTGATGGGAGGAAGACAACTCCAGTCATGGCACCTGGACAGTGGCTGCTTACTACACATAACAGGAGAAAGGTCTATGTTCCAAGACCTAAAGCTTAAGATCACCCAAGATTGAAGAAGATGGACCAGACGCAGGAAAAAGTCATGCGTCCAATACTGGAAGTGTAAGAAGCTGGCACTTCAAGACCTATCATCCTGAAGATCAAATCATTGGGAATGCAGATGATAAAGTCAGAACAAGGTCCACATTCAGAGAACAAACTGATGTTGCATTCATCTCTGAATTGCAGCCCAAAAACATAGATGAAGCCCTATTGGACGAAGGATGGATTGTGGCAATGCAGGAGGAGCTAAATCAATTCAAACGCAATGATGTTTGGACGCTAGTAGCCCCACCTGAAGATAAGTCCATTATTGGAACCAAATGGGTATTCAGAAACAAACTGGACGAAGAAGGTAAAGTTGTGAGAAACAAAGCAAGGTTAGTTGCTCAAGGTTACTCACAACAGGAAGGTATTGGCTTTACTGAAACCTTTGCTCCAGTAGCTAGAATAGAGGCCATTCACATTTTACTTTCATTTGCTGCCCAACATGATATGAGGCTTTATCAAATGGATGTAAAGAGTGCTTTTCTGAATGGTATAATAACAGAAGAAGTCTATGTTGAACAGCCCCCTGGCTTTGAGGATCAAACTTTTCCAAATCATGTTTTTAAATTGAAAAAGGCTCTTTATGGCCTTAAGCAAGCTCCTCGAGCTTGGTATGAAAAACTCAGTTCTTTTCTAATAGAAAATGGTTTTTCAAGAGGAAAAGTTGATAATACTCTTTTCAGAAAATCCATAGACTCACATTTCATCATAGTACAAATTTATGTGGATGATATCATTTTTGGTGCTACTGATGAATCTCTATGTAGAGAATTTTCTGAGTTAATGCAGAAGGAGTTTGAAATGAGCATGATGGGAGAATTGAAGTTCTTTCTTGGACTTCAAGTAAAACAGACGCAAGATGGGATCTATGTGCATCAGTCCAAATACACAAAGGAGCTTCTTAAGAAATTCAATATGGACGATTGCAAACCCATGAACACTCCTATGCATCCAACTTGCATAATGAACCTGAATGATAAGGATAAAAAGGTAGATCAAAAGGTATACAGAGGTATGATTGAATCTCTTTTATATCTTACTGCATCTAGACCTGATATCATGTTCAGTGTTTGTTTATGTGCAAGATTCCAATCAAATCCTAGAGATTCTTATTTGACTACTGTCAAGAGAATTTTTAGATAACTGAAAGAAACTACTAATCTTGGTTTGCTGTTTAAGAAATCAGATGAATACAGATTAATAGGATTTTGTGATGCTGATTATGCTGGAGACAGGCTTGAAAGAAAAAGCACCAGCGGAGGATGCCATTTTATTGGATCCAATCTAGTATCATGGACAAGCAGGAGACAAAGCACAATTGCATTATCTACAGCTGAAGCTGAATATGTCTCTGCTGCAAGTTGTTGTTCTCAGCTCTTATGGATTAAACATCAATTGGAGGACTACAACATCTTTGAGAGTAAGATTTCTGTTCTTTGTGATAATACTGCTGCAATTAATTTATCTAAGAACCCAATCTTACACTCAAGAGCTAAGCATATAGAAATTAAACATCATTTTATTAGAGACTATGTGCAGAAGGGAACATTTGATATTCAGTTTGTTAACACTGAAAATCAATGGGCAGATATATTTACAAAACCCCTCTCTGTAGATAGATTCATTTTTATAAGGAAGCATTTGAATATGCACTTTATAAAAGATTGATGTTTAGCGTCCAATATGCTCAAGCTGAGTCTGAGTCCAATGTGACTAGAGTCCAATAGGACACGACAGTCTATTTGAGACTTAGAATTTTTTCAAAGACTCAAAAGCTTTTATATCTTAGTAATCCCACGCTGAGTCCAAACTTTTTTTCATAAAGATATATCTTACAGTTGGTATCTTACAAACGCTTTGGCATCTTTTATGGTTTGTTTCAGATTTCTCTTCGTTTGGCATCTTTTCTAAAATCATTTCTGTTGATTGTTTCTAAAATCTTCTCTACTGTTTTGAGAAAGCTTGTTTAGAAAAGGGGAGAAGAAAAAGGGTTTTTAAGTTTCTCTCTGTTTTTCAAAACTGTCTTTGGACTATGATGTTCTATGAACCTTTTTGCCTGATGACAAAAGGGGGAGAAATATATAGGATTAAGTTTTAAAAAGAAAGAAGAATATGAGAAGAATATGGGATTAAGTCTGATTGCGTTGCAGTAGTCTTATAAGTTATTTGCTTTATAAATTGGACTAATCTTGTTTTTATGAGTAAAAGAAATTTTCAGGTACTCTGAGTATATTGAATATCCAAAACCATGAGATGTTTATCTCAGGGGGAGATGAGTAAGGAAAAACTGAGACGTTTATCTCAGGGGGAGTTTACTTTAGAAAATTTCTGTTTATATATTTGGTTTATGTGCTTTATTGTTTGTAAAACTTAATAATGTTTGTCATCATCAAAAAGGGGGAGATTGTTGGAACCAAATTGGTTAAAAGTATTTTTAAACAAATACTCCCTAAGTGATTTTATGGTTTTGATGATAACAAAATGTATTAAGGTTTTTACAAAGGATAAACAAAATGTATTAATCTTTTACAATGTATAACAAAACTGCCTAACTAAGTTTATTGAAGGATGTTGCAGTCTGCGTCCAATAATTAGTTCATCATGACATTGGTTCATATTCAAAGTCTGAGAAGCCTTGCGTCCAATGTTGAAGTCATCATCCAATATTGGCACTGGAACATATATGGACACCAAGAGTCATGCGTCCATTGATACTGATACTTGACCTCGGATAAGAATTGTTCAATGGACTATGAAGGCTATGCGTCCAATAATCATTATGAGACCATGCGTCCAATGATTCTCTGCGTCCACTAAAAAGTATAAGGCAATATTGTTCTGCGTCCAATGCAATACGCAGTCTGAGAGCTTTGCGTCCAATCATCAGTATTAGGAAATACTGTTCATCGTCCAATATTGAGCATAAGGCAAAGACAATTCTGAGTCAAATGTTCAGCATAAGCATAAGGCGTTCTACGTCCAATGTTCAGGATGTGCTCATTGTCCAAGGTTCAGAATGCTTATCGTCCAATGATCAGTATAAGAAAAATACTGTTATAAGTCCAATGATTTCCAAAGAAGCAGAACCAGTAAGCGTCCAATGTATAAGAAGGACAAAAGTCCAATGTTCAGTATAAGACATTGATGTTCAACGTCCAATGAAGCTAAATGAACAAAAGAACTGCTCTGCGTCCAATGAAATCAGAATGACAAAAGTACTGTATTGCGTCCAATAAATTAGAAGGACAACAATCAAGTGTTCTACGACAAATGGAACAGAATGAAGCAGAATGGCAAAAGTCCAACAATACTGCTCTGCGTCCAATGAAGCAGACTGACAAAGGTACATCAAACAACTGTTCTGCGTTCAATAAAGCAGAAGAACAAAAGTACAATTATCAACTGCTCTGCGTCCAATGGAACTATAAGGAAATGGCAAAAGTCCAATAACCAGAATGAGGCAATACGTCCAATGTTGCTTTGCAACTAATCATCAGAATGGTAAGCATAAAGATGCGTCCAATGAATGAATGAATTCTGTGCAATTGGTAAGTACCAGGTATGCGTCCAATGATTTCTACTTGCTGCGTCTAAAACGCAGAATCCATAAAGTTGCTATTTACTGCTCATGCATTTAATATGGAACATATTTATTGAGGAAATGATTTGAAATAAATAGCTGTATGCAATGCTTTTCTGTACAACCTATTGTCAACGTTTATGAACGTACTTTTGAAAAGCATAAAGCACTGTGGAAAGTGTACTAAGAGAGAGAATGTACTTTTATCTACTCTGTATATCTCTGAACACATCTTTCTACTTTACACAGTGTATTCTCTCTGTCTCAATAAGATATTACTATTAACCACTGTACAATTGAGACTTTGAGTACAGGTTGCTTCTGATTAAGGAGAAAGAAACGCAGACATGCACACTAAAGTAGATCTCCTCAGAGCAATGGCAAAAATAGCATTTAATGCTATTAGAGAACGGTAATATTTATGAATGCTGAAGCTGAGCTATTCGAAGAACAAGTCTGAAGCTTCATCAAAGCCTATAAATACCGTGAACAAGAAGAAGAATACAAGTGACTGGAAAACGAAAAAGAAAGAACAAAAACGCTGTGCAATTTGTTATACTCTGTATAGAAAGTCTTGTATATTTTCTATCTTCTTGTAAAAGAGAGTTTGCTTAACTCTCGAAGTGCTTTAGATTTCATATCCTCACTTGTGTGAGTTAGACAGCACTTAAATCAAAAACACTCTGCTGAGTTGTTTGAGCCTGGAGAGGCTTGACTGTAAAAGAATACTTGATTTAGCCTGGAGAGGCTGTGTGCAAAGAATACTTGGGATTTAGCCTGGAGAGGCTGTGTGCAAAGAATACTTGGTTTTAGCCTGAAGAGGCTGTGTGCAAATAATACTTGTACCTATCTGGTTTGATAGTGAAATCTCTCTAGTTTGAGGGGACTGGACGTAGCTCTTAGGAAAGGGTAAACCAGGATAAAAACTTGTGTTATTTCTTCTTTCCCTTAACTCTTATTATTTCTGTGATTATTCTAACCAAGGGGATTGAATTGATTTTATTTCAACAAGTTTTTCATACACTTTAAGTTGGACAAAGAAAACAAGTTTTTAAACTAAGAGGGAAGCCTCTGCGTCCAATCCTTTTGTGCGTCCAATATTACACAACTCTGTGCGTCCAGTGTTTTAAAACTATTGTGCGTCCAATATTTCAGAAAACGGTGTGCGTCCAATATTACACAACTCTGTGCGTCCAGTGTTTTAAAACTATTGTGCGTCCAATATTTCAGAAAACACTGTGCGTCCAACATTTGCGAAAATTTTTAAAAGCTTTGAAACACAATTCAACCCCCCCTTCTTCTGTTTCATCCTGTTACCTACACACTTGTATTCTTCTTCTTGTTCACGGTATTTATAGGCTTTAATGAAGCTTCAGACTTGTTCTTCGAATAGCTCAGCTTCAGCCTATATAAATGTAATCGTTCTCTAATAGCATTAAATGCTATTTTCCCGTTGCTCTGAGGAGTTCTACTTCAGCGTATTTGTCTGCGTTTCTTTCTCCTAAGTCAAAAGCAACCTGTACTCAAAGTCTCAATTGTACAAAGGTTAATAGCAATATTCTTTTGAGACAAAGAGAATACATTGTGCAAAGAAAAAGGTGTGTTCAGAGAGATATAGAAATGATCAGAGTACATTCTTTCTCTAGGTACACTTTCCACAGTGCTTTATGCTTTTCATTTAATGCACGTTCAAACATTGACAATGTTGCATAAAAAAAGCATTGTATACAGCTATTTCTTTCAAATCATTTGCTCATTAAATATGTCTCATAGTCATACTAAATACAATAGCAATAAATAGCAAGTTATAGATTCTGCGTTTTGGATGCAGCATGTAGAACAGATTGGACTTTCTGTTCTCTTACCAAGTGGACGCATACCTTTGCTTACCATTTGGACGTGAAGAATCTTAGTTCATATGGACGAATACCTCATTGCTTACCATATGGACTTATGACTTTGCTTCTCAGAACGTATAGCTTCATGATGATTGTTGGACGTTTATCATTCTACTTCTTTGGATGCAAAGCATCATTGGACGCATTGCTCACAAAGTCCGTTGGACAATACTTACCCGAGGTCAAGTATTAGAGTCCATTGGACGATCTACTCTTGGACTATATATATGTTTGCCAAAGTCACACTGGACGATGGACTTATCTTTGTTGTACCTACAAGAGCTTGTCAGCAGAGTTTGTAAAACCTTTTAATAATCATTGTTATCATCAAAACCAGTTAGGGAAGTTATGCATTAAAAATGTCTTTAAACAATTTGGTTCCAACATAGAATTCACCGAGAATCCTTTACCGTTACACTAAATTTCCGATAGATGCTATAACAGTAAAATTCACCGAGAATCCTTTACCATTATACTCTTTTTTGACAGATACTACAACAGTAGAATTCACTGAGAGTCCCTTATTGTTATACTCTTTTATCCAACCCAATCTATTTATGTATACGTTATTTAGAGATTCACTTCTTTCCCAACTAAATCTTAGTCACATATATACGGGGTCCCTAGGTTAATATTTCTCCAAACAGTGTATCAGTACAGTTCCCATGAAAGAGAGATGGACTAAGGCCCCTTCAAAGATCTGTGTCTTTCCTAGATAGATCCATACTGATAAACCATTTATCTTAACCATCACCTTATATATCAATGATAGACAATATCAGGGGTTTTCACAAAAGAATAAATTGCATTTTCTTTACGGCAAGATCATATTTACGGTAAATCTAAATTTTTCCATTATAATGGTATGTTTACAAAAGCTCAAAATTAATTTTGCCATCACCACCTTATGTAACACTCTAATTTTTTTATATAGTTTTTATTGATTTTTAATCTGTTTTAAATTAGTTAAAATTATTTAATTAATGATTTTTGGGATTTTAAGGTATGAATAATACTATTTATATCTTAGGTTTGTTTTTGAAGGGTTTAGAGTGGTAGAGTTCGCAAAACTGAGTTTTTGTGGGAACCGCGTTCTCGCGTGATGCGGGAAAGGGTTCAGTATTTTTCTAGAGGTCATTTTGACTCCAAAATAATATTTTAACGAACCAAAAGTGATTTTTATAATATTTGTGATTTTTAGAATTTTTTTTGGAATTTTTCAAAGAAACTTTATTTTACCCGCGTTTGGATCTTTACGGGTTAACCGGGCGCAACCGGGACATGAAAAATAGTCCAAAAATTTAGTTTTGAGTTTCTAAATTTTTCTATGACATATTCAAATCATAAAATTTATTTCTCATGATTTTACCCATTTTAGAAAAATAATTATCTAAAAAGGGATTCGAAAACTACGCGTTTTTACTACTTTGAACTACCGATTAAACCCTAACTTGATGGGATTTAATCCCACCAATTTTTTTGGTCTGAACTGGGCGCGTGAGGGGCAGAATGCAGTCCCAAAATTATCCCAAAAGTCAAATGGGTCAAATGGGTTTAATTTTGAATTTTACCAAATTAGGTGAGAGAGGTATGACTCCCAACCACCAAAGCATGCAAGCCCATACCTCCCCCATGCCTTTCCTTGCTTCAGTCGAACTTCAATAGGGAGAAGGGAGAGAGAAATTCACTTTTCACACTTCATCTTCTTCAAGCTCTCAAAAACTCCATTTTTCCTCTCTACTTCCAAGCTTTTCCATACACAAAAAAGGGCTAGTTTTGTTGAGATTTTGGCTACCTAAACTTCACAAAAAAGGTTTGGATCATCATTCTAATCCATAAAGTTCTTTTATTTTTTCATTTCCACCACTTTCAATTTTTCCACGAAGCTTGTATTCTTCTCTTTACTAAAAGAGAGTTTTTTCTTGGTTTAGGTTCACTCCATTGGAACCTACAAGCTTGAAAACTACCTTGGATCCATTTGTCTTCAAGATTTGAGTAAGTATTCATCTACTCAAATTTCTACTCGTTAGGGTTTGTTGGTTTTCATAAAACTCATAATTTTATGGTTTTATTTTGGTGTGTTTTGTGAAAGGTAAATTTTTCTAAGTGTGGGAACATCAAGGCTTCAAGGAGGTCACTTGGTGATTGTGTAGAGGGAAGGTGATTTGTGGTGTTTGCCCATTTTCATAGTCTTCAAGAGGTAAGGGGATTTTCTCAATAAGTTGGGAAGGATGTGTATGTGTGTGGTGTATGTTGTGTTGTTCTAAGTTAAACTCAAAGACTTGAGTTTTTCTCTTGGTTGTTGAATGAATATTTCATTCTCTTAGAAATATGTATTTTCATATGTCTATATATATATATATGAGTTCAAGCATGTTTTTTGGTTGATGGATGAGCATGTTTGAAAAGCCTATGTGTTCTTTGAAAAATGCATACTTGATGAGTTGATGATTTTATGCTATGTTCATGATGTATGTTCATATACTATGGAGAACCTGGAATCCTCAAATCCCTTTTCTAACTTCAACTTAGGGTTTCTTCCTCATAACGCAGCCATTCCGACAGTTAAAATACTACCAAATTTTTGTTTGATTTTAGACGTCGAACTTGAACTATTGATTTCTAAGCTCAAGAGAACCATACCTATGGGATTTAGTTTACTAAAATATATTTAATCCACATGAATCACATATCCACATATTAAAGTATAATAAAGTCAAAAACTTAAAATTACGGACGTTACAATCTTCTTTGATCCCTTTGCTAGAGGAGGAAAGGAGTCTTTCAACTTCATTTGGTTTAGATTCTTCACCGCGAAGAAGCTCTTCTCATTCATAGCATTTTCTCCTTCCAGGGAGACTTCAAAATGCTTGAAGATTTTGGTGAAGGCCATTCCATATGGCAAACAACTAGTTGGCTTTGAGGATTAAATGGGGCAAACGTAGAGGAATACCCTTTTGAAGATGGTAAAGAATCATTAAGTCCAAATGACTTACAGATTGGAATGTGTCTGCTCTTGGTAGAATGGAGTGGATGCACATGTTGTGTGCCAGCGTTCCAAGAGTAGGGATGGAAATATGGGCCCAGCCCAACGGGCCGGTCCGTTTAGGCCCGCAAAAAAAGGGCCAAAAGTGGGTTGGCCCAAAAACAGGCGGGGCCGGCCCGTTTGGCATGTTTTCGTTTTTTTTTATTTTTTTCCCAAATAAAATAATATTTTTTTCTGATTTTTAAAATTTTTTTAAAAAAATATTTTTTTTATTATTATTTTGAAGGGCCAGCCCGTTTTTGGCCCGTCGGCCCGCGTAGCCCTCCACGGGACAGGCCGGGACCGATTTTTGGGCCCATTTTCGAATACGGGCCGGGCTGGCCCGTTTTGACACCCCTATCCAAGAGTGGTTAAGGTCTTGGCCTTATCCAGGAACTTGTTGATGACTTCTTCCTTGGTAACTCCCACTTTGGAGTACTAGTCCTCTATTCTCTTGGAGGATTAGAGGAGAAGAATGTAACATCCAAAAATCTCACTCTATGAGACAGAGTATTATTTTTGGAGGATTAGTGTAATGCCCCTTTTTCATGCAAGGATTGTTACGTAAAAACACCAAGAAGCTTAATGCGGAATTAATATAAACTGGTTTGTCTTCGTAAAATTTGTGGCTAATTTTTTTTTTAAAGTCTTATACGAAAAGATTACTCACATCACATTTAGCCATCCAGAAACTCAGAAGAAAAGAAACATTATACGTATATATATATATCATCAAGTCAATACATACAAGTCTTGCGCCCGCAACAATAGTTAGGAACCACAACATGGTGGCCAAAATACATCATCCCGACATAAGAAAGTAAAGCGATAAATCTAAACCTAGGAAAAATAGTAAATCAAAGGAAGTGTCAAATACACGACACCAACATCTATACCCCAAAACCTAGGCTGGTCGGCTAACTGACAACCCACAACCTAGCACTATCCGCCCCACACCTAGAAAACTAAGAAGACGTCGTTTTCCTCGGGTCCTCCTCGGAATTCTCCTCCTTCTCGGACTCAGACTCCTGAAGCTAACCGCATCCAGGCTCGTCTCTGATCTTCCTCTTCCGTCTACTTCTGACCGCAAGTCCAGACACCGTGACCCCTTGGGAGATGGTATCATAAGTCCATCCCCCACCATCGGTCTCAAGAGGCCGAAAACTTTCCCTCACTCGGGCTACCAAAGGCTTCGAAATGGACATCTACGCGTAACGTACATAAAATAACAGAAAAACACGCAAGGGTGAATTTCTTTGCACAAGTTGAAAGTCCACTGAAAGGATGTACACGAAAAATAAAATACTACATAATACATTCCAAGAATATACGTATAATTACTCTTTCGCAAATTTGCCTCTAAGATAATCATACACCAAAAGAGAACACATCATCAAGTTAAACACACAGTCAAACACACACATAGCACTCTAGCATAATGCATGTCACTTCAATATCTCTTTAATACAGCTCAAACCGCACTCCATTCGCAATCCCCCAAGCTGGATTGCACAATCCGTCAAGCTGGATTGTAGCCCAATTTGACAAAAAGGTGTAGGAAACAGGAAGAAACACAAGATAGGGGGGTTGAATTGTGTTTCAAAGCTTTTAAAACTTTTTCGCAAATATATTGTATACTTGCTGTGAACCCGTTGGACGCACAGCGTATTGGAATATTGGACGCACATGTAGATTGGACGCAGAGGCTTCCACTTAGTTTAAAAATGTTTTCTTTGTGCGATTTAAAGAGTTTGAAAAACTTGATAAGATAAAATTCAATTCAATCCCTCTTGTTAGTAATGATAAATAAATAACTAGAGATAAGGAAAAGAGAGAATAACACAAGTATTTATCCTGGTTCACCCTTTCCTAAGAGCTACATCCAGTCCCCTCAAACTAGAGAGATTTCATTATCAATCCAGATAGAATACAAGTATTCTTTAACAGCCTCTCCAGACCTTACAACGAGTATTCTTTGCACACCTAGCCTCTCCAGGCTCAAAACAAGTATTCTTTACAAACAAGCCTCTCCAGGCTCGACACAAGTATTCTTTACAAACAAGCCTCTCTAGGCTCAAACAAGTATTCTTTCTAAACAAGCCTCTTCAAGCTCAAACAACTCAGAAGAGTGTTTTTGACTTAAAGTGCTATCTAACTCACACTAGTGAGAATCTGAAAATCTTAAGCACTTCGAGAGTTAAGCAAACTCTCTTTTTACAAGAAGATAGAAAATATTACAAGAATTTCTTAATGACTCAGAGTATAACAATGTTTGCACAGCGATTCAGCTCTTTCTTTTTGATAGTTCAGCACTCTTGTATCTTCTATGTTTCTTCTTCTTGTTTTCGGTATTTATAGGCTTTGTTGAAGCTTCAGACCTATTCTTCAACTACCTCGGCTTCAGCCTTCATAAATATGACCGTTCTCTAATAGCATTAAATGCTATTTTCCCGTTGGTCTGAGGAGTTCTTCTTTAGCGTATTTGTCTGCGTTTCTTTCTCCTAATTCAGAAGCAACCTGTACTCATAGTCTCAATTGCACAAAGGTTAATACTAATATTCATTTGAGACATAGAGAATACACTGTGTAAAACAGAAAGTATTGTTCAGAGAGATATCAAAATAAACATAGTACATTCTCTCTCTGAGTACACTTTCACAGTGCTTTATGCTTTTCATTTAATGCACGTTCAGTGACTTTGACGAGGTTATTCAGAAAAGCATTGTATACTGCTATTTATTTTAAATCAGTTGCTCAACAAATATGTCCCATATTAAATGCAAGAGCAATAAATAGCAGGTTATGTATTCTGCGTTTTGGACGCAGCATTTAGAGTGTATGAATGGAAGCATACCTTTTCTTACCATTCGTACTTGAGACAACTTGGTCTATATGGACGCATACTTATTGCTTACCATATGTACTTGAGACTTTGCTTCTCTGATAGGATACATCTCTATAATACTCATTGGTCAGTTATCACTTATGCTTATTTTGGACGCACTGTATAGCATGTCTCCCTGAGTGATTTCTTTGGACGCTTATATGTTCTACTTCTTTGGACGCAAAGCTTTATTGCCTCTTTGAGTACATTGGACGCTCCATTCTTGAATCGTACATATATATGCCAATGTCACACTGGACGCTGGACTTATCATTGTTGTACCTACAAGAGCTTGTCAGCAGACTTTGTAAAATCCTTAATAACCTTTGTTATCATCAAAACCACAAAGACTACTTAGGGAAAATTTACATTAGAACTGCTTCTGACCAATTTGGTTCCAACAAAAGGATCACCAAATATAAATGGTCTCTATAATTATTGCACAATCCTCCAAGCTGGATTGTAGCAGCGGCATCTATACTTATTGCACAATCCTCCAAGCTGGATTGTAGCAACGACATCTACATTTATTGCACAATCCTCCAAGTTGGATTGTAGCATGACCTCAATATATATTGCACAATCCTCCAAGCTGGATTGTAGCACTGACATCAATATTTGCACACACATACCAGACAATTAATGCGGTCCTTCGCCTTAGGGTTTTCGTCGTCACGTGTTAGCTTTCTTCCAAACATCGTGTAGCATCATTGTTCTCAAGACTTCATCATCGCCACATATTGATCCTCTTTCAATACCGTATAAAAATGTTATTTAAAAACCTAAGTTTTATGGAAAATTTCTCTTGGAAATTGAAGTTCTTCTTTAATTTTAAACTCTCAAATTCTCATTATTATTTTCTTCCAACTTCTCTTTGTAAAAATATTTAATTCAAAGTCTTAGTTAATTGCTTTGATAACTTTATTTAAGTTCCTTTACTTTAAGTATTTGAAAATATGACCCCCAAAATATTCTGTTTCACGTTTTAGCCCTTATTTTTCTAAAAATTAGGTTTTAGCCCCAGAATGGTCCAGTCTTCACATTTCTGTCCCAGAATTGTCCATTCTTCACGTTTCGGCCCCAACACTTTTGTAAAATTATATGTTTGACCCAAAGTTCCCAGTCTTCGCGTTTTCTACCCCAGAATTCCAGAAGTTTATACGTTTGACCCAAATACACCCAGATTTTGTTTTTAAATCCTTAAAAATCTGAAATTTTATTTTCTCCCTCATTAATTGATTTTTTAGCTTACTTAAAGTGTTATTGAGCAATAGGATTTAATATGAAATTGATTTAAGACTTTTGCCATGAAACTTAATGAAATTTATCCAATTAAGTGTTATCTTGAATCCTAATTAATTCATTTGATTTCATTTTTAAAAACTTTTTCATTAAAGCTTTTAAGTCCTCCTCTTCCACACTTAGTCAAAATTTTTAATCCAATCCCAATCACAATGAATCAATCACATAACTCACCCAATCAATCAAATATACCAAATAGGCCAAGAGACACAATCATATCATACAACATACATCAATTAGGCAAGAATACAATTAAGCTATAAATCATACATACACTCAAAGTAACTGTTCATAACATATTAACATACATCATGAACATAGCGTAAAGCATACTTCACCAAGCATACACTTAGGCATTCAAAATCACCTCAAACCATACATATGATTTTTCCAAAAACACATAGGCTTTTCAAAATTAATCACTCATCAACCAAAATCATAATTTAACTCATATACATAAATATATAAAAATACATATTACTAAGAGAATGATTTCTCATTCAAAACACCCAATATGAAAACTCAAGTCTTTGAATTTTTCATGAAACAAACAACATACACCACACACATACACATCCTTCCCAACTTATTGAGAAAATTCCCTTACCCCTTGAAGACAATGAAAATGGGCAAACACCAAAAATCACCTTCACTCTACACCAACACCAAGTGGCCTCCTTGAAGCCTTGATGTTCCAACACTTAGAAAAATTAACTCAAACTTTGAACCAAATGGATCCAAGGTAGTTTTCAAGCTTGTAGGTTCCAATGGAGTGAACCTAAACCAAGAAAAAGCTCACTTTGAGTGAAATGAAGAACACAAACTTTCATGAAGAAATGAAAGTGGTGGAAATGAAAAAATGAAAGAAGTTTATGGATTAAAATGATGATCCAAACCTTTTTTGTGAAGCTTGACTATGCAAAATCTCAACAAAACTTAGCCTTTTTGGTGTATGGGAAAGCTTGAAAAATGAGAGAAAAAATGGACTTTACTAGATGTAGAAGATGAAGTGAGTGAAATGAATTTTCTCTCTCTCCTTTCCCTATGTGAATCTCGACCAAGGACAAAGAGGGATGGGTGAGGTATGTTTTTGATGTATTGGAAGACTACTCCATTTCTTTAATTGGAAAATTCCAAGAATGTTCCCATTGACTCACATTTGACCTTGGGATATGTTGAGACCAGATTTTTGGCTAAGAATTTCGTGCAACACACCAAAAAAATTAGTGGGATTATATCCCACCAAGTTAGGGTTTAATCGGTAGTTCAAAGTAGTAAAACACGCGGTTTTATAACCCCCTTTTTAGATAAATATTTTTCTAAAATAGGTAAAATCATGAGAAATCAATTTTATTACTTGAATATGATATAGAAAAATTTAGAAACTCAAAACTAAATTTTTGGACTAATTTTCATGTCCCGGTTACGCCCGGTTTACCCATAAAGCTCCAAACGCGGGTAAAATAAAGTTTTTCTAAAAGATTTCTAGAAAAATTTCTAAAAATCACAAATATTATAAAAATAACTTTTGGTTCTTTAAAAAATTATTTTGGAGTAAAAATGACATCCAGAAAAATACCGAACCCTTCCCGCGTCACGCGAGAACGCAGTTCCCGAAAAATAAAGTTTTTCTGAAAAATTTCCAGAAATTTTTTTAAAAATCACAAATATTATAAAAATAACTTTTGGGTCGTTAAAAAATTATTTTGGAGTAAAATACCGAACTCTTCCCGCATCACGCCAGAACGCGATTCCCGCAAAAACTCATTTTTGCGAACCCTACTACTCTAAACTCCTCAAAAACAACCCTAAGATATAAATATTATTATTCATACCTTAAAATCCCAAAAATTATTAATTAAATAATTTTAATTAAATTAAAACAGATTAAAAGTCAATAAAAACTATATAAAAATTAGGGTGTTACAATTAGAATTATCTTTAAGATTTTCGGATGATAAGTAATGATTTAAAACTAATGTAGAAGTCAAAACGGTATTTTGCGAACGTTTTTGACTGTTAGAATAAGTTTATAACGATATGGAAATTTCAAATTGGATTCAGAAGAGGTATTAGAAGATTGAAATAATGTCTTGGTGTTATATGAGGATTTTAAAAGTTAAGTTGGAAATTTTAGAGAAGAACATAAGAAATATTGATGTTTTAGTCCCTCTAAGATAAACTACGTAATCTGTTAATTAAGGAATGGATAAATACCGGAGACTAAGGAATGGTCAAGATGAAGACTACAAGATCAAGTAGAGTTTTAGATAGTATAGAAATGATAAGTTTTGTTTGGTGTTGTAGTTTAACCGATAAGACAGATAGGCCTTATGCAGTTTCTGTTTGCATCACTTCTGTATTTATTCTGTTTTATTCAAAGTACTTTGTGTATATGTGTTCATTGATTTATTTTCATCTTAGAAAAATGGTTTTAATACATTTATTAATTCTCAATATAGAAACGGATAGTTTTTATTTGACATTGAGTTTTAAACAGAAAGTGTAAACTCCATTTTTCCAATTACCGTCTATTTTCTGTTTTATATGAAATTTTGTGATCTAAGTGTTAAGTGATTTATTTTTGTCTTATAATTAAGATTTTAATATACTTATTCATTTATTTCATTGAAATAGATATTTTTCCTTTGACGTTTGGGTTTTTACTGATGATCGTTTTTACCGTAACTGATGGATAAGGTTTTAAATGGAAATATTATATCAAACCAACCCATAAAATTATCTTCCTTCACAAAAGTTATTTCTTTTAATATTTGTGATTTGCTGGAATTTGTATGGAATTTTTGGAAATTTTTTGAAATTTACCGAAATATACGCTTAACAGACGCGTATAGCGCAAAGCATGTTAGAGTTTTAGTAGGACTCATCTTTGTGGATTAGGAATAATACCCAAGTGAATCTAGAGTAATCATCCACAATAACAAAACCATATCTTTTTCCACCAAGACTTGCAATTTTAGTAGGACCAAACAAGTCAATGGGCCTGTTTGGATAACAAGCTTATCTACTGCTTATGGCATAAGCTGTATAAGCTACTTTTATAATCGAAAAAAAATTATAGTGAAATTTATTTTATATAAGTCATAAGCTGTTTTGATAAGCTATCCTGGGTAGCTTATGAAAAATAAGCCTAAAACAGCTTATGAATCAGTCATAAGCTGTGTTCATAAGCTCTGCATAAGCCAATCCAAACAGACCCAATGTCTAATAATACAAGTGGTTTTGAACTTGAAACAACATTCTTAGAATGCAAATTTGATTTTGTTTGCTTTCCATGAACGCATGCTTCACAAATTTTGTCTTTTTCAAATTTAATTTTGTGTAATCCCTTGACAAGATCTTTTTGCAATAATTTTGAAATGGTTTTCATGTTCATGTGGCCTACTCTTCTATGCCAAATTCATTTGTCATTTTCAAAGGTTGCAAAGCATGTTTGATCATAAAGTTCTTCAATGCAGATGCTATAAAGATTTTTATTTCTTTTTCCAGAGAATAGAAGGTTGCGTGTGGATTTTTCTCTAATTTCACAGGCTGTAGGTTGAAACAATACTTCAAAGCCACTATCACATATTTGACTAATACTAAGAAGGTTGTGCTTTAACCCTTTCACATAATAAACATTTTTAATTTTGGTGAAGTCTTTATTACCTATTTTACCTATACCTTTGATCTGAGCTTTTCTGTTGTCACCAAAGGTTATAGCTCCACCATCTACCTTCTTAAGAGTAAGGAACTTACTCTTATCTCCAGTCATGTGTCTTGAGCAACCACTGCCAAGAACCATAGCATTCTTTTCTTGGCAATCATAAGGCATTCCTGCATTTTCAGCAAACACAGACTCAGGTACCCATATTTTATTGGGTCCTTCTTGATTAGTTACCTTTCTCATAGGTATTTTGTTCTTATACCAACATTCTGAGACAGTGTGTCCAAGTTTGTGGCAGTAAGAACAACATTTCTTGCCCTTGTTGAACTTAGGAACATTCTTAGAATGTTTTTGAGTTTTGTGTTGGTAGTAACATTTTGTGTCTGTATGGCCATATAGATTGTAGTAGTGATAAAAAAATTTCTTACTATGTTTATGAGCTTTCTTACTCATGGTTGAGTTTATTGTCTTATAAACACAGTCAAAAGCAAGTGGCCATACATCTTACAGTTGGGGTAATATTTCCATGACCTTTTGGCATTTTTAAAATTTATTTTCGTAGGAGTTTGCTTTTGATTACTGTGGAATCCTAGCTCTGTCTTATCAGAAGAATTCTTTTGAACACCCATCAATTTTTCCAGATTCTTTTGTCCTTTAACAAATCTAGATAAGTCATGAGTTAACATGTTAACTCTTTCTTTCAGGATACTGTTTTCTTCCAGAAGAGTTTGACTATCTTGAATTGTTGTTTCAGAAGCATCTTTTCTAATAGACTTGACTTGCGTAGAAAGTTTAAAATGAGATTCTTCAATGCACTGATAATGATTTGTTCTAAACATTCTTTCATTTTCTTCTTTTAGTTTCTCATTTTCTTTCTTTGCTTTAGAAAGTTGTTCTTTTAAAAAAGTACATTTTTAAACTAAAGTGTTTGAATCATTCAACAGATTATCAAAGGCAAATTCTAGTTCATGATAAGATGGAGCATTGTTTACCTCATTAGCTTCAGATTCTTACTGATTCATCATGAGACGCATATTTGCTTCTTCTTGCTCATCTTCTCCAGATGATCCTTCTGAGTCATCCCAAGTAGCCATCATGGCTTTCTTCTTTAGAAAGTCTTTTGGACTTCTCTTAGAATTAGGACAATCTGATTTGATGTGTCCTGGCTTATTGCATTCATAGGAGATGACTTGTCCTCTGTTGCCTTCTCCTTTTTGAAAGTCTTTCCTTGATTGAAAGTTCTTTCTCCATTTGCCTCTATTTCTCAACATTCTCTGAATCTTCTTGGATATGAATGCAAGTTCATCTTCATTCTCAGAGATGTTTCCATCATTACTGCTTGTATCATCATCAGATTCATCCATTATCTCTTGCTCGTGCACCTTCAGTGATCCCAGCAACTCATCCACCCTTAGTGTAGAGAGGTCCTTTGCTTCTTGGATAACAGTTACCTTAGGTTTCCAGACTTTAGGAAGACTTCTCAGTATCTTCCTGATTTGCTCTTGGTTGGAGTAGGTTTTTCCAAGACATTTTAGATCTTTCATGATCACAATGAATCTACTGATCATCTCTTCTACAGATTCAGTCTCATGCATCTTTGAACAACTCATACTGATGTATGAGAATGTTGATCTTTGATTCCTTCACTTGGTTAGTACCTTCATGAGAAACTTTAAGTGTATCCCAGATTTCTTTTGCAGTTTTACATTGTGCAATTTTATCAAACTCACTTTTGTTCAAGGCACATGTAAGATAGTGTTTTTCTCTGAAATTATATACCACATTGGCGTTTTCTTCATTCGTCCATGAGGCTTTTGGTTTTTTTGTTTCTTCTCCTGCCTTATTTGTAGATTTTGGTATATATGGACCATTTTCTACAATCTCCAATAAATCTCCTTCCTAAGTATCAATGAATAGTTTCATCATTTCTTTTCAGTAGTAGTAATCTTTTCCATCAAAGGCAGGAGGTCTATTCAGTTAAGATCCTTCAGGGATGAAGATTCCAGTAGTTTGATTGGCCATCACTTCTTCCTAGACCTTTTTCCTTTTACACTGTTAAGTGTACTACAACCTGGAGACCGGGCTCTGATGCCAACTAAAGTGGACCAAAGGATAACAAGAAGGGGGGTTGAATTGTTACCCTTTTAAAATTTTGGCCTACAAGAAGAATGTTTAGGAAACCTTCTGATGAATCTTCTCAAGTATGATTACTTAGAAATTAGATTGAGTTACCTCAGTTAGTTTATAAATAGATATTAATAATGATTCAAAAATAAGTAATCAGTTTATATAACTATGAAAATGGATGAAGGAATTTCAGTTAAGAATTTTCACTTTTTGAGAACTTTATGAAGTTACTGTTGAAAATGAACCTTCTGAGGTTCTTTAACCTTCTGATGTTCTTCAACCTTCTTAGGCTGTTGAACTTTCTCAGATAACTCTCTGACAAGGTGTGGATCTTCTTTAAACTGCATTAGTTTTCAATCTCTGTGTATGTACGTGTAGTAGCTCTAAACCAATATACATAACGCAAATATAAATGAGAGGAATAGAGAATACCACACACGATTTTATCCTGGTTCACCCTTAACTCCTGGGCTTCGTCCAGTCCCTACACCTTGAGAGATTTTCCACTAGTTTAACCACCAGTACAAGTATTCTTCACACAGCCTCTTCAGGCCTTTACAAGTATTCTTTCTTTTTGCCTCTTCAGGCACAAACATTGAGTATTCTTTCGTTACTTAACCTCTCCAGACTTTACGCTTTTCTTCTACTCACACTAGTGCTCACTCGCTATGCAGTAAAAGAACAACCTTTACAGATTTGAAAATATAGGTTGTATTACTATTTTACAGCTTACAAATCATTCATAAAAGAAGAAATGAAAACTGAATTCACTCTCTAACAGATATGAGAAAATATTTAAAGGAGTGAGTATTTCAAGTTCAGACTTGATGGGAAGATTGATCTTTGTTCAGACTTTGTGATTTTGCAGTAAGCTCTTCCAAGATGTCCAATGGAGTTTGCCTTTGCTTCTAATGAAGTCCCATGGTGAAACTAATCGTTAGACACATAGCAAAAAGCCTCTGCTCATACAGTTGGACGCTCCCTTGCTTTTACCAAAAGTTGATAGTGACAGCTCACTTCTTGTACTGGTTCATCAGAATGTTCTGATGAACATTTTGTTATCCATCCTTCTGATGAACATTCTGATGTCCATCCTTCTGTTGAACATTCTGATGTTCATTCTTCTGTTTATCTTCTTAGATATTAGATGTGTTCTTTCTTCTGATATGTCTCAAGTTTTTGTGTGAGAACACATGTACCTTAGATGTGGTGGTAATTTCTTTCTGCTGACCTTCCTTTGGAATCTTCTTATCAATATGTCATTCTGTCTTCAGAGAAGGTTCAACAGGTCTTCAGTATTTGAACATTCATTGACGCTGAGCAATCTTCTGATCTTGAGAAGCTTGTGGATCCCGACTCTGTTATCTCTTTCTCAGATCATTGACTATCCATATCATAGTTTATCACTGCCTTGATTCTTGGATGATCATTTTGACTTGTTCCTTCTTGAGCATTCTTATAGGAAATTATCATTGAACCTGTTATTATTAAACATTCTCAAGCACACTGTAACACTCTATTTTTTATATAGTTTTTATTGATTTTTAATCAGTTTTAATTTAATTAAAATTATTTAATTAATGATTTTTGTGATTTTAAGGTATGAATAATATTATTTATATCTTAGGTTTATTTTTGAAGGGTTTAGAGTAATAGAGTTCGCAAAACTGAGTTTTTGCGGGAACTGCGTTCTCGCGGAATGCGGGAAGGGTTCAGTATTTTTCTGGAGGTCATTTTTACTCCAAAATAATTTTTTAACGAACCAAAAGTGGTTCTTATAATATTTGTGATTTTTATAAATTTTTCTGGAAATTTTTCAGAAAAAATTTTATTTTACTCGCGTTTGGTGCTTTACGGGTAAACCGGGCGCAACCGGGACATGAAAAATAGTCCAAAAATTTAGTTTTGGGTTTCTAAATTTTTCTAGGACATATTCAAATCATAAAATTCATTTCTCATGATTTTACTCATTTTAGAAAAATATTTATCTAAAAAGGGATTCGAAAACTACGCGTTTTTATTACTTCGAACTACCGATTAAACCCTAACTTGGTGTAGGAATGTGAATGGGGCGGGGTGGGCATGGGTAGAAGCTACCCACTACCCGCCCTGTTGGGTACCCCCGCCCCCCATTACCCGCGCGGGTACCCGCTATCCACGCTTTAGCGGGTACCCGCGATATCCACGGGTATCCACGAATATTTTTAAAAAAATCTGAATTTAAAAAAATAAAAACCAAACAAAAGGTGGTTTTCCATACAACATTTCCATGATAAAAATCCTATAACAAAAGTCATTACAAGTACACCATAAGAATTAATACAAATACAGTAATAATACACTTATTTAATACTAAAACCAACACAACAACTAAAAATTACATAATTATTCAACACTTATATTGACCACTTCAGGAGCACCACTTTGACTGCTTGATTCCTGAAAGAAAAATTTTCAAATAAAAGTCCAACCAAACAATATAAATATTAATTAAAAACTTGAATGAAATCTTAAAAATATTCACTAACAATGTCATCATCAATATCTTCTAATACTGTATTAGATTCAATATTGTCGAATTTTGACTTTGAAGAACCTGTAAAAGAAAAATAAGTTAAGTAAAAACTTGTCATAATCAATCAATATGAATTTTAATCTAAACTAATGAACTTCATTACCTTTCACGTCAGTCTATAGCCAATCTTGGACACACATCAATGCCTCTAAAGTATCTGGACGCAATCTACTACGATGGGGAGTAAGAATCCGACCACCCGTGCTAAATGAAGACTCAGAAGCAACAGTTGAAATAGGAATTGCAAGGAAATCTCTTGCAATCATTTGCATGATTGGGTATTTTAACCCATTAGTCTTCCACCAATTTAAGATGTCAAACTCTTCATTTGAATCAGGTAACAATGGCTCCTCCAAATATCGGTCAAGTTCTGACTTATGACTTGTTGTGACACTTTTTTTGCATTAACATGCTTTGCAAAATTTGACCTCCAATCTTCTTTTCTTCCAACGGCACCCACATCTACTACATTTTGGTTTTGACTTGAAGATGAAGAAACACTTGCCTTACCCTTGATTTTCATATCATACTCAGCTACCAAATCTTGGCAAATAGATTTGACCTTCTCAATTTCAGCATCACATTTCTCTCCATAAATCAAAGGGAAAAAAAAAATTTAACAAGTCAACTTTGTATCTGGGATCTAACACAATGCCTATAGCCATCACCCCATTGATCACATTCCAATACTTGTCAAACTTAGCAATCATGCTTGCAGCCATTTTTTAATCACATTATCAGGACAATCAAGCCACTCAATCAAAGCCAATTTAATTTCACATACTTTTGGAAAATAAACATTGGCAGTTGGATACAAAGTACCAGAAAACAATTGTGTAACATCATAAAATATTTCCAACCTTTGAGAAATTTCTTTTGCCATCATCCAATCAAATTCACTAGGTGGGGTGTCATATTTCTCCTCTATTAGTGCCAATCGAGAAAACACTTCTTTGTAATGTATGGCAACTTGAAGCATTAAAAAAGTAGAGTTCCACCTAGTCTTGCAATCAAGAATGAGTTTCTTATTATATGGAATATCTAACTAATTACTTATTTCCATGAATAGCTCCTCTCCTTTAGGTGTTGCTGTCCAAAAGCTAACACTCTCTCTAATATTCTCAATGGCACTAGAGATCATGGACAAACCATCTTTAACAATTAAGTTCAATATATGAGCACAACATCGCATGTGAAACAATTGACCACCCAAAATAAATGACGTACGTGAAACCTTAGCTAGAACACGTTCAATCATCGCATCGTTTGTAGAACAATTATCAACAGTCAAAGTGGACAACTTTCTATCTAGATTCCACTCCATCAAGCAATCAACCAAGACATCACCAAGAGTTTTGCTAGTATGAGGAGCAGGCACATAAATGAACCTAAAATAGAAATTGACTCTTTAAATAATTTGCGTTCACCAACAATATAACAAAAGTAGTAAGAATTGCAAAATGTCAAGATAGTTTAGTGTTGTTACCTTAAGAGTCGACTTTGTAGGGTCCATGAATCATCAATAAAGTGAGCTGTGACAGTCATATAGCCTCTATTTTGGTTACTAGCAGTCCACATATCAGTAGTAATTGCAACACGACTCTCAATCTTTTTCATCAACTTCTTCATATTATCTTTCTCATCCTTATAAATTTTCAAGATATCACTCTTGATAGTGTTGCGAGAAACCACCTTAAATAAAGGTTGCAAAGAAGCACAAAATTCTTTAAAACCAATGTGCTCAACCATCGCCATAGGATACTCATGGAGAATTATCATCTTGGAAATAGCACGCCTTGCTACATCTTGATTAAATGCATAAGAACCAACGACTACAGTGTCATGCCCAACTTTTTCAGTTTTGATAAAAGCTTGCCTTATATCTCGAATTGTTCGAAGTTTGCAAGAATTAAAGTGACTACGCAAGTGTGATGTTCCTTGCTTTGCATCCCCCAAAAGTTTTGAGCCACAATGATTGCAAATGGCCTTCCAATTTCCATCTATATTTTGCCTTTTGAAATGATTCCAAACATCTGAAGTTTGCTTTCTTCGACGACTGTCAGTTCCTTGACTTGGCATTGAGCTTTGAGTTTCTTGAGGAGTTACACTAGTTTCTACATTCATAGAACTAGCATTTGATAAAGCCACATTGGATTCATCCTTATTAGTTGTGGGTTGCAATTGCTCTTGAACATTTTCCACAGGAGCAGAGGCTTGTTCAGAAGACATTCTACAAAGAAATAAATTAGAAAGTGCAAATGGAAAAACAGAGCATTAGAAAATCCAAATTTAACTACCCCAAATCAGATTGATTCATACTAGCATTTTTAATCATTGTAAAGATGGAAGGTATACTAACAGTGACATTATTTTTAATCATTGTGACATACAATGTTTGGTAAGAAGTAATTATCAATATATTGCTTAGAATGATCACCATGAACTGAACAAAATTACATCTACTTCCCCTCAGTTTAGAAAAAAAGAATTAAGCAGCATCAATATATTCTTTGTAATAGCTCCATTAATAGAAAAAAAAACGCTTTGGTCAGCAAATAAATCACCCCTGTCATATATTCTTTTTAATCGATTCTTTGTATCATCGTTATTATTGTATCACCCTTGTCATTAAATCACCCCTGCCTACAAAAATTGTATCACCCCTGCCTAGTATCATCATTATCATTATTATACACTTAGACAAAAGCCAACCCCCTCCCATCCCACATTATCCCATATGAATTTTTTTGCCATCCCTAACTTGGTGGAATTAAATCCCACCATTTTCCAGTCAGCCTTGGGCGCACAAGAGGGGCTGATCCCACTCTCAAAAACCTTCCAAAAGTCAAATGGTCAAAAACGGGTTGATTTTTGAATTTTTCCAAATTAGGTGAGTGAGGTATGACTCCCATCTACTCCAAGTAAGCTAGCCCATACTCCCCCATGCTTCCTTGCTTCAGCCGAGTTTTAGTAGGGAGAAAGGAGAGAGAACTTCACTTTTCACTTCATCTTCAACCTTGAATCAAGAACACTCCATTTTCTAAGTTTTTCCATACACAAAAAGACCAAGTTCTATTGAGATTTTGCATAGTCAAGCTTCACAAAAAAGATTTGGATAATCATTCTAATCCATAAACTTCTTTCATTTTTTCATTTCCACCACTTTCATGTTTCCATGAAAGTTGTGTTCTTCTCTTTACTAAAAGAGATCTTTTTCTTGGTTTAGGTTCACTCCATTGGAACCTACAAGCTTGAAAACCACCTTGGATCCATTCGTCTTTAAGATTTGAGTAAGTATTCATCTACTCAAATTTCTACTCTTTAGGGTTTGTTGGTTTTCATAAAACTTATATTTTTATGGTTTTATTTTGGTGTATTTTGTGAAAGGTAAATTTTTCTAAGTGTGGGAACATCAAGGCTTGAAGGAGGCCACCTGGTGATTGTGTGGAGGGAAGGTGATCTTTGGTGTTTGCTCATTTTCATAGTCTTCAAGAGGTAAGGGGATTTTCTCAATAAGTTGGGAAGGATGTGTATGTGTGTGGTTTATGTTGTATGTTCATGAAAAACTCAAAGGCTTGAGTTTTCATATTGGGTGTTTGAGTGAGAAATCATTCTTTAGTAATATGTATTTTTATATATTTATGTATATGAGTGAAAGTATGATTTTGGTTGAGGCATGATAATTTTTTATAAACCTATGTGTTGTTGGAAAAATCATATGTATGATTTGGATTGATTTGGAATGCCTAAGTGTATGTTTGAGGAAGTATGTTTTATGCTATGTTCATGATGTATGTTGGTATGTTATGAATGATTACTTTGAGTGTATGTTTGATTTATGGCTTGGTGGTGTTTTTGCCTAAATGGATGAATATTGATTCTTGGATGTTTCACATGATTTAATTCAATGTGATTGGAATTGGATTGAAGTATTTGATTAAGTGTGGGAAGAGGGTTTAAAAGCTTTAATGAAAAAGTTTTCCAAAGTGAAATCAAATAAATTAATTAAGATTCAAGTTAAGACTTACTTAGATAAATTTCATTAAATTACTAAGTATAAATTTTAAATCAACTTCATACTAAGTCATTTCTATCCATAAAACTCTAAGTGAGCTAGAAAATCAATTAATGAGGGAGAAAATCAAATTTCAAATTTTTAGGGGTCAAAAACGAAATCTGGATGCTTTGGGGTCAAAACTGCAAAATTTCTGGAATTTTGGGCATAATTTCCAAAATCTGGGCACTTTGGGCCAAAAATGTAATTTTCAAAAGTTTTGGGGCAGAAACGCGAAGTCTGGACACTTTGGGCCAGAAACGTAATTTACGAAATTCTTGGGGCAGAAAACACAAAATCTGGGCATTTTGGGCCAGAAACCAAATTCTTCAGAAAATCAGGGACTAGACTGAAAAATTGGACTTCTTAGGGGGTCAAAATTGTAAATACTTAAAAGTAAAGTAAAATTATCAAAGAATCTACTCAAGTTTTTAATTAAACATTTTATAATGAAAAGTGGGAAGAAAAATAAATAAAGTGAGTTTTAAATAAGAGGTAATTCTTTTATAACAATTAAAGATTTAAGATTTTGAAGTTAGGGTGTGTTTGGCCTAGCTTATTTTTGGCTTAGCTTCTCCTTAAAAAAAAAAGCTGGGCCAAACAGATTTCAGTCAAAGCTCTTTTAAAAATAAGTGGCTTTTTTTATAAAGAAAAAGAAAAAATAAGCGGCTTTTAAAAAAGCCCACAAGAGGAGCTTTTTATCCTCTTATGCGGAGCTTTTGCTGAGTGGCCATGCTTCGAAACCCGTGTCCACACAATTTCGTTTTTTCCCCATTTTCTCATCTTTTTTTCTTTACCCTATTCTATACCCATTTGTTCTTCCCGCTTTTTTCTGGTCACGTTCCTTCTTCTCGCGCTGTTTCTGCTATTCTCTGTGCAGTGCAGTGCAGTTGTGTTCTGGTTTTCTCTAGAAAAAGGTACGATTTTTTTGCACTTTATTTTGCTTTCTCTCTGTGTTCGTATATTAATTGCAGTGCACTTTCTTATGCTTTATGTGTTCTTATGCTTTCTCCCTCTGTGTTTGTGCTTTCTCGCTTTTGTGCTCTCTGTGTCCGTATATATATAATATAATATTGTATATGTATTGACGAAAATGAAATTGTGGTATTTTAAGTGGATAAAAAACAAGCACTAACGGTGGAGTACATTTGGATTGTTATTTGTTTATTTAGTTCTTTATTGTTTGTGCATTTGGGTGTTGACACTGTTAGAATTTGTTTATATTATGTTTTTGATTTACTTTTATATTAGCTATGAAAGTTAACGAGTTATAGATTGTAGCTTTATTTAAACAACTTTTTTGTTCTTTACTATGGTACATATATATATCTTATGATTTTTTAATACACTGCAGCCATGGTTAGCAAAGAAAGCCTTCCAAATAATTGTGAAATTTTAAGCAAAGCAAAATGGGATCCAATTAGTACCAAAATTTTGCTCGACGTTTGTATGGATGAGATTCGTAAAAGTGGAAAACCAGGAATTGCATTTAGGAATAAAAAATGGGAAGAAATACGTGAAGAATTCTATAAACGTGCTAATAAAAACTATACCCACAAGCAATTGAAGAATAGGTTGGATAATTTGAGGGTTGATTGGACAACATGGAAACAATTGATGGGTAAAGAAACTGGCCTAGGATATTGCCCACAGACAGGAACTATCCAAGCTGATGCTACTTGGTGGGATGCTAAGATAAGAGTGAGTATTATGTTTATTTTAATTTTATATCTATTAAAAGTTAATCAACTGCCATAATTTGGTTTACTGAAATCTTATTATTTGTTTTATGGTAATGTAGGAGAATGCAAAATATGCAAAATTTCGATATCAAGGATTGGAATTTCGTGATGAATTAGATTTCATATTTGGGGAGACCGTGGCAATAAGTCAATGTGCTTGGTCAGCGGCTACGGGTATGCCAAATGAATCCAATGGCAAAAATATTGCTTTAGATGTGCCACAACAAATTATTGAATCTGATGATGATGTAGTCAATCTTGACGATGAGGATAGCCTCGTAGAAAATACCCAGCCTAAAAAGAAAAGAAAGGTGTCACACGATGCGAATGAGAAAGTGGCAAAGGGTAAGGGGAAAGTTGGGAGTGCAACAGCTTTGAGAAAAACTTTAGAACGATTAGTTGATGCAGCAGAAAATTATAACGAAGCTGAAAAAGATGAAAATGCAGTCATGTCTCATGTCCTTGGACAATACTCCATTCCAAATTGCATTGAAGTCTTAAAAAAAATAAAGGAAGAAGAGCGTTTGAGTGATCGACAATTTAGTTATGCTTTAAAATTGCTTAAAGATAGTGAAAATAGAGTCATACTCATGTCCTTAAAAGATTCAATGGATGCATTGGTGAATTTTATTGTGTACAATTGTGATTGATAGGAAATCTCTAGTACTTAGGGTAAGATTTGATTTTATCTTTTAAGATTTGACTTTATCTTTTAGGATGTGAGTTTATTTTTTGTTTTCCATATTGACATTTATGTTTATGTATTTGGATTATATTTATGAATATGAATTTATATTTGGTGATGTTATTTCTATCAATTTGTCCTACAGATGACTCCTAATCAAACCATTGAACATTCAAGGAAAGTTAAAAAAAGGAAACGAGCGAAGTTTTATAAAATATGTTATAGTGCGGCAGCAATTGCATGTGTATACCATATGAAGTATTGCTTGAAGCAAGGTAATAGATTTCTTTATTCTCATGGATGGAATTGGGTTCGAGAAACTCTTAACACTCCAGGTGAGAGTTATAACATGTTCAGAATGGAGTCTCATGCCATATTCAAACTTGAAAAGTTATTAGTGAGTAAGGGTTGGTTACATCCATCTAAGGAAATGACATCACTAGAGGCGCTTGCCATGTTTCTATGGAGTTGTGCACATAGCGAGACAAATCGAAATGTCCAGAATAAATTTGGAAAATCAGGAGAAACTGTAAGCAGAAAGTTTGGTGAGGTTTTAGATAGTTTATGCTTATTGGCAAAGGAAATTGTAAGGCCTCCAGATTTTAACTTTGCAGAAATTTCATCTAAAATTAAAGATGATCGTAGATATTGGCCTTATTTTGAAGGATGCATTGGTGCTATAGATGGAACACACATCCCTGCCATAGTTCCCACAAAAGATCAAATTCGTTATATTGGTAGAAAGGGATATCCTACACAAAATGTTATGTTAGTGTGCAACTTTGACATGTTATTCACATTTGTTGTTGTTGGTTGGCCTGGTACAGCACATGACACACGTATTCTTTCATCTGTGATTGAAGAAATGAAGAAAGTGTTCCCTCACCCTCCTGAAGGTACATGTAATCCTATTTTTACAATTACTTTTTTCATTTTTATTTTTCTGAAATTAAATTTCTTGTACAAACTAACAATAAATTTATTCTAACATTTTAGGAAAGTACTATCTAGTGGATGCTGGATATCCAAACATGAAAGGGTATCTGGCACCATACAAGGGTGAAAGGTATCATATTCCTGACTTTAGAGATGGCAGTCAAGCCGAAGGTTTATAAGAAGTATTCAACCATGCACATTCTTCACTAAGAAATGTTATTGAAAGAACAATTGGGGTTTGGAAAAAAAGGTGGCATATCTTATGCGACATGAGACCTTTTCCAATTATCAAACAAGAGAAGATCATAGTTGCAACAACAGCACTCCATAACTTCATTCGAATATGTGGTGTTGAAGATGAGGAGTTTAACAGATGTGATCATATGCCTAGATACATGACTGAGTGCGAAGAAGAAAGGAGTACTAATGAAGAAATGAGTTCATATAATTTTAGAAGAGTACTAGATGGTGGCTACATGGACAGAATACGAAATCAAATAGCAGCTACATTGATAGAAAATAAAAATCGTTGACTTATCAGTTATAAAACATTTTACATTTTCTTTAATATGATTTTTTATTTGTATAACTTTCTTTAATATAAGTTTGAAATTAGATACTCTTTATGGTAATTTTAAATCAAGTTAGAGAATTTATAAAAATATTTTACCAAACAACTTTTAGCTTAAAATTAACTTTAAAGGTAAAAAAAGTGAAAATACCAAACGGCTTTAGCTTAACTTTTAAAGCTCTTTTTTTAAACTTTAGCTTAAAAGTTGCTTTTAAGCCCAAAAAAGCTGAGCCAAACGCAACCTTAAATAAGAACTTTAATTCCAAAGAGGAGTTTCCATAAACTTGTGTTTTTAAAATGACGTTTCTACACGGTATTGGAAGAGGACCAATACGTGGCAATGATAAAAGTCTTAAGGACAATAATGCTACACGGTATTGAAAGAGGATCAATACGTGGCGAGGATAAAGTCTTGAGGACAATAAAATTACACGGTGTTGGATGAAAGCTAACACGTGGCGACGAAAAACCCCAAGACAAGGGACCACATTGATTGTATTGATTGTAGTTGCAAATATATTGTCATATGCATTTGAGATATTGACTTTTGCCAGGCTAGCATTTATTGCTATGATGAGAGCACACAATCCTATGCGCGGATTGTAAATAAGTATGGTCTGACTATAAGTCTTTGAGGGCATCCAGGTTACGAAATTCTCAATGGCCTTGCGGTGAATCCCCTTGTGCCGAGAAGAGTAATGTACCCGGCTTGGATGATCCTGACCGGCTGCCTTATTTGAGATGGGGTGTACGACGTAGCACAATGGGTCTGTACCGAATAAATGACAAACGATGGCCAAGAGTGAAGGTCAGTTTGCATTAATGATAGGTATACGATTCCGCCACATCGCTATACGTAGTTGAGGAAGAAAAGTCTCCATGGAGCAGTGCACCGGTGTATGAAAAGAGATATTGAAGTGACATGCATTATGCTAGAATGCTATGTGTGTGCTTGACTGTGTGTTTACCTTGATGATGTGTCTCTTGTTGATGATTGAATATCTTAGCTAAAGATTTGCGAAAGAGTAAGTCTATATAGATATATTCTTGGAATGTATTATGTAGTATTTTCCTTTTTCATATGCACCCTTTCGTGGATTTCAACTTGTGCAAAGAAATTCACCCTTGCATGTTTTCCTATATCTGTATGTACCTTACGCGTAGATGAGGCCTCTGGTAGCCCGAGTAAGGGAGAGTTTCAGGCCTCTTGGGGCCGATGGTGGGGGATGGACTTATAATCCCATCTCCCAATGGGCCACAGTGTGTGGACACGTGGTCAGGACGAGAGGAGGGGTGCGGGGCCCCGAGGAGGTTTTGGAGCGTGATATGGTTCTGGACGCTTACATTCCCTTAGAGAGGATGCGCAGCTGGCTGGCGGCCGCACCCGAGGCACCTGTGGAGTAGCCGAGGAGAAAGACTCAGGCGGAGGAGAGACCTTTACCCTCGCGGGTAACCGGATCTGCTCGGGAGTATCGCCGTATGTTTTGTCGCACGCGTCTCACTCCAAGAAAGAGTACCTTGGCGCGGGATCGTCTACCGAGGATGGCTCCATCAGTGACACCAACTTCACCACCAGAGACAGGGAGACCGATGCTCTCCGTTTCTTACGTCCCACCGTATGGACATTTCGCTCGTTGCTCTTCTGACACTTCTGCCGGACCGTCGGGACACACAGAGAGGGGGAAGAGGAAGGTTCGAGATGAGCCAGAGCGGGTATTCATTGAGATATCCGAGGAGAAGGAGGACCCGGAGGAGGATCCCGAGGAGACGTCATCGTCTTAGGTCGTAGTGGTGGGGGGTGTCTAGTGCTAGGTTGTGGGTTGTCTGTTAGCGACCAACCTAGGTTTGGGGTGTACATGTTCAGTGTCGTGTATTTGACACACCTTTTGATTTACAGCTTTCCTAGGTTTAGACTTATCGCTTTATTTTCTTTGTATCAGGATGATGTATTTTTGGCTACTATGTTGTGGTTCCAAACCATACTTGTGGACGCAAGACTCGTGTATATTGACATGATGATATATATATATATATATATATGTATGATGTTTCTTTTCTTTTGAGTTTTCTGGATGGCTAAATGTGATGTGAGAAATCTTTTCGTATAAGATCCTTTTAAAAAAAAATTAGCCACTAATTTTGGTAACCTTGATTTATGAAAGACGATTTTCCGCATTAAGTTTTTAGTTTTTCACGTGACGTTCCTTGTGGGAAAAAGGGGCGTTACACACACCATTAGTTTCTTTAACATTCTTAAATGCTTAAATTAAGTCCAAAAGGTTTGTTGTCATTAAAACCATTTTCCAAGGGTTTTGGAGTCAACATGCATATCCAACATTGAAGACAAACATGTTAAGAACTTGTTCAACTGCATGGTTGACGTTTTCTTCGACACATCACTCGATGATACGATTCCTTAGTGGGTCCACAGCGGGGAGCACCCTAGGATTCTCATTTCTTTGTGCAATTCTGACATGACCATACTCTAAACCTGGTTTGTTGGAACCAAATTGTTCAAAAGCATTTTTTAATGCATAACTTCCCTAACATAGTGTTTGGTTGGAGGGGAATGGAGGGGAGGGGAGGGGAGGGGAGGGATTATTTTAAAATTTATGTGTTTGGTTCAATTTTTTAAGTGGAGGGAAGGGGAGGGGAGCAAAATCCCTCTCAAAGCCAATTTTGCTTTCCCTCCAATATTGGGGGGATTTGGAGGGGGAGGAAGGTAAACTTAAAAATTTTAAATAGAAAGACTAAATTAACCCTATAATTAAATATCCTATTTTATAAGTTTGTACGTTTCTTAACCCCCAAAGTCGTGTTTCTTCTTCCAATTCCTGAATTCTCTCTCTTCTCCATCGCTGTTGTATCTCTTCTTGCTCCAATTTTCAGGTATCTCTCTCATCTCATTGATCGATGCTGCTACGTCCTTTTTCACTTTTGCATTTGGTTTGTCTATATATATAATATAAATAAATACAATATCTCATTGATCGATGCTGCTACGTCCATTTTCACTTTTGCATTCGGTTTATATATGTCTGTATATATAATATAATATTGATTGATTGTAACTCCACTATTTTGTTTCAATGATTTCTTACTCCACGGTTAATTCTAGTTTTCTTGTATATATATATTGCTCCACTTTTTGGTTGCTTTGAGTTCAGTTTTTTTACTCTACTGTATATATATTATTAATTAATTATTATATAGACTTAAGTTTAGTTTAGTTGAAAGATTGTATTTATTTTACTTAAACCACACAAAATTCATTTTATTTTAATTTTGTAAATGTTTTATTGTGTTAGATGGATCATGAAGGTCGAGTAAAAGCTAGTATTCAGTGGTATGATATGCGCCGAAAAGCTATTGCTCAACTTATGTGTGCCGTTGTTTATTACTATGCCCAAATATCCCGTAAGAGAAAAATTAGTTATAGTATGAGCTCTGAGAGAGAAAGAGTGCGTGAAGAAATAATGGGTCGAATTAGTAGTAGTGAAACCAGTAGAAATATATTAAGAATGGGTCCTCAAACTTTCTTAACCTTATGTGGTATGTTGGAAAGAGAGGGTGGCTTACAACCCACACGATGGTCAAGTGTGGAAGAACAAGTTGCAAAAACAATTTACATATTAACACACAATGCTAATGAGCACAAACCCAGATGAAGATCTTATAGCGGAAGTAGATGCCGAACTTGCAAATCGAGATGTGTCTCGTGATAATTGTCAAGCTTCAAGAAGTAATAGAGAGGAAGTAGTTTGGGGTGAGCTTATAAGAGATAGTTTAGCCAATCAAATGTGGATAGATTACCAAAATTATCAAAATGATTACTTCGGCTAAATGGTTTGCACTTATATTTTGAAGTTTGAAGTTTGATGTTTGATATAAATAGTCTGCACTTGTATTTTTTGTTTTGGCAAAATGGTTTGCACTTGTATTTTTTGTTTTGAGTTTGAAGTTTTAAATGTATGATTATTATTGGTTTGGTGCAATGTTTATTTTGTTGAAATGAATCATGTTTACATTATTATTCCAATATTTCTGATTTATAATCTCATTTTATTAATTATGATATGATGTATTTTATAAATGTCATAGCATGGCACCCAAACCAACAAACAATGGTAAGGAGAACTTGAACTGGACTAGAGCCATGAATGATGCTCTTATTGATGCGTTCATGCATGAACATGAAAAAGGTAATAAAGTTAGTGGCACCTTCACTACGACTGCATATGAAAACATTGTGACTGAGCTGAGTGCATTGTTTGGAAAGAAAATTGACAAGGAGAAGGTGAAAAATCGTTGGAAAACCGTGAAAAAAAACTTCACAGATGTTTATGATATTTTCAAAAATGGTATGAGTGGATTTGCTTGGAATCCAACTACTCATTTATGGGATGCTGAGCCTGAAGTTTGGGATGCTTTAATTGAGGTAACAATGTTAAATCTTTGATCTTTTTAATGTCATTAATATAATGAATATTTAGCTAACTTCGATTAAACTTATTTTTATCAGTCAAAGCCTAAAGCAGCATATTGGAGAAATACCCCACTTCCAAATTATGAGAAGATGATTGTGCTTTATGGTTACAAGTGAGCTGATGGAGATGATACAAATACTACAAGAGAGATTAGAAAGAAAAGACATTCAACCAACGAACAAGACTTCATAGAGACTATTGATGAAGTTGATAATCTTGTCTCTCGAAATGAGGTGAATTTGGAGAGCTTTAATACTTATGTTGATCATGGTAATGATAACAGCTATAATTTCTCAGCTCATGATGAAACGCAACCAAAAGATCCTTCACCTACAGCAAGTATTGGTAGCAAAAAGAAGAAATCCAAAGTGGCCAACAACAAAGACAAAAATACTGAATTAAGTGAACTTAAAGAGTCAATGCATGAAGTTGCAGAGGCATTGAGAGAAGGAAATGTTATAATGAGAGAACATCATAGCTATAAGTTGCCTCCAATTTTTGGGGAAGAAGCTTGGAATTTGAGATCAAGGATTGTGGATGTGATGCAAATTCTTTACCTGGGATATATTGCTCTCTAATGAAAGATGTTCACAAACTTAGATCAATTCTTCAATGTCCACTCGAAGCACGCAAGACAGTGATCATGCAAATGGTTTTTGGTTCAAGAGCTTAGCTGGTGTCATAATGTTTTGCTAAATATTTTGTTGACATACTAAATTGGATCATATTATCTATGGAGTTTAAACATTTTAGTTTAATTAGTGTTATGTGGCAAATTTAAATATTTTGTATTTTGTTCTACTATTAATCAATAGTTCTTTTGTGTTCTACTACTCATCATAATATTGTTGTTAAGATTTTTTGATTGTTTTATTTTATTTTAATTGTGTTTTAATTGTGTACATGGAATATGGACAATAAGATGCTAGGGGGATGGAAGATAAAAAAAACTATAGTAAGTATATTATACAGACGTAATTTTAATGTGTTAGTATAAAGTATATAATGTTATAAGGATAAAAAAGTAAATTAGTTTTAAAATCCCTCCCCTCCCCTTCTGAACCAAACATGAATGGAGTTATTTTCCCTTCCCTCCCCTCCCCTCCCCTCCCCCAACCAAACACATTAACCCTCCCCTCCCCTCCCCTCCCCTCCATTAAAATCCCTCCCCTCCCCTCCCCTCTTTTGAACCAAACACACCCTTAGTGGTTTTGATGATAACATTGATTATTAAGGATTTTACAAAGTCTGCTGACAAGCTCTTGTAGGTACAACAAAGATAAGTCCATCATCCAAAATGACATTGGCAAATATATGTACACACTACGCCAAAAATGAATTCAAATAACGCCTTTCAGATAGCGCTTATAGGAGAAAATGCTATCTGAAAAAAAACACAGAGCTTTCAGATAACACTTCCTATGGAAAGTGTTATCTGAATGAATCATTCAGATAGCGCTTTTCAGGGAAGTGTTATCTGAATGGATCATTCCGATAATGCTTTCCAGAAAGCATTATCGGAAAGCTCTAATTTTTTTTAATTGAGACACTCAGAAACACTTCTTAAAAAAACGTTATCTGAAGTAATTCACTCCGATAACGCTTTTCAGGGAAGTGTTAATCCATTCAGATAACACTTCCCTGAAAAGCGTTATCTAAAAGCTTTCATTTTTTTTAATTACTGAGACACTCACATAACCCTTCCTGTTCCCTTTTTTTGGTAGAAAAACGCAAAGGATGGAAGGAATGCATAAAAATACACTCAGAACCCTAAGCTCTCAAATGAGCAACCCACAATTTTCTATTCACGATATCGACAAAACCATACCCTCTCCTTCCACCTCCTCCACTGTCACTGTAGCTGTGTCATGTTCCTTCGTCTCAAACGCGTCGACACCAAGGGCCGCAACGGTCGCCGCCGTCGACTCATCGGAGCCAACACGGTAGCGCACGGAGCATAGATTAGAAGAAGGCATTGGACGATTCGTGGAGAATGCTCCTGCAAGGGTTCCCAGAGTACACCGTGTAACACCCTTTTTCCCGAAAGAGTATTACACCAAAGTAACTAAACAACCTTGCTGCGGAATTAAACAAAATCTGTTTTTACTTTCGAAAAATGTTTCTGTTCATCATATTAGATTTTCAAACTTGTGAATTAATTTTTTTTTTCTTTTTCTTTCTTTTTAAATTAATCGGATAAGCAAATTAAAATTCTCAACGAGTCACGGTTATAGAAAATACATCACACACTAATATATAGTCATCAAAATATACAGAGTTTCTTGCACTAGCAAACATCGTTCACGACCACAACAAAGTGGCTAAATACAAACTATCCACAGAAATAAACAAAGCGATAAAACTACGTCCTAAGAAAGACATGTAAAACAAAAGTGTGTCATCTACACAGTAGAATCATCTACGCTCCCAAAAACCTAGGCTGGTCGGCAACTAAACAACACGACAACCTAGCTCCCTCCTATGTCTACCACTAAGGATCTAAGCAGACGGATCCTCCTCGGGCTCCTCCTCGGGATCCTCCTCGGGCTCCTCCTCGGGCTCCTCGTACATCTTCCTCTTTCCCCTCCCCACACATCCAGACGGTCCAGCATGCACGCCCGCAGCATTGGGCAAGACGCGACCGGATGTGGAGGGATAGAAAACAGGAACGGTGTACGTCGGCATCAGGTCTACTGGTGGAATATCAGGAGTAACAGCAGGGGCAAGCTGTGGCAGACGACCTCTCCCCAAAGTACTCTTCCTCGGAGTAATACGCGTCTTCCGGTAAAGTCGACGGTATTCCACAGCCGTACACATAGGTTGCCTCGGCTCCGGCCTCGGCTCCGGCCTCAGCGCCTCCCTAGGCTCTTCGATCTCCCCGCACTCACTACGTGCGTCAGCAAGTACCAATCCCATCTCCTCGAGAGGAATCCATACATCGAGCACCATGTTGCGCTCCAGTATCTCCTCCGGTCCGTGAACTCCCCCACGAGTCCTGATCAAGTGACCAGAAATCGTGGCCCACTGGGTGGTAGGGTTATAGATCCAACCCCCACCCTCGCCTCCTCGAGGCCTAAAGCTCTCCCGGACTTTCGGAAACAGGGGACCCAACTGATCCATCTATATGAATCATGTTCCAAGGAGCACAAAACATATAGGAAAGGGTGAGTTTCTCCCCAATAGTTACAATAACGAAACATGCATAGAAAAAAAAGAAATACCACAGGGCTATATTTCAAAAATAAGCAGATATCATTTTGAAAACTCTTCTCTAAGTTCACAAAACTACCAAAACCCATCATCACAAAATCATCTCTTTCAATCAAGCAGTATGCATGACACTTCAATCATCTTTTTATACACCGGTGTAAATGCTCCAAGGAGACTTCACTTCCTCAACTAAGTCGAGCGAAATGGCTGTAGCGTAAACCTAACATAATTGCCCAGTCCACTCTAGGATCCGGTCTCACAATTATTCAGTAGAGCTACTATTTAATTACCATAACATAAACAAGGCAGTCGGTCAGGATCATCCAAGCCGGGTACACTACTTTTCTCGGCACAAGAGTATTCACTAGGCAGGGCCATTGAGAATTTCGTAACCTGGATGCCCCCATAGGCTTATAGCCAGACTATACTTATTTGCAATCCTTCCTCTCGGATTGTAACTCGAATTTGGCAAAGCCAACTCTCACAAATGCAAATGGCATCCAAGTTTGCAAATCACACAAAATTCTCATCTCAAGAATTTTAACATCGTCTCGGGTTGACTCTTTTTACAACAATGTGTAAAAACTCTAATTTTTTCTTTTACTACGTGGTAACGAAAAAGTCCTCAACGTTTTTAACTATAAATTACTTTAAGCTTGACCTGTTTATGAAAAAAAAAAAAACTCTTTTCATTATAACAATTTAATTATCAAAAATAACCCCCCACTTCCTTTTAAATTTAAATTTTTTTTTAAACCACTTAATTCTTTAAAATTACGTTTCTGACCCCCAAACTTCCCAGTTTTGCATTTCGGCCCCTGTACTTCCGAAAATTCCATTTTTGGCCCAAAACAGAAATTTCCACAGCCTGCTCAGTTTCACACCAGGGATGTGAACAGAGCTGCCCAAAACCTTATTTAAAATTCGAAAATCCTCTTTTCTTCAAGATTTGTTTACACACTTTAATTACAATGTTTTTAAACCTCAAAAATAAATTATCTCTTCCTGAAACTTTGGTTGTTTAAATTGGATTTTTCAAAAGTTAATTACCTATACTTTATTTCTTCTTCTTCCTTTTCTAATTACCATATGATTTTGTTGATAAAAGACTTACTCATTTGTGATTTTTTTGAAGTAAACCCCAAGTTCTCTTATGTTAGAAAATACCATTTAAAGTCCATTGGAGACTTATCAAAATTTTGAAATAGTGAATACATAAATCAAGCTTTGGCTTGAACACTAGATTAAATCAAATTTGTCTTTGGAAAAATGATTTTACTACCAAGTCCTCTACTTCCTCTTCCATGAAGCTTGGGTCACTTGTTTTAATTTATCTTGGTTAATCTTACCCAATCACAACAAACATCACACCATCATAATAATCAAAGCATGAATCTACTTTAAATATTACAATCATCCCCAAATGAATCAAGAGCAACACAAGAAAATTAATCAAGCCAAACCACATCAAGTCATACAATATTTTCACACATCATTCAAGAACAAATCACAAGTCAATACATAAATTTTCTATCATACAAAAACCATAGAGCTACCACATACTAAAAATAGTATTTTTAGACAATCCAAGCACAAACACACTTTTCCATTAATTGTTAAATGATTCTTAACTTTTCCTTTTACCCAAACCACTTAGAAATATTTTCATAGAGTTAAAATTTTGATGATACTCATACAAAAACCATAGAGGTAAAAATCTCCTCTTACAAGCTTAAGACATCAAGCATGATAAAAATCATTCTTTCACAAATATGAAAACTCAACCATGGAGTTATCATCAAGCCACACAACATACAACCACACAAAATCATAACTCATGAAAAGAACCTCCCCTTACCTCTTGAAGACAACAAAAAGTTTCCAAGATCACTCTCCAAAGCTTGTTGTTCCACTAGTGTCAACCCTTTCAAAATATTATACAAAATACAAGCATAAATACATTTCTTTTGTGAAAAATAACAAAACCCTAAGATCAAAATATGAGAGGATGATAACTTACTCAAGACTTTGAAGAAAGTAGATCAAGATAGGGTTTCAAGCTTCTTGGTTCACAAGATGCAAACCTATAGCCAAAAGAATGAAGCTTGGCTTTAGAATGGAAGAACACATGATTCAAAGAAATTAAAGAATGGTGATAATGGAAAAATAAGAAGGTTTCATGGTTTAGAATCATCAACCAACCTTCTTTTGTGAAGCTTGAAGTCCAAAAGCTCTTTGAACACTAAGTAGATGGCTTAGTGAAAGCTTGAAAGCTAGAGAGAAAAATGGGGTTTTTTACTCTTGGAATGAGATGAAATGAAAGAGATGAACTTTCTCTCTCCCTCTCCCTTAGGTAACACGGCTGGAGCAAGAAAATGGAGGGCCAAGATTAGCTTTGATGCAAGTGGTATTATCATGTAATTAATTTAGGAAAATCAAGTAATTAAATCATTGGCTCAAAGCATGACTTTAAGGCTTAAGCACATGGGCATAAAGCACCATTTTGGGCTGGTGTGGGGCGCAGCACAGCTGGTGCAAGTGGGAAGAAAATATCTCAAAAGCTAGGGCTTGTTTGATGAAGTACAAGTGGGAAAAATGTACTTTAAATAATCTATTTTGAAATAAATACTTCCCCAAATAAGTGATTGATGAAAAAATCATTTTTGAGACCTAGTATTAATATAAAAAAGTTTAGAATCTCAAAACTAAATTTTTGATCATTTTCTGATACCCCGATTGTGATATGGTTACCCGTAACGTGCTAAAAATGGCTAAAAATAAAATTTTTCTGAAAAAATTCTAGAAAAATTCTCAAAAATCCGAAATATTCAAAGAATAACTTTTGTTTTGTTAAAATATTTTTTTGACGCAAAAACGATCTCCGGAAAAATATAAAACCTTCGACGTTTACAAACCGGGTCACGGTTTACGCTATTTTTCTGTTTTTCGAGTTCCTCCACTTTCTACCCATCTAAAAATCCCTAAAATCATATAAATCAATATTCTAAAATAAAAATATAAAAAAACATAATTTAATAAATTTAAATAAATCAAAAACACACAAAAAGCAGAAAGAAACGATATGAACAAATGAGGGCGTTACACACCGCGCAACAAGGGTCCTCTCACCACCACAACGACACTACTCTGTTTTATGACCAAGGCTTCAGCTCGGTTTTACAAGAACTAGCTTGTCGAGAAGCTCTGGAGGATGAAGAACAAGTTGGAGCTACAAGCACCTATGCAATGTCCCTCTCATTCTCTTTCTCTTCTTCTCTTATAAACTACACTTTTATACGCATTCTTCAAATCTCTTTCTCTTTCTGAATCTGAAGTGATGCAAATGTTCAGTGCTCTGCTAATGCCAACAGCTTGAATTAGCTAATTGTAGGATGGTTTTGAGTTGCCATCTCGCCTTGGAGTGTCTGCTGCTGATTTTTTTTTACCATAATTTTTCTCTTTGTCTGCAATATTTAAGACAGATTCTAATGCCCTCTTTCTTCTAAGTGAGCCAATATTTAAATCAGATTGATGATTCAAGGTTAGGGAGGTTTTATTATATATACAATTTTAATTTCTATTTTACTATGGTTTTAAAGCAAAAACTGATATAGACTTATTGTTTGTTGTGCAATAATATCCTTGGCAAAGTTCAAGGTGTGTGTTCTTATTTGTTTTCTACCTTTTTATTTGTTCTTTTTTGATATTTGTTTCCTGATAATAAAACAACTGTTGTTTTAATGTAGACTATGCTGAATACTAATGAACAAGGGTGATCAATGAATTGGGAAAAGAAATAAATTTATGATATGCATATGAAAAACCAAGTTTTTCTGATATTTGTTTTTTCTATCTTTGCTGTGAAGATATTTAGATTATTTGAACAAGGGTGAAGATATGAAAAACCAAGTTTTTCTATTTGCTTTCTATTTCGATATATATTTACTTCCATAGGTTGATATATATTTACTTGCAATGTATAATTGTTATATCTTGTTCAATTCTCACACTATTGACATTTCTTCAAGGTCCTCACTGATGAGTCCACTCAAGCAACAGAACCTGAGTGCTTCATTCGTTTAGTGTTGGAACTAAATTGGTTAAAAACATTTCTAATGCAAAAATTCCCTAAGTGGTTTTGTGGTTTTGATGATAACAAAGTTTATGAAGGATTTTATAAAGTCTGCTGACAAGCTCTTGTAGGTACAACAAAAGATAAGTCCATCGTCCAAAGTGACATTGGCACATATACGCACAGTACAAGAGTGGTGCGTCCAATGGACTTTGATGCTTGACCTCGGGTAAGTATTGTCCAATGGACTCTGGAAGCAAAGTGTTCAATACTGCCTTGCGTCCAAAGAAGCAGAATGGTAAAAGTCCAATAATCAGCATGAGACTATACGACTGAAACAAACCAAGTCATAAGTCCATATGGTAAGCATGAGGATGCATCCATATGAATGAATGGACATCATGTGCAAATGGTAAGCAAGGTATGCGTCCATTTGCTAAAAGAACTGAAAGTCCAATGTGTTCTATTTGTTGCGTCCAAAATGCAGAGTCCATAAATTGCCATTTATTGCTCTTGCATTTATTTTGAGACATATTTAATGCGCAAATGATTTGAAATAAATAGTTGTATACAATGCTTTTTATGTGCGATATTGTCAACGTTTTTGAACGAGCATTAAATGAAGAGCATAAAGCACTGTGGAAAGTGTACTTAGAGAGAGAATGTACTCTAATTATTTTTGTATCTCTCTGAACACATCTTTTTGCTTTACACAATGTATTCTCTCTGTCTCAATAAAATATTGTTATTAACCACTATACAATTGAGACTTTGAGTACAGGTTGCTTCTGAGTAATGAGAAAGAAACGCAGACAAATATGCTAAAGATGAACTCCTCAGAGCAACGAAAAAAATAGCATTTAATGCTATTAGAGAACGGTAACATTTATGAAGGCTGAAGCTGAGCTATTTGAAGAATAAGTCTGAAGCTTCACCAAAGCCTATAAATACCGAGAACAAGAAGAAGAATATAAGAGTGCTGAACTACTGAAAGAAAGAGCTGAATTACTGTGCAAATATTGTCATACTCTGATTTGTTAAGAAAGTCTTGTATATTTTCTTTCTTCTTGTAAAAGAGAGTTTGCTTAACTCTCGAAGTGCTTAAGATTTTCAGATTCTCACTTGTGTGAGTTAGACAACACTTTAAGGCAAAAACACTCTTCTGAGTTGTTTGAGCCTGGAGAGGCTTGCTTAGAAAGAATACTTGTTTGAGCCAGGAGAGGCTTGTCTGTAAAAGAATACTTGGGATATAGCCTGAAGAGGCTGTGTGCAAAGAATACTTGGGTTTGAGCCTGGAGATACTTGTTTGTGAAAGAATACTTGTTTGAGCCTAGAGAGGTTAGGAGTGCAAAGAATACTTGTTGTAAGGCCTGAAGAGGCTGTTGAAGAATACTTGTAATCTATCTGGATTGATAGAGAAATCTCTCTAGTTTGAGGGGACTGAACGTAGCTCTTAGGAAAGGGTGAACCAGGATAAAAACTTGTGTTATTCTTTCTTTCCCTTGACTCTAGTTATTTCTTTGTTTATTCTAACCGAGGGGATTGAATTGAATTTTAATTCAACAAGTTTTTCATACTCTTTAAATCGCACAAAGAAAACAAGTTTTAAACAAAGTGGAAGCCTCTGCGTCCAATTTGCTTGTGCGTCCAATATTTCAATACGCTGTGCGTCCAACGTTTTCACAGCTAGCGTCCAACATTTACAAAAACTTTTAAAAAGCTTTGAGACACAATTCAACCCCCCTTCTTGTGTTTCTCCCAGTTACCTACAGTTGGCATTAGAGCTCGGTCTCTAGGGGTTGAGAACCTAACAGTGCAGACAAACAAAGATCCATGGAGAACGAGGGACAAGCTGTGAACAGACCACCTCTGTTCAATGGAGACGAATATGACTATTGGAAGCAAAGAATGATCACATTCTTTGACGCGCAGAATATAGACATGTGGGATGTCGTTGAAATTCGTTACACTGCTCCTGTAGATGAAGCAGGTCAACCAGTGCCAAGAGCTCAGTGGACGCAGGATCAAAGAACAAGATTCCAGCTGAACTCAAAAGCAAGGCACTATCTGATGTGTGCCATTACTAAGTCAGAATATGACAAGGTGCACAGCTGCACCACTGCTAAAGAGATATGGGACACTCTAGCCTTGGCGCATGAAAGATCATCTCAGGTCCGTTAGTCCAAAATCAGCATGCTAGTTCATCAATATGAACTATTCAAAATGGAGGATCACGAGACTATTGATCAGATGTTTGGACAATTCCAAACAATCATCAACAACCTGAGATCTCTGGGGAAAATCTACACAACCCAAGATCACATCAGGAAAATCCTACGGAGTCTACCTAGACAATGGAGACCCAAGGTAACTGTCATACAAGAAGCAAGGGATCTTTCCACTCTTGCTATGGAAAATCTCCTGGGCTCACTCAAAGTGCATGAGCTTGAGCTCAAAGAAGAAGGAATAGAAAAAAAAGGCAAAGTCCATTGCTCTTAAAGCCCAAAAGGGAAGCACCTCAAAAGCACTAAAGGCGAGTAACTCTGATGAGGAGTCATATAGCTCAGAAGGAGAAGAAGGCTCAAACGATGATGAACTTTCCTTCATCTCCAGAAAGATAAAGTCCATGTGGAAAAAGAATGGTGGCTTCAGAAGGAAGCAATTCAAGAAAAGATTTCCATAGAAGGAAGCTGAGCAAAAGGAGAAAAATCCAGTAGTGTGCTATGTGTAACGTCCCTTTTTACCTCAAGGAATGTCATATGAAAACTAAACAAAACTTAAAGCGGAATTAATATAAACTGGTTTGTCTTTATAAAATTCGTGGCTAATTTTTTTTTTAAAAGAGAAAAGTCTTTTATGAAAAGATTATTCACATCACACTTGGCCATCTAGAAACTCAGAAGAAAAGAAACATCATACACATATATATAAATCATCATGTCAATATACACAAGTCTTACGCCCGCAAGTATAGTTAAGAACCACAACATAATGGCCTAAATGCATCATACTGACATAAAGAAAATCAGCGATAAAACTAAACCTAGGAAAGCAGTAAATCAAAAAGTGTGTCAAATACACGACACTGAACATGTACATCCCAAACCTAGGCTGGTCGCTAACAGACAACCTACAACCTAGCACTAGACACCCCACCTCTACAGACCTAAGACGACGGCGTCTCCTCGGGGTCCTCCTCCGGGTCCTCCTCATCCTCGGATATCTCGATGAATACTCGCTCTGGCTCATCTCGAACCTTCCTCTTCCCCCTCTCTGCGTGTCCCGACGGTCTGGCAGAAGTGTTAGAAGAGCAACGCACGAAACGTCCCGACGGTGCAACGTAAGGAACGGGGAGTGTCGGTCTCACGGTCTCCGGTGGTGAAGCTGGTGTCACAGGTGGAGCCATCCTCGGTAAACGTGCTTGCTCCAAGGTACTCTTCCTTGGAGTGCAATGCGTGTGACGAAACATGCGACGGTGCTCCGGAACAGATCCGGTTACCCGCGAGGGTAACAGTCTCTCCTCCGCCTGACCCTCTCTCCTCGGCTGCTCCACAGGTGCAACAGGTACGGCTGCCAGCCAGCTACGCATACTCTCGATAGGGATATAAGCGTCCAGAATCATGTCATGCTCCAAAACCTCCTCTTGTCCTGGCCACGTGTCCTGTCACGTGGCCCATTGGGAGAGGGGATCATAAGTCCATCCCCCACCCTTGGACTCGGCCTCAAGAGGCCAGAAGCTCTCCCTCACATGGGCTACCAGAGGCCTCATCTACACGTAACGTACATACAGATACAGGAAAACATGCAAGAGTGAATTTGTTTGCACAAGTTGAAATCCACTGAAAAGATGTATATGAAAAACAAAATACTACATAATACATTCTAAAAATATATATATCTAGGATTACTCTTTCGCAAATATACTTTCTCTAAGATAATCATTCACCAAAATAGAACACATCATCAAGTTTAACACAGTCAAACACACACATAGCACTCTAGCATAATTCATGTCACTTCAATATCTCTTTTCATACACCGGTGCACTGCTCCTTGGAGACTTCTCTTCCTAAACTAAGTAGAGCGATATGGATGTAGCATAAACCTAACATAATAAACCAATCTGTCCCCTCTTTCATGGACATGGTAACCATCGGTCCCCTTTTTCATGAACAGGTTTTACAATTATTCAGTAGAGCTACTCCCACCATAACACAAATAAACCAATATGTCCCCTTTTTCAAGGACTTGGTCAACCATCTATCCCCTCTTTCTTGAACAGCTTTTACAATTATTCAGTAAAGCTACTCCCACCATAACACAAATAAACCAATCTGTTCCCTTTTTCATGGACTCGGTCAACCATCTGTCCCCTCTTTCATGAACAGGTTTTACAATCCCAACACAGGATTGTATGCTCTACTTTGGCAAAAGTCGCATCTTTAATGCAAATGACAGTATAATTTGCAAACACACACAATGCAAACTATGTGGTCCCTCGTCTTAGGGTTTTTCGTCGCCACGTGTTAGCTTTCATCTAACACCGTGTAATATTATTGTTCTCAAGACTTTAGCGTCGCGACGTATTGATCCTCGTTCAATACCGTGTAAAATCGTTTATTTAAAAACATAAGTTTTATGGAAAGTTCCTCATTGAAATTAAAGTTCTTCTTTAACTTTAACTCTCAAATCCTCATTACTATTTTCTTCCCACTTCTCTTTGTAAAAAGATTTAATTCAAAGTCTTAGTTAATTGCTTTGATAACTTTACTTAAGTTCCTTTACTTTAAGTATTTAAAAATCTGACCCCCAAAATATTTTGTTTCATGTTTCACCCATTATGTTCTGAAAATTAGGTTTCTGTCCCAGAATTTTCCAGTCTTCACGTTTTGGCCCCAGAATTGTCCATTCTTCACGTTGCTGCCCCAAAACTGTTGTACAATTATATGTTTGGCCCAAGGTGCCCAGTTTTTTGTTTTCCTGCCCAGAATTCTAGAGATTCATATTGTTGACCCAAATACACCCAGATTTCGTTTTTAAATCATTAAAAATATGAAATTTTATTTTCTCCCTCATTAATTGATTTTCTAGCTTACTTAGAGTGTTATGGAGCAATAAGATTTAATATGAAATCTATTTGAGACTTCTACTTAGAAATTTAGTGAAATGTATCTAATTAAATGTTAACTTCAATCATAATTAATTTATTTGATTTCATTTGAAAACTTTTTCATTAAAGCTTGTACGTCCTCTTCCCACACTTAGTCCATAATTTCCAATCCACTCCCAATCACAATAAATCAAAGTATATGAAATACCCACAAATCAACATACCTTAATTAGGCAAGAACACAATCAAGCCATAAATCATACATACACTCAAAGTAACCATCCATAGCATAATATCATACATATGATTTTTCCAAAAACACATAGGCTTTTCAAAAATTATCATTCATCAATCAAAATCATGCTATAACTCATATACATAAATATATAAAAATACATATTACTAAGAGAATGATTTCTCAATCAAACAACCAATATGAAAACTCAAGTCTTTGAGTTTTTCATGAAGCATACAACATACACCACACACATACACATCCTTCCCAACTTATTGAAAAAATTTCCTTATCTCTTGAAGCTAATGAAAATGGGCTAATCACCAAAATCAGCTTCACACCACACCAACACCAAGTGGTCTCTGTGAATCCTTGATGTTCCAACACTTAGAAAAACAACCTTACACAAAATACACCAAAAACGAACCCATAAAAATGCAAGTTTTATGAAAACAACCAAACCCCAAGGTATAGAAATTTGAGTAGAGGAATACTTAAATCTTAAAGCAAAATAGATCCAAGATGATTTTCAAGCTTGTAGGTTCCAGTGGAATGAACCTAAACGAAGAAAAAACTTACTTTTAGTGAAATGAAGAACACAAGCTTTCATGGAAAAATGAAAGTGGTGGAAATGAAAAAATGAAAGAAGTTTATGGATTAGAATGATGATCCAAACCTTTTTTGTGAAGCTTGACTAGCCAAAAACCCAATAAAACTCAAGTTTTGGCTATGGAGGAAAGCTTGGAAATGGAGAGAAAATGGAGTTTCTTACTTTCAAAGGTTGAAGATGAAGTGAAAATGAACTTCTCTCTCCTCCCTTACTATCATAAAATTTGGTCAAGACACAGAGGGATGGAGGAGGTATGGGCTTGCATGCTTTGAGTGTACCTAATTTGAAAAAAATAATTCAAAGATATTTCCCAATTTGGATTTCTAATAGACCTAGGCAAACTCCATCAGAGTTCCAACTTAGGCATAGTAGACCTATAACCTACAGTCCCAACAGACATCGACCAACTTTGATACCACTAATGTAACACCCCTTTTTACCTCAAGGAATGTCACATGAAAACTAAACAAAACTTAAAGCGGAATTAATATAAGCTGGTTTGTCTTTATAAAATTCGTGGCTAATTGTTTTTTTAAAAGAGAAAAGTCTTTTACGAAAAGATTATTCACATCACACTTAGCCATCTAGAAACTCAGAAGAAAAGAAACATCATACACATATATATAAATCATCATGTCAATATACACAAGTCTTGCGCCCGCAAGTATAGTTAAGAACCACAACATAGTGGCCAAAATGCATCATACTGACATAAAGAAAATCAGCGATAAAACTAAACCTAGGAAAGCAGTAAATCAAAAGGTATGTCAAATACACGACACTGAACATGTACATCCCAAACCTAGCACTATTCTCACTTCAAGATCCCAAAAATCATTAATCAAATAATTTAAATAAATTAAAACAGATTTAAAAGTCTAAAGAAACTATTTAAAAACGAGTGTTACAAAATAAGCCTTCTTTCACAAATTTCATTTTTTGTAATCCTACCACTAAATCCTTAGAGACTAGTTTGTTTAGATGATCTATATGAATATGTGCAATGTGTCTATGCCATAAGGTAGCATCTACATCCTTGCTTAGGAGACAATGAACATCATGTGAAGGTATGTCATCAAGGTCTACCATGTAAATATTATTTACTCTCTTTCCTACAAACTTTATTTCATTGTCTACTTTACTTTCAATTGAGCATGCATCAACATCAAAGATGACTCTATACCCTTTATCACAAAGTTGACTTATGCTAAGCAAGTTATGCTTTAAACCATCCAAATACAACACATTTTCAATGCAAGTTGAGGAATCTTTACCTATCTTACCACAACCAAGTATCTTACCTTTATTGTTGTCTACATAGGTCACATGCCCATGATTCCTCGGAGATAGTTGAATAAACTTGGTGTAGTCTCCCGTCATGTGCTTTGAACACCCAATATCCAAATACCAATGCTTACTTTGGGTCTTCAAGCACACCTACAAAACAAAACTAAGTTTTAGGTACCCATGTTACTATGGGTCCTTGAGGGTTAGCTTTATTCACCGAACATTTTGGAACCCAAACTTGTTTAACATTGGATAGTTGATTATTTCTAAACATGCAAGATGAAGCTATATGTCCCTTTCTACAACAATAGTAATATGTGGTAAAGGGGGGTACTTACTTTGCTTCTTTGACCAAAGCAATTTTTAAGATATTTTCTTTGTTCATTAGGAATGTATCCCATTCCCGCTTTACCATATGTCCTCTTTTGACTAGAAAGTAGCATGTTTAGATTGTCGCTACCCATTGTAAACTTGTCAAGCATGCACTTCATGTAATTTATATTAAGTCTATATTTAGCACAATCATTACATGCATGAACAATACTAATTGACTTCTTATTTAGTGAGCACTTATCATGCAAAACCTTTAAAGCATCGTAGTCATTAATAACCTTTTCTAGCGTTGTTGTTAATCCATATATCATCTCTTGGCAATCACATATGACACGTTTTTGAGAAGCATTCAATTTTATTAGTCTAATAGATTCATCATGCAGCTCCTTATATGCATCATGCAATTCATCATACGTAGGTAAAAGATTGAGTTCATCGATGCTTACCTCCTCTTCTTCATTGCGGCTTGCCATAAGACATAGTTTTGCTACTTGTTCATCCTCGGAGCTCTGAGATGAAGAATCATTTTCATCTCATGTTATGTATGCCTTTTTGCCCTTTTTGTCTTTCTTGTCTTTTCTCTCAAACTTTTTGGATTTCTTTTGGAGTTGAGGACATTCCATTTTCATGTGTCCTTTCTTCCCACATTCGTAGCAATTGATTTGAGAGTTGTCAAAGTCCTTCTTGAAGGGTCTTACTTTGATTATTAGGCCTTTCAATTCCTTTCTTCTTCTTAAGCAATTTTTCGAACTTCTTCATGAACAAGGTGAGATCTTCATAACTTTCATCTTGATCATCGGAATCATCCTCCTCTTCACTTTGTACCTTTTTGCTCCTTAAGGATGATGCTACCAACGCCAATCCTTTCTTCTTTTTCTCACCTTCCTCATGCTCTTGGAGGCGGTATGGCTCCAACTCATGCTCTTGAAGCTTTCCAAATAGTGTCGCCAAAGTCATTGTAGATAAGTTTCGTGATTCCGCAATGGCCATCACTTTTGGTTTCCAAATCCTGCTCAAACATTTAAAAACCTTGTTAATAAGATCCTCAGTGGGAAAGGTCTTTCCCAATGTCGACAAATGGTTAATATGTGTGAAACATTTTTGCATTTCCTGTATTGATTCATCGGGAATCATACGGAATAGTTCATACTTATGAGTCAATGTGTTGACTCTAGCACGATTAACCTCATTGGTTCCCTCATGGGTGACCTCTAACCCACACCACATCTCTTGAGCATTCTTACAATTACAAATGTGAAAAAATTCATCTTGGCCTATTGATGCAAAAAGGATGTCTTTGGCCTTCCAATTGCAATGCCCTTTCTCATAAAAGGGTATTACAATATAAAAAGATATTTTATGAAAATAATTAAGTTATTGATTCTAATTTCAAAGAATATTGTTTTATTATTTTATTTATTTTTTAAAAATGTGAATAAATTTTTTTCTTTTTATAATAGAAAAGACTTTATTAAAATGGAACTCTTAATTGAAAACTTTAGCGTTTAAGATAAATTAAGTACAACGTATACAGAAATATACCTCATATATAAACACATTCCTACTACACATCACATACAATGTTTGCCCGTGCAAACTAGGATAAGCACACATATATATAAGAACTGAAGCAATAAAGTAAAAGTAAAGTAGAGTTATAAATATTATACAGTCATCCAGAACAAAACTAAGCTATACGTCTAGCCCGTAGAGTCATCACTACCAAAAAGATGGGATCCTAACTGCATCAGTCCCAAGTTCCCAAGCAAAACCCTCATCTGACTGGGCTTGCTGTAGGACATCTACAACATCGGTTCCTCTGAACCTTGTCTCTGGTCGCCCTGATTCCTGCCTCACATCTTTGGTTCCACTCCAACGTTCTCTCAACTCGTGGATGGGCATCTGCACATCTAGTACCAAACTCTCTTCCACCCACCTTTGCAGTCCTCCTGACATAGTCTCCAGGGACATTATATTTCCAGCATAAGTCCCCCACTGGATACGTGGGTTAATCACCAACCTGCTACCCTCTTCCCCCCGCGGGGACAGTAACTAATCCTCCTGGTCCGGATCAACCCACTTTGATGGGGATCCATCTATATGAATCATGTACCAAAGACCACAAAATATACAGGCAAGGGTGAAAAACACTTTTATGCAAGTCATAAAGATATCACTAAAAATAGATATAATTCAAGAAATTAAGAAGGAATCATGCATAACATACACAGTTACTATCTCATAGCACACCTCATGTATGTCAACACCAAACCATATATCATCATACAAGATATATTATAATGCATGTCACTTTTATTTCCCTCTCAAACATCGGTGTATTACTCCATGGAGACTTCTCTCTTCCTCTAACAACATTGAGCGATCGGCTGTAGCAGACTTATCAGATAGTCCCTCCAGACTTTATGATAATCATTCGGATAAGCTATATTTAAAACATAGTGCCATATCATGAATAGTCAAGTCAGTCAGATTTATCCAAGCCGGGTTGTGCAACATACCTCGGCTCAGGGGTTATCACCTACACTGGCCATTAGAGGGGTTTCGCAACCTGGATAATCGCAATAGGCATCTGTGGCCCAACTATCCCTATTCTCAACCCTCTCTGGGTTGTATGCTCGTCTCGTGACCATTTGGCCAATTCTCTTTAATGCAAATGACACATAGTATTTTGCATACACAAAACATGCAATAATATCACATTTATTCCTCTAGGTTATCTCTTGCAACCATTATCACATGACCTTATCTCTTGGTCATTTAATCATCACAAGACCTTATCTCTTGGTCATTTTATAAATACTCTTTCTCTTTGATTATCTCAACCAATTTATCTCTTTGGTTCACAATACCGATTTACCGTACTACCTTCAAAAAATTAATATAAAATACTTAGACTAAGGTAAATTCAAAATAAAATTACTTCCCTTAAAAAGATATTAATTTATGAGCCTTTAAGCATAAATTTTATAAATTTCGAATTTTAAAACATCTGACCCTTTCACAGATGTGAGAAAACTCACAGCGCAGGTGTGAACTAATCTGTTTCCTGATTTCTAAACAAAAATAAAATTTTTACACCCATTTCTGAAATCCACACCAAAGGTGTAACTGGTCTGTTTTTACCGAGTTTGATTAGGTTAGAAACATCATTTTAATTTTAAAAATACCACACTTCTTAATTTAAATTATTAGATTAAAAACAAGGCATTTGTCTTTTTAATATTAATTTTCTACTAAAAGTTCATTTTTAACTTGGTAATTTATTATTAAAACTTCAATTAAAAAGTCCATTGGAAACATGTTTATTTGAAAACTTTTTTGCTTAATGAACCCTAACAAAGCTTTGGACTTTGTTACTAATTAATTCATCCTTAATCATTCCTTTTGTTTCATGTCCATGCCCTTTTCACCACACTCCAAAAAACTTGGGTCATTGTTTAACTTGTCATAATTCAATCAATTCAAACCTCCTCAATCATCAATCACCAATTACCAATTACCAAACATAATAATAACAAAGAAATAAACTACTTTAAATATTACAATCCCAAATTGAATAAAGAGAACATAGAAAATAAAGAATAGCAAGAGGACAATTCTCACAAGCCAAAGGACATCAAACATAGAACAATATCACCATCAAGCATAGAATAACATCACCATCAAGCATAGAATAATATCACCAATCATCAAGCATATGATATATACCAACATCAGGCATAGAGTCAAAGGTTACAAACACATAGATGTCATCATCAAATACTTTTCACTCCATGATTAATCAATAAAAATCACCACTTTGATTAAAATTACACCTTTTCCAAAAAGGTCATCTCTCTGAATAAAAATTATTACTTTCCAAGAAAAGATTATCTTTTTCATAAAAGTTCTTACTTTTCAAAGGATTTGCCACTTGATCAAAATCATAACTTAGATAAAAATCAACAATTTTCCATAAAGATAACTTCTTTAATAAAAAAATATATCTTTTCATAAAAATCAAACTTTAGAATAATCAAGTTATCATTTTTAAGTATGATTCTCAACTCTTTGAGAAATCATAAACAATCAAAAACATATAGCACTCATTGAATCCTATAACTCACAAAAAGAGAGATTTCCCCTTACCTTTCTTCTTCACCTCTTGAGTAAAGATCCTAATCTCTTGACCACCTTTAACTCCTTGGTCACCACCTTTGGAAAAATAAGACATGAACATAGCCAAAAACACTACAAATAAGATTCTTTCACCAAAAAGGAAAGAAGAACTAGAGAGAGGATTATTTCTTCTCAAACCCTTGTTGCTAAGAACCAAGAGAAGAAGAAAAATCAAAGCTTGGATCAAAGATCCCTTTACCTTAACAAGCTTGAGTTCCTTCAAGACAAAAATGAAGAAAACCCACTTTTAGTTACACAAACATGATGATCATGGATAACAAAGAAGATCTAATGGATTAAGATGAGAAATCAACCTTGGTTGCTTGAAGATCAAGGATAAAAAAGCCTTAGAACAAAGGAAGAACACTTTGAAGAACTCTTGGAATTTTGAGAGAAAAATGGAAGAGATGAGTTTAGGAAAGAGAGAACACTTGAGAAAATGATTGAAAACCTCCTCTCCCTTGATCTAATCACACGGCCAGCCCCCTCCCCCAAAGAGACTTAGAGAAGCTTGCCAAAAATCTCATCATTACACTTAATTAATTTTGGAAAAATAGATAAATCAAGAAATTTTCCTATTGGTCCATCCTTATGACTCACCCCTTAAGAATGACCCTAGTCCTCTTCATGGCCTCAAGGTGGGGCAGTTTTGGCTGAAGAAATAAGGGAGGATAAGATCAAAGCACTTACCATGGTTTAAGCTAGGTTAAAATCAACTCAAGTGTGGTAACTTTGATCCTACCTAGTTAAAACTATTCATACAAGGCTTGTGTGTGCATGGCTTACATGACTGCCATGGTCAGCCTAAACCACAAAAATATTGAGCTAAAATGGCTTTGAGTTGGCTTGATAATTAAATACCTGGCTTAGGGGTAAAACAGTCTTTTCACCGAAAAAGTAATCATAACTAATTTTCCTATGATATCACCACCCGTACATCATCATTCCTCTACTAGTAAATGATTTATAACCACATAACTTTATTTTTGGGGTTCTACTAATTTTTTCGATACTGCTATTTTTAACCGTATACCTGCTATTAGGTCAAAATAGTCAACTTTTCAGAAAATTTCATAAAAATTCCCATAATTCCTAAATAATGGAAAACCACTATTTGGTTTATCGAAATATTTTTCTAACTTGTTCTATTCTATAAACCCATTCGCAGTTCAACCTATTCAAACTACAGCGACCAAAATGGTACTTTTTCTTACCTGTAACTCAAAAAAATCCTAAATAAATTTCTAAAATCCTCAAATATTGCAAAATGACTATTGGTATTCTCAAATAAATTTTCTGACTCCAATTCAAAGTCTTTGTCTCACAACACAATTATTCTGTCAATTTACCATGAACTGTATTATGTCTTATTATCAAAATCCAACTTAAATTACTGACTTCTGAGATCACAAAGACTTTATCTAAATAATTATCTTTCATAATAAAACATTTAACAAAATACACATAATATATATTAGGCTTAAATTTGTTTTTAGTCCCTCATTTTTCACTGAGTTCCGTTTTTAGTCCCTCATTTTTAAAACGCGTTTTTTTAGTCCCTCATTTTTGAAAAATGGTATCTTTTAGTCCCTCGGGCCATTTTTTAATTTCGAAAAGTATCTTTTGAAATTATACTATGACCCCTCCCAAGCCTACCTTAATCCGTTTTTTCGTTCTCCTCCCCTCCACTGATACACAGCGGCCCCCTATCCCCGCTAGGAGTAGTTTCAACGTCTTCCCTCGAAGCCACGATGAGATGTGGCCTCTTACTCGTTCTCCTCACTATGCAATCGCGGTGGCCGTCTCCCTTCTTGCCATTGTGTGCAGCCTCCGTTGGCTGCGCGGAGCTCCTTCCTTGGCCGCACGGGGATGGGGGAGCGTGGTGCATCAGTGGAGGGGGAAGAAAATGAAAAAACGGGTTAAGATGAGCATCAGACTTGGGAGGGGTCAAAGTATAATTTTAAAAGATACTTTTCAAAATTAAAAAATGGCCCGAGGGACTGAAAGAAACCATTTTTAAACAATGAGGGACCAAAAAGACGCGTTTTAAAAATGAGGGACTAAAAACGGAACTCAGTGAAAAATAAAGGATTAAAAACAGATTTAAGCCGATATATTAAAACATAATAAAGACGAAAATCTAAAAAATACGGATGTTATAATTCTTCCCCTCTTAAATAATTTTGTCCTTGAAATTACGTACCTAAAACAACTCTGGTTGTTGCTCTTGCATCTGGATCATCGATTCGGACAAGGCATCCTTCATAAGTCAGGTTTTCTTTTAATTGTACTACGTCAGGCTCAATCACATGAGACGGGTCGGGTGCATACTTTCGCAGTTGTGAAACATGAAAAACATCATGAAGATTTGAAAGAAATGGTGGCAAAGCAATTTTATAGGCAACAAGACCTACCCGATGAAGAATTTGGTATGGTCCTATGAATTTTGGAGTGAATTTTCTAGACTTGATAGTTCTACCAGCCCCTGTCAATGGCGTGACTCTTAGGAAAACATGTTCGCCTTCATGAAATTCAAGGGGTCTCCTTCTCTTGTCAGAGTAACTCTTTTGTCTATTCCACTCGCATTCTCTCTCTATTCTGTTTCACATTCTCTGTTGTTTCCTGTTCAACTTCTGGTCCTAAAATTAGATTCTCTCCATCGCGATACCAACACAAAGGGGTTTGGCATTTTCTCTCGTACAAAGCCTCATACGGTGTCATTCCTATGCTAGAATGATAACTGTTGTTATACGTAAACTAAATCAATGGCAATAGTTCATCCTAACTCTCTCTCTGATCTAACGAACAAGCTCTCAACAAATCCTCTAGAGATTGAATTGTTCTTTCTGTTTGACCATCCGTCTGTGGATGATAAGCAGAACACAATTTAAGCCTAGTTCCTAGAGCACTTTGCAAACTTTGCCAGAACCTAGAAGTAAATCTAGGGTCTCTATCAGAAACTATGCTAGAAGGCACACCATGCAACCTAACAATTTCTTTTATATACTTCATATTCATAGGAAGAAAATGAGATGACTTTGTTAATCTAACTATAATCACCAGATTGCATCAAATCCTTTTAGAGTCCTCGGTAATCCAGACACAAAATCCATGGATATTCCTTCCCGTTTCCACTCAGGTATCTCCAAAGATTGCATCATTCTTGCTGGTCATTGGTGTTCTACCTTTGCTTTTTGACAGGTCAAACATGATGCTACATACTCAGCCACTTGTTTCTTCATTCCTGGCCACTAAAATCTTTGTTTTAGATCTTGATATATCTTATTGAGTCCAGGATGGAAACTTAACTTACTCTTATGTGACTCATCCAAAATCAATCTCCTCATCTCCGGATTATTCGGTACACACACCCTACCTTCACACCTCAAGATACCACCATCATCACCTAGGGTAAACTCTGTAACCTTTCCTTGTCCAAGCAACTCTTTCTTTTCCAACAAATGCTCATCAGTTGCTTGTTGCTCTTTAATCGCTCTCATCAATTCACTCATCATCCTAATCATGTTCAGAGATATCCTATCTCGGAGCACATCCATCGACAGATTCAAGCCACAAAAACCTTCTATCAACTCTAACTCTTTAATCATCATGACCGACATATGTACAGTCTTCCTACACAAAGCATCGGCTACAACATTAGCCTTTCTTGGGTGATAAATCAGGTTAAAATCATAATCCTTAAGAAATTTTATCCATCTTCTCTGTCTCATGTTCAACTCCTTTTAATCGAACAGGTATTTCAAACTCTTATGATCACTAAAAACAGTAAAAACTAACCTATAAAGGTAATGCCTCCAGATCTTCAGGGCAAAAGCCACTGAAGCTAATTCTTTTCATGAGTTGGATAATTCTTTTCATGAGTCTTCAATTGACGAGAGGCATGGGATACGAACTTCCTATTCTACATTAAAACACAACCTAATCCCTGATAAGAAGCATCACTATATATTTCCATGGGTTCTTCTAGATTAGGTAACAGTAAAATAGGTGAAGTCATTAACCATTCCTTCATCTTAAGAAAACCCTTCTCACACTCATCAGTCCACTCAAACGGTTGATCCTTTCTAGTTAACTTGGTCAGTGGGGCCACAATCTTTGAAAATCCCTCAATAAACCTTCTGTAATATCCCGTTAATCCTACAAAACTACGAAATTCAACCACAGTCTTAGGTCTTTCCCACGAGAGTACCACTTCTACCTTTGCGGGATCTACATCTATACCGTCCTTGGAAATCAAATGACCTAAAAACTGTACTTCTCTCAACCAGAATTCACACATGGATAACTTAGCATACAATTTATTCTTACTTAAAATTTCCAACACTTGTCGCAAATGTTCCTCATGTTCCTCCTCATTCTTAGAATAGACCAAAATATCGTCAATGAACACCACCACAAAATGATCTAAGAATGGACTAAAAACCCTACTCGTGTAGTCCATGAATATTGGTGTGCCTTAGTTACATCAAATGACATTACAAGATATTCGTAATGCACATACCGAGTTCTAAAAGTAGTATTGGGTATATCATCAGACTTTAACCTAATCTGGTGGTATTCTCATTTCTATCTTAGAGAAAACAACAACTCCCCTAAGTTGATCCATCAAGTCATCAATACGTGACAAAGGATACTTATTCTTAATTGTTATCTTATTCAGCTGCCGATAATCTACACACAACCTAGAAGTTCTATCCTTCTACTTCACCAGTAGTACTGGCGCACCCCACAGAGAAACACACGGTCTTATGAACTGCTTAGACAACAAGTCTTCTAATTGCTTTTTCAACTCAGCCAATTCCATTGGCGACATTCTATATGTGGCAATAAAAATGGACCGAAACCAGGTACTAGGTCTATGGTAAACTCTATCTCTCTCACAGGTGGCAAACCTGGAACATTTTCTAGAAACACTTTAGAGAATTCTCTAACTATAGGCACATTGTTCAATTCCTTATCACTCTTGAATTTCAACAAGGAAAATAACATGTATCCCTGAGCTCCCTCTTTCAAAGATGTTCTTGCTTGGCTGATAGATATAAGTCCAGAAATCTCAAGATTAGGAAAAACTAGTGTCTTACTGGCACAATCTAAGAGGATATGATTGAAAGATAACCAATTCATACCAAGAATAATATCTATTTGGATCAAAGGCACACATATCAAATCAACGATCCTACCGAGAATAGTGACAGGGCAATTCAAACAAACAGTATTCACAACAACTAGTTCAGCAGTAGGCAGGGAAATGACTAAATCGAATGACATCAAAGTAACAGATAAATTCAATCGTTTCACACCCTTCCTCTTGGCCGCCCCTCTTCCTCATCTAGAGCCCTTGGATGATGCTTTTCACTTGGATTGAATCCTTGTCATGTGCTTTAGACCAATTAGGATTTAATTAATTAGTTTTTATTTGTTTTAATTACTTTTTCCTAAACCAGGGTATTGTCAAAACTATGGGCTAATACCACTACCCCTTGGCTGCCCCCTCATCAATAAATAGACCCCCATTGCTTCATAAAATTCTCACACAATCAAAGGAAGCCTTGAAGACAAACACCATTCTCTTTTTTCTCTTCTTAGTTCTTAAATTTCTTACTATTGTGTTCTTGAATCTTCAAGCTTTGTTCTCCATCGATTTTTGGTGAAAGGTAGTCGGAACCTCTTGCAAAATAATTTGAGAAGTATGTGTTTGATCTTGGTTGTTGTGTGCTTGTGTGTTTTTGGTGTTAGAGCTTTTATGCCTTATAATGGTTTCCGTGTGCTACTTATTAAAGTATGAAATTAATGGCCAATTTCCTTGGATATTTGGTGGAAGTAAGGTTACTATGGCAAAATTTATTTTGAGCTTATGTAAACATACCGTTATAATGGCAAAATTTAGATTTACCGCAAATATGATTTTACCGTAAAGAAAATACAATTAGTCTTTTGTGAAAACCCTGATATTGTCCATCATTGATATACAAGGTGATGTTTAAGATTTGATTGGTTTATTAGTATGGATCTGTGTAGAATAGAAAGAGACCTTTGAAGGGGCTTTTAGTCCGTCTCTCTCTTGCCTGGGAACTATACTGATACGCTATTTAAAAATCTTAACACTAGGGACTCGGTATATAAGTGACTAAGATAAATTAGGAAAGAAGTAATTTCTTAATAAAGTATATATAAATAGATTGGATTGGATGAAAGAGTATAACAGTAATGGATTCTCGGTGAATTCTACTGTCATAGCATCTTTCGAAATTTAATATAACAGTAATGGATTCTCGATGAATTCTACTATTATATTAACAGTGGGAAATATATTCTACTATTGTATTAACAGTGGGAAATATATGAATTCTACTATTATATTAACAGTGGGAAATATAGAGCGGGTATCCAATCTGTATATGTATGCAATTAACTCAGTTTAATTTCCCATGTTTATGGCAGTGGAACTTAGTGAGATAGGCTTTTAACGGGCCTCTTTCCTGAAATATAACTGGTGCTAAGTATTTTCGTAAAGAAATAGTTGATTTCACTTAGTCTATTTCGAATACGTTTTGGTTCTACAGTTACTTGTGATTCTGTATTTTACCTGAGATATGTGATTGGGTATTCTTATCTGAGAAATGTGATTTTGTGTGATTCCGTGTTTATTTAAGAGTTAAGTCGTAAGTTGGGGTTTGTGGTTATTAAGTAAAATCTCCAGGAGTAGCAGGCTGAATGCTCGTGGCTATGTGCCAAAATTCCTATCGTAAAATCTTCAGGAGTAGCGGGTGACTTACTCGTGGGTGTGTCCCGAATATAAGTGGTAAAGTCTCCAGGAGCAGCGGGTTCTTCTCTCGTGGGTATGTCCCAAAAGTATAGAAAGTCTTGTGTGTTTGATAATTCCTTGAGATATATTACCGTGTTAAATTCTCTGTTTACGACGTTGAATGGTTCATCTGTTGTGTGCAGTATGTCTGCTATATGTTGTTTATCTGTTCTTGACATATAATTGGGTGATGGGTAATCTGTGGTTTGGTTGTGCTTGTACTTTACTTATTACTTTGTTTAGAGTTTCACCCTTGCCTGTTTTATGTTGTGTTGATGCATGACCGAGTAGATGAGTTACCCAAGAAGTGGGCTGACTCTTAGAAGAAGGATCTGATGGAGGATGCTGAATAGATTGATGGATATTCCGAGAAGATTAAGTGTCTGCTGTATTATTTGTAGGTAACAGGATGAAACACAAGAAGGGGGTAGGGGGTTGAATTGTGTTTCTAAGCTTTCAAATTTTTTTTGCAAATGTTAGACACTGGTTATGAAAACGTTGGACGCACAGCGTATTTGAGTTTATTGGACGCACAGTTAAGTTGGACGTAGAAATGTCCACTTAGATTAAAACAAGTTTTAGTGCGATTAAAACGTTTGGGTAACTTGTTTGAAAACAGTTTCAACTCAATCCCCTCAGTTAGTATAAAGACTGAAAATAAAATAGTTAAGGGATAGAGACATTTGAACAAGTATTTATCCTGGTTCACTCTTTCCTAAGAGCTACGTCGAGTCCCCTCAAACTAGAGAGATTTCACCATCAATCAAGATAGACTACAAGTATTCTTCAACAGCCTCTTCAGGCATTACAACAAGTATTCTTTGCACACCTAGCCTCTCCAGGCTCAACCCAAATATTGTTTAACTCACAAGCCTCTCCAGGCTCAACCCCAAGTATTCTTTGCACGCAGCCTCTTCAGGCTATATCCCAAGTATTCTTTTACAGACAAGCCTCTCCAGGCTCAAACAAGTATTCTTTATCAACCAAGCCTCTCCAGGCTCAAACAACTCAGAAGAGTGTTTTTGACTTAAAGTGCTGTCTAACTCACACAAGTGAGGATATGAAAAACTTAAGCACTTCGAGAGTTAAGCAAACTCTCTTTTACAAGAAGAAAGAAAATGTACAAGAATTTCTCAAATATACAGAGGATGACAATATTTGCACAGCGTTTCACTTTTACTCTTGTATTCTTCTTCTTGTTCACGGTATTTATAGGCTTTGATGAAGCTTCAGACTTGTTCTTCGAATACCTCAGCTTCAGCCTTCATAAATGTTACCGTTCTCTAATAGCATTAAATGTTATTTTCCCATTGCTTTGAGGAGTTCTATTTCAGCTTACAGTCTGCGTTCATTTCTCCTAATATCAGATGTAACCTATACTCAAAGTCTCAATTGTACAGTGGTTAAAAACAATATTCTATTGAGACAAAGAGAATACATTGTGTAAAGAAAAAGGTGCTCAGAGAGATACAGAAATAATCAGAGTACATTCTCTCTCTAAGTACACTTTCCACAGTGCTTTATGCTTTTCATTTAATGCACGTTCAAAAATGTTAACAATGTTGTACAAAAAAAGCATTGTATACAGCTATTTATTTCAAATCATTTGCTCATTAAATATGTCTCATATTAAATGCAAGAGTAATAAATAGCAAGTTATGGAATCTGCGTTTTGGACGCAGCATGTAGAACAGATTGAACTTTCTGTTCTCTTACCAATATGGACGCATACCTTTGTTTACCATTTGGACATGAAGCATCTTAGTTCATATGGACGCATACTCATTACCATATGTACTTATGACTTTGCTTCTCAGAACGTATAACTTTATGATGATTATTGGACGTTTATCATTCTGCTTCTTTGGACGCAAAGCATCATTGGACACATTGCTCCCAGAGTCCATTGGACAACACTTACCCAAGGTAAAGTATCAGAGTCCATTGAATGATCTACTCTTGGACTGTACATATGTTTGCCAATGTCATATTGGACGATGGTCGTATCTTAGTTGTACCTACAAGTGCTTGTTAACAGACTTTGTAAAATCCTTAATAATCAATGTTATCATCAAAACCACTTAAGGAAGATATGCATTAAAAATGCTTTTGAACAATTTGGTTCCAACATTATTTTGGGTAGAGGTTTAGAGACTAGACTGGCTCAGATGTTCACTGTCTCACTTTAAATTCTTCCCTGTAAAAACTCTGATGACTTTATATATATGAAATGAGATGTTATCCATAAAAATATTATTTTATGCTTCCGCACTTAAAAACCTTTTAAAAAATAAATTAACACATACTCTCCATCTTTCTTGTAACACCCCTTTCTCAAAAGGCATTACACTTCGTAACTGAACCTCTAATGCGGAAATTTAATCTTTCTTCCAATTCTTCTTTTGAAAAAAAACTGTCAAAATTTATTTAACTTTCACAAATGAATTTTTCTCTGTCAATTTTTTTTTTCTTTTTAAAAGGAATACTTATGAAAATAAACACCAACTAGAAAAATAACATAGGAAATAAAACTTATTCATTTATAATATGTTACACAAGAAATTCTTTTCCCAAACCAGTACAGACTCCCTATGCTGGTCAAACACTAAGAACTTCTGCAAGAAGCTCAAGTAAGAAAACTCCAACAAAACTAGGACTCGCACGTTCTTCCACTTGGTTGACACGTCTTCAATGCACGTCTCGTTCTTTGAGTCCTGTCTAGTCCACTCAGCTAGTAATCAATCTATATGAATCGTGTCCCAAAAAGGGCACAAAACATATAGGCAAGGGTGAGTTTCTCCCAAAAGCCACAATCAAGAAACATACATAGTAAAAGGAAAAATACTACTTATTATACTTCAAAAATAAGCAGATATCATTTGAAAACTTTTCTCTAAGTTCACAAAATTACCCAAGACACATCATCACGAAAATCACCCAATTAGATCCAAACAATATTCATGACACTTCAATCATCTCTCATCACACCGGTGCACTGCTCCATGGAGACTTCTCTTTCCTCAACTAAGTAGAGCGATATGGCGGTGCTTGTACCTAACATAAATGCAACCTGACCATCTCTTAGCCCTCGTTGTCATTTATTCGGTATGGCCCATTGTGCTAACTCGTGCACCATATCATAAATAAGACAAGCCGGTCAGGATCATTCAAGCCGGGTATACTACTCTTCTCGACACAAGGAGATTCCCCTCAAGGCCATTGAGAATTTCGTGACCTGAACGCCCTCAAAGACTTATAGTCAGACTATGCTTATTCTCAATCCATCACTTTAGGATTGTATACTCTCATCATAGCATAAAGCTAGTCTGGCAAAAGCCAATATCTCAAATGCATATGACAATACAATTCATACACACATACAAGTAGAATAATGCAATCCTTCATTTAGTATTTTCATCGCCACGTGTTAGCTCTCTCCCAACACCGTGTAGCATTATTCCTCGAATCTTCAACTCGCCACGTGTTGACCCTCTCTCAACAACGTGTAAAATTTTAAGTTAACAACGCCACGTTTGGACTCTTTTCCAACTACGTGTGGGACTCTTCGCATTTATAGAAATGCCCCTTACTTCTTATTATTTGTTAAAACCACATAACTTTTTATAATTATATTTTGACCCCAAAACGTCCAGTTCCTGCGTCCAGTTCCTGCGTCCAGTCTCTGCGTCCAGTTCCTGCGTCCAGTTCCTGCATCCAGTCCTGCGTCCAGTCTCTGCGTCCAGTCTCTGCGTCCAGTCTCTGCGTCCAATTCCTGCGTCCAGTCTCTGCGTCCATTTCCTGCGTCCAGTTCCTGCGTCAAGTTTCTGCGTCCAGTTCCTGCGTCCAATTCCTGCGTCCAGTCTTTGCGTCCAGTTCCTGCGTCCAGTACCTTCGTCCAGTTCCTGCGTCCAGTCTCTGCGTCCAGTTTTCACGTTTTCTACCCCCGAACTTTTATAACATTATACTTTTGGCCCAAAGTGCCCAGACTTTCGATTTCATGCCCATAATAAATAAAGCATAATACTACTTTAAATATTACAATTATCCCAAATGGATCAAATAAAGCACAAATAATTAAATACACATAATCACTTCAATACATGCCATTTTTATTTTTATCATACACAATCAAGAGAACAATCATACAATCAAAACGCAAGATTTTTACCATACAAAAACCATAGAGCTAACTCATGTTAAAACTTACATTTTTGACAAATCCAAGCATACACACACATTTTTCTTATTAGGTAAATTTCTTAACTTTTCATTTTAGCCCAAGTATTACGAAAACATCCATGACATTAAAATTTACCAATCCTCATACAAAAACCCTAGAGCTACCAATCTTAGTTTAGTGATCTAAAACCCATCAAGGATGGTTTTAACCACTCAAATCAAAGATGAAACTCAAGGTTGTTGAGTTATCATCAAGCCATCCAAAACATACAACATACTACTACATAAAAATTATGTCTTTTAGAAGAACATCCCACTTACCTCTTGAAGAGAAGCTTTGAACACTAAGATCCACTTCTAGCTTTGTTGTTCCACTAGTATCAAAACCCCTTTCATAATATTATACAACATACAAGCATAAATATACTTTCTTTGTAGAAAAAACCAAAACCCTAAGAAGAAGAAAAATATGAGGGGATGATAACATACTCAAGCCCTAAAAAAATTGGATCAAGGAGTGGTTTTCAAGCCTCTTGGTTCACAAGGTGTAAACCTATGCCGAAAGAACAAAGCTTGGCTTTAAAAATGGAAGAACACATTATCTAAAAAAATCAAAGAATGGAGATAATGGAAAAATGAGAAGGTTTTATGGTTTAGACTCATCAACCAACCTTCTTTTGTGAAGCTTGAAGTGCAAAAGCTCTCAAAACACCAAGGAGATAGCTTATGGAAAAGCATGGAACTTAGAGAGAAAATGGGTTTTTCTTTGGGAGCAAGATGAAAATGAGGAAGATGAATTTCTCTCTCCCCTTCCCCTTGTATAATTCGGCTGAACCAAAAGGAAATGGAGGGCCAAGATTTGCTTAGAGGCAAGTGGTATTAACTTGGAATAAATTAAGAGTTAAAGGTGTTTTAATATTTCTTCCAACCAAGACTTTCAAGGCATGAGCACATGGGCACAAATCAGAATTTTGGGGGCTGTGTGGGGCGCAAGATTGCAGCTGAAAATGAGAGGAAGGAGTGTTCACACTTGGGGTTTTGCTTTTGGAAGCACAAGTGGCCAAAAATTGCTTATTATAATATTATTTTGAAATAAATATTTCTCCAAATAATTGATTAATGGAAAAATTATTTTTGAGACCTAAAATTAATATAATAAAGGTTAGAATTTCAAAACTCAAGTTTTGATCATTTTCTGATACCCCGTTTGCGCTACGGTTACCCGTAACGTGCTAAAAACGGCTAAAAATAAAATTTTCTGAAAAACTCTAGAAAAATTCCTAAAAATCATAAATATTAAAGAAATAACTTTTGTTTCATTAAAATATTTTTTTGACATAAAAACGGTATCCGGAAAAATATAAAACCTTCGACGTTTGCAAACCGAGTCACGGTTTACGCTATTTTTCAGTTTTTCGATTTCTTCCAATTTCTACCCATCTAAAAATCATAAATAATCCAAAAACACTAATGATATCCCTAACTTTCCATTTGGATCATTTCTTAGCCCTCTGGTAATTATGTTCATTACGTGTCATGTAGTCCATTCTACAGGGACCAAAACTGTAACATCTTTATCCTAATCTCATAAAATTCCAAACTAAAATTCTAAAATCCTTAAATAATATAAAAATACTATTTGTCTCTTTAATTGCTCATGATGGCATTGTCTTGGCCTTCAAATCAGTAAAATCTTATTTTTCTGTCTATAACCAAAATTGCTTTCTGTTGAAATTTCCAATTTCAACTCGAAATCCTAGTTGTTTTACTATGAGCAACTGTAGTCATGACATTTCATTTTCTAGTATTATCTTATAGTATGCAATTTGATCTACTAGCTTAATAGTATAGAATTTACTATAGATCTAAAAATGCGGGTGTTACATTTCTCATCATTTAAAAAGGAGAAAAATTTTTATAAGCATCTTTAGAGAAGGAATGTTGAGCTTTAAACCAAATATTTTCTAAGTTATTCAAAATTTCTTGGTTACTATGGTGTAATATTCTTTTTGGAGAAAGAGTGTTATATATGTCATTCTGCTCATTTGGACGCATAACATCCATAGTCCATTGGACAACACTTACCCAAGGTCAAGTATCAGAGTCCATTGGACGCTCAGCTCTTTGAGTGTACTTATAATTGCCAAGGTCATACTGGACGATGGACTTATCTTTGTTGTACCTATAAGAGCTTGTTAGCAGACTTTGTAAAAGCCTTAATAATCATTGTTGTCATCAAAACCACTTAGGGAAATATGCACTTAAAAATGTTTTTAAACAATTTGGTTCCAACAAACCCGTCCATGAAAAAGGGGGCTGGTGTTAATCCAGCTGGTTGGATATGTTAGATATATGCCACAACCACTTGCTCAGACGGAGTTTTGGTGGGAAAGTCTCCATAGAGCACTACACCGGTGTATTTTGAGGGAAATTGAAGTGTCATGCATATATGTAAATGCTTGAGATGTTTGCTGTTTGATTGATTTATGGATACCTGTGATGAAATTTTATGTGTCTGATGCATTTTCTGGTTGACGTTATGATCTATGAATGAGTGATAGAGTTGGTTACTAAGATTTTCGAAAAACCTTAAATCTATAATTAGTTGTGAAATGTAATATATAGTATTTTCTTTTTATGTGTTTCGTATGATATAACCACTACGCCAGATTTAACCTTTTATAGCGCACCATTTGTAGAGTTTATTGAAAAAAAATGCTACAAAAGACAACACGAAGCCTTTCTGTAGTGTTTTGTACATAAAGCGCTACAATTGGTTTCATATGTTTTGACCTTTAATAGTACTTTCTTGAGAAAGCGCTACAAAAAAGTTTTAATAAAAAAAATAATTTCGAGTCTGTAGTGCTTTCCCTTAAAAGCGCTACAGATGCTTTAGTGAAATTTTCAAAAATCCGCGAGTGCTTTTTAGTCATTCCCTCGTTCTTTTCGTTTCACACTCACCAGCAGCTACGAGAGCTCACTCGCCATTCTCCACCACACAGCGTTACTCACTCTCAGTTTTTCGTTCATTCTCTCCTTTCGTGCTCGTTGCCGTCTCCGCGCCCTACTCTTCATCGTCGGCCTGCATTCATGGCCACCGCGAAGATCACTCTTATCGCGAGAGACACCACCGTTCTGTCGCCACGAAGCTCTTCTTCGTCTCCAACGAGGAGTTCTCCCGATGCTCCTATGCGAGAGACGCCAGGGCCACCGCGAGAAAAGGTTAGGTTTTCTTCTCTGCCACCGCCATTCTCAGTTTGCGACGCCTCTGTTCGTAAGTATCGACCTGAGACGGTGGCGGCAGAACAGTGGCTTGAATGGTCTCCTTCACTATCCCTTCCTCCGAGTTTATCTGGTCCACGTAGAGACCTTGAATGACTCTTCAAATTTCAGGTATTAATCAACAATTATGTTTTTCGTTTTCACTCTTATTGGTTATACACTCTTAGATTTTGCCCTGTATCGCTCATTGATAGTTAGGGTTTTCATGTCCTCGTAAGAATCTCAGTGTGTGTTTGTGTGTGTGCACCTGCTGAATCAGTTCTGTAGATTGTTCATTGGAAAGCTAATTCTCGCTCTGTATTGAATGCTAGAATGTTTGAAAATTGCTATTTGCTTGAGACCTCTCTTTAGAAGATTGCTTTAAACCAACTACACATGGTTTAAGTTTATTATTGTGTGCATTCCTAGTCTGTGCTATTAGTTTGAGCTCTTGGTGATGTTACTTCGTAATTGTATTTATTTGTCATCGTGGCAATTGAGTTCCAGGGACTTGGATGATAAAATTTTAAGAAACATTTAACACTTTTTGAAATATAAATAGCATTTTTGTTTTTGTTGATTATTAGTCTATTAGTGTGGCTTTAACTTCATAGTTTATTGCTTAAAGTCTGCAAGATGCATATATTTCTTTCTTTACAATTGCAGGGCGTGCTTAATGGGTTGGTACCATTGCAAGTGGTATAAAATTTGAGGTCAATATGATATTATGTTTGTTTTAATAATTAATGTTACTAATATCCAATTTATAGATTCTTTAATTAGGCACTTAATTGGATGTCTTTTTATTGAAATAATATTTCTAAAATGTGTTTCTAATATATTGGTTGGTTATGCTATGCCTTTCTGCTAACCCTTTAAACACCATGCTGGTTTATTCATTAGTGTTCACTAGCTTAGCACTTGTAATGATTTTACACATGTATTCTAGTTTGTACATTGTCACATTGCAGCTGTTTTAAGGGATTTATACAAGGATGAGCAATTTACGGATCATGAGTTTTACACAATGTTGAGTGGCTTTTGGTTTGGTTGAGTTCGATAATCTGAAGTTGTAACACTCATATTTTTAGATCCGTAGTTAATTCTACACCATGGAGTATGTAGATCAAATTACATATTATAAGACGAGATTAGAAAATGGAATGTCATGATTATAGTCGCTCATAGTAAAGTAACCAGAATTTTCGAGTTGAAATTGGAAATTTCAACAGAAAATGATTCTCGCTATAGATGGAGAAATGAGATTATATTGATATGAAGGCCAAGACAATGTCATCATGAGGAATTAAAGAGGCAAATAGTATTATTATATTATTTAAGGATTTTAGAATTTTAGTTTGGAATTTTCTGAGATTAGAATGAAGATGTTACAGTTTTGGTCATTGTAGAATGATATCAGTGACGTATAGTGAACAGATAATTATCTGAGGGCTAAGAACTTATCCGAATGGAAAGTTAGGGATATTATTAGTGTTTTTATATTATTTATGATTTTTAGATAGGTAGATAGTTGCTAGATTCGAAAAGTAAAAATTTGACGGAACTGTATTTCGGTTTTAGTACGGTGAGGGTTTAGTATTTTTATGGAGGTCATTTCTACTCCAAAATAATATTTTAATGAACCAAGAGTTAGTTTTATAATATTTATGATTTTTAGAAATTTGTTTGGAAATTTTTCTGAAAAACCTTATTTTACCCGCGTTTTAAGTTTTACGGGTAAACTGGGCGCAACCGGGACATGAAAAATAGTCCAAAAATTTAGTTTTAAGATTCTAAAATTTTCTATATCATATTCAAGTCATAAAATTGATTTCTCATGATTTTATCTATTTTAGAAAAATAGTTGTCTAAAAAGGAATTATAAAACTAAGCGTTTTTACTACTTTGAACTACCAATTAAACCCTAACTTGATGGGACATAATCCCACCATTTTGGTCTGGTCTTGCACGAAATTTTTAGTCAAGATACACCCTTTAAATTCAAAAATTCATATTTGACCAAATTGTGAAATATCTTTGAATTATTCTAATTAAAGCATGGAGTTGGTGACCAAACCCAATCAAAGTCATTCCTCCCCATCCCTCCTTGCTCCTTAGTTGATTTCATAATAGTAAGGGAGGAGAGAGAAGTTCATTTTTTCACTTCATCTTCTTCCTCTTGCAAAGAATCCTCCATTTTTCTCTCCACTTCAAGCTTTCCTCCATAACCAAAGCTTGAGTTTTGTTGAGTTTTTGGCTACTCAAGCTTCACAAAAAAGGTTTGGATCATCATTCTAATCCATAAACTTCTTTCATTTTTCCTTTCCACCACTTTCATTTTTTTCATGAAGCTTATGTTCTTCATTTTACTAAAAGTAAGCTTTTTCTTGGTTTAGGTTCATACCATTGGAACCTACAAGCTTGAAAATCATCTTGGATCTATTTTGTTTCAAGATTTGAGTAAGTATTCCTCTACTAAAATTTTTATACCTTGGGGTTTGGTTGTTTCCATAAAACTTGCATTTTTATGGTTTTATTTTTGGTGTATTTTGTACAAGGTTGATTTTTCTAAGTGTTAGAACATCAAGGTTTCAAGGAGGCCACTTGGTGTTGGTGTTGGGTGAAGGTGATTTTGGTGATTAGCCCATTTTCATTAGCTTCAAGAGGTAAAAGGATTTTCTCAATAAGTTGGAAAGGTTGTATATGTGGGTGATTGTGTGTTTTGTCTTGATGAAAAACTCAGACTTGAGTTTTTCTTATTGGGTGTTGAATGAGTTTCATTCTCTTAGTAATATGTATTTTGATATATTTATGTATATGAGTTAAAGCATGATTTTGGTTGATGAATGATAATTTTTGAAAGCCTATGTGTTCTTGGAAAATTATATGTTTGGTTTGAAGTGATTGGAATGCCTAAATGCATGCTTGATGAGTGAATCATATATGAGTTAAAGCATGATTTTGGTTGATGAATGATAATTTTTGAAAGCCTATGTGTTCTTGGAAAATTATATGTTTGGTTTGAAGTGATTGGAATGCCTAAATGCATGCTTGATGAGTGAATGATTGATGGTATGTTCTTGATGTATTTTAAAATGCTATGGATGGTTACTTTGAGTGTATGTATGATTTATGGCTTGATTGTGTTCTTGCCTAATTGATGTATGTTGATTTGTGGATATTTCATATACTTTGATTCATTGTGATTGAGATTGAATTGGAAATATTTGACTAAGTGTGGGAAGAAGACTTAAAAGCTTTAATGAAAAAGTTTTCCAAATCAAATCAAATAAATTAATTAGGATTCAAGTTAACACTTAATTAGATAAATTTCACTAAATTTCTAAGTATAAGTCTCAAATAAATTTCATACTAAATCCTATTTCTCCATAAAACTCTAAGTAAGCTAGAAAAACAATTAATGAGGGAGAAAGTAAAATTTCAGATTTTTAAGGGGTTAAAAACGAAATCTGGGTGTATTTTGGTCAAAAATATAAAGTTCTGGAATTCTGGGCAGAAAAATGAAAAACTGGGCACTGTGGGCCAAAACCATAATGTTACAGAAGTTATGGGCCAGAAACGCGAAACGGGACATTTTTGGGGCAGAAACCTAATTTTTTAGAAAATCAGGGGCTGAAGTGCGAGATGGGACTTCTTAAGGGGTCAGATTTGTAAATACTTAAAAGTAAAGAAATGTAAATGAAATTATCAAAGAATTTAATTAAGTCTTTAATTAAATTTTTTTACAAGAAAAAGTGGGAAGAAAAATAATAAATTGGGTTTTAAATAAAAGGTAATGCTTTTATTAAAAACAAATGAAGATTTAAGATTTTAAAGTTAAAGATGAACTTTAATTTCAAAGAGGAATTTTCCATAAAACTTACGTTTTTAAATAACGTTTTTATACGGTATTGAAAGAGGATCAATACGCGGCGACGATGAAGTATTGAAGACAATAATGCTACACAGTGTTGGAAGAAAGCTAACACGTGACGACTAAATCCTAAGATGAGGGATCGCATTATTTGTCTTGTGTGTGTGTTTGCAAATTGTACTGTCATTTGCATTAAAGACGTGGCTTTTGCCAAATTAGAGCATGCAATCCTATGCGGGGATTGTAAATAAGTATGGTCTGACTATAAGTCTTTGAGGGCATCTAGGTTACGAAGTTCTCAATGGCCTTGAAAGGAATTCCCTTGTGCCGAGACGACTCGTAATACCCAGCTTGGATGATCCTGACCAGGGCTGCCTTATTTATGATACGGTGTACGACGTAAGCACAATGGGTCTGTACTGAATGAATGACAAACAATGGCTGAGAGATGGTTAGTTTGGATTTTGTGATTAGGTATACGCTCCAGCTATATCGCTCTACTTAGTTGAGGAAGTCTCCATGGAGCAGTGCACCGGTGTATTAAAGAGATATTGAAGTGACATGCATTATGTTAAAGTGCTATGTGTGTGTTTGACTGTATGTTTAATTTGATGATGTGCTCTCTCTTGGTGGATGAATATCTTAGAGAAAGATTTGCGAAAGAGTAGCTATATATATTCTTGGATTGTATTATGTAGTATTTTCTTTTTCGTATACATCCTTTCAGTGGATTTCAACTTGTGCAAAAAAATTCACCCTTGCATGCTTTTCTATTGTCTGTATGTACGCGACGTGTAGATGTCCACTTCGAGACCTCTAGTAGCCGAGGAAGATCCAGAGGAGGACCCCGAGGAGACGTCATCGTCTTAGTTCTCTAGGTGTGGGGTGGATAGTGCTAGGTTGTGGGTTTGTCAGTTAGCCGACCAGCCTAGGTTTTGGGGATGTAGATATTTCATGTCGTGTATTTTGACACATCTTTGCTTTATTGCTTTCTTAGGTTTAGTTTACTGCTTTATTTCTTTTATGCTGTGATGATGTATTTTGGCCACTCTGCTGTGGTTTCTGACTTTACTTGCGGGCGCAAGGAATTTGTACAATAATTTGATGATATATATATGAGACATGTTTTCTTCTTTCTGATTTTTTGGATGGCTAAGTTTTCATGAGCATACCTATCTTTTAAAAAAAAAAAATTAGCCACCAATTTCGGTATCCTTAAATTATGAAAGACTTATTTTATAAAGACAAACCAATTTTATTTATCTTCCGCCTTATGTTTTGTTTAGTTTTCATGTGACGTTCCTTGTGGGAAAAATGGGCGTTACAGAAGTGGCCAATTATCTTGGTGTGTTATTACTGGTATGTTGTTACCATCACTGTAAGAATCTTTAAGATTTGCTTGAGGAAATTTTCATGGTCTAGCCCTTCGAATCTTATTGCTTGAAATATTTTTAAATGAGTGACTTCAAATTTGTTTGCACGTTGGCTTTAAGATTATTTGTATCTTTATATTTCAGGGAGTTCCTCTTAGAATTGAACTTGGTCCCAATGATGTGTCTAGTGGAAGTTATTTTAAATGGTGAAGGTCTTCTATTCCAACACCAAATTTCAGAAGGTAACCCTTCATTGTATAGCTTGCTAAAATTGTCTCCTAGCCACATGGCTACATATATTCCTTTTTTGGTTGTTTGTGTCTCTGTAGTATGGACATCGAATAAATTTTGCATGCAGCAATTCAATTTCTTATGCAATACTTTGAGACAGTGGAACTTGTTACAGGTATAGCTACTTGTTGATATATTTTTATGAATAGCTTTCACTATCATTTATTGGTTTATAGTTATGTCTCTAAAGAATTATATTTATACTTGATGTTCTGCAGTGCACACATGAGATTTAATTAATTATTCAATTTATTGTCACTTGATTGGTAATTTTAATCCATAAAACCCCTGGAACCAGTGTTATATAGTGAGCAAGCTAGCATGGTAAATCTGTCCACTTGGTTTTTTTTTTGACCAAATAGTTAAAACTATGAAATTATAAACCTATATTTAGTTTGATTTATTAGACTTGTTATAAATTACATTCTGTTTAAGTGCCTTAAGTGCCTAGAATATTTTATAATGCAAGTACTTGACCAGATATAAGAAAATAGGATGAGGAAAGAAGCATGCAAAATGAAACTCAACAAGATTTCATTTTTGTCCAAGCTTTTGATACTGCAATATCTATCAGTTCAATGCCTTTCCCAGAATTTTGATTTCCACTACTTTGCTCAGCAGGTAAATCATGGGTTGATTCATTTAAGTTTTATGCCTATTATCTGCATATATTTACACTATATTTTGATTCTCCATTACTATTGAATTGTTGATCATGCAATGGCCAGGAGCATACTGTGACACAAAACAGAGTTGACGTTATCAGAAAACTGGAAAACCTGCTACAGATTTCAGCATTCATGGACTATGGCCTGACTACAATGATGGCCGATGGCCCTAAAACTGTGATCCTCACAGCGTCTTTGCTAAATCTCAGGTATTTATATATAGTTTTGAAACGAATATTCAAAGGAAAGATAGATGGTGAAACAAATGTGCAATAATTGGAAATGAATTTTGATTAGTTGACACGCCCTGTAGGAGTAGCTCAATTATATATATGTACTTACCAATTAAAGATTTTCAAGGAATATAAGATGTGGTAATTCTTAGTGAATAAGAAATTAGAATTTGAGGATGCCATAAATGCAATTGATTGATTAGTTGGGAATGCTTTAGAGTTAATAGAAATTCATGATGGATTAGAGAAAGAGTTTTGCTATCTGGTACTGGTTTTCTGCATAGTAATCTAGATCATGTAAATACAAATGTTATGACATGCATGATAGACAATCAAGATCAAGAGCAACACTATGTTTTGCCTTGAAGTGAATTATTCCATATGCCAATTTTACTTGTTTTTTTTTACAATATTTCTGTGTCATTACCCCTCTCTATATAATAGCTCAAACTTTGTTGGGTTATCATATTTGACTCAACACACTTATTTTTTTTCTTTTTAATGTTTTCCTTTCTTATATCTGTCATTCTTATATCTTGACGTATCTTGATTGGTTGTTATGGTGAACGGATGATGCCATACTCATGTAGGATTTATAGCCATGGATGCAACTCTTGCCAACCGAGATGTAGACTCTTGCTTGATACCAGAATCACCCTTTTACCTTGAGGGTCTTATTGTTTGTCAGTGTGCTCATATTAAATGTAGTGATTGATAATTATATATCTTTGCACCTTATAGTTTAGAAAGTTAGTATAAGGTTTTTTTATGCATTATTTTTAAATTGTCTTAGCTTCAAATTATAAATAATACATTCATACATTGGGTTTTTATTGTTTAATTGTGCTTTACCATCTTGTTGTTCAGGGGAAATTAATATATAGCTACAGAGATTTCACTTTTAGTGACAGTTCTTGTCTGTCATTAGATTATTTTTTCTTCTGAAAAAATTGGATTTTTATAGCGCTTTCTAAAGAAAGGGCTATAAAAAGTTAACTTCATGAACAGGATTTGTCAGGTCAGTTTGATGTAGCGCTTTTAAAAGCGTTACAAAAAGTAAGCAAGCCTTTTGTGACTATCGAGTTAGTGCACAGAAAGCGCTAAAAAAACAAAAAAAGCGCTACAAAAGTATAATCTGGCGTAGTGAACTTGCGGACAAGATTTTCATCCTTGCCTATATGTTTTGTGGTCTTTTAGAACATAATTCATATAGATGGATTCGAACGAGGATTTGATCCCCACCATCAGGGAGAATTTTAAGCCCCACAGGGGGGAAGGGCAAGATTGGATGTACGACCCAGCCACTGAATGGGCAACATACATTGGACATATAACGAAGACCTCGGGAGGAGCAAGTGGACCAGATGCGAGACTAGAGAGGAACTGTAACGTCCGTATATTTTGATTCTGTTTTAATTTAATTTAATTTGTGTGATGTGTGTTTATACATGTAGATATATTTTAGTAAGAATAATTTCATAGACAAAGTTTCCCTGACGTCAGAAAATAGTAGTTTAAGTTGGACATTTTGATACAGATAAAGTTCTGTTTACCGTAAATAGACAGAATGATGACTTTGTGAAGTAGAAACCCTAGATTTAGGTTAAGAACGAGATATGAAGGTACCAATAGTGATTTTCCAATATTTGAGGATTTTAGAAATTTATTCGGGAATTTTCTGAAGCACGGACAAAAATGTTACCGTTTTGGTCCCTGTAGTTTGACTAGGTTGAACTGTGAGTGGGTTTCGAGACCAGAACAAGTTTATAAATATTTTTGAAGGTGCCAAATGATGATTTACATTATTTTAGAATTTTAGAAATTATTTTGGAAATTTTTGGAATGATAGACAAAGAATTGCGATTTTGGTCCCTGTAGACTGAGAACAGGATAGCAGAGAAAGCAGGTGAAAGCCAGAGGCTTAGGAAATGATCCAAAATCAACCAAAACAGTAACCAATGGTGTTTTTACAATATTTATGATTTTTAGAAATTTTCTGGATTTTTCTGAGAATGTTCATTTTTACCCTAAGTTACGGGTTACGGTAAAAACCAAAAAGTTACCGTAATGCTTCTAAGCTTGATCTTTATGAACCAAGACCTTTGTGGCATCTTATTTTCATGGCTTAGGACTTATTTTTGGGTGCATGAAAGTTTTTATCCCAATAGGTTAAGTTTGGACAATTTTTACTATGAAATACAAAAGTTACCACACTTAATTACCTTGGAGACTTACCATTTACCATGGTTAAGGTGAAAAATTATTTTTACCCTCCCTTAGGACTGCAGCTGCGCCAGAATTAGAGGGAAGAATGGAGAGGATTCTTGAACACTATGACTCACATGTGTTGGCCATTAGGAATTAAGCAATTTGCTAACTAGGGTTAAGTGATGGTTAAGTGTAATTATGACTTAGAAAAAAATCTTTGTGGATGGTAAGAAGAGAGGGAGAGTCCGAGTTTGGGAGAGAAGAGGGGAGAGCTTCTTGCTTTGCACTTTCATCTTGTTCTTCACCATAGCCAAACTTCAAGTGTTGTTTTCCAAAAATTTGTCCAAGCAAGCCAAATTCCAAGAGGTTATTCTTAATCTTGCGACCAACAATCTATCAAGGAGCCAAGCAAGAAGGAGAAGGAGAAGGAGAAGGAGAAGGAAGAAGAAGAAATTGGTGGTTAGGGTTTTCTACAAGCTTGGTAAGGGGAAAGTTTCTTATAGATGATTTTTAAAGCTTAGTGGACATATGAGAACTATGTTGATGTTGGTTTGATTAAAATGATTTTGATTTGACCTAGAGAACATGATGGTTGTTGAACTATATACTTCTATGTTCTTATGGTGATGGATGAGTTAGAGGTTGTCTTGTGATTGATATGAATTTTTCTTAAGTGGCTTGATTAAGAAAGCTTTGATTGAGGATAGATTTGGATGATCTTAACCTAGGTGTACCTAAGATTAGTTTGTCTTTGATTGTGGATTATTCTTTGTTGAGAAAATTAATTGTATTGGGAGAGATAATTTTGCTCAATGGTAGATGCATGATGAGCTTTGTTCCATGCTTGATTTGAGATGGTTGAATGTTGGATGGTGATTATGTTCAAGCTTGACATGAAGGAATGGATTCTAGTATGACAATATATATGCTTGGTGTGATGGTGATTGTGATTCTTCATAGCTTTGATGGGTTTGAATTCATGGCTCGATGATGAAGGATTGTGTCTTGTGATTGATCCAAAGATGGTAAATTTTATTTATTTTTATTCATTTGAACATAACTATGCAAAGAAAAGATTGATTTTGGTTGGAATTGGAAATTTCGAGCTGCTGTCATGCCCTGGGTGTGATTTTTTCTGAAGCTGTGAAAGTCTGGAAAACAGGGGACAGAACTGTCTACACCGAGGGTGTGAACATTATCGCGCCTGTGAACAGTTCTGGATTCAGCATTTTTGATAATTAATGTTTTTTCGAAAATAATTTTTTTCCAATTTTTTTTCATAAAAATGCTTAAGAGAAAAATGACATTTTAAATATAAAGATTGTTAAGTATTTCGGTTAATTAATTTTAGAACTTAAACAATGGTTTTGGAAAATGCATTTTTGTTAAAAAGATGAAGAATTAATAAGAGTGTAAATGAAAGAGGAGAAAGCTATGTTGATGGAGAATTATGTACAAAGAGATGTAAATATCATAAGAGATGATAATACTATAACCAAAAGTGAAGGTTATATGTGATTGTGCAAATGATAACCTAGTGAAGAGGTTAATACAATTACACGAGAAATCAAAGTGAATTGATTGTGCTTGAGCTTGTGATGATTATTTTGAAATGCAAATGTATGTGTCATTTTGCACAAAGAGATTTGGCGGATGACCAAGAGATAATGTGTGCTTAATGTGTTATATCATATGCATAAAGAGAAAGAGATTTTCTTGGCTTTGCCAAATGGTCATACCCAGAGAGGGTTATGACGTGAGCTACAACCCAGAGAGGGGTTGAAAATAGGTATGGTTGGGCTACAATTGCCTACTGGGATTATCCAGGTTTAGAAAGTCTCAATGGCCGTATCCACCAGCGAGCTGAGATCGAGTAGAGCACCTTGCTTGGATAAATCTGACTGACTGACCTATTTGTGATATGGTGTCACAGAGTGCAATAAATAATTGTTACTTGGACTTTAATGTCTGTTTAGCCTTGAACAATTGTGACTTAAACATGGCTTTCCTGAATACTGTCTTGGACTTTACTGGTGGTTTAGCCTTGAACAGTATGATGAGGATTGACTGTGGCCTATCGCTCAAATGTTGTCGAGGAAGAGAAAAGTCTCCATGGAGCATTACACCGGTGTTGAGACGGAAATAAAAGTGTCATGCATTTTAAATATATCTGTGTAATGATATATTGCTTGATGCTGAGTTATTTGCTGTGACTGTGATTATCTTCATTGTGTCTGTGAGAATATATTATTTGCAGGAAAACCTTATATTCTTGTTTTGAGAAGGGTAAGTGGTGGATAATTTTCTAATGCAAATATGTCTGATAGATATGGTATATTTTATATCTGTTGTCTCTATGCTTTATTTTCTGTGTATGAGGATTTTTCACCCTTGCCTATATGTTTTGTGCTCTTTGGAACATGATTCATATAGATGTACCGCCAGTCAAGTGAATTGACCAGGACAGAGGAATGAAGAAGACTACCGTCTGGAGTGGCTTTATTCTAGATTGTCTTTTGGGGGTGATCGGAGACTCGACCGGCTTAGGCTCATTTGGTGTAGATGGTTATTATTATCTTTACCGGATGACTGTACTATTTGAATGACATTACTAGCTGTTCGGTTTGATGTACTTGTAAAACTTTGAACCAGTATTATATATGAAGTACATTATTCTTTTAGATGAAGCTTATCTAGTTTTCCCTAATACGTTACGACGTGAACAAGTTTCGAAATCTAAATAGCGTAAGTGAGAGTTTCAAGTGAAAATAATTTTCAGGAAATAAAAGAAAAAAATTTATACTCATTTTCAAAATAGGCTTGAAATAATTAAAGGAGAATTTTCTTTTAGAAATAAAAATTTGTATTAAGTGTGATAAATAAGGTTACTTATGTTGTAATATCCTTTTATGAGAAAAGGTATTGCAATTAGTGGTATCAGAGCCATGTCGAGTCGTTTGGGGAGTGTAGGTCGTAGGCTTATTAGGTTTAGGTTGTGTGAACTCTGATTGATATTGATTGACATTGATTGATATTGACTGATATTGTGTGAATTGTCTCTTTGGAAAAACTTGGTGCCGCGGTTGTGTTGGTATGGGACAACCCAACTAAAAAAATCTGATGGTGTGCTTATATAGGACAACATGACTGAGGAAAGTTGAATAGAGAAAGTCAGTGATTTTGAAATGCGGCTATGTTATTCCTAAGATAATAGAAAATTGATTGAATCTTATTTGAATTGTTTTCCTTATAGAAACAATTGTTTAAATCAAGTATGAATTATGTTTGGTTGAAATAGTGTGTGTGGACACAACCGAAGGATGCTTTTATTAGGGGTTTATTAGCTTTGATTTATAGGAGATCATGGCTAGTGATAAGTTTGGACTAAGGAAAAGGGGTAGATAGAGGCGATAAGAAAAGGGGTACATAGTAAGAAATGATATTTGAGGCATGTCGAGATTGCTACCTAAAGATCAGAAGGGGAGATAATTTCAAAGGGAACTGTATTTGTGAACTAGAATGGATAACTTGAATAAGTGATTAGTATTTGTTTTGTGGATAAGACGAAAGAGTTTGGGTACTTAGTTATCGGACTTATGGGAATGAGTTCTAAATAGGTATACTTGGATTGGATAATTTGTAGCAACTCATGGCACGTAGAGGTGACGTTGATCATGATGATGGGTTAAAAAATGATTTATTGGTGCTATGACCAATATGGCAGCTACGGTGGCCCAACAAGCTGACCGTGTAGAACAAAGGGAAGTTCAAAGTCAGTTGAGAGCTGGAAGAGCTGTTGAGAACAAAGGATTATTTGATTTTAAGAAACAGGAACCACCTCAGTTTGTGGGGAAACCTGATCCAGATAAAGCATATCTGTGGATCCAAAAGGTAGAAAAGATATTTCTTGCTTTGCATTGTCTTGAAGAGGTGAAGGTGCACTATATGCAACTTACCTGCTGGAAGGAGATGCAGAGTATTGGTGGAAAGGAGTGAAACAGTTACTGGAGGCTGAACATCAGGTGATAAATTGGGAAGTTTTCGTACTAAATTTGTAGAAAAATATTTTCCACAAAGTGTAAGATCAGAAAAGGAGCAAGAGTTTTTGAACTTGTAGTAGAAGGATATGACTGTGGATGCATATGCTGCTAAATTTGAGTCTCTAGCTAAATATTTTCATTTCTTTCAACTCCAGCCAGATGAGGGTTGGAAGTGTGAGCATTTTGAGGCAGGATTGAGGTATGAGATAAGAAAGACTGTTTCCTTGCTGGAGATTTCGCCAGTTTCAGATTTTAGTGGAGAAGTGTAGAAAAATAGAAATTTTGAGAAGAGGGAAAGAAAGTAGGAAGCATGAGGAGGAACCATTAAGGTTCAAACCCCATGAACAAGTAGAGATGTGTCTACCAAAGAAACCTTATTCTAGAAACAAGGGTGATTACCTGAGACAACAACCCCATTATAATGCTGCACCTCTCTTTGGAAAGCAAGAGAAAGTAAACACCAAACCAAGTGCTAATTGCAAATGTAGCAGGTGCGGAAAAAGAGGCCATATTTCTAATATTTGTACGCAAGAGGGATCAACATGCTATTGGTGTAAGGAAATATGACACTTAGCAAGGGACTGCAAGGACACAAGATTAGGAGGTGAGAGCAGATAATGCTGGTATGAGAAAGAGTTATACCATGAAAGATGTGAGTATCTTGTTAGTTAGTAATCGGAAGGTTATAAATTTTAGTAGGAAACCTATGGTGTGTTGTATTGTGCTTTTGTTTCTTGTAAAACTTATTCCCAATATCTAATTAACTTTATGTTAGATTTCCTTTGTACTATTATTTGATCATGACAATTTTAATAATTCTTCAATCTGTAATTTTTGAAACTTCTTGCAATCCACGTGTAAAATTTTCCCATAGATTTTATCTATCTATCCGCCAATCGCATATCTGCATGTTCAGTTGTTTATCCATCTATCTATTTGTCTATCTAGTATGTCTGTTATTATGTTCCAGAGTAGAGACCCTGTTATGACCAACTTGTCAAAATTTGTGTTAACCTTGAGAGGACCCAAAATCCTTGGAATTGATAAGTGTAAGATTACAAAAGGGGAATTTACTGTGGATGCAGTAAAACAAGGAAGAGTGTATCAGAGTACATAGAATTTTTGTATTAGTCTGTATTAGACCTCGAGTTGTTAAATCAAGATTAGAATGCTAAATTGATCTTTGGATTCTGAAATTGGGTTCTGTATACTGGTAAATTACTTATGGGATAGTAGATCAGTACGCATCTGAGTTGATAAGTTAAAGTTGAGATTAGATAAGAAAGATAGAGGATTTATGAAAGTCCTTTGAGAGTAGCTGACATTGGTAGTGAAACTCTTGGGAACATTGAGGATGAAAATAAGACCAAAAGATTTGAGAAGAGTTGAGTGGATGGTCGTGCGTATAAGTTAATGATTACATTTAGAAATTACCTAGATGGTGATATAATTTAGCTATACTATCATTATTATCTTCTAACCATTTGAGGATAAGGTGTGGGACTGATCAACCCATAGGCTTGTCACTAGTAGGGAGCAACTTTATGAAATACTATAGTGGACCAATATTTTTGAAATCTCGAGTATTTCCAAGTGAGTGAAGATCCTGATAAGGCAAGGAAATGACAGTTGGATTCATAGGAACACACATTAGATGTGCAAGAATATAAGTTGAAGGTGAGAAAGGCAAGAACAGTATCGTAAGTAATCTTTTGTGAGTATGATTATATGTGTCAAGTGAAGTGGATATTTCTAGATGATAAGGAAATAGTTATCATGGTAAATAGGTTTAAATTATAGTATGATATAGAATTATTGAAGAAAAGAATATCTTGAGTAAGCATTTAGATTTAGAAGGACTATTTTAAGTAAATTGGAATTGTTGACTTTGAAGGAAGATTGATAGGATATCATGTCAATAGGCATACCTATGTAGGATGATGATGGTATGATATTATAGTTTTCAGTTAAGATCTTTATTGAGATTTAATAGTCAGTTGAAAGATATGTCCAATAAAAATTTTTTAGTCATCGACAAATTCTCTTGAAGTTAAGAGTTGGGGTAGTGATTACTAGGCAGCGATATTCTCAGGTTCATAAGAGTGAGAGTTGGGATGAACTATTGCCATTAATTGAGTTTACTTATAACAATAGATATCATTCTAGCATAGGAATGACACCGTATGAGGCTTTATATGGGAGAAAATACCAAACACCTCTGTGTTGGTATCAGGATGGAGAGAGTACGATAGTAGGACCAGAAGTTGTGCAGGAAACGACGGAGAAAGTGAAATAGATTAGAAAGAGAGTGTGAGTTGCACAGAGTCGATAAAAGAGCTATTCTGGTAAGAGAAGGAGACCTCTTGAGTTTCAGGAAGGTGAACATGTTTTTCTAAGAGTCACGCAGATGACTGGGGTTGGTAGAGCCATAAAATCTAGAAAACTCACTCCAAAATTCATAAGGTCATACCAAATTCTTCATCGGGCAGGTCTTGTGGGCTATAAGGTTGCTTATTCACCATTTCTTTCAAATCTTGATGATGCTTTTCATGTTTCACAACTGAAGAAGTATGCATCTGATCCATCTCATGTTATTGAGTCTGATGTTGTACAATTAAAAGAGAACCTGACGTATGAAGCATATCCTGTGCGGATTGAAGATAGAAGGATCAAGCAGCTCAGGGATAAGCAGATTCCTTTGGTCAAGGTTATTTGGGATAGTACTACTGGTGATGCGACATGGGAATTGGAAGATAAAATGCGAGAACAATACCCAGAGTTATTTGTAGGTAGGTAATTTCGATGACGAATTTTTTTTTAGAGGGGGGAATTGTAACGTCCGTAAATTTTGATTCTGTTTTAATTTAATTTTATTTGTGTGACGTGTGTTTATACATGTAGATATATTTTAGTAAGAATAATTTCATAGACAAAGTTTCCCTGACGTCAGAAAATAGTAGTTTAAGTTGGACGTTTTGATACAGATAGAGTTCTGTTTACCGTAAATAGACTGAATGATAACTTTGTGAAGTAGAGACCCTAGATTTAGGTTAAGAACGAGATTTGAAGGTACCAATAGTGATTTTCCAATATTTGAGGATTTTAGAAATTTATTCGGGAATTTTCTGAAGAACGGACAAAAATGTTACCGTTTTGGTCCCTGTAGTTTGACTAGGTTGAACTGTGAGTGGGTTTCGAGACTAGAACAAGTTTAGAAATATTTTTGAAGGTGCCAAATGATGTTTTACATTATTTTAGAATTTTAGAAATTATTTTGGGAATTTTTGGAATGATAGACAAAGAATTGCGGTTTTGGTCCCTATAGACGGAGAACAGGATAGCAGAGAGCAGGTGAATGCCAAAGGCTTAGGAAATGATCCAAAATCAACCAAAAGAGTAACCAATGGTGTTTTTACAATATTTATGATTTTTAGAAATTTTCTGAGATTTTTCTGAGAAAGTTTATTTTTACCCTAAATTACGGGTTATGGTAAAAACCGAAAAGTTACCGTAATGCTTCTAAGCTTGATCTTTATGAACCAAGACCTTTGTGGCATCTTATTTTCATGGCTTAGGACTTATTTTAGGATGCATGAAAGTTTTTACCCCAATAGGTTAAGCTTGGACAATTTTTACTATGAAATACAAAAGTTACCACACTTAATTACCTTGGAGACTTACCAATTACCATGGTTAAGGTGAAAAATTATTTTTACCCTCCCTTAGGACTGCAGCTGCGCCAGAATTAGAGGGAAGAATGGAGAGGATTCTTGAACACTATGACTCACATGTGTTGGCCAATAGGAATTAAGCAAGTTGCTAACTAGGGTTAAGTGATGGTTAAGTGTAATTATGACTTAGAAAAAAAAATCTTTGTGGATAGTAAGAAGAGAGGGAGAGGCCGAGTTTGGGAGAGAAGAGGGGTGTAACATCCATTTTTTTTGTGACTAATTGTTTATTTTCGTCTTATTTGAATTTTTGCAATACAAAATATTTTGAGTTTTATTTTTAGCTTAAAAATAGTATTTAGATATGTATGTTTAACAATACTTCTGAAAATGGTTGATTTTCAGCTTCCGTTAGGGTTAATTACAACATTCGTATCTTGATGTTTTCCGTCCTTTTTCTGTTTTATTTGAATTTTTGTTCAAAAAAATGTTGAGTGATTTATTTTTAGCTTAAAATTAGTAATAAAATACATGTATTCCGAAATACTTCTAAAACGGTATCTTTTCAGTCAAAATTGGGTCTTTTTACAGAAAACGGTTTACGTCTAACTGACGGAAAGTGATTTAAATAGTTGAGTGTGTTAAACCAACTCAATAAATAAACTTCCTTCACAAAAGTTGGTTCTTTTATTATTTTAGATTTTTTTGAATTTTTTTGGAATTTTCGGAAAACTTTCAAAAAATACCGAAAACTACGCTACCCGGGGACGTTTTAACGCAAAAATCTTGTTTAACAGGTATAATTTTCGTGATAAAGGTCCATAACCATTTTATATTTTATTTTTAATTATTTATTTCATGATTTTTAAAATTATTTCTGTGTAAGTTTTTAAAACCCTATTTTTCTGTATTTTCGGGGTCATACCTGCGAAACGATGAAAACCGAAGAGTTTGCACTATCTATAAATTTCAAAAATGAGTGCCACGAAATTATTTAGACTTGTTATGGCATTTTCTAGCATTCTCATTGGTTCTCATCATTTTTATGTAATTATTTCAATTTTTTATTTATGAAAAGATCAAAATACCTTTGGTTTTCACTCTTTTTCATCCAAACCCTAGGGGTATTTTAGGAAATTCACATTCCCTCTTCTTCCAGCCAGTTTGCACGCCCTTTTCATGATCTTGGGGAATCTAGGAGCTTCCCAAATGTTCTAGGGTTTTTTTAAATAGTTTTTTTAGATATTTTTTAAGATATTTGATTTTAGATATTTGTAAAACCTAACCATGGTTTTGGATGAAAACCATGGGCTCTTACCACTTGGTTTGCACGAAATTTTCTCTATAAATAGAGGGGGTTGCTCTTCATTTTCATCATCCCTCACTTGAAGCAAATCTCACTCAAAATCCTTTTCTTTCCCCTTTTATTTCCTTTGGTTTTTCTTTGTTACTAATCAAGTTTTTTTTTTGTGTTGTTGTTCTTGTGTTCTTGAGTGTTCTTGGCTTGTTCTTCCATCTTCATAAGGCTAAGGTATGGGGAAATTCTTCCAAAGTTAGTTTGATCTTTGTTTTGATGAGTTTTTGTGTTTTGGGTGTTTATGTTTTAAATAATTGTTATTTATTTGTAAAATGGTTTTGAAAAATTATACTATGGTTTGTTTTTATTTAAAATGTGATTTTTCAAATAGTAAAGTTATAATGCCCAATTTAATTATAAAGTTTAATAATTGTACCGTTACGCTGGCGAAATTTTAACGATAAAGGCTTGATCACCCAGTGGACTATGCCTCCGTGATCAACAAATCTAAGAAATTGTAAAATTGAACCTCTGTAGTTCTTTTGACGGATATGGATGGAGTGCTTTGGTTAGGCGAAAGAATACATCTTCGGTGTACTCATACGGTCGGGCTCAGGGGCCATATCTCTATTACGCCATTGGGACGAGAGCAAGTGACTAAATACGCTAAAAAATTCCTAAACCGGTGTTTTTCTTCCATTTCCATGTTCTTTTCAAAAATATATAAAACTTGTGATTTTTACTGTTTATATACAGACTAATTATGGATTAAGGTAGTTCATTTGTATGGATCTGTCTAGGAAAGACAACGATCTTTGAAGGAGTCCAAAAGCTCACCAAGATCTTTCCTGGGAACCATACCAGTGCGCTATTTTTCCTATCTTAATAAGTTTGTATATACGTGGCGAAGATTACTTGATTAGCTTCCAAAGGGCTTTCCCAAAAAAAATATGAACTTAAGTAATAATTCCTGTTAATATTATTCTTGTTAAGTTCGTTACCGCGTTTGACTCTGTCACAGTGTAATTATTATTAAAATAAATGAGTATAGCCGAAAAGAGTAACAAAATGGTTAAGTTTTCAAGAGATCTTCTGTGTTGATAGAATAAGAATATTCTATGTGGTTTTGTATTAAGAGATTTAATTCAGTAAAACAGAGAAGGTTTTACAAGAGAAACCAAAGTGATATTATGCAATGTTTGAGTTATCATTTGCATAAAGGTTTTTGAGCTTACAACCTAGAGGACGGGTTGAGAATAGAGTTTGGTTGGCGATAGCCCTGGGATTATCCAGGTTTCGAAAGTCTCAATAGCCTTGCATGGCGATAGCCCTTAAGCTGAGACGAGTCGTATACCCGGCTTGGATAAATCTGACTGACGGACCTATTTCATGATATGGTTGAGATGTTCATTACTGAATGTCTATCCAGGAAATCTGAGTGAATTCTGGGTATTCTGTTAGGTCTTGTCGCAGGCTTATCACTCAACGGAGTTTGGTGGGAAAAGTCTCCTTGGAGCAGTACACCGGTGTATGAGTAGAGAGATTGAAGTATCATGCATAAATATACCTATGGTTGATGAGATAGATGTGATTGATAATATATCTGTGATCGATGATATATCTGTGATTGACGTGACATCTGTGATTGTTGATATATTCTTGGTTGTTTCTTGGTTTTCAGTGTTTTATTACTAAGTGTGATTTGGGTGGTAAGTTTCTGAAAATATACTATATAAGTATTGTGTGTATGTTCTTTTAAACTATCATTCTTAACTTGTGCAAGTTTTTCACCTTGCCTACTTTCCATGTTTTGTCCATATGTGGTTGAGTAGATGATGTTGCCGAGGTTTAGATCGAGTTCGGGTTGGAGGTCTATTAACCATTCTTCTATGATGGAGGAGCGGAAGTCTTACTCCGATTTACAGAGAAGGAAGATGAGGAAGGTGCCAGCCCTGGAGGCACCATTCATATCGTTTTATGGGAGGCGTAGGAAGCCAGCATGCATATATACCCTTCGTTTTAGAGTAGGGAGGATGTGCCTACTGTTATACTTTCGGATGCGGACGGTTAATCCGGGTAGATGTTAGAGATTGAACCTGGCTTTATATTACTTAGTAGCTTTTCATTTCAGTCTTTTTATTTTAGTCTGCTTAGAGTTTTTACTACTTTTTGATGTACAATAGTTTTAGAAATCTCTATGCTTGTGCTGTTGCAAGCTCTTTTGATATATATATACTTGAGCAGATTGTTTCTACTTCAATATTTTCTGCTAATACTGTTCTTATTTTATCACGTGATAGAAAAGGAAAGAATGGACTCCCCATTCTTCTCATCTTTTAAAAAAGGCAAAAATTTTATCAACATTTTTTGAATCAAACTCGTTTTTAATCAAAGGCTATTAAGGAAAATATTGCGAAAATACTTGTTACTATGGTGTAATATCCTTTTTGGAGAAAGGGTGTTGCAAGGGGAGAGCTTCTTGCTTTGCACTTTCATCTTGTTCTTCACCATAGCCAAACTTCAAGTGTTGTTTTCCAAAAATTTGTCCAAGCTAGCCAAATTCCAAGAGGTTATTCTTAATCTTGTGACCAACAAGCTATCAAGGAGCCAAGCAAGAAGGAGAAGGAGAAGGAAGAAGAAGAAATTGGTGGTTAGGGTTTTCTACAAGCTTGGTAAGGGGAAAGTTTCTTATAGATGATTTTTAAAGCTTAGTGGACATATGAGAACTATGTTGATGTTGGTTTGATTAAAATGATTTTGATTTGACCTAGAGAACATGATGGTTGTTGAACTATATACTTCTATGTTCTTATGGTGATGGATGAGTTAGAGGTTGTCTTGTGATTGATATGAATTTTTCTTAAGTGGCTTGATTAAGAAAGCTTTGATTGAGGATAGATTTGGATGATCTTAACCTAGGTGTACCTAAGATTAGTTTGTCTTTGATTGTGGATTGTTCTTTGTTGAGAAAATTAATTGTATTGGGAGAGATAATTTTGCTCTATGGTAGTTGGGTGGTGATTATGTTCAAGCTTGACATGAAGGAATGGATTCTAGTATGACAATATACATGCTTGCTGTGATGATGATTGTGATTCATAGCTTTGATGGGTTTGAATTCATGGTTTGATGATGAAGGATTGTGTCTTGTGATTGATCCAAAGATGGTAAATTTTATTTATTTTTATTCATTTGAACATAACTATGCAAAGAAAAGATTGATTTTGGTTGGAATTGGAAATTTCGAGCTGCTGTCATGCCCTGGGTGTGATTTTTTCTGAAGCTGTGAAAGTCTGGAAAACAGGGGACAGAACTGTCTACACCGATGGTGTGAACATTATCGCGCCTGTGAACAGTTCTGGATTCAGCATTTTTGATAATTAATGTTTTTGCGAAAATCATTTTTCTTCCAATTTTTTTTTCATAAAAATGCTTAAGAGAAAAATGACATTTTAAATATAAATATTGTTAAGTATTTTGGTTAATTAATTTTAGAACTTAAACAATGGTTTTGGAAAATGCATTTTTGTTAAAAAGATGAAGAATTAATAAGAGTGTAAATGAAAGAGGAGAAAACCGTGTTGATGGAGAATTATGCACAAAGAGATGTGAATATCATAAGAGATGATAATACTATAACCAAAAGTGAAGGTTATACGTGATTGTGCAAATGATAATCTAGTGAAGAGGTTAATGGCCGTGTGGTGGATCCCAGCGAGCCGAGATCGAGTAGAGCACCCGGCTTGGATAAATCTGACTGACTGACCTATTTGTGATATGGTGTCACAGAGTGCATTAAATAATTGTTACTTGGACTTTACTGTCTGTTTAGCCTTGAACAATTCTGACTTAAACATAGCTTTCCTGATTACTGTCTTGGACTTTACTGGTGGCTTAGCCATGAACAGTATGATAAGGATTGACTATGGCCTATCGCTCAAATGTTGTTGAGGAAGAGAAAAGTCCCATGGAGCATTACACCGGTATTGAGAGGGAAATAAGGTTACTTATGTTGTAATATCCTTTTATGAGAAAGGGTGTTGCAAGAACCGTCAGACGATTAGATCAGGGAGAGCTCGTAGCTGTAGATATTCTGGTGGTCCAGAATAGGTCCTAGAGGGGTTGTGGAACTCGACCAGCCTAGGATGGATGAGGGCATTTAACTCGTGTGTTTGCTATGCATTCTAGTTCCGCGTTGACTATTTACTTTCACCTTGATGATCATCTGTATAGGTCACTCTGTTGTGGCCAAGACTATTACTTGTAGGAGCAAGCCCTTTTATTTCCTATGATATGTATATTATGTACAGTGTGTTTTCTATAACTACGTGTTCAAAAAAATAATTCCATGATCACGAATTTTCTACAAAGAAAATTACTTGAAAACATATTCCCCGTTATCTTCATCTTTTAAAAGACAAAACAAATTTACTCACATTTGTGGAAGGGAATATGTAAATGAAAGTATTTATTTTCTAAATACAAAGTATTTTTGGAAATAAAAATGTAATGCCCTTTTTGGGAAAAAGGGTGTTACACGTCACTTCTATTTCCCTCTCAAACACCGGTATAATGCTATTTGGAGACTTCTCTCTTCCTCCAACAACATTGAGGGATCGGCTATAGCAGACTTATCAGATAGTCCCTCTAGACTTCATGATAATCATTCGGATAAGCTATATTTAAAACATAGTACCGTCTCATGAATAGTCAAGTCAGTCAGATTTATCCAAGCCGGGTTGTGCGACATGCCTCGGCTAAGGGGTTATCACCTACACCGGCCATTAGAGGGGTTTCGCAACCTGGATAATCCCAATAGGCATTTGTGGCCCAACTATCCCTATTCTTAACCCTCTTTGAGTTGTATGCTCGTCTTGTGACCATTTGGCCAATTCTCTTTAATGCAAATGACACATAGTATTTTGCATACACAAAACATCGCAATAATATCGCATTTATTTCTCTAGGTTACCTCTTGCAACCATCATCACATTACCTTTTCTCTTGGTCATTTTATAAATTCTCTTCTCCAAATTACCTCTTTGTAATATTCACTGTATGACTTTATCTCTTAGTCATTTTATAAATACTCTTTCTCTTTGGTTATCCTAACCAATTTATCTCTTTGATTCACAAAACCGATTTACCGCATTTACCGTATTATCTTCAAAAATTAATATAAAATACTTAGACTATGGTAAATTAAAATAAAAAATTTTCCCATAAAAATACATTAATTTATGAGCCCTTAAGCATAAATTTTATAAATTTCGAATTTTAAAACATACGAAACTTTCATAGTTGTGACAAAAATCACAGCGTAGGTGTGAACAAATCTGTTTCCCTTTTTTCTGATTTCTAAACAAAAATCTGATTTTCACACCCGTTTTCTGAAATCCATACCAGAGGTGTAACTGGTCTGTTTTTACCAAAATTCATTATGTTAGAAACTTCATTTTGATTTTAAAAATACCACACCTCTTAATTTGAATTAATTAGAATAAAAACAAGGCATTTGACTATTTAATATGACTTTTCTACTAAAATTTCATTTTTAACTTGGTAATTTATTATTAAAACTTCAATTAAAAAGTCTTTTGGAGACTTGTTTATTTGAAAACTCTTTTGCTTAATGAACCCTAACAAAGCTTTGGACTTTGTTACTAATTAATTCATCCTTAATCATTCCTTTTATTTCACGTCCATGTCCTTTTCACCACACTCCAGAAAGCTTGGGTCATTGTTTCACCAATCACCAATCACCAATCATCAAGCATAATAATAACAAAACAACAAACTACTTTAAATATTACAATCCCAAATTGAATAAAGAGAACATAGAAAATAAAGAATAGCAAGAGGACAATTCTCACCAGCCAAAGGACATCAAGCATACAACAATAGCACCATCAAGCATAGAATAATATCACCAATCATCAAGCATATGATAATACCAACATCAAGCATAGAGACAAAGGTTTCAAACACATAGATGTCATCATCAAATACTTTTGACTCCATGATTAATCAATAAAAATCATCACTTTGACTAAAATTACACCTTTTCTGTAACGTCCGTAAATTTTGATTCTATTTTAATTATATTTTATATGTGTGATATTTGATTTGTATATATTAGATTTATTTTAGGAAGATTAAATTTTATGGATAAAGTTTCCTGATGCTAGAAACCAGTAGTTTATGTCAAACGTTGAGATACATACAAAATTCTATTTATTGTAAATAGGCGAAATGGTGACTTTGTGAAGTAGAAACCCTAGATTGAGGCTAAGAAAAAGATTTGAAGGTACCAATAGTGATTTTATAATATTTGAAGATTTTAGAAATTTATTCAGGAATTTTCTGAAGAGCAGATAAATATGTTACCGTTTTGGTCTCTGTAATTTAGCTAGCTTGAACTGTGAGTTGGTTTGGAGACCAGAACAAGTTGAGAAGTAATTTTGGAGAAGCCAAATGATTTTTTATATTATTTTAGAATTTTAGAAATTATTTTGGGAATTTTTAGAATACCAGATTAAGAATTGCAGTTTTGGTCCCTGTAAACCGAGAACAGGGTAATCGGAAGAACAGGTAAAGGCCAGAAGCTTAGGAAATGATCCAAAATCAACCAAAAGATTAACCAATAATGTTTTTATAATATTTGTGATTTTTAGAAATTTTCTGGGATTTTTCTGAGAAAGTTCATTTTTACCCTAATTTACGGGTTACGGTAAAAACCGAAAAGTTACCGTAGAGCTTCTAAGCTTAATTTCTATGAACCAAGACTTTTGTGGCACCTTGATTCCGTGGTCCAAGACTTATTTTTAAGATTCATGAGAGTTTCTACTCCAATAGGTTAAGTTTGGACAATTACTATGAAATACAAAAGTTACCACACTTAATTACCTTAGAGACTTACCATTTACCATGGTTAAGGTGAACAATTATTTTTACCCCCTTTTGGACCAGCAGCTGCACGGATTGAGGGAGAGAAGAATTTGGAAGATTCTTGACTTATGACTCATGGGAAGTGACCAATAGGATTGATGCAAGTGATTAGCTAGGGTTAAACCATGGTTAGTGTAATGATTAACTTAAAAAAAAATCTTGGACAAGTGGATAGGGAGAGGGCTGCACGAAATTAGGAGAGGAAGAAAGAGAGTCTTGCTTCATATTTTTCATCTTGCTCTTGCACCATAGCCATAGTTTTCAAGCTTTTCCTCCAAATTTTCATCCTAGTTAGTAAAATCCAAGGGTTTGCTATTGTATTGTGATCAACAAGCTACAAAGGACCCAGCAAAAAGGAGAAGGAGAAGAAGAAGAAGGGCTAGAGAGGTTAGGGTTCTCTTATGCAAGCTAGAGGAAGGAGGTAAGGAGAAAGTTTCTTATACATGATTTTTAAAGCTTAGTGGACATATAAGTGCTATGCTTGTGTTAGTTTGATTAAGATGATTTTAATTTGACCTAGAGAACATGATGATTGTTGAGCCATATATCTTTATGTTCCTATGATGTTACAGGAGCCAAGAGGTTGTCTTGTGGTAGATATGATTTCTCTTGAGTGATTGGGTTATGGAGATTTTGCTTGATGGTAGTTTAGATTGATTTAACCTAGATTTGAAATAAGACTAGGTTGTCTTTGATTATGGATTACTCTTTGTTGAAAAAATTAATTGTATTTGTGGGAGATGATTTTACCCCATGATAGATGCATGATGAGCTTTGTTCTATGTTTGATTTAAGTGGATTGAGTGTTGGGTGGTGATTATGTGCAAGCTTGGCCGGCTTGATGAAATTGGTATTTGTATGTTGATAAGATTGGTGTGTGATGATGATCTTGATTCATTGTCTTGATGAGTATTAGAACCATGGCTTGAAGAGGGATGATTGTGTCTTGTGGTTGATCCTAAGGGGGTAAACTTTACTTATTTTTACTCATTTGAACATAACTATGCAAAGAGATGATTGATTTTGGTTGAACCTTAAATTTTCGAGCTTCTGTCATGCCCTGGGTGTGACCATTTTCGTAGCTGTGGAAAACTGGAAAACAGGGGACAGTTCTGTTCATACCTCGGGTGTGAAAATCCTCGCGCCTGTGAACACTTCTGGATCCAGAATTTTAGATAATTAATGTTTTGCGAAAATTACTTTTTTCCAACTTTTTACATGAAAATGCTTAAGATAAAAATGACATTTTAAATATGAAAATTGGTTAATTGATTTTGGAACATAAGTAATGGTTTTGGAAAATGCATTTTGTTAAAAAGATAAAGATTTGTCAAGAGTGTGAATGAAAGATAAAGGGTCATGTTGGTTGAAATTATGCATAAAGAGATGTGTATAATGAAATAGATGATAATGCTATAACCAAGAGTGAAGTTTATATGTGATTGTGCAATTGATAACTTAGTGAATAGGTTAATGCAATTACAAGAGAAATCAAAGTGAATTGATTGTGCTTGAGCTTGTGATGATTATTTTGAAATGCAAATGTATGTGTCATTTTGCATAAAGACACTTGGCGGATGGCCAAGAGATTTGGTGGATGGCCAAGTGATATTGTGTGCTTAATGTTTTATGTCATATGCATAAAGAGAAAGAGATTTGGCGGATGGCCAAGTATATTGTGTGCTTAATGTGTTATGTCATATGCATAAAGAGAAAGAGAATTGGCGGATGGCCAAAATAATGAGCTACAACCCGGATGGGGTTGAAAATAGGTATGGTTGGGCTACAATTGCCTACTGAGATTATCCAGGTTTCGAAAGTCTCAATGGCCGTGTGGTGGATCCCAGCGAGCCGAGATCGAGTAGAGCACCCGACTTGGATAAATCTGACTGACTGACCTATTTATGATATGGTGTCACAGAGTGTATTAAATAATTGTCTTGGACTTTACGATTTGTTTAGCCTTGAACAATTGTAACTTAAACATGGCTTTCCTGAATACTGTCTTAGACTTTACTGGTGGTTTAGCCTTGAACAGTATGTTAAGGATTGACTGTGGCCTATCGCTCAAATGTTGTTGAGGAAGAGAAAAGTCTCCATAGAGCATTACACCGGTATTGAGAGGGAAATAGAAGTGTCATGCATTTTAAATATTTCTGTGCAATGATATATTGTTTGATGCTGAGTTATGTGTTGTGACTGTGATTATTTTCATTGTGTCTGTGGGAATATATTACTTGCAGGAAAACCTTATACTCTTGTTTTGAGAAGGGTAAGTGGTGGATAATTTTTATGAACTATAATGTTTGTTTCGGATCTTGTGTTGTTATAAATTTCTATTGAAGGAATAATCTAATAAGCATCCTTTAAAACACGAGTGCGTCTGTTTATGTTTATGCTGAGAGTTGAGACTTTATGCAATGTAAAAGAAAACATTTATCTATCTTAAAGTTTCGAAAGTGTTCTCCTAAAAACAATAATGAGTAAAAAATGAGACAGCTTAAAAAAAACCCACAATAGGTCCAACAACCCTTTCTCTTTGTCTCCCCATGGCAACAACTTTATAGATTAGGTTGGCTTTTATAAGATAATTTAGGCATATAAAAGGATTTTTTCGAATGAGTTTTCACTATAAAGACTCACTGGTGTGTTTGAGTTATTTGTTTTTGGTATATTCTCCTCTATTTAGACAGAATCAATGATTACTACTTGCCCAAAAGCTCACTGATATTAGAAACTAGGGGGATATCATTGGCAATGTTGCCGGAAACGCATTAGCTTTACTCCGCATACCATCCAGTCATGTACCAAACTAAAAGACTTAAAAATTCAACATATCAGATACAAGAAAAATGTGAATCTAGATAGAGTTAATAGCGTAACTAACCAAACTATTACCTATGGCTTCAGTAATAGTTGCATGAAGCTAATCACTGGTTGGGATGAAAATGTGACATATATTTGGTGAAATGCGTTTAACATTAATATCTCTTTCACCATGATTTTATTACTGCTCTCAAACCCAAGTTACATTGTTTTATCCTTCTTCTTCGCTTTGCTACTTCCTTCTGTTTCTATTTTTAAGATTTTTTTTTTAGGTGAAAAATAGAGAAATAGTTGTGAAGCATATAGACTACTTAGAAAATCAACATTAAACACCAATTTGGAAGCTAGACAGCTATTTGTATTAATTTTATTTATTTCAAGGGTATTCTAGGCTTAATGTTGATAGTTGATCCATGTTATCCAGATCTAGACTCTCCGTTAATTCATAAATAAATTGAATGGTGATCCCATTACTTGGCGGTTTATATCCCACTGTCATCAAATTATTATCTCATTGAATTGAATGATCACACCAAATCAGAATTCATAAATAAATTGACGGTTGGTCCCATTACTTGGCAATCTTTATCCCACAGTAGTGATCAAAATCATCTTCTCATTGAATTGAATGATCACCCCAAATCAAAAGAGAACATTGAAATGGAGGTCATGTTGTCATCCAATCTCATTTTAAGTATATCTCTTCGATTGAATGCATATGGAAATAATTTGATGATTAAATATATTGGACCAATCAACTGAATTCTGATTACTTGTGTTTATATAACACTGATTCTCATGCATATTTTCTCTTCTAGGATCTCTTGTGAAGAACGAGGGGTGTCTTAATGCTTCCCTTGATGTAAGTCGTTTTGCAGGGTCATATCTTAGGATCCCTTGCAAATTGCAAAAGGTCAATCAAATCACCGCTGTACTTGAATTGATTCGTTATTTAAATATAGTTAATTGCACTTCATTTTTAACTCTGGATGATTTGTTCTTTTCCCTTGCTTTTTCTTCCCCCTCCCGGCACACCCCTCTCACCTGTTAGTGTTTGAGCGAGTAATTGATTGCTATTGTGGTGCTGTAGCTGGTTGAAAAATAAGCTTTCAATTGGAACCACCTTTTAACCTATCGTCAGAAGGAAGTGAGTGGAGTGCAGTCAAATGCAGTCTTCCTCATACCTTAGGTGCCTCTTTCATTCAGCCCTGTTGCTGCTTGGGGAAGGTTATCTAATTTCAGGTTATTTGATCATAATCTTCTGATGCCTTCAACTTTTTCTGGTTAAATTATGCTTGCTTTCTCGGCATATATATGATTACGTTTCATACTGATGAGTAGATTTGTAACTGTCTACAATTATCAATCAAGACCTTTACGGAACTGCTGGTCTGGAACATTTCACATGCCTATCAACAGAACAACAGGAAAATCTTACTCATTGCCACCCCTATTGTCCCCCTCGCAAGAAAGTTAGCCGTAAGCATTAGAGATCTCTCTGTCCATATTAGTGTGTACATTTAATCCATTTTACCCTCTTTTTATGGAAATATTTAAAATCAAAATACCACTTGGGTTTGAAAATTGGTAACTAATATGAACCAAGTTAAGGAAGCTTTTGATGCCAACTGCAATGCGTAACTTTTTATCTTCCACTCTACTACAACAAATATTTGCTACATCGGTTATTTCAATACATTAATTGGATGAAGACATTATGCTATATAGTTATATTGGTCCCTTACAAATATGTGAATATACATTTTTTTATTACACAAATACGTGAATATATAGTACAAGATAAGCAGTACTTTTATTTATTTTTCTCACTGAACTTTGACTGATTATCTTAATTGTTGGTTATATTATGTTGGAGCCTTTTATTTCAGATTTATTCAGCATTATCCTATTTGCACTCTGTTGCCAGGAGGGGCGGTAGGCAGCTACAAATGTGAGCGTATTTGTAAGTACTTATACATTCCGTTTAACTCTCTGAGCTTTAGTCATCTCGAAAGACAATAAATTTTACAAATAAAATTAATCATGTAGATGCACAAGTTCTGGCAATTTAAAGGAGTTTGGGTCCCTCATCTATCATAAATTAAAGTAGCGGTAAACTTCTTGCTCCAGTGTGTAACATTATTAATTATTAATAGATTGTTTCTCAGGAGATACGATGCACTGATGCAGTGAGGAATAGTTTAAGTAACAATTGCACAATAAACAATGCCAAGCTACTAAAAGATGGTTTCACCCATGGCCAAAAGAGAGGGAACAAATAGATACTAAATTCAGCCTTATAACTCTAATTTTAATGAGTAGCAATTGGTAATTTAATGTCATGTAAATATAAAGTTCATTTTTTTTTCTTTCAACAGTATTCTTTCTCAAATCAATTGTTCCAAATATATTTTTGTCAAATATATTAAGTAGAAGGAGAATAAATACAGGCAATTAAAACAACACATGAGTGGGGTTAGATGAAAAAATTAACACATTTTTAGACAAAAAAAATCAAATCAAGACAAATCCTTGGGAAATAAGCACTCTGCCTGGTTGAGGTTAGGGGATGGAATTTAGTCACGAAATAAAAGGTTACATGTTTAAGCAAAACTTCCTACCTGAAACACAATTGACTCTTTACACCTCAACTTGCATAAGTGGTCAGTGTGTGTGTGAGTCATACATCATACGCATTCAAGTTATTTTTTAGTGCATTAGTGGTTTCAGTTACTGTTACAATGCCTACATTTAGTACTTTGTTTAATCCCAAATTTTGCTTATTTACATTGTAACTTGATATAAAATTGTAGTAAGTTCATTGGCCTCGATGACGTGGTCCTATAGTATCCCTACTTGACTAATGAGGTAGACAGTTCACCGGTTCGATTAAAAGGCATTCAAGATAATTGGGTAGCGGAATTGTGCGGATGGATTCGAAAGTACAATATGCCAACGCAAGAGCCAAGAGGAAGTATCTTATGAACCAGAAAAAGGCCAGAAAATCAAGAAGTGCACCAGGTTGCTTCTGTCTCACTCATTTGTGTGTGATATCTATACATTAATCGATTGTTTATTTCAGTTGTTAATTATATTTTACCTAATACAACACCATTGGTTATCGACCGATTGCATCAGATGAGAATTTTGCTACTAGCACAGTGCATTTAGGGCCTAATGGCGCAAGTAATGTCAGTATTTCTCGAACTCCTCTATCCCAACTGAGTTATGGTACGTTCCCACCGTCGCAGACTGTAGTCCCTACAAGTTACAGTTCCTGTTAAATGCATATATTTAATGTTATAAACTCTCTCACAAATTCATTAACATTCACTCATGCAAACTCTTTCTTACGTAGGAGTTAACAAACCTATGGTGAATAATGCCAGTAGATTTAGTAGCATAACAATCAAAGCAAATATCTCCAACATGGTTGGCAAAGATTATGCAAACGCTCGAGCCAGAAGGAGGGAGATTATATACCAAAAATCTGTCATTCGAACTAGACATGTAACAGGTTTATAGTTTAAATTAATTTATGCATTTGGATTCTGCAGCTCTTACAAGAAATGGCATACATTTTTTAGTTTGAAATGAACTATGCCTGATTGCCCCGGTGTATCCATTTTGTAGATGAAAACTCAAGTCCAAACATTGACAAACATCCGCTTCAGAATTCAACCGTCGTCAATTTCAAGTCGCCGCATCTACTACCTGTGATATTTGGTATTTTTTTCTTATTATATATCTCATGATGATTCAATTTAACTTGATAATCTCTCACCTGCATTTTGCAATGTCTCTAATACACCTTTTCCATTTGAGCAAAGGAAACAATCCTATACTTGATTTTTCCCAAGTTGAGTGTTTAATAGCCCATGAGCAAACCAAGTTGAACATGGGCAGACCTGAGTGTAGCAGTGCCCGATCAAGGAGAATGAAGATACTGGCTCATAAAAGGAATAAGAATAATATGCATGAACCAGGTTAAGACAAACATAGTGTTCTACATTGTAGGATTGAATGATAGAATGACTTATTAATCTACTCCTCATCCCTTACACACCACATTCATTCATATTTACAGCAGAGACCCTTATTCGAAATGTCGTCTTAACCCGACAGCAGAGATCGTCAAGTCTGCAATTTACGACTCCACAGCCCTACAATGAATCTCCCTCACCTATGATAGATCCAGGTCAGCATGCATCTTTATATTATAGTGGTTGAGCTAAGACAAATATAGTATATAGACTTTACTTTTGATGCATCATGATATGATACCTTGTGTGTTGCTATTGATTTATTCTTTTATAAGTAGTGCTACATCCACCGCTCAACCAGATGGACAATGCACCACAGTCTGAGGTACTGAATCCTAATTCTTCCGAGGTAACACGAAGACCTCTCAGGCATGCCAGAGATGTAATGGGGTCAATTGGACCTACACGGCTTGAGTTTGACATCGATTTGGACAATCATGGCAAATCCGATTCAGGTACTTTAATAGGTATGTTGATGTATGCTACGTCCGAAATAACATAACCCTTTAAAATGACTTTTTTCCTACCTGGTTTTAGTTATACTCTCTACATACAACTAAATTTTGTGGTGTTACTCTAATGAAGGCATATTTGACAATGAAGAAACTACTCAACTCCATTCACACATCTATGAGAATGCCGAGGGTGAATGTGAGTTCAGTTGATACCAACAGCCTATGTTAAAGATTTCTATTTATTAGATTGGGCACGTTGAATAATAAGAGTTTGATTTATTCACGTCTTCTTTTGCAGCGTGTCTGGATTTAGGTGATCCCTCATGTTGTTGTCGTCACTGTAAGGCCCAAATGTGGTATGGGGAAAGATCTGAAAAGAATCGGAGCCCGATTAATGCCGAGTTTTCTTTGTGTTGTATGAAGGGAACCGTACAACTTCCACTCCTTCAAAGGCCACCAGACTTACTGTTTAATCTAACAAGTGGAATAGATCGTAAGAGTACTCACTTCAAGGACAATATACGAGCATATAATAGTATGTTTTCATTTACCTCACTTGGAGGCAAGATAGAAACTTCAATCAATGATGGAGGTGGACCACCGCAATTCATTCTTAGTGGGCAAAACTTTCATCGCATGGGAAGTTTGTTGCCTCAGCAGGGGTGTACACCAAAATTTGCCCAACTATATATATATGATACAAGTAATGAACTTTAAAATAGAGTTGGTCATTTCAGGTATGCATTTAACGAACTTTATTTATAATCTTATTACTAGCACTGAATCAACTCTCACTTGGGATACAATTTATATGCAGATCACAAGACAGATCTCAAGGATTTGATAATTCCTTGGTTCGAGATTTGACAAAAATGATTGATGACCATAATCCATTGACCCAGTCTTTTCGAAGAGTTAGGGAATTTGTCAGTCAAGACGAAACATCAAACTTTTGTCTTAGACTGTTCAGAAATCGATCAACTGATGCAAGGGTGTACAATCTACCGACCTCAGATGAAGTCGCAGCATTGATAGTCGGTGACACGAGCAGTATGGAATTTGGGAGAGACATCATTGTTAAAAAACTATCTGGTGATTTGTGTAGACTACATGAGACGCATACTACGTTCCTTCCCCTACAATATCCATTGTTGATCCCTTACGGTGAAGACGGATTTCAAGAGGGCATTCCAATTAGGGAGAGGGAGGGCAATAGGCAGCATCGTAAGAGGACGCGGGTTGCCATGAGAGAGTTTTTTGCATTCAGAATTCAAGAGAGAGATGTGGAGTACGGTAATATTGTTAACTCCAATAGATTGTTTCAACAGTTTGTAGTGGATTGCTATACAATGCTAGAGTCTCAAAGACTTTCCTTCATCAGGATGAATCAAAAGGTTATAAGATCTGACATCCTAAATGGTTTACAAGACGCAGTAAGTAGAGGAGAAACAGACCCGTCTTCTGTTGGAAGGCGTGTTATCTTGTCATCCTCATTCACAGGTGGCATGAGATATATGTTTAACAACTGCCAAGATGCAATGGCTGTCTGTAAGCGTTTTGGATATCCAGACCTCTTCATGACCATTACATACAACTCAAATTGGAGAGAAATACAAGACTTTGTCTCGATTAGGCAACTCAAACCATCTGATAGACCAGATATTGTCTGTAGAGTCTTCAAGATGAAATTGGATCAATTGATAAAGGATTTCAGGAAACTCAAGATATTCGGAAAGGTTAATGCAGGTAAGTTCTCATGCTACTCTTTCTTTTAAATATTTTAATAGTTTAATTAATGCAAGGTCATTATAATATCATTTTTTAATCAATTTGGACTTATACTTACTATTTTACTACCTCATTAATCATTTTTTCCTTTGAGTCTTTGTAGTTAGCTTGCGAAAGGTTACAAATGATATTGTAGAGTCTTAAATTTCTAAGGTCTAACCTTCAAATTTTGTTGGTCCCTAAAATATGACATAACAAAATCTATAGTACTTACACAATTAAAATTTGCTTCTTTTTGTCATTGTGTTTTTGCATTAACAAACAGAAGCTAACGACGAGTTCAATTAGAAGAAGAAAAGAGTTAAATATCTTTTTGGTCCCTATAAAATTAGAAAAAAATTTATTGTAGTCCTTATACAGAGTTCATAAATTTTAGGTCCCTATAAAATACAAAAATGTGTGCTTTAAGTCCCTGCCAAGACTAGAAGAAAACTAAGTTAGTATAAAATTTGTGGACTATAAATGTGTTCTACCATAATGACACAAATAGTAAATTAAATTTTGTATTGATTAAAATAAAATAAAAACCTGTTAGATCACATAGACCAAATAGATAATCGGACATTCTACAAAAGATAATTTGTTGGATCATGTTTCTAAGTTAATATTTGTCATTTTTTTAGTAATGTATACCGTTGAATTCCAGAAGAGAGGTCTACCCCATGCTCATATACTCTTATGGTTGAGTGGTGCAAATAAGTTGAAAACGGGAACAGATATCGATAATATAATTTCAGCTGAATTACCTGATCCAGCACTCTATCCATCATTATCTATAGCAGTATCCAACTACATGATTCATGGTCCATGTGGAGTTGCTAACCCGAGGTCTCGATGCATGAAAGAGAGACGGTGCTCAAAGTATTATCCAAAGCCTTTTCAACCAGCCACTACAATTGATGATGAAGGTTATCCGAGGTATAGACGTCGTGAATCTGGGATTTCGATTGACAAGCAGGGAACTAAGTTGGATAATAGGAGTGTTGTTCTATACAATCCTAAACTTTTGATGAGATATGGTGGACATGTAAATGTTGAGTACTGTAATAAGTCAAACTCCATAAAGTATCTGTTTAAGTACGTCAACAAAGGTCCTGATAGAGCTGCATTACAGATATGTAATGTAAAAGAAAATGGTGACGTTGACAAGCCAATTGACGAAATCAAACAATACTATGATTGCAGATATATTTCACCCTGCAAGGCTATTTGGAGATTATTTGCATTTGACATTCATCATAAGTGGCCACCAGTGTAGAGATTAATGTTTCATCTTCCTAACCAACAGCCGGTTTATTTTAATGACCATGATGAGATCGAAGAAGTTGTAAAAAGGTCTGAGGGCTTGGACACAATGTTTCTAGCATGGTTTGATGCCAACAAAATTTATCCTGAGGGTAGGGATCTTACATATTCAGAATTCCCTACAAGATTTGTGTACCATAGAGATCTAAAATTGTGGCAGCCAAGGAAGAAGGGTCTAAGTATTGGTAGGCTTAATTACATACCTCCAGGTGTTGGTGAACTATATTACATGAGAATTTTGCTGACTATTCAAAAGGGTTGCACTGGATACAGTTGTCTTCGGACAGTTAATGGAGTAACATATAACACTTTTCAAGACGCATGTTATGCAATGGGCTTACTAGCTGATGACAGAGAGTTCATAGATGCAATCACTGAAGCAAGTCATCTAGCATTAGGTAATCAGTTGAGAAAGTTGTTTGTTACATTGTTATCAATGAATACAATCACAAAGCCAGATGTGGTTTGGAACTCCACATGGAACCTATTGTCTGACGGGATTGTCTATGATAGAAGGAAGAATTTAAACATTCCTGGTATGTTTCTTTTTTCTATTTATATTTCTTAGTAATGTTTATGTAATTTTACGTTGTTTACCAATGCTAATTCCTTTACAGGTCTTCAGATTCGAGAAGATGAGTTGAAAAATCTTTGTCTTATTGAATTGGAGAAGTTACTTCGATCAAATGGGAGATCTCTTAAAGACTATTCTTCTATGCCATTCCCTAATATATCAGATATCCATGACTTCCAAAATAAATTGATCGTCAATGAACTTAGATATGACAGAGACGAGATGTCAAGAACACACTCCTCTTTATTGACGTTGTTGACTCGAGAGCAAAAGGGTGTTTATGATGAAATTATGAATTGTGTCATGTCTGGATCCAGTGGCTTCTTCTTCCTATATGGATATGGGGGTACAGGGAAGACATTTTTATGGAAAACACTGTCTGCTGGTATTCGATCGAAAGGTCTAATTGTACTAAATGTGGCTTCGAGTGGCATTGCATCTTTGTTGTTGCCAGGAGGTCGGACTGCACATTCTACATTTGCCATTCCATTGATTATCAATGACGAGTCAACTTGCAATATAAACCAAGGGAGTGCCAGGGCAAAACTACTATTGCACGCCAAACTAATAATCTGGGATGAGGCACCAATGATGAATCGATTTTGCTTTGAGGCGTTTGACCAAACCTTGCGAGATATAATGGCATCTCAAAACAGGGATAACCTTGAGAAACCATTTGGAGGGAAAGTTGTTGTTTTGGGTGGTGATTTCAGGCAAATATTACCTGTGATTAGGAAAGGATCGAGACAAGATATCCTTGGAGCTGCAATTAATTCATCTAAGATTTGGAAAAGCTGCAAGGTACTGAAACTTACGGCAAACATGAGGTTGACTACTTCACCAGGAGACACTGACCAGCAAGATATAAGTCATTTTGCAGAATGGATTCTTAAGATCGGAGACGGAGATAATAATTCAAACGAACAGGGTGAGAGTGACATTGATATTCCAGAGGACCTATTAATTCCAGAATGTTCACATCCTCTAAAGTTATTGGTTGACTTTGCCTATCCTGCGTTGTTGCAAAATATGAACAACTCAAAATATTTTGAGGAGCGAGGTATTCTTGCACCAACCCTAGAATCTGTTGAACAAGTTAATGATTTTGTCATCTCATCTATTCCTGGTGATGAAATAGAGTATTTAAGTTCTGACTCAGTTTGTCAATCTGATGAAAATAGCGAGGTCCAGGGTGAATGGTTCACACCAGAGTTTTTGAATGAAATTAAGTGTTCAGGAATCCCAAACCATAAATTAAAACTAAAAGTTGGAGTCCCTGTAATGCTTATGAGGAATGTTGATCAAGCAGCTGGGTTATGCAATGGAACTAGACTACTGGTAAATGAGTTGGGTAAGAATGTAATAGGTGCAACAGTGCTAACAGATACGAATATTGGGGAGAGAATTCTGGTTCCAAGAATGAATCTGGTTCCAAGTGATCCTGGATTACCATTTAAATTCCAAAGGAGACAATTCCCATTGGCCCTTTGTTTTGCCATGACAATAAATAAAAGTCAAGGTCAATCACTTTCTCATGTAGGTATCTATCTTCCAAGGCTAGTCTTCACCCATGGACAACTGTATGTAGCAATCTCTCGAGTGAAGTCAAGAAAGGGTCTAAAAATCTTGATTTTAGATGATGATCAGAAAGTGTGCAAGTCAACCAAAAATGTTGTCTATCGTGAAGTATTTGACAATGTTTAAATACCACTACAGGTAGCAGCTTATTTCTTTTTTTTTCCACTATCGCACATTTTGGTATAATCTATCTTTCAAACTTTGTGTCGACGATTACCAAACTTTGGTGTGCGTGCGTTAATAATATAATAATAAAACATGTCAGCCATCTTTGTCATCTGATATTTAAGAATTTTTGTTAAAAAATGTTGCTCTTGCTGACGGTTAATTGCAAGGGTCAACCACAATGGCCACTATTACTAATACAATTTTTTGGTTTTCAATTTTATAGGTGGAAATGCTTTTGCAATTTGGTTTACACCTCTTATTTGTGGCTCGTGACTCTACTAATCCAGTCTCTTCTCTCTTTTATTAAGCTTGAGTTATGTAAGGCTTCATCTCTTCATCCAAAACAAGATGTTTTCACAGCTATAAATCAGCATATTAATTGAGATTCAAATGTAGCTCTATAATTTATAGACTCTATGTTACCATATATGTAGAATGTGTTGTCAACATAATCGATTGTGTGATTATCTGAAAGGAGCTTCTGTTACTGATAAGTTCGAAAAACTTTACACCAACGGTGTGAACACGATAGACCCAAGTGCGAAAATGCAAACATGATATTCAGAGAATTTCACAGTTGTGGAAAAAATCCCTCCGTGGTATGAAGTTGTCAGACCACAATATGATGAGAATAGCAAATCAGCGCCGTTCACAGCTGTGAAATTCACACCACCGGTGCGAACACGATAGAGCCAAGTACGAAAACGCAAACATGCTCTTCAGAAACGTTCACAGCTGTGGAAACATTCCCACCCGTGATATGAAGTGGTCAGACCCCAATACAATGTAGAGTAGCACATCAGCGCTGTTCACATCTGTGAAAAATTTCACACCAGCGGTGCGAAAACGATAGACCCAAGTACGAAAATGCAAACATGCTATTCAGAGAATTTCACCGTTGTGGAAATATTTGCAACCATGGTGTGAATTGATCAGACCCCAATAAGATGTAGAATTCCAAACCAGCGCCGTCTGCAGTTGTGAAAAATTTCACTCCACCGCTGTGAAAACGACAAAACAAAGTACGAGAGTGCTGTCATGATATCCAGAGAAGTTCACAGTTGTGAACAAGTCCCCATCCATGGTGTGAAGTTGTAAGACCCCAATATCCAATATCGTGCAGAATTCCGAACCAGCGCCGTTCGCAATTGTGAAACTCTTCACACCCGCGGTGTGAAAATGACAAATCAAAATACAGAAGTGTAGATATTCTATCCAAAGCAGTTCAAATTCGTTGAAATTTTCTCATCCCATGTGTGAAGTCGTTGAATTCAAAGACAAAAAGTAGCACATAATAGCAAAAAGACTCATACTACTATGGGAAGACACATTAGACACCAACCACATGCAATCCCTAGCTAGCTGGTCATATATGTGAAAAATTTCAAACCACGTGTCAAGGCATTAGGAACAATGACAAAAATTGTTGATCTTGCAATAATACATTATGCTTTTTTTAATTTCAAAACTCTATTTTCAACTTAAAAATTTATCGGATGGGAAAACAATTGTTTGTTACACAAATATGATAACCTGTTGGAAGCATTAATCATAATAATGTTATATTAACAACCTCTATTCTTACAAATTGAATATATATATTATTCATACATGGAATTTTCACCCGTGCAGGGCACGGGCCTTCATACTAGTCATAACAAAAAATAAAAACAAAATATATCTGTCCCCGTGTGTGGGGTGGTGATAAAGACTAGGCATCACAGATTCACAAGTCAGTATCCCATGAATCATGACACAAACTTAGTTGGCAAATTGCAGACCTCTCAATTTCCTCCTCCCAGGTCCCTCTCACCCACACAATTATGATTTTGCCAAGAAAAGAAAAGAAAAGAAAATCCAAAACGAAAAACTTCTTAAAGAAAAAGAAAGAAATGTCTGGTCCCTTTTCTGATTTCTCGCATCCCATTGCCCCATCATTCCTCTGTAGATTCCAAATTTTGAATCTTGAAACACAAATTCACAATCTCATTCTCAAATCTTCACTAAATAATGCCACTACAAGACATAAAGCCCCTGTCTTCTTAACTCCTAATAATAATATTAATATCCATAATTATAAGTAAAGGTAATAGGAAGTTTTGGTCTATACAATCTTTTTATAAATTTATCCTTGACTTATCAGCATAAAATATATGTAATTATTTGTAAATTGTAATTTTAGAGATATTCGCATAAATAACTACATGAGGTAAAAAAAATATAAAAGAAAAAACAGAGAATTGATAATAATTTTAAACATATATAATTTTGTGTCTTAATCAGATAAATCCATCTACACAGACGCGATATTTCCGCTGGTAATTAAATGGTAATATATAAGATAAGATAAGATAGTGTCCAAAAAATAATGATAATAAAAGATAACGCTTTCCTCTTCAGAGTCACAGACATTTCATTTGTGACATTTCATTTGTTTGAACAACACAGAGACCAAGTGTCCCCAAGAATTGAAGGATATGCTTTCTCACTGACCCATCACCACCTATTTACTACTACTAATTTCAAACCCAAGATCTCTTTCTTCCTCTTCCTCTTCCTCTTCTTTCTTTTTCCAATTTTGAGCAAAAAACTTAATATATCTTTGTCGTTTTCCACTCTAAAAGAGTAGAGAGAGAGAGAGACACTCAGTGGACACATCCCACCATTTGTGGCCTCTATTTTATTCCCTTCAAATTCAAATTCAGATTCAATCATGCCATCAGGTGCTAAGAAGAGGAAAGCCGCCAAGAAAAAGAAGGAACAGGAAACCAGCAGTACCAACCCTTCTTCTACCAACGACCCTCAGGGTACTCTCTCTCAGTACATAACTTTTTGCATGAATAGGTTAGGTTTTGTCCTTTTCAACTTTTGATTCTTTTTTTTTTGTTGGGTAGATGGGTAGCTGCTTATTGTTCTTTTCTTTCTTTCTTTTTTTTTTTGCATTTAATTTGATTGGGGTGTTTTGGGAATTTGCCGTTTGCATGTCTTCATCATCATTCAAAAGAGATTGATTAGAGAGTACTATTATTATGTATCTTTGAATAATTTAGTGATTGGTTGTGTTTGGGGTAGTTGGGGTTGGTTGATTGATAAATGGTATTGGAATTAATTGGTTTCAATAACAAATTGTTAGGAGATAATAATAATGAGCTGAAGTCCCAAGATGAGAAAGGAAGTGATGGTGATGATCATCAATTCAATGAAGGGAGTGATGCTCAGCCATCTGCTACTGCTGATGTTGTTGCCAAGTCCATGAAAGAAGCCCCTAATGATGGTAAGATCAACGAAGCCACCGAGGGAGGAAAGGAAGGTGGTGTTGTTGTGATAGAGTGGGATTTGAAATCTGAGGAGAGTTGTGAGAGCAAAGATGTGAGTCTTGTGCACATTGAGTCTGCCAAAGAATCAGGTTTTGGGAGTGGGAACTCGAACTCCGGTGGTTCAAATGATGAAATGGTTGCCGCGAAGAACTCAAAGGATGAGCCCCATAATTCAGTGGAAGAGACAGTTGCATCTGATGAATTGGTTAAATCCATCAATTCTTCGCATGCCGGAACAACTTTGGTTAATCAAAATGCACCAGTTGAGGAGACTGTTAATTCAGTTGCAGAGTCTTCCACTGATTCGGTTAAAGTAGCAACCTCTGTCGCTGAGACGAAAAGCGGGGATACTGGAAATGCTTTACTAGAGAAATCAATGGGATCTTCTCAAGTAGGTGCAAGTGCAACTGATCTTGTCATGAAGAGAAATGAGGATAAAGTACATCCCTTCTCTGATGAGGATGTTAGAACATCAAGTTTGGAAGAACCTAAGCAATTTGACAGCAAAGTATCATCTCCACTGTCTCACAATTCTCTCCCTGAATCTACTAATGGTGCAGAACATGTTAAATATTCTGACACTCCAGAATGCTCTGAAAATCAGGTTTTGCATTTTTGTCAGACACACACACATACTATGTATATATATATATATAGGGGAAATTGCTAATATACTCCCACTTGTTTTCTAGTAGCAATTTATAACTTTGAATTTGTTAATGTCTCCCAAAAGTTTAGCTTGCTAAAATGCTCCTGAAAAACGGATGGGAGTATTCCTTACTGCTAATATAGTCCCACTTATTTTAGAAGGAATATACTAGTAATTAGTAAGTTACAACTTTGAATTTGTTAATGTACTCCCAAAGTTGTAACTTGCTAGTGTGTATGTGTTTTCATTAGACACTTTTAGTCTGAAAATTTTATTGTTGTCAAATTTTTTAAATGTTTTTCTTTGCTGAATTGACATGCAGCCTCTAGTAGCATCAGCTCCACATATGGTGCAAAAGACCTCCTGGTTGAGTTGTTGTGGGCTGTTTGAAGTTCTGTTAGGCTCCAACAGATAAGTTTAGGTTAGGAATTAATTTATCTTAGAAAAATATATTTGTTTGAAGTTTGAACTCCCTGCCCCAACTTCAAAGTTTTACTTGCCATTTCACAACACACAAAACACACTCCCTCATGCCTGTTTGAGATTGTTTTAGGTGCATGCCCTGTTATATAGTTTCTCACTAGTCTTCTAAGAGAAGTTTGATGGTGTTGTGTTCACTAATTTACTGCTCAGTTGGTTATGATCTTCTTTGGTAGCATATCTTATTTTTGTTTTCCATGTATGAAGCGGTCACGTGTTTCACTTTCATCCATTAATGGGATATGCAATGACAAGTTAGGAGATGTTGAGATAACATATTTATGCCCACTAAAAGTGAATATAAGAAAATGAGAGTGAATCATAATTAACAATACATAGGCATCCTCATTACAATTGGAAAATAATAGTTCATATCAACCTAATCAGTACAAATAGAATGTAGCACTTGGAGGGCATGATTCTTCTTGAATTAATAAGGTGTGTGCTTATTATTCTTTAGCCAGAATCTTGGTTGTAGTTTCAACTGAGTTGAGTAATCATATTTCTTGGACTCAGAGATTCAGCTGGTGAATATTTATTTAGTCTATATGTCAAAATGACATATTTCCTCCATTTTTTGTCTTGGTTGATATGATTCTTACAACACAAGCATGATTTTGGCTCTTTCACCAGCTACAGTAAGGTTTTCTGATTTAAATTTTATTAGCTAGATATTTCAGTTCTTGTTCCTTCTTAGCTAGGGATGCAAATATTTTGGCTGATCATGATAGTTCTCATAGCGGCACGAGGCCAGTGGTTGGTTTATGTATTTTGATACAACAACAACAACAACCGAGCTTTGTCTCACTAGGTGGGGTCGGCTACAAGCATCACTTGACGCCAAAATGGTCTGTTTATGTATTTTGATAACATAAAATAAACAGTTTCTTCCTAGAAGATTCAATTTTTGGAATTTCTCCAACAACTTTTTGTCCTAATTCAGTCCTAAGTCCTAACTTGCATTTGCAGTATGACTGAGTTCTGGGAGTCCAAGTAGGAGATTTTCCTCCCCTTTTACACGCAATTTTTTTTGTTTCAAGCATTTGTTTTCTTTTGTATTCTCTAATTGAGTCCTTGGATCTTTTAGTCTGTGTTCTAGTTCATATTTTGTAGGGTAAATTTGAGAACTAAGAACAGATTTTCTTGGTTTAAGAATCACAAGCAAGATTATAAATTGGGGTTGCGGTTTCGGTTTCGGAGACTCTGAAAATCTTGATATTGCATGAAATTGCGGACAAATGCAGCCAATGTGGCTGCAATTACGGTCACAACACGAGGTTTTGGTCCTTCGGAGACTCCAAAAACCTTGATGTTGCGACCACAGTCACGGTTGTGAACTGCAATTTGAAACCCTGATCACAAGACAACTTGTTGACATAGCAGAATTACGTGTGTATAAAGTATATTGCTTTGTTTGCATGCTTATTATTTGCAAGTGCATCCATCGATTTAGGAATTGTCATGTATTCTTTCTGTAATGCCTGTGACTTTGGGGATTATGGGAACTGAGCACTTTTTGTTGACAACCTTGGTCATTTGCTTCTCTTGCAGAAATACAGGCACGAGGATATCATCTGATGGGTCAAAATCAAACCTTTTAAGACTTGGTTCAGAAAATTTTGTGATATTTTGATCTACATGTCTTTTATATGATTTCCCAAAAGAAGAAAAATAATGGGCAACAGGCCCAACTATATGATTCATATGAGTTTAATATACAGTGAGGTTTGCTGTAGTAATTGTGTTAGTGTTAGCAACAGTGTCAGCTCAATATCTTCGACTCTTTAAAACTTTTTCAACTACATTTTTTAGCCTGCTATTGTTGTTCTTGTAGTTCTGCGTATCTTCCACCATTTTTCATTGTAGAAACAACCACCAGTCTTTTACTACCGGGTGAACTCAGTCAATTTTTTCCATAACTAATGAGTAAACAGCCACTTTGGTCCCTGAGAATGTTAGGCGTTGTCACTTTGGTCTCTGACAGATAGAAAATTATCAAAAGGTCTTCAACTATCAGCCGTTAGTCACTTTGGTCCCTGAAAGTGATTACTTACTGTCATTTTGGTCCCTAAAAATGATTACTTAACTGTCATTTTGGTCCCGAAAAGTGATTACATTCTTGACAGCAGGGACCAAAGTGACCAATGAAAAACACGAGTTGATGACCTTTTAATAATTTCCTATCTGTCAGGGATCAAAGTGACATCGACTGACACTCTCAGGAATCAAAATGGTTGTTTACTCCATAACTAATCTTGACCCGTGCGATGCATGAGTGAATTATGTATAAGGAATAATATTTTCAAAGTTTTTTTTTGTCAATAATATTTTCTAAGTTTTGAAAAAATATATATATATTTGAAATTTAAAAACATTAATATTGTTTAGAATTGACCAAAGAAATATAAAACATTGTTTTATTTTGTAATAACTTGTATATGGACTTGACTTGTATAAAGTATGAGTCTTTTACTAAAAAAAATAATAACAAATAAAAAAAATTTAACGCAAAATAATTTTTAGTTAAAAATAAAAATAAATGAGGAGATGACACGTATTATACAACCTTAGAGGCCAAAGTCTTTCTTTTCTTATATAGTAATAGTAATTTAGCAATTGAAAAAAAATGTTAAGAAGGTGACACATGTCATAATCTGGAAAGGAAAACCTTAATTTTCTTATATAATAGTAGATTAATTTTGTTTAAACAAATAAGGCACATTTAATAGTCAAGAATATAATTAAAAAGCCATTAGACCAATCATCATGTTATTCGCTCTGGTCCAAAATATAAGCAACATAGTACAAAAACGCGTAAACTAAGGAATGCTTTGAAATTAAATAATCTTAATTAATACTCACTAGTTTTAAATTTTTTTCCAAAATTACTCCCTTTGGTGTTTTTCGTAAATATGAATATTGCATTAAATTAATGGTATATTTGAAAAAATAGCATTTAATTTATATGAAAATTGACGAATGTTATTTATATTTTAGACCCAAAAAAAAGTATCTTTGTTGCTTATATTTTGGACAAGAGGGAGTATTACTTTTGGGTTAACATTATTTTGTTGAATAAAATTGCAAATGATGGAGTGCTCACAAGTTGTGAAAAAATTTCACATAATGTGTTGTTCAATTCACACGAGAACATGAAAACTCACTAAAGTTATTTTAATATCATTTAAAATTTTTGATTGGTCGTGGCCAGTAAATACATGGTCACTTAAAAATTACTCTTGTTCTCTTAAAGGGAGTCCTCTGTTTGCAATGGGGTAGAATTCCATCAGCCGTAAAGATTCAGATTTGATTTATGAATCATATCCATAGACTGCATTTTAGGGAACATGTCACAGCTTTATTACCTGACTAAAGGTCAAAGGACCCTTAAAAAGGGATCAAAATTCTAAAGGCAAATTAACCTTCCTCACATGGTTGTGAGAAAAAAATAATCTTTGTATTGTATTTTGCAATGTTTTTTCAAGACCAGTGAATGCATATTAAGGTAATGCAGCTTGCTAATTTCACGCTTTGTGCTGACTTATGAATAACATTATTGTTACTTGTGGGGACAATCAAGAATAGAAAGCAGCAAAAATGAAAATAATACAAATGATATTCATCTTTAATATTATGTACACGTCTTATTCTTTATCAACACAAATCCAATCATGTAATAATTAAATCACACCACAATCTGCCAATTCTCCACTGAATTTTGTAAATGAGAAGACTTAATTTGTTGGACAAAAAAAATGAATAATTCAAGGAGGTAAGAAAAGGAGAAGAGAAGATTGGGAAAAAAAAAAGGAAAGAAAAGAAAATCACTCCAACACATTCCAATCAACTATCAAGTTTATCTATCTCCTTAATGTAGCAGCACCATGAATAGCAGCTATGTAGAAAAGCTGTGTAGCTGAAAGAATAATCAGAAAAGCCTCCATTGTTTTCTGCAAAATTGGACAATTCAAAGCTCTTGTAAAGGGAACATTCAGGCAGTTGAAAATCTATGGACTAGTAAATAAAATTTTCTTGTCTTACCAGGCGGGCATTTCTCACGTTAAGCTCAATCTCTTTGCAGGCAAAGCTGCACAAATCATATGTCAGTTAACTTGTTAGAGATATACTATAACATCAATGCTGTTTGATACGAAAAGATTGCTGCGAAGGTGAGTACTAAAAAAGGAATGTGTAACAATATATGTTTTGAAAGTAACTGATTATATTGATTCATTTTTATTCAGTCAATTATACCAACTCATACACCTTTTAAAAAATACTCTTCTTTTCCTACTAAAAAGCATTTTTCGTAATATGAAAAGCGCGTTGATTTATGGACCCCTAAGTAACACCCAGTCAATACCTGTGATGTGACATATTCAATAAATTAAGTGGGTGTTGAATGGTGAACTTTTGAGACAGATAGTTCATGACATGGTATAAAATCTTTGTAAGAAAAATTAGTCTATGGAACCGATTCGTACTTTGTACGGATCTTTTCCTAATAAAAAAGTAAAAAAAATTGATAAATAAAATAATTTTAACTGAAAATAAAAGAGTTGGTAAAAGGTGATACATGTTATAGTTTGAGAGGTAGCACGTATCATATCCTAGAAGACCAAAACTTATTTTTCTATATAGATAATAGATAATATTTAGATAGAAGTGGTAAAAAGTCTGTACATTGTCCATGTTTCAAATCTAAAGGGTAGAAATAATTTAAATATCTTTGTCTAACAGTTTAAACTTTTGAGACGGATGGTTGGTGACAGAACTATGGTACGTCTACCCAATATTTTATATACTTATATCAATGCATTGCAAAGCAATTTCTTGTTGTGGAGGTTGGTGTGGGAGGAAGAAGAGATTAATTACCCCATGGCAAGAAGTGTAAGAGCCCAAGCAATGAAGGCAACTGAAGCAGCAGATGGCAAGCTCTCTGAAGTCCATGAACGGATATGATTGACACCTGAAATCAGTGATCCAGCACCAACAACTCCAGCAATCAAAGCAAATGTCACAAAGAACCCAGTGGCAGCATTTCCCATAGGGAAGTATATGGGTGAAAAATGAGCAGGAAGATCAAATCCTGGGCCTGCAATGTTTGTATCACACAACATAAGCATGCTGGGGAAGCAAATTTACAAAGAACTAATTTATGGATTCAACCAGTATAAAATATAGGTATTTTCTAATAAAAAAAGTAAAAAAACAAAACATCCAACTAATAAAATAATTTTAGTTGAAAATAAAAAGAGCTGGAGAAATGATACGTGTCACGGTTTGAGAGGTGACACATATTGCAGCTTGAGAGACTGGAATTTACTTTTCTTATATAGTAATTAAATTGATTGACAATTGATGATTGATAATTTGATAATTGAAGGAGGTGCTTCCACAAAGAAAGAAAAAAAGACTGGGGAGACACTTTACCTATAACAAAACCATGATCAATTGCCCTGTTCATGGCCCATCCACCAATCCCCAAGACTATGACATACATGCAGAAGTTCAGCACCAAAAGAAACGTGGCAATGGGTTTCATTTGCTCGTTTGCCATCTCTGTTCAGCTGTGTGAAAAAGCTGGTTGGAAGAAACAAGCAGAAAAGAAGTTTAAGGGGAATTTCAGGAGCCTTAAAAGTTGTGAAGGACAGGATCAGGATGCAGGTGTATTTATGTATGAGAAGTGGATAAAAAAATGGTTTAGTTCTTTGCTTACTAAGGTTGCTAGTTCAAAATCAAAAGGTCTATTCAGGGTTGTAAAGATGGATCCTTCATGCTTCAAATTCAAGGCAAAGAGGAAGGAAATATGCCAGATCCTGATTCTTACTTGCCTCACATTTCTCAGAGTTATTTAATTTATTTATTGAAGTATAGCATTAGTACCTTGTTGATTTGTGTAGTTGTTTGCTCTCACAGGCAAGTGATATTCTTTGCCTTTTGTGTGGACTCTTCTAACTTACCACTCGATTCCTTCTAAAGGCTTACACTATTTCTAATTAGAAAAATGCTCTTAAAGTACGAATTTGGTTTGCACAAACAATACAAATAGAAAAACAAATTTTTACCTTTCTCGTAAATTTGTCACATGTTGTCCACTCCTTGATTATTATTTGACGTTTCGTAACTCTTTCATGTAAAGCATCGTATGAAATGGCCCTTACGACTTACGGTCTAATTAATATGCAAGCATTTATTTTTTTGGTTATGTTTATTAATTTGTTTTTCTTTTTAAGTTAAAACAGTTCCTTTTTAATTACTTTTGGATTTTGTTTAATCACCAAATAGGTGTCTAAAAGGGAATTATTTGATATGCCAATTTATATTTCCATTTTTAACGATAAAGGTACTTTTATGTAGTTATTTAATTGTGCAAAATTTATGACTTTTCATTTGTTAAATCAATCACTGATTTGCCACAATGTTATCTTATATATGTTCTATATTAATCGTATTAATAAAAATATGGATTAAAATAAAATTTGCTCTGATTAATAAGCATTAATAAATGAATCCCAAATCCTAATATCAAATAAATAAAATATTATAAACTAAACCAGCAAATAAATTAATTAATAAATAAAATACTATAAACCAAACCAGCAAATATGCACAAGTTTATTTCTGTAGCTTTCATCTATTATCATAGCAAAGGAGATATAATCAAGGAAAAAATTTCGTTGAAATCTGAATGACAAGCTTGAATGTGATGTGCCTTCAAGAAATAAGAGAAAAAAAAGTTGCTAATTTGTTTATATTTTTAACAACTCTTCCCCTGACTGGTAGTAGTAGTTATTGATTATAGATTAAAGGTTGTGCAATGCTTGATCAATTGACTGACTTAGACAAGTGACGCCACGGAAATGATGTGGGCACATCTTGAAAGCTCTTGTCAGTTATGTCAATGGTGTCTATGCCGATCCTTCTCTCTTGAAGGGTAAGAGGAACCGCGGTAGTCACTATCTGAAAACAAAATGAGTTAGAAGATATGCTATCAAAAGGGGAAAAAAAATGCACAAACTCATAAAGACACAGAGATTCATACATACCACGCGACGAATGGCGTTTTGCCTTCTCTGAATGTCCTGCGTCCAATACAAAATCTAAATTTTACCCTAAACACACAACAACAAAAAATAATCCCACAAAATGTATCAAAATACCTGAATCCTTTGCTCTCTCTCTAGAACGGTTACCACGATCCTTAAGTCTGTCCCTCTCAGCTTCCTCTCGTTCACGATCCCTAGATTTTGTCCTGTCCCTGCGTGACTCCCCACTCGCCTCCGTTTTACGATCTGATTTGGACTTCATTGAGGGTTCATCTTTTACCTCTCCCTCGGTAGCCATGCCTCTGGATTCATCATCAGACTTCTTAACATATTTTAGGTTATCATTGGCTAGCTTTACCAATGCCCCCTTGCTACCACTCGATTCAATGTTAGCTTCTCCCGGAGCTCCCAATAGCACTGAGGTGTTGTCGGTATTAGCTGAGGAGCTACTTTGTGGAACATCCTACACATTAACGGTGATTTAAAATGTTTGATCTAAACCACAAGTTGATTGTCAATAATAATAATAATAAAGGTTTACAAAAGCAAACATTTGTCTCATAACAGGCTAATATGATGTTAGGAAAGTTAAAAATAAAGGATTTGACTCCTATCTAAAGATAGGGGATGCACTTTAGAAGATAAAAATTACAGTTTATAAGTTGATTGAAAAATCAATCAGTATATTTAAGCAATTACATTAATTTTTTTTATTTTTATACATATGCATGTAATTTGTCACTATTTCAAAAGTTGATATTTTTAACCAATGCTTATAACAACTACATTATTCTTTATACGTGTGCATGTAATAACTATTTCAACTGTTAATAATTTAATCAAGGGTTATTATCAAAAAAAAATTTAATCAAGGGTTATAATTTCACACATTAAAATATATATACCTCATTTTAAAGGACCAAAATCTCAAAATAAATAGGGAAAAAGTGACTATCACCTTTGCTGTTGACTGAGACTTTGACTCCAGTGATTTGTTGGAAAATGTAAACGAGGCCCCATCCTTGCAAGCTGGTATATATTGTGCCTTGGGAAGGCTATAGAGGTGAGCTAGAACCCTGCAGACTTCATCAATCCCAGACTTCTCCGCATCAAATGCCTTCCACCATGGCGGGTTCTCAGGAAGGGGTACTTGGAACCTACGAGCAGCAGCATATACAACTCCGCAAGCCACAACCTCACTCTTAAATCGAACACATAATGTAGTGCGCAAACTGCATCAAAAAGATAGTTAGGGAAGCAAATAACTATGAAACAGCAAACACAACGTTCTTGTAAAAGACATTGAATACAAGCCATCAAAAAATATACTAGTACAAATTGTAGTTGGGCAATTAAATGAGTAAGCAAATATTTTACTCCACTGCAGTTGTGCTTGGATCAAATGATTGTCACACAAGATTATAAGAAAGAAGCATCAAGTGTTTGCTAATAGCCACAAGTTCAGCAGGTCCAACAGCTTAATAAATTATGATACTTTTGGAAACATCTATTCATTTGATAACAACCACAATCTCAACAGGTTCAACAATATAACAAGAATCTCATAACTTTGTACCATATTACAATCATACTTGCAGCCAAATTCTCAGCCTAGACTGTCCGATATTCTTCAAAACTTATTTCAATAATATCTTCTGTTTTAACTTTTTTTTGATAAAAATATTCTGTTTTAACTTTAATACTGCACAAATTGGATCTACAAAGGATGGAATTATATCATCAGGTTGTGAATAAAAATGTCATGAAAAGCTTTGTCAAGATTTTTTTTAACTTCCTTAAATGTGTTATGAGGATTAATCCCTCACTTGACATTCTATGTGGCATCCAAGTATAATCACCTTCATAAAATATTCAAACTGGAGACACAGATATATATATAGAAGCAAACCTTTCAAAATTTAGCAGAACAAAAAATACAGTATAATTCAGAGATCTTGCGGGAGTAATGAATCATGGAGTACAGTGAGAAGTGGATCACATGGGCATGCCTAGAATATACACAACTAGCATCATCATCATCATAATATCCACAATTATGTACCTATCATTAGCTAGATTCCATGCTTCTTGCCTCAATTCTGGAGGTGTTTCAAGTGTAGCAAGGTAGTTTGAAATAAATTTATGAGGATGTTCAACATGACAAATAAATCCCATTTCTTTCAGAATATGTCTCTCTGTTCTGCTCAACTCCATTTTCAAATCAACATATTTCTGTTCATGAAAAAACAAAACAAAACCATTCAAATGATTATAATTTATAGAATTAAGATTCATCATATGTTAATGTACTTAAAAGGATTAGAGGGGGAATTGAGAAGCTTCTGACCTTGGAATACAAGTCTAAATGCTCCATGGGCAAGTTCTCCCTCCTGCATTCCATCCTGTGAAAAACAATGATTACTTGTCTGGCTTTCCTAGGGTTTTCCTCCAGTTTTGAAGCCAGCCACACACAGCTTGCAGCAACTTTCTGCAGAAAGAAATGCTATCAGCATTTTGATTCATTAAGCACAGGAGAGGAAGACGAGAAAATCATATAAATTAAAGATAGTGACCTTGACATTGAACCGTGCAAATGACTTCTTACAATAGAAACGATGAAATAGGACTTGCCCAGTGGCCATGACCGCTTGTGGTCTGCCACACAATTAAGGTACAAACTGAATTGAATGCAGAAGATTGAAATGAAAAATGAAAACAACAATAAAAGATGACAAAGGATACAGTCGAAGCAAAATGCCACTTTCTTGTATGAGATCACAGCCATAGATTCTAAGGGTGGTCTCAGTGGCTTCATCTATACCATCTTTTCTAGAGGGTGAATTCTTTAGCTGCTCGTCCGTGAGGTAAAACGTGTCAATCGCTGTGTAGATCATCCCTTTTATTCCTTAACCCGAACACAATCATAATAAGGCCTTGTGAGATTTCAAAAAATAAAATGAAGAAATTGAACTACGTGGGAAAGAATAATTGAAATTAGAAATGATGCGCTCAACTACCTGGTAGCTGCATACGAAACATATGGTTTTTAACATTACATAAAGAAGGTGATTGAATACTAATGAAGAACCGTTTAGAATTTTATCAGTAGCAGCATAATTTTTCAACTATGAAATGTTTAATTTTCTAAAGTACTGAGTCTAAATTGGGGACCGCATCACATGATATTGCGGTTGCGGTGGCCTCCGCAACGGCATCGCACCGCAATTGCGGTTGGTGTGTCCTGTAATCACAGAAAACGGCCGCAACAAAACGGAATTTTGACCGCAACAGGGCCGCATCACTCCGTTCCGTTCAATTTTTCAAACAAAATCAAAAAAATTTCCAGACGCATATCTCAAAATAAAAGCTTACTTTTATCATACTCTCTCCATCCTGTGACTCTTTCCATCCCGTGAACAAAAGCCCTTTCTCTGCAAACTCCATCGCTGATCATGATCTGTGATTTGTGGGTGAGACCGTGAGAGGCGGTTTGTGCCTTTGTGGGTGAGAGGGGATTTTGTCTCTCTCTGCAGCTGCTGTTGATTTTTGGGTGAGACTTAAAATGCAGTTTGTGGGTGAAAGGGGATTTTGTCTCTTGGCAAGGAAAGATCTACTTTGTGAGGCGGTGGATGTGGGTGGAAGTGGAAGGAAGGAATACTCAGCAGTAGCACAGGGAGTGAGGGACGCATGAAAAAGAATTTGGGAGATTTGGCCATTTGACCATTTAGGGGGAAGGGGGGGTTAATGTGTGCAGGCCATTTGACCATTTGACTGATTTTATAAAACTTGGGGTGTTGAAACGAGAGGGAGATTTTAGGGGGAAATTTTGGGAAAAAATTTTATGGGTTATGTTAAATTAATAATTAGAGTTTCAATTTATTATAAGGAAATTTGGGAGTGAAATTAATAGCAAATGATGACAATATAAAATGATGATAATATAATATTGTTTTTTAGACAATTGTTTATAATCAAAATTGTATTTAGTTGATTTTACTATAATTAATTTTAAATTATTTATAAAGATGATGCAAAGTCTTAAAAATGAATAAAAATTTATATAACATCATAAATAAAAGATATATAAAAAATTACAATAATTATAAAATTTATTTTGCATTTTGTGTAAATATAAAATTATTTCACATCGCAGCGACCGCAATACGCGCTGCAACGACCATGATAACCGCAATCGCAATAACCGCGACCGCAATTACAATTTAAAACCTTGGACTGGCAGTGAAATCCGGACAATTAACTTCAATATAGAATGGTACAAAAGAGTTAAGCAAAGAAAGAGGAAATAAAGGGAAGATAGACAGACCCAAACAAAATATAGCATCACATAGATTTAGTGGGAACCACCGGACAAACATATTAAAGATTAAGGGTCACTTGGTTCTGAGGCTTTTTGATCATTATAGCACCCTTTTTTTTATTATTTCCCAATCTAGTATTTTTTTTTTTTATTTCCCAAACTAGCACCCTTTTCATTAAAATATTCACTTTTATTAGTTATCAATTAATTAAATATTAAATATTAGTTTAAAATTGTAATTAAATTGTTAATTGTTAATTAATTAAATATTTAATTGTTAAATACTTATTAACCCGATTTGTTAACTAATTAGTTTAAAAGTCAAGACATCAATATCTTTGTCTCTGCACACTAATCGGAGCACCCTTATCCATTCCTTTTCTATCATAAAAGACATACATCAATGTTTCTGTTTCTACACACTGATCGGAGCACCCTCCTCCACTCCTTTTCTGTCAGAAAAGGAGTGGAGGACTCCTTTTCTGTCAGAAAAGGAGTGGAGGAGGGTGCTCCGATCAATGTAGGGATGTCAATATGGGCTTGGCCCAAAAACGGGCCAGGCCGGTATTTTTAAGGCCCATACCGTTTAGGCCTATCAAAAAATGCCAAAACGGAGTGGCCCGAAAACGCCCGGGCTGACCCAATTATTTTAGAAAAAATAAATATTTTTCTTATTTTTAAATTAATTTTTAATCAATTTTTATTTTTTTATTATTATTTTGACGGGTCAACCTGTTTTGGCTTGTCGTCTCGTCAAAATGGGCTGGCCCGTCAACCCTCCCTTAAAACGGGCTGGGCTAGGTTTTTGAGCCCACCTTTGAAAATGGGTCGACTGTCCCATTTTTCGCGCGGGTCAACGCGGGCGGGGCCGACCCGTTGCCACCCCTTGATCAATAGAGCTGGCAAAATGGGCTTAGCCCGCCGGGCCCGCTCGAAAAAACACCGGGCTTGGACACACAAATTCGAGCCCTTTTTTAATCTGGGCTTTTTTGGCTCGGCCCGACAAAGCCTGAACCCGTAAAAGCCCGAGCCCGAAGCAGGCCGCTCGAAAAACATAGGCAAAAGCCCGAGCCCGGCCCGAAAAAAGCCCAAAAAATATAGGGTTCGGATACACAAATTTGAGTCCGTTTTCAATCCGGGTTTTTTTTGCCCGACCCGATACGGGCCGGCCCGAAAGCCTGAATTGCCACCTCTATAGATCAATGTGTAAAGATAGAAACATTGATGTCTTGACTTTTAAACTAACAATTAATATTGTATTTGTATTTTTAAATGTTAAATCAATGTGAGTTATTTTCTATAATTATATTATTAATTAGTTAACAAATCAGGTTAATAAATATTTAACAATTAAATATTTAATTAATTAACAATTAACAATTTAATTACAATTTAAACTAATATTTAATATTTAATATTTAGGGTTAGTTTTATTGTATTTTAAAAATGTGATAGCTACTGTGATTAGCTTTTATTTGGTTCGCTATTGCATTCCAGACTTTGAGTCCTTGGACTTTTGCATATCTATGGTCTTAAGTCTATTAATAAATTCATTTTGCTTTTTAAAAAAACATTTTTAGCCTTTTCTTTTGGCTGCTTTTAATCTTTTAGGTCTTCCTTATGTTTTCATCTTACATCTAGATTCTTGGATCTTTACAGCTTTATATGTTTAGTTAATGTTACAATTTATAGTTAATCCACTCAGGATTCTAAAGATGTGTGATATAGGTTTGTTGTCCATAGTGGTTGAGGGTCATGGTGACAGGACACTCAACTTACTTCTCTTCTCCCCCACCCCCAATTTGTCTTATACTCTGTGGTGTGAATCCCTGCTTCTGCGGCTTGTCTTTAGGAAAAGTAAGTTAGCTCACAAATTAAGATTATACATTATCTTATTCTATTTCTTTGTCTGATTGTTGGGAGCCATTATATAATGATGGAAAGTCTTTTCTACACTAAGCAATAGAAAATTTTTAATCAATGATACATCTTCCCTGATTGGAATCAGAGGCAACAAACAACCGTTAACCTCATCAATTGATTGGAATCATAGATTTATGCATTGCCAGATTTAGAACCAAGGGACCCTTAATCTTTAATATGTTTGTCCGGTGGTTCCCACTAAATCTATGTGATGCTATATTTTGTTTGTGTCTGTCTATCTTCCATTTATTTCCTCTTTCTTTGCTTTTAACTCTTTTGTACCATTCTAAATTGAAGTTAATTGCCCGGATTTCACTATCAGTACCAAGGTTTTAAATTGCGGTCGCGGTTATTGTGATTGGGATTATCACGGTCGCTGCAGCGCGTATTGCGGTCGCTGCGGTGTGAAATAATTTTATATTTACACAAAATGCAAAATAAATTTTATAATTATTGTAGTTTTTTATATATCTTTTATTTATGATGTTATATAAATTTTTATTCATTTTTAAGACTTTGCATCATCTTTATAAATAATTTAAAATTAATTATAGTAAAATCAACTAAATACAATTTTGATTATAAACAATTGTCTAAAAAACAATATTATATTATCATCATTTTATATTGTCATCATTTGCTATTAATTTCACTCCCAAATTTCCTTATAATAAATTGAAACTCTAATTATTAATTTAACATAACACATAAAAAATTTTCCCAAAATTTCCCCCTAAAATCTCCCTCTCGGTACAACACCCCAAGTTTTCTAAAATCAGTCAAATGGTCAAATGGCCTGCACACATTAACCCCCTTCCCCCTAAATGGTCAATCTCAAATCCTAAACACGTTAACCCCCCCCCCCCCCCCCCCCCCCTAAATGGTCAAATCCTAATTCCTAAACACGTTAACCCCCCCCTCCCCCCAAATGGTCAAATGGCCAAATCTCCCAAATTCTAATTATTAGTCTTAGTTTCATAGATTCTGTTTCCAAAACTTGTTCATCCATTTATCTTTCTGATGCACCCGGATATTTTTTCTCCCCTTGGAGTAAGGACGATTATTTATTTGAATGGAAATACAATTAATTTAGGGAGGCAGAGGAACGAAGACAAATGATGCTTAGTCAGATATTGTCTTCTGAAGTTCGAGAAAGACGTAAGTATAGAACATAATCTTTCCCTCTTCGTTGTTATTTGACTTCCTTACATTCTTTTAGATTTCTGACACCATTATCATTATATGCAGTTGCTCGAATTGCTTTGGTGAAACCAGAGAAAGCAAGAGGTGTTGAAGATGTCATATTGAGAGCGGTGGAACTTAGCTTGGTGAACCTTTTAAGTTCACCACCATGGAGAAGGGATCTTTTGACTTGGTATTGCAAGTTTTGCCTATTTTATGTTTATTATCAAATTTTTCCCAAAACTTGTTAAATTATTTTTTGTTGCTTAGCATATTTTTCCCATAACTGTTTTAAATCTGCTTTATGGTAAGGATGAAACACTCACCTCCACTGCCAACAAAGGAAAAAAAACAATAAACGTTAAGATAAAAAGACCATTAAACAATGAACCCTTCATAAAAATAAAAATACAATTACTCTAATAAATATCTAATTAATTTTTCTGTTAAATATTTTTCTTTCTAATGTATACTTTCTAAATCTAATTAATTACTTCAATTTGAAAATGTGTAGATTTTTTTTTGGTCAACTGGGGGAGGGAGGTGGGGATCGAACCCCCACCTTGGCCAATGTCCCCCAAGCTCTAAACCATTGAGCTATCCACAGGGGGGTAAATATAATATAACAAATTCTTTAATAAAACTCTTCAAACTCATACAGATAAAAAATCGCCCACACAATTTCATAATTTCATTTATATTTTAATTCAAATTAATAATAATTATAATCTAACAAACTGGTTGGGGTTTGTTAAAAATATGTCTTTGCTCAAATATATTTTGTGTAAATAGTTATTGATTTTTTTAAAAAAAATTGTTTGATTAGATCAATTCATCATTATTTCGTAAGCATTACGTTCTTAATGGTAGCAAATATTTACACATAATAGCTTCTTGCTTGGATAACTATTTATCAATATTTATAAATATTGGTGACAAAAAATCAAACAAAAAAAGAAGAAAAGACCAGGGGGCGAAATTGGGTCTCTGAAAAGGTGAAACCCTAAATTTCAAAAGACAGACACATGATCAAGGTAGAGAGGGAAGAGGGGAAGGGGGTTGGTGGTGATGGAGGAGAACAACCACACACAATGGTCTGGTGGCGGATCCGTGGAGCTACCCTAGAGGTTGTGTTTTGTGGCAGGGAGTGAAAGCTTGCAGCGATGGAGGAAGAAGCTGTTTGCGGCGGTGATAGAGGATGAAGGAGACACTTGCAGCGGCGGCGACAGAAGAAGAAGTCGTGCGATGTAGTGGTAACTACCGAAGAGGCGGACCCTAAGACGTTGGAAGGCTTTGCTGTTGGCGGTGGAGCCTCTGGTCTCTCTCTCTCTCTGAATTAGGGGGAAAAAACCATAACTGAATGATAACAGTCTTAACTTGTCAGATTTTAGAGGACGACATGGAGATTTTTGTCTTTTCATTTCCCCCCTTCTCTAGACATTGGTCTTTTGGCTTTAATCTGGACATCTATTTTGCTTTATGCTATTACTGTATTATTATTTGCACTTAATTTGTACTTATGATGATATTTAACTATAAATATATTATTATCTGCATGGTTAAAGAACGGCAAAATCCTACATTTTTCATTTTTTTCTTCATAATTTGCACTTAATTGCATGTTTATGATTTATTTTTTTAACAATTGTTACAATTAATATTACGCCAATATTATTTCTCAACTAAATATATCATAATTTCAGTTATTTACATATAAAATTATATATATATATATATATATATAGATATTCTATTTTATATTATATTATATTTATATAACTAACTACAAATTTTGAAAAAAAAAACTAACCACAAATATAAAACTGCACAAGTAAATATAAATGTAAATATATACATATAAATCCGTTATTACATACCATGTATATGTAACTTTTTATTTCAGTCGAAAATATTGCCTAATAAGGTTTTTCATATTTTTTTAAGCAAGATTTTTCATATTTTTAAAGCAAAAAAAAAATGGTTTTCATATTTATACAAACTTTGAGCAATTACGTAGATCCCGCAAGAGTTGCTCCAGTGGTATGAGCAGGGGATACTTGTAATAGGTTGGGGGTTTGATCCCCCACCTCACCAAAAAAAAAAGAGCAATTATGTAGTTATAATTGTTAGCTTTCACTACTATAATTGAAATACACCTTAAGGACCTCTTTGCAATTATGTTTTACTTTTTACAAAACCTATAGCTCAGGTTTCCAATATCAGATCCTAGCCATTAAATATTTTTATTGATATATCAATGGATAAAAAGGTCCCTTCACCACCATGGTGAACTTAAGAGGTTTACCAAGCTAAGTTCCACAAATGGGTCAGATAGCTGAAAAGGTATATTGGATATTGTCTTTTGCTGTAACCTTTCTCATTCTTATCACAAGTTGTTGTTGGTAATATTTTTAATTTAAACTTCACGAACTTTTTTATTCCATAATCCATATATTGTCATCTGCTCAGTGAGGTTCTAGTTATACAATCTATTTGTTTGATCAGGGTCCAGGAAAGCACCTCATCTATATTTGCATACTACGTTTTTGAGTGACAGATGTTACTTAGGATTTATAAAAATAAAAATGTTGGTAATGATTCCTCAAATAGTCTAATGTGGTTTTCCAAATGTTCTTATCTTTCTTGCAGTGTAAAACTCTCCGATTTAGATTATAATGACATTTGATGGCAAAGTTTTCATAATCCTATACCACACGATTTTAAAGGGAGTTAGACACAGGAGACCATAACATGGAACATAAGATCTTATCTCCTCACACACACATTGTTATGCTTTAGAAATTATAATTAAATAATTAAATTATACTATGATGACAATACAAGTAAATAAAATACTGCTGCCTTTTTTGTTCTCTCTGTCACCTATTATCATGTAGAAACTTGAAAAGGTGAGTCTGTGATGGGGCAACACTGGAAGGCAACACACTCATCAAAACTATCCAACGAATCTTGTATCCTTTATGTGGTACAGGTAAAAACTAGGGGCAACTTCTAGTGAAAAGGATAAAAGAGGGAAAGGAATCATCATAAATGAAAACGAGTAAAAAGCTTCTATGCTTACTTCAAAAGCTGAATCAAATATTTATTACATCACATAGCTTTGAAGTTAGAATCAAAATGTTAGAAAATGTTGAACATATCTAGGGCTGTAGATGTCAATCTTGGAATGAGACCAGTGCCATATGTAATATAACATCAATGACTGCAATTGCTATGAGGGTTTTGGTAAATACACCCCAACATTTTAGACATACACCCCACTTAAATGTGAAAATTTCAAAAATATCCTCCAATTTTGCGTATATTCCGAAACTGGAGTTTCCGGAATGCAATTTTGTATTCCGGAAACTAATGTAATTTTTTGAATTGTAGGGTGTATTTCCGGAATGCAACTTTGTATTCCGAAAACTACGGTCAAATTTGTATTCCGGAAACACCAGTTTCCATACAATTTGTATTCCGGAAACTTCAGTTTCCGGAATGCAATTTTGTCTAGAGTTTCTGGAATACAAAATTGTATTTCGGAAACTCTAGTTTTCGGAATGTATGCAAATTTTGAAGATATTTTTAAAATTTCAGTATTAATGTGGAGTGTATGGCTAAAATGTGTGGGGTGTATTTACCAATTTCCTTACTATGAAGAGTTCGAGACATGATTTCAAGTTTTGGATGACAAAAAATTGTGTGCAAGTGGTACAAAAAAGTCTTAACGCAAAAAGCACAAGTCCGCTAATTGGCCCATATCTTAGATTATATGTGTCATTTTGATGTGAAATCGGTGTCGACAAAAAAAAAGATGTGAAATCGGTGTCATTTGAATGCTAACATCAAAGAACCACAACTCTTATGCAAATCTTAAAGCCAAATAAATGATTTTTTTCTTCTTTTCCTCAGTACAATTAAAAAAAAAAGGAGAAACAATACAACCACCTAGATGACCAAAATACAGAAGCGGAACCATAATGGTTCCGCATTGAATCGGAAATAAACAATTTCAAAAGACATATTAGCAACTATTACCCAAACATCTAGAAATTGCATTCCTTTTTAGACAATCCTCTCCAACTCCCTAGCATAACTAAGTGTCTGGTTGATGAGTTGAACAGAGGGTATTTCTTTGTAGGGTGCAGTTTCTTTTGCCTTTTGGAAAAAGACACAATTGTTCTTAATCTCCCATTCAGGATGCTCCTACAATCAATAGATACTAACTTTACAATTTATAGTTAATCCACTCAGGATTCTAAAGATGTGTGAAATAGGTTTGCTGTCTATAGTGGTTGAGGTCATGGTGACAGGACACTCAACTTACTTCTCTTCTCCCCCACCCCCAATTTGTCTTATACTCTGTGGTGTGAATCCCTGCTTCTGCAGCTTGTCTTTAGGAAAAGTAAGTTAGCTCACAAATTAAGATTATACATTATCTTATTCTATTTCTTTGTCTGATTGTTGGGAGCCATTATATAATGATGGAAAGTCTTTTCTACACTAAGCAATAGAAAATTTTTAATCAATGATACATCTTCCTTGATTGGAATCAGAGGCAACAAACAACCGTTAAGTTTAAACTTTCATCAACCCGCCCCCCAACCCGTACTGCTCGGGTCTCTATCCCTTCAAACCAATTGGACCCCGCAGGTTGGACCCAACTAGGGGTGTAAGAGTAAACAGTTACTTTGGTCTCTGAGAGTGTTAAGCGGTGTCACTTTAATCCCTCACAAATGCAAAATTCAAAAAAAGTCCTCAACTGGTATCAACTGTTAGTCACATTGGTCCATGTCGTAAGGAAAGTAATACTTTTAAGGACTAAAATGATAGTAAGTAATCACTTTCCAGAGACCAAAATGACAGTAAGTAATCACTTTTAGGGACCAAAATGACTAACGGATGATAGTTGAGGACCTTTATTGAATTTTGCATCTATGAGGGACCAAAGTGACACCGTCTGTCACTCTCAAAGACCAAAGTGACTGTTTATCACCCAACCCGATTTAAAACACTCGGGTCAAGTCGGGGTTGACCGGGTTGGTCGGGTTGACCCAACCCATGATCACCCCTACCCAAAATAGCTTATGTATCTGTTATAAGATGTTTTTATAAGCTCTGCTAAACACACTTTCTTATATCAGTACATAAGCTCAAATAAACTCTGTATAAATCAATTCAAATAGGGCCCAAATCATAAATTGATCAAAAGGATATAGATAGAGCGGAGGATTAACTATTTTGAGACTTTAGCATAATATGGAATAATATTTCATTATCTTATTATGACCTATAAAAACATTTAGCCTTAATTACACTTTTAGATTCCATATATTGCAAAGTTGTGTGATTCATGTTTCTTAAGTTCTAATTACGCAATTTTAAATGCATTGACAATCACACTGTAGGTCTGATCCCTTGTTCCACATAACTTTACCTCAAACATTAATGAATATACTAGCTCATTGATCTTTGGTCATTCAACCTAACAAATTTTGCTAATGATCAAATATTAAATTAATGCAATTCTTTTTTTGACAAGAAAATCAATGCAATTTATATCAAAGAAAATCAATGCAATTCTTAGTATTTAAAATTTAAAATTCACCAGAACGCATTCCAGCAGCGGACAATCTAAAAATTGGTTTAGATTGATTTAAAAATTGTCTTTTTTTAAGCAAGATTTAAAAATTGTCTAAGACAAACGAGAATCTAGTTATTTAATAACTGGTTATATGTTATTTACTTTGGTCAAACCAACATAAACCAGTTCTAAATTTAAATCACAACCAAAATAAAAATTTAAATATAGAGAAACTAAAGATAGAGAAGAGGACTTTTCAATTCTAATAAAACCGAATCGAGCATGTTGAACAGTTAACAATGTGTTAAAAATAATGCTTTGTTTCTTATTAAAAAGATAAATACCCTTTAGTTTTTTTTATAAAAAAGACCGGAGGGAATATTAGTTATCGTATACCCCCTTAGCTAGTTACCATGTTAATCGGGACAGGCAAAATCAAGAACCCTAAACCCTCTAAAAACACTGAACTAGAATCAAGGTAGTCAAAACCGGACCGGTCATTGAACCGGTGAGGGCAAGGGTTCAAGGTTCAGAGGTTCGACCGGGGTTCAACTGGTTGAACTGGGGTGTAATTAAATAATATTATTTTAAGTATAGATATAATATTATATATTATATATAATATTATTTTAAACCCTAAACACTATACAATATTAAACAAAAATTAATATAAATGTCATAACTTTATAGAGAAAAATTAAATATATATATTATAATTAATTATATACTGAATTGTCTTAAAATTCAAAATTGAGTGAAAATGTATAAAAAAATTTGAGTATTCCTTAAACAAATATTGAAATGTTGTTAATTGTTAAGTTTGATTTCCCACACTCCTTATTTGTTTTGGTCCAGTGTGACACCCTGAGGCCGACGAGAGCGAGGAGTGATCGCCGGTGCAGAGAGGTGTAACATTTGTATTTTTAGGATATTAGTTAGAATTTCTGTTTTATATGAAATACTAGGATCTAAGTGCTAAGAAAATTAATTTGGTCATATAATAATAAGTATAAGACACTTATGAAATTATTTTATTAAAACAATAACTTTTCCTTACTATTTGACATTCGTATTTTTTGTTATTGACGGAAAAAGGGTTTTAATAACACAAGTGTGTTAACCCAACCTTTTCAAACAAACTTCCTTCACAAAAGTTGGTTCTTTTAATATTTGTGATTTTCTGAAATTTTCTTAGAATTTTTGGAAAACTTTGAAAGTTACTGTTTTGACCCTGTTATTTGCGGAAAGCGTAAAACCCTGATTCAGAGACCGATTTGAGGTCAGAAAAAGATTTTAAGTAGTTGAAACATGTTTTTATATTTTTGGGGATTTTTGGAAATCATTTCGTAATTTTCTAAAAAGCAGATAAAAATGCTACTTTTTCTGACGTTCATAAAGTCGAAAAACAGAGATTTCTGGTCAAAAATAGATTTTTAGTGATCAGTGAGTGTTCAAAATCAAATTTCAAGAGAGACCATTAGTGTTTAAATTCAATTTGTGATTTTCTGGAATTTTTTCTGGAATTTTCTGAAAAATGTCTGTTTTTCACTTACGGCGCGCCCGTTTTCCGTTGTTTTTACAAACTGCAAGGCTTATTCTTACCGTAAAAATCCCAAAACTCTTCCATGAGGTTCTTACATGTCATTTTCGAGATTCCTCATTTATTCTTACTATTTAAAATTGTTTTTGAGTGTTAGATTAGTAAACAGATTGTTTTAACCCTTAATTGCGGAATAAGCCGAATAGAGACGAATAGAGGTATAGTGGCCATGATATGGAAACTTAGGAACTTTGAGGGGTTTAAATACAATTCTAAGAAGTATATGAGAGTGGGGAACATCATGATTGCCTTGAATAGTAAGGTGGGCAAGTAAAAAGACCATTTTGCCCTTAGTTCCCACTTAAAACTACATAAACTTGTAGTTTTTGACCAAGCAATCCAATGGCCTTCATTCCTCCTTGTGTTGGTCGACATCCTCATCAATTTAGGGGCCTTGGATCAGATTTCCCACCTTAGTCATCAATCCTTGTGAAATGGTTTAGGCCAATTAGGAAAAAGATTGATTAAACCTAATTAATAAATATGGATTTATGTAGTCATTGCATGCATCACAAACTTTCTTAATTCCTTTCTTATCCCCAAGCTTTGGCAGCCCCCTCACCTATAAATAGACCCCCTTAGCTTCATAAATTTTCACTCATCCAAGAAGCCAAGGAAGCGTTGAAGACAAACACAAAATTCTCTCTCTTTTCTCTCTAGTTTTCTTAAATTTCTCTTGTGTTCTTGCTTTGTTCTTCATCAATTTTGGCCAAGGTAAGGGGTTAATCTTGCAATTTAATTTGTGAAGTATGAGTTTTGATTCTTGTTTGTGTTAGGATTGTATGCTTTAGGTGTTTTTACTATTAAGCCTTAATAAATGGTTTTATAGCCTTTAAATAATTATTTTGTGCTAAATATTAATAGTAGAGTTATAATGCTCAAATTTTCTCAAGATTTTCGTGAAGCAAGAGGGTTATGTTAAAATCATTTTTGAACTTTTGTAAACATACCGTTATAATGACAAAATTTATACTACCGCAAATATAATTTTACCGCGAAGAGAATACAATTTATTATTTTGTGAAAACCCTAGTATAATCTATCATTGATATACAAGGTCATGGTTAAGATAAATGGTTTATCAGTATGGATCTGTCTAGAAAGGAAGTGAGACCTTTGAAGGGGCTAAAGCAGTCCGTCTCTCTCTGGCCTGGGATCTGTACCGATACGTTGTTTGGGGAATTCATAACTTAGGGACTCAGTATATACATGACTAAGATAATTGGGGAATATAATGGTAATGAATTCTTGATGAATTCTACTGTTATATATATTTTTGGTTCAGTATTCTCTATGTTTTCAACAGTGGAAATTTGTGAAACAGTTTCAATGGGCTTTTTCTGAAAAATGAACCGGTGTTCACGTATTTCAAAATATTTCAGTTTTGACCCCTATTTAATAAATTAATTATTTTTAGTACTATTATATACCTTTGAACGAAAAGGAAGGATGAGTTGTATGAGATAAATGGTTCTGTGTTTTATCTGAGTAGTGAAATTCTGTGTTTTCCTGAGATGTGTGCTTTGGTATTCTTATCTGAGAAACGTGGTTCTGTGTGTACCTGTGATTCCGTGTTTATTTGAGAGTTAAGTCGTAAGCTGGTGTCTGTGGTTACTAAGTAAAATCTCTTGGAGTAGCGGGCGGAATGCTCGTGGCTCTGTGCCGAAATTCCTATGGTAAAATCTCCTTGAGTAGCGAGTGACTTACTCGTGGGTGTGGTCCCGAATATAAGTGGTAAAGTCTCCAGGAGCAGCGGGTTCTTTTCTCGTGGGTGTGGTCTCGAAATTGTGTCGTAAAATCTCTAGGGGTAGTGGGTTCTTTTCTCGTGGGTGTGGTCCCGAAATTCTTAAGTAAAATCCCCAAGAGTAGTGGGCAGGAAGCTCGTGGGTTTGTCCCGAAAGTATAGAGAGTCTTGTGTGAAATTCCCTGTTTAAGATGTTGGATGATTCATTTGTTGTATATTGTTCTCACTGGATGTTCCCAAATGTGCTGTGTTTGAGTAAAATTCTTACTGTGCTAATATATTAATTTATTTAGTATGATTCCTTAGTGTTTGTGCGGTAGGTTGTTGTGTGCCGTACTTTCCTTATTAAGTTGTTTAGAGTTTCACCCTTGCCTGCTTTGTTGTGTTGATGCATGACGGAGTAGATGTCTGACCCAGGAAGTGGGTTAGCTCTTAGGAGAAGAGCTGAAGGATGCTGCTGATTAGATGATATGGATTCCAAGAAGATTAGATGGTTACTGTGTTATTTGTGTAGGGGTTTAGAGACCAGATTGGCTCAGATGTTCACTATCTTACTTTAAATTCTTCCCTGTACAAACTCTAATGATTTTATATATATATGAGACGAGATCTTTTTCGCATAGTATTGCATTATGCTTCCGTACTTAAACCCTTTTGAAAAGAATTAATACATATTTCTCCATCCTTCTCTGTGTTTAAAAGAAGAAAAAATTTTACTCACATTTTCGGAGAAGGAATGTTGAGTTTTCACTAAATAATTTCTAAGTATTTCGAAATTCATTGGTAACTATGGTGTAATATCCTTTTTGGAGAAAGGGTGTTACAAGAGGCACGGAGAAGGAGCGGCTCCTGGCAAGCTTCTAGGCGAAGGGGTACATGAATGAACCGAAATCATACCCGAATGAGAGGAATTCTGAGACTGTGCAGGTATGGGACTGTACAGTTGAGGAAAGCTTAATAGAATTAATTGGTACTACTCATACCAACAAGATGCATCTTCTTTTCGGTAGCCTATCACTTAAGATCTCCATAGTTAAGCGTGCTTGACTTGGAGCGATTTCGAGATTGGTGACCTCCTGGGAAGTTTCCTGGGAAGCATGTGAGTGAGGACAAAGCATGCTGAAAAGACCCGTGTTGGTGTGTGGGGACAGTCGTCAATCCGAACGGTAGCCGAGATGTTACAAATGGTATCAGAGCCGGTCCTCTCCTAGTACGGTATGGTTCGGGTACGAACCAAGCGGAAGCTGGTGGGCATGTGACACCCTGAGGCCGACGAGGGCGAGGAGTGATCGCCGGTGCAGAGAGGCATGGACAAGGAGCGGCTCCTGGCAGGCTTCTAGGCGAAGGGGTACATGAATGAACCGAAATCATACCCGAATGAGAGGAATTCTGAGACTGTGTAGGTATGGGACTGTACAGTTGAGGAAAGTTTAATAGAATTGATTGGTACTACTCATACCAACAAGATGCATCTTCTTTTCGGTAGCCTATCATTTAAGATCTCCATAGTTAAACGTGCTTGACTTGGAGCGATTTCGGGATGAGTGATCTCCTGGGGAGTTTCCTGGGAAGCATGTGAGTGAGGACAAAGCATGCTGAAAAGACCCGTGTTGGTGTGTGGGGACAGTCGTCAATCTGAATGGTAGCCGAGATGTTACATCCAGCGCACTCCAATCCATCGTATGTTAATATGTTTTGTTATTTTCATTCCTTTTAACATGTTATTGGCCCAAGCCCATTAAAATAACCCTAGTTCTTTTAATCCTATTGTTTAGTAAGAAAGTCAAAACAAGAAAGAAAGAAATAGCCGCCACCCACTTCTCTGAGTTCTTTCCTTTCGTCTTCTACCTCTCTTGTTATTCTTCGTCTTCTACCTCTCTAAATCAGCTGCAAGCCTACGATGTCTTTTTCCTCTATCACTTTGCAACATTCTCTTTCCTCCTTTTTTTTCTGTCAACCTGTATTATTCTCCTTTTTCATGCTTTCTTCTTCCTGCTTTTTCTTTCTATTTTTTTTGTTTCTTCGTTTCTATATTTTGCTGTTATGCTCCAATCTATCCTTGAACAAACCAAAGTGCTCAAAACTTGTAGCAATGTGAAGGAATAGTGGCATTTTTGGGTTTTTTTTTGAAAAAAATGACTTTTTTAATTGGACCGGCAGAAACCGCTAGACCGTCGGTTTTCCTGGTTTTGGCTGGTTTTTGACCGGTTCTCGCGCAGGCCGGTTATTGGAGTGTTCCGGACCGGACCGGGGTCCGGATCTCGGTTCGACCGGTCCGGTCCGATTTTAACTACACTGACTAGAACCCAAGATAAATATCAAGACTACGATAGAAAATATTCTAAGAGCAAGATAAATAAGCAGCATATTAAATGTAAATGCATCAGGTTTAGGCTTGAAAAAAAACAAAAATGATCAAAATCTAGGATCAAGGGTGTCAAAAAAATCTCACTACAAAACACAAATGACATTCAAATCTACTCATCCTCCTGGCTGCGTAGTCTGCCTGTTTTGTGGTCACAACAACATCAAGCTGTGCAGCCCTCTCAACTATTTCATTCCTCTTCCTTGTCGATACATTATTGTGAGCAATCTCAGCATAGTATGTCCTGAATCAACACAAGAACAAAAAAAAAGCATTTAGCACATGATGTTATGCATAGAAATAGAAATAAATTACAAAATCCCATTTGATGGGATGAATTGCTTCACATCTTCACCTGTTATGCATCATGAGAAGTTCCAGGTCTTTCACATTGTGAACAAGAAACTTCTTGAAACCATTTGGCAAGTAATGGCGTGTCTTCTTGTCCGAACCGTAACCGATGTTTGGCATCAAGGTACATCCCTTGAACTTAATTCCTCTTGCCACGAGAATCAATACCCTTGGGTCTGCGCCAGTTTTTCTATTTTACAAATTAAAAAAAATCAGAAGATGGTTCAATTAGAACAAAAGCAATCAATTTCAAACATTTTACACTTTTGTTCAACAAGGGTTAAGTAAGAAGAACAACCAATCAAATGAACATGTTACTTATGCACATGCACACACATATAACTAAAAGGCTCACAATCAGATGAGGAAGAATCAATTTTCAGAGGAAAAACTTCACCTAACCTAACAAGAATGAATTCAAATTCAAATTTTACAAGAAATAGTAAGCCAAAGCTCATATTTAAGGCAACCCAACTGCATCCATTTATAAAAACTCTATATAGTTATACCCTTAAAAAGAATTGCCCAGCTACAGAAATGGACAGAATAATCAGAAATGAACAAATAAGAATGATATTTTAATACACACCAATTCAACAATAGCATTTATATATTTAACTTTTTTCAACTTGTCATGTTTCTATTGGACCACCTCATCAAGGTATCCAAACTCTTCAATTTTTCTAGGTACCATAGAATTTGTAACGCCCCTTTTTCCCACAAGGATCGTCACATGAAAACTAAACAAAGCTTAATGCGGAATTAAATATAAACTGGTTTGTCTTTATAAAATTCGTGGCTAATTTTTTTTTTTGAAAAGTCTTTTACGAAAAGATTACTCACATCTCATTTAGCCATCCAGAAACTCAGAAGAAAAGAAACATCACACACACACACACACACACACACACACACACACACACATATCATCATGTCAATATACACAAGTCTTGCACCCGCAAGTATAGTCATGAACCACAATAGAGTGACCAAAATACAACATCCTGACATAAAGAAAATAAAGCGATGAAACTAAACCTAGGAAAGCAGTAAATCAAAAGGTGTGTCAAACACACGACATTGAACATGTACATCCCAAACCTAGGCTGGTCGCTAACAGACAACGTACAACCTAGCACTAGACACCCCACCTCTACAGACCTAAGACGATGACGTCTCCTCGGGGTCCTCCTCAGGATCCTCCTCTGGGTCCTCCTCATCCTTGGATATCTCAATGAATACCCGCTCTGGCTCATCTCGAACCTTCCTCTTCCCCCTCTCTGCGTGTCCCGATGGTCCGGTAGAAGTGTCAGAAGAGCAACGCACAAAACGTCCCGACGGTGCAACGTAAGGAACTGGAAGCGTCGGCCTAACAGTCTCGGGTGGTGAAACTGGTGTCACTGGTGGAGCCATCCTCGGTAGACGTGACCTCTCCAGGGAACTCTTCCTTGGAGTGCGACGCGTGCGGCGAAACATACGACAGTACTCCGGAACGGATCTGGTTACCCGCGAGGGTAAAGGTCTCTCCTCCTCCTGAGCCTCTCTCCTCAGCTGCTCCACGGGTGCATCGGGTGCGGCTGCCAGCTAGCTGCGCATCCTCTCTATGGGAATATAAGCGGCCAAAATCATATCATGCTCCAAAACCTCTTCGGGGCCCAACACCCCTCCTCTTGTCCTGACCACGTGTCCAGTTACCGTGGCCCATTGGGAGATGGGATCATAAGTCCATCCCCCGCCATCGGCCCTCAAGAGGCCGGAAACTCTCCCTCACTCGAACTACCAGAGGCCTCATCTACGCATATTGTACATACAGATACAGGAAAACATGCAAGGGTAAATTTCTTTGCACAAGTTGAAATCCATGAAAAGTTGCATATGAAAAATAAAATACTACATAATACATTCCATGAATATATTTATATAGAATTACTCTTTCGCAAATCTTTTAGCTAAGATATTCAATCATCAAAAGAGAACACATCATCATAGTTAAACACACATAGCACTCTAGCATAATGCATGTCACTTCAATATATCTTTTCAATACACCGGTGCACTGCTCCATGGAGACTTCTCCTCCTCAACTAAGTAGAGCGATATGGCAGAAGCGTATACTTAACATTAATGCAAACTGACCATCTCTTTGAGCCATCATTTGTCACTTATTCGGTACAGCCCCATTGTGCTACGTCATACACCACATCTCAAATAAGGCAGCTGATCAGGATCATCCAAGTCGGGTACACTACTCTTTTCGGCACAAGGGGATTCACCGCAAGGCCATTGAGAATTTCGTAACTTAGATGCCCTAAAAAACTTATAGTCAGACCATACTTATTTACAATCCCCGCATAGGATTGTTTGCTCAAATTTGGCAAAAGCCACATCTTTAATGCAAATGACAGTATATTTGCAATTACAAACAATACAATTAATGCAATCCCACGTCTTAGGGTTTTCGTCGTCACGTGTTAGCTTTCTTCCAACACCGTGTAGCATTATTGTCCTCAAGACTTCATCGTCGCCACGTATTTATCCTCTTCAGTACCATGTAAAATCATTATTTAAAAACATAAGTTTTATAGAAAATTTCTCTTTGAAATTAAATTTCTTCTTTAACTTTAAACTCTCAAATCCTCATTATATATTTTTCTTCCCACTTTTCATTATAAAAAGATTTAATTAAAAGTCTTAGTTAAATTCTTTGAAAATTTTACTTAAATTTCTTTACCTTTTAAGTATTTACAAATCTGACCCCTTAAGAAGTCCAGTCTCGCACTTCAGCCCCTGATTTATGAACAATTAGGTTTCTGCCCCAAAAATGCCCAGTTTCGCGTTTCTGCCCCAGAACTTCTGTAACATTATGGTTTTGGCCCAAAGTGCCCAGGTTTCGCATTTCTACCCCATAATTCCAGAAATTTATATTTGTGACCCAAATACACCCAGATTTCGTTTTTAATCCCTTAAAAATCTAAAATTTTATTTTTTCTCTCATTAATTGATTTTCTAGCTTACTTAGAGTATTATGGAGAAATAGGATTTAATATGAAATCTATTTGAGACTTGTACTTAGAAATTTAGTGAAATGTATTTAATTAAGTGTTAACTTGAATCCTAATTAATTTCTTTGATTTCAGTTGTAAAACTTTTTCATTAAAGCTTTTAAGTCCTCTTCCCACACTTAGTCAAATATTTTCAATCCAATTCCAATCACAATGAATCAATCACATAATTCACCCAATAAATCAAATACACCAAATAGGTCAAGAGACATAATCATATCATACAGCATACATACACTCAAAGTAACCATCCATAGCATATTATCATACATCATAACCATAGCATCAACCATTAACTCATCAAGCATGCATTAGGCATTCAAAATCACCTCAAACCATACATATGATTTTTCCAAGAACACATAGGCTTTTCAAAAATTATCATTCATTAACCAAAATCATACTTTAACTCATATACATAAATATATAAAAATACATATTACTAAGAGAATGAAACTCATTCAACAACCAATAGAAAAACTCAAGTCTTTGAGTTTAACTTAAAACATACAACATACACCACACTCATATACATCCTTCCCAACTTATTGAGAAAATCCCCTTACCTCTTGAAGCTAATGAAAATGGGCTAATCACCAAAATCACCTTCACACCACACCAACACCAAGTGGCCTCCTTGAAGCCTTGATGTTCCAACACTTAAAAAAAAAACCTTGTACAAAATACACCAAAAATAAAACCATAAAAATGCAAGTTTTATGAAAACAACCAAACTCTAAAGAGTAGAAATTTTGAGTAGAGGAATACTTACTCAAACTTTGAAGCAAACGGATCTAAGGTAGTTTTCAAGCTTGTAGGTTCCAATGGAATGAATCTAAACCAAGAAAAAGCTTACTTTTAGGGAAATAAAGAACTCAAGCTTTCATGGAAAAATGAAAGTGGTGGAAATGGAAAAATGAAAGAAGTTTATGGATTAGAATGATGATCCAAACCTTTTTTGTGAAGCTTGACTAGCCAAAAACGCAATAAAACTTAGACTTTTAGTGTATAGAAAAGCTTTGGAGATGGAGAGAAAATGGAGTTTCTAACTTCCAAAGGTTGAAGGTGAAGTGAAAAGTGAAGCTTCTCTCTCTCCTTTCCCTATTCAAACTCGGCCAGACCTTAAGGAATGGGGGGAGGTATGGGCTTGATTGAATTAGGTCACCTACTCCCTCTCTTTGATTTTGAAAAATTCAAAATAGACCCCTTTTGACCCATTTGACTTTTGATATATTTTGAGAGTGAAAATCAGCCCTCTTGTTCGCCCAAATCAGACTAGAAAAATGGTGGGATTAAATCCCATCAAGTTAGGGTTTAATCAGTAGTTCAAAGTAGTAAAAACGCTTAGTTTTATAACCCCTTTTTAGCTAAATATTTTTCTAAAATAGGTAAAATCATGAGAAAACTATTTTATGACTTGAATATGATATAGAAAAATTTATAAACACAAAACTAAATTTTTGGACTATTTTTCATGTCCCGGTTGCGCCCGGTTTACCCGTAAAGCTCCAAATGCAGGTAAAATAAAGTTTTTCTGAAAAACTTCTAGAATTTTTTTTAAAAATCACAAATATTATAAAAACAACTTTTGGTTCATTAAAGTATTATTTGGAGTAAAAATGGTCTTCAGAAAAATACTGAACCTTTTCCCGCATCACGGGAGAACGCGGTTCCCGTAAAAACTCAGTTTTGCGAACTCTACTACTCTAAACCCTTCAAAAACAAATCTACGATATGAATATTATTATTCACACCTTAAAAACCCAAAAATCATTAATTAAATAATTTTAATTAAATTAACACAGATTAAAAGTCAATAAAACTATATAAAAATCAGGGTGTTACAGAATTTGCCTTAAAAAATATACCACATGAAAATTGAGAATTTTACATGAAATCATATTAGTATGTAAATTGATAACATGATTCTGATCATAAACTTTGTACTTATTTTATTTTGTTTGTAGTTACAGCAATTTTAACAAAATAGATAATAAAAAATATGATTTATTTAAAATATTAAATTAGGATATTTTTTGTATTTTTGTTACTATTTCTAATTATGAATTTTATATATATTACATGCTAAGTTATACTTAAAACACGTGCATCTCTCACGTACATACGTTAGTATTATATATAGCAGGGTTCTGTCCTGTGGGATTATGCCATGTGTCACCACCAAATACATTCAGTATTTCACCTAAAACAAATAAATATTTAAATTATTTTTAATTTATTTATTTAATAATGACTCATTTGTGGAGACATATATTTTAATTCACTTAATTAATGATACTTCACGACAATTAATTAAAATTGTCGTAACAAATTATAACCGAAATACGTTTAGAATTTCCTAATTCAATTAAATTAAAATAATACTACATTTTGCTAGAATTTCTAGCCTAAAGTGAATTTATTCTATTAATTTATTTTAATTTTAATTAATAATTCATTACTACAAATTTTAAAATATATCAATTAATCTATTAATAATTAATGATCATAAAGAAAGTCATATCATGGATACGACTCACGATATATAATATAATGGCTAGCTATATCACATATTTTTATCAGCTAGTTATAATATAACGACAAATCATCAATCAAGATATAAATTAGGAAAAACAAACAATCATTTATCGAAAGACTTAAATCTGATTTTAGTCCCTCATTTTTCGCTGAGTTCTGTTTTTAGTCCCTCAAAAATAAAACGCGTCTTTTTAGTCCCTCATTTTTGAAAAATTATCACTTTTAGTCCCTGGGGCCATATTTTAAATTTGAAAAGTATTTTTTAAATTTATACTTTGACCCCTCCTAAGCCTGATTTTCACCTTAACTCGTTTTTCGGTTCTCTTCCCTCTCCACTGATGCACCGCGACCTCCATCCCTGCTAGGAGTAGTTCCAACTGTAACATCCCAAAATTTCACACTATGAGATAAGATATTAATTTTGGAGGATTAGAATTACCTTTAAGATTTTCGGATAATAATTAATGGTTTAGAGCTGACGTAGAGGTCAAAAACGGTATTTTACGGACGTTTTGACTGTCAGATTAAGTTTATGATAATATGAAAATTTCAGACTTGATTTATAAGAAGTATTTGAGGATATGACAAATAGTTTAGTGATATATAAAGATTTTAGAATCTAAGTTTGGAATTTTAGAGAACAGTATAAAGGAATTACAGTTTTAGTCCCTCTAAGAGAAACTTTGTACTTTGTTAGTTAAGAAATGGATAGATACCGGAAATAGAGAGATAGTTAAGATATAGACTCCAAGATCTAGTATACTTTAGATAGTATAGAAATCATAAGTTGTTTGGTATTATAGTTAAAACGGTAAGACAGTTAAAGTCCTATATAGACTTATGTTTTTCTGTCTATTATCTGTCTTATATGATTTTATGCAATGTAAATGTTTTGTGATTCATTTTTAGTTTAAAAATAGGATTTAAATACGCAAGTTTAAGATTACTTTACTTCTAAAAATGGTTGATTCGCAGCTTCCTTCAGGTTTAGATATAATGCCCGTTTCTTGTTCTAAATCGTACTTTTTCTGTTTTATATGAATTCTCGTGCCATAAATGTTTTGTGATTTATTTTTAGCTTAAAATTAGGAATAAAATACACATTTTCTGAAATACTTCTGAAACAATGGTTTTACTGTCAATATCGAGTCTATTTACAGAGAACAAAACGTCTAATCGATGGAAGAAGTTTTAAACAGCTTAAAAATAGCAAATGACTTCAATAAATAAACTTTCTTCACAAAAGTTGGTTTTTCTAATATTTTAGATTTTCTGAAATTTTTCTAGAATTTTTAGAAGTAAAAAGATTTAAAAGTTCTGTTTTAAATCCAAATAGTAAACCGCTTGAGCAAATAGATTGATTCAGAGCTCAAGTTGAAGTCAAATAAAGATTTTAAGTAGCCAAAACACATTTTTCCATTTTTTATGATTTATGGAAATTATTTTAGAATTTCATGAAAGACAGAACAAAAATCGCTTTTTCAAAACTCTATAAAGTACGTAAAATGAACGTTTTTAAACAGAAATAGATTTATATTGATCAGTGAGAGCTCAAAATCAATTTTAAAAAGGGACCATTAGTGTTTAAATTCACAAAGCCTTTCCTTGGTGAGTCATGCCATGAGTCATTGGTTTAAACCAATTAGGATTTAGTTAAATGTTTTGATTTATTTAAAAGCCTAACCAAGGTTATGTTTTAAGCCAACCATGATCACTTTAAACCCAACCCCATGGCTGATCCCACTACTATAAATACCCCCCTTCCCTCTTCATAAATCTCACACCAAAGTCTTTGTGTTAACAAAACAAAATGTTTTCTTTCTCCCTTTGAATTCCTAGCCTTTTCTCTCTTTGTTCTTGAGTTCAAGCTTGATCTTCAAAGCTTTGTTCTACCCACTTTTGGCTTCAAGAAACCCGCCCCCTCTTCCTTTGTTTATACCCTCTTTGATTCATAAAAACTTCCCACACCAAAGAGCTTTGTGTTTTCAGGCAAAAACTCTTATTTTCCTCTTTGAAACTTATGGTATTTTGCTTGGTGTTCTTGATCTTTAAAGCCTTGTTCATCATCGAAATTTTAAGAAAGGTAGGGGGAACCTCTTGCAAAATAATTTGAGAAGTTTGTGTTTGATCTTGAGTGTTGTGTGCTTGAGTGCTTTTTGGTGTTTACATGGCTTGAAAAGTGCTTGTCTTTGTTTTTCAATTGTTATGGGGTTATAATGCCCAAATCTTCTTAAAGTTTTCGTGGGAGTAAGGTTAGAACGGCAAAATGAATTTTTGAGTTTAGTAAACATGCCGTTATAATGGAAAACTTTAGCTTACCGCAATTACAGTTTACCGTAAAGGAAAATACGGATAAATCTTTTGAGAAAAGCCCTGATGTTATCTAACACTTATATATTCCAAGGTGATGGTTATGATTTGATCGGTTTATTAGTATGGATCCTTTTAAGAAAGGAATAGAGACCTTTGAAGAGGTTAATATAAAGTCCGTCTCTATCCGGCCTGGGATCTGTATTGATACGCTGTTTAAAAATCTTAACGCTAGAGACTAGGTGTGTACATGATCAAGATAATTTGGGAAAGAATTGATTTATTAATTAAAGTATATATAAATGGATTGGAAAGGATTAAAGAGTGTAACAGTAATGGATTCTCGGTGAACCTACTGTTATAGCATCTTTCGGAATTTAATGTAACAGTAATGGATTCCCAGTGAACCTATTGTTATATTAATTGTGGGAATTATTGAGTGGGTATCCAATCTGTTTATGTATGCACATAACTTAGTTTAATTTTCAATGTTTAAGACAGTGGAAATTAGTGAGATAGGCTTTCAACGAGTCTTTTTCCTAGAAGATAATCAGTGCTTAAGTATTTCCAAAAAGAAATGAATTGGATTACGTTCACTTGGTATAGTAGATCGATTTTAAAACAGGTACTGATCACCAAAGATGGCTCTGCCGTCGTGTGATCTTTTTATCTTCAAAATATACTTAAAGCCAGAAATGAATCAGCTATATTCCGTTCACTAATTGTATAATCAGATTTTAGAAAAAAAACTGGACACTGATTACCGCAGTCGGCTCAGCCGCCGTGTAATTATTCCATTCCCAAAGATTTACCTAAAAAGAGAGAACAGACGTTATTGAATTCAAAAACAGATGTAAATTTAATTACTGTTACTCTTTTCGCCCTTGATCAAATACTGTGTGGCTCTGCCTCATTTTGATCTTCTGAAAATAAGGTAATAAATCTTAGTTATATTGATATCGAATCACTCTGTTGGGCTTTTCACCTCAGTTCGACTCTACCGCGGTGTGATAAGTCATAAAATGAATTATTTTAGCCGGGAGAATAATTGAATTCGCAATAAAACTAAGAGCAAGAGTTTTTCTCCAAAATATCAAGTGATAGTAAAAGAGTTTTCTGATGTAAAGAGAAAGAGATGGGTTTTTAACAGATATCTGTTTATTCAAAAGTATTTCTATTCTAACGTGAAGAGTTGTTTCATACAAAGTATTTTGATAAAGATTTTAAGAGAAACTATAGTAAAACAGAAGAAGTTTTACAAAGAGATTTTGTGTTCAAATTTAAACGCTCATTTGCATAAAGAGTTTTTGAGCCTTACAACCCGAAGTAGTGTGGTTGAGAATAGGGTTTGGATGGGCTACAATTACCTACTGGGATTATCCAGGTTTCGAAAGTCTCAATGGTCGTGAAGGATTGATCCCCTTGAGCCGAGACGAATCGTATACCCAACTTGGATAAATCTGACTGGCTGACCTATTCATAAATTGGTATTAAAGTAATAAATGTTAGTATTACCAAAGGGTTTCCAGAAGTCTTGAAGAGGCTATCTGGTTATTTTGTTAAGTGTACTATGGCCAGTTGCTCGATGGTGTTAAGGTTGGTAAAGTCTCCTTGGAGCATTACACCGGTGTGAATAGAGAACATTGAAGTGACATGCATAAAAATACTTGGTTTTGGTGATATATTATTGTGAATGTATTGTTTTGCAAAGTTTCTGCACAAAGGTAAGATCTGCGTAAATGAGATCTGTTTATAAGTTTTGATTGTTCTGTATTTTGGATGTGTGTGTCTTGTCGTGCAAAGTGATTTATATATATATAATTGTGTTTTGATTGGGTACCTACTTGTCTTATTACTTTGTTTAGAGTTTCACCCTTGCCTGCTTGTGTTATGTTGATGCATGACTAAGTAGATAATTTATTCAAGACGTGGGCTAGCTCTTAGAAGAAGGATTTGAAGAGGATGTTGTGTAGATTGATAGGGATTCCAAGAAGATTTGTTATTTACTATTTTTAGATTGGGTAGAGGTCTAAAGACTTGACTGGCTCAGAAGTCCACTGTACAAACTCTGTTTGTAAACTCTGATAATTTTTATATAAGTGATGATCAAATTTTGAGTACAAGTTTATGTTATACTCGTTACACCTAAAATATTTTCAAAGAGAAAACCTTACAGGGATTTACTCCCCATCCTTCTCATCTTCTTTAGAAAAACGAAAAATTTTACCCGCATTTTTAGAAGAAGGATTATCAACTTTTATCTAAATATTTTCTAAGTTCTCTTAAACTTTTGGTTACTATGGTATAATATCCTTTTTGGAGAAAGGGTGTTACATTTTGTGGTATCAGAGCCTGATTTAGTCTTTTTGGGAATGTTAGGGTATAGGTCTACTAAACCTAAGTTGCGTGAACCCTGATAGGTAGTGTGTTATGTGATTTTTGTAAAACTTGAATGACTTGTTTGATTTTGTGAAAAATCTGGTGGCAAAGTTCTACTTGTATGGGACAGTATAGGCTTTGAATGTTTTGTGAAAAATTGATTGTTAACTTATTTTCCTAAGAGTAGGTATGTTGTAACACCCTTATTTTTATATAGTTTCCGTAGACTTTTAAATATGTTTTAATTTAATTAAAATTATTTGACTAATGATTTTTGGGATTTTAAGGTGTGAATAATAATATTCATATCTTAAGATTATTCTTGAAGAGTCAAGATTAGCCAAGTTCGCAAAACTGAGTTTTTGCGGGAACCGCGTTCTCGCGTGATGCAGAGAAGGGTTCAGTATTTCATTTTTACTCCAAAATAATATTTTAATGAACCAAAAGTTGTTTTTATAATATTTGTGATTTTTAGAAATTTTCAGAAAAACTTTATTTTACCCGCGTTTGGAGCTTTACGGGTAAACCGTGCTCAACCGGGACATGAAAAATAGTCCAAAAAATTTAATTTTGGGTTTCTAAATTTTTCTATATCATATTCAAATTGTAAAATTAATTTCTCATGATTTTTGTCTATTTTAGAAAAATATTTAGCTAAAAAGGAGTTATAAAACTAAGTGTTTTTACTACTTTGAACTACCAATTAAACCCTAACTTGATGGGACATAATCCCACCATTTTAGTCTAGTCTTGCACGAAATTTTCAGCCAAAATACACCCTTAAAATTCAAAAATTCATATTTGACCAAATTGGGAAATATCTTTGAATTATTTTTTTCAAATTAGGTAGTGGGGTGTGGCTTCCAACCACTTAAAGAATGCAAGCCCATACCTCCCCCATCCCTCTTTGTCTTTGACCAAATTTTATGATAGTGAGGGAGGAGAGAGAAGTTCATTTTCACTTCATCTTCAACCTTTGAAAGTAAGAAACTCCATTTTCTCTCCATTTCCAAGCTTTCCTCCATAGCCAAAGCTTGAGTTTTATTGGGTTTTTGGCTAGTCAAGCTTCACAAAAAAGGTTTGGATCATCATTCTAATCCATAAACTTCTTTCATTTTTTCATTTCCACCACTTTCATTTTTCCATGAAAGCTTGTGTTCTTCATTTCACTAAAAGAAAGTTTTTTCTTGGTTTAGGTTCATTCCATTGGAACCTACAAGCTTGAAAATTATCTTGGATCTATTTTGCTTCAAGATTTGAGTAAGTATTCCTCTACTCAAATTTCTATACCTTGGGGTTTGGTTGTTTTC